>OZ012656.1:9574898-12071405 GCA_963942575.1 Priocnemis perturbator
ACACTCCTTACACACGTGGGCTTTTAATATCAGCTTACAAATATCGTTCCCCCATGCACTTCTGTTGAGGGAGTACACTCCATGGCGTTGATGGTGTTCTTAATAAAATCGACACGGATCTACCTCCAACAAATTGACACGATACACACGAAACTCAAACTACATTATAACGCAAAGTTAATAATCGTACACACTTGATACTTAATTTCCAAAGGACTATTAACATTAATATGAAATTGATTACAAATATATTATCAAAATATGAATGACACTATAACATTGACGAATCATATTATTGGAAAATAAATTGTATAATTGAGATCGGTGTAAGTACATTCATATTATTATAAAAAGTTCATACGCTTTTTAACGAACTGACTCATACTTGGAGGGGGGTTTTGCAGCACTTGACGAGCGGATAGTGGCAACGCGTTGGGATCGTGTAATGCACCCGACGTGTTAGATAACATGGAAGATAGCGCGCTCGACATGACGTGTAACGTGTGTCAGGAGTCACGAAGGGAAGCGCGTCAAACGAGGAAACGAACTAAGATACAAGGACGGAGGCTGCGAATGCGCGAAACACGATAGTCAGACCGACCCTTGTTTGCGTCGTTCAGAAAAAAACACTCCTACCATTTAAAATGCCCCAGGAATTCGCATACGCGATCCTCCGCTTCGTTCCCCTCAACTCACGAGTCTCGGCAAATCGTAACATAGCACAGTCGTGCCTGCGCGGAGGTCACTAATTAAATCCTAATAAAAATGAGGTAAATTGCAAGAGCGACGCTTGACAGATCGCCCACACGAAAACCAAACAAAGTCGCAAATTGTTCGTCACGCAGCGGGCGTTAGAATGGCGTATAAATGAATAAATGAATGGTTAAGCGCAACAGGGTTAGATGGCGAGCGGCTAGATGAAGATAAGCCGCGATACCGATGCGTTTCGAAACGCACGTAATGATAGACACCACGGCGTGCCTGATTTTCTAATAGCGCTATCAAGGGAAATTTTCAATTCTCGCAACGACGAGTAGTAAAATGGCACGTATGGGCAGACTTCGCACTCGTCGGACGCCCCGACAAACGGAAACGTTGCCTGACCGTTCCTTAGATCATAGCCAGGCTTCATCACCGTGCTGAATTCGCGAGAATTGCTGCAAATAAGTGGCAAGTAATCTGCCTTATCGTCCGATCCGAAGCCTCTTATGCTGCTAATTGAATTTGAAGCGGTGTAGCGAGCACTACATTGCGTTCTCGTGAAAGCGTCAGGAGAGGATGCAGGAAATTTGGCGAGCTCTTGATGGCGCCAGATTGACAGGATTTGAGACGACGTAATAAACCGGAAACGGGATTTTTCCGTGCGTTTAACGCGCGCACGCGCTGCGGCGGCAAGAAGTTCGAGCGGAATAAAGAGGGTGAGTGGAATAAAAATGAGTGGAAACGCGGAGTGCCACCTCGGAACAAGGCGGGCATTCACATCGTGCGCTTGCTGGTAATTAACGTCAGCTGCTACGAGCCGACTCTAAGTACTTCCACTTACGGGCCATGGCGCCGCGACAAGGATGACAACGGCGATAGAAACGGTGACAACGGAGTTGGAAACGATGGCGTGGTTGACAATGACAATGGGAAGCATCGAGATGACGATGATCGTACAAACATTGGTCTCTTATTTCGACGTTCTTTCAGGGGGGTGAACGAATAGTTGATACGGATCAATTAGAATTAAATTCGATACTTGACCATTTTACATTGTCAAAATATGTTATGACATGTCTTTTTGTTAATTACTTATGGTACATTCTGTCACTCTTTTTTCCGGCGGATGTTTCTTACTCTTTCAGCTGCATTTTCAATGACTGAGCTCAGTGTTTCTGGCGTTAAACCTAGAATTTCGGCCCTGATATTAGCCTTGGGCTGATGTCAAATTGTTGGTTCATTAGCACACACCCGCTTCTTCAGATAATCCGTTGTTATATCAATCTTGTGTCGCCCTGTACAATCTGATTAATAGACAGACACGGAAATGGTTCATGCGCTGACATACTATCTTTCACCGTTTACAGACCAAACGTATGCAGATCTCGTTACAAGAACTACTGCTGTCCCGGTTGGTCGAAGAAACCGGAAACAGGCCTCTGCGTGATTCGTAAGTACGACTGAGCCGTGCACGTTTAATAAATTACGAACCCGGTAACACGTCAATACCGCCGATAACCATCGACACAACTGGCAATCCCTAATAACGTATTTGCTTTGCCACGATACTCTCGGAGCCGGCCCGGAATATTCAAAGTGTGGCAAAGTATGGCTGCCAATAATAATCGATCCGCGTCTGGCTATCATTACCATCGATAATGATCGCGCAATTACGTAACGAACGAACGGTCGTGTGGTTGACGCGTACAAGGTGTCCGATAAATTGTAACAGAATTTCGAGCCCGTTGTTTTTCACCGTCGATCGGCTCGCTCTGCCAATTGCATAGTTCATCGAACACCCTGTGCAGATATATAGATCGGTTCTACGAACGAAACTGGTTTAATGGACTGTTACGCGCTTCCTGTTGATCACATTGTCTTATGTCGGCTTCTACTTCGTTTGCGCTTCGTTCCAATAACGACGGCGTGCGTGCGCGTTTGGAGAGTGTAGATTAACACTGTTAAAAGTAATAGATACCTCCACCCTGCCGTCGTCATAATTAAACCGGATCCGTTTAATCGGACCGCCCAGCCCCGATGACTTTCTGCTATTATTTCATTTCGTTACGCCAGCAGCGATCGCTTTCCTCCATAATTTCTTGCCTACGTCCGACTTTACTTGCCGGAAATTTTAGCGATCTGCACGAGACGGTGCGGGACTCAGGGAAGGTGCATAAGGCCGAATATTTGTCTGTGCGAGGGTGGCACCGTGTCATCGTCCTGCAATCTCGGTCAGACGAAAGGTAAATCGGGAGCATAATTCTTAGAATTAGTTTACTCTGCGTATATGATGCGTGCTGACGTCGATTTTCTGCCGACAGTATCCACGCATGAGAGTGGCAGTAACGCGAGTGACAGAGGTGAATCGGGCAGATGTAGAGTGCATTGCATTAATGGGAATTGCGTCGATGGCAGATGTCAGTGTCGGAGTGGATATCAAGGAGAATTTTGCAATGAACGTAAGGAACCTGTATTTATCATACGGCTCATGCGTCAATCTCAGAAAGCATTAATAATACGCTAATATGTTTCTGTTTGAATAACGCCTACGTTATTATGAACATCGTCATGCTGCAACACATGTTTACAGCTGTCTGTCGAGAACCTTGTCTGAATCAAGGCAGATGTATCGGTCCAGATCGCTGTGCTTGCATATACGGCTACACAGGACGAAGATGCGAAACGGATTATCGAACTGGCCCCTGCTTCACGAAGGTCAAGAATGGACAGTGTTTGGCTAATTTGCAAGGTGTCGTGTGTACCCGGCAATTATGTTGCGCGACTGTTGGCAAAGGCTGGGGACATCCTTGTGAGAGGTGTCCTGCGAGACTTGACTGTGAGCTTGGTCATTTGAAGACCAATCAAGGACAATGCGTTGGTACGAGAGAAATTTTAAGACAAAAATGCGGAACGTCATATATGCTCTTCGATTTTTATGTAAAATTGCATTCAACTTTGGTCAGATATCAATGAGTGCGAGGCAATTCCTGGCCTGTGCGAGGGTGGAAAATGCATAAACACTCAAGGTTCTTTCACGTGCGAGTGTCCTGAGGGACAGGCGAGGGACCCGGAAACGAATGAATGCAAGGACAGAGACGAATGTCAAGAAGAAGGAATATGTGCCGATGGAAGATGCATCAACACGAACGGCGGATACTATTGTCTATGCAATCCTGGATTTATTCAGAGCCAGGATCGCAGGTTCTGCATAGGTACTTTCTGCATAACGCTTTCTTTTCATCGACTTTGTCCTTGCACGTTGCCAAATTCAATGCGTTTCGTATTATAGACGGGAGGCAAGGCTTGTGCTACACAGCCGTAAATCGAATCGGGCAATGCAAGAATCGACTACCGATTAGATTAAGCAAAAAAGATTGCTGCTGCGGGAAAAATATGGGCCGAGGATGGGGTGACGAGTGTTACATTTGCCCGAACCCAGGCAGTGGTAAGTAACAATCACTTGACAATACGTCAGGTATGGCATAGCGTATTCTTTCTACTTCATCGTGTCAAATCATTTAACTTCAGACCAGTACCATAAATTGTGCTTTCCTCAATCGCAACAATTCACCATTATCAACGAGTGCGCTCTTCGTCCTGACATTTGTGGCAATGGAAAGTGCATCGACACGAAGGAAGGGTATGAGTGCGAGTGTCATCCCGGTTTCACGAAGAAAAGCGGCCGTTGCGAAGACATCGACGAATGTCAGCTGGGATATTGTCAGGGTGGCACGTGTCGAAATTACGGCGGGAGCTTCGCCTGTAGCTGTCCTTCGGGATTCGTTGTCTCTGGCGAAGGCAGATATTGCACAGGTGAAGAATAAAATATTTTACGTCTATCCCTTCAGATCAAAGACTCAGTGACGGAAGACGGTTTCAAGAAACCCAAGAATATTTTTATTATTTTATCACAGATCACGACGAATGTCAAGATACTGGTATGTGCAACAATGGGCACTGTATTAATATGAACGGAGGTTTCAAATGCAAATGTAACGATGGTTACGCGTTGTCGCCAACGAAAAATACCTGCATTGGTAAGAAAGTTACAAGACGATGTCGACGGTCCTGACGAGATGAGAACGGATCGATATTTCTTTGATCGTTCATTTCAGATATTAACGAATGTTCGGACAATCCAAGAATTTGCTTAAACGGACGCTGCGAGAATACTCCTGGATCCTATCATTGCGTTTGCCAATCTGGTTTCACACCTTCCAGAGACAATACTTTCTGCGTGGACATGGACGAATGTTCGACGAGCGGAATGTGTGAGAATGGAAAGTGCGTCAATATGGAGGGATCGTTCAAATGTGTTTGCGATTCCGGATTCAGAATTGGGCCTGATCAGAGTCACTGTATCGGTAAGAATCGACGACGTGAGATATTTCAATGTCACCGCAGGTTTCAGAAGTAATAGTCTGTACAATTATTTAGACATTGACGAATGTCTGAATGGGCCGTGCCAAAATGGACGATGCATCAATACACCAGGAAGCTTCCGATGCGAATGCCATCCTGGATTCAATTTAGGCCCCGACGGAAGATCTTGTCTCGGTTCGTAAATATATTTCAATTAGAGCAACTTTAAATTTCCATTAGTTCTTAATCAATGGCGCCCGTATCATTTTGTACTTCATGCTACACTTTTTGTATAGACACACGAAGGGATTTATGCTACTCTCAATACAGAGACGGTCAATGTTCAAATCCAACTTCGACAGCAGTGACTAAATCGAGTTGCTGTTGCTGTACAATCATTTTGGGATCACCTATGGGTTGGGGAAGTACCTGCCAAGCTTGTCCACTTCCTGGATCATCTGAATTTGATGCATTATGTCCGCATGGTGCCGGAATGACTTATAACGGCGATGGTATTATCATTACGCATCACTATGAGACAATTTTGCAATTTCCCTTTCATTCTAAATACTTTTCAATACAGATATCAATGAATGCGCGCAAAATCCGAATATTTGTATCAACGGTGGCTGTGAGAATTTGATGGGAACATACAGATGTATTTGCGACGCTGGCTACGAAGTAGATGGAACGGACAAACTGTGCAGCGACATCAATGAATGCGATCTCGAGGAGTCATTATGCAGCGGTGGCCAATGCAGAAATAATCCTGGCAGTTTCCAGGTAAGATCGCGAAATCCGAGAATGCGAACCTATGAAATCATGATTACAAAATGATCCAATTAAAAATGTTCTCGACAGTGCATTTGTCCAACCGGTACCAGATTCAATACACAAAACCAAATGTGTGAAGATATTGACGAGTGTGACGAACTCGGTCCAGATATTTGCTTCAACGGCATCTGCATTAACACTCCTGATGCTTATGAGTGCGAATGTTCTCCAGGATACGTTTTGGACAACACAGGGCACATTTGCATGGGTATGTTCACTGTCACTCTAGATTTTTTCATTCACTCTAGGTCTAACACACATGTTTTATAATTAAGCCCTTACACGATCCCAAAACTACAACACACTCGTGCATCAGCAATATTACTGTCAATCTCAGAACAGATTTGAATATTGCAGAAATAAATAATACAAAAATTAGGGAAATTCATTAGTGTGTTTTTTTGTTTATATTCAGATAATAGAAGGGGATCATGTTGGACGAAGATGGTTGATGGCCGTTGCGAAAATAATTTACCGAAATTGGCATTGAAGTCTGAGTGCTGCTGTTCCGTTGGCGTTGCTTGGGGGAGTCCTTGCGAGGTCTGCGATCATAATCTCTGCGAATGTTCGAAGGGGTACGCGAAGGTGGATGGAAAGGCGTGTATGGATATTAACGAGTGCCAGTTGAATACGGGAATCTGCAAAGGCGGTGGAACCTGCGTCAATACCGATGGTTCTTATCGATGCGAGTGTCCTCCGGGACTAACTTTGGACGCTGGACGTGAGTCATGCAATGCTTTACTCGTACCAACTTCAACGTTTTCTGTACTAAAATTCTAGCTTCATAGAATCACCTGTTATATCGGCCTCAATTTTTTCCCATTTAGACACCACGTGCATTGACACTAGACAAGAGACCTGCTATATGGAATACCGTCATGGACAGTGCTCCAACCCATTGGAGGGTCAATTTCCGAAGAGTCTTTGCTGCTGTTCAGTCGGTCGGGCTTGGGGTAGTGAAAGATGTGAAGCGTGCCCGAAATTGGGAACGCACGCGCATTCCGAATTATGTCCCAGAGGAGATGGCTTTACAGAACGGCAGGACATTAATGAGTGCGTTGAATTTCCTGGCATGTGTCTGAACGGACGCTGCAAGAACACGGTGGGCAGCTTCAGTTGCAGGTGCAACCAAGGGTTCGCGTTGGATGAGCATGGACTCAAGTGCAATGGTAAGTGTTATTGAAACGATTATATTTTTGTCAATTAGATTACGTGGGCGTTCATCTTATGTTTGTGCAGATATCAACGAATGCGGGATTATGCACGGAGTCTGCGGAAACGGAACTTGCAGGAACACACCTGGAAACTTCCTGTGCGACTGTAATCCTGGTTATCGAAGCAGTGATATTATGAAAATTTGCATGGGTAATGTATCTATGTAATGTTCGAATGTTTTTATATAAAGACAGCAGCCTTCTTCACCGTCGTAATAAAAAGTAAAAATAATATAACATAATGACACAATCATGGACTAATACGGTTTAGATATTAACGAGTGTGAAGAAACACCAGGACTTTGTCGCGGTGGAACATGCATTAATGCCGAAGGAAGCTTCAAATGTCATTGCCCACCGGGACATGAATTGGGTCCCGACAAGCAATCCTGCAAGGACATAGACGAGTGCTCCCGCACGAGTGGCATTTGTTCGAACGGGGTCTGCGAAAATATGATGGGCACTTATCAATGTATCTGTGATGATGGCTATCAGCAGACTGGATTGAAGTCTCATTGCGAAGACATCAACGAGTGTGCCCTGAATAACGGAGGATGCGAAGATATTTGTCTCAACACGCCCGGCAGTTTTTCATGTTCCTGCGGGTAAATCATACACTTAAATCGCAACACTATTATGCATTCGTTCTGTCGAGTGGTACTGCCTTTAATAAAATTGTCATGCTTACAGTACCGGATATGCGCTAAATCTCGATGGTCGAACTTGCTCAGACGTCGACGAATGCAAGAACAATCCGAGAATTTGCAACGGCGGCAAGTGTTCTAATATCGGCGGTGGCTACATATGTCACTGTACCGATGGTTTGCTACCCGGGAAGGACGGTGCATCGTGCGTGGGTAAGATGAAAGCCTCTTACGAAGCACCATTTCGCGTTACATCATCGAGGCACACGTTTCATGTCATATTTTTCCAACGATCGCAGACGTCGACGAATGCATAACGCAGCCGCACATTTGCGGTTACGGCGAGTGTTACAACACCATCGGTTCGTTCAATTGTCGTTGCGAGGAAGGATACTCGGTGAAGCCCGACGCTGGTCCTGGATGCACGGACGACGACGAGTGTTTGCTGGACGCCTACTCCTGCAGCGAATTTGCAGAGTGTCAAAACACTCAAGGCTCGTACGCTTGCACCTGCCACGAGGGCTTCACTGGAAACGGGATCGAGTGCAGAGACATCAATGAGTGTCTGACGAATAACGGCGGCTGTGATTCCAACGCTCAGTGTATCAATACGGAAGGATCGTTTAAGGTACCATCGTTATTTCCAGCATTTTTATGCATTTTTTGGAAATAGTATTATATATAATAATTGGATGATAAATTAAATCTTGTTATCATTACGCAATACGGTGAATTTTGTCGATGATGTTGTGTTGAACGAAAACACGCACGTTTAGTGCGTTTGCGATGCCGGTTTCAGAGGCGACGGCTATTCCTGCAAAGACGTCGACGAGTGTGCAAACGATAACACACTCTGCGAGAACGGCCACTGTCTCAATTATCCTGGATCCTTCCGCTGTGAATGCGAAATGGGCTTTATGCATCCCGACGAGAACAACGAGCAGGCCTGCGTCGACATAAACGAGTGCGACATGTTCAGTAATTTATGCGTATACGGAAGGTGCGAGAATATATTCGGTATGTTCCGCTGCGAGTGCGAGGAGGGGTACAAATTGGACGGTTCTGGAGGAAATTGCACGGATATTGACGAGTGTGAGAGTCCGCAATCTTGTCAATACGGGACCTGCGTGAACACGCAGGGCAAATATATTTGCAAATGTCCGCCTCATCACGAATTGGTGGATTCTGGAAACGCTTGTGTCGGTCAGTATGTCAAGATAAGAACAGACAGTATTGTTTTATACAGACACATTTTTGTTCGCTTCCGTTGACTGTATTTGCACGCGTTTTCTTTGAAAATCTTGCAGATAGACGAGAATCCTTCTGTTTCACTGGCTTTGAGCGTGGAACCGGAAGACCGCAATGCGTATTCGACATGTCATCGTCCGTCACAAAAGCAACCTGCTGCTGTAGCATAGGAAACGCTTGGGGGAATCGTTGCGAAGAGTGTCCACAGCCAGGATCGAATGAATTCGAGGAACTCTGTCCTGGTGGTCCAGGGTACCGACCGAACAGGATTACAGTTATCTTGGAGGATATCAACGAGTGCGAAGAACATGAGAATATCTGCCAGAACGGGCATTGCACTAATACTTTCGGAAGTTTCATGTGTTCGTGCAACGAAGGATTCAATTTGGACGATACGAAGACCAGTTGTGTCGGTATGTAAATGAAATTGATATCGTAGTAATGCTATGCTATCGTTTCGCATTGCGTTTTGCAGATATCAATGAATGCGATTTGCATCCAAGAATCTGCGGCGTCGGATATTGCATTAACGATCAAGGAAAATATCACTGCGAGTGTCCCGAAGGATACATGGCGATGCCAGGAGGAAGTAAGTTGTTTCATTATGTCTGCGGGATCGAAGGTAACATTAAAACGCTAATATAATTTATCATTTTTACCAGAGGAGTGTGTTGACATGAGAAAAGAATCTTGCTATCTGGGTTATGAATCCGGTCAATGTTTCAACCCCATGGTCCAGGCGCAAACAAAAATGTTGTGCTGCTGTTCAATGGGAGCTGCTTGGGGTAGTCCTTGCGAAAGATGCCCTGCAGAAAGAACCCGTAAGTTGGTTAAATAAAGTTATAGAGATATTTGAAATAATTGCCAATTTACTTGTTAAGGTGAACATGAAATTCTTTGCGGCATGGTGCCTGGGCAAATCATGAATCCCATAACGAATCACACAGAGGAGATTGACGAGTGTGCTCTGATGCCGACAATGTGCACGCATGGTAGGTGTTTGAACACTCCTGGCAGTTTCGAATGTCAATGCGATCAGGGATACGTGTACGATCAGGATTCGCATCAGTGTATCGACGAAAACGAGTGTCTTCAGGTAACAGCCCCATTATCTACTTTGTAATATATTACGACCTAGCACAAAGTGCCCGCCATCAGCCAAACAATGACGTATTAAAATTAATTTATATTGCCATAAAACAGTACATATTTTATATTATAATGGTACGCGTTACAGGTACCAAATCCTTGCAGTGGCAACGCTCAATGCATTAATCATCCAGGATACTTCGAATGTACTTGTCCAGCTGGTTACAAACTCGGTTTGAGTCATCGTGACTGCGTCGATATCGATGAATGCTACGAGAGGCCGGGAATCTGCAACAACGGCGCATGCAGCAATTTACAGGGCAGTTTTCAGTGCGTCTGTCACGTTGGATTTGTGCTGACGCGCGATCGGGACAATTGCGTGGACGTGGACGAGTGTCAAAGAAATCCGAATATTTGTAATAACGGAACCTGCGTCAATACTCTTGGATCATACAAATGCCAGTGTTATCTAGGATTCAAATTGAGTCCTAATAATGATTGCGCGGGTGAGTGTTAACATTTTCAATTTAGGGAAAGTTAGCTCTCGTAAGAAACATTTCACATTGTTGTATTCTATATCGTAGACATCGACGAGTGTCGAGTGATGCCTTTCCTTTGTCGAAACGGCCGATGTAGAAATACGGTTGGCGGGTTTAATTGCGAATGTGCCGATGGGTATGTCCTTGCGCAAGATGGTCAGCATTGTCGAGACATCGATGAATGTCACGAGGTATTTCATTCATTCAGTTCATAGATACACGCTCTTGTGCGAAGTATTATATTTCCGCGTTTTTTTACGAACCATAAACTTGCTTTTGTAGATCCCAGGAGTTTGTCCGCCACCAGGTAGATGTCAGAACTTAATGGGTTCGCATATATGTAGTTGCCCACCAGGTTACGAGTTAGATCATACGAAACGGAGATGTGTAGGTAAGTAAATAACACTACCAAATCCAAGATGCATAAATATCTTGTTTCACCATATAGTATATCACCATATAATGTATACGCCATGTGTAGTAATTGTCTGCTAATCATTTCAAGATGTGGACGAATGCATTGAGACAAGAGGTATTTGCGAAAACGGTCGATGCATAAATACAGAAGGCGGTGTTATCTGCGAGTGTCCACATGGATACAGATTAAGCGACAAACCAAATTCCATGAGATGTATCGACGTCAGAGAAGAACAGTGCTACGATAATTATAGAAGAGGACAATGCATATTCCCACGAGAGGGTGGAATGACGAAGAAACATTGCTGCTGCACCATGGGCAAAGCATGGGGAAAATATTGTGAACAGTGTCCACCGGAAAATACAGGTAAAGTGCATGAAGATATCTTACACCATTTGCAGAATCAAACACTCGACTACCAACGAGCACTTTCATCAATTATTGTTTCCTTCTCTTTGTAGAGGAGTTCAGAAGACTTTGTCCAGAAGGCCCAGGTCGCGACGACACTGGGATTGATTTAAACGAATGCCTCTTCATGCCTGATGCCTGTTCCGGTGGCGAATGCATCAATACAGACGGATCCTTCCGCTGCGAATGTCCTTCCGGTTACGTTCTCGACGAAAGTGGAAGACGCTGTGTCGACAATAACGAATGTCTGACAGGGCAAAACATCTGCGGCAATGGAACGTGCCACAATATCGACGGTGGATTCGAGTGTTCGTGCAACGAAGGTTTTACTCCAGGGGTCAATCAAGTCTGTGAAGATGTCAATGAGTGCATTGAGCTTGGAAACCAGTGCGCGTTTAGGTGTCATAATGCACCCGGCTCGTTTAGATGCATTTGTCCTTACGGATATACGTTGGCTGCTGATGGTCGTCATTGTATAGGTGAGTAACGTACTCATTGCCTGCACACTTTATTATGAGTACATATTCTGTCACAATACACCCTGCACGTAAATATATTTTTCTTAACCAGACGTCGACGAGTGTGCGACACCAGCGAACGATTGCAAATTTCAATGCAAGAATTTAATCGGCACCTTCATGTGCATCTGTCCACCTGGTTACCAACAAATCGGTATGGCCGACGAGTGCAAGGACGTCAACGAATGCGCAATTAATTCCGGATTATGCAGGCACGGACGATGTATAAATTTGGAAGGAAGTTACAAGTGCTTGTGCTACGACGGATTCGAACAGAGTGTAGACGGCAAATCTTGCATCGGTATGTTCGGAATATAAATAAATATTCACGTCGAATAGAGAACATCCTCCTTTTTCGAAGTCGTTTAAAAATCAGAATCACTGACAATGAGAAGAAGCATGCACTGTTTGCAGATAAAATCATCGTAATCATGCGACGTTTTCGTGTTACAGATCGAAGGGTGGGATACTGTTTCCTGCAAACGATCGGCGGCAGGTGCACAGCGAGGACATCCGAACTGAGAACAGTGACGAAGGCAGACTGTTGTTGCACCATGGGTGCAGCTTGGGGATCGAGCTGCGAAATCTGCCCGACACGAGACTCAGAAAACTACAACGAACTCTGTTTGGACAAAGGATTCTCCGTAAACGGTCAAGGTACACATACATAGTCCTCCTACCATTCGATTTTCGATAATAAATCTTTACAAACGTCCGGACAATAGTTGCGGAGAATGTTACAGGGCTATGAACTAATTCGTCATTTCAGACATTGACGAATGCAAAACAATTCCTGATCTATGCAGAGATGGCATCTGCATCAACACTCTTGGATCATACAGATGTATCTGCAACAAAGGATACAAAGCCGACAAATCTGGCACTCATTGCATAGGTAAAACGACACATCCCATGAGTTCACGAAGTCTCATCCTGCGACTGTTACTTAAATCATAATATTTCAGATATTAATGAGTGCGAGTTGACACCGAAGCCGTGCAAATACAACTGCCAAAACACCGAGGGCAGTTTCATTTGCTCTTGTCCAGCCGGTTTTATCCTGAATCCCGACGGCGTCAGTTGTCGAGACATGGACGAATGTGCCAGCGGAAACCATCTCTGTCAACAGAACTGCATAAACACTCAAGGAAGCTACACCTGCGGATGCAGAGAAGGTTACACTCAAGACGGCGACGCTTGTCACGACATAAACGAGTGTGATCAAGCAGGAACTTGTCCGAAACCGGGAACCTGTATCAACACACTGGGCAGTTTTCGATGCATTTGCCCGAGAGGATTCAAGTTGGATCAGTCGGGCAGATATTGC
Organism: Priocnemis perturbator; assembly: GCA_963942575.1. Classification (NCBI taxonomy): domain Eukaryota; kingdom Metazoa; phylum Arthropoda; class Insecta; order Hymenoptera; family Pompilidae; genus Priocnemis; species Priocnemis perturbator. The sequence goes on from OZ012656.1 coordinate 9,588,202, forward strand.
ACGGATCACAACGAGTGTGCTGATGATTCGAACTGTGAACATGGTTGTCAGGTGATTTACTAAGTTCTTCATTATAACTGTGAGATCACAGGGTGTGTAGGAAATTTTGTAAATTCGAGTTTGCTTGAAAATGGCACGGCTTCTAGCAGATTTGAGTTCGTAATTTTGCTCGTTGAACACGCAACCCTTCGATCTGTTCGCAGAACTTTATGGGAAGTTACCGTTGCGGGTGTCCGGAAGGATTCGTGCAACATCTCTATTACAATCAATGCATAGACGAAAACGAATGTAATAGCTCCCCGTGCGGGGATAGCACGTGTATTAACACGATCGGTAGTTACAAATGTGGATGTCCCGAGGGTTATCAATTCGACAATAACATGCAAATTTGTGTTCAGGTAAAGATTACGAACTTTTAACGTGGACTTATGTCTGGCAACTGTTGCGTCTTGTTTTGTAATTAACGGCGCTTAATCGTTTGTTAAATTAGGTCAGTGCTGGTTGTTTAGGAAGTCCCTGTGCGTTCGGTTGCACACCAAATGGAATTAGTGGATTTATTTGCGGTTGTCCAACTGGATATCAACGGATCGGACAGGTACGCAATTCTTTCTTTTACACTGAATTTCTTGCCGTTATTTCAGGGTAAGTGACCAATCTTCGCTCGGTTTCCAGCTTCGACTAGCGTTTTCAGGAACAAAATTAAAAGAGCCGGTGCAAGATTGGTTACTTTTTCTTATATATGAATAGCACTCATTTTACTTTCGACTCTTAGGGCCACTGTCTTTCCACCATTAACCCACTAGCCCAAGGAAATTACGGCGAGGAAATTGGTAACGTGCCGACGTACGTTATCAATCCGGATCCTTATCACATACCACCCGCCGACGATAAGACGATATCAACAGAGGGCTGCTTCTCGTGCAAGGTCCTTAACACTTTTCACCCTGGTATCTTCATCCACTTATCTTCTCGGCAATAAAAGATTTCTCTTTGAAACGTAGATAAACGGAAAGGGTCGACATCGAAGGGGAACGAGGACGAGATCGCTCGATGAGCAGGCAAAAGTGAAGAGAGAGATTGTGAAGAGACGAGCTAGGAGAACCAGGAGACATCATCACGGAGAAGAATATGTCCTGAAGATTAGTCTCGCGCAAACGAGGCATCGCGTCCGAATCATTAAACTTCAGCCTGCAATCAAGGTACCACGCTTGATGTATTTAACATAATTGTCATTATTAATATTTTTGTCAGATCGTTGTTTATGTCATATTTGTTTTATCGTTTTCGAAGAAGCATATACGATGTTTTAATGTTCGTTTCTATTAATGTGCCATTTTTCGTAAATTCTTAATTAGTATTTACGTATGAGGGATTATGTTTGAATTGGTTGGTACTTATAAACGAATATACAGAATCAGGACATGGAGTACGTGATCGCGAACGGAAACAAGCACGAGCATTTCGAGTTGTCGAAGAATCACGGAATCTGGGAGCTCCACTTCCGCAGTCGACTCAAGAAGCCCGGCGAGTTCCACATCATCATTCACGGCCGTCCGAAGAACGAAATCGCCGAAGAAAACGAGATTTGGGAGAAACCGTTAACGTTCAGGGTCTATCTCGTGGTCACCGAATGAAACTCTACGTACGAATACAAAAGAGAGCCTTAGCAAATTTTTCTACATTCTAGCGAATGACGTCCGGAACGAGAAAGAAAGAATGCGAAGACGTAGATAAAGTTAAGTATTAACAAAAACGTGTAACGTAACAATTGAAGAAGAATCTCGAGCGGGGGGAAGATTTCTTTGTAGCTTTTAGACGACAGGGACCACGGTGCTTCGTTTTTTGTGTTCAAAATATGGTAAGGTCGAAGCGATTTTGCGGGAAACATCGATTTTTAACTGCCAGTGCGCATTTAGTGCGTGTTCACTGCCTTAACGAGGGAACCATCGCGACGTATACATGCGTCGCACACTTCTTTTCTTACCAAAAGATCTTTTTAAATATTACGAGATTTTATAACTGCCTCTTGAATCTCTGCCATACGAACGTTTACAAACTTACTGCCCATAACTGTTAGATAAGCGTAACACGTAGAAGTAACCTGGTAGAAATGTACAAACGCTAGGATATAAAGGATAATAATATTATAAATAATTGAATAAGTATAGAGATGCAGGGTAGGGCAATTGACTTCCACGACGATTTACGTAAATGCACGTTATTTTTACAGTGAAGGGGTTCGCACAAGTGTTGCATAGGTTCAAGGGACACGTGTCTGTGTTTCTTGCCCCTTGACACTATGCAACATTGGGTGCTTCGTGCTTCCGCGGAAACAGTAAGATTTAGGTAAATCAATGTGGCGTTTTGAAATGCCCGCTTCTGTATAGCTTCGTACGTGCGTATTTATATAATTATTATTACATAGACTCTAGTGCAGTGTAAAGTAGCGCGATTAACGTTAAACTAAACGCTCCAGCTGTACACTGGTGTACACAGGTAACTAATTACGTATACCGTAACAATAATACGTGCGTAGATAACATTAGCGATTGTCGTGGTAAAACCAGCTTAGAGTGCGGAGCGTGGGCGCTGATATAATAACAATGTGAATAGAAAATATTAAACTCAGTTTTGTACAGTGACTATGATTTTTTATTTTTTTTTTGTACGAGTGACATTAGTTAATATCAATTTAAAAGCACATTACATTCTGACAGGACGAGTCTGTCATGTTTGCATGACGCCAAATTTATAGGTAAGATCGTGAACGTAGACTTTGCCGGGATACAGAACGCAAGACGGAAAACGATCGATATTAATTGCATCGGGATAGTTTTGAGGCGATAGAACAAATCCTCCGTGCCTTTGATACTCCATTCCAGTTTTCCCATAAATTTTCTCTAACTCTCTATTAATGTTTCTCGGTTCTACTGGCCCATCTCCGCTACCGCAGCAAGCATAATCTTCCAAGTCCGGCTGATAAATGTAATCTGGATCCGGCAAATCGTTTCCGGTGGAAAATTGCAATCCGGGATGATTCGAGAAAACTTCCAAAAATCTTCCGGACTCGGGATGCAATATCCTTAAAGCACAGACAATCAAAGCATTGTGAACAACTTTAGACTGGCGCGCCCTAATTCGGTTCAAGAGTTTGACTTACCGCGCGTGAAATCTATAACACCAGCAACTGGGGCTGTTGATGCAGAAATTGTGGTTGTAACCACCCCCCGGTACAGTGTAGAGCTTTTGTTTCGTCAGCTGGGTCGGTACACGCAAATCGTAAACGGTCGAGTCAACGGGACAAATAGCTCCCGTCGGCAAATTGTCCCTGATATCCATGAACGTCCAACAGTCGGCATTTACCGTGACAACATGCTTCCTCAATTCGTTGGCACCCATACCCTGAGACCAATAAAAGTGTATTAGTGTATTTTTCGGAACCGGTTTTGCAGATATATTTGTGAAAATTTAATCAGAAAAAAAAGGACCAAAAAATCCATTTGTTTTTAAGTTCTACAGTCCTACTGTACTACCTGCACAATATATTTAGATGCCAACAATCGCGCTCGTGAAGAGAGTTATTAAATTTGCAGACTTTTATCAGTAAAATATTATCTTACATGACCGGCAAGATTCAACAGGCAATTATTTGTAATGTTAGCAGGTGTGGGTCGATTAGCAGTTGCACGAATATTAATGTGTAATTGATTTTCGTCCGTCCATGTGTATTTGACTTGAATCAGCATATGTCCGGGATATCCTTCGCTTCCTGCAGGACTCAAGTGGGACATCACCTAAAGTGTTTGAAATCTTGTTAGGCGCTGTTACTTCGCTACCTACACAGTTTATGTCAGGAGTATATACTCAACAAGACGTACTACTTGCTGATTCCTTATACAAGACTCCCAATTAACGTTGTCAAATCCACTGAACCCGCCATTGTAGTGATTGTTGCCAACTGCTTCGTTTTGTGACAATGGAAACTCTTCACAGGCAACACACATCTTCCCTTTTGCGACCCTATTCACGATCCGACCGATCATCGAACCAATATACCTATTTTTTAAATATCCTGATTACAATGGTTTTATTGCAGTTTATCTTCAGGTAATTTTCGTAAGAGTGTGTTACCGTCCATGTCGTCGAATCCCAGGACGACGTCGCCTAGTATTCCTCTGTTGTTGGGAATTTTTATGGATTGTATGCCGGCACCCCAACTTATTAAACGCACGGATGCATTATGTCTATTGGTCATGGTGTACCTTTTCAGAATTATGATGAAATGAGGTTGTTTTAGATACGTATGTAATATGTCACTTGACTAATTGTTTACCTTCTTACTATTTCATAGGATTTCTCCTGGTCATCGGAATTAGGTCTTGGAACGAATCCGAAACCATCTCGTTCGATGAAAGTATCGCGCGCAGACATACTTCAAGATAATTTTGCTGATTTTTTTTATCGTTTAATTTTTGTCTTTTTAATTCGTATTTCTATTTGACATTTTTTATCAGATTTCTCACAGTAATTTTAACATATCTGTACTAGAATTTAGGAAATGCCTCAAGAGGACATGTGTTGAACTTGCAAATTTACATTGACGAACTTCAATCAGAGACTTTCGAGAAATTCGAAAGTCGATCGATCGAATATTTGTTATGAATCTGTACATAAGTTCAGAGTAAATTTATCGATCCATCATTTTTGAGATTGACACCGATGGCAGGCGTTTATTAAGAGTTAATCGCTCGCATTTGTCGCGATGTAGGATTCACAAAGCATTCTTTGGTTCTTCTTTGAACAAAAAAACGGCAGAGAAATTCTCTTACGACGATTGACCCAAGCAAGTTCCTCAGTCGTGCCCATAAACCGCGATTGAGCCACGTTCTTCCATCATCGCCCATTCACCCCCTACACGAAATCTCCCCCAGGAATCCGTTTCTTTCCACAACTCGTCCGTTGATCACTCCCAATTCCCGCCTCAGGAAACACTCGCTGGAAATAATTACATTAATGGCGTCGACGATACAGAGATGAGATTTGGATACTTGTCGATTCAATCTGTTCCTTCAATTCATTCCTTTTCTCCTATCTCTTTCCCTGTACGCTTCTCTCATAATCTCTTTCCATCTCCATTTTTTGTCATTTGTTCTATACCTTTGCTTAGCCTAAAACTTAACTTCCCTGTCTATGCCTATTCCATCTAGCGTACGTCGCTTCACACGCCGCCGACTGAAATTTTCCTTCCTCTACCCTTCTCTGTCTTCCAATTCCGCATTCCATCTTACTGCACACCTCGCACCTCGGGTCTCCTACTCACACCAATCGAAAATCCGCCTCTCCCCGTCTCTTCCTCCGTCCTTCTTCACACCTCCGTCCCTTCCCACCCGCACTCCATCCCGTTTCCTCCCTTCTTCCTACAGCAAGCACCCTAGCTGAATGGCTCAGACCCCTGACGGCATAATGCTCCACCCACGTTGGGCCAAGGTACACCGACGCACACCATCCACCCTTTCTGCCACCCGTTTGCCACCCCGTTTGCCAGCGCCAACCCTCCGTTCGCCGTGCTGCCTGCGTCGAACTACTCCCTCACTTTCTTCCCGACAATGCATAATGCCATTCTGACGCGGTAACGGCGACAATGGGCGCGCACGTCCCGCTGGAAAGTAATTATCTTAATGTCGACGGCGCCGAACGAACCAGAGAATCCTCTTCTCCCGCTCGTTCTGTCTTTATTCAGCTCGTCAACGGCGCGCAAGAATTTGCCTCGCAATAGCGCTGATGCTCTGTGTTGCCGGTGATTGGAATGAGGCACTTCGGTAATGAAAATTCATAGGTGAATTGTAGAGGCGGACGGCGCGATTTTCTGCGGGTTCGGCAGTCTCGGGCTTCAGACAGGGACTGTCACGCCGAATTTAATGTAACTTGCTAGAGGCCGTAGAGAAACAGTAATTTGTGTGTTACGATTACGTACTTTATTATTTTCACGAGTCCTGTCCACTTGTTCTAGTTATTATTTTACAAATTGCATATAACGTGTACATTCATGGTATGGTATATTCTCATGTTTCATTTGTTGCTTGTGTGAAACTTTCATGCAATCTCTACGGCGATCTAATGTGGAGCGCGTGAACCATATCGTTATAGAACAGCAACTTGCAATAAAATTGAAATATTCATTAAAAGCGCGTTGTCGGCACTTATAAATACTTGTTATTCATAACAGGAGGACTCATACGGGACTTTGAACGTTGCGCGACAGAGTCGAGCTTCGACTCGGCGCCACCAGGCGGCGCGCGCATCTTTCTTCCTCCGCTGCGCAACCCGGTTGCGCACCTGTCTATACCTGTTACCCGGACGCCACCATGGCTGGTATGTGTGCGGAGGTGTATCGCTCCCCGCTTTTCATTGATATTAATCCGCTCGAAGCCATGTCCGATACCGAAATTTGCGTCTGGGTTGTGCAGCAAGACGAGAGGTGTCGAATTTGGCAGTTTCCCAACCCCGAACGTTCCTTCCTTCACCACATCGATCGAGTCATCGATTGTCCTTGCTGCCGATCACTTGTCGTGGGTGGCGGCCATTTTGTGCAAGCACGGCGTGGCTCGTTGTTGACGAAAAGGAGCAGTGGTGAGACTTTCCTCCTTTTATTTCCCATTTCCAATATATTTCGATGATTCCGTACGGAGGTGGAAAGGATGCGATGCATTTATATAGGGTTATGTGGATTCCTGAGGGCATCAGGACTTGGAGGTGACAATGATGATCGACACCACACCACCAGCACATGTTTCCCGAAAATTCATTTGTTACTGATGTGATTACTTGTGCCTACCTGTATTTTATTTCCATTCTGATTATGTCTATGTTTTGCCGAGTGTTTTGTGTTGATGGCTGTGTGCAATGTTCTATGTCATTTTACTCCAATGTTTTCTTCTGTGTACTTGTGTGATATTGTGCAATTTGGTCTGTACCTGTTAGTGCTTCCCTTCCACGAGAGTTCATATCCTGCAACAAAGACTTTGCCGTCTTTGCTCTGGCGAGTCATCATAGCTGTACTGACAATTTGATGTACATCCTACAACACTCTTCCCACTTCCCACATGAATGATGCTTATCCTCCTACAGGACCTTGATCGGCATCTAATACCATCCTTTGTTGGTAAGTGTGGACAATTTTTAATTTATTATTTCCATGTCTTATGTTATCTTGTACTCATTGTCTTGTTCCTTGTCGCATTGGTTTATGTCCAATATAAGTGAAACATTAAATTATTTTTTAATGTTCACTTACAATTAACACCTGTTTATAATTACTGGTACGTTTGTGTATTGTGTGTTTTGTATTTATTGTATTTATATTGGTATACTTTAACAATATGGGGTATACGTTATGAGTTATATATATTTGTTTTGACAATTTTTTGGCTGTCGAAGAATACACTGGAAAACAGGAATACTATAGAATGTAAGGAAAAGGTAATTATTTCATGATTAAGTATCATGAAAGTTGATTGTGTTATAGGTATTACTAGTGTGTACGTAATGTTACTTACGTTTCCTGTTTCTTTAGAGCTATGGATTTAGATAGCCGTACATATTAATGCTGTAGAATTATTCTGTGGATTTCCACAGTTTACTTATTGGCAAATATACACAAAATAATTTGTAGAAAAGCACAATATCTGTGATATAACCGACAGAGCATAGTTCTTAAATCGTTGTAGCTGCCACGAGATGTCAGGAACGTTGCTTTATAGTCAGAGGTTTCCTACCGCAGAAATCTATCTTACCAGTAAAAATGTATCCTCGCATACCCTACCCGCACTCCGCATAACATAAAAATTAAAAATAAAAAACAGAATATGATACAATATCTAAATTCCGGAAGTACATAATACGAAAGCCTTTAAATATAACAGAAGCAGAAAAAGGTGTAGTATTCTAGAAAAATACGTAGGAATATAAAAATATTCTGCGAATGCAGAAGACTGAAAACAGACGAAATTTTTATGTGAAATAGGGGAATATCGAGACCTCGAGTAAACTTAAAGAAAAAGACAAATCCTCGAGCAGGAAAGGGAAAGTAGATTCGGTGCATGACCACCGTGGATCAGTATTTTATCGGGGAACCCCTTTCCAATCTCAATTAGTCATTACGTCTGGCGGCACATAGCGATGCCCTTCTCGAAACTCCCCCGTTTCCGCATTAATTGCGTCTACGCCAGTCGGCGTTCGCTCTAACGTTCATGTCCCCTCGATTTCGTACAGGGTGTTTCCAAAAGGATTAGTGTCGACGGCACGAGGATTGGCCGGATTTAAACCACCCGCACTCGTTTAAGTCAACCCTCATAAACACCCGCCAAATCTTGTTCAGATAAATCCCTCAAATTCAGCGTGCTCGAGGGCCTCTAATGGTGATTCGTAGCTTGATACACATTTCTTAACAACTTTTCAAGAATCGAGATGTTCGCAGACATGGGATTTTGATGCTGCGAGTATTTTTTGACGCTTAGAGATTTCAATGCCGTCTCAGATTGCACTTTTTATGGTTAGAGTTTTAATGTCATCGACACTTAATGTCACGAAACTTGCCTTGACGCAGGTGCAAAATGTCTTCAATTCCGAGTAGCGCATCGTTGAATGCTCGCGTAAGCATTACATTGCCAAATTTCTCGAGCAGACATTGCTATTGACGAGAAAACACCCTGTAGATCGCACGTGTGCTCACGCACGCGGCAGGTTTCAGTCGGGTGTGAGTCGCTCGAACGGATTCTGGGGTTGCTACCCCCCGCAAACGCCACCCCCTCATCCTTTGCCTGCATTCTCTCTCTTCGTCACACCCCCTCCCCTTTCTCTCTCTCTCTCGCTCTCTCTCTCTCTCTCCTGTACCTCTTACTCTTGGTGCACCCACTTCACCCTCGCCCAACTCCACCCACACCCACCCACAAAACCGGAGAGGCAGTCGCTAATTACGCAACGCGTTCGAGCGTGCAAGTCGGGGTGGCGACGTAGCATCGCCATGTCTCTTTCTCTTTCCAACTTTTTCCAGCCGTCCACCTTTCTGCCGCTCTGCTTCTATACGCGTTTCTCTCTCTTCCTACTACTTTCTTTCTCTTTGTCGCTTCGATGTTCTTTTACTCTTAGTTTACAATTTTTCTTGTTGCCAGGTTTACTCGGTATTTGAACACTTTAATGCTCCTGTTTTCTTGGATGCACGCGTTTGCGGTTGCTTTTTAAAGTTAATGTCTCTCGTATGCCTGCAATTGCCTATACTTACCTGTTACTTCGATCATTTAACCGAATTCGTAATTGCAGAATTCATTCATATGAAAACAATTGTACGAAGTATGCGCCTTTCGCTTAATAGTTTCAATCACATTCTCAATTGATATTCCAGCGTAGCTGTAACCACTCTCACAGTTCTGTCCTCGTACTTATTCGCATTCTCCGATTACCCACCATCATCGTGAAATATCCATCTTTCACTTTCCTTCAAATCGTGCCCCCCTTCTCGCCTCCCAAACCCACCCCCGTTTCGTTCTCACCTCGTCCGTTCACTCCTCTCTCGTTATCCGTTTCTCGACTCTCTCCCCCAACGATTTCGCATCGTCGCTCGAGTAGCCAACTTAATTTGCAGGATCAACGTCAGGATAATCCGCGCGCATCCGAATTACACGCTCAGCGTGCGAACAGGGCATCGCACGCCCACGCGAGCACCAAACACACCCCCACGGATCAAACACAACCCCTGCTCGCCCCTACTATCCTCCATCCACCTACCCTGGCACCTGTCTACCTTCGCCCGTCTCGCGATTACTAATTAGCATTCACGCACGGCAAATTTTCTCCACGAAGGTGGAAAGCGACGATCTTGATGGGTTGGGCCGAGAGCAGACCTCGAGCTATGGGACGTGCTCGACGACTCGGAGAAAGTGATCGCGAGATCCTGATCGTCGATTTTTCACGGTCCCTGCACCGTGCAGCGATCGTCGCGGAAGAAAAGACTCGAAACGGTTATCGCCAACAAATGTGTACCTTTCAGAGATGCTCGCGGAACGTTTGGGCTGGCGAATGGGATCGGAATAAGAGATTCGCCGGGGTCAATAAGAGAAAAACGGCGATTGAAAGGGACTGTGCGGGAGATAATAAGCGTATGAAGGTGAAGCGAGGGGTGGAGGGCGAGAAAAAGATGCGGCGTTAGGGGGTGCGAACACTTAAATTACCTAGGAAGCATCGTCGCATTCATACGTGGGATAAGCATTGTCATCCCGGGGGATTGTCTCGCAGACACCTCGCTGGCACATGCTTTATGCGGGGGTGGTAGTCAGTCGGCAGGACAGACGAGGGGAAGGTGGCTAGTGAGGCGAAGAGGGCGGGCGAAACCTTTATTAGGTAGATAAGCGAGATGCGCGTTATATAGATGCCCATCCACGGGCTCGTTTTACTCACTTCAATGCCTAATGGAATTGAGTTCTTGCGATCCCCCGCCGCCACCGCCCCGGCCCCACCCTCCCTTTCGCAGCGTTTTAACGGAAAGGACCCCGCGAGGGGATGGACGGACGCGGGGCGGCGAAGGGTGGGAACGAAGGAGGACATGAGATAATTGGTATTTTGTCTCGCCAAATCCTTTGTACGCGAGTTTTAATTGACTTCGAGATTTTTCAATACCAATTTGCACCCGGCCGCCCATTGCCAAGAATGTGTGTTTGTGTCTTTCGTCTCTTTCTCTCCCTCTTCCCCCGGCACTGTCCCATTCTCATTCCATGTCCGTCTCCCTTTAGATTACGCCCGACGGAATGGCGGCCGGCGGATGTTTTCCACGACGGAAGAGCCGCTCTTTTTCGCTTTTCTCTTTTTACCTTTCACCCCCCCAGTACCTCCTCCCTCCCTTCACCCCTCTTTGTCCGCGTCGCTCCGCTCGCGCGACGTTCGACGGATTTCTGTTTTTAAATTCGCCTCTACCCATACCCGGCGCGCGCGCTACCCGATTCGGCCGTAAATTCGCCACGAGACGACGAGACTCGGATTACTACCCCCACCCCTGGCTCGGTCACTGCGAACGGGATAATCAGACCCGGCTCAGTTTCGATTTTGACCTTCCAGCAGTGTATTCTTCACTGCAATTTTTTTTTCGTCCCACGGGCACAGAGTTCGGCGGGTATAATTAACTGTACCGTGCGTATTATGTATGACACGATACGATAACACAGTATCGTACTCAGCATTGTGATGCACTGTGTCAGACTACGTCAGCCGCCCGAATCTTTTTACTTATTCTGGTAAACGTTATCTGTCATGCTCTCGACATTCTTCTTTAGTCGTCTAAGCTCGAACTCTGAGCAATTCGGAATGTATATATAGGCAGTGCCAGTATATGGTACAAACGACTAATACAGTACTGCGTACAGAGGGAGCTTGCTGTTATGCCGTTCACATTGGCGAATGTCCTCGGGGAGTGAGCTTCGAGATTGGGAAAGGGCTCGTTCGCTGCTTTCGTCGGTGTTGCTTTTCATTCTAATCCAAGTGCCCGTCGTCGGGAGAGGAGACTCACTCCTCCCGTCTTTCTTTTTTTCATTGTGCCGCCGGATTTCCCATAGGAGGGCAAGCGACGAATTTCGCCGGGCATTGTTTCAGTCGTGGAGAGAGAAAACGGAGGTTGCAACCCCCGAACCCTGATTGATTACTCGCCTGATACGGGAGCATTGAACAGGCGACGGAACGGCGGAAGCTGAAAGTCGATGATGGAAATCTGTGATTACGATAGAGGCCTCGTCTTTTGGCGAAAACGATTGAATCGTGTCAAAGATATACCTTTGATCAAATTAACGGTTCTACGTCTGAATGATATACAGACAATAGGTTGTTGGAATGCGGCACGATCGAATCGATTGGTACGTAATGTTTTTGGTTTAGATATATGTGGTTAACCAGCTCGAGTAGTCTGTCGAATATCTACTATTGCCCGAGTTGGAAGACAATCTATCTTCAACGCCGTTGACATTGATGTCCTTTTAACGTTTTGATAACTCGTTAAATCCTCGCGACAGGTGTTAACATCGTTGAAAATTAATTCGAGACGCGTCTTTCTAAGTCGCTGCATCGTAATAACTTACAGCTCTCATAGGTATGTAAGATTCCTCGTCCGTTTCCTATTTCTGCAGAACGTTCTCTTACGACTAGAAAGCGGCATTTACGAACTCTTCCTTCAACAGTGTCGAGAAAAAAGTCTTAAAGTTCGCGTTTTGACAACGTGCTAAACACGAGATTTAATGTCGCAGCACGCTAAGAAAGATGTACTGCCGCGAATACGCGATGTCTCATAAATTATTCGAATGGGAAAGTAAGAAGAGAACAAGTTCTAGGCCGGCCACGTTGCGCGCAATAAAATTCGGCGTGACACTACCCATTCATGCGAACATCACCTCTCGTTCCGCTGCGAATCATAACGCGAACCTGACGATAGAAAGAAATCCACCTTACTTCGGGTGCACACACCAATTCTTCACCCATCGAAGCTACCTATACGAAGGTGCCGTAACACGCCACCTGAAGAACAACAACCGAAAGCAAACCACTCGACACAAGACCCGAGCCAAAGAACCTAATCCTAGCCTCCGAAGTCCGTCCACCCACTCGCATCCGTTAAGAACCCGGGTGCAGGAAGAGCAGGAGCTGTTTGGCAGGGGTTGAAGTCTGGGGGTAGCGCAGGGTGGCTGAGAAGCGTAACCAATTATCGCGCGATATCGCGGTGGCGGTAAACGAACGGAGCGAGTCAATAACGGGGCGAGTCTATACGCTATTTGTACTTCATCGTATCGAGGTAATCGATAATAATAATTGCAGCGCGTCGCTCCTCGCGGGGGCTATGGGGAGAGGGGGGCTTCGCGGCGCTGGAAAGGGGTTGGAATGGGGCTCGAAAGGGGTTGGAAAAGTACGCGCGCACAGCTTTCGTATGCCTCGACGAATGGCGTCGAGAGGGTCGATCCGTGGGCGCGGCGTACGAATGCCAGGCGTCGGCACCGCCCTCGAAAAGGAGAAGACGAGGAGGGTCGACGGAATTTTGCCGAGGGAGAGAGAGCGACGGTTACCTACGCAGGTCGTGGACCGGTCCTTACTGCTGTCCACGCTCAGTCGACACCGGCACTCCAATCGAGCACGTCGCTCGACGTCCATTCTGTGTGTACGAACGATATTCTTCGAGAGAGAAACATCGGTAGTGTGCGGAAGCTTCGAGACTTCAGGCACGATTGTTGAGAGTTTTTCGAGGATTCAGGGCGGACGGAAAGAGGCTAATGACTGGAAGTGCGTGAGAGTTTTTCGTTTTGAGGACATTTGTGGAAGTTCGAGGGAACGATTTCTCGACGTCAGACGTTCGCGGGAGACACGTCGGTACCGTCATACAAGAGAAGAAGGTTATGAATGTGTAAAGAAGAAATTTCTGATCGTGATTGGGACAGAAGTTTGCACGGAAGGAAAGTCAGCACCGCGTCTGAAGCGATCTGTCTAAAGTCATAGATCACTTTACCGTTTCTTTCGCATTTCACTCAGTGATGGAAAAACGACTGACTAAATAATTGATCAAACGAAAGCAGCGAGTCGAGAATCAACTGTGACGTTTGACTGATCTTTACCCAACTTCCCGCATCGCAAGCTCATTCACGATGATGAGCTCACACCAGCAACACCCCGGCTACGGCTTTTTATCCGGCATGGACCTGCACTCCGTCCACCACGTGAACCAAGACATGACATCCGGCAGCCAGCAGCCCATCGCCTCCCAGGAGCAGCACATAAAACGTCCAATGAACGCCTTCATGGTATGGTCTCGCATCCAGCGGAAGAAAATCGCCCTCGACAATCCGAAGATGCACAACTCCGAGATATCGAAGCGCCTCGGCGCCGAGTGGAAGCTCCTCTCCGACAGTGAGAAGCGGCCGTTCATCGACGAGGCGAAACGTCTGCGCGCGATGCACATGAAGGAGCACCCCGACTACAAATACCGTCCGCGCAGAAAACCGAAGGTCCCGGTTTCCGTGATGTCGGGCAAGGGTGGCTCGATGAATCCCGGCGCCTTTCCGAGCTTCCCCCTTCCGCCCTACTTCGCCGCACCTGCCGCGCCCGTCTCCCATCATCATCACCATCATCCGCACCCCCTGGACTATCCGCCGCTCCCGTCTTACTTCGGCTCGGCCTTCGACGCCGTTCATCTGAGCAAGCTCGTCGCAGGATCGGGCGCCGCGGGTTCGACGTCGGCCAGCGACGCTAATAATAACGCCGCGTCGGCCGCCGCGGTGGTCAGCAGCTTCTATTCCGGATTTTACTCGACGCCGAGCACGGGCAAGCCCTACCCGACGACGGCCTCGCACTTGGGACCGCTGTTCCCCACTGGACATCATTCCGTCACGTCGCCACATCCGCCGCTGATGTTCCCGACGTCGTCAGGCGCTGCGTCGGGAAGTGTTGTCACCACGACCAGCAGTCCTGGAAGCAGTCCCGGCAGCACGCCGCTGGGATCGCATCAACAGCCGCCAAACTCCACGCCTACCCTCGACTTGGACCAGCTGCGCAGACCTGTCTCGGTCATATTCTAGACGGGAAGAATCCAGGATGTGCGAGGATACATCGGTTCTGTCGGGCCGGAATGTTTCTGGATGTAGTCCTGGAGAAATCGGCTGGGGTGGACTGTTTAAGGGATTAGATAGGAAGCAAGACTTTAGTTCTGTATGAAAGATGGGTTCTGGGAGTGAATGAGAATGGTCGTGGCGAACAGATTTTCGCGACGCGCCGATCGGGAGATGTAAGGAATTAATCGAGGATTGCTGAATTCTTCGAGTTGATTATTGAGAAGAATCCGACGACGAGGCACTTAAGAATTTTCAAAACGGATATCAGATTGTAGGCCGTTGAGGGAAGAGTAACTTTCGAATCAACCCTTACTGAACTCGGAACTTGTATAATTATTAGACCCTCTAATCGTCGATAATCAGTCTCAAGACAACGTCCGCTTTAGCCAACGTTTTACCTTCCAATCGTTCACCGTCGTCGGAGAAAACGGACTTCTTCGCAGCCGCGCATAATTTGCATCAGCGAACAGGGAAGAGAAACTCTGTCCGCCCTTTTCGCGCGGCTCAATTATCCCGAAGTTTCCTCGCGACGCATGAATTTTCAACGGGAACTTCTCTCGCCGACGGAGAAGTTCCTCGCGTCCCGAAGAGGAGCCGGCGCGAGCTGGTTCGCAGAAAGCGGCCTCGGCCGCAATGGCGCGGATAATTGAATTAGCATATTAATGCGGCAGGAACAAAAGAGTCGTTTAGGCCCCGGATTCGTTTTGCCTCGTTCAATGGATTTTATTGTGCCGCGACGGGTTGCCCGTCAATGGGCCACCCCTTCCCGTCACCTTTCGCCCCCCTTCCCCCACCCCACACTCTCGCACCATCCTGCTCTCGCCAACGGCGAGCGGACATTGTTTCCAAATAATGTTTTCTAATTGCGGCGCGCAGACCTTTTACCTGCCCGAACTTCAATTTCCCCGTGGAAATCGGACTTTACGATCCTTCCGACGAACGTCAGTCTACCTTTGTTTCATTTGCACGGTTCGACACTGTCGTATATAGTTAGTTGAGTGCTCTTTCAGGCCTCGCGCTGTTTTATGTTTCCTCGGATCGCGGGGTGAAAGTGTCGAAATTTTCGGATTCTCATCTTTCGGTGCCGTAGGAGGCGCTCTTCGGGGCGTCGGGGTTCGTTTTAATATGTCGTTTATACAGATGTAAATAATGAGTATCCGCGGGCAGAGCGTGCACTGGCGTAGGTTTTAAGTATTACACCGTATGCGGACGACTTTACATTATCGTTTGACTCTCAATTTAGAACATAGTTTGCGCGACGGCACGTCCGGCCGCTGGTTTGACCCCTAAAGTCCTAGAATTTTTGATTTGAGGATCCCCATGCGAAATTCGGATCTCGGCGACGACCTCCGATGTGAAAACGATGAAAACTGAAAGAAAAATCTAGAGTTCGTATTGTGATATTGCTCTCTTCGTTCTATGATATCGACGCAAATACTGCATTATTATTAACATTATTATCATTATTATTATTGACATTGCTATTATTACGAATGAACATCGTTGTATATAAACGCACTGTACACAAGGATTTCAAGTATCATCTTGTAGCTCGTTCTCGTTAAACTTCACGACTTTCATCATTTTCCGTTCTTCTTCCGACCGGATTCCTTCCACGTCGATCTGTAAATGAAGGGTGAGAGATGAAAACTTGGACACTCGTATCTGTGATTCCGTTGCATCGAAAGCAAAGCAAACGTGGATCGGGATTTGTTCGGATGAGAATAAATCACGAGATTAAAAGGAAAGGACACCGTGTACATGTTAATTATCTAGAATTAAGCCAGCCGCTGTAATTAATCGCTGTAATTAACTTAATCGTCATTTTTAATCGGTCCACAAACGTGAACGGGACGAAAGAGTTCCCCGTCGCACGAAATCTTTCTTACTTCCCAGCAAAGTCGTGTATGTAATGTAAATGCGTCTTGACGTTGTGTCCAATAAGATTTGTAAGTCGCGCTAGTCCGTAAGTGGAAATGAGGATTGTCGAAGAAATCGTGAAGGTATTCCCCTCGTGTGGTATACGTGTGCGCTCGATGTAGCTATTAAGCCACCCTGTACATTGTGTTTGTTATAAATAAATTGTTATTATCTGTTCATAGCACGAAGTCTGCATCTCAATGTATGCCCAATATGACACTTATGTTATAGAGCTATGATATATCGAATTAGTCGTTTTCTTGCTATCATTATATAAAAAGTACATTACTACTTTGAAATCAATTATTCGAATATGAAGTTACACGCGAATCGAAATTAAATTCAATTGTACCGAAAATCGACTGAAACGTTTTCCCGAGAAATATATTTAAGGCGAGAGGTACATAGATGATTAAAAGCGATTAATACCAAGTATGCCAAGGAACTAATTTCGAAATGACGTTACATTATTTTTCGCTGCTTTCATTTAACTGAAACCTAAAAATTCCACGGGGTACAGAACGATCCAGGAAAATAGTTTAGCACTTAGAAGCAAGCAACTTAATCGAATGCCGCATTTACGGCGACGTTACTCGATCGAAACAAAGTTTCGCACGAGCGAACGGAGCAAAATCGGAACGGCAGCTGCCGAACAATGGAGAATGTCGGTGCTGAAGCGAAATTCGTAACCTCGAATTTCCTCGGCGAGCTAGGAGCCGACAACCGATTTGAAAGGCGTCAGGAGAGAAGGAAAAATAAAAGGGAAACATA
This sequence comes from Priocnemis perturbator, assembly GCA_963942575.1. Lineage (NCBI taxonomy): Eukaryota > Metazoa > Arthropoda > Insecta > Hymenoptera > Pompilidae > Priocnemis > Priocnemis perturbator. The sequence goes on from OZ012656.1 coordinate 9,605,520, forward strand.
ATGAAAGAAAAGAGAGAGAGAGAGAGGGTGCGAGAGGACGTCAGGTTCTCGTCAAACGGCACTTTTAGTTGCACTCCCTTTCGTTTTCTTTTTTTGCATTTCGCATTCTGCCGAGGTGCATTGAAAACTCTCGCCCCGAAACGTCGAAGGTGACCACCCTTTGCTTTTATGGGGGCAGACCCGTACGTGTACGAACCTACAGGGTGTTCGCGAACTCTTTCATCGATTGGAACAACACGAAATTATTTATTTTTTTTATTATCAAATTTCGTCATATTGATTTTCACGTACGTACTTCCTTCCATGTCCTGACACGCGTATAGTTCAACTCATATTTGACTGAAATTTTCTTAGCTCCATAGTAATCGTGCATGCAGTGGATACATAGAACGATAAGCATCGACTGGACGAAATGTATGCGAACACGTGTATGGTATATCGAACTCTGCACGGAGTACCGACTTATCTGAAACACCCTGTGTAAACTCCACTCTCCTTCGCTCTATTTTGCTCAGATCCATACGAGCACACACTCGAGTCGCAGAATTTGCTCTACCATCGTCTCCCACCGCCTATGTCACCCCAATGGGCATTGCGTTTCGCTATAACTACCCTCTGTTTAGAGGCCAATTGTATTGGCGCGGGGACCTTTTTACTCTTTTCACCCTGAGAAACCCCGCTGGCTCTGTTGGGCTCTTTCCTCGATGGGGTGCGCACTTATTTCTCTTCTCTCCTTCCTCCACCCCTCCCCCGTATATCATACTCTTATATCATGCACGTGTGCCGGTGTCGAGATATCGAGAAAGCGTACAGGAAGAATGAGAGAAGGAATTGTGATAGAAATATGCTGGCAAGTTCTTCTCTCAGTTTCGCCTGACTGCCGTTTTCTGTCCAAATCTTTTTCCTTCTCCCTTTGCATTTAAAACTGGACACAACGGTGGACGCGTTCTAACCTGTCGTCAGCCTGGAGCAGACGTGTCAAGCCCGCGAACACAGAATATCACCCGCTCGATCATTGAAATCGGGGCATAAGGCGACTGAGGCACAAAGCGAGGGAGTAATTTTGCCGAACGAAAGTGGTCGCCTCTTTGACTCGAAGCCTTTGGCAAGAGTGTTTCAACGTCCAACGCCGGCCACTCGATATGCCGCCATTGTTGCCACGCGAATGGATTGAAACAATGTCCACTCGTGACCCTCTCATCGGATGATACAATGCGGTTAAAGGAACTTAGCCGAACTTAACGCTGACTCGCCCGTGGAACTCAACAGCCGCGCGATCCTAAATAGAAAAGTGGCATCCGAGTTTTTGAAGTGAAAGAGCGGGAGGGAAAGAGAGAGGGAGAGAATGGGCGAGAAGGGGTTGAAGAAAGAGGACGAGAGAATTCGTTTCCCTCTTGACTCGGACGCATTATTAAAGTCTCGTCCTTTGTACCGCCTTGTCACTCCATCTTGAATGCACTCGACGCTTAATATTCCCAGACATTTGGCCAGCAGGAGTGCTTCATTTCTCGCCGGTATAACGGCGTATGTCGCTCGTGGCCGGCTGTATGTCGAGCTGTTGAAAATTCGGGTAGTTGGCGCGGAGAAAGATATTTGGAAAAATATTCGTAGCTTGCAGTTCCTTGAACGATCTGTGCCATGTCAGTGCCGACGATTTTTTGCAACCGTACTCTGTTTTAATAACGTTCATGAATGATGTACCTTACGCCTGGGTAATTTCGCAATTCATCTTTCCACCTTTTTTCACTCACAGTCTGTACATATTGTAGACAATATAATTCCGATTCCAGCAATTTTTCGCTGTTACCCTCCCACCTCCGACGTTCGAAATTCTTTCCCACTTCTCGATTCTTCCACCCGACAAGGCAAAAATCTGGCATAGCCAGAATTAAATGCGAATTCAGCGAAACGTTACAGTCGAAGAGAAAATATTTGCCAGTCAGTACGCGGCTCGCAATTGGCGAATGAGCTCGTGAGGTCTGAGGAGGGGTGGGGGGTCAGTTATGCTCCCGGCGTCTGTTCTGGCCGGTGATTAGTTAATTAAATTAGTTTCCGCGATTGAACACCGCCGCTCGGTTACATACACTTGGAATCCCTTTGAGTACCCTTTGAGAGGCCGTCGCTCGCCGGGAAAACCGGAAACCCCGAGTGTGCAGCGGCGAAACTGATTGAAAAAGCGAGAGAAACTATAGAGTCACGTGTAGAGCCGGCATTTCTCGCCCCCTTTGATCGACCAAGGGATCGAGGACCTCTCGCTCATTGCCTTCAATTATTCGCGCGCGGCTGTTCCATCACAATCACGGACTCCAGAATACGGCGGGAATTTATATAACAACGTGTGCAAGAATTTAATGTCAAATCTGCGCAGCGTACGCTGAATTTCTCCGTCCATTTTGCCGCTCACAATACTTCGCTCAGCAACCGACGTGCGGCTCGAGGATCTAAGATTTGCTGTTTGCCATTAATTATTATGTTCGCCATTTCCCTCGTTCCGAGTTATCGATCCCAGGAACACGTAATGATGAGACAATTCATGAATAGCGTACGTTTCTTATTGAAGCAAAAATCTATCGTTGGACAGTGGTAAATGACTTCTTCTCGTGGACGCCAGTCCCACCCTCTTTCAGAAAACGGCAACGGTGACTTATATCGAGCGAACCGGCTCGATTAACGTTTCCCATCCGAGGGGCACCGCAAAACTTTCGGCCGCCTTTCCGGCCGAAGCTGGCAGGAAGTTGGCCGCGGGTAAATAATTAAGAAATCCACTTAACGGCCGCACAAAGATGCCGCATTTGTCCTGGCGCGATAAGTCGGCGGCGAATTGTTTCGCGTGAATTAAGTCGCCGAAAAGTCGTTGAGCGTCGAAAATTCGTCTTTCACGGCTTCTATTCGCCCGAGCGAGGAGCAAGCCTTTCCCATTTCCGACAGACCCAGCGAACGGAAGTTGGCGGTGCCAGATGAACGACACTGTATTATTCAGTCAACGGCTTGTTTTTAACCCTTTCAGGCCCTGTGAACGAAGGCCGTTTGATCGGGGGGAGTTGTTTTTAGGCTTGATTCTTGAGTGTCGAACGAAATATAGTAGAAATCGCAGCAGAAGGTAAATGGCGAGCCAGGGGCGAACGAATTTTTGTTGAGCCCGCTGCGCAATGTTTCGCATTCGGAAGTTTTTCGAAACACGACGGAAATGTATGACGACCATTAACGCGCCGAGACAGAAGTTGTGCCACGCTTCCACGTTAAAGGGTACACGTTTTGGCGCGCAATTCACGTTATTCGTCAAAGCTGTTTTTTTCCCTCAAGGCATATAATACTTTCGTGGGCTGACAAGTATCAGGAAGACCGCATTCAGTATGAAAACCGACTAAGTACTCGAAAATCGTGGCTTGCGTCGAGTGTTGAACTGATGAATGCGCCAGACCCCGTCTTCTGCATTCGCCGACAATCGGGCGATATAAAAGTCGGAGGACGTCATTTTCGCCGGTTAAATATGTGCAAAACTGCATGCGCTCACACACGCGCATGCGTTCTCGTGTATTTATTTAGCGTATATTATATATATGTACTTTCACTCGTTCGTTTTAGGGCAGGTGGTCGAAAAAGTTTGACAGATATCAATTAAGCTCTACTCCTGTTACCACTAACATTACCCTGTAATCCATTTAATATTATCATAATACACATACACGCCGGTAACTATTAAAATGGTCTAAGAAAAAAATCTAAAAAAATCCAGCTGTTGATTTACTCTCCCACACGAGTTGACGCGACGCGAAATAATGGAAAGATTAATTTTCGTCTCATCTTTCACTTAGACCATTTTCATAATCACGCGACCGCACACGTTCGTTACCGCGCACGCATGCAGACAATTTCCCGCGTTTCTTATGTAACGGCGGACAGTCGGAGGAGAGGAAAGGACGCGAAGAACGGAAAGGACGGAAAAGATGGAAGGGGGTGGTTAGCGTTGGCGAGCGCGCGAAAAAAAAAAGGGAGCGAAGCCGGCAGAATGGCACTCTGTGGACACTCGCGGCTCTCTTCCCTTTTCAGAAGACACGGCATCCCTTGACCCTCGCCGCCCGCGAGAGAAAGCGGAGGGCGAGGTGAATGTAAACCTTTTAATGGCCTCTGCCAGTCGGGACCCTTTCGAGAATTCCGTTTCGCGATGAATAACCACGACTGGGTACCTCGTACATGCCAGCTTTTCTTATATGAGAACGCGGCAGTCGAGTACAGTGACTGTAATCGACGATGTAACGAGATATTTCAGTATTCGTCCTTCGAACTCCACAATTGGCCGGCAGAAACTCGTTTCGCCGAAGATTACGACGACGGACGATCCGTTCGTCGGTTCGACCTTTTCTCAAGACCATGCTCGTTTCGAATGTTCGCAATTTTTCATGCCTCTCCATAAGATCCTCCGTTTCGTTATCCAGCGATCTTCGTCGTCGCTGCGACGATTCAGTTCGTCGATGCTGAACACTGTACACTCACCCTTTCGCAGCAGGACAAAGCCGTGGAAAAACATTTGAGGGTTCGCGCATAAATGTTTCTTTCGGCATTATCGATGCTCGACGAAGGAGGGCCGCTTCCCTTCCACCTTCCGCCCTTCTCCCACCGCCCTCGCGACGAGTTCTCGCCACTTGAAAAATATCGTCGCGAGTCAAGATTGCGCCGTGGGCTTTGGCATAATGTGACCGAGGTTTCCGTCGAGTGGTCCACGGGGTTCGTTTTCTTTCTTCCTCTCCTCTCTCTCTCTCTCTCTTTCGATACGCGGCGTATTCACTTTTGTCCTTCTTCCTCCGGACCTTCCTCTCGCTTTATCCGTTTTTCAAATGCCATTATGCCCCGCGTTCTTACGTTTCGCGATGTCGAGTGCAGGCAGGCATTGACCTTTGCCCTCACGCATGAAAACGCGAGGGTTCCTTTTTTTTCGTCGAGTGGGTCATACCGAGTACGTATAGAGAGGCACGGTTCTTTATAGTTGTTGATATCGGGGATCGTTCCTATGTCGTTTGTATATCGTCGACATATCGATATGGGGCGTTGGTACTGTTGTGCGCGACGATCGGAGAACGTGATAGCGTTTTGTTCTAGAAAATAATGGCAAAGAGGACTGAAAACCGTGTTCTCGGGCAAAGGGATAATGAAATTAAGAGACCATATATAATCAGAGTCATGAATAAAAGTTCGAGAGCCAGCAGGACTGTAGACGACCACTATCGATGTGTCTGCGTTACTCTGTACTCTATACAACTTAAATGTGATTCATTATTCGATCAATTTTATTGAAAAATGGCATCGCTGACCGCACCTTGTTGTGTATTTCAATTTTTCTCCTTCTAATCTTGGAACGCGTGTGTGTATTCTTGCAGAATAACAGCCGCACGTGGGTGACAATAATGATCTGACTGAGAGTTCGGACCTGGGGCCCCGGGACGACAACAACGCCGCCAAACAATGCACAAGGACCCCTTCGCGGATTTGTCCATTGCGGTTAAAATCGCGCCCCGCCCCGGAGATTGCTGAGGGTCGAAAACGGCGTACATACATGTAAGTAACATACGCACGAATACGTTCGAACGCATGCAAATTCACGTACTCGTATATATGCCCGTGTGCACTCGTTCAATACGCACGCCCGTTGAGTACATAGTTTTTTTTTTCCTCGCACCCATTGCTGTGATTGTCGAAAGGATTTAAGTGCCGCTGATGAAATGCACCGTTTGTTTAGCGGCTGTTTGCCGCCTATTTATCGTGCGACTAAGAGCAAGGGAGGGGTGATTTTAATCTAGTCCAGCGACGTCTCTGATTTTCGCGCATTGTCGTATTTGTTGACTCTCGTCTCGCCGTTCTCTCATTATCAGACCCTACGGGCTCCACGCAGACGGTAAGAAAAAAGACGAAGCTCTCGTATCGTAATTAGGGTCCCGAAATCCATCTAATTGAACCGCCCCCCACCCCCTTGCCCACAAAATTTCCATTCTTCCCTGAAGGAATCTCGCAAGCTCGCGCGTAGTCGTCCGTAAACTTATGCAATTTGCGATATTGTCAGCGGCGCAAGGGCGGTCGCGATGATTTATCGAAAATCGTCATTCCATTCAGCGAAAATTCGTCGCTCAGCGGACCCCGCCGGCATTCGAAATGGGGCGGGGAGGGGCGAGTTTTAACAATGCGCCGCGTGTCAACGTCGGACAAATTAATCGAATCAGTGCGCAGATTTACTGCGTGCCGACGCGAAAAAAAATGTATATGACAGTGCGTCTCTCCTGCTCGCACTGTCCCTCTCGTTCTCCCGCACGCCTGTATCTTCCTCTTTCTCTTATTGAATGCGAACGGCGTGCCGTATGAGAATGGTAGTGACGCTGAATGGCCGTGTTGTCGGCGGAAAGGAGACGGAGTGTGGATGTGAGAGATGGAGAGAGATGAGAATGTTTTGTCTCCGATTGTGGGGCGATGATTGATGATGCGGTTAATGGCATTTTATTAGAGACACTTTGGAGGGTCAATAGACAACGGGCCCGAGGGATGAATAATAACTCTGTTACGGCGTTACTTATTAGAATTACCCCGCGCGTTGTTTCGCGCCCGTTCGTCTGACGACCATTAAGGCAAACGTCGCCTCGTGTCTTTATTTGTGTCGGCGGCGCGCTGCACGTCGTCGCTCATTTTCCGCGCTCGAACGCCGCGTTTGCACAGTTAATAACGCGCGGCGATCGGAATTCTAAAGATTCCCGTTTCCAAGTTCAACGTTTCGCACGTCCCTCGCGTCTGCGTCCAATTTGCTGAAATTTTCACGCTACGCACTTTGTACTCGAAACGAGGCGCGACGATCGAGGTTCTAACATCTTTTGTTCGTGGGTGCAAAGTCTTCTGCATAAGAGACCGTGTTAAATTGATAAATTATTGTCTTCTGGACTATGCAGTAAGGAACTGTAAAATTGGATATCTGCCTCTATCACATCAAATTTTCTTACGTGTGTCCAATTCCTCTTTAACGGACAGCTTGTAGTTTCCACGATTGAGCACGTTTACACTGGTAACGAGGCGGGATAATTGAAGGTCTGAAGGTTCGCAATGAACGTGTAAAGTTGTAACACTCTTCGCCCGCAATATTTACACGTACGCGAAGGCGAATTGAAAGGAGAAATCCCGCGCGTCGTCCAATTGGCATTGTGCGCGCATGGTGTGGCGCGTGGGAATGAACGAGTGAAAAGACGCGAAGATTCCTCTCACCGTAACACTTCCGTCGGCCATTCGTTCGCGGCTGATTAATTACGGGCTAATGAAGAGATCGACCGTTTCTCAGGACTCTATCTTACAAACCGACCACGAGCCTGTCCACCGTCGCGTTCTCACTAGCATTCTTCGAATTGTTTCATTTCATATCAAAGCCCCGGACCACTCCAGTCCGCTGACCATTCAGTGAAATAACGCGCCGTTGAATTATGACGCGTCAGTCATACTTGACGATGTTAATAAGCTGAATGAAAATGGAATAGAAGTAGTACCAACGGTTACTTCGTCTATAGGGCCGACAATTGCAAATATTAATTGGCCCTCGCGTAACTACTTCCACGCTTCCGCCGCATCAGATTTTCATTAATACGCGTTAATGTGATAGAGAATCGAAAGTCGCGTGGCATTGTTCGTAATTAAAGATTATTCGCGGCGGACGGGAATAGAAAGAAAGCGGGTGAATGGGAGAGTGAGGGAAAGAAAGGGAGATGAGAGAGGCCTGAGTGTCCCGACAAATCCGGTCGTTTCGGCAGAAACGGCCAATAAACTAGCCCCGCTTGTAATAAGCCAAACAGCCGTAAACGGCGACATTATATTAAAGGTCGCATCAACTGCGGGGCCATAATCTTAGCAACAAGTTTATGGACGGCTAGTTGACTTTTTTCCCCTCCATATTTCGTGCGCGCACTTAGAGCGGGCGTCCCGGAAAAATCACGGGACACCTACCTATTTCGGGGGAGATAATCCCGGGAGGTGAGCGGTCAGTCACGATTGTGGGGGAGGTAGAAGAAAAAAAAAATTTGAAACTTCAGACGGCCATCTTTTTTCTTCCCCGCTACGTAAAAACGAAACTTTTGTCTTGACTCGCCGTTCGGATATAACGGGTTGTTGGGAAAACATGCGTAGGTCGTGTGCTCCTTGAAACGTCTCCGGTGAATCATCAGTGGGCCGTACTCTGATCGTTCTAAATATTTGTATTTTTGTAAATTTATGTTAGTACTTGTTGATGTCTCCTTTACTATTTTCCTATTGTGCGTCTGCGGGAGTCGTTTAACGCAACGCACGGGCGTTATACGGTTTCCGGTTGGAGCGGCCTCTGTCCCAAATTAAATCGACTGACAACCCACCGCAATTCGCTGATATTTACGAACCGAACGCTCGTCCGGCAAAAATGATGAAGTCAGCTAATCTCGTTACCTTTACGACCGACAAACAATGAGCAATGCCCAATTGTCATTGAAAGCACAGTTACACTTTCCAATTAGTCACGAGACTCCCTCCAGCGATTCCTTCGGTTGTCAATTACGGTTGCCACGTGCATGTCGGCGGAGTTTCAGGTAAATTCTCGTTGGAGGGGCGGAGTCGCTGTTTAACGACCCCGAAATCTTCGCCTTCCACCCCCGCCGATGCCCGCGACGTGTGTCTTCGGATTTTCACCCTGTCAAGTATGCGAGTAATCTCATTACCCTAACGGCCGTTATACGACGCGGCAATTCATTCCTGACGGCCCGAAGTGCGTAAGGCACAAAGGTACAATGGCGCGCAAACAGGCAATTGAACGGCTCCGACAAGTTAAACTACCCATATTTTGGCACACTTTTTTTCTTGGCCTATTAAGCTGGGAGCATGAGTAAACAACGTGCTTGCATGTCGGACAAAGATGAGAAAAGACGGTAGGTCGTATAAGTTTAGGGGCTTAACAACCTGCCGGTTAATAAGTTTCCGGCCGTCAGTCGTCGACTTTACGATTCTCGACAGCAGTTTTTCGCGAAAGGGTGAGAGCTCGCGGGGTGGTTCTGCCGGGAGATATTGAAAAAGCTCAGGATCCGTTATGAGAAAGTGACGCAACTCAGAAAATGTGTATTATTCATCCATATTAGCATATATATGGTCTAAGCGCACAACGACGTCTGTCGAAGATCAGAGATTCGTTTGCTTGTAAATTTACTGCTGGTGGCGTCTGGCTTTTGAGCACAAACGAATTGTCGAGTGCGACACACGCGTCGATAGAGAAAAAAGGTCGTAGGGAACACAGCGGGCAGCGTAGAAAATGGGAAGGCACGTTCTCAAAGTGCGCGACGTTGGAATGACACCGACGACGGAGTGGGGTGGGCAGAATTTGCGAGAAGGGGGCGACGGCGAGGGTGGGAAACGATATTGCCGATATTTCAAGCGGCGCCTCTAATTAAAAGGAGGCCGGTAATTAATGCTAATTGGACGACGTAATTATCTGCGGATTGTGCGCGCCGGTTCGTCTCCTGAAGTGCGCCGCGAGTTAGGAATGGCAGTTTCCAGCGCCCTTTTGTCGGAATAACATGCGCATAACGTAATCCAGACGCGGTTACATGTTCACACGTACGGCGCGTATGTACATGCACGTTGGCCATGCGTACATACGGGGTGCGGCGAAAAGTTCCGTTCTACGACAAACGGAGCGATTGTATGCACTTAAAAACTTGGAAACTTGCGACAAATGCGATATGAACATATCAAACGTCACAACTGCAGCTTTGTAATTCGCAGAAAAGTACGCGAGAGAGATGAAACCGGAAAATTTCAACGTAACATGATTAGAAGCTCGTAGTGACCGTGCTCTTTGACTATTACAATTTCATGCACAGATCCTCAATCGGATATTTCTGACTAATTCTTTCAAACGGAATTGCCGCACATTTTCCGGCACACCCCTTATATAATTATTCGCGCACGACCGATATAGGAGCCTCTTTCATCCGACAAAGTCTCTGATCCCGCTGGAAGTTCAAAGGTTCCGGACGGTGTGAAAGAAAGCGTTGGTTAAATAAAAGAAAAAATAAGGGGGTGGCTAATACGAGCTGGCGAGGGCGTCGTAGCGTGAAATCGAGGCGCGGGGGTTGCGAAATTTAATTAGCCGAATTCGATGACTTTTGCGGCCGCCGACGCGACGACGAGCGGAAGCACGGATGTAACGCGAGTGTGTCGATCGCTGAAAATGGCAAGCGTTCCGTTTGATTGGCTCTGACGACACTTTATTTTTGCCGCGACGCACATCATTCATGCCTCGCGCTCACTTTATACGCTTCCCCGTTTCGCGCTTATTTCCTGTGCCCGCTGAAATACTATAATATTTCGCGGTAAAGCGTCAATGCGACTACAGTGGCGCGCAAAAGTTTCCGACCGGACAGATTTTTCACTTCGCACTCGACAGGCGATGTCTAAAAGAACGTTCGACAATGTTCGGTCCAAGGATGCGGCAGGCGATAAAGAACAGTGCCATGTAATTCGCACGCCGTTGCTCGTTATCCATATTCGACACCTGTTATTCACATCGACTGTTATTCATCGCCGGAGATAATTGGCGAGGCATAACCAACAGAATGACGAAGTTACAGGTCTTGCAGTTGACATAAATTACCGTCGTCGGCGGGTACGTGTCAGAAAGCATCCGCCGTGACCTGAAGTGAAGTGGCGAGAAGAACGCGCGGAAAAAGAAGCGTCAAACTTGGGCCGTTCAATCGCAGCCGATAATTTCCCCGTTCCATCGATCGCCGGTTTATTTTGTCGAGCGAACGAGTGACGAATGTCAATTGAGTTACAGCGAAGTCGCATGGGCTTTGGACGGTGGGGTGAAAACGAGCTGGCGAACGGTGTAAAGTGGTGTCCAAAGGTGTGACCGTCACGCGTCATCAAAATTCTTTCATGCCGCGTCCCATTCACGCGGTTATACGCTTCTATGTTCCCTCTCCGCGTGTTTTCTATGCGCCTCTATGCTGCCCGGTCGACGCACTTTTCTGGCACCGTATTTGTTTATCGCGGCGAGCGCTCTCTACCTCCGTTATTACGTCGCCATTGTTCGGCCAGCCGCCCTACACACGTCGTGTCTCTAGGAGAGAGAGAGGCAGTGAGAGAAAAAAAGGGGGTGGTAGAGAGGGAAGTGTCAGGTTCGACGCTGTCTGTTTAGTTTTCTGTTAAAACCGGTCCTCGAGAGCGGACGAGAAGGAAACTGCATGAGTTGGTCACTTTTTTTTTACCTTTGGGGGACAGTCATTGTGTGTATCATCGCTGTACGTAGATTCTCGTGCGTAATTCTGATGAACTTTATGTAATACTTCGGCGTACAACGAGATTTCTGATATTTTTGTTTCGTTGAAAGTGGTCTTTTCCGGAAATTGTCCGGGTGCGTCGTTGAAACTACGATTGATCAATAACCGGAGTCCTACTTCATTTTGACGAAACCCATTGACTGTCCACCTCGTCTCAACTCCAACAAAACTGTAATCCGGCAATTCCGGACCTAACTAACCCCACCGTCCCTGTAATTCTAATCCGTCCGTTTGTTCGCTGTTTAATTCCGATCCGTCGTACGAAATCGCATTTAATAAGTAAGCGAGCGTTGATCCGTTGCCTCGTTATAATTCTGCCGCCGAACTCGCGACAGATTCGTACTCTGTATTCGGCCCATTATGCTCGCCCGTATAAATAGGGAGGCACGGGCTTTGGACCGTGCGCACCGTCGACAGATTACAGAAACAATCGTTACAGGATATTATCTGGTCACAATGGCGCGTATAACCGGACGACAATGCGGCTTGTAATCTCAAAGCTCCGCTGCACTCGCCGGACGTGTAATTCGTTGAAAACGGGCTCGCAGCAGATTTCGAAAGCTGCGCCCCGGCACCGAATGCTCGACATTTTTCGACGGGAAATACATATCGCGAGCCGAAATACATCCCGTTTACACTCACGGCCGAAAATTCGACGCACGCGGTCAGCTGTTTTATTTCATTAACTTCGCTCCCTGTTTCGATGACCTCCGATTATTATTATCACTGTGTCGATCTAACGAATGAAGACATAACGTCTTCGTATGTACAAATTTTCTCTTGTACGTAACCCGTCAAGTCGACATAGATTACTATTGAAACCGGAATTTTACCCAGCGCTGTATGATCGATTCAACAGTATAAATTAATCGTCACTAATGAATACCATCCATTAATTGACTTTGCGGACACATTGCATAAATTCAAGAATAACGTTCTCGCTGGGATATCAATGTAACACGAACCGCCTGCGGTCTTACTTTACTGTAAATATTCTAATCAGACGGTTTAAGGCCATATAATAAGTAATATTCATAATAATAATGATAAAAATTCGATGAACAAAAGGTCGGAATTGCCTTAAGCAGGAAATGGCGCAAATTAGAAACTGTATCTCTATTTCCGCCTCCCATCCTTCCGCGTCTGACGCGTCGAATTCGTTAGACAGGACGTTTTGCGGAAACGTTGGCGGGACGCAGGATTCGCTGGAAATCCGCTCGCGAACGATAAAGCCGATAAGGCGAGCGGGCCGAGGAACGGATAAGCAATCTTCTCGGCTGTCGCTTTGAACGGCAATGACTGTCAGACGGACGTTTTGCCCACGCTCGGCTGCCTCAAACGGCCTCAAACAGCATCAAACGGCTTCAAACTGCCTCGTAAAGTATTAGCGGACAATGCGTGACTGATTTCCGTGGCCGCGCTCATTGTCGCTGGCACAACGCTCATTAACTCTTTCCAGTCTCGAGTAGGGGCTCAACTTTTTAGCGGAAATTCACTCTAGGCCGCACTCTAATAAGAAAGGAATGGCGAGGCTTTTGTACTCTTCGAAAACGCGCCTTTCATTACTGGCAGCAATCACCGGGAAGAAGATGAAAGAAAGTGGAGACACACGATTAACAAGAAACGGGACGAAATTGTTGTAATCATAAGAACTCACTTTTCAACGATAAGTTTAATGTTTTAATTAGCACAACCAACATTGCCACATAAAAACAACGCGATTTCAAGCATCATTCTTTAAAAACGAAGGACGCCCCTGAAAGATGAGGACTCATTATATCAAAATGTCAAAGAAGTAGATTTATCTGCTAACTATGGCAAACGTCCTCCTCCCAATTGCCATTCATCTTCCTATAAATCACAGGGGCGCTTCTATTCGCATCTTACACAATGCAAACTTCTTATAGATTAAAAATGTTTCGCAGTGACTTGTAATCGCGTGTGTCACACTCGTCTTGTTCGTACTGTTTTCATCCATCGGTCACTCTCGACACTGTATTTCCTTACTGACGCAGTAGCAGCGCGTAGTACTCCGACAAACAGAAACGTGCATTGAAAAACGTATATCCTGCCGTTGGTATAGGTTCGGGCAAACATAAGACGGGAGCTCTTCACGTCCGCCGATCGCTAAGTGGAAGAATCATCGCGACGGGACTCTAATGGTCATTATCATTTGCAAACATCTCGCCTCCGACTTCTCTCCCTCATCCACCTCCTCTTCTACTACTTTTTCTTTGTGGTGCCACTTGTTTGCATAGGCCTGGTTGGCGGCTTCCAGTGGCTAGTGCTTTGTAAACCTATCCTAGCTAACTAAGTCTATCCATGTCTGTCTTTTCTGTCCTTCACTGTCTCCCTTTCTCCTTACTTCTCGTTCCCTAATTTTGCCTCTCTCTTTCTGTTTCCCTTCTTTATTCCCCTGACTCTCGCTCCATCTCTCTTGTTCTGTCAGTTGGCATGTTGACTCCTCCTTTCTCGTTTAATATGATACGTTTGCTTGGCTTGTTCTTGTACTTTTGCCACTTCTTTCTTCCCTTCCCTTTCGTTATTTCCCTTAGAACGTATTCTTAGTTTTCAGACACGATCCACGTTGTTCTCACCGCATTCTTTCAATATTTTTATTAATTCTTTCTCCTGAGATGGTATTGCGTGACTCACACTTAGCCTGCGTTGCTATATCAGAAAGTGGTTTTAGTAAATTGACTTTTTTTCGCTTGTATGCTTCCGTATTTCTGTCCACAAACGAATTATGAATTCGAGAGTCCCGAAAAATTGGGAATTCATACAAAGTTCGTAATACATTCCTTCTCCGTGGATTGTAACATCTTGCCAGAAACGTGTCACCATTAGCACGTGACGAATCTTACACGTTGGTGTGAATTACATTAGAGTCAATGACTCCGTCCCTTTCCGCGGTCATTAAGGGACACTTTTTTCCTCCTCCTCTCTCTCTCTCTCTCTCTCTTTCTCTTTCTTTTTTTCTTCCATCGCCGGATCTCGTCGAGGAAACTGGAGACATATTTCTTCTCCACACGTCGCTATATGTTCTCCGCGGCTTACGAATGCTCGAACCGGCATAAAGGCGGCATTATTTTCCTCAATGGTATCGATCATTTTTAATCCGCCGTAAGCTCTTATTACTAATGTCAATTTATGGCCCGCGCTAATTACGAGCATTAAGTGAACATTATGCACCTGTCGCGAGATACGAAACCTGTTCCCCTGTGAAGATTAACAAACAAGCTCCTTCCGCTCAAGTTCATTTGCCTGTTCCATTTTCAAATAAATAAGCGATCTTGTATGTACAAGGTATCCATTAATCTTCTGCTGTTGAAATCCGCAACTTCTGCCAAACTCTGTAATCGTCCTGCATCTTTGGTCGTCGATGAGACAGGACATCTCACCTCTCGAGATCCTCTTTTCTCACACCGAATGAACCACTGCCCACGGTATCCGTTCGTCCAAGTCCATCTAAATCTGACTCTTCTTCCAACTTTTTTAATCGCACCACAGTATTTCTTTGGTTGTCGGTGAAACAGGACATCCCTCCGCCGAGTCCTTTTCACCCGCAAAGCGGACAGAGGTCCAGGACGCATATAGTCGCGTGCAGTGCGAAAAACGCGTGAGTGTGTGGGCACGGTGGGGCAACCTTGCCCCGTCTGTGCATAAACAAAATGGGCCATAAAACCTCGAGGCGCTAATCCGCGCAGAATGCCGCCGCGAGGATATTGTCAAACCCTCCTGCGGACCCGTTCACTCCGCAGGAAGAGCAACTGATTCATGCGGCCATATTTCACGTCTTTATGCATCCGCGAATATTTCAGGCCGTGGCGAGGCGAGTCGAAGAAAGAGAAGGCGAAGGGGGGGGGGGGGTGCATGCGATCGGCTTCGAGGACTCGAACTGCGAAATTTCGTATTAAAGGACTATCGGCGAGCCCACGTGCGTCCTTCGGCGAGATTTGCCGTTTCGAGACCGCAGCTTGATTTTTTGGACGAGAGGAATCGGTCGGCTCCTTTCGTCGCGAGCGACGGAATGTGGGGTCCCTGCGAATTTCGAGATTTCGGCAGAAGCGGTCGAGTGTGCACGTCGCTCTTCTAAGCAGAGTTCATGTGCTACAGATGTGGTACTGATGGCTGCGCAATGATTCGTGGCAACCAGTTCTGTGAAGATGTAACATGAAATTGGATATGGCGAGAGTTTTGCGGTCGTCAGTCAAATTGGTACGATGTTATGTCAATATTTATTAAAATTCCGTGGTAAATATATATGGATGGACAGTTATAAAAATGTTTTATATGTACATATCGGAAAATATCCGTAAGTACATATATACAGTAATTCAATTTAAATGAAATAGAAACGATAAGGCGGAAGAAAGTCTGAAACAGAAAGTTGTTCAAACATTCCTATAGCAGCCCATTCCACACGGTCGTCGTAACTAAATTATCGTACCGATACCGAATACTAACACCTGACATCCATGCACCAATACCCCACACAGCTTTTGTCTTTCTGGCTTACACGTGTACAGAATTCGCCGATAAACGCATGAGTATTATAACAATCTGAAAACGGCCACTGAGCGTTTTATAGGTAGCCGACCGTAAGAATCCTCCCGTACAATTAATTTCGAGCCACCCCAGCGGCAAGGCAGCTTCCCATAATCGTTTGTGACAATAATCCCGCGTCTGAGCGCACCTTTATTGAGCGGGCTGTCCCTTAAAAATTCATAGGTGACCGTGCGTCAGTTTCGTGCATGCGTCCTGCCAGGAGACAATGATCCCCAACAATGATCCTGACAATTCCGAACCCCTCATGGATTTCCACTCGATTGAGCGCCGCTGTCTTATCCCGTTGCTGGATATGGGACCTTGTACGGGGTCCATCAAAGGTTAACGTGCGACAGAAAATACCCTCCATCGACGTGCGCGCAAAGGCGCGTCCACGAGTATATACATAGAAACACACGACGATATCTGGCGTAAACGGGGAAATTTTTCAGGCTTCTTCTCTTATTGTCACCCGCGCGGTTATGAAATCTGATCGTGTGGTACGTGGATGGTAAATGTACAGTAGAAAATGTACAGATGGTATATGGACAGTAGTCAAGAATGCGCGGGGTATAGACGACGGAACTTAATATTCAACAATAATCTTCGAGAACATACGAAATCTAGTAATTTTCAGGCAAATTCTTCGAATCTCATAAATTTACTCGTATAAATCTGGTATATATCGTACGCGCACACGTATACACGTGTGAATGCGTATCCGAAGGAGTGCGTGGATCTCGCTATTCCTGATTACAAAGGGACTCGCGTCGCACGGTCCATCCTCTCCCATTGTCGTCGATTCGGAACGATTAGGAGGCCACTAAATAGTTCGCCGCTGATCCACTCAGAGCGAGACGACTCGTTTCGGGACACCTCTTCTAATCCCACAAAAGCGGATGCATCGGCCGAATAAAGGTGAACCAAAATGAAGAGGGATGAATGGTATGGGAATAAAGAGGGAGAGAAATGGAATTACGAAGGGAGACGGACGTACGACGGAACGTGTGTATGGGTGGAAAACGATGGGGACAGAAGTTGGATAGGGAATGAAGATAAATCTCTGCACACGTTCAGATTCTACCTATCCTATTCGCACGTAAACGTGTCCTGCGAAGTGATAGGTAGCCGTGAACGTCGAACGGCAACATGTAAAATCTCATACCAGCCCAGGCCAGTTTCATTTTTTCGTTAATCTATACTTTTTTTAAATTTTTTTCTTACTCCTTATTTTGCCCTCTCGCTCCTGTGCGGACGTCCGGCTTCTTGCATTGCAAATTGCAGTTCTTCGATAACGAGACGGATATGCTCGTCCACGAATAGATATGAGAATATTGCGGGAGGGTATGGAAAAAGTGGGAGGGCACAGTGGACAGATGAAAAGGGAAACACGGGGAGAGAAAGGAAAACGCGATGTAAGGGAAATGCGTGCACGCAAGCCAGGAACGAGCGGACCCGGGGAATCGGTGTTGGTAGGTGTACACAATCTGCGAACAATGGACGCCCGAGCGCGGAACAATGAAGTATACAAGCGACATCACAATGCGGGGATCAGCGAAACAACGAGCGGTCTCACTACGGATTACAGGCAGATGCGCTTCGCCGCTAAATCCGCGCTCCCACCTACTGCACGCGCCTATTTCCCTCTCCCTCTCGCTCTCTTGATACGCTTCTCTCACTCTTAATTCCCTTATTCTCTTTGCGACGTTGGGAATTTTTCGAACTTACCGAACGACGCGGACGTTTTAATACTTTCCACGGCGATGGGAAGCGATGCGTGGAAAGTGCGTTGAAACGTCGTGAGGACGGACATTTTTTTATTGACGATCAGCTGAGAATTTGAGGGAATAGAATCGACAGATGTCGGTATGTACTTAGGTATTCAGTTCGTATCCGTGATCCCGCGGACCTGAAAATCCGTAAGTCGACACCTACTCGCGTTTAGTCGAAATTCGTTGTGCCGTCGATTGTTACCCCTTTTCATTGTCCACGCTTTCCACCGGCGCGCTATTTGTGCTACTGTGTCACTACTAAACGATACGTCCACTCAAAATGGGGAAAGAAACAAAGCGTCGCCTCTGACCCGAGGCAGATTCGATCGAAGCAGCAAATAAAAAGGCCTAGTGAAACTTTACGACAGTCTCTCGAATCGTCACTTTATCCGTAAACACTCGCCCCCTCAACCACAGTCGCGGTTCATTTCTGGGTGACGCGGGCCAGCGCCGCGAGCACGGCAGTCAGCCGTGCACGGGTGACACACCGCGCTCGACCCGTTAAGTAGTCGTAGCGTTATGAAACCTGCTGTACAATCGAGTAAGAAGGGCCGGCAAACAGCGGAGCGACGAAACCGTGCCGAATACTGCAAATACAGCGGGTGGGCGTTATTCCCAGTGTATCGAGAGGCGACAATGGGGGACAAACTGCATGCTTGTTCGGTCGGTAATACCTCGTTGGGTCGCCGAGCAGACCCACTCCCATTGTCGATGCATCACGGCCGTATATACCCATAGACCTGCGCGCCCGTACATTTCGAGTAGATACGCGCGGACAATGGCATTAATCCGTGATTGTTGCTGGTGTGGATATTACCGGGCAGAGACCGAGGGTTGGCTGCTGCCGGTGACGATGAACGCGGCGTCCGTGGTCCTGGTAATGGTACTGCGCTGGTGCCGGACGAGCGATCATGGTGCTCTGCGGTCGATGACGGTTCGTTCGCCACAGAGACGGCCCGAATGCGATCCCGGTACTCGTTTCTTCATCGATCTCGCCGATCGGTCCGTCGGCCGACACTCGCCGAGAATCGAGCTTCTGTTATTTACGCAAGCACTCGAGCCGCGCGGGCTTTTTGGCCAGCAGCGCTCGTCTTGGCGCGCAACAATTAATTCGCCGGCCGCGAATTTGTCGTTACCGATTATATTGCCTTGGCCATCTTTCGCGTCCGAGCACGAAAAATCCGATAACGTGCGCGCCATAATGGCGGATCGCCGAGCGGCCAAGAATTCGATCGAGGCACTCTCATTGAGGCTGGGCTACCCGGTTCCACTCGTTCTCATAAAGAATGACGAGCATCAACGACGTCGGTTCCAGGCGAGGACAGGCAGAATGACTGGCCCGTGCAATTTCCCTCGTGCTAGTGCATCGCTCCGCCGCGGGGGTTGCAAAAAAGGCGGGAGAGAGGGAGGGAAGGAAGAGAAGAGAGACAGAGAGAGAGAGAGGAGTGAGAGTCGCAGCGATAGGATCGTCCGACGCCGCACGATATCGCGCACCACTCTCTCGCACAGAGAACAGTGAAAAGAGGAGATACGATCGTTTCCATAAAAATCCCCAGACGTACCAGTGACACGTAGGAAATTAAGAGATAGGATTTTAAATTGGAAAAATACAGTGGTACGGAGAGTGCGATAGCGCGCTGCCCGGCGGACAGGGGGGAGAAGGAGGAAAAGAGAGGCCGCGCTTGCGGAAAACAGAAAAACGGACGGAGATAAAGAGGTGGACGATGGTGTGCGAGAATGAGGGAGACGAGTGTAGGGCGGAGAGGGGTGACGAGCACAGTGGAGAAGGAAGTGAACTGACAGAGAGAGAGAGAGAGGGTATAGAAAGAGACAAACGGTGCCTCTGTGGTAATTAACGGTTTAAATTGGATCTCAGTTGGGCGGCTTATTGGCGATTGTCGGGCCCTGGAAGACGACGTAGAACAAAATTGAGAACAAAATTGCGCCGGGAATCGAGAGGCACGCGCGATTGTCCGCGAGAGTGAGGGAAACAGATAAGTGGACGCGCATTATGTCCGGCAGAAGGGGGTGGAGTGGGGAAATAAGGGAAAATAAGCGGGAGAGTGTGCGGCCGGGAGTAGCTTATTGTGAAACTGTCTTGAGGGCCGGCCCCGTGGGCACTCCGTCCTGACAAAGAACCTCGTTTTTGGAGAGCAAAGGACGGGAGACGGATTGAGGGTGAGTGAAGAGAAACAGACGTGTCAAACGTCCGCCGGCAGGAATATCGATTCGCGTCTGATAACGGACATTTTTTACATCACACCATGTGACACATAGGAGCACCATGACATACGTTCGCGTTACATGCATCGATTCTATTTAAATATGGACTCGGGACGTTTTAGACGTGAAATCGTCAAAGTAGGGACATCTTTTGCTAAACTCAGACGTTCGAGGACTCTCGCCATTGTCTCTGATCTCCCCGTGCTTCCAAAGCTAAACATCCACATTCGTAAATTGACCGGAACACTCTCTCCGTCCAGTGTGCCCCTCTCATTCGCCGCATTCGAGGACCCGCGAGCTAAAATCCGTCAATGGCGTCGGGAGCTTCTTGAGAGGACGAGACAACGGACTCTCCTAATTACCAGTTTATCGGGAGCAGTTTGCCCGATAGTAGCCGCCCGTACGCCTTCCATACCACACTCCGAAGCCACCCCGTTCCGCGACCCATTCTCTCCTTTCTCTCCTTTTTCTCCGCGGGCCACAGTCGACTTCGTTCCGTCCGTTTCGTTTGCTTTCGACCAACTCCAGGGAAGTGGACAGAGCGGCGAACGTAAGGGAGGGTTGGTAGGGGGTTTGAAAGTGGACAGAGGGGGCGGTTTGCGGGCGAAAGCGTGAGGGACGGCGCACAATTAAACTCAATCCTATACAAGTTGTTTTTCTTTTGATTCGCCTCGCTCTCCCTCACATGACAATTCCAATTTAACCCGGGCAACTCACCCCTACCCCCCCCCCCCCCTCTCCCCTGCTCCCTCCAACCCCCACCCTCGCCCCATCCTCCTCCACCTCCTCTCGTTCTCTTTTTTCCTCCGTCTATCTCGCTCGCCACGAACGGAACAACGCGGAGAGTCCGGTGGAGAGAGACTTTTCGACATTTCAATCAGACATGACCGTCGTCCGAAAACGTAAGGGGGTGGCGCGGGCCGGCGGGGGTGGCTCTCGGTTTCAGCCAATTCGTCGGCTCTCCCGAATTCAATGCATGTTTTAATGAAACACTGCTGGCCCGCTGCCCATTGTCAGCGCCATTGTCGGTTAGATGACTAGTCGATCGAAGGCCTCCGAGCTTTTGTCCCGTTACCACCCCCGCTTCCTGCCGCCCCTTTCCTTTGCCCCCTCCTCCCCCCTCTCTCTCTCTCTCTCTCTCACGTTCTATGTTCAGAATCCGCGCATCGGCATTTTGGAGAACGTCCAAAACAACGTCCAAGACCCGTCGTTCGGCTTCTCCTTTTCAGTCCGCTTCCTATATACCCGAATATAGCCGACTGCGCGATGCATTCTGCCGTTTCGTCCTTGTCTTGCCTCCACTATCGCGCTGCGATTCTCGGCCAATGGCGGACAGAGGGGTGGTCGTTGAGCTCGGACGACGCCGGTATCGTGTTCAGAGATTTTTCGCCGAGCGTTTGATGCCTCAAGCCAATGCCACAATCGCGTAAGCGTAGACGTAAGCGGCTGTAAGCGTAACGGCCAACCAATCGGAGTGTTTCTTATTCACCCCGCAACCGGGAGTGCTTGTCACGAGCGACTTCTTACGATCGGCTTGACCCTTTTAAAATCTTCGCTCTCTTCGTTCTAGCATTGACATTATATAGATATGCCGAGAGAGCATTTTCGAGAGCAAATTCGCCGAACGCCATTATGCTAAGTTCACGCGGCACGCGTGCGAAGTAATTGCATTGCCAATACTCTATATCCTATTCCCATTCCGCCGCACGCACCCACGTCCATTCGCGTCTGCCTGCGCACCTTTCCAATAAAACTGCAAACCCTCCCCCGCCCCCTCACCCCGTCTCGCCATATTATCCCGACGCATAATTTAGGGCCGCTTGTTCTGAGAGGCCGGCAGAAATGATCGGGCGTGAAAAAGGACGGGGCGCTTTTGGAAGGCGCTGAAAAGACGCCGATACCGGGCGACAGTCTCGGAATATAAAATGCCAATTTACGGGTTTCGCCGGCGACGGGACGCGCGCCGACATATGTTTAATTAGAGTTCTTTGTCGAGACAGAGAAAAGTGTGTCCGTCTCTCGAATAGTCCGGCCATTCTGCCGCTCCTCCTTGCCCCGCATACGCGTCGATCCCGACACGTTCGCGTACGCGCGCGCGCTTTTTCATGTACACAGACAGAGGACGCGCGCGCGCGCGACCGCTGGAATATCCCAGTCAGCTGAATACCCCCCCGTACGCGGATTGGCGACGATAAGATACGGGGGCTTTTCATTCCTGTATGGCTAGTCGCATTGAACGTCGAACACCGCGACTTTTTTCCGTTTATGAACGCTGCGGCAGACGGCGCGGCATCCGTCGACAGAAAGGGGGTGGCACGGGGGTTGGTGGGTGGCATTGTATGGTATTATCGGCCGCCACCCCTTCGTCGAGGTGTGCAGGACAGGAGTTGGCAAAAAAGGAGTAGTAGGGGCGGTGTGCGCGGCGCGCGGGGGTGGTGCGCTGGATAGAGGCAGCCTGCGAGGGGGTGGGGGGGGCGGAAGGGTGGTGGTCCGCTTGTTTCATCCGGCACTGACGTCGACGGTGGTCGCGTTCTTTTCTGCGGGGGAATTTGTATTCATTGTCTGGCGCACACCCGTGTACGTGGCATAATAAAAATTCCCCCTCGACGCTCGATCGACTGGCGGCGGGGGCGGAGAGAAATTTCCACTCGCCGCCCGTTTACCACTGCCCGCCGACGTCGTGCCATCGTCGAGGCTGCGCCGCTCGCGGACGAGCCCGGAGGAACGAGAGAATAACGCCCGTCGAGCTCTTTCGAAATCACATGTTCTCGGCCCGGCTCGAAGCTTCCCAATTTCGAAGTGGCACGCGACGTGTCAAAATCGTACGGATCGTTTCGATCTTCCTCGCAGCTTCGATATATTACATTGTAACACGAATATTCTTAGTATTTTTGTCATATCTTTGATCAACGCAATGATATCGAAAAAGAATTTTGTGCCGAAAAAAAAAGATTCTACCGACTTCCGTTACGATCTAATAAATGACCAACCGTGGGCAACGGCGAGCTCGAAAATTTGGCCTCGATCGCCAATAGTCGTTTCTTTTCTGCTCTCCGGCGAACGCCTTCGAACGTCGACGATCGCTTTCCAGGCGTTTGTTTGACAAAGTGTTTGCGGGTGCCGTTTCTGCAAAATCCACGTCGCCGGCTGGGCGTGTACCGAGGTGGACGAGCGGAGAGACGAAGACTGAGGGCTCGAAAGGTGGAGTGAAGAAGGGAGACGAGCGCGCACCTGGCAGATATTCCGCCACCGAGAACTGTGCGCGCATTATATCTCCGCGACAATGGACGAAAAACATGCCTTCGCACAAACTCGCTCGCTCTCTCGCCCAGTGGACTTCCCTTTATTGCCGAGGATAATGTCCCTTTATCCCGTCGCGGGACCTAGGACTCGTTTCGCCATTGTCGGACGGACACTTCGCTGGAGGCTCGAGTCCATCGCGCTGACCTTTTCTTTATGCCAGACTTCCGCTCGACGGTAACTTCTCGTCATAGTTTTCCCAATGAAAGTCGGCCTCTCGTGAAAAATCCGGCTGAATGGGAGCTTCGATGAGCGGGCGTCGTTCAATGATTAATTTTCGGCCACGCGAATACCGGGGATTATGTTAATTTTACAAGTTTGCTTCATCCGATTTTCCATCTTAGAAAAATTCACGATACAGGGACCAGAGGCTGGTAGTCGTATACACGGTGTGGCAGCTAATTTGATCACCTCGAATAACTCCTAAATTATATAACGTATATGTACCACATAGTGTGTCCGTCCAAACGGACTTTAGCAGTTATTCGAGGTGATCAAAGTTGGTGCCTCACTCTGTATAATGCACCACTTGATAAGCAAACTGTAATGAAAAAAATACGTCTGGTTAACGCTGACGAACGACAAACGAATACAACCGATTCTACCTCATATCTTTGAGAAGTCCTAGAAAAAACGGCCCTCATTGTCAGTTTCACGCGTTGAAAGGGTAACTTCGAGGTCGTTAAACGGCGAATCGCGGTGAAAATGTTTCGGGAAACGTTCGACGGCCGAGTAGACGGGCAGAATATAACTGTCTACGGATTACGGGTAACCCTTTCCGAAATTCAACGTTATATTGCCTGACCTGCAAGCGGCCATTGTGAGCCCTCTTTCAGCCCACGAATAATTTGGCTCATGAGGACTATTAAGACAATAAAAGCGGCCGAACAATCGGGCGGCAGGGTTCGGGAAGGACGAGTACCATGACTTTCGTAGAAATATTTGCATCGCGGGGGCATTGTTCGCCGATACGGTCGGCCATTCACGCCACTATTCTACTCACTATTCTGCAAAAGTGGATTAGAGTCTCGTTTACGACGGGCCGATTTTATGGAACGAATTACCTGTTCAGCGCGTACCTGGTTTAATTAAGTAACAAAGGACGCGCTTTGGGCATTCACTTTTCGAGAAAGGTAATTGTACGGCGACATTGTTCGGTAATTGATTGTGACACATTGCGTTCTGGCGGGTTGAGCTCGGCAAAGTCCTAGAACGCTAACTTTACACCGCGTCACATTCGGCGCTGCGAAAGTTTCACATTTTTAGCGTACTCTGCGCGGCAAAGCTGGGTGCACATTTTTCGCTCACACCCTATACGCAAAAAACTACCTACTCTCCACTTAACCTTCGTTTCCGCACCGCAAGTTCATAATATGCTCTGTATAATAGGTGTAACTTCAGATTAAACTTGGTCTGCTGCAGTCTGGAAGTTTCTATACTCTGCACGCAACGCTATGTAGTTAATATGACAACGTTTCTTACCGTTATCCATCTCAGTAACGACATTTAAAGAAGCAGAACTTTTTTCCATCTGCAGTGCCATTCGTTCCACTGTGCGATCGTGCCAGCCGCCCGAACACCTTCGCACCCCATCATGCAGCATCCGAAACCTGAAGGGCCGCTAATTCCTCTAATTTAATCGTGGTCCACCCCTCACCCTCGCCCACCCCCTCGTGCCCAACCATCAAACACAATCCTGCCGCGCGTTATCAACGCCCGACGACTTTGCGCGTGACTTCTCATGCCCGAAACATTAATCGGACGCAAACGAGGAAACAAACGAAAAGGGAGCGGGGCCTGTCGCGGGAAAAAAAGGAGAGTACAAGTGAACGCGACACCCATCAAAAAGGCGCCCTGTGCGACGGCCGAAGAGAGACAGGCACAAGGCGCGACAGGGGCGAGGGGCGAGGGAGAAAAAAACAGAAAACGTTATGAGGAGTGCCGCGCCAGACTTCAAAGAGGCCAACGCCAATTACGAGGTGGGGAGAGGTTTTGAAGAAGGGAGAGGGGGTGGCATCGCGGGGGTGGCAACCCTTCCTCTGAACGGGCCGCGCGAACTTCACATCGTCGCGTATTAGCATCCGCGTGTGTCACCCCACGTGCTCCACCCACATGACATTTTTCATCCCGCGCGCACACACGCGGCACGCACAGAAAGTTCGCCCTGGCGATAATTCGTTTTCGCCCAGCGGAACAAAGTGACGTTTCCGCGGGGGCGGAAGTGCCAGCTCGCTTTTTCTCAATGGACCCACTGCGCTCTTTCTCTCTCTCTTTCTCTCTCTCTCTCTCTGTCGTTCTCGCGCGTTCTGCCGCTCGGCTCGCCCTCTTTGTTTCTCGCCGGCAAAAACGCTCTTTCGACTTCTTTCACGTTTCCCGCCTTTCTGAGCTTCCTTCTCTCTCTCTCTCTCTCTCTCTCTCTCTCTCGCTCTCTCTTTCTTTCTCTATCGCGCGCTTCTCTTCACGTTCTCGTGCTTTTTTCTTCCTCGCGAGCACAGCGTCGGAATCGCACTAACCGGAGCGTAGGCGGCGCTAATTGGCATTGAAAAAAGGTGCTGACGATAGCTAAGTACCCCCAACGGGGCGACGCCGCTCTCTCGACAACGATCCGCCACTACTCTTGCCTCTTTCCACCCCTCCGACTGTTCTGTTTATGTATATTTTTATGTTGCGCGCTGCGAGCGAACTCAAAACGTGACGGTGGCGCGGGGAATTTCTCGGCCGTGTCGATTCTTGGTGCCTCGAAATCGTCGAGAATAACGTTGCGTCAAGAAATGGTGAGATTTTTTGCGAGTGCGTCCGTGATCATCGGAATGTTGTGTTTGTGAATCGTGGAATTCAGGTATTGGTCGATAAATGACGGTATAGCATAGTATGATACTCCGTATTTTTTATATACAAGGTGTATTATAATATGTGAGACCCACTTTAGGAGTGGACAGAAGGAACAAAAGCAATGGAAAAGCATTTCGCTGATTTTTATTTCTGGGGCTAGCTGGAAACACTTGTGCCTTGGACACCCAATACCAATATTAAAGTACTTTGTACACGTACACAACAAGACTCCCAACAGACTCGACAAATATCTACAATTTTCGAAGACGAAATTCTTTAGTACCACGGCTGCAACCTTGAGTTGCAGTAAACATTTTTCATTATTCCGGGTCTCCTGCCCAATCCCAAAGGTGAGCCCCACATGTTACAACAAACCCTGTACACACTTACATACTTATAATTTTTTTCGCTGACGCTAGTTCTTATGTCCTCTCCCACCTTTAGTCTTGTCTCTGCGATGTCAGAGAGAGGGGAAGCCGAGGAACGGGTAACTCGCTTTAATTAAACGCTTTGAGCGTGCGACGCGGCGATTTTAGTGCCCAACGAGCGTCGCTCGGCAAAAGCGGGGTGCAAGAATCGCGAGGTGTCAGCCTAGAAAGAGTTTCAAGCCGCGCGGTACAAGGGAAATAGAGAGAAAGCGGGCGCGGAATGATACGGCGACGCGACTGGCTTGGGAAAAAACGAGGAAAACGAGAGTGAGGGCGGCAGAATGGAAGGGATCGGGGGTGGCTCGCAGCGTCTGCTGCTTCCTTTCTTCCCTTTCTCTCTGTTCATCCCCCGCTCCTCCACCTGCATTTTTATCACCGCCCCCTGTTTGCCTCCCCGGACTGTTCAAGACGTCTCTGTAAGACGTCAAAGCGCAGGCGAGAAGCGTGTAAGTCTAATTGTACGAGTTGCCACTTTGTCGCCCACCACGCTCGTTTCATCTATGTTCTCTTTCTCTCTCTCTCTCTCTCTCTCTCTCTCTCTCTCTTCCTGTTGTACGTCCTTTTTACGAAGCATGTGCGTACACGCTCGCCGACTCTTTGCCGAGAGGCAGGACGAGCTCGTTAATGTGAAGCCGCACCGACGCGGAAGGACATCTTCGAGGATTTTCATTAGCGCGTCCGGCGTGTGGAGTGTGGCTTCAGTTTTGTTAAAGGGGGGTGCATCGTGGCGGGTCTGTTTTCGGCCGCGTGCGAGCGTAAAAGTCGCCCTCGGGGAGTGGGTGGTAATTTTTCTGTTACGCTCTCTGTACCTCAGTACCGAGGCACGAAGCAAAGTCGACTGGAAAACAAGATACCAGGTTTCCGGTCCGTTTCACACATGTTTACTTCACACCAAAAGTACCATCCAGAAGTCGCCGATGCCCACGTCTTCTAATCGTTCCCGCCGATTAAATCTGACGCCGGCGATAAATGCAATGAAAGAAGTCGGAACTTGAACCGGCTCCATACACTTGCGTCCTCTGAAAATCCTCTGCGGCATAAAGATCGCTCGTCTTTGACGAGGGCGTCAGAGTGTGAGGAAAAAAACGCATACGAGAAGGCACGCGCGGACGAATGCGATGCGTGGGAGTTGGAAGGCGAGGCGCACTAAAAACATTCCTCCCGCGTGTTCCTCCCCTAAATGAGGGGGGCGAGTCGGCTCTCTAATTAAGTAAATGCCTGGCAGCCGCAGTGCGCGGCGACAGACAATGTCTCGCAGTCTCAACCCCTTAGGCTCGCCTTTGCGTTCGCGCGGATGTTCTCGTCCGTCTTCCTCCGTCCCACGCTCGCAGGCTCTCCATTTTTCACCCCCATTATCTCTCCTCCCCCACTCCTACGCCCGCCGCACTTCTTATCCTACCGCATCGTTCCTTAGCTTCTCTTGACTCTAATTACAGCCGACGCCGAACTTTGCTGCAATAAACTCGGCCGTATTCTTGCGCCACGCTCGCTCGCACGCGTTCCCTGCAGCGCGAGTGAATTTTCAGAAAAACTTGCCGCTCATCGCAAAGGGATGCATGCGTTCTCCGTCTTCCTTTCCACCCCCGTTCTCCTCTGGCCGCATAAAGAACTTCTCTGTCCACGCGCACTCGTACGCGCGCCACTCACCCTCAGCCCTCCCCCGGCCCACCCTCTCTCTCTCTCTCTCTCTCTTCCACTCCGCAGACGACCGTTTCCTCCTGGAAGTCTGCTCGGCGATCCACGAGTCGGCGGGCTCAAAGCGAGAAATCTCGCGCACAAAACGGGCGAGCAATTAATTAAAGCGCCTCTGTGCGAAGGGTGCGAAGCGAGTTAGAAAAGGAGCGTGGAGGAAAAAAAAAGGTGGCTACAGGGGGAGAGGGGGGGGGGGGGCAGAGAGACGAGGAGAGCGCTTTCTCCGGCCTCGTGTTTGACTCGCCGCAAGGAATCGCGGGATAAACGTCGACAAACGTTGGTCCGGCGCAAAAATTCACCCCCCAACGGGGAGAGGGGGTGCGAGCGGAGTCGAATGAGAGGGGGGTGAAAAAAATGTGAGCAGAATAAATACGCGAGAGCACGGTCACCGGTCGGGACTCGCGCTAATTACACCATTTTCTACCACTACAGCTCTCGAAAGGGGGGGGGGGGGGGTGAGAAGGGGTTAGTTCGGGGGGTGTGCGTTTCCTCGACACCCCCCCAGCTGCGTTTTGTATTGAGAAAACAGAGGAACAGACGAATAAGCTGGCCGACTCCTTCCAACCACTCTTTTTTTTTTCCCCTCGCACCCCCGCCCTCTTCGCAACCGTTATCGCCCTTAGTCCGTGGCTCCTCGGGGGTAAAATCAGTAGGCAATTGCGCGATACAAAGCGCGCGAGCGCTAGGACTCGCCCTCTCGCATTATCGTGATCTCTTTCGCGGGGCGAATTACGCGTCTCGCTGACTTTAAGGCTCGTTTGAGCCGTAAAATCGCGCGGACGAGTTGAGGCTCCTGTTTAAGGGAGGACTGTTCGGCTTAATTGATTGCGCTCCGCGGTTAATTATCGTCGCCGCGTTAACAAGTTAACCGTAATTGAGTAAGCGTTCTTCTTGGATTGAATTTCGAAATTTTACTCTTCGTTTCCTCATCACGAGTCTATAACTCACATTTGTGTTCTAAGTGAAAGAAAGAAGATTCACAGAATGACTGTGGTAGATATTCTTATATTTACCATTTATGCTAGTCGTTACGCCAAAATTATAGCTAAAGTATATATGAGAAATGAATCAATGATCATGATATGAGAAAAATGTCAAATTTCGAAAAGTTGACCCTACACACACCGCGTATTTCTAACAAATTAACAGTGCGCCATTACTGCGACTCCGTCGCGCGTCAAACATTCACTTTCTACCCTTACGAAAATCGACGCGTCAAGATGACACGCAGTCAGTCGACTCCCGCACGTGTTGAACGGTACACTCCGACCGGACGATAATTCTACAGAGAGTCACGTCGATTGCCCATTAGCTTTACAACGGTGCCGAACAAGAGGCACGGAAATTTACGACTGGCCGGCCGTCTGGCGAGAAGAAAATCGGGAAAGAACGGACCGTGCCAGAGCGCGCGCGTCCTGTGCCTTTCGGAGCGAGTACCGTGGCGAACGGGACCGCAGTATATCGAAATATTGCGCCCACGTGATTCCGAAGGAAAGGTCTTCGTTAATGGCACGCCGTTGTAAAAGCGAATGGACGGAGGGGAAAGCTTTCAACGCCGCGAACAGTGCTTTCGAGGCTGTAAACACAGGGTTTATTTATTCTAATATGAGAGTGGGGAATGAGGGGCAAAGAAGGGGGGGTGGGGGGAGGGCAAAGACCGTACCTCGAAAGAGAAATGGCCACGGTGTCAGTGCGGCAATAAATGTCGCCGCCTTTTGAACGTTATTTTCATCTTTTAATGTCTTAAGTGGATTTTCGTCCGCTGACTTCTTGACTCCTCGACGAAGATTTTTACGACGCGCGAACCCACTTGTTTCGTATCCCGTCGGCGGCGCGGGGAGAATTATTCGTGGGGTGGCGAGCGTGCGCCGCGAATCGTAAAATCGAGGATTTTCCGCAAGCACGGTCGAGTTGAATTTTATTGAGCTCACGCGGAAGTCGGATCTCGTGCCGATCGAAGTGAGCGTGTCGAGGAATCGGTGGACTTCGCTCGCCTAAAACCCGACCGCCGGCCAGCGGACACCTTCTTCAAAAGCTGAACTCCTCGTCGCTGGGCAGAGAAAAAAAAAAAGAGAGCGACAGTGACAACTGGGCTGAAAAGGGAATGAGTGGTGCCTGAGGTCGTGCGAAGGCAAAGGGAAGGCGAGCGTCGAAAAATGTGCCCGCTAAAAAGCACAGCGGCCCGTTTTTCGCGACAAAGCCCCCGAGTGCGTTGGAACGGGCGACAATGGACAAACGGGGCCAGCGGTACGAAGGAACGCACACGTTTTCGTTCAGCGGCGACAATCGCCGACAAAGGAGCGATCTAAGTGCCTACATGTTGCGCACAAATGTCCGGATGTTCGCTCAATAAATTCAACGACACGTTCTACCGTACCGAGAGAACGAGATGGAGAGCGAGAATAATCTACGTTCGCGGTTTCCTGCGCTAATAACTACCCAGATTTATAGACACGTACATCCCTAAACGCTTAGCCAGCCATTCAGGCGGCCTAAGCATGTACAAACAAATACGCGCGCCGGCAGTAAAAAGACATTGTAGACCGCGGAAGCAGCGTTGCATTAATATTCAACGCGAGATTGTTTATCATCGGCGGTGACAGTGCCGAGCGTCGAATTGTTTGCAGGGTCAGGTCCTACTCAGAACGTATTGCTTTCCGTGGGATTGAAGTGCTCGTAAAACAAGCCCCCTCCTCCCTGCTCGAAATTAGAGCAGTTCTTGCGGCTTGTGCATGTATAGGCGTCCATGTGCGCCTACATACTCACGCATTCTTACCTGCACATGGCTGCATGCGTGTACGTATAGAGGCACGTATACGGGTGGAACCAGAATAGACCAGTGTCACACGGAAAAACACGCGTGAAATGCAATGCGTGCGCTACAATGTCCTTCACCCCCTTCCAACCCCCTTCACGTGAAACTAACACTATGCATTAGCATGACAATGGCTAGATTAAAAAAGAAGGGGAGTGGATACGCACCCCAAGAGAGTGGTCGCTCTCTCGCCGCGACAACGCGCAGGGGGTTGAAGAAGGTTGGAAGGGTGTTGGAACGGGGTTTAAAGGGAGAGGGGGGGGGGGGGTTAGAACGACGTGTCTGACACGTATCGACGCACGAATGCCGCTTTACTTTATGCGCAACCCTTTTCCCTTTCAGGTGAACCGATTGCGCGCGTAATCCACCCTTGGCCAGAGATCGGGGAGGGGTGGAAATGGGTGAACTACCTGGCGCACACGACGTACCTGCGAGTATCGAGGTTGATCCGACTGCCTGGTCCATTACGGTGAGTCACGTGAATTTTTCAACATTTATCCAAATCCGCGCCCGTTCACGCCTCATACCTTCGATTTGGGGGGGTGGGACGGGACACTTTTATCCAAAATCCATAATCACACCGGCGCGGCGGCGTGCCGAGGGAAGACAATGAACGACAAAGAAGGAAAAACGCCATTGTCCGGCAGATTGACCCGACAGTCAACAGTTAACGATTTTCAATGGCGATTGGATGTCAGCATCACTCTCCGCCAATCAGGTCGTGACGCTGACATCCGGACGAACGGACAATGGGAAAGCGCTAAATGCTCACGTTCGTTCAATCCGCGAGGTGAATGCGGGGTGAATGCGGAGAGCGTCTATTGGGGGTTGTTCCACCCCGCTATTACACTCAATGGCGGAACATACGAAACGCGCTCGGCCCCGGGTCGTTCCTTACACACGATGCCACGGAAGGTAGCAGTAAGTATAGTGTAACGCGGCCAGATGGATCTGCGAGGGTATGCTTAATGGCGAGCATGTGAGTGACGCCTGTTTGCAAACGCCGACAATTCGAACCACCATGGGAATCGAAATCGGGATGTGTTGTTACTGTTGCGCGGTCTAGGAGAACTTCGTTAACGACTGCCTATAGTCGGCCGACGCGTAATGACGTCTTGTTGAGCGTTGGAAGATGTTGAGGGTGGTCAGCGGATACACGTTTCTGCAGCGGTTTGTTTTCGTATCCTTTTGTATCGCTGGCGTTGGGGTGAAGATTAATAGGGTTTTACGGAAAATTAAAACTATGTTGTCTTTTAAGAGAAGGCGGTGAAGAGTTCGAAATTAATTTGACTTCTCTTGAAATATGTTGTTTAGCGTTAATATCAAAATATCGCGAATTTCGAAATCGCATTTAACGAGAGTACAACAATCTTGATATCGTAATCAACAATTTTATTGTCGAGAACGACATTAGGAAAACTTGCGGCAATTTCGAAGTCAAGTCGCCATCCTCCCCTCTCTCTGCAACCGAACGATAAAAGAGGACAAGCTGAGTTCGGGTAGAGGAAGGCACGCCGTGGCCATGGAGTCAGCCTGCCGTGAAATTCAATTATGTCATTCATTGCTCTTGGCGGCTTTTCTTCCCCCACCCGTCCGGGATCCGCAACCCTAAAGCCCTCGACGGTCCCCATGCGCAATCCTCGACCAAGGATGATCCGCAGATGCGTGATCGTCTCGATCGTGTCCTCTCCCGGGACACAGATCGCTTTTCGGCGCTTTTCAGAACGTTTGCCGCAATCGTTGTCCTGTCGAATTAGCGAGAATCCTTGTCCCTTCCGCCATTCCTCTACCCCTCCCTCTGTTTCAATGTCCTCCCTTCTTGTTTCGTGGGTCCGCTGCTCCAGATTCGTCTGCGGTTCCTGAATTATATCGAGTGCAACCAATATTCGAGTATGTGTCAAATTGATTCTGTAAAATTGGCGAGTAGTCGTCTGTTCTGTCATTCTCTCACCCCTTTTGTGTCTTCACGTCGTACGGTTGCGTCTTACGAGGAAGATCTTGCCTCGCTCCGTGAATTATGTTGAGCCGAAGAAAATTGTCTGACGCTCGCCATTATTTGGAGCAGAAGACCAAAGTCGTGCGTCCCCGTTTCCTGCATCCTGTGCCCTCAACCCTAAATCCTTCGGCCTTAAAGATCCTCGCGCGTCGTTGCCCTCGAGGCGCCGTCAAAGGACCCGCAAGGACACTCTCGTCCTCCCAAGCATTCTTTTCTCCCTTTTCTTCCCCTTTCTTCTCTTTTCTTCCCTTTTCTTCCGAGGTCCGAAACGGGCGTGCTTTAATTGGCCGATTTCACGGATTATTTCGTCGGGCGAGCACCCTCGACCGCTTCGAGTGACACGCCGTTCCCATATTTGCGGTCTTGGTCAAATACGAATAGAAAGAAACAGGAAACTGAGACGGAAATGGGGAGCGGGAACGAGACGAAATTTAGAACTATGGTAGTGCAGGGTAGAGAACTATTCGCTACTACATTTGTACTGAATTATACAAAATTTTATCCTAATTAAAAATGACGTATGTTTTAGTTAACATTAACAAATACCCACTTTTCTTACGTAAGCATTTATATTGATCGGGATGAGCAACCTGAACTAAACAAAATTATTATTTGAACAGCAAATCATGTATGTGTTGTACAACAATACCGAATGAGCTTTTCGTACATAAGCAATTGTATTGAACTTTTCGAATGGCGCTCATATCTGTCAAGGAGCCGAAGAAGGAAGTGGTCGCAGGTTCCATTGTAGACCTTCGGTGGACAACGCAGAAAGTATCCGAGAGTAGAAACTGGACGAATTGTTTCCTCTGGGGAGAGGAGAAGTGTTACTCGTAACGGTACGCAGAATCGCTCCGGAGTTCGTGAATGGATGAGCATTGTGCGTTTGAATGGACGATAGTTGTTCCGCTTGGGAAGTAGGTGGGCCCAGCCTTGGGTCCGTTCTCCGCTTTACTCTATTCTCTCGGAAGTTCGCACGCTACCATTATACTTTCGAACAATGTTTCGTTGGTTCCTCCTAAACGTTTCAGCCGGCGCAGACGAAATGGCGAGATCGCGAAAACATTTGACCTGCCAATATGACGTACCTGTAACAGAAGACCCCCGAAAATAATAATCATCTCTCTACCACATGTCATGCAAAGTGTGATCGCAGAATAGGTATCAATGTATCCAACAGAACAAAAACGCGTACAAGGTACTAGTGCGCGCAGTTATTAATTCGCAAATTACGAACCGGCAAGCGGAACTATCAATTTCCACAATGACCAATTCGATCGCTGGGAACCGAACGCACAGTGTGGCGTCTCATTCTCACCGTTCCGAGAGCAGCAATAATTTTCGACGAATTTCCGTGCCGGGTTACACGAAATTTCCGGCTTGATGGGGTCCGTGACGGAATGTCTCCGGGCATTTCCTTTCAATTCGCCATTCTGGGGCGTGACGCGATACACGTCGTGGTCCTCAAATTATGGCCCATTATCGATGCCCCCACCGCCTCTTTCTCACCTTTTTTTTTTCTCCACCGTGTCGCAACCCTTCGCGCTTCCACAGTAAACACAATGCCCGTCTCTCTCGCGGCCATTATTTAAGCACCCTTGTTCGCGTTTCATTCACTTTTCCGTTTCTCCGGCCGCCGTAACTCAACGATAATTGTTTCTACATTCTCATCTGAGACACTAACCGACTCCCCATCTCATTCTGCTTCTACTTAATTTCAAATCTCATTCTCTGTTTCTATCCCCCCTCCCTCTCTCTTTCTCTCCCTTTCTCCTTTATAAGTCAGGCTCCTCGTTCGCTTTTTCTCAATCCGACGACGCGGCACAAGGGGTAATTATTTCCTCCTCGCAACAAGTAAGGAAACACATGTCCCAGGCAAGTAAGCCCAGAACCACGTGGACCTCCGCGCCATAATAAATCCGGACCCTCGTTGTAACGCAATTTCGCCGGCATTGTCCCCGTGCCCGGTTATGAAACTCAATTCTCATTGTCGACCCTTCTTCCCTCCGTCCGCCACCCCTCAGTTTTGGCCTTTCGGGTTTCGAAAGGTAACCCATTGCAAAGTGGCAGAACGACGATAGCGACGGAGGACAAACAACGGCAAAACGCTGCTCGAAGGAGGACGGGGGTTTGAGATGAGGAGAGAAGAGAGAGAGAGAGAGAGAAAAAAAAAGTGTCGAGGTAGGGGCAACCAGTTCTCGGCCGCGTCCCTGTTTCCGTCTTCCTCTTCAACCCCCTCTCGCTATTTTCTAACCCCCAATTCCCTCTCTCTCTTTCTCTCTACTTATAAACATTTCTTCTCCTCTTGTTCTTCCGCCGTTTTTCTTCTCACGTGTCCACGCTGTCCGCGAAAAGCCGGACCCCGGATTTCGAGTAGTCATGAATATTCTTCGTGTCTCTCACCGATGCCTACTCCAGTTCTCGGGGTGTGAGAATGAGGGACGAGGGGACGGGGAGGGCTGGTTATGAATGTCATCCGCAAACGTTAATCGACGAAATACAAAACCCATTAGACGATGCCTTAGCCGTGGGGCAACACGCCCATGTCATTTTCGGCATTGTCGAGGCGGCACAATTAGAGGAGAGGAGACACTGTCGGGATGTATGTAGCTCGTTGCCCCGGTATTGTGACCGATGCATGAGAGTACATTTTATCGACGACGTCGGGTCCGCAAGTTGTCAAGTACAACTTCGAGTTTCGCGACGTTACGCGTCGCTCGTTACGTTGTGTTCTCAAAGTTTCGGATGAAATTCGGATGTACAGGCAATTTAAACGATTCTTTTCCTCGAATCAATAATCAATCATTTTTAATCAAATATATGGCTATGCATACTTTTTTCGCCAACTTGATAGCGTCAGTGACTTTACCGTTTCTTAAATTCGTCTTACAACAAAAGTGTTCGGTGACTTCGGAAAGAAAGAACGACCACAGTCTTAGCGCGAGAAACAATTTCTCGCAGCACGCTCTATGTTTCCTGGCAGTCCGATAAGTAATTTTCGACAGCGCGCGCCGTTTTCGTACGATCGAGAACACCTTTATCCTGTGTTTTGTACCTCGCTAAACAAATTCGGCTCAGGTGCTCGCTCGCACAGTGCCGAACGATTTCCTTGGCACAGCCGGATTCATAGTGCCCAAAGGGTTAGCTGGTACAGGTGACACGTTACATACTCGCATCCGGCGTTGGTCGGTGCTCTTTTTTCCCGGTCAAAGGAGCCTGTTCCATCGGTGGAAGCTCGTCGTACGCCCACCTCGTATTAGATAGGATCTTTTGAGCGGCGGAACAGGGGCGAGCCACCCGGTGCGAGCTATCGCGCTCGTCATCCATTTCGTCCGAGGAATAAAAGTTTCACGACGCTCGATGGGTGGGGTGGACCCGGGGGGGGGGGGGCTGGAAACGCTTTGTCGAAGCATCTCGAAAGTGTCGCCAGACAATATGACGCGCTGCACGGCGAAATATGAAATTATTCCGACGGAAACGGTCGATAGCTAAAATGTCGCCGGAGCTGAGAATTGAGATTCGAGGGAGGCGCTTCGGCGAAACGTTATTGTTCAACGTGCAGCAATAATTGTAAGCGCTGTTTCGATCGAAAATTTAACTTGATATTTTGTGTCTTTTACTCGTTTCAAGAGTGGTTAATTGGTAATCGCTGGAGACTGTGAATCAGTGTAAATGCGCTTGTTCGGAATTGGTGATTTCAGGAAGAATGAGTCGTGCGATCTTGAGATATGACGTGCAGGGGCGGCAAGGGAGAGGGTTTCGTGGAGCGATATACCTTTTGATCTGCGGGACACCTTTACGCGGAATCAATCGCGACGGGAGAAAAATCGCGGCCGACCGCAATTCTCGCCGCGCGAACGAGCGACAGCTGACGTATTTATCGGCCCTAAAATTGCGCCCCTCGTTACATCTTGTTTCAGAGTCGGCCGCGCCTGCGGTTTCGTAAGACGTTAAACGTTGCGTCGCAGTCGGGGGAAGAAACTGAAAGAATGAGAAGGAGGGGAAGAAAAGGAACGGACAAACGACTCTCGTCACCCGTCTCGTCATCGTTTCTTTCTTCAAGACGAAGAAGTCGGCGGTTACGAAGGCGTGTCCTTTCCCTCGTCCTTCTCTCCTCCCGTCGTCCTTTTCTCTTCCGCACGGCGAATCGGCCGATCGTTTTAGCATTTTAAAAGCATTCCAGCGCTCGTCGATTTTTTCGCGCGTTCGCGATCGTCCCGATGGAAATCCGACGGTGGCCTTATCTAATAATCTGAGGAGGCGTATGTCCTGCTATACAGGGTGTATCCTTGGGATCAATTTCATTCACCGTCTAAGACAGCGGTCATCGTCATCCACAGAATACGATTGTTATCTTGCATTTATCTTGCTTTTTCAACTTGTCGGTCGTACTCAGGATTAGTCGAGGTTATGCTGCAGTCGATTTCAGCGAGTTCAGTTTAATTTTCTTCCAAACGCGCACACCCAGTGTATCTGTGTATATATAGACGCACCGTGCGCAGTGGCTGCTACTATTTCGACGACGGTGCAGATTTAATAATAAAGACGATCGTCTTCCTGCCCACGCCCGATGATCGGACAGTTCGTTGGAATCTCGTGTACCGGTAGAAAGGATTTATGTGATCGATATTGGCCACGACCGGCTCTCGTTTTTTCTTCTAACCCGACACGTGCCAATTTCCATTTTTCACCGTGCGCGCCCACTTATTCGCCACTTGAAAATGCAACAATCGTTTAGTCAGTCGAGCTCACTTCAATCCCTTTAATCGAAAAATCACGTATCATCGCTGGTACTGACTGTCTCAACACGTTCAGAAGGAATAAGGAAGTACGAAGAACATGATGTTGCTCTGATTTGAGCCTTTTTACTATTGAATGCGGTACTTTTCACCGGAAGCCGTTCGAATTCCTATTCGTAACGTTGAAAAACGTTCAGCAAGACCACGTTATGTTACACGCTCACGCGCACAATATATAATGAAGATATCAGATGGCCGCCAGCGATGTCTGGGATTACATATTTGGATCCTATGTTAATGCGGAGCCGCGCCACTATACGTCGACTATACATCGTCTATACATCGTCCTGCCGTTATTGTGACTCAGAGATTGAATGGTTAAGGCGCGATGCCACCATTTTACCAGAGGGAGAACGCTGAGGTCGGAGGGCGGGAAAAAATCGACCAGGTCGTTCGTGTCGGCAGGAACCTGCGTCGTGGCTTGATAACGACAGAAATGACAGAAATAGCAAAATTCATTCGTCCGGAATGCAATCAAATTAATTAACCACTCACCGTGTCCGACGGTCGAAACTTTTTCCACGACCTGTACATAAGCGTATGCATAACCAAACGAAAGTCGTCAGAGACGAAACGTAGCCTGGCGCAGGTGAAACGAAACAATAGGAGCTGATGGCGTTTGATGGATATAACCCCCTGACCCGGCTAATAAGCTGCGCCAAAATGAAGAACCACGAGTGCCCATCTCCTCTCGTCGCCGCGCCGACATTTTCAGAGACGTGAGCGCGTAAGTATACGTGCGATGATCGTGCAGCATTAAGACGTACGGGTTCTCGGTCGTAATTCTTTACGATTCCTTAATGCGAAACAAAGTCTCATAACAAGAGGTCGTCGAGCGTGGCGCATAAAGTGTGTCGTTGGTTCAAAGACACAAATTCAATTATACGTCCGAATCGACTTCGCCTCGCGTCGGGAACGACGCACGGAATGACGTGTCATTCGGCATAAAGGCTCACCTGCCAAGATGCATAATACTGGAACAATTCCGTGGGCGTCGGGCCGAATAATGCTCTCGCTACTGCCTTTTGTTATTTCCTCACACTTTCGGCTTCTTTCTTCTGCCTTTCGCCATGCGCATTCGTCCCTTACGATTTTTCTTTCATCGTTGCGCTACATCGCGCTTATGGCCGGCCCTTCTCCCGTCTCTGTCCATCGTACGCGTTTATCTATTATTTGTCTGTTTCTATACGTACACGGTCCCGTTTTATTCGCGTCTCGTTCCGCGTCTCAAGCTTTTTCTGCCTCTTCCTTCTGTTTCTCTCTTTATTCTGACCACTCGCACCCCTCGGATTCGTTTTTGTTATTCCCTGACTATGGGCCACCCGTGGCGAGTCGATCACCAAGCCGGCCCGTTCGCTCGACGATTTCGTTGCATTTCTAAGCGACTCGTTGTCGACTCGCAAAACGACCATACTCTCCTCTCCGTCGACCACGGCCACTCGACACATATCTCGAGTAAAATTCATTACACTTCGTTCGTGGTACGCGCGTGTGCGGATAATGTTGCCGTACGATGCCAATTTTATGTCCATTAACTTCTCAATAGCGTCGTCCACTTCAAGAGTATTCATCGCGAGCGGCGCGAAACGCGAGAAGGAATCGTCGATCGAGAGGCGAATAATTGATCGGTCATCGACTAATTTAACCGCGCGAAATTCCTCATCCTGGCATCGTCGAGGTGAAGCGAAAAGGGAGGAGGATGAGGAGGAGGGGGAGGGGAAGAAAAATTCAAAGAACCGCCCCGAACAATGGGCATAATTTCTCCCGAATTCTTTCCATCTCTCTCTCTCTCCCCCTCTCGCTCTGTATTTTTTCTTCTTCGGCCAGTCCTCTACCCCCGAGAGTCTCCTTTTTCAATATCGGCAGGAAGTGACTGCGCAAATCATTCCGAAAACAAAATGTGGCCCGCGGGCCATTCCGGCTGGAAAGAAAAACAGGGGCCCGCTCTCGCGCGCTCCTTTTTTAATTTACGCTTTGTGCGTCGCGCCCGTTTGTTGTCTTCTCGCCTCACGATACAAAGACGTTCCCACGAGGCAGCCAATGAGTCGGCAGATATAACAAAAACATTGCTCGTCTTTATTTCCCTCCGCTTCTTCGCACCCGGCTAGCGATGGGACTTGTACACTCGCGACTGGTATCGATATTTCTGCGGAAAGACGTTAATGCACGATACAAAGTGAGTGAAACATAAAATCGTCTATGTCACGCCACATGTGGGCAAAAGATAATTCCGAATGACGGATGCTGTATGAAATACGCTCTATATATGTATATGAAAGCAGCTACGTCATATTTTCAAATGAGATTACGTACGAATTTCCATCATTGTAACCCACATTTAACGTGACATAGATGATTATACCAGCCAGTATACAGTAGGCTCAACATCTAACCAAGTACTGAATCTTTGTAATTATTCGCTTTGCTGAATACAAAAACGTAAACTGGCATCGGAAATCTTAAGACTGTAATTGGATTAGTCCCATCGCTACTCCGAGTCTTCGACGTTCGAGTTTCGTTCCTTTGCTCGCCCGTCGAAAGTCAAGTTCTGAATTCTGCCGGTAGCCAGGACGCTTTTGTTGCGCGAAAGAAAGCAGAAGCGTCCTGATGATCGAAGCACGTGTCTGTGGCTTCATGGGGCGCGGTCGACGGAATAACGCTCCTCATTTCGGGGCTCGCCTCGTTGTTGTTGTTGCAACGGCTTTGTACGCGGCCGAGGCATGATTTTTTTACGTTTCGTCGATTTGTTAGGACGGCACGATGGCTCGGGACGAATGTCAGGTGGCTGTTGGGTTAATAAAGGATGTGACTGGGGAATTTGACGGGCCTTTATGAACGTGACGCTGAAAGAAACGCTATATAGCCGAGGGAGGAGAGCAAAATTTCATGATAGCCGAAGCTTCGTGATGTAAAGCGTCGTCCCACGTCCGCAGCCGTGCCAGTAGCAGTGTAACTGTTCGGTAATCGATTTCAATCGAAAAGCGGGCTAGTCAGGTTTTGTTCCCACTGTGTCACGCGGAACAAT
The DNA here is from genome assembly GCA_963942575.1 of Priocnemis perturbator. NCBI lineage: Eukaryota > Metazoa > Arthropoda > Insecta > Hymenoptera > Pompilidae > Priocnemis > Priocnemis perturbator. Next base: position 9,646,271 of record OZ012656.1, read on the forward strand.
GACGATGACCTCGACTCGCCTCGTCCGGCTCGATTTTATTAGGTGCGGAATTCCGCGAGCACGAGCCAACGCACGTTGTCTCCGACCGAAAATGTTGCATTCACTCGATGATTCGAGACTGCCCGATCCAGCATAATCGAGATTTTTCAAAAGTTTTAACAACTCGTTGCTCACATGTTAGAATCATGAATCTAGAAAAATTCGGTCTACGACCGTCGTGGAAAGTGGGTATAGAATGTGGCACAATGCAGATCTTATGGTAGCGCGCATGATACCGTGTGTACTTCATTAGAAGAGGGGGAATCGGGAAATTTTTATCGGCCAATCTCGATCGGCCGATCCGCCCCCGAGTTTCCAGTGAAATGTAAATTAAACGATCAGCTCCCACCGCACCCCCGCGTTCCTAAGTCTCGCGGCTCAACAATCAGATTATCTGGCCAGCATTGTACCTGCATACAGGCGAGAGTAATGGATCCCAGAACTGGCGTATGCCTCTGTGTATACTGGGTGCTCGAATAACATTCATCTATACAATATCCACAACCAAGCACAAACGAGTTCTATCATGTATTGTATGCCTCTGTGTCAGCAAGTAGTTCGAAGTCTCATATTGCACGGTGCACAGTGCATCCAGCAAAATATTTCGTCCGAGTTGCTGGAATTTCGGAGACCTGCTTCCTTGGTTTTATTGAACCACCCTGTATAGGCATACGTATATGGTGGCACGCATCGGCCTAGTCTACTCGACCAGACTGCTTGGCACCAGCGAACAATGGCGGCCCCATGCCGACAGCCATGGGGCCCCATAAAGATGCCCGGCCTCAGGATTCCATCGAGTTTCCCAGAATACGAGGTGCGCGGCGATCTTTCATTCCATTCTGTTCCGTTTCATTCTATTCTGTTCTATTTCATTCTATTCTGTATGAGCGTTGGGCACGGTTCCCGAAAAGTCACTTTGACCGGCCAATGGCGTCGATTATCTACTATTTTCGGACGGTCCCGGGGACCTGCTCATATACCTGTGATTCCACTTCGGAGGATCCGTAATTTATCGATCAGAGCGGATGATTTCATGGAATGCCCGGTGAGGTGGGAGAAAGGAACGGCGGTGGGCTAATTGAATTGACAATTTTGATAAATATGCGGCATGCCTAGTGTACACTGTAAATTATTATTCGAGAGTGCGAAATCATATCGATATATGAATCGCGAAATTCGGGTAGACCTAGACGTTGAAAGAGGTCTTAATTGGCGATAGACGGCCTTGTGTAGAAAGGAGTTGAAAAGTTAATGGGATTTCAATTTAAAGCCGACGTTTCGATCCTCGGATAGCAACCTAGTAAAAAAAACATGCAATTATTGCAGGAGATATGTAGAGCATGAGATCATTCCTCGAACGATGACGGTCAAATTAATACAATTACGCGGAATACGATAAGCGGAATTAAACATGCCACAATTTTGAAACCTTTTGCTTATATTCCATCCGGATTTAAATTTGGAGTGTTCATCACACCTGACCCAGGTCTAAACGTTTTCACACAACCCAAACCTATTATTACACTCAGCACATCAAATTATGAGCGCAGCACGTAGTTTAATAGAAACTTTTCAATACGACCAGCCATCATGTATCGCGGAATATTAACACAACTAGAAATTTCACCAGGACCTCTTTCTCTCCAACCAGAGCCACCCTTCTGACAGCCGAAAACGTGTAATACCACCATGAATCAGCCAGCCATTCGTCGTTCGCCGACAATAGCCTCGCACTTCGCGTCCGACTAATGGTGTCTACATAATGTAAAACCAACGGCCATCAGAATAGTCGCCTTTGCCGTTCGAGGAATGCTAATATGACGGTTTGGACGGTTTCGTCGGGACAGTTCGGTCCACCGCCAACTCGCCAATTGCCCACCCCCTTGTTCATTCTCTCTCTCTCTCTCTCTCTCTCTCTCTGTCTCCTTGTCTCCTTCCCCATTCCTCAGTTTCCGTTCTCCTCTCTCGCTCATGCAAAGCCGCGGTCTTCGGGGTGGTCGTAAATTTCGTCAAGGAACACGAAAGAAGCGGGGGAGGCTTCCAAGAAGCGCAATTTCATATAAACACCTCGTTATTTACGAGCAATATGGCGCGCTCTCTCGCTCCCCCTCTATTGCCACTTTGTGAGACTTTGGTTCGTTGTTTTTTGAGCTTTGCAGCGGAGAATATGGGACGTCCGGCAAATTGGCTGATTGTTCGATTTATGCTTTATCGGCGAGCGTTCGCTGAAAAGGTACGGTGTGTCAGTCTTCAAGTTGGAGGATTTTGAGAAAAAATGTGAACGATCGACGACTGAAACAGAACGACAGAGAACGATAGCAAGGGGCAATATGTAAAAATGTTTTCGCAGTGAGAGTAAGAGAGTGCGCTGGGACAAGGATAGGAACGACTGACTAAGAACAAATAAGGGTACGTAAGAATGAACGAGAGTAAGAATGAATGAGAAGGACTGTGAGATTTGTTGTTTTTTCTTCGTAAGTGACCGGCGAGCATGGAATAGAAATCAAGAATCGCTTTGTCCGCTCACATTCGACTCCGCGCAAAACTCGTGGTTATTGTATTCCGTTGCAGACTCGCGGCGCATTTCTAGATGCGGATCTTAATAACAATTTCTGCGGCTCGAAACACGTGCTGAAAGTAGCCCGTCTAAAGGGCCCGTTTGAGAGTTTCGTTTGTCCGCGCGCGCGCCCGCTAAAGCTTTCGAGACTTTCCATCGAGATGGTCGCGATTGTGATTTAATGAATTTAATGCTTGTAATATGGGGGTCGGCAAGAAAGAACGATTGTGCGCTCGTTGTTTCTGACATCGAGTCGGGCTTTTAATACCGAATCATATATTTCCTCCGCGTACAATTTCTTCGCACAGTTGATAGTCAGATTAATTGTGCTGTTCTTCTTTTGTTCGCTCGTTCGTTCTCGATTGAACACCAACTTTTACCCTAAATGATTATTTCGATTCATTATACGCGCTATTAAAAAAGTAATAAAAGTAAATAAATCAAAAAAATAAATGAAATGTTCCATTTAACGTCAATATTCGGCGTCAAGAATGATTACAACCGACGCGTACTTGTTTCGCAATCCACGAGCGAAGGATCAAACGTCAATTTTTTTTTCTTCCAACGTCCGCGAACGCCTTCACACACGACAATAAAAGCATTGTGAATTCTGATCCTAGGGCGCGATGGCACACTGGATTTAATTACGCATTAATGCAGGTCTTTCTCTTTCTCTCTCTCTCTCTCGTTTTCTCTCTTCACGCCGTACATTGTCGTTCTTTCTCCCTCTTTCTGGGCACCTTATATAGAGCGGCCGCACCGGTGGAAGTTCACAAGAGGCGCAGGTACTCGACTTTCAATGACCGCTCCGACTGCCTATTGTCGTTCGTTTTCAAAGGATATAATTACGCTCACCTATGCCACGCTCGAATATCGCCAAGCGTTTTGTTCGCGAGCGCGAATTATCCGGCCCGATCGCTTCGATTCCCGATAAGACCGGCTTTTTCTTCCTCCCTCTCTTTCCGCGTCGCGATTCACTTCATATCGCTGCCTACTTCCTTCCCTCCCGCCTCGTTCTGTCCCTCCCACCCCCGATCGTTCATCCATTTCTCCGTCTACATCGTTCCGCTCTTCTCTCTTGTTCTTTCCGTCCTTTCTCTGTCCGCTTCTGTGTCGTTCTCATACTTTCTGCTCTTCTTTTGCGTTTTTTACCCCGTTCACTCGGTTACAGGAGGTCAATTAAAGCACGTGTTTCTGTCGGGGCTCGCATGAGTCTGTCGAAATTTTCAATTAGTTTTCAATTAGTTGTTTATTAAACAACTGTTTTATATAAATATTCACAATTTCATTCGTCCCCTGGTTTTTCCGAGTCACTACGTGATGTAAGGGCAGCTAATCAAGTTTCACACGCGTGTCACGTCGGAGAGTCATCGACAATGTCGAAAACATATCGAACACAGTGATTATCTAAAGCGCATAACATGCAGCCAATCAGGCATCACACACGTGGCAGTTCGGATAGGAATGGACGGTAGGCGAAGTAATGGTCAGTCGGGGTCGGTACATCGTTCCACATCGTTCCACATCGTCCGCGCTTCAGCTACAAATCTCGCGGTGTCCTAGAGGAGACTTTCGAGACCAACATCTGCCCGGGGTTCACAAATCATTCCCGCGGTATATCGTGAGCTATAAAGCTTAGCCTAGACATGAGTATGGGGTGCCGCGCAATTATTCATACGAGCAAACTAGTCTGATCGCCCAGCTATAAGTCTCTCTCTCTCTCTCTCTCTCTCTCTCTCTCTCTCTCTCTCTCTCTCTCTCTCTCTCTCTCTCATACACACACACACACTCTCTTCTTCCCTCTTGTCTCGTGTCGCCGAACCGAGAGGACGCTACTTCGTTTTAATGGGAAAATAAGGACCGCCCGACTCTTCGTTCTCTTCGTAATTCTTACGAATGGTCGGACTTTCGAAATTATTACAGATTATCGTGTACAACTTTGGGGCATTATTAGGACTTATTCGGTGTTATTGGAGAATCCGATTTTGGAGAAAGCATAGACATTTTTTGTTGTATGTAATCAAGTATTCATAGAAGTTATGCAAGGTCATTGAATGTGTCAAGGATTATGAAAATGGTCTAGCAGGGACAGGCAGGGAAGAGTCCGGATCGGATGTATTCTCCGTAAAATACGTTGTTAATCATCGAAATCTAAGAGACCCGTGCTTTTTTATAGGTGCCCATTTTCATGTATAAGCGTGAAGCACCCCTTCGAATATTAAAAGTTGTAGTCCTGAAGATGTGCCGGTGATTAGGAAAGTGGTTAACAAAGAATGAAAGCATTTATTTATTTCGTAATGTAAATTGATGCAACGCGAAGTGAGTAGGATATTAGATTGTTTTAGATCGAAGTCAGAAAGTACTGCATGCGTAACAACGAAAACGAACTTCAGGGGAGGGAAATCGTGAGGAAGTTCTCTTTTACGAGGAAGGAGTGAAGTGAAGGGAACCTGTACCGAATCCAGTCTTAACTTCCAACGTCAGCTGTACAAATAACGTCCGAACGGCGATCGATTTCGTCGACAATGAGCTACAACATAATTCTCATACAAATCTCGAGAGGCCCCGAGGGCTTTTCTTGAACGTTGAGAGTCGAAAGACGAAGAAAAAGAAGAAGTTGTCTGAATAATATTTCACATAAAATTTCGCCCAACGTCTTTATGATAATCAATGCCGTTGAATCGAGAATATGATATTGTGATACTCTTCAAATAGAAAAGCCGACGCTGCCTAAGTAATTGAGTCAACATCGGGGCCGATCCTGAGAAACGAGCTTTTCACGTGACGCCGGCACACGAGAAGTCAGTCGGTGCACAAGCGTTCTTAAAATCAGAAACCTACCGATTCGCAGTCTCGGGCCGTCCTGAGAGTCGCACAATTCGAAATGCCGACATCTAGGCAACCCGTACAGCACTCACCGGGACGAAAACTGCGAGCCTCACACTTCCCTCATGAACCTGCCCGTCGCAATCCAAACAACGTCGACAAACGCGCGTATCGGAGTCAACAGCAAATGAAAACGCATCCGTGACTCTGCGGGCACGTAAAGCTGTACAAATAACGTCCATAAAGGCGATCGATTACGGGGACAAGGGACAACATAATTCCCATAGAAATTTCGAAAGGCCTCGAGGCCGCCAGTAGGAAAGGATGATGAGCGCGAGCGAGAGGGAGGACCGGGAGAGAATGAAGGAGGACGGAGAGGAGAGCGAAGGAGCGTCCGAAAACTGGATCCAACGCGGAGTCCTGACCCTGTAGCACGCCGCTGATAAACGGCGTGCAGCGTTTATAAAGAGAACCTGATCCGGACAGGCGGCACCGTTCATTGTCCGCGTCCTTCCACGGACGTATTTGGACAGTCAGTTGTTAACGGCAATGAAATCCGCCATTGTGGCACCATTCGCCGGGGACAATCGGCCATTATGGCGCACGGACTCTCTGCCTTCCGCGCTTCGTGTACCGTAATTACATTACGCGCGACGCGCCACCGCCACGCCGGAACCCCTCTGCGCTAGGCCATTGTTGCACCTTCATGTCCTCGTGGCCGCGTCTCGTCGGACGCATCGTGCCTCTTCCTTTCGTCTTCGCTCGTCGATATCAGTCGAGAGATGTTCGATCGTCTTTCGCGGCAGGCGAGGACCCGCAAATATTCCCGGTTTTGTCCGGCTGCGACGGTGTGATCGAATTAGGCAACGTGCACACAGAGTAAACAATATCAGGATCATAAGTTGACATGCATGTTTGTGACTTTTCAGATTTTTACTCTCTAGATGGAGATTAAGTTGAATGTAAAAGTCGACGAAACGTTTGCGACGGTCGAGACGGAGCTTTTCATAATTTTGTAATTTATTATGTCGTAGAAGACTGTTGAATCATTTCCAGCCGTAGGGGTCTTGAATTATAGAGATCTCTGGCTAGAGACTCCGAAAAGTTCCCATGAAGTTACCTAGTCGAATGTTCGGCTATCAAGGTGTGGGACTGTTTCTTTCTTCAGGCAGTGACTTTTGCCGGTGGAAAAGCTCTACACTCGACGCCTATGCGGCCGCTGGTGCCAGTCTGTCTGGTCGAGACAGGCCACGTCCCTTTCCCCGTCCCGTTTTCGTGCCAGGAGCAAAGGAAACGTAACGAAGGCCATCTTAAAAATTCCTGGCACCCCGTGGCGAGCGACTCCACCCCCAACACGTTCAGGGGTCCCCTTTTATTCCCACTATTTCCCATAGCTTGTCACGGTCAAGGTGTCCTGGAACTATCAATGAAACGGTCCCCTGCGTTCCCGACTTCGTCCTCCCACTGTCTTACGATCGCATTTAAGGAAAGTTCAAGTTAGCATGAACCTAAACGTACAATGATACGAATTTGTTGGAATACTGAATTATTAATCTAACTGTATCAAATTCCAACCCATATGGTATGACCAAAGCGAGGTTAAAAAAGATCAGAAGATTTCGAATGACTTTTAGTTGTAGGAAGTGAAAGAAAGAAGGTATAGACTCAGGAAAATGGTCTGTTTCAGAGATATGCTCAACTATATCTAGAAGACTAATCATAATCCTAGTAGATACACGGTCAACGATTTTTGTACCACCAGCCCCGGGGCATATCTGTGCCTGCATACGTCGTATACAGGTCCCCATGAAGTGAAAGGGGACGAATGAGGCAAGAGCCGACAGAACATACGTTCTTATTGACGACGGCTTGACGATAGGTTGACGATGGGTTGACGATTCGCGGTTGGGCAGTTCTCGAAGGGTCCGCAAACTGTTAGGGTTCAGAGCCAATTGAGAGTGCACAAGGCGTGTGATCGAACCGCAGCCAAGAGAAAGGCCTAAACCAGCCGAGAACTAGAAATCAAAATTCTCCCACAAAGAACGACCGTGAAGACGACGAAAGTAAGGCCACAAAATAAAACGGAAAGCTGAACATTCCGCTCGAGCCCTTTGCGCAATTTTCCGCGCGCAATAGACGAGATGTCAAAGGTCTCGTAGATAACGAGACTTCGCCCGAGCTGGCGTCGAACGTTTCGCTTTGACGACGTGTGGTCGGATTTCGCGCGCGCAACAAATCCTCGCTCTGTTCCTCATGTGATCCCCGTGTGTTCCGTGTGTGATCCTCGCTGCTATCCCCAAGTAGGATAGCCGGCGGCCTTGGGGGACACCCCGCTGGCAGCATACGTAAAGCATACGCAGGACATAACGAAGGAGGATAGCCATGTACAGGGTGCTTGTCGAAACTAGCTTTTGAGAGGCGTTGCGGTGGGCTCGACCGTCTTCATTCTCCCCATCGTTTTCTCTCCTTCTCTCTCGCTCCCTATCCTCTCCTCTTTCTGCGACTCGTCGAGTAATGTCCGAATTTGTTCTCTCGACTAAACGCGCCGCATGTTATAACGATTTAGAAGATGAACTTTTATTCTGTACGTGTTAATGAGCTTATCTTTTGCTTTATAATGTAGGTATTGTATATGGTGGAGATCGTGATTACTGGGTTGCTTCTACTTCATTCCGACGCATGATATAATAGTTTAAGTGGATAAATTAGAGTGTGTCATTCTTTTTCAATTTTACTTTATCGTGCATCGTATGTAGCATGGACAGTCATTGTTGGTTCTCTTCTATTTCATTGCGTCGCATGTTGAAAGGATTTAGATGATCGTGTTTATTCTGTAGGTACGTGTTACTATTTTTCTCTTCTGCTCTATCATTCGTCGTATGTGGTGTAGCCCGTCACTCTCGGTTCTTTTCTATTTTACTGCAGTGTATGTTGTAACAATTTAAATCGTCCAGCTTAGTCTGAAGGTCTTTGCTATCTCCCTTTTTTTCTATTTTATTGACTCGTTCTCAACTGTTTTTTATTTAAACACAATACATGTTTATAATAACAATATACTTAAAATAAAGAGAGGACAATATGAAAAAGATAAGAACGAAGTGACATCGACATTTTATAATACAAATCTTTACACGTAATCGGTATCCCCACTTTTTCATTTCGTGTAACATAGCCCGATTGAAACATTCCACGTTTCCAGAGAAAAAGTTAACTGTGCCACAGAGTACAGGCTGCTGTGCAGATTCAATGAATAATATTATACACGGCACATGTCATACAAAATTTAGATGATTGAGTTTGTTCTGCACTATCTTCTCCTCTCTCTCTCTCTCTCTTTCATCTTTATCATTACTTATTCCAATGCCTCTTCATTCTCAGCTCTGTTTATCTTTATCAGCGTGTCCATTTCTCTTCCCCGGCTCCCCTACACCATATTCTCTCACCCTATCCGTCTTTCCCTTGATACATTCTCTATTCAGACACCTCAAACTTACCACCGTGTCGGTACCCCCCACGTAGAACGAGGTGGCGGTCAAGGGATTGTTTATCGTCAATTGCCATGAAAATCCTTGACCCTCCTGTGTCGAAACCCCAGAGAAAATGTTGTCTCTTTCTCTCTCTCTCTCTCTCCCCCCTCTCCCTATTTTGGTCTCTCTTGGTCAGGGGTCGCGCACACTTTACGGGCGCAATTGACTTTTGAACCCTGCCGATGGTCACGATACTCTCGCCTTATCTGGACGGATGTATTATTTCCTGTGCAAACACTGTAAATGGCTTTACAGTTTATAGTTTATGCCCAAGTGGTCTCAGGTACATTTTCGACGTTTGAGTATGCATGTCGATTCCGAATTACGACGGCAATGATCGGATTTATGGCGTAGACTTAGCAGAACAGTCTTTACGTTTGTGTCGATTTCCTTGTCTGATAATGTAAGCTCAGCTCCAGGCACGATTTTGAAGTGTCGTGCACTGATAAATATTCTGCCCTTCGGCTCCGGCGCTTCTAAAAGGAAAAGTCTGCTGGCAGATAAACAGAAGCAGAGTCTACCTTCTCTGCGCTTTCCACTCTTTCTCCCCCAGTTTCAAGACGTCATTCGTCGAGAAGCCCCTGCAAAAGTAATCCTTGCCGCGGATAATCCAGTGAATGAGGCATTGGGGTCAGAAATTCGCGGGAAAGCGGAAGCGGAAAGCTTCCGTCCTTAAAGGAGCAACTCCGACAGCGTTCATTAGCCTCGAGAGGGAGATATGAAGAGGGAGGCATGGAATTCGCGCGTTTGAGGAATGCTAAACGACGTTCGGCGTCTTTATTTAAACGTCTTTAAACGTCTCTGAACGCCGCTGAAAGACGTTAAACGGCTTTCGGTCTGCGAACGTCGGGCGGGAGAACGAACGTCCCGTGCTTCTTTGATTTTTTTAGTTGGGATACTTTGACGAGGCTCTTACGCAACGCGAAGTGTCGGGCTGGAAAATGTAATTGGCGAATGCGGGTCAGGAATGAGACGAGCACAAAGTGCGCGTTTGAAAGCTCGTATTCGCGGATCAACGGTTCTCACGGTTGTGAAAATAGCACGAAACAAATACAGCGTTAGATCGAATGAATCCTACAGTCTGCAGTACACCTTAGAGCCTTAGACGATATATACGTATAGACACGGCTTAGGTATACGAATCCACGAAACAAAGTCAGGTCACGATGAAATTATCAGCGATGTCTTGATACACGCGAACTTCCATCATTATTAGTGTATATTCTCTTTACGCACACACCGAGAATATTCTCACCTATCTTCGCGCGTCGAAATACGACAAATCGATCTCCACTAAAAATGTCACGTTACCCGATTCTTCGCCTCCCGCCGCATTTCCATTCGCGTGAAACAGAAATCCAGCGAACGATCGGCCGGTAGATATCGGCCTCCACGACGTCTCGTCATTCTCTTTCCCTCGGCCTTCCTCTTTCTTCGACTCCGTCGCTCTCATTCTTTCGCTCGGGGGGCGTCGCGTTCAGAAAGATCACATCTTTTCGCTTTGGAAGGCAAGACGAGCGCGCGCGCGCGCGTCCGAAAGGCCCGAAAATAAAAGAGGCCGGCCAGTGAAAAGAGACGCGCTTTTGTATTATACTCGCGCATTATGCCGGTGTATTATAGTTGCGCATTATACTTTTGTATTATACTTATGCGACGTCTATCGCGGATACCTGGCATTGTGCCGTCGGCCTGACACCCTGTCGCCCCTTTTGTTTCGTCGACGATTTCACTCGTGTGCGACACCTCCGCGAGATAAGCCAGACAATGGACGAGCTATTCTCTTGTCCGAGAGCTTGCGACAGTATCGCGACGATCTCGATCGTCCCGGGACGAGATCCGCCGCGATCACGAGCATTCTACGGATCGTCGACTCGTGGATTAACGGCGAGGTAACAAAAATTCCACCTCTCGCGTTTTCTCGACACTTCTGCCCTATTGCCGGGCAAAGCGTGTGCCTTTGTGCGGACGTGTGAATCGGTGCGAATTTATTCGATCAGATTTTGTAATGGCGAGGGTGTGTCTGGTGCGCTGAAATTATTGTCATCGATCCTTATTAGTTCTTGTGTATATTAATTGGAATGTACAGGGTGTGGCAGCTGACGTGATCATATCGAATAACTTCCAAATTATGCGTCGTATACAGAATTGTCTAATACAATAGCTGCATGGTTTGGAGGCGTTTACTTAAAAATTGTAACACATTTCAATATAGTTTTGATTATAATGATATTTTCTGTTTTTCACTACCTCTCGACTATGATCGTTGCTACGTATGAAACCTATAGAGTATTCGTGTGACGTATACGTGAGGCAGACAGTTTGAAAGAAGCAGTGTCTCCAGGAGTGACAAGACCGTACCGACGAGCTTCGGAAGCGAAAAGGACAGCGACACTGAAGCAACAATATGCGCCTATATGAATGCGACTTTTTTTTGCGTCCGATACATGATACTTTGGTCGGAACCCTCGAAAAACGGACCCTTCACAGTCGATGTCGGGAAAGAAATCGGGGCCACTGGACCATGTGAGAAGAAGAAGCCCGCGCGAGAAGTAAACCAGAGCGAGAGGACGACAGTGGTGAGCGAGGTAGGAGCGAACGATAGAGAAGGACGCAGGATGAGGAGAGGACCGAGAGAAGGAGAGAGGTCCTTTGAAACTGATTGGAATGGAAAAGGACGAAGGGTGGCTCGTTACCAAGGAAAGGGTTGGATACTCAACCCCTAAACCCTTCCTACGATCAAAGGCAGATAACGTCAGTGCTTAGAGAAAAGATCCGATACATTGTCCCGGCTCATCGTTCGCATTCTGATACTCTCGCCTTTGCAGACGAGAGAACTGGTCGAGAGAGACGACGACGTATTAGATTCCTTGCTTCGGCGAGACAGAAACGGAAGTGAGAGCCTCGTGGACCGTGCTGCGCGCAGAGTATCCCTTCCACGTTTTTCTTCTTTTCATAATGCTCGTTGATGAGAAAGGTGGCGAGAGGGACAGAGAGAGAGAGCCGAATTTGAGATGGCCATCGTGAGAATTTGTTACGAGCTACCGGTGCGTTTAATTAGAAGCTGGCCTGGCTTCGTATTTATATTCGTGCACGCCCGGTTGAGGCTTGAAGAGTCGGTGGGAAATTAATGAATCGATGTCTCGCGATATTAAGTGTGCAGAAGTTGAGAATCTATCAGATTTTTATTTCGTGCCTCTTTCGTGAATTTTGTTCGATATTCAAAGTCAGGCAAAATGTCAGAAAATATGATGATTGAAAAATCAGCAGTCATTACAGTAATGTGTCGAACAAGTAATTTTGACCATCCGGTGGTTCTAGTATTAAATCGAAGACAAATTGTATTAAAAAAGCATGTCTTTAAGGCTGCACATATTACCACACAGCAATTGTTAATCATTCTACACGCTAAAGGGGCGGTCTACCCGCGATTGCACTTGAAACAACAAAAAATATTGACGGTCCAACAGTATGCATAAACGGAAGTATCGGTTCCCAGCTCGCCCCATACCAAATCGCCCGGCAACATATTAAATCTCACGCATCGCAGATCAAGATCCCCGATGCGGTTTCTCCTTTTTCATCCGGAAACAACGAGCGTCGGATCGTTCTTGCGAAACTCAAGTGGGCACACTTCCTACCGGCGAGGAAAAAAAGTAGCCCAGATGTCGGATCGGCGTCGTTCTTGCAACGATTTCATTCACGCGTGACGCTCCGACGGATCTTCTCCATTCTGCTCTCCATTTCTCCTTCTCTCTCTCTCTCCTTCCTGGTCCATCGGCTCCGGAAGCATCGAGAAGTAACTTTCCGACGCACCCTTCCGCGTTCTGTTTCCAAAACATCCAATATCTCCCGCTCGAGCGAACATTTTCAATGCTCGGACATGGGATCATGTTCTTTCCTTTCTCTCTCTCTCTCACTCTCTCGCTCCGTCGAACTTTTTGCGGTGCCCTGTGCGCCGAAAGGATCCTGAGCGTTGATCCTTTTCTAGGTGCGGTTCTCTTTCAAGTGTCTTCTGTTGCGTTCCGATCCTTGACACAGATTCGTTTCTGTATCATCCTCTTACTGCTCTTCAGGTTATAGTAAGTCGTCTGTTATATCTCGTTGCCCGAGAAAGATTCGTTTATACATCATCCTCCTCCATTTTTCCGACATACACACTGCGTTCTTCATCGTACTACCTTCTGCTTTCATCCTTCGTTTCGCATTTTCCCGTTCCTTTTCCACACAAAACCGGAGCATCCCCTCGGTAATTTCGTTCTCACTCTCTCTCTCTCTCTCTCTCGTTCGTCGAATTCTATCCCACACAGAATTATGCATTACGTGGCGAGAAAATGAGGAGCAGAGCGTTCGGTCGGCGATTGGCAGGCGTGAAGAATTCCGCACAATGCCAGCCGAAAAATACTGTCGATCGCCGGCATAATGGGCGACAAACGAGATCCTGCTGAATCAGCCATTACGGGATCCAGAGGCCTGCAGATCGTTTTATGGATTCCACTTACGCGAGCACGCGCGCGGAGAGTGAACGACGTCTCTCTCTCTCTCTCTCTCTATCAGCCTCCTCCTCCATCTCTCTCCTTCTCTCGCTTTCGTGGCTTTTTTTGCCCGCTCCTTCGTTTTCGCGTCTTTTTCTTCGCGCGAGAACGATCAGGGAATTGGAACGGCGCTGTCATTCCGGATCGGGGGAGAATGGAATTATCGGTATTGTCGGGTAAAGAGGACGGGAATCGACGGAAATTTGGGTCGAGAGAGCCGCCTGATTTATTATGGATAGGACGAAAATTGAGTTGTCGGCGATATAAGTGCTCGCGCGCGCACGTGAAGAACGTGAATCGAACGAAAATTAATATAAAAAAATAAAAACACATTTGGTTTAATACTTAGAGTCACGTCAACATTTCGATTATTGGCGACAGTAATTGATTGCTATTTTATGGAAGCCTAAAAAAAACGATTCGGCTTACGTATAAATTCGATCGTCCTCTTGAGACTTTCCTCTATGTAATCTTCGTTTCGCCACACAGAGATTCAATTAACATAATTCTCTCATTATCCTGTAGGAGTTATCCGGCGGTTCACTTTCTCCGGTCGAAAAAGAAATGATATTCGACGGCGATCGAGAGACACATAGATAAAGTCGAAAAAGAAAAGAGGGAAGGATAGAAGGAGTGAGAGAGGCGTGAAAGACTGGCGGTTCGTACATGCTCGCCGGTCACATGGGCCGTGCATTCCGATGTCGGAGGTAATATGCAGTTGGACGGGTTCCCGGGTTGGCTTTTCTATTTTTACACCGAGCCGTGGTGGCACCGGTGCCACCATACAACCACCATCATCCGGAGAAGGAGGATCGGCGTGCCATCGAAAGTCCTCCTACTTCTTTTTTTTCTCCTCATCTACCTTCGCGCAGACTTCTATCTCCTTGATCACATTACACGCATTAGAATCGACACAGTGGTACAGTTAGTACGGACGCGCGACAACATGAAGTCGACGGAGATTAGGTACTGATGTGTCGATCGTATGAATGTATCAGAATGCGTACTTGTGTCGCACTGAAAGCATTTGTTAGTGAAAGCACGTTTATATATACTGGAAAATTTAGTTATACTATAAGATATGGGTTCTTTTTTGGATTGGGTGCTTTTCCTGGTAAACGTATGAAATCTCTGAGTTCATGCTTTCACTGTAACACTTGCATAAATATGATGAGAATGCTGTACGGAAGAAAATTAAAAAAATTAATAGTATAGTATAATTGTCGTGGGAGCGCGACAAAAAATGCACCACTGTATGAACATTATGGAAATATGATAACTGGGCACTCCTATCTATCTATTTTATATGCACGAAATCTAAGCGTCGTTGCACGAGTGTCACAAAAAAACACGAATACTAATCATTGGTACATAAATATTGGGAGGACATGAGAGCTAAGCGCTGCTACAAGAGTATTTCAAAGAGACAGAGAGTCGAAGTAGTGGTGCACAAGTATTTAAAAGGCACGGTGGCTGACTGTAGATGTTGATTGTGGTTGTTGTGTGGATGGCAGAGGCAGACAGCCTGGTGCCGATGCTCAATCGCATCCCTCCTGCTGGGCGACGACCACAGGGCTGCCTGCTTACCTTTCCTACTCTCCAACCCCCTTTCCATTCCCAGCAGGGCCGTACAGGCAGCGGAATACGCGAAAACGCGATCCGAATTATATAGCAACGCCTAAAAAGTCAATTTCAACGTTCGAAATTTTGCAATTATGAAGCCAAAAGTCCAGAGTGGCTTCGAATAAAAACCACTTATTACTTATTATGATGAAGAACACAACCTGAATTATCTGCGACGATCTTTATCCAGTACGAACATTCTGCTTGTTGATTCAGATGTACAATTTTTTAGAGGTTGATTTCTCAGATCATTTTTAGTAATGTGTCAAACACAAATATCTTGACGTTTTTGCTCCCTTTTTCGTTTTTCTCCTTTATATTTGATTTACTCTTACCTCTTGTTCTTTCCCTCTCTCTCTCTCTCTCTCTCTCTCTCTCTCTCTCTCTCTCTCCGCTTCCTTTCTTCGTCCACTTCAAGAGCATAGACAATGATGGCCGTTCCGATGGCCGGCTCTAACGTGCCGGCGTATAATAATACGTTAACCGTTAAGCCGACTGTCCTCTCAATTCCGGGGCCTGTGTGGTCCGCCATTGAGTCTTAACTCTTTGATGCATCGTGCACATATTCATTCGCTCTCTCGCGTCGCACAATGGCCATAGTGTCCATACACGGCATTGTGTGACCCGTGCGCCGAGCGTTAAACTCCCCATAATACGAACACGTTTGACTATATACACCTTTATACCGCTACATAACAATATGTGTACACATACGCTTCTATACGCGAGTATGTACGCTCATGTATACGATTCATGATTCCATATTTTTGGGTGTTTATATAAATTTATAGTTGAGAGTGGTGCATGTGGGTGAAAGTGTGAACATTGGAAAAAGGATAGTTTAGAATAGTGCTACTCAAAGTGGTGGTCCACAGCAAGTTTCGAGAAAGTGGGAAATATTGTAATATTGAAGAAGTGTGTCACTTATGTAAATCTTCCGAACAGACGTCGTTACACATATCAATAGAAAGACAAGAACTAAAAAAGAGAAATGCCGATCGGCCACTTTAAATAGTTTGCAAAGTGCTGTTTTAGGAGGCACGATCGAGGACGGCCCGAAACACAAAACAGGTAGTCACATTTGACGTATCCTCCATACAAACACCCACAATGTTGCCACGCGAACAGTTATCCCGATCAGTCGCATCATTCGTTAACCAGCGTCGAAGTAACAGAGACAAAAAACCAAAGGGCGCCCGCGCGCGCGCATTAATTAATTCAGGCAGTTCGGAGGGCGTATCAATTAAAAATGTCGACAAATTAAAAATTGGCAGCGCGTACTCGCGTCGTCCTACCCTTCTCCGTTCACGCTTCACCTCTTTTTGCCCCTCCGGCTAGAATGTATCGCGAGCGCATGAAAATCTTCCTGCTCCCTCCGCGCACTGGCTTCGTAATAGTCGCCTTTATCGGTAATGAGATCCGCGGCACGTCGGTGTCGACATGCATTATTCCTTTGAGAGGTTAGCGTGAATTAACGAGGCGTCGTTGTCGTACCACCCCCGCCCCGACGCGGCATTCTTCGGCGACGATGAAAAATGAATGGGCACCTTGAAGCATTCGCGTCGCGGAGCCACCGGACATGATTTTCCGGACATTAACGATGCGGGTTCCGCATCATCGAGCGCGGCTGTTTCTAATTTCTGGAAGCGTGCTGTCACTTCCGGCGGCGCGGACGGAGGGTGCTGTTTTATGGTCGTGGGGGAGGGGTTTGTTTCTGGGATGGTTCGGTGAGATCGTAATGCATGTGAAACGGAATTGTGAGCGATCGATTTGTGTAACGTGATTAATTGAGATTACGGTGGAGTCGGGCGAAATTTTAAGAATGCATGGAATTTGGTCTGGTGGTCTGTTGTGGATTCAGATCGGTATATATGCTTGCTTATCGTTAGTAAGAAATTACGATTGCGAATGTGATCCATTTTTTCACATGGTTTTTACCAAATAATTGAATGGTAGATACTGGTCACTGTACACGATTATAATTTCTTAACTTCCTCTCGACCAGCGTCCACTTACACTTGCCTCGATCTTTTTCCCTCCCGTCCGACCATTCGAACTCGCCATCCCCGCAATCAATTGTCTAGTAGACCTGTCCTAGAACCAACCTCTCCGCGCATTCTCGGAAGCCTCAACAGGTCCCGAGCAAATTGAACTGTTATCTCGCCTGTTATACCGACCATTATTTCGTCTCTAACAAAGATGAAGAAGAAGGAACGCCTTTTAAGTCACTTCCGCTGTTACCCGACTCATTCATTCCTGAAAAAGTGTGAAAACGTTTCGGGGCGATAAAGAGGCACATTAACTCGACATATTCACCGTTTACTACCCGACCCCATCCCTTTACCTGCCCATTGCAGATCAACAGATTCCGAGTCATTTGTACCTACGACTGCGCCTGTAAACTTCGAAGGACCGTCCGTTCCTAAACAGCCCCATTTATTCTTTACTACTGCTGTCCTACGAAACGCAGCGGACAGACTCGCAAGAGGGACTCCTCGAACAGGAAAGGACGCTCGCTCGCGTCCAGTACACTTCCGAGCGAGTAAACTCTCTGTATGAGCCAGCACGAGGTGGATCTTAATCCACGGCGAAGGGGCCGAGGCGCACGGAGGCAACGAATTAAAGGAAACTTGTTCCTCGCGACGTGTTTCGGACAACACTGCGCACGGTTTGGCGCGTTCCCAAAGGCTTGCCTTTCAATCCTCTCCGTCCCTCCTTTGCCGATTTCACCCCGATTCTGATGCAAATCGGGGTCAGTTATGACGATACTACCCCTACCCACCGTCCCACCCGAGGCCCACCCCATTGAAATAACATTAATCTAGTGTGGCACCGTTGCCACGTTCGATTATTCGCAGCTCGACCTGCGCCCGAAACTACGCGGCGCTCCTTCCATTCTCTCTTTTTGAATAAACCCCCCCCGGTTTTGACGGACGCAGACTCCCTCCGTTTTCGAGTGAGCTCATTGTCGCCGGAGACTCGGCACACGTTATTTCCACGGATGACTGATGGCGAAACCGGTGCTTCCGATGTTTTGCCCCGGAATGTCGCGAGATCGTTTAGCGTCCGCGCGCACGCATTCATCGCGTCGTCGAGTTGATCGTCGAGTGCTCTTTTCGTCATCTACTTCAACGAACGTCGAACTCCATTCATTTTTCTTTCTTGCAAGACATCTTGCTCTCATGATTTTCAACTGCTCAACTTTTTTTAATCATTTTCTTTTCTGCGAGTTTGCCGGACTCGAGAGAATGTGGACAATTTATGACATGCAAGTCAGTTTGACCTCTCGGCAGGCAGTTGGGGAGTGAAAACTGAATGTTAGGAAAAATGAAACGAACAGACTACCGATGTCGATGGTCAGGGAAATCTGTCGATGTTTAACACGAGAAAGAAGTGAAGTGCCGCGGAACTTAAGGGGTCGGGAGGCGTTAGTCCGGCGGCACGGCAAAACGGCTAAGTGGAATTTATTGCACTCTCGACAGGCGAGCGTATACGGCTGTATAGGCCTGTATAGGGCCGTTGTATACGGCCGCGGGACGTAGGTGTCGCCCGGAGAACGTCATATATTCACTCACGCCGGTGATTTACGCGATTTCCGTTGCGGCCGAAGTCGCGGACCATAAAACCGAATTAATCGCTTCAAAACGGCGCGACCTCTGTTTCCCTTTTTCTTCTCTTTCAATTATATATCTCTCGCCTCTACTTTTTCCTTTCTCAGTCCCGAGCGTCCCCCGTCTTGACCTCTTGCGCACATAATCATCGTATCGAGAGCTGGGGAACTTTACCCTCGTCGCGCCAATGAATGCATTTATTTTTCGTCTCGTAACTCTGAGGACGGTGTCGATGTTTTCTTTAAGGTAGCGACATGTTTTTTTTTTTGCTGCCAGGGAAAGATCGTTGGGAAAGTTCGGCGAACGTCCGGCCTGAAAGAGGCCTCGAAGTCAGCGCCCCTTGAGAAAGGGGTTGCGAATTTGTTCCGGCGACCGTTATATTTTTCGGTTATTTCGGGCGAAAAAAGGATTGAGTCGAAGGGGTTACGTCGATCGGGAATTTCACACGGATCGAGTTAAACGGACAGAATTCTGGCAAAGCCACCTGTCGACGAACGAATCAGCGTTGCGCGTTTCTGCGATTCCGAGTGAAATCGGCGGAAGGGAAGGAAATGAAAAGGAACGGCGAGAAAAAAAAAAGGCACGAAAGAGGTGAGAAGAAAGGATTTCGATCGTGGGATTTGGTGAAACATGTTCGCGGTAAAGGATTGGCGAGATTTAGGGGTCGAAAGACAGAGAATAGCCCACAAAAATCCGTTGACTAGGGAGCCTGATCTTCGAACGGTACAATTTTACTGACTGGTCCAAATTTTGTTTTTATCTCGAATGAGGCAAGTAGAGGCCGAAAACAGGATTAATTTCATTTTTGTCTTGCCTTGTTATTTTCTTTTTTTTCTCGAAACAACGTTTCCATTTCATTTCAATGATAACAATTAACCCAAAAAGACTACATGACACAAAACAATATTGCGAAACTGTTCCACCCTCCATTCTTTTCCAATAACCGTCACTTGTACCTCCTCAACGTTTGCCAAGCACCCAGTCACACTTAATACCCGACTTACCTAATCGCAAATCCAGCTAAATCCGTCCATCGTCGCCGCTCTCCAACATTGAATCCGCCAGCTTGGCTGAAAAAAAGTTATTATCCCCGCAATTAGACGCGAGTATATTCCGGCGAGCGTTGCAGAGGGAAGGCCGTTTCGCGCTTTGCGGGTCGATTCGAGAAGGAAAAGGTCGATTCGCCACGCGCGATATATTCCACGCTCCTTTGCATAATACGAATCTTATAAGGGGTGTGCAGGACGTTTGAAACGTGTGTGTAAGCAGAATGCGCTGTTCGTCGCGAAACGTCGCGACCTGAAATATCACGCCTGGACTCCTTTCAATACCCTCCCCCTGTCTCTCTCTCTCTCTCTCTCTCTTTCTCGTTCTCTTTCCCTCCTCGCGTTTCATAGTTTACGAGCCGACCTCCGCTCTCTTTTTCGATAGAGGAACGCGCCTTTGTCGAGGCCCTTTGCTCGCGCGCCACTAAACTATTTCACTTTCAACTTTCGAGGTATTAAAGGGTTTACGGGCTGCGCAAGGGTGAACGGACAAAAAATGAGCGGACAAAGACACGGACGAGTTGCGGCGAAGATGGAGAGAGAGAGAGAGAGGAAAATTCAAGCGACGCTGATATTGGAAGGCGCTCTCTTCGGGAAAATCAACCGAAAAGCTTGAATGTTTCGCGCTGGCGGAAAATTCATGAAAGGATCTAAGTGAACGACTGAAACATATCTAGGTAGACTGCTCGTCCATTCGACGGAATTCGCTTTGACGTACAAACGTCGGAGCGTTTACGTTTATACGACGATATTTCGACGAATTTTTACCGTACCGCGATTTTTTGTATCAACGAAGTCTGAACCCCGGAGTCTGTATTCGTTCTCGTCAGATGCCAGGTGGATTCGAAGTCAATCGGGACGCTTCAACGAGGACATCTTAATAAACACTTTCGTCAGCGATGGCGCATTCAGCGCACTCGCTGCTCGAACTTTCTCCGACATCCGCTATTCCAGCCTAGACAAGTCCTAATCTCCGGGAGCCATGGTAATCCCGCTATAAAACAGGTGCGGCGACAATTTACGCGGAGCGCCTGTCCGCTTGTCGACTCTAGGCGCAGAGACAAACTACGCGCCACGATTTATTATGATCCCGTTGACGCGGCATTAGCCGTAATTCAAACTCCCTGAATATATCAAAGCGAAGCCTCCGCGCCGTTTGACATCGCCATTTCTCGCCGGGCACGAGTGATAATAATCGACCGACGAAGTCTCGACTTCCAATCGATCCGGCCGCGGAAAAAATAATCGACTATCCTGCGAGGTAATTATTGGAATACCCAAACTCGGCGTCGTGATTGTGAGAGCCGAGGATTATTATACAGCAGAATTCTTGGCGTCGATAAGCACGATCGTGTCCGAGATTAGATCCAAGAGATCATGACTGCATAATGGGCATAATGTCGGACCGCCGATCAGCCGGCAGATGGAAAAAATAAGTTATCTCGAAAAAGTTCCTCCGGTAAGCAGCAATAATAGACCCCCCTCCTCCCCCGTCCCCCCACCGAACTCCGCTCCTCCATTATACAGCGGAGGCGCACCACTCGAACGTGGTCCATTGATAAGGAGCACAATCGGGGATTCCATTAGAAGGTATCGGGTGCACATTGTCAGAGCGCGAGAGAGATGAAGGTGGTCGAGGAGAGCGAGAGAGAGAAGAGTATCGGTGAATTCGGACACGGGCTATCCATTACGAATCCGCCAACAGAATTCCGTCCTATCAATCTTTGCCTGCACTATCCGCGTTTTACTCTCCCTCTCTCTCTCTCTCTCTTCTCTCCTCTTCTCATTCGTTCCATCGCCTATCCTCGCCTTTCAATCGCAATTCATCTATCTCGTTCTGCTCGGACATTGGAGGATGTCCGAAGGCACACGGATCACCGTTAATGCATGCCATCGACGGGCAACTGCCAGGAGAAATTAATAGTCACTCTTCTCACCTTTCTCATTTTCAACCCCCGGTACGTTTTCGGAAAACGCCCGACCGCCGCGTGCATGTCGATACGAGGCGCGCCGAAAATGGTACGAACTTGAAGCACTGTGCGCACAATGGGTATGTACGGAAGAACAGCTGAATGATCGGGGGGAAAACATAAAAAAAAAAAGGATCCACGGAATTGACCCTCGGACCGATGATTCGCGCGAACCCCATGCGATATATACGTATCACTCACGCGTGTCCTCCCATTAATCCACTTACCGAGTGGACGAAAATTGACAGTCATCCACTTCTCTCTTACTCAGGATCGACCGGCGATTCCGTGAAATCGGAAGGTGTCGGGGTGAGGATGTTTCGGGGTGATAATAAAGCGTGCTCGTATAATAAGGATGATAAGGCCAATTCGAGCGCACCGTTTTTCATGTCCTTGGTGACGCTCGAGTAAGTATGCGAGTGTAGCTCACGTTACGTCGTTATTTATTTCTATTCCAATTACATTTACAGACCTCATATACTGCAGCCTCCGATTGGCAAATTACATGGACGTTGTACAGAATACAGGCACATCGATTGTAGTCTTATACAAACGTGCTATATATTTAGTACTTTTGTTAAAAAACGTCAGCAGCATTCAGAATCAACACATTTACTTCATGACTCCGATTCTCTGATCTATCCTTCGCCCAGAAAACTATCGACATTCTACTAATGTACCAAGTACCCACCCGTCTACTCCAATGCCTCGGTCCCTTTCATGCGCCCCGCGTCCTGAAAACTTGGAATATGCCGACTTCGCGAATATTCGCGACACCTCGTGCAAAGGCGAAACACGCCCCCGCGGTCTCGTTTAATGCGGTAATGCCGGTAATGCCCCGTATATATCGTAATTATACGCGGATTTCGCGATGCCCGATGTCTCCGACCCTCGAGAGCGACCCTCTTGAAAAAAAACGAAGAGAGAGAGAGAGAGAAAAAAAAGCGCCGCCGTCGCGGGGCCTCCATTTTTCTTTCTCTCCTCGCGCGTCGACGCCTCTTTCTTCCGCTTTTTCCCCGCATTTTCTATCGGCCACATTTCTCTGTCACGGGGGGCTTTCACGCGCTTTAGACAAAAGCCCGCCGGCGACATAACGCGATTTCTCTTTCTCTCCCTTTCGCGCGTCACGGCGGAAGCGAGACGAGGAATTAGACGAGGAGGAAATACGGAACGTTGAAAGAGCGGAGGGAGCGATAGAATGAGATGAGGAGAAGAGAGAGAGAGAGGAGGAATTTTTAGAGACGTGAAAAAGGAGGTGGGGTGGGGGGAAAATTGGAAAAAGACGGGACGTTTGGGGAGAATAAGGAGAAGGACGGCGAAAGGTCGCATCGTCGCTCGAATAGATTCGCGTTCTTTTCAAATATTATGTGTAATATGCCGTGTGTATGGGAGATATATCGCGCACAATGCGGCACACACCGATATTGTCCGCAATACCGCCGCGCGCGTATATTGTGGTGTAATACGTCGGCGCATATTTATTACGCGCGTGAGAAAGAAAGGAGCTTCCTCTAAACTCCGCAGGATGCTTAAAAAGAGCAGGCCCCCGGTGCCTTCTATGCCCGGCCCCGCCAGCCCACCGCGCGCCCCGATGCATATAGGCATTCGCGGCGATTGGAAAAAATGCGCCAGGCAGGCCGGCAGAATGCGTCGCGCATTTTTTTCATTCTCCCCGGCCCGTGCTAATTCCCGTTAATGCGGCCGAAAGCCGTCGCGTCGGTGGAAGTCGGCCGCGGCAGGCGGCGGTTTATCATTATTTTTGTCGCATTCGGCCGCCTGAATCGTAATTAGAATGAATCGCGACGTGTCTTCCCGGCGAAGCGCCATTGCTCGACGCTTAATGACGCCGATTCTATGAGTTTTGTTCGTCGACGCTGAATCGCTGATTCTTCGGGCCTCAGCCTTCCCCGGCCGCGCACATTCTTCAGCCTCGCACTCTTAGAACGGATTTTCGTGAAAAAATGTCGGAGACGATCCGAAGAATCTGACGGTGCACGCCTTCGCTCGTTTGTCGCGCAAATCCCGACTTCGGTATAGATATCTGTATATCTGAAATGTGCACTTGAAAAATCTACTCCTCGCGAAATTTTCTTCTGAGGCACGACTTTGTTCGCGTTGAAATATCACGGTTTTTAGTCTAGTAATTATTTGGTTCGCAAGTTATACACGTCGCGACAAGCGACTTCGTCAACGAAAAACGTGAGCTGGTCCAACCTCCGGTGAAATTGCGTCATGACAAAAGGGTCCCAGTCATTCCTCCACCAATTATCATCTTCCTTCTATAGTACCGCGATCGGGCCTCTCCTCACATCGAACTCAGACTCCTCCAGAGCATCAAACGGATTCCTAAACGCATCTACGTGACCCCGGCCAGTTTCCGTGTGCAGGAACTCGGTGTCGGGACTAACGAACGGCCATAAATAACGGCGGGTATGTACCTACGTGGAAAGGCAGCGGTGATTTATCGCCCTCGTTGGTACCTGATTGGCGCTCGCAGGTGTTGCCTTTTACTCACTTTACTCACTTTACTCACACGCCGCGCATCAGCCGAATCGTCACGACGTCCGTCTATCCTGTCAGCCCGATCATCGATCGTTCCCCGATCCCAGGCGTCCTTCGTTTCTTTCGGCGGCAGCGATCATCAGCGGATCGTCAATTGGCTTGGCTTCAAACTTCTGACGCCTCGGAGGAACGGTTTCTTCGAGTTGCGTTTCTTATGCCTGGCGCGAGGCCGGGGTCGACGGTCGAGAGATTAGCGTGGGAAATAGGTATCACTGAGAGGAAGTTTTCATAATCGCGGCTGGTGCAGAGTTCACGGAATGCGAACGTGTTTGGCGGTAGGCGTGGCGCTTCAAGTAAAACTGACGACGCTGCAATTCTGTCTAAACAATCCTCAAATCAATTTCTTTCCGCGAACTTTGTAAAACGCAAACATGTAACTAGTCTCAGACTCTCGTCACTTTCAAAACTATTCCTCGAATCCATCCAGACTCAACACCCGAAAAAATCGAACCTCGCAACCCGACGATGCCATCCATAATCGTCCGAAAAATTGCAATCCACTCTCCACTATTCCGACGTTTCCGCGCCTAGCAATCGTCGACTCCTCGCTGCCTTCCCGACGCCTTCTCCGTCGCGAATTAGACGCGCAAGAAAGCGTCTCCCGTCCGTCCTAACGTTCAATCAGCTCGCGCGCTCCTCAGGCCGCGGCCGTTGAATATCGACGGACAGCTCGACAGAAATCCCCGTGTCGGAGTTCTCTTTAACTAGACGTGCCATGGGCGTGAATCAGTCCCGCGCGATTCCCTATCGGCATCGCCTTGGGTGGCGCGTTGCTTCTCTTACACGCCGGCCAGACGTACATTAGCGTCCTATCGTTCGCCAGCCGCGCAGAGATTTCATCTCACGGAATCTCGAGGCAACGAATGAGCGAGAGCATCGCGCGGCCCCGCACTATCTCGACGTATCTGACAAGCATCAGCCATCAAACTGACCGGGAGATCGGGGCGAGAGACTTTTTAGGGACGCGCTTTCAGTGAGCTTTGCGCGTGTCTTGTGTCGCCGTGAGAGCTTGCTCTCGGCTGCGGAGTGGGGTGGGAGGTGATTAGTGGGCAGGGGTGAGTAGGGATTCAAAAGTGAACTGGCTGATTTGAAGAATTTTGTTTCGTTCGTTACGCGGTTGAGGCGTGAGGTATATGGTGTATTGGTCGGGGGAAGATTGGTAATGATTTTGTGCACGCGAGAATGCATGACAATTTTACGCGCGGCAGATTGTACGATGCAGATATTGACTGTACGAATCTGGAACTCTATGATCTGTGGCGGATCTGCGAGTCATAGGCCGGTTGGTTTCACCAACGACTGATAAATCTCTAAATAGTTATTCGGCCAATAAAATTTATTTGTCAGTTAACGAGAGTGTCGAGACCAATCATTTTGTCGAATAAGCGCTGACTGAAGTTGGTGAAACGGGCCCATAATCAGATACCGTTGTACCGCGGACGCCAACGTAATACTAAATTCACGTCCGAAATATTAGTTCTCCAGACGTCGATGAACTCTCATCGTCTAATTTCAAAGCACCGCTTCACTTCAATTTCACCCCATCGCGAAAGATCCTAACACGCGTTACGCCCGCAACTCGAGTGCCTGAAGAAAGAACTCTGAAGAGAAGGAAATCTGTCGGGGGGCCATCATTCGCCACGAAGAAAGCGTGGAAAACGCCGCGGCGAAATAAGGGTGTCGAAAAGTCTCGCCACCCTTACATCTCCCGGCACCCACACGCGCCGATCTGCGCGTGTACACTGGCGTCTGACAATTCCGCCGCGAATATGTGGTTGCGAGAGGCATACAAGTGTCAGAAACACGTGTCACGTGACTCCCACACTCGACGCTACTTTAAAGATGTCACGCCAAAATTGGTCGGGATACGTGTGCCTTATAAAGTGGGCTTGAGTGCATTGTTTTCCGTGGAAATTGGAGTGGTCTCACTTGACTGTTTCGTACCTGAGACTCGAAATTACCTGTGTTGGAAGTTACATTGCAATCGGAGGTTGATAATGTGTGAGAATCCGGAGCTCGATAATTCGAATAGAAATTTTCGATAAACGCCTCGGATCTACCTTTCTCACGAGGTCGGATGCAAATTTTCATCAACTGTCAATCCGCGAGCGTTTCCATCTGTCCTCCGCCGTAATTCGATATCTCCAACGGATCACGCTCGTCTCGATGTCACTAGAAAAATATGCAACTTCCGATCGCCAAACATCCTCCGTCTGATTATGCAGAAATAATATTTTCCTATAATCGCCGGCCGTCAGGTGGAGAAAACGATCGACAGTCTGTCAGAGGGGTGCAGTGTCGGTGAGACGAGAAAGGCGAAAGAAGGAGGAAAGAATGCGCGGCCAAAAAGGGAGACAGAGAGAGCGAAAAACGGAAGGGACGAAGAGACGCATGAAAAAGTGAAAAGGAAGGGACACATTGTATCCCATAAACGCTCTCATTGTCATCCACGCGTGTTACAAATTTCCCATTGGTGCCCTCTCGTCCGCGCCTAAACCCCTTTTCCTTAATTAGCATTGTATGGGATTCCTATTGGCGAAATCGGCATCCGCCTTATAAATTCTTTCGATCCGTTGAGGATATTCCGTGCGTCCCATGTGTCGTGGGGTCCGTGGGTAACATCGATACCTATTGGATGTTATTTCAATCTCCGTCCATAGAACCGTGATCTCGGCTGGGTATTGAACGAATGAAGGAGGGGGGAGAAAGGAAGATACTGATACCTCTCCATATATTCCGTCGGCCTTTCGATCTCGCTGATAGCCGTTTTTAAATTCCACATTGTGGCGCGCTGCTTCTTACGCTCCGAGTATTATGTATTATACATGCGCTTATTGTTAATGAAATAAGGCTGGCCAAATCGATAAGTCGCGAGTATCGGAGGATTTGCGGATCTCATGGAGTCGGGAGGTCGGAATTTGTTGATGGGATAAGTGTGTTATGGTGAGAGAACGATGTGAATATTTGAGGGTGGCGAATTTCGTTGAGCTCGACTGTGAATGGAATTTAAATGGATTATGTATGGTCTGAGGTGTGCGATAGTTAGTGGGAATTAGATATGGCTGAGAAGGGTGATTTCCTACTTGTAATTTTGATGGACGGCAAAAGTATGATATGAGAAAGCGAATGTGCCGAGTAAACGGTCGTTTCTGAAGACAAGTAACAATACTTCAAGTGACATAATTTTTTTTATTTTACCTAAAATATTGATTCCGTGCTCGTGATATTTCTAAAATTCTTCTCGTGTTCCATCCGAGAAAACTCACGTGTGAAGTGTCTCAAATGAGACGCTCGTTATTCCGCTAATATTTTCATCCGACCGAGGCGCAAATCCGGTTAGCGGAACTACGGAAAATCCGTTTCTTCTTGCTCGGGAGGTCGGCGCCAGATCAAAT
This sequence comes from Priocnemis perturbator, assembly GCA_963942575.1. Taxonomy (NCBI): domain Eukaryota; kingdom Metazoa; phylum Arthropoda; class Insecta; order Hymenoptera; family Pompilidae; genus Priocnemis; species Priocnemis perturbator. The sequence goes on from OZ012656.1 coordinate 9,673,959, forward strand.
CACTCTCATTGTCGGCTTCGAGAGTCTCGAATCTCAATCTCTGTAATCGTCGTTCGACCCGAGAGCGGCGGAACGATATCGTCGTTCGAGGGTAAATTAAACGTCGAGTTTAGGCGATTTACGTCGTCGACCGTGACGAACAACCGCCGATCTTATTCGTTCTCAAGTGCCAGCGGAATGAGAATATTGAGGCTGACGGAGAGACGTTCAAAAGCAAGCCATAGTAAAATACAACAAAATCGATAGAAACATTAAACCTCCGATACGTTGTGCAAATGATGAAATTCGAGGGATTAACGCAACAAATCAAACTACAAAGTCCATACAAAAACACCGAAACACATTGCGATCCTCACAAGCATACATCGCATTAAAAAATATATTATCCAAGAGTCCTGTCGTCATACCAATAACCCGATGAGCACAAAATCCTTGTAGAAAAGGGATGACAAATAAATAAAATAGAAGAAAGCAGACAGTGAGACAGAGCTGGAACGATGGTCGTTGACTTCTGAAACGCCGAGAGAGCTCAAGCCAGCGATGGCTGCCTCGATCAATCCAAAATGCAAATTCGCGAAGCCGCGACTCCTCGTCGTCGCGAACAATCGCCGTGATGGCGCGACTCGGCGGGGGTGGAAAATAACCCCCGCACAACATCCAGCCAGCCACCCCCACGCCACCCCTCCCCGCATTCTGCCGCTCGAAGTCGTCTTCCCGTCGTATTTCTTAATCAATGCGGAAATCGGCGACGAGCGATTTTCAACGCTTCGAAATAAAATCACGGCGAGAGGGAGTTTGCCGGGGCAAGAAAAGCGGAGGTGGCATGGGGTAGTGACAAGCCCCGAGCCTCTTTTTACTACCCGCCCACCCAACCCCCCTTGTCACTCCGCCCCACCCCTCTCCTCGAGTGGCTGACAAACAGATCCCGCGGAAAAACAGATAATTATCCGGGCGCGGTCGTTTGGCTCTATTTACATATCGGCGATTCTCGACAATGGCCGAACGACGGGGATTTAAATTAAAATGTTGTTTGCACCGATACTTAAATCGCACGATCCTGCCCGTATTCTCTCGGCCGCTTGTCTACTCCTCCCGTTCTCTGTCCAGATCGGACATTGTTTGTCCGAAAGAGCGGCTAAAGGAAGATCGAAAATTGGAAAGGTGGTTTCGGCTGTTGAAGACCGTCGGCTGACAATCCCCGGACGGCTGGTCGCGTCGGCTGGAACGCTGGAAGCTGGCGAGGTAGCCGTCGATCGATGACGGATCGAGATAAATAATAATCCGCGCTCGTACCGATGACACGTCGAAATATACACGACCGCCTCCTCTGTTTGAAGTAGGCTCGAAATACGCGCCGCGCACGGATCGTCTAATTTATCGACGCCGACGTCCTCACCGCATCGACGTTTCACGCTCGACAATGTCGTGCCGCACGAAAACACGCGGCCATTTCTCAGGTGTAACGCCGTCGTCGTCGAGGTTTTCGGAGACCATAAACGCAGGTGGCTGCGGGCGACAATGGCCTCGGCCGGGCGACACTTCTGTCGAGAGAATCCTTCCTTAAGAATGTTCCGCAACGTATCCACGCCCGTGGAGGATCCCGTTGAATGGGCTCCGCGCCGACTAATGGTCCGTGACACGCTCCGGCGCGAGCGTCAATGAAAATTGAAAAAGGGAGATTTTCGCGCTGAATGGACGGACGGCTTATTAAAGCCGGCCCCATGGGAGAGGACAGCTTCTATTTCCTATGGGGATGACCCGGCGGATTCTGAAATGGCTTCGAACCCCGTCACGCCGCCGATCCCTCTGCTCAATGCTGAACGATCGTAGTCGATGATCCAAGGAAATTCGCGACATCACGGGTCTTCTTGCGTGTATTCGGCCAGGCAAGGGTGCTCGACGATGCTTCATGATGCTCGATGCTGTTTGACGGTGGTTAATGAAGGTCGATGTCTAGGATAGTGCGGCGAATTGAGGATTGTAAGGGGCTGAGCTTCTGACACGGGTGTTACGGTGTTTGGTACGCCGAAGTTAATGACGTGAGGCTATACTGCAGGGGTACGTAATCGTTTCTTTTTTCCGACTCGTACGCGTCGGTGCCCTGTGCTCACGTTTCAATTTGGTATATCTACGTTTTGGGACAGCGGATTTTTTTGTTCGAGCTTCTTTGTATCATGCGATATAGTGATCGAAGAGTAGAAAGTCTCGGCTCCGATGTCCGCTCTTCGTGCTTTAATTTTCGTTTTCTTAATCTCCCGTAATTTCCATTTCATTCTTGTCCACGCGTACCTTCGCCTCTTCGCCGCCTTCTGTTTCCTGTTCGCCACAGTCCAGACACTCGTTCACCACACTTTTACGCACGAAACGTCGACAAAGGGGCATTTCTGTCCGGGCATTCTGGGCATTGTGGCCGATGCATTGTCGGGCCCGAGACGAATTTTCGAAAACGCGGTCATTGTGCGTGCGGGGCGGGGGTGGTAAAACGGAAAAAAAAGAAAGAGGAAACGGGGAAGAAGGGCGAGGGTGGGGGGAGAAAAGAGGAGCCAGTGACATTGTTGCGCGGCTTGTTACGAGGAAGGGCCGAACAATGCGAAGAAAAGGGCCGACGCATTGTCGGACGCTAAAAGATCAGAAGTGGACCGGCGTTTGTGGACGAAATATGAGAGACGAGAGAGAGAGGAGAGAGGATCATTGACGAAATCTTCCGTGGCTTCAAGAAGGCGATGGTATACCATTCATGGGAGCACGAACTCGAACGTGAATGAAGGACAGAATGGCGGAAAGCCGGCTAATAATTTCGCGCCTTTCACTACTTTCCTTCATCCCTCCACAACGCAGGTCCTAATACTTAAACCTGTACATTCGTCCAATTGTTCGGGTCTGGTATTCAGCAACGTGTATATACAGTAATTAGTATATTAGGTACCTGCTTATGTAACGATATAATAGTATACTGGTACTGCAGATGATATATCCTATATACAAGTAATTTGCCGAATAAAATTATAGTTTCTAGTAATCGCTAACAATTGTTTCTACTATTCAATTATACTACAATTCTATTTGTCGCAGGTGTAAGGTCTCACACCGTGCCCTCGAAAATTCTTGTTCTTATTAACAATACCCCATTAACCAAATCAACCTCGTCTCCCTTAATACCCATCACTCCGTAAACAAAGACCTCACCAAACGCAATTACGGAAAGTAATCCACATGACACCCCCTTCTCTCTCTCTCTCGCTCTGAATCCCTGAAAATTCTCGTATAATTAGCGTCACCGGGCAAATATGAAATTGCGCTCAACTTGGAACGATCCTCGTCGCACCCTTTCCTTCGAAACACTCGCCGCAGAAGACATACGAACGTCGAACGTGAGACGAGTCAAACGGCAGCTTCGAAACGAGTCAATCGATCCCCATCGCTGGCGAATGCCGACCACGCCTACCGATAAATAATCATTTATTACGTCGCGAACTTTCCCCGCTCGACACTGCGCCTCGCATATTTCATTCATCGTCGCGAACGTAATACGGTCGATGAATTTCTTTCGAACTGGTTCCGCTGACACGCCTCCTGTCCCGCGTTTTTCTCTGTCTCGGCTCTGTCCCGCGTATTGGAATATATTGAATGTATAGAATGCGCGCCGAGCGCGTATGCGAGCACGTACGGGCAGGCATATATTGATATTCATAACGGATTGATTTCGATCTTCGCAGACTAATAAATTTGTTAATAAATCGGTCGGCGGCGACGCCCAGCGAGATGGAAGAGATCGGATTTTAATGGGAGAAACGGCGAAGGGTGAGAAATCGACACCCCTGCAGTATGTTGTAATGAGAATTCACGTATGTAACGTACATGGTATGAATTTTTACGATGTGATTTCCGTGACGGTTGGGCTTCGCGCAGAATGTCTTTAACGGACGAAGAACCGTTGCGGTGTCCAGGTGAAGTTTTTACGACACACGCGTGTAATATAGTTGTCATTGTGAAAAGTATATTCGTTCTGCGATTAGTTGTGTAACAACACTTTTATTGCTGCTATAGTCTCAGCAAATCAAGTATTACTTCAAATATTAGAAATACTCACCGCGTCATTTCGAAAGTCTTCGACATCATTTAAAGCGGTTCACGTATCCATGTGATAATCTCAAACGTCGCAAGCATCGCTGAAACAAACAATCCAGAAAATGATTTCCAAACTTGCGCGCGTCCGTGACAATGTCAAGTACACAAAACATCTACGATATAACTTGAAGCGTCTACGTGATAATTTCAAACGTAGCTTCGCATCTGTCAAACGAACAACAAGACACCGGGTGCGGTCGACAATAGAATGAGAGCAATCAAAAAGTGACTCTCACCCCCGAAAGTGAGCCGCCCACAAACCGATATCCACACACCGTCCGCAGCGATATGTACATATTACGCTGCCGGCTAATGGTCCCTTTTGGCGCGCGACAATGGCCGCGCGTAAAATCAGCGCGAAATTGGCGAGGCGCACGGCCGATTTGACATCGTCTATCGGGTCGCGAGGCGTGTGCCATTTCGACGTCTGCGAGGCAAATGGCACAGGAGGTCCACTGTCATGCAAAACCGCGACACGAATCTCAAATCCCGATTCGATTGCCATTCAACGAACACGGCGGACGCGGGGCAAAGGGGTGAGGGAGGGCAGAGGGGCGGAATGAGGGAAAGGGGACCGACATCGGGGCGAATCGATGTACTGTTACGGCAGGATGTCGATGCATATTTCTTTTGGGCTGGCAATTTTTGAGTTTGCATCATTGATTGTGTTTTGTTGCGATCGACTCTCGCGCTCCTCGCGCAAAAACGGTAAATGTTTTACGTCGCGGGCTCGACGATTGGACTAATTTGCCATTCGTTCTGTAACTGTAGTATAGACGGTGTACGAATGGACTACGCCTTTCAGTTAACACCTGACGAGAACATCGAATGACAGATCCATTTTTGTGACATACGTAAGGATTATACGGATCATACGCATTATGATCGTTTGTTCACTTCAAAATATATTGACCCCACCGTCACATTTCGTGCATATTCCCGGTACAGAAAAAGCGTAATCCATGTATATCGAGTTTATGGACTTCTGTACCTGTGTCTTTATCTGTCCCATCAAAATTAATCTCTCCAACCACCGTCGTTTCTTTACATTAAATAATATTATGCCTGCTAAAAATGATCTCGCACCACTCTCTCCGCCGAGCCAGAGAACTTACTCCGCTGTTCCCTGGGCGCGCTGGAAATTCCCTCGCCCAATCCCGATTCCATTTCCATTCCTTTTCTCATCGCCAGCACGCGCACGACTTCGACATGTGTCAGGCACTTGCAGCCGCGAAGGGGCTGCGAGGGGTGGAAATAGTTGCGGAGGGCCTCGGCCGTGAATTTAGATATGCATACGACACGGCAGGTAACACAACGGGGCAGCACGCTCGCCGGCACGGGTGTGAATAATTTTCTAATCGGCCGTTAACTCCCCAGCCAACGAGGATTCGACGCGTCTCGTCGCCGTCTCGTCGATTGCGCGTTTCGCAATTTATCGCAGCCGAACGTCGAACGCCCATCGCCGCGACAATCGCTCGCTTAGAATTCATTTCGGTCGGCGCGAAACGTCGCACTCGTTCTTTCAATGAGAATTCGATGCGATGGGAGAGACTGCACAGTTGCAAATTTCATGTTTTGAATAAATCAAATTTTTCCACGCCGACCAACTTCGACTGGGTGGAATCTGTGCATTCGGGAGCGTTTGTATCGAGCGTATGGTTTCCTAAGCTTGCGCGAGTAGCAGCGTGTTTGAAGTGAGGGAAATTAGATTATCATTGAATGCGGCATGTTCTCATTGTGCGGGTAAGCTCGACATTTTCTGTCGAAACGAATCCTCGAAATAATACCTCGGCCACGCTTGAGACGTAATAATTCGAGGATAATCCGCGATTCGATCCGCGGAAAACTTGCGAAATCCGTGCGGAGTGAAAGGCGAAAGATCGTGGCGGAAGAAAAGCGGGAATAACGGGCGAAAGGTGGGTAGCGAGTAGAAAATGGCGGCGGAGTTTAAGGGAGTGACAGTGGCAGTAGCAGCAGGTAACAATGCTTAAGCTGGCTTCCTACAATAAATACTACCAAAGGGGCCGCCCTCTATATCCTTCTTCATCCAGATCCTTTGTGCTCGGAATCCTTCTTTCTTTCTTTCTTTCCTACTCCTTCTCTACTCTTCTGCTTCTGTCCGTTTCCTTCCTTTGCTCGCGTCCTTATTCTTTTTTCATATTTTTCTCCCGTTACGCTCTTGTTCTTTATCCGTCTCCATCTCTTTCTCCGTCTGTCTACTTAAATGTTTCGAGTGCAGAATTTGTAGACCATATACTTAATGAAGTCTGAGACTAGAAAAATTTAACTGCACTATACGCGGGCTTCAAATTCCTTATACGCATAACATAATATACCTAATTCTTATGTTCCTAGAGCACGAAGAGCATGTCCTATTCCCAATATAAAAGTCGTAATGTACAATAGCCATTGTACAATTTCTTCTGCGTACATCACGGAATACGTATATTCCAGTGTGCCTAATATCCAAGCCACCGATCTTAAATCCTGCCAAGCATCGTCCTTTCCCATGAACGTCAAAAGTCGGCGCGCACCTGAATGCACACGACCAAACGAGTCGCACGATCTTTCCCGCTAAAAAGGAAAAAAAAAGGTTCCTCTTACAGCCTCCTCGGCATTCTTTTTGCATTCTACCGTTTTCCATGGCGAGAAGGAGGCGCCCAGCGGTCTGGCCGGTGCGCGGGACTCGATTTCGGACCTGAGACGTGGATTCCAGCGATGGATGGGATTCAGGAATGCGCGTGGGTTGGATTTTCGGGCCATTAGGTCGGTGCGTTCACGGGGAAAGGTGTTCTCTCAATGAAACTTGACGCTTCCTTCTTTATACCCCAACCAGCCACCTCCATTTCTCTCCCGCTCCTTCTCAAGCTAATTTCTTCACGCGTCTTTTCGCACAATATATTTTCATATAAGTCGATTTTTCTTGAACAACTTTCAATGTCGGTTGGACACCCATGCAACAGCATAGACATGCGGAGTCGTCTGTATACAGGGTGTTCCCGAAATCGTGGTACACTGGAAAGTATAACATATTTAACAAACTGGAGAATACGGTGAAACGAAAAAAAAAAAAATATATTAATGCAACTAAGAGTAAATGCGAAGCAACCCTCTTTACAACCTGCAAAAAAAAAGCAAATCCTCTCCATCTGCACTCGGACAATAAAATTGCTCCCCTCGTACGAGAGCCTAAGATCGATTTCTGCTGATCGTCGATAAACAAGACCGCCAATCGTCGATGCAAGGAGAAAATCCCACCTCAAAGAGAGAAAAGAGAAATTCGGCGCAGGGGTTGTGGCACAAAGCCGCAAAAGGAGAAGACTTCGACGGGCCATTGCTCGCTTTTTCCGCGATAGATAAGGATAAAGAGATAAGAGATCCACGGGGGCACAGCTTTCACCCTCTTGCGAAGCAGAGATTTTCGTCTGCTTCTGATTTTTGAACACTTTAAGCGCGTACACGCACACATACATTTTTCAGAATTTATTTGCCAGGAAGCACGTAACAACCTGTGCGTCCAAACAATTTTAGTGCCCTCAGAGTATATTATTCTTACCCAAAAGCTGCAAAATGATGAGTTACCATTTTCGTAACAGCCAGCATGTCAGAATAGTTCGTTTATGGGAAAATGTTTGCGACACACGTACGTATAGATATTTATACGTGCACAGACGTGAGCACATGTCGGATAATCCGATCAACGTCCATTGTCAAATTTACTGACCCCTGTCGAACATATTTTCAATTCCTTCTTCCTTTCTCCCTTCTCATTCTCTTTATTTGTCTCTGTATTCTTTCCTTTTTTCGACGTCACCGTCCTTGTCTTCTTTCATTTGTCGTCTCTGTCTCTTTAGTCTCCGCGGCTCTTTATATCGTGGCTTTTTCCGTGCGCTTCTTAACAGTCGAGATTCGATCGAATCAAACGAGTCCTTAATCCAATTATTTCCGGGGACTTAGATCGGCTTGAGATCGGACGGCAGATTCGCGGTTAAGGCTCTTTCTGCGTGCTAGTCCACCATTAAATTGGCCGTGGGTACGTGAACTCATAGTAACTTTAAGCTTACTGACTTGGCGCACGACTAAATAATTTATTTACGTTGTAACTTACGCTAGATGATTTTTCCTATAATTTAATATATTTACGCGACTGTATCGATAAAAAGCGTCTCTAAACTGAGCAATCATTCCACCTACTTTGATTTCTGTGCCGCGTAACTTCACTTTCATTTTTATGTAATAACCGAAATATTAAAGCATTTAAACATCGTAAAATGGTAAAAATAGAACATTATCATACTATAACTTATAATATATAGATGTGACGAACGTTAGAACATATACCAAGTCCTACACTAAGCCCCATATACTTATACAGTTTGAACAACTTATAATGTCAGAGTGTGGTTCGCCGCATTTTCTGCTTCGCCGCGAAAAAATTCAATACGGTAAAACTTTCCTATCTCTATCCTTCGAGTTCTGCCACATCTTCTCTCGCGCTCTCTCTTTCCGCCGGCCTCAAATTACAATTCCTCTTCTCCCTACTTCCCGTCCGGATCCGAATAAAGGGCAAGACGCGGTATATCCTCGGCAGCTTTTTCCAAGCAATCTTCCTAATCTGGAAGATGGTCCGATAACGTCAGTCAATTGGCGATCGACTGACTCCCGATCCCTCTCCCCTCGTCTCCTTTTGTGGGAAAAATGTACCAAACAATCGGATACCAGACGGCCCTGCCATTGTGTCCACGCTAAATGACAATTCGAGGTCCTCCACTCTATCTCTCTTGCCTTCTTCTCTTTCACCATCCGTGCCTCTCCTTCTCCGTCAATTTCTTTCTATCGGCTTCGATTTCTTCCTCAGCTTTTCTTCTCAAGTAATGAGATGTCCCGATGCATCTGCCTTCTGATCGGGGACGTGGAACGGTTAAGTGGATGCGTGTGGATTAAAGGGCATATGCAGGTTGACTTTGACGCTCATTGCAATCCGCGAAACTAATAGTTACCTCTAAGAAAATGTGTAATAGAATAAAATACTCTGTTCTCATGGAGTAAAAATAAAAGTTTCAATAAAAACATAATATTAGGCGTTAATCTAGCATCTGCCGTAGTTTATAATAAATAATAATATTACACTGAACTGATAGAAAGCGTCCAATAACCAGATATTTTAGCCTAGTACAAAAATCGCAGAATGTGAAAAAGTGGAGTGACAGTAATACGTCAGGAATATTGAACGGGACCCCACGTGAATTACTTCTCTATGGTAGCTCCGCGTATTACAAGGTCCTTGTGTATGGAATAATGGGAAATAGGATAAAATGTATGTGAGCGGTGACCAGTAGCGGAATAACGTAAGCGGACCAAAGAAGGAAGGCTATCCCACTGAATGCCGAATTCAGCCTGAATTCGGCTTGAATTCGGCTTATCCGGGATTTCTTACCTCGGCCACGTTCGCGCGTGTCTGCCCGCCGAGAATGCGCAAGAATACACCTGCTCTCGCTCCCGTATCCCGTAAAGGATGCCTGTTTGCCATCCTTTAATAAGCAACGATGCGTGCGATCTCGGCAGAAGAAGAAGAAAAGAGACGAAGAAGGATAGAAATCGAGGCAACGGGCCGCACTTCCATGGCGGCGTTCTTTACCCAGAATACACCGATATTGTTATACCATTACTTACCGCAGACGTGCACCGAAATTCCGTTTCGAACGATAGCTGAATTTCTCGTTTCGCCATTCCTGTTCGTATTTCGTTCGAAATATGGAGAATGAAGAGAATCTGAGAAGAGAACCGACTTATGTCACCTGAACACTTTTCGAATTTCGTTTACAGTAACATAGTTGACCAGTATCGATACTTATCATAAAATCATTATCAGCCTAATAATACCTGATAGTGGAAGTAATGACGAGCGACCGCATTCTTATGTCCACCATTCAATGCCACCCCTTCTCGACTCCTTCAATCGCAATTGTCCGTCGCGCATTAATTTTCGCCGCTCGCCCCATTCGTCCGCTCGTCCATTCTAACTCACTTCATTCCGTCGCGCGCGACATTATGCCCGAATAAAGCGGGGCATTCGGGGGAAAAGTAAGTTCGCCTATTTTCGCGATATCAGGAGTACGGGGGGTAGCTTGGCTGCTTGGAGGGGTTGCCGGGGGTGGAGGGACGTCGAAGGGGTGGCCGATGAAAGAGCCACCGGCGCTTTTACACTCGCGAAAGCAACAGAAACGCCAATACCGAGCAAACCAGACGAATGGCGTCGCGACGACGACCGACGACAATCGCAAAAAGATCTTCCCTCCTTCTCCGTCCAACCTCGCTATCTTCCGATTTTTTCCCGCCGACTCTTCTTCACACTCCCTCGGCCCCGTCTCGCTTCATCTCTTCCCAACTTCTTCCAAATCCGTCATTCCATTCTTCCGACACTTTTCACTTTCGCATTGTTCTCTTTCTTACCTCCCGTCACTTTCCATCTCGCGTCGATTTTTGGCCGATTTCCTCTTTCTCCGGTTGCGAGCCTCTCTCTCTTTCTCGTTCTCTCCTCGTTTCCTTGTACGCGCACTCCTTCGCGGTACATGGAATTGATGGATGAGAATGCGGCGACAGGAATACAGAATACACCGGCGGGCTGTATTCCCAACGCGGAATACACGAGGCGAGCTCTCAAGCTTTTAGCCCAGGCAAATAAATCGCGGCCCGCGCCTCGACGACGGGGCGACACATTGGTGGATAAAAATCCACCCCTTCTGCCGCCGACGAACCCTCTCAACCTTCTTTCTCGTCTTCTTCTTTTTCTCCTTTCTATTCCTGCGCGCCGCGGCAACACCTTGCGGACATGACATGCCGTCTTTCGAAGAATCGACATTGCATTCTGTTCCTTTCCACTTCTTTCTGTCTTCCGTGCCCCTTACTCGTGTTATTTTCTGTTCCGTACATCATTTCCTTGCAGTGCTCTGAACAAGAAATGAAAGGCCTCTTATCTGGTTGCCCTTTCGGGGATTCGAAGAAGGTTCGAAGAATCTTGGAAAATTAATAGTTTTGGTGATATCATTTCACGGATGATGTTTATTTCATTTTATGTAAGGAAAGCGTATTCAACCGAATGCAAGAAGAAAGCTCACGAGCGACAAGTAATTAATTGATTGATCATCACTGTCATAGATGAAGGAATCTCTTTGTCAGATAAAACTGTGCCCGTCGTTCAGTTGTAGGTTACGCGGCCTCCTGTGAACAGCAGGTGTCACTCATTTTCGGCCGGCACGGCGTCGGATGTGTTAAAGGACCTACCCTCAAACTCTGCCCTGCATTAGTTCAGGCCTTACCTCGGTATTAGTCGGGCATTAGTTCAGCATTAGTTGCCCGACCATTTGTTACCCTCCCCCATCTGCTTTCTCACATTGTACTCCGATTTGTGCCTCGTTTTGTGCGCGGATTTGTCGCTCGGCTGTTATTAATTATTTACAATGGCCACCAGTCTTTCTGGAAACACCTGTAGGCTACTGAACGTTTTCATTGGACCGAGCTCACGAACCGATGGACAATGAAAATGGGCAATGGGGGTAGACAATGCGGCACCGTTCGCCCTTTTGTCCCGGTCAGAAAGTAATGGTCCTCGAGTTTCGCCCTGTTTTCAGAAATACTTCCAAACATCGACCTGAAAAAACCTCAAACTGAAACGCTACTTCGCCAACGTCACGTATTAACCCTGCAACTACCGAGCCGTCCAAATTTCGGGTTTAACATTCTGCTATATAAGAAGTACACTTTTCTTGACTCAAATTGAAATATTGTATACGCGTCTCTCGATATACAACAAAAGTTAAACAAAAACCACAACAAATTCAGCTTTCGTCGCACGAAAATGTCGAGCCTAGCGTTGAATCAGCGAAAGGACAGCACTGTTAGAGATCGAAAGACCCACGCTCCTGAACCGCAAGCACTTCCTCATCGAAAATGCGCCGCTGGAAGCACCCTCCCGAAAAACGCGGCCCCGTCTCAAAGGACAGACGACACGCTGCGCGCTGACAATTTCCACCAGTTCCCCGATCTGCCCGTAGCAAAGTTTTACCGGTGGCCGTGCATTGTCCGCCATTGTGTCGTTCGGCGACACCTGCTCGTCCGCAAAACAGAGACACCGCTTAAAACGGGGGTGCGGGCGAAAAGTGGGAGGGTGGGGGTGAGAACGGAACACCAGAAGTGGAACGTCAAAAGGGCGAGTCGTTTGGGAGGCGAACGAAGAAAGAGAGTCTCTCGTCGTAGGTACGTCGGAAATATGAGACTGAACGAGGACGGACGGTAGTGTGACGCTTAGAGCGACGAGTGTTGGAAAGAGACGAACGGTGTGGTAGGTAAGCGACCTTCGACGCCTAATAAAGTCTCGCTCTCTGTCGTTCGCCTCGATGTTTCCCTTTATCTTCTTTCATTTTCCTTAAACAGACCCCGGGCTCCGTTCTCGGATCTGCGGGGGTGAAAACGAGGGGTGGGTGGGGTGGGGGGAGTTTCTGCCTGCTGCACAGGCTGGTGGCTGTCTTTTGTTCGCTGCCCTTTACGATCCGGTCAGCACCACCCACAAACTGCGGGAATTCGTCGAGACAATGGATAAGGATGACACGCTTATCCCCACCTTTCGCTTAGTTCGACGAGGCACGATGAATGGCTGATGTCGCGCTCAACAGTGGAGAGATTATTTTTACCTGGCGCGCGAGGCTTGACAGAATTTGTGGGAGTTCGGAATTGTGTTTTCGCGGCGGCCGGTATTGTTCAAGCGTTTTTATTTGTCACGCCGGAGTTTCGTCGTGTTGTTGTCGGTCGCATTATTCGAGCTCGCTGTTGCACTTTTTCGGAAAATCATGAGCGATGTTTAATAATCTTTTGTGATTAAGTCCTCAGGCCCGTCAAATGTCGCTAATTATTGAGAACCTGACGTAATGCCTCATTTTCATCGCTAATACGGCGCTAGTTAATGAAAACTAGAAATGTCTCATTTTTATCGGTAATACATCGTTAATTAATGAAAACCATACATAAATAGGTATTCCAGGCGTGCGAGGTTTGACACAATTCGTGGTAGTTGAGAATTGTATTGTGTGCGGAGAGAAAGTTATAACGTTTTCATTTGTCACGACAAAGTTTCATAATGTACTCGAGTTTACTGCTACACTTTCAGTAAAATGGCGAGTAACGTTGAACAACTTTTCGGTTTCAAGTTCTAACCCAATGGATCCATAAAACGTCGCTAATTAATGAAAACCAGAAATAACATTATCCTACCGGAAGGCCCATTATCATGCGACAATAGTGGCAAATTAATCTGACCACTTATGCCTGACCGGAGCCAATTTTACCTCGTCTCCGTTTTCCGACGATCCTTTAATCCTTTAAGCTCTGTTTGACGATTCTTATTCAAATGCCGTCGGTAATTAGCTCGCAGCCGGGAGAAACGAGAAGGGTTGTTTAAAACAAATATCCTCTTCTTCCCGACTTTTGTCGACCTGCGCCGTTCATAATGCTTCAGGTATTCGCCTTTCAGGTGTGGCTCGACAAACGAAAATTGGATGTGAATGGCGTTAATCAGTCTCGTGTGTTTTCGTAAGGTGCTTTCATAAGAGGAGCGAACAATGAATGGTGGCAGGCCTGTTTATTTTCCGTCATTACGTAGGTATACATTCTACATTGTTCGAATTGAACGATGACTCTGATCTTCGATTGTATTCGATTTCAGAAAGTGCAAACTTTAAATTGTAAATTCATACGGAACGTGAGGCTGCATTCAATTCTCAATACCTTTTTATTAGCAAAATTTGCTGTACATCCAGTAGAAATGTCTACTTATCTCGGCAACACGCACAAGAAATTCTTGCAGAGGCCAAGTTGTGGCCAACGGCCGAGAATTATTATCATTATCGGCACCCAGTAGATATCGGCGTGTACAGCGTGAGATTTACACTTAGGGCGTTATTCAATAGTCCAACCCCTGCACAGCCCCTGCTCAACCCCTAACCGACACCCTCTCGAGAGGGTGGCTCTCGTCCCACTCATGGCGAAACAAAACATATTGTCCGAATTTAATTGTGGATGGGGTGCATTAGATATTCATACGTGTACCAACGGAGCGTACACGTGCGCAAATAAATCTGCGACGCGGTAAATATTGGCACGACAAGCGACGAGAAAGTATGTTCGTGATTAATTGAGCGAGAAAAATCAGCCGTACCGACATTTTTCGCGAAATTCATTTTAATGACACTGAACTAAAATACTCAACTGGACGATATGATAATAAGTAGAAGGATGATAAAGACAAGAATCGCTCAGAGTATGACTGTTGAAAATAGACGCACGACACGTACGACAGCGTTTCGAAAGATAATTATAGTAGAACGTTTGTGTGAAGGAATTTGCTCGAAGAAGCTCGAACGTGCCGTCGGACACGCGCTCGTTCAGAAAATTGACCGCCGTCAATGAAATAATCAGATGGCGAGTGCAACAGGGGGTACCGAAACCCAATCATCCCTCTTGACGACGCGCACCCCCGCATTGGCTCTTGGGAATAAACAAGAGGCGATCGATGGACCGTAGGGAGCGGAATCGAGTGTCCATACAGAAAACACACCCGCTCGACAGTTTAGGCGTTTGTTCGACCCTCCTCCGACGCCCGCCACTTCGCGACGCCATTACAACCCCTTCGAGAGGCTTTTGAGAATCGCGATAAAGTCCCAAAATCGGCGACATTTCCGCATCAAAAACGAAGAATTGAAAAAGATGTCTATTTACGAATCAAACGGAAACATGAATTAGCCTGTTTCTCCACTGTACTCGCATTCCGAATATTGATCTAAACTGCTTCTTAGATTTCAAAGTACGGCTGCAGTTTGCAATATTTTTCCGTCTACCATGCCACCACTCAGCATTCGCAAAACTTCTGTCCGCGTTTCTATTAACTGTCTTCGAATTCAAAGAAGTCGTCCAATGTTCTCCAAATATTCCGAGCATTCTCGTTCGCGGTAACGCGGGCCGCACAATGGATGGTCCATAATGGAAACTTCGTAATACAGAATACAGTGACGCTGTAATGCAGAATGCATAATGCAGAGTACAGAATACGGGGTACGGTAAATCCTGTAAAATCCATCGACATATCCGAGCACTATGCCGCTGACATAGTTGCGCGAAAGCCCTTACACCCCGTTCCACCCTAATATCCCTCACCCCCTCGCCCACCCCTCCTACATTTCTCTCTCGTTCGCGCGGAAAAGAGCAAAACGGGCGCAAGCTACCATTTTGTACAAGAGTGGGCTGCCAGCACAATGTCCCGGAGTTTCCTTAGTGGAAATGAGAAAGGAGACGTTCTGCGAGAAAGAAATACATATATATATAATGTATGTAATGTACGTGTACGTAGTCGTGCACAGGGTGGTCGAATAAATGAGAGAACATGAGAAAATATTAAGTTACGAGCGCTGCAGTAATGTTCGGGTGAGAAATGTAAAATAACAGAATAAAGAGGAATTCGTTACAAATGGATATACCCAGTATTCGTTCTTAATGATAGTACACAACTGAATAATTGCTTCGGATGACAATTAGATTATGAGCAAGTACGCGTAAGATTCATATTCTAATGTAACTATTACATTATGTCAAACCAATTTTATACACACGCTCTTAATGACCACATCTGTTTTACCCGATTCTTACGGAAGATAATCAAAATTATCGGACCGCCCCGTATATGGATAAGGACACACGAAGTGAAGGTGAACGAAGCCAGTACCACTGTGACGTGCGATGTCGTAGGGGTGGCAAGGGGGTGAGAAACGTGTCGCCGGCGAGGAAGAAAACGGTAGCTGAAGTCACTTTCTTATTTCCATTCTTATGCAGCGTTCTTTCGAATTCGACTCGGCGATACCCACCATCTCGGAATATCCCTACCACTCGAAATGTCGTCTTCTCTCTCCTCCACAATCATCTCCCGACCGTCTCTCTTTCTCTCTCTCTCTCTCTCTCTCTCTGTCTCTTGGCCTCTCTTTCTCTCTCCCACGCATTTCTTCCACCCCCACCAATTTCTGGGCTGGAACCGGCAGCGGATTCTTGGTGGGGGTTACCTGTTCGTCTTTCCCCTTCTCTTTTTACCTCCGTCCCTTTTTGGTCGTCGACTTCTCGCTCACGCACCGACGACTGGTTCCACCCCCGTAGGCGTAGAGCCGAGGATGTCCCGGTAGCGAGTGCGTTCGTGCATTATTTCGACATAAACAGGGTGCACCGCTAACTCCTCTGTCTTTGTCCACTCAAGTTTCTCTTTCTGTCCTTCTGATCGCACTCCGTCGCTCGTTTCACGGCTTTCCGTCTCCGTTCTCGCCGGTGCGTCATCTGTTTTCCTCCCTGCACCCCTCGATCGACGGTAGTTAAAATTATCGAACTGCGCAGCTTTGTTTCAGGATCATACAAAACGTTTACATCAATTTCTTACACCTTCAGTCCTCATATCAGGGCTTACCTTTGAACGTTCACCGGAAACATAAAAATATCGCCCGATGAACATAAACTAGAACCGAAGATTCTATTACAGAGATTAATAGAACATTGTAACGAGAAAGAGTACACACGATCATCCCTGAAGCAAACTGTAATCTCACCACAACCTAGGTCCAAAAAATTTGATCTAAAAATAATAAAAAAAAAAAAAAACAATATCTTCTCAAACGGTAAACTACGATCCCACTCCGAGTCGATCGGGAAAGAAATGTCATCCGCGTAGCATAAAGACAATCGCGCCAGCTCGCGAAACGGGCCCGCGGAGGCCGACGAGACGAACCAAGCGAGACAGAAGCTTCTTCCGCGCGACCGACGAAGACGTCCACCAAGTTGCCCGCGCCAAACGAAGACGCGTGCTCCCGGTGAACCGCACTGTCCCGACAGAGACAGCGTGATGTAAGCCTGCACGCTCGGGACAGAGACAACGAGCGCAACGTGCGTCAGGACGCCTGGCCTCCTCGGTCGTCCTCGTTATCGACGGCCTGAACACTCGAGCCAATCGCGTCGCAGGACGAAGAGGCGTCCCGACGCCCTTCCCGCCGTCCCATTGGCCGGCCGCCTGGCTTCGAAATCGGCGCGCGGAGTGGGGGCGAAAGTCGAGCGTCGACGCAAAAGCGTGCCTCAAACACTCCCAAAACTAGCGTCCGCGGGGAAGCAAGTGCCCGACGACCAAGAGCTTCGAGACCCCGGCAAAGTGCCGACTGTGTTCGTATACCACTCTCAGAGAGTCTTGACATCTCGCGTCGCGGTCCGCTTATCGATTGGTGAACGGCGAACGGAGTGTAACGAAACATATTAAGCAGGCCGCGCGCGCGCGCGCGCTTCGAAAGTTCGAACTTTGTCCGACGGGCGAGGCGTGAGGATAATAAAGACGAATTTCGGACCGATCGGGGAGAGTGCTTTTTTTATTGCGGGTATATGATATAGTACGAGTCCGGGGCTCGACGGTGAACTATGAAAGAGGTGGGACAGTTTGAATTTTGACGTACCGTAGTAGTCGGGGAGTTTGAGTGCGAATCGGGCTTCAGTTGAGGACTCGTCTCGAAGGTGAATCAGTGTGTCGACGGAACTTGGAGTGGGAAGAGGTTTTGAGTTGTGGACTTTGACGTCTGGTTTTAGTGCAGTGAGTTGGGTTGGATTCTTTCGTTTTGGCCGAGGTTCAGGAGAGAGAGGGATAAGGGCAGGTTGCGGGAGGAGGGTGGTAGTGGAGAATTTTCGGTTTTGGTTTGATATTTTGAGACGACGGGCTGAGACGAGAGTCTCGATCACGGCAGCAAAATTGAGCTGGACTTGCACCAACGGGCCGCCGGCCACTTTATGAGGTGAGTTTTGTTGGTTAGGTAATAGTGGTTTTAGTTGTGTACAGAAGAAGTGAGCGAACATTGGTAATTTGTGATAAATCGGAAGTCGTGATACATCGTTTATTCTATTTCCGCACATTTTCCGTCACAGGTAGAGGAAGAGCGTACTGTTTCAACAATAATCATTAATGCATTGATAGTTCCACTTCATCAGATTTCTACTGTCTGTCTTCTAACATGCTAGTGTGCTCGGATGTTTACACGACTTTATTAACGCGAACAAATCCAAGTATATCTGATGTAATTTATCGGAATGTAACTGAAGTCATTGAATGTCTAATTCACCACAACGTCAGCCCATTTCATACACTCTGACGATCATTCGAAAATCAAATTCATTCCATCTGACTATACTTGCCACACTTGTACCGAAGAAAATACTCCTATTGAATGGTTTACCCTTGCCGCACGAGATGATTTCATTCTCTCAAACAGTTTCACGCGATTCTGCTCCTCTCCGCGGCCAATTTCGCGGTGAAACATTAAGGCGTGAAATATTGCGCGTTAATTCACTCAACGCTCCCGCGAATCCCGACGCCGAACGTCGACAAAAACTCCGCGCGCACGTCGCGAGGATTGTTGTTCTCGCCGCGAAATCCGTCAGACTAAAGCTGGTCAAAGTCGGACGGGAGCAATGTGTTCCCGATGTCAACGAATCGGAGTATTTACAAATACGGGACCGAAACATCGTGCAGATAGTTGATGTCCGCTCAAATGCCGCAAATTTCATACACGGCGAGGTCGAAAGTTTCCTACCGTCGGATCATACTCAATTTATGTCACGATATCAAGACGTATCTTTTACACGAGTAACATAAATCATTGAAATTCGCGGTACAATTTTGTCGATCAGTGACCTAAAAATCAAATTTCGTCCCGATATAATTAAAATCGTATTTACGCTGGCAAGTATAGTTGAGTCAACATTAAATCTCATCAAATAACAGTCTAATAATACCAGCGGTATAAAAGAATGATATTACAATCCTATAATCATGACAGTAATACAATAACAAACAAAATACCATCCTGAACAATTTCCAAATGCAACCAACAACCTATCGCATCCAACAGTGAACTAGGAGTCCATAATAATTAGACATACGTAGAAATAGAGCCCACGCAGTCCAATCACCATTAAACCCTCCACCTTGCACATTACCCCATTGCACCCAACGAGCACAGACGCAAACAAATAAATTTACCACCCACAGTCGCAGCCCCCAAGCCACGATTTAGAAACCATCCTAAACATTCAATTAGCACTTCCTAATCCCCGGGGCGCGCGTTGTCAACAGCCATTACTTCCAGCATCTTCCTACCCTCGGGGGACTCTCAGAGCGATGACGATGTCGTTGCCACCCCCTTTCATCCCTCTAGCCAGTGCCACCTCCTTCCACCCCTTCCGCTAACCGAGGTATCTATTAATCCAGTCTGAATGACACTCGAGGGTGGGTTTTCACGAAAAGCAGGGGGGTGAGGCTAACCCTACGAAATCGTAACTACCCCCGTCGTCCGCGGCCACCCCCTCGAAACCACTAGAGGTTTTTTTTAACGAATGCTCAAGGAGATCCGTAATTGTGTTAGTTCGAGAGGAAGAAGGAGAAGAAGAAAAAAGAGAGGAAGAGAGAGGGGGGGGGGAGTATTCGGCACCCCATGCGAAGGGTGACATTTAGGGTAACGGGAACGAAGCTGAGATTGGTTAATGGCTTTGATACGAGAAAAGGATAAGATTAATTTGCTTATGAATCAAAGAGCAAACGAATAAGCAATTACCGCGGTGAACGCGAGGAGTGCCTCTTGCAGAGGGTCTGGGCACAATTAAGAGAGGAGAAGAAAGGAGAGGAGAGAAGTGTTGGGCGACACGCGTCGGATTGGAAGAGTGGGTCGCGGGTTTTCGGATAATTGACGGGCTGGTCATATGTGAGTGCGGAGTGATGATTCGGAATTTTTATGTCAGCCCCCACTTCCCCCACTGAACGCGTAAAAAGGAACATTTTTCTTGAACCGGGTAGAACATCGTGAATCTTTGCTTGATTGCGTAATTTAGTCATATTTGTTCATGCAACTGTGGTGTTAGTGTGGCAGTGGATTTTTGTTTATTTTTAATTGTAAGTTATTTCAACGGAGAAGAGAACTTTCTCGGTAATATGTTAATTATGCTTGCTACGACTTTCTACATTTCACTTCAATGCTCTCAATCCGAGGAATTAGAATGTTAGGCCGTCAGATTGCTTTTATTTAATTTCATGATACGTTGAAATTGAATTGGCGTTTTCGTTGGTTTTCACTCATTTATATTCTCAGCACGAATTACGGGCCCATTTACGTGCCCGCATTTCAATGTTCTCAGATCGAATCGCACGGTGTTATCAATGGAACTCTGACTTTCTTGTATGTAGTTTCGCTCTGAACGAAAGGCGAGCAGAGCGACTTGATAGCTTTATGATCAGCAAATCTGCGTCGGTAACGAACGAGCTCATTAATCATCGCGAAGATTAGGATGAAGGAAGAAGGAAATTCGGTAGCATAAATCCTTAACCCTTTCGCTAATTGTTTTACGCTCCCTCAATATAATCGACCGATGCATAGTAATAAATCCTCAATTTCCATACAATTCTAACATCCTATGCTACATACTATTATTGTGAAACATTTCGGTTTAGATAAACAAGAATAAAATCGGTAAATTGAAATAGTGTCTGAACGACTGACCATTATTTACGATACAATTCTTATAAAATTTCGAGGTACAAAATTAAGCATCTCCAACTCCGAACTCGAATAAATTCAACAATTCTAATCGGCTTAGAATACTCGTGAACGTCAGTGCGAATTTTCTTTAAGACCCGCTAAAGCTAACACAGCAAGCCTGCCGAAAATTCATATATACTCCTTCGAACTCCTACGATCAAGCCCATAATTTTCATACTCCACTCCTTTCACTCTGCCCATTTTCAATATACCCTGACCATTTATACCGACCCCTAACACACTCCGATACAGTCTACATTCTGTAACACTCGCCAGAGCCTGCCAACACCCAGCAGCGCTCTATAACTCTGTAACACTTCGTAACAGTTTCTAACAAGCCTTCCGTCGGGAGTTAACTAATTGGCGTGCGGCGTTTAATTACAGAGCCGGCGGCAACATGTGCGACGGCTCCTTCACGGAGACCCTGCGCGGAATGCAGGGCATGTCGGGCACATCGCCACCGGGTACCACGGGGGTTGGTCCCATGGGGGTAGGTCTCGGCAGCCCGCTCGGCCCAGCAGCGAAGAAGGTGCAGGTCGAGCATATCAAGCGGCCCATGAACGCGTTCATGGTCTGGTCCAGGCTGCAGCGTCGGAAAATCGCGCAGGAGAACCCGAAGATGCATAACAGCGAGATATCGAAGCGATTAGGTGAGTGCGATCAGTGGAAATTCACGAGATTATAATTGTCGGATACCTGTGAAATATCCTGACTGTTGTCTTTTCGTCGTAAGACGATAACGTACTACTAGAATGGAACCGTTTCGCTGGTAAGGATTTCTAGGGGGGACACTAGAAGTTTGTTGTTGTGCAACTTTCTACAAAATTAGCAAATTGATAAAGTGAGTGTCTCATAACGTGATCCTCGACACGTAACTAAAAGTATCCTAAGACACCATATATCATCCTCCTACGCCCGCGACACTTTCGACGAGTGAACAAAATTTTCGTACGATTAATCCCGCATCACTTGTTATTAAAATTCGAGCCACTCGCAAAGTTATCAGTCCCGACACGTCTGCAAGTCCGCGCAGAACCGATCCGCTCGCATCCACCTACAGCATTATTCACGGGCACGCGCTCCTGGCGAGGGCGAAAAAGAGAGTATCGCGACAGGGGTAGAACGAGGACGAGGATGGGGGGGGGGGGGGGGAGATAGGAGAAAAAAAGAGTACGTGGAGAGACCGAAAGGAGATAAAGGACGGACGAGGACGAAGGCATTCCGGCTGGCATTTCCGTTAAATACCCGGGAATCGACAAAGGGTTTTCCCTCCGCCGCGGATCCTCCTTTATCCGTCATTTTCTTCCTCGCTTCCTCTCCTTTCTCCACTCCCCCCCTCTCTCCCCCTCCGACGAGCCACCCCCGCGCTTTTTCGTTCCCCCGGCGACGACGAATAAGGGAAGTGCCTGCTGCTCGGCTAAAAATGATGCGCGCACGCTCCAACCCCCGGCGCCACCCCTTCAGACCCCTTCCACCCTCTTCCATCCTTCTCCAACCTCTTCCAGCCTCATCCCGCGCCGACACCCCTTTCCACCCCCCGCCGCCCCTCGCGATCCTTCCATGCGGCATTTTCTCCTTATAGGCCACCCCCGCGTCGCTTCAGTAATCTTGCCTCTTCTTATTCCGCCTTTCACCGCACTGCGCAAGTCTTGCTCCCCCGGCTTTTGCGTCCTTTACCGTTTTCTTCGCGTCTTTTTCTCGCTCCCTCCTCATCCCCCCGCGTACCTTTCTTCCGTTCCTTCCTTTTTCACGTCTTTCCTCCACGCGCCGCGACACTCTCTCGCGTCGCTCTTTTGCCGCCATGTCCGTGGAAAACGGCATGCTTGCGTATTGTCGGCAGTGTGTAGGAACGTGGAAATGTGGGAATAGAGAGGAAGCGGTAGGGACGGCTTGTTCGGTATTTCGGTACGTCGCGTTTCCGGTCGATTCGAGGCCTCTCGCTCTCTCTCTCTCTCTCGAGGTGTAACGAGGGGCTCCGATGGCGACGTTGAAATATGTCGAGGGCTCGAGGATAGAAATATCATTGCGTGTGTTTCCGTTTCTTCTTTCTCAAGTATCTTCGGTTCGTTCGTCAGATTTTTTCGGTCATTCGTTTTCGGATGCGCCGCGAGCGTTTCTACGATTTTCAGACGGATCATTGAAATAATCGAGTTTTATGAGTGCTGGATTTATGATGTATTGCAAATGTTCTTTTCATTCGGTCCGGTGTTGTTCGTTCACCTCCCGCACCTTTCTGCCCGGAATCGCTTGGCTGGAAAATATTGGGAGGCCCATTGGATGTGGTTGAAGACGGTTCGTGCTCATGGTTGGATCATCTCAATTGAAATTCGTTCTGGAATTCGCCGCGACGAACCGACGGAATGTCGCGTTTCCCTTTCGTCTTCTTTCCGCCGTCCTCAGCCTCCGTCGTTTGACACTGAATTCCCATTCCGAATTTCAGCCTCTTCTCTCCTCTCCTTTTTCACATACCCAAGGATGTTTTCACTCTTTCACCTCGATACTTGCCCCCACCGTCGGCGCAGCCATCTCACCAGAAAGCTTCCCTGGGATTTACTAGCAATATTCAATATAAAAGAGTCCGAATCGATAACGGAGTCGATCGAAGTCTGTCACGCGGCCTATAATTAGCTTGACAAACAATACCGCACTCAACCTTCTCGCGTTCTCTCTCCTGAGTCAACATTCCGTCTCTTTATTGTGCTTCTAACCCGTCCCTACCTCCTTCTTATCTCCTCTTCTCGTTTCTTGCCTCGGCATCCGTAGAAGACGTCGATTTGCAATCGACGCAAATGGACCGCGAATAACGGTACGAAAACCGTGCCTGCGGTTCTCTCCGCGAATACCTGCGGACGTACGTACGTTTGAATGCGCCCGGTCGTATGTACTCTCGCGCGTGTGTACAGACGCGCGCAGTTTCGTGCGGCATATTTTCGCACGTAATTTCTTTCGCACCCGCGAAATCGCCGATGTCCGGCATTTTATCGCGTCAATTAGCGAATGACACGCGTGATTTCTGCGCGTGTTTGCATACACCGCGGATAGTGGCGTTTATTTTCCACTCGGTTTACTCCGCTAGAGGCCCGCGGCTGGGAATTCGAAAAACGAAGAAGAGCGGACGCGGTCGTGCGGGAAGTAAGCTCATTTTTCACACACTTCGAAATAGGAGGTGGTTCTCTATTCGAAGTGTTATTTATACATATATATATATATATATATATATATTTTTTTTTTATTTATGTTCTGCGCGGGAAAATAAATTAATAAACGCCGAACTTTGAAAGAATAACTGAATTTTTCTTTCCAACGAATTCCAAGGCGCCAACTCTTTTAGGTATGTCGACGAACGTCGCGAATGGAGTTCCAGTTAGAGATGAACTTTTCAATTAGCGTCACTTATCGCGCAATCGAGACGGAATAAATTTCGGGTCGGGCGAGGGTGAATTTTCGAGAGGGTCGATCTCGTAAGAAGAGACAAACTCTTGGTCGAGAAGGGTTTGGACCGGTTGAACGAGGGGTTAGGGGATGCTTCGCGTGGCGAGTGGTCCACTGGGAGACCGCCGAACCTAATTTTATTGGGCGCGAGATATAACGCTCACGTCGAATCAGAAACTTTCTTCGAGCACATTTCAACCCACCGTTTTTCCCTTCCCTTCTACTAAGATGCGAAGATAGAAATAGGAAACGCCTATTCGCTTACGCAATACCAGCTACCTATGCATTCAAATGCGTCTTTTTTAAATGGTTTATTGAACCATTTATCAATTTCTGTCTATCTGGCACTTTCGTTAATTTATCGTTTCATGTATCTGCACTTGCAACCATTCGCCTATTTATCCATTTCCGCAGTACTCTAGACATGCATCGACAACATTTCCGATCTCTATCACACGTTCGCCCTCTCGCTTACCCTGGACAACACTTTCCTCGTCCATCGTCTAAAATACCCCAGCTCATTGTTACGTCGTAAGAACACACAATCACACATCTAAGCACGCCTACTCATATATAAATGCGACAGACACGAAGTGGATGGTTTTACAAAGAGATAGAGGTAAAACAATGCTGAAGAGAGATACGGAATAGGACAGAAAGAGACAAGTTGTGTGTATAAACGCGTATCAACACATGCGAGAGGGTGGCTCGCGTTTCCTACTACAACTAGATAGAAAAAGGATAGAAATGGTAAAAAGAGACAAACGCCAGAGAGAGAGAGAGAGAGAAAGAGACAGAAGAAGCTTTCATCGTAATGAAGTATTTCTGTCGCTTTCCTCGGAGTTCTTTCGCTCGCGATGTTAAAGAAACGACTTGTCGGTTTTACAACGGCGAGAAAGAGGGTGAAAGAGGAAGGGAGAGCAAGCGAGAGAGGGTGTGTGTGGAGTCCGGACGATTCCTCTGCGCAGGACAATCCTATTTAACCCTTCGTACCGATGTCCCTCGAGCGTTTTCTACGTCCAAAACGTTTTCTACGCGCCTTTATGTCGCGTCCGCCGAGACTCCCCACCGCCGTTCAGACGGTTAAGTTTGGTCGCGAGCTATTGCCACTATTGGCGGATCGGGATGCGGATTCATGTCGAGGTTGGATTTCGAAATCCATTTTATTCGATGTAACACTTCAACGATGACGGTGCAAAGAAAATCGTATTCGGATACTTTGCGTATTTCTTTGCAACGATTGATTAACACTAGAACTGCCGAAGGGTCAACATGACTGGTTTGACGTTTTACTGTCGTGACTAGTGGTTTTAGAAAATTAGTTATCATTATAGCGAAGTGTCGGACAAGTCATTTTTAAACCTCGATAGTCCGAGTTTGAATTATTGTATTTATGTATTAGCAGATTCTCAGTTCCGTCTTACTCCAGACTTCGCTGCATTCATTTCTACCCGTTCACTAAATTGATCCTTTATGCATTAACCAATTTCTAAACAAAGCTCTACTTATTCAGCCTTACTCGAAGTATTTCACTGCCCCGGCTCGCATATCGCGATCGCATCGTCCGACGAATTTCCCTTACACCAGCGCAATAAGTTACACGTTTCACTGCCGCTTCCTGCGCGCAATAATCTTATCTCAGGCCGACGATAGTCGCGAGCGCGCGTAAAATCGGGATCGCGCGAAAAAAACGGTGCATAGAAAACGGCCCGTCGTCTGGTCGGTTTCCTATAAAACGGCAAGAATAACGGGCGCCGTCCGGTCGCGGCACGCGAACGCACCGAAACACGAAAAGTCGCTTGTCGCGGGGGGAACGAAAAATATATACGCGGCCGCGTACTCGTCGAATGCTTAATCGCACGAAACTTCCCTGCCCGTGGCTTCTTTATCCGACGAAAAAGTCAGCGGCTCGACTCGGTAATTAATAAGTTCGCGGCCTATCGCGGCATATTTATGAGCCTCGATGAAACTCTCCTCACTCTTTTTGCTGCGCCACTACACGCGGTAACGTGCAACGAGCGATCGCAAGGACGTCCTGCACTTTGTCGTACGCACGATTTTCTGCTACGTCAGAATCAAACGTCAATTGCAACGTTTTGGTGGGTGTTCAATAAAATATCTTTTTTTTTTTTTCGTGAAATTAGCTTGTTGCGATTAGAATGTTTTAGCAAGCGGACGGGGGCGCATGTGAAGCGGGAACGAGCCTCGTCGGGAGTCTGTTGTTAGCGGCACGGTGATGAATGAATTCGCTTGCAAAAAGATTCTCGCGCATTGAATAAACGCCGGAGATTACGCGGGCTCTCGAGGTTCTTAAATTCGGATTTCGGCCGCGAGAAATTGCGCGACGCATGTTACGCGACCCCGTTGACAGGATTATTACAGCTGCGCGCAATTACGTCTTTTTCTTTCGTTGCGTTTGTTTTTTTTTTTTTTCGTCGCGCCGAACAACTCGATTACCCCTGTTAACGGGCATTATGAGAGTTTCGCGGTGTGGGTCGCGAGAATTTCGAGATAAATTATGTGAACGGCGTTGTTTCGTTCGTTCGACACAATGTTTGCGTATTATCATTCTTTATTGTCCGCTAATTTGCCCGTCGTAAATCACGTTAATCCGTTTCTCTCGACTTATAATTCTACATCGTATTTCGCTTTGCCGTACGTTCGAAAATAATGTTCGCTTAAGAAAACGAACGATTGCATGCGTGACATGAGTAAGTTTTTTATATTTCCGTCGTATTTCTCGGTCGCGCTAAAAAATGCAGCATGTAATGTCTAGGAATGTTGTATATGCTAACAAAGATAAGTGCGACGAATGAATTAACGTCTCGAACGGCCGCTGATTCATAAGTTTGGAATACAAAACTGTCTGTGTCATGCCTGGTTCAGAAAATTGTCGACACAACTGTGCACACAGAATTTCATCTATACAGGTGAATACAGGTGAACAAAGAAAGACGAAAGAAAGTACTTGGAAGTCAAAGGCATTCTCCGCGTCGATTCGCCGTGGCGGTTCTAAATATTGGAGTAATTACACACAAAGAAGGATATCGAGAATGTACATAAATTAAATTTGTCCAACGTTTCAATTGGAACACGTGCGTTTTGATTGCATTATATAAATTTGACTCGTTACATTAATAGCCGTTTTAATGATTAAGGCCGATACGCAAATTTGGACTAATTTCGAATATGGTAATAAGCCGAAAGTTTAATTAAAGCGTCGGCCGATAATTGCATTGTTTATGCCATTACGTAACTTACATTATCACAATGTAACTTACGACCTGACGATAACGATTGCTAGCCAGAAACAGTCACGAACATTCATTTATGGTCTTACAGCGGAACACGTAAATTGCATTAAATTACGTTTACAGCCACGCAATTTTTTCGCCTACCAACTAACAAACCATTACCATAAACGTCTTATAAGTAACAGACCACCCCCATACAATCACAAAACCCATTCACGAAATCAATTCTCACGGCCCTCTTTCCAGTCACGACTCGAATACCGCAGACCGATTATTCCCGCGGAAAGAAAGAAGAGCGTTCCCACTAATTTCGTCCGAATGATAATCCAAACGTAAGTCGGCAACAGCATTATAGCTCCGTGCCTAAATGAAGTCAGCCGGCAAGGCCTAGCAGCCGTTTCCGTCGCGCAATCCAATTCTTTCCGGCGTCGTCGTCGTCTCTCCGACTTTCGTCTCTTACTCCCTTTACATAACTCGCTAATGGTCTTTGCTCCATCTTACCGGCGCGAGGACAATGCGCCCGTTATTCTCGTTATTCTCGTTAACGGGCGGTATCGTAACGGTTAACGAGGCGCCGCCGAACAAAACGGAATTTTCCTCATTGAACGGGCGAAACCGAAAATAGCGATGTATCCCGAGACGTTTCGAGGGCTTTCATCGAGGGAAGAAGGAGAGAGAGAGAGAGAGAAAAGGAGAGGCGAGGCGAAGAAAACGATCATTTTTAATCACGCGTCTTGGCGCGAGAGAAAGGGACCTAACAAATGAGAAACGAAACATAGAAGTGAGTATACCGCGGCTTTGTGGGGGAAAAGGGTACGAAATTCGCAAGAGCGAAAGTACAGGCCCGTTTATACGAAGTAATAATGCGCCACGAGTATACCCAGCGCATTATAGAGAGAAAAAATAAAAAAAAGGGTACGAGGAGCGAGAGTACGGACCTATTTATACACGAAGTAATAATGCGCGCCGCGAGTGTGCCTCGGCGTTGCGGAGGAAAGGGTACAGGATGTGCAGGAGCGAAAGTACGGACCTATTTTATGCGAAGGAATAATGCGGCCTGACTGTGCGTCGCGGAATTAAAGACGAAAACGTAAGAGTGCGCGCGCGGGCACAGGACCTACATATAAAGGGGCGTAATGTAGTGTGTAGTAAAGGTGCACCCCCCCCTCGATACCGGCGGAGGATGACGGAAAAGAGGCGTAAAACCTAAATGCGAGCATGACAAGGCCGAAACATAGAGCAGCGCGCGCGCGCGCGCGCGACACACGTAACATGCATAATGTGCGCAACATATGGAAAGGGTCTGTGCTAACGTAACGGCGAACGGGGACGAAGAAAAGTGGTAAGAGAGCGAGACGGAAAAATGTTATGATCCGGGATGCGAAAGGGGGTGGTGTGGGGGTTGGGTAGATGACGGGGCGCGTAGCTGTGCGGACGAAACACGCGCGCGTTTTGTGTCCTCGGCTTTGTCGCACGCTCGGCATTGTTCTCCAGATTCTATGGGATCGTGTGCTCGGGGTCCTCCGCGAATTGTTTTCTTCTTCTCGCGGAAATCTTCTTCGAGTGCACTCGCCGCCCGTCCTAGACGCGATTACGTCCACTTTCTCGCAGTTGGAGAATGGGACGAAGTGTGGGAGGAGGGAAAGGGGATGGGGTTGAGAATGAGGACGAAGAGAGAATTATCAATTATTTTTCGAAGCCGACGCGCCGACGAGCGAGATGCGCTTCTGTCCTCGATTCTCGTCAGGGTGTAAGATTTTGATCAGTAAATTGGAGGATGGAGTGTGAAAAATAATGAGGGCGGAAGGAAATGGACAGGGAGAGGCTGTTGTGCGCTTGGTTCGTCTGTCGTTCCATTCTATGGCCGGATAATCCGCGCGACACTGACGGACGTAAGTTTAAGTCGAAGTCAGCGAACTCGCGACTACCGACTTGCGCGCGCGCGCCGGCAGAGTCCAACAGGAAATGCAGGAAGCGTTTTCCAATTTCCACGTTTCATCGTCGCGGACAGCCTCGGCGAGGGGGGCGGCTGAGGGTGGTTTGGGGTAGTTTAGAGGTGGTTTCAGCCGGCGGAATGAGGCTGACGATCGATCGACGGACGAGCGCCTGTGTGTTTCTCTCATTCTCCCGTTTTCCGTCATTTTGCTCTCATTTTGCATCACGTTGTATCATGCTGCATGATTCTGTATGTAGTTCTATCTCGGTCAAATGTTTCTACTACCAGATTTCTCGACAGGGATAGGGTCACATTTGCACTTGAATTTTTCAATCTTTCCTTCCCATTTTAAATTAATTACATGTATTGAACCTCAGCGCTACCCCCTAATTCATACTTCATCTACATTCGATAACGGGAAAGTCGAGTTGCGTCAAGCGAAGAATAATTCGCCGACAATTTCGAAAAGTCAGCGACACCCCGAACGACTCCGCTCACGCATTACGACCGCTCAACCACAATAATTCGTTTTACCTCACTCCATCCCCCGCGGGGAATACCGAAACGAGCAAAATTCGACTCACCCTCGCCTTTCATCGCACCAAAAGCATCCCCCCTCCCCTCCCCATCACAATATTTCCCCTCTCGCGGCACCGCGCGAGATCGGCATTACTTCTTCAGCGCGGTTTTTCCGCCCACGACAATGGCGACAGAGGAGGCGAAGAAAAGGAAGCAGAAGACAGAATAGAAAAGGGCCAGAGGCAGAGAGAGAGTGGGAGAGGGGAAAAAAATAGCGGGCGGAGGGACAGGGGAGGGAAAGGCGGCACTTTGGTAGTGCCAGTAGTCTTTCCGTCGTTCGACCTCCCCCTCCCACCCCTCCGCCCCCGCCCGCTTCTCACTCCAGGCCGTCCATTAATTAACAGGCTTTGTACTTTTAAACGATGTTAAATAAACGGCATTGTCCGCCGGCGAAAGGACTGAAAAGCCAGCGCCATTGTGCTTTAAGCCCGTCGCCGTATTCGTCGTACTCGCCGTCGTCGTTGGTCGAAAGCCGAAAGCACCAAAGAGGAAGGAGTATTGCCCGAGAATACCTACCTACTAATACCGTCGGTGCCAGGGCGGCCTTTGTTCTAAACAAATACGCCGACCCCACCCCCCCAACTACCCCCCCAACTACTCCCCCGACGCTCGCTCGCTTTTGCTACGAGAACCCACTCTCTTTCGCTCTCCGCTGGCTTGTCTCTTATTTTCTGTTAAGCCACTTCCCTTTCTCCCGCCCTTTCTCCGCGTTTGTCCCTTCTTCTTCATCCGCTCCCCCCGATATGTTTCTTCCATTCTCGTTTCTTCGCGGACCAAGCTCTCGTGCTTCCATTCGGGCCTCTTTCTCGCGACGCTTTTCTGTAGTTTTGCGCCACCGCCTGTGTGCGCTCGATTTTCGCGGACCTGCCTTCTTTCTCTGTCCGTTGTGTTCCGTGTGTGGATATTTTTTTGTTGTTAAACAATCGTCGGCTGTCTTGAATCGTTCCCCGAGACCGATTTCGAGGTTATGTTCCGCTTCGCCACGCTTTCTTACATTCCTGCTCTGCGCCGTTCGAGTATTCGTCCATCGCTGCTTCTCTGTCGCACTTTCGCTTTCTTGAATGCCACCTGCCTTGCAGACGGGAAACGTGTATCGATTGGATAAGCTATAATGTAAATAGAAAGAGAGAGGGCGAGACAGCCCTTTTGTCGGAGAACGTGCGACCGGATGTCGCGGAGGATCGATCGAGGCTTCTTCACTCCATCGCGAATTCAAAACTCGTCCTTCCTCCTTCTCTCTGATCTCGTCCTCCACTTACTTTTATCAGTCACCCCGAAAACCATTCTCCGTACGCATACCTTCGATTTCTTGCAAACCATTTTTGTTCGCAGTCGGTCAGGCGAATTCTTACAAAATAAATTCTCACAATCTTACCATTTCGGTATGATACTTTCTTCTCGCCTTACGCCACAGTGATTTAGTACCTATGTACCGGAGTGTATGTAGAGGACTGTGCTCGAATGAAATTACTTGCAGCCACCGTCAGTCTTCTCTCTTCAATTTCCAATCTCTGGATTAGAACGGAACATTATCCTGAGCAAATCAGAATGACGACATCGTCCATACCTCGTGACTCGAATTTATTACCCGCGCTTGCGCTCGCGCGCACGCTGGTGCCATTGTGCCGGAAGACAAAAATCTCTGTGGATTCTCCTCTCTGCCGTTCCTCAGCTCCATTCTTCCTTCGTCATTGTGAGGCACCACGTATCCGTATTGTTTACCTCGCCGTGCCGTGTGTCCCTCTTTTTCCTCCATTCTTTATCTCTCCCCCACCCCCTCTCTCTCTCTCCTTCCCTTTCTCCCTTTCTACTCTCCCCGTGGTTCCGTCTTTCTCTCACTTTTTGGCTTTCTGTCTTCGCGTATACACGAGGCAACTCTTTCCATTGTGCGAGATAGGTCCAAAGGATCCATCGTGCTACGTGAATCCATATCCATTCTCGTGCACTTCCGAGTTTTTGAGAGAGAGAGAGTGAGAGAAAGTGGGTGGGGGAGGGACGAGAAAGAAGAAGAGAGAGAACTTTTATCCCCCTGCTGAGTGATGACTACAAGTTCCTCGGTACTTACGCAGAGTGTAGTTCTAGATTTTAGTTCCCTCGAAGTGGGAGGAGGGGAGGGTTTGGAGAGGAGGTTTTTAAACTTTGATCTTGCTCTAGGAGAAATTGTGTCGAGTGCTCAGACACGGTTGCAGGGAGGGGAGTGGAATGAACGTTAAGCGATGATAAAGTGTGCGTTCAGTACTGCATTCATCTATCGGTACTGTAACAATTGAATACGGCTCGAAAAAGGATTTGCTTCTGGGAGAAACTGTTAATCCTCGCGAGCACCGATTCGATTATAATTTATATACATTCCTAATTTATATACGAAAGCGTAGATCTGTCGCGTCGTATATACGAAGTCAGCGGCGATCAGTTTATTATATCAAATAATGAAAGCAGTTCGAACGATGGGTTCCCAGAATTATTAGATGCGTCGTTTATGCTACGAGTCCTATGCCATTCTGTGTCTTTTTTAGTGTAATCTGGGAAATATTCCAACCTGCGAAAATTACGTTTTCTTATTTAACTCTACCGTCTACACCAGAAAACAAAAACTCAATTCTATTCAAGAGAAAATTGCATAACCATTTAACTTCATACTCAAATATAAAACATAATTTATTGACACCTCACCGTTCGCACCCGCATTCATCACACCTACCCCCGCAAGCAAAGCCGACAAATTCCTCTTAACCCATCTCAACCCCAAATCTTCCCCACACCTTTTTCCCACGCCAAATTCCGCCTCACCCGAAATCTCAAGCTATCAGCCCCCGAGCACACACCCCGCGTGCATCTGACCGTTTGAAGTCCCAGAAAATTCCCGGGGCCAAGCGACGCGTACGCGCGGGCATGAGCGAGGCACGGCCGACAGAAGGAGAAAGAGAAAGAGGTTCAATTCCCGGAGACGTTCTCCTGCATCGAGCCTCGGCGACGTCGACGTGGTCTCGCCGTAGGCGGCCATTGTTACGATCGTCGGGGGCGCAAGCTCTGTGCCCTTTGTTCTCGCCGCTGCTGCACAGAATCCTCCGGGCGCGCGAGCGAGAAGCTAGCTGCGCTACCGAGAGAGAGAGAGAGAGAGAGAGAGAGGATTGGTAAAGAGAACGAGAGAGGAGCGGGAAAGAGGAAAGCGGAGGATAGCAGGTTGCACCGCCGACGCTCGACGTCGTTTCTCGAGCGTCGTTTCTCGTTTCAGCCTTTCCCTTTCCCGTCTGTTTCCAGGATGCCGGGGCTTCGGCTTTGTCCCAACGGCGGCACACCGACAACAAGTGGTAATTAATTCTCCGCGAACAATCGCGCGACTCTCTCTCTCTCTCTCTCTCTCTTTCGCTCGCTCGGTGTATAACGTCGAAAGAGCTGGTGCCAGAGAAATAGGAGAGAGGGGTGGTGGGGAGGGGGGAGAGAACGTTTTGCAACGCCCACGCTTCGTCCACCTCATCTACGGGGCGAAGCATGGTAATGGTGCTGTGCGAACGGTAAAGGGGTGATTTGCGGGGGGGATGGGAAATAAATCGAATCGCTGGAATAACGCTTTTTCGCCGACCGCGCTTCGTTTGGGAGACGTTTGCGGTTCGCTGTTTTTTTTTTTAAGTTTCCTGAATTTAACAGTCCGGGTAAGTGTACTTCGTTTCTTTTTTTCTCGAAGTTTTCGGGAAAAATATTTGTGATGGTCAGACCGTTGTTGTCCGTGGAATATATTGTGTGTGTGGTAAGTGCTGCGGGTGGTGTAAATTATTGACGCTGGCGAACAGTGACGGGGAACGATAGTGTTCCCTTTTCGCGTTTTGTAACTTTGTTAGCAATGCACTTTGTAAACCAAAACGATTGGCACTTGGATAACGCGCCGGATCAATGAGTATAAAAGGCATTGGAAGCGGGCCCGCGCGTTTGTACACGTTTTGTACGGGCTGACAGGGGTGGCGAGGGGTGTGAAAGGGGTTGGGGGTGGGGGAGGTTGGCGGGAGCGGTTATGGTTGAGTTATCGACGAGCCGTTGTCGTGCATTGTTTAAATGCGCCCGTTGATCATCATCGACGCCCGCACAATCGACGAAATTTTCGAATTCACCGTTTCCGATTGTTCCCTGTTTTATTTTTATTCCCTCGCCGGTTTTTGCCTGTGGATTTATGGCCGGCGGTGGTTTGGAAATGATTCAGTGATTAAAAATTGATTGTTACGCCGATAAGCAACGTCATTCCCCGTGCCAATGAGACAAAACTGTACATGGCAAATATTCTGCAGCGCGCTTTCAGCGTGGAGCGACTTATGTAACAAAATGATGCAATTTGTTGGATAAATGGTGCTGAGCCAACGTCGAGATACCTGCCGCTAGCAAAGTTGTCCTGATAAACGAACAAACATGTGCCTGACCGACTTTCGTGATTTTTTTGCTTTCCAACACAAAGTTTTAAGTGTACGGTTTTCGTATGTACAGGTGCTGAATGGAAGCTGTTAACGGAAGACGAGAAGCGTCCGTTCATCGACCAGGCAAAGAGGTTACGGGCCCAGCACATGAAGGAGCATCCGGATTACAAATACAGACCCAGAAGGAAGCCGAAGACGTTGCGGAAGGAGGGCTACCCCTACAGCATCCCTTATCCAAGTGTACCGATGGACGCCCTTAGAGCCGGTGAGTTCCACTTTTATGGGCCGACAACTTCACTTACCCAGAGTTTTCGCATTTAGGGATACGAGAAAACTAGCCGCGTAAAGTTTCGCTTTAAACGCCGACAGCCGACACTTTGGTTTTAATGTAACGAACCGAATTATCGATCACATTACCGCGATTGAAGAAACGAAGACCTCTACACACGCACTTAATGTCGACGTGTA
The DNA here is from genome assembly GCA_963942575.1 of Priocnemis perturbator. NCBI lineage: Eukaryota > Metazoa > Arthropoda > Insecta > Hymenoptera > Pompilidae > Priocnemis > Priocnemis perturbator. Next base: position 9,708,805 of record OZ012656.1, read on the forward strand.
CTCGTGAGCACAAGATCATACTTCGTTTTCAATACTATCGACTGAATTTTGAATCAGACGTGGGATTGAAGATCCCACCGAATGAGTTGGCGAAATTTCCGAACGACACGAGTAGATTGTTAAAGAAAGAAATCACGACTCTCTGTTTCGCGCTTTTTCGACGCACGCGAAGAAGAGAGCTCTGCCGCGGCTTTGACATTCTTATCTTATCGAGCCGCGGGCATTGTCGCATTGTCGTGCCGAGACGACAATGACCCGCGGGAAACTGCGCTCGGAAATCTCATAATGGCGGTTTCGAAAGTCCGCTCCTATCCCTTGAAGGGTCTCAATCAGAGACGCGGAGTCTGAATCCGAATCCATGAATCTCTCCGTTCTCTTCTCCTTTCCTACGCCTTTTTTTCCCGACTCTTTTCCATCATTCTCTCCCTACTTTCGACGATTCGATAATGGCCTTTGCATTGTGCAAGCCCGTCAAAGAACTTCTTCGCTCTCGTCCCCTTGTCTTTCCGCGACCGTCACACAAAAATTGTCAGCCAACATTTCGTCGCACATCACAGAACTTGTGAACAATTGAACAAGATTATTACAACAATACATCAAGTCTCATTTAATGCTTCGAAAATCTTCTCGTGATTTACGACATTCTAAAACTCTTCAGAAATGTGCCAGAACATGAGATAGTTTGATGCCAACCTGCAAATAAATGTATTCTTCCCAACGTTCGACCTTAGCACTAATTTTCGGCGTTTTTACAAAAAGTGGGTTAGCCCACCGTTGCCGTGTGGTCTTCAATTAAAAATAACGGTCAACTATACCGACACGGTGTTCGCTGAAAGAGCGATATGAATATTTAGCGCGACACTTTCGCCGCGATCTCTCGCTTTTGTCCGCGGCACCGAATTTGCATAGCGACAAAGGAAATAGTTAGGTACCGCGACGGCACTCTTTTATTCGCGCCTGACTTTTTTCGCGTCCGTCTACGGCTGGCAAATATTGCAGTTAGTTGCACTTGCATAAACACCTGACGGGGCTCGAACACTTGCGTCCATTGTGCACAGGAAACCGACTGACGTCACGTTTGCTTAGTTTGTTGTAACAATCGGCGGCCAACGGGCCAGACGAATGGGATGATACGAAATTGGGTATTGTTACGGCAAAACTGGTGTCAAATCCATGGAGCATTCTCGCGAGTCCGAGTTAATCATTTGTCACGCACTTGTTACAATAGGCACAAAAAACTGTCTTTACATAACCACAAATCGTGGTCAATGACGATGTTATATCTAACATATACTTTTACGCAATTATTACAAACTTTCGCCTCTTTAATATCGGCCCATAATCAAATTCGAATCGACGTACCTATAAATCATATTCGATATCGGCGTTATACGCGATATACACCCTGTGAATAATCATAAATTCGCCCACTTAAATATCGCCCCACAGTCGGCATCAAATTGACGCGCCTATAAATCATATTTGACATTAACGTTATACGCCATATATGACGTGTAAGCAATTATAAAATTGGCCACTTAAATACGGCCCCAGCGCTGAAAATTGCATGATGATTTTCGGGAGATTCGATCTCGCGGCGTTCAGTTTCGTTAGGAGCGAATCCTTGATGAAAGTCGACACCGGTCGCGGGTGTCGTGCCGTAAATAGATGAACGCTGTAAATCAATCGAGCCCAGCCTCGAGGCTTCATCAGCGAACGTTAATAGCGACAATGGCGGCGGACATTGTTTTACCATGCCCTCGCAGATGTCACATTATCGCACTCTTGCGTCCCGTCGCATTGTTCAATTCGCTTGTCGTCCTGGTGCAACATTGTGCCGTTATAGTGCACACATTGTGCGCTAGACTCTTATGCACGCTTATGAACGAAAACTACGTAATGACGAATAATGAAAGACTCCGGCAGCGAGTCACAAACAATGAATTCATTGAAATACCGTACTCATAAAGTGCTGGCAATTGCAGAATCGTATCTTGATCGTTCGTTATGATACTGGGAGAGCTCGGCCAGTTAAGACTTTAACATCGGAATTGTTCGCGCGATATTGATGCTTTCGTGCATTCGCACGCTTAAGTTGTAGCCCATTTTTTCAAGCTTAGCAGTAGCTCGCGAGCTTCCTCACGAGCGCCGTACGCAGCGTCTCGTCCTTTTTCAATTTAGTATCTCAACCTGCATTCGCATAAAGAGGGTTTATCCCACGAAACCGGAATGACCGGAGAAAATTATTAATTCCGGCAACGGCCGGCGATTAAGGCCTGAATTTATCCGTTCGCCCACGCGACCGAGATCCACGAACGATGATCGGTAATCCGCGATTTATCGATCATACGAACCGCCGACTTATTTTCCTCGCTCCTCTTCCTTCTTTTTTCCCATCCACCTCCTTCTCCCGAATAACACTGCACACCCGCGTAATTGTTATACTCGCTGATTCATCATCATACTTTTACCGTCTACGCTATCCAGTACGTCTGGTTAGTTCGATTCTCGTGTTAATTTCTACTTTGATCCAGCGTGTTAATACTCTCTCCTCTTTCTCTTTCCCATCTCATTCGCATTTCGCCGACGAAATCCACCGTTTACCCGAGGACTTCTCGCATTCAGTGGGACTTCTCGTGTTCTGCCCTTCATCCGAGAGCCGGTGGCACGCGTGTGAGACAAGTGCGTGGGTGGTTGGGATAAATTATCGTCTTAAGCCGAGCGCTTCTGTCCATTTCTGCTCGCCGCGCTTTCCCATTCGTCGGACGGCGTGAAACTCGTAAGCGTAAACTGACCGAATGCAAACGGATCGTCGGATAAGAACAACACGACCGAAAGAAGCTAACAATGGCCGGAGATTGTATTGTTTCTTAAAGAAGGGAACGAACGATGCTGCCATGTGCTAAAGAACCCTTTTCAACCGTTCGGAGCGCAACTCATTTTCATTCCTTCCGTTCGAAATCTTTCCAGAAGAACACTGTGACTCGTTTATTACAATGTCGCGTAGACGTGGACGATGACCGCGACAACCTCGAGTCATCATATTTATCATAATGCACGTATTTACACGACGCATCGGCGTTGAGCGCTTCTCGACGCATGAAAAATCAGAATCGGAAAAGCGACCGGCGAAAGGGGTTGACGCCGAGAGCGATTCTCGAAGCGCAGGTGAACGAACGCGAACCTCCCTGACAAATTTATCCGCATTATCTGAAGTTCGCCGTTTCGCATAATGCGTCCGCCGTTGGCGAAGTTCGTTTCGGGCGAGGCAGCAACACGCGGCCGGGAGCAAAGACAATTCGATAAATAACGAGCGAGCGACATGTTTATGCGTTCGCGTGCGCGGACCTAATGAATCGTCGTCGGTTTGCCGCTCTCGCGACGTTATACGGCCTTCCGCGCCCAAGGGAATTATTCCAGGATTTATTCGCGACGAGTCACCCTTCTGTTAGCTTCGAGACCGATCTTCGCGTTCGGAACGCGCTCGAAGACAGGGAAGTAGAACTTTCGGACCTTTTCCTCTTCCACGGTGTCATTATTATCTCTATCATATTCCTCAGCAAGAGCTACACGGTTGCTTCGGTTGCAGAGGCTGTATACAGGGTGTTTCTCAAACGGTGGTACAACTGGCAAGGGGTGATTCCTCGTATGAAATTGAGTCAAAAATGTTATTTTTTTATTTACGCGTTAAATGCCCATTATGTACAAAGCAATCATACCAGTCCCTCTCTCTCTCTCAGGCTCAGTCTAAAACGGTGTAGAAATCCAAAATTACGTAATCCGGTACGAGGCGGGAAACAATGAAAACAATAGCGCGAGCCCGGAACGTCAAACAAACGTTTGTGAACCGAGGGGAGACGAGTCGGACTTCGATTCATCGAACATCTGTTCCTGTAATCCTGCAGGCATAGCGCGGCCGTTGTAAAAGATAAGGCGAGTCAATCAAAATCGACAGATGCCCGAAGAGCCGTAATTAAAATCCGCCCGGGCTCAATCGACCGGGCGAAATAAAGAGAAATACCGAGTCGAAAAAAAAAACATGGTGACGCGGCTCAGTATAAGGGGCGGGATTCTGCGCTGGAAACCTTTCGATTGCCGTTTGTTTCGAAGGATACGTATGTATACGACACTTGATTATGGCTGACAAGGATAGACCACGGTGGAGGGGGCACGGATTTCGATAAAACTTTGAGGTGGGCTTATAGAACAAAATAAAAAGCGACACGCGTAACGGCGTACTATACGATGGGCTTTCGTTTCCAAGAAAGAAAATAGCAATATAAAATTTATCTAGTTCATTATTATATAAGAAGACGTTTCGTAACGAGGCTTGCCCAACAAGCAATTGTTGTTTAGTTAATTAGTACTGTCACCGAGTTGGCAAATGGCATGGAAATTGTACATGACGACTGTACTTTTTACTAAACATACATGTCCCCCTCTCTTTCTCTCTCTCTGTCTCTCTCTCCCTTCTTTGCTTGTCATCGTCCAAGTCTGGTTCTTACTACCATTGTTTTGTGCCAACTTTCCTTGGGCCCTGCGGTGATGCCGATAACTGAACCCCGCTTGTTCGCATGTTAGGTTAGCACTTTATACACATACCTAACCATATGACACGTTGGCCTACACCCTACGATCTTAGGAGACTTCTGCTTGCATGCTGTTACTGTGCAACACTTGGTCTCCTACAATACATATAGGGGACTCCGATACCCACATCTTTTATATTAGCAGATTATGAATATACTTTATACAGGCCCCTACCGGTTATTCCTTGAATTTTTCTTCGCTAAGTTTGAAATAGATATAAAAAATTGTTGCTAATTTAACACTATAATTACCCAAAAGTCCAACGTACGTCAACTTACTTTCTGAAATTTTACTTCACTTTTGTGCATCGACGATTCATATATTTTAATCCCAAACATTTTGACCGCTCGTAGCCCGAAACTTGTTTGATAGTTACAATCGAACAACTTACAAGATGCTCCACTTCGCTACGTTTATTTTTTTCTGTTTCCAACACAAATTAACGATGACCATTCATTTTTTATCACGTCAAGTCGCACGTCGATCACGATCCATATACCTCGATCCGACCAGCGTCGCACTTCCTTGATCCCCGTTGATCTTCGTCGATCATAAATCTCGAAAATCTCAACGCCAATCATCCGTCACGGCGTTCGACAATGATCCACGCGCGATCGACAATGGCGGCTCGTTTCTCGCGCATTCCCTCGCGATCTCGCATCTGCGCCGATCGATCATGCGTATCGATTGTCGTACAGATTGCAGATAATGTACGGCGAGTATTAATCTCGAAAACGGAGACCCGTTGCCGATAATCACCGCCATTGTCGAATCTCAAGAGCCGTGTAATTGCGGGAGAATAAAGCGGGCCGAGTTTTAAACGGGTTCTGGGATTCGGCAGGGGGCACAATTCACGAAGTCGCAAGGCAAGTCGATTTATAACATATTTCGCAAAGATTCCCGCAGGAATCTTTTCATCGCGAGACGCTTAAAAGTCGCCACGCTCGTACGAATTATTCCGTACGAAAATACGACGTGCGTCAGGAAACATACATCTACAAAGTACGAGTCGCATCCACAAAATGTCACGTTTACAGACGTACGCTCCCTGCAAAATCTGACCCGCGCGAAATATCACGCGTACAAGCTACATATCGAGCACGCGAGATATGACGTTTCCAAAACGTCACCTATACGGATCCGCGCGAGATCGATCGCTCACGCTTCATGCCGCTTCCACTAGCCACTAACCGGTAATCGTTTTTCTGTTCACAGGAATGGCCGGTAGCATGGGACAAGCCGGCATGGGCTCATACTATGGCCCAGCAGCGGCGTACGGTTCGTTATCAGCAGCGAGCATGGCAGCAGCGGCGGCGGCCGCAGCCCAGCAATCGGCAGCCGCGATGTCCGCCGGACTCGCAGCACCTGCTCAGGTCAGTTGTCACCCATTCGGAACACCCTGCCTGTAGCCCTAAACATCTCAAAGTGAACACGCTCCGAGCGGCGGATAAACAAGAACGCCACGCGCGTTCGACCCCGGGGTGGGTCGGCGAAATTTAAGACGTGGGTAAGGTTTTAATTAGGACGGCAAGGTGCATTCTTGTCCGTACGTCGTAAGGATATCAGTATGTCATTCGGCTTGAACTTTTGCTTCTTCGCTCAGCCGTCCGGAACAACGTTATGTGACATGACTATTCCGTACGTGCATGTCAGATATGTATCTGGAACAATAATTACTGACAAATTCTCCCGCGTAGGGGTGAACGTCGTTATGGCGTATGTGTCATCAATTTGTTAAATGTACGTCGCGTATTTGTGCTGCCTAGGAAGCATGGAGAAAAAATAGCAGGAACCGATTAGGTATCAGGACATCACGCGACCCCGATTTGTCACGCCCCAAAAATACGAACGACGCTCTCTATTATCGCGACAGCCACGAAAGAATGTCACCCTTCGGTAGTTATTACCGGTCCACGCCCCATCTGCGGATCCCGGTTCGTTTTTCCACCCATGAATCACGGTTCCGGCTATTTTGACTTATTTCCTTAAGTGGAACGAGACTCGATTGATTGCCCGTCACCTCGCCCGCGCATTCAACCGACTATTACCACTTTTCCGCCGAGTTGACATTAAACGAAACCGTCATGAATCTCAACATTATCCGACACCTCACTTTCTCCCGCTCCCCCGGCGACGTTTCGCCAATCAAAGATAAGATTGAGCGAGCGAAACGACGCTAGTCGGCAAGACAAACCTGCGCAGAAGGCACTCTCTCCGTGCCTTAATCCATCTCCTTCTTCCTCTCCCATTCTCTTCTCCGCGGACAGCGACGACACATGGCGCGCATTCACGATAGCATGAATGAAAAACAGAATGGAAAAACAGAGGGACGATGTCTTATTGTTGGCCGCGAGTGCGAGTTTAAGGCGACACCGTGGCCGGAACGGGAAGGCGGACGATAATTAACTCCCGACTTTCCACCTCCTTTCCTTTATTTTCCTTCTTCTTTTTCTTCTTATTCTTCTTCTTCCACTGGCCGGTTTTCAATTTCGCGACAAAGCTGACGATAAAGACGGAGACGACGATAGACGGCGGAACGGCGGAATTCTTCTTCGTTCCTCCTCGCCAATAATAGAAGGCCGTTCCAGACGCGGCGTTCGACCATTCAGCCGCTGAATGCAGAAATAACTAGCTATCTGTTTGTCTCCGTGGCCAGCTGCGGAAATTCATACGTAGACGACGCTTTCTGTTTGCCGCGCGGGGACGCCTTTGTCGAGACGACGAATGAAATGTACGGTCGGTGTATGAGGGGGACGCGTGTGTAAATGTGTAGATAGTGTGTCGAAGGTGCGGCGAAAATCGTGGTGCAGCGTGAAAGGGGTGGTTGACTTGTTGGTTGTGCAGCGCAGCCTTACGTAATTGACTGTTTTGAGAAACTGTTTAATCCGAGAGACGTATGATGTCAATGGCGAATTTTATCAGTGGCTCGAAAGTAATCGAAGTTCCAAGTCTTTTCCGAGGCAACGATAAGATGTAGGTTTTATGTACAAAGTTTTGTGTACCCGCGAAAATCAGATTAGCAGATGCAGACTTCCACCTGCCACGGCCAGTGGATTTATTAATAATAATGTTTGTTTTCTTAGACATAATCTACCATGGAATTCAATATCTAATATTTTTACAATTAACCAAATACGTCGACTCACCGGCCGTTGTTAGGAAAAATTATACAAACGCGTAAGGAAGGCAATCAGTCGCGCCCATAAATCCACATTTCTTACCGTCGATGCCAACAACTCAAATAGCGCCACGTCTACGCTCGAAAATCGCTAAATTCACGCTAAATTCCGTCCTGAAAGGACACAGATCCCGACGAGACAAAAGCAAAAAGAGACATTCGATTCGCGGCCGAAGGATTTCGAGTCGAAAGAAGCGAGGCGTAATCAATTGGAGAGAAAGAAGGACGGGGAAGAAAAGAACGACGCGGAAAGAAGGAGAGACAGAGAGATAGAGAGAGAGAGAGAGGGAGAGAGAGAAAAGAGAAGACGCTAAGACTGGATGTAAATCATCCGGACAAAGCCGCTTAACGATCCGACAAAGGATCCAGCCCCGTCCACGAATTATAGAATCGGGAATCCGATTCCTCCTCTCCTCCTTTTTCTCTCCTCATCTCCCGTTTCTTCGCGCGTTTGTCTCTTCTCGCCTTCCTCCTTTTTGTTCCCGACTCCACTCCCCCACCCCCTCCTCCTCGCGGACAACAAAAATTAAGACCACCACCCGACCTTCCGATTTATGCACTCCGCCCCGACAATTTCGTCCTCAACCACCGAACTCGATTATCGGACCGAAAAAATAGAAGACACAACTAAAACAAAGAGAAACGATGAAAATTGTCCCAATACGAACGACATCGATTCCGCGAGTTCCCCGCCCACGCATTGCACGAAATCCGCACATCGATGATCCCTCGCGAAATCACGTTCGACGTCTTTCTGTTCCAGGTGGTGAGTTCGATGGACGCAATGAAGTACTCGATGGAGGCCGACAAATACCGCGCCGCCTACATGCCGCCGAGCACCCTCGCGATGAGCATGTACTCCGACCCGAAGTACCTCGACTCCAGTCCGAAGTCCTACCTCGACAGGAGCTACCTCGACTCCGCCAAGGCGTACTTCGAGCAGTCGAAGCTGTACATGGACCAAAAGCCGAGCATTCCCGACTACAATCGGCCGAGCTACGAGCCGAACAAGCTGTACGAGGAATCGAGTCCTGGGAGTGGCGCGGGCCCGACAAGGTCCCCGGCGGCCGAGAGTCCTGACATGAGCAAGCAGCACGAGAGAACGGAGCAGGCGTCGTCCAGCGCGAGTTCGACGTCAACTTCGTCGGCCGCCAGTCCCGGAGCGACCCTGCCGGCTTACTATCCTGGCCCAGTGCAAGCGAGCGGACTCCTGGGCCCGCAGATGGGACAATATGGTGGGTATCAAACCGCACCGGCGCCTGGAAACGAATCGTTCAGACGACCTCTGACCGTCATCTTCTGACCCGATAGAGCGTAGCTCTGATCGATTTTTGAACAGTGAGGGTAGTGGGTCGGAGGGGTCGAGGATGTTTTGGGAGGACGGTGGTAGTCGTCGGAAGCGGAGGAGCTGGGGGGAGTGTGAGGAATGGTTGGAAAATATGCGAAGGGTGGTGGATCGAAGAATGCGGAAGAATGGAAGGGAGCCTCCGCCGAGAAAACTCCTCGGACTTCTTAGGTAATAGAAGAGCCCAGCCAGAGGACGAGACTGATGATGTCTGACGTGCGGTCGATCGCGGTTATCGTAGCTCCGAATGTGAAACTTGGAAGTATGTGGTATCGTCAAAACGTTGTCGGGAATCGTCCAAAGTCGTCCAGAAGTGGCTGCATCGAAGCGAACCAACGAATCACGATGGTCTCCGGTGTGCGAAGGATGCAGGGCTTGAGTTTGGGTCAGGTGTGTTGTCATGATGCAACGTGGAGGAACGTCAAATCGCGTCCAAGGTGTCCCGAGTCTTCGTCAACGAGAAGAAAACCGTCGATTCAGTCGATCGGCATTAATCGACGACGACCGTGTACATAGTCTCAGTGTAAATAGTGTAGCGAGATCGAAGGATCTATGGATCGTCCGTGGATGTGAAAACGGGAGTGTCGTCGGGCCGCGAAGCAACCGCGGACGCTGAGAAGAAAAGAAGATTGAGGAGAGAGGAAAAATATCTCACGACGACGAGGAATCATTCATTATTTCTATTTCGTATATCTTTAATTGCATTTTTGGCTAGCTCTGAGATCTAGATAATTACGTTTCAACGTGATTCCCCGTCAAAGTCTGTCGATATCCGGAGATTCATGTTCAGACAGCAAGTATGAGTTAAATTGCTGATTTTTTCTTTCCGACTGTTTCACTTCATTTTAGTCTGTACCGTTCCTCGTTCGTTGTACAGAATGTTGATTAATTCGTCGTTCTCGAATTCTCTCTCGTCGCGGTTCTTTCCAGACTCGCTGTAAATAGATTTTAATCGGGTTTAACGTAGGCAAACGTCGCGAATTAATTAAGGAATAAACGATTCATCATTATTCGTCACGCAAGACTACCCTTCTCTGTGAAAGAGAAGATAGACGATAATGGCGATGCGCCAGTTATCTCTTATCGCCGTCCCTTCGACTCCCACGCGATTCCTTTTCTCGAATGTTTCAATATTTATTTGACAATTCGTCTCTCTCCCCCGTCTCGAGAAACTTCAGTTTCCGTTAATTATTTTAGTCGTGTTGACTTGTGGCCGTTCCGTTAGCTTCTTGCGGCCGACTAGTGTTCGATACCCTCGACGTATCGAATGTATAGTAACGTAAAGTATTTAAAAACTCTCTTCACTGTTATTCGTTTTATTGCTGTTGACCGAAGGAATAGAATCATTTTCGAGCAGTCCACGCTTTCGTTGATACCGATATCCTCGACGTATCGAATGCAGGCGAGTACGAAGTACTTCTCGCGTCGATACTTCGCAATTTTCCGTTATTTTGTTTTTCCACCCACCGTTTGCGCAGGCCTAGAGAGCGACTCGAGCAGAGTTTTCGATTATAATTCCTAACGATCGGGCCGCGCAAAAATGGACGACGTGCTAATGACACAACAGAGACGTGTAATCTTTGTATTTGTATCGTTACGATAAACCCTCTTTAAACTGTACCGATTAACGCTCGTCTATAACAATTACCAGCGGCAGAAGTAATCTATAAATACTGTACTGTAAGTGAGAAGGCAAAAATAAACGTTAAGTATTATCCTTCGAAACGATGCTTTCATTCGATCACATTCAAGCCCCAACTAAACGCATCAATTCCCGATCGAGTGAGGCGAAAAATTGACAGTAAGTATTTACGAGGCACACGCAGTTGGCATTCGAGCCGTGGACCGTGAGTTTCTATTCCAAACTTCCGAATGTTTCCCTTCATTGGAACGACTTTGCGGCGAGTCCTATTCTCTGCTCCGAAGCGAAGGAAATTTCTCGCAAGCCAAATTTAAATCCTGAATCGGTATTCGACACCGAGCTCAGACGTCGAAGCAGGATAGAACAGAGCGGCGTATTGACAAGAATCGAAGGAGGCACAAGAGAACCTAGCGGATCCATTCAGTTCGGAAGACAACGTATCGCCGCCATTCGTCAAAACAGCGCCTTCGACAAAAGCCGAGAAATCCGACACAACGGTATTAGACGGGGCAAAAAAGGCGAAGGAAAGAAGGAGAGAGGCTTCGATCGTGACAAAAGACGGCAGCTGCGATCGCCATTTAGAAACCGGAGACCCCATTCATTGCTTCGTTTCATTCATTCTTTCTTTTCCGTCAGTTTGCTTTGGACGTTTCACACCTCCGTTGACACTTTTTTCGGCGCGTCGAATCTTTCCAGTCTTTCTGGTTCTTCGGGTTCCCGGAGGGGAGTTTTCGTGATCTTCGTGGAAACACCTCGCGGCCGTGCGTAGGCAAAACTTTGTTGAACGACCGAGAGCCGTTTTACGACGAAACGAATCTTGCTTACGGAGTCGTGAAAGAAAATCGTGCCATATTATGCGTAGTTTATTTTCAAGTCTCTGTCTCTTCTATTACATTCCTGTTTTGTTGGGTACTTTCAAGTGTTGCCTGGGTGTTGCCACTTGTATGGGCGTTTAACCCGTAAATAAATTAATAAATGTATATATAGGAAGACGAATGATCTTACAGCTGCTGACTCTTGCGAGTCTAATGATTCGTAAATACAAATCAACGAGAAAAAATGTGCGGCCTGCAATCAGTTGACGTTCGAGCAACGACAAGAAGTGAGAATGATTTTTGGTCGCCGATGAAATAAAGAAGTGGAACGATTTTCGCCGGAAAATGGTATATGAAGGAGCGAAATCACTGGGAGCGCATAATTTCGCCAGGAAATCGTCGACAAATTCCCGATTAATCCCCTTTCCCACAAATCCGCGCGCTCTCGCCACCCTTGAAGCCCGACGACGACACATCGAAATCTGTACAAAACGGATAATCGTATGCCCGTAACTAGACATTCTCGATTGGCGAGCGGGTGATTTGCTCGACGGTTTAATGGCCGGCATAAATAACCGACCAGTCATCGTGTTGCCCGACCGACGAGAGTTTTGCGTAATAACGTAACATAATAATGCGTTGTTCGACCGTTGTTCGAGTCATTACGCGCGTCTGATTATAAAAGACGAGCAATCAAGACGAGTTCAAAAACGACGAGAGGCTAGTGCCTGAAATATTTCCCACTACGAACTGTCCGTAAACCGATCAGTCGTACGTTTCAAGTTCGATAATCTGTTCCATGAAATAGAATTGACAATTCAATGGAATAAGTTTAGTCATTGTTTCCACGGATCAAGGCTTAGGCTCGATCTAATAATAAAGATCATTGAACGCGCGTCTGAGACAGTACTCTCAGGAGTCCATATATCCTTAGTTCGATGAGTTCGAACAAGCTATAGCAGATAGAGTAATTTCGTCAACTTCATACCCATTTCATTTACTCAAATTCCTTAAAATGTCATTTAACTTTCAGCTTCTCGTCTCTCGCCGTCTTTCCCTCACCTTCTCATTCAATATTCCCCTCTGTCCTGCGTCTTGCGCCGCACACTCGACGACATAACGGCCCTTCAAAGATCAGAAACAATGGCGCTGCCCTTTCGAGAGGATAATGACGGTGAAAATTGTCAGTTTGTCGTGGCGGTAAGCTGTCGAGAGGCGTGCATAAGTCGGTAATCACCGTTCTCACGCGTCCGGCTCCTTATTACGGCGCTACCGTGTGCCCTCTCCTTCATCTTTTCCCTGCTTTCCTCGTCCTTTTTTCGGACTCGCTGGCGTGAGGAACAAACGAGACGGGGTCCAGCGGGAACGGGTTTGACGATTAAGTTTTTTCGTGTTTGATCCGTCAAGCGAATGAGTTCAAGTGGACTGAAGTCGGTGGAAGGAATTATTTCGTTACGTACAATCGCTCTGTGCGTCGGTAATCGGGGCAACTTGCGTAATGGAATTATTCTAAGTCGGCGTCTAATTTGATTATCGAGGCAACTGTGCACCGGGCGGCTTGGATTTTTGAGAAGAGGAGAGTGTGAGTGAGGAGAGCGAGAGACGAGGACGGAAGGAGTTTGCAGGACGTTCTGAGGCCCTTGACTACCTTCTCATTAAATCCATTATATCGGGTGAAGAGCGATGAACTGCTCGACCCGTCATTCAGAGAATCTCAAACGTTAGACAGATCGTTTAGGTGGAATCTAAATCATCTCCCTCACATCGTCCTACATACATAACAGTCTGTAGGCGTGTATACAACGTATAGGAATCGAATGTATGCATCAGAACATATAGGAAGAGCTACATTTTTTTAATTTTTCATGTACACGATTCTACGAAATACAGGTTGACGTCAAGATGAAAATTTCGATCCTTGCAAAGTGAATTGGTATCAGAATAAGACATAAGGTCATAAGTTCGAACCAGTCGGAAAAAAACGAATTTTTCCCATAATGCCAAAACCATTCCTAGACTCAGTCGCATATATTACGACCCACCCTGTATATGAAACGGAACTCGTATATTTATATACGCCTCCCCGTGTCCTTTCTGAGCATCCTCTGACGACTTCATTAGTACCTGCTGACTTTGGAATGCGGCGCTTTCGACGAGGAAGGGACCAGCCACCGGCTAATTCCTCCGACCTAATTTCCCTCACGCCTTCCCGACCATTTTCAACACCCAAATTCTCAGATGGGACCTCAGTTCCGGCATGAAACGATTATGTCGGACGATACGCGTGCCTTGACCAATTAGCCGCCCGGTTATCCTTCATTAAACGCTCGTTAAACTGAGAAGTCCACACTTCGAGTCCCAATTACCGGCCTGATTTTCACAAGAAATTGATTCCAATACTCAGTCGCTCGCAATTTAATTCAATTACGCATCGTGACGTTCACGTTAACACCGAAACTTTCGTGGGTAAAAATGACGTGTTTGACATTTTGTTAAAACGATAGGAAATGATAGATTGAAGCCGCGTAATTTTTATAGCAAATTCGTGCGACCGAAGTGTGCTCCGTCGGTTGCGACTAAAGAAAGGGGTTATCGCGTTTGCAATAATTCAGTTAGACGATTGTTTATTCAGCGCTGCGAGCACTTCGGACGAATTGAAGATGAATTGCGTCTCATTGTTCCGACGCCGGACAAATAATGTCGTACGATAATTTGCAAGTGTTCGCGAGGCAGCGAACAAAACAATACCCTTTCAGGCCGGCAAATTACGTCATTCGGCCGATAACGAAATTCAACGTAAACTCGATGAAATTAAAGAAAATTCGACACTGCCCGACAATCCTTCGAAACACTTTTTGTGCGACACGGTGCTATTTTAAAATCACACCTATTTCCAGCCCCACATTCTCGCCTCCCTTTTTCGTAGAATTATCACGACGTTAGTTAAGCAATTTTTCCTCAAATTTCAGCGTTAAAACGGTACACGGTAGAATTATCTTGTAACGAAAGGACGGCGTGTGCAAAAGGAAAACGAATTCCTCAGTAATTACAGCGTAGGAGCGGCATGGTACGGAGTGTGAAAAGGAGGAGAAAGAGAGAGAGAAAGGGAGTGAAGGAGGAGAAAAAATGATTCAGCCAGCAATTACACGTCCCCTCAATCTGCTCGCTGTCAACGAGCCGATACGTGTCGAGTTTCTGACACGCATCCACTTTCTTATTTATTTCCCGCTGCGGGGCCATCTTCTCATTAAATTCATTATGCGAGGCAACGCTCGACTCTCTGCCACGAGCTCCTTCAAAGAGGCGGAAAGAGAGAAAAAGAACTGGCCGACGAAAGGGGAGGCAGAAAAACAAAGAAAGAGAGAGAGAGAGAGAGAAAGTATGAAGAAAGTGAGAAGAGGTAAGAAAACGAAAATCACGAGCGGCGAGTGTGGGAGGTGAAAAAAGTGAAACCGTTAAATACTCTAATTTATCTGAACCCCATGCCAAGCGTGCGGCTTTTTCGAAAAACGCGACGCCCGAATCAAATTTCCGCGCGCCGCATTTATGCATACGAGATGTGCAGAATTTTGCCCCGCTTTCGAGCGCCCGCTGATTGAGACTATTTTCCGTTTCGCTCATTACATGTTTTCAGCGTTTCGCCTCTCGACTAATGTTCGCCCCTCCCCCCGCCAAAACGAAAACTGTGGCGAGAGAAAACGAGAGCAGCGTGCGAGGAGAGCAGGGTGGGGGGAAGAAAAAGTTGTGCCTTTTTCGCCGAACTCGACGGCACATTTTCCTCTCGACGACACGATCGATGCTGTAATTCTACCGAAAACCCGCGTAAACTCCGCGACCTGCCATCCCCGTCTTTCCGATTCTTCACCTTTTTTTCACACCACACACCACAGCCCACCCCCTCCCCTCCGTCCGTGTTTTTTCTTCTTAAACGCTCGACCCTTCACGCACGAGGGAGGAAACCTCGAGCGACGATGCATTTTCGAGTTGAAGAAGCGAAGAAGGAAGGCTAGGCCTTCGAAGTCGAGTGCCGTTCTGGATCGGGCTCGGAACAATGATCGACGATTTGTACCCCTGCGAGGGGCTTGCGACCCGAGCCACTCGAGCGCTAACCAACAGAAATATCGCGTATGATGCCGTTAATTACGGCACCCCTCAGCGATTTTCTCCCTTCTTCCGTATTCCGTTGTTTGTCGTGCGGATATTGACGGTGAGGACGTGGGAAGATTTTCGGGCTTGCAATTGCCGAAGTGAGGATGTGGGAAGATTCGTCGGTTTGGAATATCGAAGCCTAGTGGAGAGATCAAATTTCATGTGTGTGATCCCTGAAATTTTATCTAGCTTTGTATGCGTTCAGGTGTACATAGTTGTACTTAAAGGAATCTTATATTTTTAATACAAATTCGTGACCATGTATTTGAGCATTGATCGGGTGCAACTTTAATCGGACTATGTTATTCAGTGTACATGTTTACTACTGCTTTACCATGAACATATGCACTCAGCATCCTCAGTCGTTTCTTGTCAAACGAGGTAGACTGTGACCCTCTGACTTCTGTGGAGCCAATGATCTCTCCGTTTGTCCTTTCTATTCTACCTCTTTCAATCGTGTTTGTACACCTGTTTACGTACGTGAGCGATTCTGTATAATAATCGTATAATAAACAGTAAGAGACAGCATTGGATTAGCGACACGTGCGTGACAATTTGAATTGGACACAGCGTCGCGTGAAGAAGCGAGTCAGCCGTGAAAAGGAAAGGAGAAAAGAATGTCAATGGCCGAGTGCGGCCGTGAGTGAAACACCTGACGCGGATAAATCCGATTCCCTTGATCGGAGATCGTCGGACAGATTAATTGGAAGCGGAAAAACGAAATCGTGGCGCATCAGGCACGTCGGCTTATGCTTGCACTGACACAATCAGATATTCTGCATGTATCGAGGCGTAATGAAACGTAGTAGGTACCTGTATCGCGTGCATCATATGCTTTGACAATGGTAGTCGGAATAACAGACCAACTTGGTAAGAATAAGCTCGATTGTTTTAACAACCGTCTCATAGACTTTACTCTGTGCGTTCTGCGTTGCGCGCAGAAAATGACACGAATCCTCAAGAACACCAATGGCCTCGTCTCACCCTTGTGTACTGTACTACTTTACGATCGTCGGAAAAATCATATAGTTCGCCCGAACGAGCCTCGATAATCGTCCTAACAAAGGCCATCATCCAATTAACGCCTCCGTCATTCTTCGCCATTTAACACATTTTTCTCTTCCTCGCCAGTGGAAGCAGACAAACGCAAGCGATACACGAATTAATGCGGGAAACAAGAAATTTCCACTCTCCTATTCATGACCGACAATTTACGTTTTCAGAGACTTCTTGAAATTCTTATTACATCATTGATAAATTTACTTAACACGCACAAATTTCAAAGCAGCACAGACTTCACTAAGAAACATCAGTATAATGTTCCATTAATTCTGGCCCGACTACAGCTACGTCTTCTAATTTTTTCTTTAACAATTATTACAAACCATTTGAATCGAACACAGAAAAACGTAGAAGTACGTATTAATAGCATCGTACGACGAACTCAATGCTCGACCGACGCAATAAACATTTCCAGCACCGTGCGCATTCACTTTGCATAATGCCAACGTTAAGCAGGACAAAATTTCCTTACGACAAAATCCGAGCGCGTAGACGAAGAGAAAAAGAGCAGCGCGAGGTGGCATGAGAGATGCGAGGGACGAAGCAGAAGAAGACCGAAGAAGGCATCTGATGCAGCGGGAGGCCGTGACCAGGTGTACGAGTGTGAATAGACCACCGGCTAATTTCCATACACCCAAACCGCATCGCCTCGACGGCGGTCCGGAATTCCTGCCCAACAAAAGAAAGGCCCCCATCGTTTTATCCAGCGCGTGCATCTCCATCTCCGACGCTCGAAAAGGAGTCCGCCTCTTTTCGTCATCGGACGAGGAAGAGCACTCACGAGCCGGCTACCGGATTGTGTGCCAGATGATCGAATAAAAATCGAACGGCGCGCCTCGTCAGCGATCGAACAGGTATCATCGAACGTAAGTGTTGGTGCGGTGCAGCGTTTGCTGAAGAATTACTCAACGCGCGGCGGTCGATATGTTGAATAGTTGTAGTCGTTGCACTTGTTGCTCGCATATTTAGAGTTAATGTCAGGTACGAATGAATACGAATGGACACCGGATCGTGGGCAAGAGAGTTAAGTAGGAGTCGTGCGAAATTTGATGAAAATTGGAGATCAATTTGTAGGAATAAGTAGTCTGACAGTCTCTAGTCTCTGCTAAAGTAGGACTGAATTTCGCGTGCCAGTCGACGCATCAACTATTCCGGTTTACGATTTGCATAGATTTAACACTCGTTACCTTTAATGCCCGACGGTCGTGTGTCGGGCATATTTTCAGCGACGTCACTTCGACGTCGTTTCAATGTCGCTTCGACATCTCGACGACGTGAGTCATCCCTTAAGAAGCGTCAGCGCTTAAGGGTTCGTAGGTCTGAAAGGGGGATCGATTGTGGGACACGCGACCACACGGTTCGAGTTAATTTAAATCGTCTATGCGCGCAATTTTACTCTCGGCTGCGCTCTCGAACCCGTCGACTCTACAGATAAGATTGTTCGCATTTAACGTCATCCGAATTTGCCCTGTTATTTCTGCATTAGAATCGCGACTGTTGATCTAATTCGAAACGTTCCATTTCGCACTTCCATTCGGAGCGTTATGCGAATACAACAGACTGTACGAAATGTTCGTGACTATCAATATTAATAAATTTCTGTATTAATTAAAATAAATTCCTTTCCCACTTTCACAATTTTATCTCCGCGAGTCCAGAAATCTGAGCCGTTTTGTCTCGACTTTTCGTTCATTGTCCTCCATATCGAATCCATGATCTCGATGCCGTTGAAAAGTGTCTCATGCCACCCTACCCCCCCAACCACCCCATGGCCAGCCGCAAATCACCCCTGAAGCAATCTGCGGCATCCAGATAACGCGGTTCTTCGTTACTTTATTCAATTCCGCGGCCTCATCTCCCATTTTCTCACCCTCCGCCGTTTTCAACACACAATGACACCCTTTTCACCGGCGGTCCGGACCGATGTGAGATGAATCGTCGGTTTAGTTGCGGTTTTTCGTCTGTTTTCGTGGCCCGCGATAACTGGTGCCCATTATGAGACGAAGGGCTGAATAGTTGCTCATCAACGTCGATTTCCATAACAGCGTATTCGATTATACGGCCGATAATCGTGTATAATAAATCATCAACACTACATATATTACTTCACTGGCACTTAACGTTTCGTCATTAGCGCGTGAACGGCGAGAAAATCAATAGCAGAGCGATCGAGGTCTTACCGATGTCTGCGATCGAAAACACGAATCCGTATCTCAACCCCTGGCGGAATATCGAGTCGGCGATGTGCACCCATCGTGTCGTTTGTCACTCGACTCTCCGCGTTTGTATTTTCGCAGCGAAAAAGGGACGAGGAAGGAAAAAAAGGAAGAGGCCACGTCGGCCATTGTCGTCCGGCACAAAGGCCACAAAGGAGGACGTGTGAATCAGCAGTAATGGGGATAATGCAAACTACTAAGAGGGTGGAAGGGGTCAAAGGGGGAGTGAAGACGGGGGTGGAAAGCTGTCCACGAGTGAAAAGGGGGTGGGACGGGGGTCGAAGATTGTCCAAGGACGAAAAGGGGTAGGGGCGGAAGGGGATGAAGAACTCGAGAGTGAAAAAGAGGCCAAAGCGGGGGGTAGGAAGACTGTCGGACCAGTGAAGAGAGGGTGTACAGGGGGTTGCAAGAGCGACCTGGGGGTGAAAGGATGACCGAGGGTGGGCTATTCAATCGAATTCGAGACTTATCGAGGATATCGCGAGTCCTGCGAAGACTCGCGACGGATCAAGGATTCGCGCGCTTATATTCTCGACACCCCTTTGACAGAATCTTCCTTTCGCTGCTTATTATTATTATTCGATCGTCCGTCTGCAGCCTGAGTTAGAATCTCTATCCTCTCCTCTGTTGTGCAATTCTTCATAGTTTATGTCCGAAATGTCTGGAGTGCCCAAAATATATAATGCAGTCGATGTTACTTTCTCTCGGTCGCTTACGACGTCGGTATCTCTTACGTTAACCGTACTCTGCCTCATTTCTCGAGATTCCTATCGCGCCATGGGATTACGAATGTGTGCCACGATCGGCTAGAAGTCTAGAAGTCCATAAATAATCGCGCTTCAGTCGAGCGCGCTCGGGTCGTAGGATCTAACGATCCGTGGATCCGATGTTTCAAGGAGCGGCGCGCTTGGAAGTTTCGATACGTTTGCACGTGGAAGTGCTACTCGAAGCTGTTTTCAGCAGCCTAAACGGATCATTTAAATTGACACCTTACTCATTATGACCCCCAACTCCCAATATCGTACATCGCGTAATAGTACAAAAACGATCCATATTAATATTTCCAAATCGAATCCCGCCGACTAAATAATCGCACCACACAAAATCGCAAGTGCGCCAGGCTACAATTTCAACTCCAGTACAGGTGCACAGGTTTCTACATTAAATCTTCCAATGATCACACGGACGATGACTCCCGCCCACACACGTATCGAAGTCGAATCTCGAGACAATCCTACCAAGTTTCACAACCAGTACGCCCCGTACCATATCACCCGAAAGTCTGGCCCTCCAATTCGGCCCGATCCTTAAACAGTCATTCTCTCCGAAGCTCTCCCGTTTCTCAAGCACCAAGAGCGGAACGTTTGTGAGGCCCTCGCGGTGTTCTGTAATAACGACAGCGGGTCCTGTCCTCCTCGATCTCCGTTCGCCGTGTTCCAGCTCATTTTCTCTCCGTCCCGCTGCCGTTCGCGCCAGAAGAAGCAATCGTGACTCTGCGCTACGATTGTTCGATCTTCGATCGAGCCGCGCGCTTCCAGGTGGCCGGCACAAAACGATACGCGCGAAGAAAGAAATAGAGGGAAATGGAGGGAAGAGGGTGGTCGCGGGGGAGGGGTAGCACCTTTCTTCTCCTGCCACCCTCCTCTTTCTTCGCGCCTTTTTTTTCCCCCCCTCTCGACGAACGTAACGAACAGTCCGAGAGCTACCGAAAGGACGCGGCATATGGCGCAAAGACGAATTGTTTTGCGATTTTAAGGTGGCTTCGAAAAAGGAGAACGTTGTCTATTCGGCATGTGTATTTTGTTTGACGAACATATTCTACGTGACATTCTTCTTTCATTCGCGACTGTTTCGATTGCGCGGTTTTAATGGACGCGACTGCGAACCTATAACAAAATCCATCGTACTGTTACGTGACGAATGTGCTCCCATACACTCTCCGTCCTTAATTACGGCCGCATAACTCGGAGCAACGAAACGTTCGACTCGCCCGGCGAACGGAAGTCAGAGTCAAAAATCGGCGACGCGCACAATGGCTCGAGATCAGAATCGAGAGATCGACTTTTGACGCGCACCGACTCGGAAGATCGGGAGGTGGAGGGAGAAAGAGAAGGATCGGCCAACGGCGATCTGGACCGTTCCCCGATAATTACGAGTTGTCGGCGTGGCGAGGTGTCGGCAAAGAATTATCGCCCGGCAAGAATTTGATTACGGCTTCTGAAGGTGCCGTGGCGCGGTTTTTGAGAGATGAGTGACGAGGCAACAAGCATTGTCGATCGTTTAATAACTCTCAGTGGGTGTCTACCGGCGGCAGGCCACTGGTGTTGTTACCGTTTCCTTTCATTCCGCAGTCGGAATCGGGAGAGACTTCGGGGCCCGAGAAATCGACGGCGTTTCAATGGTTTGTTCTCCTCCCTTTGTGCTCCTCTGTCCTTGCCTCGCGCACTCACATTCGTCTGTCTCCCGACCGCACGTGATCCTGCTGCGTCTCTCTCACATCCAAACTCGTCGCGACTCACAATCGTCCGTAAACCGATTTAATCGAACGAGACATCATAAATCCCGATTTCAAAGATTCCACGACGATCGGTATGCGGCGGAAAATAATAATCATAATAATGTCATTGTATTAGGTTCATCCAAACGATCAGGAGATGACGAGAACGAAAGGGAAATTACTCCAAAGAAACGATCGTGTGCTGGATACTTTTAGCAATGAGTGTATTGAAAATCGCGAACGCAGCCAACTTCTTTCCGTCCCCGTTTGTTTCGAAAGACCGAGGCACGCGATAGGAACGAATTCGAGATGGATGTTGCGCACGAACGGGGGTGGTTGAAGGGGTGGTCGAGGGGGTGGGTTGCACGTTCATTAATCAGAAAAGCCCCTTTGCATCCGGCGGGGATATCGATTGCCTTGGTTGAACGGCGACTATACAGCTACTTAGGTCGCCCGCCAGCAGTCCTGCTAAGCCGAGAAACTTCCAATAAACGTCATTAACACTCAAGCTCCGTCGATTCACCGAGGTCACTTGATTGCGTTACCGAACAGTGAGGAATTTTCTGGTGCGAGATCCGAATTTTCAGAATGAGAGATCGAGCCCGACAAATATCGATATGATACGCTAGACGCTGGACCAGGTAAGACGCAAATTATGACGAGCTCGCTGATTGTGCGTCCAAATCCATGAATTCGGGAAGTACATATAGTACTGGAAGTATTTATGGCGTCATTCTTAAATTGACCTCGCACGCACAATCTTCGTAAATGACTCCTGTCCACCTTGCTTTGGCCAAGACGAGCTACAGATTTTACCGATAGACGTTTGTTTCGAATAAAACGTGGAAGGACGTGGAAGTAGGATAGCATCGTACAATCAGATGTTCGAGTGATGCAATAAATATTTCCAGCTGCCGTATATAGGCAGAACGGAATGAACGGGAGGAGGTCGAACAATATGACAGAAGCGAAACAAAACCGCGGAATGAGTCGGTGAACGGGCGTGGAAAGAAAGGAAGGGGGAGAGGCAGAAAGGAGAAAAGAACAGAAGCTGGAAGGCGGATCGTTAGAATTGTTCTGCAAAGGACGCTCCTAATGAAAACTCCGATCGCCAAGGAGGATTGTCCTGTCGGACGTTGAAAGAAGGAAGGAAGGAAGGAAGGAATCCGCGATTGCTTCCGGCGAGCCAAGCGAAGGGGAAAGGCTGATAGACGTACGAGGGAATATAACGCCGCTACCTTTTCGATACCTGCCTTTTCGATATCCTTTGTCGAGCGACTGGCCGTCATTGTCGTCGAAAGAAGAGTGCGGAGAAAACGCACCTCGATGATTCCGTTTCGATCAATGACACACATCGTAGGGTTCATCGTCATCTTTCCATTTCTCTCTCTCTTTCTCTCTCTTCTTCATCGCTTTGTTCAACTCCTAACGTACGTAGACGGGCTAAGAATAAGATTCGCGATCAACGACACATTTCAAAGGGTTCACCGTCGTCTTTGTGCGTTTCTGTCTTTCAGATGGTTCTATTCATTTTTTAGCACATATTGAACGAGGACTACGACGATATTCGTTATCGATTGGACACTTTGAACATCGTCATTTTTGAACCGATTTCAAAAACGGAGAAGGTTATCTATTCGACATGCATATTTTTTTATCATCGCACCTTTTGTAGGTCAAAATGAGGCAAGATTTCATGAGAGAAGCGAAATGATTGAAGTGTTGTATTTTTGAAGTAGTTCAGTTTACACGTGTCTTTTACGTTTCCCTTCCTCGCCCATGTAGTCCTGTCTGCCTTTCTTTTTTTGTCGTTCTATCGATACACATGTTCCGCACACCCTTTCTTCGCTGGCCACGATTGATTGAGTTTCCTTTTTCTCATTCATTGCGCACCGGTTCTTTCTCAGTACGACAGAACGCCGCGGAAGGGGGCTCGACTTTACCAGGGTCACCGATATTATTTCTTTAGCTGAGAGCCAAGGCACCCCTTTCTGCGCGGCTAAGGGTTGCATTGATTTTTCGAAAACAACCCAACTGACGAACCTGACTGCCACTTCATTCCAACGATTCTAAACAATTAATAATAATACCTTGACACATAATTCAATCTTCACCAATTGGGAACAACAAGATACATTTTTATACATGCATAAATGGCTAATTTTATTTTGTCCGCGATGTACACCTATGTCGCGCACGTTCTTCACACACGATTTCATCAACGCGTCGATGAGACCACCTCGAAATACGTTCAGAATCCGTTTCTCACGTCTCCCCCTTCTCATTGCTCCCCATCCGATCGAATTAAGTCTTACCTGAAAATGGTCTCGCGTCCTTCGCCATCGTCTCCCATTCATTCGGGATCAGATTGGCGAATTAGTCGGTAATTGTTGTCCCCCTCCAAGAAACGAGACACGCAGAGAGAAAGAAGTTGAACGGTCGATCATTGACGTCTCGCAAAGCCTGCCGAGGATTTGTTCAGGTATATGAACTATAAGGTATAAAGCGAAGTAAAAAAAAAAAAAAAATCGATGTGTTACTACGTAACAAGGACGAGTCTGCCGTTGCTGACGAAGAAATAGCAAACACCTTCGAATTCACACTATCCCGTAACCGACAAAGATACAAAATGTTTTATTCGTGGAAAATAATTACATTTCTTTATATTTTGTTCTCTGGTAAACTTTTTGAACCATGCATCGCACTGCGTTCTACCGAAAATCTACACATCGTCCAAGGCGCAAACGCATAAATGCGAGAGCGAATGAACGAAGAGTGCGAAAGTGACGGAAAAACGGGTGCAGAACGGTCGGCGAAAAAGTCCGTGAGAGAAGTAGGCGGAAAGGAAACGCGACGAGGACGGACTGGGAAGAAAGAAAAGCGAGAAAGACAGGGACGGACATGCGGCGACGCGAGACTGCGGGAGAAAGAGAAGGAAGAGGGCACGGTTTAATTTAGTGTCCGAGTGCACGCGGCCTCGGTATAAATATTTTTATTTATCCGAGTGCCACACCGACGGTGTGTCCGCGGAAATAAGCCGGTAATTTACGTCGACGGGGGGCAGCCAACGTTGCCCCCGGTGGGAATTTTCGGGCGATTTATGGGATTCCACCGTCGGGCACGAAAGTGGAGAATTAAAGAACACATTGTGCGCGGTGTCGCCGCTCTCTATATAACCAGCGTTCACTTATACAGAGGAGTATCGCCAACTGCAGCGTGTACGCGTGTATCGAACGTGCGCGCAGGTTGGCCTGTAGTACTGCTGCAACTGCACAAATGCGTCTGTTTTCATGGTCTGGCCTGCACACATAATTACGTGGAATTGGCGAAATGTCGAAGTACCGCGTAACTGCATACGTTGGAAATTGGACAAGATTCTAGTTTGATTGTACGAAATAATTATGGGACACCGTGTATACGCTTTCTGACAGCTGACTTCTAATCGTGCGACTATAGGAATTGATCTGTTTCGTCGGATACGTGCGAATACGTGGATTTCGTGAAACCGTTGTGTTATACTGTGAGCACCTACTGAAAACTGAATAAGATTCCATATTTTTTTTGCGGTTCCGCAACCGACTACTGGGACACCCCGTATACATCGCCTAACACCTAAACGAATTCGCCTCGATAAAAACGCGGATTAGAGGAACCCGAGGGAACTCTTTCAGTGTCTCGATCGTTAACGCAGAGAGTCTGACATTTATCGCCGATGACACTGGGCCCCGGGACGTTCAATGAATTTCAGTTTAGCGCGAACGTGAGAACGCTCGCGCCGTTGTTATTTAACGTTGTTATTTAACGTTCGCCGTTATCGTGTCGCGTTAAAACGCGTTTCACTCCCTTTCTCTGTCTTTCTCTCTCTCTCTCTCTCTCTCTCTCTCTCTCTCTCTCTCTCTCTATATCTGCGCGCAAGTGAAAGGTGGTAATTCGTAATCAAGTCCCGGCACACGCGACCTTATGCAGAAGATATAATATATAAAGTCGCGAAGGCTTTGCGATCTTTTCGCGGAATGCGTATTTTACCTTTATCATCGTCGGCATTATACGTTGCGTACTACGGAATACGATACCTCGCACGTATATGGCAATATGCGTTACATACGTTGCAATTATTCTGATTTAACGCCGCAATTGGTCGGCAACGTTGTTTAGGTACGCGGCGAACACGTTTTTACCAATTTACGGACGCGCGCGTTGTCAATGGATATTGCACCTCAATTTTTACTGTGACACGCATTTAACTGGGCGGAAAAACCAACACTTTAGTCCTCGCGTGGCATTCATCCGATAACGCTCGACAGGCGCGAATTATAACTCGCGATAAGAGTTTTACTAGGGAAAATGTGTTCAAAGCGAAAGATAAAGCCAATGCTTCGGAACATAAGAAACGGCGAACGACTTACAGCGTGAGATCGGACGACTTTACAGCATGAACATTCTGAACCGATTAATACACAATTAAGTCTGCTTCGTGACATAAGAAAATTAATAATTACTGGATTAGCACGAAAGATCGGTAGGTCTTAAGTAGTACTGTTCGAGTCCTCACTCGATAGAATTCGAGGTGTTAGAATAATCACTAACCAAGATTCAAATAATCCAGTCGAATTTAGCTGACTTTCTTTCGAGTACTCGAACAAATACCAAGGCCGATCAAAAAAAAAAACAATGCATGTCTAATAGATAACCTCCTGCTTTTTCGGAGTCGGTTACAAAATATTTCCAAACGACGGGAAACAGTCGGTGAGACGATTCCTGCTAAAGCCAGCACCTGCTAATTGGCGCGAGACGCCGGCCACCCGTTGCATCATCTTTTTCGACGCTCCTCCGCACTGCCCGCGGGACTTCTCGGGGACTTGGAGTTCGAATTCCTGGAAGACGCGGCGGGAGCGAACGGGACGCGCGATAAATTAGAGTTATTTCAATAAATTAGCCCTCTCGCCCCGTGGCTAGCCGTTTCGAGCGAAACGACGCAGCTGAGACCGAACTGCCAAATGTCATTTTTATGCGGCAAGCGAGTTTTACGTGCCCCGAATACGCGATCGGGATAACGCGTTTGTTCGAGGAAAGAGATAGCCGACCGGGCGTGCTTGGGACTCAATTCAATTTCATTTCTAAAACATCGAAAGATTGCCGACATCGACTGTCTCGGGCACCATCTCAAAAAATCCTACCGTCGAACGTTTAGTCACTCTCGTACGTCTGATTCTGTCGGCACTCGTGTCTACTCCGTACTGAAACGCCGAAAACACGGCATCAACTTGATTCACTCGCTAATTTCCGGCGAGGCATGAAAATCGGTGGAGGCTGGAGTCACATGAACGGCGAACGAACATCTGAAACATCTCTATACATCGCGAACTGAACTCGGGGCCACTTGGCATCCGCTTTTTTATTAACTCGCACCTGAATGCCTTTCCTCCTTCCACTTTTCCATTCCACCCTCTCTCTCTCTCTCTCTCTCTCTCTCTCTCTCTCTCTTTTCCTTCTTTTCTCGTCTTTTTCTCGTCTCCTGAATACGCCTCTGTGCTCAATAAGACGGTATTCGAAGGGAGAGATAAGGAGGGATAGATACGAACGCAGAACGAGAATGAGAGAGAGCGACAGACAGAGAGAGAGAGAGAGAGATAGACGAAGAAAGAGAGAATGAGAAAGAGGGAAGTCGTTGTCGGTAATTATTTGCCGAGTGGTAATAAATTGAAAGCGAGGCAGCGATAAGACGGAGCCAGAGAGGGGTGGAGGGTGGTTGGAGTCTCCAACCGGGGGTAAAGAAGGAGGGTGAAAGCGGGAGAGGATGGGAAGGCGAAGGAAGAAGCGCGACTTTCGAACTTAATAAGCCGGCGAGCAAGCCGACGCGTTTTAGGAGACGAGGGGATGACGTTTTGTGCGATCGTCGTTCCTCAATGCAGCCAGAGACTGAAGTCGGAGACTATTTCCGCGATAAATGCCGGCGGTGTGTATTTACGTAGCTCGCCTTTTCGCGTTCAACTTTCAAGATACACTCGCGATGCATCTTTCTGCACGGCGAATGAATGCGCGGTGTCGGCCGGAATAGCGAATTCGATGTATACCAACATTCAACTGTCTTCATGCCCTAGACTTGTGTCTAGAGGAGCGCTGTTATATTTTCGGAGAGAATGCTAGAAATCTGATTGTGAAAGGTGTGTTGAAGTATTCATTGTTTCGTTGTGACGCCCGACGACATCCGGAAAGTGGTTGTCGGTTGTAAGATTGCATTAATTTTTCGAACGTCTTACACAATGTTACATTAGAATGGTGTTCAATAGGGACGATCAATGCGGGACGACAATTCCGATGCGAAACTTTGGCGAGGAGCTCCCGTTAACTTCTGCCGAACGGCCAGTGATAAAAGGCAATAACAGTGGCCATAATCGACGGAATCGCGGCGATCTGGCTTCCCGAATCGGAAATCCACGAAATAAGTGGCCTACTTATGCGGCGCTCCGATTTTTACGAGTCGCTCTCGACGAATCGTTTTACGGCGCGGTTCGGCAAACTTTTCGAGGTACTAGGAAAGAGTGAGAGAAGCGTGTACGAGAAAACTTGGACGCGCGCTCGAATATTCTTCGTGTAGCGCGGGGGCAATAAACGGAGAGAATTCGCGATACGGATTTGGAAATGAGCGTTTTATGTCTTCTGCATCATTTCCGCGAGTTTCGTCGCGGAATTCGACTTTGAGAGCGACTTCCTGTCGGAAAATCGCGGTTCTATCTCAAGAAATCGGCTACGCATTGAAAAGAAGCGCATTATTAAAACTGCGTTTCATGGACAAGGTATAGACACGTATACAAAAGTGTTGCGTCGGAAAATATATAATTTTGCATTGAAACATTTTCAGTGCTGCGAGTGAAAGAGTAGTAATAAAAATGTCCCGCATCGTGTAGTATCGTCCAGCATCGCACCCCACCGTCTTGTTTCGCGCCGTACGTCGTGCATAATGTCCACAGTCCTGCATGTGTGTATATATATGTCGTAGTCCGAGGGATTAGGACGCCCCTGAATGGGAGAAAATGCGAATTGATACGGTCGTTAAGAAGACCCTTCCTTTGAGGCTTCGAACGCAGACATTATGCGAGCGTGGCGGGGCGGGAAAGAGGAGCAGCAAGAAGGAAGTCGAAAAGAAAGTGGAAAGAGTGAGAACAGACCGCTGACGACGAGCACAGCATCCGATTCCTCAAATCCAACAAGAAGATCACTTGCGCCTGTTCCAAACTGAACCACAACCAACTCACCAGCCACACCAGAAAACTCAAAACATCTAAAACCAAGAAAATCTCAAACAGCGAAGACCGAGAAAGAATTAAGTTCGCAGAAAACGACGAAAGCTAAGAAAGAAAACTCGGGACGAGCGAGGGGGTGAGAAAAGATGAACTCCGGCGAGAAGACGAAAAGACGAGAGTGCCGAGCAGCGGGAGAAGGAGAGAATCGCGGAGAATGAACGCGGAACGGCGGGATCGCGAGGGCAGAAGGCACAGGAGGCGCGGAAGGTAGAAAAAGTACAGAGAGCGCGGAAAGTGCAGAAAGGTACAGAAGGTACTGAAGGCACAGTGCGCCGTAGAAAGCGGAGAAGGGGCATCGAAGTAACGAGAGGAAAGGAAACAAACTGAGAGTGGCATTGAACGGCTGGGGGAGGTTTATTCTCGCTCTCCTCGTCTCGGCGGACTGCATAATGCCGCGTGTTCCGCGTTTTCTTGTGAGGCGCGGCCATTATAACGACGGCGAAACAAAGAAGGAGCATATCTATTATCCTGCCCCGAGCTGTAGTAGGCAGGATTAATCCGTTCCGTGTCATTATATAATGCGGCGCCCGACATTGTTGCGCCAAGAATGTTACCTGCGCTCACCGAGTTTACGGATTCTGCTTTTCTACCACCCCCCACCCTCCCCCTTCCCAACCCCTACGCTCCCACCTATTCTCCGACTTTTTCATTCTTCTCCCGCTCCAAATGGTTACTCGCTTCGCGGGTTACTTTCGGCGAAGGCGGGGGTGGTGCGCTGGCGGGATCCTTGCTTCGTCTTACGCCGAGAAGAGCGGACCTTTTCTGTCCGCCATTATTTTCCGCTCTCGCGAAATAATTCGAAGCTCTCTCGCCCGGCCACGCTCCCGTTTTTCGCGCGGCTCACTTCGCGCCAAACGGACGAGCGGATATTACTGCGGTGTTGACGGACGATCTGGTGAAAAGTTAATGCCACGTGAAGAATGCGTACGTACTTACGAATGTGGGTAAGGTAGTGTATGAGTGACACGGACGAATGAGGGTTAATTTGTAATTGGTACTGCAAAGGATTTTCTATTTAGAGTAATATTCATGGTAAAAATGACCACTGTTCGATAGCACAGCACAGAATTTTTTGCATTGAGTGTACGACTGTTGATCCTGTCGAAAAAAGAGCTTCAATTGCGATTTCTCGATAACAGATCGTGTTACATTATTCAATTATTATCCATTAAACCATGTAGCAGGGAACACCGAAATGTGGAATTGCTCCTTTATCACATTGAAATGCATCGTCCCTCAAAATTTCCGGGATCTCGGCAATTTTCTTATGTGCGTCCGATTCTTCCTCAAAAGGAAAATTTGCGTCACCGGCATCAGCCACTGCTCTCGTCAATGAAGCGCCCGCGTAACAAGAGAAATTCCTCGCCCGTCCTTTCCACAGTTTTTCCTTCCTCGCCTCAAAGGATTCGCTTCCGCCCTTCTTTTTATCCGTCCTTTGATCAGCACGTGCTCTAATCGCCAATAGACGAGCGTCCCTCTGCCGACGTCACGCCGGTAAACGATGTTTTTCCGCGAGCACAAGAACTCACGACGGCGTCCTCTGTGCCCGTAATCGCCGATGCCTCGAACAACTGAGTTACAATCATTAATTACCCTCACGTGCCGCGTCCGCCATTTTCTTCCCTCGCCGCCCTCGTTTTCCGGCACTAATCTTCTCCGTCGCGCCGATCACGGATTCGCATAATTTATCGTCGGCCAGTTGCGCGCAGTGCTCTCAGATTCGTAAGACACGATGCACTAAAAGTAACGTATCGAAAGAGCCGTGAGCCTCCGAAAAACTTGGAAAAGTGTGCGAAAGTGCGAACCCGCAGAGCACATATCAAACGTATCTGCATCGAGTCACTCACGCCTCCGGCCCCTCTTGCGTCTCGAAACCCACCCCAAGCTCCCCCGCAGACCGAATTCCTGAAATCCGCAGCGAGGAGAATCGCGAGACACGCAAACAGAATCTCTCGGCAGCTGTTTGCAGGGTTGAGTTGATACAACATTAACAACAAGTCGTTAGAGAGATGAGGTACGCACGGCATGGAGGGGGGGTGAGGAGAGAGCACGGGAGATAGGGGGAGAAAGGGTGGTGGATTGAGTCTCATTCGAGGTGGGGGGTAGTTGCCTAGTAGAAGAAGAGGGAGGTGTGGGTGGAGGAAGAGGAAAGAGTAGGAGGGTTGAAGCTGGTTTGTCGCCGTTGGAAGCTGCTTGCTCCGGCTGGAGGGTGAAGGTGGGATTTGAGAGGAGAAGGAGAAGGTGGAAGAGAGTGTCACAATGGTCGTCATGGAGACGGTTGCTGGTGTAGGAGTGAGGGTTGAAAAGAGAAAGTCGCAAGGTCTGGAAAGAGAGGCCGGTACGAGGGAGTGGTAGGATGAGAAGAGAGAGGGAAAGAGATGTGCGTGGAGGAACAGAGAGAGAGAGAGAGAGAGAGAGAGAGAGATGTGACACCGTAGCAGAAACGGGAAAGAGAGAGGCGTATCGCGGGAGAAATGTAAGAAGAAGAGAGGAAGACGTATAGCCGAGTGTCGGTAGAAGAGAGACGAACGCAAGCTGCGGAACGAGTGACGAAGAGAAAGGCATGCGTCGTGACACGAGTATAAAAGAGAAGAACCCTGGTAGAGCAGACGGTGGGCGATCGACGAGGAGATGAACAGACGGCGTAATATAAGTGAAACCGAGACACACGTATGCGGCCTCCGAGCCCGAGTGAAACGGAACGGGAAAGAGACAACGAGGAAGGGAACGGGATGGCAGAGTCCAGAGAGGCAGAAGAGAGGGAGAGAGAGAGACGTGGCCTGGCTCCGACTCAGGGACTCTATTTCCATAATCTGCCGCTTTGTCGATTCTGAATTATGCGACTACGCTCCTCCTCCGCATTCCCCCTCTCTCTCTCTTTCTCTCTCTCTATCGTTCTCACATCATCGAACTGCCGTCGGCTTCTTCCACACACACTCACGTACGCGCCTGACACACACCTACCGTCGCAACATATTCGCGAGTCGTCCGCCCCTGAACTGTGTATCCGATTATTTGCTTGAAATCGATTTCACGTGTTCGGCCCGCTTTTGCATTTGTACAAACGGCCCACCCTCGCCCCGTCCTCTCCCCTTTCTTCTTCTTCTTCCTTCCACTGCGTATCGGCCATTGTCAGCGATCCTCGTCCTTCCTCCCGCTTTTTTTTTATCCCACCCCCTTGCCCTTTTCGAATCTTCTACACCTATTTGTTCATATTCCGTTTTGTGCGTGCTTCTTTCTTAACCCTCTCACCTCTCTCTCTCTAACTTTTGCGATGGATTTTAGGATTCAGGTGAGTCCTTCATGATTTTAGTTTCTCTCCTCTTCGGACCTACTGAGCTCATAGCCGAAAGATCCACTTGACAAACCTTATTTCGCCGCGGGTAAAAACAAATTTCTCTCGCGTGGCTCGTAGCTCGTCGATCTGTAACCGTAGTTGTTCGGAATGTACATGGAAGCTGCTCCGAATACACGTCACTTTCCGATCTTCCCGAAACGCTCAAAATCCCCACACGCTCCAATTCCAGTCTTCACAAAGACGAGTCCGGCTGAAAAAGCGCAGCGCACTTAACCCAGCGTGCCTTTAATGGTTTCGCTTTAATGGTTTGACAGTTTTTATCGGGCTGGACACGAGGAGTTCCGGTTCGTCGAACGACTTTGCCACGCGTGTTCTCTTTCCATTCTCCCTCTCTCTCTCCCTACCTCTCTCTTTCTCTCGATAGAGCGCATTTTGCCGTCTTTATTCAACATACGCGCCATCCCCTTTGCGTCAACCCTCGAACTCTCATAAACACTCGATCTCCATTAAACCGAGTCTTTTTTTCCAAGAGACCGATACTCCCGACTGTATCGGGGTTACGTCCGACTCTCGACCCCCTTTTCTGTCTGTCCAGAACGGCAGAAACGAGGGGATGGTGCTGCTGAAGGGTTGAGCTCCGCGCTGCCCCTCGCTGTCGACGCTTTTTCTTTCCCTGTTAATCGTATTAATATTCATTAATTGTCAGTCAACAATCGCACTTCCGCAATTCGTTCCACGCTGCCCCTGCTGCAGACGATTTTTTTTCTCGCTCTTAATCGCATCAATATCGATCTATCTGCAGTTGAGTTTACAGGAAGGTGATTACGCATTTCTATCTTTTCACATAATTAAAAACGGTCGTCATCTCTGAAACATTTGACTTATCGATAGATTCGTACGAGCAGTTGCGCTCGTAACGGACTGCGGCGAAGAATGGACTTTTATCAGACGAAAACAGATAATTCTCTGCGAAAACAGCGGAACCGGAAGCGGAAGACGGTGGCATAAGGGAAAGTCGATCAATCGAGCGAGTCCGCGGGCTCCGTGAAAGCGGGACGCCGCGAAGGGTGGCACTTTTGATGATCAGTTAAATTTCCAGCAGCTCGCTATTGTTCGGCCACCATTGTTCTAGTATCTCGAGGGCGGCGCTTCCCTTTGTATCCACCCTTTGTGCCATTCTGCGGCTGAAATTCCCGCTTCTCTTTGCGCTGGCGCCAAAGGATCTGTCGCGGGAGCGAGCGAGACGGATAAACGGCGGAGTGGGAAGCGTGGCTCGCGGAACAGGCACCGATATCATGCGAGCATACTGCCACGAATGTTTAGTCCGAAAAATCGTCCAACTTTCTGCGCGCGCATAAAGAACTTCCGCGTAACAAAGAACGCCGTCCGCATGTATTACGTACACTTTTGCAGAGCCACGGAACGCGCGCGAGAGCGTGTCGGTGAGTACGTGTAAGTACGGGTCGTCAGAATCGACGTGGGAGGACATTACCATATCGCTAGGTCGCCCATTGTCGGGATCCGGCGTAGGATTTGCATTGGATTCGCATTCGGCCACGAAAGTGGATCGCCGTACTTTGTTCTACGAAGACGAATGGCCCCAGCCCATCCCGCCGTCCTTCTCCCGCACATTCCGCTTCCAGCGCTCGCCTCTCGCTCGCACATTTTCCGATCTCTATCCTTTCCCGTCCGGCGGAAGGGCTGCAAACCTTTCGACGTGGAAAAAGAGTCCCGACTTCCTCGGCGCTTGCGAAGCGAGACAGGGGAAATAATGGAAGGGGAGGACGGCGAAAGTTTCGTCGGCTCGCGAAAGAAAAACGAGAGACAGAGAGAGAGAGAGAGAGAGAAGGGTGAGGGAGTGGGTCGGGGGTAGTCGCGATTTTTGTACTGCCGTCGGTGCTTCAAGTTCGTCTGCGACGATGCAGTTTCCGGCAGCGACGAAATTAGTTTTGCTAATTAGACGACGCGTGGGAGTCTTAATTTCGGGAGGCGACGCGATGCTAAGTTCCACATGATTAATTCCCGAGGCTTTCACGGCGTGATTGCTACTCGGTTCGCCTCGGATCCTGTGCTACATTTGCGTGATTGGGACGGGTGGGGGAAAATCGTGACTGACGAGGAGGAATTTGGTTTGATACGTTCGCCGGCACCGAGTATTATAACGTGAATAACGTGTATAGAAATATTTGCATTAGCAGTCTCTTTAGGTGTCATGCAATTTTCGTATCGTTCAAAGTTGTCGGATGTCTACTTTACACCTACGCTTCTCAAACTATACAAACTTTTTGTTTTCGGTTCAACACCAACGAAATTAATTGCAAAAATGAGTAAAACACAATGCCCAGCTGGAAGTTGATACCGATGACATGTACGCGCACGTGTTGTATATAATATCTGCTTCTCTCTGAAAGTTCACCACGAACCGTGACCTTTGAGCAACGTTATGCTATGCTATGCGGCAAATAAAGCGCTCTTGAAATTGAAAAGCGCAAGCCTGACGAAGCCACGAATGCAGGATCCGTAGAAAATGTATAAACGAACCGAACGGAGAATTTCCGTCGAATTTGCGTGGAGCTCTCGCGAGATAAGCTTTTAGCCGCGCGAACAAATATTTTGGCCACAGGTGAAGTGCTTTTTTCGCCCCGACGCAAGCGGGAAATCTTGGCTGTCGTAGGTGGTCGCCTATCGATGCAGCTCGACCGAACTGCGGGCTGGTGTGCGTTCGTCCGCACACGAATGCATTCTCCGACGGGGAAAGTGGAGAGAGAAGGCAGGAGGAAAGGCCGATACAATGCCGGCCTCTCCCGCGAGTCGACTTTCCTTGATACATCGCCATTGAGTCATTGTCCGCCTCCCAATGCCCGAACGAAAGACTCCGAGGACGAAAAATTCAATTCAGCTTTTAAATTATTTCCCCTCTGCTCGCCCGTCCCTCCCACCCCCAACTTCGTCTCTTTCTTTTTCCTTCTCTCTCTCGGTCTCTCTCTGTCTCAGTTCCGTGGTTTTCCCGTAACTTTGTTGTTCGGCGACTGTTTTTCATTTTTGACCTTTTCTCCCTTTCTTCCGTATCGACAATACTTTCCCCGTGAAATCCGTGTCTTGGACTTATTCCGACGCGTGTCTTTTCCGTCAGCCTCGTCCACTGTCATTCGCTCGGCGTTTCTTACTTCTCTCGCTCGCTTATCACTCTCCTTCTCTCACCCCACTGCCGGTACAACTGCGAGGAGGAAAAAAATAACGTCGTTTACGCTCGCCGTCCATTCTGCTTGTCGAGCATCGTCAAGTCGACTTGCCCTCGTAATCGTAACGAGATCCATTCGTCTGGCCGCGAGTAATGAGACGTTCCCGAGGAGAAATGGCCCGCGAATGTTCAATGTACAGGCTCTTGAGGGTTGGCAAACGTTGGGGGTGGTCGGGCAGACGCCGAAGAGAACGGACACGTGAGTTGCCGCGAGACGAATTCGTCTTTCGGCACAACAGTCTTTTGTGAAACTCATGCGACAGATGTAAAGTCATCGATCGCGTCAGCGTGACACATCGCGATCCGATCCTAACGAAGTAATACTTTGCGTGAATTTCGCAATCATTTCTATTTATGGACAAATAAGAAAAAAACGACCACCGCTTAAAAATTATTCTTTTACATGACGATCAAATACGTTAATCCCTATTTCTACCTTAATCCAGCATTGACCAGCTTACCTCGCACTGCATCGAATATGGCGTTCACTGTGTCGGCGGATCAACATTAAGAACGCTTAATTCGAAGAAACAATCTGCGCCGCGAGGTGGCCATCGTCATGA
Source organism: Priocnemis perturbator (assembly GCA_963942575.1). Classification (NCBI taxonomy): domain Eukaryota; kingdom Metazoa; phylum Arthropoda; class Insecta; order Hymenoptera; family Pompilidae; genus Priocnemis; species Priocnemis perturbator. Next base: position 9,744,705 of record OZ012656.1, read on the forward strand.
GACAGTATCAGCCTCGCCTTATCCAAAGCTCCCAACGGGGCCGAGGTCGAGGGGGTGGCGATGACGGTTGAAAGACGTCGCAGCAGGGGGTGTGCGGGGGTTGGAGGGGGTTGGAGAGCGAGTAGAAGGGGGTCGAAGAGAGGAGGAGGCGTCAATTGATGTCGTGCACGAGGTATACCAGTCAAGGGGCGTCGGGTGCCACATTGTTTCAGCACAATATCAACCCTCCCACCCCCTCGATTGGGCGCGGATAAGGGGTAAGGGGTAAGACGAGAGGCAAGGGGTGCGCATCTCTGGAGGACACCCTCGCAGCCTCGTTATTTTAATCATCCCCCATTTTATACCCGCAATACTGTCAGGCCACCCCCTTTGTGTAGCCTTGGATACGTGGAATCAACCCCCTCCCCCACCACCACCCCCAACCTTACGTCTCTTCACTAGGTATCAATTGTATTACGCGCGATGAAATAAATTTTATCCTCGTTCCGTACGGTTTCAGGTGGGTGGATGCGTTTTGGAGGTATTTCAAATAAATCTGCTTTTTTTCGACGATTTCGAGTGTCGCGAGCATGGGTGGCGAGCGCGGAGACTGCGGATTGCCTGTTCGTCTTTCGTCTCTTTCGATTCTTGCGATCCTCTTCGTCTCTGTCGAAAAGGGGTTGGAGGTTTAGTTGGCCCGATTTGATCGGCGATCGAGGAGGGATCATTAATGGCCGCTGCCAATCAGTGGCACCCTCTTATCGCCGGCCGACAGGGAAGATCGAGGAGAGGAGAATGTTTGCCCGTTGTCTATCGGCTGACAATTACAGGAGACGACTCACGGATTTCATCGCACCGCCCCCGCAGCCTCGCCTAGCTTCAAATATCTCCGCAGTTTTACGTGCCATCCTCCTGGCACAATGCATCCCCTTCGTGCATCCTCAATTACGGCGCACCACGATTTTTGCGCCACCTCGGCAAATTGTGTAATTCCGATTTTTCGCCAACTTTCTAATTTCGCCGATATTTTAATATTGTGCCATCGCGAGTGACCACGTCGGTCGACAATTTACAACTTTCCTCCGCGGCAGTCCTCGAGGCATAATAAAAACTCCCTCTCATTCATGACCATCTCATTCTGTCTCTCTCTCTCTCTCGCTCATTCATACGTATGTCCCCCTGCCCGTCTCTCTCTCTCTCTCATTCTGTCTTCCTCCCTCTCCCTCTTTCGCTCTACACTCTGTTCTTGGTGGGTCCTGCGCCCCGCTCCATTATGACATTATGTTCGCGGCATTGTCTAGCACTGAATGCCTGAACGTTGGCTACATTGTCGTGGCACATTGAAGCCAACCATACAACACTGCGAACGCTAACTCGTTATCGGTCTGATAGCAACGTGGGGCGCACTCCTCCAACGTCGTCTCTCTCCTCCTACGCAATACGTACGACAACGAGCGACGTCTATCAACCGCTGACGTTCCTCCTATTGCCCGCCTACTAGCTAAACTTTCGTCCTCAAAAATGTCCAGCCGCCGGGTAATTGATCTCTCAACGGAAGGACCCTGACAAAATCGAGCATTGCTTCTCGCACTGGCTGGTACCATAAATCCATTCCGAAACATGTAAGGTGTACCGCTTGAAAGTTTGTTTCTCGCCATAAATACTTGGCAAAACGTATAAGGTGTGTCCTGTTGAAATTTTGTTGTCCACTGCACATGGTCCTCGAAATGCATATGTGCTTTTGAAATTTGTGACAGGTATGAATGCTTCTCAAGACGTATAAGACGCGTGCTTTTAAAAATCTGTTTATGCCATAAACACGGCTAAAAGCGTTAAGCCGTACGCTCTCGAAATTAGCTCCCGCACAAACGCTATTGAAGGCGTAGAAAATCTACGCTTCCAACAATTCTTCACCCGATAATCGTTTTCTCAAAACGTACGAAGGACGCGCGCTTACCCTCAAGTCCGTCAGCCCGATACAAGACTACTTTCCGATCGTGCTGGCCATTGTCTCGCGTTGGTAATTCAGTATACGGATAGTTTGAACACCGTCATTTCGGTATTCGAACACCAAAACAAACCTATCTAGAGTCCTCAGCGATACAACGGTTACAATGGCACGAGACATTGGATGGAAGGCGAAAAAGGCAAAAAGGCGCGGAAGGCGCAGAAGATAGGAAAACGAAAGGACCGGGACAGACAAAGACGGACAAAGACGGCTTGTTACGCGGGCCAGGACCTTTGCGGATGGGCATTGTCTTCGCGCTTTATCGTGCGACAATGTCGCTACAATGGCGGGACAATGCCGGCATTACGACGGCTACAGGCGGCGAAGAGAATAGCCAAGGGGGTGGAAGGGGGTTGCCAGTGGGTGAAAAGAGGAGAAAAGGGAAGAACAGAGCAGAAGAGAGAATGAAAGCAGAAGAAGAGGCGGGGGAGGGTGGAGGGGTGGAGGGCGAAAAAATGGACGGCACAATGGATTTATAATTAGTGGCCTGTAAACCCCCCTCGGCCCGGCTGAAATTCATTATTAGTGGCTTTCTCGCGCTCTCCGAGCCTCTTCCCAACCCCGCTGTTACTCCACGTCTCGCGACACCGACGGGCCAAAGTCGCCGGAAGGGCGACGGATTTTCGTTTCGAGAGCGGAATATTAATTGGACGATACGATTATGGGAGAATGTTGGCGCGAGAGAGCGACGACGAAGGAAACGGCAGGCGAGATACGTGCGCAGAGAGAGTGAGAGAGTCGGGAGGAAGACGGCGAGCAAGAGAGACAGGGACTAAATACAACCGGAAGGGGACGTAGTCGGAGACCAGGTACACGATTCTCCGCGCAAAAAGGAATCGAAGCCCGTCGGAGTAACACATTGTGCTTGTCACAATGCCTGTTTACTGTCTCCACTCCGCGAACGACAATGGCCGCTCGTTCCGCCGTCAGTTTTTGTCGATTGTCGCTTCTCTATATGGACTCCGAAGGGGGTGGCGAAGGGGTGGCAGGAGGAAGCGCGGCCGGGGATAGTCGAAACGCTTCCGCATAATTTATCACGTTTGTTTAATCGATCGACCCCCGCCGAAGGAGGAATGCGCCGCGGAGCGGAAGAATTTGTCATTCTTTTCAGCCGCCGGTGTAGGGCGAGCAGTTCGTGCGGATGACTGCTTCGAAATTCTCGCCGCGGGCTAATTTATGAATTTTGTTCACTCCTCGTGTGTTTGCACGGGGCGCGAAGTAGTTAGCGGCGCACCTGTGACGCAGAATGGCTCTCAAGCATGTTCAATGTACAGCCGAACGTTGTACGTCGCTGACGAATGCTGTTTCGAGATCGTGCAAATAATGCTTTCTCCTTGCCCTTCAATTTTTCCATTCTCTTCTTCTACTAGAACGTTTCCATTCATACGGTTCTTGCCCCGTTTCTTTCGTTTCGGTCCACTTCATCTATCAATTCCTCTTATTCCTTTCTTCGTTTGTCTTTCCGTTGCTATCCCTCCGTCACTCCGTCTCATGGTTACTACTTTTCCTCGGTGTCTGCCGGCGTTCCTTGTGGCGGCCAGGTTCTTTCTTCGTGCACGAGACGAGTCCTTCGTGACGTCGACTGTTTCTTCTTCGTCGAGCCGCGACGCTCGAGTGATTCATCGACGTCCCCCTTTTTATTCTACCTACCCAAAAAGTGTGCATGGAGGAGGCCGAGAATGCGAGCGAGGTAAAGTAATTATGTGCTGCGCCACGTTAAGTTTCGCCACAATGATCCTTCGAATGTTCAGGTGCGCGAGCGCACGAATTGTATGCGACGATTTCTGGGCAAGTCGATTCGACGAATCTGCGCCACATACGCTGTATCTTCTAAATGTACATAGAATACACGACAATCCGGCCTAGCGTTCGTTCAATACATTCGAGCGACAGCGGCCGTTCGCATAATGACAGCATTCATTCGAACAATGACGACGAAATTTAAACAAACGGACATCAACGCAGCGAAATGGCTGAAACGATTGATTCCACCTTATGGGAGATTAGCATAAACGTCAGCGAGGATGACTCGTCGAAACATTCAGTAGCCCATTCATTCGACTCGTCGTCGGCCATTCAAAATTTCTTTCACCGGGAAGAGGAGGGTGAAGTGAGGAAGGACAAACTTCGTTCGAGACAGCTTGTCAGTGCTATCTGAAGGAAGGAGTATGTACAGTAACGAAGGATTAGAAGCAATGGGGAAGTACGTACGTGGGAAGGCAGCAGATAAAGAAAATTTAGGAATCATGGCTATGAGGCGGCTGAAAATAAAACGGGCCATAAAAATGCTCGAATCAAAACATTTTACAGAGTCACCCCGGACGGAAGCGCAAACACGCGTCAGCGACTTCACATGTGTCCCGCGCACACAAAGATACAAACGGGGTGAGGATAACGCGCGGATCACGAATAACCATTCGTTATCCGCCGGCAACAATAGCGACCGACAATGGCCACTGGTTTTCGTGCACGCTTATGATGTATTACGGGAGAAAAGCGGAAACGTATGTTTTACCCCAGTTTCCCCCGTTTAGTGGCATTTAGTTCGCTCCACTGGCTCGTATTTATTTTCTGCCCCCCCTTCCTTTCGCTGCTCTGTCTTCGTTCCAGCGACAGCTTCCGTCGAGATCTCTGTTTGATGCGTTTCAAGCCCCTTCAGTTAGTTGGAAAGCCACCCCTTGTTGGAAGTGTCTACGGTTATACGGTGATCGATTTTTATGGTGTTGCCGCTGGTATAAACATGGATTACGAAAATCTGTGCGTGCGTTTGTAGAACGACTGCTTGTCGTCCGTATTCGGTCCCAAGGTACTGAAAAATATGTTCAAATTCCTACTGCGTGTACTATGATCTGAACGTAAAAAATGGAAAACTCTTACTTAACATTGAAAATTCTAACCAACTAAAACCTCGAATAAATGATCATTTTAATCATTTTCAATAACTCCGTTTATTCTAACGGACCATGTAATTCTGAGTCCACACTGCATACAATACACGAATCTTAACTCTAATAACGATATATTCGAAACAGTCCAACTCCGCGCTTACCCGATCCAAAATACCTTGAACGTTATGCAAGCTGCACGTAACCGTCTACATATGTGTCCAACTACCGAGAGATTAATCCAACGTTTCCATGGATTGCGAAGCTGGTCGTTAGAAGAAGGCCCGCATTATGTCCGCACGATATGTGTACGCACACGATCTGTGCGAGATCCGTGAACGATCTACGTTCAACTACGTCAGACGTACGCGTGTGCCATTCGAGCTGAACAGCGACATTTATCACTCGCCGTTTGCCGCCGCTGTTGGCATCGTTGTCGCTCGATATTATGGCTGTTAACGGGGACGTAATGGCATTATCTGCCTATTGTCCGACATACGATATACCCTGGACGAGAGGGGGTTGCCACTTCGTTCGAGGGTGGCCGGGGGTGAGGTAGGGCGGAGTGAGCAGAAAGAGAGAGGATAGAGAAACGCACAGAGTGGGAGTGGGACATGGGGAATAGAGAAATGGACGGGGAAGTGGATAGAGAAACGGATATAGCGAAAGAGAGAGGCACGGACTGCTAATACCAGTATCGATATGTACGTACGTGCATAAAATGTTTCATAATTTTAGTCGAATTCCGTAGGTTTATGTCTGACGACCAAGGAACGATCGTTCGATCTCAGCTTTGCAATCAAATTAGTATCATGTGTTGCACATCGAACGTAAACGCACGAAACGCAGCAAAAATTATACAACGTTCCAATACGATTTTACCGTACCGATTTGACGGGAAACTTTTAAATTCGAAATAATTGGAGGACGTGTGAAATAATCGATGTGACGATTTTAAGGCACTGATCTCGCACTCCGTTCGACGGCTCGATTCTCGGAGTTTTGCGGGGAAAAAAATGTGAAGCAGCAGAGTTACGCGGAGCAGCCCGTGCACAGAAGACTGCTTCCCCTTCGCTCCTTTCGAGCAGAGGCATCGCCAAGGTAACAGCGCGATTTCCTGCTCACTGATCGCCGACAAAAGTGCACGTTGGACGAACCCCTTTTCCGGGGAACGATCCTGTGACGTTCTTGGTGTCGATCCAGCTACTATCCGGCCGACAGCGAATCATGCTGGCTGCCGACAATGCCGACGGCACCGGGTATATCGTCGGGGATTAGGCGTTTATTAAACTCGCCCGTTTTACGCGGCGTCAATGAAGAACGGGGACGATTTTCGAACTGGCTCGGCGATACCAGCGAATATTGCCGAGGGTCCTTGCCTTATTGAGCCCTTTCAAATCTTACGCCGAAAAAGCGGCGCTCGATACTTTCGCACGTTTTGTCTCGTTCACTTATCGTCGAGTAATGTGTGCGTTTTGTATGTGGATGATTACGGGAGCGGTATAGAACGAGTCGTTCAGTTTAAAACGTGTTTCCCGCGACTATCGTTATGGCGATAATTATAATACATGGGATTTCTTATCGCAAGTGTGAAGATAGTATTACGTACGTGCGCGTGAAATGCAGAAGTAAGAAATCGGAATATTTCATCGTCGATGTACTCGCATCGGCGCATGTGAAATCACGAAATTCTGCCTCTATTCCCGCTTATAAAGACGTCGCGCCCGGATTCTTCACGCTCTTTGTGCGTAATTCGTATCACGATCGTGGCTCGTGAATCGTATAGATCGTACGGATCGTATGCACGTGTCTAATGTTCCTATTCCGGTTCGTAATAATGTCCGTGTTCCGATTAGTGTGCACGATTATACAGAATCTCTTGTATTGGTAGACACGTTTTCACGTATACAGTTTACGTGAGCTCCTATATACGTATCACGCGTGACACAGGTTCGCCGGATGTGCGTGTGCGTCGGTATTGTGAAGGCAAGGCGTGGGTGTGGATTGTAATCAGTTGAATACCAGCCCCGCCGCTGGATACTAAAGATCTTTTTTTTCGTCATGTTTCACATTCATACGCGTCCGTACGTCCGCGTGAGTGTTCGTGGCGAATGCACTTTAAAAGTAGTAAAAAGAAAAACAAGAAGCCGTGAATTTCTAGATCCGTGGATTTATTAGATCGGCGGAAAGAATGAAGATGGGGAGGAGGGGGGAGGAACAAAGACAGAGACAACACGCGAAAAAGTGGGTAAGGGAACGAATGAAATGGTAAGAGGAAACGTACGAGAATGGAATGACAATGAAGGGGACGGAATAACAATGACGAAAACAGAAGCCGACAGAGACAGCGGCGAAGAGGAGGGAAGGAAATGGAGGAGGTATACCGGGCGGACCCTTAATTCGATTGATAATAAATGTTTGCACTTTGCATGCACTGGATATGCGTGGCATGTGGCAAGGACAGTATTTGTTCAGGCACGAATGGCAAATAGGACTGCCGAGCCCTTCGATTCTCCGACATATATGTATATGCACACACGCACCTACATTATCGCGGACTCAGTGTGCTCGAATGTGACGTAAGAACGTCTCCCGTTCGATGGGGGAAAGGGTGGGAAATTTTTTTCGAATGCGGAACAGTGTGAAAGCTCTTGGAATACACGCAGCGAACGTAGATGTATAATCCGAAATTTTACGTCATCGAAGTAACGTTGGTTGGTAAGGAACATTGCGCGGTGCCTAACATATTGCGAATGTATATTTTGTGCAATTTGTTGGTCAGGACACTCGAGTACACGAATTCGCAACTGCGTCAACACACTTCACTTGAGATCGACAGGGACGGAATACGAAAAAAAGAAGAGAACACAGGGGTTGCTGGGAGCATATTGTGCAAACGTATTGTCCCAAGTTGTCTCGAGTGAGGGGTGCAAATGATACTGTTATTCCACCCCTGACGCTCGTCTTTTGTGCACCCTCGTTTGGTCGCCGATATTACTCGGAATTAAGAAACTTAGTTTCTTCACATCGTTATCATCGATAATCCTCACATTAACTACCAATAAAGCTCTTTATCAATAATCAATAGTAACCTTTTCAGAGTTCGTGGAACGTACGCACATAAGCGCAGGCAATCATTCCCAGACAAACTGCAGTGCGAATAATAACTACTTTCTACGTTAACATAATCAGCCTTCTCATCGTTTCTTTGTCTCAATCTAATTGCATTCATTCTATACCCCAATGCTTCTGACAATTACCGTAATCAATCACTTGAATTGGTTGTACCACGTCGTATCTGACAGCAACTTCAACACGATACAGATCCGGACTTGTATATATTACGTGTACGAAAAATCCGAAGCAACGTTTTCCAGTGTGCAAGGTAGAACAGCGTGGCGAGGGGTTGGGAACGGAGAGTGTTAGAAGAGAGAAGAGAAGCGGGAAGAGAGAAAGCTCTTGAGGAGTGAGTGCCGTCAACTCGCGCAAACTTCGCCTCGGAATCTACTCTCCTTCATTTCCATACATGCCAACGACACACTCCCCCATATATTCTCCCATGCGCTCCGCACACCTAGGGACTATTCAGACACACTCGGTCCTGTATCACTCTGCCACGTACCTCGAATATGTGATAAAAAAAAAATAAAATAAAACCACCACGTCGAGCAGCAAAGAGAGAAAGAGAGAGAGAACGGGGATGGTTGTAAATAAAAATCAAAGAAATGAAGTTATGTCAAGAAACGCGGTAAATAGGATCGTGCGAGGAAATGGGAGACGCAATTGTTTGAGGTACGTGTGCTTGAAATTCGCGGATCCGCGAAACAACCGGAAATGCGTGACGCAATGATGACAAACGCTGGCAAAGATGAGCTTAGAAGCTGTCGCGGATGAAACGAGCTTTGACTTGCGGCATCCCCGGCAGACGGCGTTTTCTCCCTTAAGACGAATGAGTCTATAGAATGATCCTCGCCGTCTTGTAAGCGTTTAGTCGCACGTATAGCGTCGTCAAAGGAATCAAGGGAGAGGCACGATTGGCGGGGATGCACAAATGAAACTCCCTCAACGAGATTCCCAAATACCTACATGTCTAGATGCCCAGATCTCCGAAGCGTTTGAGGGATTACTTTAAACATATAACATGAGCGAGTACGTGCTCGCCGGTACTGCGATACTTTTGCCTGTTTCTACGCCTCAACAGCTGCCTAACTACAGAACACGAGGAATACTTCGAACGAAGAGACGAGCCATTCGTTACTCTCGCATTACGTTCGCCCCGTTCTCTCTTCATTCGCGTCACGTTACTCGTTCTCCACTTGAGGCATTTTCTCGTTTCACCTGTTTCCTTTCATCGCCCTCACTTGCGCCTTTTTCCGTCCCCCCCATTCATTTCTTTCTCGCGAAACAAAGTAACAGAGGCACAAAAACGGTCCTATAAATCGGGAGTTTTGCAGTTCGCCCGTCCATCTTCAGATCGTTCCAGCAAATGTGCAGTGGGGGCAGGGGGAGGGGGGTTGGGAAGAGTGGAAGTGGCGGATAAATGGCGAGAGCTGATGGAAAAGTGACGCGGAAAGGAAGGGAACGCGCGCGGAGATACACGTTGTGTTCAGTGAAATTAGGAGTGCGCCCGTTCGCGTCTGAAAGCGAATGGCACTCGACCCACGGCTCTTTTTCCGCGAACAATGCGAATGTTAAGCTAACAGCGAACACGGCAATTGACACGAGTGCCCGCCATTCTCTTTCCCTATCGCGATCCCCCCCCTCGATCACCGATTTTCGTTGATCTTTTGTTTCGCCGCTGCAAAACTTTTCCGAGGGACTCTGCTTTTTTTTTTCTCCCCTTACGTTTCATACCACCGGAATGTTTTTCTTTTAATATGCCAGGTTTTGTCGCTTAGTAGTTTCTGATAAACGTCGAGCGGTCGTTGATTTTGGATGGTTTTATACTTGCAGATGAGAGGGTCGTTGTGTTGTTGACGGTCAAAGATGTTTTTTCAATTATTATTTACGAATTATTTTTCTCTGTCCTCCCACGTGTTTGCAGCTCTTCGTCCTCTTCCGGCGTACTCTTTTTACGCACCAGTTAATGCGTGGCACGACGCACTGCGCGTTCGCTTCACTCTGCGAGCGTGTCTGGTTTATTGTTGCAGGTGCACAGCCGCCTTTTGTTGACGGCGCGGAGAGAAGAAAGAGTCCGATATCGGAGCAGGGTTATCAGGCAGACGACACCAGTGCCCCAAAAAGAACACTGATAGCGTATAATATCAGCATCATGCTTAAAATGCCGCGAAAACTCTACGCATTTACGAAAGATTTTTAACTACTGGTCAGCGACACTATTTTTCAATAAAATGGATTCAATAGCGAATCGCATTTAAGTTCTACAGAGTACAGAGTACAGAGTAACACAGACATATCGATACTGATCGTATACAGTTGTCCTGGATCTAGTACTTTGGTTAAAAAATGACAGTACAAATAAAAATCCGTCTGGCCGGAAACTTTTGCAGACCACAGTATACTCCGAAGCAAATTCCGAACGTCCTGCCAACCCTCCCATCAGCCTCTCCCGCGAAACTGCATCGATATTCGGGTCACAAGGGCACTCTTCCCGATCCGTTTGCATTTTCCTCAGTGACCCCAGCCTATGCACGGATCAAGGACGCCGGTGTTCGACAGGAGGGCAAAAATCGTTCCAGCCACCCCTCCCCGACCACCTCTCATCCCTCATCTTCCTCGACGCAACACAATGGCCACCTCATATGACGCCGGGGGATGACACTTTAAATTTAATTTAAACGCGGCATTGTGCCGAAAACCATCGTCCGGGGTATTCCTATGCGCGCGCGACGTTTTCACCCCCCTTTCAACCCCCTCCGTCCCTTTTGTCGTTTCAATAATGCTCTCGCATTTCCCGTCTCAGTCTTTCTTTTCCGAGATCGTCATGGACTTACGTCTCTGTCCTCTTCTGCTCCTTGCATCCATCCCCTCGTCTGTACTCTTCTGTATCTTGCCCATTGCTCCCCTCTGCCACCCCTCCTCACTCTTCTCTCTCTCTCTGTCCCACTCATGCCGGTGCGTGCACTTTCTTTCTATAAGATTTTTTTTTCGCCCGTTCGTTTCGTTCGTGTTTGCCTTTCGAGAGGACTTTCTTCGACGGCGACATGATTCTGTTACATAAATATTGGCTCGATTTCGGAGTACACCTTTTACGCCACTCGGGGCGAGCCTCCAGGGGGGGTGCGAAAGGCTGAGATTTATGCAAACTCCGGTTAAACGTGTGCTGCAGATGGGATGAGAATGTCTCCCGGCGCGTTGTTTAGTCAGCGCTTTTGTGACATCCGATCTTCATTTAAGCATACGTATATACAGAAGTGCTGAACGAGTATAGGTATATGTAATTAGGATCTCATGTAAGAATCATTGATATATGACTGGGATGATAGTGCATCACTACACTTCAATCGTGATCAGATTTTCGGAACAGAAAACGTGTCCTTGAAGTTTCGAAGCTAAAATAATTGTTCCCCATACCTGAGTCGAATCCTGTACTTTTCTCATGAACAATTCGTACAATGAGTCGACTCGGCCCGAGCCGCGTACAAAATCTATCATCGGCACGTAACAATTCCGCGGCCGTTTGGCAATATTCCGACGGCCAAATGGAGACCTCAACATTCGAAGCGAAAGAATCGAAAGACTGTGGTACGAAGGTAGGAAAGACTGGGGGCATGATGCCTCGAAAAAGAATCATAAATTCCGCCTGAACAATGGCGGGAAAGAGAGATGTTTTCGGGGTACGCCGGCCTCGCCGGCCCATTTTCACCCCGTTTCCTACAAGACTACGGACATCTTTACGAGCTGGATTTATAACGCGCACCAGTTATTATATACGGCTTATTATACGCCTGGCCCGAGGCGTTTTGTGCGCCGATTTATAGAGCGGGACTGAATTCGATTATGGTAAGGGTTCGATTATTATTGAATGACATGCCGTGCATATGCCGCATACGTATCCGCGCGGTGCGTACGTATTTCATTTGAGAACCTCAGTCAATTTTAATAACCGGCTAACTGTTATTGCGTAATCCTCTCGCAAATATCGTTTCGAATATCACGACATGCTACGCGTAACTAACTCGCGACGGTGTATGCAAAATTTGGCCACGCGCTAATATCGTTATCTATGCATTTGCCGAGGGTCACATTTTGTCAAAATCAACGGTTCGACAACATAAATTATGAACAGTCCAAACGCTCGCAATCAAACGGATGCAGTTATCAGAGCATTAGAGTTTTCAAACATACGTTTTCAACTGATTTACAAAAAATTATTTTTTTTAATCTAGCAGACACCCGTGGACCTCTCGTGACACGTTAGTCGAAAATCACTGCATTAGACTATCGGACTATGAAACCACCGCGTATGTTCACAACCTGAAGAACCGCCGCGTAACTACCCAAACATTACGATCCCAAGATTCACTCACCGAACTTCTTCTTCATCTCAATCACGCTTATCCTCACGAGGCACATCAAACATCGGTCCATTCACACAGACACGGCGCCTGGGTAGTGTAACGTACGCCGACAGGGTGCAAGTAACGAGATTATCGCCCGAAGTGGCTGTTTCTCGCGCTGGCTAGCATTCATCCGTAATATTGCCCATAATATACTTCCACCCTCTTAAGCGGTTAAGGCTACAAAGCGGCTTAACCGCGGCTTTGCTCTTCGGCCCGGAATCTCGAGAGTCTACATTCCGCGGATACGTGCTCCGTGAACACGTGAACTTGTGTGAATTCTTCCCTACATACGTACGCATACATTCGTGCGCACGTAGCTACATGCGTCGATAGTCATACATCACTTCGCGCACAGTGTCACATCCGCGTATCGATATCGCGCAAAGACAAATTATGCAGACATGAAAGTCCGCGAATGTACCGTATGAACACGCCGGAACGTATCTCGAACCAACGTATGTGGCGAGTGAAATTATTTTTCATCATTCGACCCGTTACGAGGAATACACCGACCACTTACGTTGTCAGTCTTTGGTTACGGGAAGATATTATTAATTGAGATTTGGTGAATGGGAAGATACGTACAAGCATGTACCCACACCTTCGCAAGGGACGTTACAAATGAGAAGTTCGACAGCAGCGATTTGATTTATCAATCCGCCTGGCTTATATTCTACGCGCCCGAAAAATCCGACTTCCACCCTCGCGCAGGAGAGCGCGGACGACAATGAAAAATTATCGAAACACGCGACACGACAAATTCCCCGAAGCATCGGCGAGCCTCTTGAAGTCTCGAAGCGGCGCATTATACATCCGCCTACTTATAATAGAACGCACCCCTGGTCCCTCCTTCTGTCTCTCCGCCGTAATTTATCACCGCTCATAACAAGGAGCCGCAAGTTTGTACATATTTCAGTCGCGCAACCACCCACCCCTAACATCGGGGTGGCTCTCCCTCTCACTCCCTCGCTCACCGCCATTTTATCCATCTTCCTCCGTCTCTCTTCACATCACGTCCCACGTCTTGCCTCGCGCAACTTCGCGCAAAAGAGAAAGCGAAGCCGTAGGGGATGAAGACGGGGTGAGCGACGAGAAGAGACGATGAATTCGATGGGAGGGGAGGGTGACGGAGAGGGGGTAAGCCACAGAGTTATTATTTATACGCGCTATTATATGTCACGAGTCGTCGGAATATTGTTCAAGACATCCAGCGCATACATTAGGGGTGGGTTTCGGGCACGGTAAGGAGGAGTACGGCGAGATAGAACGAGACAGCAGGAGAGATGGAAAGAGACGGGGAGGGGGATGGGGAGACGAAAAAGCGAGACGGCTTTTATTACCGCGAGCACTTATTTGTTAACATAATATACACATTAGGGGGCGGTGGCGGTCGCGAGTCGGCCACGCGCCGCCACTGCACCCTGATGTATCCGACGTTTCAGGGGTGGCGACGGCTTTTAGACACGCTCCGCGATTTTTCGCCCAATTCATATCGCGCGCGCGGACGGATTTTTCGCTTTTCGAGAACTGTTTGTGGATATTGGGGCGAAGTTCGTCAGCAATACGTAATGAGCAATGGTTGACGGTTGAAGGCTAGGAACGCAGGTGTCAGAAGACGCGGAACTTTGTACTGTTATGGCAGAGTAAGGCAGTCTTGTTCGTGGACCAAAAATATCAAGCGACTTTGCGGATTTGTTAGGCAGAAGACTAGTAAAAATTATTAACAAGTTTTGACATTGTTGTACACGAAATATTCTACTGTGTCAAGGCAAGTGGGCGATGCACGACGGGGAGGTAGAATACTTAGAACAGCCTGAAAATAGAATCTAACTTCTCGTCCAGTACCGGAAATCGGGATCGCGATTTACCTGAATAGCAAACACGGAAACCGACAAACGAACAAATGAAGCAACGAATAAACCACGTCGCCGCATACTATCCGAGCTTTCTCACGGGTCCGATTGGAGGCAGCGGAGCATGCAGGGTCAAACGCAAATGGGAATATGATTTAAGGAGCAACTCGTTCGAGCGAATAGGCCGACCATTTGCCGGGACCAATGAACCTGCAGAACGAACAACGATAAAGGAAGAAAAATAGACAAGACAGCGAGAGATTCCGAAAAGAAACTCCGGCAGAAGCGAGGAGACGCGATCGAGAATCGAAGAAAGAGCCGGGAAGAGAGTGAAACGAAACGAAAGAAAGAGAGAGAGAGAGAAAGAGGAAAAAAGGAAAGAAAAAGAAGGGAAGAAAAGACGATGACGAAGAGAATCGAGGTATCGAAGCTCTAATGAAGAATTCGGCTCGTGGCAGGTGAATCGATTTAGATTCTGAATCGCTCTAATCACGGCCTCTCCCAAAGATCCCGAGCCTTCCGTTCGAGATTCTCGACCTTTGGAAATCGGCTTCGGAATTAATTAACCACGCGGCACTGTCAGAAGGAAGCACGGATTTCGGCTGCTGAAAAGAGATGATCCCGAAAATCATGATGCAACTCGCGGCAGGTGAAAGGGTGTCACGTGTGTCACAATAATATATGCGCATCAAATTGTTGCCACCATTAACGAACGCACGCGGACAGAATGGGACGCGGGCAATACAATTATCGTCGTTGGCATTAATATTTTTCCCTCCCTCCATCCTTTCCGTCTCACATGCATAATCTCCCCACTTTGCAATTATTACTCTCGCATGCACTGTCTCGTAACACAGAGGTGAAGAGGGAAATTCGCCAGGGATTAGAATGGATGGAGGAACGAATGCGAAACGTCTCGAACTCACGTTTACCGCGTCACTGCAATTCCCTGCAGGTCGAGCATTATCGTTGTGCACCGTTGTGCGCGAGGTGAGAGATAGAAAAACTTGCCAGCAGAAGAGAGAGAGAGAGAGAGAGAGAGAGAGAGAGAGAGAGAGAGAGAGAGAGAGAGAGAGAGAGACAACAGCGAGGGAGAAGAACGGGATAATGAAAATGAAGAGAGGCGAAGAAGAGGAGCGAGTAAATACGCGCAGAATGGGCGCGACACGAAAAACGGAGAAAAATTGGAATAACGCACGTACAGATAGCAAAATGCGGGATGTAAGTGTACAGATAAGAAGGTATAGACGTTAATAGACAAATGCGATCCCCAATGAGATTCTCGGCAGATTCGCCGTCGTTTGCTTGGCTGGGAGAAAAGCAGAGGGAGCCGAAGAAGGGAGAGGAATGATAAAAAGAACAAACGAGCTGCGACACGATTGCGAAAGCATACGCCGCCTGGGAGTACGTATTCTGGTACTCATGCAATGTACGTGGCCGACTCTACTTTTCACAGCCTCTTCTTAGTCTCACGCTTTTAAATTGTTCCCCACTAACTTGCTCCTACCATAATTTGACGTTTCCATAATCTACCGTGATTCGCATGAAAAAAAAAGCATTCTACGCCTACTATCGTGTTCGACAATTATCTTGTATCTTGCATTGTCCCATCATACGACGTCTAGCCACCCTAACCCGTGAAACGTAGGAACGTTGGCAGAGGCATTGTCGGAAGCCCCCGCGTTTAATTCGCGAAACATTCAGCAGCCGGAAATCCAAGTAGAAGCTTCGTATTTCGACATGTTGGTCGCATCGGCGTCATAATCGATTAGGAAGCCTCGCATGGGAAGATTTAGTGACTGAAACAGATGGGGTGGTCCGTGTCACCCCTTGTCTCCGGCAGTCATTAGCCTCTGGCATTGTCCTGATACCTGACTGGAGACGGGTATCGATACAAATCGATACTCACGCTTGATCGATCCTCAGGCGCGCGATTTAGGGTGCATTCAACGCATCCGCTCGGTTCACACCGGTTTTTTCGCCGTTTTTCTGCCTTCCCCGGAGTGGGCCGCTGTGAATTGGCCGATTTGCTTTGTTGCAATGAAAGTGCTTCGTAAGTGGAATATCGTACGGCCGTGTTATGGGCCCACTGTAATACACAGTGTGCGTGGCAATGCGTGATACGCGTGTCGAGGACAATTTCGAGACATGAAGAGCAAAAAAATGAGTTCATATGTTTGACATTTATAGAAGGAAAAGGGGGGGGCGAGGTGGATAGAAAGATAGCAGTACTCGAAGACGGTATAAAATAAGTTCGGATGTTCGTGATGTAAGGAGGGTGGAAAGTGGAGAAGATACGGAGAGAGAAAAGTCGTGTGAAGCGGGAGAGGAGAGGAAGAAAGGGGCAAAGGAGGAGCGAAGAGAGAGAAAGAGAAAGGTAGAAGAGGGACAGACAATCGCGTAGTGCACCGGTGTCTTGGACCTTCTGGACACAAACGGCGGCCGTAATAAGAATGGATGGCTTCCCTCGATCGCTGAATGGTCGACTATTAGCAACGAGCCGTACCGGCGACAATGAGGCCCGACAAACTGATAAATTATACCCCCCTATCTACGTCCAACCACACAAACGCATACAAACATACGTACACAAGCATATCCAAAGGTGCACAAAAATGAATATACATAAACTTGCGCGTACACGTACGATGAACTCAACGTGTATAGGTATACGTATATATGACAGATATAGAAAAATAAATGCAGACCCACGTGGAAACCCACTCTTGCACGAACGAGAATATTCATATACAGAGATAGATGAAGATACGTAAGGATGCACGTATACCTGGATATAGGCACACACGCGCGTCGTAAGTACACCGGCTGCGGGTAAATAGAATTAATCAGGCTATAGAAGGCAACACCAGTCTTTCTTTCCGTCTCTCTCTCTCTCTCTTTCTCTCTCTCTCTCTCTCTGTCTCTCTGCGTATCACTCCATCCTTGTCCTCCCTTCCCTCTTTCTATTTTTCTCTCCCCATTTTGCTTTTTTCGTGACACCGATCGAATCGAAGCCGGCAAGCCGGCCAATATAACAACGTGACTACACGATTTCACTCGACATTCTTTTCCTCCCGACCGCTTGTCTGTCTTTGTTGCGTCTTCTTTAGTCGGTGAACGGGATGCTTGTCGTTCCCCGTCGGTAGTTCTTTGGAGTTCGAGCGTTTTGTGTGTTGCATCGTCAGTCGATTTGTGCTTTTTCGGGGCTCGAGGTACACGGCGAGGGTGGAATTAGCTGTGATTGTGATTGTTGGACATTGAGAGGTCGAACGAAGCGAAACTCGGAATGTACCTAATCTAATTAATGACTTCAAAACAAACGAATTATGGCGCACAGCTACAAAGTAACGCTTAGTACTTATTTACTTTCCTTCCTCCCTACACGCTCGGTCACGTACACGCAAAGTGTGTAATTAATAACGCGCATGCACGTCGATAATACAAGTCGGCCAACTTTCTGTCCATATAAATTATTCTCACGTGACTCCCGTTACGTTGTCCAAACTCGCGATCCTTATATCATATTCGATATCGATTCGCACGGGGCATAAACACGGCGTTGCAGGCTGCTCGGTATTTTCGCAATTCGCACATGGACGACAATTAATGGTCGATGCCGTTGATAAACCGACGTCGTCCGGAATAATTATCGTCCACTGTTTCACCGCTACAAGACGCGCGTTGCGAATTATTTCCACGACTCCCCATCTATCTTATCTACTCGCACAAGGTGGGACACAACTTTCCGCGCCGACCGAATTTAATGCCGACGATATGAAACATCCGTATTAGGCTCATCAACGTTACGACGGACCATTAAAAAGAAAAACTCGATGCCATGAACAAAACGCATCTGAACACCCTGGCCAGCCCCGTTTCCAAACGTTCCCTCTCAAATTCTATGATTCCTCTCCTCCAAGTGACACGGACGACGTTCCTTGGCACGAAAGTCGAAAGGAGAATGAAAATATTATTGCTCGATCCGCTCGTCATGCATAAATGCATCGATCCTCCCCCTGCCCCTCTCCTTCCCTCTCTTTCTCTTTCTTGATCTCTCTCCATATGTATACGTGTCCTTCTCTCTCTCTCTTGTCATCTCTAGCGGCAGCGAGCGGCTGTGCAAACAACGATATCCATAATATTAAAGTCACAAGCAAACGGCTTATTAACCGTCTCTTCTGTATACACATAAGATACACATAAGATACTTCATGAGATACACACACTCGGTGCACGTATGCGGAACACTGTCGCGTGTACGTGTGCGTCCCGTGTTTCTTACAACCTCTTTTCCTCCGCTGAATTACCTTCGGCAGAACGGCGGAGAATTTATGTCGCACCTGTCGATGAACCGAAGAAAAGGAAGAGAGAGGAAAAAGTGTGGGCGGAACGAATGGTTCAACGTCCTTTCGCTTTCGTGTTCCGTTTTGCTGGGTGTTGCTCAGAGAAGTGTGCTTCGGATTTTTCTTCGTGCCTGACCGCCTGACGTAACTCCCAGATGTCTCATACTATAATTAAAATTGTCATACCAATGGATCCTCATTACGTTCATCAGACACAAATTTGAAATGCTCGACCGCTGAGATTTCACAGAGTCAATCTCCTACAAGTCTAAAGTTATTGTTTATGCTCTGAGCAAAATCGAAGCTATGTGAAACATGAAAAATCTACATTTGCCGATAGAACGAGCGTCTCCTACATCGACAACGGCAAACAACAATGAAAAGCGAGCGCGCAAAGGGCGGGAGAAGGCGCGAGACACGGTCGGGAGAAAAGAAGAAAGGAAGAAAGGAAAATAGCGGGTCGCGGAGGAGGCTCTCCTGCGCGGGAAGACAAAAAGTGAGGGGGGCAGGAGCAGAGAATTAAAAGTATCGCGGACAAAGCCGCGGGACAAGACGCGGGAGCTCATTTGGTGTCTCTTGCTGAATGGGCGTTCATTATGATGCCTCCCGGACTAACAATCGGGTTCATTTTGTCTCTCCTGCTCGTGGCAACAATGGTGTGGGTGGACGAAGGGACTTTCAGGATGAGGCGGAAGATGAAAAGAGAAGACGGCGAGGAGAGGTCTGAGAATGTTGAGAATCGGAACGATGAGACGGGAGAAAAGTATGTAGCGATACACAATGAACGTAAACTTTTCTAGACGGACGTATCGAATAAAGAGCTCAGAATTAGAATGGAGTAAGAGTGCGGATTCCTAAATTTGTCTATGCCCGAAGCCACGGCTACGTAAATGGCGAGGCTCCTCTTTGGAATCCACAAATTTATACATAGAACTATATTATAGAGAATGAAAAGGAGAAAAGAGAAAGACGAGAGTATACAACGGCTTTATAAAGATCTGCGTGGGGAGAGGGAGACAGAGGACGAAGTCTTCAGCTTCTACCTCAGCTTCCCAACGCCATCTTGACTCCGCGACGATGTTCTTTTGTCGTTTTATAAAGCGGCAGCGGAGAAGAAAAAGACGGCGGCATCTTGGCTGAGAAAGGGAGGAAGTCCGCGGAGATGGGCGAAGCAGAAGGTTGACAGAAGGAGGTGGGGGAGGCTTGTTCTCCGGCCGAAAGGATGAAAAAGGACGAAAGGGTGAAAAGGGGGAGTACAAGAGAGGATGAGGTGAAACAGAATGGCGATATTCGACTTCTCTGTTTTTCGTGGGTTGCTACCGACGAAAGGGCAATCCAAATCGCACCTGCTTTGGCATCTCGAGTCTTAGGTGTAACTATAGGGATCCAAATTTCTCAACATTCTATTCGAAAATCTATTCCCATATTTCTATTCTTATGGAAATCGAATCTTTTCTTAAGCTACTAACATCATACTACCTCAAGTTCGTAGATCTCAATTCCAAAATCCGAATGTATCAAATTTTAACCCACGCCTACAAATCAAGGCACTCTCAACGTCGCAAACTTCTAACGTCCTCCTCAGCAAATAGAAGGCCGAAATACCAGGACTCAGCACCCAGCCCCAATTACCTCGTTCCAGTCTAACAAAAGCGAACGATTCACGTTACCCATTACTCCGGCCAAGCATAGCGTCGCAATAATTAAAACTGTAATTACGCCCGAAGCGCGGCGACTTTTTCTCAATAGCGAACGGCCACCGCTGTCCACCATTCTGTTCAATTCTGTTCCACGCCAGCGGCCACCTAAGGGCAGTTTTTGCCTGCCGGATGCTGTAGAAGAGAGATCTGGACCAGCGGGGGCCAGTTTCAGTCGGCGATCGGGATTGGCCGATCGCAGGAGGCCGAAACAAAAAGACGAAAACCGGCTGCCGACCGCCCAGCGAGGCCAAACAAGAACCGACAAGTGATTCTTCTTGTAGGCGGGATGAGAACGCTTTGTAGGAGTTCTATAAGGCGCCATATTGCTTTCACGCTCTTGCGCTGGTTCGAAGGTGTCGGCGAATTGATCGGTACTTCCTGGTTAAACGTTGCACGTCGATTAAAACGCCTAATCTGTGTGGAATATTAATAATTTTACTTCAATACCTACGGACCTCGATTCTACCACGCATGCATTAAAAGTTATGAACGCAGAACCTGTGGTGCCTATGGTAAATCAAAGAACTGCCCACAAATCAGGGTACAACCACGCGTGCTTTAAGATTTATAGACGTGAAACTTATGGCATCTATAGTAAACCAAAATGCTACCCACAAATGTGGGTAGTACCACGCACATATTCAAAGATACAGACGCAGAACTTATATTACCTATAATGAGACAAGACGCTACTCACAGTATGGATACAAATATAATTGTGCTATGACAATATTATACTACGAAAACTCCAAGACACCGAAATTATATACAATGCATCCGGGAGTTTAACTTACAATTAGATGTCTACTCCTACTCTACATACTCCTCTTTGTACATTCTCATTTTCACGTTCTCAGAAAATCACGCTGTCTAAACATCCACAATTCCGGCAATTAACTTCTAGTCCCAAGGTAAGAATTCGTCTTACTTCACAGTGAAATTAAAGAGCCCCGATGCTCCATTGTTAAAACGACGTCGATGATCTCGTTATCAAACGTTTACTTTCCGGATCAGCGGAAACGATTTGCGTCGGGACGGGTGACGATTGGGTTGATTGAGTTGAGAATGAGATCGGGATCGGGTTAAAGTCGTTTAATGTCGAGCACCGCGTTTTACCGTCGTTCAGCAGTCTCGTCATTTACTTTCGCGATCGCTGACGCGCGAATTATGTCAGCGACTGACGTATTGCGTTTGAACATGTGCGGAATTAAGTGACCCAATTTTCAAGAATGCTGTCTGGTGTTTTGTAACAGAAGCTGCGCTGTGCAAACGCGTATATTATACTCAGTCTGAATGAAATATCCTACACACCGGTACCGTGCAAATAAAAATGACAATTCCTGTTCAATTCTGATCTCATTTTGTCAACTCAATCTAATTTTATTCGGCCGAACAATTTGCCGCCTACGAAATACCAAGATACATGTAAATGCTCATTAGCATCTGCGATTGATGAATTCTCTATTTTTACGATTCAATTACTGTGCAGTTCTGAACTGGCAAACTCTTTGGAAGTGTCTGCGGTTATTTATATTACAATAAAATGCAATTCAAATTTCTTATACCAAAGTAAATTTATCCAAGTTCCGACCGTCCTTCCTAGTAACAATGTTGACCTAAAATATATAAAGACTATATTTTCTATCAGCACACGACACGAATCATGTACACGGTACAGAAACGTAGCGCTTACAGGAGAGCGTTGAATGAAATCACCCCTTGGTCGAAAAATCCATCGATTCGTCGAAATCTGCGTCTCCTCGCCTGCTCTTTTACACTCTTCTCGGCTCACCTTTTTCGACATCTTTTGCCGAAATTGATTTATGCCCGGGACAGCTCGGTATTGTGTCGACCCCGCTTCAGGGGCGACTGTTATTGTCCATTCAAACAAATTGACCACCGGCCAACGCGGTGTCGAGCATTGTCGCTCCATTGAACAATCTGCGAGAGAAAGAGGGAGAAAGAGATCGCTGCGGAACAAAACGACGAGGAGACAGGGGACGAGAGAAAGAGAGAGAGAGAACGACGCAATGGACAGATGCAACAAAAAGTGATGTAACATACGCACTACGGCATTAAATTTTAATGCATTCGTGGTAAGCGTATTAAAAATTACAGTGGAATATTAATGATATTGAATGTCGACGAATTGAATGCGTACAGTTTTAACGTGTCGGGAATCGACGCATTAAATACGAGTGCATTCAACTTTAATGCCTCTATGTGGCACGAATAAAATGCTGTATAGATATGTATGTGATGCTAAGTAATTCAATGTTCTAATTCTAATATATAATCACATATTATACTGTTATAATACATGCTTCCCAATAGTGCTGTAGACACATGGATATTACACTTTTGTGAGTTCATGAACTCGTAATGTATCACTATCGAAAACGATAGCTTTATAAACAGAAAACATTGCATGCTTACTAAGAATACACCTTAATAGAGCATTGAGCTTCAATAGTGAAATCTGGATCAATTTCTCTCTTTCATACCTTTATAACTTTCAATGTCGTATTCGACATTAAATAGTGTTTGTAAACATATTATACAAATTACATGTACGTAGTACCTGCACGAAACATACGTCGATATCATTTCCAAACACAGGCACTCAAAATACCGTTTGAATGCCACAAAACACGCAACAAATATTGAAATGCAAAAAACAAGACAAGGCATGGGACATGATCAGATAAGTAAACAATGATGTATACTTACCAATGGAAAGTGATGATTGATGGGAATCGATGTCGTGTAGGAGGATGGCAGCATTCATGTCAGGAACAGGAGGATATTGCAGGATGCTCATCATTGCTGAAGGCAGCAATGGGAACAGCAACAACAACCAGAACAGGAACAGCAACAATCTCGTCGCAGGACAGGAACATTGGCAGAAACATTCCCGTCGAAGCACAGGACACATATAGGATGCTTACCACATCGAAATATTAAATAGCAGGCACACCGTACTGACCGAATTGGCACAGTACACAAACATACACAAAATAGGAGGCACTGACCGAATTGGCACAGCACACAAACATACACGAAATATCAGGTGACAATTCAAGCATATAGGCAGATACCAGACAAGTACACCAATAAAAAATGAATATACTGAGAACATGTGGCATGGGCTGCAATATCCGTTGATCACCCCGAAGTCCTGCTGTCATCAGAAATCAGCGTAGTCCTGCAGCAGTGCACCTCGTCTGTTCCAACGCCGCACGAGATCGTCGACATACCTTACGAATGCGAAATAAACAAAGGAAAGATCTCACCACTGCAAATTTTCATCCAGAACGCGCGGTGCACGGCGTTCGCAAAATGGCCGCCATGCGCAGCAAGTGATCGGTAGCGTGGACGATCGGTGAGTCGATCGATGCGGTGAAGGAAAGGATGCTCAGGGTTGATAAACTGCCAAATTCGATACCTCTCGTCGTGCTGCACAACTGGAACACAAATTTGGATGGCGGGGCAGGTTTGGAACGGGTCGAAATGCAGGAAAAGTGAGGAGCGATACGCGCCTATGTAAATGCCGGCTATGCTGCCGTTCGACAGCTAGATGCAGAACACGTGACCGCAGGAGAAAGATGCGCGCGCCAGCTGGTGGCGCCGAGCCGAAGCTCGACACTTAGGCGCACCGTTCAAACATAACAATGAGTACCGTTAAGAATACGTATTCGTTCAATTTTATTAATGGCAAGTATTTAAGACTTCTTACAATTTATTACTCACACACGGAACATCTTGTTATCCAAAACTGAGTACTGAGCATCGTTTCCCATTTGATCTGATTATCTGAAAGGCAAAGAGATTGTATTAACGTTAATATTGGTAATTTCAATACAAAGCAATTTTAAGGAACACAGTAATGTACTGCAATGTAACCCGATTGTCACCTTTAAAAAAGTCACATCCACGCTTTTCACGACTGTCATTTCTCGGGCAAATATGAAAAACTCGTGCGGCATACGTGTGATTAGGCGATTCATACGCCCGAAAAAATAGCTGACAATGTAATCGTCATTCGTTGAATATCTCTCGATCGATTTGCCAGTATTTTTTCCAATCGACAGCCAGCACGCGTTTTAAACGTTTTTCGGTAATCAAGCACGAAAAATGTGACGAAATTTTCGTCTCTCGCGGACCGTCGAATTAATGAAGTTCAATTAATATAACGAGCCAATTAAACGAGAGCGACATAGTGACACGGTGGTCGGTTTCATGGTTGCAAAAAAAATAAACGGGCGGGTAAATAAAGCGAATGATCGTCGGGTTTTATTTTCGCGAATTCTCGTGGATTTTTGTGGAATATTGATACCGTTTTTAATATCTTCCATATCAATGCCTACAGAAATATAAGTTTTATGCATGATGTAAAAATAATTTTCACTAACGAAAGTGATTTTTAATGCAACAACGACGAGTTTTATTGTTAATAACGTTGTGTTGTTTTCCAATATCATTATAGACGTATTCGTTGTGATGTTTAATGAAGAAATAATTTAGAATTAAAGATGACCGCCGAAACAAACTTTGACAATAGAATCCTGCAAAATTATTAGATATACTGCAACAATCGTGTAACATAAAATCCTTACAATTTGACAAACTAATTAAACAACTCTTGCTCTCTGTGGAGAGAACCTCTAAACTCTTTACCAAACGCTACCCTGCAATCACAGCCACTTATCCATTGAAAAATCCGAACTAAATATCCTAATTTTTTTTCGCCGAAGTTTATCATATTGGTCAACAACGTAATTGCAACAACTTAGTTCAGTACATACAATTTGTACTTTAAATTTGTCTCAAATTCTGAGATCATTTATGCTACAGGTATCTGTAATACTTAAATCAGCAGATAAAACTACTCACATGGTACACATTTCAGCTACTTACACAATTTCAAAGCTAAAAACTTGAAATACTAAAAATTTCAATCGTGCAGCCTGTTAATATTAAGGTCTCTAATTGCGAACAGTTTAAATAGTATAATATTTCAATTTTCTATAACCAATCATATGAACGTCAGTCGCTCACTGGTAAATGCAGCGACGTCGGTAAAGCAGACTTCCCTACCCAGAAAATCCTCCGCCCACGACGCTTCGAACGTCCGAAATTCCAGCGACGAACTGTACCGAAAGTCGATCACTGATCGCCAAACGAGACTTCTCTTCGAAAGGAAATATCGAGGCGTTGCGAAGCGAATCGAAACGGTGTCGGAGTGGCAATCGGGAATCTCGAAGTGGTACCCAGCCGCCCTTACGTAGGGGTTGCCAGTGTTTTGAAAGGACGAAAAGCCGGCCACTGGCCGGACAATGGGCGCAAACAGGATTTAAGGATCCCGATAGCGTCGGATCCGAATTCAATCGTATTAGCCGCAAATGCACAAAAGGGAAAAGCCGGCCTGTTCTCGCATTATCTTTTATACCCGTCTCTTTCGCGTCCCACTCCTCCGGCGTCGTATTCTATCATTATCCCATTGCAACCTTCTTCAGGTTTTTGTATATGCGATTATGCGGCATAATGTGTTACCGGATTTGACGCACGTTACTTCGTTATTAATGATACTTCAAATACGCCTCCCTGGCCGTGTCTCGTTACCTCATTCCCTGCCTATCGGATGTAATATAATTTAGCGGCCGCGGTGCACAAAACTGTTGAGTATTTTATGACAGACCCTTTTCTCCGTCGAAGACGTAACGTGTGTCGAAAATTTTCCCATTATCCCATCTTTTATATAAGGACACAAGCGACTCCGGTAAATCCCGTGAAATCTTCTTAGCGATTCTCATTCCGATCCTCACCTCCCCCGCTCCCTTCGCCATTGCCTCGAATTTCTTTCGCTCGCCAGTAAAGCTGTTCCGTTATCGGATTCACTTTCTTTCGCCGCGCTATCAAAAGATAATTTCGCGCTCCCGTTATTATGCCCCGCGACTCCTTTTTCTGCGCGCGCGTAGGGCTGGGAATGAGCAAATTATCCGAGAATTGGCTGTCCCGGGGGATGAGGGTAAATTTGAGAAGCGAGACCTCTCGTAATTAGAACGCGACGCGTGTGCAGGAAGACCGCCTACGACAGTTCTATTTCCGTTATCGTCGAGAAAAACCTCGAGTTACGATTATGGGGAAGACTGTAATATAAGAATCGGTATCATTATCATATTACACCCCCGCGCGGCAATAATCTGTGCTCCGAATAATTGCGCCCGTCAAACTTTACTCGAAAGCGAAATTCTCGTAGCGCGCGTCGAGTCGAACGATTTCGGAAGAAAGGCGTGAAGAAAAAGAGGGGTGGAGAGCGTGGAAGTGACGAGGGGAGGGGAAAGAAGGGGAAGGGCGAGGGGTGGAAAGAGAAGGAAGAGAGACTCGCGCAGATAAAGTCGGTGTATCGAAGACGAGAGAAACTGGCTGCGCATAAATGGCTCGTACATCGAGCCGCGGTACGTCGCCGCGCCGGAAATGAAGCAAATCGGCAGATAGGACGTAGGAACATTAGAGCCACTATCTGAGCCCTGAGACGTTTAGGAATTACCAGACAGTCATTTGCAATCGGCCTGAATTTTCCAAGGCACAGATGCCGTCGCCACGTGCTACCCCCCATTGTCTTCTCCCTTTGTTACCCATCGAACGTACAAAATCGGATTTCGGATTGCGTTACTCTTCGAACGTCGATACAAATTTCGAATAAAAAAAACCGCATCGCGCTTCGTAGTTCATTGGGTGTCCAGATCCGACGAAAATTGAGAGACAACTCTCTGTCGATGCGAACGTGCGACGGTTTAGGCTAGACGAGCGCGACGAGGCTCGACGGCCGTCGAAGAATCTTATCAATCACTTATCGCCACCCAGTCGCCCTTTCTCACTATCCCAGACGTTGGCCTCCTCCGAGTTTACACTGTTTTCCCCGTCCTTCTTATACCGCCAGCCATCGTGCGCTCTTGTCGTAAGAAAGAAAGACAAGCTGCACGCGCGTTTATCTTTCCCACAGGCTCGTCGTGATAACGGTGTCAGTTATCGACACTTCCGCAAATCGATTACAAGGAGGGTCAGGGAATAAGAATGGACGTGTGTGAAAGAAACACAGATAAAGAGGGTTCTCGTTCTGAGGTGAAGTACATCTTAAGAACTCTTACAGCGGCGGTAACGATAATAATGTGTTGAACGTTGCGTTATCCGAAAATGTGTGACACCTTCTGGCCAGCAGGTAACGTCACCCGAAAACGATGGACGAGCATCGTCTTACGTGTATCCTGGTCAAACAAAAGTCGGGGACGGTGTGTGAAGCTTATCGTTGACGGTGGATACTGTGATCTTCGATAGGCATCCGGAGGAAAGCAAAAACATCGACACTTTTCACGTACTTTCGGGCACATTGCCGGAATTACTAACAATTTCGAAGGGTAGCGGCAATATTTTTTATTTTTTTGCATTGATCTTCATTTCCGTTTTTGACGATTCTAATTCGATAATCTTGATGCTCCGCACATCACAATGTATCCTTGATCCCTTCGCTTTAAACGTATGACGAAAGTTAACGCGCGCCGAACGAAGTAGAGTTGAGAAAGGAATGACGCGGGCACAAGGAAGAATGAGAAAGGAAGATATATGGTCGGCAAGTTCGTGCGATACAATTTAAGACGTATGCATACGGGAACCTAACGATCTTGGCATGACTCTTAAGTATGCAGTTAGTGACGGCGGTGGCAACGTGGCTGGCGGGGGTGTGAAGACTAATACACACTCGACGGAAAGTTTCGCCGTCCATAATCCTAAGAAAATTACTGCAATACAAAGATACACACCTACCGATTCTCATTATCACCATTAACGTCGTAACATATGAATAAAAAATGACTTAACACTAGAAGGACCGTGAGAGCAAAACCATTGATTCGACAATTTGTTCAAATGAAGAAACATTTTTGAACAATCTTGTTTCTTGAAAGTCCAAGTTACTTCGATTCCTCGGCAGTTCTGATACTACTACGAGCCACGTCACTTCTCCACATTCCATATAGGAAAGGAATGGAAGAGATAGAAGAGGAAACAACGCGTGTCAATAAAAATTTATCTCCTTGCGCCAGTAGAGATTCGCGTTATCGTCGTTCCTCAACAGAGAAAACAGAAACGGAGACCGGCACGAGGTGGTTAAAAAAGTGTGCGTGGTCCTGTATAGCCAATCGGGTGCGTATCCACATATGCGAGCATAGTTGTATATATAAACTTGTGTGTTTGCGCGTGTGTGTGTGTGTGTACCTTGGTGTTATGGGTCGCGTTTCACGCTTGGGTCAAACGGAAAGGGCTGATCGAATCGATAATTGGAAAAAGGGCCGCTGTCACGGCAAACCGGTCAGAGATACCCATTTATATACATTTATACATATTTGCGCGTGTGGACGTTTATGTACGATCCGCAGAAGAAACATTCGTACATCGCCGTTTTTTCTCCACCGACTCTGCGCTCGTAACAATGAACAATCATAACCAAGGACTAGTTCTATGTGCTCATCTGTGTGGAACTAGATTTGTGAGTGCATCCATACGTACGACTTTATATACAGCAGAGTCCCAACGATAAAGGGCTTATTCACACTCCCACAGAAGGGTGGTACGAACAATAACTACCCTTCCGTACTATTCATCAAAGAAATCCGTCAAACTTTGCTTGCCTCACTCGTTGTCCGCAATTACGAATACTAATACAGGGATTCCATCGGCTTTAATAATGACAAATGCAATAATGAACGAGCCGAACGTATTACCAGAATTATCAGTAATGACGAATAAAATATCGTGAAGTCCTCGTCATTCGTCGTCTCGATCGAATTCTCGCCGAGCCCCGTGTGATCCGAACTCTCCCAAATTCCAGCACGTTACACCACCCTCTTCCGAACTCTTTCCCTTCTTCGCTTCGGCGGCTCTTCAGGAAGCTCTTCGAAACAAACATTGCCTTCTTCAGCCGGCAAGCTCGAAGGTCCACAACGGCCGCAGGGGGTGTGTGTGCAACGCGGAGGGGTGTCGGGAGTCCGATATTGCCGCTTGTATACCCGAGGCAACAGGACTCATATCGAGCCACGACAATGTCCCTCATAATGCCGACAGTCCGCCATTGTTCGCTATTGCCGCGCGAAGGATATCTTTCCTGGCCGCGTGCGGTGCCTCCCAATTTCGTGCATGCGTCTCGGCGTTCGTGCCGTTTCACGTAGACGGCGATCTGAGAATTTGGAAACTGCCGGACCTCGTTTGGTACGGCTCGTGCGGGAAAGAATGAACATGCGTGACTAAGTGTGAATTTGTGATCAATTAATGTATTAGGTGCCTCAGAGCGTGTCAGCGAGATCGTTTGTAAAGTGGACCACGATACATAAATTTGGAAACTGGCAGACCTTGTTTTAAAAGGTTCATGCAGAAAATAATGAAAATGCGTATCCACGATTAGTGGATTAGTGTTATTCGGCGAGTTCTGCATCATCGACGAGGCCGTTTCTTCGGAATTTGGAAACTAACGGACTCCTTTCTATACGGTGCGCACAGAATATAATGAAAATGACTAAGGCACGGATTAGGCCCTAACCCTTAAGCATGAATCAGGTGTGAACGATTGGTACTTAAAGCGCCCGACATCATCAACAGAATCGTCTTTAAAGTAAACATGCACGTTGCCGTAAAATCCTACGATTCCTTGACACCCTCTTATCAAGCCCACGCCATTCGACGGTCCCTTCAAACAATTTTACGGCGGAGAGCGTCGAAGAAAAGAACTTCCGGCCGTAAACGAGAGTCGATTGTCCATCGAGCTTTGGCAATGAGCGTGTTCCATCCCCTTTTGTCAGGGTCGGCGTAAAATCGAATTCCACTTTGTTTGGACGAGCACACGATATTCGGTATTCAGCTCGTACTCGGTGGACGAGGCGTTGCCGTATCAAAATAGAGCGCGCTACAATAAGTTATTCGGCCGAACAAAATGGCGGGGGGTGAGGGGTAGGGGCGGCGACGGGGTCGGAGTAGTATTTTATAGAGTCCCGTTCGGGTTACATACGATGAATACATCGCGTGGAGGTGCCGAAGGGTGGATGTGGGCGAGGGGGTGGCACGTGTGTGACTGGAATATATCATAACGCACCTCGCGATGGTGGGGTGAACCACCCCATCTGGCACGTACGCAACGCTCAATTTGACAGGGCGATCCCTATGACGAGTCTCCGATGTTCTTCCAAGATGGTAAATACCATTAAATTGGGCATCTTGGAGGTACTCAGAAGTCTAATGGTTCGCGGCGATACATGTCCTAAGATTGGATGTAAGTCAAAGATTCTACTAAACAATGTTCTTTGGATTTTTTTTAATACTTTAATAGTATTTTACTTCAACCTGGAAGAAGAGTTTTTCTGTAATATGTTAAATTGAAATGGTCGAAGGCACGTTGCTATTAATATTTCAATACTATCTGCAAGCCAAAGAATGACTGACAACTTCTTAAGCATCGGACCACCACTACGATAATCGGCAGGAACTTCATAATGCAGCTTTCTATTTAAAGAAGCGTACAAACTGCACCGCCCACAATGGCATGTTCGCATGAGAAGCTGCATACGTCCTCCTACGCATGACAGATAACCATCACGCGCGTATCGTGCCGGCGGATTATTAATCATGATCGGAAAATAATTATCCCGGGGCGAGTCCCGCGAACGTAACTTTCAACGACGCACGAATAGACTTTACCAACATACGAGTATAACAAAACGTAACCGCGCGTAAGCGTATGTAAACGTGTATAACACATGGCACATCCACGTGAATCGCCGCTAATTGTGAGGAATGGTCTCGAACTGACGCCGCTGGCCGCTTGATTCGACAGACGATATGTATCCGACGTATACCGGTCTTCTTATTGTAGAAACTAACGATTCCCGCCATGTGAGGTATCACACCGACTACCGCCGCCTTCTATTCTCCGGATTCTATCACCTGCGGTAGTCTATCAATAATGTTTAATCGTCCAACGATTAACAGTCTTCGAAAGAAGCCCACTGCCAGGATCCTTCAAAAAAACTAACCCCAGCGACAATTAGCAGACACCTAAATCAGTCGCAAGCGGATCGATGCTTCGAAGAGAATCTGCCGAAAATCGTCGTCTGGAATTTCGCGCGACTCCTTGAATTCCAGGATGCAAAGCCCGTTCGCGTTTCCGGTATTCAGCAGTGAAGCAGCAGGTCGGCAGAACGGGCAGCGATAAAAGGACAACAAAACGCTACGGGGCGTCGCGATTAACTGAAACAACCGGCCCGACAATGGAGTAATCAGCGAGCTTTTCGACGCTCACCCCCTTTCCACCCTTTGCCTCTTTCTCTCTCTCTCTCTCTCTCTCTCTATTTCCCTCTCCATCGCTCGGTCTCTCTCCGTCCTCTCCATCCGTTTCTCTCTTCATCCACCGACTCAGCCCCGTTGTTGTCGCTTCAGCAATCGCAACGATGATGCTCTCCCGACTGCATTGTCGTGCGGCATTGTTTTCGTCATTGTGCATCGACTGCAACCATTCTCCTTCTCTTTCTGCAACACGCCGCTCCTGTAATTCGGCTTGAAGACAGATGGATGGGATTAGATTTCTGCCGGGGCTAAGTTCTTTGCACTCTCACTCGTCTACTCCGTTGGGAGTGCTAATACAGGACATTGAACGTCGCTGACAACGGATACCCATATAGTCCAGCGAAAAATAGGTAATATTTGTCGCATCATTTCGGATATTAATTTACACTTCATTCTTCACTATGAATTCGTTGCAATTCAATCGCGTCGATTACAAACTAATTTGTCCGAAAACAGACGAGAGTTTTCGGCGACCCGTCGTGAGCTGTGAAAAATCGTTCCTAAGTGCCCTGTGTGCCTCTGCACCTAATCGAGCAAGATAAAAGTGCGCGACGGAGAAGCGGAGGCGAGAAACTAAGGAGGCAGAACGCCGAAAAGCTGGATTGTTTCATTGATGAGCGAGCATTCAGGGGAGTGTCGATTTGTACACTCTGCTGCGTAGATGCTGTCAGTCGTCCTATTAAAAAAATTGGGGTCAAAACTATCTCGTCGCACATTAATAATCTTACAACAGACGCAACGATCATATAGCAATATCTACGGATACATACCACAATATAATGTACGTGTACTAGAATTGCAAATAAATCTCATCGATACGTAACAGAAACGAAGATGACCAGTCTGATTATGAACGAAAGATATTCTAAGCATTGTATCAAAACTGATTTAACAGAATGATTGTTGAAAGCTTTTACCAGCTTATATCGACGTTTGTACATCTTTGTACGTTAAATTTTCGTAATAATTGCTTTCATAATTCACGTCAACAGTTTTCACGTCACCATTACAATAAACCCGGCAAATAAAAGGTAGACAGAATAAAGGTTGCATGATGCGGAAAATTGAGCTATCGACGTCGTGTTTGTTTCTAGACAGCATCGACGGTGCAAATTGTACAGAACCAAGGGTTCCCGTGCTACGGCGTTTACGAGTCCGCCAGCAACCCTCTTTCGGACCACGCCGGCCGATGAATGGTATAATCAGTGGTCGCGTGGCACCCCATGGCCGATAGAGGGAAAGAGAGCCGATAACGGCGGAAGAGAAAGAGACCCGCGACGGGAGAAGAAAGAAGGGGGTGGTCGAAAAGTGTGAGCGTAATAGGACCGACACGTCGAGAGTGAAGATAAGGAGACGAGGCGCAAAAGAAGCTGAAGAGAAGGGATTCTGAATTTACTGCGTTCCCGAGAACGTAATTATATTTGAAGGAACCGAAATAGAGAAGATAAGAGGCGCGCCGGTGTAACAAATTTCAAGAGAAGGCAAGAGGCAGAACGCTGACTTCGTTAAGGTCCACAGAAATCGGATTCGAAGCCAGCGAGATTCCGTCCGATCTTCAATCTTTTCAATACGTCAATAAATTGTGGTTACATCAGATTTAAGGTCACGAACCGATGGGAGCCTTAGTTCTGTTTCGTTGAGTCAGTTAACAATCGTCGTTGTATCTGTTTCTCTGAAAGGCCATCACGTCCTTATACGACACCAACGAATTCTCGTTTACCCCGATCCCCATTTTTTGCGTCGACGAGAAAGACCGTTGCACGTGCTAATTGAAGCCGGGCCACGGGTAGATAGGGGCATTGTATCGGCGCGGAATCGTGTGGGAGGAGAGAGGTCGACCCTTCTTTCTTCTCTCGCCGATGGCCGATAAAGATCGCGATCACGCCCCGCAAACGACGAGGGTTGAAAAGGGCTCGAAAGTTGACATTTGATCGCTGTCAAGCCGCGTGTCGACGATGATAGTTGAACGGATAGCGGTTAATGGCTGTGTAAAGCCTATGTAAGGCGAGGACAATTGGCTCAGCAAAAGAAGATTGACTTACTCCAAGTCGATCGATGAAATAAAAAACAAAAATAGCAAATAATTTTCGACAAAGCTAACAACTTAATAGGGACCGATTTAATATGCAACCGTGACCCGAATACAGACGACTGCATCAATGGCCTGCAAAACTTACGCAAAACCACTTGCTCCCGTTACCGGAAATCGATCGACATAAAGTACTCTCCGTCTCTCCATTGACCAATTCTGTATAATTAACGCCAACTACTCGCTTCTCTTCCCTGCGACCCATTCAATCATCCGGCCCAGTTTACTCAAATCATAGGGCACTGTCCCGGAGCAGCGATTCGACCGTCTTCCATTGACTTTCCGCTCAACTGTCCGCCAGATAATTGACACCAACTACTTTCCTAGCCACACCCCATTTAACATCCAAATACTTGCCATGAAACCACACCCCGTCCAACTATCACTGACTCGCCACGCGAGCGGGAGTGAGATGGCTCGACGACCATATCGTCGAAAGCGAGAAAGCGAAAGGAACCTTCCACCTGTTGCGTCCTCTGCACCCTCCGGTCCGCCATGTCGGCGAAGGAGCCAATCGTGGGTGTCCATTAGCCTGGTGCGATGGTGGGAGCGCGAGCACAATCCTGGTTGGCCAATCCAGAGTTTCCCACGTCCCACGGGAGCCCAGCTCGGAGTTCGCTGCAGACGTTCCGGCGGCAAAGTCCTTCGAGTCCTTCGCCAGGAAACGTTCTTACGGAGCGAGATTTGCGAATATCGAGACGGACGACGAGGGTCGAAGAAAATTCAGGAAGACCGAAGACAGTGCACTGGTGCTTCTAACAGTATTCAGAGAAGACTTTGAACTCGTACGGTGAAAGGGTGAAAGATTTGTTAAAGGACGCTCGTGGGTAATTTGTTAAAGGTGTGGAACTTTGGTGCTTGTCGGGTCGAGTTCGCGGATGCTGTTGGAGGACGATCTGATGATGTGGTATTGATGACAGGTATCGAAGCGTAGAAATCGGAGGGTATAGATTCGTTTATCGGTGTGAAGGACTAGAACAGTGCGTCGACGGGAGGAAAGGGTTACAAAACTACCTGTACCGGCGTTCTCTCAAGTATGTCACTTGGAAATGCTGAGATTTGAGCGTCTGTTCGATAAAGAAAGGCATGACAGCGCGTGGAACGATCAGTTCAACCTGTGCTTCAGCTTAATCTTTGATCATTCCCGAATTTGGGATCAAAAGGTCTGACAAGTCGAAGTACCGTAATTCCGAGCACGTTCTAACGCGAGAAAGTGTGACATGAAGCTCTCCCGTTGACCATGTGACAACGTTAAGGACGTTACAAACCACGGATTCGATCATTTTTCCACGCCGCCTGTTCGAAGAAGCTTCAACGGTGGATATCAATTCGAAATTGTCCAGTCCCATCGACATGTCGTCGAAAACGCTTCACAACGAGCACATAAAACGGCCGATGAACGCGTTTATGGTGTGGTCGAGGGGACAACGTCGGAAAATGGCACAAGAGAACCCGAAGATGCACAACTCTGAGATATCGAAGCGGCTGGGCGCCGAGTGGAAATTGCTGAGCGAGAGCGAGAAACGACCGTTCATCGACGAAGCGAAAAGACTGAGGTAAGTTCCCATCATGATTACCTACCACAAAACGCGTACCACACAAACAAACCACACATCCAATAACAACGATGACGCACAGAACGAGTGCGAAATTCTTTCAAAAATTCAAAGACCATTCCACAATTTTCAATAACAAAAGAACAGTCCTCTAGTACCGACAACACGAACCATTACCGTATACCAAGAAAGCACAATAAAAGTACCACCGCGACGAATCAATCAATTATACCAATGCACAGCCCCGAGCGCACAGCTTGCGATCTTCACACATTTTCGAGCGTCGCACACGTCGAGTCGATGAAACGCCTCGACAAGCATGCAAATTATCGCGATCCCTCGATCGTTCGATCCTCGTTCGGCAGCTTTTCCCTGGCGAGACTAATTGCTCTTTAGTGACGAACACTCCGGCGAAATGATTGCATTGAAGCGTATCTGCAGGAGCGTGGGGCTCAGAAGCTACGAGATGGGGGGTAGAACGGGCCGAGCGAAGGGATGGAAAGGGGTGCGATAGAAGGTGGAGGGGTGCCTCGTAGTTCATAATACGGTACATTGTTGCTAAAGCTAAGGGCGTGCTACGCTAAGCCCAGGGGTGCCTCGAATGGGCTCATATTTACAGGGGGGTGGAGAGAGAGATCGGCCTCTTTATTACCGGCACTGAATATTTAATCACTGTTATGAGTTTATTTAGCCGCGAACGATGAGCGCTGATTGCGGGGTAATACGATCCTTAGAACGCCGTATTACGGACTTCTTTTTCGCGGCACAGTAAAGGGATCTTAACGATAATGTGATGAGCTCGCCGAGACACTCGGAAACCGTTCAACGACTAATGTGCCACGAGATTAGCGTACTGGTGTTATTAAATTTCCGTAGACTTATCTCGTTTCGATTACGGACTTCTATCGCATCGCAAAAATTCTGTGTAATTTTCAGTCTTCCCAACGAACGAAACGTCTCAATGATTAATAAATTCGTCGCACGTTTGAAATGCTACGGATCAGGGATCAAGCACTGAAATCTTTGATACAGTCCCTGTGCCAAACGATACCTTTCGGCAAGCACACGTTCTCCGAGCGTGTGGCTCATAAAGAACGAAAAAAAAAAAAAAAAAAAAATGGCTTCGCGTTTGTCGGGACTAAAGATTCGACTGCCGTAAAACGGCGCGCTCGCTTTCGCTCGGTCGTAAAATAAATAATGGAATAATAAAGTCGTTCCTCCGAAAAGCGCGCGATTTGCTTTCAATCGGCGTGTGTTCGTTTATTCGGTGGATCTATCCCTTTCGGCGAGCTCTCTCCTCGCGAGAGAAAGCGAAGGAGACAGAAAGAGAGAGAGAGAGAGAGAGGGAGAGAGAGAAGGGGTGAGCGAAAAAAAAAAGGAGAGGGTAAGCTGCCGGAAATTTCGAGGGGGCCGTTACGTCGAATCCGCTTTTCTCCGCGGTATGCCGGGCGGTTATGCTTTCAATGCAAAATGTTATTTCTTTTCTATCGATCGAGACTTATCTCGCGCCAAAATCCTTGCTCCAATCTACGCGCCGCGTTTTCCAGCGCTCTCCCCGAATACGGCGTATATAAGGCGGAACTGCGAACGAAGAGTGTGAGAATAGAGAGAACCCACGCGCACGATCGAAAGTAACGTTTCCCACCCATTTCTCAGGCATTCCGTACCAGTTATCCGGAAAGACTCCGTCCTCAACTGTCTTCGAATCCCATTCCGCGTTCCAGTACGAACCGCCCAAAAAATTGGAAAGCATCGAGAGAGGGATGACCGGCTCGAAAGGATAGGTTTCACAATCTAAGCGAGCACTATCCACGTAAAATGTCGCGTCCCCTCCCAATTCCCATTTAGTTCTGCGACAAAAACAGCGTAATACACCGGTCACGCCGAATTTCACATCGAATAGCTGCGAGCCCAGTATCGTACAAAAGCGCAGAAAAAGTGTCGAAAGGGTGAAAAAGCGTCGGGAAAAGGGCTAAAAAAGCAGAGAGACAGAGAGAGAGAGAGAGAGAGCGTCGGGGGTGGGTTCGCGCGTGGAAATTCGTCGGCGAATCCGCTTTTCTGGCGGATGGCAGTGACGGGCTCTGAGGACGATAGAGACGACGGTGGCTGATGAGGGTGGGTGTGGGCGGCGGGGGTGCGACGTCGGTGTGGTGGTGGTCGTAAAATAAAGAAGAGAGGGGCACGATAAAGTCGCTTCTTCCTGGTCGGTCCCTCCCACCCCCTCCCCGAAAGCCGCCGTCACTCCGCTCCGACGTAATCTGTCCGTTCGTTCACGGCGACTCACAATGTGGCCCCCGAGATAACAAATAAAGCCCCATTGTCGCAATTGTGTGGATTTAAAAGGATTTGCGCTCCTCCCCTCTCGCTGCCCGCGCGGCGATCGCACTTCTCGCTCTCGCGCCACTATCTTTCCCTCGCTATTCTCTGTTCTCTGTAGAGACACCTCTTTCTCTGCGCGCCCCCTGTCTTTATCGCTATCTGTTTTCCACTACTTCTCTCGGCTCCCACTGCTCTCGGGTCTCCTCGTCGTTTCTTCTTTCTTCGCACTTCCCTGATGTCAGAAATGAAAGAGTTTCGAGGTGCATCGATGGGGGATTATGAAATTATGGAAACTGGCTCGTTAATGGATTTGTTTGCCAAGTGTAATTGTTAATTATTCTGTGTTCTCTGTAGAAAAACTCTCTCCTTCTCTCTGCTCTCACTAACGAGCTTCAAAGAGAATGGATGATGTTTTAACAAATTATT
The DNA here is from genome assembly GCA_963942575.1 of Priocnemis perturbator. Classification (NCBI taxonomy): domain Eukaryota; kingdom Metazoa; phylum Arthropoda; class Insecta; order Hymenoptera; family Pompilidae; genus Priocnemis; species Priocnemis perturbator. The sequence continues at coordinate 9,782,774 of OZ012656.1, forward strand.
TTTATGTCAGGGTACTGTACTACTACGTAATACTATTTTTTGTTGTCTATAGAGACACCTTTTTTCCGAACGTCTCGTTCATTCTGTTCTCCCCATTTCTTCGATCTCTACCCATCCTTTTTACGACGTGAAACGCAAAAATCTTCAAATCACATTAACGAAAGTTCCGCGAATCACGGAAAAAGTCTGCCGAGCAATTCCGTTCAACAAGCACCGCGCGTCGCGATCCGCAGGAACTTCCAAAATGACCCCGCGCTCCAATTCTGCGCGTCGGCGCGGGAACAAATCGACGCCGTTTCCATCTGATTCATTCGCTCGCGGCGATGCACAATCGTAACTAATTGTTATTGTTTCTTGTTACGGCGGCGCAGCTGCAGCGGCGAACGGCGAAGCTTATGTCATCGAGAATGATATAACGCGTTGTTTATCGTCCGGCGCGGGGATGGGACGCGCGGGGGTGGCGGCTGGTAGAGTCAGAGAGAGGGGTGGGGTCCGAAGTGTCGGTAATAGGCGGAGGAGAGGCGGTTCGCGAATTGTAAAGATTACGCCCGATGTTTATGCATTTATGCTGAATTATTGTCGGCGCGGCTTTACCGATGTTTATGCTGATTTACGCTTTGTGCTATCTGCCGGGACACATTGTCCCGGAATTATTATTCAAGCGCCTCCATTGCGTCATTCCGAGTATTTACTCGTTGCGCATTTAGTTGCAATCTCTCCCTCCCCTTCTGTTCCACGCTTTCTCTCTCGCGGTCCCTGCTCGAGAGCGAGAGCCATTCCCTTCGCCTCTCCCCCGCCTTCCTCCTTCTGTTTTTTGCCTCTCCTCTCGCCTCTCGTCTCCAACTCTCCACGCTTTTCGAGCTTCTTCCACGCCCGTTCATCCGTGCCTCGTCACTTCTCTCACTCCACTTTCTCGCGCCGCGCGTCTCGCTCAACGATTCCCACCCACCGAATGCCCGGCTGTCTGAAAACAACGGCGCGCGAATAAGAGGACGATCTTTTTAATCGCGCGCCCATACGCCCGCGAAAAATCTGCCTCGGCAATGACGTTAACAGCGGCACGTTCGGTGGGACGAAAGTAACGAAGTTTGCGAGGCGCCTCGAATCGGGAGCGATCCTTTTTTGAAAGTGAGTTTAATCAGGAAACGTAAGCATATACAGTATAACGTCCCAGTAAACTAAAGGAGCTCTTTTTTGTGGGTGAGGTGAGCTGCATTAAATGTTGCATTATATCAGAGACATTAAATAGGCATATCGCGTGCGCAGAGCAGAAATTTGCCCGGTTATTTCCGCGGGTGATCAGCTAGAAAATACAAATTTACGTTCACAGGAAAATCTGGTCTTCCTCTTTTAGACATTTAGATCGCGCGTAATCACGCTAGCCCGATATCCCATTGTCGATTCAATGATAAATAAACCGAGCACACGCCGCGCCATTCTTGAAGCGAGCGCGACATTTCTCCGGCAATACACCCTCTGTATTCCCACTTCCCACCCGCTGCTCCACCCCTTTTCTTCCTGTCTTCCCCGTTTCCGGCGCGATTCCTCGGCGTACACGAAAAAGCACGCTCCCCCTCTCCCTCCGTCCGACGCCTTCACCTATCTCTCTCGCTTTCTTTTATCTCCGCGAGGCGAGGCATAAATAAGGACTGCGTTTGTGCGCCGCTTGGGTACATAATGGAGTATTATGTGCCGGAGATACCGCCGCCCCTCCTCGCTCCCCCGCACTCTACCTGCACCCCCTCGCCCGGCCGCACCACCCTGTGTGTACAAGATATTTACCGCAAATACCCATGGTGCCCCGTATCACGTCGCCGGCGCAACGATAATACGTCCCTTTGTACGGATAACAGGCGTCTCGTGAGCAAAGTTTACAAAATCGTCGCTGTCGGCCGAATTCCACGGGACGCGAGTCTCCTTTATCGCCGGCCAGATAGAGAGACAATGTCTGTTGTGTAATGCCTCGCGCCGTGGTCGTCGGGAGGGGGGGCATGTATTTCAGACTTTCCGTTTTTAATCGTATTCGACGCGATTGTGAGGTGCCTGTGTTAGAGACGCGGCGGTTGCAGCGAAGATAGAGGTATATGACGTACAAATATCGTGCGCTCGGAATGTCGAATGGTATGAAGAGTTGTCCGCGAGACTGTGGATGTCGTGGAAGTTGGAGCGTCAAAGGCTTATTCGCTTATTGCGTCGCGGAGACAGAACGATTTCATTTATTTGTATTATATGCAGCGAATAAATGTCTGCGCGCCGCGGAGCGCGAAAGGGAATTTTTAGAGAGCCATTGAAACTTTGTACGCGATCGCGTGTGTGCGACGCGAGCGTGCGCACGCGTGCGAACTTTTTTTCTTTTACCCGCGCGTTCCTTTTTTTTTTTTTTTTGTTCATTTTGACGAGCGCGAAAATGGCAGCGCTCGACGGTCCCTCGAGATAATATTCACTCCCGTGTTCTCGCGCCTATAGTTCACTGCCAAATATGCCGAACGCGTTAGAATGAATGGAAATAGATAACAGGTAGGCCGGGGGAGAGTGTAATCCCGAATGGAATCGATCGCAGTTGTATGGAAAATGATTTTTATGATTTTTTCGCCCTCGACCTCCCAACCTGCCCAGACAATTCGTATCGCTGTGTATATTAACTCGGCGATCGACATTCCTCGCGCCGCGTGTCCGCCCGAAAGTGGTCGCGAAGAGTACGAGTGTCGCGAGAGAGCGTATCATTGCCAGGGTATTAACCCGGTGTCTATTTGCCTGAGACTTCTCGACTTTTGAAAGGCCACGTTCCGCTTTGGTTGGGGTGGCTGCCGTTGAGGATTACGTTGTCGACCCCTCGCGACCTAAACTACACCGGAGCGTTCCCTGTCGCGAAACTATTCAATTAAGCCGCCCCTCAAATGTCTGACGACCCTACACCCCCCACCCCTCCCCCGAGGGCCCTACGACCGAGCTTCAGCCTCAGTCGGATTTACGATAACGGCGGCGAGTTTTCGTCGAGCGAGGAAAATCAGGTGGAATGCCAAGGCGTTCTAAATGGATACGTTTTATTAATCGGCGTTAAGGAACGAGGTACTTTTGTCGGATGAAAGTATTTCAAACGTACGCCTGGTCGCAATATTGCGCAGGGATTAATGAGGCGGAAGAATTTTGGTGTCAAAGGAAACGAGAGGAAAAGTGATAATTCGTCATATAAAAATGCTAAACAATTTTGACTTTATTTTACATGACCGCAAAATAGGAATGCATCGGATAAGCAGAAATGGCACTAATAATAATGCACCTAATTTTACCACAGTTCCATCCACCGTCAGTCACGCATACCCAACCGTTGACCTCTTGTTTCAGAGCACTGCACATGAAAGAGCACCCCGACTACAAGTACCGGCCCCGACGGAAGCCAAAGTCGCTGGTGAAAAAGGAGAACAAATTCGGCTTCTCGATCTCCCCGCTCATGTCGCCCGGCGAGACTCTAAGCAACATATCGCGCGGCCTTCTCCCGCCCCTCGCCCCGCCATCCCACCATCCCCTGATGTCGCACGACGACTTAAAGATCCCACGCTTCTTCCCACCCTTCCCCTACCCGCTCTATCCGATCCAGCACAAGCTCGGCGAGGAGTTCAACGGCGGCAAATTGGCGGCCGACCTCGCGTTCCAAGCCCTCTACGGCACCGGCACCTTCTACTCCAGCCATCAGGCCGTGTCCTGGCCGGGACTCCCGACGTCTGCCTGCCTGCAACAGAACTGCGGCTGCCCGAGTCCGCCGAAAGAAGTGAAACGGCCGTACGTTCCGTCGAAGCTCGACGATCGCACGTTCTCCAGTCCGGCCAAGCCAGACGAGGAGTTCGATCGAGACTCGCGGGAAGAAATCCGCTATCGGAAGCCGGACGACGACTTCCCGATGGACAGGCATCATCACGAGGAACGCTCGCAGGACCGTTTCTCGTCTTCCTCCTCCTCCTCGCCCACCGAACGCTCCGAGAAGATCTCCGGGAACGTCTCGAACGTCTCCAGCCTCTCGAACGTCTCGAGCGTCTCCAACTCGACCACCACGTCCAGCAACATGTCCACCAGCGTCGCCAGCGGCAAGGTCGAGAGCGCCTTCTCCGTGCAGAGTCTGACGTCGAATTCGAGTTTCGGATCGCAGCGCGGTCACGTCATATGAAGGCCGCTTCCGGTTCTCCCGGATCTCAACTTCCGGGGGAACCTGGTGCCGCCGGGATGGCCGACTACTGATTGGTGGAGAGTGCCGCCGATGCTGTCGCCGATACCCCAGGCGACGGTGACCAATCTGTCGACGAGCGCGGTTAAGGAAGACGACGTGCCGTTCCATCAGGATGAGCAGAGGAGCATGGTGACGAGTGGTAGGACGAGGAATGGATTACATGTTGGCGGGGCTCAGTGAGAGGTTGGAAGGGGACAGGTGCGAATTCGAGGATCGAAGGGCAGGGCGTGAACGATGGGACGTGGGTGGTGTTGATGGTGGTGTGGTATGTGGAGTACAGCGACAGGATTGGAAAGTAAGAGTTGGGAGTAAGAGTATGTGCCGTCCATGATAGGTAGGACGTCTGATGCGGAGAGCGTCCGGGTGTCTGTGGAACAAGTGGAAGAAAATTTCGTAATGAAGCAATCCTTGTGTCTGTCGGTTGAACTTAATTTTTAGCCAGACGCAACGTAACCGAACGGACGTTAGCTTAGGGCGAACGATAGCATCATGACAAATCGCGATCTACGGATCGAGCCTAAAATCAGCGGCGAGCAGCCGTAATTGCAGGAAAATGTCCTATTAAATTCTGTCTGAAAACATTGAACGGGGAGAAAACACACAGGAACAACAACAAAAAAACATGAAATGATCGAAGTGCACGTCAGAAGAGTCCAATTTTGATGAGATAACCAATCCTCTCACATATTACGAGTCGGGCGTGTTCCCAATCAACAAAAAGAGAAAAAAAAATCGAAAAAAGGAAAAAGAACGAGAAACATGTGCATGAGAACGGGAAGGAAGAGAGAGAAGAAAGGCGAGCGAGAGAGTGATGCAGACGGGGGAGGACGCGGAGAAGGGAGGAGAGAGAGAGAGAGAGAGAAAAAAGCTCTCTCCCGGCAGAGGCAAATCTCTTCTTTGGCGGGCGGCCATGCGAAATAAGCCAAACGTTTCTGAATGCTAACGTAGATGCGACGTATGCATGTGAGCGGCGATTTTGTTGCGGCCGTCGACGCTTTTGCGGACGCGACGCGCGCGCCGCCCGGCAGATCGACGGGGGAGGGAATTTTCTCCGGAGATTTTCGACGACGGAGTATTTAGGCGGCGGCGAGTACTCTACTTTTTTTTTCCTTCTTTTTGTCGGCCCCGGCATCCGCCGATGGCGATCGGCATATTATATTGCGAACTTGCGCGAAATTGGAATTTCATGGCAACGGATCGGGCAGACTGCAACGACGGGGTGCGTGCTTTGAGGGTTGAAAATGTTCTGAGAAAGTGATCAGCGTTGAATTATGTCACCGGGAATCGTGGACTCTTTGCGAACTAGTTTAATTCTCATAGGTGATTTCTGTTTGCGGTTAACGATGGTGTCGATGTCGTTTGTTGATCGGCGGGTACGTTAGGAGAGGAATGTAGGTGCTATACTTTATCGGGATCCTGGCGTTTTTGTTCGTTTCGGTGTTTGTTTTAACGTACACGCAATTCGTTGATTCTTTGTATTCGTGCGCTGATGTAATGTCACATATTGTCACATATTTACGCGTTAGACCGGTATGCAAACAATATTGTACATATATAAAGAATGTAAAAAGATTTTTTTATTGCGTACCTAGAGTATTTACGCAACGAGTGTGAAAGGATAACTGAGAATACGACGTCACGAAGTCGACAAGCGCTGTTGCGTGGGGGACATTTTCTTTAAGAGTTGGGAAGTGGACGAGAATCGTGAGAGGATGAACGAAGTGTGCTTGACAAGTCTATAGAAATTTATACGTAAATGTAACAGATGCGGAACGGGAGAAGATTAAAGAAAATGTATGCCTCGAGATGTCTAGGATATTCGACGGGGTTGATCGATATAGTTATTAAATGCGAATCAGAACAAAGCATATCTAACATAGAAACATATCCGATGAAGTAACACTATAAGAAATGAAAAAGAAAAAGGTTGTAGCGCTCGTCTCTATGTAAATTCGTATTAAACAAGAACGCGACGCGTTTCTCGAAACCCTTTCTCCATCCCCGCACATCAACCCCTCTGCGTCAATGAAAATATAGATAATCATTGTTAACTGATGCTGTAATATAAATGCAACCGTTTGTAAATAAATGACGACTTAATCGAGAAAATCATCTTCTTTCGCAGCCTCTCCCATCCTTCACCAAACTCGCAACACCTCTTTTCATTCAGAATTCATACCTATAAAATATTCGCAGAGAGTAACAGAATAGACTTTAGAAAAAATAAATCTGATTAATACTGCCTATTATAGTCTCATAAAGAACGTGAACCATAAGTTCATAAATTAAAAAATAAATTCTCAATACAAGCCGTCAAACGAAAATATCAGATAACGAGAAAGGGAAGACGAATTTCGATTTTATCCAAAACTGTTCTTGATTGTTAAATTTCTAAGACAATGGTGCGTTTCGGTACGTCTACTCGTTGTATCGTTCGACGGTATATAAAAGCAGCGTCGGCAGAGAAGGCCAGTAAAGAGCGAAGAACGGAGAAAGGAGCAGAGGAGCTAAGGAAAGAGGTAAAAACGTGATGCGGAGGTGGGTACCTCCACGCCCAGTCGGCCGCGTCGTGTTTTATTTCTGATAGCGACGCCTCCCGACGCCGACGTCGCGGCGTCGCGGGACATTATCGCCACGGCGAAGGACCCTTTCTTCCCCCATAAAGGCAATCACGCTTTCTCCGAGGCGAGATAACGGCAGAATGGAGAGCGGACGACGTCGAAACGCGAGCTGGCACGTTTGTCCTCGGCGAATTTCACGATCTACGCCTTTATCTCTTTCTTTCCTCCTCACTTATCTCCTCCCTCCTTTCCTCCTCCGTCGGCTTCGAGTCGTTAGGGAGGACGTCTAAATTATTTGCCCGCCATGTGAAAGATTCCGAGATGCGAGAATTATAATTATATTTAACCGGGGCCGAGATGAAATACGAAGAAATAAAGAAGACGAACGCATGTCCCTCTCTTCGCGACTTCGAGGAGTCGCAAAGTCGAATTTATTTACCGCGCATCAAGATTTACCGAACCTAGAATCAGATCATTTTTCAACCGCGCCAAGAAAATGATCGAAGTGCCGATATTTCGCCGGCGACGAAACTAAACAGAGTCCAGGCACTGCACATTTTTAGCCTGAGCCCGCAGAGACGCTGCGACGGAATGGGTGCTAGAAACATTCTGGATACTCCGAGCGCGAATAGAGTCTGGCTCTCCATTAGTATGCGCGGAAGTGCCCGACGCCCGATTGTGGGAGGCATTGTCGGCGAAGAATGTCCTCGTTGCCGGGGCTCTGTGTGCCAGGCTGACTGTAAGGAGGCACGGAATCCAAGTCAAATGTAATCACTTTCGAGTCGCGCGCTGTGGAGTCAGGGAACGTTTACGCAGAGATCGCGAATTGCCGCAGTATGCGCGTCTTCTCGCGAAAACGAAGGAACGGCGAAGAGAGCAGTGTGCAAAGAGAAAATCAAGAGGGGGGTATGGTCCAACACGTTAACCCAAACTGACACGCTCGCCCATTAGAGTGTGCAGCGTAAAATCGTGATAAAAGAGCGAATCATTAAAACTGTATTGCTAATATTGTAACGAGGGTTAAGATTTTATGATCAAACTGAGATTAGGGGAGGTGTATATGTTTCTAAACGTACTCGCGTAGTAGGCTCCGTCATGACGTCATTGATCTTAATTAATTCTAATCCAATCGGTTATTAGACAAATCTTATCACGCAATAATTGGATAATCATGCACAGAACCTAATTTATAAAGTATAAATAACGTACAGACTTTATACATATTGATAAATAATGATAATTAACAGCAGATGTACGGATTGTACGGATAGTGACACTCTCACAAATAGTGGCGTCTCATCAAGTGTCGAGCCATATTCAAGAAATAAAGGAAAGCGAAGAACTCTCGAAAGAAAGACCCGTCTCCAAAATACAGAGGAGCAGTGTTTGAAGTAGCGTCTGGCCGTGGTGGAAATGAGACTGGCGCGACAGACGTTTTAATTGCGTCGCTCGTCGACTAAAGTTCTCCGCTTGTGTACCAAATTCGCAACTAGAGAACGCGACAAAAATCCAATAAAACTGAATACGTTTCATCCGACAATAAAATCCATACCTAACATAAAACACGAGATATAATCAATAGCTAATTATTAAGAAAAATCCCATAAGAAAACCTATTAAAAGCAGTACGCCCACTTTAAGAAGGATTCAACATAAGGCGCGACTAAAGAATTTTTATTATAACACGATTTTCCATCTGTTCCTATAATACTTTTGCAAAGCACCCTACCCAAACATTTTACAGGATACATACAATGCACACAAACGATCGTACCACATTACAATTCACATCCAACAAAAATACACATACTGCAAAATAGATTCAACATAAAGAACTATTAAAAAGAGCAGGAACAGAGAGACACGCCGAACGGCAGAAGCGGATAGAACTGGCGAGAAAAAGGCAATTAACCGTAGATCGACAACGCGGAAGCGGAGAAGCGGCGAGACAAAGATTAACGCCGCGAAACAGAGACACCCCGGCCTCGGAGGTGGGAAGAAACGTCAGGCAACGAGAGACCCAGAACGTGAGAGGAAGAGAATCAGAGGGAGTAAGAGAGAGAGAGAGAGAGAGAAGCACAGCGCGGCACGATCGTTTGATTGCGGAAAATGACGGGCGGCGGTACGAGTGGAAGTTTTGAGTGGGCGTCGGTCCCGTGGACAATGAGGCATTCAGAGCCGTCATTGTCGGGCCGACAACTGCGTTACCGTAGACAAACCCGAAATCACCGGCGCCTATCGCCGTCCCAGATCCGATTATGCCGAATAATAAAAAGCGGAGAGCGAGAGCGAAACGAGAAAGCGAGAGAGAGAGAGAGAGAGAGAGAGAGAGAAGGGGGTGGGCAGGGTGGGGGGAGAGAAACGGAAAGGAGAAACGCGATGGGGGTTGGTAATAACGCCGTTGGCGCGTGACCAGAGTCATCGGCAGCTTTTTGTTCCGACGCCATTTGTCCGCGCGTCTCTTCTTTATCGTCGCGCCCGTACACGGAATAGGAATGATAGCCGCGCGAAACGATCGTGGCCAGGAAGTCGGCGCGCGGGGGTGCAAGAAATGAGGGCATGTTTACGGAACATCAGGACGAACGCACCGGGCACGGTCCTTCTTGAAGCGTAGATTTTATCCGACGTAAGAGCCTGAAGCGCTGACGTAATCTGTCGGCCATTAGTTATGATTCTGGCTGAAAACAAAAAAATCGCGCCGAATGTAAACACTCGACTATACGCGCGTGCCCGTAAGATTCGATTGTTCCCCGACAATTGCGTCTCGACTGGTGAGAAAGAGACAAGTATACTTGGCGAAAGGGGTGGAACGCGTGGAGTCCAGCGAAGTTCGTGAACTTGGTTAATTAGGAACGGTAGTCAGACGCTGCCTGGCATTGTCCGGCAGTGTTGACTTCCGGTCTCCAGGCCGCACCCCTTCTCAACCAACCAACCCCCCTCACCCCTCCCTACGCCCCTTCGCGGAACCCCTTCTCCCACACAACGGAGGTGAGGGCTGATTGTTTCATTGTTTCCGACCCCACTGTCAAATGCCACCGCTCTGAATGGGGTTATTGTTGTTTCAGGCCGTGCCGCAGACAATCCGACGGTTTTCAGGACTCGAATGGCAGCGTAGCAGCCGCTAAACGCCGCGCCACGAATGAGGTGACCTCGTGAAAACCGTCGGAGAGACGCCGGGGGACCGCTGGAAAAACGATCGAGTCCAGGAGAGTTTCGAGGCAGTGGGAACAATTCGTGGAACCCGACCAACGAGAACCCCAAGCCCAACGTGATAGATACCAATTTACTCTATGTATAACGATACTTTTATCATAGTCACATAATTTTCATAATGCAGAATCATAAAAACAAAATTCAACGGCTAAGTTCCTGATTATTAAAAATTCCGCCCTCACCGATTTCAGAATGACAAGCAATACAACGCGCAACCGCGCAAAAAGCACCCTTCTTCCCAACAATTCTCAATAATTACGGCATCACCGACAAATTCTGCGCTGAAAAACCGCAATCGCGTGCACGCGCTCTTTTAAAACTCGTCAGCCATCATGAAATCACAAGAGAGCTCTGTTACAACGACGTACGAATGTGGTGGCCGAAAAAAGAGAAAAAATCTGTATCCGCATAGCTCTCGCGGTAAGGGATGCAAAGCGCAAACGTCGCCGAGCGTCGTTTATCCACGCCCGCTCGCCGATATTTTCTCTCGCACGCCGTCGTCGCGGCCGGATCGAAGCCAGTAAAATACTAGCCGGGCAACATTTCACGGACGGATCGCCGTGACCGGCAGCGCGATAGGATCGTCGCATTTCCCGTGGCCGCTCATATATAAGGCAAACTTATGCCGAGCGTAAATTCCCCCGCTTTGGGCCGCGGCTATCTTATCGGCTCCTCCGCGGGGTTTGCGCTTTTCCAGCCGGGCGCCCCGATAGACCATGCCAGACATTATGCGAAATTGAAAAACCGAAGAGGCCGCATCTCCCGAGCCACGGACTTCCGGTCAGCAGGATCGACGAGCCATGGCAACGCGCGAGGAAGATCGCGTTGACGACGATAAGACCTTTTGATAAGGCACGAATGTAGGTGGGGGGGCCAAGAGATACCGTGAGGCTGTGGATGAGATTCTTTTTTGGCGAGGGCTTATTGACTTTGCCGTCGAGTCGCGGATGTCGATGTCGGAATTTTGCTGTACATCCGTCGGAAGACGGAGTAGAGCCGGGGAGAAGTGTGGAAAAATGAAACGTGTACGGAGTGTCGGGTGCGTGTGCATGAAATGTGTGCGAAGGGACGCTCGATGTTCCGGCAGTGTTTGAAATAGGGCGAGATGAAACCTTGAGGAGAGTTAAAAGCCAGAAGCGCCGACCACTGAACCAGTTAGCACGATCCGTCCGGCCGCTAAACGCGAAAGTTTAATAGAAGCCGCGAAGTAATTCGCGACTACGGGGGGAGGTTTATAAACTCGCCCGAGCACGGCGCGATTCTCATTTTTGCAGAAAGGGGACCTCGATTAAGGCACCGCGTCCTTTACTACCGGCGCCCTTAAGGTTTTCCCAACCTTCGAGAATGGTAAAAAAGAACGAAGAGCTGTGTGCCATCTAGCCGGGCTGGCGGATCTGCGAGGGAAAGAATCTCCGCGATGGGACAAGGAAGTATGCTTTATAACTCAGAATCACGTACTACTTAAGCTACATTTACAAGACGTATCGCTGACGCGTCATTGGCCTCGTTTCCAGACGCCGGGGAAGAAAAAGGAAAATGCAGAAGACAGGAGACCGTTCCGAGACCACTTCCTCACGATCCGAGGCCATAAAAGTGGCATAACGGTCGATGATGTGATGCCGGGACCTTCTTCCGCGGATTGGAAACAAAATGTCGTGAAATATAATATCGCGCCTCTCTCTCCCACGCATTCTCTCGGCCTCTCGCCGTCCCATTCTCTCTCTCTTCCACGCGAGGACCGGCGACGGGTATAAAATCTGCCGGGAAGGGCCGCCAGCGGCGCGGTAAATATAAATAAAAATGGAAAGCCGACCATTATGGCCGGCGGAAAGTATGACGCATACCTATACCGGCGGCTGTTTCAAATTGATATTTCGAAAGTGCCTCCCGATGCCGTGCAGAATTCGCAACGTATACGTGTCGGCTACGCGTGTATGCAGTGTTCTCCATTTTCCCTTGGCATCTGTACTTTCGTAGTCCATTGTATGCGGCACCTTTCCATTTTCCTCTTTTTCAGAATTGGTTTCTAACCGTTTCGTGTAACATTAATAGAATATAGATGTTTTCAATGTCTTAACTGTGGAAGAAGACGCCCCTGTATTCTATTAATTTTTCTTTTTTATCGAGATACTTGTATCGCAGATTGTCCATATTCTTCTTCAATTTTTCGTTCCTCGTTCATACCGGCTCTTGTCCTTCTACTTGCCCACCGCTATCTTCTATTTTTGTAAACGTACAGTACTCTTTCTTTCGTCTTCTCTCCGTTCCGAGTCAACCACGCCGCTCTCAGAATTGATTTTATTTCCTTTCGCCAATTCTCAGCGATCCCGGCTTATCGCGACAACCTCTGCTCCGGATGGCCAATTTCTTCCCCCGCAAAAATCGTGCCGCTGTTCTCCGGCGACGTCTATTCGAGCGCTGAATCGACGCTGTTCGTTTCTCGCTCGCCGACGGAAAGCCGAAGGTAGACCGTTTTCACCAGCACCCTTGCTGTTTCAATTATCGAGCTTGTTGTTCGCGACGAAAAAACGGCCAAATTCATACGTAAACGATCGAATAATGATTCTATGGCGCAATATGCCGGTCAAAAGGAACGAATGATATTTCAATTGAGTGACCTAACGTTTCGACACGTGTGACTGTCATTCTCAAAGACTCGAGAAATATATTTGGTTTTATGCAACCTGCGATTACATATGAATTATTACATAATATAAAACGGTCATATACAAATACACTCATCGTAAACGATCAAAGTAATACGGACCCCCAATTTTCGTAGGAAATTTCGCGAGAGTATGATCGACGAGAAATTACAAGTGATATCCGATACGTAATTCGGCGCCAATATCACTTCACATATCGTAAGGCAAGATATGCACCAATTTCATCTTGCCCAATGATCACCGTTATAGCATAGGAATAGCACTTATCGTTTCGAGGATCATCTAGTTTTGCCTAACGTGACAGTAAACATGCAAATGGCTAAATAGCGCGTCTGCCGTCGACTCAGAATATTTCCGGCAGCCTCCTTCAATTTTCGTCTAACGCCCACGTTACAATAAATAACATCTTCGGTTATTTACGAAGCCTGCAGATTAGAGAAACCGTTCCTTCTTTTTTGTACTCTTAAATTATTTAGTTTCGAAGCACTTCCTACAAACGCTTATTATACTCTCTAAGAATCCTTCGTTCTCGGCAACAATTCAAACATTTCCACAGGCCGGGTTATGTTCCCGCCGTAACGACTCTAGCCCAAGCATGCACGTTTAAATAATTTTTCACGTGACAGCGAGCCCCGATACAGGCTCAGGAATCCATGCACCAATGGATATGCATCCGAGGCAAATATAATGCAACCATCGGTAGCTATCTCACTCTCCTCTCTCTATTTCCACGCACGACAAAGGGAGGATTTGTCGCGAGGCGAGGCTTCCCGCCAGTCGACGACAAAACCTTACCGACTCCCTTCCCTCCCCCTTGCACCCTCGTCTTTTCTCACCCCCACCCCCCACCACTCTCCACACGTCAAGCCACCCCGTTTCGCCCGCAACAATTCGTATACTTTGCAAAGCTCTTAGGACGTCACACGTCTGAGCGTCCTGTTCTGCGGTTATCGATACCGTGGTAATCATTGACTCCAGAAGCAGCATACGTATAAAGATCTGCAACTTTGTTTCTTCACTCGCAACGCGACGAGTGCCGAATTTGTCCACATTCCTCGAAGCCACATTGATCATTGGCACACAGCATTCGATCGTAATCTACACACTACGACGCACCTAACCCATCTTATCGTTCGCACACTGACTCGAGACAGCTCGAAACAAATCCAGTGACCGAAAGCGCGTTCGCCAACAAGACCAACAACGGCAACAAAAACGGTCGTCCATTAAAATTGTACGAGCGAGCGGGGGCTAAGGAGATTCACGCCAATTAATCTGCGCTGTAAACGAGAGCATTTTCATTTTCGCTGATGCCCCGTCACCCCCCTCCTTCCCTCTTCGCCCGTGCCTGGAGAATAATAATCTATCTTAAATAACCCGCAGGGGTTGAGGCCGCGGACTCTCCTCGCCTTCGAGAATCCCGCTCGCAAACCTGGCCAGGGTAACTGGCGAAGGCTAAAGTAATCTCGACGAGGAATTCAATTACCGGGCGTGAGTGCAGCGGCGAGATTTAAAAACAGAAATTATGCTCGACGTCAGTCGCATTAGCCGCGCTCGTTCGTTTAAAACGGCCGCGCGAACCGATCGGATTTTTTAATATTCAGACGGTCGGAAAAGGCGCTTTCCTCGAGCGCTCGGCTCCGCTCGTCAGCAGCTTGATCACAGTTTGATCGTACGCCGAGAATGTAATGAGTAGTGAGCCTACAGTGCGTGCGAGTCTACATTCACAAGTAGGTGAATCGTGACTCGGATTTTGTGAGTGCAAGATGCATTTTATTTTAGATTAAGGCGTACACGATGAGGGTAGCTGTTTTGTATAAATATGATACAAGCGCGTGAATCAGAGCTCGGGAAATATACATATATGAGAAGTACGATTGAAGAAGTAGTTAATTAACGATTCTATAAAATCCCTATTCAAGGCAACAATCCCCACGAAAAGAAAGGCCAAAGCCTAAGGAGTGTCTCTGGAAATCAGAAGCGGAATGCGCGGAAATAGATCCGACGGACTGCCTGAATACGAATAGCGAAGTGGAAGTGTTCTTCGATAGAAGTGGAAAGGGGTGGACGTAGAATGAAGTGGACGAAGCGGAGTTGGGGGTGGCCGGCGTACACAGCGAAGGACAGCGAAAGACGGACGGAGAAAATAGAAAAGGGAGGCCAGCATAGGAAAGCGGGGGGGAGGGGGGGTGTGGGAGTTGGAACCTTTGAAGGGGGACGCGAATCCTTTGAAGGGCTTATCCGCACGTCTGCCTTCGAATAGCGAGTCGCGGATCCGAATTCACATTCGGCGACGTCCTCTTAGACGCGCCGGACAAATCGCCATGGAAAAAGCGGGATATGCGTATTAATCCGTCCAAGCCGCGTATGTTTAATGACCTCGTTTCAGCTCCCGCCGCAGAGGCTGACAGATGTCCAAACGATTCATCGATACCGAATTATCCTCGTGACGGTGGTATATAATTGGAATTTCGCGAGCCTCCAGCATTGTCGCAGTAATTCTCTTTGCGACCACGCAGACATTCTCAATCTATATCAGCGCTCTGATACTGTATTTTTTCAGTCTGCATTCCGACGACTGCATCTGGAACTTCGAATTCGGGAGTGGATCCAGTATAGGTACCTGTAACTCTGACTTTGATAATGGACCAATTGTACCAGCAACCGTGATCTCGCGATCATTCTCAATTATACCTGAAAAAACCACGTTGAACTCCCATCCGAATCCACTTAGAATGAGGCGACATCGAAAAACATCGTCCCCCGACCCCCTAAAAATCGTTTAACAATAGCCGTAAGCGGCGAATCTCATCGGTACCGGTTGAACGCGCCCATAGCTCGTGGCACAGGCGTGAAACCTGCGAGGCCGCGCGATCTTGCGATCTCGATCTCGGGCGTAGACAGAGGAGTCGGGGCTAAACCGGAATAGGATAGGGCTGAAGCGTGAAGAGGCCGTTATTGTGGGCGCTGGCGCGCGTCATTTGATCGCACAGTGGAAGCCAAGGTTGTGTGTGCACCATTTCCCACCGCCCCTTTGACCCACCCCCTCGTCACCCCCTCGCCATCCACCCCCCCTCAGACCCCAACCCGCCTCACCCCTTTCCGCACCCCTCCCACCACCACCACCAGGGGCGTCGAAGTTGCGCAACCCTCCCAGGCGAGGGTGGAAGGGCGACGGGGTGGCGAACGAAGGGTGGAATTTACCCCGCAGGCCGGCCAACCTAATGGAAACAAGAAATTGCGGCAAACAGCGTTACCCACGCCTCGACGCCCCGTAAATATCGCTGCGACCATCGCCGACAGCGGCATGGTTACGGCACAGAAGCCGAAGGAGTGCGCTTGGATAGGAATTAAGGATAGTGACCGGGGACAATGATTTTCGAACGCTCTCGCGCCGGCCCATCAGACTTCGATGCGACGACAACGGTTGTCTGTTACTAGTTGGAAGTACCGATTTTTTTTTTTTTTTTTTTCAATTAATCAGGAATTCGGTGATCGGAATTAAAGGGGAGGTTGTGATGGATAGCGTGGAATCCGAGATAAGGTGAACTGTGAGCGTCTCATGTAGTATGTGGCCAACGGAGAACGTGGAGTTTCAGTGATAAATTGCACTCGGAGCGTTCGACAGCTATCCCGAAAGAGCGAGTTGAATCGAATGAAAAGAAAGCATCGGCAAGAGAGCGATAACTCGATTATAACAGACCTAGATAAACAAGTGCCAGTTGCGTTTCTCGTCCTGGCCACTCGAGGGAAGAGAGGAGGAAGAGAGGAGCCGCGGAAGGGGAGAGAAATGGCGAGCTGGCTTCACGGATGTTCCAGAAGTGCATTACGCTCGCCACACTTCTTTTCCCCGTTTCCGTTTCCCTATTGTTACGGGAGCCTTGCAATCCTTCCGGACGCCGTCGTTCCGTTCGCGCGGATGAAACGGTCAAGGAGCTACTTCTGTTGTTTTTCCAAAGGGCCGAGTGAATGTATCGAATATCCGACGACTGGCTCTTGTAGAATTAATCGCGCCGCAGGAAAGTATCGATACGTGGGGGCGTATGCGACGGATCGCTTGCCGAGCGTACAATCTCACGCTCACGAGCCTTTCAATATTACACGATCGGTCGAAGAAGATCCGTGTCAACCGAGTGACGCCAGCCGAAAAACAGTTTGCCACTCTATTCGATTTATCCCCTAACGAGACGGCAAGAACGCATCGAAGACAATTTCGCGTGCGGGCGACGAGGCGTGCGCCGATCCGAGACCGAGAGAGGCGAAAATGAAAAAGGCCGGAAAGAAAAAAAAGAAGAAAGCAGAGATCGAAAGCGCAGAAAGCTCGAAGCCCGCCCGCGTCCGCCGTACGAGCTGAATGTCGAGTTTTCAATCTGCCATTCTATCATTGACAATTTCGGGCAAATGGGATGGCGGGTGCAAGGGCGACGAGGCGTGCCGTGCGGCGCACATTGGCGTTAAATAAGAGTAACCCAGCCAGGCCGGATAGTAAGCCAGCCAGGCGCCTCGGCATAATTGCCTGTGAAATCACTAGATGGATTTTGCCCTCCTTGTTCTGCCATCCTCCGCATAACGCGCGAGCGCATTTTTCCCCGGCCGACGCTACAACGAGCCCGTAATTGCGCGTCGAATTGGCCCTAACGAAATTATCCACCTCCGTCCCACTACTCCCCGCGGACTATCCCTGCAATGTCCCCTGTACACCCCCCCGCACCATGATCTCGATCATCCGCGGAATCCGCGCAAATTCCGATAAATCCGCTAACGTTTTCCGGCATAATTAACGAGCGGCCGCTCGATGTTCGGCGGGAGGCGACGGCTGAGTTGACGATTAACGCGCCGACGGGGGCTGTCATTCGAAAATGGGTGACGAGTGGTCGCTAGAAGATCGTTTCCAGCGAAACGTAGCTGACGAGACTAGTGGCGTATTGAGCTGTTCTGGATTAGTGGGTACTTTCTGTCGTACATGCACTGAACTATGGATGTTAGACCATAAAAATGACGAGTGTTTCGAAAGTTTCGCGACACTCTTCGATCGTCGCACGACATCTAGAAACGATTTCGAAGATAATTTTCTTTAACCACCACGTACGCAGCGTACCACTTCCTCAGTTCCAACTCGTCCCGGCACTTTTTTCCAGCCGCATTTTTCAACCCTTTTCCGTCTAGAAAACCCAACAACTCGGCCACCGTGAAAGCCATTCCCCGCGTGTCTTTTCGCGGTCGGCACAAAGGGCGAACTCAACTCGGCCAGAGAAAGAGGGAGAAATGCATTTCCGCGATTCGGTAATCGCCTTACGCGACACGAGGTACCGCCGGCCGTTACCGCCTTATCTTGTACCGACCGCAAGAGAAACAGAAAAGGGGTGGAAAACGGAAGGGTGGGACGACGGGAAAAGAGAAAGCCCGGCGAAGGAGCGGAGAAAGAGTGGAGAAAGAGCGAGGGTTCCTATGTCGCGTGCATATATACGTACACGTGCGACCGGTATGCGAGTGTGTATGTAAAAAGGACGAGAGAAAGCGAGCGAACAAAAGTCGAGAAGGACGGAAGCGGGGTGAGTGGGAAAAGAGGGACAGTGAAAATCGGAATAGAATAACGCTGGGGAAGAGAAAATGTAGTCGGACGGGCGCGCTCGTTTAGACTTTAGACGAGCGGGAGTAAACGGAAAGTGGGACGCGGAGCGAAGAAATTTCGAAGAGTGATAGCGCGAGCCAGGACTCGGATTCTGATACAGGAAGCGCGCTGCGCAGAAATGAGGACTATACATGTACATCGTGTACAGTCGTTAATGATGAAAGTTGAGTACAGATGAAAAAATGTATCTCTTAACACGTGGAAAGCTATAAATGTGGAAGAAATAATGAAACTGAGTGGGGGACACTTGAAGGCGTTGGAGGAACGTAAGGGGATGAAAGAAAGGATAAGAAAAGGGAAGACAGGAACGTGCCGAAAGAGGCGAGAAACGTCGAAAAAGCGAGCGGTAATAGCCGCTGGGCTGTTTAGCATAAAAATGGCCAATTATCCGGCTAACAAGCCGGGCCCGAGTGACGAAAACCCAAGGCGCCTACCGTCTAACTCCGTTATGGCACCTGCCTGCAGCCTGAAGGAGATTAGTTAGCGTAAATGCCGCCGGTTGTCGCATTTTTATTCCTGATTACCATTTCTCGCCAAGCTAATCTCATTACCTGACATTCGGAAACTTGACTCTCGCCTCCTTGCGCGAGTTGCGATGAAATGGTAAGAGATGGAAGGTGCTGAGATGGGGGGACAGTGGAGGGTGGCCAGTGAAAAAGATGAAGAGGAAGAGATGAGGTAAGAACCTGGAAGTGAGGTAGGGAACATGGGAATGGAGAGCGCAGGAAAAGGAACTTTTTGGAAAAGAAGACTGCCGAAAATTTTACGGTGAAAATAGGGATAGCAAATCAGGGAGAGAGAGAGAGAGAGAGAAATTTCTGGAAACCAAAACAAGCAGAAGTGTGGAGAACACTTTGACGAAATTTGAATCTTATGAAATAGAGAAGTGTAAGAAAGCAAAGTTTGTTAAAAACAACAGAACTTGTGTGAAACAAAGTAGAAGGCTGCGATGTTAATGTCTTTGGTCGTTCGAAACGAAATAATGTCAACGCGGCGAAGTACGAAGCGCAGGGTTGAGCAGAAAGAACGCAGAAAGAAGATAGAAGATGGTGAAAGACGGCGCAAGTGAAGCAAGAGACGGGGCATTGGGCCGCGCATTCGAAGGAATCCCGACAATGCGCCCATGATTTCCACGGCACTGAATGGCGTCCTAATTCTTCCGGGAATAATCGCGAGTGCACGAGTTTGTTTGCCTTTACATTTTCCGGCTTCCCACTTCCTCGTCCCGCCGCCAGCGCTGACTTTATCCCGTCAAGTGGCAATCATCTTACCGCCACTACTTGCGCCCCGTCCCCTCATATTCATTTTCGCCTAGAGAAATATTGCCGAATGATTGAGAGATAACAATCGCATGCTAGCCAAGTAAAAATCGAAAACTCGACGCCTGAACTATTTCGACGATGTTTCATACATTCGTGCCTATCCTTTGAATTTTGTTTATAGTAACAATGATCCCTATAGTTATCCCAACGGTGTGGTAACAGTACTAATAACCTACGCAAGCTATTATGCTCATAATGCCACAGTGACAATGTTGGAGAAAGAAACATACGGACCGAGATAGGCTAACGAAACATACGGAGATCGTAAGGCACGACTAAGAGACGACGACAAGGGTAGTACACGAAACGCGAGAACACGAGAGGAGAGGAGAGACGAAAGCTACAGGCGGATGTCGCGCCGGGGCAAAGTTAAATTAAATCACGAGCGAAGGCAGCTAATATTGTAGTTTATCTGGCGGGACATTAGCGCGGTGAAATATGCCGCCTCCTCTCTCTACCTCGCCGAACTTAAAATCAAGATCCCCGAAGTTCGGTACTCCTCCATCCCTCTCCCATTTCATCCCCCTCCCACCCCCCCAAGCGCCACCCCATCGCAGGCGCCGTCCTTCCTGCTAAGTCGCGCGTGAAAATACTAATTATTATACCGATTATTAATACGAAAAGTTCCGACGCCGCTTAAACCAGACGCGACGTCGAGGAAACGCGCGAGACGGAGAAAGAGAGGAACGAGAAGACGAGGAGAGGAAGAGGGGCGAAGGGGGTGGTGAGAAGGAGCGAGTTTCGCATCGCGAGAGACGCCGGCATCCGGATTATGCTTATACTTAGTTAAATGGGCAAAAGTGGGCCTCCGCTTGCTCGGATGCGAAAATCCCAACGGTAAACCGTACGTATAACACAAAACGGCAAGATCCCGGCCGAGTTGAGATTAAGTCGTGGATGTTTCTAATTACGCGCGACTCGGTCAGGATCTCGTTCTCCGGGGAAAAAAGTCAGCGCGAGACGATAGCGGCGGTGGGGTTGAAGTAAGCGAGTTGCGAAGAATTCGCGATGGTTTTCGGTGATTCTCGAAGATGCATGGCTGGCTTACCTGTCTCGCAGGTCGCGCGCGACGCTGACGCGGGTGGTTAAGCTAGGGTGGCTTTCTGGTTCCTCGAGATTTCGTCGATGAAGTTGTCGTTCTTCGAGAATCTGGCGTATCTGGAACGGAAATCGAAGGATTCTCGATTATAATTCAGAATTCAGAGGCGCGTAATCAATTTGGCATGTGTATGGCGATCGATACTTACATTCGTGTATATTTCATCTTCTCAGCGGCAGACAGTGATGGATGGGTGGATTTTATGGAGTCCACCAGATGAGTTTGAGACACTCTTATGTCGTCTGGTCCAACTTTTCCATCCTGCACATAACAGACGCGTTGGTCAACAAAAATGAACTGCACTATATTAGAGTGGCCGACGGCGGAACAATCGAGTCGTCTAAGACCCGACGCCTGGACGCGAAATTATTTCTACCAGCTCGCGATATTATTTTGTGCGAACTCTTAAGACATACGCCTACGATCGTTATCGCTTATCAACAAGGCACATCTCCGTCTCGCTCTCTCCTCGTCTCTCTTCGAATGCATGGCGCTCAGGAAACTCGCTCGCTAATTAGACGAACAGTTTGGATATTCGTGCTCTTCCGGTAGGTAAGTGGAGCCCGTAACTTTGTTTTCTCCGAAGGAAGTTAATTAATAGCTTCTCTCCTATCCTGCCGCCAACGCACGCGCGAAACGTTTATGAGGGCTTATATACGCGTGCATCTCGAACGACAGAGCAAGAGAGCAATTCTAGCAACAACCTAAACAAGTTTGCGTGCCGGCGCGATCCTCGATTGCTGCATGACTGTTATAAGGTGACAGCCGTACTCGGAAATCCGACGAAATGCCGGTGTCGCTTTCGTCGAAACTGCGCAGAGACTACTTTATTTCGAATAAACATTAGTCACTTGGAGGAAGCATCTCCGTGCCACTTGAACTGTGTCATGACGTACGACGCGCTTGGGCACGATGCACAATATTAATTCTTTAAGACGAA
The DNA here is from genome assembly GCA_963942575.1 of Priocnemis perturbator. Taxonomy (NCBI): domain Eukaryota; kingdom Metazoa; phylum Arthropoda; class Insecta; order Hymenoptera; family Pompilidae; genus Priocnemis; species Priocnemis perturbator. The sequence goes on from OZ012656.1 coordinate 9,804,429, forward strand.
TTGAACCGGATTACGCAATATAGTCCCGTTAACGGTTAACGACATAGCTCTCGCAAATACCATCCCCTCCCCTTTCCACCGCCCTCCCAATGTCTCTGACTGGTCGAAGACGTCTGGCGCTAATGAACGATACACGTCTATATCGAGGCACCGTCTGCCTTTCGATCTCGCAGAGCTTCAGGCCCTAAGCCGTGTATCATTATAACGCATAAGATAATAACCCCCTCGACGTTCAGCGAGGCGTGGGCCGTGGGATGAAGTGGAGCGAGATTGGGGGATGGCGCTCTCTCGTGCGCTAATAAACCTGGCCTACGTTTCCTCAGTTATATCGCAGCACCTATCCATCCCCACCCACCACCCCGCTCGCCGTATATACGCGCAATATAAGGTATACACGAGTAACGATATTATCATCATTACGCACTATCTTACTTCGGAAGCCCCCTACAAATGATTCGCGCGAAACGGGGGTAAGCAGAAAATGCTTCCCATTATTGCCGTTATAAAGCTCGACGGCAGCGAAATGCGATGCTCATCGGTGGCTGTGGTATACGAGGTCTTTCGCGAGTGACAAGAGCGGCAAAAGAAAAGCAATATTTGTTACGCCTATCTTTGGTTGTGGAACTATGGTGAGGTTTGGGATGAGGATTGTGTTTTTTGGGGGGATCTTTGGTCTTTTCGTTTGTTGTTAAAAGACCGATGGAAGCGTTGGAAACGTGTACTTTTAACTCACCGAACTACGTGCCGTGGCATCCTCGAACGCACACAGTCTCGCCTGAGTAATAGCCGCGTTCAGATCAGCTCCCGTGAATCCAGAAGTTTGATCCGCCAGATCCTTCAAATCCAGCTCCTCGACATTGATGTTCTGCGTTTTACACAGCCTAGCCAAGATATCCTCTCTCTCGGCCTGTAAACAAAACCAACCCAACCAAACCTTTCAAACAACAACATAAAATATGCATGAAACGCCACAGAACAAAGTTTTCAATACAAGTTTATAATAAAATTATGAAGATGAATAATATCTTACGGTATCAGGCAGTGGACAATGCAAAGACTTGTCCAAACGACCCGGTCTTAGCAAAGCAGGATCCAGTAAGTCTGGTCTGGAGGAAGCAGCAACGACAGCTACGCCTTCTCGATCCTCCACCCCATCCAATTGCGTTAACAATTGATTAACCACACGGTCTGTAACTCCCGTGCTATCATGACCACGTCTGCGACAACGAAACCGTGATACGTTAGCTCGAAACTAGAGATCGAATGTTTGGTCAATCTTACCTCGGTGCCAAACTGTCGAACTCGTCAAAGAATAAGACACACGGCTTTGCACGCAGAGCCCTGAAAGATTTAAGGACCAAAACCTCGTAACTAGCTTTTCCTACAGTCCATTTCAAGGAATTATGCTTAAGAAATTAAAGACAGCGAAATTGTTTAAAAGCTTAATGAGGTTTTTACCTTTCAAACACATTTCTAACAGATTCTTCACTGACTCCTATATACTTAGATAATAGTTCTGGACCCTGCAACAAGAAGCAATTTCGACTCACAACGGCTACTTACTTGTAAAGTTCTCTTGGTGTTAATGTTCGCAATAATCACCTTCACACTGATCAAGTTGACTCCGCATTCGTTCGCAATCGCTTTAGCCAGCATAGTTTTTCCAGTACCAGGCATTCCGTAGAGCAAAACTCCGTTTTGCAATTTGATCGGCGCGTTCTTGAATATTTCCGGGTACTTCAAAGGCCAGTGCAGAATTTCTGTCAGAGCCTGCTTCACTTCCTTAAGTCCACCTACATCGGACCACAAGTGACCCGACCCTTTGTAAAGTTGCACTCCTTGCAGCGACATCGGCGTACTATTCTTCAGAGTCCAAGACATATCCTCTTCCGTGATGACTACTGGAGCTTTCAGATTCTGCGATACTGTGTAAAACGGAAAATTGATGACAACATCGAAACTAATATGACAATAACTGATATTAACATTGAAACCAATATTAATATCCCATAACGGATATTTAACGAAATAAACCAATAGTAAATGATCACTAAACGACATGAATCGATAAAATATCTGGAAGTACGAGTCGCAATTTGAGATATACATATTCCGACAACAAAATTAAAGTTGTTATTTTTTTATACCGTGACGTTTCCAAGCTGCAAACGTCGCTTTCTCCGCCAAGTCAACAAGATCCTGAACTACCCATCCTTCGGTCTTGTTTCCATAGTAATCCCAATCCACGTCGCCGGGCACGTACAATTTGTCTCCGAGCATTAATTGCAAAATATCGATTCTATCCGCCTGATTTATATAAATAAACGTCAGACACGACACAAATCACAATGTACCATCATGTAAAAACCAACATCATAAATCGAGAAGGATGCAAAAGAGGTTTCATTTGTTCTTCTTTTTATTTAATACAAGGTCGAATATATGTGCTCTTTACCTTTTCCAAGTTCGGAATTGTTAGGACGGTTCTGAAAAAATGGGAACCTCTCGCTGGTCGTAATCTCTGCCCAATTTTTGCGACAGTCGAACAACTCGCTACCACAGATATATAGTGCAATTGCTGATACTGGGTAATCGTGTTGATAAGCATGTCTGTAATTCTGATACACCGAAATTGCTCAAGAGACAATCAATTTCAATGTTCGACAGAGGAAAATTCGTAGACTATTAATTACCTGGCAGCGTTAACTGAGTCGGGTGTGTTTTCTTCGTCGTCCGAAGACGCATTAGTGATACTTTCTATGTCTTCCAGAAACAGAACAGAAGGCTGATGATAAGTGCACTCAGACATCGCGGTGGCAATTACCTTCTGAAGTATCTCCACCTTTTTTCCTATTTAAAGTAATAAACCTATACCATATAGCCCACTTGCGCCGCAAACAACTTTGTACATACCTTTTAACGACCTGCACTCTACCCAATGCGTGTGCACAAAATAGGGTGCGTTCCTCAATTCTTCATTCAAAATCATGCAAACTGTTGTTTTCCCACAACCAAGATCACCACTAATGAGGATGTTTTCTCGATCGTAATAAAAATTCCGCTTTAGCCTTATGCCGAGACTAAGATTCAATGTCAGTTGGCATTCGGATAACAAATTTTCCAAGTGCCTAATACCATCAATAACTATCTGTTATCTTACTAATTACCATACTAAACATACACGGTGAAACATTTGAATCACAATGGGCACACGATGTTAATTGTCCCACAAATCAACATAGTAAGATAATTGATGCATGTTTCTTACCGTTTGGAAATTTTGCCAAGGCCACTTTCTTTTTCTTTAGCAACATTCAACAGGAACAGATCGTTTGGCACCTGCTTCATCCGGATGTCCATTTTCTTGAACAGATCCTCATCCACCAGCACAAACTTACAAGCCTGTGGAAAGAGTCTCAAAGTGCATTTATTACTATCGTCCAGAACAACAGTTGCACCAGTATTCATCAGGAGGCCCGCATTCTTCAAAAATTTGCTCACGTGACTTTTAAAGTCTTTATCGCTAATATTCGAAGTCCACGGAAAAATTTCCAAATACGAAGGCTTTGATTTTTCGTCAACAGCCACAGAATGCAACGTTACCCTACTACCAGAACTCAGCTTCAAACTAATCCTAACACTTTCAGAAACATAAATCGTATCGTGTACAGTATTTAAATCAAAATAATCCCTGTAAGTTTCCATAAAACTTGAGCATCGCGCCAGCACATCTTCTATGACAAAAAGTCTAACGACGATCTCAGTCGGTTGTCTTAAAACGGAAAAATCGTTCGTCCTTAAATAATCAGTATGTGAAACTATCGCATGTTGATGATCTTCCGGTACTTTCTTCACTCGCCACAACACTTTCGCACCCTTCAAAAGCTTCAAATAATCTGACGCGTGATCCTGTGGGACGAAAACATTAAAGGGGCACCGTAAAATCGTCTCAAAATCGTCTGGAACGCTGCACTCGTTCGAAACTTCGAATTTCGGCAAAGGGTGAACACGATGCACTCGTTGCGTGAATTCAGAGTTGCGGAATGTTTTAAGTAGGTTCTTGTTTCTCTCCAATCTTGTCTCATCCGTCTCTGGTGGAGGTTCTTTCTGCGACGGCAGAATACTCTTCAATGCGGTTAACAGTGGGAAGTTGTAATTAGTCGACGTAGGTGTAGAATTGATAAAGTCGTGCGGTACGTTTGATGGTACGTCTAAGACATTAACTTCTGTTAGTTGTTCGAGACACCCGTAGATGTAATTCGGCTCGAGAGATTCTGGAAAAAGGGATTGGGGTATGTTGGTGGACAAAAGTGGCACATCTAAATGTTGTGGGACTTTGTCGGAATTATCCGAATATGTTCATACTCTTACACCATTTTATTACAAAAAAAAATCAGAGTTAACCTCTCCATCTCCTTTGCACCTCGAGCTAGAAATGAACTATACACATCCTATATGTCCCCTTTCAAACCAAGCAAAATTGCTTACCAAAATTGAAAACTATTACATTCCTGTTTCCTGATGCATCCATACCTTGCAACATATACCCGAGCAATAATCGATACATCAAACAATTTCAAACTTACCCGTATACAAAATGAGGGAAGAGAACTTTGAAAACCAAACGACAACGGGCTGGCCTCTGCCCACAATGCGAATCTGATTCAAAAGGGTCGCCTGTATGCGATCCATTTGCAATTCCTGCCCAGATCAACCACAAAAGATGTTCCAAACCACCCTTGCACAGTATTTTTCTATATTTCGCAATGTAACAAGCATATTTACCAAAATATGTCGATCCTCATTCGTCCTCGGTGCCACGGCAATGTTTCGCAATGATGGAACATTCTTAATGGCGGTTACAAATACCTGGTCGCCTTGTGAAATATTCAAACTTCTCGCAAACGTCGCGGCCAAACCCAGAGAACCATCAGAACTTGGTCTCCAGTCGCAGGAAAAATAATATTTCTTCTCCCGATGCAATACTTCGACAGCATTCGCCTAGAATCGACGTAAAACCTCAAGTAGAAGCCCATTGCAATAATTGACACGAAACAATTGAACGCGTTCGGAACAATACTTCGACGCACCGACGTGCAAATTCTAAAATTTGAACATACGATGTCATTACCTAAAAAATCAACAACTAATTGTCGCAGAAGTATCGTTCGTATGCTAAATCACAATGTCGAGTTAACCCAATGATGATTAACGCAAAATTTCCATACCTTTCCCCAAATAATGTTGCAAAATTCAAAGGTTCTGCTCACGCGCATTCACTTCGACAACCACAAACCGAATCTCACTAGAACCGCTACTCGGACTAGATTAAGTGACACTCTATCGGTGACTCCTCAAACTACTAACCGTTACCGCAACCAGCAAGAACCGAATCTACATTGCCAAATTATTCAACATTTCGTCGATCGAGCCGCCATCTTAAGTGAAGACTAAGAAAACAGCGAAACTGTGAAGGAATATAATTTCGCGCAGAGTTCGCTGAAGATCATCGAGTGTTGAAATCCGCGATCGAGTCCCTTGCAAACGGCATGAGAGAGAAGATCAAAACCAACCTTAGTTTCCAGCCCACGTAGCCAGGCGTCCGGCAAATAGGCGAAACAATTATTCGCCGCCACGTACTTCACGGTGAAACGTTCCCGCTGCATTTTCCCCAAGAACTTGACGAAGAAAGCATGGACCCCAACTGAGGACGAGGCTCAGTCGTGTTGGAGACTAATGTGACCCTCGGTAAGTAATCGTCTTCTTATATCGTCAGGAGCGGAACTCCGCGTAAGAATATCCGAGCTCGATATACGTAACGAAGATCTCGAGCTGGTTACTTATTTGTAACTATAATCCGCACTATTATTTCAACCACTGCGTGTATGTACGGCTAACGTAACCTTCGCTACATGATTCGTGTGCTAATACGAACGGAAACGAAACTTCACGCGAGATAACGGAAAATTTGGTATTGAATGGGAAATAGAAACGTGTCAGTAGTCGCTCGATCTTAATCCGTAATATGGTTTGCACGGTTAGCCGGACCAAAGTCACGTTTTCACAGACTCACGATCAGCACGAAAAACCGCTCAGGACTTACGGACCTTACGGTTTCTTGTAGGTTAACGTACGTTTGGCGGAGATTAAATTGTGATATGTTACTTGCTGCACGGATTAACATCGGTGCAGTAATTTCGATCGTCACTGTGCTCGTGCATTTTAATTAAAAACGTGGGACAAAGGTCAAGAACTTAACGTTTAGTTTGACTATGGAGTGTGTGGCCTTCATGCATGTGTAGGTGTGTTTGTTTACGAAAGGAAAGTCTCTGATTCGCCATGATTTAACGGTACCCCGCTGATTTGGCAAATGTGTTTCATGTCACATTAAAAAGGGTATTTCAATGAGATCGGGTAAACTGACTTTTTCTTAAGTGTTTCAAACGAAGCCGGTGCGTGCCCCATTTATTATAGGAAATTACATATTAATCTGTATAGTTCGGGAGTAGAAAATTGTCCGTTACCCTGATGTCGGCAATTCAGATCTCGAAAAACCGACCCATATGTAAAATCTACCGTTACCCACAGTTTCATAAATCTCGATATCCAGCATATTCAAAGTATCCAAACACCCGGGTATTTAAACACGTTACCATGGTTTCAATAATGCGCCATTCAAGTTATGATTTTGTATAACTACATATATAGTCGATTACTTCAATCTTAATTTATTATTTCCTACTTACGGTCGATCTTATAATGTTTCAATCTTGATTTAAGCATTGTTATTAACCTATATTGTCATGATTATCGCCCCCGCGCTGTGAATAGAGAGCAAATAACAAAATTCTCGCCATCGACGACGAATAACCCTCCTAGAACGTCATCACCTACGTCTGGCACCTGCTCGCACCACGAACAACCGCGAATACTGATGTTTTCACTCGTTTCCCATCAGACGGCGCGTCGTTCGCTTACCAGACGCCCATTAGTCGTTCACCCAGCCAATCACGGCGTCGCGTTAGCAGTAACTGTGATATTTTGAAACAGCGTCAACTTCAGTTGCTCTGGAAAGGCGAGTAGACAGGAAAGTAACGTACACTGGCCGCGCACGGGAACTTTTATAAATGAAACAGCGAGCTCTTCCAGGCAAGGTGAACGGCTGATTTACACTCGCAGGTAATCACGATCGAATACAGTTAAAAACGGTTACACGATTTACGGGAATAAATGTGAATACGCGATTTCGATAACGGCCACCAATGTTTTGGAGTAACGTAATGGTGGCTTGCTCCGAAATCCTCGCCAACAATTTTGAGTTAATCGTATCATCGGGCGGCTAATGGCGATTTTTGAGAGAAAGTGACCCTTATTTTAACTAGGTATTAGTTCAGGACAGTTACTTTCGAGAATTTTGGAGGTCTAAATGCTCGCGAGGGTGTTCCCGCGTTTTTCGTCATCGCGCTGTATTGATTCTACTTCGTTTCGATAATACAGCTGTAACGTCTGCTTTTCTTGCTCCGAATTGAAATTCAGTTGCAACGGATCTTCGGACGTTTCACGATTTAAATTATTGATCGGATCCGGTTATAACGGTTTACGATAGTTGTCCACATGGCGAGCATGTGTTGTTTGAAAAAATATTTTGAACAGAGAACATAAACATTAGGCTACATGTGGCATGCGTATTCTGACTATTGCTAGATGTGGGTAAAGTTGAGTATATTTTAGTGTTTGTTCTGAATAAGGAATGGGACAATAATATGTTGTGTTGCGTACTCTGTATAGGATTCCAAGGAAAAATTAGAAGTTCTGTTCTGTAACACATTGGCAAGGATGGCACCGTCAAAAGTGGTAAATGGACAAACTAAGCAGAATCACCCACTTGCAAGGAAGGGCATAACAACGAGGAGTCAAAACACCATGCTGAACAGTGTGTTCCTGAAGCAGTCCGTCCTCAACAAGGATCCTCGGATTAAAAGAAAAGCTGAAGCCTCGCCGCCAAAGGAAAAGACCACTAAGCGTTCTGCGCTAGGGAATATTACTAATGTCAGTACCTCATTTACCACTGAACTATCACCATAATAAAAAAAGTAATAAATTTGTTATACTTTGTTAATAGGCTATCGGAAAGTCCTTTGGAGCACAACAGCAAGAACCAAAGAAGAATATTAAGAAATTAACCATAACAAAGCCTCTGATTCAGACAAGTTCGTTTCCGACGCTTGAAAAACCATTATTAAAAGCAGAGGCGAAACATGATATTATATCCGCGAAGCCAAAGCCAATTACTCGTAACAAACCAACAAAGAAAGATGACGAGAACACGGAGAATTCTAATAATAAAGTTGTTACTATTAGACGTAGCTTAGATTTAGAAAAGTCTGAGGACAATTCCTTATACGTGAGTGCGCTTGAGGATGTCGCGATTGACAGCGCGAAGAAGCCTGCGACTAGTAATAAGGTGAGACAAACTGAAAATGGCGAATTATCGATGCTGTTGCAGGGATTTTTGCGGACATTTCACCAATCTTAACCTACATTTGCCTATGTTTTTGTTATAATGTATAAATTGATTCCGTAAAAATCCATGCAACACATTTGTCCTTACCCCGATAAATCTTGAATGTTACTGAACGGGAATGGGTTTCGGTAGATTGAGGAAAAGCTGCAGGAAGTGTTACAGCCTGTGGAAAAAACGCAAAACGTGCCGGTAACAACGGAGAGCAACTCAACGGAAGGTACGACAGCCGCAACGAAGGACGATACTGTCTCAGTAGTCGAACGTTTGGACGCAGTTCCTCAGAGAACGCTCCCTGAAAACGTCCAATGGGATTTCGATGGGGAGAACTGGCTGGACCCGTTCCAGGTCTCCCATTACGCAATGGACATCTTCAACTATCTGAAGGATCGGGAACGCTTGTTCCCCATCGGCGATTACATGGAGAGGCAGGTGTGTCTGTCGCGGTGGATGAGATCGTTATTGGTCGATTGGATGGTCGAGGTCCAGGAGTCTTTCGAACTTAATCACGAAACACTCTATCTGGCTGTGAAATTGGTCGATCTGTACCTGACGAAAGTGACCGTGGGCAAGGAAACATTACAATTGTTGGGCGCGGCGAGTTTGTTCATTGCGAGCAAGTTTGACGTACGTACACAAATGTTGTGCATAGCACAAACATACAAAATTGCTACATTGTGTATTACGTTTGTCCCATAATCTGCGTCACAATTGCAATTGTTAATCTATACGGACGGTTTATGTTTCGCAGGAAAGAATACCTCCGATGGTTGAGGATTTCCTATACACATGTGACGGAGCCTACACACAACGTGAGCTTATCAGAATGGAAATGAATATTCTAAAAGTAGTTGATTTTGACCTGGGCATACCGCTCTCTTATAGATTTCTGCGGCGATATGCAAGGGTATATGTCCTCTTATTTGTCTGCCGACACAACATTAGGAGACATACTAATTTTTTTTTATTCTGCATAACAGTGCGCGAAAGTGTCTATGCCAACGTTAACCCTGGCCCGGTATGTTTTGGAATACTCCCTTATGGATTATTCGACGATCTCGTTCAGTGACAGTAAAATGGCAGCGGCTGCTCTGTTTCTGGCATTGCTAATGAAGGATCTGGGTGGATGGACATGGACTCTAGAATACTATAGTGGTTACAAGCTTGAGGATATAAAGGACATCGTTATTGTTCTAAACCAGGGATTACATCGAAAACACAAAGAAGCATTAACGACGGTTCGCAATAAATACAGTCATAAGTGAGTACTCGATACATTCATTATTCGATATTCTAGTCAACGACCGAGCTAAGTAAGTGTCAGAGAGTGGAATTTAACGCTTAACTCTTTCGATGTAGGGAACCATGGTTAAACGTATTTTTTTTTTTGCGTTTTAGGATCTTCTTCGAAGTAGCGAAGGTGCCATTAAAAGATAATTTAAATATATAGGTAACTTAAGCGCGGTAAATATAGGTAGATGCATGACTAATTTTGTTTGATACATCGGTCTCTCTAATTGTTATTGGGCGACTCTAACGAAAAGAACTTATCAGATCAGTGATAGGGCTCAATCTCAAGCATATTACCATGCGAATCATGACGCTCCTAATTAAGTGTATCATACACGTAGTAAATTAAACGAAGAGAAATCGGAGGAGAAATTTTAATTGCTCCTGATGAAAAAAAAAAATAGAAAATAAGTAAATTCTGTAAAATTTACGACAGTGAAGCTCAGCAGAGCTTGATGTATTTAGAGAAGGCTCTTAAAAATGGATGTTGCGACTATATCAATCGTTTCCTTTCTTCATAATTATTTATATGTATCGATGCTCCCTAACTGTTTCTCTCAGTATTTGTAGGTCTTACTTTTTCCGTTCTTTTTTCTTTGCTGGGAAATTTATTACAGCGCCACGGTTTTTTTAGTCCGAGATGAATTTTCAATTTGGGAAGAACCTTTTTTTTTACGCATATCAGGAACACGAAAGTAGACCTTTACTATGTCTTTTGTTTTAATTATTTTAATAGTATCATATTTCATTTGGATGTGATATTGTCATCCGTAATAGATTGAGTTGATAGATATATATTTGTATATTGGTGCGATATAATTGAGCGGATAAAAGAGAACAAAAAATATACGCGGCAGTCTACGATCCTATGGCACTGCCGTTTTTCCCCTCCAAGAAAGTGGCGTAATTGTTATGCATTGTTGTTGCACTTTATAGACTGATAAACATTATTATGCTAAGAATACCTAACTTGAAGTTAAACCGACGGCATGCTGATCACACTAATCCTTTCATAGTTTTAAAACTATATCGATCAGTGTATCGTGATAGGAGACAGATTCACAAAAGCATCGATAAAAAATTCGATCCAGTGTATTGTCAGTTTCTTTCTCTACGTCAATTAAAACTAATCTCATTAATTTAATCTACTCGTACATTCGCCATCTTTCCGTAATCAGCCGCCTGTGATAGGGTGTTCATGCCAGTCTGAAATTGACGTATGAGTGCGTGTGTCGGAGTTTGAGACAGTATTTGAATACCAGCCATATTAAAGAGGAAAATCAAAATAAAACAGCCAGAGCAACCAGAAATATTGGGAAAGATCAATTTGAACTTATGTTCCGCGTGAAATGATTGTACATAATATTTTCAATTATAATGTGTACATATGCATTCAATCGTTAGAATCATTTCTTTCAACGCACATGTTCGGTGAAGTTTTGAAGAAAAGTGGGTAACGATAGTAACTGGTCTATATACAGTCACAAAGACTTAATAAAATTAGGTGGTGTAAATAATGTCAGGATAATATATATTTTTTGTACCGTCAGTGAATGTACTACTATTTCTTACTATGTTATAAAAAGGTGTGTATGTGAATCATTATATGAACAAAAGATCTTATTTAAATAAAATCACACAATGATTTCAGTGATAATACTTATTTCTCGCAATGAAATCCTTATGAGGAAGTAAAGAAATGGCAGTTGGGACGAGGAGCATTGTGAGTTGGTAGAAAATGTTGCCGTAATATTTATTAAAAATTTCATTCTCATTAACAACTTTTTCTTCGTAAATAAACAAAATATACTATAGATCTTGATAAAAACCAGGTACTGCATTTAGAATTAATACTACCTATAGATTGCTTCTCTGTAATGTAAAGGTTGAACAGCTATTTTTTTTATTTATTTTTTTTTTTGTTTTACTGTGTTCTCCACATGCCCAGCGACTACTTATTGCTATAACGTTGAATATCATACATCTACGAAGCGGTACTTTCGATGTGTTAAATATCCTTATCATCGATTCCGTGTCTACTTCAAATTATTTTAATCCAGCTTCCGAACGATAACCGATACTTCTGATGTACAGTTAATCGTAAGTCGTATCTTTCCTATGTATATATATATATATAATTAGTTACGAAATTGATTTATCAGTTGAACGAGATGTCTCGCTGTTGCAATGCAATCTGCCGAAACAAACATGCTGTCAGAAAGACACTTTTGCTATGATAAATTTGTAGCCCGATATCACAATATCTCAGTCTTAGCCATACTTAATTATCCCCCGTATATTGTTCTACTCGTACGTTCACTCTTTTTTTTCATTATTAGTTAACTTCCGTTATCCTGCGACCCAAACACGATCTACGTACTGCGACGAGTTTATGGCCGAATATTTTAATTGGCACAAGACATCTCTGTGCAATAAAGCTTACGAGCTTCGAAGGAGTATATTTAATACAACGTTAAATTTCGAGAGAGCGTATTCTCGTTACTGAAAAATTCTCACGTCTACTTCGAATCTTGAAGAAACGTACGATAAACGTTTTTAAATCCTATTTTCGATAATGCAAGCGAACCGACTTAGCGGACTGAACGTTGATTCTGAATGTCGTTTTGTGGCCTGTTACTGTGTAGACACCATAGGGTTTGACATTAAGCCAGAGAGAATATATGCCTTTCCATGTCGACCTGCTCATTCAAATGCAAAAATCACACGATATTACCGAGTTCTCGTCAACTTTGTCGTGCACGCGTCCACCTCTTGTCAAAGTGAAACCTCTTTAGACACACGTCTAGCCTGTAGTCTGCTGCATCTAGGGCAATTCGGCTTGTCGTACTGTCGCTTCTGTGTGCATTCGGTGTGAAAACAAGCTCCGCACAACTCGCATCGTGTGACCTTCATCAATTCCCACGGAAAAATTACGTCTTTCGCGTAACAAAGTTGGCAAACAAATCCCCTCGCTTGACACAGCTGAAAACGCATTGAATCATAACCACGTGTAGCTTGCAACTGTTTAGGCGAGTATATGTGAACGCGAGAGATCTGCATTCACGGTTGTTTTATTATGCGAATTACGAGAATGGTTTGTTACCTCACAATCAGGGATGTGCATGCTACAAATTTCAACTAACTCCTGCAACTGCAGCGGCAAAATTCCCAACTTAACGTGCATCAGATCCTGTATAGAATATATGTGGGGATCGCTTACTATATAGTTAGGTTCCTTCTTCAACACCTCTTGAACACTGCGATAAGAAGTTATCGAATAGTGACGTTAATGCCGCATTGCTAATGTTAACGCCGCTTTCGATAATAACCGTATAATATTGTACGTCATTGGTAATGTTAGATAAGTACCTTGTGGCGAAACGACAAGTAAACAGAAAGTCCTTTAGGAAAAATAATTGTGTGCGTAGAACCCGCGTCTTGTTCAACTGCTTTATGCGCCTGTACAACGATGGATTGAGATCGTTGATTTGAAACAGTGGATCCAATGTCATCTGATCCAGTAGCCGATATGAGAAATTCGACACAGGATACCTAAGAAGAATCAGAACGTAGCAGCAACACGAAATACGATGAGGAAAAAATTCAGTAAAGGAATGTACCTATTGAAATCCCATTTTGATAAGATTTTACCGGGTATCAGTGCCACTTGATTCGTGTGACATCCGGTGCAGAAGTATCTGCCTAAATATTCGCAATACCGAAACCTGTTAGCATACTTTACTGCCACTTTCATACCACAACCTGCGCACATATAATTCTGCTTCGCAATGAGAGTCTTTCTCCTGCGTAGAATAAAAACATATGAGTTAATCGAAATAAGGTTTATGCTGTGTCATTAGTTGAGGAGGGTAGTTTGCTTTTGTTTTTAAGAATGCAAATAAAAAAATAACATCCCACAACAGAAGACCCCCTTAAAACAGGAAAACTTATTGAACCTACACAGGTGCAGGATGAGGCGTGAATATAATTTGAGCTCTAGGCGGTGCCCATTCGATGGTTCCTCTTAGAGGAATGGCCTGAGAATTCTCGATTTCCGTGTCGTCCGGACTTATAGGCCAACTTTTGGGTAAAGGTAGCAACCTCTGCGGCGCATCTTTTTCCGAAACCAACCATTGCAGCTCACTCGCCCGCGGCAACTGCTTCTCGCTGAATCTGCTGATCAAGCATAACGCAACACCCTCGGCCGACATCGTAGTCTCCGTTAGAGTGGATTCCACTGTACGCTTGGGTGAAGAGTGAAAGAGGTAGACACTGAGTTTCGTCAGTCTTCGGTCCTCTTCTGAATCGTCATCGTTGTCGGTGGAAATACTGTTGGACGATGAACCGGGGGATGTTGATAGTGGGCTGACACTTTGATCCGTGGTAGTGGTGTCCGTTTTTCCGTCGCTCAACAAATCTCTCGTCCACGCTCGTCCTCTCGTCTTCTCCTCCTGCCTCTGACGGCGCCTCAATCGTATTTTCTGCTTGAGCCGATTTATCTCCTCGTCACTTTCGTCGGCTGTCTCGTCGACCAATCTCCACTGTCTGTTGCACTTCACTTGTTCGATGGCAGCAATCATAGCTTCGGATATGCTAAAGTGTGCATTCTCTCTGTCCAATTCTGCGTTGGCGCGGGAAAATTGTGCTGAGGACAGGAAGCTCGTCAGACTTTGACCTTCCGTCGGCTGAGGAAAGTAACCTGTCGACATCGGTTGAACACTACTTCCGCCGTCTTCCATGAAGCTCTTCTTTGGTGTTCTAATGTCCTTCTGACCCTCGATCTCCAGACTCCACGTTCCAGTAAATTCAGGAGCCGATCCTGGAAGGAAGGACGTCTTTCTCTTTGGCTTCTGCGTTTGAATCTGCGTGGGATCGCTCAGTGATCTCTTGGGAGAAACTTCTTCGACCACATTAGGCACTACCCAGATTCCGTCTACACTCTGATCATCCGGCTTTGTACATTCTTCCATGTTTATCGTGTCCGAACTTCCGTTCTTGTCGGACCTCTTTGTCATCTGACTCTCGTGTGGAATTTTCACCTTGTGCCTCAGTTTTCTCGTCGGAGTCCTTGGCTTCGACATGATCTTCTCGACGCTCGTTACCGAATGCTGGCTTCTTAGTTCGGAATAATCGACGTTGATTATTTCAGATAACTCCACCGGGACCGTTTGATTACTGTTGCTTTTTTGAGGGCTTGTCTCTGCGATGTGCGATAAAGGTGAGGAATCTTCTTTCGGCGTCACTGGCGTTTTAGTTAATACCGGAAGACTGTTCCACGTCTTCAGCGAGACTTCAGGATGTTCCTCGCAATCGACTTCCACGGAATGTTCGCTTTGATTTGACTCGGTTTTTGATGCTGGATTCTCTGTACTGATTGTGTCGCATGATATCTTTAATGGATCTAACTTATGCCTTTCTAAGGCGTATGTGCTCAATCCCCGATTTATGCCCAAAGTTGTGCATGTGTGATTTATCGGATACGACGACGAACGACGATGTCTCTTCGGACTTGTTTTAGGCGAGATCCAGTTGGGAATGAACTGTAAGAAATTTAACCTGCTGTTACCTAGGTGCAACCTGAGTGAAGACTGGGTGTAATTTCATTCTTCCACCTCGACTTGCTTACCAAGCAAGGATCTATTTCTGCCAGGAGGACAGGTTGATTCCTCTCAACAGCCCTCAAACACATTAAAGTGGCCTCTGCCAGATTCTCCTGACACAAGTATGCCCATGGTTCCAGGCAAGAGAGCAAGTGCTCTTTATCTGACAAAAGCCATGACAGTTTCTGGGATAAAGAGTGACTTTCTAAGCTGTAAACATATTGCAAAAGCTCTGTTTATTTGGTATCAGTCTGATATACAGTCTGAGTCTGGATATATATCTTATCTGCCCTAATAGCTGCACTGTTGTCTTTAAAATAAATGGAAGGCAGATGCATAAATGTTTTTTTCAAAGTGTTTGTTTATATATATATATATATATACCTCTTGTACAGCCATAGCATGTCTTTCTGCATGGCTATTCTGGTAGGTAGGTTAACTAGATAATCTTCACTCTCCGACACCATTGGTGATGTTGCCAATGATGGTTGAAGCCAATTCAGTCCTTGTATGAAAATCCAACAATCTGGTTCACCCTTTGGAAAACATACTGTTAGTTTTTAACCAAATTACTGGGCTCAGAAACAAAAGATGAACATACAAG
Source organism: Priocnemis perturbator (assembly GCA_963942575.1). Classification (NCBI taxonomy): domain Eukaryota; kingdom Metazoa; phylum Arthropoda; class Insecta; order Hymenoptera; family Pompilidae; genus Priocnemis; species Priocnemis perturbator. The sequence goes on from OZ012656.1 coordinate 9,820,444, forward strand.
GAAAAAAAGAAACACCTGTCAGCATAATAGACTGAACTCAAACAAAAGAGTATATAATTTTAGAGACACTGTCAGAGACTTAAAGATGAATAATAACAAACTCACACATGGACAGATTATCATATACAGATGCTAAGAGACAAGGACTGTTTTACGCAATGATTACAGCATAGTATCAGGGTTCATACACGATCCCACAATCAAGACAATGAAACTTACATTACGATCAAATATCCGACATCCATGCTTAAAAATCTGCTCCAACACATTATGAAGTCTATTCAATCCCCCATACACGTTCCATACATTTGACACACCATCGATCAGCAATCCTTCTACGGTCGACCTGAGGCTCTGAAGCAGTTGCCACTGTTTCTTCAAGTGAATATCCTCGCACATTTTTAACGAGCACGACAAACTGACATATGAAAGATGTTTCAACTGAACGATTCAATTGAAGGCAATAGTGTTGTGTAACTGGCTAAAACGGGCGATTAACAAGGTTCTGCTCCACGTGTGATAAGGAATGTGCTATGAAGTCATCGTATGTTATATCGTAATATATTAGAGATTCCAATCCACAGGATCCCTTTCTCTTGTCGCCCAATCTCCGCTCACTGTCATCGTTCGAAACTCTATTGTTCATCCGCATACTGACCAGCCGCATGTTGATCGGGTCGAGAATGTGCAGACTTAAACGTTCCACGTTGATATCATAATGTACTGGGGTCGGATGACATTTGTGGAATCCGATTTCTCGAGTTTCATCTGACTGACACTCAGCACAGGGGAAGGGATCACTAGGTTAGAAGCTGTGTATACACAAACTCCGAAATTTGTGGGCCGTGCACTTTCGCCTGGCATTTCGTATCCTGAAGTAGACGGGAAAATTCTTGCCGCGACGTTGGCGAGGAATATCAGAAGTTCGCAATGAATTCAGACTCCGTCGTACGTGTCGATCTCTTCCTTTCCCTCTTTATTTGAGTTCAAACTTCACATTGTTCCACAGGTCAGCCGCTACGTACACTTACGATTAGAAATTTCGTTGCCTTACGTGTAACATGTTTCTCGACGAGTCTTATCGCTGAGTATAAGACGCGAGGGATTCTATACGATCATTAAAATGCTGTCTGTACAAAGGTGATACTTCGCTTAGAGCTAGTCTCGCATCAAACGGGCATAGCTATTTCTAGAATCTAGGGGATGGCAGAAAATGTACAATACGATTATGTCGGATACATGTATTTTGAAATTCGTATCCAAAAGTTCAGCATTCCGCGACATAATAGGACAACGTCACGCAGAGCGAGTGAATGAACTTTGAATAGCTGCGACTACAAGAAACATTGTACATAATCGTCGTAGAATGAACATCTCGCGGCACACGTGTGTTTGGACGATATATCGGGGTGGTCGAATAAATTATAAATCGCGCTTAAGTTCCCTGCTCTCGTTGGTCTCGAATTCGTTCTCGTCGAGTCACTTTAGAGTTCGCAAAACTGGCGGGAAGCACGTCCGGTTTCAATAAATCTCGGTATCTCGGTATATATATACATCGGAAGAGTACATAAAGAAAAAAAAAAAAAAATCTTTCACGCGAGGTTGGCGACTTCGAACAAAATAATCAGCGTACAATCTTCAGGTGCTTGGTTGCCTCTTATATATTTCTCCAATTTCGCGATCGTCGTCAATAATTCAACTTGACACAGCTATCGAGGATAGACAGAGTATATCTCAATCGAAGTACATTTTTCGCTTTTCATTCCCTTTTACGTTTCCTCACATAATGATAATTTTGTTTAACCATCTTCTGACGTTACAACATAGTTGCTTCCCTTTCACGTTATGATAATGAGAAAGGAATGACGAAGGAGAAAGAGAGTGTTGTGTGTGTGTGATAGGAGTCTGGAGCGGGACATCTTCTTCTCGCTTGCTTAGCAGAACTTCCATCGGTTTCCGCACTCATTGCACAGTACAAAAGTGGTCATTGGCTCGTCGGCCGAGCGCGTTTGTACTTGATTGTACGTGCAGTTGCGCTTTTTGCACTTTCCGCATTTTAGCAGTTCCGTCTTCGTGCCCTGCACCGTAGCCAGTTGAGCGTCGTTGATGGCTTCTTTCTTGAACTGTTCCCGAAGCTGCTTTATCTCGTCGCTCGCCATCTCCTCTGCCGTCATCACGGCCAGCCGGGCGGGCGTTATGGCACCAACCATGAAATTCGTTCGTAAGTTCGGATTCTTAGTATCGCGCAAATTTGCCACTCTGCTGCGCACCTGTTGTTCAATCAAAACGTTGCATAAATTGTACATTACGAACGCTTCTTATCGGCCGTCAAAGGCAAATAATAACTGCGATGCAGTTATTCGGAAAAAGAAATTACACAGTGCAACGCAGGAAATCACATAAGTTAACTAAATTTGTACAAAGTTTATAGCATGGGTAATTTTGCCGACAAACATGAATTACCCGATTTTTGTATCTGTTGTCGGTGTTTTTGAACTCTGCGTAAATGCATTCCTCCAGTTCCTCGGCAAGTTCTTCGGGAGTGCCGCATCCGTCGATCGAGTTGCCCTCCACTCGTAACGCCGATGCCAAAAGTTCCCTGCACTTTAGTCTGACCGCGTCGGTTGTTGTGGGCGCGGGGAAAGAAGTCTGTTTCCTCTGAACATCCTTGCTTGGCTTGTCCTCCTTCATTTTAACATCGCTACCGTCCCCTATGTCTTTATCCTTTTTCTGGTCATCTTCTTTACCCTTCTCTGACTTCTCTTCCCTCTTCTTTGAATTATTCGAAGAAGTGGAATCTTTGTCTTTGTTGGAGCCTGTGCATAGTAGAAAATGTAGATGTATTTTCATTTATAGTTGTTAATTTTTATTTATACTTGCTAAGGTGTGTAAAAATAAGTATTGTTTCTGTTATAACATAAAGTTTTGTACAAAGAGGTACTCTCTGATTACTTACCAGATAAGAATTTTTTCCAATTTTTAATTAATGTCTTTGATAACTGAATGACTTCATCATCTCTGCTAGACTTCCTCAACGCATTCACAGTCATGCCGATTCTAGTTTTTGTAAGGAGTTCCAAGTCAACGGGCAGTTTCTGTAATATTTTGAGCAATTCCAAAGCCTGTTCCTGGCCCTGCAACAGATTCCATTTCAAAAAACATTAACAACTCTCCGACGACACATACAAAACAACCAGCAATATACCTTAAGTTTAACCAACCCTGCGATTTCTGATTCAAATTTGAATACCACGCAAATAACTTACCCTACTAACACCTCCTATGTAATCTTAAAAGCACAGCGCAAAGAAACCAATCGCTGTGAGCAGCAATACAGATAATGCATATCGGACAGTCTCTCATTATAATACCAAATTTGGAGAATCATACGTAGACTACAAATCTCCAAATGTAGACATTGGTCCTATCGACTATCCGAGTCCAAATACACGGCACCGGTCATTTAACCGTCCGCCAACTCGTATTCCCAACAAACAGCACATTATCGCTGACGCCGCGTAACATAAACATCGTTGCACTCTGTTAGAACCCGGCAATTTGTAATGTTAATAGGTGGGCATCCTCCCTGGAGTTGATACCGCCGCGAGTATCGAGTCTGATCGAATATACAATCTAACTTTATTTTACTCACTTACTCACCGTCCCGTCACCGCTCGACATCTTGTTGAGCTTCTTCTGAATACGCAGAACCTCTTCCTCCGCGCTCATCGTCGATATTTTAATTAGGCTTCCGGACGCAAGACCCGCTATAAACACATGCAACGCACCGAACAACAAAAACCTTCCTGCGAAACGTTTGGTGACCGCCGATCGCGTACGCGGGTTACGCGGTCAGATAGGAAGCTAGATGCACAGTCGGAGTGTGCCGACGACGCTAACGTTGTGCACGGTTGGCGGGAGGACCAACGAAGAAGAAGCGCTATATTACGAATCCAATTTAGCGTATTTAACCGAGAGAATAAAATAACTTTTAAAAACAAGTGAGAAAACCGACCTAACCCAGAAATAGAGTGGTATATATTAGTCATCGATGTACTTTTCATGCACAGGTAGTTCTCATTGCAACGTTCCATCCCAAAATCGCGGGTTCGAAACCTGCATGATGAACCTGTTTGTTTTTCGATCCCACCTTCTGTCGTGGCACCGACATCAGAAAAGAATTATTTAGAATATTCGTGATTCAGAGTCACTCTTCGTTATGTGAATATTCGTCAAGAGAAAAAGAATTAGTTTTTACTTTTTAGAGCGCCTCTGAAGTCGGTTTTCTCGCTTTTTTTTTAAGTTATTTATTTTGAAATTTTTAGTTTCAATTATATAATTGTATTGCTGTTTTATATAACATTAGGAAATGGGTAGAGCAAATAAAAACGCAGCTCGCATGAGAAAACGGCGTGCAGAAGAAGTGCAATCGGAAAGTAACGACGAACGGTTGAATGAAAAAGTCGCTTAAAAACGAAGTTTTTTACATCGGAAGGTTTCGCCAAAACAATGGGACCATTCCCACAACAAACCGCATCGATTGATACATATCCCATCGAAATCCGCCCACCCGTTCGGGAGTTATGCGCGAACATCCCCTATAAAAAAATAAACAGAATAAAAAAAAATGTACTTATCGAATAGATAACCTCCTCCTTTTCTGAAGTCGGTTAAAAAAAGGCGGATGGCGTCTTTTCCTTGTTTTACGGCATCTTTAATATGCTTGCATAGATCTCTTAATAATATTTAAGTATTTCACTATCGCTTGGATCATGTGTTGGGTGTAGAACTTAGCTTGCCAATTTGCTTATTTGTTGGTTCTGCGGTTTCTATTGTGCAATTTATATATTGATTGAAAGTAATTTATGGGCTATATAGTTTACTGTATATTTTTGGTTACCGACAGTCCGACACCAACGCCTGCCAACGCCAACGTAAACATGGAGACAAGTCAGTGCTCTTATCGCGCCTATCACCTGCATTTTCATTCAAACCTCCAAGGATGAAACCTTGTCGTTTAACTCATTCATTGGTTACCGCAATTCTGAGTACAGGGAACCTGTATGTTAATTAGAAGCAATTAATAAGCTGTATATATAGTAAGCCTCTTGTTTGTCAACGTGATCAGGGACAGAAATCATGCGTTTATCACATCCTTGACGGACCAAGAGCGCGTGATGTTTCGCATTTATTTCGATTTGTTTCGTTACTTTAATAACCGTTACCTGATTGCCTGTAAAATTGTGAGTTATCGTTACTCGTATGCGTTAATTATTAAGTTCAAAGTTCGTGGACAATGCGGTGTTATCGGATATTTTGATTCCAGAGTCGCCTGTGATGAACTCGAAAGCCAAGAGTTGTTATATTCACAGTGGGGATAAGTCATTGCTTGCTGTGTATCTGCCAGATTCTGAACCAGTTTTTATCGGACGGTCACCAGAGACGAATATTACTGACTCAAAGTGCTCACGACAACAAGGTTATACATAACTAGCTACACAGCTAATTATTACAACTATTTTCTTCTGACACGTCTGTTAATGATCCATTGAACTACATATAATTTGTTTAGTTCGCCTGTGTGCAAACTATGCTGAGCACATAGTCTTTGTTCAACAAGTTGGTCTGAGACCATGTGGTTTGAACGGTTTTAAGACCCGGAAGGATGATAAGCTTGTAGCAAAGCACAATGATCGATTAGAGGTGTTATATGGCAAACATGCTTATCAAATTGAATTCAATCCACCACCTGTGGAGACACCTAAGGAGACATCAAAGAAAAGATCATACGCAGTTGCGGAGCAGGAACTAGAAAGTGTGGATACTGTTTCTAACTTGCATAAAATGAGGAAGTTAAATTCACCGGACAATAAAAGTGATAACGAAGGGTTAGATGTAAAATCCAACGATGCGCCGAATAGTAAAGGCAGTTTGAACAGTACAATTGCTTCAAGTACCGAAGAGAGTAGTAGTAGTAGTACAACCTCAATTAAAGGATGGGAGCATATTGTTGATGGAGAATTATACATATACAATTCAGAATCTTTACAGCATAAGCCAAAAGTAATTACTTAAAATCTTATTTATAACAATGTTGTTAGTCTTGTATATATTTTTAACGTTAATGTTTAATTACTTCAGGTGGCAGCGTATGATATGGATGGAACCTTAATCAAAACAAGGTCAGGATTAGTATTTCCTAAGGACTGCAATGACTGGCAAATCCTATACCCTGAAATCCCAGGGAAACTGAAAAAGTTGCATGCAGATGGATACAAGATTGTAATCTTCACCAATCAAAGTGGTCTTACGTCAGGAAAGACCAAAGTTGGGGACTTCAAGAAGAAGATTGAAAGGGTGGTGCAAAAGCTTGGACTTCCCATCCAAGTATGACACAAATCACAATCACATTCAAATAAAAATACAACTCTACATTTTTATTCTTATAGGTCTTTATTGCTGCCGAAAAAAGTATCTATAGGAAGCCAGCCATTGGAATGTGGCAAATGTTGGTCACTGAAGTAAGTATCGATATAAAAAACCATTTCTCTTCTCTCTGAGAAAAATTAAACATCCATATGTTTATCTTCTTAGAAGAACGGAGGTATTACCGTCGAAAAGTCGAATTCATTCTACGTAGGTGATGCCGCGGGTCGGCAAAAGAATTGGGCGCCTGGAAAGAAGAAAGATCATTCCTCCGCAGATAGATTGCTAGCACTGAACATAGGTCTTAAGTTTCAAACGCCCGAGGAACACTTCCTCGGCCAAAAACCGGCACCGTACTTATTGCCGACATTTAATCCAAAATCGTTCTCGGAAAATGGCGATCTCTGTAATCCACCGGACGCACAGCTTGCTCAGAATGAGCAGGAGGTGATTAGATCAAAGTTATAAACGAATTCACGTTGAACGAACGGTCCTGGTGCATAACTATTTACAGATGATACTAATGGTTGGGTGTCCCGGTTCTGGCAAGTCGCACTTCGCGAAATATCATTTTAGGGACTACGGGTATATTAACAGAGACTCCCTCGGTAGCTGGCAAAAATGTGTATCCTCCATGGACCAGTTTCTCGCGGCAAAGAAGAGTGTCGTTGTCGATAATACGAATCCCAATCCGACTGTCAGGCAAAGATTTATCGAAGTTACGAAGAAATATAAAGTTCCGGTTCGATGTTTTGTAATGGCAACGAGTGCCGAGCACACGAAGCATAATAACAGGGTAAATGTCGTTCATTCATGACGGAACGTCTGTAACTGGATCATTCTTGACGCACTCTTTTAGTTTAGGGAATTGACTGACACTTCGCACATGAAAGTTGGAGACCTGGTTATCAATACGTTTTTGTGAGTAACATCACTTTCTCTGATCAGCGTTATTTATGATTTGCTCGTTATGTGATATGTGTTGATACGTGTTGCAGGAAGAACTTTGTAGCACCGACCTTGAGCGAAGGCTTCAAAGAAATTGTTGAGGTCAGTTTTGTGCCGAGATTTGTGAAGGACGACGATAAGATCCTGTACAATATGTACCTACTTGAAAATTAGTACAAGCTGTTTAGGTAAACGGCAAAAATGATGCTACATTTTGCCAAGTCCACCAGGAGGCTCACAATTTAGGATACTTATATAAGTGAAGAGCGAAGACTATGATTTTTACACAAGATTTTAATTTTATGTGCCCTAATACACGTATTCTATTCCTGAAAGATGCGATGCACTTAATGTTGTAACCGTGCAGCTTGAAATAAAAGATATAGACTATATGTGAAACACAGAAGATGGTTGTTTATCTCTGTCTCGTTTGCAGCGTAGTACATGAGGGTATTACGCATGATCCGCACATAAATGTTCGCGTATGCTTACGATATGTTAATAACTGCATCCCTTAAAAAAATACCGACTGCTGTCCAATGATTAGTTTGAGCGTTTCTCCGTTTTTTTTTGAGGCGCTACCGTACCGAAAATATTAAGGCGACACGTGAAATTCAAAGATTATTCCTTATACCACATGGTAGATGGTACTTGTCATGTTTGGAATCGTAAACCCACGTGTGACACCATGTTACTTTATTTGAACGTGTAGCAAAGTTGGTAAAATATAAAAATCGACATGTCTCGATTGATAGTGAAGAACTTGCCAAAGAAGGTGTGTGTGGTGACGTACTTATACGTCTGTTAATGTACTAGGAAGATAAATAAGCATTACTAATTCACGTTAATAGGTTACAGACACGAAGTTGAAAGAACTCTTTAGTCAGAAGGGTATAGTCACTGACGTTCAGTTAAAATACACGAAAGATGGAAAATTCCGGAGATTTTGTTTTGTGGGATTCAAGACCGATGCGGAAGCAGAAGCTGCTAAGGATTACTTTGATCAGACCTGCATTGATACCTGCAAAATATCCATTGAACTATGCACAGGCTTAGGTAGTGTTAACAAGTATTACATTAAATTTTCCACTTTTTACATACAGCTACTATACTAAATTTTACAATTTAGGTGACCCAGCAAAACCTAGATCTTGGAGTAAGCATGCTTCGGACAGTTCACATAATAAGGAAGCTGAGGCAGAGTCTAAAAAAGAAGGATCTTTGGGCACTGATAAAGTTAAGAGTAAAAAGGATAAGTCTAAGAAGGAGAAGGATAAAGATAAAAGGAAAGATAAAGACAAGAGTGAGAATTCTAATGTGCTAAAAGGAGCACTTGAAAAGGTAATTTTTCCGAACACTATATTAAGTTCCTATCATCTATTTTGTCAATTAATTTCTTCATCTGGTATGTTTAAAGTATAAAGACGATCCACTGTTCCTGGAATTCCTTGAAACTCATGGTACAACTGGTAAAGCTGCCTGGGGTAATGACTTAGACTTGCCTATTGATATTGGGCAGAAGAGTGACAATGACGAATCTGAAGATACAGATGCAGAGGAAGAAAAAGTTGGAGATGATGTTGGATCTGAAAAAGAAGATAAAAAAGAAAAAATTGCAAACAAAGTCATATCAGATCTTGAGGTATAGGCACTGTGTGTGATTATAAATATGCTAACATCTGGAAATATTGAAATTGCATCGTTGTTTTTATGTACAGTACATGGAGTCCCTAAAAAACAAAGACAAGACTACAGAACCTGAAAAAGATCCAGCTGAAAAAGCAAATAAACATGGCCCCCTAAAATTGTTCACTATTAAAGTACGTGGTTTAGCTTATACCCATAAGAAGAAACATATCAAGCAATTGTTCAAGGGATTGAAACCAAAGTCCATTAGATTAAGTCCAAAAATCAAAGGCATAGCCTTTGTAGGATTCAAAACATCAATGCATATGAAGAAGGCATTAATGAAGAATAAAAGTTTTCTAGGTAACAGCATGATTGATCTACACGCAGACCAAACTATTGTACGTATCTGACTCCTATTTGATTTCATAATTTTATGTAGATGGAAAGCAAATATACGTGACCCATTATGAAGAAAGGGAAAACGTAAAACCTAGTGAGGCAACAAGTGGTAGCACCAAATGGAAAAAGCAGGAAGACGCGTTGAAAAACGAAGAAAGTATAGCAGAATCCGGCAGAATATTCATCCGGAATCTTTCGTACATAACTACGGAAGACGATATACAAAAATTGTTTGAAAAATATGGAACCTTGTCGGAAGTCAATTTACCTGTCGACAAATACACCAGAAAACTAAAAGGTTTTGGCACCGTCACGTTTGTGATGCCTGAACACGCGACAAAAGCGTATGCTGAATTGGATGGTTCAATTTTGAATGGTAGAATGTTACATCTATTGCCTGGAAAGGCGCAACCTTCTCCTTTGGACCAACTGGATCAAGGTAGAACCTTTGACGCCACTTGTTTTGGGTGTAATTATACGTACATACATTTGTAATGCACAGGAATAATGTATACGGCATTAATTTGACCATTTCAGACGGCTTAACTTTCAAGCAGAAAAAGGAATTGAAGGAGAAGGCGACTGCTAGTTCCGCACATAATTGGAACACACTTTTCCTTGGTCAGAATGCCGTTGCGGAGGCTGTAGCTGCTGCCTACAATACAACAAAAGAAAGAGTACTTGAAGATGGGACCAAAACTATGAGCGCGGCTGTTAAATTAGCTTTGGGTGAAACGCAGTTGGTGCAAGATACCAGATCGTTTTTAGAAGAGAACGATGTGTGTCTGGACGCATTCAATCAAGTGAGTACCCATTAAACGTTATGTACATGTTAATTCAACGTAGCCAGTATATATGTAATATGTACCAGTGATTATTTTAAAAGTGATATATAAAGAACACAAAAAAATAATTTCACTTGTACTGCTTTCATAATTACTGACAGTTAATGTCGGAATTAAGACGTTTTAGAAGTTACCTTTACAAATGCACTCATGTACATACAAATATTACATGTATCATAACAGCCACCGGAAAAGAGATCGAAAACCGTAATCCTCGTAAAAAACTTGCCAGCTGCGACGCCAGTAAAGGAGATTCGTGACATGTTTGCTAAGTTCGGAGAACTAGGACGAGTCGTAATGCCACCGTCAGGAATAACAGGTTGCTGTGACTGAGCTTACCGATAATGCGCAACCAGTATATCGTTGAACACGTTGGATAATTCGTCTTTTTCTACTTAGCGCTGATTGAATTTTTCGAATCCTCCGAGGCACGAAAAGCTTTCATGAAATTGGCTTACACAAAATTCAGACATCTACCGTTGTACTTGGAATGGGCACCTAACAATAGTTTTACTAAAGCTGCTAAGGAAAGAACTAATAATGAGGTGAAATCTAGCGAGAAGGGCGACGAAACGGGAACAGGTGCAAAGAAAGCGATTGTGGGGAAGAATGACAAAACTTCTAAGCCTGAAGTGAAAACACATCAAGCACAAGAAGACGATGACGACGATGAAGAACCTGAACCAGACACCACACTTTTCGTGAAGAATGTTAACTTTGCTACTACTGATGCGCAATTGAAACAGGTAATTAAGTTTTGTATCAGTTTGTTAACTCTTCATTAACACCCTAACTAGATGACAGAACAAATTATTCACTATGGTGTTATATTGTAGTATTTCTCGAAATGTGGTACTTTGCACTATGCAACAATAGCTACTAAGAAGGATCCAAACAATCCTGGCGGCAAATTGTCGATGGGTTATGGGTTTGTAAGGTATAAATGCAAGGCGGAAGCTGATCGTGCTTTGAAGACACTGCAGATGACAGTGTTGGATGGCAAAACGTTAGAGTTGAAGCGTTCCGAGAGAACATTACCGTAAGTGTTTCGATCCGTATCACATTTAAATCAGATATATAGAACCTCAACGATCAATATATGAATACGATATGTTCAACACTGCAAATATGTTTAGAACCGATGTGAAAACAACAAAGAAGATAACGAAAACATCACTACCAGCTAGTACAAAGATATTAGTCAGGAACGTACCATTCCAAGCGACTGTCGGCGAGATAACAGAATTATTCAAGTAAGTGCCACTTACCTTATGATTGCGCACACCATTATGAAACGTTTGATCTTTAAATTATGTCATCGATTCCGCAGGGCATTCGGTGAGCTGAAAGCAGTGCGATTGCCAAAGAAATTAGTCGGCGTCGAGAAGCATAGAGGATTTGGGTTTGTGGAGTATTATACAAAAAGCGAGGCAAAGGTTTGTGTGCCGATTCTGCTGGAAATTCTTCATTTCACTAAAATGTTTGACGATCTTTCTGTCCCTCTAATATGTCTGATTTTTTCCCCCTCAGAAAGCCTTCAAGGCGTTGTGCCAGAGTACTCATTTGTACGGGCGAAGATTAGTTTTGGAGTGGGCTCAAGCGGAGGAAGGCATTGACGAAATTAGAAAGCGAACCGCCAAACACTTCTACGAAGGTACTTCATCTCAAATATCAGCGAATATTAATCAATCAATTACCATACAATTTCACTTCCAAGCCTAATGCTCGCCTTCTTGCAGATACCGAGCCGAAGCGGGGCAAGAAATCAGTTTTGGATCCTGAATCCGTTGGATTGGCTACGGAATAAAAATGAGCTAATAACTTATCCTGCCCCCAGCTATCAAATCCTGTCAAGATATTCATCCCATATACCATAACGCACTATTGTATATGCACGACAAAAGAACATTGTGTAGAAATTGTTTATACTGTACAGAGAACTACGGTTTATATTAAACTGTCTATCATGCAGAAGGGTGTTTGTCACACCTCGAATTCGTGAAAGGTGTTCGAAAAGGTCAATTTCTCCGAAGGGTATGCTGAGGTTTCTTTTGGCTCTGGCAGCTATTCAAGTCGTTCCCCATTCAATGAAACTCTCGATTCACGGACAACGAGCGATATTGACCTTCTCGTCACGTCGCGTCTACTTTTTCCCGTGTCAGTTTTCTCGAAAACTGTTTGGAGTGCAGTTTCTAACGCGATGCCGATCCTCCGCTCTCCATTGGAAGTCACCGCAGGTTGTCGCGTCTTAATGCAATGTATTTGGGTTTCTCAACTCCCTCAGATTTCTCGCGGCGACAGGCATAATAAACTAAACGACACGTAAGTCGTCGGCCACGCACTCTGTCTCAATTCCATCTCCGTGGAATAGAATCGACAAGTTCTATATTCTTAAATAATGTTACCAACTCTTATCGTTGATAACATCAGTGAAGTCTGAACTCGCCCAGTGATAATCATACTCCGTTTACACTCCTCCCGGACTTGAGGCATCGAAAAATCCTGGCAGGACAAAAAATCATCATCTTACAGCATTGCTCTTAACTCAACAAAGGGTCGAGAAACACGCCCATCGATTACCAGCCGCATTAGCGGGTGTGTAAATACAAAACCTCGCTCCGGAGTCGACGGGCGAGAGGAAAGGAAGACAGAAGGGAAGCAATGTCTTCCTTTCACCTCCGCTGGAAGCTCGTCGGCGGAGAGTGGAAGCTGTTCCGGTTGGTGGGGTTCACCATGTGGAAGGTGGAGACGACCCATGAAAGTAACAGTGCATAGTGTACGCCGCCAGTCGTCAGTTCTTCGTCCCGGCGTACGGCAGGACTCGCGTTTTCGTTGAATCTCAACACCAGTTCCAAGAAAGTGTCATCGTCAGCAGGCGCGCGAGTGCGGACTTCGCTTCTCAAGTCCTATTAATACTTTGAATTACTTGAATTCGAAGAAAAAAGTTTGGACAGGGTTTTTCTTGGAACGATCGACGGGTTTAAGGTGATAGGTGGGAGGATTGCGGGAGTTAGTTCGTGAACGGGTGCACCGCGATGTGCATCCTGTGAGGACGAGAGAAAAGTCCTGTGGGTGGTCTCGACTTAGAGAAGCAACATGATCGGGGTAAGTGTTAACGTCCACTTATTAAACGTCTGGATCATATAAGCCGAAAACCATGTAGCACGTAACTTGTAGAGTAAAGAAATGTTGAGCACTCTCAAAGATACCTCGAAACGACGCAATGAAGATTCATTGCATAAACGCATAAGGCCGCCTTTGTCCCTATGAACCTTCACGCTCCACCATCATTAACGTCCGTACACGATTATCACTCGCGCCTAACGCATATGCCGGGACGTGAAAGAAAAAAAAGTGAAAAAATCATTAAAACCCGTACAACAATGCACAGTGGAAGGAAGTCCTGCGCCGCACTATCTGATCGTGCGTTGAAGTCTCTTTCGACACCGGACATTTCAACGCATGGCGCTTAGGTCTAACGATTAAGTCGGCGCGATCAAGGATTTTAGGACGCAAGACGCACGGAGTATCTAGCAATAGACGAAAGTTCTTGCACGAAATTCCGTGCTACAATAGTCAGCGGCGCGATACGGGAACGTGGACTGGTGTCGGAGAACATAAAGTGTGGATCGAGTTATGCTATGAATGCCTTCGAATTTTTTCCACTGCCGCACTGCCCACTTTTGCTCCCGTTCGAGTGACCGCACTTTATCACTGTCCTGCATCTGGAAACGATACTTTTCGAACGCAGTCGACCTCGAAGTGTCTCAAGGTGCGTGTATGCTAATTGGATTCCTCTGAGGAATTGTCTTGCGGAAAGGGGTTGAAGGCTAAGTGGGCATTAAACGATTCCACGTTCTGTGAACAACAGTCCTTCATCTGTAACGTAGGGTAGGTACGTATCACGAAATAGTGAAGGTGTGAATGTAGGAAAGTACGTAGCGTAATGTAAGTAGCGCGATGTAAAATATCGCAATCGGATCCCTTTAATTACGTCAGACATTCTCGGACAATGCTAATGCGATCATCTTACGCCGATTTATCCGTAACCCGAATCGAAAGTAATCCTTTTCGAATGCAGTTTCAAGGCGTCTCGAGCTGGTGATTGAAAGCGATCGTTCCAGAATGGCGTGGACATTTATACGGACTCGATGTATGTATAGCACCTGTCCATGCAGATCGAATTCTTTAGAATGATCAATGATTTCCTTTCGAGTAAAAGGGAAATCTACGCCGCGGAGAATGTTGAAGTTGAATTAATATAGTCGTTTTCCATGTGAGAATGAGATGCTCAGTAGGTCTTGGATAGAGTTTGGGCATTGGCTTGATGGCTTTGAGCAATCGTGCAGATTACAACTGATGAAACAAATCTGGACCCGGAAAACGACCTGAGGTAGTTACCCGATGATGTAACTACTTAAGTTTTAGCTGTTGCTGCGAGCGAATTTGACGCTTCCAGCTGATGATTTAAGGTGAACACAATGACAAACAATGAATCGACGTTCACTTACTTCAAAGGCTTGATCTCGCGACGCAGATCTTTCAGTAACGAATATGTTCATTTTCATGCGTTTTATCATGCACGAAAGGATATAATTTGCTATCTAATCTATGCCACGAACAGGGAGAATTCGTAGAAACGTAAAAACGTCGTGTTGAAATTGTTTATTGGAGCACTTAATATGCGCATGCTTGAGAACGATCGGCGACTTCCTCTGTGAGATGAAGTGGAGGGAGAACTATCGGTTATTTGAATTGCATCGGTACCCTACAATCCACTCTCGCTGCGTAGAATTGCGCCCTGCCTTGAATCGTTACCTCAGCGGCAATTAAAATGTGAAGAAAGTACTGCGAACTTCAAATGCCGCTCTAAGCGGCCCAGTCCTTCATCCATTTATCTCTTGCAAACGCTCGTGTCAGTACTGTCATAATAAAGTAACAATGTAGCCCGCAATAAAAACTGCGGCGTCACAAAAAATAAATTCCAGACTCCGGTGTCGACGATTCTGGAATAAATATTCCGATTCGCGCCTTTGTCAAAATGTATTGCTCAATCATATATGTATATCTCATATGCAGAAGTGGTAAAATAATTAGTGTAACAAGCGCAGATTTTTTATCTGTTAATCCTTCATATTTATATAAACATATATTAGTACCAATGATTGTATTAACTATGTATTCTTACAATAATACTGGTATACAGAGAGATTTACCTTCGATGCATGAAGAGAAAAATTCACCTGTTACTCGATCTAATTTGAATTCATCAATCCTTCGTATTCAACACGCAACTGTGTATTGATACAACAAAATTAGTGTAACGAGAGATTTCCTTCTATACAGGAAGGGGAAAACTCATTGGTTAGTCGATCTAAAGTTCCAGCATCGCGAACTCCGAGTCCACATTAAGCTGCAACCAGGCAAAGAAGGAGCGAACGCGTGTGGCAATTCGATTGCAAAAGAGCTCGCGAGGTCGTAACAATCCTCCCGTTTCGTTTTGCGCGTTTGAGATCGCGTATGTCGCCCTCCTCGTTCGAAATTTACGGCTTCTGTGCCGCACTCTCATGCCCAGTGATAATGACCTGACACAGAAATTTTTCGAATGAGCTACATGCACATGTTGTAGAAGTTTGAGAACTTTGACTATTCTAAGTGCGTTTAATAATAATGTAAGATAAGAAATGCGGGAATAATTCTATGGAGACGAAATATATATAATCGTAAGTTGTGTTTAAGTGAAGACTAGACATAGGTCGTCTACATTTGTCTTAGATTATGAAAAACAAACGTTTATCTTACTCAACTGACAAATATCGTCAGTACGATTTTCTTCAGCTGCCGAATGTGTGCACAACGCTGACGGAGACTGAACGGATTGCAAAACTCCGAAGCACACAAATTTCACCGTTCGATTTAAACGGAGGCATACGGGATTACATAAGTTATTGTTTGCACTACGCCGTGCGCAATTTCACCTTACGCAAGAGAGGTAATTTTCGGAAATTCGATACGATCCCGATGGAAATAGAAATTCGACGGACGGATCTTTGCGCAACGTAGTATTTGAGATCGTCTCCCAATGATTGTTCGTACCACGAGCCACGCTCGTCGTTTGGCAATCTTCCCTCAGCTGCGTAGGCAGCCGATAATCTTCATCACAAAATTACAGGTCCACCAACCATCATTTTCTGTCAAAAATAAAACAAGAAGCGTACAAACAGAACACTGCGACAACGCACTCGAACGAGCCTATTACAGAAGCATGGCAAATTCGAGGATTTTCCAGCTCCTTCGATTCGTGCGCGTTCACCATGAAAAAAGAAGTGTCTTAAGGTCGAGCGGTAGCCATTGGAGCCTGGCTCATCAGACATTCGGCCATTAAACGTCTGGCCCAGAATCGATCGCGGGCGAAAAAGCTTGACAGGGAGGAAAAGAGAGAACGTAGGAAATTGGCCTTTGAGTTGATGAAGGATGCCGAAGTCACATTGGTCGGCGCATTCTAAAGGCCAACCGCCGATCGTCCTCGGCACGTTTTATTCGCCTCCCTCATCTTATTCTCTTCTCCTCTCCTCTCGTTCTCTCCCGCGCACAAAACGCACACACACAGACACATTCTCTTTATTCGCCTTTCCTTTCGCGGTCGCTTAAAAACTTTCGACTTCGCGACGCTCCTTTTCCTTTCACGCATTCCATCGGTCACTCCAAACGCCTGTGCAGCCACACGCCGGACAAATATGTGTGCATGTGCATACGGGAACTTCTGCCCACCGAAGGTCGAACTGTCATCGCGAATAACTTCGAAGGTCGTCTTCCGTTAATAACCAAAGCTACTTCCTCATGAGGTGAAGAAGAGAGGGAAAGTTGATTATCTTGCCTTTTACCTGGGAAGTGCCCAATTAGCATAAGATAAATAACTATACCTGAACAGGACGTAGAATCAGCCGCCATTTCGAAATAGATTAAGTTGAGGCCGATGAATCTGAAGTTCGACTTCCGACACTTCGCGCCTTTCATTGCCTCTTTTGCGGTTCCCTGACCAAAATCCCGTCGAACCTTTCTATCCGGCAGCTTTTCATTTTCGTCGATCGGCGCGTCGACGTTGATTTTGGTACGCAAATTCCGGTCTTGGGCTGCGGTAACTTGGACTTGGACTTGGTCCGGGATATTCTTACTTTCTCCAGCGATAAGTAAGCTTGCAAAAGCCAACTAATGCTTGCTTGGCTTACACCTCGGCCATTTCTTCGAGTGCCCACCACCTTCTTCTTTCCTCCATCACACCGTTTTTGCATCAACGTCGACGCGAAATCGAACGTTCCCTTCGTCTCGCACAATTCCTCATCAATTTTTTCCGTCCCGACGATCGCTCACTCTCGACGTTTCCTATCGCGGCGCGCTGATTAAAAGGAGATCTCTCATTTCTTCTTCCGCGTACGTCTCATAATTACAATTGTCATTTTCTTCCGTCCGTTTTCCTCCGCTGCCCATATAATTATATAATTATTAACCGATCTCTGGCCCTCGGAATGTCTCCTCTCGATGCAGGAAACGCTCAGGCACACTCGAATAAGAAGTTTTGCTGGATAGGAGAGGCACGGGGCGTCGTCAGAAATTTCACGGAAACGTTAAGTGGACAGTGAAATGTCCCGTGACGTTTGCTTTCGTTTCGACCCGCCTCCTTCGTTTTTTCCCGTACGATTCTGAGAAGCGACGTGGCTAACGACAATGGATCATTTAATTAGACGAACGAACGCGCTGCCTCTCGAATGATTTCCCGGCAAAGAGAGCGAGAGTCTCGAGGCCCCCAGGGGGAATTCCGTGGAAAGTAAAAGTGAGTGAGGCACGCCGGTTGTCCTGCCGGCCAACAGATCAAATCGATTTTACGCGGCACAGGTTCCGTGGACCGGAGGAGATTGTCGAATAAAATTATCGCCGATCTTGGCTATCAGATGTTTTCGTTCCGATAGAAAAGAGGCATTCGCGGGGCGAGCCCGAATTGAAGTTTCATTTGTAAGCCGTTGTCCAATTGGAAGTTCTTGCTCTATACCGACGGTAATAATGGTAATCGCGGTGATAATATAGTGGTGACGGTAGTTGTGGCAAATAGTTGCAATACCAATGTTGCCGGCACGTTGACGGAATGTTGAATATGTCGAAAGCGGGTGTAAGTGCGTTTGGAAACGTAACCTGGATATTTTGTTCATAGACTATCTATGAATTTTAGGTCGGACGATTAATGAGTCGAGTCGGTCCGCCCACGTAGAATTCTGTGACCAAAATGGACGGCACGAGCGTCGATTGGTCGTTGACTCTGGCGATGAACAAGAAAAGCGAGGAGAAGGCCGCGAGGAGGAATTCCGACAAATCTTTCCAGAAATTTATGCAGCGCGCGCCTTGCCCACGAACAAAACGAGAATCGTTCCGCGGAATGCGAAGGCGGACCTTTCTCGCGCCGATTTTTTCATTTTCGCCCAGAGTGATTGACCTTGGACCACGAAATCTGGTTCTCGCGGACCAGTTCGAAAGGTCAACGGGGTGCCTTCTGCATTATTGTAATCAGTTTCTGCCTCTCGGCCGACTGGTCGCGTCCTTCTCGAGCCTATGCAGTCGGATTATTTTTAAGTAGAAAAGAAAAAACGACACGCTCGAGTAAAAACCTGAAAGATGCGCGGACGAGGAATCCTTTTTCTGAACTGGTACCCTGCTGGGTCCTGGCACGCGTGTTTTTTTCACCGACCTGGACGCGGTTGACATTTCCATGAAGCCAGCGGGTTCGGCGCTGGAATAATAAGATAAGAATTTTTTACTCACCGCGCGAATTGGAATTACAAATATATATATAGATGTTTTTGTCCCTCTGTTTAAGTTTAAACCTTTGCTTATCCTGGATACGCAGCGTATTCGAGCCCGGCGAAAAATCGTGAAGTCGAGTTATGCGAGTGCAACACTTCCTTCGTAACGTGTCGGGTACGCTAAAGGTTTCGCGGCTGATGTTAACATTTCTCTGCTGACGATCACGATCCCGTAACGGTACCATATCGGAGAGTGAAGTCATACGCTCGTTTGAAATGTCAATCGCGCTTGCAGACAGTGCGTGACGTACCGACCTTGGCTTTTTAACTGAGAATCGAAATTAACCGGTTGACTTTTTCGACAACTGAATAAACACGGATTTGCAATAAACAATCATGACTACCGGTTACGATATTGGAGCGCTGATATCATTAGTGTTAATCCCACTTCGTCGCGGCAGGATATGAAATTGAAATGTCTCGTGACTCATAAGCCAAGAAATCGAACTGGGACCTGTCACCAAACGAAAGTTCTTACTCAAGCATCGATGTCTCCCGCGTAACGGGAGACTAAAATCGCGACGTACGTGAAACACAACCGGCGGACAAGTGAAAATGCGTCTCATAACGCGTCTGGCACGAAATAACTTCGAGAACGTGCTCTACGAGAAATACCGGTTACTCTCTACAAAAACATTCCCAGCATATCTAACATACTACTAATTCTAACCGAAGCTTCTGGTCCGAGCGTTAAAACCATCATGGCATTCGTAGTTTTCGATACACATACAGCGTCGACAAACTGTGAAAGTCCTAAACTGACTATGGCTACTATATTAAAACTTGGCTATAATAAATGCCAGAAACTGATAATAATTAGGCTAATAAAATTCCTTTTACGTAAAATTAGATGAGGTATTAATGAGCACCTTACGTTGCAGTAAACACGTCGAGACTGCAATAGACTGACACGATCATACTCGTTATCTATCGTCTACCCAGCCGGATTCTCCCGTTCAACTTCCAGACGTACTCGCTTTCCAAGGATCTCGACTATGTAGAAAGTTATTTGACATTTAGAAGGGTCCGGAGTTTTTCGACCCACCCTGTACGTGGTGTGTAATGTGCTGTGCGGGTTGCCATTCCATGTCAGGGTACACCGGCCTATCGTATCACGGTGTAATGCCAATTACCACGTATCATTTACCCGTCGCCATATTACGTGGATATCGCGAACTGTAACTCTCGTCGAGGAACAAATAAGTTTAACACGTCGAAGTCAAACGTCGTGTCACAATGAAGTGGAAGACTTATATATAGTTGCTGCAGGTGGCCGCGTCACACTAAAATTGATTCGAAGTAACGAAAAGTTTCGGCACTCCTCATCTACGTTTGGTCATAGCTCTGAGGCTGTTGCAATTTAAACAGTTCTGCTTGCAAATTACAGAGTTTTCTTAGATCATCTTTGAATTCACAAAAGGGTAGTCAAACAACAGAATTTTAATATTTTGACGAAAATTGCGAGTGACATTATGTTTCGTCTATTTCCTATTATATTATGTCCTGTCGGTCATATCACGAAAGAATTAATGAATACCTGGCTTCTATCCCGTTGATATTTACCGCTTCCCGTGTGCGTCAATATTTACGATGTGCTCAAGTTTTCAGAAAGTTGCCACCCAGTCAAATATTCCGGCCGGCCGATACGCCCGGATTTCGTAAGCGAGAACGAAATTATGAAGTTAATTTTCGCGCAACCGCGCTCTCTCGAAACCGAGAGTCGATGATGACAGTATTAAGGCCACTTTCCATTTTAATTAACATATCAATTTACGTACGCAAACGCAGACCCTTGAATGCAAATCGACCGTCCCGACAAATTTACGTGCGACCCAGAGATGACACTGCACATAAAGAAGTAATTAATGAATGTAGAATGACATCGTTTAGACATTGACATAAAAACACATATACGCTCGCGTATGTTAATTTGCCCGTTCGGACGTTCCCATCATTTGAATCGAAAGGCGTCAACTTATACGCAGCCATACGTCGCCGCACGTACGCCCAACAATACAACACACCCAAACGTAACCAAACCAAACACCAAACCGTTGAACTTACCGACTTTCTCCGTTTTAAAATCTTGTCTTCATTGTTTGCGGGTAACATTATCGCCGTGCGTTCAACGCGTTGCGCGTAGTCGTGCATTTAAAATTACACTTCATTATACGTATTATGCACGGACGCGTAATTGACGATGCAAAACGATTCGCGGGCGATTTAACTCACGTGAAGAACGTCTTCGGTTATATGTACAAGTACAAAGAAGGATCGGCTCGCTTTATTGGTCGCGCGGAATTTGTTTGCCCCCGTTCGAATAGTCGAGACGAAGGTTATGAAGGCCACTTTCGATTTTTAGGCATACATCGATACAGTTTCTTCATTCGTTTCACGGAACGAGCAGTTTTCGTGGTAATTATAAAAGTGGTCTACATGAAGAATTCTAAAAAAATCTAATTTTTCACATATTTCGCGTTGCATCGATTTACGGTGAAAAATTCGATTTTTGAAATTCTTTCCTTAGATCACTTTCCCACTTACCGGCACGTGTATGCACATCGGTCCGTTTCGTACCACCATTGAATTCTGTCACACTTTCTACATACCGTTCAGCGCGCTAAAACCGTGCCGATACGTAATTGTTGACGCAAGTTGTTCATCCAAAGTTTTCATAAGTTCCCGTAACGAGGCAACGTAACAGACGCCGAACTTGCAAGAACTTTCACCGTCGATACGTCCGTGTCATTGTTTGCCGGGAATGCATCGCGAGTTTAACAGAGACGAGAGAACGCGGGGGTCTGCACGTTCGCACGAATTTGCACTTTGATAAACCATGAACGAGACGTCGAACGTCCCACGAAGCACGATGATCCAAGTTTTCTGCGAACTACGTTGTTCGAAGGAAAGTTCTGCTACGTACGGTAAATTACATTTGGTGTAACTAGAAAAAATTCACGTGTGCACTTTGTTCGTGTGATACCTTTAATTTTCTTGCACCACACGGATCATACTTTCAACGTTGCTGCACCATCCACGTCGTACGATGAATCTCGTTGTACCATGTACTGCATGCACATCATAACTTCAATTTCGATGTACCATGTAGAGTGTAGAACTACGTACAATATAAGTGTATCACGAATGCATTCATAGTTTCGTTTAAACGCCACCCGGTAAAAACATTC
This sequence comes from Priocnemis perturbator, assembly GCA_963942575.1. NCBI lineage: Eukaryota > Metazoa > Arthropoda > Insecta > Hymenoptera > Pompilidae > Priocnemis > Priocnemis perturbator. Next base: position 9,842,731 of record OZ012656.1, read on the forward strand.
TCAGATCCCACATTCTCATCCGAACGAAACTCACACCTTCGTGTTCCGCAGAAATTACGGATCTCGAACGATTCTTTTAATTGTCAGTCTCGAACGGATGCGTGCACGTCTCACCTACCCGCGCGTTAAACTCTTTACCGCACTACTCTAATTTCCCTGGAATCTCTAGGCACACGTACTCAATCGCACGCACAACACAGGCACGCAAATCTATACGTAAACGCTAAATACGTAATTCCACCAGCGAAGCCGTCTAGTTTCTGTCAACTTTCGCTCAATACACCGTCGAACAGCAACATTTTCCGCATTGTTCATAACGCATTCGTACTTGCTCGTGGATTATACTCGCTCGCAGGCGCTCCACATTTCAACGTAAAGAACAGAGACGGCCGCGCTATTTGGTGCGTTTACTTGCGCATAAACGATAAAAATCGCGACGGCTCACGTGTTGCACGGCGCGTTAGTCTGAACGTTACACGCTGTTCGTCGTAATCTCGCAGGCCGCTTAAACGTGGGGAGGAGCAATTTTCTGGGCACTTCATTAGCCTCGCACGACCACGATGCTGTTTAACGTGAGATTTGCCGGCGGCCTGGGATAGAGCGTAAGCAGAAATGTAATTAAGCGATAATTAAGGATAATTGAAGCGGCAAGTTTCTATCTGCGTTCGAGAATGGGAATGGGCCGTACGTAATAATGTGGAAGATTATTAATCGGCGAATTGAGGTATTTAAAGTGTTAATCGTTCGGTGCGCTACGTGTTGATGTTAGGGAAGAAAGTCCATTTGGCTGCCAAATTTTCATACGCCGCTGCATTTAATTCTGCAATTTAGTGCTTCGGTGAAATTTCGTAGTAATCAGATCTTTTTATTCGAAACAGGCAGATAGCGGTGCTGCTTGTACCCTCTGTTGCTACGAATTGGAGAATGGGGTTTCTCTGCGACTAGCAACGCGTGCGTTCTTATTTCTTAAGTTTACGCACCCGTGTGTGTGATGCTTGAAGCAATCGGGACGGGACGAAACTGTGTCTGAATTATGTAATAGGGTCTAACAATACAATTATATCCATTTGATAAGAAGATCATCCGTGGTCGATCGCATATCAGTCATTATACACTTATTACAATGTGCAACAAACATTCAAGATTTAACGTTATCATCTTCGATATTTGTATATTTTGGATAAAGAATCAATCCTTGCCAATTTTACCTACTCCACGCATCTGTGCATGCATCATAGTCCACCTTAAACTACCACCTGATCCCTTTCCTTCACATTCGAAACCCCAACACACAGTTTACACTTACACATTTATATCTGTAGACGATTTTCTACATAGGCGTGATCGATAACGTTAAAAGACCACTCCTCGTTACGTAATGAAAGGCGCGTAAAGAGAAAGCAAGAAAGAAAGAAAGAGCTGCCGTCGACGAGGGGTTTTGACGACGACGAGGAACAAACGCCGAACGACGACTTTCTCGCGTGCCGACGTTTCGGCCGACCTGAGCGAGAATGCGTTACGTTAACGTTACGTTACATCTTGTAAGCGCCTAACAATTAGCGCGGCGGCCGAGCACCTAATGAGCCGCCCAGAAAATTCCACGCTTCCACGTTTGATGAAACGGATGATACGAAGATGACGCGAATGAACCTGAACCGGCTGCGTTTAATAGCACGTGTCTTTCAAACGAAAACGTAAACTCGTTCCCAGGTCTACGCTAATTGTAAGTTACATGATCCTATAAATCTTGTTTCGTTTTATGAGATTTCAGTAATTTCTGCGCTCTTCGTCCATGGTTTCTTCTAATTTCGTTTAACGACGCCTGCGTATGAAATTCCGGGGAACTTGAAAATTAATGGATTACTTACCTCGCGAGCTTCGTGAGCTTCGAAAATTAATGAATTACTTACCTCGCGAGCTTCGTGAGCTTCGGAAATTAATGAATTACTTACCACCGACGTTTCGCCAGGCCGACGAAGAAAGCGATTTCTAAGCTGCGGGTAAAAGCGGCCGCAGAATTTCGCGAATGCTCTTTTTCGTCGGCGAAGTTCTTTGCCGTCCGTTTTCTTCCAGCCCATTCGCCTGCCTTTTTCGTCGCACCGCGTCTAGACCGGTTTTCTACGCGGGAAAAGTGTGGCAGGCAGCCTCAAGATTTTCGAGCCGTTCTTTGCCCGCCATTTGCCCGCCAATTATTCCCCACTGACCGACTGATCGACGCAATTTTTGCCGGTGCCTTCGTACGCACGTGCACTGGTCAGTGGTGGATTTTGCATCGATTACAGCTGCCGTTATTACGACCTGTAATACGTGCCGTAATTACGATTATAAATAGCAAGGTGTGCATTACTGTGCATCATTCGTAGTCTTAAGATTCAGTGCGAAGAAACGTTTGGTGGCGAGAAATGTGACTGACCGGCGAGCCGCAGATTAACTGTATTATATACCGTTCTTCACTTAATTATGCGACGCCTTAATCGAATCCGTGCGGTATCGAAACAAAATTAATTAGCATTCTACCGATGACAGATAATTCATTATTTATGCACGACACGTCTTTTCCGTTGCAGGAGATGCGGACTGCCTTTTGGCTTCTCTGTTTGGGAATTCTGCTGGCGATACAAGATGGTGAGTTTATACGTTCGTTTCATAAGTCCTCGAGGTCCTCCGGCTATTTTCATTTCTATCTTATCCGCAAGCCTATCGGCGCCTAGTCAGTAATCAGCCAGCGCGTCGAGCTTCCTCGGAGTGAAATTCTCGAGCTGGCAAATTAGCATTAGAAATTAGACGTGACTCACGTGTCTTTCGTCGATCACGCCCGTTGCGCAGGAAATTATAGCGCACAGCCGATTAACTTTCATCAATTTCGGCCAACCATATTCATTCACAACTTCTTCCCTATATGGTCTGGACGCGAGTAATCTGGCAGCCTCAATTTCACTCCTAATTCTTTTAGCGACTAATCACCGAAATTACGGCCATGATTCTGTCGGAATTCTCGAATCTCCACGTTTTTCCAATTCCGCTAATGTAAGGTGCAGAGCTGAAGATCTGTCGTCGGTCGGCAGAATTTCACGGCTAACAGCTGCCGTCCGCGCTGATAGTGAAACGCGGAGGAAAGTGAACGATCGGCAGAGAAAAGAGGCCTTGAGCTCACGTTATTCTTATTCGAATCTGTCCAAGTTGGCGAGGATTTATATGCAGGACAGTCGAGCATACGATACTCTCCGCCGACATCGACGAATTTCTCCCGGGAAGGTTGAAAAATGCATCCCGATAATTATTCGAGTCGAATATCTCGGGCGATAAACGCGTTTGGCATCGCGATGAAAGTATAAGCGTTGAACTATTGAAATCTGAATCGGAAACATGTCGGTGCTTGTAGTATGCGATACAGTTTAACGCTTTAATGAAGCGATTAATTGAGGAGGCGTTCTTAATTGCCGGGCAGGAACGTGTCGGACGTCGAAGAGCGTTGTGAAAAACTGGAAGCCACGCGAAAATCAGAAAATGTAGACGGAAAGTTGGACGCGAGGAACCTGTTATGTCCCGGGAGCTGTTTAATCGTATGGTGAAACGCAGTTTCAGACTGACGTCGAATTATTCGAGAAAATAGAAGAAGAAACGGTATCGAATAAATGTCTGCCCGCCTCACGTCTTTGACTGCATTGACTGTATCTTGTATCATCGAAAACATTTTTATATACAGGTGCTATAGAGATTTTTCATTACAACGAAGCGAATCTTTATATAGTCAGACGCAGTCTCAGCTTGACGTCGAATTATTATGAAGATATAAAGAAGAAATGACGTTATCGAAAAAATAACTGCATGTCTCACGATAAGACTTGCGTGTGCATGGTACTGTGGAGAGTTTTTACTGCGAAGAAGCGAGCCTTTGTGGCTTTCCGTACTTCCCATGGATTTCGAATCGCGAGGAGAGGAAAATCGTGTCGAACTTTTCACGCCTCCCCGCTTTTCTCATGAGCCACCAGGAGGAAGCGATAAAATGCTCCGTGTTCCCAGTCGTAACCGAGCGAATAATGAATAGAAAAACGATTCGAGTCAATGGAAAGGGTTTCTAACGAGCGGCCGAACGAATCGGTGGAAGGAGACTTCATTCCCGACAATCGTAAAATCCGACCGCGCCGCGGCCGGAGGTTTATCTTTCGCGACGTTTTTTTCGCCACTTTCGAATTGTTTCCTCCGAGGCGTCTACGGGGCGGCAAGTTTCACCGCTCGAAATGACTTTCGGCAAAATGGTAATTGACCGACAATGAGTCTGCGAATTGTTTGCTGGAACGATTATCCTCGCTATTAATTGTCAAACGTTTATGTGCCATGGTATGTTTTAGAATGTTTCAAAAATTGATGAAACAGAAGAGCTTGAAACGCGGTTTGAACGAGTTCAATAACCCATTTTCCAACAACGTTCAGTATATATTAAAATTGCTTATCACTATTCGATGTAGAAGCTGCATATTAGAATTCGAAAGTACCGGAGTTTCGAGCGTGCTTTAAACGAATTCAAATACTCAATTTTGCAACACTTTGCGGTACACCTTAAACTCGCGTCGTTTATAAGGCGTCTGCTTCTTATGCATGTGCATGCACAACAAGGAGGGCAAGTATCTCGAGTGGGCGTGCGGTGAAAGAGAATCTCGAGCATTCTCGTTTCTTGCGTCCCGATCTTTATAGGGAACGGACTGAGGCGAGAGTCGTTTACTATTCCTTTTACCGGATCGTTTGCACGCGCGCATTTACAAATAGTGCTGCATACAACGGCCTTAAAGAGCAGGCACTAAAGTGGTAATAACGATGGTTAAGAGAGCACAGTGTCGGCTTCGTCCTTTGCGCGGTCACAGCCGATGACATAATTTTCGGTCAATCGATTGTTGAGAAATTTACAGTTCGCGCTCGCGTGGGCGTAGAAAGAATTCTTCCGTTGCGACAGACCAAGCTGGCGGTCATTGTCAGTGGGGTAATCATTGGATCGTGTCAGTCAGTTTTGATCAGGGTCAGGATCTCGATCGTTGGATCCGTTTGTTAGACTTCGGTCGCTACTGTTGCTGCACTTGCCTCTCGATCGCTTTTAAGTATAATCGTTTCAAGTACCTGCTACTTAACTCCGTTTCAAGTGCATGAAAGCTTAAGACCGTGTTAATTACGTAGGTAAATAAATTAAGAAAAAAACGAATAGCTTGCCTTTCTCATTTGCAGTTAAACAGTTCGGTAAATGATAATTTCGCAAGATCGTTCGTGAATATTTAATAGGTTTACTCATTATATACCATTTCCCATTTCCTTACTTAGTAACTACCCAAAAAAATCGAAATGAAAGTATGTATTTTCAATGACCCCCGAAAACGTGCAAAATACATGATACGTGCCACATGCAAAAAATGTTGAAGACGCCTCACTGAAATACCCAGCAGCCCACGAGAGTCCACGCCAATCCATTAGGAGTTCTCACGAGAACATAACCATTATCACGAGAAATTATCGCGTTGATTTTAAATTCCGAAAAACTCTGCCCGTCTCTACCAGTCGGTTGCACCTACATCGGGGCACTTTCAAGCTAACGACGTTGCCGAGAGATTAACCGGCTGACCTCAGGCTTGTCCAATTGAGATCGTTCCCACGGCGATCTCGATCGGAATGAAATTTATTTATGTTCAACGTGCCTCACGTTCCACCTTATGCCAAGACTTACGCCTTCTACGGATTAATCCCGAGAATTCCGTCGAGTTCCGGTATCGGTTTCACATTGTTCAGAGGTGGTCCCCATTATGATAACTCTATATTCCGAATACATATCGCGAATCGATTCTACGCTCATACATAAGTGCATACTCGTGGCGTGGGCGTGGAGCGAGGGAGCAGTATCGTGAGCGTTTCAGGATTATTCTGGCGGAAAATAAGAGCCAGACGAATGTTGGATCGAGGATGGAGCGAAAGTCATTGGGTCTTACCTTCGAATTGTTACCGATTTTTCTGATGAAGATCGAGGCTTTTGTTAGATAGACGCTTGTGATCGAAGTAATGTTGCGGGACTAGATTTTGTAGATAAAATATTGAATGGAGTGAAGTTGAAAAAAAATCACTAACAAGATTGCTGTAATATATACAGTCTGTATAGAGTAGTATTCAGATTTTCGTGGTTTTGGCTGTTGGTTAGGGACGTTTGTAATATTTTTATTTTTATTGTTGTCTTTGAAATAAAATCTAATTGTACCGGGAGAAAAACGATTTTATATATGCAGATGGCAATATGCAACTTACAAACGAAGTGGGTCGACGATCAATTTCTCTTGTTATGTAACGTTTCAATGTTATTCGTGGTAAAATATGACTAGCCACGGTATAATATCTTGGATTACCTAAATATATGTTAAAAAAAATCAGGAAATACAGGCTATATATTATCTGACTGAGGGACGCTTCAAACGTTCTACTTCGGTTATCGGGTTGATTAGGAGAAGTATGTAACGTTACCTAGAATTACATGCTCGCGAGTGACGCGTAATTTATTAGTGGGAAGTCTTTCAAGAATGATGAATCTTCGACAATCACTCTTACACATTGAACACGCAACAAAGTTCTCTCCGCAGGCGGGTGGGAATTATATTCACGATGTGCAAATAGACTTAATAAGCCGTGCTCCACGCTAGTCTGCCGTTATTAATCTCATGGAACGATGCATAGCTCGAACGTACATAACCAGCCGGAATTTCGCTTACATCACTTGAGCCGGACCTTTCCCTCGTTTTTCTTTAATAAAATACCCATTCAATTCGTGATTTCCTCTAATTCGCTTGCAAACCTATTGAATTTCACGTTTATTCAATGCTGGCTATTAATCTCTCTCCGAACAAAATTATTCTTGGACATCACATCACTGCTTAGATACATAAAGCGTACAAAATGCCACTCTTTCACCGATGCATCAGTGAGCCTCTCTTTGTCCTAAAATTTCTTTTCAACCCTTGACATTAAAACTACCAGGTAGTCAGAATGATTCGTATGACATTTTCCTATAATAGAGACTGATCTCTAGGACATCTTATTTCCGGGAATTCTTCCTGTATTTTATTCAAACAACGAAAGCTCTCGTCCCTTAGAGTTTCGTGCCGAACGATACATTTCAAGAAGAATCGAATCGGTTCCGGACACTTGCCTCACTTCCCTTCCGAGACCCTCCTCCACGTCTAATTACTTTCTACTCCGCCGCGACTTTCTATTCGCACTTTTTACTCTATCCATAATCGATATCCTCCTGAAAGGCCGCGAGAAGAAAAAAAAAGGATCCGCTTCCTTTCGTGCGTCGCATCACCCCGAGTTCCTCGACAGCATCGCACGCGATGTAAATCGTCCACTTTGTACCCTCCACTTACGTCTCTCTACGCCCGACATTACCGACTCGCCTCGACTCACCTATTCCGACGCGCGCGCGTTTCGCACCAATACGCCCGCCGGATCACATGCTCGCCGCGAAGCAGAAACACACGCGCGCAGGACGAACGAAAGTTCAATCGCGTTTCAATTTCTCCGCGTTTTCTCTCCCGACCATTTACGTACTCCCCCTCAATAAGAGACGAGACACGTAAGTCTGCGTTCGCCGCGGCACGCGTTGCACTTTTACGCACGGTACGTTGCATTGCTTATGTGCAGTGTGCACGCGCCATGGGCTCAACGTATTATATATTCGCGAGAGAATGAGATCGCCGGGTGGAAATGCGGCGAAGAGAGCGAGGAATGCGCTGGAACGTTGACCGAGTCCGTCTGTGACAGAATGTCGTTTGGTCGGGTGCCATTACGGGCGCGATTATTAACACTGCCAAGCGACGATGAATTTCTTAATGGCCGATGCATTGGTACTGTTTCGTACCGCAAGACCGGTAGCAGTAATGTAGGATCAGGTGCATGAGCGGTTGTTAGGAGATTCCTTCGTTGCATGCGATTGGACCAATCCTGGTTTGCCTGCAATTGACAGGAAAAGCCGGGGCCCATTGCGAAACCGTGAGAAATCCTGCTAATGAGCAACGTCGATGATATTGAAGGTAAGGTAACGTTGTGCATTTTGCGCCAAGTGCTCGATTGGACACGAAGTGAAAAGGGGGAAAAACGAACTTGCCGGTGGAGAATTAGGTGATCGTTAGGTGAGCGTTGTTGCGCAAATTTCAAGGACTGCGGGCGAAAAAAAGTGATTAAGGAGGAGAAGAACGTTGGTTGCCGAGTCTTTGATGGACGTTGGCGTTACTCGCCTGATCACGCATGCGTGAATTTCGATGTCGAAACAGCGACTGTGGGGTGTTCGTTTTTTAAATGAATTAATGTGCTTGTTACTCAGGTGCGGCCGAGCGGAAGATCGTTTGTTATTACACGAACTGGTCGGTCTATCGACCTGGAACGGCGAAGTTTTCGCCGCAGAATATCAATCCGTATCTTTGCACGCATTTGATATACGCGTTCGGCGGATTCACGAAGGACAATACCTTGAAACCGTTCGACAAGTATCAGGACATCGAAAAAGGTGAGCATTAGTTGATAAAGGCACACACAATTCGGATGTGGTTCTATATCAAATTCATTGCTTTGAACATCCATAAAAAAAGACCTGAAAATGTTGACTACACACCTTCGATTCAAACTATGTAAATCATTCAACATCTCTAAATAGTATTTATTTCTGAAAAATCGTATATATCCGCAATAGGTGGTTATGCCAAATTCAATGGCTTGAAGACCTACAACAAGAACCTGAAGACAATGCTCGCCATCGGGGGTTGGAACGAGGGTTCCAGCCGATTCTCCCCGATGGTCGCTGACGCGAACAGAAGACGCGAGTTCGTAAAGAACACCGTCAAGTTCCTCCGACAAAATCATTTCGACGGCCTCGATCTCGACTGGGAATATCCGGCGTTCAGAGACGGCGGGAAGCCGCGAGACAAAGACAATTACGCCAATCTCGTGCAGGTACACGGACCTCTCTCTCTCTCTCTTTCGAACTGATCATCGAACCACCGTTTACCGATCATTCCCAGCGAACCTGCATTTACGCAGAACATCCACTTAATCGATCGAGTCAATAGCGAGTTTAATGAGAGTCGTTATGACAAACTTCGTTAGCAACGATCGAAACGCTATTAAATCAACTCAAGCGTAATGACACTTAATTATTCGAGCCTCGGCGGAAGGCTAGGGTTAGTTGTCGTTTAGGAAACGACGAGTCCACGGTAATATGCGGGTGATTTGGTGATTGAAGGAACTGCGAGAGGAGTTCGAGCGAGAATCGTCGAAGACCGGAAGACCAAGATTGCTCCTGTCGATGGCGATGCCGGCCGGCGCGGAGTACATCGACAAGGGTTACGATATTCCGAGACTGAATCAGTACCTGGATTTCATCAACCTGCTGTCCTACGACTATCACTCTGCTTACGAGCCCGCCGTGAACCATCACGCCCCGCTGTATCCTTTGGAGGAGGACAACGAGTACAATTACGACACCGAACTGACGATCGTAAGGACATTCAGTAATTAGTTGAACCGGCACCGTGAGAAACTGGCGCGAGTTGAATGTGAAATTTTCTGTTTCGAAGGATTACTCGATCAATCATCTCATAACAAGAGGAGCGTCTTCGGAGAAAATCATTCTTGGCATTCCGACGTATGGTCGGTCCTACACTCTCTTCAACGATGATTCCACGGATCTCGGCGCACCAGCCGACGGGCCCGGCGAAGAAGGAGATGCCACCCGCGAGAAAGGATATCTAGCCTATTACGAGGTCTTCATCTAAAATACGTTCAAAAGCGTTAACGCAAGCGCAACGCTCAGACCCGTCATTTGGACACATTATTTTGATGCGTAACGCAGACGCATCATTTGAACACGTTCTGAACGCGTAAACACCCATCGCGAACGTCATTTACCACGCCATTAGGCGGTAAAAATGCTCCAAAATTCCATCTAATGCTGGGCTGACAGCTTCACTAAATTCGAATCCTTACGTCTCGCGAACCACTTGCCACTCCGTGCGAATTACAGCAATTGTCCCGGCTAATGTCACGGGAAGTCGAGATGAAGAGCGAAATTACGGGCGGAATCACCGTAATTTCGTGCACAATGAAACGCGCGGCACGTTCGGATATTGAGTCACAGAACTGAATCTGCGATCTGATGAATTGAGACGGCCCGTCGCGGACAGTTGATCGTAATTCGGATCGTTCGCGAGCCATTTCTCAATCTTCGATTTTTCCTTGCAGATCTGCGAGAGCATCGAAGCTTCGGACGACTGGGAAGTGGTCCAGCCGAATCCGAAGGCAATGGGGCCGTATGCGTTTAAGGGAAACCAGTGGGTCGGGTACGACGACGAGGACATCGTGAAACTCAAAGCTCGATATGTGAACGAGAAGAATCTCGGCGGCATAATGTTCTGGTCGATCGACAACGACGATTTCCGAGGAAAGTGCCACGGTAGACCCTATCCGCTTATTGAGGCTGCTAAGGAAACGATGCTCACCGAGAGCTCAAGGTGAGTATTTACGGGCAATTTTAGTCAGCAGACTGGAAGTGTGCGTTTATAATGTTAAAAAATCCTGAAAACCATATTGGTAGCTTCTTCAGATTACTTTAACACGTTTATTTGTTCTCGGTTAGAAGAACGCCGTCGCAGAAATCAAAATCCGGCGACGCACGGAAGAAAATCCGTAACCAGGGAATCCAGAGTAATGCCATTGGCCGGAAATTGGGGTCCAATAGAAGAAGCACGACGACTGCGGCACCGATTACGAGAAAACGGACTACGTCTAGAACGAAGTATCGTACAATTTCGAGACCGAAGTACAGCGATGAGGAGGAGGCGGAAGATCGAAGCGTAGATCGTAGATCCTACTCTGCATCTACTGAAGATGACGAAGCCGAAGAAGGAAATGTAGTAAGAACCGTGGAAAAGTCGGAGAGATCGAGGCCTAAGACGAGATCCGAAACGCGAAGTAGGTCGACGACGCGTAGAAGGAAGAATCCGAGGAAGGAGAATAAAGAAAATAAGGAGGCGAAAGATGAAGTCAGTTTAAGCAACAAATTAACTACACCCGAACCGCCAACCACTCCTGATCCCGGAACAGGTAGGAGGCGCATCTGCGTTCAATTTATTTTAAGTACAAACTGTGTACGAATTTTTATTCACTTGTTTAGAAAGTATAGTAGATACACTGTAAGCCCTGCAGGCTAATCTTCCTCTAACTTTATTTTACAGACTTCAAGTGCGAGGACGAAGGATTCTTTCCTCATCCACGGGACTGCAAAAAATACTTCTGGTGCTTGGACAGTGGTCCCAGTGGTTTAGGGGTCGTCGCACATCAATTCACGTGTCCTTCCGGTGCATAGATCATAAAAATCATCCATCAATATAAGATTTAAATGTCCTATAACAATGTTTTCCGTTGCAACCAGGCCTCGTCTTCAATAAAGCTGCCGATTCCTGTGACTATCCTCGCAACGTCGTCTGTCCGAAATCGAAAACTCAATCGGCCGTTTCTACAACGAGAGCACCGATCACAGCAGCGACCAGTCGCACGACTTATCTCCACACTTCCACCCGTCGAACGACGACAACGACTAAACCAGAGTCCGAGGAAGAGTACGAATATTACGACGAGGAAGATGGAGTCGAGGAGGAAGAGGAAGAAGAAGTCGAAGAGAAGGAAGAACAGAAGGTGACTTCCACTGCTAAGCCTCTTCAGTATAAGACGATTAATAGAAGCAGGTCAACGACGAGTACGACTACTACGACCACGACTGCGAAGCCTGAAAAAGTTGAAAGTGATTTGGAAGAGGATCCGAGAGTGATCAAGGAATTGATTGACTTAATACGAAAAGCAGGTAAGCTAATACAGGGTGTACAGATGTTGATTATGAATATGGTGAAAAAATAAAAAAATATAATTTAAATGAAAATAAAACTTTCTGGCGGAAGTTGCTGATTTGACGTGTTAAATCTCCAACAGGCGGCATTGAACAGCTAGAGAAGCAATTATTACTGCAGGAGAAAAATTCGGACACAACATCTGGCAGTGAAAGTGTCACCCCAGCGACGATTAGTCGAACTTTGTACGAAAGAGTGTTGAATCGTCAAGGCAGTCGAAATACCAACAAGCAATCATCTTCCAGTAAATCTAGCTACGAAAATGGTCCCGGAAGGTCGCAATTCGAAGGACTCGACGATATTCCGGAAGTGAGGAGTTTGAGACGTACTCAAAAACCTCAATATGTCACTATCGAAAGACGAAAGTAAGGGTCATGCGTTGGAAAAGGAAACATAAATGTTTGTGTGACCCATATAAATTTTTATTAATTTTTGTACAGGCCAGCTACTAAGGAACCACCGCTCGAAGACGAAGAAGAGGAAGACGACGAATTGATTGACGAGGAATCTGAATCCGATGCTTCTGAAGAACATTCGTTTAATAATCCTGCAGCGACGAGTTCCTCCACTCAGAGAGTAACACCAAATTATGTGAACATCAGGCGAAATCGTCTGTCATCAACAACGTCCAGGTATAAAATTAAAACGTGGCAAAGACATTAAAAATGTACCCCTCTTAATCTGTTTTGTTGATTTTTATTAACACGTATGAATATTTCAGAAGTGAAAACGATGTCGGGGAGAAGGATGAGGAAGTCGAGGATGAAAGACCAAGTCGCCGACGTCGACCTACTTTCTCAAAGTACGCATGATTTATGCTGCAAACTATTAATCTAGTCAAAGTAGAATTTAGCACTTCAATGAATTCGTTTTTTTTTTAAGGAACCGGGATGAGGACAGTTCTAAACCAACACGTAATCGCGGTTCTACAATAAGGTATTATATAATAAGAAATTATGTTTCGTCGTTCTGAAGCTCAACTAATATTCATCGATTCATTTTTCTTCGTTTTAATTGATTCATTAATATACTCATTTTACTTTTTCATCGAGAGTCATTCTCTAGCCTGCTACGAATTTTATCCCAGCCTGTATATTTTATTGTACATATGCAATGTACATAGTACTACGTCTCTATACTTGATATACATGTATATATATTTGTTGGCTTATCACATCATGTAAAATATCACATTGCTTGCAACTTTGGTGCACCTTTCGCTAGACCCAGGTTCATCGTTCCATACTATCGTTTCGTCATTCGTCCAGAAATAGGCGTCCCATCTAACTGTTTAATAATTCTAATTATAGGAACACCGAAACACACGACGAACCCCTCGACTCCGAAGAATCCGAAGAGAAAAGCATCAAAAAGACCCGAATCCCGGACAGCGACGAAGAATCACCAACGACCAAATCTAGGTTCCTACGAACACAAACTTCCCACTAACCCTCAAAGGTGCCCCAAAGAAGTCTCCTCCCTTTAACACGTCGTACATCTATCTTCACAGATACATCAGCATCCACCGCTTCCGCAGCACGAGCCCGAAGTCGCAGGACCAGCACTCCGAAAACGAGAGCAACGCCGTCGTCCTCGAGACAACCACCGAAGCCATTACAACGACAGTGATCGAAAAACAGGAAGAAACCACCGTGGCGTCCGTCTCGACCACCCCAACTCCGGCAACCACGTCGGAAGCCACCCCCGCGATGCAAGACTCCACCTCGAGTCCGATCTCGACCGAGAGCTCTCCGACCGAGGGCGTGAGGCTCGTGGAAGATTCCGCGACGGAAATCCTCCTGACAACCGCGCCCGCCAGCCCGAGTCAGTCCGCTCCCCCGTCCTCGACAACTGCCAGATTAAGCGTGGCCACCGTCTCCCAACCGCGACCGTTCGGATTCACGCGACGCAGTAAGCCCGAAGTGACGACCCCTGCTTCGCAACCGTCGACTGCCACGAGCGAGCAGAGGTCAAAGGTGAGTATAACGCCGCGGAACTTCGCGTTTCTGGTAGGACGAGGCCGTGCGCGGCCAAGGACGGAGAGTCCGGGCGAGGAGAGGACGAGAACGACGAAGAGTGATAAGGGAGAGGCACCGACCACGACGACAGAGGAGAGCACGGCTGGTCGGAGGACGAGGTCCAGGTACCGAGGCACCAGCAAGTACACGCCGCCGACCGGCAAGCCGAAGGTCGACGAGTCGAGGGACTCGAGCCTGATCAGACCGAGGGCGAGGACGAGACAGGCGAGCTTGAGTGATCCGAGCTCGACTACTTCGACGGTCCGCAGTGTTCCTACGACTGCGAGACCGGAGAGGAGGAGGTTCAGAAGACCGAACGGAAGAACGGCGCCGATTCTGAGCACCGAGGCGACGAAGAGTAACGAGCTAGAGGACAGTCCGATCATTAGGATACGTCAGGGAATACCGAAACGAGCTTCCGGGCAGAGATCGAGATCGAATGTTGATGAGGGAGAGGGTGTGGTGGTTAAGGAGGACGGGGATAAGGAGAGGATTACGAATATTAAGGTTTTTAAGAGACCCGGGCCGAGTGTGAATAGAGAACTCTATGATCGGTCAAGGTATAATAGGAAGAAGGGCGAGGATAGTGAGACTGGGCCGTTGAGTGAGGTGCGTGGGGTCAGTTTGGGGAGGAAGAGTAATGATGAGACGCTCATCGCCACTGCTACGAGTTCTAGTCTCTTGCAGAGACAGGAAGAGAGCACCACGTCTTCGAGTACTGTTAACGAGGTCGAACGGTTCTCGACGAATGCTGTCGAAAATGAGATCGAGGATTCTGATCGTAGTACGACGGAGTTTCGTGAGAGTACGGTGTCTGGTCTGGACTCGTTGACGAATACTTGGACCACTGCTGGATATACGTTTGCAACGGAATCCGTCACGGAAGGCGGGGTCACTTCTGATAATTATGAGAGTACTTCTTACGAAGATAATGAGAGTACGAGAGTCACGCAATACGATAGCAATCAAAGTACGGATCTTACCCGGACAACTGAGACCACGGATGTAGATGAATATTATTCGACGAAGAATTGGGTTGATAATACAGAGACTGATGATGTTGATCCGAAAAATGTTGAAAACGTCACGGAATCTGTGGCTGATCGAAGTGTGGGACCTAGAAGGAGGAAAGTTTTGGTCAGAAGACGACCAGTGACTGCGAGCTTGGATGTAGTTACGGGCACAGTAACGACAACATCTAGAATACCTACCACTTTAGCGATCAATGCCGAAGTATCGAGTACGGAACTAAACGTTCTCGAAAAAGACGAAGAAGTAAAGCGACCGATTCGACGACGCAAAGTTATTCGACGCTTACGGCCCGTTCAAAGCGTGGAAAACAGTTCTCAACATAGAAAAGACGAGACGGACACAACTACTGAAAGTTTAAGATCGATTTCTGATAACCTTCTCGAAGCGTTTACAAGCGCTACAGAAGTACCTACTGAATTGACGACTAATAAAGATATTGATTTGTATACTACAACGTGGTCCGCGACGATATCAGATGATGATACTAAAAATACTGACACAATTCCGACAACAGAGTCTCCAGTGACAAGCGATTCACTTACGACAGAAACCAGTGCCTTCAGTCTTACAACTCTGCCTCGATCCACCGAATTCGATCCAACAGAATCAAGGTCGATCGAACAAACGACGCAAGCACTTAATACAGAAGCTCCGAATGCAACTAATCCTGGCAATTCGCTCAACGGCCGATCAAGAGGTTCCGACTCAAGATACGTTCGGAAGAAGTTCATTCGTAAGCGTCCACTCTCCTCGGCAGAGATTTTGAGCACGCGAACCCAGACGAGAAACACTTTCCCGTCCTCGACCACCGAAAGAAACTTCGAAGCGCTTTCGAAGAGAAGAAAGAGTCTCTTCATTCGACGTCGGCCAGTTTCGTCGACAACCACGAGAACGACAGAAGCTTTGGACGAATTCATCGAAGAGGACGAAGATATCGAGGAAGAAGATCCTTACGAGGTCGAAAGTCGCCAGGTGGCCGACGACACGAAGATAAGTCCAGTAGAAAATGACCCCGCTCTCAATTATTCCGTTGTCAAAGATGGCGTTGACGAATTTTGGCGACACTACACGACTGCCTCGACGCCTTCCTCCATTCCCAACGCTCACATCGCCCACGATCAAGATTTGCATCCGCAGGACAAAGACTATCTCGAGGATCCTGAGGAAGAGTTCGAGAATAATCAAGACAACGACGGAAAGCTCGACGACACTGAAGAAACCGAAAAGAAGATCGAGGAGAGTGAGCATCAGACGTCGACGATTAACAGAAAACCTGAACTGAGGCCTAGGTACAAAGTTCCCGACTCTTTGAGAAGATTAGCCACCGCCAGCACAGAAGCGAGTCCGTCGGTGGGACGAAAGTATCCAACAGATTCTTCGCCTGAGGAATCCGAAGAATATCAGGAAACGAACGATGCGAGGTTACGATTTTCGAATTATCGACAGCCGAGGACGAGGTATCGACAGAATGAGAGCGAAACGAACCTGGAGACGACTCCCAGGATTACGACGCAGTACCCGGAGTATTTCACGCTCACGGAGCCCACGTTGAAGGCGAGATTTTACGCGAGAAATCAAGGAATTACGGAAGTCGGACTTACTGAGACTCCGATCACGAATACTGAAAGCGTAACATCGAGAACGAGGTTTTTAGGAAGAAATTTTATCGATGTTACGGAGGCCGGTGTTACAGAGACAGAAATTCCGTCGAATACTGAAAGTACAACGTTGTTGAAGCCTCGTTTTTTGGTGCGGAGACCGATCGAAACTGCGGAAACTACGGAAAGTGCAGTTTTTGGAAACACTGAACCGATAAGTCAGTTCAGAACTCGTTTAGGAATAAAGCCTGTCGACGTTACGGAGTCTAGCGTTACGGAGACTGAAATACCGCAGAGTACCGAGTCGATTACTTCGTTCAAGACTCGTTATCTATCGCGGAAACCGATCGACGTTACGGAAGCCAGTTTCACGGAAACTGAAATCCCAAGAAACACCGAGGCGACCGCTTCGTTCAGAACTCGTTATTTGTCGCGGAAGCCGATCGAGAGTACAGAAGCCAGTATCCTAGACACAGAAATTCCACAGACTACGGAGCCTCCCATAACGTCCGGCATCAGAAATCGTTATCTATCAAGAAGAATAACGGAACCAGAGACGACGGAAAGCATCCCTGGTCCCACTGAATCATATTCCATAACGTCCGGCCCCAGAAATCGATACTTGTCGAAGAAGCCCACGGAACCGGACACCACCGAAAGTTCGATCTTCTTCAATGCAGACTCAATCACCCCAGCCTTACGCGCACGTTACTTGTCTCGACGACCGATTTCAGAGTCCCCAAGCACGGAGACCTTGAGTTCGACGACCGAAGGCTTCAGATCAGCGTCACGACTTCGATTCTACACGAAACGTCCAACGTCGTCGACCGAAGCTACAGTCACGGAAACTTTGATCCCGGCGAAGAAGTTCGATTACGTAGCCGACGCGCATCACAGAAGACAGCAATCCTTGCGGACCACCGCACGGCCGATCAAGGCGAACGCGACGGAGCCAATGACGAAGGATCAAGACGAGAGTCTGAAAGAGAACTTCGTGGACGACGACGTATCGTTGGACTTCACGACCTCCAAGCCCACCAAGCCGCAAGTCACGAGACTGGTCACTTCTGTCGCCGAGTCTGGCACGACCGAGAGACAGAAGATCTTGATAAAGACGAAATATTCGTCGCTGACGTCCACCACACGAATCCCAGTGCAAAATGGCGCGCGAGTCTCGTACTCGCCGACCACTCCCAGTGGATTCGAGACGCTGGAGAAGTCGCCTGATTCGAGCGAACTCGACGACGAGTCGATTAACGAGATCAGGCAGAGCGTGGAGCGATCGACGCTGCCGATCGAGAGCGAATTTTCGCACAGAGGCAGACGAAGGTTCACCACCGAGTCCCATGAGAGTTCGACGATCGAGATCGAGTCGGTATTTAGTAATCTGATCAGAGGAGCGAGGGACTATGGGCAGGATAGGAAGGAATAAATTTACGTAACTCGATAGAACGATGTTAAATATAACTGTCGATAGATATTACGCAGCACGCCAACATATGTACATAATACGATTTACGCATAGATACGAAAGCCAAGTAAGGAGGGAGCTAGTTTAACGCTTCCGAAGCTGGAGAAGTTATTGTTAACTATTGATATAGATGACTGTACATACGACGATTAGAAATAAACGAGCCTGAGACCGTGAGAACGATGGATTCGTCGACGCCGCGACGAGGAAGACAATGAGAGGTCAACATTCGTCCAGTTCGAAATAGCGTCATCGTCCGCCAGTAATCATTGTCATTAATTCGACGACTCATCTCGCTAACATCCGACTTCCTTCGATTTCGTGAAGCGAATCCTAACGATCGACGTGCCATTGCGAATCATCAAGCATGCTTCCGCCGAACAAAAAACAAATCAAATAACTCAGGACCGAATCATCATCACTGACATCATAATTCACTGCCGAAAAATACGCAAAATATGAGACGAGAAGATGATCTCGAGGTTCTAAAAGCAATTCTCGTCCAATCTCCCTCTTCCAGACGAACGGATCGAGGATCGAAAGACGCATGGACAAAGGAAGAGGGAGCGTTGAGATTGAGAAAGAGAGAAAGGTCGAGAGTCGCCTCGTGGACGGTCGATTTTAAGTCGTCACACCTTCTGATTTTCAGGTTGCCGACTTCAAGGAAGCGCCGAGGCTACCGACCCTCAAGGAACTCGTCGGTTTTCCGACGAACGAGCGAACGAAAGCGAGTTTTCGCTCGAACTTAGTCTCCGAGGACGGCGAAGATTCGAAGAAGTCGGGCGAAAGGTTGGAAAACTTGGAAGAGTTAGATGAAGAGGAGGCCGGCTTGAATTCCACACTGAACGAATCAAGCGAATCTTCGAAAGAGACCTCGAAAAATGTTGCGGGAAAGAAGGGGGAAACGTTGGAGGAGTTGAACGAAGCGGAGACTGGCTTGAATTTCAAGCTGAACAAATTCGACGGATCCTTGAAACACTTCGTCGACAAGGACGAAAGTGGAGGAGAAGATTTGTTGCCGCGTAAGAGTGGACGACACGATGGAAGACGGGTCAGAATTAATGACATCGATGATGAACGTTTGAGAAGGAGGAAGTCCAGAGTTAATTATGCCAGATCTTTGGACACTGACGTGACACCCACGACGATGCGCGGAGTGCCTTTGGAAGTTTTAACCGCGAGAACTGTACTACGTGGATTTTACGTGACGAAAGGTGGAATCGAGAGGGTCGAAGCCACGACAGGTGTCAGTCCGGAGGATACGAATGCGGTCACTGAATTTTCGACTACGGATTCTGATAGTTTTGAGACCTCGACTGAAGGAATGATCACATCTGCTGAAACAGCTACGGAGAGCCCTATAATGAAGGATTTGCACACAAATGACGATTTCCATTTTACGACCGAAGTTGTAGGAACAAATTTCGATGGGACTCCATCTGCGATAACAGAAGATGTGGCGCTGATCATTTCATCCACAGAATCAAGCACTGTAGGAGCTCCGATTAATGAAAGTTCAAATTACGAAGCCAACGATACGAAGGAAACGACTGTTGCCTATTTTTCGGAAACAGTTGAAGAATCTCAAGAGGATTCGCACGAAAGAGGTTCTTCTGTAATAGCTTCAGTTACAACGACGACAATTCCCAAAACTACTATGCCTCTTGCCGAAACTACTGACGAAGTACCTAATTTACAGAGAACAGATTCTTTAGAAGCATCTAGTGCTTTACCTTACGAAGAATCAGCAAGTTATACTGAAACTGTAATGCAGAGTACCACTCCAGCCACAGCTGAAAGCTCAGTTCAAAGTACGCTTTCGTCAAGAGGAAGAAATCGTGGAAGGATCAGGAGTAGAACCAGGTCGACAACTAGTTCATACTTCGACAGTCAAAGCATCGAACAAAAATCTACTCCTATAAGTAGAACCAGAGGAAGAAATCATCGGAGAACTACAACTTCAAGTCCGATAGAGGCAGTTGAAGTCGTCAATTATTCACCAATGATACAAATTGAACATTCTCCAAATTCGACTACCGAAATGAATAAGATGACAGTAATGGAAGAATCTGATACCACAGAATTTGTTCCTCCAAAAGATGTTTCGTCGATTTTCACTACGTCAATACCTGGAAGTCTTCTGAAGACCCCATCAGATACGCAGAAGGTTACAGATTCATTAGACGATGATTCAACGACTATGACTGACGTTACAGATGCCGCAAACATTGTTTCGACGATATATCCTGAAAGCGTTGATTCTTTTGAGAACCATGCGTCTGCTGAAATTGAACCGGATGTTACTACTTTAGGAACTAGAAATATTCCTAAAGAGACAATTTCGGTTATAATAGAAACCACTCCCGTGACAGTAACATTAGAGGAAGAAGCAAAACCAGTGATGTTCAATATTTCCGACGGAAATATCCAAAGTTCCACGCGAACTGCAAACAATGCAGAAACTACAACGGATCAAATAGTACTTCTTCAAACAACAGGGGCAGTATTTCAGAAAGAAACAATTCCCGAGACAGTAAAATCAGAGCTCAAAGAAGTCGCCCTGCAAACGACAGAATTATCGATCGAAGAGACCAAAATTCCTGAAACAACGGAAAGACTGATTTCCGAGACAGCGAGTGACGCGAGATTAAATTCCCAGACGTCAGAGTCAAGTACCGAAGAGAAAATCGTAAGTTCGGAATCGGCAGAAGCGACGACACCGTCAGAAACAATTACCGAACCAACGGAAGCGACGACGCCAAAGGAGCTAATTACCGAGCCAACCGAACGAACAACGCAGGAAATAATAACCGTGCCAACGCCAACGGAACCGACCACCACTCCGAAAAAAGTGAGCAGCCTCAATCCCTCGCGACTCAGGCAGACTCGCCGTCGTCAGAAAATTCGCCTCAACCAAGCACGCCACGATTTCGGCCGACATCCGTCGCGACGTACCGATATTCAGCGTCGCGTAACTCACCGGAAATACGCCGGCCAATTCGACATCCGTCGTCGTGGGAACACAGTTTTTCGCGGCCGGCGACCGAACGTTTCTTCCAGCACGACTCCCGAGCCGCGAGACGAGACGATCGACTCGACCGACTCTGAGCGAGGGAAGGCGGAAGAAACGGTGAGAGAGGACACGGTGAAGAGAGTGAAGACGAGGAATGACGAAGAGGAGTCTGCAGAAGGGAAGGATCAGGAGGAACAGGAGACGACCCTGTTTCCGGCGAGCGTCGAGCGAGCCGTGGACGAGGTCAGTGTCAACTTACCAAAATCGAGCCTAAAGTCATGTATTTTAAAACGAAAGCAAAAAAAAACGCATTTATCAAGCTAATAACGAGTGACTGTCTGCGAAGCTATCAACGGTTCCCAGCTTTAAAAACAAAAACACGTAAACTGAAAAGCCAGCCAAATGCCTGCCTCTCTTCGCCTGCTGACGGAATGCCTAAATCATAACCACATTTGCTAAATACCAAAAAGGTGCCAGTCATACTATCATGCTGCTAACCAACAAAACACACGGCCAGACTCGACGAAGGGCGAGGCAAACGAGTCTTGGCAAAAGAGCAAAAAATCGGCTAACAGAAACGTAACAGAGCATAGTGGCCTGAGGGAACGGAAGATCGGAAAGTATAGACATAAAGTAAAACGTGGGATTTGGATGGAAAAACGGAAAGCGACCTGCTGCTGCAAGCCTGAAAGCCTGTTCACAGCCATAAAAGCAAAAAAAAAAAGAATGCAAACGCTCGCATCTCCGCGTCTACTTCTGTGACTCTTCCTCTTACATTAATATTGTTTTTTTTTTTACCACATCGTATTAACAAATTTACTCTACGCTGGTTTTGTTTATATCTACGCACGTCTATAGCAGCGCGCCGATTTAAATTGCCTGCGCTTACCATTTACAAATTTACTCTGTCCGTCTACAAGGTCTGTCTTTATTTAATAACGCTTGCGCCAAGGATCCTCGGACGAATTAATAATTTTAACCATTTTTCTTTTATTTTCACAATTGCGGCGAGCGGATTTCGTTTGGTCCACGAGCTTGTTTTTATGATTTCTCTTCACTTCCTGTCTCATTCTCCACTCGCCATTATCCGTCGCTTGTTTCGAAATACTTCGGATTCTCATATACATACCGTACTTGTATATTGTTCATCGTCGACGCCTGATCGTTTAGCTTCCGTTTGACTGTGTGTGTTAGGATGTGTGCGCTAGGTTGTGTGCGATCTGTTATACGTTATCACTTGTATTTGAGCGGATTAATCGGTGGGCAGGTGAATCTTTCGAAGAGCACCGGACTGCCTACAAGAAAGCCAGGAAGTTTACTCGCTAACCGACTAAGGAAACCGACTACTGGTACTCTGACGACGAGTAAGTTGCCGAGCACGGTGGCTGGACATCGAAAAACGCGTCCTAATGAGACGACGTTGCCAACAACGAACGTGGAGGACGGTGAGTGCGAGATATTGTCACATAAAACATTGACACTGGAAGAACTGACCGATCAAAATGCCTTGTTCGACATTTTTCCATGATGGTTGCTCATTTTTCAACCATCTTACATCTCTTACCCGCCGTACAGTTTATAGTGTGAGACATATAGACACTGTAAATAATACTACAGAGCGGTGTGCCATATAGTTGACACTGGGCTATATCGAATGGGAATTTCTTTCTATTTTAGACCCCCTCAACAATCAAACAGAATCGCCCCAGCCAGGAAAGGACGTCGACGAGAAAGCGGAAGTGGACCAGAGTAGTAGAGCTCAAGAGCTCGCTGTAACTCTGGCCGATCCTCCGTCATCTTCGTCATCATCGTCTCAGGGCTCGTCCGACACGGGTACACTATACTTGCTAGACAGCTTATCGCCCGAATTCTTAATCTTTGTAGTCTAAACACCTCGTTCGAGCAGCCCTCGATCGCAAAAACATCATTCCTTCTTCTCTCAGCGCAATCCACTGTTGGGATAACAAAAAAAACTTATCGGAAGTCTCGAGTCCCAGGTTGACAGGCACTTGAGACTCCTGCGCTGTCACGTCTTTTCAAATATGACTAATCACGAAGTGTTAATCACATCTTCTTTCACAGCTAATAATATCGATTCTCGTCATCCACCGAGCAGCGACTTTGACTCGTCGGCGAACACGTTCTAATGGTGTTAATCTTCACATGGTTCTTATCTTCATCTATCAGTTTGTCACTTCTTCGCATACTGTGTCACATTAATGGTTGATGTTACGTTTCATTAATGTTCATCGTTCTTAATATTTCACTTAATACTTCAGCCTTCCTCTGCGTCTCTCTGGTACACTCTAGACATTAATACTCCGTGCACTAATGCGCTCTCTTAACCTTCACGTACAGACATCAACGTGATCGTATCGTGTTGGAACATTGGCTTCGATCTTACTGTCGGAAAACGCAATAATAATCCACCACAATGACTAACAGTGGTACCCAAAAGCCTGGCGTTCGGCACGCCCACGACTTACAGTCTGTTCGTCGATTCGCATAATCCGCCGCTCACGGTGTATCTGTGCCTTCCAGCAACGTATCTCGTCTCACACGTGTGCTTAATTGCACTAATCGACGTCTTCTCTGTACGTCTACTCTTCACTCTTTACTCTCTCTTCATTCCTCTTCATCACTCTTCACTATTCACACCTCTTCTTCATCGCTCGGTGTCCGCCGGCTGCCACAGCAGGTTCGCCTCATTCGAGATAATGACTAATAAGGTTAAACGACCAGGTCGAGGTTCGTTGATAAAGGAGTCGTTAAGGCGCAGGATAAGTACGACCATAGCACCACGCACGACGACCGTGAGGCCGGTGAGAAGTCGGCAAAAGCCGCGGAAGGACAGGATCGTCGAGAGCTCGACCGCCAGGCCAAGACGACCGCAAGTTATCGATTACGATTACTATGAGGACGAAGAGGTGCCCATCGTTGGGAAGTCGACGTTCAACGGGAAACTGTTCTTAACCAGTAAGGGAACGCTGAGGTGTCTCGATCAAGGCAACTTTCCGCACCCGTTCTCCTGCAAGAAGTTCATCACGTGCGCGAGAATGGTCAATGGGCAGGTTATAGGCGCGGAATATACCTGCCCGGACAAATTGTCCTTCGATCCGGTCGGTGGCATATGCAATTGGTCGGCCGGACTGGGATGCAAGGAGTGATCTTAGGGACGCGAGATTTGGGCATTTTGCGATGTTCGTTGCGGCATTCTGCGAGCACGAATGGCTTGGAACGAACGCGAGGGAACGATCGGAGGTGGAACGACGAAGACGCAGCCTCGGGAAACGTCACGCCTTGAGGAGCGGGCAAACCATGTAGCCATAATTAAGCGCGAATACGAAGAGCGGTGATATTATCGTTAAAAAAGTCTCTTTGTGTAAATATATATATTGCGGCCGATAGTGTAAATAGCGTTAAGATTTATTGCTCGAGTTAAAAAGTGCGCGTCGCGCGTCCGCACCTTGCTGTTGTGATTTGGGATCCGCGAGTGTGGCGCGAGGCATGCGACGCGTCCGACAGTCAACAAATCGCATCGAAGTAATGTACTAAAGATTTTATATTCGGAATAAACGTTTCATTGCAACTCTCCTAAACATTCACTTATTTATTCGGCCGAGCTAAACTGTCATCCTAATCCCAGGTCAGGTAATTCTGATAAGCTAACTATTTGGTTAGAGGTGGGGTGCTGTAGAGCCCACTTGAGAATCATCTTACAATTTCACTACCATTTTACGTTAGCCGACAATACGATTTCCGGGCGGAGCCAGGTGACAGCTAGGTGCAGAGAGGTTCGCAATACACTTATACTTGTGTGCCGTGACCAGCGGTTCGTTTTAATGAAATTATGAGCAAAGAAAGAGACGTTCATGATTACAGAAACAAAGGAAACATTCTTTGGTTACCAATTTATTACATATTCCTATAGTCCAATACAGAATTAATGTTGTGTTACCTTTTTTGGGATTTTGTAGTTCTTTCTGTAGAAGTCGAAAAATAATCCGAAATATATCACCACGTTGACCAGTACAATACTACACAACGATTCCGGCACGTCACAGCCACGAATGAGAAAAAATTGACTCAAATGCAATAGTATGCATACAAACTGGACCTGGTGATACATATTATTAATCACTATGTTTATTGAGAGGAGTGTAAGGAATTATTGAGACTTATTGAAAGGTTGATGCATACATCGATGTATGTACTTACCATTTGAAATAGTGTTAAATAACGTTTAAATGGGGCAAAGAATTTTCTTCTTGTCTCATTCAAGTTTGTTGTCAAGTAGTAGGAGTACATTACCACGTGCACAAACATATTAAGCAAAATTGGAAATGATGCAAAATGTGTCGCCTCATAATGGTGCAAGGCCGACCATATTATAAATAGCACAGATATGTGGTGGTACACGTGCAAAACACTGATTTGCTCACGTTTTTTTCTTAATGCAAATACAACTGTTTCCGAGAGATCAATTATTTTGAGGAGTAATGTGTAATACCCGAATAGTGCAGCCTGTACAGAAATCATTTCTGTTAATCAACATAGAAATGTTAGACATTGCTTGTTTGCTTAGCATACATAGATGCAGAAACTAAGTTAATTACCGACTGTTTTACGCTTTCACTCATTTTGTCTCGTTCACCACAGCTATAAATTACGTGCTTTAAACGGCCACTTGTGTATAGTTTGTATAATCCGTAGCAGATGAGAGATGCATTTGCAATGACTTGGAAAATATTGTAATAAATTAAAAATGTTTTCAATTCATATGGTTTTCTATGTTTCATATGTCGTGGAATACAAACAAACACTGCATAAAAGTAACAGAGTGGTATGAAAATTATAGATGTAAGAAATCCAGAAAAGAACCAATCTTTTATTCGAGGATCTAAAAATGGTGTCCAATATTTTCATAAAAACTGTCTTCATGTCACAACTTTTTCTTAATGTGGTAATATAATATCTTACCGGATTGCTGAATAAAATCAATTGGAATTAAACCGAGTATACTCATTGTTTACACTGTAATATTATAAATAACTTTATATAACTTGAATATACAACTTTTCCGTAACAAACATTAACAGTTATCTTTGCGAGTGCTTTTTAGCTCTGAGGTGTACCACTTGTGAAATATCACGATCAATATTCAGAGCTTTTATAAACCATGTTGCCTATGTTACCATGTGACCTATGAGCACGTGGCCGGAAATGTAGCCCGGAATTCAACTTTACATATTCACTGTTCCACTAAACGGGCTCATATACATGTGCCATGTTTGTCTGACGATATTGTTATCAAGACTCTGCATCACAAATTGGTGAATAACGATTTACCAGTACTCGTGCAAAACAGGATCTGTATGAGCAGTTTTCATTTAAATCGCTTGCAAATATCGCACGTGCATGGGGACGTTATTGCGACAAGCAACCCAGTGGAACCGTTTCATTTAGAATAGGTGAGCCGTCTATTTTGAAAGTGGCCTAACTCCATTTGTCAATTATTTGCTGTTGCCTATGGCAACGTGTACAACGTATACAATAATTTTCGACACATAAATTTTCGCAGTTATTTCAACATTTAAAAACATTATTTTGAAAGTGGCCTAAGTCTAATTTCTTATTGATAATGTCCATAAGTGCGGATTTTCAAATGTGATCGAAGGCAGTGATAAAGGTAATTTCACTTAATTAGTATTTCAAAAGTTAATTTGGTAAATATGCGGTTCAGGGGACCCACCTCCGATTTGGTCGGGCTTGGAGTATGTTATATATTTCGACATTCTGAACAACTTTTTCCTCTACATTTATGCGCGCTTGACCTTCGTTTCGGAGTTATTAGCGAAAACATGTTCATTATTGGAGCCTCATCTATGTAAGATTGTAGGTAGTTTCAGAGTATGTTTTGGCTGTTGGTGTGGTTGGGCAGTTAGGGGGGGAGGGGCAGGAGTGGGCAATGCTGTATAATTGTAATTCAAAGTCAGAATTGCTCCACGGTAAGATCATGTTTATGTTTTCCGTGCCGAACGTCAGCGTTCATCTGCAATGCTTGACGCGCCTTCGGCGCGGATAAATATATAACAACCCTCTCATTGCAACAACGATTCCAATTAAAAGTATAGGCGTCACTCTATTTGCTTTTTCATATGACTTGGAACTTGGAATTAACATTAGACAGCCTTAACCCACTCCCCCCCACCAAGTGTTGTACGCTAGGTAAGCCGGACATCAACAGCATACCACAGCCGCTTACAGTAAAACGAAGCGTACTTATAACAAAAGTTTTTCGCTAATAACTCCGAAACGAAGGTCAAGCGCGCATAAATGTAGCGGAAAAAGTTGTTCAGAATGTCGAAATATATAACATACTCCAAGCCCGTCCAAATCGGAGGTGGGTCCCCTGAACCGCATAATTAACAAAATAACAAGACTGTTCAATTCAGAGAGTGAAGACGAGTTAGTAACTAATGATTTCAACAAAAATCGAAAAAGAATGAGAATGGTAGAACGATATTCGTTATCAGAGGATGAAGATACCAATGACAACAGAGAAAAAAATGGTGACACGTACATCCAAAGAGTGGGAAAAATGAAACGGAATGCATCTTGACTTCTTCAAATCCCTCGCGCATACACAAAATGTAGATGAGCAGTAACTTGCTACGTAATTTATACAGTAGAAGATTTCTTGAATTGCATAAATTCTGTTTTTGAAGTATTGTAAAGAAATATAAAATAAATTAAGTATTGTTTTTTCAATTTGAAGCATTTTAAATTATGTCGATTGGACTTGGGCTCTTTCAAACTTTATAACAAATCTAGTTGTTAATTTTGAAAGTGGCATAACTCCATTTGAGGTAAGGAAATTATTATTCACTTAATAATTGCTATTATTTTAATAGGAATTGTAAATTTAACTCTCTTCGATACACTTAAGCAGTGCGACACATTGGTATCTTATACGTATATTTTTCATTGCATTGAAACGCAAACCCTTAAATATTTCAGTTTAAAGATAAATGGAGTTAGGTCACTTTCAAAATAGACGGCTCATGTAATCCGCTAGCAAGTGGCATTGACGGCTTGCAGGTAGCCCGAGGCAACGCGGCTGGTAAGGTACATTATCACGGGGTGAAAGATTTTAACGTAACTTGCCCATGGGTCAATGGTCAATAGTCATTAAATAAGCATATACTTGTGCATATGCATACATTAGCACATGTATCCATCACGCATGAGCACGTGAATTGAGCGTGCTCTATGCAAGAAGTTTTATTTTTACCATCTGTTACAAATGTCGACACTCTGCATTTCATTGACAATGCGAAAGTAACGTTAAAGGATCTGGCACGCTAAAGGATTTGGCACACTAAAGGATCTGGCACACTTATCCGACACGACGCGACGCGACAAAAAACGGATTGGATTGAATGCATGTAAATAAATGAAGCTGCGCACACTCGTCCGGCACGACACGATATTTATTGACAATTATTCAATTGTTACCGTTTTTGTCGTGTCGTGTCGTGCCGAATAAGTCTGCGAGATCCTTTAGTTTTGTACCGAGTGACGTTATCGACCATGTTGTGTATGATGTAGTGGAGCTCTTTGGCGCTGGGTAAAATTGACCCAGTGTCGTATTCCGCGTCGTCCGTAATGCGAGAGTTAAGGTATTACTAGCGCTGGGTGCCGTATCAAAAATGGGCTCCATTAATTGTTTTCAATTGCGTCAGAAATTTCTTACGACCCTGATTCAGTCCATGCACACATTCCGTATACATATGTGCACACTAGTATACTTGGCAATGATGCATACCAGCGTTTGTACCGCAGTTCAAGTTGAATACAAGCACTCAATTTACAATTTTATATTCACCATTTTTTTTCTCCTGCACTAGACGGTAGAAAGTCTTTTTTTTTCTTTTAAAATGTTTCTCGAATGTTAATCTACATCCTGGAATTTTTACAAAAAAAAGTTTAAGAATTGTTTTCGAGTTATTGTCAAAAAACCGTTTTGTATGATCATTAGCATTGCTTTAGATGGAGACAACGCTAAACTTTAATTGTTAATAACTCGAGTTCTAGACGGTGGATCAAGTTCATTTATAAGAAAGAAATTGTTATTTTTTAAAAATCTTCGATTTAAGTCTCGTTTAAAAAAAAGTTTAGGTAAAGTGATTCAGCGCTAGTAATACCTTAAACAGTAAAGAAACGCTAAGGTGCCTCGATCAAACAAATTTTCCGCAACTATTCTTATGCAAGAAGTTCATCACCTGCACGGTTACAGCATTTACCGTGTCTCATTGCTTCACTGCCGCAGACCGGGAGAACAGCATTACATTTCGATCGATCGAATATGAATATTTGCACTTGTAGGAATAAAAAGGATCTGAACATGCAAGGTGCCTTTGATTTTCACGGGCGGCTTTATGTCCTCGTATTTCTCGTACACAGTCTCTCCCTCGGCTTCTACTACCGGTCTGCCGTCGATGCCTTCATTGTCCCTAAATTATGAATTACACACGCATACGCACGCTACTTCCAGTTAAAGCAGACTTAAGCGAAACTTACACAGTATATATTTGAGAATCATCTTACAACTTGACTGCCACTTTACCTTAGCTGGCAATACGATTTCTGGGCGGAGCCAGGTGACACAGCTAGTCTAGATAGAGTTTCACAATATATTATTCTTGTTTGCCCTGATCAGTGGATTGTTTCAGCAAAATTGTACGAGTAAATAAAAAGACGTTCAGGATTACAGGAACGAGGAGAACATTTTTTGGTTCAACTTTTTTTTTTTTCATATTTACAGTTTATTCTATATTACCATTGTCCAATATACACCGTATTTAATGTTGCCTTGTCTTTTTAGGGAGAGCGTAACTCTTTATGTAGAAGTCGATAAAGAATCCCAAATATATCGCCACGTTGATCAATATGGTTGTAGATATCGATGTTGGCACGTTACAGTCACGGACGAGATAAAATTGACTTAAATGCAATAGCATGCATACAAACTGGACCTGATGATACACATTATTAATCACTATGTTTATTGAGAGGAGTGCAAAGAATTATTGAGACTTATTGAAGGGTTGATGCATACGTCAATAATACTTACCATTTGAAATAGTGTTAAATAACGTTTAAATGGGGCAAAGAATTTTCTTTTTGTCTCACTCAAGTTGGTTGTCAAGTAGTACGAGTACATTAATATGTGTACAAATTGATTAAACAAAATTGGAAATGCAAAATGCGTATCAGCCGCATGCTTCATACTCATCCATACTACAAGTATCACAGATGCATGGTGGTACACGTGTAAAGCAGTTATTTGCTCATTTTTTTTTCGTAATCTAAATACTATTGTTTCCGACAAATCAATTAATTTGAGGAGTAATGTGTAATACGCGTATACTGCACCCTGTACAGAAATGATTTGTGCTAATCAACATAGAAATGTTAGACATTGCTTGTTTGTTTAGAATATACAGATGCAGAAACTAAGTTTAATACCTTATGTTTTACGTGTTCAGTGTGTTCCCGTTCGCCGCAACTATAAATTACGTGTTTAAATGCATTAGCTTCGCCTATTGTATGTATCATAAATACGAAGAGATATGTATTTGCAATGACTTGGAAAATATTGTAGTAAATTAAATATGTTTTCAATATATATGGTTGTCTATCTCTCATGTATCGTGGACCCCACACAAACACAGCATAAAGGTAACACAGTGGTATGAAAATTACAGATGTAAGAAATCCAGAAAAGAGCCAGTCTTTTAATCGAGGATCTAAAAATGGTATCCAATATTTTTATAAAAACTGTCTTCATTTCACAAGTTTTTTTTTAATGTGGTAATATAATAACTTACCGGGTTGCGGAATAAAATCCATTGGAATTAGACTGGCTAAACTCATTGTTTACGCTGTAATACATGTATAACTTTATGTAACTTGCATATACAACTTTTTCGAAACAAATATTAACAATTACCTTTTCGAGTTCTTTTTAGCTCCGGAACCTACCATTAATGAGCTCTCACGTACGTTGTTCTGAACTTTTATACAACACTAGCGAATGGGCAACGACTCAATTATTCAAATGTATGTATGATTAATACTGCTTACTTAGCAAAATCATAGAGTTAAGCTTATATACCATTCCAAACGCGGAATGTATAATATGAATTAACCCATTTTTATCCAAGCGCGGAATAATCCGCGAGCCGCAACTGTCTGCTATCACCGAGCGCGGAATAATCCGCGAGCCTACGACTGTTTTTTTACCAGTTAAAATTTGGATGCCCGTTACTGCACATACGATCGACCGCGAGCGGTGATACGAGTCAATCCTCAGTTGAACGTCGCTGATGTTTCAACGCGGCAGCTTAAGTAGAGCGATGATGCAAATGGGTTAAGAAAAAATCAAGCCTAAGGTGTTTACAATAACAAAAAAGAAACAGTTCACACTATACTAGTAGAGTTAATTAATATCTATGAAATCCTGAATCTGACATGTGATCTTATATAATAAGTATGTATGGCATATACATATATTAGTTCTCTTTAAGCCCATCCTACAATTATAAGTGCGGCATAACTCGCGAACGGGTTGACCGTTCTTGATGATTCTCTGTTCATATAAAAGACAGTGTTCTCCTATTGGTCCCGTTTAAATTGCAACAAATTCCATCAACAAAAAGCCAGTTTTTATCCCTTTTGCTGGGATTCGGTGTCCTGAGTAAAAAATGTACACACTGTGCGTGGCGTTCGAGATTACGTCTTACACCTGAACAACGCCTGAACAAAGCCATCCTAACTTTAGCATGTTGACGTATAACTTTACACCGAGTTGGCCAAATTTGATGATGCTTTGTTTGTTTGAAACATAACACTTCTGCAGTACTCCCATATAAATTTAAACTTTAAACAAGTGCTGTTTTGAAGTCGGTGTTACTTCTTTTTTAAAAAGTTTCTTATTCGACACACCCTGTACTATGTTTGAGGTGCGTAGGGAAAACAAGATACAGCCGCGGCTATTTCAGAATTGCATATATCGCCTGAGATACGTTCGCAAAAGTAAAATGCAAGAATGACATTTACGATTACGCAAAAGACTATCTTAATGCGCGTGCTTAGGATAGTTTGACCCATGGGCCTCAGAGTGACCCGTCACCTTGCATCCGCCAAGCGTGACGGTCTGAAAATACATCCGCTGTCCGACAAATCGACACTATGTTTCGCGTAACCTTTTTCCCTATACGATTATGCATTGTTCTCTTATCGCTTTCTTCGTGTTTGCACTCTTCCTCTACCAACCTGTACGCACTCTCCCGGTCACCGAGATAATGAATATATAGTATATGGTCGATATCTTTACTATTGCACTGCTTGACAAATTCAGTACCTCGACATTATAATACTTCGGTCATTCACAATACTAATCAGCATTGATTTTATGCGAAATATACGTTACGAATAATAAGAAAAGGCAATTTTACATTTCTGATGAACTGGTATAAATAATTTTGAATTTCGCGCCACATTTAATTTTTTGCATACGGTGGCGCCACCCCGAGCGGAGAAACGCTCAAACTACTCAATGGACACCCGTCGGTACAGAAGAATAGATTAAGCAGAATACCGACTGGCGTCCATTGATCAGTTTGAGGGTTTCTCCGCTAAGGATGGCGCTACCGTATCAATGAAATTTAATTTGGCACGAAATTCGAAATATATTAGACTGTTGCACTACAGACTACCTAGAATGAGCATATGGTGCAACGCAATTTCGAAAGCCGGCAAGGAATCCTTCAAAGCATTTTGCCTCTTCGGAAGCTCGAGGCAGCCGGTGAGCGATTGCAAATTCCAACAGGTCCCCAAAATCGACCTCAAAACACCCAACGCACCTACGACAAATAGTAACGCTTAACACACAAAAAACGAAATTGGGAACTTACACAACCAAGGAACATCGGTGGGATAGCTTTTTTTCGAAGATTTTTTTATTTTACTTTCCCCGGTGTTCTCGTTTTACAATATTACTTGTTATTAAACTAGTTTAAGGAAGATGAAATGGGAAAAAGCAAGTAGAGTAGTTTTGATAATGTAATGCGATGCGAGACGACTGACGAGCATTTTAAATAAAATTAATACAACAGTTACTTTAAATACGATAAAATTATAAGAATAAGAATTAATGTGTATATGCTTCTAAGTAAAATGAGAATGTATGTATACGCGTGGTATATGACACAATGGAAAAAAAAGACGGCATTATTCTGCGGAAGAACGAGCCTTTGAAGAATAAGAGATGTGATTTTGTCGCAAATAAAAAGTACATATACTGCAATGACGCATACGGATTCATATGTTCCGGAATCGTTCTTTTTGATTATTTATAAATAATTATACTTCCTCGATCTTGTTACGTAATAATATTAATCGAGCGTACGGGTGTGTGTGTTTATGAAACAGTTGGGTGCGCAGTGTGTGTTCGTTTGTTTTACAATATGTATACTGTGTCTCAAGTAATTAAACTCTTCGATTCCAAGTTTCGACATTCCCTCGTCTCTCTCTGTAGGCCCAATATACTTTGGAAAACATAAGAGGAATGAGAAAAATAAAAGTAGTGAAACTCTCAAGAAAAACCGCGGTTAAAGACACGTTGTAAAGCAATTAAAGCCTCAACAGGAGAAAAAAAAGCGAAACAAAACTTACAGTATACGTTTGCTCTTTTTTTTTTCGTTTTCATATTAATGAAAGTAATAGTTTACATTTCACACACGAGCATTCTTCCTCTCTCTCTCTCTTTCTTTCGTCATTTTGTTCTAGTCGTTGTTTCTCAATGAATTGGGTACAATGATTTGAACGGCGAGTATGACCTGACTATAAATGGATAAGGCTGCGAGACGTAAGTGTAGAGATTTGTGTGATCTAGAGAAGACGATCATGACACAAGAAATGGCAGCTGTTTCGTTTTTCTCTTTCTCGTTCGGAGTTCCTCGCGTAATAGATCCTATATTACAAAGGTGGCCTTATCACTTGGCAAATATTTATAAAAATAAATACTTTGAAAAACTGCTTTGCGTTACTACCGTAATTAGTATTCGGAACGATAATAAATAATCATTAAGTCAAATAAATAAATAATTTCCTCTCTTTAGCATCGTGGTTTCCTTTTTTTTCTTCTTCGCGTACTCTTTAATAGTATGATTTACAAAGTATGCGCGACGGCGATTGGCGGCGATTCTTCTTCCCTCAAAAAGTTTCGCTTCGAAAAAGTTCGTAATGCCGCCCAGTTTATAAAAAAATATGAACATTGTTCGACATTTTTTTCCCTCTTTCGTCCTTTCTCTTTATTCGAGCGTTGCGTTTTCCGGCATCCCTTTGGCGGAGAAAATCGAATAATCGTTAACAGCTCGCGAAAATGTTCATCACTCGTTAATTAGAAATCATCTAACAATTTAAATATGAATCCTCCCTTTTTCTCGACATCTGCGAAAACGTTGATCTCGATGGCTTTGAATATTACATCAAGCGCAATCTATTTCCGCAAACCGGAAATACATTCTAGACGCCTGTAGAATTTCAATCACGAAAGATTGGCATGTGATAGGTTTTTATTTGGTGGTACAAATCGCGTAAAGGTAAGAGTCGAAATCTATGGGGTGCATTTTTCGTTAGCCTGGAAAAATATAAATGCTCTTATGTATTCCAAATATTGGAATAATGTCGAGAGCCATCGAGATCGATGCTCCGACTGTTAAAATACGGTAAGCCAATCGTTTGCTTCCTCTTTTTTTGTTTCCGTATAAATCGCTTATAAGCACAGGTTGGTTTGCTATTTCCTTTTCTGGAACGCTTGCGAAAAGGAATCGTTTAGTCGCTAATATCTTTGACTGTTAACGCTTGAAATTTCGTTTCTTTCCTCTTTTTTTCGATTTTTTTCCTTTTTCTTAATCGTTTATATACACTTCGATTACTTTACCCCATTATTCGTTATAGGACTTTAATTGTTGGGAGACTAATTGAAGCGGGACACATAGCAAACGTTCTAGAAGGGCCTGTCAATTTTTGACACGCCGCAAAGGGGCTTAACGTGTTCAACGTAAAGTTCACGACGACAGTTATGTGATTATTGTCAGTTCAACATAGTTTTTCGATTAAGTACAGGCCATTCTCCTTCTTACGTTTGATATGTGACGTTGTTTCTTCGTTCATTTTATGATTTCTGCGACGGAGGTAGTCAACTCAGTGCTCGGAACTTAAAAAGTCGTTGATATTCCTCGTACGATACTTCAAAACGTTTACTTTACGTTGAAACGATCCCTCTTAATTTGCTTTCCTCTTTTTTTGTTTATATTACTATTAAATCGCTGACGTGCGCAAACGATAGGAGCTGCTTTTGTTACCCTTTAAATATTCGAAAGAACATTCGGTTAATGCGATACACGACGCTGCCCTTTTGTACATGTGCATGTGATTCAAACAGCATTTCCCATACTGGCTTGGCAATCTTACTGATGATATATGTATACACTTTCCCGTACGCGACGAATTCCCCTAATCGTACCGGGTCGCGCGCGGTGGAGAGTGTACACACGAAGTAGACGAAAATCAGATATTACTCGATGGCTGGCCTGTCGATCAATATGAGAATCAGCCAAGTTCTGTTGCGAAATTCCGAAAGCGTTACGTTTAGAGGTCCGATTCGCCGTACAGGGCGGTGGAGAAGGAACGGTAGTCTAGAGCTCCAGGCATGCCGTTGGGCCCCTTGTACGGCGGCATTCGCTGGATGCAGTATTCGGCTTGATCTGGTGGCAATTCTCTCCTCAGCTCGTCAGGTAGGATGTATGGCTGTAAGGTCGAAAGTTATGTGTACGTGTGCCGATTCCATTACGCGGCTCGTCCTAAGGAACACTGACCGCAAAGAAAGTGACGGACACGAGGCACTCACCTTGTCACCAGCAAGAATACGGAAGCTATCGATCACTTGTTCCGCCGTGTCAGTGTCTGTGGACTCACGCGTCATGAAATCGAGGAACGCGTCGAAGTGCACGTAGCCCGAATTGTTAGGATCGACAATGGCCAAGATGCGCTGGAAGTCGATGTCTCCCTGTCTGTCCTTGCCGATTGAGTATCCCAGGGACACGAGGCAGGACTTGAACTCATCTGGGGCCAGTCTGCCTGTCCTGTTCTTGTCGAAGTGGTTGAAACTGCTACGGAACTCGCTCAGTTGCTCTTGCGTGATGCCCTGTAACGATGTATACAAGTTTAACCTACTGTAGATATGGGACGGGCGAGTCGAATTTATTGAAACACCGAAATGACGCAAGATCGGTGCGTACCTTCGAGTCTCTGGTGAGAATTTGATTTTCAACCTCGTTGATGTTACGGTTGATGGAAGTCAGTAGCTGCTCCCAGCCAACTCGCAATGTCTCCATTGTGTACTGAGTGTAACGATTCTCAAAGATCATGCCTTCCTGAACGGCTTGGTGAATCTTCTCCAATTCTTCAAGATGGGCCTTATACTGGTAGACGGCCTGCTCGTATTCCTTCAGACGATGCAGTTGGTCCTCCAGAGTTCCTTGAAGACCAAGTCCAATCGCGGTGACAGCATCGAGTTGGCGTTCTATCCATGGGCCAACGGCATTGGCCTTCTCAGCAAACTGTCGTCGCAGCAATTCATTGTCTTTGCTAAGAGTCAAGGAACTTCAAGATTTATAACCATGGAGTACAAAAAAGGTCCTGGAATGGCCATTTGTTCTATTATGACCTGTCGAGTGTACGTTGTTTCGAATGTATAGTCATGTAAGGATACTCTGTTGTTTGCGAAGCTCTGCTTGCAATGTACCATCGCGTTGCGGTACCAGCTGCCTGACATCGCTCCATTTCTTGGTGAGGTCTAATGCAGTGAGAGTGGTGTACGGATTCTCGAGACCTCCAGGAATCTGGAACTGCTTGACGATGGATTCAACCTCGCGAACCAATCCGACAATCGAGTTATACTCTTTATCGGCTTCTCCAAGAGTAGCCTTGAATGCGGCATGAGCATCCATCAGGCCTTGGATCTCTTCCATTGTATGCACAATGAACATATCCACGAGATCCTCCCTGGTGCCGTCCAACCAGTTGTTGAATGGCTACAAATTGTATTGGATGAGTCCCGTGCGAGTGTCATACAGCTCCTAACAACGTTTTGAAACACCTACCGCAGCTCGCTTGGCAAACTCCAAATGAAGAACGTCGATCTTCTCCAATATACGTTCAGCTTCGTCAAGGGCTTGACGTCTGCGTTGAGTTAAAGTACCCAAACGATCCCATTGGTCACAAATACGCTGGCATCTCGCATTGACAGATGCGCTGTCATGATATTCAAGAGTGCTGGAAGAGAAAGTTTCACGTAGAACCTGGGTAGCGATCTAAGAAAAATGTCGAGCAATGGTTTATTCAGTATAGTGAAATTACTTCAGCTCTTGAGCAATGGCCGCGATCTGTTCGACACGATCCTGATGGGCAGCGAGGTCCGACTCAAAGGCCTCGTGCTTCTTTTTCAACGCCTTCAACTCATTGAGCTTGCACTGACGGAAATGTTGCGAAGTGAGCATCTCCTCTTTGCCGGTGGTCCAGTCCTCGTGAGCATCAGCCTTATGCTTGAACTTCTGAGCCAAGTGCTCCAATCTCTCCAAACGCATCATTTCGGACAGGAGCCATTCTTCGAAGGACTTCTCCGCAAGTTCCAATCCTGGCATGGTCATTAACACAATTGTATATGATCGTACGCAGTAGCAACGCCATTCATTGTTTTGTGCTTCATAAAGAACAATAATAGACCACGATCGATGAGACACAGATTTCGCTCAGACTTTGAGACTGCTTGCGCAGAAACAGTGTCCCATTAACCGTGGTCTCCCCCCTTGTTCGTACCGTACCTTTCCATGCCTTGTTAATGTCAGACACCATTTTTCCCTCAGTAGGCATATACGCCGGACGATTGCTCAGCCTCAATTTCGTTTGCAAGGTATTGAAATTCGTTTCGAGTTTCGCTTTCTGTTCGACACGGGGTGGCTTGTGCTTACGACGGTACGTCCTGTACTCCTCCAGCTTCTTCTGACAGCCGGCCAGAGAGTTATCAGTTTGACGGCTGGCAAGCCACGGCATTGTTCGACGAATCCATTCGAGTAAGTCGGATGCCAAGCGTTCATATTCCTCCATGAGCCTTTCATTCTCCTGATTGACTTTCAGTACCTTGCAGATCCTGTTCGCAGCCGTTTCAGCCTGTTTTGTAATATGTTTCGTACAATTTAGTCACAAGGCACGAACAATTCGGGCTAATAATAATAGACATTTACAAAATGCATTTGGAAAATTTGTTCGGTAACATGCGATATTATATACATTCCTTCACGAGATACAACTCCATTCGTATTTTTTTTTGTTACAGATTATTCGTTTTTATGTGAAAACACACCTTTTGTGCACCACTAAAACAGTGGTAGTACGAGGAAACATAGGTCATCACAGCCCTCTCATCAGGCATTGCCGTGTTTCGCATATCTAGAAAAACACAGTTAGCGGAAAAACTCAAACCATGCGTTGTTAACACAAGTCTCTGTGGAGAAAATTTAATAATTCTATCCGAAACATCGTAACACGCTCTCAATTTGCGTGTCTAGTGGAAAAATCTTTTGACAATCATTAAATCAAAGTAAGTAGTCACGAAATATCGTAATATTGAAACATATCGATATTAAAGTAGACAAATATCTTTGCTTATTACACGAAACGTGACGTATAACCAGTTCTAAATACTTTGATTGCTGGCAGATCGATTATTAGCGTTTAGGAACACTGTTAACGATAAGTACATGATTGAATTCGTATTAGTAGAGAATAGCACAGGTCATTTCTATGATCGGGGGGTAAAGAACAACACGCATTTCTTTACGCTGACCTGCTGGGCACCTTGGAAGGCATGGTAGTAGCAGGACACATACGTCATGATTGCTCGTTCGTCCGGTTTGGGCGTGTTGATCAAATCTATACGATATTAAGGGAACATGACATTAAGAATATGCACAATCATACTCGGATGTTCGAAGAAGAAAATCTTTTTTTTTTATCCAAACGCAGAGCCGGCCTGTACCTGAGCTGGTAAAACATGTCCTAAAATATTCGAATTCGTTCGCCGTGGAGAATGTAAGGTATTGTGAATCGGTTTATACTTACCGTCAGGATCTAACATGCGAGGAATGTCAAGATACTTTTCAGCGACGTCGAACGCCGTGTTCAAGTTCTCCAACGGATTATCCTTGCTCAGTTTGTTGTAGTCGATTAGATCAGGACGATGACGATGAATGAGCGCACAGAATGCCAGACCATCCTTGAAGGACAGATGGAAGTTCTGAACGTTGACATTCTTGTAGGGTGCAGTTTTACGTTGACACCAAAGCAGCAGACCCTCTTTGGCGGTCATCTCCTCAACAGAGATATCCTGAATGGCAAATCTCAGGATGATGGTCCAGATCATACCCAAGGTCATTTTCAAATTGCCATCCACGATTTCTGCAAAGACAAGCGCAAACAACGCGTGAGACATACAGAAATTGCCTTATATGTCTTTGACAATTAGTAATATGTACATAAAATTGAATCTAACCCTCTGCTCCAATAGAAACTAACTTAACGCCCTTGCTGGCAATGTAGTCCAGAGCTTTGTTCACATTGGCAATCTTGTGGAAACGCATCTTGCCTCTGTCTGGTCTTGGAAGGGTTTCGCCTGAGATTACCTCAAGCAGAAGCATCAGCTTCAACCCATTCCTGAAGTCGTCTTCGATCGATTCAATCGCAGTGCCTGCTTTACGGAGGTGAGAATTGCACCATGCTGTGAATGTCTAAAATATCAAATAAAACAACATCATACTTAGTCAGATTAGAAGGCACAAGCAATTGAGAAAACAAAATTATAAAAATCATTTCTGATATTTACACTATTGTACCAGACCAATTATGCCTTCCACTCCAGGTGGTATCATATTTAGAACCGTAGTATCAGTGATAAGAATTTTAAATGAAGAATTGAGTTTGACTGCTATGCTTGCTTGGTGTATATTTTAGTAACGACCCCGATCCCTCCCGCTATATATATCTGCTGTCCTGGATCTTAAACCGTGCTTCCTATTGCTTGAAGCAATGGTTTTCAGATCTTTTGATAGATTGATTCTCAGATAACTTCCTCCTTTCATACGACCATGTTGCAATATGTAAAAAGGAAATTGCACCTCTGTTGCATCTCTGTATTACGCAACACATGCTCTACTGAATGACCGCAGTGGACTGAGCCCATACGCTCTCGAACCAAACAGAAATTGGCAGGAGCAAGCGACTGTTTGTAAATCATAGATTCTAAGTCACAGCGTGCCATCAATCATGAGGTTTGAGACAGCTATAAAAATATTACACAAACGAGGTTTAAGTAATTCCCTCGAGCGTGCCGAAAATATGCCGAAGGCTAACGAGGTAAACAATACAAGTGGCCCGGCGATCTGCAACGTTCAACATCTCTGCCCATATACCAGGTGCATTAACAACGGGACTGTTACGCTCGCCGTCGACGTAACCGTCGCATAACCATGCTGAAACAAAAAAAGATCCACGCTGAGGCGTGCGCCACCGCCCCGAAGGCGGATTTTTTGGGCGGGAAAAATATTGCGTGAAACTTAATACGGGTAGCGTCAAGCGACGACGGGCCAAAATTGGACATGAGCCACCCTAACCTCAACACTCACACGGAGTCAGAGGAACGTGTACACACGCGCCGCGCACACGCCGTGTTGTCTAAGATCTATTTGTAAAACATCGACTCCTCCCGCGCCGGTTCACGGTGTGGGCCAGGCGCATTTCAAAAACATTGGAAGATCGCTGTACTCCACGCACCGAACCACGTTTGGCGGGATCACGAATGTTTTTTTCCCTTCCATTAGCATAGATTCGGCCAAAACGGGTGCCGTTTGCACGCCGTCGACCAAACGATGTCAGCGCACCGGGTTATGGCCGTGTGTTTACACTATTTCGTGCGGCGGCAGTTGTCGAAACAATTTTTCTGCCAGGTACGTCCGAAGCGGAGCGTTATGATAATCGGGACGACTTCGCGAGCTACGAAAATAACTGATAAGAGGCGTGATAACAGGGACGCATAGTTCTATGATAATGTAAGAAAAAAAGTTACGGGCGATAAGGTCTGCCAAGGGTCTTCGCGAAACATTAACGGCCGCCATCGTCACCCGTTACACAACTCGAAGTTTATTCGAAAATGGCTGTACACACAACGACACGGACCGTGCGTGTCAGTATTGGCAAATATCGTCGGCGTGTGTAATGTCGCTTTTACTGGAAGCAGCCTCAGAAATATCGTCTTTACGCACGAAGGTGCGCTTCCTAATTTCCGTCGTCGATAAGAGACGCTTTATCTACTCACGTAGTGCGTGCATATATTTTTAAACCGCGCGAATCCTCGCAGCGACGCCATTGCGACGGGGGAGAAAAAAATGAACGTTAATCGAAGACGTTTCATAACTTTTACCGCCTAACATTCCTCGGAATTTGGAACGCGTACAAAATACTCCGACGCCATGCCAGATAAATTTGAGCGACGCTTTAGCTATAGGAGCAGATCGAATGGACAATGATATAACGTCTCTTTACTTAGTTTTCGTGAGTCACTCCATAAACAGAACCAAAATGGCGCCCGTCGTCTCCTCAAATCCAACATGACCACGTTCGGCCAACAATGATGAGTTTTCCTCTGAATCGGTTCGACGTTTGAGCTCGGTAAGTTTATGAGAATCGTGGCATTGTAGGTTGAAACGTCTTCGCGGAGCCCAATGAAGCGAAATTTATGTAAAACGTCTCTGCCAACCGGCGTGACTTATGTCGGCCGGCGAAGGTCGATATCGAAAGAGGGTTAACATCCAGATTGGATTGCGGGAAAAGCTCAGAATTGACGCGAGACTTAGCGGATCGCTTGTTCGAGTCGACGATGTCGATGAATTCAGCGATTTTTTTCACCGCCAGTCAACCCTAAAAATAAGCGCGCGCGCGCGCGTTGTTAGGCGCAAACCGTCACCACCCCAAAGAGCCACGAGCGCATAATTCACGTAACCCAATTTCTAAGTCTCAGTTGTATTCGCACGACCCGCCACCCGCGCGCGCGCCCGTTTCGTTCGAATTCTATTTCTACGCGAACAGTTTGGCAATATGATCTCTTTGTTTTACGAATGAATTCTTCCGTGCTGGTCGGCTTATGAATTATCTTACGCCAGCCATTACGTCTCTCTTAACTCGCCAGCATTGCCAAACGGGAAGAATTATTGGGACGCGTCGCTACAAAGATTTCGATCGGCGGAATTTGTGTCGGCGTCAATTTGTCGCGGGTCGTGGTCACTTTGCGAGCGCAATCTTGCATTGTCTAATTGCAGATCGACTGCGTAGCGAGGCATTTGTCGATCCCGTGAGTGCCAGTTTCGCAATTTTGCCGCTTTCCGTCGGGTCGGCCGGCAGAAGTTGCGCGAAGTGTTCGCATAATTCGAAACTTCGTTCTCCCCCTAAGAGGAGGAACAGGTGCATGCTGCAGGTGGCCTGGAGTGGACTGTTGCAACGTATAGTACCGGTTCTATCTAGCGAATATGTTTACACCTTTCACGGAAGCGAACTCCCTCCTTTAGCCGGGGATCATTTCTGAACCTCGCGTTTCTATCAACGAAACGGTACAATCACGTGATGCAGTGTGGAAAATGTTTGCCGAACGAATTTCGCTTCGAGACGAAGTGCCTTCTACACGAGCGAAGCGGAAGAAAGCGCACACGCGCTGAACGCGAAAGTGTAAGTGTAAGCAAGCACTATTTCGAATCGAATCGAACGCTGAGCGCTGAGGATCCGTTTCTGCTAAAAATATGTCCCGGCGCAGGGTGACTATCAAATATAGATGTCTTTCCAATAAATAAGCAGATCGCCGAGGATCTTTTCTGACACCCTATATCCGAAACACGTGGGCATTAGAATCCTTCACTAAAATTAATTCCCCAACTCGAAAATAGATCACTCGCCCAGGCGAGGCGACGCCGAAAAGCGAGGTCCGAAAATGAGCGGTCGCACGAAAATTCATTCATAAAACGTAAAGCGGAAGTGGCGCATGCGTAATTATTGTGCCCGCCGCGACCTTTCCGCAGAAGAAGCTGGCGGGGTACGAAAATAGCGATTATCGTGGGTGGAAGAATCTTCACCAGACGCACTCGGCAAGCAGCCCTCTCGTTACGTACGTACGATCGTGGATGGACATATCATCGCATAACAATCGACTTAGTCGATGTATGGCATGTGTGGGTCACCCGATTCCAATCTGAGAATTGGCTCGCAGCCTAAACCTCCCAAAGGTTAACGATCTTCTCGCGGGAGTTGAGAGAAAGTCGATCGAACCATGTAATAAACGTGTTAACGGGCCACATGTGACGTTGGCGCATGTTAAAAGTCGAAGATCTAGCTTAAAACGCAACCAGCCACTGAGACTCTCTGTGTCCGCGACTATTGCACCGCCATCAACCAGTAATTCACAATAGATCTTCCGAGGAGTCAAAAGTACCCGTTCGACATTTCGCTATATTGATTGGCGATTTTTTAAATTATTTTTTCCTTTTCCCACGTATGTCCGTCAAGCAATTCTGACCTCCTGGTCGTTCTAATGCTAATCACTTCATTTGCATCGGATCGCTGCGCATTGTTGTCCTGTGCTACTTTGCCGTACAAAGTGACGGTTCCGTAACGTATTACGACTTTGCACAACCGACATTGAAGAGCTGCTCGACGCGGACGGTTAGCGCGAAACTCGTTTTTCGCCGCCGAAATCGGCCGGTGCCAAAATCGCGCCCACCCTGTAAATTTAACTTTGAAGTTATTTATCGCTCGTCGCCGGACGACACCTCGCGCCGCGTCGTCGGAAATTGGCATATTAAACGGCGAATAAGCAATTGCGATTAATTGAAAAAATGGCCCCGGAACGATGTACGTGGGTGGCGTTAACAAATTGACAGTACACCGAATCATTGACCGTTGTTGCCTACCAGCAGTACCAACCGCGACTCACGTCAGAAAGTGCGGAGCGTTCGGCGTGAAAAACAGTTATGTCGCGATCGAAACAAATTGCTATCCTATCACGTCGGGGCGGAAGGAAAGCTCGAGGGTGACAGGCGTTTTGTCGAGGGAACAACTGTTCTTTCCGCGAGCGAGGGTTCAACAGGTGAATAAACAAAAGAGTCGGAGCTGTAATAAAAGGGGAACGTGGGGGCAGAAGAGTTGGCGAGGGTCGAATAAAGAACGGCCTCTTCTTATCGACTACATCACTGTCTATCAGGACCGACGCACAGTGCCGTCGAAACGTAGAAAAGTTCGAACATAACGACTTTCTGAATCCTATAAAATCATTGAAAATCCTCCCAAATTTACACATCTTCCTTAAAAGGGAATTTTATGCGAAGAAAAATCAAGTTCTGCAGCTTAAATCAGTGTTACAGAACTGTGCGACGCAGAGAGGGCCGTAACGAAACGAGCCGTGGACGCTCGCGAAGTGGGCGAGGCGTCGAGGAAACGCGAGGAAAAAAATGTGGCGAAATGTGTCAAGCGCCGGCGTCGCGACAGACTCGATCGGAGGATGTGGACCCCTATGATCGACGACTTACGACCGCGTGCGTTATCTATTTATACGATCTATTTATACGGAGCATCAGACGTCAGACTGCCCGCGAGAACGACGGCCGCGATGTTGATGAT
Organism: Priocnemis perturbator; assembly: GCA_963942575.1. Classification (NCBI taxonomy): domain Eukaryota; kingdom Metazoa; phylum Arthropoda; class Insecta; order Hymenoptera; family Pompilidae; genus Priocnemis; species Priocnemis perturbator. The sequence goes on from OZ012656.1 coordinate 9,887,628, forward strand.
GATCACGATGACGACACTGTTCGAGTAATGGACCGTTCGAATGATTAAACGATTAAATTGTCGAACGCGACGTTTTAATATCTGCTCGAAATAAGGATGCGTCGGGAATGAGTGAGTTCTTAGCACGGCGATAGCGAACGCTGACCGATTAGCTACGCGTTGCATGATAGAAATTGATCGAACGTGTAATTGGGTGGGGTGTGATAATCGCCTGTATGAGTGCAATCTTAATTTTCATAAATTACGTTTTGGCGTGAGTCAGCGCACCCCGTGCTCGACGCCTTGAAGTTCACTGAATGAGCTCAAGGCGCACGTTCCATTTTCATTCGCGGAGCTTCGTCGTCGCGTCCCGGTAAATTATACGAGACGAAAGCTCGTTCTCGGCCCGGCCGGGAACGAAAAACCGCGATGCCGAATGTAAGATCTTTACTTACTGGGAGCTACGTTATTGGATCTTGAAAACCTGTTGCCCTATGCTGTGCGTTGAGTATGTAAGACCCACTGTAGTGTGCGTATTTGTCTTTGTCTAACGCCACTTGAGTCTTTAATCCTTGAATCTTGAATATGTTTCGATTGAATTAATCTTGGGAGGGCAAACAAGTATTCTTATTGACCCTTTTCAGACATGAAAGAGGGTTTATAGAGGCTTAGAAAATTTGCATGAGCGCTGTGGAGTTCGCGATAGATAGAAGATAGGTGAAAATTGTTATATTTGAGAAAATCTGATTTTCTTTTTAAGAAGTACGCCGTTTCAACGGAAAAACAAAATTCTTTCTATTTACGTAACTTAAAGAGCAACTTAGAAAGACGCAAACCTCGTCCTGAAGCTTTGAATAGTTTCGTAGGTGCAACCAAAAGTATATGCAAATGTCCTGACTTTTCTCTATTGTCCCGTAACCATCTGAAAAATCATTCAATCAGTTCATTTTTCGACGGGCAACGAGAGGCGAAAGCTCGCTCAGAAGTTTCCGCGAATACGCTCGCAGAAAGAGAAGAGAAGAGACATGACCCATTTACAGCTGGGGAAAAAATGTCTATCGCCGTTCCACGGAATGTGCGCGGCGGCGACGGCGGCAGCACGACGAGAGGTTTTACAAGAAATTCTTCTGTACAGTTAACCGGCTCGCATCTCGTCTGCGTCTAGCCTCGAGCCTCGAGCTCTCGTCTCAAACCGCTATCAACTACCCGGAGCATTAATAGACCGACGTAATTTCAAGCCGGCACGCTCATAATTTAATCCACGTCGAGCTTTGCCTGAGATTCAATTAAACGTGCGATAAGCATTATCGGTGAATCCGGCGGATAAGACGGGGACAACGTGATTCTGTATAACAACATGACATCGACCACGAGACTTTATTGGGTCACAATGTACAGCTAGGCCAAGCGCGCGTGACACCTAATTGTAAGACGCGCATGTGACGGCCCGCCCCTTTGGTGTCAGCCGCGCTCGGTCGAGCTACACCGAATGTAACAGCCGCACGATGAACACTGAATGCAATGGTACCGTAATTTCAACGGAGTATCTACGTTCCCGTCGATGTCTCGCCCTCAAGCCCGTAAATTCGGGATTTTCTAATGAAACGTTCGGGACCCGTTAGCTGCTTCTGACCGGGATATTAACTGTTAACCGTCGAACTCTGTCGCCCGCTTTGCATGAAAGAGGACGCCGACAAACGTGGCGTACCCGGGGAAAGGCCGACGCGCGCCGACAACAGTGGAAAGTCGTAAACAAACGCGGTTATTTATGGCCACGTAGAGCGACTCGTAAATATTCGTAATCATAAATAGAACGGGCCGGACGAAGACGGAGGGTGTCCGCCGTCAGTCATTTTCGAAACACCCTTATGACGGCCGACGAAAGAAGAGGCTGTGACACCTTTATATATAGCGCACGTGGCTGTGTGCGCAGGTAAAAAAAAGCATTCATTTAAGCCGTAGTATCCATTTCAGTTCCTAACACCCCACGCGAGCGAGACCGTACGTATGTCGCGTTACGTACTTCGTGTATGTTTAACTTGACGTATTCCGAGCCAGCCACGCATATGTACAGGTACATTCTTAATGGCTGTCATTATCACGGGGCACGGCACGATATTCGCATCGCTCCTTATCGCGCTCACGTTATCAGTTGACAGAAACGATGAGAAATATAAAACGCAATAATCGAGTGCCACTCCATTGATTAACGCAAACAAAGGCGCAGACGGGCGTGCTCGGGCAAATTTTCAGGATCGATGAATTTTTGCTCATTGGTGGGTAGGTATGTGGATCCTGTTCGACGTTCGTTTCGCGGACGAAGCCGATGGAAACGCGATACAGTGCGAATTCGAGAAATGGGTGTACAATTACAGAAGTCGGCATTTCTCCGTTTTCACATAAAACCGTGACATGCACTGATGTCGATGATTAGGAATATGTGATCCATATATTCAGCTCGTAATGCATTATCAAGTGTTTCAATAAATGCTGAAGACTTTTATCCCGCTTAACTAGTCAATATTAAAATTTAAATCGTCGTTAATTTATATTAATTGCGCATTCTTAAATAACTTTCCATTCTGAAATGTCCTACTTTTATTAAAATGTATAGATCACCGATCTGTGAAAACCTGGCAAAATTTCAGAAAATAAAACGGTCTAGAAATAAACAGTTTTAACGTTCAGACGATTGCATGATTAAAAATGAGCAATTATAACAACACGTGTCGAACAGACAGTTTTGACTTCTCGATAATTCTAGTATGAACTCAACTATTAAATTCTACAGACCCGATAATGTTCGACCAGGTCGTATGCGCGTTCTTCGTTCACGGAGCACGTGTGCGCTTAAAATAAACGCTGTTACGAAAAATGTTCAACGCGTTACGGCACTAAGGTAACTATTTCATGGACAGACGATGCACTTTCACAGTATTTAGATCGGATTTAAGCCTGATCGTGCGTGAAGTATCGACGGCCATTATCGCTTATCACTATTGGAATCAAAGTGCCACGCTAATTCGGCGACAGTTTCACGATCCCAGGAGAATTTTTCCGCACGATTAACAGCCTGGAACGTCGTGCGTGACTACTGGGAAACGACGATATTGTTGAGCTTTACGGATGACCGAAGATGCATTAAGTTCCGTTAACCCTTTAATTGAAGGGAATCAGTTTACTGCGGCCGAACGTTTGAAAACGTTTCGACGGATGTGAGGAATTCAGTTAACGAGGGACTTTGTTAGGCAGCCTTTGATTTGGTAAATAGACCGTTCGCCATTGTTGTTTTTGGAGTGGCCTATAGATTCACTACACTGCCGAGTTGCGCTGTAACTACTATCACAGTAAAATTTCCAATTTTTGACTAAGCATACAGTGTACGTTTCTACTGACACGCTGTCATTTTGCGCTACTTTAAAGTATAATATATGAAGAGTATCATGTTTCATACTTGATACACCTATCATATCACTGACGGTGCCAGCTGTCATATACCACGAACGTTGCTCTAAAAAATGCGACAGTAAAAAGAATCCTGCGCATCTCTCACGTCATCTTCGGGCGACAATTAGACAGCGTCGACCGCATGGAAAGAGGTGCCCTCGAAAGTTTCAAGAACATCGATGAAAACTGTGACACACGCAAAACGTGACTCATTGCTCGATTATTTTCGTCATAAAGTCTGAAAATACAATCCGAAGGGCTGTGGCCGACATATGCAAAAGAGCGTGATGGCCTGGGAGAGCCTTGAGCCCCTGCCAGAAATGAAGAAAACGTTACTGGCGCGTACTTGAATCCGTTCCATTTTATCGCGCGATATACATCCTCTGGCACTAGAAATATGCGCCCTCCCTTACGAATTTGATCTTCCACCTTGTTAACTCCGCGTCGAGTCTAGACGGGGAATCCTTCAGACGTTTACCCGCCAATTTCTCGATCCACGTGCTTCTAACCTTGACAGCCTATGGGGAATCTTTGGAACGATACGTTGCTTATCGAATGATGTAGTCACTACCGTTCAGGTTACACGATACTAACTAAACGTACAATAAGTGTATAAATATTTAATCGTCGATATAACGACCAAACGATACGTGTAATTAGATACAAAAAAAGGAATCCCTTGGTCTCTATTCTTGTATCTAATGAATTAATGCGGTCTACTTCGTCATTAATATGAGGTGTATATAATGATTTTGGTTCGATAGCATCTTTATGTTCTTTGGTAGTAAATCTGTTTTCCTACTGCTCGGATGGGTTGTTACATTGAAACTGGGAACGGTATTAAAGTTTTGATGGCCATTAACGGAGTACCTCGTTCGATGTGGAACTAAAGCCGCAGGAAGGATTTCATCATAATGTGGCTTTTTATCACGTCGAGTCGTGGTGTTCTAATTAAGTAAAAATTCGTCGGTGACGTCGCGTTGTATGATCGAAGTTGCGTCAAAATCGGAAGTTAACCAACGAGTATCCGGGGTTAGCTCTTGGAATACGAGGTCTTTCGAAGGAGAGAAAACGATGAGTCGTCGTTGGAGTATGCGTAACACACTGGCCGAGAATACAGTAGAACCTGTGCAATACTGTAAAAGACGGATCTCGCGAGTGAGGCGGGAACCTGCCAAAGCCGGAAATATAAAAAAAAATGCAACTGCATTACAACAGGTTTTACTATATGACGAAATGCAGATATTGCGTACCAACAGCCATCGACGTGGTTCAAATCATTTGTCTATATCCAGCGCTACTTATACCATACCTACATTCAATATCATTTACCTACAACACGAGAACATCGGAGACTATATACGATCTTAGTTCTCCAACATAATCCCAAGACGACGAGCAAGAAGTACAGAACCATCAAGGTGCCTAGTGCGAGCGAACCAGGATGCTGAGAGGAAAAATATGCCGTGGACAGAAAGTCGATGGATGAAAACTGAAACGCGGCGAACGGTATTCCCGTCGACGGTTTTGCGCGCGGCTCACAATATGTGCATTGAACCGAATTCGCCGTGTCCAGCAATGACATTCCGTTTTCTCTCTCTCTTTCTCCCTCTCTCTCTGTCTCTCCCTCTCGTTCGCCGTTGCGCGCATTCAGCCAGAGGCAAACGAACTCCTCTCTCGAACGATCCGCGCTCCTTTCGGTCTTCTGATAAAGGCAACTCGTGCACCTCATACGGTAGGCACCCACGATATGAGATAACAGATCCAATAACGATACCGAAAACAGTAACGAATCAACGTTAAATTACGAAACTGGAAACTGTCGAACTGTAACACTTCATTAGAAGCTTATATAAAGCAATTTGGAGCAGAATATATATGCATATATGTGTTGTTAATATAAAAAAAAAAAAAATCCGTCGGATATTGTAGAAAAACGAGTCGCTCCTCGAGACTCAACAGATTGCGTATGGTACTCTTTCGCTCCAATCTACGTTCATTCAGCGGGGCACACTTTCCCTACCACATTTTGTTGATCTGCACTCGTAAGAGCCATGTTATTCGATAACGCAGCGTTACAATCGCCTGCATCATCAATCTCGCAGAGCGATGGTACGCAATTACACGGAATTCTGCTCGGTGCTCGGGAGACAACAAGATACAGTCTCCTTCCATACGCGTTGGGAAAATATGCACCAATATTGTCCACTCCGAACTGCACGCTACGCTAATCGTACCTATCCCTGACGCACTGCAAGCAACTCTCGCACGAGCTCCGTGCATTTAGCGTGTATAAAGAAATAAATAAATTACTCACCTTTTTCTGCTGTTTTTCCCAGGCCGGGTCTAGAAGACCCTCCCTCTCCCACTCCTCCTCCGGCTCCATATATCCGTCCCCGTAGGCCTCCATGTCGTTCATCCTCCGTCCGCGTATATCTCACGTTCCTTTAAACGCAAATCCGTACGTGTCACTCGATATCCACCCGATATAATACGTCGGCCAACGGACGTTCGACCACACGGCCAAAAACGGGTGTAGGTCGCCCGCCCCAACTCCCTTGATCCTCTCGCACGCGATACTCGTATACAATATCTCCTGTCTGATCTTACTCTGCGTACTCTGCATACTCGCGGCATCGGCAAAGGAACAACGGCGTATCGAGAGAACGATATTTAAAACAGATTACAGAGAAAGAGTGTGAGAAAAGAGAAAGGTGAGCGAGGGAAAAGGTTAAGAGCACGAGAGCGAGAGAGAGAGGCGTAATGGTGTGCAAAAAGGAAATAAAGAGAGAGAGAGAGAGAGGACAACAGGTACGAAAGAAGTGGAATTTCGAAAAAAGGACGGAAAGAGCGGCCTGAAACGTGAAAACGTACCCGCTAAGCCCAGAAAACGGTTTCGGTTCGTGTCGTTCTTTCCCTCGCGCTGACCCCTCTGCCACGAGTCTGACACACGATTTGCTCGCCGGCGTATGAGCCCCTCTCCTAACCTATCGCTCTCTCGTTCCTGCCCACCTCGCGCCTCTCCTCTCCTCTCTCCCACGATCTCCTCGCCTCTCGCTTCATCTTAAACCTTCTCCCCCTCCCGGGCCCGCAAACACTACCTTTCTTTCACTCGCCACACTCCCCTTCCCCGCCCATGTACGCGCACTTATATATATACACACCATTGTACCCCCCGCGTCATGTACATATGTACCACTCGTGTACTCATACTCTAATCGTCCGGGCTCCGATTCCGAATCGCCCGTCACCCCCGAACAAAGTACAATATATTGCGTACGGCGAGAGGAGGGGGGAGGTCGGAACTTATCAATTGAAAATCGAACGCGCGCTACCCCCGTTGCGGGGGCGCGTATGTGCCGATAAACAAAACGTTTACCGGTTTAAAGTGCCGGCGATGCCTTTCGTGCCTCCGCGCTAATGATCCTGCCCGTCCTCTTATCGGTGCCCAGAACTAGAGTTCCAGTAAAAATAACCGCGAGCGCCGGGCCGGATTTTGTTGTTCCTTCTTTCCTTTCCGCGGAAATAGCGGCGACGATATGTGCCGCGACGGAGCGGGACAGATCTGGACGTCCGATTCGATGTCGTGGTTCTGAATGTCGGTACGACCTTCGAGGTATCGTCCCGGGACGTTGTTCTGGCGATAGGTTTCTTGGGTCTTTTCCCTTTTCTTTTTTTTCTCTCTTCTCGCTCGACGACACCTTATTCAGGCAAGAAACTGTATACACGCGCGGCGTTATCTTTGGACTTACCTCGTTATGCGCGAAAATGCAGGCGATAAGAGGGGTCCGCTGATAAAGACTTTCGGCGCGGCGATGTACAGCGCCAGCTGCATCGCGCCGAAGAAAATAGCCGTTAAAATATTTGCGCGAGCGAAAAATGCGAGCGCCGAGACGCGCTTGTGGGCCGTTCGCGTCGAACGCCGCCAACTTCAAATTCTCAGGGAGCGCGCTTTTGCAGGGAGGGGAAGAAGGAGGGGTGTGTGAAACAAAAGAACGTCTAATGAGAGAGAAATGTTTCGCAGTCCGACCTACCGACGCTCAATTCGGCGAACAGTGGTCAGATGTTGCGGAACGTGCAAGTCGTGAGGTTCGGGTATTTGCGGGGAGTGAGGTACGCGTTATAGAAATTCGTGTCATCTCATGTCATTCCGTTGTGTATACGGTGTTCAATGTCCTATCGGCGGCTATGCACGCATTCGGACGCATCGACTGGAACTAACCTCCGTCCTTCCTTCCACGCCAAGCGCCGAGCGACAGGCAGCAAACGGGGGATGCGAGGATGTCAAAAATAGTAACGAAGACGCCACGGCACCTCATTCACCCACACGCGACGAAAATAGTACGGTAATCCGCGCGAAAATCTCGAACAACCAGAGAAACTCCATTCCCACAAGACTCTTCACAAGCGCACGGCCACTGACTAGCGAGCAACAAGATGGCCGACACCACCGGAGTCAGCGACGCCATCTGTGATCGCGCGGTAACTAAAATTGGACCAAATCGAGCGGAATTGTCTGTAAAACTCTACACACGCTTGAAGTGAATAAGAACTCAGTCGAAATTATTTCGGGAAAAGCAACAATTGTACGTGTGCTCGAAATAATATGTACGAGGAATAGAGTTTGTACGATCAGTTACGATGTGACGCTCTGTTGTTTTTGTTCAAAAGGTAATCTTAATGCTTCGCTTGTGAACGCGCCTTGAGGTCGAGACTTCGAAATGCTTCGAAACTGCCGTTACTTGCGTACGAACGATACGGTTTATTCTTATGTATTTTGTGCATTCGTGTGGCATGCACCGAGTACGTACTCGTACGTAAAGAAGAATATATAAAATCTGAAAAAGGGCATACGGTCGCTTAATAATCGTCGGTAACGGCAGAATTTCGTAAGGAAATTGTGTATTTATCGAGAAGTTCGCGGTTTCTACACGTACAGTGATACCGAATATATTTTTCCCAATCGCGCGATGTGTTCCCTCTGTGCTTGTTACATTTGTAGCTTCTAAATCGCGTGAAGATGCCCGAGAAAATATTTACAAATGCTTCTTAATGCACGATCACGAGAAAATTTATGCAACGCAAGTTATATGCGACCGGAGACGATTTCGATATCTAGTCTGATCTAGTCTAACCTGATCAGTATAATGGCAGGATCTTTGTCAGGTAAATTGCAGCAGTAATATTTATTATTTATTTCTTCAACTGTTTTACAAATCCTTCGTTAATTGTGTTGTAATATTTGACCCAGAATTTTTGTCAAAATGTCAGTCAAGCTTCTGTAAATGCAGTTTTTCTGGAGCGTGATATATATGTGTGGGATGTGTTTATTTGCGGTGTGACGTGTGCCAATAACTTAGGTGAAATATCATCTTTTGCAGCATATTGGGTAAAGTTCTTCAAGGGTGCAGGGTTTCCACAAGATGTGGCTACAAAGCATGCAGTGGTGTTTTCCAATAACAGAATTAAACCAGACATGTTACCTGACTTAGACAAGCCCAGTTTAAAGGAGATGGGTATTACCCTAATGGGAGACATGATAGCTATTTTAAGATACGCGAAGAAAGTAGTAGAAGAAACTACTTGTGAACGATTTCTTGTCGACACAGAGGACCCGGATAAACCACCCAATGTAACTAAGCCTGTCATTAAGAAAATAGTATCAAAGCTTCCCAGTAAGGCAGCAGTCCCTGGAAAGGTAAAAGCAGAGAGTATAAACACGACAAAAACATTAAAAGTGCAATCAGCTGCCACCGTAAAATCCGTAGCTAATAAAAAAGCGCTATCTGTCATGAGAAGTGTAGTGCCAGAAGCTGATCTGAAGAAGAGACAAATCTGTCTGAAGAGAAAGCTAGAAGAGACAAACGACTTCAGCCCTAACAACAATGGCGATTGGGAAGTGACGACAAAGAAAAAAACGAAGGCACCCACCGAACTTAATGACGATAAACTCGGATACACCGTTGCAGTACCGACAGTGTCTAGCGTCAGAACTCTCCAGGTATTAAAGAAGAATGCCGACCAGAAGCGCACTGTCTTCGACCGATTAGGCGACAGTTCGGTAACCAGTACGACGAACGTCGAAAGCTCGCCAACGTTCAACATTACCGGTCTCGGGAAGGATATTTTCAAGAGATCACCCAGCGTATTCAATCGTCTTGGCGACAAAGAAGCGAAGAAGGAAGAGATGTCTCAAGCGAGTATACTTAAAAATGGTGTCGCAAACAGCAGTTCACAAGGCATTCTTAAGAATTGGAGCATCAACACGGCAACGTCGATTACAACGAAGAAGATCGCCACGAAGCCGGTCGGGACGATGCGAGCTGATCACGAAGTCAGTCTAAAGACGGCGAGCAAAGCGAAACAGTTGATGCGAACGAAAAAGATCTCGTTCAACGATATCTCGCTGAACAGCACGAGAACCATTAAGTCGAACGTTTCATCGAGTAAGTTAGGTAAGTTGGTGACGAATAACGACTTGCTCAACTTGCGAAAATTGTCAGGGGGAGACGTATAACAAGTAAGCCGAAACGTTGGTAAGGAAGTTTTGTTACAAAGGATTCTTTTTACAGCTTCCGAACGACTTGCGACGGTACCTGCCAAGGCGAGATTGGGTATGAGCAACTCTAAGCAAGTAACGTTCAACAAATTTGCCACTGTGACGCATCTAAAAAAGCCAGACGTATTCAGCCGCCTCGGTGTGTAGAAAGAGACTTAACAGTGTTTTTATATTTACTACTCCCCCTCCCTGATGAATGAAGTCATGTATGAATTTCGTAATTCACGCGTGCTTTGTACAAAGTTAGATTACTTCTCATAATTTATAGGTCGCTGACTATGAATCTTTTTGGCGGTTGTCACATACTATACGTATATGTAGACATATGGCGGAAAAAAATAATCATTACGAGACAACATCAGATTTAATACAAAGCTGCACAGGTCATACATAAAAATGCTCTGCACACTTGAGACGTTTTTGGAAAATTGTTACAAAAATAGTACATGTAATTCAAAGATACATTTGAAAAATAATTTTATTATTGGTCATTCATTAGGTCGATTTATGCTTCAGGCTCTACTTATTCATTTATTAGACGCACTTTTAATATTTTGTTTTCCACCCGAACAACTCGGTAAATTACCTGCATAGAAAGTTAGGTAATACAATGTAAATTATTATAAAAAGTATCAAAAATGCATATATGCGACAATTTTCTGATGCAATTAATGCATTAGAATGGTATATTGTAAACAGTGATGTAAAATGACTCTTTGATAATAAGATCTATAAGAATTTACGAACGAGTGAATGAAATTATAGAAACAAAACTTTGTAAGTAAAGAACATTGATACGTGTAATATACGCTACGCCATATTGTTGATACAAATTATATTTGTGGCAATGTTTGTGTTACATTTTTTCTGGGCGTAATATAAACACATTAGTTTTCTACCCTCGAAATCTATGTCGATTTATAGGGTCCACACGACCATATGCGAGATGCCGGAAAGCATAGAATATCACAAATTTCTTTCCCCCAATCTAATTACACACTTAGTTGCCAAGATTTTCATTACTTCACTTTATATTATGTTATATAAAATAAATCCTTCTCTCTTAATATGTTTCTACCAGCAACTCGATCAGTGGATGGAATGTTCAACGTTCTATCTCGAATATCTTCACTGGGCAACTGAAACTTAAATCACATTAGCTAATCACGTTAATTGGGTCGAGCTACTGGCTTTGCAACACTCGCTGTTTTAATATTCTCACGTTTTAAGCGAGCACCTAAACTTGCCGCTGTTACAGACAATAAAGTATACTTAAAAACCTACTGCAACAAGTCGGCAAGTTTTTCTGACACACGAAGTATATATGCATGTCAAAAACAATAATTATGACGCATTTATACTCAACCTGTCCTCAACGCTATTTATGTAATTTCGAGTTAAAGGGGATTATCGTGGTCATCCAGGTAATAGTCCCAACGCACAATAACTGTAACCATTACAAAACAAGTCAGACACACTATTAAAGTTTGGCGTACTAAGGTTCGGCTTGATTTAAAAATACTTTCAATCAGATTACATGTACAGTCATCGTATACAAACCTTATTACGAAGCGAGTGTAATTATTTTAATACGAAGCTTATATTGATAGCAACATGATGATGTGGCCATAATATAAGAACGAGTTTGGACTATCTGGTATATAAGGACAACGATGCTGTCCACACCGTTCACAAACTCGTCTCTAAGCTACATATAAAGTTCATCATGGTGCTGTCCTGCAAAAAGTAGATGTTACATCTCTGACGGGTAAGAAAGTAAACGTTACAACGAGCCTATATACATATCTTACATCTAAGCCACAAATACCTTACACTAATTGACAAACGTGTACTTATTCTAAATATATTTTATATAACATAAATATAACATTATACTATTGTTACCATATAGAAGTAATGGATCTCTCGTTTTACAAAGTTCTGAAAGATATCAGTTTAGAACAAATGTCAGCAATAAATACATTATCTATTATTAACGGGTACTTTTGAGAAAAAAAAAACAATGCATTGAAGTTTGTACAAAGAGATAAAAATATAAAAGGAACGCATCTTTAATGTTCCGTGTCGACGATAATGCATCAAAATTTCCCATGGACGCATCTATATACCCAGCCTAGACAGAGATTCAGTCCTGAAAATATTCTACTACTTGAAAATACCCATCATGTTATAAATTAATATTTGATATGAGTGTGTTAAATACATTGGATCTGTAGGGTCCACTGATCGAGAACCTGCTGCTGGACTTTGAATCACATCTCTCATATCTTCTCAGTTATTCAGTATTATACGAACCAGGAAGGCCACAATCATAAATTCCCCTTCATACTACTTCTGAGTTTTTACTGTTCATATGACAGGTTGAACAAAATTCTAAAGATACTTTGTCAGAATTAAGGTGCAAACATATTCCTGCGTCTTTAAAGTTTGGGAATATATCATCTTCATCCAAGAGACTCCCAGTATCATGCAGACTATCGACTGGACTCATCATGTCCTCACACTTGGGAAGGTCATCAAATATATCCATACTAAACAGAGGTAGGTGTTCCAAATTGATCTCTCCTTTCTCAGGATCCTTCTTCGAATCTGATTCCGGCGTGCTCATGGGTGTAATAGGCATCAAATTCTGATAATCGTTGCTGTTCAAGTGATCGATCAGCGTTGTATTGTCAGTTGAATTAAAGATATCTACGATTTCCCTCGTGAATGGATCTCTCTTAACATCCGTTGTGGTGGTATCTTTCAAAGTAGTATAAGTATGATCAGTCCCTATGAAAGTACATGTAGTCTTTTTACGTATTAAGCGCTTACAGTTATTTAGCCGCTTGGCATTTGTGGTAGTGTTAGTGGTACAGCAAGTGGTATTTGTAGAATACGCTGTAGAGAAAATTTGTGTATCTTGCTTAGTCAACGGAACGCCAACGGGCAAAGAACCAGGTCCATTCCCTATCATGCTCCCTTTATTGCAGTCACAGTGTGAACGTGTCTGTTGAGCATCAGCGCAATCCACCCTTTGCAAAATGGGTGGCTCATTGTCCAACTCATTCTTGATTTTATTGCACTGCATCTGTTTCAACGCATTGTTCAAGGCTCTCAGCAGGGCAGTTATACTTGTGTTATTATTAAAAATACTCCTTAAATAGGCGACTTCGCCGGTCAGTCGCTTAATATCAATCGCCTGCTTCTGAATGGTCGCCGTCAATGTTTTGTTCTCCTGCTGATAGAACGACAGCTTGCTCTCGACTTTCTCGAGATAGGCCTTTTTGCGCAGTCTGTTCTCCCGCGCCATAAGGGCATTGCGATTGAGGCATGGCCTTTTGGAGGGACCCCTACCACGCTTGCGAACTTCCGTCGTTTCGTCGCCCGTTCTGCCGGACAACTCCTCAAAGTCCACCTCAAAGTCTGCGTCATCCATGTTTTCCTCCTCATCGGTCGACTCGCAGTATCGCACGTTAGCGCGTCGCTTGCGTGACATTGTTACCTTTCAATTTCAAAGGGCTGTAGATACCCTGCTAAATTTTGTTCGACAACATTAGATCCGATCTACTTACTGGCGGCGATTGGCGGCAATTATTCGAGATTACTCAGGATCAATGAGTTATGTGAAATCAGTATCAGTGGCAACACGCACTTTCTAGACTGCAACCAGTGCTTATGGACACTCCAGCACCTCACAAGTGTACGACAGCTATATCTGACCATATCACACTGTATCACACTGAAGAACACCAAGCAACACTGAGGTGTGCATGTGCACGCACGTATAGCTTGTACTATAATACGTGACTTTATGCAACTTTATGGTTTACCACGTGACAATCATCATTGGAAGCTGGCCAGCAATGCGGAAAGCGGGCTAAATCAAATATAAATCCTTGAATTGTTCATTTGTGATGATTAAAAAAGTGGTCTACGCTTGCAGTTTGAAAAATTTGTTTTATTACATATATTGTACGTATTTGTAGGTTAGTGTATCTGTGTTGAACGCAGAATAAATTAAAAAATCCGGTTTCTTTCTCATTTTTTATTCTCTAACAGGTATGAAAAACATAAACAAAACAATAAAATCGGTAGTCAAACTTTAAAACGCGGTCATTTGTTTAATCTCGAGGTTTCACTTTCGTTCTGGTACCTGCACTAATCAAATTTTTCTGAACGAGTAGATTCATTGAAATTGTGGAAGTCGCGAGAAGACTCTCCGTATTTGCGTTTAGGATGTTACGCTGTCTTCAATTTTATTTCTCGTTCAGAACAAAGTTGTGAATTTTACGAAAATATAATTAAATATGTATGCAAACGCTGATAGTAAAAGATATTGTATTTTGCTTGAAAAAGAAGTGCAAAACAAAGTTTAAAACCTACGTTCTCGAGCAGCTACCAGAGTACCAGATAAACTCGCAGTTGGACCCATTGTCCCACTCGACATATATCGCTTGGCTGATATCAACTCCCTATCTATAAAAGCTTTACTTCATTAATAAAGCTCCACTCGGGATAAACTTCGGACTGCTTCGCGTTAACCAGCGTTAACCATCAACCGGTTCTCACAAATATGAGCGAGATGTAATCAGATGCGACTGAAGTTTCATCAAAATACACGTAATTAAGAATAACCAACACGATGGTTGTCTCGTTTTGTGCCAGAAGACTTCTTTTATCGAGAAGGAAGCTTTTCGAAATTCCTACGCGGAAACATGGCTACACGGTGCTGTAAGTGTTGCCTTCTTAAAATTGTAGGTTACTCGCTGCTGCGAGCCGACAATTCGCAACTTAGTAATTGCGTTTGTTCATTAACACAGTCTTCCGGAGATCGGGGAAGATATGGTAAAGAGAAATCCTTTGGTGAAGGACGATAACACTCCGGAATTCAATAATGCCACCATTGAGAAATGCATAGCCGCTATATTGAAGCAATCTATCGAAATTGAGGAAAGGGTGAAAGAGATAGAAAGGAGGCTGAAAGGTTGATAGAGTTTTATGAATTAATTTCAGATTAACATTGCAATGTAACTCATTAGGCTTGTGGGTCACTGATGTGCAAGTTTTATTGCAGAGAATCAGGACTCACACATATTCCGTGACGTTCTAAACCCCATAGAGGAACTGTACATGCCTTTGGAACTGACGTTGGGTGTAGCAAAGACATTGTTTTATGGGAATCAAAGTTTGATACCTACTAAGACTTATTTGAAAATTGATGAAAGAGCCAAGAGGGCGTTTGTCACGAAATTTCACAGCAAGGAAATCTATAACGCTTGTTTGAGAGCAAAGGAGGATACAAAATTAGGGTTAACACAAGAGGAGAAAAGAGTCATAGAGAAGTATTTGATAGAAGGCAGTTTGAACGGTGTTCCTCTATCAAAGCGTAATCTTGGAGAATATTACAAAAATGTGGGTTATTTGAATCAGTCCATCCGTGAATTTAATGAAAAGATAGAGGTCAGTATGAGTTACATTAGATATACTTGCATCTGTTATGCAATAGTAATCTAAAGTGTTACAGGCAACCATGCGGAGGTATAGTTTGAAAATAGAGGACCCAAAACTAGTTGCGTCTTTTCCCAATGACTTGCTACAGAAAATTGCCACTGATCCTGAAAAAGCTCATGTGGGACCCTGGAAGGTTACATTACATTCGCACGTTTATAATCAATTTTTGGGTATAGATTTCCACATAGTTTGACTCTGTAGCTGATTGTAATATGTGGTGTGATTGTTTAACACAACATACTACATAAGTGTTCTACAACTTGGTAATTAAATTTATTGTATACTAATGAGTTTATAATTGTTGACCTCCATCAGAATACTGCCCTGATGGAATGTTGAGATCAGAAATTTGGAATCAAAGAGCTTTACGTGGGGGTCGTTCAGGGGACAGAGCTTACCGAACAAGTGTCTGTTTCGAAGAAATACGATCGATTAGGCAGGACGTAGCACACATGCTGGGATTCTCTACGTACGTCGATATAAGCATGAAAACGAAAATGGCCGGGAGTAAGGAAACCATAAACGGCGTTTTTGACACGTTATTAGAAAAGGGTAAACCTGACACTACGTTTAATCATTAAAGACGCGAATATATGTAAACATCCTTATACTTGTCACAGCATACCCCGCTCAAAAAGAAGAATTTGCAAAATTAACAAAGTTTCGGGGACTGACAGACGTCTGGAGGGAATCCGATGTGCCATACTGGGTTCGAAAACAACGTGAAAGCTTATTCCCGTAAGTAGAGGATTGTTGCTTACTTCGCGAAATACCATATCTAACTCTCATGTTTGTCGCTTAGATACGATAAGGAAAATCTACATCATTATTTCCCATTGAAGAAAGTGTTGTCGGGCATGTTCCAGCTAGTGGAGAATTTGTATGACATAAAAATAGTCGAGTCTCGAAAAGCAGACACTTGGCACAAAGATGTTCGTTACTTCGAGATCTTCGAGGCGGACAAAACGAACATGCCGATCAGTAGTTTTTACGTAGATCCCTATTCGACAGGCGATCAGAAACCTCATATTATCAATTCGAATGGGCTGACGGTGGCAATTAGCAAGAAAAGCGTCATCGCCAATACCAGTCCCATACACGCCTTGATATTCAGTTTTCAAAAGCCTGTCGAAAAAAAGCCGTGCTTGCTGACGATTAACGACGTCCACGATCTTTTCCAAAAGGTTTGACAATGTAAAGAGTTCAAGAATGAATATACTGTTGATATTATGTAATATGTAATCCATAATATTACTGTGTAAGTTAACGTGCATAGTGATACTATGTGTTGTGTATTAGATAAATCTTACGTATTAACATTATTGCCGTTTTACGTTGTAGTTTGGTCACGTATTGCCCAGCTTACTAACAAAAGGCGAACATGGGGATGCGTGTGGGCTGGCGTTCGTAGAATGGGACGGCGCTTTCATTAACGACTATTTCATGGCCAACTGGTAATTTTTATCATTGCGTTAAAGCATATGAAGTGGCGAGTTCGTACGCATAAGAAATATTTTGTTACCAGGCTTTATGAACCGTGGGTAATGAAACAAGTGTCCGGGCACTATGACACAGACCAACCTTTGCCGGACGAAACAATCAACGCATTGAGAAGCATAAGAACCCATTTCAAAGGATTCGAACTTTGCAAACAAATGTATTGGAGTCAACTGGACTTAGAACTGTACTCGAGGTAAGTCGAGAAAGTGTAAAATAAGAAAGAGCGGTTCATCGTCCGTTGCACTTGGTCTTTTTACTCTTCATAAATAATCGCATGTCTATAGGGAGGATTTTTGGGACAATCTGGCAAACAACCTTTGGAAGAAATATTTTGTTATTCCACGACCGCGAACAGATGAGCGTGTAATTTCGTTCAGTGAGATTATTAGTGGTCAATGGCCAGCGGCTTACTACAGGTAAAACTTTAGAGCATAATCTTATACAACATACCTTATGTATTTCCAATATACATGACTGTACACTGTTAATATGTTCAGCCTCTTCTGGTCGGAAATGCTCGCTGCCGATGCGTATAGCGCATTTCAAGAGATACCTGCCGGGAATACGGATCAACAGAAGCACACGGCCAAACGATTTCGCGAAACATTCTTATCGTTGACTGGAGTCTATCCCACGCCAGAGGTCTTCAGAAGATTCCGTGGAAGGGACCCAACGCCGAAGGCACTTCTCAATCTCCTGGGCATAGGAGATGTCACGCCAAAAGATATAAAGGATTAAAAGAAAGTCCAGAACAAATAGCCTTTAAGTAATGTTACAATTGTTTTTCAAATGTGAATATTACACACATCTATAATATATAGTTGTGATATAAAACTGTTTCGAAACTTTACGGAGGACTTCCTATTCCTAGTTACCACACCGATTTTGCGTTTCTTTAAACTTTATTTCAACGTTGCGTACCGAATTATAGGGATGAAACGTTCGAAAGTTATTTATATGCGCATACATTCATCAATGATCTATTAAAATATTTTCGTGTATATACAGCGTCAGTTATGTACATAATTAAACCAAAGCAACGGTAACAATGGTAATAAAAAGAATAAGTATAACTCCCCAATAACAGCATGTACGATCTTTGGAATGAATATTTTGCATCTGCTTTGTCTTATTTACTATTGACTCGTCCGTGGTGTCCATATGATTTGCCAAGTTATCAAGTATTTCTGTAGTAACACAAGGAACAAATTTAATTCATCTGCACTGCGTAAAGAGGTGTGTAAATAAAGATATACCATTTTGGTGGTCAACCTCGTGACTAATGAAATGTCCAATTTCCTTTTGTCTAGCGATAACTTTTGCTAGTTCCTCCAAACCTTTTTCTTGATCTGTCAACAGTAGAAGCAGGTTGAAACATGTTTTCATGCAGTCTAGTTAGATATCTGTTTAATTAGTTTTCAATCAAGTCATAGAGATGTGCGAACCTTCTAGAGCTTGATGTTGATGAGTCATAAGATCGTCAACTGTGACTTGTACATCTAAAGGTTTATCATCATTATCATCATCATTGTCATCATCATCTGCAGCCCATGAAGTTGTACCAGCATCGGCAAATGCAGATCCCCCAGACCTTAATAGATTAGCACGCGACGTTGCTAAATCATTCACCTTTGCAACATACAGCTTATGCAATCGTACTTCCTTACTCTGTAACAGTTCAACCTGTCTAGATCTGCGTTCTGCCTCTTCAATAGTTCTATGTTTCAAGAGTTAAGATCATTGTTTGTCGCGAAACTTGTGAGTTCAGATTTGTGAAAATTACTGAGAATATCCGTTAACATAAAAAGTGTTAAAGGATACATATGTTTCAGTCTGCAGGCATCATCGACTTTCTTCTTCAACTCCAAGAGTTCTCTGTTATATTGTTTCAATCTTATTCTAACATTGGCTGATAGACTGGCAAATGTCTGAGATGTTCTTGGCTCTCTGTTTCTGAGCGTAAGCTGCTCCATAATCTCCCTGAACAGTTTCTCGCAAGCATCATATTCCATGAGCCTGATTGCATATTAATAAAGGAATAAGCATTAAACTCAAGTATCAATACACATCATTTATATGTATCCAGTTTCACTACTACTCAATTCTACTGAAACAAGTCTCTGGATATTCAAACGATTAATACTGATGAGTACATATCAGTATATAACGAACTTGATCTCATCACTAAATACTAAATACAATTGTATTGCATGTTTACCAAGGATCATTGTCATCAATATAAATAAGCGCCATTTTTAAATAATCCTCTACGCAGTTCCGAATAAGTCCCAGCCGCCGATCCGCTTTGCACCAAGAGTCAAGCAGCAGCTCGCAGACGCTGACGCTGACGCATCTTATCTTGAAAACTCCGCCTCACTAATCCTCTCCCAAGAAGGCATGCGATCCGTCAAATCGCTCCTCCCGACTCATGTCTCCCGCCTGCAGCGGGCCTCAGAATCCGTCAACCACGGGCGCACAGGAAAGTTTCCTCCGCGTCAGACGATTTCGCAACGATCAATACCCCATTAAAGGCTCCTCTCAACGCGACGCAAGGTCCGTCCGCGGCCGCTTGGTTATGAGCAACCTGTCAACACCAGAGTCAAGTGCCGTAGATTCACGCGTCACACCTCGCGCCCCGTAGCACCAGCTTCGCCGCATTAACAGAAAGACCGGCCACCAGTCGCGACGAAGACTCGTGCTTGCTCGCGCTCGAATCAGCAGCGACTTTCCAACGTGCGCGAGTGGCGTGTCTCGCACACGGCACACGGGAAAAACAGGTACTGACAGGTACACTCGGGACTCCGCGCATGCGCGCCTTCGTCGCGATATATTGCACGAGTCGCAGAGGCCTGAGAGGCCTATCCTTATCCTCGGCGAGAGATTGAAGAGAAGGGAAAGAAAAAAAGAAAAAAAGGCTGACATCGTCGAGAGAGGACGGCGCGGCGAGCATGTGAAAGGAGAGGGCACACAGCGCGGACGTGTGTGTGTGCATACGTGTATACCTGGACGTGACCGTCGCGCGCGTATGTGCATCGAGTCGAGGCGAGACGGAAGATACTCACGGCGATCGCGCTCGTATTTTTTTATTGCGTCAGGTATAATACCGTGGGACATTTGCTTCGCGTCCGGGCACGAAGCACAGGCGGCTCGGTCCGCACGACACGACTCGAAGAGGACAAGGTGCGCGCGAACGATGTCCGCGAGAAGTGAAACTCGGTGATCATCGACGGGCGGCTGTCACGGGTACATACGCACAGAATTCCGAGAGATTCTTGGCGAGCTGCAGAGAAAGGAGAGTGTGAGGACAAGACGCGTCGGCTACGTCTTCCGGAAGGTCAACCCTCGCGCGTCACTGCCCGATCGCTCCGCCGTTGGCCAGTGCTGGTTGAACGTCGCACGCGTAATCTGCGATTAACGGACGGGCGCCGAGAAAGGAGAGCACGGGCGCGCGCCGTCCGCTTGGAAGAACCACCTTGAGCGTGTGCGTATGCCGCGATCTCGGGAAGCCAGTTTCGCGAATGGAGCACGGGTGCGTCTTTCCCCCCCTTGCGATTGATCATCGCTCCCGCGGGCCAGCTCGAAGATCGCTCGCCGCTTATCAGGCCGCTAGCTGGCCGAATTTTGCGTGCCAACCCTGGGACCCGTTGTTATTGTTGTGTGCATATTGATTTTTAACGGAGTGCCACTCCGTAATCCGAGATACGGCGTACGATAAGACGGTCGCCCGTGGTTCAGCTGTCAGACGTTCGATCTCTCGTCACGTCGTCGGACGGCGGAAAGCAAATTGTCGATAGCATCGACAACCGATTTTTTTTTTTTTTTTGTCAAGTTTCGTTTTGAGTCCGGTCGATTGTATGTTTTGTCCGGTTTGATCACTTTCTTGGCGGTGGGGGGGAGGGCAGCCTCTCGTGGGATTTTCGAGGATGACGTCTTTGTATATGCGAGTGATTTTGTGTGCTGTTTAGGTCGAATTATGAGTAGCACTCCGGTGACAGAGACTTCCACTGTAGTGAGTTCTGTGGTTGACAACATGACGACAACAGCTATTACCAGCCTGCTTGACAGTTCCGTCACTGAAGATCCCAATGAGGCAACGCCAATATTCCTGCAGACCAGGGCTGCACAGGGTACAGCAGGAGCTTTCGTTTGGTTGGCACTGTTTCTGACTTGTCAACAGGTATAGAGCAGTTCTTAGATGATTGCATGGTAATGCTGTGGTTGTCATTGCTGGCTTATTTGTTATAGATTTACCAACACCTGAGGTGGTACACAAATCCGACCGAACAGCGGTGGATAGTGAGGATCCTATTTATCGTTCCAATCTATGCAACGTACTCTTGGATCTCTCTATTGTTCTTCAACAGCGAAAGCTACTATGTTTATTTTTTCACTGTGCGAGACTGTTACGAAGCATTTGTTATATATAATTTCCTGTCACTATGCTACGAGTACCTGGGTGGTGAGGGGAACATAATGTCTGAGATAAGGGGCAAACCAATACGCTCCAACTGCCTATATGGGACATGTTGCCTAGTTGGAAAGACCTATACCATTGGTTTTCTAAGATTCTGCAAACAAGCCACTCTACAGTTCTGCCTGGTCAAACCCGTCATGGCGTTTGTGATCATATTTCTTCAGGCATTCGGCCACTATAGGGACGGCGATTGGTCGCCGGATGGTGGTTACATCTATATCACTGTAATTTACAATATCAGTGTGTCGCTTGCCCTCTATGGACTCTTCCTCTTCTACTTTGCTACACGGGACCTGCTCACCCCGTTCGAACCAGTCTTGAAATTTTGTACTGTCAAGAGCGTCATTTTCTTATCATTCTGGCAAGGTAAGTCATATTTTTCACACAATATTTCTGTATTAACCTTTTACGGTCCAGGTATGTGTCCAGGACACACAAAGAACCTGACATAGTACCAGTGTGACATCCGTAGATGGTAAACATAAATAATTATTTAAATATTAGTTAGATAATATAATAACTTATGTTTAACACAATACAATTATTATTAATATACATAATTGTCGTAACATTGATAAAACAAAAGTCGGGCCGCAAAAGGTTAAGCCAGAAGCGTTACGGAGTACATAAACGTACGTAAAAAACATAAGCGATATATTCTACTCTTCATCTTGCAGGCGTCCTGTTGGCTATACTTGAAAAGGCAAATGTTATTTCACCCGTAATAAACAGTTTGGGCCAGTCAACCAGCGCCGGTACGGTTTCGGCTGGGTATCAGAACTTTCTAATTTGCATTGAAATGTTGTTCGCTGCGATCGCTCTGCGTTATGCATTTCCTTATCAAGTGTATTCAGCTGGCTGCGTCACGGATTCACGAGGTAGAAGCGTAACCATGCAAAGTATTAGCAGCAGTTTAAAGGTATGTATCGGCTCGTGCGTGAAACCGTACACCGTTCCAGGGAATTGATATGTAATAATTGTTTACGATGCGCAGGAAACGATGAATCCAAAAGATATTATGACTGATGCCATCCACAATTTTCATCCGCAGTATCAGCAGTACACGCAGTACAGCTCGGGTATGTACGATTTCATACTACGTTTCTAATGATATTTCTCTTTAGTTAGACGTTACTTAATAAATCATTTCATGCTAATTATGTGACCTAATCGATATGAGTTTGATTCGATACGTTTTGATTTTCATGTAGCATGACGTAGTGATTGACGAAATTCGGTTTACCATCAAACTTTACCATGTTCAATTAATGTTTCTTCTATATCGACTTAATTTGCAATGCGTCTCCCCGATTCTAATAAACGGTCGCGTTCAAGTTGTCATGCAACGATATCGAACACTAATTACTTCGAATGCTAAATTTATTTAAATCGCGTTAACTGCAGGCTTTCGCTTCTGTACATAATGTATATTTTTCTCATATTTCTCGACACACATCACTGCCAATTAATGAAGTCTTAAATACCAGAGAGATTCACTCCTGCACACGTTTATGCAATTACAGACTGTGACACGGTTGCAAAACGATTACCTTGTCCAACGTAGTTGTGCTACACATTCGCTAACGAAAAATCACTAAATCCAATTTCCTTCAATATGTGCCAGTGTAGGATCAGCTTCTTTGAAGGCACTTGTGTTTAATTATTTTTCAGACGTTAATACCAACTTGCCGTACGAAAAACTATGACCGTGAGGCGTCACTTTTCTTAATTCCAAGTGATCGGACATCGGGCTTTATAGGACTATTAAAGGAAGATTGAGAGATTACAATAGAACAATGTGTGTCTCAATTGACGATGATCACTATAAGTTCATTCAAATGCCTTTTCGAACTGAAACAAATTCTTACGTGCAGGCAGAGTTACATAGACAATTCCTCTGCTCAAACCGTCCGATAAGGTTTATATCGAGAAAACGTCACCGATTTATACATATAATATACGCGTATGATCCGTTCATTTTTGCAATTAACATAAACTCTGCTGTAAAATAGAACATAAGCACTTAACACGAGGAAGCACTTAGAGTGAGAGCGTGGTGTAATTCTATACAAAAAAGAAACAAAGTGTTGCTTTTTCAATAAATGTAAAGGACAAACAATGGCTAATACATTCCTTTTACGAATACGATTAAATTTCAACATGAACGAATGTGTAGATATTAAGGAAACCGGAGTTGTTCGTGGTTCCACGATAGTCAGAGACAGCATGTACCAAAATTATATGTGGTCGAACGTCGTTTCAGCATGCAAAAACATTGGTTGTGCCTCATTTAAACAGTATTTCATTACACTTCTTTTAACACGTGCCCTTCGCAACCTTTAGTAGCTTGACGTCATTTATTTTTTTCTCTCTATTCTGATAATCTGCATGAAGTGTTTTATCAAGATTCCGAATCTTCTCCGTTGTTAATCACCGCTACTTTTTTTCCTTTACGTTAATTATTGTATTACGTAAGCGTGCATTCGAGGAGACACAATGTCTGTAGACATTCGATCGTTCATTGTTGGGCAATTGTTTATAAAGAAATTAAATTCGCACATACATGCACACACCTACACTTTTGCATACAAAATTGAATAACCGACTCAGCCAAACACCGTCGCCCGGTACCTCTTCTCGAGACCGTGTAGAGAAACAAGCTGCGCAACGGAAAAAAAAACATGAATTGACAATGAGAAACATTGCTTTGCCTCTGCCTGGCTATGTGTCGAATGCATCGAATGTCATTAGCCAGACGGCCGGCTGCAATCTCTTAACACGTGTGTAAATGATACTGTGACGCAAACTAGGAGGCCCCAAAGGACAACGCGGTATGAGGGTATCCAGCTTTGATCCTGACGATCCGCAAAATATGCCGGTGCCACCCCCGCAGAGACGTAGCGCCTCTCATCAACGTGTCGCAACCATCTCGCAAAATTACAATGAGAAAACGATGCTGCTGAGCAGCGACGATGAGTTTCAATAGGCTGCTGCTTTCGATGGGCAAAAAGCGCGAACCATGACGACATTGCCAAAAAATGCACGGCGGCTGCATCTTCTGGCGCACACTGAATTTACTAAAGAAAACGCATATACAAGGAATGAGACAGAAAAAAAAACGAGAGAACACATCGTGTTTAAGCGTTGAGACCTCGGACGTGAAGATAATGTCCGCTTGCAGAGAAGGAGTCCGCATTATACCATTGAATTCGTTTTGATTGTACATCACTAGGTAGGAACTTAACTCGCTCACGACAAAGGGAGACTTTATTCTATTCGAGAGATTGATAACGACGATATAAAGACGAATACGATGGGGTAGGGAAAGGATCTTACGGTATGATGTGTATTGTTGTACCGTATTTTATGGTTCCATAATGTTACATCCATGTTAATACATGTATTATGTTACATCATGTAAGCATAGTATAGAAGATATTTATTTTAATATGCTGACGTGTTTAAGAAACGGTGTTATCTATAGAATGTGGCTCCAAACTAATGAAGCTACGACAAAATGTTATTTTACGATGAAACCTAAATAACTCATGAGATAAATACTTGTACAGTACTTAACTTTTTGAAATAAGCACACTCGCATCATTTATATTAAATTTCGATCATTTAACGGATATTTTTACATTCAAAGCTAAACATCGCATATGCATCGCTCGCTCGTACGTTAATAATATATATATATATTATATATATTATATATATATATAATTGTTTTAGTTTTTGTACGTTATCGAACAAATTATCTTTGAAAGCTATTGACAGGATAGATAAACTAAAAAGTGTAAAGTATACCATTCGTATATGCAATCTCGTATTAACATGATCCTGAGCCACAAAAAAATCTTTGCGTCCTAGATTAAAGAATAATAAGTGTATATATCGTTAACATAGATTGTATTTAATAACGCAAGAAAAAAGAAAAGTCTAAGAAAAAATCTCTTTCAAGGCATCCATTCCAATTACAAGAGCCTTCGAATAAAAAAATATATATGAAAGTGAAAGAATCATGGGAAATAATTAATTGTGTCGGATAGAAAATAAACAGTTGGTATCTGGTGTTTTATGTGTACAATTCCGTATAACCTGATACGATGTTTTCTTTTCTTACAAATTTGCGATATCTTTTAATGCTATGCACAAGTTTCGTTTGCGGAACGAAGAAATTCATTTACACCTATCATATCCTATGAGAGACAGGAGAGGGATCGTTGCGCGAAGGCAATTATCCCTATCTCTAATTCACTAACGAAATTCATTAAATTCCAAGTATAACCATTGATCATTTCCTCGTCAATCGACCATCATCGGCGGGGAATAAGGCATATAATACTTCGGCAAAAAACATTTTCACGTTGAAATATATTATATCTCGAAGCTTCGTTTTTAAATAGAATTATCGACTCGAGAGTACCGCTAAACACTAACTGTTATACAAAAATAATTTACAGCAATATTAATAGTTGTTATGTTTTTTTTTGGCAAGAATAAAGATATACCGTACATTCTGAACTACAAACGACCCTTACACGATACGTCAGAACATTTAACACAGCATTCCGTTCTTTCTCTCGCACACAACTTTCGACCCAATCTACGTTAAGTGCCCACTACCATCCTATCCAGTATACTTTTCCGTTAGTCATAACTTTTCGCCATCCGTGCCACGGAGCGTCTAAGTCTTTCTCCGAATCGTAGCCCTCGCAAATGCCGGCAGTTTCCTCATCAAGGTACTCGGTTGAACTCACTAAAGACTCTGCTGGCGTTGAAATGGGCGTTACGTGTTGCTTAGCGACAGAGTACACCTTTTCTTCTTCCTCGATGTCCTGATACTGGAGCTCCTCGTCCATGTAGATAACAACATCATTCTCTTCGCTCGCGTACTTATTATATTCCTCAGCAACGTCTCGTTTCACGACTTTGCTCTCGTACTTTTTCGACTCTTCCAAGCAACTGCTGCCGGAATCGCCGCTGTTTCCAGATTCATCGTCGGCATTGCTAGGATAAAGGGACGCGATAGGCTTGAAACCGATTGATCTCAACTGTGCGATTCTGGACTCGTTGTCGATAGCATTCACTGGGACGAAAGCCGAAATTCTTCGCTCGGCGGAGTAATTGCTTCCCGCCGTGGATCTTTTGTCAGATTGTGCGCTCAACTTTTTTTCTGAAGCGACTCTCTCCGCGCTCGTGGAGCAGCTTTCCCTTCGACCGCAGCTGTACTTTTGACTGTCCAAAGAATTGTGTAACGTCTTCGCCGTTGATTCATACTGGCACGCAAGATTCTTGCAATAATCGTCGTCGGCTTCTGTGCTTGCCGCAACTTCTGACTTTATGACCCTCGAGTACTGATCCGCAGGCAGGTCGTCTTCGCTTTGATTCCTCCAACCCGCGAATCCGTTCACTATGAACGAACCGTCCGCTGACTGATCTGAAAGGAACGAACATTGAGTGGTCGCGTCCGACGTGTATGGTTTGACGGCTTGATCCTTGCGACAAATGTGTCGCGAGCGTTGCGCTCTGCCGATGCGATAAGATTCGGTTGTCGGCTGCACGGTCCTTCGCCTCTTGCTTTTCGTTAACGACGTTATCGCTTTACAGTCGCTCGACTCCACCTTCGTGGACGCCGATCTGAGATTATTATCGTTCTTATTGCTATTGTTATTGGTGTCGTTACTTCTCAGGCTATCGAAACGAGGATCAATTTTCGTCACGTTCGCGTGCCTCTTTCTCGAAGAAATGTCAGGGAGCGCGAAACTCTTACCAGTTCGCGTGCTCGAGGGGTCGGCCTTGCGTTTCTGCTTCTTCTCGTGAACGTTCCTCTTGGGCTTCTTGGCGGTGTATATGACTGTGCTAAAGGAGTCGTAGTTTCTCTTCTTCGTGTATATGTCATTGATGTGCCGTAGTCTTCTGTTCCGCGGCCCACGGATCTTCGGACCTATTTTTGCGTCTATCAATAAATTCGTTATCTCCCTTCGTTGCTTTCTATACATAGGTCTCTTGATCGACGACTTAATGATCCGCTTCACTGTACTTCTCTTCTTAGCAATCTTTAGCTGAGGCTTCTTCGCCTTGCTACTCTCCTCCGGATCGTCATTCGACTCTAACTTGAATATTCTTAAATTACTCGTCTGCCTGCTACTCGAATCCGTGTCCAACGATTGCGCGTCTTCCTTCGAGGTGGATGATTTGTTCACAGACGTTCTTCTTGCATTAGCGAGTATTGCCTCATGCTTCCTACTAGAGTCGGACTGCCTGGGGGGCAATTGATACTTCTCATGCCGCCTGATCGTATGGTTCATTCCACTTTCCTTCTTAACGTTCTGCTCATTCAATAGCTGCTTCGTATCTAATATCACAGATTCCTCAGGCGTGAGACCGATCATGTTGCCTATCAACAGTTTTGACAGTGGCCGACACTTTTCCTCGTCGATCAGATTTAGAATTTTGTCCGGCGTTAACAAATTAAAGGACTCGAACATCTTCGCGTCAGTCAAGCCACTTCCTGATATCGTTTCTTCCTTAGCAGCCACTCCTTGCGAAGTACCGGTTAAATTTAATAAGCCTCTAGGCACTTCTCTACTCGACTGACCAATGTCAACGTTTCCCGAATGTATATCTACGTCGTTGTTCGCCTTTTCACTTAATTCTTCCTTTGCAGAAGAGAGCGTACCTGATTTAGAGTTACTGGTACGCGATTCTGTAGAACTACATGTAGATACTCCATCCACACTATCGCTCTCATTCTGCAGCACGAATCTCTTGCACGGAACACGTAGCACCGACTTATTCTCTGCGGACGTGTAGAGGTGCTTCGGATGAATGTTCTGCACTCGCACCTGCCGTTCCTTCTGACCTTGGAGGCAGTCTACCAACGAAGATTTGAACCTACCGTTCGATAAATTACCTATTGTGCCTGAGTACCGAGGAGGGTTTACTTGACGATTAGTATTTTTCTGTAGCGCAGCGTGTTTTGTCACACTCATTGGCTTTAGAGTTCTGCAGAACGACATCAAGGAGTTCTTTTTAGCGTCCTGTTGAACACTGTGCGAAGAATCGTACAGATTGGTACGTATCGAGATGTTCGTACTATGAGTTTCAGGACTTCGGGCTTCGAAATTTTGTAACCCCTCCTGATGGTTTATCGAAGATGTGCTTGGCACATTGATGCTCTCAGAGCCTGCTTCGATCTTTTTAAACACGCGACGTGTTACTATCGTGCTGTCAGCCATTTTTTGCTGATCATTTGTACTCTGAGTACTAATATTCAAAATATCTTTAGAATTTGTTGATTTTCGCAGTTTGTACGCACAGCAAGGAGAACATTGCGACGTATCGCTGAGTGTGGAGGCCGATAAGGCTGATACAGATTTCATTGGTGCATTCCATGGTTTAGAATTTTGGCCTCCAACACGCATGAGTGCAAACTTATTATTTCTTTGCTTTGATGAGCTTACACCGATCCAGTGTAAGATGACCACGTATAAACCATCATATCTGTAGCCTGTCTTCGGTGCAAAATTGTTTGTTAGATTGTAACTCCTTATCAAGCGAAGAGGAACCTGATTCTTATAGTTCATAACAAGAGGATCCTTGTTGGATAAAGAATCATTACACAATTGTCCTGTGAGTGTCAAGAAATCACCAAAGTCAACATCATCCTTAGCATTAATTCCTGATGTACAGACTGAAACTGCTCCCATGGGACCTGACTGAATATCTACGTTAAAAGGATCATGGACACGATCCCTTGAACAGTCCATACGAATGCCCCACCACGAACCGGGTGGAAAGTTTGGTATTGCACCGTATACTACGTTTTGCACCTAATGACAAACGCTTCCATAAGAAACACTGCTCCACGTAAACTTCAAAGAACCTTACACAAACCCTCGTCAGAAGGTAAATAAACAAATATAGTCAGCGTAGTTACTTACATTGTTATCTTGCCACGGAACACTAACATGCTCATTACTTTTTCTCCGTTTCGACACATTGTTCCGATTCAGTTTCAAGATTAACTTCTCCAAGTCCCTCGCATTGACGTCGTCAACCTGAGATAAACATTTCGAGGGTAGAGTAAAGGACGGAGTCGCTGAGGTTGTCAGAAAAATGCACAGTACGCCGATACCTGATGCTTATTCTGCAGCTGACGCAGAATCCTATCGTTTTCCTCGATTGTGTTTGGCCTCACGTCGGAGCAGTGGTCAACATTCTTGGCCATCTTACGTTAATGGTTCCGCATAAAACTACAAAGTAGATCCTCGCCTCCCGTGATCACAGTTTACATAGCAATGCGTCAACATTAATGTACCCCCGCAATACAAGCGCGTGAACTCGTATACATGCACCGTGTAAACCTTCGACCCCATAAAAATAAAGATATTTAATTTGTGGTAAAATGGGATGCGTATGGGTTAGGTACCACTCCGGCTCGCTCGGACCAATCACAAGGCACGTATGTTGACATTATGATCGATTCATGCGAACTGAATTTTTATCGTCCAACTTTCCGCCTTAAGTAAAGACGGCCGATCATCAACAACTAAAAATGGTGCTAGAGAGTAAAACAAAATTATCGATTCTTGCATGATTCTTGCTAATGGTCGCGTTAGAGACAAGGGAAGAAGCGAATAAAATTGAACGCTCACACGTATCGAGAGAAACATTTTAATCTGGGTCCACAATGGCGACGACCATAACCGCCAATTGTACATAAATCTTGACCATTTCGTACCACGTGACAAAACAGCGTACAGCTGATTTGATGGATGAAAATAGAAGGTCGAACGCTGAGAATCTCGCGCGCATAAATATGATCGTGCTAATTATGACATTAGACGAGCACTCGCGCAGGGATGCTTAGGACCGATCTATTGATGCGAGACCAATTTTCCGTATCCGTCAATGATAGGTGACAA
Source organism: Priocnemis perturbator (assembly GCA_963942575.1). Taxonomy (NCBI): domain Eukaryota; kingdom Metazoa; phylum Arthropoda; class Insecta; order Hymenoptera; family Pompilidae; genus Priocnemis; species Priocnemis perturbator. The sequence continues at coordinate 9,918,034 of OZ012656.1, forward strand.
TTGCTAAAAGTCGTGTCCACGTAATCCGAGAGGTTACCTCTACGTTCGTATCGTTCGCTCATCATAGAACCGCAAATGACTATCCGTTTATGTAAATGTTAATTTCAGGCCTAACTTAACACATCGTGGAACATGATACTTCTGTGGAGATGTTTCGCAAGCAACGTCGTACAAAAGTCGAGATATGGAATTCGGAGCGCGTACCTGTTTCAAGTCGGTAAAGGACCCTTTTTAAAAATACCGAATAGAGCGTTTTTTATAAATGGAATACGATATCAAACGGCTGACGCATTGGGCAGCGTTGGCAAGTTGAAGAACGGTGTGCCCAAGAACGCTGTCAAACTGCCTACAAAGAAAGCTTCCGATGTCAGACAGTTATTTATGCTAATTGCACCTGAAAAATGGAGACTACTAGCTGCTGTCGCATTTCTGGTAGTTTCTTCTATGATTACCATGGCTGTTCCTTTCGGTCTAGGAAGGCTGATAGATATAATTTACAAGGAAGAACCAGAGAAGAAAAAAATGAACTTTACTACACTCGGAGGCATTTTGCTAGTTGTCTTCTTTGTGGGTGGATTCAGTAATTTTGTCAGGGTCTATTTAATGTCCACTGCCGGATGCAAGATTACACAGTCTCTGAGAAAAAGAGCTTATGGTGCAATACTTAGTCAGGAGATCTCCATGTTTGATAAGCGTAGCACAGGAGAGCTTGTTGGAAGACTGACCGGTAGGCTTTACGCAACAAAATAAACCACTTTATTGGGAACATTTAGTGCCTTCAATATATGTTCTTTAGTAGGACGTTTTTCCCACAGGTGATGCACAAATTGTAAGTTCAGCGGTGACCAGTAACATCTCTGATGGCTTACGTTCTGCCATAATGAGTATCACAGGAGTATCAATGATGTTTTACGTCTCTCCAAAACTGGCATTAGTTGGACTGTTAACAGTGCCACCAACCGCGGCCATGGCTGTTGTCTACGGTCGTTTCTTAAAAAAGATATCTAAGCAACTCCAGGACAGCGTTGCCTCTTTAAACACCACGGCCGAGGAAAGAATCAGTAATATCCGCACCGTGAAAGCGTTCGGCCGCGAAAAGGATGAAATACAAAAGTACAGTACACTGTCCGAGGACGTTTTAAAGTTAGGATTCAAGGAGAGTCTGTACAGAGGCATATTCTTCGGAATGACCGGCTTCTCAGGCAATGCCATCGTCTTGTCGGTCCTCTATTACGGTGGAATCATGGTCTCGGATTCTGCGATAACGGTTGGAAGCTTAACAGCCTTTCTAATGTACGCAGGGTACGTTGGAGTCGCGATGAATGGGCTTTCTACGTTTTACAGCGAATTGAACAAAGCGCTAGGAGCAAACGATCGTTTATTGGAATTGATAAATCGTCGGCCGATGATACCTATTGAGGGTGGCAAAATACCGGTCAAGCCGTTAATCGGTGACGTTGAATATCGAAATATCAACTTTGCGTATCCCACGCGACAAGACGTCTTAGTTTTGAAAGACTTTAGTTTAAAGGTAGATAAAAATTCGATGACTGCCATTGTCGGTTCGTCAGGCTCGGGGAAGTCGACCATAGCTTCGTTATTGTTAAGATTGTATGACCCGGACGATGGACATATACTGTTCGATAATCATGAACTCAAGGATTTGGATCCGATGTGGGTAAAATCGCAGATTGGTTTCGTGTCGCAGGAGCCTATATTATTTAGTGGTAGCATAAGAGAGAATATAATGTACGGAAATGACAATGCAACGGAGGAGGATGTGGTTGACGTTGCGCGACAGGCTTTTGTGTTGGAATTTACTAACAAGATGAAAGACGGGTTGAATACAGTTATTGGGGAGAGAGGGGTCACTCTTAGCGGTGGACAACGCCAGAGGGTCGCCATTGCACGGGCATTAATAAGGGTAACGATATGTGATATGACATCTCTAGCACATATGTGTGCGAGTGATTATAAAAGTGGTTTGTCTAGTCTAAAAAAATTAAATCTTTCTCTTGTTTTGTTTACATCAATTTGCATTACAATTTAAGAGAAAAAATTAAATTTGTTGGCGATTAGGGCAGTGGTCTAAGAGTCGGCATTCGTCGAGTGTCGTATAGATGCGTCTCTACTTATGTTTCGTAAATAATACAGCACAAAATAAGTACAAAATTAATTTTTTTTAGATTTTTTCGTACACCAGTTTCATAATGACCAGCACATATAACACGTAAACAATATTATACGTGTTATTATGCTACACATTCAATTCCTACAGAATGATGAAGATTCTTATAAATTTCCATTTATGCAGAACCCTAACGAACTATACGGTGGTACCAAGACTAATATTTTGACACCTTATTAGAAACCCAAGATCTTCATTCTGGACGAAGCAACAAGTGCATTGGACACAGAAAGTGAACATTACGTTCGGGAAGCAGTAGAAGCTGCTGCCCAGAAAAGAACAGTGATGACGATTGCACACAGGCTAAGTACCGTAAAGAATGCAAACAAAATCGTGGTGCTTGACCAAGGACAAGTTGTGGAGATAGGTACATACGACCAGCTGATGAACATAGGCGATGGTTTCTTTAAAAAGTTGGTGCAACATCAGACGTTTGTTTAACATACCTTATCGTTTGCCAAACGCAACGATTTCCTGTAATATATTGTACACTTCCAAATTTGTACATACATATATATATACCTATCATTGATGTGCGAGCACAATAATAAAAATGAAATGAATCGATCAATTATATTTCATAAATTGATTGTCAATCAAACCTCGTTCTCTTCGATTTCGAACTGTTTCTCGCTCAAATTTCTTTTACTTCCTAATTTGCTGGTTCCGTGCCGAAATGTTTTGATGCTCGAAATAGATGGCCGCAAGTTCCAATACACTGGTGAATCAGTCTTTGGACTTTGATTAAAAGTAGCGGATTCTTTCTTGATTTACGCGATAGCTTTTGTACGCATGGAAGGCAACAGTCAAAGTTCCTACATATCATGATCTCCCTCACATGCATTAAGCTTACATTACACTTTTACGGCTTCCGAGTCAATAAGTTATGTTTTAGCTTTGATCTGTGTCAGTCTAATACGGTATACTGTACTGGTTTATTAGAAGAATGCATTGCGCAAGAATCGATATTTCAGTCATTCAATTTGGAAAGTGCTTTACATGAAACTGATTCTATTATCATATTAATAGAAGACCTATTGCAAACTCATTATGTTACCAGGTAGTAGGCGACATTAGTAGATAAACGGGTGCATGACACAAATTTTTATCAGTGCTGTTGTGAACGTGTAACAATAGCTGTGTACCCTAAATCATTCTTACTACTTAGAAATGAGCGAATTTTCGTAGGAAGTGATATTGTATGAATCGTTTCTTATATCAGTGCACTGCGTGTAAAAGTTGTAATTATAATTTTATTTCTTTCTGATCTCGGTATCTATAACAGTCTTCAACATGTCTTCCCTTGCAACAATCGCGTGGCAGAATGTAAAACTGATAAACAATGTAATAAAGCCGTTTTTAAGAAATTATAGTGCAGCAGCTGTTATCAAAAGTCCATACAGCAATGTGGAAATACCTGATCAAACAATCACACAATTCGTATGGTCTAGGACTTCTCAATGGGACGATCTACCTGCCCTGGTAAATAAGTTTACACGTTTTCTTTAACGCTACACGAAGTTCGTGGTTGAATTCAAGAATTTTTTAATAATCTAATACCGAATGAGTCGAGCGATGATGTGCCATTTCGACACTTCCGTCCATTAGTACAAATTTGCTGGTAACAGCTAATTGTAGCGATGTACACTTGTAAGTAACAATTAAATGTATGTATAGACATGCGGAGTCACCGGAAGATCATACACATACGGTTTAGCAAAGATGCTCTCAAAGCAAGGTGCCATGGCTCTCTTGGAACGAGTCAACTTGAAACCAGGGGATGTAATTGGATTGTTACTGCCGAACATACCAGAATTTACAATAACAGTTCATGCAAGTCTACAGGCAGGTCTCGTCATTACCTTTGCCAATCCGTTGTTTACGGTGGACGAAATATACCGGCAATTTAACAATGCAAAAGTAACATGCATCGTGACTGTGCCTCTGCTGCTGCCGACCGCACACACCGTGTCGGAGCAGCTGCCAAACTATACCTACACGATAAACATCGGTGGTGCAACGGAGAATGACAAAAAGTAAGTTGTTAAGTTCCACTGAAAAGAAGGCATTGACACTAATCTGTGATGTTAGGATTCTAGGTATGGAGGACCTGCTTTCAACGGACGTAGAATGTGAACTGCCACGCGTCAAGAGTACCGACATCGCGGTTTTGCCGTACAGTTCAGGCACCACCGGTCTTCCAAAGGCAGTGATGCTGACGCATCGAAATTTAGTAGCTAATATTTTGCAGGGTTCTCATTCGGATATGATACATATCGATGAGACCACTGCTGACAATCAGGAGGTTGTACTAACAGTCTTACCTTTCTTTCATATCATGGGTTTCAACTGTATAATGAACTACGTAATGTATCACGCAAGACATCTAGTCACCATTCCCAGATTCACGCCTAACGATTACATACAGACCCTGGAGAAGTATAAGCCTATATGCCTTTTCGTAGTCCCGTCCTTGTTACAGTTCCTAATATCCAGTCCTGACGTTACCACAGAACACTTATCCAGCGTCAAAAGAATAGTCTGCGGCGCCGCACCTGCGTCCAAGGACTTACTCAACAAGATAAGAAAAAAGATTAATCACGACGACTGTCTCGTTCAACAAGGTACCACAAATCATGCTTTTGAGTTTCTTAATCTTCGCTTTAACTTGCGTATGGTTCTGTAGTACGATGTTTCCTTACAGGATACGGTTTAACAGAAACTAGTCCTGTTTCATTGTACACGCCTACGCTGATACCTGAATCGAAACTTGGAAGTTGTGGACGGTTGCTTTCTATGACAGAAGCAAAATTGATAGATATAGAGACTGGCGAGAATATTGCGGGCCCTAATGTAAAGGGCGAATTGATGTTGAGAGGACCTCAGATTATGAAAGGGTACTTGAACAATCCCGAGGCTACGGCTGAAGCAATTGATTCCGCTGGGTGGCTAAAAACAGGAGACGTTGTATATTTTGATGAAGATGGGTACTTCTTCACGGTCGATAGAACAAAGGAGCTTATCAAAGTTAAAGGAAACCAGGTACGATTATAGATTATTTCGAGTAATGTGCCTTAAGCATGTCCATACGTTGTAAGTGACACTATGGTTGTTAATATATTGCCGTGGCGGTTACAAAATTTATGTTACCTGAAGACATAAAGGGAAAACCAATTGAATTAAATGTTCAGCAAAGAGTTTGCAACACATACTGATGAACGGTAAAAAAGAAAGACCCCTATATATGGGTCTGGCAATTGTTACATTATTCACGGTGTTTCCCTTCAGGTTTCAACATACTTCGATATCTTCATAGTAATTTTCATATATTTTGCTATAAAATAATGTACACAGCTATTTTAAGTCATCCGTGTTCTTAGAATATTATCGATCTACGTTTCTTTCATTTTAAATTAATATCCCATTACTACGATGCTTGTTGGATTATCTTGTTTACTTTTTTTTCCACTGGACTCGTAATTTGCATAAAAACGTTCAGTGCAAATACATATGCCCCGTTTGCGCGAATCATCGGGATTCTACGACGCCTATGCATTGAGAATTTACTGATCAGAATCAATTGATACGCGAACCGATTATACAGGCCACTGTACCTTCCTCCTTGCCATTCTTTTCGCTCGCGATCGACGCTCAGACTCTGCAATTTTCATTTCCTGCAATAATACGTTCGACATTGTCGTCTAACAGGTAATGAGAGGACGATAATGGATATTTAGTCGTATTACTTTATATGCACAATAAGATCCGTATGAAATATATTAATGCAGGAGATCAATTGCTCCTTAAGCCCGAGCAAAAATATGAATTCTATTATACGAATAGCAAGGTACGAAGAGAACAATACAACATTTTTACTCAACATCCTCGATTCGCGACACCAGTATAGTAGCGCTTACTTGTCACCTACAACCTCATCTATAAGGTAGCAAACATTCGCAAAATTCGCATCAAAGACATTCATCCCTTGACGATAATTTAAGTCATAACATGGAATCCACACTCTGAACTCCTACTACGTATTGGTGCAGCTGAAAGGATAATTTGTTTTCTCAGTCACTTTCATGAAAGTCTGTCCTCTTCGCAGAAACGGATATTCATACCTTGACTCTGCGTTAGCAAGCACCGGAAATGATAATGATCTTACTGATTTACGGTTAAACGTTACCCGAATATGCACGTTTCTGCGAGACGACTTGTGTATTTTTTAAGGCCAGCTTTACCGTCAGGGTTTTTATTCTCTATTATTGAGCTCGTTTAAACGCTAGGATCATACTCATCGTGTTCCTGAACGAGTTTGGCAGCGGAAGAAAAGCCGTTGTTCGCTAGCAACCTCTTTCTCATTAAGTCAAGAATGCCCAGAGTATGGCCGCTTAATACATAGTACTTTTCCCCGATTTCCCACGGCAACCTATTGTATGGTCAAAGCTTGCACTCCATTGCGGTAATGTGAATTTGTCAAAACATTCGACAAGCTGATTCATAATGCATGTTGAACCGTGAACATAAAACTGGCCCAATAGTACTACAACGTATTGCGAATAGGCAGTGTTCCGTTTCATCCAGGATTATCGAAAAATCAACTGTAAGTCTTTTTACAATACGGGTATGAAAGATTCTCTCGTTCTTTTTTTTTCCTTTTTCTCAAACCGATCGACCTTGCCGAAAATAAATTGAAGCGGCGAAACAGCACATTAGTAGTTTCTCTCGACGTCCCGTTAAAAAGAGAACAATATGATACATTTCAAAACGAAAATTACATCAAAGAACCCCTTCTGTTTCCTCAGTTTGCGCACCTTATTATTCACATAATAATTATCCTCCTTCGAAACGTCCGCAGGTAAAATACAAGTCAAGTTTCGCAAACGTTATAAAGTCCCTCTCGTGTATTAACTCTTTGCCAGTTCCGTCGTTTCCTGCTCCATCGGCTCGTCCTGTTGGAACATGGATAAAGACTCGTCCTCGTCCACATCCATTAACTCTACCGATCCGCACGCCTGCTTCTTCGCCGGACTCTCGACAACCGTCGACTCATTGTCCCTTACTTTGCTCGTCACCTCGTTTTCCTGGAACTCTTCCAGACTTTCATTCTCGATCGTTTTCAACTTCTCATCCACCGACGCCGGATACTTTGTACTGCAGACATCGTCGGATTCCTCCAACACTTCCACGGCGGTGGAAAGGTTTTCGGAGTTTCTCGATAGCGTGTCGATGTCCTTCGGTTCCTCGACGATAGGTATCGGATCAGGTACTAACGATTTGATGATCCTGGAGTCGTCTTCCCCAGCCTCGACTATTGTTAAGTTATCTTCCGCGGAGCCGGAATTTTCCTTCGTATCGGTGTCCTTGATGGTCGGTTCTTCTACAACGGCCACAGACGCTGATTGGGTCGCTTCTAATTCCGCGTTTCTGTCCGACGTTTCGTTAGACTCTGGTTCGGTTTGAGGTATTCTAGAGACTGATTCTTGTTCAGGCGAAATTGACGGGTTTGGCGAATTTTGGGCAGGTGCAGCGTCTGTGCTGGATTCGTCCGACTTTATGGAAGTTTTTAGTTCGTCCGTGTCACTCGTTACACAGGTGTTCTCTACGTCTGTGCTCTCGGCCGTTAAGATTTCCTTATCGCCGGCTGTGACGGCCACATTTTCTTCGTGCGATGCCTGCGTACTTTCGTCGTTTTCTGATTTGCATTTATCCGTTACTTTTCCGTTCGTCACTTTCAGGAGATTGTCCACTATCGGACTAACTGATTCTTTATTATTTGTCTCTATTTTATGTTCTGAGATATCTTTGTCCGTTTCATTTGTTTTAGCAGAACTATCATTGATTGCTCCTAACGGTGTCTCAGCCTCTGTCTTCTCATTTTGCTTGCTTTCTATATAAAACTTAGACTTAGTGTCATTCGTAGTGAAGTCCTTTGCTTGAAACGTAGTTTGTAGTTTTCTTGAGGACTCAGCAGAGTCGCAATCCTCGTTCTCCAAATCCAAGCTTGGCTGAGAACTGGTGTCCTCATTCATAATAGCCTCTGGAACATCTCCAACGATACCCGAGGTCTCTGGAACTATAGTACTCATACTCTGCCCTCCGGAAATGGCAGTCGTGTCCTGCGATTGGACCTGAGAATTGAGATTTGTAACACTGCTGAACTCCGACGTAGATGGATTAAAATTAGACGTGGCTACCTCTGTCCTATTCGACGCAGTCTGTTCCAACTTTTCCTGTGCGTTATCCTCTGTCTCAAATACATTTTTCACTGCCGTCTCTGTTGGAATGACAGTATGCAAAAGCGGCGCTTCATTATCCATGGTATGCACACTGATTGTTACCGTGGATGCACAGTCCTTCTCCCAATACTCCATCTCTACATCCTGCGGCGGTTGCGTAACACTGGACTCATCCTCCACCGACCCGTTCACCATACTATCTCCGTTCTCACTGCGTCTAGCTATCGGTCCTGGCTCTCTGGTGGACACAACCAGGATATTCTTCTCGATGGCTCTCATAAACTTGTCCACCCGATTGTATTCCTTCCGCGGTGCAGTCAGAAGCTCACAGATCCTTTGAACGGTAAAGGGTGCATTGGCGAAGGACTCCAACCGCTCAAGGAGGTTGCTCTTCATAGTGTCGTAGTTGAAGTGCTCGACATTCGGGCACGGCGCTAGCTCAAGACTGGGGCAACTCTCATAAAAGTCCGTCATAACGCGAGTCAGCTTCTCGCGGAACAGAGTCTTTATCAGGGACCACTGGTAAACCGGGTCGCCAGTTTTTGCGACCCAACAGAGATAGTCCTCGAGTTCCCTCGGTATCTCCGTTGGTCGCATTTTCTGAAATTCGTCGAGCGCCTGCAATACCTCCTCCAGATTTTCCATCTTCCCCCCGCCGCCACCGCACCGTTCCACCCCAAACGATCGGTGTCACTGATTTTTTATCCCTCTTTGCGCCCTTTCGAAACTCTTTACACCGAGTCAGCGGGGTCGTGTGTCCCTGCGTGAAACAAACGGAAAACGCAAACACACCGGGCATTAAACAGCAACAATGAAGGGGAGACGGAGGTGTCGGTCAGTTGTGCCAACCGTGGAGGGAAACACCGTTCTGTCATTGGTAGTACGAAACGATAGATCGCTTTGGTATGAGAATATTGGCAACGGTCCTACGTGCTCGTTCGGATGTGTAGGTTTCGCATGCGCAGGAACGCACGCACACGGACGCTCGTGTATACGTACAGTCGGGCATATATCGATTCGAACAAGGACGCATGATGCGAGGTTTTGAATACAAATTCTGTTGTACACAGTTTTCTTATACTACTTTTTTTTTACTCTTTATTGAATACTCTCGACGTTATGCTAAATTGAACGCAGGTCTCGCCGACGGAATTGGAGTCGTTGATTCTTGAATTTCCCGATATATTGGACGTGGCTGTGATCGGGATACCGGACGAAGTGGCAGGTGAAGTGCCAAAGGCGTTTGTTGTAAGGAAGCCAAATGCCAGTGTAGATGCACAAACGATACAAGATTATGTTACAGCTAAGGTATATTTATGCACTCTCCCGTATGTGTATATGTATACATATATATGCCGATGATTGTGAAAGATACTTAGGTAAAAATTCTAGAAAAATGTAATTTTTCACTGTTTCGTGTAGCATTGACTTACGCTATAATATATATGAAACATACATCATGTCGTTAAAGATCTTTCACTTATATTGTAATGTAAATCGAGATACAATGCGAAATAAGTGAATTTTGTTTTTTAATTTTTGACTTGGACCGCTTTCATGATCAGCGGTACTTATTTATTTATATATAGAGAGTGTCTGGTACCTAGACGCCCGACCGGGAAGATATCAATTCTGCTTGAGAAAATAAGTTAGAAATAAAAAACAACATTTTTTTATACAATGCTTTGTTTCGGATATGTTTCTCTATCCAGGTGGCTCCGTACAAAAAATTAGCGGGTGGTGTGTCTTTCATCGATGCCATTCCCAGAAATCCATCCGGCAAGATCTTAAGACGGGAATTAAAGGCCTTGAACAAGTAGTCAATTCGACGCAAAACATACGGTACATTGTCAATTATTACGCGTACTAGGGATTGTTATTAAAAAGGGATGATACGCTATTACAGCAAGTGAATTATATTAAAGAATACAATTTTCTCGTTAGAGGGATTTATTTTTAATATATTTCATATCCTTAACTTTGACCGGACATTTAATTAAGATCATATAACATGTATATGTAGAAACAGTTATAATTGTTAAAGTACAATGATTTCTTTGTTTTTATTCCTTCGCACGTTATATCCTGATATATCTCGTTTGAGGGTAAGTTCTTTTTTTTGTCTCATTCAATAACGAGACAGTGAGTTATCGTAATTTGTTTCTTTTTTTATTATAATCGCGCGTTCGAAAGTTACAGAGGTCCCATTTTCATGTTTCAGTCTTTTGCACAAATAGTTTTGTAATTAGCAAACAAATGCGTGCTCGTAATTTTCTACGTCGTCTTTTCGTCTACGTCGTTAACAGATTCTGCTATACTTAATTTTCTTAGTTATTTTGTTTGCTCTCGGTTTAAGTTTTAACGACCAAATAGTTTCCGTGTCTCTTTCGAATGCACAATTAATTCATCTATCTCGGCGGTCGTTATTAAATTAACAGATCTTATATAAAAACATATGTTACGTATCGATAAAATGGTTTTCTCGAAAGTTTCATCCGGCGTGTGTTCTTTTTGTATTTCATGTTTGTGTGTTGTGTTTACATATGCGGGTGAAATCTAAGGTGACAGGTATTCGCTAAATGTCGCTTAAACGTTAATAGACAAGAGACAAGATGAGCTGATCTGGTGAAATCTTAAACGGTATTAATAAGTCATCTCGAAGAAGAAACGAACAGGCGCGATTGCAAATAATGAATTGTAACCGTACCATAGTTGACAATTCGAGCGCAGCTTTTGCACACGCTTTTCTCTTTGATCAGTTTCGTTGTAGAGGAACGACAATCCAGTAACAAAGTCGAACGTGTCTGTGTCTCGTAAAGGGAATTAAGCATTGTAAAAAAAAACTCCAATCAACGTTTCGGTACCTGTTAAGACATATGTGTATATATAATTACATTCCATTAAAGTTAATCCGTTCATAACATAACTCAGACTCATTCACGATTAGTTAAATTAAGAACAATAAATTATAAAATATGGAGGTAAATTGTGTAACTATATAAGTATCGTAATAACATTCTTCAGTCCAAAATAAATATAGTAAATAACAAAGAATATATGGATATTTATATATATATATATATATGTATATGTAATAGGAAACTCCTACGGCATTTTAGCGAGTGTGCAGAACCTTGAACGGTCAGAGATTTAGCGTTATAGTATTTGAATAGACATACAAATTTCACTGCGGTAAGCGGATCTTCACCGAGTTGTCCGTAGCGAAATTTCATGTAAATAAGAGTTCAATAATAATTAGAGACTTAGCCAACAATCTTTTGCAGAGATTTCATCCTCTCAGATCGTTATTACTTACAACTATCCGATAAATCTTGTTGTTAGTAACGAATTCATAGAGACAAGCTGACATTACCATGTATTATTTAATATTTGTACAGATTTTTGATTACTTAAACATCGACCACCATCTTCTTATGAATATCCGTATTACCCACAACCTAGAAATGATCACACATTAAATAGTATCAATTAAGTTTTCTGGTCATATGAAGAACACTTACTGAACAAAATTCTTCAAAGCTAATCTTCCCATCCTCGTCCTTATCAGCGAATAATATTGTCTTATCGACAATTTGTTGCAATTGCGTATCCTTTAAATTATTTCCTACCATCATTTTTAATACTTGGAACAACTCTCCGTTACTTATGAAACCGTCATTGTCCATGTCATAGATCCTGAAGGCAAATCTTAATTTGCTCTCCTTATCACCCTACAAAGTGCATAGATAAATTGTTAAAAGTCCATTAACACTGTGTAACAAGTTGTACTGTCAATTACCTTAACACTAAATTGTGAGACTCCGTGTATGAACTCCTTGAAATCGACTTCACCGTTTCCATCCGCATCAAAAATGTCAATGACACGTTGTACTAGAGGATTCTGCTGCAACTCGGGCAAGGACATAAACTCATCGATACTCAAGGCCCCACTATTATCCAGATCCAGTTTTCGGAAGCGTTTACCCAATCTTCTGATCTCATCCACATCAACTAGAATCACCGATTGCACATATTACCAACAAATAAAAAGCTCCGTCATGAGAACCAAAAGTTCAACATCTTTTCATATTTCATATTAATAGACTCCATCATCAAGGTCCATGGGGTTATATTCAAAGCAGATTACGTTTTATTCAAAACGTTGGGACGCAATAAGGATCGGTCGTAATGTCTGGCATAAATTAGTGTCGGTATCCTTGTAATCCAAAAGTAGCATAAGGTAGGACACAACGATGTTCGATAAACGCGAGGACAGGTTAATTCGACATGCCACAATAAATATGCCAATATCGACTTACAGTTCGAACATAGTTCCATAGGCAGCGAGCTCTCGTTACCCTAGAATTGCACAAAAACGTTTCAATGATAATCGTTCGGCCTCGGAGGCGTCGCGAGTTCTTCGCCGTAAAAATAGTACGCGCAAAACCGATTGTTTTTGTTTCATTTTCGAGTCGACGGAGGCAAAGAAAAAATTATCCCCCTTTTCAATCCTCTCAGCGCGCGAGCGAGATGAGCTTATCACTGAAATGAGACGCCGCGCGAATAATGCTTTAGTATGATTTAGTTACCATTGTGAGGCGGGTTTGATGGAGTTGTTACAGATTTTTTTTTTAGAAAATGTCAAAATTGATCTGTTGCAGCTATATTATGGAAAACGGCCAATGCCACGGAATGGAGGATGCACGACTGAGATTGGCAGTGTGCACGGCAGAAACTGATGGGTGAAGCTGTCGACGGGACAGAGGGCGCTTTGAGACGTACGAAACTTGAACTGCCTTTCCATATTCATCGAGAGCGTGTGCAATGTTGACTCTACTATTTTAGTTAAATTGTTTGACATCGTGAACATAGCTTGCACAAATCTGAAAATTGGAACATGCCACAATTTCGTTGGATTTGCGCAAAATATACATACCTTTCGTACAGATTATCGAATCTAGTCGGTGCTGCCATCTTATATGCAAAGCACTAACCTGCTTTCAAATGGTTAATAGCGCACAATTTAATATGCAAACAACGTGAAACGCGAATACGTTTTGCATGCAAGTTTTGCATAAATGAGATATCAGAGAAAGACTCAAGGAAACACATTTTTAATGATGTCAAATTGTTAACTGTACACTTTGGTTTGTAGGAAGTCAACCTATTGTTTTATTTAAAAGGAACTGTTTAAAATCTGTCCGTTACAGTCTTTTACAGAACCGTAAAACACTGTAGTATAAATATGATCTTGTACATATGTACATTTACACAATTATTCGCGTGTCTCCGATCTTTTTAGACCGTCTCCACGTATATACCGTTTATACAAAAGTCCCTATGTATCGTCTATTCCGTCGAAATCATACAGATTCTATCCACAAATTAACCATAATCGCACACCTGCAACTCAATTTAAGAAAGTTCTTTCGTATTCGAGATAAATCGTTTCTATTATATCTATAGAAATACAGAATTTTAAGTATATACAGCAGTGATATCACGAGGATTTTGACATAAATATATCAAACAGTGATATACATATTAATTACTACGTAACAGAATAACGTTATTGAGATAACAATACACGCCCATGCTGTTCAACTATGTGTCATGACTTACATACATATACTAACAAGCATAATTCTATTGAATTATATTAAGCCGTTTTCTCCTTTATACAAGACGACCACTTCGGAAGTGGCCGGATTTTCGTTAAAAAATGTTGTACAGTCAATTTTTACCTGTGTGTGTCTTGACTTACAGGCCGCATGAACCGTGCAGCGACAGAGTGACGTGATAAGCATTGTAGTTCGACGTGATGTACCATCGTTTCTCGCATGTGGTAAAAATAGAAATTATAGAGAAACCCTACATCGCGCGTAACTCCGGTCACAGTTGCGGTTTAACGTTAATTTCACATTAATCCCAGGACTTGGCCCACTCTCTCTTTCTCTCGCTCTCTCTCGAGGATGCAGCGCGCTATACAAACTGTTCTGAGCTCGTGGCACTCAGATCTAGTAATCGCCAGGCGGCTCTCGGATTAAGTTCCGTCGGATCGCGACACAACACCCAAACGTAACTAACGCGCATAACTTTCTCAGGATCTCCCTCGATCACTCTGTTCTTCGCATCTCTCACGCACATGATCTGTTGGCACTGGAAGCTAATCATTAACACGGGCCCCTGCTCCATTACTTTGCCCATTACTAGGTCAACATTATCAATATCTGAAACGAGACAAACATATTCGCTAGTTATATCTGATGTTTATGGTCACATTTTAACCGTTTCAATTATGTAATATTCTTATGAGAAGTATTACCTAAAATTTTACTATCTAAGTGATACCCTAATTTTTTCGCTTGCTTAAGTGGTTGCGATATTACGTTGTACGGTGCCTCATGGCACCAGTCTTGCAATATCTCGAGGTTTCCTCTGACTAATGCCTCGAGGATATTGGGAATAATATCAGTCTCACATTCCCTTAAAAAGTGCACCTTGTCGAACGACGGGTCAAGCTTGCAAATTTCCGTCAGCGTCTCTGAAAGCTCTGTCTTTTGAAACAAGCCACCCATTATGTCAGAAACTTTGTCTGTGAGCATTCTGGAAGCACGAATCATAGGATTGTCCGACTCCTCGTACTTCATCTTCCAGTCGAGCACTTTGTTGACATACGGATTTTTTTCCTTTCAGGAACGAATACCAAGAGGAATTAGACATCGAAAACATAACTTCTGATTTGCGATACGAGAATAGTTACCTTGAAGTTCTGCCACGACTGATAGAACTTGGAATCTTTATGAAGTTCGACACCCATGGCCTCCATGTTTGGCATTACGACTTTATCGTCTGGACTGTCCAATATCTCTTTTCGTTTCCTCAACTTTTTCAAAGGCACATACACTTTCCCTGCATTTGACAAAGAAACATCACATGAAATGAGAGTATGAGTATGACCAATAGGAATCCCATTCGCTGACTTCAGTTATTATACTCACCTCGTATTCCATGCTGATCTAATTCTTCTCGAACAGCCTCTGCGGTTTGCGATATGGTTTGAAACGCACTCGTTTTACCCAGTGCTTGACTCTTTTCGGAAATCGTCTCTGCGGCACCTTTCGCCGACTTCGAAAGCTCCTCGCCTATTTGGCCTGCTTTTTTGCCTAACTCCGATTTACTCGCTTCTTCAATAGCATCGTGTACCTTTAAAGATAAATGTGATCATAAGGTACGGACCACTGTAATGCAACATCAACATGATGTTGATATAATATATGCAAATGTAACAACCTTTCCTTTGAGGGTATCAAATTTTTCCTTCAACACTTCAGTTCCTTTACTAGCTTCCGACTCGACAGTCTGAAATTTCTGTCTAGCTGAGCGTAAAGCGTCTGACTGTTCTAGTTTCTCAGCTTCCTCTCTGAATTTCTTTAGCGACTCCTTCATCTCTTTATTCTTCTGCATTTCCTGTTTGATATTCTCCACAAACTGTGATAAGAACCCAGGCCTGCGTGCAGGATTTGAGTAAAAGCGTATCTGTAAATTATTAACAATCTATCATCAGACACTATATACATTAAGAGCACAGCATACTTACCGCAGAACTTTGTACATCTGTCCATTCTGCAGAGGACTGAAGCAACGTTCTGGATAAAGAATGTTCCCTAGAGCCATTTCGAAACCTTTTCCTTGATTGTGTAGACCGAGCAATTCCTATTAAGCTTGCTCTGCAAGCCGCAAAGTTCTGAAACTGTTACAGATTCTTCATTAACACATAACTCAATGATACACAATGAATCTGCCCCTCGCTGTGCCCTGTTCTACCACCAAATTCGTGGCCTCAAATTGTTTATAATCAAATATAATTGATGTTCCCAAGTCACATGTAAGGTGACTCGCGTACCGGCGTCAACATTTATATAAAACGAAATGGCGCGCACTTGAATTCCAATAGTGTTTTGTCGTACGCATTGAATTAGGGCAAAATAACGTGACGCAATAAAATAGGTATCACGAGAAAGGACCGCTCGTCTGGTATAACCTCAAAATTAATCCGGAGAACGCCGGTATATGTGAATGCGAACGTTAATCCACGCTCGTTTCACGATTTTTGACATTAAACCCACGACTCTTGTTGCATTACGGTACGAGGGTGCACGTGTTTAGTTAGTATTTAAAATTATTTACCATTTTACGAACGATTTATCTGTATCTTTAACAAAAATCTTGATGGACGGCTGAGCCTGCAGCCAGAATTAGCAAATCTAAATGCAAGTGCATAGTTTGTGGTTGGCTTTAATGGCTCTCGTTTTATTGGCTAGGTGTAATTACGTGCAAATCTCCCTTAATTCATAAGAACTGTTCAATGCGTACGACGGATGAATTGCCGAACACATTTCAAACTGCGTTTAGGTTGGCAATTGGTAATGGCCGCTGGAAAGTTCAAAGTTACAACTGGAGGAGGGTTAGGGGGGAGTCGTTCTGCTTAAACAATAATTTAAAATGGATGTTAGTGGCAATTATTTGCAATAATTATCGCAAAAGATTTGTCCATGGTATATGTTCTCATAGTACTCCATACAATTTATTAAGCCCGACCTATGATAAATCAGCGTATAATTATGACACAATTAACGGCGCCCATATTAATGCTACTGTACGAAATTGAAACCGTAATCTGTCATAAGAAAATTGCGAAAATTGATACAGATACATATTTTGAAATATATATCATAGTCCCTAAAATATTTTGAATTATCGTTATCGAATATCATTAATATTCTTTGATTTTACGTATTAAATGAACAGTTTGATCTACTGAACATGACGGCAACTTTCGCGGGCAAAATGTCGAAGCCGAAGCCCAAAACTGCCGCCAGTTCGCAAAGCCCGCGTCCCGCGTCACTTTGGCGAATAATAATAATAATGATAATAATAATAGCTGAGCTAACGCTATAAGAAGCGGTTAGTTGCATATTGGTGCATGCGATTTTTTTTAACCCATTCATACGATCTGCATGTTTGTTACACGAAATCACGATGCGGAACGCTTTGACGGGCAACTGCCTTCAATTCAAGATGCTAAGCAGAACTTAAGTTCGGTCCAGTTGTATGCCGACGTATGACGTTTCGTAGGTTAGTGATTTTGTTTCGTCAAAATAATGTCTGTTCTCAATTTTACTCGATTACGGCTCTCTCGCTGGATCATTCGAAATATATTAGTGCGGACAGTCTTCTGAAGGAAATGTGCAAAGTGCAAGAGTACATTTATTACTGTGTTTCTATTAATTGGAAGCAGCGTTCGGCGATATCTTACTCCGATAGCGGACTAGCGGACAAAACATAAGAGTAGCGAACGAATTGTTATTCGAATCAATTTTTATTTTATTGCATATTCGAACTGTTTAACAGATTATTTATTGCGTAATTTCTTTTATATTGAATTTCACAATTCGTGTTTTTTAATACTTAGTTAGCTGGCAACATGTGAATAATTCTTGAATGGTGCCAATACAGGACAAAGCTACAGTGAACACTAATCAAACCTCATAACTCAAAGACAACAGTAAGTATAACATTCTCAATTGAAAATATATCTGATTTCTTATGTTACAAATATGTTGACTGTGAGTAAAAAAATATTGCAGTGAACGGCCTAGAAAATAAGAGGATCAACACCAAGACCGACACAATGCCTGGAAAACTGCACCGCAGGGGCCAGATTGATGTATTTGAAATGCCAATAGATGAAGCATCCAAGTGCAAATACTTTCTAGTGTACGAAGAGCAAATATCCAAGTTTATTGTGCTAAAGGCACTGAAGAGAAACAATGCACAGGAGGTGGCACTTAAGTTAATAGAGGCACTCTCTATCATTGGAGCACCTCAAGTTTTGCAAAGTGGGAACGGAAGGGCATTTGCCATGCAAGTTGTTCATGAAATGCGTTTACTGTGGAAGGATATTACAATTTTGCATGGAGATATGTTCAAGAACGAAGATGGGGACAGGGACTTCAAGGGTTTAATTAAATCGTGGCTAAACTTGAATCCGACTAAGACGTGGTGCGACAGCTTGAAATTCATCCAGATTCTCCAGAATTCAACGTTTCGTTGTCAAAACGGCAAAATTCCCTGCGACATTTTGTTCGGTCGGAACGTGTACGAAGAGTTCAGAAATTTGCACGGAGGCAATGAGACGACGTTGGAAATTTGGACTGAGGAGGATTGGATCGATCACAACTTAAATCTAACCAGGAACGAGAATGACATGGTGCAGAATGCGGAGCGCGTGTCAGATTTCGTAACACCTAAACGTATAAAGCGAAGAAACAGTGAAGATGATAATGTACGCATATATATTGACATTTTTATATAGTGTCAGATATCTTAAAGAGGTCGTCTCTTATATTTAAATACCTCACTCTGTATAGTTACCTGTTTCCTGATTTTACGTCTACAGATGTCTGTGTTGTTTCAGAATGTAAAAGAGTACGAGAGCGATGCGCATAGCGAGTTTCCGGAGGATCAGACTGAAAATTTGACTGATAACCACGACGTGAACGGATTTAAATTCGTCAACGTGAAGAGTGAAGTGGTGACGAACTCTTCGCAAATCGAGGACTCTGTATTCGACGACACGAAATACGACGATTCGTCCGGCGATAGCCGAGAAGGTTTGAAATGCCGAATCTGCCAGAAACAGTATATGAAGTTAGGCCACCTAAAGAATCACATGAAGACGCACATGAAGGAAAAGGAATTTCAGTGCACCTTATGTAACAAGACATTCCGAATCTTAAGTTTGTACGAGAAGCACATGCGACAGTCTCACGGGCAGGATAAGCTGTTCAGTTTAGACGACGGTAATAACGTAGGTAAACGAAAGAGGACGAGACAGTCTGCCGCGAACGATTCCATTAAACTCGAGCAATCGTCGTTGGAAGAAGATGAGTCAAAGTCCACTCTTAGCAAAAGACTCAGCCAAGAGGATGGCAAGACATCTGCAACCGTTACGAGCCTGAAGTCCATCAAGTCGCTACGCCCTGGCAGAAGAAAAGCCGGAGACGGTCGGGCGAGCAAACTGAACGGAGATTCGAGTCTGGAGTGCACGTACTGTAAACAGAAGTTTAACTTTCCGAGTGTGTTAAAGCGACACATGCGTTCGCACACTAACGAAAGGCCATATGTTTGCGAAGTATGCAATAAAAGCTTCAAGCAACTCGGCCACCTCAGTCAACATTCCCTGACTCACAAAGACTACCGTTCCTTCCAATGTTCCGCCTGCGGGGTGAAGTTTGCCTCCCTCGATTCGCTAAAACTCCACTCTCAGTCTCACAAAGGTGAAACTACCCTCAAATCGAAGGAAATCTATCGTCTCTTCGAGTGCGACAATTGCAAGAAAGTCTTCACCACGAAGAGCGTCCTCGAACGACACATTTTCACGCACACTCACGAGAGGCAGTTTGGCTGCAAGATCTGCGGGAAACGATTCAAGCAGGCAGGTCACGTGAAGTCCCATATGCTGGTCCACACCGGCGAGCGAAAGTTCCAGTGCACCGTTTGCTCGAAACGCTTCAGTCTGTCGAATTCTTTGAAAAAGCACATGTACGTCCACAATGGCGAGAAACCTTACCAGTGCGATGTCTGCGGGGCTCGTTTTCTCGAGAAACGGAACCTGAACGGCCACCTAATGACGCACACGAACGAACGTCCGTTCTCCTGCAAGATTTGCGGCAAGAGATATACGTTGGCGGACACTCTTCGCAGGCACATAAGTGCGGCGCATGAAGACGGACGCACTTATCAGTGCGAGATCTGTGCGAAAATGTTCAAGCAACTGGCCCATTTATCGGTCCACAAGAAGGTGCACAACGATGAGAGGCCGTTTCAGTGTCACTTATGCGACAAGAATTTTAAGCACAAGAATGTGCTTAAGTCGCACTTAGCCATTCATGCGAATGTCAGACCATTCGAATGCGACGTCTGTAAAGCGACTTTCGTCCGGAAGACGAACTTACAGACTCATATCGCCTCAGCGCACATGAACGAGCGACCGTATACTTGTACGATATGCGGCAAAAGGTTTAAACAGATTTCTCATTTGAACGGTCATGTAGTCGTTCACAGTAATCTGATGCCTTATCAATGCGACTTTTGTGACAGACGATGCAACAGGCTTGATAATTTGAAAAAACACATGCGTCTGCATACGAAGAACAAAGAGTAAAAACGTATAACAATGAGAACAAAAGAGGCAGCGTTCTGAGACCGTAGTCTAGTCAAATTGATCATCGTTCTCGAAGATTGAGACATTTGGATCTATTGAATAATCAATCGATCATTTAATCGGATATTTAAGTGAGCCGCAATAACGTGTCGGTGCATTCTGAACTATGCTTGCCCAGTACTCTTTTTTTATGACAGATTTTTGTAATTTTGTAAACTTATAAGGTAGCCTCGATGATCAGGGATCAGGGCCTCGAGTCATTATATATTTATTTGTTGAAGGATACTCTTTGGATATATTTTTTATGCGATAAGAGGATAAGTAGGATTTTTTTTAGTCAGTGCATATTATATGTAACGTATATATATAGGATTACTAACGAAGCGATTGTAAATAGATAATCACGTGTATGAATATGTACAGCCATGTACAGCGGACACATGTTAGATTTCATATTGTACTCTCATCTCGCGTGCAGTATACATCATCGTCCATCGTCTTATTTGCCGTCACGCATATATTCCAGGCGACTTCCTATTTAGCAATGAAATGTGATAAGATCTTAAGAGCGTCTAGACGGATCATTTCCCATCGTCCGTTACAAAAGCGCATTATACATAACTACAACAAGTCTATACTTACAAGAACTATATACCCTTTCTAACTACCTGCCCACGCTTGATTTTTTCATACAACAAAACCGACCATATAAATTACAAACTATAGATCTCGATATTAAAGAAAAGAACCCATTCTTCGAACGTACCAAACAATGCCCGAAACAACGGTGCATATATACATATATACACAAATACTCATAGCCACACACACTATCAACAAATTAACAAAATCCCCGTGACGAAGCGGCTCCCTAGGTGTTTGTAATGGTCACAATAAATCGTATTCTCAATCAATCACCCCAATCATTCCACAGCATCTTATCGCGCGCCCCTTATCTACGCATGACCGCATATTGGAGTGCTGGATAATGCGACACATTCTAATTAATGAACTAAACCTAGCTAGGCTCTCGTTGTTCGACTTGGCCGATATCGATCGGCCTCAAGCAAGACGTTAGAAAGTGAGACCAGTCGATGAACCGAGCGTATATACTTTGCTCAACCCGTTATCGGTTATCTGGCGATCTCGGCGGAAAAAAGTCATTATAGCACCAAATGATAAAATCGGCGACCGGATCTGTTAGCGCTCAGAGTATTGACTCCGGCATCGAGAGTCGAGATAGCGGCTATCAGGCGTATCAGTAGGAGACTGCAACAGGCCAGTCTGGTGAGTCTGGTCGAATGCGGTGTTCCGCTGGAGCTCCAGTTGTGACGAAGAACGGACATGGGGTATAACCGGGGGTTGAGGGTCGGGACACTGTTGACGGTGCTGGTCGTCATCGTCGCGGTGTATTATAGAAACTCGGAGGACGTTTTGCAGAAACGTTTGGCGACCCTCCTCCAGGCCCTCGAGCGACTGGAGAACAAGCATGTCATCACGGATACGCGCAAGGTGGCCATAGGTTATGGCGTGTGCACTGACGTCTACATCGACGCGAAGCAATTATTGCAGTACACGGAGAGCGTTGGCCAGCCGGAGCATTTCGATGAGATCAACACGGAGGAGGAATTGCTCAAGAGCTTCGCGTACTATTTCCGTCATGGCGCCGCTGCGGAGTGAGTTGTTGATTTTTAAAGACATACAGTAATTAGATATTCATGGGGCGGAGGAATTTTTGGCGTACGGTTCTGGATATGTCGTTTTTGGGAAAAGAGAGTTATAGACTCGTTTGTGTGTGTCAGATTTACTGACCTGCTTGTATCTTTGTGTGGAGAGCTGGTTGGGTGTTAAGTAGTTGCGTAGCATACCATATGTCAAACATTGTTGTGTACGTTGATTGTTAGCAGGTGTGTGTGTTTAGACTCACAGTTTTATGCGCTTTTGCACAGGCGGTATATGGCTAATAGCACGTTGTTTGATGAACTCGTGGCCAAGGCCAGATCTTTTCCATCGTCGTATTCCACCATAGGAGGAAATGCTGCAATAATGGGACTTCGGTTTGCTAGAGAAGGCTGTGAAGTTATGTTGGCTGCAAAGTTGACTAGATCTCTGCATCAAATGATTCCACAGGTCATCAGTGTTGTGGGCGGAGAAGTAAAGAGGGATGATATTCATCTAGTTTTGGAGTACAAGCATGGTGATGTTTGGGGACCATACTCCAGTGCAAGAGCTAATAGGTAAAGTGTCACAAATGAATATATTTTTGGTACCTATACACATTGTTGAAGAATCTGAAAAATAAGATTAAAACACTGACTGTTCTTTGCAGGTACATAATTCACAATGATGCAAATAATCCAATGATAAGTTCTTTTGATGCGTTTAACAAAGTACTGCCAACCTTTAACCCAGATTTACTAGTGGTCAGTGGCCTTCAAATGATGGACAACTACCCATTCCCCGAAGGTAATTATTTCCCAATAAGCACACACTTTGACAATCTCAATAATTAAGAACATCTTGACCTAAATCATTTTAATTGTAAAGGTCAAAGACATAAGCTGCTGGGTAAAGTAAAGGAGCAGATGACCAGTCAGCCGGCCTCTACAAATATTCACTTCGAAATGGCATCCTTTGCTGAGGATAAGCTGCTTTTCGAATTATGCGACCTCGTAATACCGTTCGCTGATAGCTTGGGTATGAACGAGCAAGAAATCGCGAATCTGTACAACGCCATGTACTACGGCAACATTTCGTTGGTCGCGAATTCGACTCCTCGAGTCGCGACGGTTCTCGATCAAATGAGAACATTGTTCAAACTAATACGCGTCAGGGGAACATCCGTTCCGAATGCGAGAATATTGACGAGAATCCACGTGCATACGTTAGCCTACCAAGCGATATTCACGGTGAAGGGTTCCGTTTGGAAGAACACAATGGCTGCCGCTGCTAAAGCTTCCTTGACTGCCAACAGACACGTTTGTGCATCGAGCAACGTAAGTACAGTAGTTCTTTAGCTACCTACATCCAGAAAATTGATTTAGATAAACAGCCTCTGCAACAATTATTTTGAGCTTCCGACTGAAGATCCTGTCCAGAAGTAGTTGCAGTAGTAATGTGATTGTCTTCTTCAACGCCGCGGAAATTTGCAATATTCATCCCAGTTCTGTATACTCACTACTTTGCTCCATCTCTTTTTATTTCCAAAAATCTCGTTGATTAGAAAGTTTGCCTTTCATTACTCCCCACGCCTTGCTTATCGGTTTCTATGCTGCCTCTGCTGTTACTCGTACATGTTCTTTTCTTGCGTTTCCTGTTTGAAACGAATATTCCAGGCTGTACGTACATTTTTCCATAATCTCCAGTTCTTCTCCTACCACTCTCCACTTTTCTCCCCATTTAGGAATATCATTACTTTAAATTTGGACGCGAGAGTTTTCATTCTTCAATGAGTCTTCTTTTATTAGGTGGACGTAAAGAAAGCTACATTAATTATGGACGACAGTTTTTCAACGTCCATAACCGACGGCACCAGAATAGCACTAGATCTCAACAAACCGGTGTCTTGTTGGGACGAAGTTCTGAAAACCGAAAACGACAACATTCCTATTGAAGTCTGCATCGCACCGGTTTTGGTGTGCACGCAGGCCAGTCAAACTGCCGGCGGTGGAGATAACATCTCTAGTGCCGGCTTGGTTCTTCAAATCTAAAGTCTACGGCCTGCGAAAATACTTAAGGCGATACGCAGCACTCTCGATTTATTTATTTTTTACAGCGTACAGTGCACGACCCATATGCACATCGGCGAAAAAGTCTCGATAACGTTAATGTTCCATAGGTACTGATATATCTATCTGTTCATTCCACGGAAGATCGATATTAAGAGTAACGCGCCTAGCATTCCAATTTGTTTAAAGCAATTTTGAACTGTCGCATGCATACAATTTGCTAATGATATTTCGTACAGAATCTTATATGAGAATAGAAGTCTTTATTCGTGTACATGTTGGGCAACAATGCTTAGGGGTGCAATGAAGGATGGTCTTTAATGATTGTAAAAATATTGAATGAATATTGCATGGGGATTCGTACAATGCGTGAAAATGAATATGATACTCATGCGTGTATATTGAGTAATTGCGTTAAGTACTCTGATAGGGATCTTTAAATTGACCCACGGAAACGGTGACTATTAGAAGTATAATTTTTATGAACGTATCTGGGTTACGTAATGATGTTTGGGCTCTTTAGCAGTGCTAAGTCGTAGCCCGCGAGAGTTTTATCCGCAAAATCTGTACTTGATCGCGGTCCATTACAAGCAGCGAGTTTCAGTGCTCGTTAAACGGCAATAAGTTTTTCGTGCTGTACTATTCTACTATGATAAACGGGCAAAAGACGCGTAACAAATAAATTTGTTGTATTTTAAATTTTAACTGTGATGAATAAGTGGTACGACAAAGATGCTGTTTATACACGACAACGGCAGTGTTTACAGCCTGAACTTTACAACCGTTTGGCGTTTAATGCTTGGTCTATGCATTGTACCAACTCATGATTTATGCCATATGCGTGCCATGCGTTTCATCGTCACTGTAGTGCGTTATGTACACACGGTTTTAAACAGTCATACGACTCCTGCCGATGCTACACTGGTAGTAAGGAGGAAAAACGCTATGTGATATATCTTTTAAGGAATGTACGGTAAATCGTGAATTATAATTGCGGAGAGAGGGTGACTTAGGAAATTAGGAAACCGAAAGCAATGTTTCTCCTTTACTGCGCACTGTTTTCACTTCTCGACCGATTGTTGTTGCTATATTACTATATGGTTAATATGTTAGTTTTGTGTCACACGCAAGTTAACAATATACTGTTGCTTTTTATTCCGTTCATGTAACATTTATTTGCCCTGTGAAGCGGCGAGAGAACATTCTTGTACATATACAACTCGTTTTCATGAAGATGCATGTTTGTAACAAAGCAAAGAAAACAAATAAAAGATCGTTTAACTACCACTTTAACACATTGACTGCCACATGAAATTAGTACATGGTAGTGCTTTGCCAGAGACCACAGGCGTAATGAGAGTTTAAGCATTTTTCGACATTTTACCACAATAAATCTCATTTTTATCATAAGTACAAGTAAAATTTGAACAAATACCTAATAGAAGGTTCAAAATAGCACCTTCGCCTTATGTATATATCAGTAAATAGGTGCAGAATTTTCGGCGCATACCTCACAAAACATATAAAAGTGTTAAAAAAACTCTTTTGTCCCAGATCTAAATCATTCGATATAAGGATAATTGCTCTAAAAACAAAAAGGACCAAATATAGATGGGAAATGTTACAATTTTTCTTTCCCCTTAATTGTAAATGTTTGTAATGAGACACAGCTTCCAATGGGTTAATGATGGTATCAATACATTATTTCCAGTCAATGTATCAATAATGGGGTGGGATGATACTTTCTGACGTACATGCTGGAAGGTGCACTGTAATTACTAACTAAACATTCAGAGCCAGGTATTGCCTGTAATTTTAGAGTTTGTTTTAATTGTACTGTAACATTAACGTAGTCTAAGATGATTTATATACCTAAGTAATTGAGGAAGTACAGTTCTCAAACACTTGAAACACGTATAGTTTAAAAAGTATATTTCACATGTACATACTAAATTAGTGTTCGTTTTCCTGTTGAAATTGCATAACTTCATTGTGAGAGTCCTCGAACGAAATTGGACACAGTGTTTGATTCAGCATATCTGCTACTAACGGTAATTGTACAGTTCAGGCAGCGATTACCACCGACTCCCAAAGAAATTCACATACTGTTGGCGAACTGAAACGAGTCCCATTTCGGTATAACTGATTGGCCTTTCATAATGGAACATTGTAACGATCAGAGAAAAAAATGTGTCATCAACCCCGTTTTGCATTTACGACGTATTCCACACGGATAAGAATCTCGAGTTCTCTAGGAAATGAAAGATGGTAACTGGTTAAATCATTGTCAATTAACATTCATCCGTGCCAATCCGAAATTTGACGATAAAAAGTCTTCGCTCTCGCGTCCCGTATAATTCTGTAATATCTCAACAGCGTAAAAAGTTTTATAGAATAGTATCTCCCTCGTCAATTCCCAACATCTTCAGGTCGTCGGGGCCGGGCTGAGTGTCGGCTTCGGACTCGTTCTGGGTAATTTCCGGCGGTGGTTGGTCCATGTATTCAGGCCCATACCCCACACAGCCTAACATACTGTACATAGAGGAATACATGATATTGGTATCCGGTTGACTCTGCTGTTTGTTAGCCTCCGTTTCTTTTTTCGGGAATATGATGTTGAGAGCCTCCTGGAGGTCGTCAGGCAAAGGAATGCTTGGATCAGGTTGTTTCTCCGTTGGTTCGGGTATGTCAGCTAATTCCTGATTTCCACTGTCCAGTGACGGCAGAGGTGGGGGCGGAGGATTCTGATGGGGCTGCACGTACGCCGGCGCGGTCTGCATTTGTGGCGGAGGATTTGTAACAAAAGGATGAGTTTGGATAGGAGGTCGAACAGGTTGGTGAGTTGGGAATCTGGGAGGAGTCTGAACAAAGGGTGGTGGCGTGGATATAAATGGCGGCGGCGGTCTACTAGGCGAGAACTGTGGTCTGGCCTGAACTGTATGTGACGATTGCTGTGTACTCGAAAAGGATGGAGGTGGTCTGTTCAGTGGTGGCGGGGGATGAGGCGGTAGAGGTAACTTTGACACAGTTTGAGCCTTCTGTTGTTCAATCATCGGTTCCTCGATGACCGTTTCCTCCGTTTGGTCCTCAATCTCCATGTCGACGACTTGTTGCGTGGGTTTGGCTTCGTTCAGAACTGGCGGGGGTGGTGCGACCAAGATCTTCATCGGCTGCGACTTGGTAGCTTGAACGATACTATTGTTGGCGTTACTGTTGCTCGTGGAGGCAGCGACGACGCCGGTGCTGTTCGCGGTGCCACTGACCAGGTTGAGCGGGGTTGCAAGCTTTGTGATGTGCACCACGCCAGGCGGGTTGATGATCTCATTCGGCACCTTAGGCGTGTCCTCAAATTTACTCTGCTGATAAGGAAGCGGCGTAATATCCTTCTCCGGCAGTTTCGGCTCCTCAGTTTTCTTCTTGAACAAAGGCAATCTTCCGATGAACGGCAGTTTTCCTTTAGTCACCTGCGGGGTAGACTTCTTAGTCTGATTACTGCCCTTCTTGGACTTCGATGCAGATTCGTTCGTCTTTTTCTCGAACTTGGACTCATCGTTCGACGAATTGTCCTCTCTTCTGTCTTTACCATATTTTTCGTAGTTCCTCTTCGGACTGTCTCGCCAACTCCTGTCTCTTCTGGGTGACTCATTACTTTCTCGCTTCCTGCGATCGTCGTAATAGTCCCTGTCCCTATCACGGTCGCGATCCCTGTCTCGGTCCCTATCGCGATCCCTTCCACGTCTTCTCTCATACCTCTCGTATCTATCGTACTTATCTTCCCGTCGATCATACTTTCGATCACGGTCGTCCTTATACCGATCCCTCTCCCTTTCTCTTTCCTCCTCCTTCTCAGGTTTATTTTCAGGCGGCTTAACAGTCATGTTGACCTGCTGCTTGGTCCAGAAGCCCATGTGCGGCTTCGGCATTTCCTCAGGCTTAGGCAACTCTACGGGCTTATTCGCCAGAGGCTGGGGCTTTTCTTCGTCTTTCTTTATCCAGAACGGCTTCGGCGGTTCCTTCGGACCCCAGGCCTCCAAACCTTCGGATTTCTTTGAGAACGAGTTTTGCTCGCGTTCCTCTTCCTCCGGAGGTGGCTTCTCTTGGCTCAGCCGTCGTCCGCTTATGGACTTTATTTCCTCCTCCTGCTGGGCCTTCAGCTTATCTCTGATCGAGTTCAGCAGTTGCCTGTCGTCCGTCTCTGGGGGTGGTTCTTCACTTGGCGAAGGCTCCTCGGTCGGCTGCGCAACTTTCGTCCAGTGGCCCTTCAGCTTTATCCTCGGATAATCGATGTCTTCGTTCAGAATCGCCTGTGTCGAGGCCTTCATCTTATTACGCATTGCCACACGTATACTTTTAGACATGTCTTGATCGGAATCGGATTCGGTGTTGTCAGACTCGCTGGACGTGTCACTGGCGCTACTACGATTCCTGCGTTTCTTGGCTTTCTTCGACTTTTTCTTATTCTTCTTCGACTTCTTCGACTTCGGCGGCGGATCGTCGTCTTTTTGCTTCTGCAGTTCCATCTGGATCTGCTTGTGCTTCTCCTCGGAGAATGCTTTCTCGCGATCGGCCATCCAGTCTGTCTCCCAATGAGGGTTTTGCTCCACGAAACGCTAGCACACAGTAGAAGTTGAAGTTAGATTTGAGATAATACGGCGGCAGATACAGTCTTTCATTAGTATACGTACAGAGAAATTCTCGGAATGCCGTTTCGACTTCAGGTGCAGACTAGCACAGTGAAGATCTCCAATCCACGAATCGCAGAGTTTGCAGTACCAAGCTGTCGCGGCACTGAAGAATTGTAGTCCTATAAACAAATGACACAGCGGTTAGCATTATTTTAGCTTTGAATCAGATTAACAATTGTAAGTTCATAAAGAATGACCTTATGTTCTGCCACGACACATTCATGTCACTGAAAACAAAAATAATACATTAAATGATGTCTGACAAAGTGGCTGAGTATAATTAAGTTTTTGCTCTTCACATGTGTCCCGCGGCGGTTTCTAGAAAAACATGGCCGAGGGAAGGTGAAACTTTATTTCGTACAGAGATATACAAACAAATACAAAGTGCATATTGACTGTATGTACTAGATAACATCTTAATTTTCTCGGAATGTACTGTAATTACTTCGTACGACAACAAGATAAGTGTTACGATCAATCGATATGATAATCAAGTATCAGTATTCACAGTACATTGTACAAAGTTTAATGACAGGATCATGAGAGGTAAATTAAAAATTGACAATGCATGATAATCGTCACATCTTACATATTCATATTACAGCTGGTAAGTATCATGTAAAACATTTTCACACGCTGTCACTACGTATGCAGTAACATCAGTAGCAACGTTTCTTTCTTTTTTTTTTGCACACAAACTTTTCCTTCAATAGTTTCTTGATGCCGACAACTGAACCTAAGTGTGATGATTTAATGAGATACACTTACATGAGATAAATATTAACGATTCCGTCGTTAGGGGACGGCGATTCCTGAAATCGTTTTAAAATGTGCTTCCCAAATCCGCATAAAATCCAGTGCACCATTGCAGTGCAAGGTGCACGACATTGCCGGAAAATTTGCTGCTAACGCAACATCGCGAGTTTATCATTTTTCACCTGTTTCCTACATCGATAACGCGTAAAGCATAACTGAAACTCATTGGACAAAATGTATCGCCTCTGACCAGGAAGCAAAATCGATAACTCGTGAACGATAATGTGTCATTACTTAAGTACCCAGTGAAATATGCAACTCATGATGAATGCAGATATCAGCAGGCAAATTTTTAAGCAATCCATCGGTAGGCAGATTCTCTTCAATACATACCGGGACACGAAGTGTGTCTGTGCACAAGCTACGGAACTGTATTCTATTAGTAATTACCTACTGAAATTAAGCATACCTTTAATTGGTGTTCTTTTAGTCGGTAGTCCACGGTAATAGGGCACTTCCTTTTCAGTCCCCTCTCCGTTCCGCTCATGCCACGGCATATCAACTATCTTGCGTTCCTGTTACACAAAAACAAGGAAGTCAGTGAGGTAGCATGGCACGAAAATTACGGCAAAGCAAACTTTTTTTTTCTTCCCATTCATAATGCAACAAACGTACTATGTACTGAGTACCTGCACACACGACATTCGGAACATTAACAAATCTTCTGTTTAGTTAAGTACAAATCATTAGAGTATAGATTATTTTTTTCATTCTACTCCGCATTCTAGTAAATGGCAAGCGTAGCTTTCGTTAAACCTGGAGTTTAGGAAACTGTACTAGAGTATCATCGAATACGACTTGTCTCGTTAACAACTTACTAAGCAAGCTTCTTTGTGCTCATTGCTATGCAGATGATTCAAATACTCCTTAGCCGTTTTAGGAAAGATATCGCAGACTTTGCACCAATGCATTTCCGGATCGTAATGTACAAAGTTGTACATCGGCTTCGAATCCTCCGGGGATCTTCTTTCCCTGCTATCCCTTTCGGCTTTCGAGTCTTTATCCGAGTCTGAAGCCGACGATCTATCGGGCGACTCAGATTTCCCTGTAGGGAAGTCTTCCTTCGGACTTCTTGAATGCTTATTAAGATCCAATTTAAACTTGCTTTTCAGATCATCTACTGTTGCTTTGTCGCCGATGATGCCAGTTAGCATGTCGATAACATTGTGTATGGACTTCATCTTATTTTGTATTTCGATCTGTCGAAGGAAAATTGTTAATTGTTTCGGTAAAGCACAGTGAACGTATCGTCAGACCCAATACGATGTGTGTTGTGTGTCGACGCGTTCATGCGATAATTTACCTGCAATTTTTGGTTTTCCTTTACAATACGATTGTTCTCCCGTCCGCCTTCCTTTCCAATCTCATCGCACTGTTGGCGCAATGTTTCCAACTCGCGTTGCAGCGTCGTCGATTTCTTCACATATTCCTCGCGCTGCTTAGCCAACGTCGCTTTTTGCTGTTTCACTTCAGCTGCGATTGCTGCTGGTCGGTTAATGTCAAGGTATTTCGTGGATTATGTGGAGGAATATCGACATTGAGTAGAAACAAAGACTTAACGGAAGTTCCTCTAAACTCGCTAGATCTCTCGAATTAACAATCTCTCAACATACATTATCGTTTTTGGCTAAGAAATAATAAAATCGACACGTTATAACAGAAATGACATCTATGAGGAACAATTTAAAAAAAAAAGAAGAAATACGTAAGGAACGTGAAGTGTCTCTTATCAGCGTTAACGGATAATATTACCGCCTACACACCTTCTTTCTTGGCGTCCTCAGGTCTCGCCAAGGACGAAACTAAACCGGAAGAAGCACTTTCTACTGCTCTCGATGATTCCTGAGACGAGGTGAGAGTCGGTGGCGGGGGCGGTTGTTGTTGGCTGTTATACGGTACCTGATTTCCTTGCCAGTTAGGTGGTGGATAGTCCTAACAGAATTGAAGAGTTAAATTAGCGACGCACTCCGAAATATCCGTCTCGTTGACCCTTACCTTTCTTTGTCCAATACTCAAATCAGGACTTTGGACATAATCATGGTAGTTTCTTGAGGATGAATCGGTCTGGTCAATTTTACCGAGTCGTATTCCGATGTGTTTGACGTTGCCAATAAAATAAACAACGCGAACTTGTTATACTTACTCGGGAATTCGCGATTTATACACGTCGCAGAACGTAAGGAACGTAAAATGATGATAGTGAAAAAAGGGGCGGAGAACGTTATCAAATATAAATCACACTTGATAACGCATCGATGCCCAACGTTTTATCTTTTCTTTACGCAAACCCCATAAACACGTACGCCGTTTGTCGGTTGCCAATTTTTTCGTATTCCACAACAGAAACTTGTCAAAATTTTTTCTCTTCGACCTATGCATGTACGTGCCGTATACATATAACGCGGTTATACGTACAATACATAGGAGTACATGGATACATTTTGCAGATAGCCAATTTTAGACTACCACTGAATGCCAGTTGTCAAAGACAGTGGTAGTTTGTGGCATATATCAAAAGCACTTATAGAATTAAGCTTTTCATGTGATTAACTTACACTGCGGTAGCTTATTGGCTGCTGGTAACTGTAATCGTATCTCTGATCATAATTGTAGTTATAGTTGCTGTATCCCTGATTGTAAGCTGGCAACGGTGGTGGTGGTTGACTCGTATTCGGTGGCGGAGGAGCCTATAAAAGAGAATTGCGTTTATATACACCCATCTAATATTTCCGATCCAAATTTTTTCAGCAATAATGTTGATGAGCACCTGATATTGATTATGAACATTGGCCACATAACCAGTTGCCGATGCAGAATTGGATGAACCACCCTGAGACTGCGTTTGCGCTGTTTGCTGCTTCCATTCTTGCTGAGATCTGCTCGATTCCTTTCTCCTTTTGTCTCTGGAACTTGAACGAGACCTTCTGTCCCTCGATCTGGACCGACGATATCTAGAACGTCTCGGAGACGGCGACCTGTCATATTTCCTCGACCTTCGCCTATGTGAAGAATCCTCAGACTCTGCACTAGGACTCCTCGGCCCCTTGCGTCTGGACTCTTGTTCCATCATCTGAAGTTACAATTTAAACTCGCCGTTCAGAACATGATACAAAAACATAATACATATAAATCCACAGGAATAAGCGGATGAGAAAACAAATAACAAAATGTGATATTTTTCAAATCTAGAAGTAACTCTGAACGTACATAAATTGCGATATTACGAGGTAACAAAAGTCGCCGTAAAGCGAGTGATACCGTGACAATAAAGACGATAAAGGAGACCGAACGACAATAAACGTGGTTTCGTCGGAGACCAAATTTTATGCGATATACGCTTACTCCAGCTAGTACTCCAACACCGATTAACATTCGAAAAACCTGCACGTTCGTCGCATCATTGAATCGCGACGGAAAATATTGTGAGAGTTAACGAACGTGATTTCGGATACCGCATTGCAGCCATTGCTATTTCCTTAACAATATAGACGTTGACAATGGCAGGATAAATATCGTGACCGATTAGGTTGAAGACTCACCTCGCTCGTTAAATCTTGCACGCTTGTCGTTCCCGCTTCGGCGTTTTCTCACTCAATACGAAAATAAACTACAAGCAAACATCTTTCGGACACATTTCACGACTTCACAAAATTACTGCTCGGAAGAAGCCGAAACGTGATGGCGACGATGGCGACGCTAAGTACCGAAAACTATGCAACCTCTAGTAGATCGAGTTGAATTGCGTCACCTGTTAAAATTCATGTATTTCGCCACCATTTCCGATGGCGCGGCGAACGAAGGCGGTCGACTTAAATTTCTTGTATAAAAAATTCATTGTTGACAAGATTGTTAGAAATAAAACGGAAAGAAAGTAGTCGCCAGTATGTTCTAATTTTAACAAATGATCAAGTGGCCACAGAACATTTTCTTTACATTTAGTACAATTAAGATACGCGAAAAGCTTAAAAAAACGAGCAAATTATGTAGAAGATTTGAATTTTGTGACTATCGAGTTAGTAACCCTGAAGTAACGTATATGGAGCCACGTGCGGAAACTTGGTTTTTGTTGGTCCAGTTCTGGTCTACATAAAGGCACATTTCGTGCATGAATGTCGTCTGCGGCAATAGTGAAAGAATAGCCCATGATGAAACTTCAATGGGATATAGTGGCGGTGACGACGGTGACGACTCAATGAGACGAACAGTCAATAGGACAAACGACAAATAAGTCAGTAACGGAATAAGAATTGTCACAAGGTACTACGATGTTATAGTGCACCGTGTCCCGATAAAGAAATTATTGTGTTCACAATGGCTCGGCATAATTTGGTTCAAATAACCTAAGCGCAACGATTTATGCCCTACAACTGTGAGTACTATAACAGTAATTCTTTCTTGAAATTCCGCAGTTTTATGTGTTGCTCTGCGATTTTTCGACGCTGGCAACGATTTTGATAAACGCTTTACTGTGATTGGTGGTGTATGATTATTTATGTTCGTTCACGGTTGGACGTGTTTTTTCAGAGGAATCCAAATATGATATTTGGAATCGGCACGGGATTGTTTATTTTATTAGCGCTGTGGGTAACGGCGGCCTTGATATTCATAATATCATTGAGAGTTGAGAGCAAAATTGGTGGCCTTGCCATATTCGTTGTCAGCGTCATTACTGTTGTGCTTGTCCTGTTTCCAAGAGCTTCTGAAAGGAGAGGCATCAGTGAACACAAGGTAAGTTTGCTACATTATGAAGTCTAATTTCTGTACAATCACTTAAAAATGATATGTGTATTGTTAATACAAACGTGAATTTTTCACAGCCATATGACAAGATTTTTGTGTGGCGCCTAATACTCTGCATATTCCTCTTCATTTCAACCTTAGCCGGATTAGCATCTTTCGTCAAATTCCAGTTTCTGGAGGAGAGACGAGCGAGAAGAATAACTGGTTGGGTATATACTTATAGCCACGAGGAGTAAATAATTGCATGGCGATATTTGACCAATTTAGATTCATCTGTAACTAAACATTCAGTCAATAAGCTGACTCTAGCGGTAGTGTCTAACTTACGGCGTAAGTTGTGTCCTTACTTCGGGCCCGATTCTCTTGTTTGCTGTACAGTCTTTATTAGTGGGGAGATTATTCTTTTAAGATGCTTCAAAATATTGGCAAAGTTATGCCGGTCCTGGCGCGTCGCGTTTCGATGTATCATCGAAATAACAAAAAGTTCGATATAACGAACAACAGCGACTTCGTCGATAAAGTAATGAATGGCAGCGTTCCCGTAATAGTGAATTTCCATGCGGAGTGGTGCGGGCCGTGCAAAATCTTGACGCCGAAACTCATAGAGCTTATAGAACCGATGGAGAACTTACACCTGGCGATAATAAACGTGGAGGAAACGCCGGAGTTCGTTCACACGTTCGAAGTCAAGGCCGTGCCGGCCGTTATAGCGATATCGAAAGGTCTAGTAGTAGATAAGTTCATCGGGTTAGTAAACACGGAAATGATAGAGAGTTTAATACAGAAATTAACTAACGAAGCGCCACTCGGTGCGCAGAGTAGCGAAGAGACAAATAATACTAAGGTCTAAGGCTCTTATGAGACAACTAAACAAAATGCAATACTATGGTCCACAATGCTATGCTTCCAAACCTTTTTCTGGAACGCATACTATTTTTCAGAACGTTAAGAGAGAATGTTTATTCGGAAATAGGGAGAGAGAGAGAGAGATTGTAATCTATGTAAAGTAGGTGGGAGTAACTATTAACTGTTTGTAACTGATGAAAATGACTATCATACTCTGCACTTTCTTACGTCGCTCATCGCTCACGTAACACGGACTATGAATGCAATTTTTCTGGCTGGCGCGCGCATAAGCGCTCCGATGTGTTCGTTATCGCTTAGCCTAATTTTTATTTTGTACATAGTATAGATTTTCTAGCGGGCAAGTCTTTTTCATTCCATTAGTTTCTTACGTCTTATTTAAAAGCGTATCGTTTTGTAGCGCAAGAATTAGCGTCGATCACTCGATAAGACAAGGCTGTCAATCATCTGATTAATCGTTCCTAATCATTCGCAACCGAGAAAATCAGTCGCTTGATAACGGGGTTTCTTGAGAAGTCAATTTTCCCAATACTCGAGATACTTATATATCAGGGTAGAGGCAACGTCACGTTCACTTTTACAAATGTAACATGTGTCTTCATTTTATTGTTAATAATCTTTGCAATAATAACTTTTATGGTAAACCATTTTCGTAAACTCCGATGATAATGTATCGTACGCGAAATCGTAATAATATAACATAATTATAAAATGATTCTAAATTCGTTTTTATGTTACACAATTACACTTACACTCAATAGTTATTGATGTTAACGGGCCCTTTACATTCTAAGAAGTCTTCATAAAATTACAAATCGTACTTACACGCTATTCATGTTCTTTAAAACCGTAGTGTCTTTGTAAACCTACACTTAATTTTTGTTGTTATTAATTTACAAGTGTGTTGTCGATTAGCTATGTCTCGAAGTAGACTCTGTTACATTACCCTATAGATTTATCTTGTTGGATTTATTTTGAGAGGAAAAGCACATTTTAGAACGATTGTGTTCGACGATGTCGTAACATATACAATGCGAATGTGATATGAAAAATAAAAATAACCAATGCAGGAGATGTAAGTAGGCCGAAATACCTATTGCTGAGTTTAATTTTTCTATTTATTCTTGATCATAAAACAATTCTGTACAATCTATATGTATGAAATTACTGTCCATTGAATAAAGTAGGCCAGAGATGTAATAAAATTTATTACTCTGTTATGTATATATATCCCTGGTTAAATGAGTTCTCTTCATTTCCATTTTTTTTCCAGCAGCAAGCGATACATAAGTTTGTGTACCAACAATTAAAAGACTAGCTAAAATTTTCTTTATCAGTCAGGTGCTTTTAAGACACCATGATAAGGCAATGCTGTGAATCGCTGGTCACTTGCAAAAAAACACGTTAATAATGCAAAATGCACTTCTTTCCCTTTCGTTTTCTTTTCTTTACATAATTATGAACTAGAGAACGATATTCGTGTTGTGGCGTGTATGTATACGTGAAGGTGTTTTTCTGTATATGGTGTGTGTTCATTTTTGCAAGCAACCCTGCATGTCTTATTACTTAAATAACCGGTATATATGTTCTGAACTCGCTTAACATTTCATGATGAGATATTGGGAAAGAAACTAATTTTACGTGTTTGATATATACAAAAACGGGGAAAGAGCTAATATTAAGTATCGTTTTTTTTCCTTTTAAATTGTGAATGTTGTTTCGCAGAGTCGAAGACGCAAGTCTCATCCCCCTCCGTTAAAACGTTATATATATGTATAATTCTATATGCAGTGTGTCTCTTTAACGTGACATTATTTCTCAACTCCCGTTCGACTTATTCGTAAAAGGAAATGCGTTACGTTTAACATAGGACAGAGTCTCTTTACACGCATACTGAAGAAGGTATAAATCGATTGACGTTCGGAGACCCGCAGAAAGAATGTCACCGCTGTTATCTTTCTTTATTTTTCCCCTTTTCATTTATATAGTCCACCGATATGTTCTGTGAAGAGGCGATATCATGGCCCCGTGAAATTACGTTTTCGCATTCGAGTAAATACAGTATTTTTCGTTTTTCCCTTCCTCTTGGACGCTTTAATCCTGCGGAGAAGTTATATATGCCTATGTACAACTTATCTATATATATATATCGAGTAGTTTTAAAAAAAAATGTAACAAAATGTAGAAAAACACGAATGACGATATTTACAATGTTCTTTTTCTTTTTTTCTCCTGTGGATGCCACTTGTTGCCATTGGGCACGTTCGATTGTTGCAATGGCAATACTCCGCGACTTCGTCGGTTCCCGTCATCGTCATTTTCGCTCATGAATTTGTTTGAAAGACCGAGCGTGCCCAATGCTACTTTCTTAATCGATAAAAACAATAATTTAATTACTTTACAACAAGTAACATCTTATTAATATACTATCCAGTAAGACAACTAATAATCGTATAATATACAGTATAGTACAACACGTTACAGTTTACTTTGCATTGAATAACTTGGCGATTGGCTTGTTTCTGTCATCCCTCTATTCTGGCGAGAGATGAGAATATCTACGGTGTGTTTTTTTGCTTTCGTTAAAAAATGTTAAAATACTTTTTTCCGTTCTATGTGAGCTGTATAATCTTTGTCGTTCTGAAATGGCCAACATATCTACAGATTTTTTTGGAAACTTTCAAAGTACCTTATTTTCTTTTTCCCCCGTTTACGGTTTAACAATCACGACAACGCATCACGAGACCTCCTATGTTAAGTTCTGTATCGAAAAAACAACGATAATAAAATAGTGGCGGGAACTCTTAATCGATCGAGTTAAAAGAATATATATCATAGTCGGAGTTATCGTGGCTTAGAACTCGTGACCATTCAAATGTAATTCCTCAAACGTTGTTCGGTTAATCGCTTCCAGCGTGGCCTTAGTTTTGGAATGCATTTTTCGTCGTTAATGCATCAATATATATATATATAATATATACATATATGTACGGCGAGACGCGTATCGTTTAAAATGAATGAGAAAAATGATCGTGAAGAACGTAGTTATATCGTTATCGGAAAGTATGCGATTAAACCTCCGCACCCAAGTCCCGTACTCCCTGCTCAGCTATCGGCACATACTTATCGTCGATCTTGACGAGCAAAATAACTTTATCAACGTGCGAGCGTCGATTAGGATCGCGATGGTTTGGCGACCAACGATGAACGACGCATCCTTCCATTCCCCTCTCTGGCACCCAATGCTGCCATCCGGATCTGCCACCTTGCTGTCTCATCCTCTCATCCGGCCAAATAACGTCTATACGTCGGCCCAAGTTTATCGCGTCGTATACTTGATTAGGGTCCATGATCTGACAAGAAACGAGATTCATGCTTTCTCACGAAACACAATGGAGTACACATAGATCTATCCAAAGCAATTCTTGCAAGTAGACTAACATCGACAATTATTAATTACTGTAATGATAATTAATAATTACCCTAATACCGTCCACCTGCAAACCTGTCGCTTACACGGAAAACGGGAAGGCATTAATAACGCGACCAGTGTCGGAGCTGAGAGTGATTCGGGTGATACATACACGAACTCTTTGAAACACCTCATCCTTCTCGACTTTACTGGAGAAACTGGTTTCGCTCTTGGTCTCCGTCTTAATGTCGCTATTACTGAGAAGCCCCGCTAAACTAGCAAGCGTCGAACTGGTGGGCTTGCCCACCGATGCTAGCGATCCTCTATTCCCGCCCAACGATCCAGCATTCGCTCTGCCTAGAGATCCTCGACCCGCCGAGCCTCCGATCTGGCAACCAGATTCCATCGACTGCGAGCCCGAAGTGTTATGGCCGGATTGCCCGTACCCTACATTGGGGGGACGACGTACGTTTAATCAGCCGCATACGATGTCATGTGGAAAGTATTGTCATACTTGCAGATACCAGAATGAATATTATATGTGGTCATCGCGTACACTCCGTCGTTTCCAAAACCACCGTCATCCTGCGAACCTGTTCCTCCCGACGAACAACCCTGACCACATCTCCTTCTTATTCTAGAAACAGCACTAACAATTATATTTTTCTACTGCATTCGATCTCACATATTCCTGCATATTAACAACGAACTAGCATTTCTCATTCATTATTCACGTTGACTCTTGGCTGCAATGTTAGTCTCATTTGTTTGTAAAATAGGATAACTTCGAAATGGTTAAGCAATCTCGCAGATATTTTAATGTCGACGTAATACCAAGATATATACCTTCGCCACAATTTTAATACATTAGTCTTAATGGCACTAAGACTTAACGGCCCACCGATTATGGAGCACAGTTGTTCGTTGGTTTCCGCGTAGCTAGTCATCAGCGGCGATACGTAAATTGGATATCCAATCGGTTGGTCGCAGGAACTGTTGATGATATTTCTTAATGCCTGTTTCGCGTTCTGTATCGAGCCACGCTCGGGATTTCGGTTCCTCAGGTAGACCAGCTCTTGCTGTTGGCCTGCCCAAAGACCGCGAACACACTCCCGATTCATTTTTATCACTCGGAAGCTTAAGTAACGTTTATTAAGCATTATTACTTTGTATTCGTCGATACCGTCGTCAACTACATGTCTGAAAGCAGATGTAAGTTCCAGTTAACGTTATCCTGCGCATCAGACAGCACGAGTAGGAATAAAGTATGCATACCTAAGTGCCAAAAGGCTCGGTGCACCGCTTAAAACTGCATTTCTCCAAAGTGGATCGGCCTCGTGGCTGATGACCAGATTCTTATCGTGATTGTCAATAGCTTCGTATAGGGCAGATGGTTCAACGTACTGTTCCGGACTCATGAAATGATCCTGATGTAATTTTAATGCCATCCTCACGCCTTTCGCCGCGACACTTCTCAGCAAGTCAACGTCGTGAAGCACCCACTCGTCTCTCCCCGACGTTATTCGAAAATCTCCTGTTTGTTCCAAATAAAATGGTCAGTAATCGGTACGACGCTTGTCCATCCCGAATGTAAACGAAGCAACGCACCTTTGAAAAGTGCGTGTAAGCCGTATAAAAAAAATTCCACGCTCGACACAGTATTGTGGGATGCAGCACCTAGTACGCGCCTTCCCAGAAGACTCAGTGATAAACACAGGGATACTAGATACGAATCACGTGTCCTGTCCAACGACTAAAATATCAGGGAAGGTATTGTAAGTCAGTCTCAAACATTTACGTCGAAGATCGCGTCGAGTACGTACCTTGTCGTGCTTGGCGGCACAGTACTGAATCCAGTCTAGGTAAATGTTACAAAAACTACTCCTCGTTATGCCGCTCGTCCTGAAGTCGTAATCTTCGTCGATGTTCATGTTAAAGACGGGGTCGAGATCAACGAATTTTTTCTCCAGCGTCATCTTAAGGGCCTCCATGATGTCGGGATTCTCCAGCCAGCACTTCAGCTTCGTTGATTTCACGGCGTAGAAGACGATGCTCTTCACGTAATATGTGACGAGGACTTTGCGGAATTCGAATACTTGCAACATGGAGACAGCCGAATTGTCGGATATCGAGTAGCCCTCGAGGACATATTTGGCACTCGCCACTTCCCAAGCAAGCCAACGTTGGCTGAAAGCAGCGTTCACGCTAAGTACAGTTGATAAATGGCCCATCTCGCAACAGCAACAATTGTCGTTGTCTTCTATACCCTCCGAAATGGCTTCCACCTAAGACGACACAGAGTTGGGATGAGACGATGTTCAACAATACGTAATCTCAGAATAACAGACTGACCGATCACACGAACCTCTCTTTGCTGGCAGTAGGTCCCCCGAAACTCAAGACCTCGCAATTGAAAAGTTACTAAACCATTACCCAGTTGAACAACGTGGACCAAGCAGTTGAGATAGTCTGATGCTAAGAGAAAGCAGTCCCCCTGTTCTACGTTGCCCCAACGACCGAGAGCAATATCACCGTACAAGCTGTGCTGTAGCGAGCGAGTCAGTTGCTCGTAAAATATCGAGTTTAAATTGTTATCGTCCGCCCCTAAATTTCTGTCCAGGTGCGACGACATTCTCGTGTTGGAATGGTCCACCCTGCGCGTCTTGTAGTCGCGCTCCCAGAATTTCACCGGACGAACGTAGGAGGATATAAAAATAGCGCTACCCAATAGCGGATTCAACGGAGTGCTTAACACTGCTGATATTCCAGCCTGAAGAAAAAGCATGGCAGAGTGGGGCACGGAGAAGGGTTGTGCGAACGCGTGAAACGCACTGCCCCACGTTATCTGCCACGGTGCTATGTACGTAACTATAAATCTGATTTTTAACAGTAGCTCGTATATCTTGGCGAACGCAATCCCGGTGACGAAGTAGTCGACGAGGAAGGTCTCGCTGAGATCGCGAAAGTCTAGCTTGAAGAAGAGCACCGCGAATATTAGGACAAGGTACCGAGTAGACGGATCGGAATACGCTGATCTTAAGGATTTCAGTCCGCAGACGACGATTATTAGCGCTCCCACGCTTTCTCCGAATTTCGCCACGATCTTCGAAGAGCACTCGGTGAGAGCCCCTAAGAACACAACGGGGTATAGAATGTTTCTTTCGAGGAAGCACAGACAGACGTACGCCTTCTCGAACCACATTATTTTCACGGGCTCGCGCACTTCGAATTGGGCGTGTTCGTAGCTTCTGAGTACGGGCTTCGAGAGGCACAGCCACGGCAGCTGCTTTCGCAACTGCGGAACGATGTAGTGTAGTAAGAAGCCCAGGCAACTGGCTATTCCCCATAGGACAGGATTCAGCTCTGGCTGCAAGGCTGTGAAGACGGTCGAGCAGTGAATGCCGAAGGATATTATGCCAATGACTGTGCACACGATCAGATCGTTCTTCAGTCTTGCGTTAACTGTCGACCTTAATTTCTCTGGCAACGGATCCACTAGTTCAGAATCCGACATCTGCTCGCCCACCTTAATTTTCACGCCCTTCTTCCCCGGCTCTCTGATTTTCGCTTCCTTGTAACTCGTCGACCAATTGTCGCGTCTTGACGTGTTCTCGATTATCTTCGCCTCCTTCTCCTCGACGTAGATTTCGGGTGGCCACAGATTCGTTTTGAGTATGTCCCATATGACGCTGGGATCGGAAGAGGATCTGCTTAAGTGGTACGATACCGCGACCAGGAGCCCGATGAAAATCGAGAAGAGAATGTGCTGCGAAGACTTCGGTTCTGTAAGGGCACCATAGGCGAAACCGTATAAAATGACGACCGTAACTATACTTCGACTAAGACAATAGATGGACGAGACTAAACTGGTTGTGGCGTTACCACCGAACAGATGTATGTCCAAGTGCTCGCAGAGATACATTAGGAAGGTGTTGATCTGCGGAAACAGTCCCAACGAAAAGACAATTGGAAAGCACAGAAGAAAGATCAGTAGGACGTTTCGTATTTGTAGGATGATGTCGTAATCAGCGACTTTCATGCCGTACACTCGAAATTCGGAACTTTTGAAGTTCCTCAGTGATTCGTTGAGGATGAGAATGAAGCCGGCGCAGAGTATAAAGTATACAGGCCTGGAGAATACGATTATTCGGTTGAAACCGTGGGTTGGCGAGGCAGCGTCTGGTTGTACAGATTTCAATAATGAATACTGGCAGCCAGCGGTGACGAAGCAGAAGATGAAGGCAAAGATGTCGCGATAAAATCCATGCTGTAACAGCAGAAGTCCTAGTCCGGCAACGGCGACGGCTAAAAACGTTGATATTATGGTTTCGAATATGGTTAAATTTCGATCGAGTAAGGCCAATAGGGAAAGTCGATCAAATCGGATTTTAATGTGCGGCAACTTCCCGACTTTCCACTTATAGTAATGCCTCGTCTGCTTCGGCTTCGGGTCAGACCCGTCCAGACGGTCGATAAAACGATTCCAAGATAAACTCGTATTTATATCGGTCTCTTGATGCGTTGGCAACGTTAACACGGGCATACGATTGTTCGAATCCGAGGGATATGGATTTAAGTTAAAGTTTCCCAATAAATTTTGTATCCTTCGATTCCTATCAGCCACCTGAGAATCCGAACGAGAGATCAGCGTGTGGTGAAACTGATCTCGTTCCGAATTTTCTAGCGTGCACTGATTCGAGCTGCCCGTATTCGACGAGACCAAGTTCGACGGCAAGGAGTTCTGCGTTTTCGTCTGATTGCTCGTCGGGCTCGACAAAACAGGAGGCGTATCGATAATAACAGTCAATCCCGCGGAGTTCAACGACAGGCTACTGTAACTATTACTCACTGAGTCCGTCAGTTCCCAATTCGCGTCGTAATGCAAATTTTGATTCAGCTGTTGTCTCAGTAACGTGTTCAGTAATTTTTCATTATTGTTCGAGGAGATTTGAGTGGCCGTAGCGACCCCGGCCCCTTTCTCGTCGAAGGTATACGCCAGCCACCGTCCATTATCGTCGCGAAAATAATGAACCGCACCCTCGGATGTGTCGTTGTGATTCGTCGCTAGGTGACATTCGCCGTTCGATATTAAACCGAACAGCGCTGT
Organism: Priocnemis perturbator; assembly: GCA_963942575.1. Classification (NCBI taxonomy): domain Eukaryota; kingdom Metazoa; phylum Arthropoda; class Insecta; order Hymenoptera; family Pompilidae; genus Priocnemis; species Priocnemis perturbator. Next base: position 9,962,042 of record OZ012656.1, read on the forward strand.
GAACGGAACCATGTTGTCGTCACGATTATTGTTCCTTAGTCCCCGATGGCTTTTATTTAAACGCTTTAACTTTCCCGACCGGGCCCTTGAGTTCCGATTGTCGGTGCTACGATGTAGTCGCAGATCGGAAACGGTGCTGGACTGGCCTGGTAAGTCTCGGCCGGAATTTAATAAGGCGGCCAACAAAGGAGGCGCTGGGCTTGGCAGAAGTGTACTCAGTTCATTGTTCGATTCACTCGTTTGCTCCTTCTCCCTGCGCTGCTCTAACGGTATCACTGGCTTTGGTCTCGCGACACTCTCGTCTGTATTGTCTGTTGCGGGTTTTGGACGGCTTTGCTTGGGAATTGCACCTTGATGACGCTTGTTAGCCATACGCAGTTGCGGTAGTAACTTTCTTCGCAATTCGATATCTATACTCCGTGTCGAACGTGTACTGGACGAGCCTGAATCCGGCTCTTTGTTGTGCAGATCTGTAATGCAAAGGATCTCTATCACCCTAATGCTAAGCTACGCTGATCGTCAGTGAAAACCAAAGGACAATTCAACACTGATAACCAGATTTGCCTGTTGCGAAGCCTGTCGAACTATTTTCTACAGGCCATTTATTTGCGGCGGTACTAATGTATTTTTGCACGCACTACACTTAATAAAAGCGCCAACTTACAATCAGTACTAGCCGTCTGTAGGCTTTCCGATGTATCCGTATCATCGGAACGAGCAAATGTCCAGAGTACTGGCAGCACAAATTAGAAGAATATGGTAACTTAAATACTTAAGAACTGACGGAGATAGGACCCTGGGAAGCACCGTGAGTATCGGTATGAGACACTTACTTTTGCTGGTCCAAGGTTCAATTGCACAATCGCCACCCTCGAACAACCAATCTATTCCGACTACACTCCCCGAATTCAATGGATCCTCGACGTTCTTCGACTTTTCCTGCGTCTTCTCCTTACGCCTCTCATCGTCCGAATATTCGTTACTACTCTGACTCGCATTGCTGTATCTTCGCATGATTCTACGTTTAGCTTCTTTAAGGAGAGCATCCCGAGAGTTTGCGGAATCGTTGTCAATTTCAGCGTCTCCGTTAAACCTGCAGTTATCGAATATAACATTATTTAAAAACAAGACCTATATCGGCGGAATATTAAGGAAGATTAGAAGAGTACAATCTGCAGTTCACTTGTATGTTTTGTCATAATAATAAGAATTCATTCGACGACATGCGTTATAGGCACACTTGGTCCGCAAATGGTTAATATGTATAACAGAACTTACCTCGAAAATCTGTCGTCGAATCTATCGGTGCTAAGGCTTCTGTCTCGATTGGAAGAGGTGTTCGCCTCACAATTTGTTTTCCGCGTTAACAGCGGACTATAGGAATCTCTGAGACTGAACCCCCCGGAACTTTCATTCGCAAATTGTTCATCGCTTTGCTCGGCTATTGGATGCACTATTTCCGAACCATAACTGAGATAAGGTAGCAGCTGTAGTTGGTTTCTCTTCAAAGTGTTCTGCGGTAAAACCTGCGAACATAAATCGTACAGATGACATCGTTATCTTAACGACCAACAGCTGTAATAAGTATACGGTAATTTATTAAGGCGCAATTATGAAACCTTTTTCGAATTGATCGTTTCAAGACTTTGTGGATGTAAGGGTAAATTATTATCGTCCGTCACGTTAACGTTTTTACTAGTTGCACCTATTGTTTCGAGGCTCTGGGGATGGACTAGCTGTTGATGCGGTTTTTTCGCAATGACCTGGAACAAAAATGTGTTGCCGATACATCAAAAATACATTCGTGGTGCGACGCTCTTTACCTCCAATGACTGTGGATGAGAGGAAATTTTATTCTTGTCTTCGTCCTCCTTCTTCGAAATAATTTCCAGACTTTGAGGATGATCGTTCATCAAGTGTGTTTCCATCGGAATTGAATTTGAATTAAGCCGTCTCACGCTTTGATTCGACTTCCAGTACGGATAGTCGTCAGCATGATGTTCCAACTCTAACGAGCTCGTTTGTTTAATCTGACTTTCGGAGCCAGTTTTTCCGAGACTACCCTGTTTCGAGTGTCGATTACGGGAATCCTCAGATGCGTGTCGGCACAATTTATGCGAGCCAGGTCGATCTTCCTCCGCTATCACAACACACTTTTGTTTCTTCAATCTCCAGTCTAGACACATATCAAAGTACGTTCCTTTACATATGTGTAAACTTGTATGTAAAATACTGAATCAATTTATGTATGGAACAATTACTAGTGCCTACTGAAAAGGGCTTCACCAATTTTTGAGCCTGCTCAGACTGCCTATACATTATATGGTCCAAAGTGCATTATGCCCATTACGATAAAGATAGAAAGTTGTGTCTGAACACGTTACAAGATGGTCTATACTATTTTACAACATGCTCACTTATACCATTATGTAAATTGTAATGATGATTACCATTGATTATATTCCTAAAACGTGGTTCATGATACTGAGCAGAAACCAACTCTGCTTCGTGTACATTTATGCTAGTTACCATTGGATTACTCAGTTGCTGTGCCTCTTCTGAACTTTCCGAACTGTTCTTTCTATGTATCTCTACCTTTAAATCTATGGTCGAGCTGGGTTTGTCTCGATTATACTCAGATGTTATACTGTCTGTATCCGCATTCTGAATGTTGGGTTCAATGAAAGAGTTGCGTGATGAACATTCTACAGGTGGCGTATCTGTTTTCCCTGCAAAAAGTATAATGAAAATCTTCACTTCTCTGTGTGCCATAAACCGTGCAGTCACACGGGTCAAAAAACTCCTGAGTACCGTTTAAAACTTGAAGCTCTATCCCATGATCCACTTGATCCTGCGACTGTTCCCTGCGTTTACCGTGTGCCGCACGTCTCTTCTCACTCTCAGATTTCTGCTGACTGACACTCTGACCAGGCTCTTCTAAACACTCCGTTGTATCATACACACAGTGCAACGCATGATTAACACACTTTATTGTACCAAAAAGTGCCACAATCGACGAGCAGTACGCGATCCAAACGTAAAATGTGGGTGGAAAGTACTGAAACAGGTAGGATTCGTCAGGAACCCAGTCCGGAACCCATTGCACACGTCGATTCGAACCAAACCCAAAAAATTGCACCGACTGGCAACGGTAGTTGCGCGCGATGTACTTACAAGGTATATCGTGAACGGCAGACAAAGTAAGAATAGCCAGACGTAAAGGTGAAAGGTGTTGGAGAAAACGTCGAGATGCGGATCGTAAAACCAGCCTCCTGTCAGGCTCGCCCAGACGCCTTGTCTTAGGATTTCCAGCGTTTGCGAACCCATGCCAGTGGCTAGATTGCTCCCTCACCATCTTCCCATCATCTGACGTTCAACATATCACGCTCGCGCCGTCGTCCGCGCTCGCGAAAACGCATGGCAGGCGATAAAGCGTACGCATCCCTTAACCCGTGGCCCTTTTTATTAATCAATGGATTTGGCGCACACAATTCGGTAGCTCCGCAGCCATCTTCACTTCTCAGATGATCCCGGTCACGAACCATACGCTTAGCATACGAGAGGACGTCAGTTTTCCTGGCCGCGGCCCGACGTAATCTCACGCCCCATCGAGATGTCAGAATGAAGATCAACGATGTGTACAGCGCACGAGTTGAATGCTGCGTCACAGGGGGCCATGATGAGGCGCGCGATATCAGTGGTTCCCAACGTTTTTTGCGCGACGGTACTGTAATGAAGAAGAATTAAAAAAGTCCAAGGCACCCTGCTGTTAATAATTGACGTTTTTTTTTTGAGTGGACACTTTTGAAGATATTTCTACTGTAACCTTAGCCTCACTTAACATCGTTCGCCGTTACGTCAGCAACTACACAGATCAGCGCGCTAAAGATAATCGCATTTAATTTTTCTGTATACATATATTTACATATATTTCAGCACCCAGGTTGAGAACCACCACGCTATATCGTCGGGCATGGCTGGAAACCGATTGGACGGCATCGAACCGGTGCTGTTTACCGTTTGGCACTCCAGGGCGATGGTGGTGGCTCTTCAGATAAGAAGATCCATTTGTGAGAGTGCGCGTCGATCGCCTCGAAGTTCGAAGGCGAAACACATCGCCCCGTTGCGGATAGGTCCTGGGGCCGAGATTTGATCCCGATCGCGCGTGAAGGCGGCCCTTCAGAATTCCTCCCCATGAATCGCGGTCGAATATATCACGTCAACGGTGGGGCCGTCAAACGAAACATGGCGTCCGTTAGGTTATTGCTATGAGTGCTGCTCCGCTTTTCCGTCGTTAAATGTGGCATCGTCGTGCGTTCTGCGGGCTGACGCCGTGCGTCGTGTCCTCGGGGTGGCGAGCACGTCGAACGAAGCTGTCCAGGTGTCGCACGTTTTTAGCATAGCCGCCGGGCAACGGGCAGAATTCGCCCCGTCAACAGTGGCTTGTGGGTATACACACCCTGACGCGAAAGCCAAAAGTGGTTCCACCGAGCGCTCCCCAATCTCGAACGTCCGACCGTCGCGTGCGAGTAGGAATTTTAACGTGACAACCCTCAGGATCCCTCGCGCCAGGCTCTGTCGCGATTTTCCAGCCGCCGTTCGGTCATTCGCGCGATCAGAATGCCGGCGCCCGTTAAAGTGTTTTTATGCACGGGGTGGTAGTGGTGCTGATCACCTTCTCTCACCCCACCTTCCTTCTCCCCCGTTCGCCAAACGTGCGCGTATGCGTTTTTAAGTTTACGTCCGCGATCGTACTCAGCAGCTACTCTGCATAGAGTGAAGTGCAGCCATGTTCTGTAGACATAAATAAGAGTAATAGAGGGTCAGGGGGGTATAGTCACAAGGGGATTTCTGACAGTGACTGTGTTTGCCAGGAACAAGGGTCAGCCTAGCAGATCAAGGACTATTTCTCGCTTCTATGATATGAGCTCGGTTTGCTTGGATCATAGGGACAAGTGTCTTGTTGTTTATACCTCATGTCACTTGTGGTAATAACGGGTCTTGTACGGATACAAGGATACAAAGAGTGTGATTTGAACGGCAGAAGGGAATACGGAGAGTGTCAAGCCATATGCCGCCAGCCGGGCTTTCGGCCAGAGGCTTGTCTACCTTGATGGACCACGGACAACCCGACGCTCGTCATCGGAGCGAGCGTTTTCTACTTTACCCGGAGAATGGCTCCTCCAATGTTCATACGCCGAACACAGCCACTTCGTCGCCGCGGTATCAGCACAACAATAGGACAAACAATCATTCCACCAGGTACGAGGATAATTCATGTTATCTCTTCTCCATGTCCCAGTTTTCAGAATCCTCATTTCCTGTTTCATCATTTTTTTTTGTAGTTACGGATATTTGTATGCACGAACATCTAGTAACAATATGTCTGACAGCAGTGTCTCGGATACACACAGCGGTGGTACAGCGAGAACTGTCTCTCAGCAGACTAGTCCATCTCACGGTACACATTCCTCGTCGCAGTCGAGACAGGATAACAGCTCGATCATTTTCACAGCCCTGTTTGACTATTTTGCCCAGGGTGAGGATGAACTATCCCTACAACGAGGAGAAACAGTTGAGGTAAGGCAATTGATATCATACACATGGGTGCATAAAAATGAACATCTGAACGACCATTGTATTCGAACGTCAAACTAAAACGTGATCGTCCCGACATTAGGTGTTATCCAAGGATTCCAAAATCTCAGGAGATGAGGGATGGTGGACAGGAAAGATCCACGGGAAGGTCGGTATCTTTCCCGCGAATTTCGTCGCGGAGTCGGAAAGCATCGACAGAGTTTCGTCGGTGATCGATAAGGTTCAACCTGTTGAAATTGACTTCGAGGAGCTTCAGTTAGAGGAGGTGATAGGTGTCGGTGGTTTTGGCAAGGTTTATAGGTACGTGCTGCGTGCGTATCGATCGAATGCGAACGGATGCCGGACTTTTTCTTTATGCCGCCCAATTCTTTTGCAGAGGATTTTGGCAGAAGCACGAGGTTGCCGTGAAGGCAGCTCGACAGGATCCCGACGAGGAACCAAGCGTAACATTAGAGAATGTTCGCCAGGAAGCGAAATTATTTTGGTTACTCAAACACGAGAACATTGTACAATTGGAGGGCGTTTGTTTGAAAATGCCAAACATGTGTCTTGTAATGGAATACGCGCGGGGCGGTAGTTTGAATAGGGTTCTCAGCGGTCGGAAGATTAGGCCTGATGTACTTGTCGATTGGGCGATACAAATTGCACGGGGCATGGACTATCTCCATAACAAGGCTCCGATCAGCCTTATTCATAGGGATCTAAAAAGTTCTAACGGTGAGTTCCCATTCTCTCACTCCTCGTCGTTACACTATTCCTACGAGAGATTCATTGACTATTCTGTGTTCGGTAATAGTGCTGCTGAGCGAACCCATAGAGAACGATGACTTGCAATATAAAACCTTGAAGATAACGGATTTTGGACTAGCGAGAGAGGTGTACAAGACTACGCGAATGTCGGCCGCGGGCACGTATGCCTGGATGGCACCGGAGGTCATAAAGAAGAGTACTTTTAGTAAAGCTAGCGACGTGTGGAGGTCAGTCTTGCATTCTTTCTATGTTCCTATTATGAGTCTATCGTAAAGACACGTTGCTTCATCGGATCCAAGAACGTTTTCCATGTTCAATGTATCCACAGCTATGGTGTACTTTTATGGGAGCTCTTAACTGGAGAAACGCCATATAAGGGTATAGACGCCTTGGCGGTAGCATATGGTGTTGCCGTCAATAAACTTACCTTACCGATTCCATCTACTTGTCCACAACCTTGGCGGTATCTCATGGAAGGTACGACATTGTGAAGATTCATGTTGCTGGCGTGCAACACTTGTAACTCGTACATATGTCAATTTTTGTTCTACAGCCTGTTGGTCGTCGGATAGTCATGGAAGGCCTGGATTCGCTGAAATTTTAGTAGAACTAGACGAGGTGCGAAATGCTTTCGCAGCGACGCCTCACGAATCTTTTCACACCATGCAGGAAGACTGGAGGTTGGAGATTGAACAAGTTCTTCACGGTTTGCGCATGAAGGAAAAGGTATAAACGCGTTTCTATTGTTAGAGAACTAACGGGAATTAGAAAAGCGGACACAATATCATAGTAGTATCTTCTACTTATGAATATTATTCTCAGTAACATGTATATCATTTTTTCAAAATGCAATGCAAAGGCATGCCGATCGTTAGAAGAGGTAAGGTCATTCAATTTCATGCGAGTAACGCTTTACAAGACAAGTTTATCAAATATCAGATCTAACCCAGTGTTTCTGTCGATGGATACAATTTTAAGGTAACTGTTCTTGTTTCTTCCGACTACCGCAGGAATTGCGCTGTAGAGAGGAAGAATTGACAAAGGCACAGGTTCAACAACGCCAGCACGAGGAGAATTTGAGACAGAGGGAACAGGAGCTTGCCGCACGAGAGATTGACCTGTTGGAACGTGAACTCACGGTTATGATAATCCAGCAACAGAACACTCCCACGCCAAATAAGAGACGCGGCAAATTTAAGAAGTCCAGATTAAAGCTGAACAAGAAAGAGCCGGGAAGCAACATTAGTGCTCCGTCGGGTGTGTAGTTTTGTCACATTTAACTTTAAGTGTCGTACCTTGCACGGATTGCACGCTACGTCCTTTGTAGGGTGTTTTTTTCTTTAATTTATATGTCGTATGTATTGTATGCTTTACAGATTTTCGTCATACCATTACCGTTCAACATACAGCGTTGGATCGGGGGAAAGTTCGAAATCCGTCAAGACCAAACAGTCCACCTGGTTCGCCCAGCATTCCAAGACTTCGCGCTATAGCATGTGAGTGAAGAGAATTCCACTACCTGTCGTAATACGGAACTAGACCTTTGGTTTTCCAAGCAAGCAAAGGTGTTACTTGATCTTTGTCATTTTTGCAATCGAAATTTGAACGTCATAGTGTTTGGCTTCGTAGATATGTTTGTATTTGTTTCATCTACACTTCCAGTGAAGCATGGTGTGACCGATTGAACATCTCTTCTACTTATTTTCCTGTCGTATTTCTTGAGAGCCCACCATAAATGGGTGAACTGTTTCGCTTTTAATTGTTTTACGTTGGACAACAAAAAAAAAAGAGAGATTAATTTTTTGTTTCGTTTCTTATTACCGCACTGTCAATTTTGTTCCTTTTTTCGCTTCATTTGATCCGTTTCACAGTTTTGGAAATTTGTACGATTGACGACAGAGAGGTCTAGAATACGTCGGCGGGAGAGTGAAAAAGAGAGGCGGACGAGGCGCGAAAGAAAGCGCAAAAGTAGCTAGAATCGTAGTGAGTAGTGTTTTCTTTTTTGTTTTCCCTGTTTAGTACCGGCAGACGGAGTAAAGGGTAAGACATGGGGACCGTCGACGCTCCATCAACGTGAACGCGGGGCCATAATAACGCAGCCACCGAATCCAGCGTCGCCCGGTGGCAAGCGATGGTCCCGTTCGGCGCCAGACTTAGAAAAGACACCTCTGCGTACCGCCCTGTTGGCAAGCGCGCACCGCTCCCCACTTCTCCAGGAAATAGGTAACCCCTCCTCCAGAAAGTTGTATTCCTCCGAGAATAATCTGATCGACAATCAGCCGGGGTGTAGCTATAACAATAACGACAGCGTCAGGCAGGACTCGGACGATCTGATAATGCAGGGCATTATGATTGGGACGAATTACGATTTGGCAGACGACTTTTGCATTTTGGACAATGACATCTATGAGTCGACGGTGCTTCATCGGAAACCGTCGAACAGCCCGAGAACGCACTTCTCGGACGAGCACTCTGTGATTAGCGATAGCACGTCGAGAATTATCCCCGGTAGCATATCGAAAACCTCGCCGCCCAAGTGTCAGAAGTATATACTGAACGAGGGCGAGCACTCGTACTCGACGAGTTTCGCGCTCAGCGTGGCGTCGACGTTGGTAGGGACGGCGAAGCGGGTGAAAAATAAGAAACGGGAGAGGAGTAAATCGAAGGAGTCGTCAAAGAGGCGCGACAGTTCCGAGTCGAGGCTGGCGTCGTTGGCCGACTTTTTCCGCTCGCCCTCGGGCTCGAGGAAGAGCTCGCTGAACTCGCCACGTAGCACCGAGCGAAAGAATTCCGTCACCATTAAGATCAACGACGCCGACGGTCTAGAGTCGAGCCCGGAGAACTCGATAGGGAAAAAGTCTCAGCACAAGTCGCGCGGTTCCAAGAGTCCCTTGCGGGTCTTCAACAAGATGAAAGCGTGGGGTAGCAGAGACGCGCTCGACGACAAGGTGGCGTCCACCAAGGTCGAGTACAGCGTGCTAGACAACGCGATATCGATACCGCAGTTCAGTCGTCGCGACTCCGATCAGAGCATTAATCAGGCCATACCGAAATTTTTGAAGGCAAACTCGCGCGAGGGCATTGACTTTGAGAGCTTCGAGTCGGAGCTCTGCAACTTCGATTCGGAGCACTCGAATGACAGTTCGGTGTCGAAGAGCTCGTTGAGGTTTTATCCGGAGAATAAGAGGGGCAAGCTGCCGATACCGTTTGAGCATGCGGGGGGTAGCACGACGACGGAGAGCATTAGCTCGTGTTCCTCGCTCAGTCAGAAGTCGAAGAGCAACGAGTACTTGCGCAACTGCGGGGAGGACGACCATAATAAGAATTCTCAGTGTCAACGCTCGCCGTTGAACTACAATCCAAAGAAAAGCCAGGTCGCGTCGTTTAGAGAGTCGAATTTCTGTCACCGGAGCTCCGAGGACGTTAGCATAGATTCCGTGCCATCCGATGATTTGGCCGAGAAGTTCTTGAAGAAGGGCGAGAAGTAGCTTTGCCCGTTGATGGGGGATACGTTTTCCGTGAACTCTCTCGATTAGTGACCGACGACGCACACGACAAAAAAAGCAAAATATATACGAGTAGAGCGGATAGCTCGAAAAGCATTTCAGAGAGTCCTTTTTGTTTCGCTATACACCCGTTTGTTTATTCTGAAGTATTTAGTAATCAGCATATATTCTGTCTACCGCAGGCCTTTCTGAGGAAAGCATCTACCCCACCCGTAAGTTTCCTTAAACAATTGCTGCAGCAATCGTATCATTAAGTTTCTTTCTACCTTTTGTTTGTTCCATTATTATTTGAGATATCCGAATTTTTCTTTTCCTGCCACGACTTTTTTAATTTCAACGAGAGTACGTTTATTATATTATTATTCCTGTTTATCGTAGTGAAGAAGGATCTCAACGTAGACAATGTCTTTTTACTATTTCGTATACTAAAGCATTTTAAATCTTCACTAAGCTCTATTTCAGTAGGTTTATGCTTAGAGTTGGAACACCTTAGTAATAATGCATGTATACATGAGACAATAATTTTTTTTCTCTCCCCCTACCATCTATTTTTGATCGTCTGAGAACAATGCTCTTAGGTACTTTTCGTTTATGTCGTATGTACACATTTGTTGCAATTATTTAAAAGACAACGATTTCCGCTTCTTTTTTCTCCATTCTATTAGCAATTGCTCTGCCTAAGATTACGGATGTAAGGATTCGAAATAAAATGTGCACTGCAACTTAAGACGTTGGATATGATCTTAGTAAGAATTCGGTGGGGGCCAGATATAAATTTAAGTCTATCATATAAAGCAGAATATTGACTGGTACCCGATTAACACATTGATTGCCGCGTTGTCTACATTTTCCAAGAGGCCAGGTTCCCACAACAATTGCTGACAAAGTATCAAGTTTGTCATTAACACCATTGGAGCTGTGTCTTTTGACCAATGTTTGAAATAACACAAACGTCAACACTTTCCACCTGCTTTAGGAGATATCTCCAACATTATTGCCAGTTTGGCAGTTTTCTCTACAAATTCCTGAATATCTTTCGACCCTTTTTTCATTTTTTTACCAAAAATGGCATAGCGCTTTGTCAGCACATAGCTCTGATTCGATTCTTTCACGTAATAAACAATTCATGATTTAAAGGCTCTCACCTTCAGGGTGAGATCACAAATAACAATTGGGCAGACAATGTAAGGAGACGTCCAAAAAGGAATAACTGATTATTTCGTTCTGGCCTCTGACCAAACATTACTAAATATTACACGGCAGTCAATGTGTTAAATAGGCTAAATTTGTCTCAAAGGCTGGATGTATCTACAAAACTGCATTGAAGACGAATCCGCTGTCATTTAAAAAGGTTCCAGTAAGAGTAAGGGTTCGAGTGAGGGTATGAGATTACATTTGATACCCTGTAAGCAAGTAGTCTAAAAAAAGTTATTTATCAAACCTAATTTAAGCTTTGTTGGGAAAACTCATATTTTTAATTAAAACGAAAACTCGAAGGAAAAAAAAATACACAAATGCAGTCTTTCTGGTGTTGGTTCTCTTCTGATATTACTGGAGTATTTAACATTCTAACAAAGCAGAGCTAACAGCCACTACTACGTGAAAAGTAAAAAAAATAAATCGTACGCTTCTGCCATTACAAAACAAATACGTATGTATGGTACTTTCTGTGTTGGAGCGTTACCAGGTTGTGTCTGCATAGTCATAATAATCTCGAGGCTTAAAGTCAAAAAGTCACAAGGAGTTCTCGCTGTTGAAAGAGTAGTTACGCCTATATGTCTTTAATTGCCATACATTCTCTTGTGCGCAATCAAATTGACTCTTTGAATATTTTATCAATTGTTAACGCAACTTCAAGCGATTTGTTTTTGTACTATACCGTCTACGGTAAAACTTCCCGAATATTTTAGAAAGAAAAAGAAATAACAAAAAAAAGGAAAGGAATAAGAAAACAAAAGACTTGCACACATCACAATACAACACTTGGAGAATACACGCACACACTTGTATTTAGAAATAGAAATTTTTTCAATAAAACCTTTTCAGTTGGACACGTTGAATTTTGTTTTTTCGTTTTTCTCGATTTTTACGCTCGGTTTGGAATATTTTTCGGTCGTCGTACCGTAACACCGTCACTCTGATCGCGAAGTGGGGCTTAGGGGAGTAGAACTCAGGCATTGCACGTTCTTTTTCTTTTTTGTTCCTCCTCGAATTATACGAACTTTAACTCACGCGTGTTATTAATCACACGTGTTTATTTTTCGTGACGATTCAGTAGAAGCGAACGTCTGGTTACGAAGATAATACAGTAACAAGTATTGCCGTTTGTCGTAATCGTTACTATTGCCAATAATTCGGCTGTCCCTATGTCAATGAGGGCATAATTCTTGTATAAATAATCGAGCGTAAAAAAATCCTTGCATGCGTCCAAGTAGATCCTAACTGTTAACTCCAAATGGGTATGGTCCTCTTTATTCTGTTTCCCCCGGCGTTCTTAACGTTCGCTCAATACGAAATGTCACTTCCGTTCAGTTTTGTTGCACCGTCTCACACTGTTTACTGGAAGCTGGCAAATAGTTCCAACAAGACCGTTGTCTTTTCTTCTGATCGAAATGACGATTAACTATCTGTATTAATCGACTCTCAACCACCAGTAACCCAGTAGATGTTCTCTATGTAGATTATTAGTAAGCTTATTCGTTACTTGTAATGATCTATCTGTAGAGATCACGTTTCAAGCTATATTAACGGTACTTCATAATGTTTCAGTATGTCTCTATTGTGCACCAGTATATGCGACAGCTTGTACACACTGTTTATAGTCGCTCTGTATTGATTAATGATATTTTTCACATATGCGGTGTTTCCTATTGCATGGTTCATTGATACGCTTCTGTACACTAATAATGCGTCATGTACTGCAAACTGATGAATATAGATGAGAAATGAGACTGCGAAGCCGAGTTTGTATCCGTTTACAACTACCGGAACGTTTGCACTTCCTTTACGACTAATCAAAGTTTTAACAAATACTTGAGTCATCGTCCGACGCGAGTACTAAAATGCGAAGGAACTGAGAGATTAAACTGTATTGTAATAATCGTGCACGTACGGTACAATAGTTGTGTGTATCGTTAACCATCAGTATCATGTGATGAAAACAAGATTGTGCATGCGACGAGCAAGTTGCCTTGCGGTCTTTAACATACGTAATATCTAATAACCGTTCGAACGATGCCTCTGTTACTTCGCCTACAAAGGTAAGAAGTATCCTCGACAATGTAACCAATAGAGCTTGACGAGTATGAAACGTTGAATGAAAGTACAGATTATTAATACTAACGATAAGAGTAACGATAACAACGTGAACGATAACTTCTACACGTCATCGGAAGTTGTTTCGCAAGTTCCTGCAGAGTACAGGACTTGAGTAGCGCTTCATGTACATAAGCGTTAATAAGGCTCATTGCCGACGAGTATACTTCCAGCGCATCATCTTTATCATCGCGGAAACCTGATTATTTTTTTTGTAGATTATACAGCATTACCCTCCGATCTGTCGACCGACTGGATAACGTCGGATTATCCGGTGAAGCCTGGACTGACCGGTCCGTACATCATGCCGATGCCCGTTCCCATGCCGACACTGTACAACGGGGAAATGAAAAAGCCAAAGTTAAGCATAATAGAGCTGGTACTGTATAACATTGCGGCAATGCTGGCAGGCGTGGCGACGGGCTACGACGTGAGAATGTCGAACATATCGCCGATCCATCCGAGGCTGCATCCAAGATTGGGTGAGTGCGAGGAGGAGCCGCCCAGGTGGTGGTTCCAGGCCGAGACTGGGTCAAACCGAAGCTCCAGTTACCTAGGTCCCGACTACGAATTTAGCTCCAGCAGCGGCTACCCTCATAATACCTATCACGGACCGGCAAGACATTATAGGTAGATCAATGCTCAGCCACTGATATCTCTATGGACTTGTGACTCTGTCGATGGGAGAAATAATGATGATTCGATTACCGTTGCAGACCGTTCTTAAGTAACATGGGTGGTATAGCACCTGGCCTCCCGCCAAGCGTGATGCCTGACAAACCTCTGCGATTCACAGATTCTCCGCAGCATTACGCGACCAGCAGTACCGCAGGTTCTAACGCGCCGACGCCGAGTCCGCGCAGGAAGAGCAGTAGCACCAGCAACGAGGAGGCGTACTCGCCGGAAACGGGACGCGCCGATCGCATGGAGCGCGTCCCGACCATTTATATGGGCAATGTACCACCATTCACGGATTACGGGCCACCCGTGTATGCCGTGGTACCGCCCGAGTACTATCGGCCTCCCGAGCCATCTTACTTCGTACCTGCGGACTATCAGTGAGTATGCTTCAGACACCGTACCTGTCTCGCGGTCGATTTTTAATCCGTCGCACGCTGAGTCGACGCTCGGCAGTGCGACCCGTCAACGTGCACATTGATGACCGACACGTTTAAAATCATATTTGATCTCTCAGCGACAGGATGCTCGAGTGTCCTGAATTTCCACACGCATATGATAATCCGAGCAGCATGAATAGTCCGGCTCGGCCAGTCTCGAGGCTCCCCTCATACACCCATCATCGTACCTCATCAAACGTTTCCAACGCTAGCACGTCGAGTCAGAGTAACGTTAATCCAACGTTCCGTTTAGAGGACGAGGACGATTACTCGCTGTACTCGCCGACGGGTCATTACTACCAGCGGTCCACCAACCTCATCTCGAACATACAGGGGACCTACAACTCGAGTATTATCAGTCACGAGTACAGTCCGCAATTCCTGACGCGCCAGAACTCGCACGACTCGAACTCGAACTCCGGCGAGCGGCCGAGCAATCTCGAGGTGGTCGCCAGACTGCGTTCGAGTCTGAAGAGACCGAATTACTCGTACAATTCGCCGAACAAGAGTGCGAGTAAGAATAATTCCGGTTCGGGCACGCCGACGAATCCGACGCCGCCGGATTCCCTCACCTCGGAGGATTCCAGCTACGTGTCAGCGAAGGACAGTCAGATCTCGATAAGCAGGGTTCGCTTTTCGCCGGTGACGTTCGATCGGGACGGCATACCGCGAGATCATCGCGAAACGCTGCTAGATATTCCGGTGTTGGGTCAGAGTCAGGACGTAACTGTGCCGCTGCAGGCCAACCGTAGATTGAACCGAAGCCGAAAGCCTAGCATTTCCGAATTGGAGAGGGAGTTTTTGTCATAGCACTGGCTTATTTAAAGTAATCGGTTGAACGAGAGAGCGTCATCGATGGACGCCGTCGCGCTCGCCAGGTTTAACACGACGGGTTACCTAACGGCCGACGATATGAATATTCGAAAGCGTTACGCAGGTTGGGGAAGACTCACGATTGAAGAGAAGAATGCTACGGTTGATGAATTCGGCGCTGCACGCTATCTCGAAGCACTGCCTCCTGCAGACGATTTTTTGCACACAGTATAAAGACCTGCAGGACATTTTCTACACTAAGGGTTTTGACTATCTAACTACATTCCACGTAAAAATACGGTAGGCGAGACCGTACTTCTTGCATAAACGGGTTTCCTGCGGATGATTAGACAGTTTCTCATTTGATAAAAGTATTTAGAGAGTGCGTTGCGCATCCGGGTGCGATTGCCATGTGAACGATGTAAATTGGAATGTTATGTCATGAACACACACATACACACACACACAGACACGTATATATATGCAGCCTTACATGCGGAGCAACAATGCAATCTGTACTTACTCGTTGTTGCTTCACGCATACATTCCATTTCATATCTTTTGTTGACTCTGAGCAGAGAAAATATCCGCGAGTGATTATGCCGCTCTTCCGAATCTATTTGAATAACGAGATAATTGAGTGAGAGGAGAGTTTTTCGAAATGTGGATAGAACTTTTGCATTTACCGTTACGTTTGCATTTACCGATACATGGTTGTCTGTTTATATTACGATCAATTAATAGCCGAAGCTACAATTGGCTCGTTGGATCCACCAGCTTTTGAAGTTCCTTGATTTTTATCCACGTGTACGCGGCTCCGTGTCTTTCAGTGATATTCGATTTTAACACTCAGCCACATTCCGATGAAATTTGTTGCAATTTATATGATTGTACGTTGTGAACGAGCAAAGGATATGAATGGCAGCATGGAAATAGCTACATAATCATGGAAATATTGGCAAACCGTATTTCGGTAATCGTAGACGTTCCTTTAGCCAACTATTCACTGTCGCTATAGGTGATAAATTATTACTCTAGGTAACTACTTCGATAAACGCTCAACTATGTGACAAGATACTACAGAGGCGAGCACCTAATTAAACACCAAGTACAGATATAACTATTGTCCAATGTTTCCCTGTTTATACGACGTCTATTTTATGCTGCCAAGATCGTATTCCAGCTTTCGTTCCTTGTCACAGCGACTACACACGCTAATGGAGTGTTAATGAATATTCGCCAATCGTTGCATCATGATGTATAAAATTGTTACACGAATTAACTTACTCGTTACTCATAATTGTCATAAATAGCGTGAAAACCGCCCCGTCACTTTCATTCACTTCCCACGTGCAATGTCCTGGACCAGGATGAGTGAATGACACGACGAAGGATACTTATATAAAAGAGGAAAAAAAAAACTTTGTAACACTATGATAACGCGTAAGAATGATTTGTACAGTAGGATTTGTTAGGCGATTGCAGTGAGACGTCGTTACTCGAGATTTCCGAGACGATTCTGACGCACTTTCCGCAGTCGCTACTATATATAGTGTCCCTTTTATATGTAAACCGTGTGCATTATGTTGATCAGTGTGCCCGTAGAAGAGAAAACGAGAGTGTTTAGCTTTCGGTCAGTGTGCGTAGAAAAATGCGTTAATAGCGAAACAAGATGGCCGCCACATGACAGGGGGTGTAAGGCGTGTTTATACATTATTTTCGACAGTAAAGAGGATACCCCGCAAAGACATAATCAATATTGTACATACGTGGTTAAACGCAATACCGTTTATATTGTTTCATACCGTAGTCGACCATGGTACATTCCCTGTGTATCCTTGCTACATAGCGCATGATGAATAATTGTGTCCTGGAAACGTTCGTTCGACAAAGTTGAACGTTTCCCGGGGACAGATACGCAAACGCGAGAGGGGCTCCTTGTAAACTGTAGTCTGAATAATGAAAGTAATTGATAATATTCAGAGTGCAGAAGTGCTCACCGAACGCGAAGGCGTTCCTTATTTTCCTTCGTTCGGCAGGTTTAAAAGACAGCGAAAGATATTTGTGAGTGCTATGAGCGCCCCTGAGAATACACGTCTATTGAAAAAAGGCGAGGAAAAGAATAGTAGGAAAGAAAAGAGAGAGAGAGAGAGAGAGAAAGAAACTAACACGGAGCTTTGCATATAATTATACATTTAATTTATTGCTAATGGATAATGATCCCTAACATTTACGCTCTTACTTTTAAATCTTAGAAGCCAATCAAAACCTAACTTACATAACTTGCCTATATTCAGCGCTGTGTTTTTCTCGAAATCAAAATGATTTAATCGTTCTCTCACGGCGTCATTTATATTAGAGTGATAACTGACTTGCAGATATCTTTCCGGACGAGAATAGCGAACACGAGTGTTCATCGCAATCCTTTCCTCGAATAACGATCGTCAGTATTGTAGAATTTACCGCAATGTATATAAGATATGGTAGAGTTTTAATGGAATGAAACGGGGGGAGAGGGCGATTGGGGTAGAGAGAACTTTTGTTAGGTAGAATGTTTCTTCGGTAGTAGTAGTAGTCATTGGCTTCGCGCGGAGAGGCACGAGAATAGGTTTGACAAATTCATTCTGAAATTCTCCCAACGATATCCCTCTCGGAAAGTTGTGCGAAAGTCATATATGCATTTAAATCTTTCTCAAGCGAGGGAAAGTGAACCCATCGGTGACGTTATATAGATTCTGCACAATAATACGGGTAACGAGTCTGCAGCTAACAGTATACTGCTGTCTTTCTTTCGTCGTACCGCTTTACCTCAGAAGAAGGTCCGTCAGGTCACCTAGCAGGGATCAGTTTTGTGAACGATAAAAAAAACGCGTAATACCACTTGAATGGGTGCACCTTTCCTGCGCTGTGCAAAGATATTCTGCGGTGCTAGTATCACGTACTTAATGTTTAAGTCACAAGAAGAGAAATTCAAAATGCTTCCAAGGTGTAATTGAGGAATGATTCACAGGAAAAAATAGGGGAAGGGAGGGGGAATTTTTGTTCTTAGAAAGCTAATATGTCAATAATTGTTGATAGTAATTAAAAATTTAATTATACAAGAATATAATGCTCGGCAGCTATCAACGTATCGATTGTGTAATGGTGTGACGAAAACGCCAACAGTGCTAGTCTAAGCTATATTTATTTTTTATATATTACAACATCTTTATTACTTAGCTTAAATTAGGTAATGAGAACGGAAACGATTTTGTATTTCATTAGGCACACAATTACATTGTCGCGTTTCTTCTACTTCACGCGTACGAAATGGGAGAGACCCATGTTCAAGTTTCTTGATTGTATAAAGAGGGCTGTTTCCTTTTTTTTTTTAATGTATTAGACCATTTACCGAGCGAATATCCGTCAGAGGTGTCTCGGGATTTCCTCGTTCTTACATTACACGAGAGACAACACGGTACGACCAAAAATGTTGTTGCTTCGAAACCTCTTTCGTAATCAGTATGAATCCCTAGATTGTAAATACCTTTGCCGGAGAGGAGAATCTAACATTTTCAAAACTGCATGCTGCTTATAATCGAGATAAGTTGTACAATAATGACACACACGACCAAGAAGATAATTATAGACGAGAAGACGAACCGATTCATTGTATACACAACGTATGTATAAGCCCCGCCGCGGTGGCCCGTCCAAACCTTTATACGTGTACTTGTCATTAAATGCATAAAGTAGTTTTACTTAATATATTTGATAGAAACACTCGCGGACGGGCCAACGCGGTACAGCTCAGACATTAACTCGGTATTCATATATGCGGAATTCATTTTTTTGTCAGTATTTCTTTTGTAATATACAAAGCTTAGGAAGACTGTAGAATACAGTGTAACGTGTGAAACCCGTATTGAGGAAGGCAATTTATTTAAACTTCGACTTACTTTGTAAACGTAAGGGAAAAACAAGTATTCATAAGCAGCTAAGTGCAATGTGTTCCACATGTATTTAAGCAAAAAACAAGTGACTGCTTTGGTGTGCGCCTTAAAGTAAAATGAAAAGCAGAACCCAAAGCTTTGAAGAGAAATCTTTGAATGTAATATAAATCTATCGATAGACAGTTACGGGAGAAAATGGGCGAGTCAGAGGGATATCAGAAATTTCATGTAAACGGGGACTACGAGCTTTCCGAAACTGATGATACTCGGTGTATATTCTACAGACAATGGGCATGAGTTTGATTTTTGACTCACGAGCATATTTGGCGGGACTATTAACTCACGTGGGGGAAAATGGACGAGGTCGCAATAATAACGGATTCCATTAACGATTTTTTACATGACAGCTTTAAAGATATAAAACAAAATGGGGTATACATGAAACTCGAACGAAGTGTCTACGCAGCGTCTGACCTGCACTAAAAATTCATGTATTTTTCCAGGTACTGTACATTATTCTATAAATATTAATTATACGAATTATAAATAGTAATCGGAGTATATATTATAACAATTATTACTATTGTAACATTTAAAGCGTTGCAGACTTATAGGCGACGCATTATTATTATTAATAAACGATTTCGAATAACGACGGAAATACGATTGCATTCTTCATTCTGAGCGGGCGTATTTCTTCTTTCATTCTGAGCGAAATTATTTAACCGATTGAACATATCACACTGACCATTCTTTCTTTCTTCTGTTTACCTCTGATATCTTCATGATAATGACAGTACGTGGACCTGACAGAAAAAATTATAGTCTTTTCATACATTTTTTTCCAATCATCGCATACCATTAAATCCACGCTTTTATTACTTGTTTAACGTTCACTGTTAATCATGGGCACGTACGAGTGTGGATGCAAAGATACTGTTATCACAGAAGGGGTTTTCGGCGAAATTTTACCTGGTAAGTTTCCTTAAAATATTAACATAAGGTATCATTTACTCTAATGTATGAACTTTCTACAAATAGAAGGTCGACGAAGCAGGAAGTGTCCGGACGAAGAAGAAGAGGGTTTCGAGGAGATTGCGTCAATGAAGAGCAATAGTGCTAATGGAATTGCAGAAATCATTGACCCAATTATAGTCAAGTCATACACCATGGTGAACATTAATCGTATGGAAGTCACCGTGATCACTTGGGGCGCAACAATTGTCTCCTTAAAGTGTCCTGACAAATTTGGCCGCTCCATTGACGTAGTCATGGGTTTCGATGACCTACAAAGTAGCTGTTTTTCTGTTGCGGAATTCCTCGCTTTGGTCAGAGGTCTGCAACAAAATTCTTCTGATTCTTCAGGTTACAGAGACCCAGTCTTCAATCCCTTCATCGGGTGCATATTGGGCAGGTGTGCAAACCGTATCAAGGATGGCGCCTTCAGTATCAAGGA
Organism: Priocnemis perturbator; assembly: GCA_963942575.1. NCBI lineage: Eukaryota > Metazoa > Arthropoda > Insecta > Hymenoptera > Pompilidae > Priocnemis > Priocnemis perturbator. The sequence continues at coordinate 9,982,530 of OZ012656.1, forward strand.
TCGAGATTATCAGTTGACCAAGAATGAGTTTGATACGCATCATCTACACGGAGGCGTGAATGCATTAACTTTTCCTCTTGCTACGGGCCAGCACTGGATCGTTTGTTCTAACTCGGTTGTTCAATTTAGAAGCACGGTTTTGGACGTCGAGTTTGGGATTCTCATATCGATGGTTGCACAGTCGTGATGAGTTATATGAGTCGGGATAACGAGGAAGGATATCCTGGAGCAGTGTTGACTACGGTAAAGTTCAAGCTAACGCCGGATAATAAGTTGGAAATATGTATGAGGGCGACGACTTCAAAGCCAACAGTGATGAACATGTCACATGGCAGTCATTTCAATCTTGCCGGACACGTATGTGAAATTGCAATAAGAAGAACAGACGCGTGTACCGGTTGTGCAGTTTCTATGTTACGCAGGCCGCTGGTGAAGCCGAACTGAGGAATCACACGCTTTCCTTGAATTGTGACAAATGGACTTTTGCCGAATTTCTGAATCCGATACCAACGGGTGCTATAAGAGGTGTCGGCGGAACAGTGATGGATTTGCGTATACCAAAATTATTAGGAGATCGCATGGACAAAGTACAGTTCCATATATTACATCAACGAACTTTTGGCTACCATCAGTTCATTTGCAGATTCCTGAAGGAGGAGGATTTGATCACAATTTCAGCGTCATGAAATGTTGGCAACCAGGGCCTGCTTTCGTCGCTAAATTGTTTCACAAAAAGTCTGGCCGGTAATGAATGCTACAGTTTGCACCTATGTCGATCTGCATGCAATGGTGAACGTTGTGTTTCAGTGTTTTAGAAGTGTATTCCGATCAGCCTGGTGTCCAACTTTATACCGGTGGCCGTTTGCCACCCCAGCCCTTAACGAGAGAGTCTATGAGTTTTGACAGCTATGAATTCGAAGGAGAAGATTTAGAAAATTATATAATTAACGGGGAAGGTGACGGAGATCAAGTGTATAGGGCAAGAAGAAGCAACGCATCCAAGGTCAAGCCATATAAATTCCTTAAAGGAAAACATGGTGCACGATACGAGAAAAATTGTGCTATTAGCATTCAACCGCAAAATTATCCTAACGCCATCAACTACGTAAGTTAATTTATCGATCCCCGCGACAGAATAACCCATTACGTTAACGTTATCTTAGGCACATTTTCCTTGTTCCATCTTGTATCCTGGCCAAGTTTATTATCATGATCTTACTTACAAATTTGGGATTCAACTTGCCAATCATATGTGACAAGTGGAGAAACGCAGAAAATCTGTTATGCAAAAATAGAAAAATTGTATTCGAACGATGTTCTGAATGGAAAAAGGATATAAAAAGGATACGACTTTGTTACATTATTTCTTCTTTTTGGCAAAGAACTTTGCCATACTGCCGATCGCAGTTCCGAAAGTGCTGTTGATCGTGAGAGACCGTTGTATCCACCGTGGGAGGGCTTTCGTCTTATTGGAGTAACGTTTATCTAACAATACAACTGTCGAATAATCGTTAATGTGCCGAACAGCACGGCCGATACATTGATTCACCGCCTTCATGCAACAATTTTCGTAAAATACCTGTCCGGCACCTGATTTCTAAAGGAATTGAACGAAAATTTTAGCTATACCATCAGTGCAGTACGATACTAAATGATCTGTAACATTTACGTACAACATTCTCATTTAGGTACTTCATTTTCTCTCGTAATTCCGGTGAAGTAACATTAGGATAGGGCATACCAACTATTACGACACATCGGCCTAAATCATCGGAAAAATTCAATCCTTCGCTCAGTTTTCCGCCTGAAAATGTTATAACTTATTCACGCAATCGATTACGAGAAGTCTTTCACAGTTACATATATGTAACGTTTTACAGACCGACAACACTAAAGAGTAACGATCCATTTTGAGGCGACTGTGGTTTCTTAACTGAAGTTCCGTACTGTTCCAAAACCCCATTCACCTGCAAAGCATTGTATTTTTAAGAAAAGTCGAACCTACTCTCAGCTTTTACGATTAGTCGAATGATTTAATACTTGTGACGTCGATTTTGGTTCACGAAAGATCCTCTTTTTAACACTGATCTTCGTTACGACTCCACACTTTTCTAGATGCTTATACATCGATTCCTCGTAACTATAGGACGGCAAAAATACAATGACTCCAGCGGGTACGATATTACAGATATTAAACAGCGTTCGTCCCAGTTCGTCCAACTAAGTGAGCGAAATTGCATTCATATATGGTCAAATTGAAAAGAACCGTCGACTCGTTAACGCAGATCGAAATACCAATTTCGTGTCCTGCCGATTTTGATAATTGAATTCGAATGGTACGCCAGTAGGACCTTGTGTCACTATGTTGCAGATAATATTCTCGGGAGGAATAACGTGATCGCAGGAATACGTAACTATTCTTTCAGGTGCAGCACCGGCGGTTAAGAATAATTGGTCGACGAATTCGGACATTGGTTCCATCGTTCCACCCGCCAAAACGACAGCCCTGGCTTCTTTGACTATTAAGAAATATTACAAAGAAAAAAAACGTAATATCAGAATTGTGGTATCCACAACCGTCGAATAATTGCCAATAGTGAATTATAATTGCCTATCGTGCGTACCGATATCGTGAAAATGGGCGGCGGGATTTAGAAGTAAAAATTTGATCGTTCCTTGTCCTACAGTAGGACCCGGAACTACGACTATTCTCCCATCAGCGCAACTACTCTTCAAGCATTCGAGGAAACTCAGTATAATAACCATTGGATTGCTAATTTGATCCTCACTGTCAGTCTCCTGTTCCATATCCACAGCTTCCTGCTCGGTTTTCGTGTCTTTAGCTTTAATTGAGCTTAGGAACTCCGACACACCAATTTTCTTCACCGTACTCTCGTGTATTTTTAACGTGCTCCCGTATTGCTCGCGAAATCCTTGCAGTTTGTGAATTAACTTTGAATTACGTATGAACTTCAATAGCTCGAATATGTTTATGGTGTCGATCTGAGTCATTACTTCGAATTCTTCTATTTTATGTAATTTCGGGCTAGTGTCAGAGTTTGTTTTATCGTTCGGACAAGACTTTGAAGTGGCACCGAAAACTGATAAGAGTTTCTTCAAGCAGAAACTTAACTGACTTATACAGAGCATGTTCTTTGCTGAGAAAAGAGTCTGAAATCTAAAATATTGAATTGTTCATATGAAATATGGTGCAACATCCTTTACTAATAGTCAATATTGCTAGTGATTTTATACCGTTTCTGGTACTGCGACAGTTGATTCAAGCAATGCAACAAGTTTCTGCCTGTGATACAAGCACTGTGCATTCTCTCAATGGCCTCAAGTAAATTGTGTGCTTCGTCTATTATTAGTATATTTCCTTTCAAATCTATACCTGAGCTTGTCCTAGTATTCTTATGCAGGATCGTATTGTAAGGAACCAAGATTAACTGACCATCCTCCACAGATTTCCTCGATGCATAATAGCAACATGTGTTCAATTCTGTCCCAATTTGGACAATCTCCTCAACATCTTGAATGTCTGTTAAAATCTTTGCTATTAGCAACTGTTGATCACCTGGCATGAACGGGCAAGTAGCAGAACCTTTTGATCTTTTTATGTGTTTCTCTTGTTTGACAGTAGCCTTTTTTCTTTGCATTTGCAAGCATTGCTCATTGATCAGATTTGTATGCTTCAGCTTTCTAACTGCTTTATTTATACAATAACTTTGCCTACATAAAGAACAACGTGTTGTAATACATGGGATGAGATTCATTTTAACCATAAATGCAGTCTGTTTTAATGTTAACATAAACCGTGTCGTACTAAAAATTGTTTATTAGAAATGTCCTATCCATTAATGCTATGAATTTTCTTATTTCTAAACAGTGTTAACTACCTAGAGGCAAGAACTACTACAGACACATCTTCTGAGTAAGGACTTCTCTTTAATTCTCCTATGAATTGAGAAAGTTGAGAATGAGTTCTGGAACAGAAAAAGATTTTTGTGTTCTGAAAAATCTCCTTCTGATCGTCTTCATCCTCGGAACTTTCAGAGTTCTTGAGTATGTCCTCTAGCAAAAGATCTTCGTCTAAACATTGTTGCTTTGATTCCTCCTCCTCATCTTGTTTCTCTTCTTTACTGTTTCCTTTCTTCTTATACACTACATGTGCCCTCTTTTGCAATTCTTTTTGTTTGTTATATTGATTCTTTACAGTTTCTGCATACTGTTTCCTTTTGTCTTGAAACTTAAGCAAAGCGTTCAGTTTAATCTGCAATGCCTGCTTTTGTTTATTGATCTCCAGTTGTTCTGTTTGAACTGAGAACCAACTATCTGATGAATTTTCAAACATTTTGTTCTTTTCTTCCAATGTTGTTATCTCTGATTCAAGATCAGTTCTTTGCCAGTTCTGATGATCTGTTAGCCATTTCAAGGCTCCACAGATAACTGACAATGACTTTCCAGTACCGGTTGGACTCTCGAAAACACCCAAATTGCCGTTTTCCAAACATTTGTACAGTTCTCTCATAAAATTCTCCTGAATTTCATACGGTGTGAAGGGGAAAGGAAACTGTTCTGGAGGCTGCATGTTACAATAACGAAGCAAACGCACGTTCTCAAAGATTTAACTACAATTTAGCACAAATTCAAATACTTAACTACAAATCTGGTCCAATATTTTACAATTAACCGGAATATGAATTGAACAGTAATAACCGGCAAAACCTCAAATTGTAAGGTTGGAGAAGAATTTTAAAAAGATCGCGTGCTACTACGGAGTAAGTTTGGACAATTGTTACAACGGTAACGATGCAGAGATTGCGGAGTGCAATAAAGGCCAGTTTTCTTCTTCGTCTTCTTTCGTTCGTGAATGGTAAAACCCGATAAAAGCACAGTTTAAGTTAGTTCAAAATTGTTTAAGTGTATACAGTAGCGACACTGAACGTCTGCACCTGGTCGGCACCTTTAATATGAAGGGATGTTGAAGGCCATTTTGGCAGCCAAATACGCCATTATTTTAAATGTTTCTAGTAACCTGTATACGAAGTTAATTATCATCCAGAAAGGTCGAACGGGAATACTGAAATTATTACGATATATACCAAAATTCAGCCAAAACATGGAAGCTTGCGTTGGAAAGTGCATTATAAAATTGCCTCAGTCAGACAAATTGTCGCGCCATCTGATATTGAATTCCCTAGAATTCTCGTTAAAGTGTCTTACCCGTTCTCACAGCTTAAATCTTGTTTAAAAATGCCATAATTATTTCAAATTAAATATTTACTGTTACTTTCTATTATATTTTGAAAAATGTAAGATCAACGGCACGTTTCGATGGCAATAAATATTTATGACTGACAGAATTGCACACCTACAGGGTAAGAATTTTAGCAGCTTCAGAACGCAACTGTAGAAAAGGGTTTTCCCCAAAACTCCAAGTTTCACGCAGTTTCGAGCAGTTTCGTTCTTGCCTTTGATCGTGGTTAGGTTATGCTTCTCTAACATATCGGAAAAGAAACCATTTTCTTGGTTTGGAAAGAGCAAGTAATACTCAACTTACAAATATTATATGCTGTCGTTTCGATAGTTAGTTATTGTAAAAATACAATTTGAAAACTAACAACTACTATGTTTAATATAAACTGTAAACTGTGCTCAACATATCTGATGCAACCATTCCTAAGTTACATAGATGTACGACACTGTCAGACACTGTTTATATGAACATATGATAGCTTACTCGCAGAAAGCTAATAAAAGTCCATTGTATCAGATAAAACTGTTATAAAATTATTGGTTTTTGAAGTATTATGTTTAAGTTAATGTTTTTGATTATATTGCTTACAGAAAAATGAGTAAAACACCGATAATGATACTGCAGGAGGCAATGGTTAAGCAGGGATATCTACCAAAGTACACAGTCATTCTTACCCAAGCAGGAACCCATCAGAATATATTTACATATAGAGTGGAATGTAAGGGTTCAGTAGCAGAAGGGTCAGCATCTAACAAGAAGGAGGCTAAGCAAAATGCTGCCAGCGCTATGTTAAAATTATTAGAAATTGAATCTGCCAATCCAAGTGATTCAAAGTCAAGTCCAATATTGCAATCCTCAAAAGTAAGCAACACAGAATGTTTGAAGAGTCATACCTCCACAGATGCACAAGATTCGCTTGAGAAGCCAGAAAATGATTGCCTCAACTATGTTGGAAAACTACAAGTAAAATCATACATTATCTCTGAGTCTATCTACCCATTTGTCTTCAGTAGTATGTGGAAGTCTCCAATGGCTTAGATAATTTATTACTTTATTTTGTACAGGAATTATGTATTCAGAGTAGGTATCCTGATCCTACATATCATGAACCTATTATAATTGGTCCCCCGCACAGAACTGAATTTCGAATCAAGTGCTCTGTGACCACATTCGAAGAAGAGGGATCTGCGATGTCTAAAAAACAAGCCAAACAATTGGCAGCGCAGAAAGTATACCGTCAACTCGTGAAGCAGCGACAGAAAGAAGATAGCACAATGATTTCTGAGATAAAAAATGTATGTTCAGTACTAGGAAACCTCCAGATTCCACCCTCTTACAAGCCTGTGTCTCTTACAGAAAAAGCCATTCAGAAGTACAAGCATTTAAATAAAAAAGTTGTCCCACGGAAAAGCAATGGGACAATCACTGAATGTCACTTGGACTTGAAAAGTTCCTATTACACAACAGTGAAAATTCAATATATACAAGATATAAAAAACGAGATTCCACTCACATACAATGCATATTATGGCACTGATAAGACCATAAAGAGTATTCAGAAACTGTTTGCTGCAACTGTAGAACAAGTTACTATGAATGTGAAAGAAAACAATTCCAAGATATACGTTTTGCGAATGACATGTGATGTTGCCGCTTTAACAGAATTTGGTGTGGGTGCCACCTTAATGGAAGCTCAATTTGTAGCAATGAAAAATTTGATAGAAACGCTAATATGTTTGATGACCTAATGTTCTGCAATGACCCTAAGATAACATCTATGTTATATAGAGCACCTCCCAATGTGTAGGTTGAACTGTGGCAATGGACTGACAGAGTTAAACTTTAATTTAAGTGCCTTTGCTACGCTATGTACACGATTAACTGTAACGCAAAAGCTGTGACATGCTGAGCTTTGATCAATGTGTTCGTACAACAACATTGCTAGTTCTGCAACGTGTACTGAGAAACTGTGTACGACTGCTCTAAACATAACGTAGTGCTAAATTATCTATTCAATATCTTTGCTATAAATTTATTTTTTATAAGTTATTCTATATTATTAAATTACTAAATAGTTCAATGGTTATAAATAAGTTGTTATATTTATTTGTATACATTTTATCTACTTGATACGCCCAAGAATATTTTTCATACATCGTATACTATAGAAATTATTCGAGATTCGAGGTGTACATGTGTGCGGACCATCATGTATAATCATATTCATATACATATATGTACCTAATAGAATGCATATTAAAATTTTAATACCGAATTAAATGTATAATGAATGTTACATTCTATTTTTCCGTTATTATTCCTTGTTTTGCAGGATACCCGCCTTGGTGAACCCGGATGTAATATTTATACACTGAGTTCTGATTGGGCAATTCTTTTCGTTTGGTGCCATACCATACCATACCCCATACCGCTACCGCGTTTCAAATAAGAATAGGGTTGATCCAGGTTGATCGCGTAGCTAGACGCTAGACTAGCGCCTCGAGAGGATCTGGCGGAATGCGTCAATCGCTTGACGCTGTCCGCGCGCCATCCCATACACAACCAATCAAAACCGAGGCGTGTACAGAAGGAAACGGAAACTCGTCTCCTTGAAACCCTATTCTTATTTCAAACCCGGTATAATTATGTCTTTCAACTGTCACAAACTCTGTGTATGAGCGCGAGCGGGAAAACATTGGGAGACAACTTTGACGTATATACAGCTTTATTTGAAGTATAAACGCGAGATAACATTACTTGGAAGGGCAAAATGTTGAAGACACGAATTAATGGACATCAACTGGCCCAACATATTGGAGATCAAGTGGTTATTCTTGGAACTATTTCTCGAGTAAGAATGCATTCTTTTACGTAGGTTATGAACGTGTTGATAGGTTATGACCATTGTATACCATTTAGCCTAATATATTTTGATTGAAGATATATAAAATATGGCTTTTTTTTGGTTGAAACCTTATGTTAATTTTTTTTTTCTTTTTTCACACCCAACGAATTTTGAAACACCAACCATGATGCATAAATGAACAATGTATTACTTACTTAATGTAAAACATGTGAAAATATTTAAGTCAATATATATAATTGAAATATATTTTTTAGACCTATTTTTAAAGGTAGAAATGTATGTACTTGTTAGAAACTATCTTTTTAGAATAAACATTACAAGGATTATTTGCTTTGCAGAAAAGTTCAAGTGGAAAGAGCATTGAGTTGACAACTACAGATGAGGTGGTGATAAATGTTAGTCTTCCAGAACCACTTGATAGCAATGCTGAAGGATATATAGAAGTTTGCGGTACCCTGCAATCTAAATCGACAATGACATGCAACACATATAAGAATTTTCCTGAAAGCGAGACTGAAAACTTTGGTAAGTTACATTAATGTAAAGCATTATTTCTTAGTAAAACTTGCAACTAAACATACGTCTATCACAGTTGCAGAGCATTACAATGATGTAATAAGCATGTATAATGTATTGGGTAATACAAAGTGGCAGATAATAAAAGATCCAGGGTACTGATTAAGCAAAAACTGTACCTTTTTTAATGTTGATCATATATACATTCATTAAATCAATCAGAAGGATAGAGTGTTTAGGTTAATGAAATTTAAGTTAGAGAAGATGCTGTTGTAGAAAACGTCGATTTTTCTTTACATCACCCCTAAGCCAACTTTACATGATGCGTCTAACGAGAAACAGCGGCACGTACAGGATGTCACTGGACACTCAGAGTGTTGTCTAGAATAGTGAATAAATTGCCTTACTTAATTTTTGTACAATGATGATTTGTTGATTGATTCCTAAAATACATATTTTTTTACCGAAACCAGTGAGTTATGTGATCGGCATGGCCACCGTGTCTACACGTTTGGCACCAGGTGAACCAGTTACTGAACTCTGTTAATTTATTGTCGTCCTCGTTTCTGTTAGCTACACTCGTTGTCATTTGTAAACCACTGACAGTTCCCATATGCATTAAACAAATTGCGCATCGCGGTAACGGTTTCCGGCAACTAGGACAGGAGGACATCTGCAATTACATCGTATTCATTGTTCATTATTGGTAGAACAGACTGTCAATTGTTCGAAATAGGACGACCCTGACGAGGGAAAACAACGTTCCATCGAAATGGTATGACCTGACCTTTAACTTATTTGACGTACTGCCCAATCTACCGAACGGTCCTCTTGCTCGGCTTAGTCCTTGCATAAGAGCAGATATACTCTTCCCACAGAAATTGCAGGAGATATACATCTGTTGCGGTGGCTTCTCGTTCGTGGATGATCTCATAGCGATGTCGAAATGCGCCCTTTGGTTCCACATTTTCCAGGCATTTAGTAAGTTTCTATAGCTGTGTTAAGAAACATTAGATGCTAAGCTTAACAACGAGATTGAGAGGCTCATCTGTGTAGTACCTAGCTATCCATACTTGAACTTGATTCTCTTGTAATAATTTCGTCGGTAACGCTCTGATCGCAATCAGGCTACAACTCTGTACATCACCAGTGATCTCTAGGTACCTGTTCAATAATTGAATACCTTCCAGACTAGTACCTAAAATGAGCATCTAAGTCAATATCTGATCCGTAAGGAGAAATGTGCTGTTAAATGAGAGCAAACCTGTTAAAAGAAATCCCGCCAGATTTCCCTCATCAGTTAGGTTCTGTGTTAACTTTTTTAAATATTCGTATAGTTTACTATCTGACAGAAACATTAAAGCAAAGGCTACTCTGTCTTCAACAGCCATTCCGTTTTCGTTCTACGTGGTTATGAATCGCGTTATTATAAATGTTAATACAAAACCAGTATATACATTAGCAGCCCGAGTGCCTCTGTACAGGATACGTATCTTGCTACTTACTAATACAGTTTCGTACGAGTCATTTTCCGCCGTCAAAAAGGCGAACGTCGCTCTTAAGTATGGATCGGAAAGTTGCGATCTAGACTTAAGACACGATTCTCTCCACATGCTATTCCTGTCCTCTGAAAATCCTGACAATGCCATGGCGACGATGTTCAAGTTCGCGGCCATCGACATTTTGCTAGCGCCGCGGTTCAGGATTTCGATGGCTTGTCGTAAGCACAAATTGAAAACCGCGATTGCAGCAGCCCTAGGGTAGGCACCCTCCCTCTCTAGTCGTTCGAGAAATAAGTTATCGTACAAGGTGTTTGTTTCCTTATCAAAACGCCAGCCACACAATAAAAGAGCCTTGTCTCTATCAGGTGACCTGCATCATTAAAAATCGCCAATGTAGTAAAATATGAATAAGTACGTTATACTTGTTTAACGCATTAACTGCCAGGCGATATTCGTAGAAGAATGGGACAGCGGGATTGAATTAGGCTACGCAGACACCTGAGAATTTGTCGTAATAATTACTCTCGAAAATACTGTCAAACTGTATGTTCACTTGAGAGCAGTCTGCAAATACTTACACCCGAATACAGATCTGAGAGCTAATAGAAGGTGCAGTCCTGCCACCTCTAACAGATAGAGTATTACCGAATGCGTGCCCATCGATCATTACGAGCCCCTCACTGTTAGATGGAGACCAGGCTCCAGAGTCATGATGATGGTATAGTCGGTCATATGATCAAAATTATGTGAAAAATGTGACAGTCAATGTGTTAAACGACGCTTGCCTATCGGACGATACCTGTATATTTTAGCCGTGTGATTCGATCCTATGTCAGACCATGGACGATGAATAAGTTCCGATTTTAGGAAGCCGTTACTCGAGTTCTGTTGGCTATCTAATTTCAGAACAGTTCTATGCAAGCAGTTGCGGACATTAAGTTATGTACTTAGAGGCGTTTCATTACGTACAATCGGATCGCGTTTTACCTTACACCGGGATGCTTATTGTCAGAGCTCGGTATCGTTCCATCTTCTACTAATGAACGACTTAAGTACAACCATTGCCACACGTTTTTCAGCGTATCGTTCTCAGCTAAATCCCCGTTCTGGGCTAACTCTGGCTAGTTCAATAAGTGAAGGTATGGTACATAAGCAATGAGCATGGTTGGATATTACGTAGTAACAGGCACGAAGTATACAAAAAGAATTACCAGTAGACCATACTCCGCCATAGCTCGAGTCTTCGTCAAAATGGAAATGTCATCTAATGATCTATAAATGCTGTCATTACTGCAAATGTATTTAAACGATTTCGAGGCATGATTCCATGCCAAATGAGATCGAGCAGACCAATTGACGGTAATTCGCTCGCAGACGGTATAGTCCGTCAGACCTTTGGAAAACAGTTGCAACTGCATGAACGATTGAGTCGCCAAATGTGTACATGCAAATTATAGATATGATAATGAGTCTACCTTGTTGGGAGATGGCCAATAATCGATTTATATGGGTCGGATGCCATGAAAAACTTACGGGACAGTGCCAGAGTGGGGCAACTGTCCTTTCTAAGGCTCCTGGTTCAGTATCCTCTCCTCCTCCAACTCCACAATGTTGTATATCATACAAATGCAATGCGACTATCGACAACATATTCATGAATAACCTGTATGCAATATAGCAACCCAACAACATCACACGCTTGTAAAACTTTACCTGAATCCTTTTGTAAAGCACCCAGTAGATTATGTCTTGTGGGACACCATAAAACTTTGGTTACCTGTCTGGCCTGAGGTAAAGTAAGTACAGGTTTCTCGAAACACCTTATGTCCCATATCGTTATTTGATTATCGACGTGCGAAACTAAATGATTACCGTTATGCGGATTTACAGATAAATTATACACTGCCTTTGTTGGCGCAACATTTACAACTTTGGCAGAATCTGCGTGAATTCAGGAATAACGAATTAAAGTGCATTGAGTCACATGCTTCCGTTAGCTTTGCTATTTTAAGATTTATACCTCGGAAGTCAACAATTTTTAACTGCTTGTTATTGGCTCCAACTACCAAACACTTCAGGTCATTCTGAAACCAGGCGAGTGAATGAATCACTTCTGAAACACCTAGTTCGGCAATTGGCCTATTAGAGTCTGTTTGAATAGTTCCATGGTGGTGCATCCTTTCGGAACCTGGACTCTTCACAATGTCCCACAAAAGAATGGAATGATCTGTTCGGTGCTTATCTAAACCGGACACTATTAGATTTGTATCTATTGGATTCCAAGCAACTGCATTGCACTGTCTGGCATGTTTTGGAGCTGGAATGCATCAAATTTTACGCAAAATCTTTGCAATTTAAAATTAAATTACAACACAATATTTTACCAAGTTCTCTGCCTGTTAAATTCTGTGAATCAAATACTGTTGGTCCAAAAGTACTTAGAACAACTTTTCCATTTGCCTGACCAACGGCCAGCAGTACATCTGGCTCTGGTTTATGGTATATGTCTATGCATTTCATATAATGGTGATTTGTATTTGTAGCAAGAAGATGAGCAACTGTGGAATCCGAAATCTTTAGGCCTGTGTTGATTGATAGATATACCATAATAAAGTAATATTTAATATTGTACAATGTTGATATCTCTAAGTAACGCACTTACATGATTGTCTGCTACTTTCCTTGGCATGACTAACTTCGTAAAGACATATTTCTGTTCCCCATGTAATGAATTTATTTGGATGAATAGGAGACCACTGTACATCAAGCTTTACGCTACTCATTTTGATCCTTCTTAAATGGCATTCCTCATGCACAGATTTAAGATGTGATATTTACCACAAACTTATCAACATTCATTCTGAGTGAGCCATCGTTTTCATAACAACGAGACGTTTTATTTGTGTCATAGCCAGAATTTGAATCTTGTATTTTCATTCAGTGCAAGATTTGATAGATGCTGACTGATGCTGACTGACGCTGAGTAGGTTAAAGCAGTCAATCACAGAAAACATAATGCCATCTAACAACAAACAGACCAAACATCAAGGTATCCTGCCATCTCTTTTGAGATCAAGCAACCATGATACCAACGAAAATTTGCCCCAAATCAATGGCGTCCTAATTGATCCTAATTCGAAAAGTCAACAATTCCAGGATCTAACGCAGTGTACGAACAAGTTTAACCGAACAAATTGCTAGGTGCACGATTTTATCAAGCTTCTAACGATGATCATCCGTAAGAAAATCCTACCACGAACACTCAGCGACTTCTTCTCTATGATCTTCATATTGACCATAGTACCGTTGCTATACTGGTTCGAATTGTGGGTGGTGCTACCGAATCTCTACGAGTATCAATCCGCACCTTACATCTTCCACTTCATCTTTGGGAACTTCATCATGCTAAACATAGTGGGCAATTTCACGTATGCCGTGCTCTACGACACCAGTATTCGGAGAGAGGTTATGCCGGTTAGTGCAGGCAGTACCAAGAAAGACTGGAGACTGTGTTCTGTCTGTGTAACATTGGCGCCGCCTCGGTCCTGGCACTGCTCGACGTGCGACGTTTGCATTTTGAAAAGGGACCATCACTGCATATTCACTGGTTGTTGTGTCGGGCAATTTAATCATCGCTACTTTCTCATGTTCCTCTTCTACTTGTTCGTCGCAACGACCTACGCATTCTGTTACAACAACTTCTTCATCTGGAGTAGGATCACCTTTGATTTCCCCATGTCATTGGTTAAGATCGTCTTCCCACTGGCCATATTTGTCTTTGGCTTCGACGGGTCTATTGATCAGTTTTACTTATTACTTTATATAGTGTCAGCAGTTGGAATGCTATATACCGGTGTTCTTTTGGTGTATCACTTCAGACTAGTCATTTGCGGTAGTGTCGCTGCTGAAAGTAATAAGAGAAACTTTACTTATAATCTGGGATGGAAGCAGAATGTGAAGGAGGTTTTAGGTGAAAGGTGGTATTTAGCTTGGTTCCTTCCTTACTTCAAATCTTCTCTACCTCATGATGGCATTGCATGGGACACTGTACATACGTGGCAACTTAATGGGGGAAAAACTAGATAAGTGATGCTCTATCATCAATGTTTACATTTGTACATATTTTATAATTTACTGTGTACATTCTTGAATATTGCATTTTTATGCAAGTTTTATTATTACTTGTATCAATGTATATACTATGTGTATATGAAACTGGAAATACTTTACTACTTTTGGTAAGTACTCTGCCAGTCAGTCAAATTGAACAACGTTGTGTAAGGGTATGTTAGAACTAAGGGTGCATAGGGTGCATTCTATGGTATTTACAATAAAATTCTTTATTATCCTAGAAAAAGCATAATTTCAAATACAACCTGAATACAATATTAAATCATATTTCATAAAGAAAAATATATTTTAAGTGTGATCACAAAGTACTCATATTCTGGGTTGAGTTGCACGTTTTTTAATTTAATTGAAGTTTTAAGCAAGCATTCGCTAACTATAAGGAGTGTCAACCTTATGTTATTATTTACAAAATGGAAGATAATTAGTCATTCACTTTCACGGGATTGTCACAACTTTAATTTAGTAATTGTTCATTTTAGTCCGAAATGGATATTCAGCAAATGCTGATTTATGCTGTTAAGAAAACACATAAGCAAGGTTCTTGCATTGAACAACAATAAATTGCACCTAGAGTAAATCATTAAGGTCTATACTGCCAGGTAAAGAAGCACTAAAACCTGAGTGTTTTCTATCGATTTATACAAAATTCAATTTTGGAACTATTGCGAGTATTGCACGTTGTGCACGTATGATGCATGGGAGAGTTAGTTTCGTAAAAAGATCGTAAATAAATAAACTACCGCGAATGGGTAATCGTTGCGTTCAAGGCCGGCGTTCGTTGTAAGGAAATAAAACCATGCATCCGTATGTTTTGCTCACTCAAAAATCTTACGTTAATGTATGTAATAAAATCTATATGCAGTATATACAACAGACATATATACAATGTTATTCCTGACATCCAATCTCAGTATGTTCTTGTCTTTTAGAATTATCACTATTATGCCGACCTCTCAGTTTATACTTTTCCCAGTAAAGCGACGTACGCTTTTTTCCGGTACGATCGCTTCACGGCAAACTTGATACAAACTAATATGAGTATTGCGGCGGACGTTACGTACAACAGTACACAGATGCTTATATCGAATATGGTAAAATCCCAACCGAGTCGCTTAAGATTAGATTTACTCATCGCCAGCCTCTCCTGTCTCACTTTCTCTCCACCGCTGTTCTCCGCGTGTCTGTCACTCGAGCTTTTATAATTTATTCCCGCGTAGCTGTACTTCTTTTTCAGATAGCGCAGCACCTGTGTTTCGTTCCACGTGCCGTTTTTATATCTGCACGATGGACAATGCTCTACCGATGGGTACTGTATCTTCTGATGTTCCGGGTCTTCCGTATTGTCACCTGACAATCTGGCGTTCACCTCGTTGTGCGCTTTCCACAACCAAAGAATATTCTCGTCGCCACTGCGAACGTCGAATATTTTATTCTTTGCCGCCATATCAACGAAATGTTTCGCGCATTCAGCACAGCCGAAGAAGTGTTTTATGTAACCATGCATAGCTTTCAATACTTCCACGGAATTGTAATCGGGTTTGTCCCTATATTGCATCGCGAAGTTCACGGTCAGCATATGGAACATTGTCCAAAGGCCGCAAGGATATCCTCTGTATGTTCCTTTGCTACCCTTACAACCTATCCACTGCCCTTGGCCGGAATAAACTGGCGCCATTTCTTCTTCTGCGGACCTCACTACCTGAATAAATTCTTCACCCGATATTCTGTCCTTCTTAATGACTATTTGACGAATAACGTCTAGGAACACGCCACTGTGTCGCATCGGAAAGTAAGAAGCAAGTACATTTATGTACATTTTCAATGCCTCCATTTTCGATCCTTCTATATGTTTCGACAAAGGTATCTCGTGATTGATTGAATATCTCAATGTATTCTCTATATCTAACTGGTATAAATAATCTTCTGCGACAGAAGTTTGAACAGTTTGATCGTGTGGTTGTTGAGGACTCTCAGTTACTTTTACGTCAGGTAGCATTATTGACTCATCTACAGTTATGCCGTTTGATTTAATGTACTCTTTGATTGTACCTCTGACACCCTCTCTGGTTGCCATTCTAATGTGTAGCTGCTTTTGTGAGTCATTACGGTTGAAGACAATTAGACTGGGAAACTTGTTGATTTTGTTCATCACACAAAGTAACTCATTTTCAGAAGTTACTCTTCTTATTTGCAGGCTTGTCTGTCCATAGAAATCTAAGATGATCTCTGTCCCTAAGTGAGAATCTGCATTCTCAAATATTAGAAAGAAGTATTGTACACTAGGGGTGACTGCTTTCCAAATATCTTTTATCTCTACATTTCTGTAAGGAAGGCAATAAGGAAACATTATACTTAATACTGATAATCTTGATACTTAAGAACCGTGATATGGATACCTTCAACCAACATCACACATACCTGTACGGTGTGATATTAGGCCAAGTTAGTCCTCGCCCTTCCTGTTGCTCCTTTTCTAATCTATCTATCAAATTATGTCTTACACCGTCAACATTATCACCTTTTTCTACAGTTATACCCAAGGATGAGGGATGAGCGTTGACAGAAAAATATTTCAGCATAGGATAGTGCATTATCTCGTACTCGCGACAAATTGGATTGTTATCATCATCAGCGCAATCTATGGCTGCGACCACTACAATGCTCCTCCAATCTAGAAAAACGTATACACGTAACAGCATACTACCTTCCCATCATCAGCTCTCTTGTTACAATCATTCAGTTCGTCTAATCTCTCGTTCGGCAGACACGAACATCCTATTACGATAATGGCATGTTGATAGTGATATCATACAGGACACTTACTGTAAATGTCATTGGCTAGACTTTTCCAAATAGGGGCAAAGCGGAAGCAGAAGCCACACCAGCTATTATAAAATTCAACCAGCCAGCCTCTTGTGTCACCGTAGACGCTCGATTTAAAGTTAGTCGCGTTCAGTATCACTATATTGTCACTTGCGTTATACAATCCCTGGCCGGATAACAAACTCTGATACTGATCCTTTTGCACAGCGGCCGCTGCAACATTATTAACTGCTATTGTGCTCAACAAACATATCCTGGCTACCACTGCGGCCGGTCCCAATTGTTGCATGTTGCTCTGTTTACTAATATCTAACCTTCGTTCAACTTCTACCGTTCAGAATCTTCGGTGACAGCGAGCGCGTACAAAATTGACGCTGAGAATTTTCATGGAAACGTCGTGATTTCCGGCCAATGATAGTGTCGAGAATTTGCGCGCTGGGATTTGGTGCTCGAGCATGAGGGCGTCATTCCGTTGGAGTGGGGACATCATCACGAACAATTGAAGCGTGTTGCGATAAAGTTTAATCGTCGGACATTAAAATATGTTATGTCTTTTACGTAATATCACGTTTGACTGGCTTTATCCGTTACAGGAAAATCCCAGGGTCGTTCACTATGGCATGCTTTTACTAAGGAACCTTGCGTATTATTTACAATTTTAAAAACATCAAATCTGCTGCTGAAGCTATTAAGAGATAAGGGTAATTATGCATCAAGTTGCGCAATAGATAACTACAGATTAGTTGTAACAATGTTTATATAGAGAAGGTAGACTATGCTTTTATTATTATTATTTACTAGACATACGAAGAGAATACTCGTAGACAATGCTCATATTAAAAGCAATATTTATTCATCCTTTACTATGAGCTAGGTGATGCATCCCTATATAAAAATTAAAACAGAGTCAGGAATCTTGTTTAAGGAAATCTGTGGAGGTGTTAGGATGGTGGAGGGACGGGGGACGTTTGGGGGATGTCAGTATGCGTTTTTATCTTTATTTCATATAAGTCTCTAAAGTCAGTGGATATATATGCATATGTATATATACCATATGTAACCAAACCAACTGATAAAGAATATGATCAGTATAAACCTTGGAGCACCTTTAATACGCTCTTCCCTCTACTTATAAAAGATTTTCGATGCGTCTTGAACATTTTCTGAAACGTTCGGCCAGTTTCACCCCCAACCGCACCAAACTTGTTCCAGGTCGGGGGTCTGACGGTCAACGATTCTGAGACTCTGTCTTGAGGCTTGCTTTACAGACTGCTTGCAGTTCTTCTAGGCTTGAGACTTCTCAGCCGGAAATGATAGCGATTCGGATCATATTCTTTGTCACAAGCGCAATAAAACCCTTCAGATCTTCAAGAATATTCAGAAGCAAGACAAACACGTGTCTTCAGTAAACTCTTGTCTTCGACTTTTCAAAACTTTTCATTTTTTCAAGTGTTCAAACTTCAAACTTCCCTCTATCATCCAATACCTCTTGATTCAAAACCTTATAAACAAACAAACAGGTTAGAGAACTTACTTCTAAGTTTTCAGGTTTATTTTTTTTCTTATAAACGTCTAGGAATACCACATTTTCCAGAGAATATACCACCCCCTCTTTTTTTTGTGTCGGGTGGTATATACTGTCAAATGGCTGGAATACAACTTGAAGCAAAAATCGATAAATACTCAAAAGTAAAATGAAAAACTCAATTATATTCCAACCTTCACATGTTAGCCATATATCGTTATAATTAACTTAAACTTTATCTTCATAATACGACAATAGTCCGCGAAAAATGGACGATCGGCTTCTTATGAAAATAAGGTTTCGTGTCCATTCCAACCTTACTGCTTTCTCTGTGCAAAAGGTGCCCTTAAACCACCCTCGCACATCTTTGTCTCAAAGTTATTTCATCAAATTGATATTGTACAATATCGTAACTTAAATGCTCGTATTATTAATTGCAGTACAGTGCAGAATTGGGTAAGGTAAGAATAGTCGTGAGAATGTAGCGTTTGCATTTTTTGACCCAGTACAGTATAGTTAGAAGAAATTTGGGGGTCAATAGGGTCCAGTCACACAAATGGCTCCCAAACACCTGGCCTTCTCGCATCACACTCGTGTCTCACTTAATATCGACCTGAAATTCATTAAGCAACAAAAACCATGATTGTTTGACCCCGGGGTGTGCTTACTGTTTACTACCGTACGATTTTTATTGGATGCATTTTGTTGATGCTCCCATCTCTTCCACACTTCGCTAACATTTTCAAATACTTACTCTCAATCGATTCAAAACATTCGTACCAAATATAAGCGGTCTACGAAAATATGAATCTAGCCGAGAAAGAGAGGAAAGCTTGCCGTTCGAGATTGCTCACTCTTTTCTTTTCGGTTGCTTATTCCTGGTAAGGATATATGGTGTACCGGCTCGTACCCGTGAATTTTTGAGTGGTCCGCATAAATATGTTAAATAAACATGGATGCTTATGTACAGGATGACGCTGTAATTTTCCTGTTCTTCACTCTCACATTTATACCATTATCGATTGTTGCAAACAGATGTCAAGATCCACAATTTTCAAACATGAGGTTGATAAAGTGGCAACACACCAAATTCTAAAACGTAACGCTATACAGCTACCAAGTAGAAACTTTATCAACAGGAACAAAAAGACAAGTCTAAAGAACTAACGAGAGTACGATCGATGTACATTTGCCCGTGATACTTTATAAAACATGAAAGTATCTGCTCTGTAAATCTTGGAAGAACATTTGTATATGGTGGATTTTGCATACGTGAGTCCAACAGAATATACTGAAAACGTGGTTTTAAAATCGTGATGGTCTCCCATCACAGATTTTCACATATATTTGTGCAGCGTTGCATTGCGGAAAAGACGATGAATTATACAGTATCGGACCAATAAGCTTGCTGATCGTTCGTTCCTTATTGGAAATGAAACGTGAAGTGAGAAGTGCACCACATGATATAAATTTCAAAGGAGACACATATCCATGTAGACAGCTTATGTAGTATTAATAGGGTTGTGCACAAATGATACTTCCGACAAACGTATAACGACAGACATTTCGAGACATTTTACGCTGTCGCGCTTATATCAAGACTTAAGGTAAAAGCGGAACTGAGAACTTACGTGGGGAGTAGGAGCGTGATCTCGACCTGTCGTACCGCGAACGACGCCGGCCGTAATATGGACTCGGCGAACGTCTGTAGCTTCCTCTGTAACTGCTCCTGTAACATTTTCACGCATTTTCAATCGTGCACACGACTCATATTGTACAAAGCAATGCATCGCTATAAGAGTAACAGCATGTATTCCGTGGGATGTACTATTTATACAGGGTGATTCGAAAATAAGTCGCCGAGATTTGGGAGCGCACTCTATTCATCTTGAGAACAAAAGAAAGGTCCTCTGGTCGTGATGGTACGGAGATGATTCTTTCTTCCGATTTGTTTACTCACATGTAGTTCCTCAAAATGATCGACATCGGAGTATCATAGAATAAGGAGTCGTTATGATACGATAATGAACCGTTTCAGTACCTATGAGCACGGCACCTTGTCCGTCCTCAAGTTGAGCAGAATACGCTCTCAACGCTTGGTGACCTATTCTGGGATCAGCCTATATGTCGAAATAATATATCAACGGAATTATACTAACTCTCTTCGTCTGGGCCCATCCCACCCTCTGTCGTGTAGGTGCGTTGGTTTACCCATATAAATTCCTGGGGTGGGTGTATGGGCACGTTGTGTGATGGAAAAGTCTACCCTTATCCGCCGACTATCAATTTCCATTCCTGTGCACTGTTCCTTCGCTGCCTTAGCGTCCTCAGATGACTCGAAGTACACAAAGCAGAATCCTCGTGAACGTCCAGTCTGGAAGGCAAGATTGCTGGTATTAGTAAGATGTTCAAACATGAACGAAAAATAAATCTTTAGATACATAATGTTGTAGCCAGACGCCTTTGACATAACACATATTCTTCCAAAGCGTACGTTCTAAATATCTGGCAAATTTCTGTTCCCCTTTACATAGAAATGCCGCTGGGGTACTATTAAAAAGATACATTTTTCCATATGTTCTCTGTATTCAAAATCTTAATACCTTTGCGTCGATAACAACTTGCACGCGCTCAACTGGGCCGTATTTGTTGAAGATGTGAAGAATCTGTTGCTCAGTTGTGAATATGGAAAGCCCAAAGACCCCTAGACATCTGGAAGGACAAGGGTTGTCACGGTTGCCAACATGTCGCCTCCTAGACGACATTGGACTTCTGGAGTGGGATCTGAACAAATTCCTGTCCCTTTCACGAGAATAACGCGAACGAGAGTAGGATCTGGACCTGCTACGCGAATAACGGCCTCCCCTGTACGGCGATCGACTTCTGCTTCTGCTACTCCCATGGTGTCCGGCACTGGTGTACTTGCTGCTGCGGTAGGATTTACGCCCCCTCGACACTGAACGACTCCTTGATCTTGAATATTCCTTTATTGGCCTGTGAGATTCCTTTCGTTCTCGAGACTTCCTGGATCTAGAGTGTGATCTTGAGTCTCTCAAGCCTCCGTCTGCTGTTCTAGGCCTCCTGGGACTCGCGCTCCGACTACCACTTCTCTGAATATTTCATAAAAATTACATTTACTATTGAGCCATCTTCATTCTCGACGTACAGCCACACCATGTGTATGTTTTGCCGACAACAGGGACATCAATGTTATTCATCTGTTTACTCTTGCTCCAAAATGGTTACTATATTTTTTTGGTACTAACACAATATAGTAGTCGCAGTTACATTGTAGCATGGCATTTTGAATAGTTGGGACGCTAAACTGTAGCGCGAGAAACGGGAAAAGCAGTTTATGCACGTTTCGAGACAATGGCAGAGAAAAACCGATATCCTTATAAGGAATAGCTTAACCTTCTCAGAGAGCTAAGCCATTCTGTACAAAGTTTGCGCCCATATCAGCATCATCATGGAACATGCAAGTCAGTGTTACGATTGTTATTCATACAATCGTTGGTCGATCGCGTGCGAAAGAATCGCAATAAACAGGAAGTAAACGGAAAGGAGCGAGCGACATTGCGAATCGATAATGGTTGACCCAACCGCATGTCGTCACAATTGCCGCACGCAGACAATTTATGTTAACAACCGACAAAATATCGTTGCAGGGATGCCGCTTACCTTGATGTCGCTCATTGTGGACTTTCCGGCTACGAACTATTTTGATTAAATGTACGAAAAACAACAGCGGAGTGCAGTTTTCACAGGGAAGATAAGTCGTGTGGCGTCGTCGTACAATAATGGCGCACGATGCCAGAGACTTTCGGGCGTTTCAGCGGGCAACGGCGAAACGGAAATGGTGATCTATACAACAAACGAAGGAAATCACCATCTCCGCGGTTGCTAAGTAACGACCAGCCGGATTGGTCGGCGCATTTCGAACGCCGGAGAGCGGGAAAGCTTTAAACATACGAACATCTTTGAGTGTTCTCGGGGAAACGGTCCGTAAAGATACATTTATCCATTTATGTGCTAGTTAGTGATGTTTTTGTAGTACTGTATATTGTATATGTGACATATTATGTCACAATGAAAGTCTAAAATTCGGTAATTGTACCAATGAATTGTACACATTCATTAGTCATTATTTATATTATAGTGAAAGCGTTGAACGTATGCGCTCGCTTATGTTGAAAAATATAATGTCAATGCTTCACTCGACGGAAAACGCGGGTTATTTAAATTTGTTGTTATATGTACATGCATGCGCTAGTAAATATCTACAATTACTGAATTTCAAGCTTATACTGTGACACATACATATACTAAAAGCTTTCGACAAAGCTTAGACAAAAAACGAATATGTTCACTATTCATTGGAAAGTGATAGTGAGCTATGTTGAAAATGACTGACAAGAAGAGACCACGGTTGATAATAACTTGAGTTTATGTACTAGCAGCGTCTCCATTTATTCAAAATATAGAATAATGGATCGTGTTGGGAACCTTAACTTTTACTTTACACACATCCTCACTCTCGCATACAAAGTAACATTTGAATGCGCATCAATGTCAGGCACACAAATTTCGATCGATTCCCATATCTGTGCATTTGAAATCTCACGATTTCCCCGCAACTTCCGCGGCATTTCAACAGCCGCAAAGGCGACCTCAACGTCGCAACGGTGGCGGCCCCACTCTGGAGCGAAGCTGAGCGAAACGAAAGAAGAACGTCAGTGGCGACGGCGGCGATCCGCAACAATGTCGGACTTCGCCTTTACTTCGAACGTCGACGCGTGTGCTAGCGATCCTTCCAACGTCCCACGACGATAGCCAAAAAAGCCCCACGCAGAAAGCTTTGCAACTAGTCGACCGACGCGGCGAGCATCAGAATCCGCGTACTCACCCTCGTCGATCGAACGTCCACCGCGCGAGACGTTTTAATTTTGGGCAACTGGTGTGACGTTCGTGTGTCATTGACTCGGGTCGACGAAGTGTCAAAATCCCTCTCTCTCTCTCTCTCTCCCTCCCCTCTCCTTTCCGCCTCTATCTAACTCTCTCTCCTGTTGTTTTTTTCTACCCAACGTCAGCGTTCTCCATCCAGGAATCGTCCCGCAAGCGACCTTATTTTTCCAACGTCAGATTCTGAGCCCTGAACAACGCGACACGGACCGAGGTGTCTTTGTGCCTCGAGAGTGCTCGAGAGCGATTCAGAGGGCCGTGTGTGTATCCCTGGGGCTGCACATGTGCCGAGGAGCGGAGGAGATGTACGTGACGCCACTGTCTTCTTTGTTTTTCTTTTGTCGAACGCGACAGCGATACGCGAGCCTTGCCGTACTCGCGAGCCTGGACACTGTTGTTTAGGTGTCGCGCGATATGTATCTCGCCAATGTCATGTGCTGTCTCGCGAGTCTCTCGTCGACGCTGTGCGTGTCTACCTGGGATAAGTTTTGAGGAGGAGTACGCGTACAGACGAACATCGGGGGAGGCTCGCGCGGAGTCGCCATTAATTATTAACCCGCCGTCAGATATTCGGGATTTTTTTCGACGTTGCTATGTCTTGGTTTTCGAGTTTCTGACGGACGGTACACTGGTTGTCTGTGATATATACGAGGGAGTCTGAAGGCGCACGCACACATGCACACGGCCGTCCGGTGAGTGTGTGTCTCCTGTGACATAATAAAAATGCGAAATTTTATTATGTATTCGTCTTGTCTTATGTAATTCAACGGAGAACACATCTGTGCTGCACCAATTAGTCTGCACTGGTGTGGCTCTTTTATGAAACGTCAAGTGTCGGAGCCTGTGTTCTGCCTGATCGGATGGATTCTTGGTGTTGATCGTACTTATGGATTTTCTTTTGCCTCTTTTGCATTGACACAAGTTTCGACACGCTTTCAGGATGACACACGACTTTTAATGGCTGTAAGCGGAACTGCTTGCAAACGCACGTCGTACATCATGGTACCGGTAGAGGCGACTGATCAGGATTTGGCACGGATGGACCTTGACGAAGCTTCTCATCAGTGATCGCAACTTCAGCGAGGCCGGAGAGTGATGCCAGTGCATCAGATCAATGTTAATCCGCCAGACTGGCAACCACCTCTGTCACTCGGTCCTTCTTCTAACAACAGTCCTACGAATGGGGACGGACTACCGGAATGGACACCACAGGTAGACTCCACTATATCGACTTTGCCCAATTTTTAAGTTACATGCCCTTAGAGTTATAACAACTTTTACCTTGAACATTTGCTGCATACGTGTTGGGCGTGCATATTGTAAAAAAAAATGCCTGAATCGCAAAGGAGTCCGAAAATAAAGTCGGAAATGGATCAGTTTGACCTTAGCTCATGCTATGCCAAAATAACTACACATATAGCAAAGCTCGCGGAAAATTTGCTTAGAACCAAAACGCTCGCGAGCCACCGCAAATTGTACGTTGCTGACGTGACACGTTTTATGCGATAATAGATGTAATTTTGCAGGATTCGGCGTATGCGACGGTTGTCACGATCATACCGGACCATTGCCATTCCTCCGTGAGCACGTTGTCGTCCAGCAATCACGATATATGTCGGTAAGTTCTCATGGTCAATCTGGCCGTACAATATTTATTTTAAATAAGATTCTGTTTGTACCTAACATCCGGAATTCACAAAAAAACATTACATCGAATTTTTTATATTATGCACAGGATCTGTCACTGTGAAGGTGAAGAAGGTGCTCCATTGTTGGCGCCTTGCTACTGCAGTGGTAGTTTGCGCTATGTACATCAGGCTTGCCTTCAGCAGTGGATAAAGGCTTCGGACACACGTGCTTGTGAACTATGCAAATTCACGTTCATCATGCACGCGAAAACAAAACCTTTTTGCGAGGTAATGTCGCCTTATGTACTAATACAGTGATGGGCATATATTTACGAGCGTGACTTATGAACTTGTCCAAAGGCTCAAAAGTTTTTGCAGCAGTTTCTATATTCAGTAATGGATCGATTGTACATATATACCCTATCGGACATAAGTACGTACCACACAGCAGTTCTCCTACAAACTTTGTCAGCGTTTTACTTTCAATGCAGTTATGTTTTGTTTACTATGTTGATCTTATACGTAAATAGCGTGTTTTTAATAATTGAAGACAATTTTTGCAAATGCGCATTTTTATATATAGTTATAAACAATTAAAAACCGGACGCAGTGCTATTAGATTATGGTGGTGATAGATATATGTATGGAAAAATTGAGGTAACAATTTGAGAAATCACTCGCTTTCTATTAAACGTCTATTTGAGATAGAAGGAAACACTTGTCCTCGTATTACGTCATCAGAAGCGTGCATAAGTATATAGCCCGAAACTGGATGTTACGTGTTGAAACGAGAAAAACCTGGACACCGTTCTGTTACGTGAATCTTGGATTTGCAGTGGGAAAAACTTGAAATGTCTGCTCTCGAAGTACGCAAACTATGGTGCGCAGTTACGTTTCACGCAGTGGCTGCTCTTTGCGTCGCCTGGTCCTTGTACGTTCTTGTTGAACGTTCCGTCGAAGAGGCACGGCGGGGATTGGTGGACTGGTCGTTCTGGACCAAACTCATCGTGGTCGTGATCGGCTCCACGGGGGGACTAGTTTTTATGTATATTCAATGCAAATCGTACATTACGCTGTGCAGAAAGTGGCGAGCGTTTAACAGGTAATACTTTCGCAATATTGGCAATTTTGCTCGAGCAATGGTGAATTGCTCGAATATTTTGAGTAGCTCAAGCGTTCGAGGATACTTTGGTAGTTCGGTCCACTAAAATTGTACAAAGTTGGATTAACTCGATTCCAATCGAACAGTGCATGAGAACTGACCCTATGTAACTCATTAACGCTTCAAAATAATGTACCATATTCCTACGTTCATATATATTTTCGTGTGTAATCCGTGAAGGATCACCGCCATATGCATTTTTTGAAAGATCGTAAAGTGCTCCTCGCCACCATATTAACATTTAATTTACACGTTAGTCGTGGCACATACGCCAGCTTCATCCTCTACTAGTCACCTTCATCTTAAACTTTATACTCAGAACGAAAGAATGTCGATTGCTAAGGTGTTTGAGCTCGTGCGACGAATGCCGAAAAATCCGGGGAACGCTTTTCCTGTTCCAGAGTGATATTTATTCAGAACGCTCCCGAGAAAGTGGTGCTTCCTCCCTCGCCCACGGACTCTTTGAGAGAAGTGACGCTGCCTCTGAAAGATCCGACTGCCTCGATGCCAGAGCTCAATCGTACGCTATTACCCCGCACCATAGACCCTCCCTGTGCCTCGCAGATGGTGAAGCCAGCCGACTCTGCCTCACCGGCGCAGAGACATGACGCTCAACTGAAACTTTACGTATTCGACAAACTATCCTCGTCCGAGGACAACCTATAGTATACCGGAATATGGCCGCCGCCGCCGCCTCCGCATGCGAAAGTGTTTCTTCGTCAGAAGAAGGGCAGAAAGAAAAGGGACGGGCAACAGCAGCACGCCTTTTCGGGAAATGATCGGTGATACTAGACTATATCCTTTTTGAAGCCGTCGATTATTGCGTCCTTTACAGGAGCATCCTTTATTCGGAACTTAGTACTTCAGTGCTTACGTTTTGACAATGGGGTAGCAAGAGTGTTTTCGGCGGGGTGTCTGCTTGCGACCGCCTCGCACTTTATCAGACAATTGTGTACATAATTATTGTATCTGTGATGTTATTAAATAAACTTTACCATATTTAAATGTTGGGGGTCATGAGGGTTGACGGTGGTGGGGTGGACGTATGTATGTGCCGATGGTTAAGAATGTGTGCTAAGTAAAAGATTTGGAAAAATTGAATTTTGATTTATATTTTAATGTAAATCGGGGCATTACAAATTCAGTGAAGCAATTCTTTTTTTGTAAGATTTTTTACTTCCACCGTTTTCATCGGCACTTATGCAACAAAGGATTTTGGTATCTTTGTGAGATGGTTGTTTCTCTGCGTTGGTGAAGGAAATGACAAGTTGTATCGCAGTTTGAATTCAAACGATGCGCGAAAAACAGAAACTGCTTGTCCAATAGCTTTCGCGCTGCGCGCGCATTTGTCAATTTGCTTGTCCGCATTCATACAAAGTATATAAACTAATAACCTACTAATCACGTTGAATAATAAAAGTTTCGAGCGACTTCGAATGTCATTCGAGATCGGCGATTCACAAGAATCTCCAAAGTATCAACAATTGTGCAAACTCTAAACAATAACAAGAGAACGGCATCATGGGATGCCACGTGGTTGTACGTACACAGAGATTTGAAAGTGCCGCGCCGACGATCAATGAATTGGCTGCGCATTAGCATAGCAAATCAGTATCGCCCTGCGCATTGAGAGGCGCGCGTCACCGCAGCTGATCCGCTACATTCACGTTTCCAATCTCAACGCGACACTAAGCTCCCGAACAATGCTCACCTCACGGTGCGTGTCTGCCGCCGCCGTCCATTTCTCTAAACAGTTGGTAGAATTTGTGCGTTCGGTGTGCGTGCGGTAGTTTCGCCGAACGACGACGGCGTCCGTTCCGCTGGCAACAGAATCCGAGAAACGACAGGACGGTGGACGTGTTTTGTCAGGATCAGCGATCGTTTTCCATTACGGTCCGTGAACTACGCACAGGAGTCTACGACGAGTTTATCAGCCTCGAACGAGAGAAGCTCATAATACGAGACGCGAACGGACGAGCGAAGGAGAGAGAGAAAGAGAGTGAGTGAGGAAGAGAAGAAGAACGAATAGACGGGAGAACGGAACGGAAAGAAGAAGAGCGAGAAGCGTGCATTGGAGCGGGGGGGTATAGGGGAGCAGAGTGCGTGTGAGAGAAAGAGAGAGGGATACAGAAGTGAGCGAGAGAGAGGAAAAAGGAAGGGTGAGAAGAGGGTACACTCCTCGCCCCCGCTTCCTATTCTCTGACCCCTTGAACTTGCCGCGAAATTTTTCATTACCGCCTGTACCCTCGCACGGGCGTCCACACGCACACAACGACGACGACGCCAGGGCGACGTTTCACCTACAACGGCGGTGAGGAAAGCTTGTTCAACCCTGTGCGCACCCCTCGACGAAAAGTCCGCGCCGAGGCGCCTGGGCCCTGCGTGTGCGTGCGTGCGTGTGTGTGTGCGCGCGTGCGTGAGCTGCGTGCGTGCGTACGTACATACGTGCGTACGGCTCTTCCTTCGTCTTTCTGGCGTAGGAGGAAGCAGAGTAGTGGCGAGGACGGTATATAGGTAGCCGTGGAAATTACGGAAGAGGCAGCGGGTAGGTTAAGGGGACGACGTGGCGGAGAGGGAAGTGGTGGGAGGCAGGGAATCGGACCATCGTCGTCGTCGTCGTCGTCTATCATCACGATGAAGCTCGTCGACCACGTGGTGAGGAGCTTTAAGGTGGCGAAGGTTTTCCGCGAGAATTCCGATCGGATAAACAGCATCGACTTCTCGCCCAATGGCGACACGCTGATCTCGTGTTCCGAGGACGATCAGATAGTGATATACGACTGCGAGAAGGGCACGCAGGTACGCACGGTCAATTCCAAGAAGTACGGCGTTGACCTGATCCACTTCACCCATGCGAAGAATACTGCGATACATAGTAGTACCAAGATTGACGACACCATTCGATACCTGAGTCTGCACGACAACAAGTACATTCGGTACTTCCCAGGGCATACCAAGAAGGTTGTGTCTCTGTGCATCAGTCCGATCGAGGACACCTTCCTGTCAGGCTCGTTGGACAAGTCGCTCCGACTATGGGACCTTCGCTCTCCAAATTGTCATGGCGTGATGAACGTGTCAGGTCGTCCTGTGGCGGCATATGATCCGGAAGGTTTGATCTTTGCAGCTGGCGTTAACTCTGAGAGTATCAAACTTTATGATTTGCGCAGCTTCGACAAGGGTCCCTTTGTGACGTTCAAGCAATCACAGGAGAAGGAGTGCGACTGGACAGGGCTGAAATTCAGCAGAGACGGAAAGACGATCCTCATATCAACCAATGG
This sequence comes from Priocnemis perturbator, assembly GCA_963942575.1. Classification (NCBI taxonomy): domain Eukaryota; kingdom Metazoa; phylum Arthropoda; class Insecta; order Hymenoptera; family Pompilidae; genus Priocnemis; species Priocnemis perturbator. The sequence continues at coordinate 10,012,183 of OZ012656.1, forward strand.
CAGCACCATTCGTCTGATAGACGCTTTCCATGGCACGCCTCTACAGACATTTGCTGGCTATCTCAACAACAAGGGTATTGCAATTGAAGCCAGCTTCAGTCCTGACTCGCAGTTCGTTTTCAGTGGCTCGACGGACGGCAGGGTTCACGTGTGGAATGCAGAGACTGGATACAAAGTGTGCGTCCTTAACGGTGATCATCCTGCACCAGTGCAGTGCATTCAGTTTAATCCCAAGTACATGATGCTGGCATCAGCTTGCACCAACATGGCTTTCTGGCTCCCGACCGTCGATGAGAGCGCATAAAACCCTTGAAAGCGACGCAGGGCGACGCTCGCGTGGAATCACGTGCGATCTACACGATGGAGAGCTGAATATGACAGCACAGGTCAAGGATATAGCGGCGACGTTTGTGGGGATGATGACGACAAGAATGACAGCAACGATAGAAGCAGGAGTGTCGTTGGTCGTCAGAGTGAAGAAAATAACGACCGACGTATGAGACGCCGGCGTAGGGACACAGAACCTGGGGAGGATCATCAATGAATATCGTCAATCAGAATCGTTGGCCACGCATTATGTTCCGACCGTTGCGATCATCCTGACCGCGAACGTGGACCGAACGTTCACAGTATGCTTTTTGTACGCGATTCACGTATCGCGGATTATCGTCCACGTCGTCCTCGTCGTCATGTACTTTTTTTGTGGCGCGATGAACGCGACCATCGTCATTAACTTCCGTCGCTATTTAAGAGCCATGCTTGGCAAACACGCGATCCCGCGCAATCTCCCGCATCTCAAGGTATACTAAACGCCACTAGTATTCTGATGTGTCATCTAATGTACATAGTTTCTTGCCGTGTACCTGTGTCTAGCGTTTAACAATACGAATGTTTTACCGCACGTCGAAGGACGTTCTTGTCGTACACGTATCACCATTCGGTTTTTGTCATGATCGAGTTTCGATGTCAAGCGTTTTTATTTCCCGATCAGGACACAACGGGTGTCACGCGACGAAGAGTCTTGTTTGTTTTTTTTGTCACAGTTGTTGAGATCGTCGAATTCGAGTTATCATTGTCAGGCAATTTGATCAGTTCTAAACGGTGATACGTACGAGACAGAGTTATTACATACGTAGATATCTGACTAGCCGCCGCGATCATCGTTTTGACATTCGTAGGGTTCAGGAAGTGAGATGAATTCGAGCGTCGTCGAAGTTTGACACACGAAGAAGCCCAACTATGTACAGGATGCATCGATTGAAGAGAGTCATAATGGATTTTTCTTATGACGAATCCGTCTGAGCGTACGATCGCGTCGATTGTGAAATTAACGAGTGTACGTCGGCGAAGTTTGCGCAGAGGGAGAGAAAAAGTAAATGTGACTTTCTTTCGAATACGAAGCAGGACCAAATTTTCAACGTATATTCTCGCTTCGAGTGCGTCAACCGAATTCTCCGTTAGACACTTTGCATTCATCATCCACGTTACTAATATGCCCGAAAGGCAGAAGGAGATTCATTCGGTCTTATCGTTCATAGGGATGCTACGAACATATAATGAGAACACCGTCGATGAGGGTGGGGGGGAAAAAAGCATACTTTGAGGCGCGACGGTTCATTGTTAACAGGACACAGATGGTTATCGAGCATTTGCATAACGCGTGTTGAGGGTGCTTGTCGCGCGGTGACGGTTATAGCAGTATCAATCGTAAAGGGAAACAGCAAATGCAATGGTCTCTGTAGTGGAAAACGAAAGATTCAAAGGCAACACACCCAACAGCAGCGAGCGGAATGCAAGAGCGACAGCGGAACCCGTACGCGCGCGAAAATTGACGTTACTTTCGCCGATAGTGATTTTGTATTTCAAACATTTGCGAAAGTATCGAAGGACGAATGAGCGAGGAATGGTACGCGTAGCTACGTTTGCTCGTATAAATCGCGCGCGCACGATCGCTGCGGAACAGTCGACGAAACTCTTAATTCCGGCTGTCCGATGCGCGTCGTCCGGCGCTTGCACACCTTATGGCACGTCACAATAGTTCCAATATCGTTATTTAATGTACACGCGCGCCCCGAGATAACCGGCAAACCGGCCGAGAAGACTTTCTATAGAGCGATCAGAAAAAGACATGTGTAAGCCAGGTGCTTATGAAAGTGGTCTCGATCAAAAATCGGAAAAAGGAAGATTGAGTTTTTCACTTATCGTTAGATCACTTTTATAATTACCGGCACGTGTCAGCGTTGGCTTCCGACGCCGAATTATGTTTGAGCGCGTGTCGTTGCGGCCGACGTGAGGCTTTTACGTTAGCGTCTACGCACTTCGATTCGTCGGATTCGTTTAGTCGTAATCGTCGCTCGAAGAATATCAAGTTATACGTGTTTCATCCGAAGTTCCTGGGTGTTATGTCACATTCGGGATTGAATGATGTGCGATAAAATGGACAGACGAGGCCTGCTGTTATGATTCGTTTAACATGTTGATTACCAATAGGGGCCAAAGTAATCGGGGCTCATCGAACGAAAACGCTTTCAACAAACGTGCCAGTAATTACGAAGATGGTCCAATTCTGTCACTCAATTCGCGTTGCATCTAGTTGGATTAGCTGAAGCGGGGAATGCCTTCTTTCAGATTTTTTACTCAGATCATTTTCATAATAACCGCTACAGGTAATGGACGACACTTGTCGAATTAACGCAAACAGGTAGACCTTGTAACAGAACTCGAAGTAAGCATAGTTGTAAAAGAAATTATGTAAATGCTGCGACGATAACATAGGTACTGAGGTAGAAAAAACGTTACTGCGATGAGTAGTAGTTGAGACAACATTTGCTGGGTAGTCAATGTGTTAAAGTCTTGCACCCGCGAACGGACGAATGTGTTCGTTGACTCTTGAAATAATTTTGTCGAAACGCTTCTGTATTTCTTTTCTCTTTTATACGACGAAGATTGCGAGCGTTCTGTCTATTCGTCGCACAACTTTGCGTCCATAGTTTCGTTTCATTGTACATACGAATGATGTCCGTATCCAAGGTCTCTGAACGTTTATCACGACGTGACGCACGTGGAAGTACACGTTTCAGGAAATTTTACAGGTTTCAAGTTTTTAACAAACAGAAAAAAACCAAGAGGAGTTTTCCAACGAACCGCCATTTGCGCTATCGATATTTCTATACAGTACAGTACTGATTCCTTGTCTGAGGAATGAAAACCCACTACATGCGTTCAATTGAATTGAATTGTGCGTTGCCAGTGGCACATAACGAACGTTCGTGTACTTCTCCCGTGAAATAGTATTTAATATATTTTTTATAACTGCAAAACGCTGTGCGAGCGCGCGCGCCCGTGAAGAAGCGCGAATCGGAGTTCCAAATCACGATCTAAGGTCGCGTTCTACCGGTTTTTATGACCGTGCACGCGCGCACGCTCTTGTATAATTCGGTATTTAGAATTATCCCGACACTGCTTGACGATAATGACGAACGACGCGTGAGCCAATGGCGGTGAGACCGCAAAGTATAATAGAGCGCAAGGATGGGAATTTCGAAATTCCACACCTTACTGTCAGTTGAGTTCGGTTGGCCACGTCTCACCTCTTTCAATTAGGCTTTTTGTACGATATCCACAAAACGAGACTCCGTATTGTTAAATACGCCGATGTCTCTTCCTCTCTTGCTCAGTAGAGTGAACATTCACGCGTGGGTGGTACAGAATAACTCTGCAATAGTTAGACAAACTTTGGTATCCTGCTCCAATCACACTGAGGATGAAAAGAAGCCCTCTTTTTCGTTTTCAAGTACAATCACTGCTAATATCCGATAATTTTCGGGTGGCAGATTTGATACTAGAACAACCAAGGGGTCAAAATATATGGACCTTTTTATAGTTTCGTTATGTAGAATGCAATACCAAAATTTGCCTATCTTTATTGAGACTTATTCTGCGTGACTAGAGCCTCGTATCACAGCGAAAGTGTAGCAATCGTTCTTCCTACTGTTACCCCTACGATTTTAGTCTAAAACCATAAGCAAAAACCGAGCGTTACATTTTTCGCCATGATCTCGGATCTCTGTAACGTTCTCGCATTCATCGCGCTCACATATATGTACATACACATCGGCATACGTATTACTGTTTAAATATCAAAGAATCGTGCTTCCGTCATTTGCGTCACACCAATCGTATCTTGCGGAAACATAACAAAAAGTCGCGCGCAAATGAGACACACAGAGTTAAGGGAGGAAGAGACAATACGGCACAGCATCTGATCGTATATATATTTATATTTATATACGATATATACACACACACCACACACACATTAAATATCCTATGAACGTCACACTGCCAGCTAATTTAACTGAACATTGCGTATCGATTTTTGGCGCGCAGTCAAGAGACAGAGGCGAAACAGAAAAATAATGTTCCAAGACAGATGAAGGAAAGTAGCTGGGGTTCTTTCAGTTTTCCCGAAACGAAAACCACGACTGTACATATAATCGAAGACTCTGCCCCGTCGGACCGTTCCTTTTTTCTTTTCTTCTTTCGATATCCAGTGACGAGTCGTTTTTGAGTTCACGAAAAAAGGCGACAGAGTCTGTGGCCGATTAAGACAGAAAGAGCGAGAGGGATCACTACATGCGGTTTAAAAATGGGACATAAAAATACGCAACCTCTCTACGTGAAAAGCAAAAAAAAAAGAAAAGAAAACTCGTGCTCGGTTTGTACGGCCATATAAATGTAGGGATACCCAGATATTCGACTTAACTTAAGAAGTAGATGTACGTATCGCGACGCCGACGAACAGTAATTTAATAGCTAAGAGAGCGTTTTATTAAAAAAGAAAAAAAGGTATATATAAAGGAAAAAAAAGAGTAAATGCATTTCAAACGAAAGGAAAAGATTAAATGTGATAGAACCATGGATATACGAACTTCTTTTTTTGTTTATTTCTACTTCTTTTTTCTCTCCGGCCACTTTTTAATGATCCCGATTCCGCGCGCTCGATTGTGTCGACGTGTCACAACTTGCGCGCGAGCAAACATGATTTTGTGCATAAAAGTCTTATTTGAACAATAAATCGTTCTTTTTCATACATTTCACCTTGTTGTCTTTGCCGTGCTAGAACAAAGGGGTTGGTTTCTTTAATGAACCTTGTTTGTTAATGTTCGAATATGATACAGGTCTTTGGTTTCATCTGGAATAGGATGTGGGGCGTTCGCCATCAAATCCCGTCCTTCGTTGGATTTCGGGAACGCGATGACGTTCCTTATACTCGTCTCCTTACAGAGTAAGCAGACAAGACGGTCGAGGCCTTGAACAATTTCGAAATATGAATTAAACCTCGTGCATCGTAATAAATTATATATGTTTACGGACTTCATGCATGCAACGCTTTGATCGAGTGATAACAAATTCAAGATGACTTTGCGATTTACAAAAAGGTTCGATTACACAAGTGCAACGGTTATTTGAAGAATGCATTATCATTTTATAATTAGCGAACAGAACGTGATTAACGTCATACCTAAGGCTATTCCACCGTGAGGTGGTGCACCACTCTCCAATGCCTCGAGCAAGTGTGATAATTGGGACGAGTCCATTTTGAGCATCTCCAATATTCGCCTTTGCAGGTTCGCGTTGTGAACTCGTATTGATCCACCGCCGATCTCGCAACCGTTTATGACGAAGTCATAATGCAAGCCTCGGACCTACACCAAGCGCAGCATATAAAATTAATGTACGACAAACAAACGTTAGAGGTCGTAAACATCGATATAATAGAAAATCAATGTTAGGAGAAACAGTTTTATAATCACCGGCACATATGTGGGTAAACGAAAGAATTGGACACCAATTGACACCAATGACGGTCGATTAGGAGCATCGATCTATAGAGTGCAGGCTCTTGTACCGCACACGGTTTTTCGACGATCAACATTGTATTACCTTTAACGGTTCCGTTTCCAGAAGATGCATATCTTCCGGATGGGGCTGCGTAAACGGATGATGAGTCGTCATCATCTCGTTCGTATCGTTGTCCACGTAAAACAACGGAAAATCCACAACCCATACCGATGAAAACTCGCAAGTTCGTACTTTTCCACCAGTGTTCTCGATTGCGTCCGAAAAATCGAAGCGAATTTTGCCTAAAAGTTTTTGCTGCAAAATACGAAGCGGCCACGAATTTCCAGGGAACAATTTAATAATAGGTGGTCTTTATACTTACTGCAATATGCTTCGGTCCCGCCACAAGAAACAGAACGTCTTTTTTCGTCGGCCTAAACAATTCAAATATACGACCGACCTGTTCTTCCGAAAATAATTGTTGCTTCCAAGATTTTACGTGTCCCGAAAGCTGTACCAGCCTTGAAGAAGCAAAATTGACTCTCGTCATTTCGGTATATTGTTCCTTCAGGTCGTCTGTAAGTGCTTTCTAGAATATCACGTTACCGTGAATATACACGTAGGACAATAACGAATCACATTGTGGGACGAAACTTCATATAACACCTACAGATGCGTTCGGAAAAAGTATTCCACAAACGTTAGTATCCCTACTCTCATCTGACATCGGCAGACCAACATCTGGCAAATCTCGAATCTACGAGAACATAAAGAAACAATCACTCTCAAACTGTTCTCAAAGTAAGTCAATTTTAACTGTGCCTTCTAATTCATACAGTACCTTATACGGTATTCTGAGGTCGGGTTTATCGGTACCATAGAATTCCATCGCATCATTATACGTCATATGATCGATAGGAGTACTAAAAGTGCCGAGTTCTTTTGGCCAGCAGTGTCTCATTAAATCTTCAACAAGCTCTATTACCCCGTGACGATTGACGAAGGACATTTCTATATCTAACTGAAGGAACATATAAAGCTCAGCCTGCAATATTATGTAACTCATTTAATGATGGTACGACGACGCACCTGAGTAAATTCCGGTTGCCTATCGGGTTTCACGCCTTCGTCTCTGTAGCATCGGGCTACTTGAAAGTAGCGATCGACTCCACCCACCATCAGAAGCTGTTTGAATTGCTGGGGGCTCTGTACGAGCGAGTAAAAATGATCAGGCTGTCTTGTCGGTACGACAAACTCTTGTGCACCCTGTATAGGAAACAATAGTTAGTCAGGTTTGTTTCTGAAAAAATAGTCTTTGAATTGTCCTTTTTCTTTCTATTACGTACCCCTGGCGTGTTCCTAAAGAGAGTCGGCGTTTCGACTTCCACAAACTCGCAGTCCATAAGATAATCCCTCATTTTCGCGATAAGACGCGACCTCAATCTCAACATTTTCTGGAACTCCGGATACCTCAAGGCAAGATATCGATACTTCATCTGCAGCAGTGACCCCGGCTTATTGAACTTTTTGATCAAAAACGGAAGTTGATCGGTAGCTTTATTAAGAACGTTCACGGATTCGATGATGACCTCAATGCCCCCGGTGGGCATTGATTTGTTCTCTTGACCTAACGGTCTACGTGTAACTTTACCTGTGATACTTAATACAGCCTCTACATCCAATGTGTCTACCATTTTTATCAAATCAGGTTTCTAAAATGCGTAACATTTGTCATTAACAGTTCTGTCGCTATTGAAATGAAAACAATCAATGTTCACATGCTTACATTGTCTGGTGCAACGAATTGAGTTGACCCATAAGCATCACGTAACAGAATAAATTTCCCTGATCTCTGAGTATCCATCCAGCCGTAAAGGTGCACGTCCTCACCTTCATTCTTTGTTGTGAGTTCACCACACGTGTGAGTTCTTAATACGTATTTGTTAACAGGCGCTGTATCTCCTTTTAGTGATGTTAACATTTCCTTGGCTGCCAAATCATGTGTGAATGCAACTCCGACCACATGTGTGTTGGTTTTAAGTAGCTGATCATAAAAACAATATTTTTTTAAACGTATTTCATAATTTTGTGGTAATGTCTATTATATCCTTCACTTTTTCAATAATTCTGTTATTTAAAATGTTCAGATATTATAGAAATATGTTATCATATTCAATTTTTATAAATAATATTGCAGTTTGTGATTAATAATCGTAACACAGGTTAGATTACCTTTAAGTTATGGCGTACTTGTACCATTTGTTGTCCTCTCGGCGTGACATACTTAAAATAACGTAAAACGAATTGTTTAGAGAACATCGTATGAATGCCGTTATTAATACGTTCAAATAATCTTATTTAAGATTCGGATAACGGTAATTCTCTGTAACAGAACCATTAACGGTAGCTCGTAGCGAGCTCTGTGGTATTTCAGTTAAACAACCAGTGCAACTATTCTCTCGGTTCAATAGGTATCTATATAAATATCATAAATAAAATACCGAAATATATAGACAATTTCGATGGAAAAAGGTATTTGTTTATGAACCCAAATCTAGAAATTGTTGTCATGAATTCTCCGCTACTTTTTTTAACGCTCGTCAATGTTACCTCTTATGGTACGACGTTATTCTTCTCGTAATTGTCCAGTTTGCCGTAAGAATGCCTTGTCATTGTCTTCCCATTATTATGATTATCGTACAGTTGCATCTAGCACGCCGCATCGCGTCGCCTTCAAAATATTATTTTGACAGTGGGCATAGTGCCGTTTGGAATCGTACGGACTAAATTTATTACAGAAATCATGGTAAGTGGACTCCGTTACAGGTTCGATTGCAGGCCTGCTTCACTACTTTTCATCCGAATTTCTCGTATTTCAGCTACCTCTCTCGTTACTTAGGACGGCACAAAATCATCCTATGGTGAGTTCCTAACCTCTTCGCTCGCACGCAATCATATAAATTAATGGATATTGCGATATTTTAGCTTGTCGAACTGAAGAACGGTGAAACGTACAACGGACATCTGGTCAGTTGTGATAATTGGATGAACATAAATCTCCGTGAAGTGATTTGCACGTCGAGGGTAAGCCGATCAATTTGTTGCTGTTTTGTGAGGTTCACACTAGCCGTAACGGTTAACGATTATTGTCTGCTAATTGTTGCGTGGGCGATTAGGATGGCGATAAATTTTGGAGGATGCCGGAGTGTTACATACGGGGTAGTACTATAAAGTATCTCAGAATACCGGATGAAGTAATAGACATGGTAAAGGAAGATGTGCAAATGAAATCCAGAGGGCGAGGTGAAATGAAGGGAAGGGGACAGAACCAAAGAGGTCGAGGTGGCGGTAGAGGTATAAAATCAGATATTACGTTTTACATGCACAAATGTTTGGGATATATAATACAGGAACCGATCTGGGCAAAGGGTTTCGTAGTTTTAGTTAATATTTAAGTCTAATTTTTCCGTTTGCTTCACATCGGTTCCAAATGATATAATAAAAATAAGAGAGGGCGGGTTTGTGTTTTAGTTAGAATCTGAACGAATTTTGGTTCAATCCTATATTTCCTGCTGTAGCAATTTTTCTCATACTGCTATTCGTGTTAAAGGTGCATTTGGTCGTGGTGGTGGAAGAGGACCCGCGCCTTTGGGTCGCGGAGGCGGTAATCAAGGTGGAAATAAATTGCAAAATAAACCAAGGACAAAATAAAACCTAGCAATTTCACATTTGTAACGTGTGCACATTTTTATAACCACATACCTACCTAATGATATTAACGAGAAGTTCGTTAAATTGGGATAAGGGCAAATGCGACAAGAGGAATAGTGAGATGGTGATCAACCTATGATTTTTATATAAAAAAAAGTCGTAATTTATTATTATCACTTACACGACAATAGAGAATATATCGAGAGCGTGCCCTCGAAACACTTTACACAACTACTTTACATGACATTCATTCAATTGATTGTGGAATAAATTTCGTTACTGTTAATATTATACACTGATGTTTTATTGTTCCATTGTACGTTCTTTAAAATTAACACATGGGGTTTTGGTAACGGCGTTAATCAAAAACGTCGTTGCACACCTCGTCGTTTTTATATCCTTGTCAATTTAAGTTGGAAACGAGATATATGTATATGTAGATTGGTATAAAAGAAAAGATATAATGTTCATACATGTGCAGATACACGGTGATAGGTGTTTCTTTGTCGATTGTACCTACGTAGAGTTTTTTTCTCTCTCTCTTTCTCTCATATTCATTCGCATCAGAGCATTTTAACTCTACCACGGAGACCAAGTAAACGACTAACCGCTAATTGTAGAAGCTCTGGAATGTAAATCACCCTTTCGTTATTCACCGAAACTCGTAACGTCTCTTCGTTCTTGTTAAGTTCTCGGCTCACCTTACAAAAATTGAAGAAGCTCGTTAATCGAGCAAAGTCTATGCAGTTTATCGGCCCTCGACTGTAAGAATCAAAAGATTTTTCTATTAGAGTATCATCGAAAGTTGACGTCAACGTTCGGATGGTTAAGTTAAAATTTCTTGCAACTTACTGTAAGAGGCCAGGTCTATTTCATCAGGTAGTTCAGTTATATTAACGTCGAACCGTTCTTGTACGTCGTTCAGTATCTTTGCATCGCTTTCGTCACTGACCAACGTGATGGCAAGTCCCTGTTGTACGACAGAAGAAAATTTGGAGATTGGTAAATGGTTTAGGAGTAATTACGTGGAAGTTCGCAATAAAGTAATATATGGTAAATAGGATGCATAGTACATCTTGCAGGAAAAAATGTTACCTTTGTTCCGAAACGACCAGCTCGCGCTACCCTATGCAAATATGTATCGGAGTCTTCGGGCATGTCATAGTTGAATACAATATTAACACGTTCGATGTCCATTCCGCGTCCAAACAGATTCGTAGCTACTAAGATACGCTGAACAACGCAGCAAAGAAATACTCAGTTAGGCTCGTCGAACAACAGATTCGTAGCTACTAAGATACGCTGAACGCAGCAAAGAAATACTCGGTTAGACTCGTCGAACAACGGAGTCACAAGCGCTCTTATACCTTTTGGAAGTCTTTGAATTGTTGATATCTCGATAATCTCTCCTCCTGCGTCATCCCTCTGTGGATGCCGATCGCGGGGAAATTTTGCTCCGTCAAAAGTTGCGCGAGAGCCATACATCTTTGGACAGACTTCACAAATATCACAACCTGCAAAACGTCGAATCTTATGGACAAATGTGTAAACCCCGATGCAGCTGGTTTTCTCTCTCCCTTTACAACGTCGACGTGACTTGTTAATACTCAACAAGTACACGCCACAAGACAAACACTTCTTTCTCGTTTTTATCATGTAGACAAACCTGATTGAATTCAAGAACATCGAGAAGTTCAAACAGCTTCTTGTTCTTCTCGTTTTCCTTTAGTTTCACATAATGTTGTTGCAATCCGTGTAAGGTGAGCTTGGCTTCATCGTCCACATATACTTCCATGGGCTGCGCAAACAACGCTCTCATAAGACAACACATCCCATCCAAATAACGTACAATGCCTGATCCTATTCTCAGAGATGTCCTAGGAATTCGTAGCTCGTATATGCTCACAAACTTTTGTACAAACAAATTGTCCATATAAACCGTTCAAAACGAAACTAAAACAATATTGTGAATACAAAAAGAAAAATTGCGCACAACTTGCACGAACAATAAAAGAACAGTTCCAAATAAAAGGCATATTCTTAGGAAAGAAAATAATATAAAACATTTGAAAGCTATCGTTCACAGGAGATTATGTTTTACATACATCCTGGCAAAATTCAGTGTTACTATCATTGACTTCTTTTTCTCTCTCTGTTTTATGTCATCAGAAGAATTAACTTTAATGTTTTTTTTTTTAAATTAAGTACTAATTTGTTTTCAACCAATTTCCATCCGCGATACACTGTTATACCATGAAATACCGGTCGATCGATCGGTGTTTCTTTTTAACTCATATTGGTTACATACGGTCCGGCGACTTCCACCTCTGTGTAGTGCCAACAATGAAAACTCTCAGCAGTCATCGCCCCAAACAGAACATAAGAAGAGACGGCGCACCCCATGAATGTGCGTGCGTGCGTCATTCACTCACTTCCGCTGGCCACTTTCGATGCCAAACACCACCTCTTCTTTATCACAAAAACTCTGAACATATTTGTATATGCGCATGTTACGTGACAGGAGAGAATATTGCCCAGCAATCGGTCTTGAACATCGTTAGAGCACGACTGTTTCGTCATTTCTCTCTTGTTCTCCCCTCAATTCTCTTATCTTTCCCTCTCAGTCTCCCTCTTTCCGTCCTTACGAAGAACAGTTTTCTAATCCGCGCCCTGGCGAATGTCGCGAGTGCTTGCTTTTTTTTTTGTTCGAAGAGGAAGGTGTGAATTATTCAGCCATGCGAGAAGGAAAGTAGGCATGCCTAGGTATGTGGTATACACACTCCGTTTTGCGGCTTCCCCCTCTCGTTTGATTGCGGATGTGCGCACGATCAGAGGTATACGATTAACACACTTCCACATCGGTATGCTCCGTGGTATCATCTTCTTATGAGACAATGATCCACGTACCCAACACGTGTGCGCATTGTGCCCAAACCGTGAGGCACCAACCACCAAACCAATCATCCGCACACACAGAGAGAATTCTTTCTACGATAAACGCTGCTCTCGACACGCGCGACGCTTTCTTAATTTATTCCGTTAATCGATCGCGAGACTGACGAAGACAACCGATAACGATATATGTATGATACGTGTACAAATGGTCGTGTATACGCATAGAACTCGCCCCCAAATCTAAATCCCGACTATCTCTGCCTCACAACAATCCTCTTGCATCTTCTTTCTTGCGCTCTTCTGTCTTCAGGTTGTCTTGAGGTCTTCTTGGCCCTGCCCACCCGCCAAAACGAAATGCCACCCCCTCTACGACACCCCCGTTTCATCTGTCATCATCCCATTCTCACCGGACATAGAGATTTACGAACGTTGGAAAAAGTTGAGATCTCCACCCGAACCCCGCATATACAACCTTATTTATGCTCCTGACAACAACCAACGTATACTAACTGACTTCTCGTGTGCGAAAAACGTTTAACCGAGACTTGAGAAAATAAACGAAATTTCCCTTTTGAAACTATCGTCACGCGCTCCCATCGTTTCATTGATTCTTTCTCCGTGTCTCAGCATATCTCGTTCTATGTCTCTCTCTTTCTCGCTCGCTCTCGTCACCATTTTTCCCTTACTCCTCTCTTTCCGTTCCATTCGTCTCTCATCTGTTCGAGAGGCTTTTTATCGTAGGACCGATTTCGAAATTGTGCTTTGTTTGGTTGTGGGGTGGCAGGCACGCGGCAGCAGACGATAGTTCGTCGTTTGCACACAATTGCAGGGAACACGCGCACAGTGACGATAGACATATCCCCGTCGTTAGACATCGAGGGGGACAACGCGCGTACATAATTTCTTTTTTTTTTGGTTCACGATCGATTGATTTGCGAAAGTTCAATGTCAAACTCTCCTTCGAAGAAGACTGCCGTCTAACTAGCCTAACCCGCGGGTGCGCCTTCAATGATATTTATAGTGCGGTCTGAGCTCTGTCCTGGGTACGAATATGGGGCCAACGAAGTAGAAGCGATCGGAGATCGAAGTGAGGAGGAAGAGTGTGTAATTACATCTTGCATAAATTTCTTGCAGACTGGTCGAATCTCCTTGGACAATGTGGCGCTGAACATCATGACTTGTTTGCCGTGCGGAGTGCTTCGAAATATCTCCTGAACGTCTCTGCGCATATCTGTCGACAAGTAATGGCAAAGTTATTGCACATGCGCCAAATGAATACTTTCTGGTTACAAGTGCAATTCCCATATAGACGCATGTTTTAGGATTTTTTTTGTATAATATGTACTTGTACATCTGTTTTTGTTTTAATCTATTCTTTTAGGTAAGGAGGTAAATTTTGTTTGAAGAAAACGTCGGTATGCAAATGTACTGAACTTTGCTCAAGAATCGAACTTGCGACGCCCTCTAGTGGTTCAATGTCAAAGTAATTTTCAAATTCATGCTTTTAAGCCACGTTTATAATTATTGCCATATACCAATTTAATTAAATGAATCTTACCTAGTAATTCTAGCATTTTATCGCATTCGTCCAATATAAAGTGTTTAAGGTGTTTCAGATTCAGCTTTTTGTTGCGCACAAGGGCGAGGATACGACCGGGTGTCCCAACAACAATGTGAGGACAGGTATTCTTCAAAACTTCTTCGTCTTTTTGGATTGGCAAACCACCAAAGAAAACTCCAACCTGTAACAATCAATGCGCTTCATTGGTATACATCAAACTGATTTTTTTTGAGTAACTGAAGTACTTTGAAATTTTCTTCAGCAGTGGGTAGTGGTAATGAGTGTCGTCATACTATGCTCAGACAAGTGTTTCATCATTTGAAAATTTTCACTATATTACAAGTGCTGTATAGAGTAATTTGATACTAACCTTAACATGTGGCATGTACTTGCTGAATCTCTCATATTCTTTACTAATTTGGAAAGCAAGTTCTCTCGTATGGCACATAACAAGAACATAGACTTGATTTTCAGTCAACTCCAGCTGCTGTAAAGTGGCCAACACGAACACTGCTGTCTTTCCCATACCAGACTTGGCCTGACAAAGAATGTCCATGCCAAGCACAGCTTGAGGAATACATTCGTGTTGTACTGCAAATGAAAGAAAATATCTAGTTTTATCAACAACTAATATGAAAACTTTAACAATATAAATTACATTGGTAAATTCAGTACCAGATATATATATCGTTCACAACCAATCCGTTGTCCCTATCTATTTCATCATTATGTTCATTGTAATACAGAAATGTTTAGTTTTAAGAGAGAAGTTCCCTCGGGAAAGAGGTTAAACAGTAGTTAAAATTTATAAAGTATAAAATGTTTTTCAAATGTAAAGCAGGTTGCAATATTTAGCAACAAATAATTTCCTGACAAACAATTACCTTCAGAAGGATGTTCAAAGCCACAGTCAACGATCGCCCGTAATATCTCCGGTTTCAGAAGAAAGTCCCTGAAACCGCTGCTGTGAATGGACACATACGTGCCCTTTACTTCTTTTTTCGCGGGCACATCTCCGCTACCGTCGACGACCTGCTCAGTCTGTTCCTCGTCTTCGTAATCCAAAAGATCGTCGTTATCCGCCATTTTCTAGTTTGCAAACTCGTTCTCTGTGGATAAAATGAGACTTGAGCGATTCGATCGACTGAGTCCCGACGAAAGAGAAGCAGTGGGAACGATTCTCAAACATGATCGAAATTCATGATAAACAAAAATCTTGTACTCTCAAACCTTTCGAAAAGACCCCAAAAACCGCGGGAACACGAAGATCTTCCGTAAAAACCCAACGTAAAAAGCAAAGACCAAGGACCGCACTCCAAATTGTACGCACACAATTCCGCGTCCGCCATTTTAGTGACGCGGCGGCGTACAATTAAAGAAGACCGTTAAACAGATTTACAAGCGTAACTATGTGAAAAACGACCGTTAAACCGTTGCGACTATTTGCAATACAACGAACTCGCAACACGCAACCCACGTGCAGCAAGTATCCGACTACAATTTTATCCAATCTCTCTTTGCAACAACGCTGGCCGAGGTAACCTGCAGGCAAGCCAGCAGGCACGCCGCAAAATCGAATTTTCTCGTGCAATACAACCGTCTCGCCGAAAATATAACATTCCAGAGAACATTCGATGGCTACGTAATAGAATTATCCGCGTTTAATAAATGGATTGATAGTTCGCGTGCACACAACGAACGGATTAGAAACTTACCTCAAACGCAAATTCGTCAGACTGACGCTCTCGCGGTCACCCACGTTAAACGTTCGACCGACGATACAACCGTTATGAGTTTCGTAACTTCGCCCACGATTTGCCACGGCACTCGAACGAAGCTGCTGCTACGGCGGACTGTTGGGAAAGCTCTCGTTTCCTGTTGAGGTTACTGTAATTTCAAGGAAAAAAGCAATAAAACCGACAATTTGATAAAATATTAACGTGCATCGAATAGAAATTTGTTAGAACATAAGAATATATGAAAATATATGATAATATCGATGCTATTCTAAATAAGAACGTCACGCACCCCGTGGTGCATTCGATTTTATTTGTAGATAGAATTTATTGATGATTTTTAAGCCGGCGTGTTGTTATAAGTTGCGCTTTATTATACAGTCGTAGTAATTATGTATTCCTTATATACGAGTACGATTTTATTCGATATAAAGTGTTACAAGCGTACAAACACTACAAACGGATGTTGCTGGGCGTATAAAGTCTTCTACCGCCTTATTCGAGTTGATAATTGCATTCTGATAGCGGTGTTGGTTTTTGCACTCTTGTCTGCGTCAGAGTAATAATTTATGAAAAAGATATTATAGCTTTGATTTTATTATAGAGTTTGATGCAGACGTTCTGTACATATATATGTAATGTACTTGGTAATACATATTTTATTTATACAATTGTCGTTCACTACCGTTCTGTTGCCTGGGATTTGTAGCGGCCTCTAACGACGAATTCTACCGAATTGTCACGCTTTCTGGTGGCAGAGGGTATCCCTAGGGAATATCCTAAAATTTTTCTAGAAGCAGGACAAATTTCAAGGCCAATTATCCCTGGAAATTCCCCGAGGTTTGCCGCAACACTGACTGCAGTCAACAATAAACATTAATTCATATCGCGGAGATATTCTCCCGTCAACACGGCTCGGTTTTTATGTTTGTTCGACGTTTTCTATTAAGGCAGGCGTTGATTGTTCAAAGGATGACGGCATTCACCCAGTGTTTGAACCCAATTACCGATATCTCCACGTGGGAAGAGCAGGACGAGCATTATGACTATCACCAGGAAGTGGCGAGAGCCGCGTTCGCGGATATGTTGCACGATCATGAGAGGGTCAGTTTTCGAAAAGAGAATATCATGTCATATAAGTAACATTGGTGGTAGTTTGTTCATTGTGGGTTATAGAATCAGAAGTACTACATCGCAATCAAGTCCGCAGTTGACAAGTTGCACAAGGCAAATAAGAAAGCTAATGTACTGGATATAGGCGCAGGTACAGGTTTGCTATCGATGATGGCTGCTAGCTGCGGCGCAGACACTGTTGTCGCTTGCGAGGTATTGCGTACTCTGTCATAATGCTGGAACGGATAATTGTTTGTTTTGACACATTTCTTGTTCCTTTGCAGGCCCTGAGTCCAGTGTCTCTGTGCGCTAAGAGAATTATACAGGATAATGGTTTTGGGGAGAAGATCAAATTGATTCATAAACATTCTACCAAAGTGACAGTTGGAGAGGATGGGGATATGCCAAAAAGGGCAAATATTTTAGTGACTGAGGTGTTTGATACCGAGCTCATTGGGGAAGGAGCGCTTTCTACGTTTAGGCATGCACAAACAAATTTGCTAGAAGTAATGGAGTTAATTTTGATTGTCAATTTTGTGCACCAAAATGAAATAATTCATGTTTTACAACACACAACATATATTTACATTTGCATTTCTTATTTCAGAAAGGTTGTATAGTGATACCTAGTAAGGGTACAATATGGGTACAGGTTGTAGAAAGTACAGCTATGTCAGGTTGGAATAGAATTAGACCAGTTACCAGTACAAACGAGAAAGCAGTTTTGATTGATGTTCCTTCTTCTGTAAACACTTGTGCAGGTGCAGCTGCATTGCATGACTTGCAGTTGTCACAACTAACACCTGATTTATTCAAACCATTACTATCCCCACAACCTATGTTCAGGTAATTGTTTGATGTATTCGAATCTTAGGCACGTTTTTATAATTACTGGGTCCCACAGGTTTGATTGGTCCGGCAAAACGCCGTTAACGTTCAACGACAAAGTTTCATTACACATTGATCCTATATCCAGCGGTACTGCAGATGCAGTTTTCATGTGGTGGGATTTGGACATGGATACAGACGATCAGGTAATAATCCTTGATCAGTAATAAACTTCAAAATTCATGAGCTAGACCTGCAAACATCTTCACAGGTCTTACTAAGCTGTGCGCCGGTTTGGGAACATCCTGACGCTAAAGAGCGACTACTGAACAAGACAAAACGTTCAAGTTTCGCCGAGCTAGCTGACGAAATCCCATGGCGCGATCATTGGATGCAAGCCGTGTATTACTTTCCGTCCGAAATACCCGTCAAGCCCAACCAGCCGGTAAACCTGATCGGTCACCATGACGAGTACTCATTCTGGTTCGACATAAAGAATGCATCGCAAGACACCATCACCGTGTACGTTTCTCCGATTGCTTGATATACCGTGAACCTTCGCTGTCCTTACAAGTCAATCAATTTTCCGCCTACCGTCCAACGTTACTATCCTGCGCCCTAACCGAATTTGCAGACCAGAAACAAAAGACAGCGAGGGACCAGCCTGCAACTGCGGCATTCACATTACATACCCACGGGCTCGAATAGGCCAACTTAACGACCAAGCACGTAACTCCGTCTACCTCGATGCTTTGCGCCAGTGCGTGAACGAGGATACCGTTTGTCTTTGCCTTTCGGACGGATCGTTGCTGGGCCTCGCTGCCTCCAGATTTGGCGCGAAGAAGGTATACACGTTGGAGACAAATTTTCTGTCGCGCCGAAGCACAGAGGCGTTCGTCGAAGCGAATGGACTCTCGAAGATAGTGCAGATCATTGACAAAGAGGAGGATTTGCCACGCAAGGACCAGATTGACCTTATCTTTGCAGAGCCGTACTTCCTCAAGTGCATCGTGCCCTGGGAGAATCTTCGTTACTGGTACATTGTGTCGCGATACTCGCAGCACGTTAAACGGATTCTCGTCAAAGCAACCGTGAAAGCAATTGCGGTGGAATTTAAGGATCTTCACAAGATTCGGGCGCCGTTAGGAGTCTGCGAAGGTTTCGATCTGTCCACCTTCGACAAGCTTATTCAGGTACGTCGCACGCGTTGTTAACGGTGCAGTTTTTCATTGGGAAGGTTGACGGAGGGACACGTAGGTGCTGCATTCATTTTCAGGTATCCCGAGACAAATGCGACAGACCAGTGGAGGCGCATCCACTTTGGGAGTACCCGGCCAAAGCTTTGACGACACCGTTTGTCATCGCTGAGTTTGATCTGACGACGGACGTCAACGAACAAGAAAATGTACGCTTGTCGGATAGTGTCCCGATTTTGGGGTAAGTCGTTGCTTGGAATATTCCATTTGGTACCGATTATCAGCGTGGGAGCTGAAATATACTAGTATATTTGTGTGTAATTTGGGTGCCTTGGGTATTAAAAGGGTTAAAGAACGTACAATTGACGTTCACGTTCATTCTGTCACGTAGGAACGGATCGTGTAATGGAATAGCGATATGGGTCGACTGGAAATTGTGTACAGAGTCCACTGTAACTACAGGACCTATTGAGGACGTGATTCCCGACAAGCGTGTGTCGTGGGATCCATATACCAGGCAAGGCGTATATCTTTTCGATGAAATTCCCAGCGTAAAGACAAATCGCGACACACTGTCCTGGTCGTTTAGTTTCAAACCGAAATCTGCCAGCATAGACTTTCGATTTAATGTTCCGCCGTCGAATTAAGGAACGAACAAGGCCTTATTTGTTAACGCGAGGAAGAATGGGGCCAATAAAACGAACAAGAGTAAAATTTTCGTTTTTATCCTCCTGACTTCCAATTGACGTGAAAGACAAATAAACGTACGTATACTATTTCGATGGATATCAGCTCGTAATATATTGTGCTATGTGTTCTCTGGTAATGTACGCAATTGTTTCGCAAGCCTCCTACCTACCAGTTTTGGGTATGATTTCTGCTTAATCAGGAACTCTTTGCTCTGATGCGTTACAGCACCGTTCTCAAGTTGAAATCTGGAATTAGATCGTCGGTAAGCTATTAAAACGTAAGATCCAATAATAGATAAGATAATATGAAAAAAAAAACCTAGAAAGTTCTTAATGATAAGTAAGCTAATATAGAACAAAATCAATTTGTCGGTATAACTCGTTCGACTGGAACGTACTTGCAGAGGTAACGTAACGGTTGTAGCATCTTGTTCTGCAACTGAGGATCGCCTTCCAAAATGGAAAGTGCCAGAGCACCAGTTTCCAACGTAGATAGACAACCTTCCGTGGGTTGCGTTCTGATAACGTATTCGCTCGACGAAACTCCTACTAATTTGCACGCGCGCAAAAAGTACAAGGCAGGGCTTGAGTGATATATAGCCTGCAATATTGTGCGACATTTAGACAAACATGAGTTAAGCAATTGAGACAAATTTATATACGAAAATGTTCTACCTTTGCCTGTGGCCATGTGCCATCTAGCAAAATCAGATTGTAAGGTTTTTGCCCATTGACCCCTACAGGATTTAAATTATCTAGAGACACCGCTCCAGGCGATGGGTAAAGCAATATAGTGTTCTCATCACTGAGGATTTCTGACAGACCCTCATGCTTGGGTAAAGGAAACTTTTTTCCCCTGCAAGCCATATATGAGATAAAGATAAATGTGAGAAATGATACCACAGCTGATATCAATCAGCGATGGAGATCTAACAGAATTTTTATGAATTCACCTAAATGTTAGGCACTTGCCAGGCTCCAGAGCCAGTGCGAGCATAGGAGCAGTTCTCAAACAACGTTTTGCCTCTGCTGGATGCTGTAGAATGATAAGCCTTGATGCAGGGTTTATTAACTCTTTCGGTAAACCTGGGCACCAACATACTGCCACCGGTCTTCTATGAATAATAAAAGTATAATGATAAATAAGAGAACTCCATGCATCTACTATTATATCTATCATAACAGTATCATTTTCATTATTGTCCAAATGTAATTTGATCAACTGAATAAGTGGAGCACCGGTAGTAGAGATACTAAACCCATTCAATACCAGTACACTAACGTCCAGATCTTTGATACTTTCGTGTTCAAGCACTGACATACCTGCGAGGGTATTGCTCGCATCTCCACTAAATTCTACTTTAATTTACAATACTATATACATTTGTTTCACACGCACTTGCATCGTAAACATTTGTGTCGCGCCTCCGGCGGGTCGGCGGGGATGTTCGACAGTTCCTCCCACGCGGTTTCCTCGTTCGTCATAATAAGGATAC
Source organism: Priocnemis perturbator (assembly GCA_963942575.1). Taxonomy (NCBI): domain Eukaryota; kingdom Metazoa; phylum Arthropoda; class Insecta; order Hymenoptera; family Pompilidae; genus Priocnemis; species Priocnemis perturbator. Next base: position 10,033,252 of record OZ012656.1, read on the forward strand.
CGAGAATAGGGCAAGTGTACCTTTCTCACTAGTCGGACGATATATAGAACGCATAATCCCCTTCGTTTTGAGTATCAGGGAACACTATCGTTCACTTCTGACTCGGTACGATCGACCAGCTTTCGTGCGAATTTTCGTCCAGTCAGGCTCGGGCAACTTGAACGTTCTACAAATATCTGTGTTTGTTTATGTTAATTACAGGCGTTATAAAAGCTTCCCAATGAGCGAAAATGATTGACAGAATCAAGAGGCGTTGAAATATACCCCTTCTTTCTTCTTGTGCGTGCGGCGCCATGTGCCCCACGCAGTATACTAATCATAAGAACAGAGCGAACATGATTCGGGCGCCACCACGCAATGACAAAATGGTGGTACAATACAACACTTATGTTTGCTGATAATTTATTGTTACACAGAATCAATAGGTATAATTATGTTAATTTTACTTTAACTTTCCGGATAAACGAGTATGGGCTTCTCATCCTCTGGGACCTATAGAAGCATGCTTTTGTTACACTTTTTTCTATTTATTTCTTTCGTGTTCTGTTTTATGCCTATATACTACAACAAAATCTAAACAAATGAAATTGCCTAAAAACTCAAATTTCCCGCCACATCTAACGACGTTGATATGGCGCTAGTACCCTTTGCGGGAAAACGCCGAAACTATTCATTGGGCACCTGTCGGTATTGTCGCTAACTGCCTCAATTTTTTAAGAATACCGACTGTTGCTCAATGATTAGTTTGAGCGTTTCTCCGCTTTTTTTCTGGCGCCACCGTATCGGAGAAATTAAAATTGGCGGGTAATTCGCAACGAAATGATACTTTTGATCTTTAACCATAGGAAAGGAACAGTGAAAATTAACAAGCAGTTACATAATGTTAAATTAATATAGCAAAATAAAGATAAAGGGTTGATGGGCCTATCCTATACCTCGTCTGTGGTTATACAAAATAGTCTCTTACTTTAACGTACCGCGATAATTTTAGTCTACTTGACAGAATAACGCCGTTCCACGTTCTATGTAAATATGCTGCGGCAAGGAAACGGGCAATGGTATTGCGGTCACATAATTCTCGCAGTATCGATTTCCTGCAGAACACTGCAAGGTCGTCCCAACGTAAAGAGGACACGGGTACCGATCGTCACTGCACTCTTTAGACCTTCCCAAACTTCTCTTTACACCTAAGACACGCACCAATGGCATATCGCAAACGAAAACGTTCGGTATACTTTGAACGAGCGATATCTTTTCAACATCCCAACGACCACCAATTAAGTGTAGTCCACGAATATAAAAGTCCTGATCCCTGGACGTATTCTGAACAGCATCATTGTCATCTTCAGGTTCACTGGGAAGCTTGAAGATCGGCGTCACTTGAAAGTCAAGAGTCAACTCATCCAGAGAAACATCTTCCAGCCTGGAATAGAATAGTCGCCAGGCGAAAAGAAGCGTTCTAGAATGGAAGAAATCATCAAGCCTGACGACCGTTATCATAGACTCGTCGATCCAGCGACGAAGAAACCTGGCCCGTCGACATAACACATCGATAAAAATGGTCAGGTTGACAGTAGTAAGGTCGATGGATCGTTGCCAAATATCAGGAACACGACAGTTATCCAGATCAGCAACAAGTCCTTCTAGACCCTCCATGAGTCCATCATTCGTCGAGTTTATCTCTCCACGATACGCCAGTCTTAGACTAATCAACGAATCTCTCACCTTCGAAACAGCGAACTTCAGAGTATCAGTCTGTTGAATCAGGGTCACATTTAGTGGGAATTCAAAGCTGATCGGAAATTTGTCCCTTGCCTCCCGACACATCGTCTCACAATCTCCCAACCCAGGCAGTCGTTCGTCAAGAACGTCGACTATGACTAAAATTCGACTCAACAACGTTGAAAATGACGGCGAATCGGTCGTTTCGTTCACTGTGCGCAGATCTACCCTAAAGTCTTCCGCGATCGCGGTGTTCCGAACCAGAAGAGCATTGCGATCGGATCGGAGGACTTCGATCGACGGTTCGAGCGGCATTTGTCCAATGTATTTCGTCACGTCATGATACTCGCATCTTTGAGGAAAGCCAGATGGCGCGACTACGCCGACGACGAACGAGTTGCAGCAGGCAGAGAACAGGTGTGCTAAGCATATACGATCAAACTCGTCGATCATCCCACCGCCATAGTTACACTCACTGATGAGGTAGCTTAATTCGTGAAAAGGCACGCGATCACGCTCGTTTATTGCGGTCCGCAACTGGACGGCGGACCAGGCTAAATCTGAGTGATCGAAACTGTACGGTTGACTCCAGCCTTGAGCACCGAATCGACTACGTTCCCTGACGATTGCGTGAAAAACACAGAGTCCGTACAGGAGTCGCGAAAACGTTCTATCCTTACCCGGGCAACCCTCGAAGAAGTCTTTCCTTCGAAGTGGGTCCGATCGGTAGACTCTGGACAGAGTCTGCTTGAGACCTAAAGGAGCGTCGCAAACTATTTTCACGCTATCGTGCAAAAGGCTCATTGGGACGCCGGGAACCGAGTGGCTGGACAGCCAAAGACGGAACTCGAGAGAAATGTTGTGAGCGTCGTGAGCATTATCATTGTCACCGTCTACGTGACCGTCGTTGCTGTTTGCGTTAGCTGTTAATCGCATTTTGTCCAGATGAGCGAGCCAAGGAAGCACCAGGTGGCAGTTCTCCAAGAGAAGCCAGAGTCCGTCGGCTTGGGCCTGTCGCAGGAGTGATTCCGCTTTTGTTTCTTGGCCACTAGCCATGGAGAGGACGCGTAATTTCGAGGAACAGCCGAGTTGGGACGCGAAGGATGTGAGAAGAGATGCGGGCGTGGAGTAACACGGTAGGATGAATAACAGTGGCGTGAGGTAACTCGATTCCGTGTACGCCCGAGAGATGGTCGACAGTTCGGACTTTCCAGCGTCGTCGGTAACAGAAGGATCGGATCCAAGGACCAATTCTGTGAGATGAAAAATTTCCACCATAATTTTTTCCGGGCTCGCCACCTTCGAGAGTAAGAGTCTTTGAAATGGGGTTGGTTGCTGTTCTAATTTGTACGCCGTTGACAAAAGCGAACAATCGTCGTCGAGTTGAAATCTTCTCCACGCATCTTCGTCCGACAGAAGTGGCGCGAATATCGGACAGATTAAAGTTAGTTCCTGCATTTCTCGCCAATGCTTGTCTGACAGAGACCACCACTTGGGTGCCGATAATAATGATGAAGACTCAGAATTCGTGACAACGGTAGAACGGGCAAAAAACTCAATTTCAGATGTTGTCACGTGACCATTGTCCATTAAGATCCTCGTACAAAGCAGGAACGAATAAATAAGCTTATGCCTTTCGCGCAGAGAATCACAGACACTGGTATGAAGATTCCGTCTAAACGAAGAACTCAGAAACTCCAGTCGTTTCTCGAGCACCACGCTCCTGTTCGAGGTCTCGATCGACCTCACGTAAAGTCGCACGAACCAAGGAAACGAGAAACGATACATCCGGTCCAGCAGCGCGAGTACATCCAACGTGGCAAATAATCTCGCGCAATGCTGACTGAACGGTATATATGCTTCACGAAACGTCTGAATCTCGCGCGTCATTTCCCTCGCCGCCTCCTGCCGTTTTTTGATGTCCACAGACAATCCTTTAGAAGAGTCCAACGCCTTGATAGCACTCTCGTCTTCCAGAATGTCGGTGGAGGTCGATGAGAGCGTGGTGAGTATATTCTCCTCCTGCTGTTCGAGGGCTTCTAAGTCAGCGGCGTCTTGGGCCACGAGTTGCTCAAACTTCTCCTGAAGCTCAGGTCTTTCTTTCGCGGCCACGATGTCGAGCAAACGAATGCGCAGCGCCTCTTCGGGAATCGTGAAGTCGACGACCGTCAATTTGTCCAGGAGATAATTGGCCAGTCGACGAGGCGGCGACGGAAGTCTGGTGGTCACGTACAATCTGAAGAACACTTGCTCGTTGGCATCATCATTTACGTTATTATATGTCGACAGCACGGACTCGAGGACGGACGTCTCCAGAGTTTCTTCGATATTCTGCAGAAGGACTGGCCTGCCGTCGGCGATGGAACGATTCACAGCGACTGCGCATTGTGGGTCAGTCGGTGTGATGACTGTTAGACCATTGCTTCTCTCCAATCTTCTGATCCAACGATTGGCACGAGTCTGTGGATCGACGAAGAGACACGGCAGTCGCGAGCGTTTGGCAATGATCGCGTTTTCAGTCGAGAATCTGTCTCTCGACAGTGCGCCGCTTATGTGCCACTCGTCGATCTCCGCACGCTTACCTAAGACGCGCACCAAGCAATAATCCTGCGAACAGGGTACTCCGAGCTTGCGTGCCAGTGTGGTCCACTGCTCGAGAAGACTTTCGCGTACGTCGGGACAAAGAGACGCGGTAAATGCTACCAGTGCGCAAGAGAGTAGCGTGTCGCCGGCCACATTGTCGCGACTGGTTTCAATCTCACGGACACATTTCATCCAACGGTCCTTCTCACCGCCCAGACTAGCGATCAAACTCTCCGCCCTGGTGAGCTTTCCCGTGCAGTCTGCCACCTCGTTCTCCAGAGCAAGCTTCTTGGCCAGGGTCTCCCGGAGGCTGTCGTTTAAAGCCGCGAGGCGAGCGTTTAGAGCTGCTAGGGTGCTTTGCTTCTCCGCCAAGAACGCTTCGGCTTCATCGCATTCCCGCTGGGCGGCTGCGAGCTTTTCCTTCTTCGGGGCAACTGCCTTTGCGACCTCATCGTACGACACCATGGCGCGTACCCACTTGCAAAGGCCCTCGGCGGCGCTAGAAGCTTTCGCCACGATCTTTGGCACGAAGCTTTTGTCCGTCATGTAGACCTTCTTGATGGGCTGCATGACCGACGTCGGTATGTTGTCTTTGTCGTACTCGCGTAGGTTCTGAAGGAAGTTCATGTCGCCGAGCACGCGCTTGCTGGGACCCCAAAAGTCGACGGACTTGGAACCTGTGACTGGGTCGATAGATCGGTCCGGCGGGACCCCAAGCATGACGCAGACTGCTGCCATGACGAGCTTCACAGTGTCCGGTGGATTTTTCATGGCCTTCACGAGGGTGATGTCGGTGGGCTTGAGAGTGTTCAGCGCAACCACTGCGTCCTCCAGGATCGGTATTGCCACGGCTAGGTCCGCTTCACATTCTGCTTTCAGACTGCCAGCGATCTCTGCCTTCTTGTTCGCTATTTCTTCCTCTCGCTTGACGACCCGCGTTGCTTTCTCCACTGACAGATTTTCGTTCTCGACCTCTCTCATCGTCTCGACTGTCTGCTGAGCGGATAGCTCGAGTTGCGGCTTCAGGACGGTCAACGTTGCCTTCATCTCTTCGACTCGTCGCGCCGCTGTTTCCAGCTTTTCGAGACCTGCCAGGTACCTACCTCTCGCTGCTATCATTTCTGATCTCTTTTCCGTGGCCAGACGGTCGTACATTTTTACTGCGTGCAGGAATTTCAGTGGCGACGTCACGTTGGTCGCGGTATAGAAGTGCACGAATGCTTTTGCGACTTTCGGCCCGACGTCGTCTGCCACGACAGTGTATCTGGTGGCAATTCTCAAGAGTGCATCTTCTGGCCAGGCAACGAACCAATTCACGGCGCAGTGCTTCGTCAAGCTCGGATACGCCGTGAGATACGAGCCAAGCGAATTCCATCGGCCAGGACCACCGAAGCAGATCAAGCAATGAAGCTTTCTTCTGCAACGTTGAACGAAGAAGTCCAGGACGGCACGCGTACCGAACTCCGCGTTCCTATCGCCGCCTTGAGCATCGAGTCGGGCCATTTCGATGATCGTCTGTCGTTCGTCAGGATTTGAAAACAGTCCCGGCACTTCACCGGTACTCAACAAACCGCTTATATCTTTGAGACAAAGTTCGCTGACCCGAGCTTCGACCAAGAACAGAACTGCGTCCTTACCTCGGCCACCGCACTCTTGAAGTACATTTTTTAGCTCGTTTCTCCAGACGACAGAGTCGTAATAAGAATCTGCGGTTGGCTCGAACATTTTTTGACCTTGGATGTGAGAAGCCAGACGTGCAATCGTCCTGCGACCGGAACCGACTCCAGACAGAACGAGCAGGCTGCCGCCTGGCGATGCTAAAATTCGAGTTACTCTGGTGAGTTGTTCGAGGATCCAGTGCGAGATCACTGCGTCGATCTTCTTTCTGCCCGCTAAATCTTCATTATGTTCGTTCAGACACGTTAACACCCTGTTTCTCAATGTTTCTAGATTATTGACTTCTTCATATTTGCCGCTTTTAGGTGAAGACGATGAGGTAAATGAGGACTCGATGAAATTTGCGAATATCAGATTTCCAAGGATGCCTTTGGTGACCGCACTCGACGGTTTGATTCCTTCCTCGCCTTTGATTTTCTCGTAACTTCGCATTGCCGGCAGATGTTCCAGACAACCGTCGAATGGTTCCTTAAACTGGCGACGCGCTGCTTCCTTAACGTTACCAAACAACAGTTCCTTGTCGTCGTCATCAATGATTCGATCGCCGAACACTCTCCAAGTCTCATGAATCCAAAGCCGGAGGAACGTGGACTTCGCTTCGACGGATTCTAAATGGAGTAGACCGCAACCCGTAATCACACGAGCCGCGTCTCTCAATGAAAAAATGTACTGCGACTTCGTCGGGATCGGTAGCAACGATTTCATCGCAAACCCGCACACGTCGATCGTCGCACTCGCTATACTGCAGGCAATATTCGCTAAGTCGCCGCTATTGATACCGGCACTCGTACTGGCTTGATTACCCTTGAATCGACTTAATAATGCAGTTGAAAAAATTCGAGCAGCTTCCGTGTTGCTAGGTGCGTCAACGGCGTAGACGTTAAAGTGTCGCAGGAATCGTGGACACAAAGCGAGAGAATTTGGCATTGACGATGTCGTGACACTCGCTAGAAACAAAACATCGCGCACAACGAGTTCTTCGAGATCGTTGAGTAAATCGTACCACCGGCCATGATCAAGATATTGTCTGATCAATTCGAGCACAGAGACTGATGTATGATGCTTCTTAGTCTTTGACGTCGGCTGCGGCAACGTGCTCGCGTCTAAATCGTCGAAAAAGTTGACTGACACCTTGCCATTTGGAGCTTCATAGCATCGTCTTCCGAGTCTCTTCAGTCTTGAAAGCAAAGAGCGCTGAACGTCCTCCGCGTCGTTGAGAGAGTATAATGTGTACCGATTGATGGAGTAATTCTGTTCAGGCAGGCTGTCTAGTAAATCACGCATGAGGCTACTTTTTCCGACTGCAGTGTTGCCGTAGATGAGAAACGGGACTTTGTGATGCGCGTGTCGAAGAAATAGGTCCCGATATTTAATCGTGTTGACAGTTGGTACAAAGAGATCGTCAGATCCAAGCCCAAGCTGCCGTTGATCAATGTGAATGGTTCCGTTTTTGGCTAAATCGCCCAGATACTTCCAACTGCCCATGCCTTTGAACAAGTACGTGTTTTCTCTGACTGTGCCTTCTGAAGGAAACGGAACTTCATGGCGCTGGACGATTTCAGGCGGTGGATGCTGTTTGTTTAGTCCTTTCCACAGTGACGTATAGAATTCGTCGAATTTTGGGCGAGCGTCTATGCTTAAATTACCACCGATTTGCCATGCTACGGCAAAGATAAGTGAGACTTGCGACCAAATTGATAATTGGTCAGTTGATAATGTCTGCACATTTGCGCACGTGTCCTCCAGAAACATTGCGAAAATAGTAAATATTGATGCAACATGATGCATTTGGCTGATCATTCTTGAATGATTACAGTGCGCGCGTACAAATTGCAGGCAAGGATCAAGAGCCCAGTCGAACAGCGAGTAAATGGTATCTTCGTAATTGCGAAAGATGTGACTCATGCGAATTCGTGACAGAACATATGGCCGCCAGTCTACGGAACGCGAGTCGACATGAATAATGCCGCAGCGGGACAAGAATCCAGGCGAAGCATTGCTGGTATCCATCGTTTCGAAAATGAATCTAGTCGATCTTGGACCACGTAATCCTTCGCCAGATGGCAGCGGAATCCACGAAACGTTCTCATCGCCATTATTTATATTCAACGCGCTGCATAACGTCTCAATCCAACTACCAGACAGTGGACCATCGATAAGCAGCCATTTTGTGCAATCGGCGCCCGAATGTTCAGGAAATCTGAACGCTTTTGCGCAAGGTCCGTCTTTCCACAATACTGATTTCTTGTCGAAGAAACTGAAGAGACGATCGTCCGCGATCACGCCCGATGCAATCGTCTCGATTTTGGTGAACGAATCGACTGACGCGTTAGAACTGCAACGACGACGTTTATTGATGCCATTTGTCGATGCTGATAATGCGTCTGCTAGACATCGTACGATTTCGGTTTTGCCGACGAGAGGGTCGCCAATTAGCACGATCGTGCTTCTCACGTGCATCAACTCGAATAGCTGGATGATTTTGAGCAAAAGTAATTCGTGCGCCTGTAATCCTCTCTTTGCGCAGACTTCCTCGACAGACTTCAAGAGAAAATCGTAATTCGGTGGCGACATGACTGTATTCGGATAAAGATGACGCAACAGGTCCTGAAATATGACAACGTCTTCGTCATCTTGAAGCTTCGAGACGTTAGTATCGATCAAGGAACGTATCAGCAAGCCACTTTCCTCCTCTTCCGGAAAACGACGCTTGAGTCTGACTGCTGTTTTCAAAACAGTCTTCGCCGATTGAGCACCAAATGCGTAAAGTGTTGATTCTCGTTGAGGCAGACGATCTTTCAAAAATTCATACGTAGTGTGTAATTTGGAAGCCAACACATTTGCATCCCGAAAACCACCAGCAAGTAACTCGACCTCTGCTATTCGTTTCAGATCCGGCATACTCATCGCAACGGTACGAAAAAATGTTCTCAAATTGTCTGGTAGTTCGAATCTTTCGTTCTTCGTTAACGGATTGACGCATATGATGCAACACACGTTACCAGTTCTGATCTCACAGTTAGTCCTGCGATTCGAATGAGACGCCGTGTGTTTGCCAGCAAGCAAGGCGCGAATTCTACCGGAAATATTAACGATTTCCTGCGAGACGATGGACAGCATCTCAGCGCGCAGTTGGTCCAAATTTTCTAAACACAGCCAAGCCGTGCATGCGATCAAACCTTTGAACGCTCGTGCAATCTCATCGTAAGAAATCGATTCACCGGTGCAATCGAGATCACGGCGCATCAGTGCTAAATCTTTCGTCAAAGCCTTTAGAGTCTCACTTTTACCAGTCGCACTGGGACCAACAACGGCAGAGTATAGTCCGTATCGATAAGCCTGTGTCAGTGACCGAATGCATCTGTCAGTTAAACTTGTTCGAATAATGCTTGCTTCATAGTAGCCATACTCGTATCCGTACTCCAAACTTGCATCAAAAATCGACGCAGTAACCAGATTATCGTTCTCGTGATAGTAGTAACGTGGTTGACCCATCCAAAGGAAGTCTTCCCTGTCGACCATATCGTGTCCACGTTCAACTAATAGCTTCGTCGTGTCTGCTTGATCGGACGCAAGAACGATTAGTGTGGAAAGAAATTTGTTGTAAGCGCGCGTAAGTTGGGTCGAATTGTCACTGCTATTTCTTAATTCGTCTACTAGTGCTGTTAAACGTTTCCGGTGATGAGTGTCGATTTCTCTTAGGCGGTCGATGTTGACAGTAGGTGAAAGACAGTTTTCAAGATCGCAGGTCCAACGAACGCGAAGAGCGACGATGGTCGTCATACTGGGAAATTCATAATCGATGATGTCTCTAGCACATTTTTCGTCGAAATCGTCAAAAATACGACGTCGGGTGTACTCGCGCACGATCGAGGTCAATTCTCTTTCAAGATGCACCAGCCATTCTTCTTCCGGACGATTCGACGAGGCAGTTGTTGGGATGGAACGAGGAAAACGAATTATTTCGCCGTATTTGCCGATAATACCGCGTATATGTTGGTTCTTTTCGATTAAAAGTCTCCTCACTCCGGGGAAACACTCAGTTGGACACGTTAGATATTGATTCTCGGAACTGTGATCATTGCCACGAGGAAATAAGATGTTCCGCACTTCTGCGTCGGACAGAAAGAAAAGTCTACCGAACGATATTCTTTTTTCGTCCAGGTAACGTTTCGCAGCTTCGTCGATTCTGTCCAAACGTTCAGCAATCTCACTCAACTCCGACAAAGCCCAGCTCGATGTATCACCGACTCCTTGTAACGTCGGATTTTCCGTAAGTCTCTGTCTCATCAACTCCAAAATATCGTTTACTTCAATATACAAACCGATACCAAATTCGAGCGAACTTGGCCACGTTCTAATTACGTCGTCCTGCGAGAAAATTGAATTCAAAGAAAATCTCCGTAACTGCGCGCACTCCCACTGGACTATCAATTCCTGTATATCCAGTAACGTAACCCGTAACTTCATTACAGCAGGCAGTATAGGCTTCACGAAATGGGACGCTCTCATCTCATCAATCTTCACCAGCTGATCCTCCAACAAGCTCTCAATTTCATCCTGACATACAAACAATCTGGTCGACGATTCAGCGATAGCTACAAACGACACCGGATTCCACTCATCGACCATTCCTCTCAATCGACGTTGAAGATCCAATTCCTTATTCGCACCCACGCTAATAGCCTCGTACTTCTTAATGTCATCCATCAGATCGAGTTCGATCATCTTCCGAAGCGTCGTCCCAGCATTTGGCATCAAATCAAAGCCAGCAATCTTCGACATTTCCATCCAGTGGCGTTCCGTTAAAGCGGGATTACACACGCAGACGATCAACGGCAAGTACGTCTTGAACTCGTCTACTCGACGTAAAGCTTGCCAGCAAAGTTTAAGCGGAGCAGGCTGTTGCATTGGGTCGGGATCGTCAGCGACCCCTGAGAACTTGAAAACTTTCGCGCCCGACCCAACAGCGGCATCTGCCTTAATGCGTCGTCTAAACGATTGACTCATCTCCATCAATTGGTCCCTGTGCTGAATGGTCTTGTCGCGCACAGCTTCTGCATCCAGCGATTCGAACGGACCGTAAAGCCAAACGGCCCGATCTCGTTGCCAGCGATGAACAGCGCGAATCAGAACGTCGAACGGTGCGATCGTTTCATTCAGCTCGTCCACCTTCGGGAACTCGGTCTCCGGGAATCTGAACAAACGCTCTTCTTCGTTGATCGACTCAACCTGACGATTGATGCTCGCCATCCTAGACGTCAACTCCGTATAATGCTCCACGTACTCGCCAACCCGCTCAAGATCGTCCATGTCGTTCATGACCACAAGCCGTGGAAACAATTCGTCCACCGCGGTATTCATCACAGTGATCCTTCTCTGCATTTCATCCTCCAGTTCACTCTTCATAGCCTCGCATAAAGAATTACTCTTCGCCAGTACCGGTGCGATGGATCGTGGCCAGTTAATGGCGCGTCGATTAAGTTCCATATGTTCGTCAGTTAAGACAGTGACCCTCAGAAGAGTGGCTAGTAAGTACGTCGAGCGTCGGACTCGGTCTTCCAATTCGCGGGTTCGAGACTCGGAATCACGTAATATGTACTCGCTCAGAGAAATCAACGATTTCGCGTCCCTGGGCACGTTTGTGGCCCTGTTCCGTAGACTCTCGAACTGGAAGCACACGGCCTCGTTCCATTCTCGATGATGTCGAACGAGTCGGCCGGCCAAGCGATCGGTGACCTGTAAGCAATGTTCCTTCAGACACTCTTTCGCCGTGCTTTGATCCAATCTGCCGACTTCGAAATGAACGTACGGTAGCAGAGCACCTGCTTCTCGCGAGTAGCCGACGTAACGCGCCATGTAAGCCTCGCACGCATCGAGCTTCTCTCTTGTCAACCATTCTAAGGACAAGGATACTTTCGCTGCTTCGACGTCGACGGTTCGACGTTCTAATACGTTGGAAAATCGGTCGGCGAGATTGGTTACGTGGGAATTTAGGGAGACGAACGACGCTTTTATGGCAGCCTCTAGTCTCTCGTGGGCTTGTTTGACGAACCATTCAGGCGGCCTCGCGACTGTGTATTTTCTTTTTGTGCGACTCCCTCGTCTGTCGCCGCGTAGCCATTTTTCGACCGTTATCGCGTCCTCTGGTACAATGTTCTCGATGTTTGTGAGCAGATCGTGATAAACGGATAAGACTGCTTTGATATTAGGCTCCACGCTGAGTCGATTGTGATGGCAAACGAGTTGAAATTCGATTTGGGGACATGTGTAGCCTTCTTCGACGATACCGACTACCCGCTCCATCGATCTGATCGCAACATTAACGATTTGCTGTATGAAAATGTGCGTCGCACCCTTGACGATTTGGGATATTCGTTTGGAGGAGAGATTTACGAGGTCCACTCGTCGAGCCGCGCATTTCTCGGCCACTTCGCTGCAATAACGGCTTGTTATTACCAGTGCGCCTTTCCTGATGTCCCTCAAAAACATTTTCCGTAGTTCAGTCAACGATATAGTACCCAATGACTTGTATTTTTCGAACTCGCAGATTACGGCTGGCAATTCAAGCTGCGCAATCCACACAATGCTTCTCATTACGTCTTCTGAGAGAAGGTATCGTCTGGCGAGAATTTCGCACTTCTCCGCAAATTTCTGTCGACCGACAAAAGCCGAGTCTTCCCTGGCCTCGACACATTTCCTACTCGTTTGCGTGGACTTCTTCGGTGATTCAGTTTCTTCTTCGTTGCTAATGCTGTCAATCGTCCATGCATTATTCGCGTACGTTTTCCGGGCGTCATTTAACAAAGACTCGATTACCTCGGGCCGCCTAATTCTTTCTGCACGTGGAATTAATCTTAAAACGTTATTCTCCCATTCGATTGGAAAGCTTACCGTGATCTCTCCTTTACTGGCACGGCTTGTCGCTTCTGTCGAGCAAAGTGAACGTTGCGCTTCCTGATGTTCCATCGTGATGCAATTGTGAAGATGGTTATGGTTGACAGCGACAGAGAAGCGTGGATACTGTAGAAGTTTTATCGATACAAACTAAGGTGGCGTCCATTGAACTGTAGACTTGGTCGAATGAATACGTTCGTATACGACGTAAAGAGGTAAAGATTGGTAAAGATGTAGTTAAACCGAATCGAGAGAGATAGTTGGACGTGGGATATCCCTATCATCAGGTAGCTGTACTACACCGACAGCAGTCGGTATTTTCTATAGGGGATGCAGATATCGACAATAACGACTGCTGTCCAATGATGAGTTTGAGCGTTTCTCCGTTTTGGCGTCGCTACCGCACGAAAGATATTAAAGAGTAGCGGGAAATTTAATAGTTCTGTTATACTTAAATTTTAGAATTCTGCAATGAACAGATCTATATTCGTAAATATTTGATAAAGGCTGATAATAATTACTCTGATTTGTTAGTCACATATTTTTACCAAATTCCCAACACCTAGAATAGAAATGTATAACATAATTCACTTTACTCCAATAGCACTTGCGTATCACCAGTGAACGTTTAATCTGTATGTGATGTGGTGATGTTTCGTACAATAGAAATTTTTAGATTAATTTCATTTTAAAACGGAATCGTTGAAAGCCCAACAGCATGAGTAACATTTACATACAGGAACCGCCGACTACAGGCAAGGTAATGCAATAGTTTGAACTACGGAAGTCTCAAGAAAACGTCATTAAAATGAAAATAACACAGATAACCTATAAATGTGTTTCTTTTAATTTATACAAACAGGTCATTTTGAAGACCTCAGTAGGCGATATTGATTTAGAACTATGGACGAAGGAAGCACCCAAAGCATGCAGGAATTTCATACAACTCTGCATGGAAGGGTATTACGACGACACAATGTTCCATAGAGTCGTCAAAGGATTCATAGCGCAGGGTGGCGATCCTACTGGTACAGGTGAAGGTGGAGAGAGCATATACGACCAACCTTTTAAGGTATGTATTTCCTTGTGATTCATCAATTGTGGCTCGAAAGAGTCCCTCCGTCGAACCGGTCATTCTAGGATGAGTTCCATACGCGACTACGCTTCTGCCGCAGAGGATTACTGGCTATGGCTAATGCCGGGAAAGATGACAATGGATCCCAGTTTTTCTTTACATTGGCAGCAACGCCAGAACTTCAGAACAAGCATACTATCTTTGGGAAAGTCACGGGGGAGACTGTTTATAATATGCTCAAGTTGGAGGAGGCCTTGGTCAACGAGGTAAGTTTTCACTGTATTGATTATGTTTTACTTGAAGAAAAGACGCAGTTAACAAAATTTAATATTTTTAATGCTCCAGAATGACAGACCCGTCTACCCTCAACGGATCCTCAAGACCGAGATCCTAACTAATCCATTCACCGACATTGTGCCGCGGACAACAATGAGAAAAGCTAGCACTGAGAGGCAAGAAGAGAAGGCAAACAAGCAATCTGGCGTTAAGTGAGTTTCTCTGACAGAGCGAGCTATCGCTTTGACGCGATATTATTTGACAGCGAGAATAAAGCTACGACGATGCTGAGAGTTGAAGGACTCTGTTCTTTCCAACCCGCGTAGAAACTTTAATCTGCTGTCGTTCGGAGAGGAGGCTGAGGAGGATGAAGAGGAATCAGTTGTTTTGAATAAACAATTTAGCGGGAAAGGGAAGTCTGCACACGATCATTCGGTGGATCCTAAACTTGTCGCTGATACTTCGTTGGCCGAACGATCTGGTCCACCGAGTAAAAAACTCAAGGAAGATCGTAGCAGCGACTGGGAGAGCGATGATGATGATGGCGGGAAAAAGAGGAGTCCGGAAGAAGTCGCTGCTCTGGCGAAGGAGAAGGAGTAAGTTAGCAAAAGTTTCGTTGATTTGTAAAGTTAGGAGTATTCTGCAAAATTCTGTTAAGGCTTTCGATGATACTTTTGGTAACAAATCAGAGCTGCTTTGAAGCTTTTTCAGTGTTCCTTATGTATCGATTTTCGCAGAGCGATGAAGGAGCGGATCAAGAACAAATTAAGAGACTCCAAAAAGATGCCTAGTTCGAAGAAAACTGTGTCCACGGAACGACATACGGAACCTGACGATGTTGAGAATGAAGCAGAAAAGGACGATGAAGAATTGATACCTTATCACCTGGGTAAAGATCGGGAGGATGAACGGAAGAAAATGGCGTATGTATTTTCACGTGAAACAACCATTGAATTATTAAACATTCTACCACCCTCGTGGATCTAAACGAGTTCAACGTTGTTCGCAGGCAGCAAATCAAAAAGGAAATACGGGAGCTGAAACGAACCGTCCAAAGCGACAAGCGAAATAAGGAAACCGAAAAGCGCAAACTCGAAGAAGGGTTGGAAGAAGACGAAGACGGACAGGGTCGGTCAAAAAGTCAGGACGAAAAGAATAAAGAGAAGACCGGCATCCTGAAGGAATACCTCGAGACGCAGGAGAAGTACAAAGAAGTGAAATCGAAAATGCCGCCAAAGGGTAAGAGTCGGGAGGACTTCACGTTGAAGCTGTTACAGAAGTTTCAAAGCAAGCTGCGAACGGCGAAGGAATCCGCCAGCGACGAATCTGGTAGTGGAACCCTCGAAGACTCGAGCAACGAAAAGGAAGAGAAGCGAAGAGACCACGTTGAGAGGCGCAAAGATTCGTCGCCGGATCCTGACGATGAATCCTGGATGACACACACTTTGCGTTGCGAGGAGAGCGCACCGGTCTTGGCAAAAGACGCGAGCACCAAGGACGACGATTGGTTCGAGATCTATGATCCGCGAAATCCACTCAACAAGCGCCGCAGAGGGGAAAGTGGTCATAAGCCGAGGGACGAGAGAATCGACAAGAATCAGACACGGCGCAAATAAACCTGCCGAAGCAAATCACGCGTACTTTATCAAAGCGTCCGTGCTTCACTCGTGTCACTTGTGTGTATATATATATATTGTACATATATATACTGATATATACACTTATATGTACAATCCCTTCTCCACGTTGATTCGACATCGACAGCGTTAATCGTCGAAAGTAATAAAATGAAGTCTACTATTCGGAACGAGAGTTTGTTCCTTTTCATCCTTTAGCACAAGATCTACGCACGGTCTACTGACTCTAGTCTGCGGCGGTCCCATTGGCTCTGACACGGCGTGAAAACACTCGCGGATAAGAGACAACAAGCGTCACGCGGGCTACTCGTATTCGTGCAAATACACTACCGATCGAGACGTTACTTCTTATGTACATTACATAGTTTGATAAGCCGCGGGCCCGATAACGGAGGCAAAGAGCACAAGTCGTCGGGGGAGGGTAGAGCAGCGGAAAGAAGAACGGGGAATAGCTGGAGAGTGAGGGCGGTATACGGCGAGACGAAACGACCATGACGAATAGCTTGACGCGATCGTTGATACGGGCTCAGTCGACCTGTTGACAGCGAGTGATACGCATCAAACGTTTTACGTGATTGACAGGCCAACCGGCGCGAGTCAATTGCCGAACTGCAGACGCGGGAAGAGCCTCTCAAGCGTTCTAATATACTGGCTAGACGTCGATATCGTTCGATCGATCGTCTTTGTTCGACGTCTTTGTTATTGTTGTGTGTATACGTCCGAGTACACAGATAGTCCTGAACTTTGGAATGGAATCTATGAGGGCGGTACGGAAGGTACGGCGAGTCAGTGGACGATAGAATTTGCCTTACTTAGCGTAAGGACTTTCGCAGTCGTTCGGATGTTCACGGCCTAAATGGACGTCTTCGCGGTATTGTTTCACCAGGAGAGGACAAGAAGCTAGGGAACAGGAGAGTGATGCCGACGACACCGCTGAGAGCCGACGCACTCGGTACGTTTCTCGTCTCTTGACAACGCACCGTTCGTCCGTTCTCTTCATTGTATCGTCCGCTTGACTTCCCGCCGGTCCCTTTAATCGTGCATTCTTCTTTAATGTACTTCGTTTGAAGGATAATTGGGACCGTTCGTTGCTCCCGCGGGTCTAGAACGCTTTCTTTCTAAATCTCTCACCAATGCTCCTGTTCACAAGGGGGTCCCTGAACTAGGAGCGTGGGTTCCGGCAACACGTGTGCACGTATCCACATGTTTTTCGCGCCTGACGCACGCTATCGCTCGACTACGTCCGATTACGCCAACGGTTAGATGATTTCGCATTCAATTTCATTGCCGACGATTTGCGACGTAGGTAAATAGTATAGACGAGACTGCTGCGGGAACTGACGAGCGACCAGGCATCGCGCGAATTCCTGATCGCGGATGTGATAATGTGGACGATAGCGTTTTGCGCCAGTTACGCACGCTGTCAATATTGCGTCACGATGCACTTTCGTTCCGCGGCCGTTCGGATTGTCGCGCGATCCTATACGTTAACTCCGACTGACCGTTTCCGATCTTGCCGCCTGCGCGACAATGATCGAATTTACCGTGTCTATTTTTGCCGATGTACCGATAAGCTATCGTGATGATTCCTTAGATGCGGGTTATCGTTTTTCTCTGAGTACAAAAACGACCGTCGGTACGATGACCCACGGTGCTCGTGACTCCAGACTTTTGCTCGAAGAAAGCCTGGGGAAAGTCGTACGGAAAAGATAGGAAGACCGCACTGTTTCATTATCGATTCTGTAGATTGAACGCCGGTACGGTCCCGCGCCTGACCGTACGCGATTGGGACTACTCCTCCCACCATACCGCGTATCCTGATCCTTCTGCTTCGGATTGGGAAGCTGCAAGTGGTGGGTGTAGCGACAGTTCCGCGTGCGCCAGCCCATAACACAGCACCTTGCCGTGGTCCGCCTCTTTGGTCTGTACCACACGTGGTCACGTTATACTGATGCTTCCGTTTAGAGTTGAAAAAGTGGGGACGGAGAGAGTTAGGATGACGAGCAGATGAGTCGTGTGAAGTACGCAAAATTTTCCACTGTTTTCCCACGACGAGACGAGTCCTCGCCTAGACGTGCATCAGTGTGACAACAGAGACGTATCTCTCTCATTGTTAGGCTCGTTAAGAGATAATGAGAGATAAAGTGTCCGTCCCCCGCGTCGGGGAAAGTTGACGACGATAGACTTTATCGATTCTCAGCACGTGTCGTTTTTAGAGGATGGCCGAGAGATTGGCGCGCGTCCCAGAGACTGGCAGCCGAAGCGTTCCGACTGCAAGGTACCCTTCCGACTGCTGAGATTGTGCCTTCTTGGGGCGTTCCTGCCGTCGGCTTTGGTCGCCGGGCCGATGTACCTACGCTACAGGGTATATTCGGAACAGCTCTATCCGTTGGCAGCGTCCGATCAGAGGTTGATCGATGCGAGAGTATCGACGACCTGGTGTCAGGTAGACACCCTGTTACTTAGCCATTCGTATTATTGCGTTAACCCTTTGCAATCGGAATTAATGTCAGCTTGTTCTGGCGGATGCTTGGTTTTAAATGGAACGATTCACTTTTGCCTGCAATGATACATTTGATATTATGCATTTAAATATGAGTAACTGGTTAAATTCGCGTGTTTTCGATATAGTCTACATAGAGTCAATTACTATTTAGGCAAACGATTTTCTTCCACGGCTGCATTTGGTTCACAGAGTCAGGTGGTAAGAGCCAATGCGACCTTCAACGCGTATCTTATGAGCGGTGCGCCGAAAGTTCAGAGCGAGGTGCAAGACGTCTCCATGACGAGGCATTTGATTCTCGAGGATGACATGAAGGAGTATTGGGGATTCTATCTGCTACGAGGAAGTAGCGTTACTGTTTCCACGTGTGTGAGGTACTATGGCGGCCATATTGGTCACATTGTTCACGTTGCCTATGTCGAGGATGTAGAAATAATTAACACTTAAAGGGCCAGTAGTATTTTACGTACCACTTGCGTTTAATCGTAATCAAAACCAGCAGGATTTAACACGTTATTGGTCGTTTAGGTGTTAACCGGTGTCGAACATTGCAAATTCTTAATCTGTTTCCGAATATTGAACACGTGTAGGTGGCCCGGTGCCTCGTTGACGATCATACGAGGACACAAGCATCTACACGAGTGCGCTTTTATCGGTGACGACAGCAGTGAGGAGCTGCAGGAGCTTGCCGAGTTAGCCGAGGAACGTGGTTCTGTCATAACTGCTAACGAGAGTGTCGGCGAGGTAGATTTGCTCGTCCGTTTGTCATCGTCATTATCATTATCATCGCCACGATTTCACGATTGTAATCATTGTCATATTCGGTATCCTCCGCATCTAACTTCTGCTGTCATCATCAGCATGTCCGTCTCTCATCCTCACAGTGCCTCACTAATGCCACGATCCTCGTCATTCTTCGTCATTCAGAGTCTTATCAACCAGCCGGACAAGATGAAACGTACCGGTGCCGGGGTCCGTTTCCATCGACAAGATAACGAGAATGCTTCCGATGTCGGCGACAACCAGAAGCGCGATCCAGCATCGAGAAATAACGGTGGCACGGTTGACTCTACGGTAACATTTCTGCCACATCGTCAGGACAACAGTGGCGGCAGTCATGAGCTAGACTCTACGGCCATGAGGAACATCTTGAGCCATCTTTTCGTCAAGACCTTCGACACGAAGAAGAAGCAGCGGGAAAATCCTCATCATCACTACGAGGCTACCTACGTCGAGAGTGCGAATATCGATAAGCCGTTGCGGCCGACGAAGGTACCGTGCTTGCACGATGACGACTCCTCGAATCAAAGGTCAACGTCTATGCCAGCAACGACGACTACCACTATGACGACGAAAGTCCCACCTAACGATACTGATCTCGACGACGAGGACGTGCGAGACTCCGTCGAAGTGTTCCAAGACGTTCTGCGAAGAATGAGTTCGTTGGGCAGCGACGGTAGAAAATTGCTCCGGAGGCTGATAGATGAAATAGACGCTCAAGGGGGCGGGAATGGGACTGAAGCGAAAAGCGTCCGCAGGATCCTGGAGAAGGACAAGCTGCAGGAGCGTCGTGCGCGAAGAGATCTGTTTCTGTCCTCGCCGCTTGGCCAGGATCTCACGAACGAGGATGAGGAGGGCGACGCTGCCATCGAAGAGGCAAGTTGCGATTTTGCGGCAGTTAGCTCGAGCGCATCTTATTAGATTTAGATAAGGAGCAATTATGTCTGATCCCACCTAATCCGCGCGTTATTCGCGATGCTAGGTGCGCGTCATTATTCCGCGAACGACTATGTCGCGTTACGTGAAGGATTAAGGGTAATATTCATCTTTATTGGCAGGAAGTTGTTTCTCACTTTGCGTAGAAATTCAACGGTAATATTCGGATTTATGAGTAGAGCGTTTTTACACACGTTATCTGATATTATGAGTAGTAACACAGACGAGGCATTGGATGGACCAGTGCGATGAATATTTTTGTCCCAGTCTTTCAAAAGTATCGATAATATTTGTTACATATTTCTATGAACAGGGCGTTCTACATCCAGACGGAATTGCCGAAGATCGCGGTACAGTCGACGAGCGAACACTTAACGATAAGAGTAACTCTGAATTCTGGAGTTCGTTCAGCAGTTCCGAGGAACGTCTTCTCGAGTGCAAAGGACTCATTCTTAATCTACCCCTAACTCCGCATCGACATTGCACGCCGAGACAGGAATCTCTTCATTCCATCGCGTCGTTCGCGAACACGATCACTTACAGGTAGGCTAAAGCGGGGTGAGTAAAATATTATCTCTTCGAACTATATTATGCATTGCATTTACGTTCTTAATACGATCAGTATATTGTAACAATTTTAATTTTTCATTCAAAGAAATGTTATTTTCTTTACCTACAAACTATGTATATCTATGCAAAGTTATATTAATTTCAGAACCATCATTTCGAATAAATAATACTTATATGCACATCTTACCTAACTTTTACTCTAATCCATCGAGACGACACATTTCTCGAGTGTTTGACGAGTCCGAATCATATGCCGATTCGTTACCGCACTGTTTCAGGGTCCCCACAGACGGATATTATTTCTTCGTGTTCAACTCTGAGAATGAGATTCAGCCGAATTACCTGCGCGTAAGATTCGACCTACTCAAGACGGTGTACAACACATCGAATTCGGTTCACGAGTGCACGAACAGTACAAAAGAATGCTCGTTACCGTTCAAGATCTTCAGCAATGAGAGGACCGTGCTCGAACTACCGTTGACTGGAAACGATTCGCAATGGAACGAGGAATACGTCGTGGTATCGATTTGCGAGCCGAGAACTTCCGTCTACTTGGTCTGCGTGATACTCGTACCGCTTCTCATCTTGGTGTTCGCGTTCCATTGAATCAGTCGAAGGAAGCGGAAGTGGATAAACGATTCTTGGCGCCTTGGAGGATCTCGATGTTTGATCACTCTCCAATTTCTTCCGCTGCTTCTATCAGTTCCGGTGAGCATCAAAGTGGTCGAAGCGAAAAATCTCACGAAATGATGGTTTTCGTTTATTGTTCGTCGCAATCGATTCATATTGAAATATTGGGGAACCATTAATTCTCTCAAATCATCAACTTACAATTAGACCACTTTCATGATCACGGGCACATCTGTCGAAAGAAGACACGGAGCTCGTCGAAATAAGGAGTATGGCAGACGCAAACGTTCGATCGAACTCCAATAAACAGCTTCGAACGATTTCGTAATTTCCCGACTACTCTCCTTTTCATCTGTCCGACGACAAGATTATTTTTCCGTCCTCATGAAAACAGCGTGACGGCGACGGGGTTAATTAGAGCACCAGTTTTAATCCGATCCCGGGTCGGAGGGTGTAAAAAGAAGGAAGTGGCTCTGGTGTCGATTTGTTCGTCTAATCTTCGAAGATTAACGCAAGTCGACCCATGCCAGCGGCTTTCAGCGTCGTTGTCGAAGAATCTCGTCGGAGGAGGTTGCCTGGAGGAGAATGCGACGGTCGTTTCGGAGGGACTGGAAGAGAGGGCGGAGCATCCCTTATCAGCGACGAACACTCGTGCGCACCCGCCGTATGAGCCACCCCCGTTTCCCTTCGACCATTCCGTACTCCGTCGTCGTACTCGGAGTTGTCGTTGTACGCTCCCGTTTCGCTCGATTCTTCCCGAAGATGCGCTGCTATCCACTTCGTCCTAGTAACCATCGTCTTTTTACGTACTTCTCTCGTACTGAACTCGGTGCTTGGCAAAATTTGTTGCATGTCAAACTGCAAAATGCAGAGAAGGCCGTAGTGATGAGATATACCGGGTCCAGACTGGCCCGAACTATTGAAGAGTAGCAGTTCTTTTTTTGTAGTTCGAGTCTTGCAGTACCTCAAAATATCAGTATAATCCGAAACACGCTATCTGTAACTTAGAATTTCTAGAAGGTGCTGAAGAAGTACGGCAACTTGTGCATTGTCCAGTCTTCCTACTAAATTCATTTCTCCTCGATTCTACGACCCTGCTAGAGTTACAGCAAGACTTTTCTCCCGCAGCAAAGCAAAGACTTTTAGCGAAAATGAAAACCGAAAACGCACGCGACATTCATCATTATGCGTCTCGCCCGTCATAATTTCATATTCCAGCACGCCGCGCGTATTGCCGAAAGGACAACATTGGCCGTCAAAGTGAACGAGTGTTCGACGACAACGGGCGGGGACACACACGTAGAAAACAAACACTAATAATGGGATTAACGTTGGGTGGCTGGCTCGTAGCGATAACGAAAATTGATTTCAACCCCGAGCCGTCCGGGCCATCTCTCACCCTCGACCCTCCCCTTCCCACTTGCTTTGCCTACACACAGAGCGGGGTCGACTATGCAACGGTGAGGACGGAGTTCGGGGAAAGGAGCGTTGACGCGCACACGTTTACGGAACAGCGCGCAAATCCCGTGGCACGCCTCTTTTTCACCGGGCACACCCTTACAACCCTCCGCGTACTCCCAATCCTATCCTCCTGCACACACGAGTGCGTCGCTTGTCGCATTCCACCCCGTGTGTCGCTCTGTGCCCCCATAATATCGTGGCACGTTGAAAAGCATAAGCTGCGAAACTCTTCCGCGAATCAATGATCCGAGATTTCCACGCCGACGATCGATTAATGAATTCAGTTCGATGGAAGAATGAAGATGGGATGAGGTGTGATTTTCGAAGACGGTAGCCGTAATCAAATTGTGTGATTGAGAGGTGTTACACGTTTGGACACGGTCGCCATCGGAAGGCGCGAAATAATTCAGCCACGAGTCCTGGTTCAATTTTGGTCAAATTCGGAGCGGTGCTGAGAGTCGATTAGTCGTGGTCGTTTTGGCCACGGGGCGATCGCGTCGACATTAAAACCTAATTTCTATTCAGTGGCACGCACAAAGTGGCTCGGGTGGCGGTAGAATTGGTCGGTGGGAAACCGCTAAAGGGCATGCACGATAGCGATATAGGGTATACGGTATATAGGCTGCAAGGCATGTATAGCGTCGTTACAGTACAGCACGACTGGGTGGTGATTGGTAACGGAGTACAGTGGAAATCAAGTATAACGAGGTCCGATATAATGGGATATCGTTGAATGTTAAATTTTTACTGTAATAGGGTTCGAAGTAACGTCATCTTTACCCTTAAATTGCAAGGATAATAGATTTTGCAGTAATATTAACTCCACCCTTAAATTTCACCAATTTTGATCACAGTTTTTGATCCCTGATCGGCAGTCGATAATCGTAAAACGATCGCTCGGCGGTGAATACGGACTCGTATCGTATAAATATCGAAAAAGCACCGGCACGCGTCGGCTCGTAGAGACGTTCATCTACCTCGCACGCGGCTTGGTTTATGGGCTCTTTATTTCGAGATTAATCCCCAATTCCGATCCCTTACCCTTCACCCTATCCCACCGGTTACTTTACCACAAGCGTCATTATATAATCATGTGACTAAACCATGCACTCTACCTTCTTCCGTTTATACGACAGATTGAAAACAAGCAAAACAACGAAACGAGCTTACAAAGTTTTACGCCTGACGAATTCTTTAATCGAGTATTTTAATATAAATAGAATCATCGATCGAGAAATGATTGTTTAATTTGTATGTTCAATGAATTCGGTCGTACGGCCAATCATTACGCCCGTGCCAATATACTCACGCTGAAACAAAAGCACATCAGGCCAAATTGATTTGCCGGGCTCCCACGTAGACTATCATCAAACCGTAATGGGCCTCAAAAGAGCACCCGCCGACGATACGAATCGTGCTTAATCTGGATCGCGATCAGCTCCCCAAGCTCGTCGACGCGGAAAATCCGCGGCACCCTGTCGAGGTGTCACAATAAAGTGCCCCGTGACTCGTTGGCCACTCGCCGTTGCGGGGTGCCGGTCAAAACTTACCCCTAATATATAGATATTAGAGGGGGGTCGGGGTGTATCGTTTTTTTCCGACTCGCCGACCGCGCTAAGCACGTGGGGAGTGAAAGGACTAATAGGAATTTCATTGTCGCCCTCAGATTTCTCAGGCAATATGCTCCCGGTTCTCCAACTTATTCCGCAGTTCTTACTCTCGTGGGAGCAGTATTCGTTCTGTGCGTTTTACGACGATCAAATTCTATTATTTGTTCTGTGCGTTTTACGACGATATATCGCATCTACGCTCTTTACGTCGTCGTACACCTTTACTCTCGTCACTTCCATACAACTTGTCGCGTTTCATTCGCCGTACATTGACTCTCCCGACACTTTTATATTAATTACCAGTTTTTTTTTGTTCGTTGCATATTCTCTCTCGTCTCCCCTCGGCGCCGTTCGTCATTTCCTATTTGTTATGCGTACATTCTCTCGCCTCTATCTAATCTACCGCTTTTTACTTACTGTTTGTAAATTTTGTCTCCTCCCTAGGGCCGGTGCAAGGGTACCTGGCACCCTAAGCAAAGAAAAATATATAACATAGCCAAATATAAACAAATTGGATACAAAATTAATTAACAAAACAGTATTTAAATTGCACAAAAAAAGGGGAAAAAAGTTTTCTCAAACATTTTCATTAACTCGTATTGTAAACATGATATATATGAAAGAACATAATACTTGCAATTCATTACTTAAATTTATTCCGTCGATACCTCGACAATTAATATTCTAGAATTAGACATTTTTTGAAGAAGCTCCTCACAAGCAATTTTTCGCAGATCGTTTACATCCATAAGGACACTCAAATTTTCATTTGATACAGACATGTGTTTTGGCGCCCCTAGAGTTGCCCAATTTTAAAACCGGCCCTGCATCCTCTCCCATTTTTATCCTTCTCCTCTTTCTCTCTCTCTGTCTCTTCACTTTTTATCTCCTCTCTACCACACAATGCGTCTCGTATGACGTGGCAATTGGTATCGAACGAGAACTCGTCACTCTCGCTTCCCCTGCGTCAGACACGAGAGGTGACGTTACGAGGCGACGATTGGTACCAGGGACGGAAGAGGGACGCGGTACAGGGATGCTGCGCGTGTTAGAAACTACTGCGTGGGAGGACGGTCCACGGACAACGAGCTCCACCCACAAGGGCCGTGCTCCGCCTTCGGAAAATTCATTTTCCACCAGGGTTGCTTCGACTCTCGCCCTCCGCTCTCCGTCAGTTTCATCTTCCTGGTCGAGTTGAACGGTTCTGCGCGCGGATCGGCGTCCCATTAAGCCAGCGCGACGACTCCAATAGTTAATTTCCTCGAAAAGGCAACCGTGCCTCTCGGTCGACGTGCTCGAAAAAGTCGTTCGGCTTCGTTTTAGCAAATTGCGGAAACTTAGGGAGCTTTATTCTCGACGAGGTACATTCGGCCGTGCGTTGTTCATGAGTTTAAGTTAAAAGTATGCCCGAGTAAACGTGCATTGCGAGAGAGCGAAGCGACGTTGAGAGATAACGCGAATGTCAGGGACAGTCTCTCGGATGGAGTGGTGATATCCACTTCCTGTCCACTCTATGTAGGCTAATTATACCTACGATAATTGGCGACAGTCGGGTATAAGCGATGATTTCGAGACGACTTCGCTGATCACGGTACGAGCACGTGCGCTTTTGGCGGAAATATCAGGCGGTGCCAGTTGCTTCGCCTGTGAACGTGCGTCTTCAGCAGGTCGTTTCCAACATAAACGTGTAGCTTAAGCGAAGACGTCGACGACACTAGTCGTTTCTCACTACTGCTTCGTAATTTCGATGAAAACGTCGACGACAGTGGTCGTTTTCAGCGTGAACGCGTAGACATGGGATTTCTGTGATAACGAACTGATCATTCGGATTCGGTGCCGATGTTGACGTACAGTGGATGCAACGTGGGGACGACAGACGCGGCGACGGAAAACGACTCGTCGGCCGAGTCGTTGTTGTCCGGAGAAGGTGGGACCGGTGGGCACAACAGTGGTCCCGGTAGCGGAGGAATCGGCAGGGAAGGTGAGGGTGACCTTGAGACGAACGAGAGGGACGAGGTGGAAGGCGAATGCGAGCCGGAAATCGACGGGGAACCTGATGGCGAAGGAGAGCTTGCTGAGGAAGGTGCGGACTCGCCTGGCACGGCAAGAGACACGGAAGAAGAGGCAACGTTGTCGGACGAATTTTACTCACACGATACGGACGATGAAGAGGATCCGAGCAAGAGACGAAGGGATCGCGCCAATTCGGTGAGTCGGTTTGTTTCTGGGGGAAAAAAGTTGACAGCTGGTCGCTTACTCGGACTGTGCTCCGTCGATTGCGTGGGAAATGAGTACAGTGAAAAGCGAATGCGATGAGATCAGTTCGAACGATTCGCTTCAGGGTCTTCCGACGATCTTTACAGTCAATTTTCACTGTACGCTAATCGTCGGTGATCGTGTTACAGCTAGACGGGATCTCGATCTCCAGCGGCGGTCAGCTGGGATCACCGACGCCGCGGGTTGGTACGTTGGGTGTAAGAAAACTATTCACCAACAGCCGCGAACGCTGGAGGCAGCAAAATGTCAGCGGCGCGTTCGCTGAGCTTCGGAAATTGGTGCCGACACATCCGCCGGACAAGAAGCTGTCGAAGAATGAGATTCTTCGAATGGCGATACGGTGAGTAGGTATATGCACTTGTGCGTTGGTCAAACATTTACTGTTCCTGTTCATTCTCCATTCACAATCATATCTACAATTAACCATGAGCTTACGCAAAAGTTTCATTAATTACTGCGTTGATGCATAAAATATTGAAATCATCAATGTGACCTGCAGGTACATCAGGTTGTTGAGTAACGTGCTGGAATGGCAAAAAGGGCAGGATCGCAACGGATTTCAACAGCACGACGTCAGAATAAAGTGTGAGCCGCAGTACAATGGAACGCAGAGCTCGAATTCTTATCAATCTTCCAAGTCGACCGGCGTGTCAACCCTGAAGCAAGAGAAACAGGGCGACCATCGATCAACGGTATACCGAATCACCTACTCCACCCACCAGAGACATGCGCACCACCATCAGCATCATCATCATCACCAGCAAGCGCAACAGCATCATCACAGTCAATTCCAACACCAACCAACCGGACAAACGATTCAGCAACCGCATTCTCTCTCGCGAGTGACGTGCGACAAGAACGGAAACAATCTACTGATGATCGTTCCCAGTGGTAGCATCAGTACTAGCAACAGCGACGCCGTCTGCAGTAATGGAACAAACGGTGGCATAGGATCAACTGGTAAGCACGGTACGGCCATTTCGCTGTTCGCTGGTCAGAATCATTTTCCAACGAACGCGCTTAGTAACGGCAGAGTGATACGCTCTCCACTCGGCATGGGACGTTCCTCATTGTCGTCGTCCTCTTCGTCATCGTCACTGGTCTACCCGAAGTCTCCGCAACTAAACGTTTCGACGAACGTGAGCCCCGGCTCGATAAACGCAGCGGCCGGTGTCGGTGCGACGCCAGCGCAAAACGGGAGCTGTTCGAATAGTTGCGGACAAAAGAGGCTCAAGGTGGAGCGGGAGGACGAGGAGCAGCAGTCGCAGATTCTTCAAAGTCGGGAGTGTATCGTCGTCCCGCCGCCACCGCAACCACCTCATAACTTACCTGGACGAAAAAGAGCAAAGATGGCGTTTCTTAAGGACGCTGCAGTCAATAACGTGGCGACTGTGGCAGTGACTACTGTTGCAACGGCCAGTGCAGTCTTTCATCGGAACGAGTTTCGTGGTTCTGACGGCAAGTGAAGAGTGTCGAAAAAAAACTCAGTATTGATCCATGGTGCCGGTACCTCGCTGTGTTCTTGGACTCTGAAACATTGCCACACTGGCGAAATGTGGCGGCAAAACTCATAAGTGGGTACGCGTGAGTGGACACGGACGGGGGAAACAATTGGAAGTTTCGTCATTCGGAAGAATCGTTTTATTTGTTATAATATTCGCGCGAGACACATCGAATTGAGAACGTGCCGGTGCCGTGATGTTACGCAAAGCACGAGGGTGTACTGATGTACCTCAGGGTTTGCATATCT
Organism: Priocnemis perturbator; assembly: GCA_963942575.1. NCBI lineage: Eukaryota > Metazoa > Arthropoda > Insecta > Hymenoptera > Pompilidae > Priocnemis > Priocnemis perturbator. The sequence goes on from OZ012656.1 coordinate 10,061,636, forward strand.
GGGGACGAATTATTTCGTCGATCGAAGCTTCCTCGTGCGTGCATCGGAACACTGTGTATTTACCGCGTAAAATTAAGCGCAACTCTGTGACAATGATTCTCCTCTTCCCCACTGAACATACCGCATCTAGGTGAGGTAGACCTTGTACCTTGTGCTAGCTCTCTTATGTCGTTCAAGGATAACCCTGTTAGCGCTGACATTCTCCTGTTCATTAACATCGTCCTTATCAATCTGACCAATACCTCTCATCGGTATCACCTGAAGACCCTCTGCCGCATTGCTGCTTCTTTTTCTTCCAAAGCAACTATCTATACTCACGTAGCTAGCTTCGCTAGCCCGTGAATTTCTCTTGACCGACTCGATCTCCACATAACTCCCCCTCAAGTCTCGCGACCTCAAGCCACCGCCCTCTGTCAGCGAATGTCGCGCATCCGACGCGAGCCTCAGATCTCGACGACGTTTCTCCTCGTAGTCGTCCGAATACGTTCTGCGCTGCTGGCGCTGCTGATGCTGAAGCTGTTGCTCCCGTCCCAGATCCTCGCTGTACCTCAGCCGGTCGTTGAACCGTCTCCACCTTTCCTCCTGACTATCTACGAATACCTCGCACTCCTCCTGCTCTTCGAGGCTGGTAGCAGCTTCGACCGTCCCGTCGCTCCCGGAAGTTCCGTGTCTCGGTTTCGTGCCGCACCGGCTGGTCTTCATCTAAGGGACGTTCGATGTGAGATATCTACGAGCTCGACTCGCATCGAGTCGACCGAGCTCGTACCTCGAACATTGCGCGTCGGTCGTTGAACTCGAGATCCTGAGTGTTCTTCCCCACGGAACCACCGTACTTCTCATCCTCGCTGCTGCTCTTGCTTATCCAGACATGCTGCTGTTGCTGCTGATGCCTCCCGGGGCTTGCGCTGCTCACCCTCGTCGGCCACTCGTTCTCGGTCTTGAAGTCGTACAGTTCTCTGATCCGCTGACTGAGTCTGGTGGACCGTTCGCGGACTTGAAGGGACGAGTCGGTCTTCGGTGTCTGCTGGTCAGAACCCGGGGCCAAGGTTCCTACAATGGGGAGCAACGACGAGGCGAGAGTTTACGGGCGCTCGCGATATTTAATACAATGAGATCGGTTGGCATGAGACATCGACGCACTTGCATGGTATAGACACCTAGACACGGTTCACGCGTCACCGGTTTCGCTCAATTTTCGACCGGCGTTTCAGGAATGAAAATATTGAAACCCGTGTCTCGGCGTGTTCTCGCATAGGCCTTGTTTGCTCCCTTGAAACTCATTGTATTCGACGTTCACTCTACATACCGGAAAAAGCAGAAAGTACCTTGACTCGCCGCTTCGCAATCGTTTCTCCTGTCCGCCGTCGACGCTGACACTGACGAGGACGACGACGGCGGCGAAGGCTTGCACAGAAGAGACGGAGAAACAAATTTTCTAAGCGGCTGCCAGCCGGACGATGCATAAGAAGTGGACAAAATCTTTCGGACGGGAGGTGCCGAAGCTGATCCTTCCTCCATCAACGCGCTCGAATCTTTCCTCTCAGGGTTGACCCTCGGCATCGGGCAGGGCGACGGGTTCCTGGCAAACGTCATCCACCTCGCGGCCGCGTTCTTCGTGTACTCGCAACTAGTGCTCGCAATTCTGGCCAATGGCGAGGTACCGCCGTCGCGATCGCCTGCGAAGCAAACGCTGCCCTTCCGCGCAATTCCATTCCTCGCCTCCGACGTCCACCTAATCCCAGGCCAAAGCACAGACAACGTAGCAAAGCGTTAGGCACTCTCGCTCGTTGGAACATTCGTGTCCGCTTATCCGAGTATCCGGGGCACGAACGTTCCAACCCTTGCAAGCTCACCGCTCGAGGAACGGTTCGGAGGTCTGCCGACCGAGCCTGAAGTATGAAAAGGAACGCCACGATCGTGCTCGAACGCACGCGGTGGGGACTGCTTCTCCCACTGTCCTCCTCGGTTTCCCTTCGGCGCTTCTAGCGTGCAGTATTTGTTTTGTTTCGGATTGGGAAGCCGCAGGTGGTGGGGGTAACGTTCACTCCGCGTACGCCCTCCTACGTAGGTTCCCCTTGTCGGTGGTCCGTCCTCCACACTTCATGCTCGGTCGGCTCAGCTATACCACCACCTGTTGCCGTCAGGAATCCTCTCGGTCCCGCGGTCCACGACGCACTCGGTGTGTCGTCGGCGTGCCTCCGTTCGTTCATCTTCCCGTGGCCGAGACGACGATACGTCGGTGCTGTGGCTACGAGCTGCTGGACGATTGCGGACCGACGACTGCGCGGACGGAAAGGCGGATGAAGGTTCTCGGTGGCAATGAGGCTCGGTGCACGGTCGCTGTTCTTCTCTTTTGGTCGAGTTGTTCGATGAGGAGGATGGTGCTTGCGTCACGAGGGAAGATGAGCCTTTGGCGGCGCTCGGCAACGGCATCCACCTTGAAGAAATGAACTTGCCGCCGTCGCAAGTCTCGGTGTGTCTTCGCTCCTCGACTCGCCTCTCCGTGTACTTTCTCAGGCAATCGACGTCGGCGCTGCGGCTCCGTTGGGAACGAGGCGACCGAGACGGCCTTCGCTGACCGATGGAGCCACTCGTCGAGCCAACCCGCTCCTAGCGCGCAATTTTTTACAGGCTCACTGAATCTGTCGTCGAGTCCGAATACGGTACGGTAAAAATGGTATACAACGAGATCTTCACCATCGATGGTATAGATCTATAGATCAAATACGAAACGCCTCGATTAAGCCTAATCTATGTACAATTCTAAGCATTGCGTGTATATTAGTTTTGGTTCGGATTGGGAAGTCGCAAACAAGATATATATTGTTGCAAACAAATCTGATGGTCTCATGACACTCGTTATAACCAATTTTCACTGTATCATAGACGTTGCTTATGAATGAACGTGTGGCGTATACCTAAGCGAGGTGTAGTTTTGCATAGTCCGATATGTGAAGAATGCCGTGTTCGGCTGAGGCGACGTGCAGACTGGCTCCGCAGGCTCGTGGATTGATTCTTGAAGTATGGAGTTCTGCTACTTGAGTACTGCAGGCTGCAGCAGGATCCCCGCTGGATGCCAGAGAACCGGCCCAAAATTCGTTGCCTTGCGATCGGGACCGAAATCATCGTATTAGAACGGGTTTTAAATAAATTTTGATCAGAAGGGAGATGAAGATAGAAAAAGTGCGTTAAGAACGAATTAATTGTAAACGTACGATGTGAAAGAATACGATACAGTGGTGAAATACAAACAATATGGAAAATTACCTGGCAGTGCATTACCGTCCCATGCATATGTGACGACCAATAATTTGTTTGCGTCGGTTGCGCGGAACAGTCTACTGTGAGGTTCTCTCAATGCAAAGTGGATCTTTATATCTGCAACAACGATTATAGTTGACAACTTCTGCGCCAGACGCGATTTATCAAAAAGGATTCTCGTTTTTGAAAGAGTTGAAAATAGAAGTTAGGAAGGCAATTAACAAAAACGAGAAATTGTTTTAGCCAAGCCAATGGATAGGAATTTGATACGAACCTCCTAAGTAGTCACCGTTTCCCGCACCGCCGCATTTTTGTTGTCGAAAATACGCAAACATTATATCCGAGACATATTTCAACTTTTTATTCATCTTCCTAAGGGCAATTTCGAACGTCTTCAGGAAGTATATCTCCTGATCTTGTATGATCCTCCAAACGCCTGCGTGATCAAAGAAAAAATGCGTACATAAAATTATGTGATTTGACCGCCGCAAAAAACGTCATAAACCAACAACTCAAAACAATAATTGCACGTAAATGTGCAAATGCACAGAGCTCACCGAGACCGAATCCCACGACGTGCAGAAATGCTGTTGTATTCTGTTTCTCAGCGCGAGTATTAGCTTCGAGCAGTAGTATCTCGACCGACAAAAGTACTCTCTTCATATAGTTCTCGATGTCGAAGATGGTCTGACTGGTCAGCGACAGGTAGCGTTTGTTTTCTTTCGATTTAAGACGCCTGACCCCTTCCTCGTAGAGAGGATGGTAGTCCTCGCCATAAAATTGCGCCCAAAGAACACGCATCCCACGCTTCTCTTCGGAAGTACCTTCGACAGCGGGACCATACCTGCGGTGCATCGATTGAGTTATCGGGAGTTCAATATACGATCAACGAGGTCTCATTCGTCATATCAACCGATGAAAGAAAAAACACGGGTCGAGTGTATTCATTCTACCCACCGCTATTACTCCTTACCCATTGTCCATGTTATTCTGCAGCGGTGTTATCAGTATATCCTGATACTCCATGACACGTGGTCGATCAAATCTGTAACGGAAAGCGGAAAATGCTGACGAGTTATCCTCCAGCAGTCTAATTGTGTTTACAGATATCGTATACACCTGCAGAAAAAAAGAGAGAAAAATAATCTTTCGCAAAAATCGTACCTGGTACCAATAACACCCATTATGACACCCCTTGGCTGAATCGAATCGGGATCGCTAGTGACGACGCCTCTGTTTTCGCGTGATCCGTCGTTTATGAACTCCGTATGAGAAGAGACTACCATCATTGCGGATAATTTTATCTCGTCATAGGATAGACAGTTGACCAACACCTGGAACCGAACGTTGTATGGAACTAATTGTATCAGACCCAATCAACCGATCGTGTGATCATCAAGAGAGACTGAAAAACTTCAAGCATTGACCCTCTGCGGTACTGTATCGAGGTAGACTCGACACGTTGTTCAATCCCAATATTTTCTACTGTACATTAATAATTCTGTACGATAACTTAATAGAACGATAAATCAACGCGCTTTTCGATATCGGGCGAGCTTCGAAATAACAACTACAGATTGGACCGCACAGAGGTCAGCGTGAATCGTAAAACATTGTGAAAACATACAAGCGGTTCCTTCTCTTCACTTGTCCCGACGCTCTCCCAACCGTCAGTGCCAGTCTTATTGTCAATGAGCTTGTAACGATCGTGGCCCCCGAAGAAGTGTACCGCCCTCTTCTCCAGCAGACGATGAATAAACTGAACGAGACCCATGTCTCTGTACACCGATCTCTCCGTAGCGCTGCCGTACTGTCGTTTGTGCTTCAACCATCTGGCAATGAGCGGAAGCGTGGCCTCGTGTATCAGGGGGTACACAGAATTCGCGTTCATCTCCAGCAGGTCCGTGCTGATTCCTCGCTCCTTCAGCGACGAGCATCGTGCGGTATTGATGGGAAACTTGATGGGAAACGTTTCGCTGCGTTCGATCACTTCTGAGAGACACGTCGGCGGCGGCACAGAGACGTCGAGGCATCTTCTCAACAATTCCTTCGTGTCGTCGTCGAACGGCACGCCATTGGGTGCACCTAGTGTGTTCTCCCACGATATCTCCGGTGGATCCCGGATCAAAGCTTGCTGCCGCGAATCCTCCATGCGCCGATGATTCTGCAAGCAAACGCGCAAACGCATTATTTCACGGCCGTTTATAGGGCGATGCGCCGCTTAACGCCCGATCGCTTAACGTCCGCCACCGGTCATTATCTTTCCACGTCTAAATCTGTACTCGCGGAAGAAATGATTGGAAAACAATACCTGGATCTCAGCACGAAGATTCTTTGACTTTGACTTTGACATATTGACTGCTGAAAGAAAATCGGTATGTGTTGGAGTAACACGTAGTTAACCTAACTCCAGGATGCCACGGATCCGTCCTGTGACAATGGAGGTGTGAACACGACTGCACGCATGCGTCCTGGATCCTACTGGATTCTACCATGCAGTTACTCATCGATCCGATTCTTCCCAATGATTTCCGCGAAGAATTCGCAGCAGAATGACGCATTTAATGGCATTCTATTAATACGCTTGAAAGATCGAGTGTATGTGAGGACACGAGGAGAGGGAAAAGAAAGAGAGAGGGAGACAGTGTGAGAGACAGAGCGAGACAGTGCGAGAGAAAGAGGGAGAGAGAGAAAGGGTGATTAAAGCAAGGACGTCGTCTCTTTGACAATTCAGCGTAAAATCCGCTAAGTAGCGGAAAATGTGTCCATCCGCCCTAACGAATCTGGCTCCCCGCTGCCTTCTATACTATCCGCACTATACTTACGTCGGGAACACTTGATTTTTCCGTTTACCGATCCCCTTTCACGGTAACGCGAGGGGTGAGAGACAATTAAGTCTACCTATCCCTGACTCTGTTTTAAACTGGACGCGACAATTGATGCGTGCCGTTGCGATTCTTTTGCACAATTTATGAAGACTATACGTCGGATGCGGTTTTTTGAGGAGATAACAATTGTTGCATCATCTGCTGACATGTCTCTACCGAGTCGTCTCTCAGTGACTGTCACTCTCAGAGGCCATGTGTGCCGCTATCGGTACAATTCGATAAATGTATAACAATAATATATTTCGTGGGTTAATGTGTGGTAGGGAATTTATTTATTAGTAGAGTGAATATTTAAAATTAAATTCTCTTGAATAATTGCACACTGGACTTTATACAAAACGATACACGTGGTAACAAGCGTGTTACAATACCGATTGCTCTGACATTTACCAGTCAAAATCGTCAGTACGGAATTATCTTTGAATGTACTGTACTCCACATTTAAATTTTCTCGTTATATCAACAGCCGAAAATATTTTGTATCGTTCAAGAGTCATGTTGAAAAGGTTTTCAGATACGAATATCATACACATCCCGTTATAGGCCATACGCATCGACAAAGACAATCTCATTCGTATTTCTGAGTGGATTTTTGACAATACCGAAGTGACGCTTCGCGACATGCACAATGTCTTTTGAGAAATTGTTCAATGAATGAATCGCAATCTCTTTTGAATGGGCAGAGAACTCACCCGACGAACGCAACAGGCGAAGAGTGACATGATGCCGATGAAATTTGGCGAAAGAAGCTGCGTAGCAGGTAGTCGAGACCTTCTATATTCGTTTCTACTGTATTTATTTGCGACACGAAAAACCGCGCGAACCGAGCAGGGATCTTCAAAGTTGTGGACTACTGCTGAAACGTCGTTCGGGGTAGGCGTGAACCGTTTACCGTGTATCCGTATTTTGTATCCGCCAACAGAGGGGAACAACGGGGAGGGAAAGCACAATTTCTCCATACCAGCGCATGCGTTCTTTGCTTTTCGTCTTGTAAAGCCTGTCGGACGAGACTTTTTCCTCCTCCAATTATTTTCCATTCACGTTGGCAAGAAGTGCGATGAGTTTTTCAGAAGCTTTATGTCAGCAGATGAACGCTTCGCGGTTTTGTTTTAATAAAATATACTTCGTTTAATAAACTATCGAACTTATCTAAATAAACTGATATAAATTTCTGTTCGGTTCTTACCATATATAGTATCGTAGTATATACCATAAATGCCATAAATGTAGATAATGCAATATGTCCCAGTAACATCATCTTCATACTGTTCTACTTCTTAGCAACCGTTGAGGTATGACTTCGTGGTGTTCCTTTGAAAAGAAAAAATCTTAAGAATACCTGAAATCTGCGATATCACTTCCCGCCTTAGTTTACCGCAGGGTGAATCATTTTGTCGGATCCACTCTCTTTTTTTAAATCTTCGTTCGATGCAACAAGACTATCCCCGCATTCCAATGAGCGCACGTCACCGACCTCGAATTTTGTGACCTCCAGAATGCTTCAGAAAAATTTTACGATTGCGCGGGAAGGCGAACGTTCGTTCGAAAATTCAAACGCGTTTCGCGGACGTCGTCTGCTTCCACACATCCGGTCCACTGTCGTGTGCGAACGGAAGGAATGACGTTAGATCGAATAACTTAACCTATTGTCGCAACCCTATATACGTGTTCTCATCGAAATATTCGCGCGTGTCTCGAGAGGTGTCGTCGACTTACTTTAGCTGTCATCGTTGCCGCCGTCTTTCAGACATCGACAGGATTGTCATCGTCGTCGTGGCTGTTACCGTCGTTCCGACAAAACGGTGCCCACGGTGAACTTGAAGTTGAGTTGACAGTTGATCGACAATCGCGTACATACAATGGCGAATCACGAAGAGCTGGTTTCGCAATTTACAGACGTAACGGGCGTCGAGCAGGAGAGAGCACAATTTTACCTCGAGTCATCGGCCTGGCAATTGGAGGTGAGACAGCGTTTTTCCGAGGGCCTATGCATAAAGATTAATACGTTTTATGTGGACAGACGAAAGAGGAAAGGGAAATGGCGAGGGTATAACGCTCGCGCTTTGTCACCGTGAACATAACCTCGAAATTGTTTAATTCGTTAGGTCTTCCGTAACGTGTGATTTAAGTTACTCTTTCTCGGATACTTGATGTCGCGATCGTGTATGTCTATGATATTGTCAACTTCCTAATCTGATTTTTTGTGCTTGTGACAGTCAATAGTTTGATCATTATTTCTGTATGATACCCTTGTTGTTCTAGACAAGGGATTTTCCATACCTTGTCATTGTACAGTTTGGTTATAAAAATACATGAATCGTCATAGTTATCATGTGAGACTAATTTGAGTTTGTATTGTTTATTCAGGTTGCTCTTGCTAGTTTCTACGAGAACGACGAAACTGCAGCTGCTGTCGCTGCCACTGCAACCCCGACACTATCGAATGAGCGTATAGTTGACGTCTCACATGACAAAGAGTTTGAGGATTCATCTTCAGACCCATTAGCAGGGAGCGAGGATTCTACGCGTGGACGTCGTCGACGTGCCATGGATACTGACGATACAAAGGCTACATTTGGCTCTAAGCCAAAGTCAAAGTCCAGACTGGGAACCATGAATGACCTGTACAAAAGAGATAGCAGTTCCGACGAAGAAGAAGGTCAAGCCTTTTACGCCGGGGGTTCCGAGCACAGTGGCCAGCAGGTTCTTGGGCCAGGAAAGAAGAATGATATTATAAGCGATATGTTTAAGTCTTGTGAGGAATATTCCATTTCGCTGGAACCCAAGGCAGGGGGAGCCCAGAGGCCAAACACATTTGGCGGCACTGGGTATAAGCTTGGTCAAACCAATTCAGATACAGAAGGTAGCTAGCATGTAACAGTTTGCATACTATCTCATCCTGATTCTAAGTACGTCTAATAATAAGTTCATACATATTATTGAACAGTGGTATCTGCTACGCCGTCCGAATCACAACCAACCACAGGCTTAATCACTCTAAAGATGTGGCGCGATGGGTTTACCATAAACGACCGCGAGATTCGACTGTATAGTGATCCAGATAACAGAGAATTTTTGGCCGCCATCAAGAGAGGAGAAATTCCGGCCGAGATCCGACAGGAGGTACAAGGTGCCGAGGTAAGGCTTGATATGGAGGATCATCGTCACGAGGAGTACGTTCCATCTAAGCCAAAGGTGAAGGCCTTTACTGGAAAAGGACACATGCTCGGAAGGTAAGATACATCACGTCTTTAACAAAAGCTCCCTAAATCAAAGGGTTTGTCGTGCATGGGCCACTGCGAGTGGATACGAGAGCACAAAGGGAGAAAAAGTATAACGTTCTATAGTACATAATTAAAGAAACAGTAGTCAGAATGTTGTTGATATTGTTAACAGTTGTAGCAAGCATGAGAACGGGTAAGTAACTTCGTTATTTCCAGTCCATCTCCGGCAACTGTAGGCATGACAGTCCCAACGGATCCGGCTGATCAGGCCGCCAACGAAGCGCAGGCCAGAAGACAGTTGAATCTGGACTCCACGAAACCCGTGACAACGCTGCAAATCCGATTAGCGGATGGTAGTAGCATCAAGGTCCAGTTTAACCTGACGCACACGGTCGGCGACCTTAGACGATTCATAACGATGTATCCTTTTCATTCTACCCCTAATATTTCGGCAACGCCCGTTTTGGAGCCGCACCAATGTTCACAACTCATGCATAATGGTGTCGGAATCGTAACGTAGTTGCATTTTTAGAATAAGTTTATGTTTAAAGAAATCCTTAACCGGTTACACTTCAGCATGAGACCCCAATACGCAATCAGAGAGTTCAGCCTGTTGACGATGTACCCTACCAAGGAACTGTCTGAGGATAAAACGATCGAGGAAGCGGGTCTACAAAACTCGTCCATCATGCAACGACTGAAATAGATCTTTTTTAATATCTCCTAGCTGTTTAAATTTAAGGAAACGTAAAAACGGTCGGATATTCGCCAAATAGGAGGTTCGAACGATTTGAAAATAAAAATTCTTTGCATTTGCTCCCATAAGGTATTATACTCGGAGTCTGACACGCGTTAACATTATGAAATCGGGCCTATAGATGAAATCTTACTGAGAAACCAGGAAGACATGGTGTATCTTTATATATACAAAACTGTACAAACATCGCATTGTCTCACTACTTTTTTTTTTTTATAATTAGTCCGTATATCGGTATACGTTTATTTGTGCGCTATTGACAGTTACACGTACTGCACAGTTTACAAAACATTTAAACGCCGTCTGTTTGTCGATATAAAATGCAAAAAAATGAGTCTGTTACAACAAATTGCGCAATGGAAGCACGTCGATTGATTGTCAATGCCTGATCGAATGTACTATCTAAAAGGTACAAACGATCTCTCCACATCCAAATTCACCATACTTTACGTTCAGTCCTCGTCGGAATAATGCACAGATGAAACGACGTCTTCAACGTTTGTAATGAATTTCGAAATCGACGCATCGTAACTATACGTACGTCCAGTCGCTTGGAAATCCTTACAGAACCTATACCTATGCACCCTAACCAAATCCTTCCCAATTTGTCGCGTATAACCGCCAGACTGGCTTGACAACAACGCTTGACCCCGGTGTATGTAAACGGGACGTCGACCGTCATCGATTCGCTCGTCGAACCTTGTCTTGCGGAAAGGCAGCAGCGTCATATTCGCGAATAACTTGTCGTCGGGCTGTTGCGTGCAGAAAGTGAGACTTTTTAATCTGTACCGCTCGGCCGTCATTTTCGATCGATCAAAGTCCGCCAGCAGATCGATAATTGACCGGTGATACGTTAAAACGACGTACTCGTCCCAAGAGAGCGTGACAATGAACTTTGCTTTGTTGTGCGCACGATAGAGACACTCCGCCTGGACGATGCCTCGCACAGAATCGTAATCGACTCCTACGAACGGAAAGTTCCAGGGTGTTGGGGAATAAGAGAAACGAGGCGTTTCTTTGAGCCGATGGTCGAGCACGCTCGGAATCCCGAAATCGTATATCACGAAACGTTTCGCGCCGATCAGCCGATGAAAATTCAGAAAGCCCAACATCTGCGACGCTGGCATCAGCTTCGACACGGGAGGTGCGACGCACACGACAAAATCGATCTTCTCGCGAAGACGACGCGGTTGAGTCTTGATCGAGAAGATTGGCGAGTCGGCATTGTGAATATGATCGTCGAGCGACTCAACGAAACTCACTCTGACGGGCAGTTTGTCGGAGTTGAAAGAGCAAACGACGCGAAAACCGGAATAAGATGACACGTCTGTACCGTTAATGACGTCGTACTCGAAACTGGTATCTAACGACGGGGTGGTTTCATGTTCAAAGTATATGGCGCACCGTCTGTTGTTGAGGCTGTCTTTCCTGCCGATGGCTATCGCACGAACCTTTCGGTCGTGCATGTGATAGACGGAATATATGTATAAATCGTCATCCAGTCTTTGCCAGGAAGAGAGCGGCTCTTCGAATCTGGTATCAAATGTGTCGTTGCCGTCGGGAAAGAAATTGGCTGACTCAGTGTTCGTGCAATTGATCCCCACACCTTGTTGGCCCGGTTTGCCAAAGTAATCGAATACCTCTAGTACGTATCGCAGTCTGTAGTACTCGTGTCGGTAAATGAGTAATGACACGAGACTGATAACGGCGGTCACGGCTAAGACTGCTTGGTAATATTTTCTCATCTTCTCATCGGATCTTGTGCGGGCTATTGATGATGCAAGGCAACAATGACGATACCGTATGCCTGGCCGATTGTGAATCTGAAAGAAAAAACGCTTTGGACTAGTCTCATTAGTAGTCTATCACAATCTACATATTAGTTGGTCTATATTTATCTATTAGCAGTCGGCATTAATATATGTGTCGGTCGTACATAGTATTATTACAAGTTTCCCTCAATTTACGTCGAATTTTTTATTGTACAACGTGGTTGTTTTTTTAAAACGATTCAAGATTGCATAAACGGAATTCGTAATGACAAAAAAACATATGTGAGGGAAAAAGGACACGAATGCTGTAAAAATATTTATTTCACATATTTTCTTAAAAACTATAACAATGAATGTTCAGGAAATTCGTATTTAAAATTCATTTGTTGTCACTATCACTACTGTACTCCAAAGCCAACATTTTCTTTTTAATTGGTTCAAAGTTACTATCCTCTTCACTAGATATATTCACCACTTCTACTTTTGTCTCATTATAGGCATGTCTTTTGTCGAATAATGTATGTTCAAAAGTATTCTTGGTCAATTTCACAGAAATTTCATGGTATTCACTACAACAGTTCTTTAGGTCATGTTGAAATTTCAAGGCCCGTTCAACATTTGGGTCAATGTCTAGAATTGTACTTTCCAGATCTGCAGCCAACTGAAGAGCCTTGTAAATATTTTCTGCAGTGATGGAAGTGACTGATTCGCCATATTTGTTAGAAGAACGGGTTTCAGATATCATGTGTATCAACTCATTATCAGTTAATTCATGATCAGCCAATATCTCGTTGGCATCATTCACCTTTAAATTATTATCAAAGCCTTCCTGCTCAGATGCCTTTGATGATTTATTAACAGTAAGTTTAAGATTGTGTAACGAGTATCTCTTTTTAAATTTCCAAAACCATCCTTTACTCCCAGAGAAATTAGGATGATCATCAGACGATGAAGATTGCTCCTTTAATTTGTTATAAATATCCACAGCCTTCTGTCTTATCGTGGAACTGTTGATTGGCATATTTTGTTGTCGACTGTCTTCGATCCAAATGATCAATGATTTTTCCATAGTTTCTAATACAGGATTTCTTGTATACGAAGAGCCATTTGAATTTGGTAAGGGTCCAGAGGACACCCTGCTTCTGATACTATCCTCCATTTTCTTTATGGTCCGAATAGTGGACTCGCTCAAACCGTACAACTTAGAGATCAATGACGGTTTCTGTCGTTTTTGAAGCCGATTTAAAATTTTTATCTTCTTTTCCAAAGTAATGGTTTTTCTCTTCCTCACTTTTTGTGAACATTGGGTAGACATTTCGGCGTACGATAATCTACACCTGTCGATACTATCACAACATACACTGACCTTGTCTTACACGGTGCGTGCAACTCTCTATACGAGTCCGACGATTTCCCCCGTGCACACGGGCCGGAAGGATCTTGTATTATATTAGGTCCTCGTACAATATCAGCAAACACCGTAAAAAAATATAAATTTTCTGACCGCGTGAAGTGAGACCGCGTAAATCGAGGGAAATAAAGTAGTACCCGAGTACCGTTAGCGATCTGTACAAATATAGAGACGCGCGCTTTTCAAATTCACTTGTCGCTGCCGAACACAATCGCTCCGCGGGATACATGAAACGGTACAAACTTGAACCACTAGTTCATATCCCCGCCGCGACGCAGCGTGTTATCAAACCATGCTCACACTTGCTATAGTGTTTCTTTGACAGAAATTCGAAACATAACCTCGAACGAGGTGTTCGACAATGTTTTATATTATCGGCTTGGGTCTGGGCGATGCAAAGGACGTTACCGTAAAGGGTCTTGAGGCGATAAAAACGTGTCAGCGGGTGTATCTGGAATCGTATACGTCGATCTTGTCGGTTCAGCACGAATCTTTGGTACGTACCATGCCGCACGGCGGTTTACTAAGTGGCGCGCGCGCGTATTCACGCGCAGTGACACGCGGATATGTGTGCGTATGTACATGCACGCCTACGTGAGAGGGTGATATTAGCCTAATGACCGTGGGATGCAACAGGAGGAATTCTATGGGCGACCGTTGATCGCGGCCGATCGAGACTTGGTCGAATCGCATGCCGACGAGATACTGCCAGTTGACGATGCCGAGAATGTCGCACTTTTGGTCGTGGGCGATCCGTTCGGAGCCACTACTCATACGGACATCGTACTGCGCGCACGAGAAAAGGGTGTCAAGGTACGAATGATCGGAAACTATTACCCGGGCCGGTAAGTAAGACGTTTCTGTTTAAATATTGACGTCTGTCTTTATTTACGTTGTTCGTTGTTTCTTCCGGTTTCTGTTTCGGCGAAAGTTTGGTCTTTCTGCAGATATTGTACGGTTTGCTACTTTGGCACCTGATAAGTTGTCGCAACCATGTAAACATGGATAATTGTAATCTGTAACCTGAATATTTGAATTATTGGTTATTGTGCACTGTGCGTTCTTTCGTCGTGTCTGTTGCTTCTTTTATTGTTCTTGCAACTGTTCTTTACGTTTCGCGCGGTGTCAATTTAGGTGACAGTGGTTCATAATGCGTCCATCTTGAACGCGATTGGTTGCTGCGGTTTGCAGCTTTATTCGTACGGAGAGACGGTTTCTATACCGCTGTGGACGGAAAGCTGGCGGCCGGATAGTTTTTACGATAAGATAGCTTCCAATAGGCAAAGGGGTCTTCATACGCTGTGTCTGTTGGACATCAAAGTGAAGGAACCGACGTTGGAGAGCTTTGTGCGGAAGAAGAAGGAGTACATGCCGCCGAAGTTCATGACCGTATCGGAAGCAGCTGTTCAGCTGCTAGAGATAGTGGATAAAAAACGGGAGAGCGGCAAAGAATCCTTAGGTTTGCGACGCATGAAATTTTCATCAACGTCTCGGCATAAGAATTACGTGCTTTTTAATGTCATCCACAATTTTCGTAACGTATAGCATAACAACATAAGTATCGCACGGTTCAGAATATCAGTGGAAAATCTCTTAACATATCGCATAATTGTATATACATTATGCAGATTAGAGTATCACGAAAACGTTTCTTAATATATAGCATATCACCATGAGCATCACACAGTTTATGACATTCTGCTGGTAAGTGAAAATAATTCTTGTCACCCGACAGCGTTCGAGGAAGAAAGTTTAGCGGTCGGTTTAGCGCGAGTAGGGACAAGTGACCAACGAATTGTAGCTTGTTCAATGCGAGCAATGAAAGAATTCGATCTCGGGCCGCCCCTCCATTGCCTCGTCATCCCTGCCAAGAAGCTACATCCGCTCGAGAGCGAATTTCTCATCCAGTACGCCTTGGACGACAAAGAATTCACAGAAACAATACAACGAGAAGTTTAGGCGCCGTCTGGCTTGACGACGGTGCTTTGCGCAAATATAAAATAAATTTTCCGGAACGTTTCTTCGGCGTCCCTCTTTTCCTATAAACTTAAATTATTGTATACATATGATACGTCTTCTACTTTTAATACGCCTATCACGTCCCTGTCTTTTATTTGCTCTTATCACATATTTAATAGGCCTGTTCTGTTTACTACGTTTATCATGCTGACCACCTATTTATGCTTATGGCGTCTGTTACTTACCTAATTAGTGTGTGTCGCGGTTCAAGGCCGAAAGTCTCGAAAACTGTCTAATCGGGCTGTTGCTTAGGCCGCGAGCTCGACTCGCCGGGCGGACCTGCGTAATTATGCGCGTATTAGTCACGTGGCCACAGAGCTCTGGGAAAAATCAATGGAAAAGAATCGATCGCTTGCAGCGGGACGACGGCGGAATTGCCCGTGGCAATGCCTCAGTCGCACACCGGTAAACTCGGATATACGGAGGGCTGCCCGTGCACCGTGCACGTTCTTTCCAACCCCTAACTGTTATTCACCAGTGTCGATAAAAGCCCGGCATTGGCAACAACGACATAACGAGAACCGCAACGATGCCTATCCGCGTAAAGTCCGCGCGACACCGGCATTCACATTCTCGCAATCCGTACTCGCGTGGAAGAGGAACAGTGTCCGCAAGTGCGTAACAGCTAGACGTGAATACGGTAACGTTGCGATTCTATTCGTAGTCCGCGACTGGGTACCTTTTAACCATTTTTCCCGACCCGACTCTTTGTATCTCGAATGAACACGTCGCTGCGCGCAGAGTGGCACGCGAACGACGCGAGGTTCTATTTATAATCTTCGATCGCGGAAGATATAGTCGAAACGGATCAATCAGCGATATCGATCGGCCGGCTGGATGTTTCGTGGGTAACGCGAACCGCTCATTAGTCAATAGGAGTAACAGTATCAGCAGGCATAGGGGACGTATTGCGAGAGTGCTCCGTGAGTTACGCGATGGCAACGACGAAGGGTGGTGCGGATAGTGCAGTGCTTCCTCCGCACATCGCTCTGGGCCCGAGGATTCCTCAGGGTCTGGCGATGGCTGTGGAGGGTCTTACGAGGGAAGTTCTACGAAATCGGCCGGAGGACATTTACGTGTTCGCGGCGCATCACTTCGAGAAGTTGCTACAGTTACGGGAACGGCATAGGTTCGGCTTGCCGGCCACGGACAAGGTCACGCAAGGTTCGAGGCTGGAGACGAGTGAGGTGGAAACGGGCAGTAGACCGAGACAGAGAACGAGGTCGAGGAACAGATCTGGTAAGAGCGGCTGGTCTCTCAGCGAGACTGCGAAGGTTCTCGAACGACATCGACGGATCTTCGGAGAGAACGAAACGAGGATCAGTACTGAGGATGTGCGTGCGCTGGCACATTCGAGGAACGAGGATTGGACGGTGACGACGACAGTGACTACCACGATGACGACAACGACCACGACTACCACTACTACCACAGTGGCACCTGTGTCGCACGTGTCACATAGGGAACCGCGGCAGAGTTCGTCAGGGCGTGAACGAAGTGGATCCCGAAGACGAAAGACGAGTAGTGATCGAGCCGCGGCCAAGTTTGTCGACCTGGTTGCGAATGTTGAACGAGATATTCGTTCGCTCGCTCGTTTACCATCGACCGGAGAAGTGTCAGGGTCGCAATCATCCAAGCGACGTGCCGTCAGAGAGAGGAATCAACTCGAGAAGAATGTCAAGGAGACTCATGGGGATGGGTCGAAGCACGCTGCCTCGATACGCGTTTCCAGACGACGACGGGGCGCTCCTGAGAATGTCGAAGCAAAGGACAAAACGTCTGAAGTTCGATGCTCAGTGGCGCCGCGGATGGATCGAGTGAAGGACTACGTGGTGAGAACGTTCGCGAGTAATCGGAGCCTGGAGGAACTTCAGTCGGCGAAGTACGTCGAGAAGGTGCAGGACGTGATCGACAAAACGGCGCCGATCATCAGGAACAAGCTGGAGGAGCTGAAGAGTGCGACGCGTGGGTCCAGGCAAATTGACATTTACGCGGACGGTGGTCGCGGCGCTGGGAACGAATCTGGGAACGGCGTGAGCGACAGTAGCCGTGGCAGCAGTGCCAGCGACGAAGAGGTCATTGACAACGTCGAAAACATAGAGTCGAAAAAAGTCGTCGATGACGAGAAGAATCCTGCCGCGACGAATGACGATGCTCCGTCGACGAACTCGCATTTGCTGGTACGACGATCGAGCTCATGCAAAGATATCCGCGTGGGCAATAATGGCGGCCAGCAAGAGGTGGGTAAGGTGTCGTTACCTGTGGTCAGACCACGCTCGTCGAAAAACGGGAGAGCTGCATCGAAGAATGAGTCTGATCATACGGTGGATCAGCTGATCCTGCCGCCGATTTCGCCGGACGCATTGAAGTGTCCAAAGAGGAAGGACGATTTGACGTTACCGATGCTGCCGATTGCTGGAAATGTTTCGGCGTCATCGCCGTCGTCCTTCGTTGTTGCCGATGGAAGTGGTAAGGAAGAGAGGGCGGAATCGGCTGAGAAACGTAGCGAATCGAAGAACGACGATGAAGGTAATGGAGATGGTAATGCAAAAACTGATAGGAGCGATGCTGTTGTCGACGAAGTGTTCCGGGATAGTTTGAACGTGACACCGGAAGTTCTCGAGTTATCGCAGAGACCGGATTCTCTTGAGATGGAACGAGTTGATGAAGTCGAAGATGGCGGAGCGGTTGCTGGAAGCACGGAAGAAGATGCAGAGACTGGGAAGGCGGACGGATTGGTTAACAAGCTGAGAGAACTTGAAGTAGCAGAGAGAAGTGTTGAAAGAATTTTAAGTCTTTCTGCTGCAACGAAGAAATCGTCTGACGAAGCAGTTGCCGCTGACAAAGTTGAGGGGGCGCAGGAAGAAAAGGACGGCAAGAATGATAATACGATTAGGAGAAAATTGCGAGAAGTCGAAGAAACGGAGAGAAGGATCGGTGAGATCTTGGTTGGCACGGAAAAATCAACGTCACAGCTTGTGAGTGGGACGAAAGATGAGAAAGTTTCGCGGACCGCGCACAGTACGAAGAACAACGACGACGAGGCGTCATTTTGTTACATTCTTACCGAGGGATCACCATGCGAGATTCCTGAATCTGTTACGACTGTGATAATACCAGATCGACAGTTCGTGTCACCTGAATCAGAGCCCGATCTCGACACGCAACATCCAGAGTCTCTCGAACAATTAGAAACGTCAGCAGCTGTCGACGAAGAACATGACGATCCATCAAAACAAAATGGCGCGTTCGGCGAGTACATCAGACCGGATACTGGACACGCATATGACGATGTTGACTGTATTCGAGGCATGAAACTGTCTCACGACCTCAGCATCAGCCATCAAGATCTCGACAGAATCAAAGAGGAGGAAGAGGACGAAGAAGAGGAGAGTCATGAAAACAAAATGGCGGACAAGGAGGAGGAAAAACAAGAGAGTCCGAAAGACCAGCAAGGTGAAGATGAAGAACAAGAGAAGAAAGATATTGAAGATAAAATACCTGTGCACAGTTCGTCGTTACTCGAGGACATACCGGAACACGAGGAGAAGGAGACTTCAATACCGGGCGATGTGAAAGAGCTGAACGACGGTCACGACGTTGAACGATCGATAGACGAACGCGTCGCGGAAAATGCAGAATTAGGTTCTAGCGAGTCGAGTAACGAACAAAAAGATGCCACTGTCACCGATCATTCGACGACCGACAGTTTGTCTCCTGACCCTTCAAGACCTATAGTTCCCGAACTCAATCTAGATTCTCTTCAGGATATGACGGTTTCGTCGTTGAAACCGCTGACCGATAACACGGACGAGACGATGGACGATGTTGAGAATAATGGGCATGAAAACGATAATGACGCATCGTTACAAAGTTGCAGTCTTCACATTTCGTCCAGACGATCAGATGAGAGTCACGCGACTATTGAACACCGAGCGAACGACGTGAGTTCGGGTGGAATAAAATCGTCGTCAGATGCTGAGGAAGTTGTGAAAGAAAGTCCGTCGGAGAGTGCGTTTGTGTTTGGCGACAGTCCGATTGAGATTCAAGATTTGCAGGTTGAAAAAGGTGAGGCAGAGGCGGAAGAGAAGAAGAGCGACGATATTGAAGAAGAGATCGCGAAGGAGTTGATAGAGATTGATCGTTCGGAAAACCGTCGTACGTCGATGAGCCAAGAAAGAAAGGGCTCTTTGAAAGAAGGTGTGGATGGTAGCAATGAATTATCAGAGAGTTCAAGTGATGTCGCGCCAACGAAAGAAGTGCGTGATCTCATTAGAGAGTTTGTTATTACTGAAGAAATCGGAGGGCCGTTGCCGATAGCGCAGAAATCGGAAGACAATGATACGAATAAAGAGGATAATGGAGAGTCGTCGATGGAAATTGAAAATGAAGGAAGTCCTAAA
Organism: Priocnemis perturbator; assembly: GCA_963942575.1. Taxonomy (NCBI): domain Eukaryota; kingdom Metazoa; phylum Arthropoda; class Insecta; order Hymenoptera; family Pompilidae; genus Priocnemis; species Priocnemis perturbator. The sequence goes on from OZ012656.1 coordinate 10,081,371, forward strand.
GTTGGTTCTTGTGGGACAGAAAATCGAAGCCAAAGCGCCGAGCAGAAATCGGACAATGAAGAGATCAGCCCTGTTGAAGAAAGAAAAGTTGAAGAGAACATCAGTTCAAGTCGTAAAAATTCTTCGCCGGTTAATTCATTGAATGCAGTATCAGAAGAGAAGGATGAAGAAAAGAGCAAAGAGGAAGAACAAAATAGTAGCAGTGAACGAAGCAAACGTAAGAGTGTGGACAGAGGCTCGGAGGAAGATGACAAAGAGCAAGCGAAGAAGAATGGTGAGTCTAGTACAGACACTGGAAATTCGTCTATTCATGATCTTTCGGAGACAGCGAATAAGGTGCAGGAAATTAAGGCGGAAAATGAAAGTGAACGATCAAGCGAGATTGCAGGCGTTGGTGGGAATGATTCTCGAATTTCGGATATTGAACATAATGATGAGTCAAGACAGAATTCGGGAGAGAAAGGAGATGATTCTCCTGGTTCATTCAAAGGTGGAAGTGGTAAAGAGGCTGGTAGTACCAAGTCCGATATGGAAGATTCTGACATCAGCAAGCATAGTGTCGACGAATCTGTCGGCGAAGATGTTGCCGTTGCCACATCTACTGCTGTAGAACCCACCATTGACGAATATACTGCTGCTGAACCTGCAGGTAACGAATGTAGTGGTTTTGAACATACAAATGGAGAATCTAGTGTTGCTGAACCCGCCATTGATGAGTCTACTATTGTTGAACCTGCGATTGACAAATCTACTGCTGTTGAAGCCGCGGTTGACGAATCTAGATCTATTAAACCTACGGTTCAAGAATCTATTGTTGCCAAACCTATGACTGACGAATCTACCGTTGTTGAACCCACGACTGACGAATCTGCTGCTGCTGAAGCTGCAGCTAACGAATTTAGTGGTGTTGACCATACAAATGGAGAAAGTAGTGTTGCTGAACCCGCGGTTGATGAATCTACTATTGTTGAACCTACGGTTCACGAATCTATTGCTGTCGAACCTACCACCGACGAATCTAGGGCTGTCCAAGCTTCGGTTGACGAACCTAGTGTAGCCGAATCTACCACTGCTGAACCTTCTATTGCCGAGTCTAGCGTTGCTGAATCTCCCCCTGCCGAACCTTCTGTTGCGGAATCAGGTGTCGACAAACCAACCGTTAACGAAACTGCAGCCGACGATCCTACGGTCCACAAACCTATTGTCGACGAATCTACCAGCAGCAATCCTCCCATCAGCGAACCTAGCGTCGACAAATCTAGCACCGACGATCCTAGTCCCAACGAATCTTGCCCCGACGAACCTAGTATCGAGAAGTCAACCACCAGTAGCGACAATAGCACCCAAACTGCTGCGACAAGAATACAAGCAGGTAAACAATCATCCCGTCCATTGGGCGTGGGATAATAAACTCTCGTAGAGTCACGATAACGGCAGAGTACATATGCGGATACGATAATGCGTGCAAGGTGTTCGAGGCTTCTTGACACGGCGTCGTCTGCGAAGCGTCCGACAAATCGGAGCATCAACCCTGGATAGCATCCCGTCGATTCAGGACAACGTGACGGTGAGTTATGTCGTTTTCTCCCTGCCTCGCCTTCGACATTCATAGTCCACCTCTACGAAGCACTCGCTCGGGAACGTATATAAGAAGCGACGGTAGAAACGGCAGCCGTGGGTCGGTCTATTTTGATCGGAAGGCCGGGCGCCACGATTTACGAAAGTATTTTTCGAAACCGAACCTCCACCGCCTCGTCGACTCTCCTTTATTTGTTGTAATCGAGCTGCACTGCAAAGAAGACGCACTTCGAATCCTATTAATTATCTCTTGCATGCTCTCCCTCACTCTTCCTCGTTGACTTTAGCAAGCAAGTATAGATATACCAAGCGATAATGAAACTTCTGGGCCGCTGGCACCGAAGGATCATCAGCGCGCGTATTAGTACTTCTCTTCGCACAAACAAAAGGTCTCACTCTCGCTTGGTGCACCCGTACATCGAGTCTTTCACGATGCTGCACGATTCATTCGGAGCGTGACATTCCTATAGAGGCTGAAAAGCGAGAGAACGATTTACGCGTGAAAATGACCGCCTGATTCGCAGATGGATCCGGAAGCGTCTGTTCCGGAGCCGGACCGGTCCAGGCTGGATGAAATCCACCGGGAGTCGAAGATCAGGCAACAACGTTTGCGCCGAGAGGACGCAGTGCAGAGAAAAACCCTTTCCCTAGAGAACGCATTCGCGGCCGACGGGGTGCAGCACACAGGCGAGTTCCACGACTGCCTGCCATTGCCGATCTTCATGCCAATTCGTCCGAGAAGCGAAGACAACGGATCGTCACAGGACATCAGCAACGTATCCCCGACTGACTCTTCAACCACGACGAGCATCGAATCTCCTTCCGTCCCGACTACTCCTAACGGACTCTTCACTCGTACATCCAACATTCCCGAGGCCGTTGACCAAGTGCTCGATCACCACATCGGTATTAACGCCGAACAAATTGTCGACCTGCTGGTCCTACAGCTGGCCACCGCCGCCGAAGAAACGAATCTACAGAACCATTACCTAAACTTCATAACGAGCGTCGAGGATACCTGCGACGACCCGACACCGGTCACTACGGCGGACTTTCGTTCGACTGGCTCGAAGGAAGAGGACGTGTCGAGCCAGGTCGAAGGTACGCGCGATCGTAGCTTGCGGGAACCCTTGGCGTTGCCTGGATCGCCAAGAGGGGTTCTGATAGAGGAGATTGGCACGAGTCTCGAGCCGACGGTTGATGACGAGGGTAAGAATGGTCTCGACAGCGGTGGTGACGGTGCAAACGTTCCTGACAACGGCAGCGAGCCGACTGGTGATCACGAGAAACAGGCTGCTCCGTAGAACATGGACCTTGCCCCATATATTCGGTGCTCGGCGACCGCGGACGACGGCAACGAGACGACGAAATTAACATTGGCCGACCGCGAATATAATTCTAGGTAACGTTCCGCCGTGACAATCTGTGCTCCGGTGATTGTGAAAGTGGTCGGGTCGAAAATATAGGGGAATCTCGATTTCTCACTCATTTGGTCTCGCATCGTGTTTACAGTGTGTTAACGGAGGCGTAGAATGCAATCTTTTGTTCTCGGATTGTTTTCCTTCGACCACTTTCGTCGTCTTCGGCACGTAAGCTGCTGCGTTCGGACGCGTCGTTCTTTCGTCATTCCGTCGGAATTCCGCTCGCGCCGCGCGTCGGCTGACGTAAACTAACGCGAAACTCGAAACTGTACTTGCGTCGGTTGAACGGAGTCATCGTGAATTGCTATTGACGAGCGACCGACGTAAATGAGTTGGAATGTCGACTTGATGATGGGGTGCCGATTCGCTGGACGGAGTGTTTAATAAGTTTAAATGATCGCTGATTGCACTGATGTGTACGCGACGGCGGCCTCGCGTACATCGTGTAAGCGTCGTTTCTTTGCCGGTAAAGGTCGTTCTTAAGAGAGAATTGCGAGCTGTCGATGAGCAAGAGTCTAATCAGCGAGAACGTCGACGTGCACCCACTTATAAGCTGACTTCCGAACCGTCCCAAGGCGTCCACGCGACGAAATTTAGAAAAATAGCCGACGATCACTTCGTTTACGACTGGAGGAAAGAACGCTTTATACCAAATTTCGCCTTCGACGAGTGAGCGAGCGAACGAGCGAGCGAACGCGAGGCGCGACGGGTTGTACACAGAAAATATGCACTCCGACGCATGCGCACCAGTGAAGACTCCCCGTCTCGCGAGGCGGAGGGACAAGAAGAGCGCGAACGCACGAATGTGCGTTCGCGCTCGAGAGCGAGTCGGTACCTCCCGGTCGTTCTTCGACGACATCCTCTCTCTCTCGCACAACTCTCCCCATCTCTCTCTCTCTCTCTCTCTCCTCGCTTCTCCGAGTAACCCTCAGTGTTCCTCTGCGTCTCGAAGCGAGCGGTTGAGAAAGAGAGAGAGAAAGAGAGCGCACTCGTAGACACGACGTACGTGCCAGACGCTGGTTGTTAATAGCACGAGGAACACCTACGACGCACGTAGTTCCGTCGAACCGTTCGGCCGATCGCATCGCGGCGATTCTTTGCGAACCGACACGTCACACAGTTCGAGCTCGTGACGGCGACGAAGAGGGCAGCGCGGAAGGGAAGGAGACTGATGTCGCATAACGCGAACGGCGAGCCGATGAAGGCCGACAAGGCAGCGACGAAGATCCAGGCGAACTTCCGCGGCTATCGGGTGCGCAAGCTGATGAAGGACTCGAAGCCGTCGCGGCGCGAGCGGTCGGAGCGCAGGAGTCAAGAGGCGATCGTGGCAATGGCGGCGGTGGCGGGCAGAACGTCTACGCTGACAGGCGCGGAGAGTGGCGAGTCGAAGCCGAAGGGGACGATGAAGAAGCAACAGCCGAGGGAGGTGCTCGAGGAGAAATCGGCGACGAAGATACAGGCCGGCATCCGCGGCTTCCTCGTCCGCAAGAGACATCAGACTGCCCAAGCGGCGGCGACCAGGATTCAGGCTGGTTTCCGCGGCTTCCGGACGCGAAAGTTGCTGAAGCAGAACGGACAATGATGGACGGCGGGGGACTTCTTCCAGTGTGCAACGGATCGGGCGTAAGATCTGGTGACGGATCGGAACGGCGGGACGAGGGAGGGATCGAGGGACGGGAGGAGCGACGGATCGAGGGACGGATCGAGGAATGGGAGCCAGAGCGACGGAACGTAGTGCGTCAGCTCGTACGACGATAGAAGAACCGGGCCCATGTCGAAGAAGAGACGGTGCGCGCACGATGGGACGCCCGTGGTGTAGGTGTACTCCTATCTAAGAATCGTTTCCCCATTAGCCGTGTACGTCGTCCTTCCTTTTTCTGGCGTGCGAGTGTAAGATAATAGAGACAAGACTTTTTAGACAAAGAACCGCCCACGAGTCTCGCTTCTTTCACCCACTCCGAACCGCGCCCAGCGCTTCTTCTCTTTCCGCCAATTTCAGGGATAGCTCGTTAAGTACGTCGGTACGTCGTCGGCTGTCAAGTCTCGGGCAGCTGATCGGCTCGGGGTGGAGGAGAGGCATCGACGCCCAGTGACGATGACAGTTATGACGTCGACGGCGGTCATCGCGAGCGGCGGAACTGGCCGGAATCAGCATTGGGCACTACCTACCTTTTTGCGCGAAACACGGACGCGGTATTGCGCATCGGACGTCGTGAGTATTTATAAGAGGGACGTTGGAGGGAAGGCGGAGACGCAAGCGTACTTGCGATCACGAGGATTTCGCCGCCTTTTTACTTCGCTACGCCGACGAATCGAATATTTCGGTGGTCGATCGCGCCGCGGCAGCCGGCTATGCCGTTTGGACGTTTTCCAAGCGTCGCCGCGTACGTTTCCTTCCGACGACAACTGGCAGACGCGTCGATCGCCAAGCGTTATCGGGGCAGCGCACGCAATTTACTTCAGTCGTGAGATTCATTGTCATTGTCGCCGTCGCCTTTGCTGCTGACATTCATCGTCTTCTCTTAGCACTCGCAGCGTTCGACCGGGGAGTGGGGAGGGTGGATGTTGCGGCTGGGACTATATGTCGAATTGTTCTGGTGTTCCTGAAAATTCGAATACTGTTCACTGATCGATGTAGGTATTTCTCAAATACTGGAACATGTAGGTACGTGTGTACCAAATTCTAATGACTGGGTAGACGCGAAGTAGTTACTCTCAACACCTGAAAATTCAGTAGACCACCTATTTGTAATACTCGGATACTAAGGTACTCGATTAATAAAGTATCGAAATAGTCGCAGCCCTAGTCGATGGTCGGGGTTGGTCTCGGTTGGAAGAAGGTGGACGGAAAATGATGAGCGCAGTATCGAAGATTCATAAGGAGAGATTTATTTGATCGATCGCTCGAGAGAGATACTCTCGTCGTTGGTCGGTGAGATCATATCGTTGCCCGTCCTCATTTGAAGCCTAAAGCTGAGAGAGCGTGTTCGCCGCGCTTAACCGACTCGGGGATTAAGACTGATTGTGATGAGGCGCGCGAACGGAATAGAGAGCAGCGCGTTTGGCGTGGAAAGGAAGTTGCATGTTACACAGAACGGGTTCGATAGCGTTCGATCGAGAGACAAGGGCACGGGGAACGACAAACGCAACGACGATCGCCGAGTAATCTAGCTAATGAGATCGCTTAATGGAATGTAATAAATATCGATGATTTTGCCGCTCCACCGCTGTCTCCCGGATCGATCCAGCTGACGTTAGAGGAGGTCGATCGACGGACAGCGGTGGCGAACGGCGAGCAGCGGGGCAACGACGACGACGGCAGCGATGGCTATGGTTACAGTGGCAGGCGGCACTTCACTTGGCAATCGGCAATTTATCCAACAGATCTAGGTGGCGAGATTGGAGGCTCTGGTGCGGTAGACAGATGATCTGGTAGCAGGCCAGGGAGTCCAAGCTGCAGCCGGTGCATCTGTTGCATCTGCAGGTCAGGCCATCACCGCAAACGCCCCACGACTCGCTGGGTCCACCGCAGATTTCGCCAGGGCCCTGTTAGAAAAACGTGTTGCGTCAAGGGGGAGGGTTAAAGTGGTGTCTCAAGTCAGCCCGCGACTTAGCTCAGTGTCCCATTTCTCCGCGTATTCTGGCTAGCGAATTCTCAAACTCAGTGCTGTACTCGGAACTCTGACTTTTCGCTTTGGCATTTACTTGGTTGTCGATTCTTTAGGAACGAATGGGGTGTTGGGTGGTGGGCTTGTTAGAAGGTTGGCAGCCTCTGGAGGAAGACTCACCCTGCGACACTCCGGTACTCCGCATATGGACGACATTGCGACTCCGTACTCACACTTGTCGCACTCATCGCCGCAACCCTCGCACAAAGATCTCGGCTCGTGGCGCTGCATCAATCGCGGATGGGCCGAACATCTGCCCGATCTAAAACCATTTCGTCTTCGTTAGAGTTACCAGATGCCTGCGCGTGCCTTCGTATCTCTGCCTCTGTCTGCCCGGCCGTCTCTGGCTACCCCAGCTATCGAGAGTCGCTTCGATCGCCGACAGTCGGGCTCGACCGTCTTCACACGAGGCGACTGTTAATGAGTGGCGGCCACCGGTGGCTATCACTATTTCTAAAAAGTATGCTTCAAGTCGACTAGGTACATTTGAAACTTTGAAAAAAATCACATGTCTTCCTCGCAGTACCATTTGTATGGTCTCAATTATATCTTATTCCCTGTATACCGAATACGACACAGTGTCAATTCAATTTGAAGGAATCGAAACCGTAAGAAAGTGATTGGAGAAGAATACAAAAATTTGGTCACCCCAGGACTCGAACCTAGGACCGTACAATTCGTAACTCTGCTAACGCTTTATGCAGCTTAAAAATTAATGCACTGGGTCTCTTTATTTTCGGTCTAGAAACGTCACTCAATCTTAGAGCGAAATCGATGTCCCGTCAACGGTGGCCTCTCCTCGTAACAGCGTGAGCGTTTACTTACAGGAGCACGACGACGGTCAGAGGTGCGAGTAGGCAGACTGTCTGGATGGTCAGCATCGCGGTTCACCGGATCTGAAAAGAAAAACCACCCCGCTCTGATCTTCTGACACTGACACGCCGCTCGGTAATAGGTCACAGTATGTACTTCTTACCGCCTCTTAAATAATTACATTTCACGCGCCGTCGACTTCGATCGTGCCCGACAATCTGGGAGACGGGCGGTCGAGGAACGATTTCCAAGATCGCCCGAAAGATTCTGCCCGACGATCGGACGCCAGAAACCATACCCTAACCATCAACCGTACAAAGCAAACAAGCTTACTACTGTAGGCCACAAAGCGGCGCCGACCTATGTAGCGGCCGAATATGTCTCGCGGTTTCGAAAAAACAATAAAGGGCAACGTGCGGAAGGGCACGTGTGGCCCGGGCGAGCGAGGAGTCAGTCGATTCCCGGCAGCGGACGAATAAACTTCGTTTGAGCACAAGATATTTTATTCTGATCCTTGAATACACTGATTACCCGGCGACTCCCTACACTACCTAGCCTCACCCTCACCACTCACGCCTCCCTAAAGCAAAACAGAATTAATCCACACAACCCTCGCGTCTAAACCGACCACAATCGCACGCTGGATTCACCGTTCGGGGAACGCGGTGCAGCGAAGGGAGCGGTCCCAATCGCGCGCGATCGCGCGTGATCAAGGCGTTCCATTTTTGGTGTATACGATAGATGGTCAGACTATAGTGTTTACTTGCTGCCGTGCCGCGGTATATCTCCGCGTGTGGCCGAGCACCAACGTTATCTTGTCCGCCGTTCTCCCGCACCACCGCTCCCGAGACCTCCCCCCACCTCTTCCCTTCCCCACCTCCTCCTCCTCCTCCACGAACATCGTCTCAACATCCACCTCCTCCCTGTCCCTCCTGCACCCTTGTTTTCCGCGACCGCCGTGCAGCGCGTGAAATACTACATACTTGCCTCGGCCGACGACAACAGCAACGAAGACGACGACGAAGAAGCCGAGCGACGGGGCACCCACTCGTTCTCTCGGCGGCCAACGATCGGCCATCCGATACGTACCCTGAGACGGCGCGACGAACGTTACCACGGCTTGGTCGCGAGCGCGGATCTCTTCCCTTGCCTTGACGACGGCGTCTGCGGACTTGTGTGACACAACGAACGATTGGAATCATCGCTCGCCTCCTGATCCTCGCACTTTGAACGATAGCGTCGGCGCGCCTATGTAGGTCGAGCGCTAACCGCGAAGTAAAGTGTATCCGTCATCGTCTCGCGCGGCCGAGGGAAACGTACCTCCGACGGGAGCGAGTATCAGCACCACGATGCTTAGCACACCTCCTGTTGCTTCCGCGATCGCGAGAAGACAGCCGCGAGCACGTGCACATACACTCTGTCCCTCTCTCTCTCTTTCTCTCTCTCTGTCCCTCTCACCGTTCGCCTCCCTTGTCGCCCTTCTTCCTTGCCTTCGACGGACTCTCTTCAACGACCTGGTCCTCGCCACCCCCGCCGCCGTCGAGGTCGGTTCGTCCCACGTGACAATATCCGACAATATCGGTGACACATGTATGCGCGTTCAAGCGTACATCAACACGTCGCGCTACCTCGCCGACCATCGCACGCCGCGCCGGCCGAGCTGCTACGAAGCGTGCGAACCACGTACGCTCGATAGAACGGCGCCGCACAGTGCGCGGGTTCGAAATCGGTTGTGTCGTGCGGCACCGCTGACAATGGGACACGCGGTGGGAGGGGTGCGTGGGCAAGCGAACGCGGTGTTCGATTTTAACGCGCGGCCGAGACGCACGTCGATCGTCGTGTCGGCTCCAAATCGAAACGCATGCCCGCTCTCTCGCGTCGTTGTCGATCGGGCGCGAATTGAGACGGACGCGGGCGAGTGCGACTGCGGGAGGAACGAGCGTGATTCTAGAGAGAGAGCGCGCGAGAGGCACGAGAGAACACGATCCCGATACGGGACTCCCCCACCTCAGCCGATCGCTTCTCCTTCTTCCACGCACAAGCGCTCCGCCCGCCGTCTCGGGCCTCTTCTTCGGCGGATACGGAGAGACGGCGAAAAAAGGTAAAACAGGAGCGGATCAACGCACGCGCCAATATTCGCGATTCCGGGGGCAAAGGCTAACGCGGTAGCTGGAGGTATACGTGGGTGTTTGCTTCCTTCACCCTGCCGTCGCGGTCGGACTTCGGTTCCAGTGCGTCGATGCTGGCTCGTCATGGTATCGGAGAACTTTCACGGTCGCGTGCACCCCTCGGCGCATGGTTCGTACCTCGATTTTCGTGGTTCTTCATTTTTATTCGTCAGATTTCGTCAGGTTTTGCTTTACGAAGAAAGATACGATGTACCGAATTCTACTGTGTATAATGGAACAAAGAATCGGCATTTGAAAAAGCTTTTACTACCCGCCGATCAAGAGGAATATCGAGATGAATTAAGAGGTCGACGAACGTGCATTGTCGAAATTCGTCCGCCGTTTCGTTCGTCTATCAAGAGCGTGGCACGGCGAGAGCGATGCAGTGCGGAGAAAACGGTGAAAGACCCCAGGCGAACGGGCCAATTCGCGCATTTTGCCTCTGCCACCCGATTCCCGCATCGCGGTCAGGCTTTCCCGCGGGCGTGGGCGTAGCAGTGTTTACCACGTTTAAAAATACCGCTGTTTACGCGATCCCCGCTCGCCACTGTACGCGATAGCATTAACAATTATCCGCACGGTAGCACTTCGCTAGCTGCCAATCGGCATTTCTCCGCGCGGTACTTTCCATCGAGAAGGAAAACATGAGAATTGAATTCCTCAGCCACCCCCACGAACGATAGCAATCATTGTCATCCGCAGACCACCGCACCCGATCGACCCCTGCACAGTGGAAACCGAACTTTACGACTGATCGTTTCTTGCACGTATCCAATTACCGACGCATTACATTCTAAATTTAATGTACAAAATCGATTAGAATGATAAATCCACAACCACGGGCAAGTTAACCGATTTTTCAACCCTAGAACTACCTCTCAGCAGCTGTAGTACTGAAACTCATTGTATCCGACTGTCAACGTGTAAAACATTTCGGCTAGAAAAAGAGACCGGACACTATGAGCAAATCCGACAATTCCTAAACCCTGCTTCCGCCCCACCATAGTGCACCGGCCGATTCAGATTACCGAGCGTGAACGGCTTCTAGCGCATCGCAAAATGACGGAGCGTCGCGTCAATGGGCCAGGACACGCCGCATCTCGGTATGCTAAGAATAGCGAGGGAAAATTTGCGTTGCTCGCGATCCATGCCAGATATCCTCCCGCTCCCTCTGGCCCCGCGTCCGCCAGCCCCTCGATCTCTCCTCTTCCTTCCAGTCGCTTCTTTCTCTCTCTGTCTCTCTCTCTCCCCTCGGGCATTTACACGTGCTCGCCCGTTTTCTCTCCCTCGCCGCGTGAGTTTACGTCCGACCGACCGGGTGCAAGCGGGCATCGACAGTGGGATCAACAGTTGCGGCTCGCGTTGGCGAACTTGGTGCCACTGGTGACAGAAGCGATGCCGGAGGTGGTGGTGGGAACGGCGACAGCGGTCGCTGCGACGAGGGCATCGTCGGCAGTTCTTTCAGTGTCGTGTTAGGTTGCGATCCTCCCAGACGTGCGGCCAAAGTCGAGTGGCCCAGGAGGTAGCTTTGCTCCGACAGCGTCCAGACCCTGGTCCCGGTGGAAGCGCAGACGCTGACGTGGACGTCGAACGCATCTACGAGCGGCGTTTGTTTTAACTTCGGCATCGTGACGTCCTTAGGCGTTTGCCAACGTGGGAGCGAAAGGCGATAGATCCTCGCGGACCTCTGCCGACGCGCCTTCGTCGCGGCGTGGGCGAGTTGATTCAACAACTTCGGACGAGCGACGCTGGTCCTCGGGAGTCTTGAGTGAGGCTCACATTTTGTGCTCCAGGTAAACGCCGTGATCGTTGCCGTTATCGTCATCGTTTATAGAAAGGCGAGTATTGTTTAGCGGACTCATTGTTACGCACTCGCGAAGAAAGATCGCGTACACCTTTTGTCGGGCTGTTTAGTGCAGGTTCCTCGGCTGGCGAGAGTGAATCATCTCGGTAAACGTCGGGCGCGGATATTAAAAGAATGTTCTTAGAAACGATGATTGCGGCGAAATTGAGAGTATTGCATATGGAGGCTAGCGTGGTTAGCGGATTCATCGTTGCGCACTCTCGAATCGAGTTCCGCGCGTTAGGCGTACGTGTTCCCGGCATCAGGAACGACCGTGGCACGAGGTGAACGCTTTCTCTCGATCGCGAATATTAAAAGAATCTGCGTAGGAATCGACAATCGCGGTGCCGGAGATATCGAATATAGACCCCGCGGCACACGTACCGCGAGCGATGCAGACGCGCTCATAGTCATAGCCAGTGCCGCACGACTACGATTCACCCTGCCAAGAATACATTGCGCGGATGCGCGCAAAATATTTGGCGCGCCGATACATTTCCGCTAGATAATATTCCGCGGTGGCCAGCGCGCGATAAACTTCTCGCACATCTTCGGCACGCGCCGCGCTCGGATTTAGAAGGTTCCGCGACGAGCGAACGTATACCTCGCGGCACGGCGCAGAGGAAGAGGTCGCAAAGACGTGAACGGGTGACTACTTTCTGCTTTCAGAGGTGCGCAGCGATGGGCATGATAACGCGCGTCCGAGGACGGATCCGAGCAAACTCGCTGGTGGTGGATAAAGAGAAGACGGCTCAAAGCGTCTGCCTGCTGAGCGCAGTCCTGTTGCTACCTTACTGTCCCCGCGGACCGTTACCCCTTCTTCCGTCACCCGCACCCATAGTCTACTCGGCGTTCGTGCTACCGGTGATCTTCAGCGCGAACTACGTGTATCCCGTCTCGTCGTTAAAACTCCTCATCCAGGCAATCAAAGGTAACGAACCGGCGAGGCCTCGCAAGAGCCGCGAGGCGCTCGGAAACTGCTCTTACCTTCTCTTCTCGCTGGACTCGTACACTCTCGAATCTCCTGACGTTCGCGACGCCTGATCGGTTGCTGTTACCGGTATCCGCGACTGTTGCTTCGGCTCAAGGGATTGATAAGCGTTGGAGCTGGTTCGCCGTGGAGACGGTTAGTGCGCCTTCGAGAAGGAACGCGGGTTGTTTTATAGCTAGGGGCTACCCCCTGACCGTGTCGATGGCGACGACGTGACTCCCGAAGGATCGTCGATCTCCGTTGCCATGCGACCATCTCCTTTCCTACATTGTCGTCGTCTTTGTCGTCATCTTTGTCATCCTGCGTCCACGTCGGCGTCCTCATCCGCATCCTCATCGTCGCCACGGCGTGTGACTGTCCTTGTCAGCCTGATTGCCGCTACCATCCCCATCGTCAACGTCGTCGTCATCGTCCTGACACTCCCCTCCGCTCGTGCCCACTCACTCCCTCGCTACCTGTCCCCCTTGTCCGGCCTGTCGATGATTTCCCTGAGTGACGTCGATTAATATGCAAATCTAGCCCGTCCGGCTGACCGGCCAAGCCGACCGGGTTAGCAGCAGACGGGTGCCTGGCGATTACGAAAAATCAAGTCGATCGACATTTGTCCGCTCGCGCGCGCGCGCCCGCTCTCGATTACGTTATCCTCTATTAACGGAGCCGACGAGCCGGCGCACGATTGAGAGACACACGACAGGGAGTCCCTCAGTCCCCCCTTTACAAGGTTACGATATTAACGGTGGAAAAAAAAATGCATGCGCCACGCCTACGGCTGATGTACGATGGTCCTCCGCGACGACGTGCCCTCGCGCTTCGCATCCTTCTTCAGACACTTAGTCCGTCGTCGGCTGTCGTCGTTGTCATCTTTCGATCTTTCCGGTCCGCGCGTCGCTCGTGCTTCTCTTCAGCCGAGCAACGGCCACCCCATCTTACAATTAGTCGACGGCCCGCTGGCCTGCCGGCCGGACGCGGCTCTTGAAGACCGCGGTTCTCGACGGCTTTCGACTTTCTCGGCAGTTTCGACTGGATTATGGCGCGATTAAATTGCACGAGCTGAAAAAAAGACGGGCGCGTGAGTTATCAGCGAGCAGCGCGAGTCTTCCGGGTTATCACCGAGCGTACGCAGTCGTCGTGCGGGACTCAGTGAGTCACGCGGAGCGACTTGAGGTTTAAATTCAATGAAATCGCCCAACAGCCGGTCGCGGCCGACCGGTGGCGATTTCCGCAATAAAAATGCCCGACGAACGGAAGGCTGGTTATCGTTATCGGCGAGGTCGGAAGGTTTTTCTATGTTTGACATTGCCACTCAGGTGGTGCCGTGAAGAGAGCATGGAATCCGTTGAACCGGTTCTTCGCCCGTCTATACCGACCAGTCGACCGGGCTGAGAACATGTTCTTGAAGCTAAAGAACATATCGCTCATGACGAATCAGATTGTCTTCTTCGCACTCGCCGACAAGCTTCTCGTGCCCCAGCAGAGGATGACATCCCTCTACACGCTCATGTTCTACAATGTGATCGCGTATTGCATTGGGTACGTGAAGGAGTTGGTGGAGAAGGAAGACTGGTCGCCGTATGTCACACTTACTGAGAGGTCGAACATAAAGCATCTCGCGATGTCAGCGACGAAGATCGTCCTAGAGTGGACGAAAGCAGTCACCTTTATCGTCACTATCACGTTCACCCTCCTGGTCTTTGGCTTGGAGCAGGGTCTTGAACATTACAAGTAAGCCTATCTCTTCTTTCGGAGTATTTAAACAATCACCTGATAATTTCTCAACCTTACTACCTATTGTCTTTCGTCATAGACCATCCATATTCTACACGATCATAACATGGATATACTATGCAGCAACGGAGAAGGTCTTTGCTGACATGTTTCCAACGATACTTGGGTTGCTACAGTTAGACTTCTTGGAGAACATGGAGAACCTTTACGCGCCGGTCATATTAAGAGGCTTCACCGTGTGTATATCGGGTTTGTTCAGTATCGTACTCTTCTCCAATGGTAATGACTGCGTGGATGGAAGCAGTAGTAGCATTGGTAACAGTATCACACGCAATTATACGTCGTTCAGACTAGTCATTATCGCCATTTATCTCAACGTCTACCTAAGGGCAAAGGAAACTATGCTAAATTCCGGCGCCGTACTACAACGCGAGCGACAGTTGCTCGATCGATATAGAAAGGCGACGGCTGAAGAAATCGAAAAATTCGACGACGTTTGTGCAGTCTGTCTTTCGAGCATGTCCAAGGCCAGAGTGACGCCCTGTCATCATCTTTTCCACGCTGACTGTCTCAGGCAGTGTTTAAATGCGAGCGACACTTGTCCTATGTGTAAGCGAGAGCTAAAGTTCGACTAACAATAAGTAGCATAGGAAATAGGATACGGATTCAAAAGATAAAGTAATAATAAAATAGGATCGACTAGAATAGAATAAAGTAGCCACTACTTCGAAATAACTTACATTGCGATAAAATGTTATGACTATTATGGTCGAACTACCGCGGCATATCGTATACCGCATTAACCAAGTATTCCTTCAGGCTATATCGTCCTATTCTACTGTGATAATGGGGTCGTTATACGGTCGCTCGCATCTATTGTCCTTAATGCGTCACATTGTCGTGCGCACATTTTGTATTGGAAATCTGCGCTTCATCACGTACTAAGCAAATTCCGTGACCCACGCGCGATAGGGGTTACATAGAATTTTCTATCCTCATGCAAATTACACGAAATAAACGGAGAGCGCAGTCGCAGTCCGTTCGAAAAGTGCTTTATTTCCATTCCTTCGAAAATAATCATGTGCTGGCAACTGACGACGATTTATCCATTGTTAGCGGGCACGCAATTTACAATTCTAGTTCACGTTTCCCCGTCGAACTTCCTTGTTACGTCTACGTACTCTCCATCTGGGCTCAAATAGTCTGCTATCGGCGGTGTGCGTGTAGGACCGTACGATGTATACGGCAAAAAGGTGAGGTCGATCTGCAAGTAGCAATCAACAAGGTTAATAAGCACTAGTGTAGCCAAATTTGGTACAATTAGGTAATCAAAGATCAATTACTGCGTTACAAGGTGCAGCCCTCTAGCGAGTTAACAATTACCTGCATTGCCTCATTATATAGTTCCTCTGACTCTGCTTGCAATGCTGCCAACGCTTTGTCCTGCGAATGCATCGTTGCATTCATTAGCTTTATGTGTTCCATACTCTGCTTATGTCTATATCTAGACCACTCTTTAGTAAGCAATATTCTTCTTTCCAGTTCCTCTGGTGTCAGGGGATCAAGGAGTCTCACCCTTTTCCTAAAACACACATATTAACAAATCTCTGCTTTTTTGTCTATGACATTAACAAACCATTGCAGAACTGTTCAACACTCACTCTTTCTCGTCTATTATTGGTATCGGTATCTCCAACTCCTCTATAGGCTTTAGCTGCTGAGTCATCTTCTCCAATCTACGAATCTGCTTCTCCAATTTTCTTCTTTTCCTATCCTCTCTGGCCTTGGCAACCGCTGGGTCCATTCTCTTCCTCTTCTTCAATGGTTCTGCCCTATGATACAACACACAGTTGTAGCACACCTTTTACCTATTCTATTCCAAGTTGTAGTAAGATAATTTGTGCATATATATGTCTATCTACATACAGGAGACTGTTGGTCAGTCTGAAGCATAACGCTGGTTCAGTGAATATAGTGCGCTGCCCCAATAAAGCTCTTGTAAACCTATGGCAAGGTTGAACAAGTGTAGGTTTGCATGAACGAAACAAAACATTAATTATTGATTGTGATAGCATACCCTGTGAGTACAGGGGCGATTTGGAGTATACTCATATCAGAACTTTGCTTCTGGTTAATCTCTTATTAGTCTTATCCAGTTCCACGCTCTGCAGCCAGGGACTACCTTCCCTTAAACAGATTATCTTTCGAAGAAAAGAGGCAAAATATCTTACTCAGTCGAAACCTATACTGAAAAAGTCGCGCATACCTTAACCTACGAATACCGATCAATGAAACATCCTTAAATAAAGGGTTATGTTGCTCCGTCAAATTAATAATTTGTGCTTTGCTAGACGATTGGCCCCATTTTACGTTAATACCTCGAAAACTGGAGTACCTGATCTATGGTGTAATACGTGTTTCGTGCTTGTTAAAATGTAGCTTGCACCACCGATGAGATATTATTAAAGACGTTCAGCCGCTATGTAACAGAATATTCGCACAAGTGGGCATGGATGGGCATGGATGTTGGTAGCACCGACGAGATATTATATGTCGAAAATGTTAAAAATAAGCGACCACATTCATTATTTACAGATTTACCAATTACGCATCTCCATAATTTGTACATTTTAATAATGTTAAAGTGGAGTAGTGTTTACCACATAATTCACACCTTTATTGAATCCCGGAGTTTTTTGTTCCAATAAGAACTTTTAATGCATTTGTCAGTATTCGGCAAGATAATATAACCTGCAATAGAATGGCTCAATCACTCATGAAATTAGTGAACATATTGTATGAAATATTAAAGAGAAAGCATTAAATATTGGTAAAATAATGAATTACAGGCAAGGGGCTAGGTGAATGAGGGCAGGGGAGGTAGAACATGGTTCACATTCGCTCCGTCAGATAACGCCACTGATCAGAGTGACAACTAACGTTTTAATATATATTAATAAATATTTATTTAAGGAAAAACATACCTTTTCTAAGACGTCATAATTCTTCCTAGGATTTATAAGCCATAATATGTGTCCACAGTCTATATTCCGTCGATATTTATATTAAATAGTATGTAATGGATTTGATACTAGTCGAAGAGTTTCATTGTGTGTACATAAGTTGCAGCGAACGTATGAGAGTGGGCAGTGGGGCAGCAGCTCATCATTCTTTCCCAAATTTTCACAAATTTCTTCAATGCTCACTGCCAAGTTGACGCAGATATCAAAGTTATGCTGTTGATCGAAGTTGGGAGCAAGGTATAACCCTTGAAATTAATAATTTCTTGTTTTAATCATGTCAAAGCGTGGCAGCATTTGCAACATTATTCAAACGTTGAGTACCGAACTTTCGTTCAAGGAATTCTCCATCTTTTAATTGTTATTGGTCAAACTAGCATTACTTACAGCTGCAGTCCATTTCGAAATATCAATTTAGTGAACATATTGCATGACATATTATCGAGAATGCTTGAAATATTAAGAAAATAATAAATCATGGCAAGGGGTCAGGGAGGGAAGGGAAGTAAGCATCTAGTTCATAAATTCGCCACTGGCAATAGGTGGCGTCAATAATAAATTCTAATTGAACTGACCGCTTCCAGGTGACGCCACCATGCCGTTTCGAGCTCGTGTTGTGCGTTTACCAAGTGCGAACACAATTAAAATTGACTGAATAATGCGAACGTCGTATTAATGACACTGGGAATACTGAGAAGTATTTCTGAGAGCATCAAGCGAACCAGACTATTCAGGATCACACAGGTAAATAAGTGCACGTAATATCCTCACGTATACACGGAAAAAAAGCTAACGTTTGCTCTAACCTGAAAATGCATTTCCCAATATTTTTCGCGCATTTCGCTCAATGATTCTCACTGTGTCGGTTGAAAATAAACAATTTACCGAGTCGCCTGGAATTTTCGTCACCTCTCTTGTAATTCGGGAATATCTTCGACGAAAATAATTGGGGAATCATTGACCGGGTGGCATAACTTAACCTGCAAGTTCGTAGTGTGTTCTTATTGTTAGTTGGAGCATGCGCCTTCGAGATTTGCAGAAATTCGCATGCAGAGTAGATCGCGACCACGTGCGCACCGTTCTGACGCAAGTGACAATTCGATCTAGATGCTGTCGCTGTGTGTACTTTGTTGCTGAATGAAGGAATCTAGTAATTCACAACTTGGCTCGTTGAATTGCGAAGTATTGAAATCACGTGGGTTTACATGAATGAAAGTTGTCCTAGTTTGAACAGTGGATAAAAGTCAAATGTTTGCCCGATTGTTTTTTCGCGATTTATCGAAATTACGTAGTTTTACACGATTGATAGCGAAAGTATTCAAATATTTGCTCAATCTGTTGCCAACCGTCGAGATCGTATGATTTCACGTGAATGAAAGTTATTTTTATAGGAACGATGGATAAACTTCAGTGAACAATTCCAAATATTTGCGGAATTTATTGCGTTGTATTGACACGCAGTTTTAGATTAATAATAGTGATCCTAGTTCGATCAGCGGACAATGTTTAACGAAATTCTTCACCGGCCTGTACTGATTCAATTGTTCCATGTTTCAGAACATTGTCCTGGGAATATCGTTTCTGCGATATCGTTGGTGGTCGACGAGAAGGAAATTTTCGATCATGGTGGAGACAGTGCCGCCGATATTGGCTGCCGATCGGCAAACGCAGTTTGGGAATGCGCGCCAGCTGGATCCGTCGGACAGCATTTTTGTGTTCAAGGAATCGATTTCGGATTACGAGGAGCCGCCGTCTGACGAGGAGGTGAGTTTTTGACCTACTATTATTACCACGCCAGTCAACGTGGCGTTGCTTATTATCAGGAAGCTACATACTTGCGTACAGTATCACAAACGCTTCATATATTTCTGCGATACACCTACAAACGGTGTACAATAAATATATTTCTATGTAAATTTATACATGGATATCCGACAGGTCTCCAAAGTAATATCCCGACAAATCTGATAAATAACTCGTCAATATCGAATCTGATATAATAATACTTGAATCATGCATCACCCTCTAATATCAAAACGCTTTCTAAAAGCGATATACAAATACCTAGAAAGCGAATCGTTGATCACGATCAATGCAACCGTACCTAAAACGCTAATGATATCCACTATTCACATGAACATATCACTCACCGAACTGCCCTCATATCACATTTCTCCTCCGCCCATTCCGCCATTGTTGTAACCACAAACTACGGTTAATCACCGTCAAGTTTCAGCCCGGCGACTTCGTGTGCCCGCTGATTTTCGTCCGCGGCGCACATTTACGATCGCGACGTAACAGTCGGCGTAACCGTCGAGATAAAACGCGGCAATGGGTCATATAACGTGTTTCCGGCCGGGGACACTTCTGAAAATACTCGGTCCACTCTGGACGCGGGGCCGTAAACCGAAGAAGCTACGTACGACTAGACAAAGAGCAGACGTGGAAGCGGTACGGGAATAGAGAATGGGACAAATTAGCCGCGGCCGGCGAGGATGAGAGATCGAATGAGGATGAAATACGTGGGATAGAGATAGGGTTAATAGTGTAACGACGGGGAATGCGTGCGAACGGCGAAAGGAAAGAGCTGGTGGTGGGTGACGGGGCGGAGGGGAGGGAAAGATTAACAGCACGAAGTTGGCGTGTGTGCAGGAGGCGCGTGGAGGTTTGGAAAATAGACGAAACGGGGGAGGAGGGGTGGGACGGGTAAAGGGAGGAGGACGGAAAGATTAATATCGTTACATTGGCATATGTGCGCGCGGTGGATGAGGTAAGAAAACATAGAACGTCTTTGTAGGGAATGAGGGGTATAGAGAGGGGGAGGGGGAGGTAAAGATGATAGGAGAGAGAAATGTATAAATGATGATGTATGGAAGAGACGCATTGGTACGGACAAAGCGGTATGGATAGACGAAATTGAGAGAGAGACAGAAAGAGAATGGGGGGTAGGCGGGGGGTGGAGAAAGATGAAGGAAAATATAGAATGAGAGGGTAGGAGAGAGTGTTTGGGAACTAGAGAGAGATCGAGAGCAAATGAGAGAGAACGAGAGAGATTGAGAGCGGTACCGCAGGGTGAACGATCAATCACTTGAGAAGACGAGAGCGCGGTCGTCACGTGGCTGCAAATAACCCGTCGGTGTGTTAGAGACGGTCAAAAGCATCGGCGGATGTGTTACGAGGGTTGCGACCGCGTAGATTTTCCACCGACTTCTCGCGAGTCCTCTTTTTGTCGGCCCAAAATTCCAGTTTGCCGGAAAGATTTCCTTTGCCGCGGGAACTTAACGCTGCGCCACATTTCTCCTCTTTAACCGCGATCCGACAAACTGGGAGCACCTCGACGCACAACATCATACCATAATTATATAATAAGCATTTAAAGCATTTAATAATAATGAGCTCGCCAACTATATTACAATAGGAGTCTGCATAATTAGTCAGCGAGTCAGTACGATCGCAATGCCAATAATATCGTTATATAACCACCGATATTTCTGCTGTGCCGTTTACCTTGCCGAAGGTTTTCGAATTATCATTGAAAGAGGCAAAAATTCTAATCGTCAAAAATCCTCCTTTAATTACCCTTTTCCGATTCTCGCTCAGCGGACGAAGTGCAGGCAACGAGAATTATTCGTTCCTCGACCACAGTTTCCTTTGTCGGCTCGCCTAAACACCTGCCTGATTAACCAATAATTTGGAGTAAAATTAGCGTGCGCGCGAGACGCGCTCAATAGACGGTAATGGGTAATGTATCGGGCTCGAACGTTTCCAGAGTCCCTCGCCGTGCGTACCGGGTCCATACGCAGACACCTGATTTATAAAGCATCGCGGTCTCACTCGAATTTTTACGCTCACGTCGCTCAGGCCGAATTTTCGGCGATCTGCGCTAATGGACATTTCGCGCTAATGGTTCCCAGCTAATGGACATTCGTCCCCGCGGACGTGCCAGGCCGTTTTGTTTAGACCACGGGCGAGCGGGGAGAGTTTGAAACTGCCGCGATTATGTAAGAGTCGCGTATGTAACGTGTCGGCTCGTGCGGGAGCGAACGACATGGACGTATGGGTTCATTGATTAGGCCACGCGGACGCCTGACAGTTTCTTGGGATGGTCACTCTCGAGAGTACGTTCCTGATAATTATGACGCGGCTCGGAAATCGGCTGCAAATGTTTCGCTCTCCGATAGTGTCCTGAAAGCTGATTCATCGATATTCGAATCTCTCGAGATTTTTATCCCGACTTCGCGTGCAGGTCTTGCCGCGCCCGTCCAATAAACGACTTTTATTCACGCGCGAGCCGTGATTTTGCACGTCGGCCAACATCGCGCGTGGATATTTTCCAAAACGACCGATTAGATCGCGCGCGCGCGCACGCCCCGCGAACCGTTGCCAGAATTCGTAATGGGTAAATATCCTGGCGCGGAAGACGATGTTGACCCGTCGTTTTACGAGGAACGTCGAATCGTTTATTCTCCGCGATGGCGGACCATTATTTCGGACCCTGTTGCAGTTATACGACAGTACGTTATTGTGTCGCGCGACCAGCTTCGGCCGAGCATTCGTCGGCCTTATACGAGCGTGGGATCTCGTCTTTCAAGGCGCAGGTCTTTCCGTCTAAATATAATATCACGCTTGTCAGCAAAGTGCTTCGAGTCTGACACGTGCCGATGTGTTACCTGATCTTTCGATTAGAACGCCACAGCTGACGGGGAGCGATGCTAGCGAGAAGTGTGAGCGGGCAAAATTTGAGTACTGAAAGTGTTCATCGGGTAGGTGAAGTAAGCGTGGCGTGTACGACATTACGGAAAACTTCAGTATTCAAATATTTTTACCACGCAACGACTGCGACATGTATGATGCTCCAATTGTCGTGCTAGAACCAAAAAGAGATTTATTGTGTTTTTTTTATGTCCTTTTTTTTTGAATAACTATTATAAACGAACGACTTAACAATTTCTGGCTTCACGTCGAGTCGCATTATTAATCACCCGCGAATTGTTCAGAGCAAGTACAACGAATTCCAATACATATTCATTACGTCACAGTAAAGTCAGAGTAAAGTTAAAGTTCTCGATCTCTATTACGCGCAACTCTGCAGCATGTCGCAATTACGATTTCGCTCGCCTCACGCAGAACAGCCCGCTTCCTACAAATCCGTGTCAAACCCCCTCAAAGCTCGGTGTGCATTACCGGGAGACAGGAAATTTTCGAAAGAAAAATGAAAAAATAGAATATGTCGCGATAATACTCTCCGGGACAGTAGGTTCGTTATCAACGTTCCCAACGCTTTTCACATTGTCCACGTCCACCTCCCCCCCCACGTCGATAATACACATTATGCGGCGACTTGATTTTAAAATTAAATTAATCCGCCCCGCTTGCACCGGAAAATTGTTCGCCTGTAAATATCGCAGATTATCCGGGTCCCTTGCTCGCATAAATAACAAATTTAAAAATCTAAAATAAAAACAGACTTCAAAACCGCACTAAGAAGGATAAAATAATTTTCTTTTTTTTTGAGGTCGGTGTCAGAATGGAAACAAAAAAAAATGTATACACTTTTATCACTTAGGGAACATATAGAGCACATACATACAGTGAGCTCGTATACAAAGTAGTGTGCTTACGGACTTGCGGTACTTTGAGGCATTTGGAAATTACGATTACGAGAAATTACGATCGAAATTTGTGGAAAAATTGTTTAAAACATGGGTTGTTGTAGTTTATTCCTATTTAAATGTGACTAAACGATGATCAGCCCCTTTCATATGGACCAAGAATCATCGTTCGCGAGTTATGCGTGAACATACATTAAAAAACCGAAAAGGCCATAAAAAAAAAATATATATACATGTCGAAAAGAGAACCTTCTTTTTTCGAAGTCGTTTAAAAAGAAGGCGCGAGCGATATCGCGGCGGAGTGGAATTTATGGGATCGTCCGGTGCGGGAGTCACTGTTCTACCGGCTCGTTGGCCGACTGCTTTCGTTGGTCGCTGGTGCGCGTCTCTCGCTCGCAATTTATGCCGCTTTACGCGGGGCCGGATAGTTTATTGACTGGCGGTTCGATGAATTTTTCGACACGCGTGCGCCGCGGCACGCGCTGATTGTAATCCGTGCTAAATGGTTCTGTGACGCGTACAGTTGACACAGAGGCGATCTACTTGGCACTTATGGTTGAGTTTCAACCTTACATTTTTATTGTTATCGTAAAGTACAATTGTAACTGTGAGCGTAAATCTGACAAAATTTCATTCTTGAGTCACTTTTCGAAAAAGAGAAATCCTCCATTTTTCTTATAGATCTTTCGCTTGTACCAGTCGCAGTTGTTCCTTACGCGCACTTGGAGAATTTTTCCTAATTTCCTCGTCAGACATATCTCATCGTATCTGAATATCGAATTTACGGTTCAGGCACACGCCTCCGATATCTCTTACAATATTGACATCAGCCAGTGCGTCGGATTTCATTCGGCCGTCGCTTTGTCTGCGTCAGTCTCGGGACGCGTCAAGCGCGGAGGGGGCTGCGAACGGGGAAAATCTCTAGTAATAGAATCGTCAGGGGAAATCGGTCAATTAAACGGACGGAGGCCGGCGCGCGGCCATATAATGTCGCTGGCGGATCGGGCGATATAATTCATCCGAAAGATTTCTTCCGGGCGACGGGGAATTGGCAAACGATAGATCAATAAAAGCGTGCCGGTGGCCGACAAGGAAGATGATCTAGCCAGCTCCAGCTGAGGTTTATTTCGGGCTTTAGCTCCGTGGATGCGCACAGTCTGTCTCGAGGAGCTCGCGGTCGTGAGTCGGACAGAAGTCGGGGGAAGGATAGATAGATAGAGAGAGAGAGGGAGAGTGTGAGATACGTAGAATATTCGTCGACCACTAAAGCGCGAGCAAAACTGCGCTCGCCGCTGTTAATAAAATCATCGTGACGCGGGTCAATAAAGATGGTCGCTTTATTGGATCTGGCCGCGGCCGTTCCGTTTTCGGACTCGACGTCGCGCGGCCGAAAAGACAATCGTCCGAAAAACCGCGTCCCGACGCATCGGCACGCGGCATAAATCACGCTGCAGCGCGCGGATTCGTTTGCGAGCGCACGCGAGCCGCGACAAATACGCCTCGCTTTTATCCGCACGACACATCGGGACGTGTACACAATTAAGTCTGATTTATTACCAGTTTTCTCGGCCGATGAATAATTCAGCGGCGGCCTTTAAATAATTCATAAGTCACACGGGCCGGCGGGCACCCCCCGCGCGCGCGCGCCGTATAAAAGGTAACAATTCCGAAAATAGAATTAAGTGCGCGCGGGAGTGTATGCTCGGCGATTTTTTACGATAGCCTGCAAAAGCCGTCCGCGGGGTTACGAGTTTGCGGATAGTTCTGGCGCGCGGACGACGGAACGTGGCCGAACGTGGGGCCTTTTAACCGTTTGCGGCCGTACGTCGGCCTGGGCTCAACGCGGTGTTATTTGCAGCCTATCCCATGTCCACCTCTGCTGGACATTAATAATTTGCTTCATACAAATAAATTGCCGCGAACACTTTCTTGCGGCGGGTAGATGTTAGACGCGCATGTTATAATAGTGCTGTTACCATCAACATAGTGAAGCATCGAATAAAAATGCGTTCCTGCGTCAGCCATCGAAATACAGAAGCGTCAGTGCAGCGGGCGTTGTTATCGAAGAATCGGGTCAAGAATAATTCGATCCAGGCGGCAACGAAAGAACGGGAGCATCGTTCGACCGCAAACGGTTAAAGTGCACGAACAAAGGGGGACAGAGACGAATTTTCGATTAAAAATCGCTTATGGCCGCGGACCAATGGGACGTCGCATTTAAATGAGCGCGAGACGCTCGTTGCCACGGGAGAAGCGGGAAAGCCTGAAGAGCCGTTAAGGAGAAAGGGCTCGGCCCGGATGAGATAGAGAACGATTTCACCTGTTCCGTGACGGATGAATATAGGCGCTTGATTTGGCACGTCGCTGCGATAGAGCGCGCGCCGGAAAAATCCCGGTCATTTCCTGAACACGACGCGGAACGACGAGCCGCCGCTCGCCACCACCCGTTGCTCGTTTATAATATGTTTATGTCCAAACCGTCCGTTCCGACGCTCTGCCGGCCGACGCGATAATGAGGACGTGCAATTGCGAAGATTTGTACGGCGTCATCTGTTATCAAAGAACTGTGACCGGCCGGGTGGTATCGCGGTCGAAATTCTCGACGATAATCGCGACAGGTGGTTCGTTTCGGGTCATAAAATCGAAGAA
This sequence comes from Priocnemis perturbator, assembly GCA_963942575.1. Taxonomy (NCBI): domain Eukaryota; kingdom Metazoa; phylum Arthropoda; class Insecta; order Hymenoptera; family Pompilidae; genus Priocnemis; species Priocnemis perturbator. Next base: position 10,106,859 of record OZ012656.1, read on the forward strand.
TAATTTTCGACGCGACAGAGCCCGCGCGACTTTAATCACCGCTTTGTGGCGAATCGATATTTTTGCATTGCCCCCTCCTCCCGTACGTACGTACTTTGATTGCACGTATTTAGAGCGTGCGAATGATATTTATTCCCGTTCAGCAATCGAGTTCGTTGAGTACTAGTGATCAGAGATGAAACGGTAAAATTTGTATTTTTTATTATGATTAAATTAGTGGGTTCATCTTATAGTTATAGCTTCTGTCTTCTTAACCAACATTAAGAAAGGATATATTTCTTTTGTTTTCTGCTGTCCGTACCAGAGACCCACGACCGGCGTCAAATTTGATACCAAAATTTGATCTTAATTCATTAATTAGCCGTACATGCACCCTACGCGCTGTATACCATTACACGAGCGTCTTACGGTTTATACATACACGCGCAATCGTGACACTTATAAGTTCATATTACTACTGACCGTAATGCGTTATTAGTCGAGCTTCCCGTGGCGTTTACTCGAGAGACGGAACGCGTCCCGCAAGGCGTGTCATGAAATTCTGTCGGTTGGGCATAATTTGGCACGCGCGTGTACACGAACGAATGCTCGCGCGTGTAGCGCTACGGGTGTAAAACTGATTTATGAAGTGGCTAGATACAGACGTTACGCGAGCGGACGCACAGGGGTGGTCACTTCCGACTCATCGTCACAACGCGGTTGAACTTTATCGCGGACCCGAAACTCGAGCTACGCGCACCAGGTAGGATTTCTGTCGATGAGACGTCGGCATCAGAAAATGGCCGGGCAACAAAGAAAGCCGCTGTTATTCATCTTCCGATATATTCGGCCGCGGCTAATGTAACCGTCTGACACTGACTGATGCGGCTGCCGTATAGAATTCTAAGCTGCATTGTTGTATCATCCGCTGGTCTCGCTGCTGCATTCGGCTACATCGAGTGTACGTGCAATGGCGAGGTCTCGCGTAACGTATCGATTTACAATCGATGTTTACTATGCACTTTGTCGAGTCGTTGCTGCACATCCTATATCAGAACATGACGTGCGACTGCGTTCGGCGGATATTTCCGAAAATTTCGCCAGTCAGGAAGCGCGTTGGGTACGCAGGGAAACGGGGTTAGTTGCGCGTTAACACGTCGACCAGCGTGTAAACTTCGGTAACGCGCTGGCACAGGGAAATGACGCATTTTACAGGTTCGTCCGAAGTTGGACGTCGCTCGAATCACGAGATCATTATTGGAACGTGTTCGTGTCGTTCGAATTTTTTCACTCGGATCCTTATTATCGTCCACTAATTTTTTATCCTTAAGTAGTTTACCTCGGCATCGACGCGTGATGAAGGGTAGTGGCGCTGGTAATTATCGTCCGTATCAGACGCGACGAATTTCCATACTTCCTTATACATACTTCTCAGCATCGCGTAATTCGCCGAGTTTCCCCTATAACTCGTCGTTCGCTGTGCACGCTGCCGGCTCATCGAAGTTCCGGCATACGCTTATTCCGTACCGTATCAATTACCATCGCGATTAATAGCGATCGAAAGCGAGCCCTACACGAAGTTAGGGACCGGCCAAATTCAACTGCCAGAATCCATCCAGATATTGCACTCCTCACTCCTTCCACCCCCGCTCCCGAAGTGTATCAAAAGAGCGAACGTTTTCTTGAACGCGCGGCGGAGTAAGCGCAAGCTCGGCATTTTAAAGGCAATATTTGCTGTTTACCCTGGCAAATCGATACCACCCCAGCACCGCGAAGCCAGGTATACCCTTGTTTACCGCAACCGGACGCTGTCAACACGCGTTATCGTAAACCTCCGATCGAGCGAAATCGCACAGCTCGCAGACGAATGCCTGTCCGCGTAGATTAATTAAGCGAAGCGACCGGGCTGGTGTCTCTTTGGGACGCGCCCTCGCTCATGCAGAATGCATTAAATACGAAATCGGGCTCGTGTGCCCGATAACAATGAGTCTGAGTCACGTTGCTTATTTATCGCCCGCCACACCTGCTTAACAATGAATTAGCAATACCGAAAGTTGCCTCGCGTCTAAGGGGGTGGGCGGAGGTGGGGTTGGGGTTGGCCACCGTCTGGCATCACGACGCGCTCCGTCGGTTTATAATTATCTCGGTACTGGTGTTGCTGTCTCTCTCTCTGTCTCTTTCTCTCTCTCGCTCGCTCTCTCTTGCTCTCGAGCTTCGTCCGCCGGGTATGCATATGAGTTGTTAACGTTACAACGGTTATATAGTAATATCACGGCGCGCGCTCGTATTTCGTACTCGGCGCGGCCACGATAACGGGGCGTGTAAGTAATTACAAAAACGGATGTCGCTGGTCGGACGGGTAAGTTGGAATCAGGGCTGGGACTGTTCGTCGAATTACTCGGTAGAGTCGAAACGCGGTGTCGCCGATTTTTCAGTTTATACGACGGCGGTTCAGTATTTCGCGATTTAAGGGCAGCGCTGACCCAGTCCGTAAGTAGGTTTATTAAAGAGTCAGGAGCCGGTGGTCGGAGATCGGAAGTTCGAATGCGCTGTGCTGTGACTTTTTTCGTTTCCCGACTAATTTCCCGAAGTAACTCCACGTGGACTTTTCAACGTTTCGGTGGAATTAAATAATGGAACACTGCGAAAACCATAACTATCATCAGATCAACATTCGTTAAGTCTGCCGACTATTATCCCGAAATCTCGTCTCATGAAACATTTCGTCGTTCCGATGCGATGCACTTTTCGTGATCGCCAGTCGCAATAATCGAACTTACCAGTGTGACTAAAAAAAAAAAAATAACCACCAAATTACGTGTTCCCAATTTTTCGCAGTCTCTACTAGGAAAGTGTACGCGCCCTCGTGCATAACGCGAGCCGCCATTTTACGATTCTTTCCGGATTCCGGCAGGCCGGCACGGGCGTATTTCTGCGCGTAATGACAAATTGGTAAGACGGCGGAATTGATGGATGCCGTTCGGGATCCGCTCCACCAGCTTCCACTTTGATCGTCGTCGCTCGCACGTATCTCTCAGTCCTCTGCCTCCGACTCAGTCGCAACGTCGGTTTATAATTATCCTAGCGTACAGTAGGTACGCACTCGTCTACGCGCGCGCACGCGCTCGCTGATATAAACCGGGAACGTAGTGGCGCCCTTCTAAAACGTCTAATTTATTAATTCTCCAACGTTTCGTCGTCTAGACCCGCGTCCCACTATGCGCGTAATTTCTCGAGTTAATATGCGCCCGCGTATCACGGGCGCCGCCGCGCGCAGCAGTAGCGGCAGCGGAGAATTTTGTGGCACGACCCTCCTCCGCTGCATTTGTCTTGCGCAACTGTGTAACTATGCAGCGACGTGTAATTCAGCCGTTAAGATTAACTTTCGTGTAACGTCATAGGTTTACCGCGTTTGTACCCACGAATTCGGAACTACCACGCTCCGATGCCGACGGACGCGCAGTTTGCAAAGAGAATTCGGTGCCGCATAAGTGAATCTTGCGCGACATTCGGTGCGTCACACGTGCCCACTGAGTACAATACAAATCGGGTGGTTTTTGTTTAACATAATATGGTACAGTGAAATGTTGAATTTACATGACCCCGTCGATGGAATGAGGACGTTAAGCGGCTGTCATACAACGATACATGTTACATCAACCTATACACCTACAGAGACAGACAATATGACCATGTTTCACTGAAACTCTCGATTCCTCGATAGCTCCCAACACTCGACACACTCAATGTCTCCTCGTGCACAATTCCGCCGGCATGCCTCGCGTTGCGAAAGATGCCCTTAAAGGCGTACTTCCACGAACACACTCGTTACCTCGGGTTCCCGCGGTTTATAATTATCCGCCGCGGCGAAACGCTAGTTGCAGCTCTCCGCTCGTCTCGACTTATTTCGGTCGGCGAAAAGCGACGCTCTTCGCGGAGAGAGCGTTGCGGGACGAAAGCAATGCGGCACGTGACTTCCCTGTCTTCATTCTCGTCCGGCTTCCTCCTCGGGAGGAGCGAAGTTAACGCCTTGGACACACTCGCAGTCGTCGATGGCAACGTCCTCTTTCACTGTCGAGCGCCGGCTTGCCAGAAAGATGACTCTCGTCCGTCATCGCGCACCCTCGTGCTTCTTTTTCCCTCCCTCTCTCTGCCTCTCTTTCCTCTGTTTCGTCACGCGACACCTTCCTTTTCCTCGTGTCTCTTCCGCTCGTCCGGCCGAGTAGACATGCTCTCCTTTTCTTCCGTCTTGCTTTCCCGCCGTTTTCGGCCGTTAGAAAATGGAGTATAAATATTTCACTTTTTCTTCTCGTGGGTTTTCTGGAAAAAAAAACATACTTTTATTAAATAAGTAGAAATTTTCTGTACACTTTAGAAAATCTGGTTTCGAGAGGAACGCGCTCAAAATTGTCTCTTCCGCGCCCCGGTGTAGCAAATTTTAGTCATTTCTTCGAATGTCGTGTAAATCCTGTACGAATACATTTTTAACGGCACACGTTAACACGTAAACTTTTCTTCTTACCTATTACACTAGACTGACCCCTTAAGTTTTATCGCGTCTACGGATTGTTGGTTAGTATGCAGCCGTCGCAACGATTTCTTCTGAATCGCACTGAATGTACATAGAGAAATGTTGCTTTACACCGTGCGATTACGTGATCGGTGAAGGTTTCAGCGTAGAAAGTCCCGGGCTCCCGAATAATTTCGATCGCGACGCTCTTCATTTTTCATCACAGACTTTCTCCCGTCAAACGTATCCATGTACGCGAACAAGGACGAAGCCGGCCGACAGATTTGAGACCTAGCCGCGCTCATCGAGCTTGCATAAACGTCGATTAAACTCCCTGTATCGCGTGGACAATTATCGTCGTCGCGGTGAATGATCTCACGCGGCCGTTTTCATTGATCGCAACGTTCGGCCATTTGATCAAGGTAAATGTGTCTTCCACCCTCCCGCTCAGCCACGAAGAACTGCGTAATCTGCGCGCCTCCAACGTACAATTACTCTAATGCCCGTGCGCGCGCGGAAACACGTCTTAAAACAACGAATCCGAACGTAAAGCATACCGACGCGTGACCCACTTTCGAAATAATTCACCCGGGAAGGAAGATGTAAGCGGCATCGTTATACCAGTTTCGTGGCGCGCGGATTACACGGTCTCTGAAACTTGTTTTCCCCCTTGTTTCCTGCTGACCCCGTCCCTCGGCGAGGAGGGTTCAAAGGTTGGCCCTGGTGGTATCTGGCGATAGGGAATTTATAGCAGCATGCACGAGCTCAAAAGGAAAATACGATTCCTTGTCATTTCTTCCGCACAGCGCGCGCGCATGCACGCATCCGCGATAGGCTTACTTTACGACTCCCTAATGCTCGTTGACCGTCGACGGACCGACGTCAGGTATTAATGTCACGGTAAATTTAAACGCTTCCGCGGTTGCATGCACGCTTACGGTAATCAGTCTGAAACTTCGAGCAACGCTGGGAATATATAGCTCGACCAAGAGCGGCTGACGGAAAAATGTTGCCATCGCATTTGATCGATGAAACGGTTACAATTAGTGTTTCGTAGAATTTTGACGATTTCGCGGTGGACATTTGATGCAGCGACTATTGCTACGACTCATTTTAATCTCGTGCTAGCTGTATCAAGCGTCCTTATAAGGTACAGTCATCCTTTCATTCATATACGTCTGTTTTATTATCTCATTCATTTTTATTGGCCGGGTAATTTTTTTTTATTTTGTTATCTATGTTAGTATTATGGTATTTATGTTTATGTTGGTTTTATTCTACTTTTATTTTATTTCAAAATTTTCTTATAAATTCTTACATGATAGATTCTTTTTAGTTTGATCTTCTAAGAGAATCCGTAGCATTTTTTACTCTTGAACTCCATTCTTTATCCCAAAGGAATCGATTCTCTCAAGGGAATCGAACATCTCTGATCCGAAGTCCCTAAGAGGCGAACCGTGCGTCGAAGACGATTCCGAGTGCATCTTGTTCTATACGCGTTCCTGCCCACAGTCTCCCATTGTCGCTCTCTGCTCATGGCGTATTTATGTCGGCCGAGTGTCGGTGCGTCCCGTTTGACGCCGTCTTAAATTTGTTGGCTCCGACGTTTACGGCGATTTTTCTTCTAACATTGTCCGCTCGCCGCGAGACGATAAACAAGCGATTTATGCCGCTCTGGCACCGGGACAGAGCACTTTCGACGAGTCTCGAATAGAGCTGGGACTATTCGGATATAATTTAATATTCGTGTATTTGATCGATATTCGAATAGTGCGAATAAACTTCGAATATCTTAATATTCGAATATTATTATCCGAATAGTCCCAGACGTAGTCTCGATTCTAGTCGCGGGCAAGGCGAACGAGAACAATCCGCGAACCGATCACGTTGCGCCGATTTTCTGCGAGCGTCGTTTGTAAATCACGCGGCATATCGCGGCATATAAGTCTGCTTCTTTTTTCCTCCAGCCGAACAGTGTCGGCAATTGCAGGCCTCGGAAACTCGATTGGCCGGCACGTACGTTACGTTGCCAGACGCGTATCGGCAGCGCGTGCGTGTCCGGAGCGACTTCCGGCACGGCGAGCGCGGCCAATCGTAGTGATTTGGCCGTTTTCGTGGTCGGATTACATACGTGGCCCGGCCTCGAGGCGAGTCTTCTATGCGAAATGCCGACTGCCCTTCTGCGAGACTTCTCTACCGGGTGACTTTCGGCGAATCCGTTCGCAGTCAGTGATGCCGACGTAGACGAGTCGGACGTTAGCGGCAAGAAAAGGGACTCGCTTTGTTGGGAAAGGCATTGGCGAGTTTAGGAACGTGTGAGTGGGTTTGATTCAGGCTGACGGTAGATTTGGAAATTGGTTTTTTATGGGTGGACGACGACTGCAAAACGATCCGGCCAGGGATTCGACCGTTAATTGGTCCGGCGTTTACTTTCATGAGAAATGCTGGAAACTTTTTATTGCGCGACGTGGTAATGTGTGAAATGGTCTGATGAAACGACAGTTTTACAGAGTTGGCTTTCTGTGTATTAATGCACATTTCACGAGTCTCGCACAAAAAATAATTTTGCCAATATCACCGATCCAGTGATTCCACCGCAAATAAGTCCGACATCGATTTTCTCATATATGATTTCACATTCAATCTGTAATACACGAATCGTGTTCACTCTAGGCTTTCAGAGAGCTTCTTGAATAATTCTCATGAAACAAATGTATTCGCCGCTACCTCCGTCGACAAATACGCCATCGATATTTAACAAAAAAAGAAAGTACGCTTACTTCACCGCACAAGAAACTATTAAATATAACACTAGACCTTCAAAGTGGTCCCTCTCTTTACTAACACATGTTGCGCGCGAATCACCCTGCACCTGAGAGCGCTCCCGTTCTCTCGTACGTACTCGATCGTACGCGGCCGTAAACGATACGTCGGCCGTTTAAAGGCCGACAACGGAACGTTTAACGCCCGCCACAACGACCGGTCGCGAGCCGGCTGAATTATGAAATTCATTCGACGAGAGTCCTTGCGCCTTAACACGCGACGGTCCTGGGATCAAAGAAAATCGGGGGAAGATGCGGCACGATGAATAATTCGTATCGATCGACGCGCGCTATCGTCAGTCGAATGTAACGGAAGCGCGCCACACGACCGGTTTTGGACGCCATGAAATGAATAATAAATTAAGTAAATTTTAAATAAATAAATTAGATATATTAATTAAATAAATAAATTCTATCCCGACACGCCAGACGTCTCTGCGGCGCTACGTACTTCGTGCCTGCGGGGATTGTTACGTCGATAGCCCCGGAATGATGGGAGCCGAGATCGGCTTCTCGTGGCAACGCTCGCTCACCTGTATAATTTATGCAATCGCTTTACGGGGACAATTGAGTTACGCGCCACTGACGTTTCTGGGGTGCTGAAATATTCCGGAGGCCTGTCCGTGACTACCGAATTTATGGACTCGTCCTCTGCCCTCCCCTCCCCTACTCCCGCGCCTGTCGACCGAGTGCCAACTCGACCATTGTTATCGCTCGTTTAACGACTTACGAGTAAACTTTGCCTACTCGTTTTCCTAGTTCCTCCTGGGATTCCACGCCGGGTCGACCCTCTTTTCACCCGTTATACAGGGTGACACTTCTGTGACCTGGCCGGATTTTCTTTTGCGCCTCCGCAGTACCGGCGTAGAACGTTAGGTTAGACTTGTTTGTTGCAGCTTAGGGCTTAGGGTATGGTCGACACGTCGTACCGTCGTTATTTATCGCGTTTTTGTATAATTTTTTCGGTTTTTTCGACTGGGTGGCGCGAGGCAATTGAGCGTGAGACTATTGAAAAAACGGTAAAAATGAGATAAAAACGCGATATATATATCTACCTATCTGTGAGCATTCATTAATAACACATGCTACAGACACACATATACACAGAAAGCACCCTAGATAGAATGATTTTTTATGCAGAATTCAGAAAGAAAATTCAAGCGTTGCATTAAAAAAAACGAAGGTGACCCGCATATCTCGGTAAAGAACTAAAACAGCATAAAACCCATTACACTAATGAATGCGCCCTTCGTCACCGTGCAACTTTGGTCCGAAACATTTTTTCGTACAGTAGGTACACACTCTTAGTCCCGCACACTCCTTCCGAGACCGGTTATTCTCCGCTACGTTTGTCGTCGGCACCCCAACGCCCGCCACTCCGGTCCCATTTCCTTCGCTCACCGGTCGACAATTGACTGACAGTCGGGATAATCGGACGCAATACACGGAAGCAGGATTTTTTTTCTACCCCCTATAGACATAATACCGCTGACAGTTAATGGGTACGGCGGCGGCTTTTAGGCTCTCAATCGGTTGTTCGCGGCTGTCGCGGAATACGCTTTGCTCCGCGCTACATTTGTCGTCGGCAGCCTAATGCACGCCACTCCCGTCCTATTTCCTTGGCGCGCGCGCGCGCGCGAAAATCGAGTGACGCCAGAAGAATCACCCTGTATCCTCGGGGCGGATGCGTCGGGAGGAGCTCGATTTCCGCTCCCTTCGGCCCCGCACGTCGTCGGTTACCCGATACGAGGCTCCGCGATTCGAAGATTCCGCGAATTTCCGGCGATCCTGCCCGGTCACATCGCTGGCATTCGAGCCCGCTCGATTTCCTCGATCGATGGCCCACGGATAACGTCTGCCGTCGGCGCAAAAGAGCCCTCGTTAGCTCTTACTTCCACCACGGTTCGTGGACAGGGTCGCGATCACGGGTGCGGGAAGTGCTAAATGCTGATCGAAAAAGTCTGTCATCCGTATGGATTCCCAATCGCGGGCCTTTGTGACTCTTTAAAACGAGTCGGCCACTTCGCTCGATCTGCGGCGTTTTGGGAAATTGGCAAGGGTGCGCATTAGTCGTGTCGGTGTTTTGTCGTTTTCGGGACGAACTCAATTTGTGCAACGCGATATTCGTATAACGCGCCAAAGATATTGAGGCTACTTGCTTTCGTGATATACATAGAATGCGATTTTTTGTACTTGATTTAGTTAGGGAAGGAGCAACGTGTTTTACAAATGCGGACCCATTATTGGAGCGACCTATATAATTTAATGACGTTATACGGGAGTCTACTGTATTAGTATTTATCGACAAAGACGAGAAGAATCGAAATATGAACTGTGTATTTCGTAATATCTGAAATCTTGAAGCATTCTAATCTGGGAGAAAGTAATGCTGTTTCAAATCCTTTCTTATTGCCTGCCAAGCGTAAAATTGGGCAACAATAATGCTTAGTTATAGATTAAACCCGACATGAAGCTCATAAATTCGGGATTCTTCTATAGACTTACGTCCGGAATATGTATACAAGTGGTGTAAGCTCGTAACGATCAGACGCTGTAACGGTTTGACGAAATCAGTACGTGAAAGTGTGGAAAGTAAAAGTGGAATAGTCGAATGACGAAAGAGCGTGCCTAAATAAACCCAAAGGCCTTCCAGCGGCCGACAACAACAATTTCCGTTCCGCGACCATTAAAAGATTCTGGATTACTGACATTGCTTTTTCATGCGAATGCAATTAAGAACGACCGTCGTTAATTCTGGTCGAGGATACCATTATGCCTAATCGATTTCTTTAGGCGTCGCGAGATGACGAATATCGCCGTGATCCGTCCGGCGATAGCTTTTTTCTCTTCGTTCCCATTAAAAGAATGCACTTTGTTTACTAGGTGTTCGTCTCAGGCCAATCAAGGCTAATGCGGCGTAATCATACGGCAGCCAGTTCGATGGAAACTTTGCACGGCGGGCAACAGGTGCCGCTGGCTCGCAATCTTTGCGTTCTTCATTCTCTCTCTCTCTCTCTCTCTCTCTCTTTTTTTTTTAATTACGTCTCCACTGTTAATTGCAGTGCGCCCAGGACGTAGCCACGTTTTGCTAGTAATTACCATCGTCGTGACTCACAATGTTGCAGGTCCTTCACTGGCGAAGGATGCTCCTCGTCCCTGACGGAATATTCCGTTCGAAAGTATTGTTAAACGTATGCGTTACGCGTCCATTCCTTTCGAATACTTTATCACACCGACGGACAATGATAACTTACGTACAGTTCCATGGGACTCTGGAAAATAGATTCTTAACATTTTACTTGACACGACTAACAAAGATTTCGTTACGCATTCTTTCGGAACATTTTCGGCAGAGTATAGAAAGAATGTGGAAGATATTTAAAGAGGTTACGCGATTAAAGGCAAGAGCAGACTTTTGCGAAAGAATTTCATCCGGTAAATTAATATGAAACGTTACTGTTGAACGAGCATGATATAAGACCCCGCGCGCAATCGGAAATACTTATCGTTCATAGTTTTCGGAATAATGCACTTGGGAGCTCGGTGCGATGTCAGGTATTGGGCAAATTTGCCTTCCGCTTGAAGATACCCGCGCGTAATCGCGATATCGCAAACAATGAGAGGGAACTCTTGATATTCCATCGGTCGACGAGCCTCGCGCTCGGAATTTCGCTCGGCTAATCTCGAGCGCCGCGAAAACCTGACCTTGCAATAATACGCGGCCTCCGGTCTTCTTGCCGACGCCGAAATTCGTCTCACGTACGCGAGCCTCGGGACTCCTTCTGTCGGCGAAGTTCCGCGAAATCTCTAATAGCGAGCGATCGCGAATATTGTCGCGAGTTTCACCTACACTCAGCGCGTATTTTTAACCGACTTCCAACAATTATTGAAAGCTGTTCAAAATTAACAAATAAAAAACTACGTATCGAGCTTCAATACGAACACGTATGAGCAGAAGTATTGATTTGGTCTGTAGGTTGCACAGGTGATGAAGGTTTAGAAATCGATTTAAGTGGTTTTTTGTTTCTATCTCCGACCTCAAAAGGGACAAACTATTTTATTGTTTATAGTGCTGTTTTGAAGTCAGTTTTTAATGTTTTTTTTTTAAGTTTTTTATTCAATTTTCTTCGCATCGACGCGCACTTTATCTCGTTCGGGGTGAGGATTTTCGAAATTTGTCAAGCGTGAAAACCGTTTCCTCTCCCGCCCCGAGCCGGCCGCAATTTACGAGCGAATCGTTCGGCCTGGCGTCTGCAGATAATCCGGCCGGTGCCGATCGTCCGCGCCAATGCGAAAGCAGAATCTTCTCGTCGCGCGAGCGTACGTACGTACTTGCTGGTGTATCGTCGTCCCGTATGAAACAATTTTGAAAATCGCGGCGTCGGCGGAAAAAGATGAGGAGTCTCTCTGAAAGTGGACTGGGCAAAAGTGTCGCGTGTAGGATCCGAGGGAAGATTGTCGAATTTCTTCAGAACTGCTCGCGAACCGGATCAACTTGAAACATGTTGTCAAACATCAAGATGAAAGATTTTGGTATTTTCGTACATATGCCGATTCTCGTATTTAAGAAATAATCGTGTCTCCTAGACTATTATTCAAATCTTATTTCATTTGATTATTAAACTGTATTTTAAATGGTCGACTTTCCTTCTTGTATGGTAGAAACCTATGTTGGATCTTCTCGATCGAGTCAGCATGTATCCGCTGCTAGGGATCCCATATAATATCGCAGTATTCGAGCTGCCAGAGAATCCGGGCGGTATAGAGTTTGCTGACATTCTCCTGATAAGATCAAGTGCTCTAGAAGCCGACAATGTGACAAACTTACAATGCTCCACAAATGATAGATTGGCCGTGTGAACATAATTCCAATATCACAACAATATCATTCATCCCATCACCGTTCGCTAAAATAATTATCCTTCTCCCACTCCATCAGTCGAATCAATCTGCGATCATCTCCAAAAAAAAAACTACCAAATTCCGCCACCCCCCATACTTCATATCGCTCATTTCCCGACCATCCCCCTCTCCCACATTCGTCCGCGCGAAATTCGTGACGCCAGGTCCCGCGGTGGTCAGCCTTGTGCGTACGCACGCGTCATCGGTGAAAGTGGGAGAGCGGGTTGCGGTCCAGCGACTCGAGTCGTGTGCACATTTTTCTCTCTCTCCCTCTTCCAGCGGCACACACATCCGGCGCTGGCGTTCTAGCGCGAAGGGAAAAGCGGGCAGAAGTTGGCGACGGGCGAGACTTAAAACTCAACTTCGACGCTCGATTGCGAAACTGGAAAGACACCTGGCGTCATGTTCGTTGGCCGCCGCCGCCGCCGACGACGACGACGACGCTCGGCGGCGCAGGGTTCAACGGTCGATCGTTTCCCGCATTATCGCGCACTGCGATCGCGCCGTTCGACCGACCCGTTAATTCTGCGTTCGCGGAGCCCGCTGATAAGGCGCGGGATTTATGGCGATTTCGAACGATGCCGTGCCCCTCCGCGCGCGCGCCCGCCGCCACCTTTTTATATTGCCGGACATTATCGGCGGTCAGCTCGCCTCGCATATTATCGAGTAACTCGGCAAAAAGGGAGCCGCGGCATGAAACGAGTGCAATTGTTACGGGAGCGGCCGCGGTCTCTTGCCTCGTCCGACGAACGCGATAATGTTTTTAGTAATGCGACGTCACGCTCGCACTTCATGATGACTGACGATTCGACGCGGAGAGCGAGGATTTGTTCGCCGGTCATTTGAATTGTTGCTTCGAATGTACAGGGTGTCGTGGCTTTTTTTTCTGCCAAGGTTTACCGGCATATTCCGTACTATGCTGTGCCGTACACGGGCATCATGGTAGTGTCGTATAAACGTAGGCTCTGAGAAATTTGCGATGCATTTACAGGAATGTACGAAAATTAATGCGATATCAATAATGCAATATATTCTATTTTCCGTGGATGTCAGTTCTGCATTGATAGTAACGGAAAAGACAATAAATCAGTATTTGAACAGATTTTATTCGAATAACGAGTGGAATATAAGAATTACCAATAGCAGATCTTTCGAAGCAGATTTTGCCTAACGCTGATTTATTGCGCGTAAGATGAGCGGATGTCGGTCTGTTGATCTGCTAAAACACCAATTGTATCGTAATCGTCGCGGTGAATGGTTTTTTCGTTCTCGCCACCGGTCAGTGATTCATCGAAAAATTCGTTATCGTTCAGGGTCCCCTGTCGACTCCCGCACGTTTCAAAGATAACGCCGGAAAAACTATTGCACGAGCCATGTTCCGCGGAGCGCATTATTGTCGCAACGCGACGGCAATAGGTCGCCGGTAGTGATGGAAACAAGCCTATTGAAAATAGTTTTTCAATTAAGTCGCGGAATAATCAAACTTTATTTGTCAGGGTCGTCACATTTTTATCAATTGAACATGAGCATCAGGAATTAAATAAATCGGAGAAGGAAGAATATGGATACGGAGTGGGAAAGTCGCATTCATACAGTTCACAAACATATTCGAGCAGAATTCAATTTGTCGTTTTTTTTTTTTGCGCATGTTCAGTTTGGTATCGACCGTTAGCAATATCAAGTACTTTGCAAGCATCTGAAACAAGGTGTACAATTCTATAGGTACCACTCGATTGTAGTCGAATGAGTGTTGGAGTGTCGAATTGGTCGATATTTATGGGTACATATTGAACTTGATCCCATCACTAGTCGAGTAGAATTTGCCATGCAACTGGGCGCGAGCATTGGTCGCGATAAGCCGCGCGCGTGTTTGTTTTTTTCTTTTTTTCATTTATCTCTCTCACCGCGATTCGCCGCCGCTCGCTTGTTTGCCGTCCGCGACTAAATAAATAAATGCGTCGATGAACGTTCCGACGGTGCTGGAATGAAAAAGAAAAAGTCGGGACGACGTTGTCCCCGTACGATCTTTCCGGAACGCAGAAAAATGAGAAGAAGATAAATGCTTTTTTTTTTCGTGTCGAAAATTTTCGCATCGCTCCCTTGCTTGAAACCCTTTTTTCACCAGAGCCCACCGTACTCGTCGGCCCGCGTACATAAGCACACCGCTCCCTTTTATGCCACCACCAGCACGACTCTTACACGAAGACGCAAGCTCTCTCGCGAGAGTACAATAATTACTTTCACCTAATTACCAGCCGGTCGGGCAGGTATCCACGTAACATCATCTCGCCGGCCGATGTAACGGTCTTTACGTCACTGACTCACCTTGCGCAATCCGTTGTGCCGCGAGCCACGCCGCGTTCTCCGTCTTCCCTCCACTCTTTCTCTCTCCTTTCCTCATTCTCGATGGCCTTGAACCAGAAAGCCGGCAGGCCGTCAACGTTAAACATCATCAGCGTCGATGCATCGCTTTGCTCCCTCTCTCTCCCTCCTTCTTCCTCTTTTTTTTCTTTTCCAACCCCTTGTTTATTTCGCCAGGACACGACTTTATCGCTCGCGCCCGGCTCGTTTCTCTTTCACGTGCACGCCCACGCCGATCCACTTCTCGTCCCTCGCCCTCACATTTTCCACATTCTCGCTCGTTCGGGGTTCATTCTTCTCTGCTTTCTCGAGCACTCGTCTGTCGCCGCGGATTCTGGCGCACTCCTCGCGCCGCACCTGCCGCCAGGCGATAATAAGGGAGCGTGGAGTGTCGTGCGACAATTTCCTCGTTTTCCTCGATTCGTTTCCTCGTCCCTTTGCCTCTTTGGTCCGGTTCCTCGTCCTGTGCGCGGGGAAAGAATTCGGCTTGGACGCTCGCCAAAGCGGGCCTCGACTTTCTGCGCTGCCTCTTGGATTTCTGCTGATTTCAACCGTGGGTACAGAGATGACAGGAAAGATTGATTCGATCGGTCTGCCTGAACGGACCGTTCGTCGGGCTATTAGCGTTATTGAGGGTGGGAATTTTGAGGGTTCGGGAAAATGGTTGTAGGTTTGTGCTTTGGGGTGCGGTCTTTTTAGTAATAATAGATTCAGACCCATTTGGCAGTAATAATAGAGTATGTAGGAAAATGGTAAGGTAATGTAATATACGGAAAATGTGTCAAATCCATCGTACTTTCTTTTGTCGATCTGTTACTTATGCTTTTCTCAATTTATTATTGACGAAATTTTTATTTCCCTTTGCGGCAATATTGACCAAACCTGAAACGGAACGTGGCAGAAAGATTCTATAAGTAGAATCACTACAGGCGCCGACGCGTGCACTAAGAATGTGAATCACTTCAATAGATGCGTATTTAACTTCAGACACAATAGATAAAGGAGGAATATATTATTTCTTCATCAGTACGAGTATACTGTAATATATATGTATGCACATGTAAGCATTGCTACTGCAACTCTGCTAGCAATTTGTTTTACGTATCCACATGACTTCGGTCCGATGAATGGAATGTATAAACGTTTGTTATACACAATATGTATGCTCTATTCCCGGTCTAGGGGGTGGTCTGCGAGAAAAGGAGGAGGCGCCTGGGCAACAGGTACGCACACATCGCCATAAGCTTTTCTTCGAGACAGGGATATGCCCGGCCGTCGCCACGTGCTCGCGCTAAATATAATCCCTTACCTCGCCCCCCTTCCCTCTCCCACTAGTCTTGTTTCTCCTCTTCCATTCGGCTTGGTTCTATCTTCGTCGGTCTATAACCTCGCGAACACCATACTCGCATATCGAAAAGTAGTTACTGTACTTTATGGCGATTTCGAAGAAATAGTACCCCCTCATTGATCGTAGGTCGAATTCCCTATAAACCGCAGTGTTCTGAAACACACGTAGACGGAATATAATTGGAATACTCATTTCTTGTACAATACTCTCCTGACGTTCTTGTAAAAACACTCTTGTGAATTTCTTGTAAAGTGTTCTTGTGAATTTCTTTTAAAATGATCGCAATATTGCGCGTGACGTTGTTCCGAGCGCATTGCCCTCCTGCTCGGCACCCCACGCACACGATCCCACCTTAGCAGACGTTGTTCAGCTGGAACGTCGATCGACGAGTTCGGCGTCGAAGCTAATTCCGAGCGGCCAAGCAGGTAACGCCTAATTCATGTATATATTCGATGTCTAAAACGGGAGCCGCGACATATTCGGGCCAGCGCTTCACGGAAGTGAAGCGAAAGAATTTGAGGCGAGTTGGCATGGACTGACGTCGCCGTCTCCTCCGCTTATCGGGAACTTTTGTCAACTCACAGTCGCGGATTGAATTACCCCCAGTGCCGGGGCTCGCTTATAGAAGCGAGCGCGATACATTTTTCATACGGCGACGCGCGGGCCATCTTTTCTCGCAGGCATAATCCTGGGATTTTTCGTCGACGGGACGGACGATCCTTGCCGACGTATTCCCTGCACGCTGGGAGAGCTCGAGGCAGCTGCAGAACGACGCAGTGCACTGCAAAGTGTCGACGCAGGACGGAAGGGTGTCGTTCGTACGTACGTTGCCGTCGCTTTCTGCATCGAAATTCAGCGCTGAGCGGTGCAGCTTTCTTTCGCGTTGTGTTTTGATCGGTACGGAGAGTTGGGGGTGGACACGTTAACGGTGCAGAGGTTGCATTCTTTTTAGAGACATCTCAATTTCGGATGATATTTGGATAAGTCGCGGAATGAATTTTGTCGGCAAAGATATACGCGAACATGGTTCAGTCGTTTGTGTTTGTAATGACGGGGCTTTAATTGTGTGATTTTTTCCGAGTACGGGACGCACGTTCTTCGGCATTGTTATCTTGAATGAGTCAGCGTTTAATCATGATCGTTGTCTCATTCGCTGTTTCCACAATTAAACTGCCGTTTCAAAGTATTCGCACGCTATGAGAAACCTTATAAGCCTTAGCAGCTTAGAAAGTGGTTTCTCGTCAAGCGTGAACCTGAAATGTGGGAAAATATCGATAAAAATAATGTCCTGCACATTACTGCAACGCACGCAGTATACCTCCACAAAAAAAAACCCCAAAAAATATACATCTCGAATAGATATCCTCGTCCTTCTTTGAAGTCAGTTAAAAATGCCGTCCGCACCTCCAACGACAGTCGTCCGCCTCCCAGCAATTAGGGATCGCGTATCGACGGGGGGACAGAAGAATTTGGCATCGGCCATCTTCGAGAGTCGCGCCTCGTTGCCTGTTTATTCTATGAATATAAGGGGCCGAGACTGGCGATCCGCGGCGGCGAGTAGGAGGAGGGAGAGGGAGTCGAATAGGCGAGTGGCGGACGAGAGGCTGCGGAAGAAGACGAAGAGGTGGACGACAGGGGACGGTTATGCGAATAACTCGAGGTTGGCACGGAGAACGATTCTCGATTCGCCGTCCAAAGGCGTCAACCCCCTCCGTCCGCGACTCCCTTCTTCTGGTCCGTTTCGAGTCCCGAGGATGCCACGGCCAATTTCTGTCCCGCCACATTTGTCTCCCTTGCCAATTGCAATGGGCGACCATGGGCGCGCGCAAAGGGACGTAGGGAGAGAGTCGTTGACGAAGAAAGAGGGAGAGGGGAACAATGAGAGAGGTCTGGCCGGCTTATTGCGCTCGCCGAGTCGCCGGTGAGTCAGGCGACCGGCCGGTATTTATTTCGGGGTGAGAGTCGCTGCGAATAATTCGCGGGAGCGATAAACGGAAGGGGTGCGGGCTGCGAGGCAAAATTCGGCGCATTCCACTAGGCGTTTAGGGGTTTGTTGTAAACGGTGAGGGGTAATTAGGCGGAATTTTTGGAATGGCCGGTGCGAGGCGGTGCTGGGGAAGTGAACGGATGCCGGGGATGAAGCGTTGAATGGTCTTTTTATTGTTTTTGTTGTGTTTAAGGGTAGAGGAATGAAACGCTTGTTTTCGTTTGCTTATCTAGATATTATAGGGCAGATAATATTATTGCGTTTAAATTATAAAGTAGTAAAAATGTTATAAAATTGTTCCGATGATTAGACATTGATGGAGATTCCTTGGTGGTCCATCGATCTTTTCTATAAAATAGATTTCACGATCTGAAGATGTTTCACTATCTTACCCCGCGCCCATTTCCAAATTGCACCCTCGCTGACGCGTCGAGATTCTCCGCACCGACCGAAATACGACACGCGGACGCGACAGCGCGAACGATGTTCCATTATGCCGTGCAAACCAGGAGTAATTTATCGATTCGAGGGAATATCCGTGCAGCGGAGCGTGTGACGCCACTGGGTGCCGGTATGATAATAGCGGCGTCAATGGGTCTTGAAACGTAAGTAACGCGCTTCCGCACGTGTTTATTCTGGTGGGCTCCTTGTTATGTTAACGAACGTTTGGATAGTAACCGGGCACGGTTTGTTAAGCCAGCGCATTCCTCTATCGATTTCGATGAACGGCCGCATTAATAGAAACTCGCGATACCTACTGCTCTGCGATCAGTTCTATTTTCGCGACACTCGAATAATGCTCGATATACGTTTGATAATTCACACTGACTGAGCTCCTGTTTTTCTCTCTCTTCGAGCTCGAACACAGGGCAAATTGGTGGTAATAGAGTCGGGAAACGAGTACGTTTACACTACAGCGATCTGGGGAGCTGGTTGGAGTGTGGCCTTGAGCAATTGCAGCTATCGACTGGCCAGGTAAACGCTGAATGCTAACGTGACCTTTTCGAAGAACGCTGTCGGAAGAATATTGTGCGATTTGAAAAATTGGCCGCTGGCAGCCCGATTTGTTCGAATTTACGCGCACGAGCACGGACGCGTGCGTGCAGACACTTGAGCTGGTCAGAGTTCTCGCTCGCGGCGGCATTAAATTAATTCGTGTTTCGAGAACTACCTTCACTTCTGGAGTGCACGCCCATGGGAGTGTTAGAGTTAATGCGGTGAAATTAGGTTCGTTGCCGGTCGAGACCGACCGTGGCAAGGTTGCGCGTTTTAACCAGTTTACCGTACGTTCATTCAGATTGCCGGAACTCCCCGCTAATTCGGACAACAGTCATATGCACCTCGCGCTAATCGTACTCATAATTTGTCTCCGCAAAGGACAGTGTCGGGGAATGGACGATTTGGGAGTACGGTGAAGTTGTAGAGTTCCCGCAGAACACGCTTGTATGCGTCCTAAAGAGTGGGAAAGATATCATTATTTCATCGAAGTCTAACGGGACATTATTGTAAACATTATTTTTGTTATTTTTATTATTTTAATATTGTAATAATAATAATTTATTTACGGGGCAGACGGTTTAAACAAGCGATATACAGAAACATGTACATATGTATATACAAAAAGATAAATATATAAATATCTAAGTAGATAAATGAATAAAATAAAACAAAAATTAATAATATTGAAATATTGTGTAACAATTGTTCTGTGTTTAAGCTGCACATAAATATGCTAAGGGAGTATTGCGAACGTACTAATATTAAACGATGTACGACATTCTAAGATGCAAACACGTCTGCCTAAAATCGATACCTCAGAATACTTATTTCTGCTACAGATTTTTCCCACGACTTTCTGGTCGCAGTTTGACGAAATAATGATGATTTTCTGATTTCTCGAGCCGCGTGCAAGCGCGTTCCTAAAATCGCTACGACTTCATTCCGCTCCCACGCACACCACTTCTTGCCGATCAGTATGCCGTCTCGCGGCGAAGTCGCACGCGAATGTATTTATTAGAGAAGTCCGTCGTTTACAAGCAGCGTACGACTGAAAGGGGGTGGTTAAGTGGACTCGAGCCGCGAACTTTGTCCCGTTCTGCGAGACGCTCGCGGGATCGCGTGGCTTCGAGTATCGGGACGGGCAGAGAAGAGGCCGGGCCAAACGAGACGGCCGCACGGACGTGGATCGTGTCCGCTTATTTATTTTGCTACGTCGCCAAGCATATCATTATGCGGTTCTTGCGGCAGTTCATAAAATTCGCCGCTCGTGCCTGGAGAGGATGATGCACGTTGCGTGGCGTCTGAAATACGGCGGCCGACTCGAGAGCTTAAAGCGGGACCCACACGACGAAGTCATGTCCACAGCTCTTGACAAGGGATGGTTTAATTCTCTTGAAGGAACCGATTTTTCAATCGATTCTCCGAAGAAATCGAAACTTCATTGCTGTACCGGTTTACATTCATAATTATTCTATTTATGCAATTTTGCTCGTCGAACCGCTTAGCAGAGAATCGATTCTTCAAAAAATCGTATAGCAACAAATCGATTTTTTTTTTAATCGAATCGGAATCGTCGTCCCTACTGTCGACCAATAATCCTGCCCGCGTCGACGTCCGGTACAGTAACGAAGCATTGACAACGCGAACGCTCGCGTGTGAGATCCGCTTTACATATTGACGTTCGACTCGCGTAATTTCGCGCAGTTTCCCGTGCCTCGAAATACGTAATTCCAGACTCTAGCGCGCGCGTGTCGAATAGTTGTTACTCGTCGATCGGTTGTTCGTTACGGTGCTTTACGAGAGGAGGGCGGCAGAGTATCGACAGTCGTGGGAGGGTGTTACAGGAAGAGTTTGCGTTGCGCGGAATTAAGAGCAGCGTGACGGAAGTCGCTGGAAGCTTTCTGCAATGCAGACGACTGCATTCTCGATGCCATCCTCTTGCCCCCTATCTCTCTCTCTCCCTTTCTCTCTCTCTCTCTCTCTCTCTCTCTCTCTCTCTCTCTCTTTCTCTTTCTTGGTCCCGTTGTTGCGGCAGGTCGCGGGGTCGCAAACCATGCGGCGCGCAGCGCATCTGGATGCAGGCTATACGATGTTATTTTTACGCCGAAACCCTTTCGTCGGGAGGGGCGCAAGTGGCGCGAATAAATATTTTTTCATCATACTCTATTTCGGACGCCGCGACGACAAAGCGGTTTCGGTCGCTTCGGCATGCCCGGAACGATCGATTATGTCGTTGCCATTGCGGACGTTTATATTAGAACGCGACGACGGCGTGTCTGGTCCACATCTAGAGCTAAAAGTGTACTGTTTCGGACAAATGCCGATCGAAATGAATAACGAACATAATTCGCCGTCTTGGGAAGCGTCGAATTATTTTGGACTTGTGGCGAAGCTTATTCATAGTCACACGGATTGACCGGCCTTTTGCACTTCGTTCATTTTAGTGGCACATGGATTCTGCATACTCCTGCTTACAGTTTGAAATTCGCCTCTAATGATCCCATCAGTCGTACGTTCTTTGGCCAGTTCGTTAAGGAACGACCCCAATCTTTTCAATGACAGTCTGTCTTCTATCGAACACGCTGGCACTAAGTTTGTGTCATTAGTTACTATTAGTCACGATTCATCTAGCAATTAACCTTTTTTTATTACTGCTATTTCATATAATTCTCCTCTGTTCATCCCCACACTTCTGCATCGCATGTTCTAGAAAGGTTATCCGTCATTTAATAGAACAAATGCATAATTAAATATATTAATCCATATACTAGACTATCGGAGCAAAGAAATGACATTCGCGTCCATCGTGCGGCTAATTCCCGCGACGTTCGTTCAGCGATAAACGGGAGGACCGCCCCCGCACGCTGGAGTCTGGCTCCTCGTTTTGTCGTTGCGGCAGGTCATGCACCGAATACGACGGCATCTGGCTCCTGCAGCGGGCGTCGTTTTTTCCCGTGAAAACTTTCCTCGCCAGACCGTGCGCCAGTATAGGTTGACAGTGAATAAGAGTATATATGACATATTTAGTATAAAAGCAAAACAAATAATTTTATACATTAATGACTTTCTTTGCTGCTGAACTACATTCGTTAAATCTTTAATTGAAAGACGTAAGAAAAACGTCGATTTTTTCTTGCTTCTTGGTTAGAAAATAATCGCGTCATCGGGTCGTAGAACGATGGATAAAATAATCGATTCTGAGAGAATCTTGTAGAATCGCCCAACCCTGCTCCGAAGCATCGACACACACCCCGACTCCGTGGGAGTGCGGGTCGCGTTATGTCTTATTTACGACGCGCCGAGACTCTCGTAAGTACGACATCGGCAGGTACGGCGCGCGTTTGCTTTCGGAATGCGCGGTTTATTGTCGCGCGAGTCGACGCAAGGGATGGCCGAGCAGTTTGGACATTCGCGCCGCGGCCATTACACGTGTTGCCGTTGCGACTTCATCCCTCTGCCAAGTTCCGCCCCTCCGCTATTTTGCGAATCAACGCGGCGGCGGCCATTGTACCGGCGGCCCGCACCTCGCACGCCGAACTGAGCGAGCCTCACGCTCTTCTGTTCTTTCGTTTTCTCATTTTTGCTTGCCCTCCCGTCCATTACCCCTTTCGTTGATTATTTTTTTCCGCCGCCGCAACCCTCGCCCCGCGAGTATTCCGCCGCACGTTTTAACCTGTTGCGCGCGGCACGATACACGACGTGCGCGTGGCGCGTCGAAGAGCAGATTCTAAAAAAAATCCAAATTAAAAAATCGAATCGGAATCGAACATCCGTAATCAATACTCGACTCGATTATTCAAGTGTATTTGAATAAATAATTTACGGTGTTGTTCTGGGAGTTCGGTTACATTAGGTCTGACCTGTTATTCATATGAAAAACTGCAAAATCAGTATTTTCTTTATTTTCACCATTATTATTATAATTATTATTTATTTTCAACGGAATAACATCCATTTAAGCAGTGTTATTAATGATTAATTAACGATCGTTTCGAATGGTCCAGAAATGTCGAGTAGATCGAATAGCTTGGAACATTTGCGTCACTCGAATAATCTACTATTCGCATCGACCCGATAAAACGAGTCCCACCCTAACGCCAATATTACGAGCACCCCAACACCTGCACAGTCTCTCGGTGCCCGCTCCAGCGTGTGTGCCGCGGCAGAGAAAATATCCCGAGAATCAGGATATTGCCGTTCCCTTTGACCCGCGCATAATGGAAGATTAACGTACATCGCACCGCGCCCGGCGCGTTATACACACACAGAACGACCCGTATTGGCGCACGGATGCGCGTCGGAATGCACCAGTCGCGTTTCAGCCGTAAAACATCGCCGGCACTGCACCACTGTCGGCGCATTACGCGATACTCGCGCGATACATTTTATTTTAATCGATCGGCACTCGACTCGTCGCTCGCAATATAGCGAGCGCGCGTCAGTGTCGGTCGCTTTGACGCTCGAAATTACAGAAAGCACGTCAACGAATTAATCGGTACCGCGTGCGCGCGCGATCGACATCGAAATCGAGCTTGTTTACCGAGAGCATATCGCTCGCTACTACGTGCAATATCGGCAATCGAACGTGGAAATCCGCGCGCGCGAGAGCTACGCGCGCACCACTTAATTACGGCAGCTGCGCGGCGCGGAAATATCTGAGGGCCCGCTTTAATTCGTTGTTTGGCAGGCGGGGCGCGGCTATTTCAATCAAGCGCGGCCGGCCGTTCCGCGAGTCGCCGCGTTAATGGATTAAGCGGGCGCGAGCCTCGACGACGCGAGCCACTCGTCGCCGGCGAATATCATTTTCATCTTCGGATCGAACGGTTTCGACAAATTCGAAGACAAATTTCGATGCCGTCGGTACGTGCTAAGGATGTTAGATTCTTTCAAAAGAATCGTGTTCAAGACAAAAATGCTGGAGATTATCTTAAAAAAATCCACGTAAAAGAATCAGTCTGGGAAGAACCGACTTTTTTGGGGTAAAGAATCGAGTTCAACACATACATATATATCGAGTGATGTGCTCGCGACAGAAAAGTCTTATCGGGCCGAAAATGTTCAGCAAAGTATGATGCCTAGATTTATTAGGGAGGCCATATCGAGAGTATCGAAACTATCGGCCCGCCCGGATAAATTTCCTTCACCAGCTATATGATAATATTCGGGTAAATATGTCCGTGAGACTAATTAAATCCTGTAAACCGCCGAAATGCTCGATACGGCCGGGAATGTGCGCGACGATCGAAAGTCGGTGCAGCATGATATGTGTCTGTGTGTGTGTGTATACGCGGATCGTTCGACGAGGAACGAGTTCGATGCGAGAAACACGGTCGGACCTCGAAGGCGCGAGGCACCTGTCGGCGTTTTGTCATTTGGCGCGCATAGCCTAACGACAGGGCGCACGTCGCACGGCAGATAATAATTTATGGTGCCGTTCGAGGGGAGAGAAGTCTGGTATAATGACCGGTGCGATCTCTAATCGGGTGACAGTCAGCGGCGCCGATGAATTCTCCGCGAGAAATTCCGTGTGCCGCGATGTAATTATATATTCTCTGCTGCATAGAATGAGAGACGCGGCCAGCTTATTCAGCGCTGAGGAATCTCGACGAATATTAAATTATCCAAATATTCGATCAGTTCACATATTCGAATAGTCTGCGAATATAATTCGTATACTCGAATACTATACAAATATGTTCAATACTCGAATACTGAAGAGTTTGAATATTGTTCACTCATCCGTACTCGCAATGTCCGATACGAAGTTTGTAGATCGGAGACGATATTCGAGTAATAATATTCGGATATGTTCGATATATCGATCAAATAATCGAATATTAAATTATCCGAGTACTCCGAGGCCTAAGTTCGGACCTCTTATTCACCTGCGCTAAGTCGCGGTGGACTCTGTCCACGTAGCCGTCGGAGTGCTCCTTTGCTCGCGGCGCATGCCGTGTAAACGTCATTCGCGCGAGCAAATAGCTGGGAGTGCTCTTTGTTCGCGTAGCCGGAGTTATGACGCTGAGTGGAGAGGATACGCGCGACTCTATTTTACCTTGAGCCTCGCGGCGAGTGCAGCGGAGGACCCACCGAGACAGTCATCTATTTCTGTTTAGGAAGAAGGAGGGTCGCGTCTTCTCTTTTCGCCAAAACCGTCGGCGAGACGTCGCAAGGTCTATATTCGGAGCCATCTTCCTGCGCGCCGTTTCTAACGTTTCTCCATGCCGGGGCTCCGTGTTTGTCAGAGTCGCCTGAAGTAGGCGGTGTGTCGTTCCAAACGATCTCGTTGCATAGGATTTGTATTGTACGGCAAGAATCGGATGTACCATGAGTGGTAGCCGTTTGTGGCCGAATTGTAAATGTGGCTGTCGGCCACGAGCGGTCGGATAGCGTTGTGGTACGAGCGTGTCTATGAAACACAATGCACAAGTCTAGATTTGTATTTCGTTACCGAAACGTATATTTAGTAAGTGACATCATGAGCTTAAGTTGAGGCTAATTTCGGTAACACATATATTTTTCTTTCTCTCTTTTCTATTTCTGCATTTTCCGGTTTCTGAATCTGTGTTAGCTTACGATTATCTTATTCTGGTCCCTAATGGATCTGTTTCGGAAAACGAATAAGAGAATGATAAGTTAATTTTAATATATTGCCATTTGTATTTTCCGTTGAAAGTTACTTCGTACTGCAGCGTAACTCGTATGGCGCGGACCGTAACAGGTTAAGTGACCTGCCACATTTTCTTGCAGCAGCCGACATCTCGTGCTAACGGAACTCACACTCGATGTTCACTGTACAGTGACAATTCGAGGTAAAACGAGTTTCGAGCAACCCAGCACATTTTCTCGCAGCAGCCGAAATCTCGTTCCAACCGATCGCGTCTCACTCGATTCCCACCCACACGCGCGAAATTTCTCTCAACACACTGCGTATTTAATGATCATGACGAAAGTTTGCGAGTGCCGGCTGAAACGAGTCCAGCGGGGTGGACCCGACGAAAATAAGGGAAGAAATTAGATGCGAAGTTTGCTTCGCGCGACTCCGCGACAAAAGAACAATCACGAGCCTTCCTCGACGATTTCGCTTCCAAACACGAGCGTTTTGCCGCGACCGTGGATCGAGCTCTTTGCGCGCGTCGCTCGATTTGTCACACACGATTCTCGGATCGACGCTGCCGCATGATTAATCCGACGTCGATGCCAGTCCCGGCGCAGCTCGTTTGATCGTTTCTTCCCACTTGTTCTTCCTCTAGTCGGCCGACTTCATAAATTATAAACACTTCTCCCCGCCCCCGATCCGTCATTTCGTTGCGACACTTTTTGATCGGGCGCGGAAATGCAGGCCGTCCACTTCTTTCGACCGTGAGAGTTTCCTTCCCGCCTCATTAACAGTCCAAGTCGCCTACCTGACGATCAATTAGCAAGGGTAATGACGACGCCTATTAATATTGATAATTCCGCCGCTGCGAACGTTCACCTGTCAACACACGCCTCGTCGGTCTGCGTTCTGTTTTCCGACGAATGGCACTGGGGCCAAGTGACTTGAAGCGTTCTCAGAACTTACCGAAGCCATCCGCGCGATTAATTGATTGTAGTCGCTGGTGCGGAACAAGTACCAGGACAAGTTCGGATGTTGTCCAGTTCGGCGGTCGAGAGAGGCGCATCGACTCATCTGCCGATTGATAACAGTTTGATAAGAAAGTGAACGAGGGTGGGTCAACGTCTGGCTGAGTCACTGTACGTCGCGCGTGATTCGAAAGAGAAGTCGAGGTGCAGAGGGTCAGTACGTGGAAATTAGCCCTTTCGTGCTGGTGGGCGTTTATGACCGCTTATGATCCGTGCTAGGCAGGGAACTTGTCGGTTCGGGACGTATAGCGTTTTAAAGTTAAAAAGAGCATGTAAGCGGGTAATAAGACATAATCGACTGACACGACCGCAGCCGGTGTTTGAACGCAGGTGGAAAGACGTGAGCGTTCATGAATGATTTATTTAATCGTGCGAAAGTGTTCGGCGTAACGATCATTTAGCCAGGCTATGTCGAGGCCTGCGTGAATGTTGGGAAATGTTTGTTTTAAACGAGGGGGGCAGCGGGTTGTGGATCGGAAGAAGGGGACTTCAATTTGGTCGGATTTAATAATACCGGTCGGAGCGGTTGCGCGAGATGTACAATTTATGCTGTTTGTATAGGAGTTACGTAATTACCTGAAGTAGTAGTATAAGATCGAGGAATTATCGTCTTTAATGGTCCAACTAGAATTCTGGTCTACTATGTTTCACGCGTTTTGTCGGCACCGCCCAAATAATATTCATCTCCCCTACATTTCTTCATCCCACCCCCATCTACCAAACCGATATCGCCACATCCGCGACTATAATCCACCCTACCACCAGAACGGCGTCAAATATTCCGCCCACACCACAACTGACCCTTGGCCAAGGGTCGACTGGTTAGAAATAAACCCGTCTAACCACCGCAGACTCCGAAACCTCTCTCAACTATGCCTGGGACTACTCGTCGAATTATCCGGTATTCGAAAATTCAATCAGTTGACGTATTCGAATACTCCTTGAATATAATTCGGATACCCGACTATTATTCACTCACCGGTACTCGTAGTCTCCGATACCAAATCTGTAGTCCGGATACCATACTCGAGTAATAATTCTCGTATATTAAGATATTCGAAGTTCATTTCTACCATTCGAATATTAAATTACCCGAATCCCTCGTCTCAGCCCCACTCTCAATACTCTCAACACTCGCCGCGACTCGTGCCGTCGGCAAGTCGGTAGCGCCGAGAGACTAGCACGCGGGGGTAGTTCCCGGGGGGTGTCTCGGGGCGCGGGGTGGCTCCGATCCGTGCCTGACTTCCCCGCAAATTCGTGGGTGGTGGGGGCGTCCGCGGCCATGTGCTCGCGCGTCGTCGCTCGATCGGCGATCAGTCGTCGCCGCGCGCTCGTAGCGAGCACGTCGTGCATTTGCGCCGTACACCTCGTCCTCCACTTCGGGCCTGCCTCTCACCTCAGCCGCGACCGATCCGCACACGCTCCGAGACGGTCCCGCCGAGCACGTGTCAGCTGTCCGCCGCGACCGACGATGACGATCGTGCGTAGATAGACTGCGACGTGCGCGACGTACACGACGATCGAGGGGGTGGAGTCGGCGGAGGGGGTGGTCGAAAGAGAGGAAGGATCGTGCTTCGTTCGGCGAGCTGCAAGAGGCGCATGAGAAAGTGATCGGCGTTCGGGGCAACGTTTTCGACATCGTGCTCGAGAGCGCAGAGTTGACGGTCCGCGTTTTATAGACGTCGCACCATAATTGGCTGGATACTGCACGCACCTCGTCCAGCACATCCGGATCTACGGGCAGGGAAGGAAGTCGCGCGCTGGCGCGTCGTCTCGCGCGTCCTCTCGCGCGTTCAGTGCCTCCGTTACGAGGGACGCAGATCACGCCGTAAGGATGCACCACACGGCGCCATGGTACCTACCCTGGGGCCTGAAACTGGTGCCCCTGCCGATACCGCCCGGACACCCTGCGTCGGGCTTACCTAATCCAGGATTGCATCTGCTTGCTCCGCTGCCGGGAATTTACGCGCCGGAGCCGCGGAAGGTAGGGTGGCAATGCCATTTTTTCCTCGCTGGTGTCGTTCGGCTGGCACACGTATTTTATGCTTCGCGACGTGAATCGTTCGGTGGTTCAGGAGCTTTGTCCTCGCGGGCGGCACTCGGCTGGAAGACGCTGGCTGGGAATTTTGAGAAAGAGTGGACGCTTTGTGACGCGATTTCGCGAAGTGGGACGTTAATTGCGACCGTTGTCGACGGTGGGTCGACGGCGAAATTTGTTTGCCGGCGAAGATATTGCGCTCACTTCTCGTTCGCAAGACGGAGCGGCTTGTGGCTTATCGCGGTAATGATACATCGCGAGTCAGGAGCTCTCGTGTTCTCGGCGCTAAGCGGAGGAAATTGAATATGCGCGTCTTAATCCCTGAGATCGCTTTCGCGTTTGTACGTACCCACCGGCGGCGTGGAGTAAGTGCTGAACATGAGGCTTGCTGGGACGAGCCCTGTTTGTGTCGTAGTCAGGCCCGAGGGCCCCGTTCGCTGGCTTCCGTGGCTTTACGGGCACGATATAATATGTGTGCAATTAATAACCGCGACCGTGCGTCCTTGTAAGATTAAAACTTTCACTGCTACCGCGCCCGCGGCTGTGATTCCTTGCGGCCGGACGATCCGTCGGATTAGACGCATGCTCTCAATACGAACCGCGGAACATGATCGTCGAAACGAGTAATGTAGGGAATCGACGATCTGAACTGTGTCGTTCGTACAGTGAATATGGGATTTAACGTCGAAAATATCATTACCTACAGCAAACATTTGGATTCACTAATCAATATCGTGTTCTCATAAAAGAATGACAATTTTCACTTACACTCTAACGTAAACCGATGCAACGCGAAACAAGTACAAAATTACATTTTTGACCTCCGCCCCCCATGGGTATCACCTTCGTCAACACTGTACTCTAAAAATCACATACGAATTTTACGTTGCTCGCAACATTTCCGATTCCGTTCCATTTACTAGCGGATCACGACGACGGCGCTTGTCCGCGGAGACCGCGCGCGATTCGGCCGACTAATTCACGATTCCGGTGTAAACAGCGCGTGGGAGGGAAGTGCGTTACAAGTGTACGACTGAAATCGATCGCGACCTCGCGCACACGGTTATGCGGTAACGGTCGCAGAAGAACATTAGCGAAATCGATGGAATACACATTGTCGATCACGGACAGTCAGCGGGCGGCATTGGAAATAAGCCTGCACAATGCTCATCGCGTGTATTAGAGATAGCATGACAAGCGTACGTACGTCGCTTATGTGCTCTCGTGGGGTCGGCAACCCGTCCCGCAGATCTTTAGATTCGAATCTACTTGAATAATAACTTTCAGGAACTGCATGAATATTTTACGTCCGCGCACGCGTTCGCCTGGGCTGGTGGGTGTGTGTGTTGGTTTTTTTTACTAGTGGCTGGAAAGCCTGAAACCTTATGGGGTCTATGGGTCGGTGCAGCGTGAAAAACCGTAAGTCATCGCGACTGGCAGCCGAGGAGTAGTTTTGACGTTCGAAGCGAGACGGGCAAAATCGATGGAACGAAGTGGACGTGACTCGTAATGGTATTCTGATGAGCGAACATTTCATTTAGCGATATCGTCGGACTAGGAACGTAGGAATTGTTTCTTCTGCCAGTTGACACTGGCGAGTTAAGTGTAGTTCGAAGTAATACGTCTTAAGGGGGCTAGAAGTAGAGCTGTGACTATTCGTCCAATTACTCCGTATGCGAATATTCATCGATCAGTTTATGTATTTGAATAGTCATCGAATATAATTTGAATACTCGAATGTAATTCGAATACTCGAATACTCGAATGTAATTCGAATACTCGAATACTCGAATATAATTCGAATACTCGAACTTAATTAGAATAAAATTCGAATACTCGAACTTAATTAGAATATAATTCGAACACTCGAATACCGAAGGGTTCAAATATTGCTCAATACTCGAATACCGAAGGGTTCAAATATTGTTCAATACTCGAATACTTCAGTATTTGTAGTGATTGCTTACTCATCTGTATGCGTACATGAGAAGGTATATGGTGTGTTCGGATACGATATGTAAATACTAAATTATTCGCATAGTCCCAGTCCTAGTTTAAGATATGTTAGTTCGTATATCGTTCTATTCGAATATCTATGAAATATTCGAGTATTTCCTTGTTATTGTTCCAGAGAAGGAAAATCTTCGTTACGATTCATTTTTAGCACGCAATCCTGCTGTGCTAAATAACAGGTGGAACGAATGTAAATATTTTTCGTTCTCTCAATTATTAGCGTGGGCCCACGCGGAACTGTGTCACCCTTTCTCAGGTGACACGATCCGCAGTCTGTAAAATGCATACATAACGTCGCGGGGGAGGTTTGCTCGGGAGTATTGAGCAGCGAATAGCAACACAGCATAGACGCGTGCGTATAATATTAGAATAAATTGCCTTCCTCTTGGCTGACATGTCTCTCTCGGCATTTTATCGCAATTCTCTACATGTTTCGAAAGCGCTTCGGTTTTCTCATCGAAATGTATGTAATATGACGATCGCTTTATCATGTTCGAATGGTCTTTCGCCATCCCTCTCTCTATTGCCACCCCTACACTGTATTTCCCCCCACAATTCATCGGCCCCTTTTTCCTCCCCATTACTCTCCATTCGCGTTTCGTCGACGACGTCGTGCCCGTCCTTCCGGTTCCTGCGATTCATAAAGTATAAAATTCGCGGCGAGTGGAACGGCTTAAAGCTCCGGCCACTGAGAGGGCGCACTTCAGTCATCGAAACGCAAATCAATGCGGCCGAAGTATGAATCCGCGCATTTTCACGAACATCCCGCCGATCGCCGATCTGGCGCTTCGCTCGGAGTAGGAAATTACGAATAAATGCGGATGGTAAAGTGCTTCCATGTCCGTCCGAGAACTTTTGCTACTTCGCGCACCGACGAATTTCCCATTATCGCGGGATGCATTTTTAATCGTATTCAAAGACCGTATCCCCTCTCGATCCAACGCTGCAAATATTTTCGGGTTCAATTAAATTCGCATTCTTCTTGCCGCGGCGCCGATAAGAATTCCTGCGAAATACAGTCCTTCCGATATATACTTCTTACTTTACATACGCGGCACTCGAGGCGGAAATATCCTCCTCGATACGTTACGAGCAAACAGGTGCAACAACTTCGACGTCCCACCGTGTCACTTCTTTTTTTTCTGTTTGCCCCCTTTCCCCCCAAAAATCGTAGCCAAGTTTCATGCATGTCGCGGGCGCGAGTCAATAAGTTACCGTCGATCCTTCGTCTCTCTTATTTCTTCGTCCGCGCGCTTACCGACTTGGCGACACGAGCGAGAGACTTCTTCATGCTTTGCGTCTCTCGTTCGCGAGTCTGTATTGACTCGTCCGCGTGGACATTGGTATTTCCGAGAAGGTATCGGAGGTCGGTGTGTGCTAATGAGGAAGCTGGTTCGCAGGAATGTTGCACTTTACACTTTCGATGTCATCCTGCTGGTTTACTCGTTATCCGGCTCGGCTGGGAAGAAATTGTTCGTCCTCGGTGCCGAGGGAACATTTTTCTATTCGTCGCTCACTGCTCATTTTAATCATCATTTCATCGTTAACGTCTCGACGTACTTGTACTTCCGCCCGTAGCATCGTAATACAAACTAACCAAGTCGGATTATTCATCTTAAAACGATGCATGCATAGTGACAATTTTTTCTGTCAGTGTATCAGATTTAAAAATAAGCGCGACCAAAAACACGAATTTTATTATCGTGTAAAAATCATATGTAAATATACGAAATGTGCATAGAAAGAATTATATTGGCGTAGTGCTTCGGTCAATGTTTGAATTATTTAACGAGCCACCGCTTCGACACGGTTGCGCGTCGTTTTCAAGTCAAACCTAAGAAATAATTAAATCATTTGCTTGTTAAATAAATAATACAAACATCCATCGAAACACTACGCCAACAAAATTCTTTCCATACACTGTTCGCATATTTACATACTACAAAAACGGTCGTTACATCGAAAAACATTCGATATAAAAATAATAACCAGTACTGAAATGCGCAGGTGTACCAGTGATCCTAGCTGAAAAACATCTTGCGGACGATCGCTTGAGGTTTGTCCTCAGCATAGCAGATTAAAAAAAAGGAAAAGAAAAAAATTGACACGAGAGGCATAATAAGCCTGAATTCATAGAAAGGGTCGGTAACTGGGTCAGTGCCGATTACCGGCTACTTCGGTCCACTTTGTGCCCGGATAATCGCTTAGTCCGTACGTTCGACGGACGTTTACGGTTTCATCTGGTTGGGCAGTGATCCTGCCCCGAGTCCGCGACAATGCCATCGCGGATTTCCATTTCCCCGGACAGAGTGAGCCAAGCGAACGGACCTGCGACTATTCCGGGCGCTCAATTATCTCCGCACAATGACACGATCGCGGCCGTCTGCAGGCTTCAGGACGAGTTCCCGTCCCTCGTCGCCTTCCGCTTCCTCCTCCGAGGACACTTCTCGCCAATAATCGTTCGATCGCGAATGTTGCACCGTGGAAATCGAGGACAATGAGATCGGGCCGGCGCGTGTCGAGTGATCTAGGCGGGTGCGGACAAAAGTAATATTTTTGTTCTTTCCTTCCAATTTGTTCCTCCTTGGTAAGGCAGCAGACGAATGCGAATCGGCATTTGAAATTTGGATTTTATAATTCAAATACTTGTATAAGCGGTTAAATTTCTTTTTTTACTAAAGAAGTACAAGTTTTGTTGAGAAGAGTTATTAAACCGTAGTAGCCTATATTTCATTCCCACGTATTCCACTTTAATTCCGGCCCTCCCATTTTGACTCTGCCCGAACAAAGCGACCGCCGTTCGATTCTGGGACGCGCGAGGCCGTAAGAATTTTGCAAATTCGCGCCGTGGGTGCCATTATCGCGCGCGAAAGCGCTCCGGTAAAAGTTTCAACGAGTCGGCCAAGAGATTCGGGCGAGTGAAACGGTTAAAGAATAGGCGAGTTAAGGACTCGCAAGAGGAGCGCGGCGGCGCATAGAATAGCGAGCGAGTTTTGAAGAGCGCGGCGTCGAGAGAAGGAGACACAGAGCGTACGTGCGCGAGAACCAGATAGGATAGAGAGAGAGAGAGAGAGAAAAAGAGAGAGAAAGAGAGCAATTGAGTGAGCAGAGGACGGCGACTCGTTGCCTGGCTTTACGTAATCCATAGACCTCCACGTCGTTGACAGATGACAGAGGCGTCTTCTTCGCTGCCAGAACGACCGAGGTTAGATCTATGTATGTATTTATATACCGAAAAGCGTATGCGACGCCCCCGTTCGACGGAATTGAGCCCGCTTTAACGCGGACCAGTATCGTCCGGCTCGTTAAGAATAACAGCGACGTTTCGATATATTTATTGGTGCGGAGGGACGCGCGTTCGAGAGATTGTTCCAGGTGCGAGCGGGGCAGTCTTGCCAAATGGCAGCGACGAATTATCGCGGCCGCTTAAACGGCGAGGACCGACTCACTTAGGAGGGGTTTAAGGGGAAATTAATAGAATTGCGTTTATTTACTTATTTACTTATTTAATCCTGTTGTACTGGAAAATCCAGCATGTGCAGTAATTTATTTATTTATTTATTTATTGATATATAAAATGACACGTGTAAAATATAATACAAGGATTAACGTAGTAATTAATATTAAAAAAATATAGACACTAATAACCAAAAACAGAGAAAAGAAAATTAGATAATATAGATAAATTACTTATACTTAAAGTGACTTGGAGTAATACTGAACCAGAAATAAACAAACATGAATTAATAATGATAAGGACGATAGTAGAAGAAACGAGAAATAAGAGAAACGTCAAATAATGAAATAATTCATTTAGCAGAATTTGCACAAGGAGGCTCGTAACGTTCGGATGGGGGTATTCGGTTAGTGTGTCGGTGTGTTGCTGCTAATTAGTGTTGGTATACTGCGATCATCTGATCGTTTGTGCAAAGGCTAATGACACAATTAATACATACGTGACGACAAGACGAGTCTTGTCCATAGGTCCAGTGGGCCAAGTCTACTAACACTGTCAGTCGGTGTGACATCGTACGGAAAGGACGGAACATCAAGGAGATCGGTGTGTTGTGTTCTGGTATCTTCTTTCACAGATACAAGAAACTATTTTGATTGACAGAGTACAATTTATTGTGGTTCATTACAAAATATCTTGTATTGCTCCTATATTTCATGTTTCTTATACCTATCATTGACAGAATTTTCCGATATTATGTAAAAAGTTTCAAGCATCAGTCGTTTTTGCAAGTTACCTTCAGAGTCCAAAACACATAAATAAAATTAGTCACGGTCTCTTGACTGTGACTTTGATCGCGAGCGAGAGAACCGCAAGCGTTCGAACTTCGAACGTCGGGTGGGGAAAAGGTGAATGGCGCAACGTGACGTGACGCGCGCGCGATGTAACGTAATGAGAGTAGCGTAGTATTTACGTAACGAAGAGACGCGTAGAAAGTGGCGGCGGACGAGAATCCGGTGGAACGGGTTCGCCATATTCGGGGATGCAGAGAGCATCATCATCCACGGTCGCGAGGTCGTTGTGTCTCTCGCTTTCAGCGCGGAACGTGCAGCCGCGTCGTTCGGCGCGCTGGGATTACGAGCTCTCGTTGCGCGGCTTGCGCGGCCGATGTTATGTTAACTGCCCGATCCGCCCCGAAGCGCGTATATCGATACTCACGCATTGCCGTAGTATGTTCGAGTCCGGTAATTTTCCACGTAACGACCCGGCGAAAGTCTCCTCCGAGAGTTAACGGCCTGTAGCAAACGGAATCGGCGAGCGTCGTACTCTCTGCGCCCTCTCTTCTTCCCTCGGCCCGACATATTTTCGTTGCCAAACCTCGCTTGTCGTCGGCCTAACCCGGCCAATTTAAGTATCTTCATGCGACTGTAATAGACGTTATTTGTTAAATTTAATAATTATTTGGCTCCTGCATTATGTTTGGCTATTTTATTTTGTGGAATAATTTCGATTGTCAGACTCAAAATCCTTACACTTTGTCTGCATCAAGTGGCATGAAAAAAAATACCGGAAAAAGGAAACAGGTTTAAAAAGCGCCGTAAAATTTACAATAAGCCCGATCGATGAATTCGGAGACGTTCGATCGAACGCGAAAGGTGTCGGTTGGCAAAGGGTTACACGCAGTGTGCCTTCCTCTGCTCCGTTTCTAGTCCACCGTCTTTCAATGATCCTTTCTCTCTCTCTCTCTGTGTCTTTCTCCTGCTTCTCTCCGTCCGCTCACTCTCATCTTTCACTCGCCTCCGTACGACTTCTTCGTTTTCTGTCTTCGAGCTCTCAGTCAACCCAAGCCTGCCCCTCCCACCATTTCCCCAGGCCTCCTCTATTCAATCTTGTCTATTTTCTCTTTTTCCCGTCAACTCTCGCTCTCACTCATTCACATCTCTCGGCTCTCGCTCTGGCCTTCCATACGATATGCCTCTACTCACGGCTTCGACTGCCTGAGTAAAGTTAGTTCCCCGACGCCGAGTTTCTCTCGGCCCTCTGCATACAGGGTGCTCCGTGTAACTGGCGGTGCAGCCGGCAATTTTGCATGAAAGAATAAGTAACGGATGTAGGATAGAATGTGACTGAAAACGTCGAGTGTAAATCTTCGCGGGCCAGACAAGGATTTTGCTCGAATTTCGAGTTATTCTTTGTTTATATGTCATATATAATACACCGATAAAAAATCAGGGGTGGGAAAATAATTAATTTTGAAGCCGAGTTATTCAGTTGAGTGAAAATTGTTATATATGATCCACCGACAACAGCGGCATAGTTCTACATCCTCCACATGTATTCTCTTATCAAAGATAATGCACTGTAAGCAAACCCCAAAACAATGCGATTCACAACAAAGTAATACGAGACGTAAAACGTGTGCCACGGGCAACAATTCTATTTTACACGTTCAATTCAGTCTTTCATGCAAAGTTACCGGATGTACCATCAGCTATGGAACACCCAGTATATTCGGCGTGGGCGTACAAATACTGTGCACCGCTCTCGTAGCGGGCAAAATCGTGAGCTAACAGAAGCAACCCTCTCCAGCGTCATACACTCACCTGAGAAGAGGGGTGGGCGCGGGACTCGTGGTCACAGCCCTTAACGTTACGACTCGTTGCTCTGTGAGCTCTCCCATACTCATCCCACTTCCACGCCGTCCATATTTCCTTCCACTCACGCCGATCGACGTCACGAGTGCTCCGCATTTGTATAATGAAATTAATAAATTTCCTGCCTCCTGGCAGCCGATTTGTACGCCGCCGCTGAGACTTGAGCGCTTGCCAGGTTCTCGCAGTCGGATCCACCGGTCTCAATTTTGTTCTTTCGTGTATAGATGTGTGCGTGTTTAAGTGTGTGTGTGTCTATGCGACGAAGAGGCCGCGCGAAACAATCGGTAATAACGAACCGCTTTAATTACAGTCTCGCTTCGCTCGTATGGCACTGAAGGAACGCGAGGCAGCATGAGAGT
This sequence comes from Priocnemis perturbator, assembly GCA_963942575.1. NCBI lineage: Eukaryota > Metazoa > Arthropoda > Insecta > Hymenoptera > Pompilidae > Priocnemis > Priocnemis perturbator. Next base: position 10,143,911 of record OZ012656.1, read on the forward strand.
AGTCATTGTACGAAATTTTTTCCGAGCATCCGTTGACCGACGTCGTAATAATGAATTGCGGCAATATGAGGAATGAAAGTAATGGTATACGTTCAATTCTCTTAAGAAATCCAGTTCGGTCGGTAGGAATCGGTTCGTCAAAGAATCGGATGGCAACGAATCGAATCGGAAGCGAACCTACTTAGTCTAACTATTCGTCGAATTATCCGGTATCCGAGTAGTCAATTAGTTTACGTATTCGAATAGTCATCGAATATAATTCGAATACTCGAATAGTATCCGAATATAATTCGAATACTCGAATAGTATCCGAATATGATTCGAATATTCGAATAGTATGCGAATATAATTCGAGTACTCGAATCGTAACCGAATATAATTCGAATACTTGAATAGTATCTGAATATTGTTCAGTACTCGAAAGCCGAAGTGTTCGAATATTGTCCAGTCATCGGTATTCGTAGTCGAGAAGACATATGCTGCACTGCAAAGTGACACACTGATTGGATGTTACGGATATTAAGATACTCGACGTCTACTCGTACTATTCGAATACCGATGAAATATTCGAATATTCAATTATTCGAACAATCCCAGCCTTAGTGTAAACGCCGAACTAGCGACGTCGTTCCTGAAAAAATAGCGCCCACTAATGACACGGGCTGCTCGATGCTTCGCGTACGTGTGAAGAATCGTGACAGTCATAATATTCTGCAACGAAGCGGCCGCGCGATGTGGGCCGACCTGAAAGCCTGAAGAATCCTCGAGAGTTCTCGAACGGAACCGGCCGTGATGCTCAACAATGGTCCGGAAGTTTGAAGTCACCGAAGTTTGCCTTGGCGAGCGAAAGTAAAATTTCCAAAATTCGCCCCTCTCCTTCACCATCTCGATTTCACGCTCGATTTCCCTCGCGACGTCGAGACCTTCTCGCTTTCCCCGAGAGGTTTGTCTACGGATTAGTAGTCCCGGCGAGTCGCACGATCTTGCACAATCTTCGCGCTATTTTTATGCCACCACCAGGTTTCGCAAGCCGACGAGCACGTTAATGCGTATATCGATCATTGAGGCTGTTTACGCGGGCCGTGCGGATAATCGAACGGTTCGCGGGGTTCGAGCTCGGACAGGATTGAGGCACACCGCGTTTCCGTGACACTCTCGACGATTCTCGGCGATGAGAAAAGAGAGAGGCGGTGCGCGCCTCCCGGCGCACTGTAGCTCGCCGGAGTGTAATTACGTAATGGCACTCTGCGACGACGGCAGAGAGCATCGCTCGCCCGTGTGTATTGCTAACCGATATACGACGCGAGCGATGAAAACGAAACCGGCGGAGTGGGATTCGACGATATATAACCGGTCTGATGCCGATTTTCCGACCGACAATCGTCTCTTTTTTTGTGTGTGTGTTTATAGTCGCATCAACATCACGGGTTATAGCGACTACTTCGCGGGCTGTTTCTTATTGCTACATTTGCATTTATGTTTTAAATAAGGTTTCTGAAGTGTGTATCGTTGATAAACGAGAATACTGCGCCTGGATATTTTTGTTCGATTCGATGTAGAATGGGCATTTTACAGATAATTTTTAGATGAATACGGAACTGTACCGATACACGTCTGTCACACACTCGGATTGTGCCGAGATTCGGTATTGGAATTCGTGGTTAAGGGAGAAAAGTCTGGCGACGGAATGTGTGTTTATCGGGTGAGAGTAACTTCTCAGTCTGAGGCATTGCTCTCTGAAGATAGTAAGATGAAGGTAAAAGTCGGGCTACGTGTACAGAGTGAGATCGCCTGCTCCACTTACAAGTCACTCATTTACACACGCGGAACAGATACGTAAATGCGTCTCAATGCCTAGTGCGTTACATCACTAAATATCATGTCTCACTATAATTCGATTAACACGTAGTTTTCTATTAGCATCACAACTTCACTTGTTACGCCTGAAACGAGTCGAATATTTCCACTTCCGTATAATAATAATAATAATAATAATAATAATAATAATAATAATAATAATAATAATAATAATTTATTTACGGGGGAGGCACGACAGTACATATGAAGAATATAGATATACAAAAGCAAAAAAACAAGAACATTTTTAAAATAGCATAAAAGTTAAGTATATAAATAACTAAATAAATAAATAAACAAATAAATGAATAATTGCGTAGACTCGCCAAGAAAAAACATACGCGCCAGTCTCGAATGATCAGGATCGAACTTCGGAAGTGCATTTGGCGTCGACGTTGGAACGGCGCCGAGGTGCATTTGGATATGATTGAGAAGCCGCAAAGCACCATCCGGCAAAAGGGACGAGATATATTCGCTACGTTATTCGCGCATCGATGCGTAGAGGAAGGATAGACGTCGAGAAGGGAGCTAATAACATGGATTCGTATCCATACTATTCGTAAAGTCGGATTTTATTTTTTGAGGTGACGAATTAACAAAATACACGAGAGATCTTCTTGCGAAACGCATCAATGCTTACAGAGAATGATTAAAAGTCCGATTATCCTAGATTCTTCCAAGATCGATTTCTTGGTTAGTTTTTTTTCAGAGTCGATTCTTTCAAGATAATCGAACATCCCTAGGCTCAAATCTGCCGTCCTCGCGACGGAACTCGGAAGAGTACGAACGGCGCACGCGCGTATCGCAATTAGGAAAGAGAGCGAGCGGCATGAAAGGAACGACAGGCCGTTCGACGCAAACCGCGAATTATCCGAGAATTGTCGGCAAACGCCGTTCGTTTCGAGCGGTCCCGTGGACATTTCACAATGTAGCACGCCACCCGTAGGGGCTGTATTACTTACAATTAGTCACGCGCGCTCACCGGCCGATATCGGCCGAGGAAGCGAGCGCGTATAATGTGTAGAGCGTAAGCGCAACATTGCGAGCACCGTCCCGCTATCGGTCGGGGTTTATTTGGAAATGTCAGCAGGATATTTCATAAGGCCGCTTCCCTGTCGCCCGGTCGCAGTTACGTGGATCGATCAATCAGGAAAGGAAGCGGGCCGCGAGAAAAATGTCGAGGCACGCACGCGAGACAGGAATTCGACGGGGCAGACTAGTTTTCGACCGTTTCGTCGGCAAGCGAACGTGTACGTACTAGGGCTGGGACTATTGGAATAATTTAATATTCGAATATTTGACCGATATTCGAATAGCACGAATAATCTTCGAATATCTTAATATCCGAATATTATTACTTGAACATCGTATCCGAACTAGGTCTGGGACTATTCGAATAATTCCATATTTGAATATGGCATCCAAACTACGAATTTCTTCAGTATTCGAATTTTGAATAATATTTGGATAGTACTCGAGTATTCGAATTATATTCGAATATTCGGATACCGAATATTTCGACGAATAATCCCAGCTCCAGTACGCACGTTGCGCACAGTTTTGTGTCGCGCGGAAAATCGATCGATCGACCGAAATGGCGCCGGGACGATAGATTGTGTTTCAAAGAGAAAATTCGGGGGAAGAATTCGTGAATGGGACTCGTAGCGATTTTTTTTTTTTCGATGAGGCGCAAGTCTCTGACGAGGCACCGAGAATGGGCTTGTCAGGCGGAAAGCCAGGATAGAAATCAATGGAGGAAGGCATTTATTGTTTGATTGTGAATACGAGATATTCGGTGTACTGGTTAAAGGAAAATATTTCTGTTTTATACGGCATACTACGTAATATTGAGAAGAAGATGGAAGAAATTCGGTACAAAAAGTAGTTTATTACCAAGAACGTAAATGAATATATTTCAATAAACACACACAGATATATGCTAGTACTCGTGATGAGGTAATCATCGATTGCGGGACCCGTTTCAGAGGAAAAAAATTGAAAGAGAATTTCATTCCATATTCGGCCAATAGGAATGCGATTTCGTGATTTAATTAAATGGATATAATGCCGCCCCGCTGTACACATATATTTACTGCACTCTCACAATCGGCCCATTACGTTTCATGAGATTCAGATTTAAAATCGAGGGTGCGATCGCCGGCACGAAACTGTCGCGCCACGTTGAAATGCATTACTTTTCTCGACCGATTCTCCGGCTATCTCGACGACTGCATTAACCGCGTCATGACGGATCACGCGGCCGGAGTTTTGATCCGAACTTTCAGGCCGGACGGGCGTTTTTAGTGCTCGAACTGGCCACCGCTCAGAATTACTTATCGGAATTTTTCGTGTCAACAATTTCCCATTCTTAAACCAAGTCATTTGCCGTAATTTCGCCGGCGCTTTATGCGTCTCCACATTTCAGCAAAACTCTGACAGAAGCATCGAAAAGTAAGATTATTCATTTATTTATTCATAACAATTACGGGGGAGGCCTTATAATTTTGCATTCTTGCACAATTTGACAAGTAACGCCTATTACAGTCGCATGAAGATACTTGCACCAACGGCATTTGAAAAATTCCCAATAATAAGCGACGCCCACTACAAAATCCTCAATCGCCAGAACAAGACAAATGTCGAGCTCACAGCTTCGACCCCTCCAGCCCGAAATTAGACCGACGAGTACTTTGCCCCGCGACCGATAACGTTCCGTACGCCGGGGCGTCGAAAACCTGCGGCACCCCGCTGCTCCCGTTCTTTTTTCCGCCTATGAGGGTGAGAGCGCGGCATAATTACACGACGGCACTTTGTGACGGTGGGAGCGATCTATCCGGGCTGCGCGCGTTGGCCGAGAGGAAGAAGGAAAGAGGGGAACTCTGGGCCATCTATCGCCCCTGCCCGGGGGCCAATTTGCTGCCAAGTAATTACCGGCTGTAATTAATAACAGAATATATACCGGCGAGCCGGGGAGCGATTTGGTCCGGGAACGATGTGGCAGCCGCGTCACGTCGTCGCCGGGACGTTTGCGGAAGGTGCGGGACGTGCGCTCGGTGCTCCGCGAGTAGGGAATGTTCGATTTCGAATTGATTCTTCGAAAAATCGATTCTTTCGGTCAAAATATTATTTTTTCATGGTATCTGCAGCATATATTAATCTCTCGAGTTCGATTATTGCGAAATCGATTCTTTGGTTTCGATTTTTTCAGAGAATCGATTCTCAGGATTCGACTCTGAATTGATTCGAAAATCGATGTTTTCAAGAGAATCGAACGTCCCTATCCGCGGGTCTCGTTCTTTGGAGATTTCTTTCTGCGCCGAGAGGCAATTTGCGCGATTGTGCATCTAGTACTCTGGCAGGCGATGGGCGCGAGATGGGTATGGGGGGAGACAGAGAGAGAGAGAGAGAGAAGAGTCGTGGGGGGAGGCCTATCTATCGTACCTGCGGCATATCCGCGAATGTTCTTCCGCCAGCGTCAGTCCGTCTTGACGGCGGCGTACGTGTGCAGATATTTGCACGTGTTCCGTCTATATGCAAAGTAATACGTATATGGGACGGTGCGCGGCACACATATTTATATGTACGTGCCCTACATACGCGCCTCCCGTGCACATCGAATCTACATGTGAGGGGGGGGTTTACTGTGTATATCTTGGCAATGCGGTACATTTCGCATTAACCAAATGAAATTCCTAATATATATTATGTGTGCGCGGCGCATTGGCTCACCTCGGATGCGCCGACTGTCTCTGGGATGCAATATTCAGGCGTGCGGGTGTACGGACGGGACACGCCGTGTCGCTCAAACGGTCGGTCTTTACAGACAGTTTCAAACGCGGCACGAACCGCCCGTCGCACGCCTGAATATCTTTTCGAACTTTTCTTGCTCGCCTGGCAGCCTTTAACGCGTTCTCAGGACTACTCGCGGACGTGGGTGGTTAAATGGTTGGGGTTGGCGCGTGGTGTAACGCGGAAAAATGAGCGACAGACTTTGAAACGTATAACGTATGTTGGCCGCGAGTGGGAAGGTCTAATCGTTAACCGTTCGTCCGGCTGAGATTTTGTTGTGGGAGTGTGTGGGTATCTATGTACGTTCGTCGTGCGAGGGCAAGAATGCTCGCTGCACGACGCCAGTCACGCGAGAGTCTCGTTTCTTTCTTTCATTTGCCAGTGGCGTTGAAGTCTCCTCGTTCTTGACCGAAAGTTTTAGGTCGATCATCGTACCTGTTTTCCGTGCGGCAGAGACGGCTCACGTGGCACGCTCATGCTTCACCGTTATTCAGGTATAACGAGCTTTAGGCAAACCGTCAGAATTCTTCGCAGTCGCCGATATTTCGGTGCGATCGATCACGTTGCGGACTGAAAATCGAATGCGACGAGATTTGAGCATAGTAACCCGTAATGCTCGACATCTCAATCTAGAAAAGAAGGATAATGCGCGTCTCAGCGATTGAATTTTCACCCCTGTTACACGTCGTTCGAGAAGGTACCCTGGTTGGTTACGAAGCATGCTAAAAATCGAGAATGAAAATCAACCTCCGGGAATCCGCGCTGCATCGTCAATACTTCACATTACGCACGGCTGAAGAGCGAAAAATAACGATATATCTTATTCCAGCCTCCACCGCACATACCCAATCGTCCCAGCCAGTACCGTCGCGTCGTCCGCACTGGCATTATTCTTCGAATTATCCAGAATCCAAATATCCGATCAGTTTTCGTATTCAAATAGTCATCGAATATAATTCAAATACTCGAACGCTAACCGAATATTGATCAGTACTCGAATACTCGAATACTATCCGAATCATTGTTCAGTACTAGAATACTCGAATACTATCAGAATATTGTTCAGTATTCAAATATTCGAATACTATCCGAATATTGTTCAGTACTTGAATATTCGAATACCAGGATATACGAAAGTATCCGAATATTGTTCAGTACTTGAATATTCGAATACCAGGGTATACGAAAATGTTCGAATATTGTTCACTCATCGGTATTCGATTATACACGAGAAGGCAAAGTGACACACTAATCGGATATTCGGGTATTCGGATACGATATTCGAATATTAAATTATCTCAGACCTAGTCCGCACCCAAGCTTCTTTCCGCGAACGACGCCCAAAGAGTAGTCGGCCATTAATTTGCGCGTCCCCAATTAAAAGGCCCACGTACGTACTATTTGCAGTCGTCACTCGGCGCGATTTAGTTGCAACTGCCTCACGGCGGCAGAGACGCTCTACTGGCCGTTGAAAATAGATCATCGGAATGTCCGGCTAGCATTGTTCTCCCGGCGACGTCGTTAACGCGCAAGATCGCGAAAAGATTTGCGGCGAAAACCGAGTCGTCGGCCTGCCCCGCGTCCTGCGAACTTTCTACGCTAATTAGACGATCACGGACGATTTGCGAGCTGTGCTAATCCGCGCCGCACGTCGCCTCGGCCGCTAGGCGATTTACGCAACGAAGTCTAACGAATATTTTGGCACGCGGAGCGCGCGCGCGCGCTTTGGCCAGTTTCGCAAGCGCGGATTCGCCATTATGGTACACGCCGCGACCTCGTCTGTCTTCTGTGTCCAATGGCGGCGGCGTGCCACCGGAAAGAGCGCCGCCAATAATTAGTCGCCGGTCAAGGCGGGAGGAGAGTCCAATAAACAAGATGCGTGATACAACGAATTTAGAATTGTGTTGTTCGTAATGGAAGGATGGGCAGAATGAAACACATGTTGTGTTTTCTAATAAACAAGGCGCATAATATAATGAAATTTGAAGCGGACTTTTTTAGCGAGTCGAGAAAGTTGCGGGAGGATGATGAGTTCTGGGAAATATGAACTGGTTGCAGGCGAAGGAATTTTTTCTTGATTTCCTGGGAGGATCATGGGATACTTTGTATTCGATAGACGGTATGAAAGAAATTTTGCGTCTTCTAATAAACAAGGTGGATACGAATAAATAAATAAATAAATAAATATTAGAAGCATAAGGAAATTTACCTTGATTTTCCACGGGCGCTCCAAGATATTTTCTTGTACAGTCACTCGAAACAGAAAGAAAGTTTCCTCGATTTTCTGCGGAAGTCGCAGGATACACTGTTGCACTGCTGTTCGAAGCAGAAAGCAACTTATCGTTATTTTCTACGAGACGTCGCGGGATATTTCGTTGTTTAACGGACGGAGTGGGACGAATCTCCCGCCGGTCTCCGAAAATTTACTTCAAGGGGATTTTATTGTATACTTTACGTTCACCGGAGCGTTTTATGTTCCGCGTCGGCGGGGTGCAACACGCTGCCGTGGTCGGAGGACGAATTTTCCCTGCTTCCCGCGGCAGCAACGACTTTAAGCAGATTTCACGTTCCATTCGACTCTACTTTTGTCCCGCATCTCGGCCGCTTCAATGTCGCACCGTAATCATTTCCGCCGGCTGCGCGAATTTTCATCCCATTTTCGTCCACCCACGAACACTGCTATCTTACTCCCAGACGTGCCTTCTCGCGTCCTAGGAATTAAATGTCGGACAGTCGAATTTTACTTGGCGACGCGAGTACACGCGGAACCCAGAGCGTTTCATTTTCGCGCGACCGCAATTAAATGTTCTTCATTCCGTTCGTATTTTAGGCACAAAGGCGAGCAGCAGGCACCACTTTTCGCGGAATAAAGCGAGCAGCATCGGCCTGATTCCGAATCCTCTCGATTTTCTCCGTTAACACTTCCCGCGCAATCGAATCGATTCCCCCCTCCCCTCTTCCTTGCTTTATCCAGCAAGAATTAAGTGTACCGAACAAAAATTCGCCGCGCGCACTCTATCCACCGGCACAAACGAGCTACCTGTTCCCGAGGGAGCCCGGAGTTGAGTCGGTAAGCCACGAGGGTGTGTGTGTGTACATCGAGCTCGAACTCGCCCCAAGAATAAATCGAATCACGTTTGCGCATTTCGGCGAACTGATAACGATGTTAGTTAACCCACCATCCCAGCATCCTCGGGCCATGTCTTCCTCTCCTCCCCCCGGCGCGCTCACTTCCGGCCACGTGCACCTGTCTCTACTAACGTTCAACCCTCCCCAACCGAACTCGTCATGCTCCGAGCCAGTCCGTGATACTCGCGAATCCGGACGAGCGTCGGAGGACGCGCGAGGATGGCATTAAGTGCGCTTCATTAGCGTGCAAATAACGATTATTACCGGGGGACGTAATTACGCGCGCCAACCAACCCCCTTTCGTTTCTCTGGCTCTTGTCGGAGTCGTCCGGAGTCTCGCTTCTACACTAGATCGCACGGTAGGAGTACACTGCCGCGTTTCTATTCTCACGCGTCGCACTCCGTATCTTAGGGCTGCGGGTACTCTTGCGCGTTGATTGAGATGAGTCTGGCGTGTGAGGAGGAATTGGGAGGGTTGATGAGACGTTTGCGTTCAACGTTTGGATGACGTCGGCGGACTGAGAATATGGGGACATGGGGTTTCATGAGGACTTCATAAGAAAGACTTAAAGAAAGAAAGTAAAAACCAACCTCAAAATGTTACTTATTTTTAAAAGTTTCTTATTCTCATTTTTCTTTGTACTTAATATGCATAGAACGCGAAACTAATGGCTTCTCGCGAACGAAAGTCTATAAAAGTGAGGATTCCGACACACGTGCAGCTTCATTTTCGACGCAGGGACGTTTCTCAAAGTTTGCGACCAATCGGTGTCCCATCAGTCGCGGCCTCCCCTTGTTAGCACTCTCCACTCCGATTATGACTACGCTCCAACTTTCGCAATCTCGTTACCCGCGTCGGCTTTCTCTTTTTTTCGGTAGGGGTGGAAAATTCGGAGGAAGGTTCGGCGTGAGTCGTTGATAGGATAATACGAGGGTGTCGGTGAGCGAGTAGGGCGTCGAAAGCTCCAGGACACTTTTTGTCTGCGAGCCCTCAGCCCAGCGTTAGTAGACTTAGCCCACTGGTACCATGGGTCCAGTGAGAGTGGGGGGAAACGCATGAGTATGCGTGCCGTGTCTGTGAGGGCTGCGCGCCTCATGGACACGCCACGCATGCTTGTCGCTTCCCCCACTCTCACTGGACCACCTATGGCACCAGTGGGCCAAGTCTCCTAACACTATCTCAGCCCGCCCACTCGTGAACGCGGAAAGTCCGACGGAAAGCCAGCCGCAGGCCCGTGGATTAGGACGTATTTGCGACGCGGATGTCACGGGAAGCCCCCCGTCTGTTACACCGAGACGCCCGGCCATGCGGCACGAAAAGTTTCCACCAGCCTGCCGTCTGTCGAGACGCCGATCGTATATATACGGCCGCTCGTAAAGTTCGACTTTTACCGCGTCGCTTTTTACGCGACCGAAAAGCGGGACCGAAGCTTGATGTCCGCCGGGAAGGTCCTGCGCAAGGACAGGTCGTATTATTGTGGCGAATAAGAAGAGGGATGCTTTTAATCGAATGATATGCTCACACCCCGTGTCATGAATTTAATAGGGACGGAATAGTGCTGGGCCAAATTGCCGTTGGAAGCATTGGTTTATCGATGATGTTCGAGTGTCAGTGAAGTATTCGAATGTTATTATTTCGATGACAATATAAATCTTCAAAATGTATGTTTTCAATTTTCATGATCGGCTCTTGTCAGATAAGAAAGTCTTAAAATGTGACCTTTACAATAATTCACCGTAGCATTTTTTTCCCGCGAACTTCACTGAATCCGTTTATGGCTGAATTCTAATGACAGCGTTCCGTGCCGATATGTGCCAGTAGTGTCAAGTGGATACGGCTCGTACGGTCGAGCCAATCTTACAAATGTGATTCGATTTATTCTTCGAGGAAGTTCGAAGTCGACGTACATGCACACGATTTCCCTCGAGATAGGTATATCGAGCGAGCGTTTTAGGCATGGCTATATAGACCGCCTGCCGGGACGCGTCTGCTATATGTGCACACATATATTTACGTTGATTTCTACGCCCCATCGATTTGGGTTAATTCCGTCCATTAGTATCGCGCCGAGAAAGTGGACCCGGCGAAGATATTACCTTCCTTCCGCGTCAGGGAAATTAAATTGCCGCGAAAATGGGAAAAGTTAGTCGAACTCGGCTATCCTTTTATGTGCCCCGAAACAGGCCAGGAATAAGTACAGTCCATGCACGGCATCCGCTCCTATTCACTCGTCACTCCATTGCACGCGGGTACACCCTGTCGCGTATGTAAAACATTTTTCGAGCGGACAGGTTCCCTGATAAATCTTACATTCATGCATATTAAGCGCGCGGTTTTAGACGTTCTGCGGCAATCGTTTACAGTATTCACGAGTGCATTTGAATACGTTGCGAGCCGCCGTTAAATTGCGTATATTATTTTTATTTTTTTTTCTTGTCGGGAAGATCTGACGAGCGAGCGCGTAAATAGGATAATGGCTTTGTTCTGTGCGCTCTTTCCCTCGCCGTCCATCGATGCGACTTAATTTCTTCTATTTGGCCGTCGGCCGCGCGAAAGTAGACGTCCGACGGAGAACGATCGTCCATGCAAATTAAATTGCGCGGGGGGAGACGGTTGTTTCGGGAAGTAGTCGCCGCGAGTCGGCTCGAGTTTCGTAAACGAGGCGCGATGGACTCGAATAATTTTCCATTCAGAAGTGTTTGCGCAATTTGCCGCGATCTACATTTTGTCCGAGGCGCACTGCTTATAAACGCGATTCGGGCGATTCCCTTTAGCGAATTCGTCGGTCTCCGTAAGATTTCGAAAGCGAGACTGTCTGAAGGAAGGAAGGAAGGTCTATGAATCGGTTTTATTGTGTTGGGAAACGACGTAATAATCGCGCTGGCCGGATTTATGAAAGAGTTTGCTGAAAGAAATAACGAATTAATTATAGGATCGTTTGACGTTGAACTTATGAAATGGCAGGTGAAATTGTGTTATCCATTTTTGAACGACACGATCCCTGGGGAAGAGTGAGATCGACCCATTTCATGTTGGCAGGTTTTCCACGCAGGGATATACAATAATTTGTCGCACCAAGATTGTCTGTATATATTTTGTATTATCTGTTAGCGATGAACCAGAAATGAGAACGCGTAACAATTATTACTATTATTTACTGCACACGGGATAACATTCTGCGTCCCAAAAACGACCCTTCTATCTAGTTGTCGAAAATGAGAACTGGTACTTGTTGCGCAGCTTCGATCGCAATTAATCGTGCGCTCCTTTATTTCGACGCCTGCGCCGCCGCCGCCGGCCCGATAAAGTCTCCCTACGTGACTTTAATTTCGGCCGAGTCCATAGAGCGACGCGGTTACGCCGCTCCGAATATTCTCTGGAGAAACGTTTTCCGATCCACTTTTCCGCCCCCGCAGGGCCGAAAGTCGGGCGGACGACGTATAGGGTCGTGTAGTAACATCTGTAATATCCGCGTATATGCCTCGGGTCTCCGCGAAATATTTCATCGCCACCTTCACATCGATCGGCTACCAAATTCACTTAAACCCGTACCACGTTTTCTGCAGGGAGGGGGTGGGGACAGAAAAAAATGTCGAACGTGAAAGGGCTCGATCGACTCCGTTCGTCGACTATAGTATAGGGATGTTCAATTCTCTTGAAAGAATAAGAATAAACGCTGCAGATTCTCTTAAGAAATCCAAATACAAGAATCGACCTTGGAAGAATCTATTTTTTGGGGTACATAATCGATTTTTTGAAGAATCAAATCTACATAAAAAAATCTTTCCTCTCAATGCGAAACTCGAAATATCTGAAGACATAACTCCACGACACAGCTTCCATAATCGCCAGCACAATTACAAAGTCTGCTCGAAGCGTACTGTACATCCCACCAGAGTGCACCGACTCCATTATCCTGAAAACTCTTCGTCCATCGAACGAGCACTCCAAACGGACCTTTCTCTCCGGCTGACGATATCAATCGGAAAATTCCGCCGTCCTAGGACTCCGTGACGGCACATCTAGCTTGGCCAGCAGTCACTTTTCCCCCAAAAGTACACGCTCCCTCGTCGTTCCGTTCGTCGATCCTTGGTCCCGTGCAACGTCCGCGTTACACGTCCTGCAGGAAGATATTCCCTAAGGTCGAGGTAACGAGCCGTAGCAGCTTCCTCCGTCTTATCCTGGGGGTTAAGGCTGGGGTGGAAGAGGCTGGGGGGAGGTTGCGAGGATGGTCTGGAAGCTCGGTTGGGAGGGAAAGGTTATAGCCGACGTAGACGCGTACGAAGAGCAGCGTTATGACGATGAGATGGAGCGCCCCTGCACTTCATGAATACCTCCGAACTTCGGCTTCGCAGCCCCCCCGCTATAAGGGATGTTCCCTAAGAACGCGTTCAAAATTTATGCGCCCGCGCGCGGAAATATTCGACGGCGCCGCGGATAGGATTTTAAAATTGAAAGGAGCGCGTTGCTGCGTTTACTGCTCCTACGGCTTTTACTACCTTCCTCTTTCTATCACGAGACGTTGTCGACGTCGCCATAATCAACGCGATCATCCTCCCGCACCTTCGAGCCCACGCCCTGCACTCACAGCTAGCGCAAAACTTATCCCGAAAGTGTAAATAATGTGGGGAGCATTTTTCCTGGGCCGCGCTTGGTGTTATTGTGCCCCGGGGTTAAGCGACGTCCCGGGTAGCAGGGCTTTTAAAGTACGTCTGCTGCTAAGATACATGTGCTGGGGGCTTTACGGCGGTGGGGCGCTGCCTCGCGAAACCGTTGTAAAAATTACTGGATCGTGCGGCAGCCGTTTCATCATCGCTACGAGCTCAAGCGAGCAGCGTCTTCACTAACTAATAACAGATTCTGGCTACCGTTATAGATTAATACGGGACTTTTACCGGTGTGGCTATCATTTTTCTTGTGTAGCTGATGAGTAGGCCCCACTGTTGACACATCTTTAATTTTTGTAATATTCATTTTGCTATATATGTTCAAAAATTCCAATACAATGATGTTTGGAACTCTTTCAAACATAAGATCGAAACATTTCTTTTTCAACTAAATTATTCATGAAACGAAAGTGCATTAACTTAGACCACCGTTACCAGCGAACAATATCGGATTCTTCAGTTTCCGCAGCAAACCCGGCAAGAAGCACATGACAGACGATTGAAGCAAAGCTGACTGTACCACTCGGCAACTATCAAGCGCTTGCGACAACCCTTCCCAACGAACTTCCTCAAGATTCCTCACTCTCCACGGTCAGCCTTATAAGAAACGATTATTCTCCATGCATAACCGACGGCCAAAGTAAGTTAGCCCGCGGCATTAACATATCCCCGCGAGGGTTAGGCGTCATAGTGGTAGGCGAGAGTGTATATCCGACAAGGCAAACATATAGTGGCATTACGACGATGAGATGGAGCCCGGCTGGGCGTCGGTGCAGGTCTCCACACACGTAAGTCGTGTAAACACGCGACCACACGCGCGTCGTTACACTTTGAGGCACGTAGGGGGTGGTGTGTCTGTTCCGCGAAGGCGTATGCATATCGCCCACACTCCGTCAACTCACACACACGTGCGCACACGGCCATGTAACAGAGCTCCTCAACACAGGCGTCCGCCTGTGTGACGTAAGATTTCCTCCGGGAGAGGTCGACTCGCAGGCACACCCCTTACCTTTCGAAAACTTAAGACAGAAACGTGGAGAGAGGACCAGGGATAAGAGGAAAAGGAAGACGGGAACAGAGAGAGACTTCGATCGATTGCACGGCAGAGTCGTAACGCGAGAAAGCGCAAACTGGGCGCCGCGTTACACGCATGAATGAGTTGCGGTTGTGATAACCGGGGGTCGGTATTAGGGCTGGGACTATTCGTCGAATTATCCGGTATCCGAATAGTCGATCAGTTTACGTGTTCGAATAGTCGTCGAATATAATTCGAATAGTCATCGAATATAATTCGAATACTTGAATAGTATCCGAATATTGTCCAGCACTCGAATAGTTGAGTACTGTTCAATACTCCAATACTGAAGTATTCGAATATTCGGGTATTCGGATACGATACTCGAGTAATAATATTCGGATATTCAGATATTCGAAGTTTATTCGTACTATTCGAATATTAAATTATTCAAATAGTTCCAGGCCCAGTCGATGTCATTCCCTGATCTTATACACTGTATCTTTTGACCAAAAGAATCAATTTTTTGTATGTACCAAATCGAAATCGAACATAGTGAGTTGCTACTCTCCCGGCGGCTGGCTTAAAAATCGGCCAGTTAATAGACGCCGAGCCTTTATCGGTCGCGCGGAAATTGGCCAGAAAGCTCAAAACGTCTTTGGGACATTGAGGCTCTCTTATAATTTTTTCTTTGACGCCGACTCGCGCGCCAATGGGAGTTAGCAGGATGCACGTTTTGCGGCGGCGAATAATTTGCCGTGAAATCCTTTTCGCGAAATACCGAGCGGTCTCTGGCGGTAGAGTCCGATCGCTCCGGGGCAAAGTGGCCAAAGGAATGAAATCCCACGTGAAGCCAGGGGGAAAGAAGAGGAAAGAGGTGGGACGTGGGGCAAAATAGCGTAAAGGAGTCGTGGACCGGGAAAGGGATGGCAAGCGTGAGTAAGTTCAGACGGGAAGGGGAGGTGAGAGAAGGAAGAAGCGTACTGCGTCGCCGTCTGAAAGAAGTGTTCGCGCAATCCGATTTATTCGTTCACCGGTTCGCACCCGGCTTCGAAATTATATACCTAGCAACGGGATAGAGGCTAGAATCCTTCCGATCGCGAACTCTGCCCGGGAGAACACTCTGGACAAAGAGTTGTATGAATTCTTTTCAATGTTTTCCTCCCGAATCTGGCGTCCGTGCACTGCGTTCGTTTTTAGTATAAATCGTAAGCTAAGTGATCAGACCTATTCTTAGAATCTAATGATGATCATTCAGGGTGTCCCAGTTTTTTACTGTCAAACTTTACCGACATATTCTGCAAGGTTTTACTTCCTCCGTAACAAAAATAGAGCACGAATTAATCAAAAACATGATTTTTGAAAATTGTTCACTCAAGCACACATATGCTGGATAATTCTCCATTCGCCCACCGAGTCGTCGCACACCACGCTCGACGTACGTAATCACGTCCCAAACTCAATCTCACACCCCTCCTTCTTTCACGACCGTCTAACCTTTGATCTCGCTGTAAAACCTACCTTCTCACCTTTCGTACGGGAAACTACCGACCGAGAAGCTCGCGATCACGAAGTTAAAGGGGAAGCCCTTGATTTCCGACGCGACGTTATTCATTTATTTGTTTTTGCTTTATTTATTCATTTAGTTATATATTTATCTTTTATGTTATTTCGAAAAATGTTCTTGTTTTTTCTTCTTCCTTTTGCATGTGTGTATTCTTTATTTGCAGTGTCATGTTTCTGTATATCGCTTGTTAAAATGGGCTCCCCCGTAAATAAATTATTATTATTATTATTTTCGGTCGGACGGGGAAAGCGTGTGGCCGACGTGGTCGCGTCCGGGTGCCGAACGTAAAAATACGCACGTGCTCTCCGTGTCCATCCCGTTTTGTCCCGTGCCGCCGTCGTTACATTTGGCCAAGAGCCACGCTATCTGCACTTATTAAGGTGGCTTTATCCGCGTCGTGGCACGTGCCGATCGTCGGGCCAAGTACACGCGGGGTCGAGCAGGCCCTCGACCTGCCCTCAGACCACTTCTTTTCCCCGAATTCCTCGGTCCACAATCCGAGGCGCACATGACTATCGTTCCGCGCCAATTGTGACTTTTGTCGAACTTCATCGAAA
This sequence comes from Priocnemis perturbator, assembly GCA_963942575.1. Classification (NCBI taxonomy): domain Eukaryota; kingdom Metazoa; phylum Arthropoda; class Insecta; order Hymenoptera; family Pompilidae; genus Priocnemis; species Priocnemis perturbator. The sequence goes on from OZ012656.1 coordinate 10,160,493, forward strand.
CGTCCAATTATGATGTACGTTTGTTAGTCATTTACTGAGTTCTTTATCAAATGCTTTAATACCCGTTTGATGCTCTGTGATGCAAAATATGTGAATGCGTTGAAGCGTATATCTAGGATATAAGCAATGAACGTAAGGTAAGAACGGTAACCTAGTGATTATTTTCTATATATTTAATTTGCTCTTCAAAAGACAAAGTAAGCTAAATTGAACTGAACATATGCTGTAAGATCGCACGACGCAGTGATGTTTTACACATTATATCGAACAAATAACGTTCATTGCACAGTGTGAGACGTGCACGTCTGCGAGTTACAACACACTCGGCGGCAGATTACTCGTGTCAGAGTGATAAGCATGAAAAATCTGGCTCGACGGATTCGTCGAACGTGAGGACGGCCGTGCATACGCTGACTCGAAATAGACGTTGATTCGTGTTAAAGAAACGGCCGCGTTTTCTACCCTCGTCAATCTGTCCGTCCGTACTGTTTTCGTTGTTAACTCAGCGTGGCAGCGCGTAATGACACGACAGCAGTGGTAACAGCCTGTCACGCTGAATACGGAAACGGGGCGACGTCGTTTTCGGGGGACGCTTCCTTCCCCCATGAACGTCTCATGTAAATAACATTTCCTTTCTTTGCGCAACGGGAGACTTCCGAGCAAATGAGACGATCGGACGCGGGGGACGGAGAGGGACTAATCGATGCGCCGATTTATCAGGGCGCATCGAGCATTTCCTGGTCTAATTAACGCCGACCTGCATTCTCCAAGTTCATCGAATTTTTCCGCATCCGCTCATTCCGATGAAGTGGCCGTGCGATGCGAGCGGACGATGGCACGGCTACGAGGATATGAACGGCGTAAACACACTGTTGTTGCAGCGTCAAGATTCCGAGTGTCCGGAAATTGTTACAGCGGGTCAAGCTGCTATTTGTTTAGAAACATGAGACTGAACCTTCGTGTCGGCTGGTATCTTTATGCTATCTTAAGAAACCGACAATTTTCTAGGAATCGAAAAAGTATCTAAGTATACCAACATGCAAACCGACAACCATAAAACAGCACGCGCGTCGGAATAATCGAATTATCAATCAATTATGTTACAACGATGAACTCAATCGACTCATGATCAATTATGTGTCAGTGAATTTTTTTTTAAATAATCACATCATTGATCATTTGTCCAGAACGATTTATATTTCTCAGACACCCCACTCCAGCTCCTCCACTTAGAATCACGTACCCAGCGCGTGAGTCTTGGCTAATTCCGGTGCTAAGTGATTCCTCATCGCACGAAAGAAAGGATACCACCCGATAAAGGTCGTCGATGTCGGCGGAATTCGTGGCGCTGGCCCGTGTCGATCGCGTGAATGAAAGCACTGCTCGACTTGCCAGCCCCTGCTGCCTGGCTCGCGACTCCTGCGGGGCGAAACGTCGGTGTAAAAATAAGTTGCGCGCCGCGCTGGGTGTCGGAGGGCAATGAGCGGTCGGGATCAATACTTTGCCTGGAGAACGACGAGTCAGCGCGCGGAAGTCAGAACATCCTGCGGAATGTGTGAAGGAATTAGCGGGCTTATATTAATTGGGAGCCGTGTTGCGCGAAAATAGCACGAAAGAGAGATTCGAAGTTTTTCGTCCTCACTAAAAGTCTCATCCGTCCACCTTCGATACGCGCCATGCCTCGCGTTTTACAATGTACTCCCGCCGAGTCTCATGCTCGATATAATGAACCGTGTGCCGTGCGAACCACCCCCTCCCTCCTCTGACAAAGGCAGAAACCCTATTTGCCTTTAGGTCTCCTCAAACGCAGACACAGCGTAGGAAACTTTTATTCGCGACACACCTACCCTCCTACGCGCGCGTCTGTTTCGCTGCGCGAGGACATATACTCGCGGGAGGATCGGCGTGAGAGAGGGTGGGGGGTAGCAGGGGGTAGGTACTATAGAATACGTATCCATTCTGTTCGGTAAGAAAGAGTCGAGCGCGGAGGAGGGTCCTTTAGAAAATATCACCGCATCATTGCACAGAAGGTCCCTATTCACTGGGGACAGAGAAAGAGAGAGAGAGAAAGAGAGAAGTATTTTTCGTAATTTCAGGACCAACGTAATTATCATAACTCCTCCAGAAGGGAGATGTTCTCTAACGGGTCCGCTCGTAATCTCGTATCTCGCGTAACTTACGACAGTCTACTCTTAACAGAGTTCGCTGCTTTGATAGACGTTTCGCTTTTTTTTGTTTTGCTTTTGCCGACACGGCGCATAATGCGTGAACAATGTAAATACACGTCTTTCGGAACGAGTGTAACGAACGTGTATTGCTTGTTAGTTACGAGAGGAAAAAAAAGCGACGAGCGTATAGCGAGCTGTAATCCCAGACTAGGCAGGCGTGATGTCGAAATCGGAATAATCTGGTGGATTGGCGTTCGACGCGCGTGCATCTCTCTTTTCAACTCTGTTCGCGCGTGTGTGTGTCTGTGTAGTCGGCAAGGTCGAAACGGCGAGCGCATGGCGTGAATAGAAAAAGGTTTGAATCGAGCTCTTCGCCTCCCGCAATCTACCCTTCATCCAACTATCCACCTCTCGCCACTTTCTCTCTCTCTCTCTCTCTCTCTCTCTCTCTCTCTCTCTCTCTCTCTCTCTCTCTCTAGTTGTCCTTTTTTCGTCTGGCCCGTCTCAATTCGCTCACTTTCTCCCCGTATCTTTTATTTGCCCGTCTATCCTAATGCTTATCTGATCCAAAGGTATGCAGTCGAATATATTGCACGGAATTTTCAGTATATAAAGTGTACATATATTTAGACACTTTTTGTCTCATGGTTCAGCGAGACCGTACGTCATTTTGAGTACAGCGTGGTTAATCTATTATTATTAATATTTATTGCACACGGGATAACATTACGGACTATTCGTCAATTTATCTGGTATCTGAATATTCGATGAGTTTACGTATTCGAATAGTCATCGAATATAATTCGAAAACTCGAATACTATCCGAATATTGTTCAGTACTCGAATACTACCCGAATATTGTTGAGTACTCGAATACTCGAATACTATCCGAATATTGTTCAGTATACGCGAATACTTGAATACCGAAGCATATGAAAATATATTGAAGTATTTGAATAGTCCCAGCCCTAGATAATCTTATGCTTAAACATGAGAGTTTCAGTGCTGATCTTTTCGACACAGTTTACTGTTTCACATCCGACCCGCTCAAAAGTCATGCATTCAGAGAAGGGTTCGGTTCGCCGATCAAGCTTATTCGTTACGTGTTAATGTACAGACCGCCCCTGTTATTTCACGTTTGTCGCCTGTTGGTGCTACTCGTTAGACTATTCTCTCTCTCTCTCTCTTTCTTTACCGTTGCACCATTTGACCCGATCGCACTCCGCGCCCGTTCCGCTTCCCTCATTCCGGTCTGCCGACTTCGCTTTGAAGTAACTTGCAGTGACGATTCGATGCTCCGCGAAGAGGAAGTCGCCGTGCGACCGTGTCGATACTGGCGCCCGATGAAACGTGGAAAACTTTCTCGGGCACCGGGTCGGAAAGGTGACGGAGTGATCGAAAGGACGGACGCCGGATCGAAATCAATTAGCGAAACCGATCGGGCACCGTTCGAGCAGCTATGCTTTCTTCTCGCTCGCTCCTGGACTATCTTATTATAAAATTTAAGGCTATTTTTGTTATTCTTTTTCATTATTTTGATATATTCGTTATTTCGTTCTATCCTTCTCTCTTGCGTTACTCTTTATATCGATCCTCATAATACGATTCTGAAATCAATTCTCTCATGAGAATCGAACACATCCCTACACTACTCAACCGTTTCAGGCATTCCGTTCGTCGACCCGAAAATCGCGCACGGTTAAGCGCTTTTTGTCGTTCCCGCGCGTCCCTGTCAGCGGGCAAATTTTCGAAGAGAGACACCTGGAGGGGGGTGGGGTGGTGTCGGAAAAACTAGACTCCGACTCCCGCTCGTTTCCGTTGGGCCAACGCGACGCAAATCAATCGTCGGCGTGCCCGAAACTCATCTGGGATAAAGGGGGTGAGTGTGGGATCCAATCGGATCTATCCGCGGACGAAAAATGGATTACGCACCAGTCGCGCTTACCTTGAACCCAGAACGCACTACCTAGCGTCAGGGATTATTGTTTCGTTGAACCTCGCTTTTCCTTTTTTTTTTTTGTTCAATTTTATTTTCCCTAACTTCGTGCGTTCGTTTATGCGCCGACGCTCTCTTTCCCTTTTCGCCGGCCATTCGATTAATTAATTCGACGCGCGCGCGTACCTATAGCGGATAAATGTCAACGTCCGCGAAGTGGATTTGCCCTTTTATTTCGGCGCGACGCTTGTTTCCAATAGCGCCGGCTATCAGCCCTTTTTCGTTCCGGCAAGCGCCCTCGTTACGCGGCATTTGCCACGTGCCAGGGTAGACAAAACTTGTCGGCTGAAAGAGCGATTGTCGATCCGACGACCGGCTGCCGTCGCAGATCGCTAATTAAGTGCTGACTAACATTCGTGTATGTTCCCCGCTCTTGTCGATCGTAATTTATTCGAAGTTACTGTACAGCAATCGTTCCTCGCTGTCTGATGTAATTGAGGGCACAAACCAGACGTATCTATTATTCACAGGTTGCTTAATAATTCCGGTCGGGTCTGTAGCCGTCAGTTATTGATTGAGTGCCAGGCTATTGGCCATCTTATCTTACATTCTCACGCCCTCGACTTCGTTAGTCGTAATGCAGTCCAATTGATTATAAGACAGATTAGCCACGCCTATTATCCACGGATTACCTAGTAGTTAATTTCGGAGCTGTTACCGTCAGTCTCCGATGCAATCTCATGTACCATTGACTTATCTCAAACTCTCACTCTCGTACTTGAGATTATTTAGTCGTTAAAATAAAACACAGAGTTTCAATAGGAATCGATGCGATTATTTATTCCTATTGACAACTGTTTCTTTTATTTCAGCGACTTAAGTTCTCCCAACGTACAATGTTAAAAATATTCACAACTTACCTAAAAAAAAACACAATAATCCCTAATCCAAAGTGCCGGAAAACCATTAGATTTCCCCGGTAGAACGTCAAATTTCGTTCTGTATTCTATTCTAATATTCGAACTTTCGTATAAGACAACAAAAAATTGATCGATTTTAAAAAAATGACACATTGCTACTTTCACTAACACTATAAGCCCTTAAATAAGCCATAGTTCACCGGCCGATCGCAACGAACCCTCCGTCTTCTCCTATCAGGGTCGAGTCCCGACCTCTTCTGGTACACTTCTTCTGGCCCGTTGTAGCAGGGGCTCGCACGCAAAGCGACGATAAATAAACGGTGTCAGAGAACGTTAGAGCGTCATAACGGTCGGCGTGGTCGCAACTCGACCGCGACTACGGCGCTGCAGTAAAATTCGTCCTGCCACGGGCGCAGGTGCGATTACGCTCCTGTTGCCCTTCCCCGTGTGAGCGTAAAGCTAAGCATTAGCCGACGCTCCGCGCGGCCACAGCAATCCGAGGCATCGGGTATGCGATGATTTATTCGCCATTCGCGGTTTCGCGACCGAAATAATATGTTCGCGTCCGCCGAGTCCTGCTCTGCGGTGTCGTTGGGCCCCGGCTCGAATTCCCTCCCCATCATCGGGTTGTCAGACGTACTGCGGGGTTCGACGGTTAATCCTTCTCATCTCTGTAGGACAGTTTAGAAAATTTCAGTCTACGGGCGCAGTTGTCGAATTTTATATTATTTGTATTTATTGAGCGTTGAGTAGAATGAGCTGGAGTAGGATCGTTTTGGTTTCCAAACCTTGCCCATACAAATGCCTAGAAACGAGTTTCAGGGTGCACGGTGGAAAAGATGAAGGTTCATGGACAAAGCAGGATGCTTTAATTCCCAGGAAGTCGTCCGCGATTTTTCCGATGCCAGCGTAAAAAGGTCATTCGGACGTGGTGCTGGGAGGGTTTATGATCTCGTCCGGTCGCGGGGCAAGATTATTAACTGCCGTCACATATTAGCCGACAAATGGCGCCGCGAGCTGCATTGCGCTATCCAGCGGGGTGTAATACTTTTGATTTGTTTGCCACTTGCGGTTATCCCCTGCAAATAATGTATGGATACGCTGCGGTCGGCCGCGTCGGGAATAAAGTATCGTCGGCTCGATCGTGATTCATTCGTAACAACCGCTTGTTTTTTTTTCTCCGCGGCCCACGGATATAGAGGCCAAAAAAACGTTTCTGCGTCGTTTGTAACACTTATCGCGGCCTGCCTCATTAAGTTGCGTCCAGACACAGGCACAAACGCGAACGAACAGTGTCTGCTGGAGAGGATTTGGAAGTGTGTGAGGAGAGGGAAGCATTATATATTTTTGTTTATTTATGTTATATTCTAATTTAATTTAATCTAATTTGAAAATTCATTTTTTTACTTATCCTCTTGTTTTATTTTGATTTGTACTATCAATGTCACATAGAGTCTGAATCGTCACGCGCAAATAACATTTCCGAGTCTTCCATGACTCCTTGACGAGCAATCGCTTCGTCTCGCAGCGGCGGCTAGTAGCACGTGCCGTGCTGCGTGCAGTTGCTATTTCGGCGTTGCGCCGCGACAGTGTTGTTATGTAATTCCTGCCAAAAGCGTCGCAGGGAGATAAATCAAAACGCATTGCCGCCCGCTCTAATTGCGGCTCCACCGTCCGAGCTGTGCGCCGAGAAATGTCGGGCCACTTGCACAATACAGTCGGGCAACTGTGACCGCGACAGAGTGAACTTCACGGCGAGCCATGAAGAGTCTGGCTTGAGTCAGGCTCGTTAACAGTCGTGGCGACGTACGATGTACATGGCTCACTCTCGTTTGCGTGTATATTTTCGAGACGATGAGCATAGGAAGAAGATGTCAATTAGGGATGCTTGATTCTCTTGAAAGTATCGATTCTTAAAAAGATCGGATAGGAAAGAATAGGTCTTTTGTCTAAAAGAATTGATTTGTTTAAGAATCGAATCAGAATCGACCAACCATAATGTGAATATAATGTTTGTCGAGGACCGAATAAATTCGTAAGGATCAAGACGGAAATTATTTAATACACTCATGTGTTAATCGTACCACACGATGTTGAAAAAAAAAAAATAATGTCTTGAACTTGGGCATATCCGACGTATAAAATAGAAGAGTAATGTAGTGTCGAATAGAGAACCTCCGTCTCGTTTGAAGTCGGCTAAAAATTCCGCACGCATTCCGTGCTTCGCTCGCATGACAAACGATACGTCACGTATAAAATCACGTGAAATCGCGTTACATCGCGGGGACACCACGGTGGAAAACGGGACTCGCTCGAAGTCCAATTGCGGCCCCGCGGACAACGTTTAGCACGCAACATTTGCGCGATGTGTGCGCGGCCCGGACCGCGACAGAGTGAATTTTAGCGAGACGGCATCGGCTGCGGTTTAAACGGTGGCCGGCCGCGGGTCATGACGCGGTGTGACATACGCCCGTTTGTTCGGAGTCAATTTCCACTGCGCCCAACCGTGGGCGCGGCGCAGTTTCCCGCTGATCGCGATTCAAGTTTTCGATTCAAGTTACAACATTTTTGATGCTTCGTTTTTTTATTTTTTCGAACCGTCGATGATCAACTGCATTTGTTGGCTAACCGCCGCTAACCAACAATGTTTCTGTCTATGATCAGAGCTTCTTTTGGATGGTAATGTTGAATTCGACTAGTACACTCAGCGTTTAAGACACGCGTAAGAAAGTGGCAGAAATTTTGAAAATTTCGACGGATGTCGAATTTTAATGAAATAAAGAATCATGGCATATTACAGAATTTAATTCATTAATTTAAGACGGTCTCGCCAGCTCATGCGGCCGACCAAGTCGCGGGTCAATCGGGAAATAATGTCGACGATAAAGAATGTTCGTCGTCCGATCCACGCCTCGCGGCCCAACAACCGGCGCACTCCGGCCGCGATTTGCATGCCGACGGCCGTATTTTTCGGATTAAGATAAATTAGGGCGCGACGGTATAATTGGGCGAGAGTCGCAAAGCGGACGGCGCGGGGTCACGCCAGCCACCGCGGGGTCGGACATTTTTTCACGCTCGTTTCAACCGGCGCCCGCGCTGGTATACGTGTCGTACGTGAGAGGCGGGGGCCGCATAAACAACGCCGAGACGTCATCACGCCACGCCGTAAACCTTCTCCGGCATCGTTATTCGCCGCGATTACGGTTGCCGCAATCTCATGAACTTTCATCGCCGCGTTCCGAGAGACTCCCGCGAAGTGTGTGTGCGCGGTGGGGGGGAAGAAAAAATGCACGCGGAAATTGTGTTGGTCAGTGCCATGGGAGCCGATGATATTTTTGTTTTTTTGTTCTTTCTTTTTTATTGCGCAGTGCTGTAGGGTTGACTATGATTATGCGACTGGTTTCTCTTAAATGGTACGCTTGGAGTAAACTGAGCTAAGCCGAGGAGTTTAGACTCCTAGGAGTCCAGACTTCTCGATCTCGTTTCATCCACCCATTCTGTGGCAAATGACAAAGTTTCACGCCGCACACCCTCGACTCACAACTACACCCCGTTAATTCGCACGCATCACGTGCCTATCTTAGAACGCGGTCACACAGGCAAATATTTGAACTCGATTTTCGGTCGAGTCGTCCACATCTCTGTGCTCGCCACACTGATGCACTCCTCGCCGGAAATTCTGCTGAAGACTCGATCGAGTCCCTAGCTCGCCAGGCATATGTTTTAACTTCGTCCGCGCCGTTGTGGACCGGACCGTCGCAGTTGCAAATTTTCCTCGACGTCACGTGGCGTCCTGTGTCTGTCTCTGTCTCTGCGAACTTATTTGCCCGCACCAGTTGGCCCGCTTTGACACAGTCCGCGAGTCCGACGACTCGTTACGTAAAACCTCAACTGCGAGGCGGTCAGAAAATCGTATTTATCCGACGCTCCGACAAATCGTGGATTTATCCTGAGAACACGTCTCGTTCCCTTTCGCCTTGCCCGGGCAACGTAAATATCGGCAGTGCAGCGCTCTTTGAGACATCTTCTTTACATATTTATTCGCACGTCGACGCGGCCTTGCGTTCTGCGACAAAACGGACCGCCTGTCGTTTTCGGTCCGACCAACTTTCGAACGCACCTGATCTGGCGGGGTACTTAAATTCGGTCGTCGTCCGTTTGAGAATTTTAGTTCAGTGACTGAGTTCTTCGTCGTCTTTATTGTTTGATGTAAACCTTGGATCTGTGTCATGTCGTTAGACTTTGCGTGAGTCTATCGGAGACTGGAAAATGTTCTCGTTGCATATTTTGTGTCTTCGTACCATGCTGTAGGAATATTCTTTATTATACTCACGGTGTAATTTGGTTCTGATACTTTTTGGAGCGCAGAATTACATATTTAAGTAGTATTATATTTATGTTAATTAGGTTGTTGTATATACACTGCGTACCGTTGTTCGTAATTAAAGGAGGTCACCAGAAGTAGTGTACAGGTACTTGAAGTTTTATCTCAAGTCGGACTTCTTGAATTGTACTTCGCTTCCTTTTGAAGCTGACGATCAATGTCGCGCTGAGAAATAATCTGCAGACGACAGTGTCTACAGAAGGTAGTTGCACATTATCACACACACCATTAAACTGTACAATATTTCACCAGGATTACTGCACAATATTTTCCTAAATTACAGGATGCGAAAACACTAGAAAACCTTATCCTACATGTACATAAACAACAAAATAATCCACAACTAGTTCGACGTCGTACAAATACACCTCAAAACCTGGCCATTACCCTACGACAGGATCCCCGATTCATTTCTACCCCGACGACTGCTGATCAAGCACCATCCAACCACCCCACAGTATTTTCCACTGACAGTACGGTGTCATCCCTCAGAAACTCGCTCTCCCATAATTCCCTGCGCGCGACACTTCCCGTTAGCTAAGCACGAACAGACCTTTTTACGAGCACACCCCACTTGCCTGCCGAGCTGACACATTACGCCGGGCGGATAAAATGCAGATGAAATACAAAATTAAATTCTAACGAGCCGCGCGCCGTGAACTCACCCCCGTAACGTCGTTTCCCTTGAACGGAATGCAGCTCGCGGCAACAAGCTCGCGAACATCGAGTATCACACGGGCCAGAGTAGTCCGAAGCGGCCGGGAACGAGATCGAACGACTCGGGCGGCAGAGTACGCTCCGGTTAACTTTGTACGCCAAGTGGCGAGCTTCAAAGTTGCTAGAAGCTACTTCGTTATCGGAATCGGCCGTGGATGCGAAACGATTGCCACGGAATGAAGACGGGAAAGGGGCTCATGTCGGATGCTCTACCTACTGCGAGAATTACGTCACGCGGGTTGGTTGGCAGTAGGGATGTTCGGATTCTCTTGAAAGAATCGATCTTTCAATCGATTTTCTGAAAACATCGGAATTAAAGAATCGAGTTCAAGTTCAAGAATAATAAATCCTACAGATTCTCTTAAGAAATGCAAATAAAATACGATGTTTTGGGGAAAAGAATGGATTCTTGAAAAAACGCGGTTAACAAAGAATCGATCTTTTGACTAAAAACATCGAATCGGAATGGAGCCTCTCTAGTTAGCAGCGATTTTTCGCAGAGCCAAATTGTGGAATCGTGCACGCTTGCATGGGAAACGGCGGATTTGTTTAGCGTTGAACACTGCTTACCGCTACCTAATTAATTTTGCGAGGAAATGTATAAGGGATTCGATAGAGTGTTATGGCGGTTGCTTAACAAAGCGAGCCCCATTGCGGCGTAAAAACGATGGGAACGGAGAGGCGGTGTGAATTTGTGAGGATGTTTTTGTCCCGTAAATGTCTCGGTTTACGTAATAGGCGGATTTAGGTGGATGGGTTTTTACTTCGGGCGAGCGAGTCGGAGAGAAACGTTTAAGACGTTTCGTGGGATTCCTGGTGTAGGAAGATTTCGTTCGCGCGTTGAATTTCGAGGGGTTATCAGGTTAGTAACGATTGTTTCCTAGTTGCGCCAGTATACATTGACTAATCGTTCAATTAACTCTTTGACGGTCGGACCCTTGGATCCGTGTAGCGTTTCGCGATTGTCATTTCACTAGGGAGTTTCTCCATACCAGTGTGTGTGTGTTTGTGTGTATTGTGGGTGGATGGCTGGGTGTATGTATCCGCGTGCATCTAGTTTCTAACGAAATTTCTCGTACTCTACGTCTAATGAAATTGCGTAACTGAGAGTGCATCCACCAGGAACTATTACCTCGGCGCAGACTATTCGATATACACGGGGACAACACGGTACACACTGCCGGCAAATATTGATATCATCTTTCGCGTGCAACGTCGATAACTTCGGAGAGGTAAAAATTAAGCGCTCGTTGGGAATACGGTCGACTTCTATCTGTGGCGTAAATTATCAATATCGGCTAACAATTCGTCGGGGTATAAAATATAAATTGAATTTTTAGACCAGATTTAGGTCACAAGTCGAAATATTTTTAAATACCTCTGAAGGGAAGAATGGTTCGAAATCAGAAATATATTGTAAAATTGAGATTGAGTCCAATACGTCCAAACAGTCGAGCAACCGCGTGAAAACCTGAAACGTTCGTCATGCAACGTCGCACAGAACCAGAAAATGCCTTCCCAGCGAGCTATTAACACCACCAATCTAATTCCCCATCAACCCTCCCGTACCCTGTGCGTGCGTGTTCAGCATAGACCGAACATTTCGAATTTATCACCGGGAATCATGAGACAGTCACGCAGTCATGCCTTACCGTCCTCGAAGATAATAAACAGTCGCGGAACGGCAGGTAGTGCGAGTCGGTCGGCTCAAGTCGATTCCTCCCACCCCCCTACAATTGGATTCGGCTTTAATTACTTTACGGCTCAGCGATACACTTTTCCGAGCTCCTCTTCCAACGCTGGCTCGGTGCCATTCGTTTTTCGAACGTTTTTACTTATTACCGCGCGCCACGAGATAGTTCGGAATCGGCGTCGGGAGCTGGCACAGAACATTCGCGCGACACGGAAGCGTTTTCGATTTCGCGAAATGCGCCTCTATCCGCTTACGCCAGTGACGGCGAACCTGTTAATCTCGGTGTGTCAAAATTCGGACAAAAATTTAGCTTAAACAGGGTACCGTGTCACATCTTGAAATGTCCCCAATTTTTGTGATAGTTGCGAATAGTCCCAGCCCTACCTCTGACACTCGTGTCATAGTTTCGCTATCACTGGCTTATGCTTATGCATCCGTGTATCTGTGCACGACTGCCGTTTTCGTACGGAGCCACCAAAGTCTGCTTCGACGTGTAACCGTTGACTCGCGCATTACGTTTCCGCGCATTGCTGATGCACGTGAATAATGTAAATTTAATGCGGTATCGATTGAACCTTCCGCGGAAGCGTACCGGCACGGCACCGCCCGACGCGAATGAGTTAATTATGCACGATCCTTCGTCAAATTTGCCTCGCTGCCTTTGAAACAGGTGATACAGTCTCGTTCCGAGGCGCCACGCCGTTTCGCGTGGGAGAGGTGGGACGTGACAATAGTATCCCTCCTTTTTCTCGTCTATTTTCCTCGATTGTCCACAGCGTTGGAATTATAGAAATCAAGATGGCGGAATTAGTCTCGCGTTGGGAGGTACTCGGAGATTTTGCACTTTCCGATTAAATTTGCTTTTCCTTATCGGCGGGTGCAGAATTCGTGTATGTTCGTGTATTTGTATTCTGTAGTGTCACGTTCAATCATGTTTAGGTTTAGGGTGCAAGGTAATACATAATTGTTCGTCGAATGCGGCACTTGCATGTATCGTGCATGTTTTGTGCATTTAATAATCGTATTCCAGGAACAATGCAAACGAAAACCGTAAAGTTAGTCTCGTATAAGTTAATATTATTTCATTTAACTGATGCACCGATGCACAAAAGTGTATAAAGTTATCTTTAAAAAGTAAAGTATCCCATTTTATTACAATCCTCGTTAGCGATCCAAGAGGGTCGCGTTTCCATCCGCCGTTGACGTCATCATCCAAGCGGAACACTTTTTCGAGGTCTTCGTTAACGCAACTAGACTAATTTACGATTGTCCCCCGACGGAGCGCGTGCAGTCCGCGGCTGAAACTTTCGAAATTCATTACTGAACGTCACGAGACCGGTTCTCTGTCTTCGCCTGCGCCTCTTTCCTCCGCCCGTTCGATGCTAACAAATTGCAGTAATTATATAACGAACCTCTTTACGGCCTCGCCCCCCTCCCTCCCTCATCCCATTTTTCTCCAACTTCCACGGAACTTCTTGCCTCCGCACCGCCTATTATTCCGACCTCCTCAAACAGACTTTCCTCACATTATCGCTCCACTTAATCCAACGTCCCCCCTCCCGCACACGTTATTCTCATAAATCTCACTTGCAATCAAACCATCGAGTCGCGAGATCAAACGTTGAGAAGATTCGCCACTCTCCGGATAGATTCTCGACGAACCAACCACGCTTCTCTCATGTCGCATTTGCTCTTTTCAAAGCGACCTCAAGCTCAAGCAGCGCGGAACAACGACAGGGATAGGGACGGGGTTCAGTGACAGGAAGGATAGGAGTCCAACAGGACCTGAGTCATTCGTTTCGTCGTCGTCAATTAAATCCTGCCGTTTATAGGACGAAGGGATTCCGGATGCGCGGCCGTAAAGTGTCGTTTTATCGTTCACCTGTAACGTCGCCCGCGCCACCTGCGTTACATGCTACGACATTATGACGCGGCCGGTCGGATAATGCGACGGACCATCTCGTGAGCCTGTAATATCTCGTTAATTGGGTCGTTCGCTCATTCGTTCGGCCGCCGAGGACCCCGCCGGAGGATTCTTCGTCGATTGACGCACAGCGACATCGTTATCGTCAGCGCGGATTCGTTCGTCGTTACGAGCGCGTAAAACGGTATTATATCGGGGACGATGCGTATACGAGGAGTCGTTAAATGTTTCGGGAGCAAATGCGGGAGTCGCCGAGACTAATAGCGGCTGTAACGCTTGGCTCGTTGTTACTCCTGGCCGATTGTTACTCCAAGATGTTCTTCGCGAACCTCTTGGTGGCCGATAACGTTTCCGCGGAGTATGTACTGGGATGAAATGAATCTACTGCGGACGATTTGATACCTGTTCGTTGGGTAGCTGAATGAATTCTAAGTTGCACGGGAATGTGATGTAAAGAGGTCATTTTCCGACGATAGGGGTAGTAGTGTGTCTTTATCACGGCATAGTCACGAAATTATCAACGAAGCGCGCGAAGCTAGCATATCGAAGCTCAGGATTTTTTTTTCGGTCCAGCGGGCCACGTCTGCCGCCAGAGTTCGCGATGACAGACGGTCGTAGATAATTAAATCGCCGTTCAGATGTCGCGTGTGGATTTATGGCGGCGCGATGCGCTCGACAGGATTCTGGACGACTTCCATAATTCGATCTCTAATCGACGGTTTTGAATGGTCCGGCACGGCGTTGAGCGAGGCATCGAGCGCCATGCTTCTTCGGCAAGGTACCTTTATTATCCCACGCGACATAAATTTCGGGCCGTACGTGCACAGTCGGCTGTGTATCGCTTTCAGTGGCGCTGTAAAATATCGCCGGCAACGGAAAACTGTCGGTGGCGAGAAAGAATGACTTTCGAAGGAGGCAGTCGGCTCTTTCACTCTTCTCCCACCCCCGCGGGATAAACACCCGGCCTGATCGCTAGCTCACCGTCTCGTAACTCCCGCAACGAGATTGTTCCCAGATTCCTTCGAGGTAACTGCATAGGTGTGCAGTAGGGCTGGATCTATTCGTCGAATTAACCGGTATCCGAATATTCAACCAGTTTACGTATTCGAATAGTCGTGGAATATAATTCGAATACTCGAATACTATTCAAATATTGTTCAATGCTCGGACACTGAAGAATTTGAGTATTCTTCACTCATCCGTAATCGTAGTGTTCGATACTAAATTCGTAATTCGGATACTATTCAAATATTGAATTATTCGAATAGTCCCAAACCTAGTGTGCCGTAGGGACATTCGATTCTCTTGAATGAATCCATTTTTCACTCGATTCGGATGACACAAGGTACACGATACGTGGTACACGGTACACTTTCCATGGTACACGGTATACGGCACACAATCTCTGGTACATACTACATGGTGCGCGACACGTGGTATATGGCACCCGATACATGATACACGTTACGCAATACATGCCGCATTTCGCATAGAACGAGTCGGTTCATTACTCTCGACAAAAATGCCCACGAATACCTGTAATTCCGTCGCAGGGGTCAGATTATTGCCGCAAACGATACGTTCATAAGTATACACTCGCTACCGTGGGCAGACCTTGGTTGCATAATTAATCGAAGATACCGTGTTCCGAGGCCGAGACAGAGGAGCCCTATCCTCCTTACTTCCATACCTCGCGAGACCCCGTGTCGTCCGGCTCACGTGACCTAATCAGTACAGTGCTCGATTAGCGAATTAGCAATAGCCCAGGAGAGTACTGGCCAAGTAATCGCTTCTGCCTTCCTGAGCACGGAGACGCCCACCCCTTTCCTCATCGATCAGCCGGTTGTGCTCCCTCAGCCAGCACCGACGTAGATACCGAAAGAAGGTAATTTATACACTGCCATTCTTTCGCGTTCGATTTTTCCCGACTTTGCTCATCGCGCTGCGGTCGAACCGTAGACTTTTCCAGAGGAACCTTTGCGAAATCACAGAAATTGCCCCGGCGCTTGCGACACTCCACAGCAAACTGCGTGAGCTGGTACTAAAAAAAAAAGTCATGAAAAATGTTGATAATTCCGCAGACGTCTCGTAAGAGCGAATCTCGTGCATGGAGGCTCGATTACAAAGTTGCCGGCTTGCGCAATGAGCATTGTACACTCCGTCTTGAGAGAGAGAGGGGTCCTGGTTATGACGAGTCGATGGCGAAAGAGTTAATGACATTGCCATTTGCCGCGGTTGGCAGGCACAGAAATATCCGCGGCGGCTGTCCGAAGTGCCTTATATCACGGGGCCGCGCGCAATCGATGGTCGTGCCAGACTTCTTCATTTCTCATTCGAAAGCAGGCAGGTGGGAGAGGAACGAGGAGTCGAGTCCGCGCGTACGATCTCTCGAAAAATTCTTGTCTACTCGATGGTTCTAGATCCATTGTTAAAGACGAGAGATGTTCCGCCACCCCCTCCCCCCGTCTTATGTCCATTTCTTGGCTCGCGCTCGTTCGATCGGTCTTGACTGAGGAAGAAATAGAGAGCGCTCCGTCTCTCTGACCCGACGACCCGACAACCTTGTCGAAGCCCAGTGGGCCGACAGTTCGGGCGGTGATTTTACTTGTTTCTTTATCCGCTTTCCCGAGTTTATGCGAAGTTCCTCCTTTAACGTTTCGCCTTTTGTGAATTCCCGAGTTGCGCCGAGAGAAAGAGAGTGTTCTCCCTTTACGTCCTCGTCTCCGACGAAATTGGATTTTGCACGCGTATCGCAATACTTAATGCACCGATGACTCCGTCATTTCTTCAGTTTCCTCACGTCTAGGGATGGGAGTATTCGAATAATTTAATATTCGAATATTTCATCGATATTCGAATAGTATGAATAAACTTTGAATATCTTAATATTTGAATATTATTACTCGAATATGGCATCCGAACTATGGCTGGGACTATTTGAATAATTTACAGAGCATTTCGGATAGTATTCAAGTATTCGAAATATATTCGATGACTGTTCGAATACGTAAAATCATCGAATATTGGGATACCGGATACTTTGACGAATACTCCCAGCCCTACTCATGATGGCATCAATTTCTTCCGGCTTCGCGAATTCGAAAGTTCGCAGCGCGACACGCGGAAAATATTCCGCAGCTCTCCATGATAAGATCCGTCGTCTACCTGACCGTTCTACATCCATTGTTGGAAGAAGAAAGACCCTCTCCCGTCTTCCGACTCCCGCGTCTCTCCTTTGTTCGATTGATCTCGGTGCACCGAAAAATGTAGAACGCTCTCCTCCGCTCGAGCTGAGACGTGCAACGAGACTGTCGCGGGTCGGCCGTCGAATCCGTTTCCATCGACGCTCGCATGATATCTCTCGCTCGCTCGACATATTGTTTACGATTAGTTTGTTTTTAAGTTCCATTTTTCTTTTTGTTCCGTTTCTGTAACTTCGAGTCTCTGTTTTCCCTTCTCTTCACTCTCCCTTCACTTTTATCCAAATTTTTGTTATGTACCTGTAGATGTTACCGCGTGTTATTTTTTAATTTTACTTCTATTTTTGTTCTTGCTTTTATCTGCTATCTGTCCCTAGTGTGGTACGTTTCCATTGTATAGAATGGGTGTTTAACTGGTAAATAAAAAAGTAAATATTGCTGTGGGTGACGCCATCGTATTAATAGTTCTCGAATCGTGCGCTCCGAGAGAGGTGTATACGTGTTCTTTCGTCGTCATACGAACAAACGACAATGACGGTCGATTCTCACGCATCGCGGTCAATCGCAGCCTAAATGCGATGATTACGTCAGGCCACGGCGTTTCTCCGCTTCACCTTGATGGACGGACAGGCTCGCTTACTTTGTTCTCAGCTGCGTAACGAGACCGCGCGACTATTGCTGGGATTTCCGAGAGATCGTTACGCTGATTGAATAAGCGATCCGCTTTTGTCTCGTGCGTCGAAAAGCTACTCACCGCGTATCGGGTCTGGGTATGTCATTGATTTTTTTCCGATGAATGTTTTAATTTCGCAGTAGAGGTCAGATTCGTTCCATTATGTGTTTAATAAGGAAAATACACGAAAATCAGAAGATTTATTATAATATATATGTACGGTATACACGTATATATATGTACGGAGCCCCAGTTTTTTTCCGCCAATCTTTACCGAGATATTCTACAAGCAAAAATATGTCCTCAGTTCCATTCATTGCATTTCATTTTTCTCATATTTCACGTATATATCTAGTGTCCGCCGCCAAAGAGTTGAAAACTGTTTTCGCTCCATTCGAGGGCGCCGCGAAGATGCTGGCGACGCCGATAACTTTTATCCGCAAGGACAAGACTCTTAACAAGACAGTGACCTCAGGAAGTCCATAAGGGTAGAGAAGGGACACGCCGAGGGTTGGGGGACCGGAGGAGGCAAAGTCAGCCGAGATCGATCCTGTGAAAGGAAAAAGTGGGAGTCCTCGACCTTATCCGACGGC
The DNA here is from genome assembly GCA_963942575.1 of Priocnemis perturbator. Taxonomy (NCBI): domain Eukaryota; kingdom Metazoa; phylum Arthropoda; class Insecta; order Hymenoptera; family Pompilidae; genus Priocnemis; species Priocnemis perturbator. The sequence continues at coordinate 10,178,701 of OZ012656.1, forward strand.
ACGCCGGCGTCGTCGGTCGTCGTAAATTACGTTTTCGATTTCTGTCGGGATCGTTTCTTGATCCCTCTCGGGCCGTGCACGCCACCCCCGCGCTCGCCGGGCAACTCAGACGCCCGTAAACCCGGCGACTCGTCTAAACGTACGACCTCTACTCTCTGTCTTCTCTTTTTTCTCCGGTCCTGATGACGCATCCTCTTTTTTTCCCACCCCCGTCCCCCCGTAACCTCTGTATCCCAGTACTAGGGCTGAGACTATTCGAATTATTTAATATTCAAATATCGTATCCGAACACCTATGATCCGATCGGTGTGTCACTTTGCAGCACAGCATGCTCGTAGTACGAGTACCAATGAGCGAACAGTATTCGAATATTGAAGTATTTGAGTATTCGAGTACTGAGCAGTATTCGAATAGTACTCAAGTATTCGAATTATATTGGATGAATATTCGAATTCATGAACTGATCGAATATTCGAATACCGGATAATTCGACGAATAATCCCAGCCCTACCCAGTACACTGTGGCCACAGTATGTACTCCGCAGCTTCTTTCTTCCTTCTCTCTCTGCTCCACTCGTTTGTCCTTCTCCGCCCATTTTCTCTCATTTACTCGTCGTTTCTCCTTTATTCGCTCTTCGCTCCCCACTCGTTCCTTCTCATTCGCTCCGCCTCGCTCTTTGTTCTCTACTCGCTCTTTGACTCCCGCTCGTTCTTCCTCGTTTATCCGTCTTTTGTTCTTCTCCACTCGTTCCTCGTCTCTCACTCCATCCTTCACCTTATATCGTTCTTTCCACTTTACCCGTTCTTTCTTCCTACGTCACTTATTTGTCCTTATTGTTTCTCCTCCGCTTGCGAGGAACACGTCCGGCCACTGGAAGATAGCAGCTCCGAGCAACAGGAGGCCCTCTTATCGACCCTTTCTGTGCGTGCGCCACTCACCCCCCACCCCTCACCCCCTCGTCTGCCTTTTTCCCTCTCTTTCCCTGTTTCTGTGACCTTCCCGAGTTCCCGGCCAGCCTTCCTGGTGTCTCGGCTCGCCTCTCCGAGGTCGAGTTCACCTTCACGCTTTATCTCACTCATAAGGGCGGAAGATGCAAGCGCTAGAAGTGGATAGGCACGGACGATAGCTGTGCTGACCGCAACAGCGGGCTCTTTGATGCAGTCGTCGACGTAAGGTGTGTCCGTATTAACAAGCCACGCTCTTCAGCAGCTTCACGCTTTCAACACCTTCGCCGCTTTCGATTCGCTCGCGTTCCCGAAACTGATCTCGAGACTAATTAGAGATTACGGGGCCGTGCCGCTGATAACGAGAAGCCACCCTTATCGGGCATTCTTTGTTCGCCACACTCTCCCCCTTTCTCTCTCTCTCCTGCGTCTTTTTTCTTCTTTGTCCGCCCTCGTTTCTCACCCTACTCGGTTCGTTCGCTTTATGAAGCGCGCGCGCGCGCGCGATGCCGGAAATTACACGCTCGGCCATTGTGGTAAACGCTGACCGAATTTCCCTTCGTTTCACAGTCGAACGTTTACGGTTCGAAGCGGGAGGCGCGTGATTTTTCATCCCCCCTCCAATCCCATCCCACCCTGTCGACTGTCTTAATTAAGACCTCTCTACCCTTTGACTCGGTATCTGGGTCGTGAACATTATCATCGTAACGACGTGTGCATTTTTCTTCGAGGAGAGTCCACTGTCGCCGGTCGACTCGGCGAATTTCCGCGGCTCTTTTTTTTTGTTTTGTTTATAGAGGTAGAGTCAAACGCGAGCTTACTTCCAATTAAGGACGCAGCCTTGACGATCGACCGAGGGATCCTGCGTAAGCGGACAGAGCTTGTCAGTTTTTGTTCGCAAGGTAATAATGAGAATGGTATTTCTCGAACAATAACCGTACGATCCAGACATCGGTTGCCTTCGAATACTGTCACGCTTAGCGTGAACCGACTGACGAGTGCAGACCTGAAAAACCAGTATGTGTCGTTCGGAAGCGTGCCGGATCAGCGGAGAGACGCGAAAATAACTGAATAACGATGGCCTGCTCCACTTTATAGGGACAAAATGTACGGATATAACGAGTTTTCGTCCACGTACCGTCGGATCTGCTAGCAATGGCAGACGTATTGCTCCGGGCCGAACTCCTATCCGATTTCCCACCCCCGCTCATCTTCGTTTTTCTACCCTTACTTGATCGGTCACTCGTGCGGTCTTCCGATTGTAAAAACATCCGAGCGGAGATTACAGTTTCCCGCTCGGAGCAACAGGAGGACTTGTTATCGACCCTGTCTGGTGCGTATTTCACCGCCTCCGCCAGCCACCCCCGCATCCCTCCAACCCCCTTGCCGCCCGGAATCTCGACTACCCTCCTAAGGTCGAGCTCACCTTCACGCTTTATTTCCGTCGTCCCGTATTGTCGGCCCGGGGAAGAAACCGTGCGAATTCGGGCGGAACGCTTGGCCCGACTCTGACCTTAGTCGGACCAAGCAGTCTTGAAGTCTGGAATATTTGGCACGCGTTTTGAGTGCTAGCTACAAGTCGTATGAATGGAAATATGTTTTTTTTTGTTCTTTTGTATTGGGGTAGTTGACGTATGATTATGGGACGAGAAAATGCATGTGTCACTTTCTGTTGATGACGTCCACAGTATTTGTGGTTTTTACATTTTTGGTTGTGACTTTATTTCATTTCTCGTTCTCTCTTCAGTAAGTCGGACGGCATTTCGAATTCCAGCCAGTAAAAGGGGGTTAAATTCCTTCGACCTCAGCTGCACACACGTACACCCCTGTTTTTTCCCATTTCATTTCTCCCATTCCCGCCCGGAAACTAAGCGACCCACGTCGAACATGTGAACTCTTTACGGATAATAATTTTCTCTCGTGCAAAGAGAACCTTATCGCGGTCGGCATCGCAGTACCCCCACCCCCCTATCCCCCCGGAAGACTTTACCGACTTTACGATACATACCACCATTAGCATATGACGCTTCATCTTCGACGTCTTATCTTTATTCCGGAATGCTATCTCGATCTCGCTCACGCCGCGTGGGTTGGCCCTCGCGAAATACTCGTTCGAGGTCGATCGAAATCAGTCAGGACACGCATGCGTGTGTGTGTGTATGCGCGCGTGTAAGTGTGTGGGTGGGTCGCGATAGTTGGCTCCGTTCACCTGGAAGGATCGGTTACTGCAGTCGTGTCGTAGTTTCGTGGGGTATGAACTTTGTGTCAGGGTATGTGTGGGGTGTGAGCGTGTGAGCGTGTCTGTGCTCATTTATATATTCGGGTACCAAGCAGACAATGGAGTACTTTATCGCAGGAACGAAGGTATTTTTGTTAAATACGCGTCTAAAGATAGAGATGTCTGAGAGTAAATCTGGATATATGTTGGTTACGGAGACAGTCGGTGGCAAGTGTTGGCGGATGAAAGGTTGCAGGTACTCTAATTCGTGTTATAGACTGTGTTCAGATTAGCTTGTGTATTTGTATGTATGCGCGCGCGTGTGTGTGCATTTGTGGAGAAGGACCGGCGTGAGTTTCCGCGGTTCTGTTTGTTTTTCTGCTTCCCGCCCACGCTTTAGTTGCCAGCGTACGTTTGTAGCTTAACACGTTCGCTGCCTGCACGATGCAACTCCAAGTAATTCTTGATGATGGCTTGAGGAGTGGGCTTCCAGAGTGAGGCAGAACCGTGGGGCGCGGAGATTTGAATTAAAAATAGGGAAAAATTTCCGCATGTCTCATTATCTCGCATCATCCATCCAAGCGAAACCCACCATTGACGTCTTTCAATGATAAAAGTGTTTGAAAAAGAACGTTAATTATTCCTTTGTTTCGCAAAACTGTAAATTTCAATATTTGACGAGCTATGGCCGAATAAGCTTTAAGCCTTGTTCATCAGGTATGTAACCCCTTAAAATTAAAGTATAATAAATGAATCACGCCTCGAATCATATTAATTATTTGAAACCTTCTACGAAGACAGCGAAAAAGTGTAACACGATTCCGATCGCGACAGCCGGAAATCGTCCGCGGTGAGACGTTCCATCGAACTCGATTGGTCGCGGTGGCCCGCGTAACCATGAATTATTGAGCGAATAAAATTACAGCTCGCCAGGACGAGCGCCGATGTCCGCGGGACGCGGATAATGAATGATAAACGTTAATGGCGACCTGTGAGAACTCGGGCAAGTGCAGTTATACCAGACTGCGCGCAACGACAAAGGCTCGCGATGTAACGCGGTTCGGATCCCATTAATATTAATCTTGATTGCACACCGCCTCAAATCGATTTAAATCTGGCCCACCGTAATGTTCGCTCACCGTGTTTTTTGGATAATGTTTACTCTACCACCCATCCACCCATCCACCCCCCGCAGGACTGGCCGCGATGTTTTCGACGCGAGAATTACTTTACGAGTGGGCCACTCGTTCGGAACCGATGCGAGTTGTTTCACAGGTTTCGTCGTATATTTCACGCAGGTCGGACAGCAATCATTCTTTAGTAATCATTCCACGCGATAAGGACTCTCTTGAAAGAATCGATTTTTCGGGGAAAGGAATCGATTCTTCAAAAAACACCCTTCACTCGGAGAACGCACGCTCTTCATCCTCTCGTTCGCTCATTTAAACTCGTTCACCACGTCCCTCGCTTCTCAATTCGTAACATCTCTATTTGTCCCCCCGCATCGTTCCGTATTCCACCCCACGATGTTTTTATTATGCATCACCCGGCGGACCCAGCTCTTTGTGCGCGCTATGCGCGATAAATCATCATCTGTTACGCGAGTCCTTGTAATTATTCTTGTCGGCCCTACGCAGGGGGGTGGAAGAGGGGATGAACATTGTTCCAGCCCTTCTCGCTTGCTCTCATTCTACCCCCTTTTCTCTCAGCCGCGTGGTTCGCCGTGACATACACCGCCGACTCGCGGCATACTGATTCGCGACGCACAGCAGTGCCGGGATCACGAGCAATAATAATTGGCCGTCGTCAAAGGATAATTAAAGCGCGAGCCGTCTGCCGACCAACCCCCGCTCCGGCATTACGCCGTTTTTGCCCTTCGGATCGCGCATGCAAATCGTTCGTAAATCACTCCTTCAACAAACGGAACGCGCGTACGCGCGCGCGCGCGCTCGGCATCCTGTTACTCCCTCTGTGGACAGATACGTTCGCGCTTTGCAATTCATGAACCTCGCATCAGCTCGGCGGGGCTGATGCATTTAGAGAGGAGGCCGGAATTGATACGCTCTCCCGACGCATTGCCGTGCGCGGGCTCTTCTGTTCCTTTGCTTTTTTTCCCGCTCTCTCCTGCGGCATCATTTTTTTAAAGGCCAATCGGCCTGCCATTCGAATTTCGCGGAGCAATCTGGAGCTTGCGTCTCTTTGCGGATGCGTTGCGGTGGTGAGTGTATGCATGTATTTGTGTATAAACACCGCGCCGTGAATAATTAAATGTGTCCTTGCGAGCGGTCGTCGACCGAGACTGGTGATTTTGTGATTTAATTTAAACGAAATCACGATTTGCCCGCGAATTCTACGAAATTATCGCCGCACCTGCCGCAACGGCTTTTGCCGCGCGTGCCGCTTCCTCATTATCGAATCGTCAACTGCTTTATCGCGTCTGCCCGGACGTGTCCCGAAATCGGTCAAAAACACGCAAATTTCCCTGCTGTACGATTTATGCTCGAACGAGTGCGATGTGCTGTTTACTCAGAGTGACACAAAAATCGATTCAAGTAAACAAGAATGTTCTACGTGTTCAACGAGCTCCGAAACGGTGCATTTTTATTGCCAGCTGTAATGCCAAATATTTGTTCGAGTTTCAAATGTAACTGAGAAGAGAAAACTTCAGTTTTCGTTCTATCGACGGGGTCATGTAAATTCAACTTTTCATATTAATTAAACTATAACTACAATGGTCTATTTTGTTATACTCTAATAAACTGTACTCCATGCTACCCCAGGTTATCGATAAACTTCATACCACTCCCACCACATCGATCACGCGACCATTTACTTACTTAATATCCGCCGTTCTCACGTATACCGTATTTTTGTCGAAGAAAAATTCCGAATCCCACTTACGCCTCGCACAGCCCGCACACGATCACGTCGAACGTGGCGCGTCAAAGAGTGCACGCGCCCATTAATGAAGCACGTAGAGAGCGCGCCGGCTCGGAATAATTAACAGCCGACCTTCCTACTCCGAGAAGTTGGCCCAGAGTAGAGTCGGCGAAACCGGGTAAGACCATAATTTCATTTAAATGAAATTACAATTCCCGCGGCCCGCGGGGGCCAGCCACCTACATCTGTGCTGACTCTCGCAAACGTTCTCCGCTGCAAATCGTATCGCACCTGCGACCGCTCTCTGGGGCAGCAGTAGGGATGTTCGATTCTCTCGAAAGAATCGATTTTTGAAGAATTCAATCGAAATCGAACATCCCCAGGCAGCAGTGCGCGATCGACCTAACCCTTCCTCGATTTTCGCGCCAGTCAACACGGTCGAGCGCGAGAATTAAAGTCTCGGTTCGACTGAATGCACGGGGCCGTAGCCTGTGCAGAGTCGTGAATAATTAACAAACATGTCCGACTTCGCTCAAGTGACTCTGATTTCGCTTATTCACGCGTACCCGGCGTCGCGACGTCGAGAGATTCGCCGGCAAGTTCCTGCAGCCGATGAACTTTCCGTCCGCGAGGGATCTAAATGCATTTTCCGTTTCGTCGTCTATTCGCGGACCGAGAATAATTTCGCGCGATGTTTCGCGAATTTACGGACAGATTTTTGGAGAGCGTGTGCAGGAATAGTCAGACTCGATTGATTAATTATCGAACTTCGATAAGTGTTTCTTTCTGGAGCGGAGGCGTTGATACACGGGGGGTGCGTAATGTGGATCGATCGATCACTTGTGAACAGGGCCGAAACCGTGTGCCAATTAACGTCACGCTACTTTTTGAGAAATGTCGCGCTGCATCGATCGGATGATAATATAATATGCATTTATTTACGAGCATGGAGCCCTTTAGCGTACAACAAAATGAACAAGTTTGAAAGTATAGCTATAAACTCTCATTTGTTATTTATTTATCTAGTTATGTATCCATTTAGTATGTATATATATATATTTTTTTTAAACACCGCGCAAAACCAGCGAGCCCGTATTGAAAGATCTTTGTAATTGTAAATAGGCAAGATGCGTGGCTTTCAACCGTCGCGTCCTTTTCGGAACGGAATTATTAATGCTTTACCTCTTTCCCTTTCTGACTTCTTGTCGCAGTTTTCCATTAATCCCTTCATCCATTTTTCCGCGCCAGCTTTCTCGCTGTGTCTCGCTCGCACGTGTTTTTGTACTTTTGACATACAAACTAATTCTCTCTCTCTCTCTGTCCCTATCCCCCTCTCCTTCTTGCCTTTGCCTTTTGCCGGCGCACAGAACAAGCGTTTTCCGCGAGGAAATTAATTAAAGAGCTTCGTGCCAGCGCTACCCCAGCGTGGTACACCATGAGCAAGAGGAGAGAAAGAGAGAGAGAGAGAGTAAGAGAGAGAAGGCGACTCGGCGAAATAATCGTCTGTACTGTTGTGACCCGCGCACATCGTGGTCGAGAAAAAAGGAGCAGTCGCGCGATGTGCACCCGACTTCCGACGCCAATTAATCGTACTCCGTCGCACGCTCTTTTTACCCTGTCCTATCCCTTATGTCGCAGTTAGGCGCCGCGTGACAGCATCGATCGAGGTGCGCTCCGAGAGCGCAAAACATTTCGTCGATGCGGAACGAAAATTGGCTGCTCTGAGTGAAAATCGCGGATGTGGTAATATTCGGAACAGTGAACGCGTGGCACAAAAAACACGCTTTGGGTAGTGTGTAGTATTGAGTGAGCAGTGGATTTAGCCGATTTCACTCGATTTTCGGTAACGCGATTATTTTCTTTTTATTTTTTTATTTTATTCAATCTAGTCATACAGGTAAACCCAATTCCGTACAATGAGATAGGCAAAACATAACATAAAGAATAACGTAATAATAGGTATTAAAGAATATATCGAAAAATGTCGTATATCTCGTAAAGTATTGTCTTCGAGATGAACCTACCCTAATACGTAAAATACTGAGAAGAATCGATATATGTTAAATAAAGTAGAACTGCATTTAAAATGAAAGTGCAGTTGCGCCGAGAAGGTGCATTGGTGCATGCGCAACAAAAGTCAGTCAAAAGTCAGACATAAGTCGGAAAATAGTCGGAAAAAATTCAGAAAAAAGTTGGAAAATAGTCGGAAAATAGTCGGAAAATAGTTGAAAAATAGTCCAAAAAATGTCGGAAAAAAGTAGGAAAATAGTCGAAAAATAGTCTTTTTTCCAACTTTTTTCCGACATTTTTTCGACTATTTTCCGACTTTTTTCCGATATTTTTTGGACTATTTTTCAACTATTTTCCGACTTTTTTCCGACTTTTTTCCGACATTTTTTCGACTATTTTTCGACTACTTTCCGACTTATGTGTGACTTTTGGCTGACTTTTGACTGACTTTTATACTTGGATTTCTCGTTCACGTGCTCAGACAGGCGCGGATCGGTCCGAGCAAGCTACACCGATTCTCCAACATTAGAATAAATCTCCAACACACTGAATTTTTTCTCGTACGGCGGCGAACCGATCGCTCGATGAGTGCATCGTGAAACCATTGAATCGGATTGCCTCGGCTTGCTCACGCGCCTCTGATGACGTCATGCTCAGGCTGCCTCGTACGCGTTCGTGCTCTGATGTAGACGCACCTTTAGCCGGCCGCAAAACGTGTGCACGCTCCTTTGTGCGCGCCGGCCGCACTAATACCACACACGACCGCGACGTTAGAAGCTGTAATTCTCGTAAGATTTTAATGCCGCTAATTAACGCGCGCGCTCACAAGATTGAGCGCGGAAAATACGAAAGAGATATCTCGTCATGCATGCACTTTGCGAGTGCTTTTTGCCGGGAGGGGGTGGCGGCCGGAGAACGACGGGACGCCATTAGCGTCATGCTACGCCGGCGTTCGTAGTCTGTGCAACGCGTTTAATGCCGATCAACCTTAACGGACTTCATTACCGCCCCGAGTCGCACGCGTCCCTCCCTTTTTCCCCAATGCACTTGTCAGCAGCGATCGAGCGCGGATCGAACTGTCGGAAGCTGGGCTGTACGCGCCGCTCGCGTCCCGACGCCCACAAAGCGGCGTCGACGTTAATTAATGCTCGACGTCTCGTTTCCCTACGGACGCGCGCGTCTTTTAAGACGGAATTTGTATGGCGATTGTTGAGGGACCTTTCCGCGTGCGGAGTCCATTGTGGGGGCGCGTTCTGGATGGAAAGGAGGTAACGGTGTGTGGACGTGAATGATATTGTGCCTTTGACTGGGCTCTTTGGCGCGCGCGAGAAAGACGTTGGGTTTCGAAGGACGGACGTTTTATGTTGTGGATCGGGAATGGGATCTTGGGATGTGCCCTTTGCCGCTGACGCGCTGGATCGTGGAAGTGGAACGTTCCATGGTGATTGGGGATGTTCGATTCCGATTTGATTTGTTAATAAATCGATTTTTCGAAGAATCGATTCTTCTTTCCAAAATCTCGACTTTTTTGTTTGGTTTTTTTTTCGAGAGAGAATCTGCAGCATTTATTAAGAGTGTCACGCAGCCCTAAAATGTAACATAAGAACTCATTATTAAGTACGTTGGAAAAGTGAATAGTACAATAACGAATTCAAAGGTTCGCTATGAATAAACATACGATAGGGGTTGAACTTATCAAATATTTCATGCCGACACTCCCCTCTTCTGCCTTCGCAAGAATCGAGTACTCTCATAACGAACTCGACACACCGCTTTCATACTACTGTTATTACCACAGATATCACTTAACTCTCATAAAAAATGCAGCCTAAGAAACGCATTCTCGGGTACGTCCGAAAACGTGTACCCCAGCCGCACCAGCGAATTCCAATGTCGACTCTGAAGAAACCTCCTACGATAGGAGTCTAACTTAATAAATATTTCATGCCGCCACGCCCTTCATCCGCTTCCTTAAAAAAAAACCGAGTATATTCTCAAAACCAACTCGACACGTCTCTCTTTCATACCACCATCATTAACACAGACATCACTTTGACTGCCATACCAAAACACATTCTTCCGTATGGCTCCCGCGTCAGCGGATGCCAATGTCCACCATAAAGAAAAAGCAGAAAAAAAACACAGCGTAGACGCACGATAGGGGGTTGGACTTGATAAATATTTCATGCCGCGCCGCGCCCATCCGACTCCCTTTCCCGATACGGCACTGTTGTCTAGAACAGCCGGCACATCGTGTACGAATCGTACGTGCGGCAGAATATACGCGTCCGAGGCACGCAAGCTCACCCGCCACCGGCAACGAGCCGTACCACCAACCACCACCGGTAACGCCATCGGAAGAATACGGCATAGTACAGTGGCTCGACGACCACCATCGTCGTCGTCGTCCCATGCACGACTCCTCTCGCCTATCGTTTAGGGGGTGGTGTGCACGGGGCCCGAGGGAGGAGAGTGGAGTGCAGGTACCGATCAAAAGGACATCGCGTGTCGCTCGATCGTTCCCTTCCATTCGCGTTCAACCTTTCTCTCTCTCTCTCTCATTATCCGTATCTACCGTTTTTTCCCTCCCTCTCGTTATTCGCATTTCAATTAACCTTGTTGCCACCGACCCTTTCGTGCGCCACTGCGGACGATGCTCCTAAAGCAGCCGGTGGACTTCTGTAGGTTCTTAATCCCAACTGGTGGCGCATTAATTGGGTCTCGCTACCGTGTTTGAAGATGATTCGATTCGCGCGCCGATCACTTGTAATCGGACGCTTCAATTCAATGTTTCACTGTATTAATTACGGCATTTTGACGTTTTGTTAAGGATTTGTTTCTAGATCAACTAGATAACTAGATTAAATGAAATATGAATACATAAATAAAACAATATGTATGGTATGTATGGTGCACGGAAGCCGTGGAGCATATTTTGCTCTTGACTAATTCGACAAATTCGTCAACCCTCACCTTCGATACCGATCGCCATCGTACTAATTATACATATTAAAATGCGATGAAGCATTAGGCGTGAGAAAGAGCAGTGCGGGGTTAATCGAGGTTAATGATTTCACGTTTGCCAGGGTGTGTAACCGATCAAGAACGTCGCGTGTCACGGTTTCATTAGACGACCCCGCCCTGCAGCATTATTCTACCTTTTTCCCTCTCTCTCTTTTTTTAATACTAGCCTTATTCAATTAACCCCGCGGTCATTCGCCTCCTGTTTCTACCCCTTCGCGGTCATTGTACAGAGACGCGCCCTTTTTCTGACAGCCCCCCCCCGTTTCCATCTGCTCATTTTTCTGCCACCGAACGAACTATTCCGCGAACGACGTGCCACGGCTCGAGGGTGAGGAAATGGTGTGTGTGACAAAGAAAAGGACCGTCGGTCCGGCCGGCCACTAGAGTTCTCATCCCTTTGCGCCGCAACTTTTTTCGTACCCTCGTCCACGGGTGCATCGAACGGTAAATTTATTTCGCGCCGGTACGCAGGAGGGTGCGCGAAAAGTGTCGGCCAGTCTCAAGGCGCGCCGATTTACGTTGTTTATTTCATTTGTTTCATCTAGTTGTACATGTAAAACCCATTCTGTACAATATTATAGGCAAAATATAATCGAATACTGGAATGTAATTCGAAAATAATTTGAATACAACTCGAGTATAATTCGAATACTGGAATATAATTCGAATATAATTTGAATACTCGAATATAATTTGAATACTCGAATATAATTCGAATATTTGAGCATAATTCGAATACTCGAATACTATCCGAATATTGTTCAGTACTCGACCACTCGAAAAGCGAAGGGTTCGAATATTGTTCACGATAATATACGACAAGAAAGAAAGAAGAGAGTAATGGCAATGACGCGTGGGCGCCGGCGGCGGAGTCGATAAAAATCAATCGACCCGTCTCGATTTGTATCCCACTCGGGCCATTTCGCGGCCGCCCGACGCTCCCGGCCGCCGGAAATGGGCGAAAAAAATAGGAGTGTCACAGGTGGACGTTCCGTGCGCGGCAATCGGCCGGATAGAACCTCCGCATGCGTCTTCGACGGCATGATCGGTGTGCTCCACTTCTATGTTATGAGCATTTAGCGCGAGGCGGCAATCAGCGAAGAGTGCTGCGAAAGTTGGAGCGGTGCGAGACGTTTGAAAAATGTCGCTCCCGGAACTGCTTCGCGCGGGGTGATTCGTGTGGATATTTATTTCATTTGAGTGCCTACGCAGGAAGGTTTTCACAAGAAGTAGATTTGACATGATTTACGTTATTCGCAATATTTTTTTTAAATTCTTAGTCTATTTCTCCACTTTTTGTTAGATGTTACTGTAATTGTTGTACTTGTATTTTATTCTATGTTCTGTTTCTTATGTTATTTTATTTTTTTATTATTATTATTAGTTATTCGTTTAGTATTTCGTCTATACTATGTAATAATCTTATTACCTAATGCGTGTTATCCCGTGAATGCGTAAATAAATAAGTTCTGTCAAGTTTTGAATGAAAGTCAATATGTTTGAAGCAATGAATACATAAAACAGACAAATTTTATTTAGTTGTTGAGAAGACCTGTTGATACTAATTATTTGGACGTAGTCTAATATTTTTATAATGTACCTATACAGCTGCTTATGCCCACACGATTAAATGGATAAATATACGTATAAACAAGAAAAATGCTGGAAAATAGTCGATCAGCAGGATGTTTCCGTTCGGTGTGAGTGTTCAGCGAATCCTTTCGTTGGCAGAGCTGTAACTTTAAGGGAGTATGCAAAGCAGCAGGCGCGTTGCGTCTCGCGACGACGCTGACGCGAACTTAAATATTAATCTCGCCAACTCCCCAGCACGAAGAGCGAAACGTCAGATTACGCTTTGCGGATAGGGAGACGAGAAGAAGAGCGGAAGTGCATGGTTTGAAAGGAGTGCGCCGGCCGAATCGGGTAGATTCCTACTGCGGATATAAGGTTTCCAGTCGAAAAGCTCCTGAAATGTCAGGTTAAAACTTCTGCAGAGTTGAACGCGCTCATCGTAGCCGATTACGTTCTAAGACAATTTCATGTCGGAATGGCGCCGGTTTTGCATGGAAGAATCCTCGAGCTGACGTGGAGAGTGTATGAGTACGTGACGGTGCATGGTGTATGATAGTAAATAGTACGTATTGCTGAACATGATGCGTAACATTCTATGAGACAAAATTAGGCATTATTGCAGGCAAAATAGGCATAGTATGCACAATGTTATATAAACAATGTCCCAGCTGTGATGATATACGGTACCTAATTCCGCGTACTCGCTACCATTTCAGGGCACAAAGTATAGATAACGTTTAGGCTACGCGACGGAACATGATCCATTCAAATCTGCGTTTCCTTATTTCGAGAAGATTGATCTGAGCAAGACGACGAGTCGAGCGATACATCTGTCAACAGTCTCGGGAAGAACGTCGCGACGCCCGTCGTCGGTCTCGGAAGACGGACCGCGGTGGGCTCTTTGATTATTCCCGTGTAATTTAGCGTGAAAACGATGTCCTGAAATATTAGCGCACTCGGCCGACCGCCAACGCCACTGGCGAATGTCCCTGGAGAGGCATGCCGACGACACCGTCGAGACGCCGACGACACGGAATGGCTTCTGCTTCACAAAGTCAACCATTGTTTTTCGCCGCCGACACTGTCTCGTCCCGTTTTTTTCACTTCACGGCACGATCTAACGAAAATACTCGTCAGTGGTTCTACTCTGGCCCACTCATCGTGCATCAGTTCTTACCAAAGTGTTCTGTCAAATAATAATTTTCATTAGCGATCGCTCATGATTGAAGTCGCCGTGATTCGAAGTTAAGAAAAGAAACACAAAATTAATTTCTTCGATACTACGATACTATGCGCAAATTGTTCACGGCGCAATAATCGAACGATCTTCGCACAATTTCATTTGCTCATCCGATCGAGATCACTTCTAACGCCACAAAGCGGTCGATCGCCTGCGGATTACGTCCCGCTTCGAGCCGCGTGCGGCATGATAAGGAGTCCGCGGCAGGACAAGCGTCGCGCCGCGATTTACGAGACCGATCCGACCGCTACTTTACGCCGAGCGGCACGAAGAGGCCGTCTCGTCCGTCAGACTTAGCGAGTTACAGAAATTTCCGTCTTAGCCCTCCGTGTGCCGCGGCAGCGATAATGGCCGCCCTCTCCGGGCCCTAATCGCAGTAAAAACCCACTCGTCGTTATCTGGCCAACCTCTCTTCCACGAGCATTCCGCCGGTAAGTGCGCTCGTTGGCTCGATCGATCGATTTCGATGAGCGCGCTTTTTCGCGGACCGCGAGATTACGCTGGCGCAAACCAGATGTCTTACTCCTGCTTGGTTTTTTTTCCCCCCTTTTTTCGTCGAAGGTGGGACCAGCTTTATGGGAGATTTCTGGCGCCGCGAGATCGGGCCGCATAAATTTCGCGAGCGACGGAAACGTTATATCTTTCTCTTCTCTCACCTGTTGCCAGCGCACATCGCCGTATTGTTGCAGTTATTACACTTTTCCGGGGATTTATGAGCGCGGAATTAATCGTCCGCCGCGTTTCGAGATGTCCCGATTTTGAAGTATCGACCAGAGTGAATTGCCGGCAGTCGAAGTTTTAAGTCTTAGTACTCCGTAGGAGGATTGCCGTGTTTTATGTGCATAGTGGAATTTGATGACGTGATTGGTGGAAATTAGTCCGACGGAATCTGAGTGTTACTTAAAAGGTACTGGAATCCGTTTTTACTGTACGAACGTCCACGAAAACTTCATTATATGCTATTCTAAGTAGAGAAACAGGACGCTAAGCAGACATTACACATACTCAACAACGTTACATTCGCTACTGTACCGTAGCTCTATTAATTATATATATCTACTGCACCCAGTGACGTTAATCAACACACAACTATACAACATCCCCATTCATACCATCAATTCTAACAGTTCCTCAAAACGTCTTACATGCCATTTTCTCCGTACATCATCATCGACGCGAGAATGCATATCATAACCACGAGCCTTTGAACATAGGCGAACAATACTCCAGCCGTCACTGCAGAAGAGAAGCAAGTACGATCGATGAGCCGCGTCTGATTCTCGACACTCGATACGTTTCTCCGCATTGTTGCGCGAGGAGCGTTTTTCGACCGCTCAGGGAAGGGTCTCCCATTCCGTGATCTCCAGTTTCGCAGCTCGACACGCTGCTTGTTTCGGGGTAAAGACTCGCGATTTCGAAGTCGAGCCCCGTAAGCTGCAGCACTCGTCTCCAACAGGAAATACGCGAGCGCTCCTCTCGCTGTTAAGGAGCCTTAAGCTCTACTTGCTCCTGTTTCGCCGTTCTCCTTTCTCGAATACACGCGCACACACTCGCATACGTCCACAAATACGCAGCCGATTTGCCGCTATGTCACACGTGCGCCGACTATATTCGATCGCCTCGTCGAGGGCGCCGCTCGTTTTCGAGTGACGTCGTACAGGAGAACGCGGCTGTAAAGTGGCTTTTGCCCGTCTCGAAATCGTGCCTAATAACCGATATTACCCACGAAACGATCATCACCCGCACCTGCCACTCGTTTCAGTTTAATCGGCGCAATTGATCGTCGTGCAGCGCGTGCCGCCGTCTATTATTTCGCTTTACGCCCAAAGTTGCGTGGCCAATTTCAGCGAGCTTCGGTCGGGAGACTGCGGAAAGCCGTTCCAAACGTACTACGCACTGCCGAACTCGAATAATCGCGTGCGCCAGCCAGCGGGGCTGGCGACCACATTATCGCTATCTGATTCGATTTCTGGAGAATGGAAGATTCAAGGATGACGAGTAGTGCAGAGCCGAGAGGCTTAATGTGCCTTTCCAGCGGCGGAGGCTGTCAATCATCGGGACTTTGAATTATCGCGGAAAATGCGAGTCCACTCGTCATTCCTCTGGCATTAATTTCCTTCGCGCGGAAGTACCTTTATATCCGGCCTCTACCTCCCGCTGAACATTTTCCTTTCTTCCATTCAGCGCTCTTTTTCGACGATCATCCGCCTCGAAGCAACGTGTGGGTTAACTTGAATCGGGGGCTTAAAGGGAGGCACGGAGTACTGATATTTTCTCGCTTTTGTGCTTGAAATATGAAACCACTGGTATATCAGTACGTATTTGTCAGCAATTGTTGCGATTTTTCTGTTTGGCTAGATGTTTAGATATTGCCAATTATCCTGACTGCGTTATGAATTCAGTGTGTGGAAAAGTGCATGAAATGCAGCATTTTATGCGGTATACTCATACATTAGAAAGTAGCAGGGATATCGTAAGCCAATGAAAATTGGAAGATTATCGGTAATTATTTCATTTTCAGTGATACATCGGTTACGGTCTGGCTTCGTTCACAGCACCGGTTCAAGTCCCTGACTCCGAATAATTCACGACTGTAAATACGCAGAAGGAAGTGTGCGAAAGCTTGGGGGGCTGAGCACAGGGGTGAAAAAATATTCCAGCGGACGCGCATCATCGAGGCGTGATAATTAATAGCCACGGCCAAATTGCCGGGCCAATGACGCGGACAGCAATTATTACACCCCTTTCCCTTTTCATGCCCCCCAGTCACGACGATTTATCATTCGCCAGCGCATATCGAAGCATAAACGGGTCGTCGTTAATCTCCACTCAACGTTCCGCGCGAAAAAGAAACGGAAGACTCGCTTTACAACGTTAATACCACAATTCTCTACCAAGCCCTCGTATCGCTCCTCGACCCTTTCGAAACTTCACGGACTTCAGACTCTCGAAACTATCCTCCAAACGGCAAAAATGATTTTGATCTTTCTGTCCAAGATCACGCTCGGAATCCGAAGATCGCAGTTAACGTTTGAAAACAGACATGATCGCCAGTCGTCCCCTTCCTGACTTACGTCTCACATAGAACTTGCCTTACCGTTCCAAATCTGGACTCTAAAACAACAACGTTCTTTGTTCTCCCTAAGCATTGCCACCACAGAGTACAGTCTCTCGCGAAAAGGACGGAATCGAACGTCTCCGACGTCATACATATACGTACATATCCAGCATAAAAATTTTATTCCTCGCAAGACGGAGGATTCCGAATGCCAGATAGCCGCGTCTTGCCATAGTCGAGACACGGGACGTCGGAATTGATATTAGTTTCCCGGGTAACGGACGTTGGACCGTTCGATCCTCTTTCCGCCTCCCCCCACTCCCCCCTCTCCACGTGCATTCCGAGACAATTTCTGGCCCCCACCGCGACGAACGTGCGCGCGGGAGAGATTTCATTTCGTGGGCGAAATTACATGTCTCGGGTGGACGGGTACGTCTGGATATCTGGAAGTTTCCACTCGGCGGGATCTAACCGGCCATTCATTTTCCGCGGCGCACTTGCGTGTCGCGTCAGTCCGTCCCGCTCTGACTAGGAATTATCGTGCGCGCCCGCGAAAGAGTCCACCTTTGTCGGCCGGCCAAAGTCGCCGGGACGAGTGATAGCCAGCGGGGCTGTTTTCGTTGCCGATATGCTCCGGGAAGATTTTGAACGCTGGGACTGTTTTGTCCAGGCCCGAGAGTCAGGCGAAATTTCAGGAAACGAATTTTTGTTTCTTCGGATTTATGGACCGACGCCTTTTAATACACAAGGAAAAAAATGTATATTTATACAAAAAGAATTGTAAGATACAGATACAGTGACAACAGCGCATAGTATACTAAACAAGCAAGTAGCGTCAATAATGACAGTACCGGTATTCCAACATGACGAACAAAAGTAGGAACGTCGTTTGAACGCAACAAGCTTTAATGCGTGCATTCAATATCGGCAGCCGACCTTGTCGCGTGTCTTGACGGAACAATTTATGCCTCGCGCAACGACGCAGAGCCTCGCATCTTTTTTCGTCGGACACCGATGGTCCCGCGGGAGAACGCGAGGGCGTCATAATAAAATTCCATATTACGCGCGGAATATGAATTTTCCTTCGAGACAGATAACGCTGTCTCGAATAACGGATGATTAACTCTCTCTCCGGGCCACGATAAAGCACGCTTTACAGCCCGGCGTAAACTGAAATATGAAAGTCGGGGGCTGTCGATGGCGGGCGACGACGATGAAATTTAGCGCGTACTTAGCGTTCGCACTCCCCGTTAATCGCGAGGGCCGACAATTGATTAAGCGAGCGTAAAGATTGAAAAATGATACCATTAACGTTAACACCGCTCCCCGTCGCCCGGGCTACCCATGTCGCGTGACCATTTTCAATTCCCTACCACTTTCGGAGCGCCGAGATAGGGGCGCGTCCATTAAACTACCCAAACACGTTTTTTCCCCCCATTAACCCCCCTTGCCGTTCAAATTATTTCCTATTTCGTGCCCATTCATTCGCCTCTCTCCACACCGTTATACAATTTTCGACCAACACCGACGCGCACTCATGGTACGACATTTTTAACAGACTTCAAAAAAAGGACGAGATCCTCTATTCGACATGTATATTTAATTTGTTTTTTAACATTCGCCACACCTGATGTCGGACAGAAATCCACCACAGTCTCAATATCTTTGTTTCCACTTCTTTCTCGAATTCGACTCGACATACGAAAGGACGAAGTTCGGCGAACAATTTTCGGCCGTCAGACAAAGTAAGAGAGAACGAGTCGTGGTATCGGCACACCCTGTACATACCGTGTATCCACACCCTGCGAGTTTCTTGCCGCTTCCCCAGGGCTCTCTCGGACGGCCTGGCGAATATGGGGGGTGCGAAAGAATATCGTCGTGGGGCGAAAGAGAGAGAGAGAGCGCCGCAATGCAGGCAAGGGCGTTGTCAGGGGCGACCCTAAGGCCTCATTCGCACCGAACGAGCCGCGATCCGCCACGACATAATACGTGTTGTTCGTGTAAGCTCCTCCGTGCGAGGCGTAAAAAGTATCGACGACTCGCGCCGCTATTTTCCCCGCGGACCGCGAGAGAAACTTTACAATTGCGGAACGTCCGCGGCGCTGTGCGCCAGACGATAATCCGATAATCGTATTGTCTTCGCGATATGCCCGGCGGAGGCTCGAGGCGATGGCTTTGAAAAATCCGGGGCGATACTTGTGCAGAAAGTATCGTCCGCGTAGACCACAGTTATGGCGAACCCTTTAAGGGAGATAAGCACTGTGACAGTCGACGAAATCGCTTCTCTAAATTCGACTTCAGACGGTCTTAAGTCTTAAGATCTGACTATGAATGTCGCCCTGTGAGTATGTCTGGTCTAGGACGTTGAGTGTTCGCGTTTGCAAAGAAATCGGTGTGCCGAGAAAAGCAAGCTATCACGAGTACAGATACCGCGAGGCAAAGGACCGACTGATGGCCTGAGACTTCCGACGACAAACCCCTTCAGGGCATTCGCACATTATTCCTCGACGTCTCGATCTCCCCCCAACAAGATCTGGATCCATTCGAATAATTTAATATTTGAATATGGTATCCAAACTACCAATTTGGTATCGGACACTACGAGTACCAATCAGTAAGCAATATTCAAATTATTCAGTATTCGAGTATTGAACGATATTTGGATAGTATTCAAGTACTGAACAGTAATTGGATAGTATTTGAGTATTCGAATTATATTTCATGACTATTCGAATACATAAACTGATCGAATATTCGGATACCGGATAATTCGGCGAATAGTTCTAGTCCTACTCCCAACCCACGTTCGCGCGGCTCCGCTTTCGAGAATTTTCCGACGAGCAGCCATTACGGAAGTCTGCTGCGGGGGTCGCCAATTAACGAAACAGCGTGTAACAACAAGTCTGCGCGAAGGCAGCCTCGCTGCGCGGCGAAGTGCATTGTTAAAACAAGCCGCCGCCCCATTGTGCGGATCGGAACAAAAGGCTCGCGTGCCGATCGGTGCAACATTATTAAAAGCTCCGATACTTTTCTGGAAGCACGGAACCAACGCGTCAGCGATCGCACCCTGTCGTAAGGTGCGCTTAATTCGCTACCCTACTGGGGATGCTCGATTCTGTTGATAGAATCGAATCATGAGAATCGGCTCTCTGAAAAAATCGATAGGAAAGAATCGAGTTGAAGTGTAAGAACAATGAACGCCGCAAATTCCATTTATTTATTCATCCCACTCACGGGATCGACCCATTAGGTAATTAGGTGATTACATAGAATGAGACGAAATAACAAACAGAGCAATAATAACAATAAAAAAGTACGAAATACAATAACGAAAAACAGGAAAAAAACACAATAAGAAGAACATAACTTAAAGTAGAATAATTCTATTAAGAAATCCAAATAAAAGCATTGATCTCAGAAGAATCCGTTTTTTGGGGCAAAAAATTGAGTTCAAGATTTACCAACGTTGCAAATTCTTTGAAAAGACCCAACGAAAAGAATCGATTTTTCGAAGAATCGAAGATCTCCATCCCCTTCCCCCAGCCCTCCTCTCGGCCGCGGGTAGAACCGACGCTCGGCAATTAGGCGACGAGTGCGTCGTTGATTAATTTCCGTCGCTACGGGCACCGTACTTTCGACCGGCAATCCGATCGAACGCGCGGCGGGTCATTGCTGGCCTCCGTCGAAATTATCGGGCAGCGAATCAGCCCCCGTTAGAGCACCACTCTGTATTTACTCGTCCCGTTAACGCCAAATTAGCATGTAGGACGCGCATAGGCGTGCCACGTAAAATAGAGACGAATTAACCTGATTACCATAAATCGATGCATCCGGACTTTCCAGCGGACGGTGACGCTGATGATGCGGCCCGCTGCACAATGCACGATGATGTCTTGTCCCCGGACTGCCAGCCACTCAGCCACCGCGTCATCGGGCCGCCGCGTGATCGGGGTTAGAATTTGATGATTAGACGCCGCTCCCGCGCGGATTGGAAAACGCTCGTTTTGACTAATGTGCAAAACTAATTACGTCTAATGTGTCGTAGAGCGACGGGGGATTTAACGATGATGTCATTAAGCCACTGCTTTTGTGGTATTGTGCAAATATTATGTGTACGACAGTACCAGCGGTAATCATAACAGAAAATAGTTAAGTGTATTAAAAATGGGTTGGTAGCAAACGGTATGAGTGTGTCTTCTATGTTCATACCGAAGTATTCGAGTACTGAACAATATTCGAATACTTCGGGTATTCGTTTACTGAACAATATTCGGATAATATTCGAGTATTCGAATTATATTGGATGATTACTCGAATACGTGAACTGATCGAATATTCTTACTCCACACCGTCGACACATATATACAGGCAGCCTTTTTCACAATCTCATGTAATACTCCGACCGTGGCCACCGTTAAAACGTTGAGCTGCTGTGCTTTCCTCTCGCGCAGCGCTCAATTTTTTCCCCATCCCCAGTCTCGGCGAAACTTGCGGCTCAATTAAAACTTCTTAAAAGTCGAGTACAAAATCAATTTGCCGCCGCCCTCTCTCTCTCTTTCTCTCTCTCGTCATTAAACTAACGAGATTCATCGATCTTCGTTTCAGGTCGACTTGAAGCCGTTGCGAGAGGCAACGATCGCCGTGCCGACGCCGAAAATCACGGAGAAACGGAAAGCCGAGGAAGCGGACGCTAGCAAAGACTTGAAGAAGGTAAATATGTCCGATCTGTTACGCGCATCCAGCTTCGATCCCTTTTATCTTCGCGTTCCAGTCTTTGACGCCTTTTACCGTCGCACTCTGTCGACGGACTTCCAAACAGGCTCCGTGTGTTTGCACGCGGTTAAGGTATTCGTTTATTTGTTATTCTTGATATATTTATTTAGTACACGGGACAAACTCTTTGGCGTATGTTGAACAAACGTTCGAGTGTATAAAGTCGGTCAAATCGCAGTAAATGACATTTTTATCATATTTTTGCTTATAGAATATGTCGGTGAAGTTTGGCAGGAAAAACTGGGACATCCTATATATATATATTTTTTTTTGTTCGGGTCCATGCTCGTTAATAAAGAAATAATAATAGTCATACCATCCAAGCACCATCAGTTCCCACTTATTCGCACGGACGTCGATAATTTGAACCGAGCACTGTGAATCGATGACTGACGCGTCGTCTTTCACAGAGCTGACTCGAAGTGCATAAATTCATGATGCGTCCATTCTCGCCGGCTCCGTTCGCGGAACCGTTTAGATGATAAGGCCAGCAAAGAGAGGAAGAGCGTAAATATATATTTACGACGAGGCGTGTTCGGGCACAGGAATCGAGCGCGACCGACGGAGACGCTGGTCGACCGACAGGCTGACACCATTCAGGCGGGAACAGATGAAGCGCGAGACGTCGGTTCGCCGGCGTGTGTATTTCGGTCGCTCTCGTCGATATTTGACGTGGCTCACGCCGACGCCATCATCGCCACGAGGCCCGTCCTCATTAATCTGCTCCGCTGTCGTCATTAACGAAATAAGCGCGCGGGCGAGAACCGCGATACGCCCATTGACGCGCGTTGCCCGTCCGATATTTCCAAGTGCCAACGTCTGCCTCTCTCTCTTTCTCATTCCGTCGTTTGCTTCTTCTCGCTTTGCGTCAGTGGAATTTATGCGCGCCGATGCGTTTCACTGGGACCAACCCTATTATCAATTTCGGGCGCGAAGATTGATTGTGAAATTGTAGCGAGTTTAAGCTTGAGTCGGATAAACGAATCGTTTCGGTGACGGCATCGGAGTGAACTTTGCTGCTCGGTGTGACTGCGTTGAATTAGAACTTGGGGTGTCGTCAATTACGCGGGGAGAATTGGTTGTGAACATGTAGCACGTTAGAGGTAAATATATGAATCGTTTCGGCGAGAATGTTAGAATGAATTTTGTTCCCATTCAGTCTGCGTTGAATTAGAGCTGGTGGAACATAGTGGTCGATTGCATGCGCTGAGTCAAATCACGAAATGTTTCAATGAGTGTGTTACAAGGAATTTTATTTTCCATTTGCTACGACGATACCGTGTTTCATTAGAATCAAACTAGATTGTGAATGTACATAAATTTACTCACAAAGCGCTATATACGAGTCCGAACACACTGTATTGACTACGCTGCAAAATTGGTTGCAACTTGAGACTATTCGTCGAATTATCCGGTATCCGAATATTCGAATAGTCGTTAAATCTAATTGAAATACTCAAATACAATCCTAATATTAATCAGTACTCGAATACTCGAATACCGAAGGGTTCGAATATTGTTCAGTACTCGAATATTCGAATACCGAAGGGTTCGAGTATTGGTCAGTACTCGAATACTCGAATACCGAAGGGTTCGAGTATTGGTCAGTACTCGAATACTCGAGTACCAAATATTCGAATAGTCCCAAACCCCAGTTGCGACTCCGTGCGCATTGGATACTTGCGTCGAATCGAACGTTGAACAAAGCCCCTTTATCCTTCACGGACACCCATAATCCTCCCCTCAGGCCGTCCCTCCTCTTTTTGCATTGCTCGAAATGAAGTCACGCTTCGGAGACTGAACATTCCCCGAGGATCAGTTTGCGGCCCTAGTTAAGATCTCGCTCCGCGGATTCTTAAGTCCGTGGACCGACCCATATGAACCCCCGTTAATCCTCTGAATCAGCGTGTACCCACTCCGTGCTTCCTTCCACTCGAACGCGAACAAATGTTGCCACGCTTCGAGCGCGTATTACACTTGTATCGTGCCTCAAACAATAAACTCGTATTTACTCGCGTTAATTGGCGTTAATTTAAATAAATTACGGCGCCCGCAATCCGGACGATAATTCGGGCGCAAAAAGAGCCGGCGAATTGGGATGACGCAAAATGGCCGGGTCACATTATCGTCCGCTACTCGTCATTGTTGTCGCTGCCCATTGATCCCCGTTAATCCAGGACACTCGTGTCATTAACGAGATAAACGAGAGACCGGCGAGCGTAGGCGGTGGCTCACGTTATCCTTTGAAACGCGAACGACACGTTATCGTCTCTCATAGTCCAGTGGGTTAAAGATTTTTCGCGAAATGTGGTACGGTGAGTCGTATCCAGCCTCGCGGGTATAAATCTAAGAACACGTTGGCACCGAGATTTTCATGTGGCCAGCGAATTTAATTTTTCTTCAAGTGAACATTACTGCTACCTTGCTTGTAATATTAATTCAACTATTTCGCAGACAAGTCAATCAAAAATAATTTATCTTTAAAACGATGACTCACAATTTCATTCAAACATAATTTGATCTATCAGTTTCTTTATTGATCATTCATTTGGGCCGTGATTCAAATACATGATTTTGCTTGCGTCGTACACAGCAGACATTGCGATCATATTAGAAATCGTCCCAAAGCACGTAACACGATACACTGACGCCTTTCGCAAGCTGCTAACGCCACACTCACTGCGCATAAAGACGTCGAGACGTTTCACGAGAATCCTTGGACGTCGTCGCGAACAGCCTAAAATGGCGACGACGTCCTCGGCGTCTTCGCTTACAACTTACAACGGACATTAACACTCCATTATGCTCGTGACGTTCCTTACGCAACGATGCCGCTTTGCCGAACGCGCCGACGACTCGCTTAACGCACCGTGTCGCCACGAATATTTTCCGCTTCGGGCCGTAAAACTTTCCTCCCCCGCCGACTGCGCCCGCCGTTTACATTTATTTCGGCCCCCGGGCAATTTAGATGCAAATGCATTTTGTCGCGCGCAGTCAACCTGTTTACGACCTAATACTTAATATTTAAGCGTTCCCGCTCTCGCTCGTCCGCCCGCTTCTTTAGATTAGTTTAGTTTTCGGGGCCGCTGGAAAAAGTTTGATAAAAGGCGCGGCGCGCAACAAACGTTAACTAGGGGGCCGCGTCAGGCCACGATGTTAACGCGGCGAATGAAAGACTGTACTTCGGGACGGCGAGCAGTTTTCTAAGTAGTTACGCCGGGGCCGACCTTTGGTTGGGTCCGACTACCGACTGTCGCACGGCTTTACGCTCGTACCGCACTCGGCGGCTGCTGGGAATTAAAAGGCGCTTATCGCTGGAGATCGCGCGGAATGGTGAGGAATTTATTATTGCTCCCGTTACTGCTGGCGCGTAAACGCGTGTTACCGTGTTTCTTTCTTTTTCATTTATTTGGATGAAAAGCTTGCTTTGCGCAGAGATGCTGTAATCAGATTCATGAGGTAGTGAACAAGGTTGGTTTGGCGACGCTATTTTTCACATTGGAGTTGTGTAGAGTACAGAGTAACACAGACACATCGGCGTGCAAAAAATGTTGCGCTCTTCATCGTGCGCCACTCGTCCCACATTGATCTCGTACCCAGCAATAATAAATATTCGTTTCGATTCCTCTGCTGTTCTCTCATGCTTTAAACGATTCCACGCCGTTTTCAGTGTGCGCAGTAGCGACTCTGACGGACAACGTCGCGACGTCTGACGGGTCCGTGAAAACCTCGATATTTGCCTCGAACGACCGTGCAAACATTCGTGGTGCAACGATAACCGCTGCACAAATTGCCGATTTAAAAAAAAAGGTCCGTGCCGACGATTCTTCGGGCATTCGCTCGATTCGAAGTTTTTCGGAAAAACTGTCGGGAAGAAGTTCTCCACAATAATTTCCTTCGCGACAAAATTCTCCATAATAATTTGCGACCCGACAAAATTCCGCGCAATAATTCGCTGCCCAACAAAATTCTTCACAAAATAATACGCTGCCCAGAAGGTCCTCAACAATTTGCTGGTAACGAAAAATCTGTCCGCCGAAATTTCAATTTCGTTCATTCGCGTCACTCTTCGACCGTCCGTTCAGAACTTATCCGTCGACATCGAACTGCGCTTTTCACGCTCCGCGAAAGCTGAAATTTATTTTTCCACGCTCCTCCCCGTCATTATCTCGCGAATCGCGCTCATTGTTCTGGTCGTGGGCAACTGGGGTGCGGGGGTTGGCGCCGCGTTATCTCCGGTTATTTTCCATCTCGCGCCGGACGCAGAGAGAGAGACAGAGAGCCGGGAACGTTCAGCGTCCAGATTCTGAATCGGGCGGAAGCTCTATCGGCGTCGCACAGCAACAGGCGGCCAACAAGCCGGCAGTTTTCACGGCGACGGGCGTCGGGCCACTGGTGTCGGTGAACGTAAGCGTCGCGACGCCTGCTGTTCTACGGGGTGCCGTCGAAATTGTTGCCTCCCTTTCCGCTTGCTTTCTTCGTCCGTGTCCCGCCTCTTTCAGCGGGACTCCCCGCGACGAACGCTGTTCATTCTTTTCAACTGTCTGTACCACGACCATCTCGTAGTATAAGACGTTTAAATACTGTCTTTTAATAATGACGCTAACGATAACAGAAGCGTCAGCGTTGGAAAGCACTAAAAAACGCTTGTTTTTACCACTTACATCAAATCTTTATATATTTTACGTTGTTTCTCATGCCTCCCTTACCTACCTAGATTTTTACATATTTTCAATAAATAAATAAATAAATAACGAAAATAACCAGAAAATAATGGTAGCCCAGCAGCTTTAGTAATTGATCATAAACATGACGTCACGCCCACGTTCTGCAATATTGAGGATGTTGAGTGCCAGTTACGTTAGATAATGCCCCATAATTCGGTTGTTAGAAAGATATATCGTTGCCGTAGAAAAGAAACTCAATATTTCCTGATAGATCGTTTGCCAGGGCATTACGATCGTTTCCGCGCCAGACGGATCTCGCTCGGAAAGTGGAAACTAATAGATTCCACTCGACTCCGTGTGTAATTCTTCTTGTTTGCCGCGCCGATGTTTGCGTAATGCGGCCGGGTCCGCTGTAGGTTTCCGGATCGAAATTACCTGCAGTTTGTCTAAGAGCGTATACGGCACACGAAGCGGAAGCCAGACGAATGTAATCGAACATCTAGTGTACATATATCTCGCTGTTAATCACACACGCGCTCGGGATGGTCTTTCCACCTTTACGAAGTTACAACCGAAAACGTCTACACTGGCGGCAAGTCTAGTTCGAGACAGAGCGACGATCACGTAGACACCACACACATGCGTGCACACGCATGAGCATAGTGGCCCGCGGGTTTTCTCACGCAGAACTCATTCCCCAATGATAAATATTAATTAAACGTGAAACTTGTATAAAGCTATTTTACGTATTGTTTTTTTTAGTTTGTTCTATGACGTATTCGAGTATTCGAGTACTGAACAATATTCGGATAGTATTCGAGTACTGATCAATATTCGGACAGTATTCGAGTAATGAACAATATTCGGATAGTATTCGAGTATTCGAGTACTGAACAATATTCGGATAGTATTCGAGTATTCGAGTACTGAGCAATATTCGGATAGTGTTCGAGTATTCGAATTGTATTCAACAATTACTCGAACACGGACTCGAACTTAAAGCGGTCGAATATGCGGATACCGAATGATTCGACAAATAATCCCAGCCCTACTCAGAACGTTGTAAAACATTTTGTCGTATGATATAAATTAAATCACGCGAAAATCTTGCTACCTTACTGCCGTTTTATAATACGCCCCGCGCTTATCCTTACCGAACACCAACTGATGATATATAATACTAAATACTTTTCTCGGAACCGAAACGTTCGGTGCCTAAACGGCCAGTACAAATCCGTTTGTACTTAGCGAGCGCCGATAAGCGAGCGCGTTCTCGCGTTTTCGCGAGCCAGGAGGGCTTCGTCCTCGCGAGGTCGAGGAACGTCAAGGCGACGAGGGTTGGTAAGGGCGCGTCTAAATGGCAGGAGGCCTCGAAGGGTATTCAGGCAGACCCGTGAAAGCAAGCGCGCGGACTCCGGGGAGACGCACGGGGTGGTTCGAGGTTGGAAGGGGGTGACCGAGGAGCGAGGGGGCGCGGAACGGAAGGGAGGGAAGTTTCAGGGCCGATCGATACAGCCGAAAGTCCAGAACGCGAGCGGAGTGGCGCGAAATTTCGTGCAGATGGGAATATACGCGGGAGCACGGGCCGGGACAAAAGTGGCGGGGTGAAAGATACGGATGAGGCATTTTACGAGCCTCGCTGGAGGATCTTGTTCCCTGCCGTCGCGCTCGTCGAGGCACTTCGATTCTTTGATTACGCGCAGCTACTTCCGAGCACTGGGTGCGGGTGGAGGACGTTTCGGTCAGACGGTGCTTCGCTTTTCGGTTGGTTTTATTCAGGACGCCTCAAATGGGAGTCGTCGGAAGTTGAGCGAATGCGTCGAATTTGTCTATATCGCTACGAGTTCGTCTCTTCATTCCCTAGATAATTCGATGGTCTGATTGCGTGTGGCTATGTTGGACTTCTGAAGCGGAATGTGTACAAAGTTATGTGTTGGCGCGTGTACGGTGGTGGACGTTCGGACACGATATTTCATTTTCTGCCAGTTTTATTCAGACCGTGCAAATCCGACGGACCGTCTCTTTTCTGCGTTCCCTCGACGCCTCGATATTTTGCTTACGCGTAATTATTTCGGATATCTGACACGGGGTGGGAAAAAAGGGTTGCGCGGAAGCGGGCGCTTCGTGCATAAACTATGCTTTGACACGTACTGGAAAAAAGACGCGTCAGTAGTTACGGGCGTTAGTCAGACACAGCGTTTTCATTCCCGGACGCTTTACTCGATCCGCTAAAATTTTCCACAAAAACTCCGAACAGCCGGGCATATAATCGCGTTACTCGCGCCTATTAAACCGCAATTAAACTGACCTCGCAATTAAAGCTAGATCGCGCCGCGAAAGAAGAAAGATAAGGTCGACCCTCTTCGTAGTTCCTTTTCGCCTCTCTTCGCTGACCCGACACTTTGCATCCATCCCGCCGCCAACCACCCCTCCCAGGTAATTCTTTCCACCCTGCGCCTATTTCGCCACTTACCTACGCGGTGAGTGTTCTTCGTCCTTCGTCCGTCAATCCTAATAAAAATAACATCGAGCCTCGTCGCAACAACAAACAAAAGTCGCGAACAATGATCAAAAGCGTACATCAGAACGACAGATTTAGTAATATGCGCTGTGTCCGCTGATAATAACTAAGACACCTGGGTCGGACGTGACCCCGCATCCCTAGATCAAGGATTACCCAGCGAAAGTTCGGCTCTCGCGAACGGACCTTCGACTTCTACTCGCGTTTCTTCGTCGACTGCGAATCGAGAACGCGCGATATCTTCGTGCGCCACCACCCCCCGCTGCCGATCTCTCGCCAGTTTTCGCCGATTGGAATTTATGGCCGCGCGTAATGGCCCGTGGCAAGGAGTAACTCGCCGCCTTTTTATTACATCGCGCCATGATTGATTCGGCAGTCGACCACCAACTCTCCCTCCCTCTCCCTCTCTCCTAGTATCTGATCGAGGCTTGGCTTCTGCGAACGTGCTTTATCCTTGCCCACCCTTCGCTCCTTTGTTTTCGGCGACCTCACGCCTGACCCTCGTCTGCCGAGGTCCGTGCGGTGCGCTCAATTGACCGTGGCCACCCCATTTTATTCAGGGGGGCGCGCACAGTGTGTTTTTTTAGCAATCTTGGAGGCCGAAAAAACCAAACGGTGCTTGAACTTGGTTTTTAATTTTGGTTTCAACTGCAAGTGGTCACAATATGAAGAAGATAACATGAAAAACATTTTTTCATGAAAAATAATTCGTGAGTAATTCGCGTAATAGGGCTTAAACTTTAAGAGGATAAGTGCATAAAAATGAGTGATATTTTTAAATAAAAATGTACAGAACATACCTCGTTGAAGATACATTACGATGTGAATAAAACGAAAACAGGGAAATTTTGATTAAAACTGAGAATCGCGAGTATACACTCTTAATGTACAAGATTAATACGGATGGGTTGCATCATGTTCCGACTTCCTTTGCTTATCTCAAAACGGTAAACAGCTTCATTTTAGACACCACCTGCCGTTCCTCTTAACATGCACAGTGATCCCGACTTACAAACATAAATTTATTTTTGGACTTTTTAGCTACATCCCACGCGCGAGCCAGTTCATTACGCTAAAACCGCTCTTTTTTTCTCTCCGACTGGCTCGAATTAATGATCCGCCGCGCCGGTGTAATTCAGCGACGTTAATTGCCCTTAACCCATTCGAAATCGAGGTTGGATTTCTCATTGCAAGACGATCTTGGTGAACGGGCAATGATATACGCGCGCCGCGTGAATTCGTTCGCGAGCATTCAGCGGCTTTAATTGCCTTTAACTCATTAAACGAGGGGCTCTTGGAAAACAATTTGCTAAGAATCGGTAACGATCATATCGGTGAAAGTCGGCTAATTCTGCGACACGTCCACTTTCGCCATGTATTGCAAATCGAGACGATTTCATCGCGTTACTCTAATTGCAACCGAGTTGTATATTTGCACTAGTGATGTCGATTTCACGCTTACCTAAAATATACGTGTACACGTGTACTTTCAATAAACGTTCAAAATCAGAAACTCTAATTTGTACATTATTTTCCGGTGTAATTTGCATCAGACGCGTAATATTGAATCGAGTTTTATTCTAATAGAATCGTATTTGAGTAGTTGGATAGAATAATTCGTTACGAATAACATGAATGCATGCGGATGATTATCTGGAATAAACATTGTTTCTGGAACGATTGGAATAACGCACCGGAGTCCGACGGTGCGTCGTCGGTTTCCAACGAAAATACGCGCGCGAAGAGTATCGCAGCGGAGAATAATCGGCCTGGATGTTGGGCTCAATTACTGTCGGCCGGAAATTAGACGCGAAACACACTTGCCTCGTCTCCACTTACGTCGGCGACTTGGCAGGTAACCGGATTCTCCGCTTGGAGCGTTTTAATGACTCCGGGAGAAGAGAGAGAGAGTGAGAGAGATAAGGAAAGAGAAAGAGAGAGAGAGAGAGAGAGAAGGTGTGAACCGGGCGATGGTTGTCTTCTTCCGCCTTCCTCCTTACTGCCTTAGTCGCATCCACCTCTGACCCTCGTCTTCGCAGCAAGACTGTCGACTTTGTCCTGATCCAGTGTTAGTAGACTTGGCCCACTGGACCTATGGACCCATGGTACCAGCGGGCCAAGTCTACTAACACTGTCCTGATCTCTAACCACTGCTGCATTATCTAAGTCTCAACTCAATGAAAATTTACAATTCACGTCCGAATGTCTCCTTGAACTGTTCCAACAGCAAGACAGTTTGTAAGCACAATATCTGCAATATAGAAGACATGAAAGTAAGCGTTAGACGAGACTGTAGGTAACGACGGTAGGATTTTCAAGTATTTCATTAAAGGATTAAATAAGTTAACGTCCATTTCGTAAATGTTCGGTAATTGTACCCGTCTCGGTGACTCTACCCGCACGGCAGATTTCTATTTCGACACAGAACTGGTCTCCAAACGGACGAGAACTATAATTTCCCGCCTCTCTCTTTCGTTTTCCATCTCTCCGCTTCGCCCGCCTCGTCACATCCGGCGCGACGGTTAATATTGTCATAATTGTTATTCCATAATTTCCATCTAGCCCGGCGCGAGAATTCGCCACGCGTGTCGTTTAATCGTATTTGCACGTGCCAGCTCGCGTCCAGGTAGGCGAGAGTAATTATCGTCCGGCGCTAATTAAAATGTGTCGCCTCTCGGGCGCGTATATTAGGAACCATTAACGTAATGCGTCGTTTGTCAGGAGCCCGTCGAAAATCGTCCGACCTCGCCCGGACCGCCGTCGTTTTATAACTTTGCGTCGAAATCTGCAATCGAGCGGAATCCGTTTTCTTGCCTTCGCGTGTCCGAGGTCCGCACGAATTGCCGATGGGATGAAAAATGGCCGGCTAATGGTCTGGGGAAAATTTAAGACCCACACTGCCGCCGTAAAACTCCTGCGGAATGCACTTATTCTGTGCCGCTATGAAAAAACGCAACTGTATAATATTACAAAAAACGCGGCCAGAAGTTAAAAAGTCCCGTGGGTCACGCTGGAAAATACATTTCTAACGCTTCACTCGACACGACAAACAATGATTTCGTTACGCCTTCCTTCGGAACATTTTGGGCGTTCAATGTGTTAAACAAATCCACAAAAAGAATAAATAAAAATATCGCCCCTTGGTAGTTCTAACGCCAGTCAGTGGAATCCGAAAAACATCCTCATACATTCTCACCGCTCGCGCGCCCACCGTACTAACGAATTTCCATCGAATTCCTCCGAACACCCTCCGCGGTCTTAACAATCCTAATTCTAATCCCACCGCCAGCGCGCAACGCCGCCGGGATTATGGAAATCGCGCGCGACATGTTTGCGCGCCGCATACGCGAGAGAGTTACGTTCCACTTTCGTGCCGGGCACACGATTTCGGGGTGCCCGCGCGCCTACCCGATATCTTCCATTGTTACCCCGAGGGAATCTTTAATTTCTTCCCCCCGCCCACCTCTCCATCCGACCGTGCCGCGAGCGGCTGACTTTTTCGCGAAGCGTGACTTGCGAAATTCAGATCCCGGGCCATTGTTTCGAGATTTTCATTTCCTCGTCTGGCCCCTCCGCGGCTTAGACCAGCCATCCTCCCACCCTCCCACACCACCCCCACGCTCCTCTTTTTTTTCTCTCTACCCACTCGCCCCCCTATTTTCATGAAACTATAAACGCCAACTCGCGAGACGTGCGCCGGTGCATGCCCGGCTGACCGGCACGGTCACTTATCTACTGGCGTCCTTTTGTTCCAGGCGAAATTGGAAACGAAAGCGCTGAAAGCGAAGAGGCCAGGATTCACAGACGAGCGGTACAACGAGACCAGCTATTACGTGGAGAATGGTGAGTATCCTTGTTTTGAGAAGCAGGAACGCTTTCTTATTTGCGAGCCGCCGTTCGGAATCGTGTTCTAGAGACGGTCGGTGGGAAGGATTTCGAAAGGAATGCGTGGTGACGCGGGAATTTTTGAGATGGTACATTCTTATGTGTGCAGTATGTAGGTACGGTATGTCACACACATTCACGTTTCTACTTCATCTATGTCAAAGATAAAATATATCGTAGTTTTCATACGTCCGCATATCTAAAACACAGGTTCCCACGAAATATTATCAAAAATGTATATCGAGTCGTCCGGTTCGACACAAATTCTAGAAAAGAAAGAAGTGAGACAAATCGTTCAAACGAACCGAGCGAGGAGTTCGTGTTAGAGAAAGCTAACAAGATCCTTCGCAGCGAATCACTTGCGGCCGCTTTAGCAGGCGTAAGCGAGCGCTCTCCGACTCTAGCCTAGTCTAGTCCGGGTAATCGGGGGTAAGCCAGCGTATACGACCGCAGAATAATCTGGCTGTCTATATCGACCCGTCAGAGACTCCGGAGTCAGCTGGCGCACGCGACCCGCCGCCGAAAATCAGCGATGCTCTCGACGAGATCGCTTAAACGCCTGCATTCTGTCACTCGAACGCACCCGGCACCCCACAATTTCGAATTAACAGCACATCGACGTCGTCCGGAAGATCCTCCAAAATCTTCCGCGACTCCTTTTGTAATCATTTCGAACCTGTTACATTATGCGCGTTATACGAGAAAAATTCCCGTGCAGCACGATTTCCTATATGTAACTCGAATTCATATAGCGCGTCAGGCATTAACTGCGTCACACGGGAGTCTACTGTGTGAAGTATCGTGTCGCATCGAGAGTTCGAGATGCGAGGAACATGTAGAAATCGCGTGCGAGATCGTAGAGCGCGTGCGTGACACAGAAAGAGAGAGACATATAAGAGCAAAGTGGCGTATGAAGGAACGGATCGGCTCGGCGCGGGAGCGAGCAATTCGGAGTTGAGAGAAGGAAAGGGAAAGAGACGTGTTACATTCGACGTACGGAGAATGACGAGGAACGATACGGGACTGCGAACTGTGGCCAGAGACACACGGAAGAAGATGCGGAGTGACGTGGGACGCGGGGAATGAGACTGAGAGAGAGAGAGAGAGAGAGACTGCGGGGAAGGGGTTCGATCGAATATTTAGACCGGCGGGTGGCATATCGACAACCGATATCTGCTCTACATTCGAATAATAGACTCCGGGCGGCTGACGGGGCATCCTCTCATCCTTTGCACAGCCTCTCTCTCTCACACACACACACAGACACACGCTCTCTCTCTCTCCCTCTCTTCTAGAAACAAAGACCTATTAATGCCACTCGAAAGATACACCCTCTCCTTCCTTTTGCACGTATTTTACTTTCTACCTGGACGATGCGCGCCGGATGCTTGTCACTTTCGGAATCTGTGCGTTCGGGACGTGTAGACACCTGGAGACCTCGTGCAAAGTTCACGAGGCCCTTTTACCAGAGACCACGTACGAAATTTACGTTCATCCTCCTACGTCCGACGATGTCGGTTTTGTAATTGGTACTATGTAAATCAGTGTTCTTCACGTCGCCCTCGCGTACAGAAGCAAGTCCAGCAAACAGTGACTCGTGATAACAATAGGGTCTGTACTTTTTCGTATCGACTGATTAACCTCGATTGAGAAGAGTGCAGTTCGTATAATATTTCAGGATGAAACACGATTAATTGCTTGGGACAAAAATTCGAGCGATCATATCAGAGATAACACGCAGAATACAGAGTAACTCGGACTGGAAGCATTCTGCAGAAAATGATAGTGAGAGTGACAGTGAGACGCAGTAAGCGAGCACGCCGATCAAATTCGAGGCCGTGCTCAGTAGCTACGTTCGAAGGTTGACTGGCGGATCGAAGAGCCGACGAGGGTGGAGAAAGGGCGGCGCTGGTTGTAGTACGTGATTCAAATCTAGATCCGATCCCATCTGGAGTCAAGAAGCCGAGCGTACATTATCGAGCCGTGAGATCCGGAGTCTTCGTAATTCGGCTCCTTCTCCCCTACCTTCTTCACCTGCCCGACTCTCAACCTTTCTCCTACCGTGGCGCATTCTTCCACTCCTTGCTCTTTTTCCCTCTCGCCCCAAAGCACGTCGTAGACGCCAAAAGTTCGCACGCGTCCATTAGCCGAAACGAATTTCATCGAAGCCCATTCCTTTTCCGTCGACGAGTAATTCAGACTCGATAATATAATCGGCGAGGCAAGGGTGACTTTTGAAGGCTCGCGGATACTTCATGCAGGA
Source organism: Priocnemis perturbator (assembly GCA_963942575.1). Taxonomy (NCBI): domain Eukaryota; kingdom Metazoa; phylum Arthropoda; class Insecta; order Hymenoptera; family Pompilidae; genus Priocnemis; species Priocnemis perturbator. The sequence goes on from OZ012656.1 coordinate 10,213,757, forward strand.
ACATGAAGAATTTTGTAGAAATAATTTTTACGCACTTTTTACCGAACAATGGCTTCTTATCGCATCTCTTATCCTACAGAAACGACGGTACCCGGTTTTACCCTACTTTCCCCCACGAACCGATGCATGCTACCCTACGGGACATCACATGCGATAATTCATGGTATATCGTCGAACTCGTGTGCACGGTTGAATGCGTTGGAAACTGAAACGCGATCGTGGCATTTTTTACCTACACTTTTGACATTCCTCCCACGGTCGCCATGTTCTCGTGCGCGCGTGCTCAAGTCTATGTGTCGGCTTTCGACGCTGTCTCGCCGTAGGCAAGTCGGAGGGCTGGTGGGTGGTGGGACGAGGCTGGAAATCGAGGCGCCGAGTGCCTGCGGAACCGTGCAAGTTGAACTCTTGACGCTCGAGCGGAGGGCCGCCGTCTGTGTCGGTTCACTCGTCTCGTACGGAGGATAAACTTTCCGCTTTACGCCGTGGATGGAACGTTTCCGCGGCCCTACGTTGGAATTTTCGGTACCCGCAACCCGCAATGAGCTCGCGTGTCTTTTGGCACCGACTGTGCAAATGGCTCCACGTCTCTCCCTCCCTCTCTCTCTCTCTCTGTCTCTCTCTTTCTCTGTCTGTCTCTGTTTTCATGTTGGCACGCACGATGACGTGACAGCTTTACGACGAAGCACGCTGATTGCGAGTCCGTTGAAACGCTAAGTACTTTTGCCGATGATTGATTTTCGAAGCATTGTTGACCGACAAAAGTCGCGGCTTGCCAGAGGTGAAAATGGTCACGTGGTTAATAACTCTCAAATTTCTGACTGCTGACGCAACGTTCGAAGTAAAGTGCCTCATACGTAACGCAGCTTTACTATTTTTCTCAAAATTTTCCAAAACTGTACCAAATTTTCAACGGAATCGGCATTCCACCGTATTCGATAACTACTCGAACTATATACAAGTATTCGAATGATATTCGAACTATATTCGATGACTACTCGAACTATATTCAAGTATTTCAATAATATTCGAACTATATTCGATGACTACTCGAACTATATTCAAGTATTCCAATAATATTCGAATTATATTCCAGTATTCGAATTATTTTTGATGACTGGCTATGGATGACTATTCGAATATATAAAGTGATCGAATATTCGGACATTGTATAATTCGACAAATAGTCCTAGCCCTAGTAAATACCCGTCCGTGTGCGACGGCGTGTTCGGTGTGCTAAAGCGTGAAGTTTGAGTATAGGGCAGGGGCGCGGAAGACAGACGATTCGTCTTGCTCCGTAACGTTCACTCCGAAACAAACGAGCCTCCTTTTCTCGGTCGGAAAAATGATCCTTTTATTTCAATTTGCGGCCCAGCCTGACGGAGCGTCACGTAGCCGGATGCTCAATGGGCCGCGTGAATGGGAGCCGTTGAAAAGAAATGTCTTCGCTCAACGTTTCCCGCTAATTTAACCCTGTTTCGCGTGCTGCCTTTGATATCGCTCCTGACACACTTTTTTCCCGCTCGCCGTACGAGACGTATGCGCACGACTCGAGATATATCTTCCTCGCAAATCGACTTGTCTTCGCGCGCGCACGCAGTGGCTGCGAGAGATTTTCCAATTCTCGCCGCATTCGTTGAGTGTCGTTTAATAAACGTCCCCGCGGGCCGGATGCCGTTTTTTGAATGGATTATACGCGCGTCGTTCTTCCGACGAAAATTATTAGCCCGGCCATCGCCACATTTCCATTCGACGGAGCGCCGGACGCGCGAGCATTAATTACGCCGCACGTTCTACGTCCTATTAAGGGTGAGGACAATGTTTGTCCACGTTTTCACGCGAGGCCGCCTCTTTTGACGCACGTTTCGGAATACGATCATACCGACGATCCGCCCAGACAATGGACGTCGGTGCAGTGGAGATCTGACTCTTCTCGCGCTATTTTTCCCTGTCGAACGCCCACGCAAAAGAGAATAGGGGCGGTCGCGCGACCTGGATCCCGAAAAGTACTACAAACAGCTCCCTGATATAGGGCCGTACGTACGCGTTTGCGCGTGCAATGATTTACGAATTCGGTCGTGTACACTCTGTCATTATTCATCATCGGACGATAATTAGACGTTAAGGGTTACGGTGAAATAATGGTGTCACCGTCGAAAGCGACGATTTATTATAGACCTTTATGTGTCACGTTACCGACCCGGACAAATCGGAACAAACCTGTGAGTCAATGTAGCTATGTATGTATATACAGGGTGTCTCTGGGATTTTGACATCTTGAATTTGTCGCTAGTATCACTGGTAGGAAAAAGATCATCAGACGGAACTTGCTTGGTTTCGAGCGGACCATAAATCCGATGTTAGTAGCATATTTATAAGTGGAGGCGTTTAGGAGATTTGAAGGTTGACTTGATTTTTTTTTAATAGAATGAGTTAAAAATATTAATATATCTGTTACATGTAAAAATCGGCTGGACACCCTGTATATCTGTATGTAGTGACATATATATGCACCCCACCGCCGAATTCACTGTTTCCACTCGTGCATATAGTGGGCTTCCTTTCTGTCCCTCTTCTACCCGCACGATGCCTTACACACTGACAAATTCATACACGCTTGGCCCACTCTCCCCCTCGTCTTTGCGCCCCCTTCTTTATCTCTGAAACGTATCCCCCGAGCGGGGAAAAATATTTTTCCCCGTCGCACACGCCCACCCGTCCTTTCCACCCTTTTTTTCCGCCGGCTTTATTGCGCTCGTGAAAACCACCGCAGACGTCGAGGACGTTCCCCTTTGTTCGATACGATGCCGCCCGTTTTCGCGGGGAAGACGCAAAACGTGAACGTTCGCGTGTCTTCATTGCGAATTGTTCCGTTGGGAAACGTGTTCGGTGTTCGACAGATTTATCAAAGGATTCTACTCGTAACTATTTGCTATCCCGTGACCGAAGAATGTGTATTTGTATTCTGAACATTCCTTTTATGCCTCGCCGACTTTGGATGAAGTAGGAAAGATCTGTCGTTCGTATTGATTTTGTCCATGTTTTTGATGCTTCGAATTTTTTGGCGGTAAAAACGGCGCGTTTGGCGTTCTCTCTCATTAATTACACATTTTTAAACTAATCCATTATCGTGAACTTGTGAACAGATGGATTTAGAAATGAGCGATCCCAGATTAAAACTAAATCCCACAAGCATAAAAAAAAAGAGCATAAATTCCACATCAGCGCCATTGTCATTTTCAAAAGCAACGCGGCCGATATCAGCGGCCGCATAAAATCAATTCAAAAGCGAATAAAAAGCGATACGCATGCCACCCACAGTCGGCTCTGTGCAACCTGACGCAATGAGCGCACGTTGTCGCTGCTTACTGCACGACGAGCCGTGCACTGCGCCCGATTCAAGGCTCGACCTTCGGCGGCCCGAGGGTGTCGGGCAATTCCGACGGATCGAAACGAGAGAATGAGAGAAGAGACGGAAGCGAAGGAAGAGTAGGTGGGTAGAGCAGCGCACGTGAGCCGTGCACGTTTCCTCTTCACTGGCAAAACGTACGGCGGGCCACGCGTGGGCGGCAGCAGTTCGTTTTACGAGTCCTAAACCAATGCTGGTCGCTTTGGGCCTTTCCACGCTATCGATCGTCCTCGACACTCTCAACAAAACGCACGCACGCCTCCGCACTCCTCGACACTCTGCCTTCGTCGGCTCCAAGCCCACGCTCTATTTCCATCTATCCGCACACTCCACCCTCGCCTCGTGTCAATTATCTCGAAATCTAAGAGTGGCACTGATAATATCCCTAAGGTTGCGATCATTGAACCACTATCGTGTTCGCATGTTAAGAAACGGCATAAATCTTCTCGTACTTCACGGAGTAAATATTAGCAACTTTAGAGTACAAGATTAATAAACAATACCGACGTTAATCGGTGATTTCTGCTTTTGACCTTAACTGGCCGATCCAGTGCGCGCCGGATCGAGGGATCGAGCGCGAGAGTGTTCGCGATTTACGGAATCGTCGAGTCGCATTTAGCACGTTCCCGGCGACGGCTTTCGGGGCAATGGGGCGGGACGAAATGCGGGAGACAACGGGCAGGAATCCGACGGCCAGCGGGATTTCCAGGTCAATTACAGCGAGAACTCCGAGAGCCGGGGCAATAATTAATCGACCGCGCCGTGCTTCGCGAGACGATCGAAGGAGAGACCGGTAAGGGCGCACGAGATCGGAACGGAGACTGGAAGTATAGTTTTGTGGAAGCGTGTGCTGGTTCGGAGTGGGGCATATGTACAGGAGAGTGGGCTTGTAAACGGAAAGGAGCGCAGATTTATAAAACTGATACAAAGTCCACACGACCCAAAAGGAACATAAAGAAATTGAATAGTATGAATAATCTTCGATATCGTAATATTCGAATATTATTACTCGAATATCGTATCCGAACACCCATTATCCGAATACCTGAATATCCGATTAGTGTGTTACTTTGCACCACAGCATATGTCGTCTCATGTACGAATACCGATGAGTGAACAATATTCGAATACTTCAGTATACTTTGGTATTCGAGTATTCGAGTACTGAAGAATATTCGAATAATATTCGAGAATTCGAATTAGATTCGGTGACTATTCGAATACATAAACTGATCAAATATTCGGATAGTATTCGAGTATTCGAATTATATTCGATGACCTCCACTTATAAAAAAAGCTACTAACATCTGATGAATTTTTTTCTTATCGCCAAGAGCAGCCGAGTATTTCAGGTGGCCTGTTTTACGTGGTCCACCCTGTATATAAAAGCCGTGTGGATCGGGGTGAAGTATGATTGATAAGAAGGAAAGCGATCTGATTTTCCATGAAATATGTTGTTAAGCACGAACATTTAAAGGGCACGCCCTTTTTATGTGCGCCTATTTTGAGATTTGAAGGGTGGAATGAATAGTCGTTTGGAAATTGTTCCGCGAACATTGCAGTAAGCTTGGTCAGAGCTCGAAGAAAGCGCTGATACTGAAGTGCTGATTCTCGAGCACCTCCTATAAATACATTTACTCGTCGTTCCCGATCATTGAGCCGTTCGAGCGTTGAATTAATGGACGTACAAAATAAAACAAAATTCAGATCGTAAAATTCGTGAGACTAAGAGACAGAGTCAGCGACTCTCGTCGAAATAGGTGCACAGCTCGTCGATGTGCACAGGTCAGAAAACGTTTCAGCAAATGGGTCGCTTTAAAACTGATAGATTCGCTCAATGCCCCATCAAGATCCATAAGGAAATTCCCATTGTTCAATTTATCTAAGAATGCCGCACTAAGTACTCAAATAGTGACATCATAAATAGAATTTGCTCGCTAGCTAATCTCTACTTTATGGACATTGATTTGTTTAGCAATAATAATAATAAATAAATAAATAAATAAATAAAGCAAAATTTCGAAGATTGACTAGATCATATCTCGACCTAGTGTTAGCAACACATTCCTAGGAAAACGAAATCGGTTCCGCACACTCGGCTACAAATTGATTCACATGCGAGGCTCGCAGGGGCCGACGACGTCGTAGACGACGTAGACGATCTCACTTCTCGACGGGGATCGGAAACGAGAATAATCGTCGGCCCCTACGAAATTCATGACCGGTCACGAGCGGCACGGGGGCCTGATAAATATTTGAGGCAAGTTTTATCCAGAGAAGGCCGGGAGCGCGACGGGAAAAACGAGGCAGCGTCGTGTCTTTACTGGCTTAGCGTCGCGCGGCGACGTCGACGATGTAAATATAGAAGCTCGTGATGTTTCGGCAAGGTGCAGCGGCCGCGACGGGGCAACAAATTCGGCATCGACGGCCGGCCGATCGATTCTTGCGTCCCAAAAAATCAACCGCCCTAACTACGATCACCCGGCTCCTTCTGTTTTTCTCTCAGCCAGCAATAAACGACTCACGAACGAAGCTGACTATTCGTTCGTATGACATTTTTCGATCGCCGAGCGTTTGGGCGTCTATGCATCGCTGTACAATGGACATTTTCGCATTTTCGACAATCGCATTTTAACAAGCGATTTGGATACAGGAACATGACAGTATAAATGAAGAATATACATATGCAAAGAGAAAAACAAACAAGAACATTTTTAAAATAATATAAAAGATAAATATATAAATCAAAAAACCAACAAATGAATGAAATAAAAGTAGAATAAAACTAACATAAATTACAATAAAAGAATGAATATCAGTCAGACTGATGCGACTAGTAGACACAATAAAACACACAGGAAAGTAATAACGACATAAAATGAAATAAATAAAAATGAATGAGTGAATAAACGAACGATGAACAATTCCTCTCAGTTTCATCGCCTGAGTGTATTAATTGTCGCTTAATTCAAATGATCGGCTTTCAAAGAAACTCGTACGTCCGTCCACTGTATTACCATGAAAAATATCTTAAAAGCCGTTCCGCATAAAAGCACGCCTACCTTCGTCGAATTTCCCGTGAAGCTGAGCGACGGAAAGGTATTGTCCGCGCAGAAGGCAAGCATGATTTCGGGCTCAGGGACAATAGCCGACCCGCATGTAGCCGGGCATGCACACTATTGCACACCCGCTTCCGTCCTCGGTCCGCGATGTTCAACATTGACACTACGCGTTGTCCGTTGGATCGAGCCATTGTACGGGCGCGCCTCGTGCAATGCCGCGTGATCTTCCGTGAGCGGGCGATTATCGGCGGTAAATTTTGCGCGAGGCTGGATAAACAGATTCGAATCGACGCTCGAAATGTGTTTTCTCACATTCTTACCTAAATCGACGTCAAAGCACCCCACGCATTTTCTTATCTCGCGTCCACGTGCGATCAGTATGCTCAAACGTGGCCATACGTGACGTAGGTCGGTTGCGTAAACTGCGAAGCGCTCTCGACGTCGCGGTCAGAGCTCTGTTCGGGCGAACGACGGAAATAGCAGCGCGATTTGTCTCCCTCGCGAAAATTTCATTCACAAACCTGTCGACGTCTCGTGCGCCGGCTAACGAAATCTGTCGAACCCGTTCCGCGGTCCAACGGATTCTCGCGCAGCGTCTCTGCAGCCTCGGAATGTCGAGTTGGAAGCGTTCTCTCATTATCGTCGCTGATGTATATGCCGACTTCGGCACACAATAAATCTTGAACTCGTACGTCGTCCGATTTAGCACTGGACCTACCACGACGAGTCAAAATGACTTGTTTGTCATGTCACTATGACAAAGAATTACGACTGTAATAAGAAGAAATGTTTACTTGCTTGAAATTAAATATTAAATTTTTACCGCAACCAAGTTTCGCTGTAGTCGAAGGATAATGTTTAAATGATGTTGTGTAGTTTGTCGACCGGATCAAATTGGTATGCCTATACATTTCGATAGAAACAAAACCAACTTGCGGATGAACAAGTTCATTTGAAGCAGAGCGATCATTATAACAAGTCATCTTGGCACCTCACTACTTCCATTCTCAATTCCCACCCCCAACGATCGAACTCCTCGAACCCTCAAACCGTCCGCCACACCGAATTTGTATAACCGATTTAGCGACTCGGGGCCCGACCGAAAGCAAACTCCGCTTGCCACAGCGGGCAGCCTCCGTCATGCAGATTCGCCGTGCGGAATTTAACGAGAATCAACAAAAAGCGGCGTCGAACGGAATTATCAGTCCGCGGTCCGAAAGATTCGACACGCCGCTGGCCCCCACGTGCTGCGAACATATTGGCGTCAACTAGCGTGCAAACACACACACACTCACGAGGTCGCAGGCACGCAGTGCTCCTCGCGCATACCTACTAGTACAGTGTGCCACTCGTAGGCCAGCCAGCGAGTACACTTTCGCGCACACAACGCGCGGGACTGCATATCCGGCGCCGTTGAAATGTGACCTGGATGCGGGCTGGTTCGGTGCGCATCTGCTTCTGGTATCTCGCCGTACACACACAGCGTGTCGTCCCGCGGCCGCGGGTCGTCATCGTGCACGCGAATTTCGTGTAATCTCGACGTATCCCTACCGGCCCTCCCTCCCTCCCCACCCCCACCGCTCTTCTGACGTCGGCCACTAAATTCGAGGCTCGCGTTACGCCCGGCAGGCTCAAGGATGTGTTTCGCACGAAGATAAGATTAGAACAAGAGCCGCGCGCGCGGCCCGTACGCGAGAGACGCCGAGTTATAGGCGGCGATTTATTATTGGACGAACGACAATGATTTTCGTCCCAAAGCGGGTTGCGTGCCTAGGGTTGGGACTATTCGTCGAATTATCTGGTATCCGAATATTCGATCGGTTTACGTATTCGAATTGTCAGCGAGTATAATTCGAATACTCGAATACCGAAGTATTCGAATGTTGTTCAGTCATCGGTATTCGTAGTGTCCGATACCAAGCTCGTAGTTCGAATACCATACTCGAGTAATAATATTCGGATATTAAGATACTCGAGGTTTATTCGTACCATTCGAATATCGATTTCCAACTTCCAACCGCGACGTCCCGCTCTATTCTTCGTTCGCTTTTTTTTTTCGTTTTATTTCTGCCCTCCACTCGTTTACCGTCCCAATTGCCTCGCTCGATTTTCGACTCCGACACACGTATGGCCGCGGGTTATTACGCGAGCGAGTGTGTTCGATGATGGTCGGCCGTTACACGAGAGGGGGGCCTGGTTCTTTGTCGTTGTCTTGTAATGAACGAGGCTCGCGGGCCGATCAGTGTCAGGCTCGACTACTGGAATTGTTGCGCGCGGGCGGCCCTGTCAGTGGGTAATTACAGCCGGTCAGACGGACAGGTCGAATTGGGCTGTTGAACAGGGGCGCGTCTACAAATTTTCGTGTCCTAGGCTCAACTGCAAGTCAGTTCTCTATATACAGGGCGATACTTCGTTAAAAAAAAATGTCAATGGTCAAAGTTGCGTTAATTTATATTATTAGTTTGATATCACGTCGAAAATATAAAATAAAACTAAATGATAAATATTGAATTCTTTTTTCTCGTTTTTACATAGACAAACGTATTAATAATACTTTCATAACAAAGATTTTTTGGTGCATCTTTTCTATGTAGAGTATTACCGGTGCGTTGAGCTATTCTTTTGAAAGAGTACTGCGTAAATAATTTTGTAGAGGGAACGGTGCTAAATAGTAAACACTCTTGCACATATCAATCTCTTGCCGCCAACGTATCGACAAAAGATACTCTGATACTGCCCGAATAATGTAGTAGTAAATTTAGAAGTCGAATCTAGTGGATTCATTTGTTTCACGTAGCATTGACAAATACCTCTGTCCTGGCCCTAGGCACGTGCTTCTTTTGCCTAGTGCTAAACGCGGCCCTGCTGTTGAACGACGTAAGGTATTGGACCGATGCTTTTAACGGGCTCCTTTTTCTGCCGTGTGAGTGATCGCCGCTGTCGGCGGGCCGTTTTGCCTGGCTGCCGGAATTATGACAATGACCGACAGAGATATGTGACGCGAGCGAGTTGGGTTCTGACACGCTTCGTGCGGATTTCGACACGAAATTCTCGCGGCCTCGTTGATTTTTGGTGGTCGATAATACATCGTCGACTTATGTAATCGATTTAACAATAAGAATAGACTTTTATTTATGCGTCGATGCGATAACTACGAAATTTGTATCACGCGATAGTAACGTGTTATCGTAATGTCGAATTTGGAATTAGTTCAGTAATAATCAGTGCCCCGAATGACGCAATGGTTCGGTGTGTTAGTATAAAAAGATCATAATTTGTAGAATATGTTGACAATAGGTTGTTTATTCATCGTGAATCGACGGTTGATTATGCGATAACATAATAATGTCGACTACGTAATAAATTGAATAACAATCATTTTTGGGCCAACGCAAGCGTTCGATGTGATAATGGAATAAAACAAAATTTCCATTACACGTTGGTAATACCGTCGCTGCTTATTGTAATTCCGTGCCATAGTCGATTCTGTGATAACATAATGTCCACTGCGTGAGAAATTGAATATCGACCGATTTTTCGGGGCTACGCAGCCGTTTCAATGTGTTAATGGAATAAGACGAAACTTCCAGGATATGTTGGTAATGCCGTTACAAGCCCAACGACGTCGTTAACTCCTGGATAGCGTGCGCGGGGTTAAATTTGTTAAAATCTCGATTCTGTAACACGCGAACCGCGGGAACAGCAATTTTCGGTTCACGAGTGTCACGAGCCGTCGGATTTCTTTCGAGCCTCGCTTATCATAGGGTCACTCAATATGCATACCCATGATTGTGCTTAGATTTACTGGGATACACTTCAAGTTCTGTATTCTCCCGAACGTAAAAACTCACGTTCAATCTGTCTACTTTGTCCCGATCGTTTTACCAGGTTTGCACTTTTTATTCTTCTACCACTCCAGCACCCTTATTCCAATAGTCTATTAAGCTTTTAACTACGGACGCGATCTATACAACGTCAGAATGAAATTCTCAATTTCCACACGTTGCATTCCGTTATCCGATAGTCGGACCCCTTAAATCGAACTGCATCATTCTATCATGGATGCATTTACAAAGAATATTGTCCGCCGGATAATCATTATTTATTTAGTCATTTATTTACGGGTTAAGCCCCCATTATGTACAAAGGAAACATACCGCGATATGAAGAAATAGCAGAGAAAATGAGACAAATTCATTGATTTTGAGCTCGATTCTGTACCCCGAAAGAATCGACTTTTTGGTATCGATTTTTTCATAGAATCGATTCAAAAATCGATCCTTTCAAGAGAATACTTCTCCGCGACTGTCCTTCGCGAGATTCATGAAGCGTCATGCTCGCCTTTCGTCCGACAGGCCTGATACCCTATAACCGTAACTGGCGAACGGGATACGTGGAAGCGCGGATAATACGTCGTGAACGCGGCAACGGTTCGCGGAAGTTTCGCGGCCGGAAGGCTCGCCCACTAAGTACCAGCTCGTGCGATATGCCTGCGTCGATCGTGAAACGATCCCATTCCTCGCGAGCAGTAGGCACAGACCTGACACTCGTACAACCCCTGTCCCTGTCATTCGAATATTTCATCGTTTTTCAACCGACTACAGAAAACAAGAAAGTTCTTTATTGGACATGTATATATTCTTTTTTTTTTTCATCCACGGGAGCATAAAATGAGGAATGTGGGACGAACGATCGTGAAGCGCGTGCTACGCGAAAATTGTAAGGCACACACGTATTATGCGGATCATGCGCGTTACAATCGCTCGCTCGTATTCGTTTCTCGTCACGCTCCCGTCGCGATTCCAGCGTCGTCGGTATATGGAAGGCGCAGTCCATTAGTATATAAGGTCTATGGCAGTAGGACGAAATCGATACAACCACCCTCGGAACGTTTCAACACACTGGTACCATAACACTCACGCGCACACCCACACCCATATATATATACACACACGTACCGGATGCAAACTATGTCGCGGCTCGTAAATTTGATCGTCGTGCGAGAAAGGAGAGAGAAGCGGCAAGTCACGGCAGATTCTCTCCCGTCGAAAACTCTTTCACCCAGCATCTGGGGGGGGCTATCGAGAACCGATGTTAATTGCATTTTCCCTTGGTCGGCCGACATTCCGGCCTCCGGATAGTTCGTGGCCCGCACCCTCCGCTCCTCGACCCGCGTGTATATCCGTCGGTTCGTGGAGGGAGGGCTTGGCTAGATTTTGCAGCAGGGTTGCGCATCGGTGGGCAACGGGCAAAGTGGTTTGCCGAACGGTAACCCGTGTCAAAGCAGTGCCGTATCGGGCAAGAAAGCGGTTCCCTCAGCTCTCTGGGGAGGAATTTCGAGAGAGCGCGCGCTCTGATATTCGGCCGGATGGTGAGCGGCAAGAAGCTGGACGGAGCCTGTTACTATGCATGGAGGGAGGGCGCGGAGTTCGATCGAAAGAAACCTGTCATTACGACGGTCGCTGTGAATATCTCTATAATCGCTCAACATTGTATCTGTGATGTCATTTTTGGATATTATTATTTTGTTTCTTGTTATTTTAGGTTAGTTAATCTTAAGCGCTAGAATCTGTTCTTTAGTTATTTAGTGCATATATACAGGGTGTCCCACGCATCTAAAGGGACTATGCTCGTTAAGAAAGAAATAATAATGTCGAAATTATTGAGACACGGTGTCTTTTAAGAGACTCTAAGAAGGAATGGGATTACTGTGACGCGCATGTACAGACGAATATCTAAGTACTGGCGCAGTCATTAGAGGCTTTACGATCAGTTTTACATTATTGTTTCATTCGAATCACGTAATATTCAGAGAGCACAATAATCCATCGGCTCACAGTCAGTACTACATTATAGATAAAGTTACTCAATGACGTTATTATAATTACATAATGTCGTCCAACTGAAACTTGTGCAACCGCCTTATTGCGACGCAGCTCATTAACTCCTCCAACGTTATTCAATTCCCCTGCCATTACGATCAGACGAACAAGAATAATGACGATCGCACCGTGTTACGTGTGAAACTGGCCCAACTACGCGGCGTCTCGATCGCACGAAATTGATCGAGCGCAAATGGAGTTTAACGGAGTATCAAGTACAGGAGCGAAAGGCTAAGACGAGTGGTACTTGGGACAAGGACGAGGCTCACGAGGACCTGCGAGGTTGTGCGGGCAGAAGAAGGGTGGCGCGTTGTAATTATCGCGGACCACGGCCAGCTGGGCTGCCTGCAGTTGTCGTTTAATGAATTTCCACGGAATTTCCGGCGCGGCCGGGCGTCATCTCCAGGCCCCGAAGATGCTGCGAGTTGTGTCCAGAGGCCTGTGAGAGCTCGAGAGCCACCGGCAAAGGACACTCGCCCTCTTCCTTCCATTACCCTGCGCACGAGTTTCGGACAAAGGCGAATTTCCTTGCCTCCGCGCGAATTTCGCCCTTTGATCAGTGATAAAGTCGTCGGAACTGGACGGCGCGTAATCATCCGCCGGGAAATAGGATCGAGTGAGCTTTCGTCGATAGCGAACTATTAATCCTGCGCATCCGCATTGGTCCTCCGAGACAAAGGCTGAATTTCGAGAATGTCAACGGGGCGCATAAGTATGCGCGGTCACGCGTCGTACGTATCTGTCCATTTGATTTTCTGGAAAATGAGACCGAGAAACAGTGCTGCGTATTATATTCTTCGCCGCTCTCCTTTGTCGCATCGCGAATGGTAAAGAGCGAGCGTTGTCGCTTAGAATATAATCGCGACCCAGTATGTGGAAGCATATCCAGACTAGCTCGTCGGCCAAACGTAATCCCAGTAACGACATAACTGAACGATGTACCATCGCAATAAGTCACACGCCGAGCAATTGCTGGAAGTCGAAACGGAAGCTGCGGAATCCGCTTTTCTCTCTTTTTGCCCATTGCGACCATGAAACGACGAAGTTTCCGGAGGAGACTTAAGTCTCTCTCTCTCTCTTTCTCTCTCTGTGGCATCGACGAACGACGCATTGTCTCGCCGACAATCTCTCTCATTCTCTCTTTCTCTGCACTTTCACATACACACACACACACAGACACACACATACGCACGGTCGCGCCGTCTTTCTTCCTTCTTCGAGAGCCTTACCACTGAAAGTCCTTCCTCCCACCACTTCCCCTTCATCGCCCGCGATTTTCAGCCCTCTTTCGAAGACTACTCGGCACGTTTCACGCCCACCGCGCGTAATCCAGACTTCCACACGAGTCCCTAAGCCTGCCTTTCTTTTCTCCTTTACCTTCCGCCCCTTCTTTCTTCCGCCGGCGATCTCTCTCTCTCTCTCTCTCTTGCTTTCTCGCTCTACATATCTCGAACATCGCTCCCGCCCACCACGATTTCCTTTCAGTTCTCTCGATCTCGAGAAGTCGCCCGGTTATCCCCGGCATTCATTCCCAGACGCTCCCTATTCCTCAAACGGCCCGAACGAACGAGGCCAGTGCGCCGGAGAGGATCGATCCGCAGCTTCTCGCGGCAAATGCATCGTCCCGTCTCGCAAATTTGTTTCCGCGACGGAAGAGCGGCGGAATGCGTTCTTTCTTCGGCGAACGTTTTGCGAGGAGGCCGACCGATCGTCGATACGCTCGCGTGCGGTCGATCGTTTTTGTTCGGCGTTCAGTGTAGTCTGTCTCCGTCTGTCTCCTTCCGTTCGATGGGACGGTGCATGGAATCGCACGCACACGTTGTTCCTGCCACTTCAAGCCTTTCGTTCATCGTACTGTTTCTTTTTTCTTCCGGATCGTTCTGTTTGGGTTCTTGTAATTTATACGATTGATCGCCCCTTTTTATTATCGCTCCCTTTTCTTGCCGGAGGGAACGTATGGGAAGTTCGCGCGCACGTTTCTCCTGGATACCTTTGAAGGAACTTTAATGTATGCCAGAAGTTCCTCGAAAAAAGGACGAGCCGCGATTGTTTCGTCGTTCGTCTCTTACTTCGCGACGAGACAATTTATCGAACTTCACTCACTCGTTTGCCGGGATACCTTTTCAAAGAGTTTAATTTATTCCGTCGACCGGACAGGGAATACTCGTCGCGCTTAACGCGACAGATTAATTTGAATTCGACTGTGAGGGTCTGGTCGATCGGGGTATTTCGAATAGGAAGTTTTTTCCTCCCATCCCTCTCTCTGTCTCTCTCTATTCCTGTCTGATTGCCTGCCAGCGAGGAATGTAATTTTCAGTGTATTTTTTCCCTCCTCTCACGAATTCGTTCCTTCCATTCGACGTCGGCTGAATCCGGCAGTCGGCACTCGGGTCCGCGGAAGTCATTGAGAGGCAGAATCCACTCGCCCTTTGGAAAATTGTATTGCTCAGTATACAGTCGAGCAGGGTCCTTTTAATCCCGATTCCGATACGGAGCAATCGATCAATTCGATTCTTCGCGTCGGAAGCGTTCGAAAGAAGTAAGGAGTCCTCCGCACCTCGAAGACCTTCGACGTGTCTGGCCACGACGTTAATCAGCAGCGAGTTGCGCCGCGCGTCTCCTTTGCTCCCCTTTTTTTCCGCCGCCCCTGCACGAAAAGAGGCGCGCGGACAAACGAGGCAGGGCGCCGTTTAAATGCGACGCGTTAATTTCCGCGCTGCCGGCCATGGACGCGGTACGAAAAGAGTGCCGCCCTCCGTTGGCTGAGCAAATATTCCAGTAATTACACGAACAATTTAAATAATTAAACGGCGCAAGAACGTCGCTCTTCTATTCACCCTCACCCTCTCTACACATATATATATATACAGGGTGTCTCAGCTGATTTTGACATCATGATTTTGTCGCTATTATTACTGGTAGAAAAAGAATGGTTCAGAGGAAAGTTGAATGGGTTCGAGTGGGACATAATCTGATGTTAGTAGATTCATAAAAAAAAAAATAAGTTCACCTTCAAATCTCCTAAACGCCTCCACTTACAAAAAAAAACTACTAACACCAGCTTACGCCCCACTCGAAGCCATTTATTCCTACCGCTACTGATGCCGACAAAATCAAGATGTCAAAATCAGCCGAGACACCCTGTACATCGTTCACTCTCTCCGTCCGTCCGTCCATTTTCCCTGACGATGAACCTTTCGCAATGATTAAGAGTAACCTTTTCGACGCCGAGTCGAGTTTACTCGGAACAAGACGGCGTCGCTCGGCTTCAGTTTCGCGACTTTACCTCCTGGCCGAGCATTGTCGAGCGCATGACGCTTTCTGTTGCAGGCCTGCGAAAGGTGTACCCCTACTACTTCACGTTCACGACGTTCACGAAGGGTCGCTGGGTCGGTGAGAAGATTCTGGAGGTCTTCGCGCGCGAGTTCAGGGCTCATCCGGCCGAGGAGTATGAGAGATGCATCAGGGCGGGCACTCTCACCGTCAATTATCAGAGGGTGGACGTGGATTACAGGTTGCGACACAACGACCTACTTGCCAACGTCGTTCACAGGTAAGCGACATTCCTCTCCTTGTCTTTTTTTTCCTGTTGCTGTTGTTGCTGTCTAGTCTACTTCATTCGGCCCGAATGCGAGAGAAACCCGACGTGTCGCGTGACATCTCTGAATTTCCACTCTGATTTGGGCTGAACATGCTGAGTGAACGTGACGTGGGGTCGTGAAATTTGTCTGTTGCTCGTAGTCAGGCCACGCGTACGAATGAACAGGACGTCGCGCTGGAAATTTGTCTGTTCTCTCCTAGCAGTGCTATTGGGCCGGAATTAGGTGACGATTAGCAGGAGTGCTGCTGTTACGCGTGGCGTGAGTAGTACTTTTGGCAGTCTCGGTAAATGTGCGAAGAAAGACGATGTCGCGCGTGAAATTGCGTGCGATTTCTGTTCAGACGAGATGTTCCGCGTAAAATTCCTCTGCTCATCGTCGACAGCAAATGACGACGTCGCGATACAGCGTCTGCTACTCAGCTGCCGGCGCGACGTTCGATAAATTCTTGATCCTACTATATACTTCCCCGGAGCTCTTGCGCGAGCTCGACGCGAGAGGAAACTTTCTTTCGCGCCGAACGACGCTCCTGGACATTTTCAGAATCGGGACGGTTCCTTCGGGTAGGGCGGGCAACTTGCTCAGCGAAGTCTGATTAAGAATCTCTCTCTTCACGTTTTTTGATTTTTTTTTTTTCATTCGCTTCGCTTCCGGCGAAAAATGAGCGAACGAGGGTCTCGATTGAAAACAGATCCTTCGGCCGCACCGTTTCAAGTTGTCGCTGAGTGGCTGATTTCGACGTTAGCTACCCACGCAGGGGGCTGGCCTGCGCATGTTCCGGAGGCTTCGTTACGCGAGGCCGAATTCCGATTCGTAATCGGACTTGAGGCGGCAATTTATATTTTCTCGCGCGGAACAACTTTCGAGAGGGGCGCCCGGCCGAGCCGGGCGTATTAAAATCGGAACAGGTCTTGAAACTTTTTAAACGGACGGCGCACGTCCGACCCTACTCTCTCGTGCCGGCACTCGAGAACGGGACGGCTCTATTGACTCTCGCGGCCGAAATGCACGCGCTTTATAAAGCGCATTCTCATATAAGAAAGGCGGAAAATCGGGGCGGCTTATACTGCGATTTACGGATCGATGTGTAACAGAGAATAAATAGGCGTCGTCGAAAGTCAGTATGTATAGAGTAACCATCACTATTTTTTTTTAAATAAGTATAGTAGAGAGTCGATTATCTGAATATCGATTATAGAATCAGTCACGTATGTACGTATTTCAGCTAGGCATTTAACAATGTTTATGTTGCAAGACACGTATCCTAGCTGCTTCAAATGGCTGAGCTTAGTATCTTGTCTGAATTTAGTCCGTTCGTACGTATAGATTTGACTCA
Organism: Priocnemis perturbator; assembly: GCA_963942575.1. Taxonomy (NCBI): domain Eukaryota; kingdom Metazoa; phylum Arthropoda; class Insecta; order Hymenoptera; family Pompilidae; genus Priocnemis; species Priocnemis perturbator. The sequence continues at coordinate 10,231,042 of OZ012656.1, forward strand.
TATGATGAGTGTTAAAAGATAAAGATTGCTGTTGAAATTAGGACTGGGACTATTCGTCGAATTACCCAGTATCTGAATATTCGATGAGTTTACGTACTCGAATATTAATATAAAATTTGATTCTTTCTCTCTCGGACTCTCATTGTTCTTCGCAAAAATCATCTTCTCTCGAAGAACAAAATAAAATCTCTCGCACATTCCAAACTCGTCCGTCAAGGACAATTTTTCTTATCCAACAATTCCGACACCGCCTCGAAACCCTTATCGTGCGTCACGTCAGTCATCGCGGCTGATCGGATCGTCCCTTCGGCCGAACCTTTCGCAAATCGGAATAATGCGATTTGAGCCAACGAGCGACGCCCCAACTTAAACAGCTCGCGAACACAAACGGAATCGGCTTTTCGAGTCAGATGAAGAGCAGGGCAAAGAGAATCGTGGAAAAATGGCGCCCGGCGGCCCCGATTCCGGGGACAGCCGGAATCAAATCAGCCTATCGGCTGGGTTGAAAGAGAGAGGGCTGCTTTTTCCGCCTTCACCCCCCACTTTCTTTTTTTTTTGCTCCGCGCTTCCCGCCGCGGTCGCGGGTAATGGAACGGCGCTATTGACTTGGCGAAATAATTTCATTGTTTCGAGGGGGTCGGCCCGGAACGATATCCGCTCCCAGATAGCCTTTCACCCCTGCCGCATTTATTCGCGGAAAAATATTACGGCGGAATCGGAGGAGGGTCCATATTACGTCTTACATGAGACGCGATCGTTTCCATTGTTTTTTTTTTTGTTTCTTTCGTTTTTTGCTCTCATTTCGAATATCGAGGAAAGCATAAACTGGAAAAATATTACGGCGGAATCGGAGGAGGGTCCATATTACGTCTTACATGGGACGCGATCGTTTTCATTTTTTTTTATTTTTTGTTTCTTTCGTTTTTTGCTCTCATTTCGAATGTCGAGGAAAACGTAAACTGGTTATGTCCGATTTCGGGCCAACTGCGAGACGATTATCTGTCTGCCTACTTAGTAATATTTTTCCCCGGCTCGCAAAGATCAGCAGATGGTTCAAGAGACTCGAAACCCTGCTGGAAATCTTGATTAAAACTTCTGGAATCAGGGAATGCAAGTCTCGGTTCGACAAATTTATACGGCTCTCAGGAAAACGACATTTGCTGAGCGCAACAATTTCTTCGGAACTCCTCACTGTAATTAACACCTATAAACACGCACTAGGGTGGAACTTTGGAACCCGTGATTCTCAATAGGCTGCCACAGGAAAACAACGATGACGTGGGCTCTGTAATTCGCCTACTTACGTTGTGGCGTCCACCCGAATATAATACCGTACCCGGTTTTACCCTACTTTTTCCTACCAAAAGAGTACTTGGTCGCGATGTTTGGGGGGGGGGAACCTCGACGGCCGAATCCTTGTATCAGACGAATAAATCACGCAGATTCGAGCCGCCTCTCCTTACCGAATCGTAAATCACCCCTGAACATCTATATACACGCGCTCGCGGAAAAACGGGAGATTTACCGTCGTTTACTAAATGAACGATCGCACCGGCGCCTGGGATAAATATTTAATGCGCCCGGCAAGAGGTGTGGTGCCGGTGGTATAATTTATATCCACTCGCGAGAGAAACCTAACGATGCCACTTTGATCGACAGACTGCGAGGAACGGCTCATTTGCCGCGCCGGGCAGAGAAATCGTACGGATTACGGGACGTTTTATCGTCGGACCGATTGACGGATAAAAACTGACGCGGCCTGTAATGCGAACCTTCATACGGTGTCATTACGATGCTCGCCTAATGGTCAGCTCGTGTCGACGATTATATCGGGTCGCGTGGGCGGGGCTGAATTTTTACAGAGCGCGCCGTGCAAAAAGTGCGCCCGTTTTCTGGGCCGCGCTAACGAACGTCGACATTTGAATTTTTGCGCCGGACGCAGGAAATGAGTTCGGGTCGCATTGTTTTACGGGCTTGCCGACCCGTCGTTTCGCGTTGTCCGAGTTCTCGGGGTGGAAAGTTGGACGGGCTATTGGGACGTTTACAAGGCACTTCGCTCGTGTGGTGGTTAGAACATCGTTCATTTCGATGGTAGTGAAAAAATGGCTTACTTCTTCCGAGACTTCGAGCATTGATTGGGAGCGCGTCGTGCTCGGAATTCGTATTGTACGGATTATCGTGGTGACAGAATGTGCGTTTTGTACGGGACGCGTGCAGTGTAATGGACATCGTTGCAGGTACAATTTTTGGCCGAGCGACGTTTCGGAATTATTTTACGTAACGCGCGCTTTCGGGACGTATCGACAAATGACGTTCGCGACTTGAAATATTTCGATGGTTTTAGAGCGATATCATGAAGTCGTACGCGCTGATCGTCCGCGCGCCGCCTGTATTTGCGAATTTTCGCATTGCACCGCTTTATGACCGTCGAGCGGCGGCCGGCGAATTTGAATATCGACGCGACGGAATAACCAATGACGTTTCCGGGCGGCCATGTGGCAGACTGTACTCTCGCAGTCGGCCCGAAACTGCCGTTCGCTTTCATAGCGCCGGCCGGCCCACGAATTCTAATATGTCGCTACCGACATCTGCGTCTCGCGATTTCGAGCCCCGGAATTAAAATCCGTATGAATTAGCGGACAACGGATTATCATACGTTACGTATGCAAAGTAACGACGCGATTAATCATCCGAAATGTCACCGATCGTCCTTCCGCCTCGAGCCAAGGCGACGCTTTTCGAATTTACATAACCGATAAGTTTGTAGGTGCAAGAAGTGCAGGATAGTTTCCGGGCGGAAGATTAATCTTTCCGACATCCACACCGTTTCAATCCGCAAAACGTGTTCCCTGCCCGAGCTCGACACTATGACGACATTGAAACAGAGAGACGGATACGCAAGGAGTGTTTGAAATTCGACAGTCCGCCGCGGAAGGATTAAAAATGGGCCTCGGTACGTTTGCCGATTTTAATCCTAGGCGAGTCAGGCCGAGCCAGGCCGCGACGGTCGGTCTCATAAATCAAGCGAGACTTTTTCCGAGTGCCTAGATAAGGAGGAGCGGAGCCAGAGCCCGTTGGCCTCATAGATCCTGGCCGAAGGAACCACATGGCCGAGCGCACGTTATCCTTGACACCGATGTATAAGAGTCCACACGTGACTCGTCTCATCGTTCTTAAACGCGCCACCGCTCAACGAGGGCCCCCTCTATTATCAGTGCGCCTATCGTATTCATCGTTCTTAAAGACCGTGACGGCGCAGGTCGCGGCGTTTTTTTCTCATGCCAATTGTGAGAATGCAGTTTCTCGTGGCCGCGGAATTATCGCTCGGACATTCGAACCTCTTATTTGCCCCTAAATGCGCTGACAATCGTGGAGTGTCGACGACGCTTCTGAATATTACGTGTACGTGTCGCCAGGTACATCAACATGATTCGTGCTTTTAGTATTTGAGACAGTGTTCTTGAAGCGGATACGTTGATGATTATACAGGACGTTTCAAAGTGGATGAACCGAGTTTCAGATACCGTATGATTATATACATATATATATACTGCGTTCGCACTGGAAGGGTTAATTTGCTTAATTTATCGAACTTCATCGAATTATCGGCGCATGCGGTAAGATTTGCTAGGGTCATAAAACAGAGTGTATCGTGTTTAGGCATCGGTCCGCAAATCGATAGGCGAGTGGTTTTAGGCGCACGTCGAGAGGCAGCATTGTGCGAGGGCATCGCGTGAGCGTGCAGAGTCGATGATTATCGGCGAGATTATGTGTAACGAAGATCTCGCAGGGGCCCGGCTCCCCCAGAGAGAGAGAGAGAGAGCGGGCATAATCGTCGTTGGCGCGGGGCGCATTTCCATATTAATCGCCACCCATCAAGATCCTTCCGACGAGCGTGTCAAGTTCTTCCTCGTGTGAGCGTGCGTGCGAAGGTTGTCCAGGTGCAAATCGGAGGCGTCCACCGTAAACAGCGTAATGCATGCGCGCACACGTCACCTTACTCCTCGTTTTTTCCCTCCTGCTTTTTTTTTATGTCCACAGATACAGTGACGGACGTGTAGTTATGAACGTTTATTCTGCTAATATTGCCGCTATCTCCGGCAATCAGCTGCTGTGGTATAACGGCGCTATGGAGATGTGGTTTGATGGTACTGTGGTGCTGTATATAGTAGTATGCATAGTTTAGCACTATTAAACTAGGATGCTATGTTGCTACGGTACTATTGTTCTAGGAAGCTATTGTGCTATGATACTATGGTACTGTGGTACTATTATCCTGGAGTGATATACTGCTATGGTATTATAGTATTATGTATAGTACTACAGCACCATATTACGGAATACACATATATATCCCAAAAGTTCTAATCACCAATACCTTCGATTTCTTCGCAAGAATCGCGTGTCCCTTACTATATGTCCGCCACTGTATGCAGACATGGCGAGACAGAGAAAAAAGTACAAACCGAGGAAATGAATGGGAGACGGTGAGACATCTATTACGAAGCCAGGAAAAGACAATACCGGTAATGACGCCTGCACATTAGCAGTATCATCGTTTCGCCGCTTCATGCGGCCGTTCTTTCGCGTTAATTTACACGTCGCCTCGCGCATTTTCCGTGGCATAATGTGCGCCGGCGATGATCGACGTCCGCGATACCATCGGCGAAGGTGCACGATCGGCGAGCCGCGAAAGGTCGCGAGATTCCAGGTTGCGCAATCCGCGGATGAGACCTTCGCGGGCGTAGATATCTGCGAGACGCAGAAAGAGGAACACGTCCATTCGTTCGTCCTTCGCGTCGTTGTCCGACAAGAATTACTTTCTCGCCCCCCGGGGCAGGCTGTCGGAGTCTTCGATCCCATCGATTCCAATTCCTGCTTCTTTTTTGTTTTTTATTTAACATGCTTCTTAGAGTGGGATTTCACGTTAGTGAGACTTCGTTCTTCGGGACCTGGACAACAGTTGAGACCAGCTCCGGGAACCGATACATGAGTCTTTTTTTAAATAAGCGTAAAGAAACCCTTGCGGAAAAAATAGATATTTATATGGAATATGTTACAATTTTTAACTCATTTCATTAAAAAAAAAAACAAGTTGATCTTCGAGTCTCCTAAACGCCTTCACTTGTAAAAAAGCTACTAACGTCAGTAAGTTCCGTCAGATGAATTTTTTTCTATCACCGGCAGCAGTCGAGTTTTTCAGGTTTACGCGGTCCACCCTGTATATATATCTTTCTTCTAATAGGTTAGAGAAAGTGCTTTCTCGGCTGAACCGAGTTACATAATTTGACATTTCTTAGAAAGCACATTCAGACGCAGACAGTAACGAAGCATGCACGGAATAACCGCGATAGACCGAAAAACGTGATACAAACATATTCTTATTCCTGCCACTAAAAATTGACGATAAACGATTTTCGTCAACTCCCACGGTAAGGTACGAGAAGTGAAGGGTCGAGAGCAATTAGCAAGGACAGCCGGGGTCCGTTATCAAGAGGGTGTCAACGAATAATCGAGCATCGAACACCACCCGCCGATAAACCGATACGCGTCTCAATAATGGATGGCGAGCGACAGAAGAAACGCTCAAAGAACTGTTCCGTTCTGGGGAGCGAGGTATCGAGAATCCGATAACCACGTTAAATCTCTTAATCAAATCTCTCCCGCCCGTAACCCTCGACCCGCTAAATATGCACCACGTATTGGCCCTGCAAAAAGAACAAGAACAGCAAAGAGAGAAAGACACGCGAAAGAGATCTGCATCCAGCGGGGCCAGAATTGAGCGTGGCCAGCGAATAGGGCAAAGCGGATTCCGAAGGAGTGCGATGCGCGGAGTCCGTATTGAAGCGCGGCAAGGCCATAATTCCCGTGGGATAGCGGATGGAGTCGGGTGTGCACACGGTGCAGGTTTATCCGCCGTCGAACGGCAGGAGGGAGGGGCCTCGGGTGGATCGGCACGGCGCATTCGAATTGTGTGCCGACGATGCAGCTCGGGATAACGGGGCACTTCGTAATTGATCAATTGGCCGGTTTGTGTACTTTCGGTCAGTCGCTTTGAATCCATTTCGGAGTCAACGATCACGTTTCGCTCCGGCATAATCGGTGCGCCGCCGAGTGAGACAGAGAGAGGGAGAGAGAGAGGAGGGAGGTGCAGAGAGAAGCCCAACGTTAGTCAGAGTCGAAGCTAATGATACCCGAGGGCGTATCGTTCGAGGATCGATCGATTTCATTTCTATCGTACGGTACGAATTTCGTTTGAACTCTGATCGGGATACGACGGACGAGGTGTAGGATTGGCTTCATTTTCTTAAGGGCCATTCTATTGCTGTTCGATAGACTGCAGTTTGCACTGACGGTAGACTGGATGACATACAAAGAAAACCAGTTTCTTTCGCCTCGTTAAATTGTTCATTTTTTTTTTGATGATTTTACGGGCCACCTTATAACTACGTAAGACGCACATAGATAGATGCAATTGAATTATGAGTCGAACACTCGAACGCGCTAACCTTTCACGACTAATTAGTCACGGATGCGAGCTACGCTCGGGCGCCTAAAGCGCGACAGTTTGTCTTCTCGCGTCGATGTTGTTTTTTCTATTTTTTCTTCTTCTTCACATTCGCTGGATGAAAATGCCGCGGAGTCGAGAAAGTCACGACGACGTGCCGTTTGAGCTTCGATTGCGCAACGGAGCGAGGAGGAGACGCGATGTGTGCGAATACTACGACCTTTCCCAGTTGACTGACCGTCTCTAAAGTCTCACGTACGCCCGCCTGTTTTCTCTGCGTTTTCATTCCCGGCTCGCCGTTTAGCAATGAGTTTGCCAAGGGGAGTGTGTGTGGATACGACGTCGTCTGCCGGTTTCGTCACCGGCGCACTGATATGTAAAATGTGTCCTGCTGAACGTGCGAAGGTAATATTTCTCCAGCGACATCAACTTCGTACTTTCAACATTGTCGTCTCGCAATCATTATAAATTTTCTGCGCTCAAACTTGCCGCTTCGAATTCATTCGAAACGCTGTACTCTCAGCGCTGTCGTTTCGAGTTCTTGAGAATATCTTGTCTTACGGTATCGTCGGAATTGTCTCGCGTCGTATGAATATTATGCGCGTGGCGGTCGGAATACGTGTGGGATTTATTTGGATCGGGGTGAAGTGTTCGTTTCAGACACAATTTTTACTATAATCACCATGCGTATATTTCCACGTTTTCTCTCACTCGCGTTCATATACCAGCACTGCCTCCCTCGAAAAAAAAATTCCACTCACTCCGCTTTCATACAGAGTCATGCACACACACAATACAGATTCGATGCCTTTTTATTACTGCGTCGCGCACCACAGCCACACAAACGCACACAACTTCTCCTTTTTCTTGGGATTCTACATACGCGATCAGTGTAACGATATATTGTTATTTCAATATTTCAAGCATATCCTCCGATATATTTGGAATATCTGGCTGGCACGTTTAGCCGGGGCTTATCGGAGAGATGCGTTCGCGGATTGCACAATCGAATTACACGATTGCGATACGGCCGGATAGCATCTTCCGATCGATCATACGAACGTCGATCAATCTTGACGGGATACGGTGCGGCGAGCGTTTCCGCGGTCGACGTCGTCACTCACCCTAACTACCCCTTGATCATCTCGATCCGATTGGCTTCGAAGCTCCTTTGCAAGCGCGCAAGATCCGTTCGTGTCGGACAGCTCTGCGAAATTCGTTGCCATCCAAATTACACGTATTTCATTTATTTTGCTTGGTTGACCCAAATTGCCGATTCGATGTGCACCTGCTGTACCTTTGATCGATGCTGTTTGTAGAAGGGTTGGAACTATTCGAATAATTTATTATTGGAATACCCGAATATCCGATTAGTGTGTTACTTTGCACCACAACATATGCCTTCTCGTGTACGAATACCGTTGAGTGAACAACATTCGATTACTTCAGTATACTTTCGTTAACTACGGGATTCGAATATTCGAGTACTGAACGCTTTTCGGATACTATTCGAGTATTCGAGTACTGAGCAATATTCGGATACTATTCGAGTATTCGAGTACTGAGCAATATTCGGATAATATTCGAGTATTCGAATTATATTCGATGATTATTCGAATACTCAAAGTGATGGAATAACACACAACATAATGTGAGAGAATGGTGTGCGTCGTTTGAGAAGTACTTTGCAATTATAATCGAATCAGTCGGTGCTTCTAAACTTTCCTGTCAATCCGTGTACTTGTCTTCGTCATCTAAGCACTTGTCCGCTGCTGAACCCGAATCTTTCTGTAATGCGCGTAGTATAGAAGCAGAAATCGTGACAAATAACTCAGCACCGGCCATGCGCCGACACTGATCGCGGAAAATGGCGTCTCGTCAATCCTCGTCCGTCGTCCTACGTGTCCCCAGTGATGTGGGAAATTGGGTAGGATGATCCAATTAGCCGGAAACGGTTGCTCCGTGCGGCCCATTCCACGTCGAACCGATCATCAACTGGCAGCGTGTCTTACGATTCCGACGAAGCTGTAATACGCTCTACTCCGTGCGAAATAATTATGACTACAAGTCATCATTTCGCTGACTTCAAAGTTATGAACAAGTCGTGACCTGTAGAAGATCGCGAAAAAGCATTTTTTTAGTCAAGCGTCACTGTATAAACATACTACTTGTTTTTCTTTCCCTAATATTTTCAATTACATAATTGTGCCCCTTGCAATTTCGACACATCCACACCATACACCTTCGTTCCATGATTTCATCTTTCACCGGTCCCGAATGTCATATTTATCCTACCAAACGACGCACTCCGTGACACCGTCGTCTCTTGCACAAATTCGGCTACCCACCCCGAAGGTTCACCTTCGTTTACGCGCGAATTCACGGCAAATCTCGCCGAGTCCCGAGAAACGTCAACAAGTCTCGACAAGACGCGCAACGACGCAGCGTCGAGAATTAATTGGACAAAATGAGCCGTGAACCGACTTAACGAGGGGACGAAGCGTGCCAAATATCGCGCAGTGCCGGAGATGAAAGATACGCGAAAAGCGTGACACGCTTCTGACCCTCCGCACCGGCAGTCTGAGCCGAGCAGATCAACTTCAAGTACACTAAATTGTCTACAATTATCCACCTAATTCCACCCCAACACCGTCCACCCCCGTAGTCCTACGCCAAGGTATGCGTTATTCCTAGCGCCTATGTTTTACTGTAACTTCCTTTGACGAGAGTTAACGGCTAACATTTTATTTTACAATAATATAACTTTCACCTTCGTATTTTTTCCCCTCTCCTCTCAACTCTTCGTTAATCGATCCTCCTGCGCCACAACACTCTTCTTCCAGCCCACCGCACTGCCTTTTATTTCCAAACCGACCGACCGTGCCGTTAGACAAATTAATAAGTAAACAGTCCGAAGCGGCCACCACTGCGGCTCATCACTCATTCATGAGAGGAGTTGCGCAACGGAAACGGTAAGCGCAGATACTCCCTCGTTAGCCGGGGGCTAATAGTGGCCGACGAGAGCGCGAAGGCGAACGATTACGTCGCGGCTTTCGATTTAATCGCGACCGGACGATTCGTAATCGACGCCGACGTCGTGACTTCGATTCCCTCGGATGCCTCTCGACGCGGCGCAATAAAGTTATGAGGCCTCTTAACGGGACCTGAAATGTCAGGGGTTTGCCTCGACGGCGGATGGTAGGCTCGGATTATACAATCCGTGGCCGAAGGAAGTAATTGGAGGGGTGGGAATCGAAAATCGTCCTGATCGGCGCAGTGTGACGTAACGTGCGACACGAGGAGATCGGATTATCGTTGAGTAATTCCTAGCCAAGACGACGACGTGCTTCTTTCTGATTCTTTCTACTTTAATCCTCGCGTTCACACCGTTTCTTTCTTTTTTTTTTTTTTTTTTTTTCTTTGAACCTTCTCTGAATGAAAAGCACTCCAGCGGGCACTGGGTCGGTTAATGAATCGCAAGGCTGGATGCGCGAGACGTTCCGTCGGATTTAACGTGGCGAATTGAATCGGGCCGGAATTTTGCTAACCTGTCGGAGCGCGGACTTATCGGATATATTAGCCGTCGATGGTCCGATCGATTCTTTGCCGGACGGCGCTGAAATAATAACCCGCGCGAGCTTGCATTTTTAATGCTACTCTCGTTAAGTCGCGAACATTGAATTTCGTCGGGTCAATGTTGAATGAGGGATGATACGCTTCGGTGTTCCGTCCATATATTCGGCGGAAATCAATCGGAGGTGTGAAAGGGCACTCCCCTCTCACTGTCAGATCCAGTTTTCGCTCATTTTCTTCGATGAGTGCCCGATTTAGCGGAGTCGCTAATGAAACGAATCGTCGCGTATCGATACCGGGGAATTAACGAGGCTCAAGCGTGTACGGAGCAGATCTTATTAGATTAAAATGTACGCCCATTCCCGAGCCATCAAAATGTTCCAAGCGCATTATCGTTAGAATGCGAACAAAAGATCCGCACGAAATATAATCCGACGCATTACGAGCAGCAGTACCAAGAATTGTTAACAGAGACCTGTTACGTTTGTCAGAGACCGTGGAAACTCGGCGTTCTTCGCAGTCTAATCGCGCGAGACACTGTGTTAGTTAGATCGGGCGTTTGACAAATGAACGAAAGAGTAAGTGGATCTCGCATTACTGAATTTGTCACGGCCCTCAGACTGTTAATGAGCGAGTCCCGCGACACGTCTTCCTTCTACAAAAGACAGACTCGGATTTATTCGCAAAGGGCGATAACGATCGCGCCCATCCTTTCGACGGTGCGCCGAATTAATTGGACAGGCAAGATCCGTAATTGAAAACTCGCCGTGCCGGTCCTCGTTTAGTCGTTGTGCGTTTTGTAATTAAGTGAAACGCGCTCGCGATGGATTTTAACGCGAGCGACGAGAGACGCCGTCGTTTGTCGCGAAAGAACAATGCCCGGCAACTCGTTCTTGTCATTTTCTGGGTAATATCGTGCGACGAGCAAAAAGCAAATCGTCGGTCACTTTTCGAGCATGAGCCGACTCGATTTTGTCGGAGGACTATGTACAATTGTACAGCCTGCAGACTGCAGTCATTCGCGATAAGAGGCTGAAAACGAACAACTCTAGGGTAGCAATGAATTCCAATTTTCCAAGAGGCACACTGCTCGACAATCGGAACTCCATCGTGAAGGATTGTCAAAAGTGCTTGAAAAAAAACATGAATTATATTAAAGTCTGGTATCGAAAGTTTGCCTCTGGCAACCCTTTAAAAACAAATGAACTTTCCAACCCGTTACTACTTTGGCGAAAAAAAAGATGACTATACTGTGTTAAAAAACAAACATAGAAGAAGTACGAAAGTAGATGAAAAACGCAGAACCCTCCTCGCAACATTCGCCGAGCGTGCGAACATCTTGCTTCCGAAAGTTATCACGCCGACACAAAATCAGGAAGAATTGCACATTACATGTTTTTTTATTGTTCTTTTTTTTGGCATTTTTCGCCTTAAAGAATTTTTTCCTGTGGCCTTCCCTCGCGCGTCGCGAAATCAGAAGAGGCAACTGCAGATTCCGTTCCTCTATCCGCGCACAACGCTGATTTCCAGCATTACCTGCCCCTCCTTCTTCCCCCTTTTATGGAACGCGGATTGCACGCCGTGCGTGCTCTTACGGAATCAAAAGAGCACGAGATCAAAAGGGTGGAGCACGCTAGAAGTCTTCCGAGCTGTATTGCCCGCGAATTCCGCGTTTCGCTTTCACGGCACGCCTGTTTTTTTTCTCTCTCTCCCCACCCCCTACTCGACGCGATAACGTTAACGAACGAAGCCCGCGGAGAAATGCAGCGAGCGAGCGATTCACGAATTGCGAATACGTCACGATTAGGGAAACGATCGATGGTTCGCGTAGCAAGAGCCGAGCCGATCAGTGGGGAGAGTAAAGCACCGACATGTCTCGTTGATGAAAGAATTCGGAAGAGTCTCTTTCGTCGTCCGGTCTGTTTGCCGAAAGAAAGGAGGAAGCGACCGTCGAATAGAGAGGCTCTTCTTTCTCTTTCATTCAACGTCTTCCGTCTGTAGTCCGCACGTTTTTCGATTTCTCGACCTTTCGATAAATAAGAGTAGTCTCTGAAGATCATTGAAACTGTACTGTAGCAGTAAAGGTACTTAAAACATTATTTAGACTTATTAAGCATAATAGATAAACTCATAAAAACACATCTCTATATCTAAGAATCGACTAATTCTTTTTGCTCAAAATCGAAGCAAGCGCTTGCCAACTGTTGGGTCCAATCCAAGAGAATACGACGAGACTGAAATAAGCCGAATCTCACGGACAACTGTTGCGATTCTCCAGATGAGAACAGTCGTTACCGATTTTACACGCTATCTATCGGCGTTTTAACTAGTGATGGGATCAAGTTCGCTATGTAGTCATGAGTATCAATCAACAGAATACCATTCAATTACAATACAGCGCAATTATAAATTTACATAAACAGCGAACAAACTTTAGCAAAGAATTACGCAACTTCAAACTGTATATACCGCTGTGCACGATTGTTCGTAGCCGCTCGTACAGGTTCCGAACACTCGTCATTTGATCGTCCAAGCTGTTCCCAATACGCTTCATCCCATTACTGGCCGCAGCTTCCGCTGCACTTGTTGCTGGAAGTGACGCCCGATCGGCGACATTGTTTGGCAGAGATCTCTGCCAAGAAACTGGCCGACCTCACCCCGGGCCACCTGCGAAGGAAATCGCCAAACCGAGCCATCCGCACGTACCGGCGACGTAACTTGTTGCTGAATTTGGCAACGGCACTCGAATACTGAATACTGCAGGCGGGGCTGGGGGTGGGGGGTGGTTTCGGTGGGATGGGCGACCATGTGCGATGGGGGTGAGGCGCGACAGCTGCCGCCTGACACTTTCACTCCAGTTCTCGCTGACTCTCGAAACCGGCCCGAACTTCCAGGCACATCCCGATTCCTGAACTCTCCTCAGAAATTCAGAACTCCGACAACGAGGTTGTCGGCTCTTTTTCGCTCGTCGAGGGCCGAATCGATACGCGTCGGAACTGTCCTCTAGGTTTCTTTATCTGCTCTCTATAGTCGGCCGCACTGTTTGTGGACTTTACTCGAGTTGCTTTGATATTCGATTTCTTTGAAATTAGTACTTCTACTCGAACTTAAACAAGTATTATACGGCGTATTGTAATTAATTGCTTCGATCCTCTAATATTCTGAGTATCCTCTGACTTCGACGACAATGAAACGAGTTTCGCACGACTCGGATTTCGAGTGCTCGAATATTGCGAGTGCTCAGCCGACTCCGATAAAAACGCTTGCCTCCGCAATTGCCGCGGGTGGGTACGCGCGGGAAAAAAACATGCCGAGACAATGGGCACGAGCTGCACCCGCTACTCTTCCCCAGCATGCTTCCCGGCGGAGAGAACGTGGTCGTTTTCGCGACGTGCCGCACGAAGTCAAAGGCGGAACACTATGAGGCTGGAAAAAAAGTGGGATAAGCCCGGCAAGTCGAAAGGGATACAAATGTGGCTCGGAGAGCGCGGAAATGGGACGTATTGAAAGAGATAGGGTGTGTCGTGCGTAGGCTGCACGGCTCGGAGGAAGTTAAGAGACGAGATAAAGCCACGGGATAATGTAAAACGTTGCATTTAACCCTTTCAATCTCCGCCCGCCGTACGCGTGCGCTACTCTCAAATGTCTTCTTTCAATTTGACGTGCCTTAAGCGGAACAAGCATCGCCCGACTCTGCACTACACTTCGATCGTGCCGCTGACGAAATCTGGAGAACTCAAGCGGACAGCCAAAAGTTCCGTGAAAATTGACTTATACCAATCGCAACCCTTGACATGAAAGCACCACGACTACGGTTACGCCTTTAAAAAATCCACACCCTTCAATTCCACAAAATTATACCATCAACCAATCATCGAAACATTTAAAAATCGCCAACGTCATAACTCCCGCATAAAATCATAAAATTCGCCCGAAACGATCTGCGCCGGAAATCTTCCCCGAAATTCGTCACACTCGGGTCGCGCCGCAGGGCAAACCTTTCACGGGCCCGTCAAATTTTCCTCGTTCCAGCCGAATCTTGCCGCTCGGTTGTCCGGCCTTTTTTTTCCACTCCGCTCGGATCTGGTCGAAAAGCTCTCGACGGTCGGGTGCTTCAGACGTATGCAGGCCAGTGCGGGGGTGGAGAATCGTGTCGGGGGTTTGAGGGCGCGTCTACTGCCCGGCGACAGGTTGATTTATTAGCTCGGACCTGGCGCGCAAGATGATATCGAAAGGAGGTTGGAGGTTGGGCACCTCCTTCTGGGTTACACCTCCGTGTCCCGCAGAGCTCTCAAAGGCGAAAGGGGTGGGGGGTGAGAACCCTGCAGGTGTCCTGGTTTATCGTCCGTGCGGGGTTCCTCCGACTATTCCTGACCTCTCTCACGCACACACGCACATTCGCGGCAATCTAATTCCGAGACATCGATCTTCAGAAGCGAGCCGCTCTCAAACCGTTTCCAGCCAACTACGAACGCGTTTCTTATCATCGCTGGCACGATATTACAACTGTGGTGGGTCGGGAAGTTCGAGAAAATTTGTTGTCTTTCCTGGTCGCCTTTGCGTCGAACGATTGACTAGTTGGTTTTAAGCAAAGGTGTGTGTGTGTGTGCGCGGTGAGAATGTATTAAGCAGAAAGGGTGTGTCGGAATGAAATTTTTTGCAAGAATGCTTAGAGATGTTTGATTGAATGTAGTTGCCATCGTTTGCTGTATCTTTTTCCCAGGAAGGTGCGCTTTCGAGCGATTGTGATTTTTATTAATGTATCGGGTTAAAAAGATGAGAGAGCGTGGGACTTCAAAGTTTCGCGACCGAGCGACGAAGAATTCGGAACGCTTGTAATGGACGGTTTGAGCCTGCATAACGCATAGTTTTCAGGTACCCGCCGTCGAACTTTTCATTAAACGGCAGCTTCGCTTTTTTACCGCTTCAAACGCCGTATTCTTCATTGGCGTAGCATGAAAAATGTCTTTTTAACGCTCGCTCGGCAATTCCCATCGGCAACTGATCGACGAGCGAGCTAAGTGTCGAAAGTATTAAATGACGCGAGCCAGCCCGCTCCATCATGCACGGTGTATTCCTTAACGATACGTTCGACGACTCGCCGAAAGATCGCCGGCGAAGATTGCGAACGGGTAGGAAGTTTCAAATTTATTGCCCGACGCAGCTTTAATTTATATTGCCGCGAGATCGACTCTATGTCACTCTTATTTTTATACTCCGATTCTTTCTCTCTTTCTCTCTCTCTCTCTCTCTCTCTCTCGTTTCGTCCGCGTTACACATTTTCCGCGCCGCACCCGTGAATTCTTCATCACTTTATTTACCCACGCCACTGCGTCGGAATCGTCGATGTCAGGCAGAGGTGTTTCGGTGTCTTCTTTTTTATTCTATCATTATTTCACGCCACACATTGCCGATTCTTAACGAACGCACGCTTCACTGATTCGCCGCGTGCAACGTTCGTCAATAAATTGACGCCGGCATATTTTTTGGAGCGGTCAAACTTTCATGCCGTTTACGTTGCATCGAGTCCGCGCGACACTGGCGTAACGCAGATGAATTCTTCAATATCCACTCTCACAGTGATCCAGCCAGCGCGTGGCTCGATGTAATTGGGAGAATCGCAAAAGTTATCCCGGAATGCTGGCTGGCGAGTCAATTATGGCTGGTTGAAATAAATACTTTCCATTCTTCTAGGATTGGACGAGAGAGCGTCCGCGTAAATTCAACGCCGTTAAGAAGTAACGAATAACTGACAATCTAAACTCGCCGACCATCGTTTCACCCCCGGGAAGGGGTGGGGAGGGTGGAATGAGGAGGAGGCGAATTTTTGCTCGCCATCAACCCGTATCTTCGCCCTTTCCTGCCGCGCGTTCTCATTACCAACAAGGAGAAAGTTCGCTGCTAACGCTCGGGCCCGGGCACGAGTAGTAATTGCGCGCACCGCCCTCCCGCAATTAAACCGCTTCTAATAAAGCCACTTCTTTCATTATTCACGCGCCATATAACGACAGACCCTCCCTTTGCGCCGAACGAGTTTCGCGCGCCCGCCAATTTCCTCGCCAACCTTTCTGTTTGCAGATCGCGGTAAATTTAACGCCCAATTTGGCCCCTTTCACTCTGGGCTCAGCGTGCTGATGGGGTGGTATTTATAGTCAAAATGGAATGTAACGAGATCGGTTGGAAACAGATATTGACTGTCTGTTAGTAGAAGTTGCCCCAGTACCGAACATTTTTTTTTTCATTTTCGCGAAAGCAAAATATTGATCATTACGGTCAAACTTGACAATTAGAAAGACGCGTCAGCTGCTACAAACACACACACTTGAAATCGAGTACAGGGCAGTATCGGTCACATCCTGCAAATCTGTGCGCCGGCCGATTTCCCGCGGCGCATGCAAATCTCGGAATCCCGATTCTTCACATTACACCGTCTGCGAAGTTGCGGCCGTGTATCGTCGTCCGGCGGGAACGTATCGCTTTTGTTAAATATTCCCGTGCCTATGATGGGGAAGTTGGGAGCCGACTTGCCGGGACGCTCGAACAAGATTAGTTCGGCGCACTCCTCCGGCCGTTACCAGAGGAAGTCGGGCTCGTCTTACGGGCGTCGTGCGTCCACGGGCCGCAGCGGCTACCTATGCATGCAGAAACTAATTGAGGATTCTCATGAAATTCAAATTTAGAGCCGCGCCGGCCGGATATCGCATGGGACGTCGCCTTCGCCGCAGGAATTGACAGCGTGTCTGGCGTTGTCGCGTGCGTCGCGCCTTCCCAATCCTCCCCCCTCCACCACCCTCCGCCACCCTTCTCCGTCCCTTCTTCCGCGCCACGCCCCACCGGCAACCTCTTTTTGTCTCATCAAGCTACGTAACGGCGTCGCTTTGCATAATTAAACGGCAAACAACTGCAGCCTGCGGCACGAGCGTGAGCAAACAGGGAAACACGCCTCGATGATGAACGTGCACCCCGATCGAACCCTTATTTCGCGCCGCGCGCCTTCTCGCATATTGCACGGCCCGATGATCGACGTTGTGCGGCCGAATGAGGGGTGCATCGATCCTTTCGTCGGCGAGCATAATTAATACTCTCGCTCACGCCGGTTTATTTCCGAGACCACCTTTCGGTTTTGTGTAATGTTCACTTGTCACTTTGTTCTAGCGCGGTAGGATTACAGGAGCCTGTAATAAATGTGTTGGTAGGTTTGAGGAAGGTACTAGATCTATTACGACTCTCTACGTTACTCTGTAGTCTGTACAAGTTTTTTCTTTTTATTTATTTTATCTAGTTGACTTAACCTTCTTGACTATTTTGTGACTCTGATTACAGGGTCTCTAGGTTATTTGTTGTTTCCGGGATACTGGATCATAGTACCCATCCGTTTGACGAAAGAATTGAATCACGTGACGTTGAAAAATCGGTGCAGACGTCACAAGACTTACAACGACTTGACTCGATCGCCGCGTTTAATCCGAATCGCGTCGCGGCTATGCGAACCTACGTGCATTTGCATTCGCATTATTCCAATTTCCGCGGACGCTCGAATATTTCGGACGTTTCGTTGACGACCGTGGAGAGCGCCTGGCTCGCTGCATCTCATTTCCACTCATGACTTACTGTCCCGTGCCGTTTCGGTTAGGATCGGTAATTTAATGCGTGGAACGTAGCTGCTTGTCAGACGACGACGTTTGAGCGAATCAGCGCTGCGGCGAGAGAGCATTCCTAGCGTTCAGGCTAGAGATGTTAAATCAATGGGGAAAAGAATGGATTTTCTTATATGAAGTTTGTGACCGTGACACGTCACATAGTCCCTCGGCAATTGCGGATAGGCACTCAGAAGGAGTAGCAGATCCCTATGGCAATGACCGAGGAAAACCAAAAATAATTAATAGATAGTTGTCACTGACTATATAATGGGCACGTGTGAAATGCCCGTGGACTCGAACCACTAGGCGACAAGAGGCAAATGCAATAAGAGGGTATGGTCAGTTTCTGGTAAAAAATCAATATATTCTGCTTATGATGGTGATGTTACAGAATATGAATATGTCAGCGCGATCGTTCGTGTGCTGCAATGCGTACGACACACCGTACGTATTGCTGATCGGCGATGTGTATGAGATCTCTTACATAGAGATACGCGTGAGGTTGTGTACGCGTGCTATTTATAGGTATGTCCGGTATGTTGACAAAATAGATATGCACACACAGGCGCTTGTGTATGAGTCTGGGAACTGCAGACAGTGACTAGAAGAGCCGTACACAGCTGTTCCTTTACACGCAAAAACGCGTCGGTGTCTACGCGCGTGTCTCGAGTCAGGAAAGCCTGGCGTGAGGTGCAATATCAGAGTTGCAGAGGGCTCCTTCTGATGAGTCGCTAAAACGCGGCGTCGATCAAGATAACTCCTCTGAGGTGACCTAGTATCAATACGAGTCGATGCAAATGTACATGTATAATGTACCTGTGAACACTTCGGCTATGACAATGTCCAGTCGGCGGGAGATACAACCAAGTACCGGCCGTGCAACCAAACAGTTTCGCCTTGTTATCACAGGTTACTTGAATTTAAAGGTGACTCGGACTTAGGTCAATACAAGCTATGATTCTACTGCAAATTGTTCTTTGTAATTCTTACTACGAGAACACTTCGGCGAAGGAATCTAACCAGACGGCGGGGGACAACAGTCAAGTGCCAGCCGTGCATCCAGTCTACCTGCCGATAGCTATCTCGTAGTGCTTCGTATTTAAGCAAACTGCCTTCCACGGGAAAAAGTCGCCTTCAATGGAAACTCGCAATTACGCAAAGTCGACACTGTCAGTTACCATCCACCGAAAGGTTAACGCACTGCGAGGAGTCGGGTAGGCCGAAGACGGACAGCAAGGGGTACAGTCAAGTACCGGTCGATTGTCTTTGTCAGGCACCTTCGTCCTCCGTGGATCTAATTTCTATGTTCTTACTTTCTACTCTTTGGACTTATCTTGAAGAACGAACGCGTCTATTCGATCTAGTGATTCCTCGAGTAAGGGAGTCAGCTCGTAGGATGTTGCATGCGTGAATTGAAAGTTACGGAACGTGTGTTTAACTCTTTTATAGCTCTGAGTGAATTTAATACAAGAAATCAGATTTTACTCGTGAATCCCCTATCATCCACACAGGCTCGCTTGAGACGTTACAACGCGTTTCCAAGACCGTGATGCAATATTCGAATCCTCGTTACCGTGAGTGTACTATGCGTACCTCGACTATACAATACTCGTAGGCTAGAGAATTTAGGAAGGGTCTCGTTCTTGTGTATTGAGGGTGACTGGTCCTCTAACTCAAGATAAGACAATTTAACGTTGAAAATTCAGGGTTTGTATACCCGCGGTAAGACAATTACGCACGCGAGAGGGGGTGTCCCTCTGTGGTGAGAAGTGACGTGGCGCGCGAAGGGCTCTCCCTCTGTTATGCGCTCGGCCCATTACTGGTGGTACGCGCGCGTCATAGATGTTATACGCGCGCGGATGTGACCGTCGAAAAATACGGTCACAAGTTTTTCGATTGTTTCAAGAAAATCTAGCATCCCTAAAGAGCAGACCCGCCTCACTTTTCCGCCGAGCTTCCTCTTGTCCGGGCGACCGAGAATCATCCGACCCGCTGGTCTAAAATATATATATATGCGCGATTAAATTGCCGGGCGTAGCATTCGCGGGCCTTCCAGTGGCCTGTTAATTATCGTGAAGCCGCGTGGGCATCTGTCAAGAACAGTCACAACACCCGGGGCATCCATTTTTCGACCATAATCCCACGTCGCACTTTGTAATCCCACGCACCGTCCGCTCTATCACTGCGGATTACTACGATTTATCGAATATAACCGGGGCATATAATGGACGGGCTCGAATTGATCGTGTGTCTATTGCTCGCCCGCCACCCACCCGCGGCCACTGCACATGACGCATCCTTGCGCTTAGGACGAGCAGGTTAATGCGCGCGGCGAAATTAATGTGTTAACAGGCCGTGCGGAGTAGCGGACTGGACCTGACTTTATGCCGGCAACAATGTCGTCTCGCGAACGGGGCCAGGCCGCGTTCGAACTAGCGACGCTCGATTCCGATTTGACCCGTCGATAAAATCGATTCTTGTCCGGAACAAATCGATTTTTCTTTATCTGGATTTAGTTTCAATGGAATCTACAGCCGTTTATTATTCTCGAACTTGAACTCGATTCCTTAGTTTGGGTTTTGTCAGAGAATCGATTCTTTCAAGAGAATCGAACATTCCTAGTTCGAACGAGCCTGACAGGAACGGCTTGCGGGATTTTTACGGTTGTTGCCGCAGCAGGGACGCAATAACGACGTCAACGCGCGTAATTCCCGTAAATTCCAGCCGCAAGGACTTTCGCAACGAGTCTCTCCACCGTATTCCGGATTAAGAGTTTAACGCGCCAGGCGTCCTGTTATCCGTCAGTCGCGGAAACGCTTAAGTCGTTCGCCGCTGTTGACGCACACGGCCCGTCACGGGCACCGCAGTCGTTATATGTAAACTTGGTATTGTAAAAACATAAAAACGCATTATGTGTAAAATTTTCATTCATTATTAACCATCCTTCGTTTCCATCACTAAGCCGTGTTGGTCATATGTTCATATGAACTTTTATGATAAAAACAAACCAAGCAATCAGGCCTCAAACTTTGTCGCATACATTTAGAATCACCTTGTACATGCGTACACAATATATACATGTCACCAAACGTGTTAAGCGAATCGCGGTGCGACAACGGTGGCATTTGAGGTTTCTCAGTCGGGTGAATGGACTGGCTGCTCGAAGAGATAGAGAGAGAGAGAGGGGTGCGGATACGTGCACATAACCCGGGGGGTGTGCGTTTCCGAAAGCCGACAGTTCCGAACTCCAATTAACTCCGGCCCCACGCTTCCTACGCCCTTTATGTCAACCCGCGTGCCTCCTTTCGCGCTAAAGCGCTCGGACAGTCTGGCCCGACACTAATTTCGCCTACTGCGAGCCTCGCCCGGAGTGCATTCCGTACCAAACACGGGCGCGGAACGGGGGCCGGCCGCGTAATTCGACGGAATTAATCTTCGCAGCGAGTCAGCGTCGACTTCCGCGCAACTTCGAGATTTCCTAATCGTCGGACTCCGCCGGAGTCAGGGCTTTTAGTTTGTCGCTCTTCCGCGTCGTCGGGCCTGCGGCTGAATTCGTGCGGAGTGAGTGCGCGGTGTATGTGCATTGTGCATACGTTACGGACGACCCGCGGGAGGAATGTGAAAGTGAGACGTCGCCGCAAATGTCAGGACGCCTCCGGTACTCTATTGTCAGCTTCGATTCGAATTCACGTGGCGAGCGACGTGTGCGTTATCGGGAACGTGCTGGTACCGCGCGATGCGACGAGAGGAATCGCTGGTCGTTGCGCAAGCCGCGTTGCTTGACGCCGATGCTCTTACAATCGGCGGATGTGTATGTTATTCGTAAGTGGAGCGATGTCGTTGTCGAGCGCGTTCGTTTCCGCGCATCTTCTTGCAGTTGCATAGCATCGGTGCTGTCGGTTATCTTTGTAAACAATTCGAGATCATCTGCGAAAATGAGAGACGAGGCCTTGCAAAAAAGCGCGGCTAAGTCGTTGATGAATACAATAAATAATAGAGGGCCTAGATTAGATCCTTGCGGGACGCCTGAGGAAGCCCCAATTGGTCCAGAAAATGCATATTTTCCTCCATCGACGCACGAGTCACGACTCGCTTCGCTGACACTCCACGCATCTCGTGCCTAACTCGCGCACCTGCCGCGATACATCTTCGACAGTGCCGCCGCTTCTGTAAGAGCGCGTAACGACTCGCGTGCCACTTTCCACTCGATCTGCGCGACTCGAATTTTAGCCGGCCGCGTTAAAGGTGGAGCGAAGATTCCCACGTCGACGTGGCTGTCTCGCGCGTCTCTCCGCTTTGTCCGATCCGCGGCAGGAACTCCGACGCGGTTGAGAGATGGACGAAAATACGTTCCTCTGCGCCGTCCGCGTCGTTCAGGCCGCCGATCGGCCGAAGAAGTCATACAGCTGCCGCGGCGCGTCTCGGACAATGGGTCGGGTCCGGTGACATTTGAAAAGTGCAATACCGTCTTGGTCCGTGCCACTTTCGGCGAGAGTGCCTCGTGCGCCATCCAAATTTAAACGTGGGTCACATACCGACGTGACAGACGCATCTCCCGTGGAGATATACGGGCCCGTGCGTGCGCGCACCTTGTCGACAGCTTTTGGCGGGGCAAATGTGCCGGTAATCGAGCATGTACCCAGTGATCGGCGTACATGTGCACTTTTCGGTGAAAAATGAGACTCGGATAAAATTGGTTGTGCTTAGAAAGAGGACGTGCCGGAAGTTGATTAATGAGAATCTTTCTGGTCAATCGACGCGATCTGCGATTTTACATGAAGAAATAAGAATGATTCGGGCAAATATTGAAAATTATTTTTATTGGGTTTTAGTGCTCTTTTGAACTCGGTGTTACTTTTTTCTTAATGTGTTATATTTTTTAATTTTTAGTTACGTTTGTTTAAATCGATATGGGACCACCGCAGAAGTACCTCCATTCAAACAAACAAAGAATCACGTATCTCGTTTCAAACAAACAGTAAAATATATTAAGAGAAGAAAACATAACGGGATAACAGAGAAACAAAAGAGTAGAAAAAAAAGCGTAATAGCGAACGCGAAACGCAAGAATGCTGGCCCCGTTTTCGTACTACCAGGGCGGCCAGCGATCCATCGCTAGCACCCGGTCCATTATTGGTACATTTACCCTACTCATGCTCAGCCGAATTCACGTGCTTGTTGTGTCCGAAGTCACGGAACGGGCGCCGACGTTTTATCGTCCGACGGGCCGAATTATCGTCCTATTCGGACGAGAGACGCGCGCGAGAGTACGTTATAATGCGGTGCGTAGCTCGCCGCAGAACGACCGACCAGTCTATTTCGAGACCCGAGCGGACTGCTACGAACAAACGGAATTACGAAAACGCCTCGTGGACCTCTTCGAGATGAGCTAGCGTTGTCCCTCCGAACGAGATTAGGGATGGAGACGGCAGTAGCGCGCGTGGCAGGGAATGTTAATTCAATGCACGTTCCCGTTTAATCAACGACAACAACAGCCTCGTCTCGTTGAATCGTTGTTTATATGAGTGCGAGGATCAAAAGAATGTCTATTGGCGAGTTTCGGTGAATTTATTCGAGTTATCGACCGGCGGGATTAGACTAGGGCTGGGACTATTCAAATATTTTATCGATATTCGAATAACTGCGTATCCGAATATTTTTACTCGAATGTCGTATCCGAACTCGGAGTAGGACTATTCGGATAATTTAATATTCGAATATCATACCCGAACACCTATTATCCGAGTATCCGATCAGTGTGTCACTTTGCAGCCAATGAGTGAATAATATTTGAATACTTCGATATTCGAGCATTAGAGTACTGAACAATATTCGGATAGTATTCGAGTATTCGAATTATATTCGATGACTATTCCAATATGTAAACTGATCGAATATTCGGATGCCGGATAATTCGACGAATAGTCCCAGCCGTGGATTAGACACGAACTTCTGATAGCAAGTAGCGTATGGCAGGCGTCCTTAATTCGTCGTTCGCGCGCGATAAAACGTCGGAATGAAGGATGACTCGTCCGGCGGTTAGTCCATGTCGACAATAATCTGCTCGTTCGCCCCGTGAATTTATCCCGTCATTCCGCGGCGCATTACAGGCGTTCGATTACGAGCCATTAAATTCCGGCCGATTTCCTCGGGGAAAAAATATAGACCGCTGCCTCCCGTGTCGCGATGACACTTTTATCGCGTGTTCCGACTAGCGTGAGTGGGACGTTCAGTGTTCGAAATCCTTCTGGTTTCTGTCTCTGCGCGCGCGAGCTCCTTTCTTTTTTCTGTCTCTCTCTCTCTCGTTCTCTCTTGCTCCGTACGCCTCGAGAGCATTCCGTCGACGATTTATCGACTCGGCTTTTTGAACTTGACTCGAGCGCTTCTTCCGCCACCGGCGCTCCACTTTATTATATTCAGAATGGAGAAATTGCCGCGCGAAATTCGAGGATGTTGAATGAATTCGGGCTGATTCGCAGTGACAGTGTTAATTGAACAATGTTTGGATAGTATTCGAGTATCCGAATTATATTCGATGACTATTCAGATACGTAAACTGATCGGATATTCGGGTACCGGATAATTCGATAAACAGTCCCAGCCTAGAAATTGAAAATAACAGATTCGCTGGGGGGGGAATGAGCTTTCTTTTATCTCGATCTTCTCCGTGCATTTTTTCGACGCGCCTCCCGTCCCTGTGTGAGGGCGGACAAAAAATGTAATTTACGCGCTCTCCCACGCATACCGAGCGCGTCGCTTTCGTTTCAGGCGGCACTTACGGATTTTCGTGTAATTAAAACGCATCGTTTGCTTCGCGCCAACACATTCCCGGGCTTATTCAGGCTTTAAATGGCGCGTCGCCTTTTGCTTCGTTACGTTCTATTTGACAAGGACCGGTCCTACCGTAATGCACCTTTTTAATCATTCGCCTCGCTATTTGTTTCGAAGCGTTATAGGACGACTGACCTTATAACGTGTCTTGACATTCTCGCTTGCGCCGAAGTTATTTTTGCGTCAGTGATCTAGCGCACTGCCGAGGAATGTGCGGAAATGAGAATGTATACGTCCGACGTTGTATTTTCGATAATTCGACGCGTAAACAGACGTCGCACGCTATTCTTATTTTGCCTGGCAAGGAATTCCTACGCGCGACACCGTTATCCTGCCTGCCTATGTGCTTCGATCGCGCTGTAAAATGTTTCGATCACTGGAGCAGGAACGCGAGCGTGGAACCGTGGCATTTCGATTCGCAAATGCCAAGCCGTTCATCCACGATCTACGACGCTGCGCTCGCATATATTCTCACTGATGGGAAAAACCGAATAAAGGGAACGTATCAGTCGTCGACAACATCAACCGACCGAATTTTCGAAGCATCAGCACATATCCCTCCTCATTTTCCAATATTGATTACCGATCAGTCCAGATAAATCGCGAATGACAAGCATGAAAGAAACCAAATAAAGGGGAAATGTTAGTCGTGGAGAGTAGAAGTCGAATTTCCAAACGTCCCTTTCTCGTTTAACACACTTCGACATAAATCGTCAGCGTCGAATATCGCAAAAACCGACTGCAAAATGGTAGTATCTGTCGTCGAGAAGATTTTTCAAACTCACGTAAATTTTAGTATTAATGATGAAAAAGTAGATGTAAAATTAATATCAGTCATTGAGCGTGTATATCAAGTTCTCTGACATCATGCTTTATCCCTCTCATTTCTCAACGCAGATCAGGACAAAGATAAAATATCAATTTGGAGCAGTCGACATTTTCAAACATCTCCACGCCTCGTCACTTCTCAGTCGTCAATCGAAATAAATCTCTCGTGTCAAACCCGAGAGAATGCGACGAAAGAGAAAATATCAGTCATCGGAAGCGTAGGCCAAATTTTCGAGCATCTCCACACCTCATCCCTCCTCATTTACATTAGAGCGTTGACCAACGCCAATCGAGATAAATCTCGAATGTCACGCGAGCCGTGCGAGATCTGTGCACGTAATTAATTGCCGTGAGTCAACTGGGCGCGTGGCATTAAGATTCGCATCGTACATAATAATTATATGCGCGCGTGACTCGATTAAAAGGGAATCACTGCACGCTAATTCGCGCAAGAAATTACACGCTGATGCATCTTTGTGCGTTAAGCATCGTGCAGCGAGACTTCAACTTCAGGACTGCCTGACTTCGTCCAAGTCTAAAGCCCGCACGTGCGTTTGCCGCAATTATGCAGTACGGCGTGTAGGCTTGGAGACGTTTCGTTAAGATAAACAGAGGGTTTAAAGTTAAGGGAGTTGCTCGATTTCATCGTGCAAACTAGTTCGTTAGACTGCGATCAGAGATTATACTGTGCGTTGCAGAAGAAATAATTAATAATGATAAAAAAAGTGTTCGCTACCATGATCAAGGCGGTTGTGGCATGATTTTAACTTTTTGCACGGAAGAAATAATATAATTTGCTGCTGATGATGGAAAAAAAAATAGAAAGAATTATTCCTGAATTTAATTGTCGTCACTGATGCTTCAGGAGTGACGAAGTATTATCCCGTCGGTCGCGAGAAATAATCTTCGCCGCGGACGTCGGCGTGAGCAGACGTTGCTTTTGATTAACTTTTCAACGAACAGAGCGCGAGACGGGACGAAGAAAGAACGCGAAGTTCAGTTTTACCGTGAGATCCGACCGAGTTTCGAAGGCCGTGAAATATGCAGCGACGACCGAGGCTGGCATCGCGATGGGTCGAGAAAAAAATAATCTGACCCGGTTCCGAAATTTTGCGACAAAACGAAAAAAGAAGGTCAGAGATCATGCCAATTAGCCGGCCGAAAGGAGACCACGCGCGTATTCCGGTCGGGCGCGCGAATGTTTAATTTCGAAAATCCTCGATCTGCTATTTTAACATTCCCATTTTGTCTCCCGAACGATGCGCACGCCTGTCCATGGAAAGGACGGTGAAAAATTCCGGACGAGCGAAGGGGGAGGGGGGAAGAATTTCGGAAATTCAATCGCGAAGTAGGAGCTCTTTTTTCCCACCACTCCCACGCAGCTCCGTCGTTCCGTTTGAGGCTTCCCTCATTGTTCGCCGGAAAAAGAATGCAGGCGCGAGGACTGCAGTTCTCACCGACTCGAATGCATTAGGTAGATGGAACGTGTAATTGGAGTCGCAACACGCGTCTATGTACGTACCACCCGTCCTGTTCTTTCTGCGTTTTTCGCCCGCTTTTCTCGGCCTTCTTCGAACTCCGCGCGGCCCGCCCGCCATTAACCCGTTTACCCTAACCTCAAATAAAGGGAACGCCCTCTCGCGTCGGCCGCCATTCGTAGTTCGCGCGAACCGCCGCGGATATTCTGCGATGACCCACGCTCTCGTGGACTAGAGGCGAGGATTAGAGCGACGTGCGCGTGTGCGCGCACACGAAGTAAGTATGCTTTTCAGGTGCAAAAAGCTGCGCCGCGAGGCAGTCTCCGTGTTGCGACAAGAGAAAACGTTATCCGAACTTGCCCGGATTACTAACAACCTAACCCAACCCTCAACCAACACCTCTGTCCACCACCGTCACTAGTCTCATCTCCCGACATCAAATGCTGACACGAGTACAGCACATGTCTGCACGTCACAAGCAATGCATTGGTAACAACTAATTTAGGCAACATTCGAGCAACTGATTCGCACCAGTGATCGAGACCTGAGTTTGGGTCTCGTAAATGAAAAATGTCGAAAACACTGCGACTGCGTCGACGAGTCGGTTTGAGACACTTCGAACGCGCGCAGGTTCGCGAATGCGATCGTCGGGTTAAGGTAGAGTTCGATGATGATGTTCGTTGATAAGAATTATTGCAGTTGCGGAACAGATTTATTCGGTATTTGATACGCGCTCCCTTTCATAATAGAGTGTACCTGAAGCAACGCGCTTGGTTAGATATTTGTTCCATTAAAGGAAGCAGTCACTCTTCGTTCGTGTCTGAAAAAGATGAAGGATCATCATTGAGGATCACAATCGAATTATGTCGCGTGTTGTAAACAGCCTGATCACAAAATCTTCCGAATGCTTCCTGAGCTGGAGAAAATGTTGGACTAACCGCATTGCTTCGTCTACGAGACGACCGTGCATCGAGTAACGAATAAGTTTCTTCTGTAACCGTAATAAATGCTTCCTGCGAACTCAATCGTCCGGATAGTACGCCCGCCGCAAAAGGGGCGAGCGAGTGTGAACGTTGTGTGACTGTGTATGCAAGAGGGATGCGTGTAAAAGGAACAAAGCCACGTTAAGCTGGTTGCGATTGGTGTGTTGCAGACACGAGGTGCCTGTCACCTCGGAGCCGATCACGGTGATACACATGGACGAGGACGTCGTCGTGGTCAACAAGCCCGCCTCCATCCCTGTAAGTGGTGTACTGCCAGGACTGTACTGCCAATTTACGTGTCGCTTCGTCTTCTGCTTCTTCGCCTTCTCTTCTTCTGCTTCTGCTTCTACTTCTACTACCTTCTCCGCCTCCTCTCGCTCGTCGTGCGATACACTTTCTTATCCGTCGATGCGACGGTTTCGTAGAATGCCTCCTTAACCCTTTAACTCCTGACACGATTCTGTATAAGGGGTGAGTCGCGCGACGGGTGCGGCCTGTAATGTCTTCGTTGAGTACGGAAGAAGATGGTAAAGGAAATAGTCGTGTCATGAGAATCTTTTTTTTTTTATATTTTTAACTTAATCAAATAATTCTCGTGACACTATTTCTATTACCATCAGTAAAAAACGTCTACAGCCGGAACGCAATCCGCGACTCGCCTCGAACACATTTAACCAAAACTCGCCTTTACGTTGCATCCCATTTGTCGATACTTCTGTCACAGAAACACTTGCAATTATCACCGTTATCATTTCAGAACAAAATCACAATCGTACGTAGGCCGCAAATATGATGCGCAAATCATTCGACATTTCTGTATCGCCGCTCCTTTCAGCCTCAGCCACCCTCGAAAGCCAAATCGAATTTATTTACGTCATGCGTCTGACGCGCCAATCAAAAATTGAGCCCGGTTTAATAACTGACCGTGAGTAACAGCAAAAAAAAAAAAAAGAAAGAACAATAAACAGTTGTTAACAAAATCCGTCAGACAGCTAAGTGCAGCGATTGATAAAAAATGATCGCGAGGCAACGTAGGGCATTGGGGCTGCGGAGGATCGACCGATCGGTTCGATTAAATACTCCCGCACGTTGACGGGACTGTCTTCGTCGGAGCGTCAACCTCGTTGAGATTTCGTTAAGCCGGCTTTCGCCGATCGAGTCGGCTCCGATCGAGGGATTAAACTGGGATTAAACCGCGGACCCGCGATCAGCGAAATTGGCTCTCGCCTCGGGCGTGGCGCGCCTCGTTTATTTTCGTTCATCAAGGTCCGTCTTCGATGGGTCTCGAATTTATCGTCGCTCTCTGACGCCGACGAGTCGCATCGCCTTCTTCCGCCTTCGAACCACCCACACCCCTCCCGCAAATTACCTAATCTCGCGCACAGATCACCGACAAATTCCCGGACGCTTCGCGCGTAATACCGAATTCGACGGATAATTACAAAAACGAATTATTTACATCCTGTTTCCATTACAGATCCGTTCAACATTACAGAATACGCGACAAATTAGTTCCTCCTCCCACCTTCGCGATCAACGGCATCATCAGTCTCCTGGCACGACTTCCGAAACGCATCGTATTGCATGCATCTTTTCTTATATCCCGCTTTCTACTTCTTCCTTACTTCCACCTGCCTCCTCCCACCTCTACCATCTGCGTCTTTTCAGCCTGCATCGTCAAGATCGACAGGCTCCCGCACCCTGCGCTCGCAGATTTCATTCCAGCAGCACGCGGCTGCATATTCATCCCCTTAACTGCATCGTCTCGCCGATCGCTACGTCTCGGGACATTCGGCACCGACTACGTGAAACGTACGACGCGTCATGGAAAATAGAACGGCCCGTGCGCCGGTAATCTCTATCGCATCGGACCCGGGATCCCGGAATCCCTGGCCCGTTCCTTTTTTTCCCGCCTCACTCTCCGTCTCGTCGCTAACGAATCGCGATGCGCGGCGTAAGCAACGTAACGAGGTCGACTGTTTAAAATGCAACGGTTGTTCGCCTTCGATCGGGCTCGCAGCCTCCCGGCGCTCTTCGGAGATTCGCGATATATCCACCGGGGACAAAAGGAGCGGACGAGGACGAGGACTGGAAAAACGCGGGTGAAAAAAGCGGCGCGCTGGAAGTGTCGTCGAGATGGCGCGAGGGACGGCATATTTTCTCCATTTAATCAGTTGCGGCAAATTGCATTCGGGCCATTAACGCGGCGAAGGCCGACGACGACTTCGGTCCCCTCTTTCCGCAGCACGCGCATCTTTAATCATAATTGTCGTTTGTAATGTCAGACGCGAATTTCCGTACTTAGGTTTGAGTGTACTTGAGACACATTGAACTTACGCTGTATCACGTTCTTTCGGGTCGCTTTTTTTACGCTTTACTTATGATCCCGTACTTAATGCCGACTGGCCTCGTCCATAGAGTTTCTGGCTGCGAATCGTGCGTTAAAGACGAGAAACGAAAGCGTGACGCACGACGCGCCTTCTGCATCGGGGTTGCACTTCGCGCGCGAACGCTTCCGAATGGTCGCGGAGGGAAGTAGCGAGGCGTGCTTCTTCCGCCGTTTCGCCGATTTTTTCTCTCTCGCACTCATGAGGCCCGCCCACGCGTCCTTCACCTCGCGCCTCCATACTGTCGCGTGCGTTTCCCTGAAAGCGCCTCGACCTTGCCACCTAATTGCATCCGAGGCAGCCTCCGCGTAATCGTTCGTCGCACTTTACGATGTTCGCTGACACGTGTCAGTCGGTGAACGGCAAACAGTTGAGCTTCGTCTCTCTCTTTCTCTCTCGCGTCTTCTCGATTCCGTCCCATTTTCTTTGTACCTCGCCTTTGTGCGGACTCTTCCTCCTCGACGACGATTCATCTCTACGTCCCGCTTTCCTCGCCCTCGTCACCCGTCATCGAACACTCCCAGAAGTCCCAGAGTAATCGCGCAGCTACGTATATAGTCCGCGATCTCGATTGACACGTGTCACTAAATACCAACAAGGTCGCTCATCTGTCTCGTCTTATCCGAACCGCGCCCCATTTTCCGAACCTCTCTCTCTCTTACTCCCCTTTGTTCGAACCTGTGGATCCTCCCCTCTCATCGCCCCTCCCCTTCATCGAGCCCGACTTCGTGTAATCGCGGCCGTACTTCACGATCCCCATTGACACGTGTCGCTAAATAACGACAAAGCCACCTTACGGTCGCACCACTTTTCTTCGCCGTTTCGACCGTTTTTCGCTTCTCTCCATTTTTCTCCCCCTCTCTCTCTCTCTTTCTCTCTCTTCCGCCAGGGGTTGACGTGAAGTAATCGCACGGCTGCTTTACGACCCCCCTCGACGCGTGTCACTAAATAACAACAAAGTAGCCTTCCTCCCGCTCTCGCCCTCTTTTCCACGGACCACTTTTATTTCCCCACTTCGGGTCCGCCGCCGGTATGCTTTTTCCCTTATCGAACCAGTCGCGCACGGCCGACTCAACGAATCCGGTAAAAAAAGACTCGCTGCCCCAGTTGAGATCGGCTGGAGCGACGAGACTGGAGATACGTCGGGCAATAGGTAACGGCCGGATCGAGGGACGCGCCAGTTTGCGCGAGCCTGACCGACGGTATAAATAAGTTGTCTGTCGAAGAGCGCGGGGGGATCTGCTCTCGTGGCTTCTCAATTTGGACAGAGATCGCTATAGACAAAAAAAGAAACGCGCGCGCGATGTACGGAGACGGCAAAATCATTCGAGAGAGCTCACCACGACCACGGAGCCTTTGCTGTTGGCGCGAATCTTGCGAAATGCGGCTCGCGAAACGTTTCGAAAGGCGAGCACACGAAACGGTTGTGCGGTTGCATCGAGTGTCGAGTCGATATTCTAGGTCGCGGTGACTGTCGTTCATTCTGAGAAGATGTTTATTGCGAGCGCGAGGGCCCGGGGTCAATGTAGAGTACTGTGCACGCTTCAATACTTGCGCGGGGAGAATCTACGGTCATGAACGCTGTCGATGTAAAAAGATTCATAGAGCGATATTCAGTCAGGTCTTAAGACTTGACCATCTTAAGCATCGTTTTGACCAATGATCATTCTCTGAATTCGACTTAAGTTATGACGACGAATGCCGCCTGTAGGATACACTGCTTCGGTCATAAAAAAGAATTTGAAAAGATTTCAATTTAAAAAAAAGAAACAAATATACAATCGTAAAAGCATAAGTAGTATTGAGAATGTACATTGAAGTAGTTTTATCTCAGAAACCGTTCGGAATAGAAGGTACGTCGGCGCAAACTGTTTCTCTTGCAATTAGAGCGACCGACACTATAACCAACCGAGAATATTGACCTGTCCTCTCGGGACACTCTGTGTATCGGCTGTCCTCGAGTAAAGAAAGCGAAGATGGAGATAGACGAGAGAATCCGCCGGCGGGGATCAGCAGGAGGGCAGAGGGCAAACGGAGGAAAAATCGAATGGGGCGAGCTGTGAGAAATCGGACAGAGAAACACGGATGTGTTGCGAGGGAAGAGCGCGAACGCGGAAATGAGAGACAGATGGACGGACGGATAGATTCATTAAATCCGAGAGTGGATCCCAGTCGGGGAGCGAGACCAGACGAAGGAGAACGAGCGGATCTTTAAAGGTGCCTTACATAACCGGCCGTGATCAAAATCCATTGCGTAACGGCGTAATCTTTCGTGAAATCGAGGATAGGCAATGGGCCTTCGCAGACATTGTCGGGACGAAATATGAAAGTAGGTACGTACACATACGTACGCGCGTATGTCGCGATGATCGAGTGTCGTCGTGGCCGGTATGAAAAGTGCGCGAGAAAATTTCGACATCTCTTAATGCGGCAAATTGATGGACCGAGCCGACGACCGCTTACTGATTTTCATCGCGAAACGCTAGACCTTTGTTCTGCTCTTGCGCAAGAGGAGAGGTGTCTTACGCAAGGTATATTTTAATCCCCCTGGCCCCGTTCACTTCCGTCTGCGGCTGTTTACGCGGAACGTCTATGGTCTACGCGGTCTTCAACGACGCAGTTTCGCCGGGTCTGAAGCTTTAAAGGCAGAGACTTCGATGGAGGGACCTTCGGGACGGATCGTGCGCAGTTTTGTCGAGCACGCTGCACGTGTCCTGTCCGCGCATGTGATATCCGGAAAAGAACACCCTTGTAACGGGAGCTCTGTAGTCCCTGGAACTACCGCACTCTGGTGCACAATCTCTTCATTGTGACGCGACACACAAACATCCAATCTATCCCTCCCTCTTCATCCCTCCCAACACACACGTAATGTTGAATCGGCTCGCTTTTGTCGGAACGATTGCTTTTTCCTCCAATAGCCAGGAGAAATGGGTCGTCGGTTGTGTGTGTGTGTCTGTGAGTGTGTCAAATACGTACGTGTGAATCGGCGGATTTTGCTCGCGTACAAGTTTGCTGCGGAATCGCTACATTTATGCGAGGACTGGCTTACATACATACGTGTACACGGACGCTGCGTGTGTGCGCATGTAGAGTAAGTGACCTGTCAAAATTATGCAGATTCCTCTGGCCCGATAATTTGCATACTGACCCTGGCGATAGTTTAAATGTTCTGCAACAATTTATAGAAGGAGCACGCGCATGATCGGAACCGCCGTGGATATTTATTCGTCGATTGCAAAAACTCGTATGACTCGTTCTCCGGATACGTGTGTATCGCAGCTGTTTCTTTTGTTGCAACATCGGCATTTTAGTCGGGACGATTGTGTTAGGTGCGAGATGCAGATTGCGTTCGGCGCTTACGTATGCATGTTCAACTTCATCAAATAAGCTTTCGCGCTTTTGCCGGATGGAATAAATGTACTCTTCCACTTTTTCATCACTTCTCTACTTATCATTTGCCTCCATTTTCTCATTCCACAGGTATCACAATTTTGCTCACTCGTCTATCGTTGGATCATAAGTTCTTCTTCTGTAATTTCAGGTCCACCCATGTGGACGCTACAGACATAACACCGTCGTCTTCATCCTGGCGAAAGAGTACAACCTGAAGAACCTCAGAACGATCCACAGGCTGGACAGACTGACCAGCGGCATTCTCCTCTTCGGCAGAACGCCGAAGAAGGCGAGGCAGATGGAGCACCAAATAAGAAATCGACAGGTACGGTTGCATAATCTTCCTTCCCCACTCCTTCCAAAGGAAACGTACTGGTTCGACGGGCTCTCAAGTCGTTTTTCACTCTTAACATAGTGTCCGTCCAATTAGAACGGACATACACCGTGCGTGTCAGCAGGCACGCATGAAACTGTCGATACGCGTATTTATAGATCTCTACATCTGCAAGCTTATAAACATACGTCTCCATACGTGTCCTATAACGCAACTATTCCTTGTGACTAGCTTCGTTTCATTACGTTCCTACACGAACCCGATCGTCTGCCTTGGTAATACCCCAGATATGATCTAAGACCCATGATTGATCCTATTGACGCTTCTAATCCATTGCCGCAGGTGCACAAGCAGTACGTTTGCCGCGTCGAGGGAGAATTCCCAGAAGAGGAGGTGGTATGTTCAGAGCCGATCGAGGTCGTCTCCTACAAGATCGGCGTCTGCAAGGTGTCCGAGAAGGGCAAGGACTGCGTGACCCGTTTCAAGCGTCTCAGCTACAACGGCAAATCCTCGGTGGTGCTCTGCAAGCCTCAAACCGGTCGCATGCACCAGATCCGCGTCCATCTTCAATACCTAGGCTACCCGGTAGTGAACGACCCACTCTACAATCACGTTGTCTTCGGCCCGCACAAGGGCAAGGGGGGCAACATCGGCAAGACCGACGAGGAACTCGTTCGCGATCTCATCAGCATTCACAACGCCGAGAACTGGCTCGGTATGGACGGGGACTCGGACATGAGTCTGTTCAAGCCGAAGCTCGAGGTCGAGGAGCGGATGCTGACTTGCAACGACAAGGAAGGCTCGCCGTCATCGACTCCGAGCCTAGGCGAGGAGGATCAGCAACAGCAGTCGCAGGAACAGCTGAAGTCGCTCAAGGTCACCGTCGGCACTCAGACGGGATCCGAGCCGCCCGACTCGAGCTTCGCAAACGACAAGGTCACCGTCGATCCGCACTGCTACGAGTGCAAGGTGAAGTATAGGGACCCGAAGCCGTCTGATCTGGTGATGTATCTCCACGCATGGCGCTATTGCGGCCCCGGATGGGAGTACGAGACCCCACTTCCTGCGTGGGCGGCCAGCGACTGGACGGGCGACGATCGATAGTTCTCGACCAGCTCTAACGAGACACCGAGAGCGGGACTGCCCGCGGACGATGACGACGAAGACGACGACTGCGACGAACGGTTGTCGGCCCGCGACCCCCTTTTTGATATCCTCTGAGCCTTGTTCGCGCGGCTTTCGTATGTGGACCAGTGGCTGCGGCGAGTCACTGTTCGATTTGTCACTTAAATGGCCGCTCGTCGAAGACTTAAAGTAGGCTTGCGTTGGAACCAGTATCAATTTCCGATCGGCGGTTTAAGTGTTAAGGCCGCGACTGTCATTCCAACGAGCGTGCCGTGTTCCGCTCGCAGAGCCCTGGTCGGATCCAGGAACCCGCTGACTCGTCCCGGTAACTTGCCCATTTATTAAATCCGCGTAAACAAGACTTTACCCCGTGCCTTCCATCCGCGAGCGAGCGATCTCGACCATCGTTATTAATCGTGTAACTTTTTCCACCGCCACGTCTTGCCCGTTCCCTCTTCTTTCGTCTTGCTACTCGTCGTCCAGCCCCGTCTGCAGAGAGGATCCGAGGATCGGCGGCGTCGGAAGCGGACGCGGAGTCGTTCGTAATTCCTGGCACTTGGCTTGGAATAATGCCGACGGTGGTTGCCTGAGCGAGGGTGGCCGACAGGAGTCGCGAGACGTGTGCGCAATCCTGCGGACGAGGATCTAGAGGCGGCCGAGCACGGGAGAAGATTGATGCTGCCTGTCGGCCGCGGTTGCTCGGACGGATCGTCTTGATCGTCTTGATTTATACCGTTCATCTTGATTTATAATACGCGAGCGTCCTTTTTGATTCCAAGGCCGCGTGTCAAGGATGCGGCCAGCCGACCGCGATTGAGATGCTTTCGCGGTGATACCTTGTTACGTACAGCTGCCAAAGGCAATCAGGTCGACTCTTCGAGATCAGTTTCGGGTCCTCGGGTCTTGCGTTGGCAGACACGCAAGCGTGTATGTATTTATGTTCTGCGAATGTTCGTAAATTGCAGATGATGATTCGCGTTCAGGGAACGAAAGTCAGATAGAATAGTGATAGCGGTATTTGTTGGGGACGCATTTGTTGATTCTTGGTCGATTACCAATGACTTCTTCACGAGCATCGGACCAAAATCCGACGTTATCCTCGGACGGGCCACAGGACGGAATGGGAAGATGTTAAGCGGAGGGGCCAGGCGGAGAGTAGCGGTTTGACGTAGGAAACTGCGATAGAAACACGTCTATTTTTATGGCAGATATATACAGGAAACTAATAGTGGGCGCAGGTCCAGCGGCAGGGGTCTCCTCCAACAATAAAGCGTGATCTTGCCAGAGAGGTATTATAGCCAATGATCATGCCAAAGAGAGCTCTCGACAGGGGCGGACCCCTTGCCTTCCCCCCATGTATATGCACATGCTTGCACACTCGTGAAAGTCGTTAATGCACCACGATCATCCTGGTGCAGTAGAAATCGGATGTAACGAGTTTGATGCAATCGTCAGATTCGTTCGCTGGAACACGTTGCACAGTGAAAATTCCTTGCGATGAACTTTAAAAGAACCTCAGACTTGCTTGTAGCAGTCGATGTTTCAATTTAACAGATCTTGTCATATTTAATTTTCCCTGTACTCTTGTTGCCACGATTCGCCCGTGTGTGCATGCGCGTACATATAGACGTATATATATCGGCGGGCTTACAAATCATATCGTGCACGTGTACCTTTCGCGCGACGACGCGCCTCTTTATGTCGTCGTCGGTCCGTGGCGGCCTAAGTAGGTGCTGACCACCTCGGACACACGACCGACAATCGGGGCTTCTTTGCAAAACCAAGTACAATCGAGCGAGACACGGAGAGAAATGAGAAAGAGAGAGAGAGAGAGAGAGAGAGAGATACGTGACATAGTACGGTTGCGTGTGACAGAATGAGTTCGGTCGAAAACGTCGTAACATTATTTTATTACGAGTCGCGTTCGTCTCCCCATAAAGCAAAGAGATGATTTTGTAGAATAAATAGAGAATACCGCGGGACTCGTATCGCGCGAGTCTCGCGGGAAGTGGACGAGAATGATGACGACAATGAGAGAGGAGGGACGGGAGATGACGTAACAACGGACCTATTATAAAAGACAGTGTGTGCGCTTACTAACTCATTGTTTCGGGGACTGAAGGGATGTCGTTCGCGCACGAACGAACCTCGCCGACCCCCCCGAGAAATGTAACGGCTAGCTTAAATCTATTTAAGTAAACTAACGATATTAAACCGCAAAAAAAGACAGTCCCGATTAGTGGCACAGAAGAGGAGAGATGGAGAGAAAGAGCGAAGGAGGAAGATGAAAGAGAGGACATCGGTCTGCGAATGCGAGCGCTTTTGTATATAATTGTATACGCACATTGTAACGTACCTATGCGACATTATTATTATGATTACTATGATTATGATTATGATTATCTGTACCGTAGTCGGAGGAACGTTAGAGCTAGTGAATTTTCTTGTATATTGAACGAATAAATGCAAAGTATCGTTCGGTAAAGTCGGTGTCGAGATGTTCTGATCGTTAGATTTCTACACCCAACCCGATCCCTGTCGTGCTATCTTAATAATGTTCACGTCCTCAGACGCAACGTCATGATTTGATTAAATGGATAATCGTTAAGTGGATAGACGTTGGGCTTTCTATTCTAGGGTAGTGTCTTCTACTTTAATGTCTCACTTGAAATGACAGAAGGCACGGATTACGACCGACTTTATGTCGCAGGAGGGTCAAGGACTATGACTTCTCGAGGCACGTAAGTCAGCGAAACGAGATTGCAATTTTCTGAAGTGCCTTCTGGTTCGCTATCCACCGTGACATATCACAATTTCGTTCCTCACGAAAATGCGCGGCAAGATATCGTCGATGTCGTTTCCCAGCAAAACGCGTGCTTATCATAATGGTACGCGACGCTGATTCCCAAAAATTGTGCTGCGAATTTACTCTCAAAATCCGACACGAAGATTTGTCTGCCTCGTTTATAAGAGTACTTGAAGATTATCAAGTCTCAAGTAACTTTTCTTTCTTTCATGCCTTACATGGTGCTTCCCTTATTCTATTCATCTATTCTATATCTACCTATCATTCTTTTGACGCAATGCTTGCGTGCTTCGGGGGCTATATGCTTAGATAAGATAATATAAGTTTAATTTTCTGTTTTATTATTAGCGGACCATATTAGGCGTCAGCAAAGGGTCCGTACGTGCTATACATAAGAAAGTTGACTACCGCACAGATTCATTTATGTACACTGAAAATAAATACAAAATCATACAGAACTTACTTTTGTTTTGCCGCTTCGCTCGTTCCTCAATCACTCTCTCAGTATTTATTTCACACTCCCTCTCGCACTGCTTACTTGTCTACCTACTTAATTAGACGCTGCTGCTTTGTTTTGCTGAAGACGCGCCTCGATCTCTGGTCTAAAGTGCCTAATGAGCCCTTGTACTGGCCAAGCAGCTCCGTCAGCCAATGCGCAGATCGTATGAAGCTCAATCTGCTTCGTCAGTTCCCACAACATATCGATCTCGTGAACCTCCGCATTTCCTTTGCCCATTCTAAACAAAATACAACCAAATTGTTTGAAGTATGAGAAAAATCGGTATAGGTACCGACACCAACATTGGGTACAATAAAAATATAATGCAAGCAATAAACACCGATGTGGACTATAATAAATTATAATGCAAATTAATGAACGCCACAAAATTCGAAGACCGGAATACGTAAAAACTTCAATTTGACTAGTAGCATTTTATTACAGCATTTGGAAACGATCAAGTTTAGAATATAATAGAAATAAGATCAGAAATTAAATCAAAATGCAATCGCAAATTAAGTACAAGATATGTTTTGCCCCCCTATACAAGCCATGATTTTGTAGAACACGTACCTTTCCAGAATTTTGTACATCCAGCTAATACCTTCTCGACAGGGTGTACACTGGCCACAGGACTCGTGCTTGTAGAAACTAATAAGCCGGGTTATGGCTTTAACGATGTCTGTCTGTTTATTCATCACGATTACCGCAGCCGTGCCGAAGGAGCTCTGAACTCTAACTAGGTCATCGAAGTCCAGCAGTACGGTTTCGCAAACACTGTAACAGATACGTGAGATTTCCCACAATCAGATCAACTGCCAAGTATTAGATACTTATCGAAACACAGATCGAGACCCACGTCAGACTACCTTTTAGGAATGACAGGTGTCGAGGATCCTCCGGGAATCACTCCGAGCAGATTGTCCCATCCACCGATTACTCCACCAGCATGCCTCTCTATCAATTCTTTCAACGGTATCGACATTTCTTCCTCAACAGTACACGGATTATTAACATGTCCTGAGATGTTATATAGCTTTGTTCCATGATTACGTGGTCTGCCAAAGGATGCAAACCAAGCACCACTGCGCCGACAAATCGCCTGCAAGGTTTCTATGTTGAAAACACGAAATTTCTCAACAATATCCCTATTCACTACTAGTACATACAGGGGCAACAGCGACAGTTTCTACATTGGTGACAGTAGTTGGACAACCAAACAGACCAACGTCAGCAGGGAACGGAGGCTTCAATCTTGGTTTTCCTTGTTTTCCTTCAATAGACTCGATCAGAGCAGTTTCTTCGCCACAGATATATGCTCCAGCACCCCGTTGCACAAAAATGTCAAAGTTGTACCCCGAACCACAAGCATTCTTTCCTATCAACCCAGCTTGATACGCCTCAGCAATTGCCACTTGCATGTTGGAAGCCTCGTTATAGAATTCACCACGGATGTAGATATACGCTGCACAGGCTCCCATAGCACGTCCCGCAATGAGACAACCCTCGACCAGCTTATGTGGGTCGTGGCGCAGAATTTCACGATCCTTGCATGTTCCCGGTTCACCCTCATCTGCATTAACAACTAAGTACTTTGGCCTACCGTCCGCTGGCTTGTTCATAAACGACCATTTCATGCCGGATGGAAAGCCTGCACCTCCACGACCCCTAAGTCCGGAGACTTTGACTTCATTGATGATCCAGTCCGCACCCTTGTCCAATATCTCCTTTGTCTTGTACCAATCGCCTCGTTTAAGAGCACCTTTCAACCTCCAATCGTGCCTGCCGTACAAGTTCGTGAAGATGCGATCCTCATCGGCCAAAGGACCTCCGCGTTTCTGCATACATGTACATATACATGCATTGGGGCCGTGCCAAGAAAATTTGCGTTCGAAGTTAATGAAAACGTACTCACCTTTCCCTCAGGTGCTGCATCGGCGTACCCTCTTTGTTGTTGGTTAACGACTACCGGTCCTAAGAGACCTGGATTGAAAGGAGGAAGACGTATTTCATTGCATAACCTTGTTTTGCTCTCAATATGTACGTGAGACTACGTAGTCAGAGATAGAACATGTCGAATGACTCGCGGACACAGTAGTATGAGAGTAATGTCAAAATGTTGCTCGCGTTCAGATGCATGAAACACTTGAGTAGCAGGAACTTACCTAATTGTCTCCTCGTAACCTGCAAACAACGCACTATGGCACCCGCCATGTTGCAGACTGCGATCTTTAAGAAATTGACGGCTATAACATCAAATTTTTACGTCCGGTGGCGTAGTAGTCGTTCTGATGAATTCGCGTTAACCATTTGAGTTTCGTGGTTCAGAGTTTCACCACAGTGACGCCACAGTCGTAACCTGGCAGTGACACGGTGCGTATCGAAGGAGGTGAACTTTCGCACTTAAATATAGAATGTTTCCTTATTTTGATTGTTTCATCCTTAAATTAACTACCATTATGTATATTAACCACTGGGCAACGTGATTATGCAAGTGGTTCAGTTCAATTGTGCAAATTAATTGAAACATTCCATTCTGATTTCAGAGTAGACTTGGTAGCTCGCCACGCCGTGATTTTCGATCAACACAATTCGCAGTTCTCGCATCAATTTCGGTGAGTTTGACCTTATCCAATGTTCTAATTCGATACTAGACCCACATTAGCAGCTAGTTAGTGATAAATATCGGGGTTGTTGAATGGGTGCAAAGCTAGAGAAGCAATTGTTGAGATTTTCATGGTTACGATTCCAAGCGGCAGAAAAGCAAGCATGTGCATGTTCAGTTTTTGAATCTCGTGATTCAGTATTTTGCCACATTGGCGCTGCACTCGTTGTCGAACAGTGGCACGATTCACGTCGAAAAAGGTGAGCTTCCGCACAGAAATTTCAAATGTTTGCATTTTTTCATTGTTTCACACCCAAATTAGCTACGATTGTGTGTATTAGCCACTGTGCAACATGTTTGTGCAAGTGTTTCAACTCAATTCGATAAATTAACTGAAAAATGTCATTCTGATTTCAGATAGCCCTTGTAGCTGGCCACGCCGTGATTTTCAATCATCACATTTTGCAGTTCTCGTCTCAATTTTGGTAAGTTCGACCTTATCCAACGTTCTAATTCGATGCTAGATCCACATTAACAGCTAGTTAGTGATAAATATCGGTGTTGCTTAACGGGTGTAATGCTAGAAAAGCAATTGTTGCGATTTTCGTGGTTACAATGCCAACTTGTAGGCAAGCAGGCATGTGTATGTACACTATTTGAACCACGTAGTTCAGTACTTTACCAACATGGCGCTGCACTCGTTGTCTGCAGTACAGAAATGCGTTAACAATAATTTTGTGTTTAGGAAATATTTCAAGAATCTGAACAACTGAAAATGCTGTACATCCTCAAGGAGAAATATGCTGCCGAATCGAGGGCCTGCTCAGGTGGCGTGTTGCTGTGGTATGCAGACAAGTCAGCACTGGTGAGTGATATTTAAAATCCCTCCAACTACCTAATCATGTCGTAGGACGAATGGTCCGAAACGGCACGGGTCGTTGGTTGTAATTATTCTTGAGAAATTGAATGAAGAGCATAGTGACCATAGATAGGCTCCTCGGAGTCTATCTATGAGTGGCAATTTGTTAAGCCCATATTGGATGCAATGTTTATTTAGAATAGGATAGGTCTTCCTTGCTCGGTATATTATATTTTTCTCCGCGATTCGCGATCGGAATAAATATTGCATTGCAAAAAAAAACTGAGGAATACAATCCATTGTCAATTAAACTTTATTAGTCTTTTTAATTTTCCATGATTATTTCAACAATAATATCTTGGTGCTTATATTAAAGTCATATTCTGTAACTACCAATGTTCCTGATTATATTTCAGATATAATCAGAAACGGTTTCGATTCCGTTTTCCGATTCAATGTTAAAGAGCAGGAAGGCGCTTCGCGACGAGTAGTATCTGCATTCGGAGAGATATTTGAATGTCTAGTTCTCTGTATAGAATCATCTCTCCGAAAACAGGTCGCTCGAGGCTAATCATACCTTTATTTTCAAGTCTATTTCACAATTGATATTCATCAATATTTCAAATACATTTTGAAATTTTAATTCAGTAGAGTTTCATGCATGCTCATAAGTTGCCTCTGAATTTGGAAACATATAACGTAAAGTTTTTTTCAATTAAACTTGAATTACATATAAAATTAATACAAAAATATTATGCCGCTTATCTCGATTAAATACTCATATATGACTAATCTTAGCCAGGATGTTTTCAGCAAAACGGTTGGTATCCTCAATGGCCGTGCTCATTTTTTAAGGTGTGAAATCATCCATGCACCCAGGTGTAGCATGAATGGATCAGACCGGTGAGCACGGATTTACCTATAAGATTACTAATGCAAATTAGCGACTGTCAATGTGTTCAGTGACCACCAACGTGCTTTCCATTGTGTGTGGTATGAATGGTAGTGTCATGGATTGCACGTTGGATGATTAACCAATATAAATATTAACTTTCCGCATCTTTTCAAAAGAAATCATGGTGGTCACTACGCAATTCAATAAGTAGTACATGATTATGATTAATTGTAACACAATAGTTGCCCTACGCGACATTTGACTGCATAACAAATTTAATTAGTAGAACTCGCGATCGCGTGTAACTTGCATGGTCACTGGCCTTTGGCAGTCGATTTCAGGAATTGGTACGTAAAAGTAGCGAATGAATGATGAAGTGCGCTGAGCTCGGGTGTCGGAGACGTCCCGGGACGTACTCTCTAGAAATAGGTGCTTTTTGCACCCGGGCGGAATGTGTGAGAATCCGGGAGTGAGTGTGTTGGTATGATTGTTTTGCCATTCTTAATTATAGGTGTCAGGAAGGCAGGTAGCATACTTCTGAGTGAATGGTACGTTTTAAGTAGGCAGGGCCAGCGGAGGGCTGTCACTTTTTCTTTCGCGAATACTGAATTAGGCGTTGTGCGAGCTTTCATCGTTGGATTAGTTTGCCACGTTAGTCACTATGCTCATCACCATAAAATATTGCAGTAATTTTGTATGAATTGTAGCTATTACGTCAGCAAATGAAACATACGACAGTACTGTCTCAACTAACAAAGGACTTCCTCATTCAGGAAAGTCGACAAGTAGAATTTATACGAATGTACAGAAGTAGTTTAAGTTTAAATTCTTCGGAAGAAAAAATTCTTGCAATTAGACTGCCAGTAAACTAACACGCTAGAGACACTCGTGAACAGTGGAACACCTGTTCATTATCTTGCACAAAATTTGCTGTCTGATTAATTAATAGAAAAATTTGATTGTCTCCGAGTACAGAAATGATAAAATAGTACCCTGCAGATATCTGTGAGCACAGAGACTGTCGTTCAGAATCCTGCACAGGCATTACCTTGGGTGGTAACAGGGAAAGAGACGCCCTCTACGTATCGTTCAACAATGCACATTATGCTGTATTATAACATGCAACTTTTTGCCGCCCTGATCATAATTACTAATGTTAATTCCTTGTAACCACGTACGATTGTTAGGAATTTCAAATCAGCCGAGTTACATGTGTACCTAACACTCGTCCCACGCATCGCTAACGCAGCCATTTATATAATACGCCGCACTCGTGACATATTATACATGCAACATATGAC
This sequence comes from Priocnemis perturbator, assembly GCA_963942575.1. NCBI lineage: Eukaryota > Metazoa > Arthropoda > Insecta > Hymenoptera > Pompilidae > Priocnemis > Priocnemis perturbator. The sequence continues at coordinate 10,275,090 of OZ012656.1, forward strand.
CGTTTACTCCCGTGTGCATAAATTATTTATTTAACCCGTCGCTGCAGTTGGATGCCGGCAGTTAATCTCGAACGCGGTCGATTCAATCGAAAGCGGCCGCGCTATTTAAAACGGCCATTACATAATTGTGAAACTCCGTCTCCGTCATTCCTATTTAATATAACTTTCCATCCCGATGATAATCGTCCGTTTTGCGCGTATGATTAAGTAACGATGTCGCGATGGCAAATATATGCGCGCGCGTGCGTGTGTGTGTGTTGCGTCCGCACGTGTGTGCCACACCGACCGGCAGGTTCTTTAACGTGATCTAAGCAAACGTGAAAATCATTATTTATTAATTCAAGGCAGTCCTCTTTCAGTTTTTTGCTCAGCTTGAACCATGGTGCCCGCGACGCAGCTATTAGCCGAGTATGTGCTAAGTCATATGCATTTCTCGCAAGGTTAGTTTGAGCAAGCCGAGCTGCTGGGAGCCGACGTTGTTCGCGCACTTTTCTGTCGAATTTTATTTCCTCTTCTGCCGGCGACGTCCGCTTCCTTCCAGCGCGAGATGTTACAAAACTAATGGTTCTACAAATAGTTGTTTACGCGGCCGCGCCGTAGGCATAGTGACGGGTAGAACGTATTAATAAACGCGACTTGCGAAGTACCTCGGGGTTTACTTAGTTCTAAGAAAGAATTCATCTAACGACACTGCTAATAGTTACTGTTACTTGCAAATTCCGAGACTTGAAGGTAGACTGTTGCTTATGCACACCGTGTTATGCGTACTGTTAGAATCATAATAATCACATATTAGACGTGTCGCGTGTGAAAAAAAGACGACGTTTTCTAGTCATTTTCACTTTTTATCGAAACTGATGTCTATCAAGGATTAAATTCTACGTATAGCGCCGAGTGTTAATGAAACTTTAGAGTCGGACCGACGCACGACAGTATGATAGACTGAAATAGTACGGGGATGAAGAACGTCTCGTGTAATGTACTCGGTATTCAACCAAATTAATTGATTAAGCTTAATACGAAGGTTCTGCTTAATTTCAATCGATCTTGTTCGGTTTGAAATAATCGACAAGATTATAGTTCCGACGTATTTGAACTGACGCTTGTACAGATCTTTGTCAGAACTCTTCTTTTCATTCCATTAGGCGGCGAAGAGAAGAGTGTTAGTTAAATGTACATCCTCTTTCAGAGTCAAACAGTTCGTCTGAAGGTGACGATTAGCGGGTACTCTATCCTAATCGAAATTCCGCACAAATCAATTTTGTTCGCGACTGAATTTGCAGACTTATGAGGATCTGGCCGCTATCGCGTCGACAATGACATGCTCGTTACGTGTCTGACTTCTGGCCAGGAACGTTTATCACCCTTCGCCCGACAATTGCCAATTAGCAGCGCGCATCAAATATAATACAAGGAAAATGTATGAAAGGTTACGCGAACCGCGGTCACACTCGCGATCGTGGAAATTTAATGTGCGTCCGCCATGCCTATGTGCGCCTAATTGACTGGACGCCGACATTTCCTACATCCCAACCCACTCCGCCACATACTCTCCCCCAAAATCAAAAACACCCTCACCCCACCAGAATCCGCGCCATTCAGCCAACGACACACCTCGCCACCGACGCACCGTGCACGATGCACATCGACAGGCTCGCGCGTTTACAAACATCCGCACGCGGTCTTGCACGACCCAAACAATCCGCACGCGGTCTCGCACGACCCAAACAATCCGTGCCGGCCGTCTCGGATCGTCAGCGGAAAATATCGGCACGCCGCGGCGTACTTATATACGAGCATACGCTCATCGCGACCTACGAGAAAGCTCCTGCCGAACGGACCTGTGCACGCACACGTTCGCTCACGCACGCGTGAGGTTCCCCACGCGTCCTCGTGCTCGCCGTCGTCGCCTCGCGTATATCTAGAGAGCATCGGCGAGACGAAACGGGCGTCGACGTCGGCTTACCAGTAGAGCGAGCGCTTTCCGTCGGGGCGGACTTTGAGCGTCGCGTCGCGTTCGGCAGGGCGTAAGTGCGCATGCGCGAGCGACGGATTCTCACGCACCTCTCTCTCTCTCTCTTACTCGTGCGCGAAGGACGCTTTCCCGAAACGCCGCGGGGCTGGTAGAGGAGAGTATGCGCGTCTTCAGGTGTGCTCGCTCGTCGCTTCATTAGATCAACTCTTCCGGCCACTTTTGGCGCAACCGTTTTCGGCCGCGATGCTAGAGTAGTGACCAGCTCGTGGGCGGAACACCTGGGTCGATGGATTAGTGGTGGAGGAGCGGAGGGAAAGGTATTGCAGTAGGTGGGACGCCTTCGTGGCGACGGAGGTTTGAAAGTTCGCGGGGATCAGTCACGCTTGGTCGGGGGAAAGATTTTTTTTTTTTTGGGCGCTGGAAAGGGGTGGGGGGGCTGAGAACGATGCGCGATGGAAGGTGTTTGAGACGACTTTGTTTTTTGTTTGTGGTAGATCTAATGGGAGGATCAGGGTAGTGTGATGATAAGAGTCGTGGATTTAAATTTGTTTTTAATTTTCGATTTGAAATGGTATTGAAATTAACGGAAAATTGACGGGGTAAGAAAAGACGATATCTAAATGTCGGAAGTCTAGAGTATTGTAAGAATTAGTAATGAGAGATTGTCGAAGGTCGTTTGTGTTGAGGGTGTAGGTGAAATTTGATTATTAAGATGAAAATCATGGTCAAGGTTGAGAAAGTGGCGCATTTGTACAGTATCGACAAACGATTATTTTGTGTGTTTTTTTTTTAATAAATCTTAGTTGACCGGTTCGTTATATATAGTTAACGAAAACATGTTTTCCTTCGTCTGTCATTCTCAAGGATTAGATTTTCTCGCAGCACGGTCTCGCGTTTCAGAAGGTTCGCACTTGAGAGTTGAAAAACGAGCGTACCATGACAGGTATTTGAAAATATCCGCCGCGAACGAAGCACGGCTGATTGGATGAGTGAGCGTCGATCGGCATCGCCATTTTGTTGCCCCACTGGCGCGGAATCCGAATCAAACGAAATCCACGCGCCATCACAACGGAGCGTTAACCGGTCTCAGAATATTGCCCGCGTTCCCTAAAATAATTCTCAAATCGTCCCCCCTCGTATTACAGCCTCTTGCTTGCAATTCGATTCGCCTTTTTTTGTTAAACATCGTGGACAAAACCCGTCGATAGGCTCTTCCCTTGTTTTCCAGCGCACTGTTTGCGCGCCAACGGCGCGGTAAGCGTGACAAATGGAATTATTGACGTCAATGACACGCACATTCCAACGATTAATGGTATCAGCGAGAGCTCGAGAGGAGTCTGAGATCTCGAGCGAGAAGGAGAGTGCGAGAGGGTATGATGGGGAGAGGGATGGACGGAGATGGAGTGTGAGAGTGTGAAACGTAGAGAGAGTAACCGCTGAGAACCGGTACGGAGAGTCCCTATCGATTACGCGCTTGCCCTATATTTGCCAAGTTTCAGCAATCCTTTCGATGCCGTCGACTCGTTATCTGCGAATTACCGAATCGATCTGATCGTTAATCATCGACGAAGTCATGAGCGTGAATACATGAACACCGTATGTGTAGGTGTACCTTGAATGAGAACGTAAGGAAAATGAATTGGGCGTGGGTCGGTGTTTATATGCTACTATCGAATTTGTGAAATGATAAATATAAAATCAGAGAACGCAAGGCTACTTTCAACATTATTTTCCGTCGAAGTGGGATTAATTGGTTCCTGTGAAACTTCGAACGTGTTGGCTAGTATCAATAGACTGTAGTCAATTATTTCTTACTGTCCTCAACGCCCTCCTTAGGAGCGACACTTTATTAAGATCGTTAGAATATATCGGCAAGCGCGCGCGCTCCAGTTCGATGCAGTTATTTTCAGCGATCGGAGACGGGTCTGTGACTGACACGTAACGACACTCATAACAATCGAAGTGTCGCAAAGCTAGTCTCATATGCCGCGAGGGATTCCGGATCAACGTACTGCTCGTATTGGAGAAAACTGCGAAGTTGGTCATTATCACATCCTACGTTATTTAATCAACACTTTGGATCATTTTTTAATTATTTTTTTTCATCAATTGGCATTCAACGACGCCACCAAGCGACCGTCGGTTTTGTCTAAATAAATATTATATAACGGCGGTGGAACGATGGATAATGAAAGGAGCACTGTACCTAATTATACACAAACATATGTAGTAACGTTCAGACATTCAAGACGGAAGTGTCGAAAGATTGGATATACAGAAGTTTGAGTGACGAAATGCAAATCTGTCCGAGCATTCATATTTTAATTTTAAATCCGTCGCTTCTAAACAGTCCAGGACCGTATGAGTAATGAGTGTTGGAACGTTCAAGTGGCTGATGTTCTAGTGACGCCATTTTTTCCACGTAAATACGTTATGAACTCTAATGGTGTTACGTGTAAAGTTTAGGGAAGCACGCATTCAACTTTACTTTTTTTTTCTTGCTGCATTAACCAGCATTGGCCCTAGATAGACAAAGATAACATGAATAAAGGGAACAAAAAGATATATATAAAAACAAAAGAAAATGGCATAAGAATAGAAAGTTGAGCAGTTACAAAGTTAGTACGTTAACGACCCATCGCTTGAAAATGAGAAACGGACCAAAATTTGTTAACATTCGTTACTAATCTATTTAGGCAACTGTGTTTACCATATGCCGTCCATGTCATCGTGTACCTATAACACGTGCATGAAAGCGATGCGAGTCAACGCCAATACCATTAAACACTCGGATGCATATTCACAAATCACTGCGACACACTTTTTTGCCCCAACGAATTAATTGACGGAAATCAAGAGAATCGTAATCCAACGAACCATCGTAATCCAGCCCGCAGCAGCATACTGATGAACATGGGTGCGTTCGAGTACGGAAATGCAAGAAGCCACGATCGCTCGTGGAGCGAGGCGCGTTCTATTAGCGGGAATTCCCGGACTTGAATGCAGATCATTGAGAGCGAGAGCGTTTAATCCGGCGCCGTTCCATCGACGATAATTATCTGAAATTAAGCGGCAATTTGTGGGCGTATTCCGGTGACGCGTGCGCCGTCGCCGCGTAATATCGGCCAAGATTGCGTCGAGGCACAAACTTTACACAACAGCGCGTCGCCGTTAATCGATATTTCGAAAATTCGCCGGCCGAACAACGAAAATAAAGCTCCAGCGATACGGGCTGGTTATAAAATACGCGTTACACCAAACGGTTGTGGCAACATTTTGGGGGTTCGCACCTCGAGATAGAATAGTTTCACTCGCGAACGTATAGGCCGTGTCATCTTCGTCGATATTTTCGAATTTGGCGCCATGCTAATGTGATCGCGGAAGTAACGTGTCTGAAAGATAATAGAATTTCGTTGACCTCGCCGTTCCGTACTTGGAGTCAAGTGAGATGCTCGGTTCAAGATGTTCGTCATTGTCATTAATTTGGCCTGTAACGACATTATGTGAGGCGGCCTGTATAATTACGCATATACGTATGGACTGGGTCACTGCTCGGGTCAGTGTTTCAGACGAATTAACGACGATACGACGACAACAACGGCAAGTAAAAAATAACTGTCAATGTTATCGGGGCCGCGAACGAACGTGGGGGTGGGGGAAGGGGGCCAAAAAAAATTATCGATAGTCCAACTTGACCAGTCTGTTCCTTGATCCGGATATGAGCGAAGGCGAAATCTGCAAATGGGATATAGTTTGTTTCAAAAATAACGACACCCCATTACAGGGAACAAATTTGCACATACGAACGCTTATTAATGATACATAACTTTTTGGAAGACCAATATAATTTTATTTGAACAAAGAATTAGACTGAAAAAAGAGGAAGAGTGAGAGGAAAAGGGGAATAAAAGAGAAGTCGGTATGATCGTCAGGAACAATGAGGAAGAAAAATAATTCAAAATTATGGGTCCTGACAGCAAGGTTTTCTGCCAACATCGTCCCGTACGTCTCCATCTCGAGGCCTTGACACGCGAGTTACACACGTTACCGGGTTTGTTGGACGAGTCTTACGTCACAAGTTACGTCGCAATCATCTTCGCCGTTCGCTTCCTGCGAACAGAAACGAGTAGAACAGGTGTGCGCGGGCAAATATTTCTGCAAATTCAAGCATTCCTAGTCTTATCGTAATCAGCGGAATACGTTAGAAGTCCGTATAACACGGAATTCCAAGGTGCACGATGCTCGAATTTGTTTAAACATAAATGATCTCAGACAGTCCGATAGTCAAAATAATTTCAATCTAATTATTTCATTTTCTTCAAATTGCTTCGTGAGTCAATCGTAAATAATGAACGTATCTGATGCCTTGTTTCTGTTTCCCTCTACTCTTTTATACCTTTATGCACTAAAGGGCCCAAGCTCGTTAATAAAGAAATAATAATAATAATAATGCAACCGAGATGAACGATATCTGAAATAGCACGATTGATTAAACGTCGACAATCTACGAGTACCAGCCCCGCGAGTTGCGAAATCGGACAAGCCGGCCGGCGAAGTCGCTTATCTCCGAACTCAGCCGGTGCCGTTGGCGCAATCAGAAATTCAGGGGCTCCGGCGCGAAATCTTCGACCGGCAATTTCGATCTCTCGATATCGCCCAGATACGCATCGTCTATCGGCCCCCGGGTCCCTGCTCGAACGTCGGGCGCGCGAAAAAGAAATATGGCGGCCGACGGTCTAATCTCGGCCGAAAAGTGAGATTAACGCGGCCGGCGGGAGTTGATAGCGGCGTGGCGAGAGGCGAGGGCCGACGAAACCACCCGTTCTCTCGTCGCCCGTGTTTGACACACAATACATCCCAACGCGAACGCACTTTTTTGCGAACGAGAAGGCAGGTTGCGCGAGTCGACCCGCGCGCACGCTTTCCAGCCCTTCCGGTCCGGCGGGAATCGAAGTGGACGGGCCGAGTAAAACGTACCGGTCGGAGTGAGCGAGCCGATGACAGTTCGATGCTTCGCTGTCTTGCTTCATTCGTGCGAGTAAAACAGATGTATCTATCGAAAGTGGCCGAGTTCGAGAAGAGTGACGGCTGACACGCGTCAGTTCGAAGGTTCGGGTCGCAGTAGTACGAAGATAGTTTGAGGACTTGATAAACTCGTATAAGTACGGAAAAAAAGACGATCGACACCGAACGAGGAGGAAGGTACGCGGGAAGGACGTTCCGAGTGTCGAAGGATTTTCTCAGCCAATTTCGACGCTATACCGATCTTCACGATTTCGCGCGACCGCGGAAAGTGAGATTCCACGACTCGACGGCGACGATCGGATTTATCGACGGCGGCGGAACCGATCGCGGCCGGCCGCTCGGTGTGTTGATGGTGCAACGTGGGAGGAGGAGTAGAGGCCTGACCTTGGCATGGAGGGCCACGACATACAGGAACTGGTGACCGCGAAGGACAGCGTCATCGTGAGGGGCGGACATCCGGCGCCCTCCTCCTCTCCGGAGAGTAAGTACTTCACAGCTTGCGCCGCACGCGTTTCGCGCCTTCCTTCTGTCTCGCTGCAACCTTCGCGGGCGACACTTCGCGCGCTACTTCGAGGAATCGTTAATGTCGAATATTTACGCCTTGGCACGGATTAGCATAATGAGCGTTGCGCGAGAAAGAGAAAGATTGGACATTTTCTTCTTTTTTTTTTTTTTTTGCCTGATTGTATGTTCCGAGAGATTGGCTCGTATGCAGAAGTTGACTTGGGACGTGACTGAGAAGGAATTCAGAGTCAATCGGGACCAACTGAATATTTCAGCAACAATTCATCGGAGCGAATCCAAAATCAATCGGATACCAGATCGAGACGTAGCGCGGTTTTCATAGGTTTTCAGGTCTTAATACTTAAGTCGTTTTAAGCACAGTTTTGACCAATGACCACTCTCTAAATAGTCTTAAAATCTGACTGGGAATACAGCCTGTGAATTGTAATAGCAAGGCACACGTAACAGACCGAACGTATATAGATGTAGACGCATGTATAAGAAACCAATAAGACAACAAAAGTGAGAGAGTGACAATTGCTGCGAAAGGAATGATGAAAAGAGGAACGCAACGAAGCGATAGAGAGTCGACACGTTTTGTTCTGTTCGTCGGTGTTACGCAATCGAGCGTGGGCACGCGTGTTCTGTTCGAGAGAGTTTGCAAAAATTTGCGCAGACTGAACGAAACGCCTGGCGATAACGAAGCCCCGGCTCAAAGATAACCCGAGGACCCCGGGTGCGCACCAAGGCGCACCAAAATGGCGTCCATTCTCCACAAAACCGCGGCCGGAACTCGTGTCACCTTGCAAGGTCTTCGTCCTTTCCCTTTTGCTCCCCCAAAAAGCAAGCAGTCATTCCGAATTAATGCTGCACGAGTGTTTCACTATCGACGCATATCATTTCCGTGTTGATTGAGACACGTATTTATATTTATCTGGACATAACTTCTGATCGGAATGTTTCCGTGAGTGTCGAACGCGTGAGTAATGTGAGACGAACGGATGAATGACTATTTAGCGAATTCATCGCGATGAATCAAGAAATATTAGCCTACGGTGCTTAATCGCCCAGATTTTAATGCTATCTGATTGTTGGCCATGCGCATGCGCGTTTGATTTTTCAATTTTATTCTTCGACACCTGCTGACGATTTTGTTAATGGCGTGGCTATTTTCGGACTCTTTATTCATGTATGTATACGTTTATGAAGCAAAATTTTATTCCAACTAATTTTAACCCGGTTTCTCTATCTGCTATTAACATGCGATTAGCATCTCATTACCATCTCCATGTATTTCTTTCGCAGGGGTCACTCATAGTTTTGCATTTATGATCCACTTTTGAAGCCCTGTGCGTAACGCAGTCGCATGCCATAGAACTCATATTGTGCGGTCGCCGCGTAGAGTGCGTATTGAGCTTTACACGGAAGCACTTACAAAACCAATGTCTTCGACACAGCTGAGATAGAGTACGACGGCAAGTGACATATGGAAGTTAAGTGTGACGATCGTTTAAATTTTAAATGCTCACGTCTAGTTAAGACTAGTTTCGTTAAATGATGAAAGATCGCCAGCTCTATAATTAGACACTTATCGATCGGAAAATATGGATTCTACGCTTTCGTTTATCTTTTCCACGGAAGCATTCAGTTTTCGCCTTTAGCATAAATTACGAAACGCTCTGTATGAAAAGACAGCGATGACTCGGCGGGTTATGCGTCTTGATTCTCGTTGTTTTAATTAGGGCAGATAGCGGAACTAGACGTGATAAGATTAGAAGTTCGCTCGTAAGGTGGGCGCCAAATTCTCAAACGCTTACGCGGCCACGCCGATGAAGCAGGCAAATTCACGCCTGCGCTTTAATCACCGAATTAGTGCGCGTGCAAACATTTGAAACGTCGCGTTCGTCGGAGAAGATGCATCATTTTCCCGTCCAGAAATCCTTCTACGACATAAAATCCATCTTCACAGAATGAATATTTCATAGACGTCGTTAAATGATATTCACACATCGAATTTGATTTCCGTCAACATTATTTTAAACGAAAAGTTTCTTCAATTCAAGAAACTTAATTGAGACCTCCCGATACTTTCTAGACGGAACAGCACGTCAATGCAAAACATGTTGAACCAGAGGCAACTAATGGTATCGATATCGTGTGTAAAGATCGATATTCGTGCACATCCCTGTGACGCAGCAAACGTTCGGCAGGCAAAATTAGTGACTAGCCTCAACAAGAGCGGCGCGATAACGCGGGAACCCGTCGATACGTCTGTTTACCGAATCGCCGACAATTCTGACTGTACCCTGAGGAGCCGAGAGCTGTCATCGAAAATACACCTCAAACAGTTAGTTTAGGCGGCGCACTGGAAACTAATCGCATCGCCCGTTATCTTCGACCACCGATAGGTTCCCCCTCTTCCAAAAAAAAAAACACAAATTGAGTCGCGTCACTTGACTTCACCGTTGTAAACACAATGGTCACCGCTGAAAATATTGAAAAATCGAACGTCGCTCGATCATTCCTCTCTCTGATTCCCTGTTTCATTTAGACATTTAGAGGACAATATTGCATAGCTACTGTGTACTGTCTTAATATTGGACCGCTTTTGACACCGAGTGTCACACCGCGAGGCACGTTTCACAGGAACTATTTTTCCTGCCAATGTCGCCTAGTGCCAACGCTTTGAGACGTCTCTCGCAATACCTCAGGCATTAAAAATGTTTGTTCCCGACCGCTTCTTGCGAGCCAGACGACAAAAAGGGAGCCGTCGTGTGTCGGACGCCGCTTGTTTGACGTTTGACGATTTATTTCGTGATCTCGATGCAGGATAAAAAGAAGTAATTGGTCGAGTTAGAAGAATTTGCCTATCTGTTTACGTTAAAGCGTTACATGTATAGTGATAGATCTTCTGCTTACTCAATGTGCATGTTTATGTAGATTCAACCCTTTCTGCGATTACGCCACGTATTACATGTTTCGTCCTCGTTTACTGTATTTTTGTTCTTTTCTCTCTGTAGTTCAGACATATGTGGGTACAGTTTCAATGACGTTTTTAGTGTCGGTGTATAGTGCATCTCCATCTTTTCTCATCTTCTGCTTCCCGCTCTTTCTCTCTCTCTCTCTCTCTCTCTCTCTCTCTCTCTCTCTCTCTCTTTATGCAAAGCAACCGTTAAACGTCCTTTACTACATTCGACCGTTATCATTGTAGCGGCAAACCCCGCGAAAACTGCTTTTCATAAGTAAAGCAGGCCTCGTTCCGAAAAAAAAAAGACAAGATCCCCGTGATCGATCGATCGATCGCGGGCACAAAAGCTGACTGGCGCGTTCTTCATCGCCACCCGCGCATCTCATTTCTCGCGTCCGCCGACGTTCCTTTCGACGTTCTCCGGCGAGCGAAAAAAGGCGAGTGCGGCGTGAATGAAGCTGCATGCGAGAAATTGCGTCACGTCTCTTTCTCGAGACCGCAGATGCGGAAAGGCGAGAAGTTATTGTACGCGATTGCGTCGAACGAACCAAAAAGAGCCTCCTTTTTTCACTCTTTTTCTCGCCACCGTCGTTGAGTTTTTGATGGATGTTGACGAAGAAGCAAAGGCAATTTCGGCAATGTTTCCTCGCATTTTTGCCGGTTTTTAGCTTCCCGGCTTTCAGGACTCCTGTTCCGGCGGTCGGAGCGCGCAAAATTCGTATTTCTTTTCTGGCATCCTTGCATCTCGATGCGATTTCGATGTCTTACCTCATCCGTCTTTCCGTCATTCCTGCCTTCATGCGCTTTTTATATCAATTTAACTTCGCGCGATTCTTTCTCACAACAACGAAATTTGGTTGATACATGGTCGACCAAACGTTTGATTGCTCCAACACCACTTCTATTTAGTTCCTACAACCAAAATGTTTGTTTTTCTGTCTAACATAAAAATACATTAATGACAATCATACTTTGGTAGAGCATTTTATTCAGTTACAAAGTAATCGACGTCAATTCATCTTACTGAAGCAGTAACACTAGACATATCAATCAAACATTCATATTTCAATACTTTCCATGTTCTGGGCTTCTCACGCGACTAGTATACCACATCTAGAACAAGATATCGTTGTAATTGTCATTGCCGTAATACATTAATAAAACAAAACACTTTGGCTGCAGTTACAAATATATTTTTTTCTCTGCATCGTTTTCGGTCAGCTTTCCAATCGTACTCCGTTTTCTATTTTTTCCCTATTGGCCGACTTTCAGCGATTACGGTGTGCCTCGCACCTTTTTTCCTGCATCTCCATCTATCGTCGTCCTCGTCAGTCGGTCGCCACAATTTTCCTCTTCTTCGTCTTCCCAATTCGCTGGCCCCCTGCCCCTCGTCGCTCGGTTTCTCTCGCATGGCACGTGGTCTACTTACGCAATGACACCTTAATCGACCCAAGATATACACCACTCGATCGCGATCTTTTCCCTGTCGAACGTCGTTCGCCGCTCATGCCCGGTGATTATCGCTCGTTACGATTAATCGGCCGTCCTAAATTACAATTTTTCTCCTCTCCTAAATCACGATTTTCCCCCCTCCTCCTCCTGGGACCTGTCGTTTCCATCTGGCGACTTTTTGCCCGGCAAAACGTAATTGAGCGACTCTTTTTGTTGCGCGTACTTGGTTGTCACGTGGAAGGTGCGAAGAAAATTGATGAACGAGTCACGTTGAGAAACTATACTGCGCCAATATCATTTTTCTATATAGGGTGGTCTTAGGTAACTTGTGAAGTATGCAACGCGTGGAAAGATGTTGTACATAAAATTTGTACGGTTCGACAGTTGCATACTGACTCCACACAAACTTCGATTCCATGCAATCTCTTTCGGAGATATTATTACAACCGTTTCAATAACTAAGTAAGACGTTGTTGATGACTGCGCCTCGATTTTCGCCGCGTTCTCTGCTGCAAATGCGAATGCGTATACATATATTAAATTAAAAACTGCCAACGATCCAATCCCGCGGGATCTATCGATCTGTCGAAAGCACGTGGCAGCCACTCGTCGCTCGGTCGCCACGGTTTTTTCCACGATCGAGGAGGATCGAGAAGTGGGAGCGAGTCGCGAGCGAGGAAACGGAATGGTCACGTGAAATGGTGTTTACGTGAGATAAAGAGCGAACGGCGGCAAGAACGATTTTTACGCTCCGTGCCGACCGTGAGTCTCCTCTCTTCTCCGTTTCTTTCACTTCCGTTGTCTCCCTCCTCTTTATCTTTCTTCTCTGTGCTCGCGACTCCATCGTCGCTCCCTCTCGCTCGATTTCTCAATTCGTCGACGTTACGGACAACCACTTTTGTTTTCGATTTTCTTTCTTTCCTTGGGTCTCTTTCTTCTAGAGCGGTCCCCCGGTTTACGCGGTTGCCTAGAAATTGATCGGAATACACGACGTTTGCAAGCTCGCATAATTCGATCGAAGAAACAAATCGTTTACGGAGATAAGGGTTCTCTCGCGTTCTTGGATGTTATATAATATTTGTGTTCGGCGCGTACGTCTTTTTTTTGCGTCGGAAGAAAAAATTGTCCTTCGTTTTAGAGATTTCAACGGTTTGACGTCATTGTGAAATCTTACCCCATTTGATATTCTTACGCTACTTCGGCGCGTATCCCTATTTGCCCAATTTGGCCTTTAATCATCCTGACGTATCTGCGTAAACGCATTCAATCATTTGGATTTCGACGTTACCTATGAATCTAAATATTCGCATAAATACACATTGCCAAAGTTTTCGCATTCACTGTTTGCCAATAATTCATCGTACAGACGTACACCCAATTGGCAGCAATGATCGCCACCCTCGTTCCGGATCCTCGCTTAAGGAAGAATTGGACACAATAAGAAAATCGTAGAAAGTACAATTTTGAGGGATGATGTACTGTAATATAATAAAGCAGCATACCAAGTTTCACAATTCCCTGCTACATAGGTCGGAAGATAATAATTTATTCATTTAACACGGTCTCTTATGAAGAGCTCGTAATTGAAGCTCTTGTGTCATCAGGTTTAGCAATTGTACACTCACTATCAAAAACTTTGTACTGTATTACCGAATAATGGTAATTCTTATGGTAAATATTATTTTAAACAGAAAGTCAATCTCTTGTAGTACCACTTACATCTTAGTCTTCCATTTGTAAATATGTATACATTTTCACCGTCCCGTGTCAAGTACAGCTTCAAAAATCTATTATCCAGGCTGCCATGGGACAATTATTTTCGTCACCCAGATCCGGATGACGCGGCGTGCAACGCGTTAAAACGCAATCTTCACGTGTCCCATCCCACTCACAAGCGCTCGCCGATAATCCGCAATTGCGGCAACGATCAAGATTTCCTCCGCGCCTCATCGACTCTCTCTCAACGCTCATGAAACCTCGAACCGGGCGCATAAATCCGTCATCGGATGACGCAGGAGCGTTTAGCCGCGAGCGGATTGCCGAAAACCGCTCGTCGCTGAGTTAAGAGGTCGACCCTGACTAGAGCTTCCGTTAATAAATCGAAGACACGTTGCCGCTGCATGACAAATCGAAGGTTGCATCGTACAAGTTGTACCGTAAGCTATAATAAACTCGTGTGTAAAGCGTCGTGAGGTCAGCCGATAACCCGGCGCGAGCGAGAAGAGAAGAGGCGAGAAGAGAAAATGTCGCGGATAGTCGGACGTTCACCACTTTAAGGAGACGGCGACTTCAAGGAGACACCTCTCGCGGCTCGATGCGAAACAAGCGCGATGATACGTGCCGGACATCGAAGCGCAAAAATACGGTCGAAAATAGATCCTCGCCGGCTCCGAGTTAACCTGATAACGGGAGGAGAAGTGAAAATTACGAGCATTTGCATCATCCTCGAGCGCGCTCGGTGGCAGATAAATATTTACGATGTACTATACAGTGGGTCCAGAAAGTATTTCTGCGGTCTTTAAAGCAGAATGACTTTTTACAAATTCGACCGAACCTGACAAACTAATCCTTGTAATTTCTCGACAAAGCTCTTGAGTTCGTTTGGTTCAATCTTTAAAAAGATATTCTGCTTTCAAGAGTGTACAAATACTTTTCGGACCCACTTTATATGATCCGCGAGCTCTACTGATGGATCGTACTGCTTTCGGATAGATGCAGCACGGTTGTGTCCGATGTTATTGTTCTTCTCAGCGACGATCGTTGAGCAATATCGATGGCGGCTGAGATGGTGCTTATATCGTTTGTCGGTCGATAAATGTTTATTGAGGGGGAGATCGGCGCGCAATGAAACGGGGCTCGATTAATTTTTACAAATATATGCCGGTCGTGGGATTATCTCGAGCGGTAGCGATAACGAAATTGTAATTGTCCTGTACACTCGATACTCTACACTCGTCGTCGCGGTTACTATTTACGCGAATTATCGTCGCCGAGATCGCGCTCGAGGATCCTAATTAAAAGATAACGTTCCTCTCGCGGAACAGATTCAGGGAATCGGGGGATATTATACAGGGTGAACCGCGCAACGCGATCAGTAGAGTTTACGAACAGTGGGTAAGAGGTCGAATCAATACTTTCGATCTATCAACAGCATCGGAACTCGTACAACGGCGTAGCATGCGACACTCCTTGCGATACAAAGTTCTTTCAACTAGCACATTTCTTTAATGTTTCCTCGACCGAGAGGAAAAAAAATGTAACGCATGTTACGTTATATGATACTTATCGAATTTGTCTTGAAATTCTCTAGCAGATAGGCGTAAAGAAATTATAGGTTTTTCTTGCAAAAAATTCGAGGTGACCTTGAATAATCATGAAAAACAAAAGAGTTGGCAAAAATATGGCAATACTCACATGTTAAAGCTCTCTTGAAACCACGCTACACCTGATAAAAACATTTTCGATCGAACTGCTAATAACAGAGTAATCTCTACTGATCACTATTCGTGGCTCACCCTGTATGTACAGTGATACAGAAGAGGGCTACCGTTGCACACATGACGTCTTTATCCGACTTCCCGGAGAAAATCTTCGAATCACGTATAATCCTCCGCGCGCACCTGCGGCCGATTATCGGTCGTCGGGAGTGTGAATGAAAATTTCAAATTAAATTCACGGACACACTCGCGCACTCGCAGATAAGCGGAAGCCGGCCGTGGCCGATAAACGATATTAATATTATTAATTATTGACAGGCTAGAGCCCTTTAAGGCTAGATCAATTAGACTAACTAAGCAAGGAGAGAAAAAAATAAAATAAAATGAAATGCGCAGTAACAAAGTTAAGCTATAAACTAAAATTAAAATTAAACAACAGAATGAGTTACACGCAGATAACGCTTAGAGTAGGGTGAAATATGGATAGACACTTGAAACGCGAGATCAACATATGAGGATTTACATTGAATTTATTGTCCGTCGGCCGAGCAAGAATCGATACGCGTCCCGTCACATTGTTTTCAGTCCGCTTATGTTTTTCGGCCGGCCGAAACTAACTGATAACGGGAGCGGCCGATATAATCGTCGATCGGCCGCGCTATCGACGAGCACACATCATCCGGAGATTAGACGCGCGCTTCCTTCGAATGCAAATTTCGAGCGGGAGCGTTCTTTTATCTGATTCGGTGACTCGGCCGGCGGCTGTCTCCGCGGAAACTTTCGGAAAAACAGCCGTCCGATGGGAGGGGGTGGGAAACGTGAGAAGATGGGCGTGTTTTGCTTGCGGAGCCGGCGGACGTAATAACATCGAACGTAACGTTACGTGCGAATGAAGAGCGGGCAGCTTATTCCGTCGAGTCGCGCGGACTCAGTTTTGCAACCGGCCGCGGATAAACAAACCGGGAGTAAAAATATCCAGTACCCCCCGCGACTTATTTTTCGCGAAGTAAAGCCGGATTGCGCGGGCGTTGCGACACCCTGGATCTCTGATACTGACTCCCCGACGCCGTCGAATCCTTTGTTTTCCGTCGGAAAGTAGTCAGGTCTTTCTGTCGACGCGATTTTTTTTTTATTTTTCGTATGGAAAACTAGGGGTCGGGTAATTTTTTTTTAGCGTGACGTAGGGTTACAGTGCGGTAGTGTAGGTAGCCCGTTTATGTCCCAGTGTCCCAGTATACGTGGAATAATGAGAAGAATCGATAAATGTAAAGAAACAGTAGAGAAGTATTAAAAAAAAAAAAGTGCAACTGCATCGAAAAGATGCGTCTGTGCATGTGCAACAAGTGTCGTGTAATAGCAAGACAGTACTTATTAGCACGCCATGCAATATTGCCCTCTACCATTTTTCTTTATCATCATTTAAAGAAGCATTGTAGCCCGTCCCAATTGGCAGAATCAGCCCGTACTGTCACCTTCGAAGACCCCTCGAAATATCTTGGCCACTCCAGCCGGACGGGAACGTTGAAAAGCGAATGAGCAAACAACACTCGACGCACGGCACTATGCCTCTCCACTCTTGTCTCCGCGTGCGCGTAAAAAGCACAGCGACAATGTTGCACGGAAAATTGACTCGAGGCATTATCGGAATCGCGCGATTACATGCGATTATCTTGCAGCGAGCGCGTGCTCGCTCGACTTTTTTTTTTTCCCGAATCCCGCAGCCTTCTCTTATCTTCGATTGCCGCAATGCCTCGGTAATTGTCGGATATGCGGTTAATCCGCGTCGAGAGCAGGCTCGATGGAAAATAGTCGAGAGAAATGGAGAAACGCCTGATACTGACAATGAGCTGCACATACTTGCGTTCTCGCACGTGGCACGGCGCGATGCCGCAATTTATTCATTTGTCGCATCTCTTTTTATCGCCAACTATGCACTGCTCAGATTTGCGGTATAGGTAGAAAGTCGGGTGAATTCTGTGATGGATGTAGAGAAAAACTTGATTCACAGACTTACCACCGATTGTTACTAAGCTCCCACTAATCGATATTGGACAGAAACAAAAAACAATGATAAAGATACTGGCAACAACGGTCGTATAGTAATTTTATATTTCTTAATTCCTCTTTCTCGATAATTGTTCGGACGTCGTTGTGAAGGAACCTAATTTGTAGGATATTATGAGATACTGATGGAGTTTCGTGACGATCGGCCGTGTCGAACGCAGAATATCGACATGTTTTCTAGCCGGCTATTTCGAGGCATCCAATTTCTTAGAATCGCAAAATTGACTGAAATAAATTGCGAAATTATTTGGAGTCGCTGTTAAAACTTTCCCGTGAGAGGACCTCTTAAGCGAGCATTGAATTTCGTGGATGGTTCGATGTGGGTGCAAAAAGTCGAGTGCACTCCGTGGGACAGAGTCGGCATGCAAGCGTCACATGACATCACAATATAATAAGATCCTAGGCCTTTTACTGCGGTCTGTCACGTCTTACGCATTACCTCTCCCCTATTTTTCTCATAACGGCGTGACGTCATGCTCGACGAGTTCTCGTGACAATCGTGTTTGCCCGCTTCAATTATAGCTAATTCCGCGCGAAAAAGGAAAACATCGGTGTAACGATTACTTTGGCCGATCGTGTAACGCCGCGCCGATGCACTTTTTCTGGGCAAATAATAATGTGTCGCGACGTGTGCAAACAATTCGTACCGACAGTCGTGACGAGCTTCTGTTCCGATGACTCTATTTTGTCGCCTGCTCGTTAAGTTACGCAGTTGCCTTACGCAGTTTTGCAGATGCGACCAAGCGATATACTTTTAGATTAAACTTTTTCCGATATCTCTCACCATTGTTGGGATATTTGACGAAAAACAAAAATTTGTATTGTAAAAGTGTTATTTTAGCGATAGTTGCATAATGTTGTCAATATTCTGAGAAATGATCATAAAATATTCGTTTTCTATTGTATCATATTTCAATAGAATCCATCGCGACCGCCCGATTAAATATGAAATCCTCGCATTGCATTTTTTCGACGTCCACCTCGCCGACCGCGCATCGCCACTTGGTTTTTTGCTGACAAGTAATAAAATTCCTATCGATATTCCGCGCGCGCGGAGATTTTCCGTGGTCGAGGAAACTTTTGTCGTGCGCGCGATGCTTCGCGGCCGGACGGCGCGCGTGTGCTCGAACGATAGCGGTTCCGAGCCAATTTGCCTGCGGCCAAATCTGCCGTCTCGCCTCGGCCTCTTCGTCCGGCAATTATCAATCGAGCCGCTTCGTTTTATACTTTTATCAGGGCATAGGAGAGGCGGGCACGAGGATTAAGCCATTTTTATTGCCGGCCGTTTCGTGTCGACGCGTGTCGAGTGCGTGCTAGCCGAGTATATCCCGAATGCAAATTCCAATTCATCGACCAATTAAACGAGCAGACGATTATGCGCAATCGTAATTAAGGAAGCGGCGACGGGAAAAAGTGGTTCCGAGGTTGGTCGGAGCTAAGCGTATCGACTTTGGCGAGCGTCTTCTGCGCGACGATCGACTTAGTGCGAATGCGTCTAGGCCCGCTGCGAAATCGACGGATTGTTTGAGGGATAAAGACTGTTCTGTTCAGTGCATTGAAAAAGCACCAAAGTTTAGTTATAATATACTTATTTCACGTTATCTGCGGATTGTCTATCCGCCGGAACTTATTTCCGAATTTTCACTCTTCCTCGCGCACCATCGCGATTCGCATTTCGTGCCGCCAATGCGGCCCATTCCGCGGCCGCAACTTCAACGCGGAACACCACGGTTTCCTCGTCCTGACGCGAAACGTCAGTTGGTGCGCACGCGAAAAATAAAGAAGAAAAAAAAAGAAATACCGAGCGGAAACAATAAAGATGTCGAGACGCCACGCGTCGTCGCGAAGAAAACGCGACGTCGCGGAATCGTAAAAATCCCGACGAGGCCTCGCCGCGGCCATTGTAACGTGTCGTGCGCGTCCGATTGTCGTGTTTTTCTTCGGCCATTATCATTTACATAATCTCGCTATCCGAGCTATCAGAATAAACCCGATATGTGTCATCAATCTTTCTCGCGTACGACAGTCGCAGATTACGTATCTGCCTAAAATAGAAGCAACCTCGATTCGTTTCGTCGTCTGCAGAGGAACGATCGTGACGATCGGGGTGCTGCTTGTGCTCCTACAGTGATTAGTAGACTGCGGATGTTTGCGCACGATAGATATGCATATATGCACGGTATTAAGCGTTAATTGTAACATTAAGTATCAAGAAACGTTTTACGGTCATTCTGATGTATTATTGTTAGATTTACAGTAAGTTACAAGCTATTTTCTAAATTCAATGGCGTTAGTTGGTGCCGTTAGTCGGTTAAAATTAATTTTTACACCGAAAATTACCGTTCCACGTCACATGACTTATGCTTACAGAATTAATGATTTCATCAGCAAAAATCCATATATAGTGGTCTGCTAGTTATGGAATGGGATGACCTATAAATTTGCCACAAAGAGGGTATTGCCTCTGCTATCGCCAATTTTGTTCACAGTCTATCGTATTCTAATTTTTACGAATACATGCAGGTGATGTGTTAAATGGTATCGCAGTTAAAGGAACGTTTTCTAAGTACGCATTACCCCACGGTGTTCCCGCGACGTCGTCTAATTAAACTCGAAACGCGTTGCGTGTGTCCCGTGCACTTTCTATCACCTGGAAACAAGAAAAAAATATCCATTTCAACATGCCGCTGAGAATGCAGCGTCAACGATCTTTTCCGTTCGGCTTGTCCTTCTCGGACACGATATTTTCTACGTTTACAATGAGAACATCCCTCTCATCAATCCGAAAGACATCCGTGGACCTTAAACATCGAAAAAATTGTATAGATCACTTATCGTCCGATCACTGTTTCAGTAGGACAAGCCCAAGTATCAAAGCAAATGTTCTTAAATTTTTTAAAAAATTGCCTTTTCTATACAGAACCATGCACTTTTACAAACTGAAGTTCACTTGTTTTAATTCGCGTTCGCTGACAAATCGTGGGCCGTGTTCGGAGAGCGACGTAAGGGACCAACGATGCGAATGGGAAGGCACCTGCGTCTGGGAGTTAAGGTTCGAGAATGGAGCGTGGCGTAGGTCAAGGGCCGAAAGATGAACGTACGAGGCTCTCTCGCAACGCCGACAAATTATTACATCCGTCGTCTCGTAACAAGCACCAGCCGCCTTTTTCGGCTAGGTACGGCCTTTAACGTCTAAGTGCCTGTGTGCGAGGGCTTGTTTGACCTGACAAATGGACTGCCCGGGGCGTGTGTGCGCTCGATTTCGCGTTTGGCAACTCGGACGACGGAAATTTTCGATCTTCTGGTAGTGAAAATATGAAAAAATTCTTTTCCCCAAAGCATGGATTTTTTTTAAGTGCATTCACTAATCTTTAACCCGATTCTATACCCCAACAAAATAGATTCTTCACAGATGAATTTTTTATTCGGATGTCTTAACAGAGTCGGCAGCGGTCTTTATTATCCTTGAACTTGAACTCGATTCTTTACCCCGAAAGAATCGATTCGAAGATCGATTCTTTCAAGAGAATCGAACATCCCTGCTACGAGAAAAGCCTGACACGAACCGGACTCGAAATCGACGATCCGTCGTAGCCGTCATCCCTACCCACGAGTCCGCGACACTCCCTACCATCCGCGCCGAGAGCACGAGCACCGCCTGTCTCCGCTGTCTCCAGAGCCTCGACGTTTCGTTTCCTTCGGTCCATCTCTCGCCGCACCACGCGTACTCACTCACACGCGTGCACGAGTAATACACTTCGAAGGAGCCGCGCGGTCAGATTAGATTATCAGCCTCTCTCCCCACTCGCTTCTCGTTCCTCGTCTCTCTCTCTCTCTCTCTCCGTCTCTCTCTTTCTCTCTCTCTCTCTCTCGCTCTCTTTCCCGCTGCCGTCCGGCAGATCTTTCAAAACCGAAACTCCTGTCGTCGCCTGGCTTTAGTTCGTTCATCGAGTTTACCGCGGCCGAGTCGAACATAACGTGAGAAGTCGATGGTTCCTCGATCGTCGCAGCCGAGCCGCACGTATACGCACACGCTCGCGTCCTGTCAAGCTCGATCGTCCGAAAGCCGATCCTCGTCTCGCCGCCTGTCAGTCGACGCGCGCGACTCGGCACGGCAGTCCGCGATCTTCGTCTTCGATCTATGTGACATTGCGCGCGGATAATTCGGTTGGGTCGGTAAGTCGCTTCCTCGATATCGTGCCTGTGTCGGGAGAACTTGCGTACCCACGCTTCCGGCTCGCTGGAGATTAGAGGATTCGGCAGGATGAGGTTCGACGATCAACTGTTCACGGTGCTGGGTGAGTTTTTGGTTGTTTTGGGGGTTTTTTTTTTCGACGATTTTGGACGTGTCGCGGAGCTGGGAAATAGTGGCAGTTGTGGGTTTTTGAAGACAGGAGAACTGAGTGACGTGGTGGACGATGAGGAGTTATGTATATGTTTGTTGATCGTTTCGAGATTTTTTGGGTTTGTATTGTACGATTCGGATTCTTTGAGAGTAACCTTGCCAGGATTGAATTTGGAGGGGTACGTTGATTATTTTATTATTATTTAGAGGTTTGATCGGTTACGAAAGGCGTGGTTTGTTGTAGAAAATAATGCACAATATAACTTTTAAATCATAATAAAATAATCAGTGTACAACTTCAAATTAAATCCTGGTACGGTTAGTGTTAATTTGTACGTTCTTCAGGACCTGTACTTTTCCTTGAGTGTCCGCTGTAAAATTACGAACGTGACATGCATATCTCACTTCAATTCTAAGGACACGTTGCCTCGCACGATTCGTTAATGAACTTACGCAACTCGGAATGAGAGTACATATACAGTCAAAAGTAATGATAGCAGACAGTCATCTGATATTGCTAATTCCTTAATTTTTCCCGAACATTGTTTTTAATTTTGCAATATTTCATTTACGAGAACAGTACTTCTTGTATACAAAATAGAAATGGAAAAAGACAGAAGGTAGTTTGTGATTGCGTGACACACAATAAATATTTATGCACTACACCACGCCATCGTGACATATTAAAGTATATATTTAACTAAGAACGAAAAAGTCATCATCGATATAATTCATTGATCTGGAGAGACCTACATGGACAGATAACTTACGCTTCTACCGTTCGTTTCTGACGGCAATCAGCGTCTGATTCGAACCGCTCGCTCTTATTTAAAAGTACTCTTCTCCTTTGTCCGACACCTCGCCGCGGCGCCTCGCGGAATTTTTTCCCGCCTATCTGCGCGCTTCGGCATTAACAATAACAGGGAAACAGACACGTTCCGATGAATATAGAACGGCCGCGACAAAGTGTCGCGCTTAATGATTCACGATTATATTGCACGAGCCTTGATACTCGGACAACTATGAACATAAATCATACGCGTCGTATGTGCATGCCAAAGAATGTTCATATCCAACGAATTCCTCGGCAAATCTCTTTGAGCCGACAACGTACTGTGTCGATCCGTCGATCGCGACGCATTTAATTCGCTCGCAAGCGAAAGAACGCGAACGATATTGCAAAGAAGCGAGCGCGGCTATCTCTGAAGCTCGCGCGCCGTAAAAAGTGCATGCTCCTTTAGCTCCGGCTTGCATCACGCCAATGTTGATGTTTTCGCGGTGACTAACTTGGGTGACAACCACCGTGTACGGACGGACGGATAACGCGTGCGCGTGTGCGCGTGTGCGTTGCGCCGGGCGATAAATCGCGCGTACTGTAACATTGATTGGGCCGTCCATTAATTGATACTAATTTTTCGGCCGACCTATCTGCCGAAATTTTGCAACGCGCCGATTTTTGCGCAGCGAACGAAAATGAGCCTTGGCCGGTAAAAAATTCGCGCCCGGAGGTGGGAGAAATGAAAAGCGTTGTTGTCTTTTTATATTCGTATTTATATGGTTAGTAAGGTTACAGGGATTTTTATTCTTAATCTGACGTAGGTTGGACGCTTATCGGACTGTTTGGTTGCTTTTCGAGAGAGTTTGGGCAGATAGCTCGACCTGTAGCGTTATCGGTACGATTTTCGTCATTTTTCGTATTGCTTCGTCCGATCGATTTTCGTGGCGAGGAAAAACAGAATGCCACTCGGGACTCGAAGAATTTCCTGTTTGTTTCTCTAGGAGGTGTGTAAGGGGCATCGTGAATTGCTCGCAACAAACACTCCCACGAGATTTCGAACGTTTTATTATTAGAATCAAACGTACCGGCCGTGCACTCGCTTTCTGCGCATCGTGAAAAAATTGTCTACGCTTGCCAGTGACGACGTCTACTAGATGATTCAAAGTTAGTCAAACCGTTTTGCACATATTGTATGCTAATGTATTCACAATTCACTAAAACATCGACTAAAAATCACTAATATTGCGTAAAAACCGCGAACACGTATGATAAAATTATCAGTAATTAATTCATCTTTATATTGGTCCCCGTTTAAATTTAGTGCATCAATCATTAATCTACAAAATTACAATTTCGGCCCTTACGACAATTTTCATATTTTATTACAAACTTCATCGTTAACCCATCGCATCATCTAAATAGAGTAAAAATAACTAATCATAAGTCCAACGCACGCGTCTGTTATTGTGGCAATCTAGGAGACCAAAAAAACAAATTGTGCTTCAACTGGATTTTCAATGTTTTTGCACCTGTAAATGACCACAATATGAAGAAAATAACATGATACCCACCGAGGGCGACAGTCTCATTTAATCCTTCAATCCGAAAAGCGGCACACACATTCTCCGAAACTCGGTCAATGGGTGACGCGCACAAAACTGTTACAATGAGCCTGCACGTAAATGAACGCCCCCCACCCCACCCCCTCTCTCTTCCTTCCACTCATTGACCCTCGCCAGGGACCCATATACCCGCCATGCCCGGCCCATCTGCTTATCCTCTATTACGCATAACCCATATCTTGCGCGAAACGTCGCGCGTGTCACCGGAAACATGCAACGCAGGCGAAAACACCCCTTGACAACGGGCGTGATTCACTTTACGGCAGTCTCATTGTCTGTCGGCGAACCCGCGCACGCCTGCCTGCGCTCCCTGTTTATCGCAGAAAACCTGACTCACTCCGTCACTCGGCCGGCCTGCGCTTTGTTGCGCTTCGTTCTCTTCGGCACGCTGCGCTGTCCGACGACCAGCACGTTGCCTCGTGTTAATTGCGCCAAAAGCAGAATTAATTGGACGCCTTTGTCGCGCGCCGTGCGTCGGATTGCTCGATTCGTCGGTATGTCGATACGCGTGATCGATCGCGGATTTACCAGTATGGCGGACCCCTGACTCGATGGCCTAATTAAAAGTACAGCTTTTGGGTATCCGATTCGCGAGATGTATATGCTCTGATTGTCTTTCAATGTGCTCGGACGTGCTCAGCGAAACGCAGCTGGTGGCTGCTGGTAATGAAAATAAATCAGTAATTATTCAGGGAGAAGGTCTTGAGTTCCTGGTGCAGCTAATTGTCGCGAGCCGGAATTTGTTCGACGAATAGAGTACGTGGCAAGCTGTGTTTGTTACGAATTTTGTCGAAGGATAAAGTCTTTATGCATGGATTCCGGATAGTGCGCTCGGATGCCCATTGTTTCGCCGGTGATTAATCGAATCGAACGTTCTGTTTAAAGATGTGATTAATTGTCACGTTTCTTTAGAATTCCCGGACGATATCGCGAAGGACTTCCGAGAGACTTCGTCTCGGCACGGTATCCAGTCACGTCTCAGATTTCCACTATTTACTCCCAATTCGCCGTGTGAACGTTTCCACTTCAAGCACGGGACCTTCCAACTAATTAAGCGGTTCGAGCTTATTGTTAAACAAGCATCGCCGCCTTAATTTTAGCGTCCGTTTCCCGAGAAATAGCGACTTCAATATTCATGCGTCTGCGAACGCGTCTTTTTATGATAATTTCACACGTCACTTTCGAAACTCCCGTGGGGAGGGGGCAGCTCGTGTTTTGACGGATGCACGAATACGCTTTTTCAGCAAGGCCTTACGCGAAGTTACGCGCGGCTATTTTGCGAATTAGCTTCCAAAGCTCGCCGATGTCACGCTTCTTCGAAGAGCCTGGGGCCCCGAGCGCTCGCTTTGTCAAAGAAACACTTCGGCGCGCGGCCTTCTTCTCGTCTTTTCCCGCGGATCGACATTTGCGCCGCGGCCGGAGGATTTATTCTAGGAAAGTATTTTCGTCTTTCATATTTTTAACGCGACTTATCGCTTACGTCGTCTCGCGCGCGCGGCGCGCGGAAAAGGGAAGAGTGTGAGGCGAGAAAAGGACTTGAACGTTTCTCGTTGAACAACGTTTATAGATGGTACTTCATTGTCGCTTACAGTACTTGTAAAATCTGCGATAAGTATGTTCTTGATACATATTTTGAACGCGACTCGCGACTTATATGTTGCTTCTAATTACAACCTAATCCTTTCTCTATCACAGTATCGTTCTTACATCTATCCAGATAAAATTATCAACTCTACAATCATTAAATTCACACATAGGTACACGCACGTGTCTCATCGTCGCACAGTAAATCAATACAATATCCCGTTAAAAAATCCACGACTATCGACACTCTCAATTTTACGCAAAGCGACGAAAGCACACGTAGTACTGCGATCGTCATCAGCATTAGTCGAGAGGGGTTGGAAACTAAAAAGAACGGAAACGAGAAAGACGTCCTTGGGCGCGAGCATCCTTCATCCTGCCAGAAAAAAGTCTCGGAATGTCTCGCTGCTCACTCGAGTGTCGACCGATACCGATCTCGCCGATAACCGCCCGCACGCCACTAAATTTAGATCGAAGCTTTCCGCGATCGAGATTAATCGCTTTTATCTCCGCCGTCGGCGGGAAACAATTACTCTGCCCGCGGGAAGATCGTGAGGATCGATACGCGCACCGATACGCTCGTCGATACGCGACGAGATTGCGCGCGATCGGCAGGAAACGTTTCCTCGGGACATGACGATTTTCAACGTCACCACTTTTATACGCTTTTCGGCGAAACAATTTTCGTGCGCAAAAAGTCGCGCACTTCTTCCAACGCTTTTTTCGCCCACCTTTCGCATATGACGCGCCTAATGAGTCGCTTTTTATCTGTTATGCTCTTCGCCGATACGTCGGCGCTATCGGTTACGTGAACGCATTATTATATTTTCGTTACAGAAGCAATAGATTGCCCCCGCGAGCGACGCAAGAAATTAATACGCGCGCGGAACGGACGAACGGCACACCTCGTATTTTTCGCAAACTCGCTCGACGGTCGACACGTTGAGCAAGCCGCGATCTCGTTCCGCGCGCGTGTCGGGTGCAACGGGTCAATCGCTCGTTATTTTTCCACAACTAATTACCCTATCGGCTCTGCGGAGCGCCGGAGTTGCGCGCGATTACGCGCTTGATTTCCCAATTAGCCGGCATTTCGTAGGAAAACTGTCACGTCGCGTCGCTTTTTGTCGGTTCATTTATTTGTCCCACGTGTCGTGAGGTAATCTCTTCTTTTGCTCGGCAAAACGACGATCCTCCCGGGGCGGCGCGCAAAAAAGGAACAACGAGAAGCAACGGAAATCTGGGCCGAGCGCGACCGATCTAAACAGATCAATTAAAAACGTGTCGATTCGCTCGTCAACAAGCGGCAAATACGCGCGCCTCGTTAATCGCCCACCGGCCTTTTAACTTCCGCAGCGGCAGCGGCAAAAAAAAGAACACAACCATTATTGTACTACTTTAGCGCCGATGGCGAGAGAATAAAGAGTGTCCGTAATTCTGTCGACGCAACATTTTTTGCATTCCTCCGTTGGACCGAACAACAACGCCTATAGGCGCGACGATTAATCTCGCGGTTCTCTCGGTTTCAGTGGCTTAGAATAAACTGCGTTCGACGCGTGTTTTTTTGTTTTCAATGTACAAATAATTGACTTGCGATTTCGTTCGTTATCTCGCGTTCTCTATTTGAGTCGCGCGCGTTTAACGCGTTACTTCGATATTGAATATTCAGAGCTACAAGTTCGTTTTCCGGGTTGATTCTGATATTGCACAGACGACGTGTGGCCGCGGATCTTGAGTTCCTGGTCGGACTACTGAACTCGAACGTAATATGTCCAGAATTTCTTGCATCGATTAGTTTTAATGCATCTGAAAGTACGGTCGCACTATTTTTGTCATATATCGTCATAATTCTAATTACTCATCCTCATAATTTGACCTCATGTTTTAAGTGCTTATGTATATATATATATAAATATTTTATTTGTTTTTATTAATGGGTGTGCAATTAAGATACTAGTTCAGTTTAAATACGATGTATCTGAGAAAGTTACACGTGGTACATACATACATCTTAATTGCATACCTACTAATAAAATCGAATAAAACATTTCGTCCCTCACTAAGCGACCTTACCCAGTCTAGACGTCAAGATTCTCAGCCCGTGGCCAGTTATCATCCCGCGCGTTCCTTTACTTCACAAAACAACCACACGCCCTGATCTCTTCATCGGCCGATAAGCGGCCAATCGCTCACGATCTCGCCAGCGTCGAAATTACCCAAATCAACGCAATCGTTCTCCACGTCCCATTTTATCCTCCTTTCTTTGCTCGCGCAGCGAAAACGAGACACGCGGCGCGAACATCGATATTGCCGTATCATCTCGAGCGCGTTCTCTCTCCAATTCGCATTACGCACACAAACGGCTCTCTCTCTCTCTCTCTCTCTTTCCTCATCTTTCCTCTCCACGTCGTTTCTCCCTCTTCACACGCTCTCTCTCTTTCTCTCTCTCTCTCTCTCTCTCTCTCGCTCTCGCTCTCTTCCTCCTCTTCTCGTGACAGACAGCAACTCCAATAAGCCGGGCGCGGAATTGCAATGCATACGGGGACACTAATACGCGTGGGTCCCCACTACCGGCCACGAAACCACGGCCGCAAAACGTGTGTGCGTTTACAGCTGTTTGCCAGTCGTCACCGGACTGCCGTGAGGTCTGGCAAAGGTCATTAACGTCGGTGCCCGCCATCGCCGTCTCGCTACAGCGCATTTACACACGTCCGTCGTCGCGCTCTTATTCGCCGTTGTTATTATAATAGCCCCTGCTGTGTTCGGTACCGTCGTCGTCGGCGTCGTGTCGATCGCGCTGATTCGCAAAGAGAACGGGCGCGCGCGCGCGCGCACGCTCACGTCTTCGTTTCGTTCGCGACGGGGAGCGAGATGAGAGGCGAGAAGTGGATAAAGAAGAATGTTCACGAAGAAGCGGAGCTGCGAGACTAATTCGAACGGACGGAAGTGCTGTCCCACGCGAGGCGGCACAGTTATTTTCGTGATCGCGGGAAACGTCGGGCGAGGGGTGGAGGGAAAGTGAGAGGGAAGAGCGTGGTCGGTGGTGTCGGGCGGCTGGAAAAGGGGGTTAAGGGAGGAGATGGTGAAGAATGGCGGAACGAGACGTGCTGATCGCGCTGGGAGACTGATGAGGGAAGCGGACGACGCGGTGATCGATGCTTCGAATTGACGGGAGGATGATGATGATGATGATCGTCGACTAGAGTAAATTTCCCTTTTCCGACGCCGGATTATTGTCGGAATACGCGTGTGTCGGTGGCTCAGAGAAAAACTTTCGCAATGGGGCTGGCAGGTATGTGGCCGTTTTTTTTCGTTCTGACGAATCTTTCCGTTCGGTGGGCGAGCTAGGATCGTGTGCCGACGCGTATGTATAACGATCGCGGGGAGTGTGTTTGATGTTGCGCCGAATCGAGTTAAGTGGTCGAAGGGTTCATGGTTCAGACGAGGATTCTGTTGCTCGTGCTCGAGCGCACGAATATTCGCGTGACGTATTCATTCATGTTTGAACGGGTCTCTGATATTATTCGGTAGTATGTAGTTTGTTGTTATGGTACCATACGTCGATAGTACTATGTAACTAGAGTATTATGGAACCGAAAACCATGCATGTGTCATGCTATTGTGCCTCCATGATACCACGTGCTCGCGCTACGATGCATCATGGAACCACGTGTCCAAGGTTCAACACACGTATGGCACCGCGTATGCATGATACATGCACACGGAGGCACGTTAAGATACTACACATCTTTACCACCCCCTCATATGTAACACGTCGCACTTGTGTTACTGCATACCGTACTTATACTGTCCTATATACTGCCTTATATTCAAGCCAGAAAACACCTATGCGATAACACATATCATAGTTGCCGTGCAATTCAAAGCACCCCACTCTCGATTCCACCTACTTACGATTCTATGCATCGACACAATCTCGTATCTATTACCTCGCGTGCGCCTTCATATTTATACCTTCTATACGTGCACTAATCTGCAGCTCCGTGCTCGAAAGATATCAACCGCGGACGGGCGGGCAATAAGATTCCGTGAAATCGCACGTACGCACGTGTAGAAACTCGATCGCGACTCGAGATCGAAAATCCCTGTTGTCGCGAACATACTCGGCGACATTCAGCGACCAATCGATAAGACGCGAACGATAACGGCGGCGAGGAGTCGAAATATCAATTCGTACTCGACCGGCAAACAAAAAAGTAGTGTATTTCACCTTGATACCATATATACTAATAGACACGGCTTAGACAACCGCTTTGAGGCAAAGATAAAATCATCTATGTGACGTCACATGTGGGAGAAGTACATTGTACATATATAGAGCGTATTTAGAGTACATTATTGAGCGTCACATAGTTGATCTTAGCTTTGCCTCATTTTGTTTCGGATATTTCTATACGAGAGGCGTGTCTATGAGTATACATGGTCTAACTGAGCAATTTACAATTCAACGAAAAAACAAAAAAAAAAGCGCAAGCGACGGAAGAAATTGTTCGCCGGCCTGTCCATCTCCATCCTGTAAAATGAAAGTTTCGAGAGCGACTAGGGCGACGGCTTCACGACCGCTTGAAAAACAGGATTCCTGCCTGTGGGCCATATTCGGGCTAATGCATTCAAAGTCCCCGCCGACTTGGAAATTTCCGACGTTGCGAACTAGACGTAATGAGGGCCGGCGATAAAGAAATTTCGCCCCGCGACGCTAAATAATGCTATGGAACAGTTTCTGAGGATCTGCGCGCGTGTTGAAAGTTTCGATGCCGTCGATTCTTCAAAATTATACATATATATATATATGTATATGTAAACCGTGAGACGTTAAATAAAAGTTTAAAATGAATAGATATATATATATATATATTCATTTTCATATATATATTATATATATATATATATAAAACGGCAAAAACAATACGGTCGCTGATTATCTCGGAAACGAACGGTGATAAGGGGAAAAAAAGAAAGAAGGAGCGGCTAAGGATAAAATCTTAATTAAGATTCTACTTTATCTTAAGTAGAGCTTTAGCGTGCGTCTACAAAAAAAAATGACATAACTGTCATAGACCGTTTGATAGAAATGAAATACGACTGAACAACGGTTGATACGCTTCAGCATTGAGATAGCCGTGCGAGGAAGATAAAACGAATGAAAGCGAGATCGGAGAACATCGCTTTGAAACTGGAACATACCAGACGCGGCTAAAATTCTGTTCCAACCCGAAGCGCCTCTCCGAATCGAACCCACACCAATCACTCGCGTAAATAAATTCCTCAATCAAACTCGATCAATGTCGAATTCCTATATTTCGCATTTTTTGCGAAAGCAACGTCTTTTTATTTATTTATTTAATTAAGGGTTAGCACCCACTATGTAAAATGGAAACATACTAAGATAGGAACAGATAGAAAAAAAAACACAAAGTAATAATAATTATACGAATAAAATTAAAAGCTAAAACAAGGCAAGAATTCAGAGTTTTCACTTGCCATCGTGCCCGTCTTCGTGAAGTCGATTAAAAGCGCGAACGTCTTCGCCGAGAGAAGATCTGACCCGTGTGTCACCAGAGAATCGAGAGAACATCTTTTGACGCTGTTACGTGTCCGCGGTGACGCGCGCCACTCTCGCATGCATAACGCGAGAAACCGGGTCCAGGAAGCCTCCTCGCCGATCGTTTCTGACAGGAAGGAGGATCGGCGAGGAAACGTTTTGCATGACACATCGGCGCGATCGTTGGCGAGATACGAAATTCGCGACATGTGACACAAATTATTCCGTGCTGGTACTCCAAATACGAGCTACTTCGAAATAAGAATGTTCAATTCTCCTGAAATGCAGCAGAAGCAAGACCAAACGACCGTAGTACGAATCGCTATGCGTCGATCAGTGAAAATCTCTCGGATGTATAACGAGAAAACAAAAAAGAAAGGGAAGAAAAAAAAACGGATTCGTTCGTACCATCCGCTAGTTCTTCTGCAACGTCTCCGCGTTTATTCGAACGTCACGCGCCATCCGACGAAACTATTTGATTATGCTAATGTCCCGCGCTAAGAGCGCGGGCAAACATAATGCCTGCGCGCGCGTGTTCACAGGAAAAAGAAGGAGCGCACGCAAAGAGCATCAATGTCGGATGGCGCGGAATTTTAAGCGTCTACTCCACGCCGGCTCGCATAAATAATTAATAATTCGCTAAGTGGCTCGCGCATGTTGGCCCGATGATGTCAAACCGTCTAAGATAGTGTCCTTACTTCGTTCCCGCCGACTCCGCCTTGACGATATGCATATGGATGCTGTACATATAGAATCTGTATTATGGATTCTTTGATGTTTCGCGGTCTATTGGCGTGGCGAGGCTCGCAATGGTGCGTAGAATCGGACTGGCATCGTGGCTGGTATGTAATTGCTGTTTTTGCCGTACGCTCGTTCTAGGCAATGTCGGGCGAACTCGATTAAGTCGGCTGAATCGAAAGATTTTCCTCTTTTACGTTTACGTTGTGCATTGTTTCGTTGCCTATATCTTTCGTTCGTCGTCAACGTTGCACAGAAAAATGAAAGATTGAAACTCATAACACTTCTTATCGGATAACTTATCTGCATAAATTTCCCCGCTCCTCATCTTCCACAGAAAACTCTTTCGTGCTTGCCATTTTCGCGGTGACGACATTACTAAAAAAAAACACTACCTAAAAAGCAAAACTGGGCAGTAGATTCAACCGACAGATAGCACTACAACTAACAGTAACAAGAAAAAAACCCAATGCGCATAAAAATGAAAAACTGGCGCAACTTAATAAGAATTCAAGCAAAAACGTGAATCTGCGTGGCCCGTCCATTAAGTATTAAGATACGCGAACTCGTAACCACGTAAATCTCATAACGCACGAGAGCGTCGTGCGACAGTGTACAGTTCGAAATGTCTCTTTCGACATCGCTAGAATCGGCATTCCACTCGTTGTTTACGATACAAACGAGAAAGCGGCCGGAGGATTCGCAGGCAAGAGTTACACTTTGTCCAAAGTTGCGTTCGAAGAGATACGGCGGTCGCTTCAGGTGTCCAATTGATCTCCGCGAAGTTAATGTCGCCATCATTGCGACACCCACAAATCACTGGTCGCCTATGCGCATATGTGTTCCACGAAGTTGCGCAACGCTCTCTATCTCAGTCAAATAAACTGATAGATTCCAGCGAGCGAGCCGGCAGACGATTCGGCCCGACCTCTCTTTCTTCTTCCTTCTCTCTCTTTCTCGAATCTTCATCTTCGCGCGAAGTTCGAATTCGATAATCGTTGTCAGCGCGAAGAAAACAATTTGCGTGCCTCGCACTTCTTCGATTCCTCACGCGTGCGTAGTCCCTCGATGTTCTCTCGAAGCACATTTCTTTCGCATAGATCAAATCCTTCCACGATTAAGTTTCAGCTCTCGCATCAATCCTTACCGACGACCTATGTTTCTAGTGTCTACTGTAACAACACGAGTGCCAGTAATCGCGGTGCTTCGGCATAGATGAGAATCTAGAAAGACGTGTCGTAACGTGTCGAGTCTAGCCCGCGCGTTCCATAAAATGCGCGTAATAATACGGATTGCAACATTTTCGCGGGCAAAAAGTTCGTATGTGAAGAGGAAGGGAAAAAAAGGAAGTCGGAGGTGTGAGCGGCGTATAACGGGCCGTATTACATAGACTCGATGAACTGCCGAGACGGCGATAATCAATAAACGTCGGCGATCGAATTAGCATATAAATACGGCGGGTCGCCTTCTGTCCTTGCTTTTCCGAAGTTTCGACCGGACCGTCGGCTTGCGCAAACTAGAAAGGGAACGAAATTCAGCGTGCGTGTTCTCGTCGCGCCCCGGCCACTTCCTATCAATTTCCGAGCGCACACGAGCCGTGCAACGCGTTCTCGATCGTGTGGAAACGAGGCGGAACCAAAAAAAAAAAAAACAGAGGAGAGGAAAGAAGCGATCATGTAACACGATTGTGATTATAGTATGTGGTGTCACGTAACGCGTGTGGTACGATCGAGAAGATCGGGATGCCACTTCGCCATGGAATCAATCGGAAGCATGGAACTCCTCTCGTTCCTCTTATTGTCAGATTGAACAGCGTCACGTCGGTAAAATCATCATTACTGTTCTGCTTAGGAATATTTAACCCGACATCATTCTTACACGTTACGTCGGATAACTTGACTTTTTGTGGCTTATCGCTAATTTTTTCCGAGACACTTTCTAATTACACTGGACTTTCGTGGACTTTTTATGAATTAACAGTGATCGGGTCGTTACGACAGAGACGGTAATAAGCGCACGAACAGAGCGGCATAGTGAGGACGTATTGCAAAATGGTACGCATTGAAACTGGAACAGTTGCAAGTTCGATAGCTTCGTTTCCGATCACGGCAATCCGCGCGAGGGATGCTCGATTTCGATTCGATTCCTCGAAAAATGGATGCTTTTGGTAAAAAAAGTCGATTATTTGCTATCCGGATTGTTTACAAAAAAAAGAACTCGATTTTTTATTTACATTTTTAAGAGAATCTGCAGCATTCATTAATCTTGAACTCGATCATTTACCCCGAAAGAATCGATTTTATTGCTGCACCGTTTTACATTCATAATCATCCTACTTATGAAGCATCCCTAGAATTTCGCGAATTTCCCTGAATAACGAACTGGCTCTCGGTGTGCCCAACGACATCTGGCACGTCTCGCCGGCGAACAGATTGGCAGTTAACGAGCTGCGACTATCTCGCGTCCGACGAGCGTGGAGGGAAAAGCGGCTTGCGACACGTCGTGGAAAACGATCGACTAAAGGCGCACTGTTTGCCCAGAAATGGCCTGCCTCGCTCGCTAATTATGAAAATGAACGCACGCGCGTGCTATTGACGGCTGGGGTCGGTGCGAGAGGAAGGAAAGTGAAAAAATCGAAACGCCTTCTTTTCGCAGAGTGTCGCGCGGTCGACTTGCACAGGTAGAAATTTCGCGGACCAGCACACGCGTGCATTGAGAAAGTTGCTAGATGGTTCCGCCTTGAACCTGGAATTAGCGGCGACTTCCTCTCGGCGCCGGAAACGCGTGCTAACGAAGCATATAGATCCCTTGCCAATTCTCGCAACACGTGCCAATGCGTAATGATACTTCAATGCACGGCCCGCCGGCGGTAGGTGTGAATTTGCACGCTAATGAGAACGCGTTATGGCCGCGTCGGTAATAATTAACGATCGCGGAGGCGGTCGAGGTGGGCGGAATTTTTGTCGATTTATCGCATTATCGGCGATGTTTGGGTCGAAAGTGTGGAGGATCGTGGTTTACGTATCGGCATGCTGTATGTCATTTTCTTTGTGCACCTGAAAAACGTGTGACTGCACTGATCCGTCAGTCGGGACCGGATGCCAGTTTTACGCGCTCCGAAGATTTGCTTTTTTTGATAGTATCTCTTTCTCATGTTTTTGTCTTCTACGTTTTTCTTCTTGCTACATGTTTTGGTTCAGATTCATACTTTTATTTACGTACATTTTATATTCGATCATCCATGTTCCTATATATGTACCCTCATATTATAATGAGCTCCACCGTATAACATTAATAAATAAATAATACGCGTCCATAAGTCACATCCAAAACCCATAACTGCACTAACCACTGAAAATGAGTCTTCTACGTGCGTTAATCAGGACACCTGTTGCATACCAGATTTGGCCGAGTCGTTAGACGCGGCGTCCCGTATTGAGATCTAGAAGAAAAAAAAATCGCGAGACTAATTCGTCATTCAGCCTCGACGTAACTGAGCAATCCGCGGGAACCAGTCATTGTCAGAGGGATACTCGCGGTTATGGATGCAGAGCGAGTCCGGCCACCTTCGGACGTCATTCGTTCCGAGAAAAGTGACGGAGCGACACTCGCACTGAGCACTGTGGTCGGCCGGCTGATTAACGGGCGCGATAAACGAAACGAGACTGTGAGCGAATGCATCGACTCGGCCGGGCGCCAACTCGCGATCGAGGAAAGCCGTTTCCGCCGGATTTGCGAGAAAATTCTCCGTATCATTGGAATTGACGTTATCGTGGCTCGACGAAAATTTCCTCTTAACGCCACTGGGCCACCGCGTGCGTTTCCCTCGAGCAGTTTCCTTCGCGGTTGCGGGAAGCGCGGATCGAAATGCGTCGCAGAATCCTTTTCGATTCCTTGGAAACGCGAACGGAGTTACGCGGAAGCGATAAAAATAAAATGAGTGATAGTTTTCAACCGACTTTGAAACATGGAGGAGGTTCTCTATTCGACTTGTATATATAATTTTTTTTTCGAAATTTATCGAAACTTAAATGACACCAATGGGAGAATAGGTCCATTCAAATGAACCAAGAACCTATGTTTTTTCAACAGCTTTTTCGCAAAATGTTGAGAGTAGTCTCTACACGTTGACCGATTTTTATGATTTTGGGTACATTCGTAAGAGGTGTCCGTTTGGCGCGCCGATAAATCTAGAAACGGCCAACAAAGTCGCGGCGGATAAAAGAACAAGCGAGAGCGAGCCGCTGCGTTTTCGTCTTCTCAATCCTCGCCGAACGCTCATCACTCCCTCTCCGACGCCTTCTTCTCGTACTCCTCGTCGTCTCTCAACAATTATTGACTTTCTCCGTTACTCGCGGCAGAGAACGCGCGATCCCGTTAAGAGCAGAACAGCAGATAGAAGCCGGACGCGCGCGGCTCGGCGCACGTTATCGTCGCGAAATTGTGGAAAATTAATTTGGCGCCCCGTTATCGACGTGTTCCGGATCACTGAGCCGTCGCTCGTTAAAGCCACGCCGCCGAAGCTACGGCCCCGGGAGTGATCCGATACGACGCAAATGGTCGGCTCTCGGGTGCGTTTCCATAAAAGAATCTGAAGCCGGTGCGTTGCGATGCTGTAAGGCTGCACGTGCTGCGACCGATTCGGGACAGTCTGCTCGCTCGAGCGAACGCCGTTGTGGCTCATTTTGTCGATTGTCGAGATCAGCGTCCATATCGAGCGAAATCGGGCAATTTCGAGCGAGCATGTGATTTGCTGCAACAGTGAATGACGGTACTGCTTCGAAATTTATGCAGATTCGGTTTGTCAGAGAGTTATTTTTTAATTATACACCTGACGGTCTTAATATTTAAAACGATCTTAAGCACAGGTTTCACCAATGATCACTGTGTAAGTTTGACTTAGCACCTGACTACGAACACCGCCCGTCATCGCACAGAATGCGCCACACATTCGTGCCACACGCGAAAGGTCATACAACTCCGCGCAAAATTAAGAAATGTCAAAAATCGTGAGCAACGCGCGCGCCGCGCCAAGAGACATTAAAGACCGTCAATATACGCAGCAGCACATACTCATCTCGGCGGTAAACGAGAGGTGCGAGCTTCATCCGGGATTACCCGCTGCCCGGTGTCTCTCTCGACCCCGAAAAGTCGCGATTTTAGAAAGGACCATCGCCATCGCCGCGGCCTTGGTACGTCACGAAAAACGGACAAGGGTCCTTCGCTTCGCATCTTGCGTAGCGCTTTTGGCGGAGAAGTCGTTTCGTGAGATCTCGGCAGCACGTGGATCCGCTTCCTCGTGCGAATCTGCCGTATCTACACGCACAATCCACATACGTTCCATCAGCATCGTTATGCAAACGCCAGCGACGCACTGTGCACTTCGTATTCTCGTCGTTCGATGAACAAAAAAATTATAAACATCTCTTTCGCCGATTGATCGGTTCTTTTGTTTCTGTCGCCGACGTGACATAAAAATTGAAAATTATTTTTGGTATATATTGGGTTCTTTTCTTCATGGCCCACGATCATTGGACCTATGGTACCAGTGGGCCAAGTCTGCCAACACTGGCATGCCGACGAAATCTGTGTGCGACATGCGCCTGACGCACGTGCGTGCTCGTACACCTGTCATAAACGTATGATACACGCTTGCGCGCGTTAACACACGCGCACGCTCATTCGTTGGGACATTATTGAGTAACGTTCTTAAAGGGGAGAGAAGTCGAGTTGCGGGTTTTGTAATACGTTGTTACAGAGCGACAGAAAGAAGCAGAGATATATGTGCGTGTTCAGAGAGAGAGAGAGAGAGAGGGAGAATGAGAATGAGATGCAGAATTCTCGAGAGGAAAGAAAAATAATCAAGAGTCGACCGGGCCTTGACTCTGAGTAATATCGCTTCTTCATAAATTTTGCGCACACATTAACGTGCGCGCGAGTGCGCGCTGACGCTCGGAGGTGCAAATTCTGCGACTCTCGTTGCGCATAAAATCGAGGCGCTCTTTCCTCGTGATTACGTTCGTTTCATTGTCAGGCAGTTTCGGCGATCAACGATTAATGCTCTCGCGTCAATAGTTCGTCCGCGATTTTGCGCGAATGGAAAGTGTTTCTTGCTTGATTTCTGAAACAATGAAATGCGTATTGGCGTCCGTCCAGTAGCGCAGCGTGACCAACGGACGCGTCTCATGTTTCTGTACGTCGATCCGGCCTGTGGATATATGTGCGCGAATGTTCTAGAAAATCGAATTCTGAAATTCTTGCCCCCCGAGCCTAATAATAGTTTCCCGTGGCATCGACGGGAACGGAAAACGGTGCGCAAGGAAAGATCTTCGGCGAGACGTGCAGAATGGGACAGTTAAAATTGTCCGCTTGATTTACGCGGATGTTATATCATTATTTGCACATCAATTCATTTCTCTGGTAACAGTGTTATCGAAAACAATTCCGCGATTTCGAATGCGCCACATGCTTTTTGTACGCATGTGTTAGAGGATACGGGCGCGAATCTGAAATGCCAGTGGTCAATGATTCCTGATTATTCTCTGACGTCCATTAATAAAGTCTCGTCTAGGCCAATAGCGCGGCACGATATTATTCATGGGATCGTCAGAGGCGAATGAACAATCCTTATGTTAGATCACGGATGGTGCTTCGTGTGTCGAGGAATGAAATTTAGTTTCCGTTCACGCGCAGAATGTGAGCGACGTTCTTTACAAGTGTCACATTTTAATGCCAATAAATCTTTTCCTTGACGCACGGTAACATTCAATATCTGTCATTACACGTCTCATAATACGATACATAGATTGCATAAAAATGCCATCACTACACAGATATACACATAATTTCAAGTTTCTTAACTTGTCCGCCATTTTTTAACTGACTTAAAAAAAAGGAGGTTCTCTATTCGACATATATATTTTTTTATTTTTCTTTATTTCCTCGCAAACGTAACGTCATATCGTGGCCACTGAGAAAATGGACATGCGAGTGAAACAGACTTTCTATCAGCAAGTTCAGTCGGCGCTATATGCAAGTATAAGGAATTCTGTCCCGTGCATTTCAGTCAAAATTCTGCCTCAGCAGAACCTTTCATGTCTAAACAAAATTATAAATCAACTCATTTTCTCGTTTCTAAGCGCACACAAAATTACCAGTCATCGTAGCGAAATGTCGATCAAGCCGCGTCAATACAACAAGTACAAAGTACCGAAAGCAGAATATTTCGTAACGTTGCCCCTGAACGCTGAATTGATCGCAGCCGAACGTCGTCTCTTCCTTCGGCCGAGGACAATGCATCTAATCGGGCGTCAGTAGCGAACGACGCCGACGGCGCGACGTGGCGTTTCTCGTCGAATCCCGCGGGCGATCTTGCTGACGCGCGATGACAGGCAAAACCGAGCCGCGAATGACGTAACACGTACGCTAACGCGGAATCGCGTCGCCGCCGGCTGCTTTCCGATCGTTCGTTTTTGACGCGTCAAGACGCGTACGTTTCGCGTAAATCTTCCTCGCTGACGTGCACGTGGAAATTATTCCGATGGGCAGATAAAGTGAAACGACCCGCGCGACTCGATTAGTCCTTATGAATATGATCATTCGGGTGACGAAGAGTTGACGGCCTAACGATGGAAAATTTTAATGAGTGTGACGGCACGATGTGCGATGATAGTAATAATAATAATATTGTTATAGGGGTACAGACCCATTTTGCGCAAGAACGGAATACGTAAAAAGATGGTGACAAGTATAATATATAGAGGGAAAGAAGTGGAGAAAAAATGAAGAGTTTATAGTTTTGTTGTTAGAAGTCCTTGGAAAAGCGAGAAAATAGAGTTAAATATTCAAAATGTACAAAAAGCATCGATTAAGGATACACATGATAAATATCAGTTACGTCACTTTACTCGCGATCTTTCGGGAAACAGTCCACGATCCATCATCTCGGTAACAAATTCGATGGCTTATATTCATAACTTTCGACACCCACACCCGCGTGCGTCAAAGCCGCGAGACAGCGGTCGTAGACACGGCTCCACAGTCTGCATGAGTCAAAAACACAAGAGCGCGCGAACGAGAAGTAAGGCGGGAGAGTGCGAGCCGGCACGCGGGTGGCATGAAGCATTAGACTTTGGCTTACATTGCGGTAGGCTCTGTCTGGTCTACAATTCGCACGCGTAAACGATATCGTCGATCATACCAGACGTGTGCAAGTAAATACGTTTCGACGTCTCTGTCTCTCTCTCTCTCTCTCTGTCGCGGCTGGTGCATTTTTATTCAATCTCTTTCTCTCTCTCTCTCTCTCTCTCTCTCTCTCTTTCTCCGTCTCTCTCTGACTCTCTGACCGTCGATCGAGATGTGCAATATAATATCATTGTTGCCAGAGCAAAGTCCAAAACGCGATGCTCCGTTGACGGCACACGATAGTACATACTTCCCTTTTATTGCCAAGGTCGCACGATGCCAGATATATAATTAACGTCCGACTGCTATTTCGGGAAACGCCGCTCGTCTTCCGAACTAACTTCCCTGCCTAGTTCGGGAGGACAACGTGAGTTGGTGAATGTGATTTTTCACCTCATTCTCTAATCTAACTTAAAATTGTTTTACTGTTCTGTCCGCGCACACGATGATGGATATTTCACGTGATTTTTGATTCTAATCGCTTCGAATCTGGAATGTCGAGGGGAAAGGTGTATGGAGATTTGACAGGAACTGTTTGTTCTTTTCGGAGTCGAACAATCACGATGCGATCAGAACTAGCGAGGCCCGGGACACGTGATGTCTGGAGATATCGTTCGTTGGATGGTCGAAAACTCGTTTCTTATCTTCTGATTACCGCATTCAGCGATGTGCAAGATATAACAATGCCTACTGTGTATTCGTCTTTCTACTTATTGCAGTACCGCATACTTTAATTCGCTTCATTTGCCTGTTATTCTCGCTCAAGAGATTAGTTTACAATTCGGTCGTAATCGTACCTTATAAGATGTTTATACAGCATATGTGGCGGTGATTGCGGAAACGGTTCGAGTCACAAATGCCACACCATTAGGTTCATTATTTATGCCATTATGTAGAACTTGTATTCCAACTTCGTAGTATCGGCGATAAAATTGAAATGTCGTTATGCTGGCATTAAAGTATAATATCAATCGATATTGAGTAGGTAATATAAATGATGAACTTAATTCTTTCAAATTCCTAACTTACTACCGCTAGAATTAAATTTCATTATTTTCGAAATCGTATGGAAATGAGGAATGTATGGAATCGAATAAGAGAATCGAAGTGCGAAGAAAGTTGCCGCGACGAACATGGCGACATACGCCGTACAGTGTACGGTGAAGGTCCGTTATCGTGGAATACGTTTGAGGCAAATAGATGACGCCAGTTACAGACTCGTTCATGTGAGTGACACGGAGAAAGAGAAAACCGACGGGAAAAAGGACGGCCAACGAGACGAGAAACAATTTTCCGGCCGTTTGTAAACGATAAATCGTCATTTGCGCGATTATGTAACGCCCCGTTGAAAGCCGTCTAATGAACTACAAAGTGTCGCTATTACGCGGGCAATAAACGAGTCATATGCTTTTCTCGCGGAAAGACACCATTCTGCGAAAAAGCGCGGACGAAAAAAAAAATGAAATATACACGTCGAACAGACAACCTCCTCCTTTTTCGAAGTCGGCTACAAAGACGGCGGAGGGACATTTAGTTCGATAAGAAAAATCGTCCGACCATCCACTCGCCGTCAATCTCGAACGAGCATTCTCAACGCGAACGTCACACCGGACGACCGGACAAGAATAGTGGAACGCACGCTTTTTTTTGCGCCATTCTCCGCGTGAGGCGCGAAGAAAATTTATTCTAAGAGCGCCAGAGTAGGAGCGGAGGCGAAAGAAAAAGGGGCCGTTAATTTAATAATTATTGTACTCGATTAAGAGGGGACACGTCGACAGATGACGATACTTAGGACATAGAATATTAATTTTTCCCAGTAGCCAGCAACAAACAAATCAGCTCCGCCTCCCTGCAGACGGGAGCATATTACGAGACGAGCGTCGCAAAACACAGTTGGCCACTCGATTATCGCGTCCTTACAGGAACGAATCATACATTCATTACAGACGATCACTTACAATTAGACTTATCGTCAGACCGTAATGCACCTAACTCGAGTCGCTAGAATCGTCGTTCGTCGTACATCACGGCCGGCTTGCCGGCATGACATGCGACTCTGTAAGCGACTGCTCTCACGACAAAAGTCAAGAACACACTATGCGCTCTCCATTCTGTCCCCGACGGCACGAATCGCGCGTAACTTTTTCAGCCGTCACCAGGAATAGTATAGTTGAGACGAGAAAAAAAAAACAAAAAGAGAGAAAGAAAGAAGTGGCGGACAGGAAAGAACACAGAAGTGCCAGAGTCGGGTCTGTCGATCGGTCAGAGATGTCACACGTCGCGGGCCGCGGGATAAGGATCGCGGAATGCATGCGGGTTAGATCACTCCGCGCGGATCGTGCGCTTGTGCCGGATCACGCGCACGCCTCTTTTCCCTTTTTTTTCTATCCGCCGGCCGTTTTTTTCTGCATCCTCGCCCTGAATGACATTTCCAGGCGTTTAATGGGCACCTTAGGCGCCGCATACATAACGCGATGGATCTTTTTTTTCTCTCTCTCTCTCTCTCTCTCTTTCTGTCTATCCCTCCCCTCCACACCCCCCTTCCCGCGTCCCGCATGTTCGCATCCAGCGAAGCGGTAAAAATGCATTTAATAAGGCGATAATCGCGGTGTATTACGTAAGGTACGATTTCAAAACAGTCGTCGCGGACGTTTTTTTTTTTTGTTCGCCGCTAGGTTCGCTTTCTGGCGGGGAAAAGGGTAGGAAAGAATGGAATAATGACGGTGAGGATAGGGAAAAATAAAGAAATTGTGGTTACAAGGGAACATAGGCAATACATAGTGCCTCGAAATTATTTAAAAAAAAATCATAATTTTATAGTTACCAAAAAATTCAGCAACATCACAAACCCATCGACACAATGGTCTTTTCTTGTACGCGAGTGTTCATATAAAACGGTACGCCGTGTAGGATTAATTAAGGGGACAGCTCGAAGAACAGAGGCAATGGAAAGAAAATGTCTCGACGTGGAAGAAACGCAAAGTGATGAACGGTATCGATAGACCGGTTTTGTCGATTCTCGGTCGTAAAATCAATATGTCGAGCCGCGATTGCGTACGAAGTAGCAGAAAATGGCACAGAATGATTATCCTCCAGACGACGCTATTACGGACGTAAGTGTGTGTCTTTAG
The DNA here is from genome assembly GCA_963942575.1 of Priocnemis perturbator. Lineage (NCBI taxonomy): Eukaryota > Metazoa > Arthropoda > Insecta > Hymenoptera > Pompilidae > Priocnemis > Priocnemis perturbator. Next base: position 10,318,457 of record OZ012656.1, read on the forward strand.
GCGCGACACTAATCGAAAAAACGCTGCTAACACCCGGACGCGATTAAGGAATAATTCGAAGATATCGGGCCGAAGGAAATTGGTAACTAACGACCTGGAAAATCGATCATAAACTGTGGAGAGAGCAAAGTGTGCAGCGGCAAATGACGCTTTCGATTCGTTTCGTCTCTCATTAGCGGCGTGGAAAGACAAAACGATGGAAAGATAAGGGATAGAAAGTTGAAATCGAGTAGATCGGATGATACGAGGACGGTGCTGTGAGCCAAATTAAATTCTTCGTAGACGGCAGTTACGGAAAAACGTGTTGAAAAATCGCGCCATTAAGTAGTACATAAATCGCGAATGTACGTGTACTGGTATGATATAAATATAACTGCATTCTTCATCTTGCCCGGCCGAAGATGAAATTCGTCGAGAGTGATCAAAACGTTGACAGCGCGATATAATGATGCGGGTTTGCGGCAGTCTCGAGATTATGCCAAGGACGCGTTATACTTAGGTTTGAAACGGTGTTACTCAACCGAACTGAAATTTACCCGACGATGAATGGCTAATCAAGCCTAGCGAACGATCAATGAAACAATAATGAATTCCGGCGACCGTGTAAACGTTACTGTTCGCAAATATTCCCATATGAGAATCACAATCAGACGATTATCGTATCAGTATCATGATGCGATGATAATGACGTGAGGATGATAATGCAATGATGATTATTGCGACGATTATAATATCAGGACCACGATGCGATGATTATAATATGAACGTCGTAATGCGCTGATATTAATTTGAGGATCGTATTATGATGATTATAATATCAGGGTCACATCAGGTTGATTATAATGTTAGGATCGTAATGCCTTGATTATAATATAAATATCATAATGCGCTGATAATAACATGATGATCATATTATGATGATTATAATATGAGCATCGTAATGCGTTGACTATAATATGAGGGTCATATTATGATGATTATAATATCAGGATCATATAATGATGATTATAAATAGTATGAGAATCATAATGCGACGATTACGAAGCCACGTTCGCGACGCGAGTCATTTTTCCCGCTCAGCGAAAGCAACTCCGATCACTTTAGCCCCGTTTTTCGCGCGCACGTCGCACCGTTCGCATACGTCCACAATAATTACGTCGACCTAACGACAGAGTCACTCATTGGCAGGAAAAAGCTTCGCGCCGGATGAAAAGCGTCCTCGAGCTATCTAATTCTCGACGTTTTTTATTTTCCCTTTTTTCCCCTTCTGTATCACGTATGCATGCGTGCGCTCGACCGCGAGCATTCGCAGTCGCATTCTCCCTAGTAGCACACAAATATTTATTTAACGTCTTTTTCGAATATCAAAATAATATTTTTTTGGCGACACTTTTTAATATGAAATAAATATTAGTTTCAAATATTCTATAGATATAAAAACAATGTCAAATAAATGGTCAGAAAAATATCATATAAATATTCATAGAATATAAAATTGATATTTGAAAAATATAAAATAGATATTTGCAAAATATGCATTTGATACATCAATAATTTTGAAAAAATATGTATTTGATATTTAAATAATAATGTTTAAATTTTAAAAAAATTAGGAACGACCGAATTTGATTGTTTGCGCATTATTATTTAAGAGGAGCATAATTTTCTCTTTCTCTGGTATTTTTATCAAACTATAGTATCCAATTGAACATTTTTTATGATGAGCCGGGATTTGAACACGGGACCTACCGATTACTGGATACTGTGCTTCCTCACTGAGCCATGCAAACATCTCGTTGTACACAATATTAATTTTCTAAGCCCATAAATATTAAAATCACACGCGCGTTTATCATCGATCTGTTCTTATTGTATATAAAATTTTTTTTATAAAACATCTTTTCCATAGAGTTTTATAAAAAATATTTCATATAAAATCAGAACAGATATGATCCGATAAACTGAAGTGTACTTTAATCATATACAGTCAGTCTCAGAAACATTCGGACACTAAAATATTTTGAATTCATCCCTTCGTATCTCGGTCATTTGTCAATGTATTGTGGTTTTTCTTGTTTGAATGATTCGGACGCTCATATACACCTTAGTGAAAAGTTGCAAAATGATTCGGACGCTCATATACACCTTAGTGAAAAGTTCCAAAAAGATTCGGACACTCTGCCGTAGCATACTACTAGCTTGTAAAATCTATAATTTAAACAATAGGGTTGCAAAATTAGAATTTATTAGTTCTCTCATGCATAAGGTTCATTAGTTCAGTCCAAGAATAAAAAAATTAGTAGGGGTTGCTGAGAAAATGGCGTTCTACGAAAGTCGTACATTCTATCGAGGCACCAAATCCAAAGAAAAAGCACACAGGGAGCAACAATTTGCGTTGCACCACTGGCTCAAAGTCCTTCATCGGTCTTCACAACCCTTGCGCTTCAATTCTGCGAAAAAATGTTTGGAAAATGTCGTCGGAAAAATGGAAAAAAAACAATAATAAGTTTGAAATGAAAATCAAAGGAGAAATGAACGTGATATACGATTAAATATTAACAAAAAAAATTGTTTCACACGCTACATCGGTTAAGGGAAGTATTAAGTCAACAAGGACATGCGGCAAAAGTTTAAAAATAGTGCATGTCGAATTAAACAATGATAGAAACACAAGTGTCAGAATCTTTTTGCAACCCGAAAACGTGACATGAGTGAATTCATTATTTAATATAAAATAAACCACGCATAAATTTAAATAAAAAATACACATTTTTGTTAACTTGAATGAAAGACGAATCAGGTGAAACAAGAAAAACCACAATACATTGACAAATGACCGAGATACGAAGGGATGAATTCAAAATATTTTAGTGTCCGAATGTTTCTCAGACTACTAACATAAAATAAATATTTAATGAACATTTTGTAAGACAAATATTTTTTTTAGACACAAACTAATTATTTAATGAACATTTGAAAAAAAATATTTATTTTCAAATCGAACATAAATATTTAATAAACATTTGTAAAGAATATTTCTTTTTAAATCTAAAATGAATATATGATAAACATATGAAAAAAATATTTCTTTTTAAATCTAAAATAAATATTTGGTAAACATTTGTAAAGAATATTTCTTTTTAAATCTAAAATGAATATATGGTAAACATCAGAAAAAAAATATTTCTTTTCAAATCTAACATAAATATTTAATAAACATTTGTAAAAAATATTTCTTTTTACATCTAAAATAAATATTTGGTAAACATTGGTAAAAAAATATTTCTTTTTAAATCTAAAATAAATATTTGGTAAACATTTGTAAAAAAATATTTCTTTTTAAATCTAAAATGAATATTCGTTACATATTTAAATATTAAAAAGAGATTCAATCGTGTTTTAACATTACATACATATGTATTTAATATTGTGTGCTACTAGGGCTGATAGTCGAAGTCTAAGAGAAACGCTCGATACTCGTGTCCACTATATTTCTTTGCTCTCACCATTAGTCTTCTCGCCGGTTATTGATTCTAGGATTGTTTATCGGCGTTCACGTAAAATAGTGCTCGCCGGCATAAAATGTAGAATACGTGCTTTTAACACAACAATCGATGGCTATCCCCGACCTCTTCTCCCATTTCTTTCCCTTCTCCGCAACAATGGAAAATTTCGTTCGCCGAACGTCACGAGATTAGCCGATTTCTTTGTTCCGCGCCAGATTTTTCCGTATCGCCGCGGCCGATAATTCGGCACCGCGGAATCTCTCGTCCGTCCTCTGCGGATCGTCCGATTGCGAAACGGAAACGCGTCCAAGATTATTATTAGACCGACGCGTACAGGTGTGCGTCTCGGTGAGGTGCGCTTTTAGAAACGACGTGGATAATTTTGCCCCGGCGCCCGCGAAATTCGGCCCTCTATCGTCCGAAAAATAGAACGCCAGAAAGAGAGAGAGAGAGTTAGAGAAACAGTGTTATTCGCTTGGACCTATCTTCGAAATATCCGCCACGAAAATTCGTACTGTCGGCCAACAGACGTTCGAAAGCGGCCGAACGAACGACGAAAAGTGCAAAAGGGACCTTATCGAGAGTGAAGCGCGGCTCCGAGTTTATCGATTCAGGCCAGTCGAGACGTTAAAGAATCGGGGAATATGGATGAACCGTGCGAATAGACAGACGTCGCGTGTTGTAATGATGATGATGCCCGGTGACCCAGTTGTGACTAGTCCGTTCAGGGAATGCTTGCTAGAATTGGTCAAGCGTAATATGAGATTTGGTGTGCGTTCGACTTAACGAAATCTGAAATCGAAGAAACAGGAGGACGACCGGCAGGCGAGGCTGGAACATCACACTTAACAAAATTTGCAAAATCTAACACGTCATAATTTGCCGTCAAAACCACTTAAACTTGTACCACTATCAGATTTAAGATGGTCCTGAGAAAATGGCCGAAAGCAAGTCAAAGCTTCATGACGTAGACGAATTTTTTTGTACGCAACAAACTCTGCTTGAAACCAGCTGTTCAGTCGCGAAACAAAGCACTCTGCTGCGGATCGACGACAAATCGTCTCTGTGTCAATTTCCGAAATTTACCAGACTGATACGTGTGCAATATAAACATATCTATAGACTGCGTCGGTTTTGGGCACGCGAAATGTCTCGCCGTCTGGCGGGATGAAAAGAAGAAGCAAAGTCTAGGAGCGTCCCGATAAGGCAGATAGTAATGAATCACGATATGACACAATGAACGGCGAGCACTTCAAACCGGTTCGTCTTATTGCCAGCAGTACGATCTTTCCGTAGGGCCTGCTGCCTGCTCGGCGAACTTTATTGCCTATCAAATCGAGCCGAATGAAATAGATGAGACCCTCGGCCAGGTTCGAGGCCCGGAATTCACTTCAATCGAAACGGGACGAATAAGTAATTTCAAACGTCCGTCGAATTGCTACGTAACCCCTTTTGAATGCTGCATGTTAAATGCATGAACATATTCGCGCGGCTGTCGTGCGTCAAATGAGAATTCGCGACGGCTGAATTGTACAACTTTCGTAATGAGCGTTTGGCGTAAATGTCTGGTAAACCTTCTCGCAGTTCGGATTCAGTTCACAGTAGCGTGGATTTTTTTTTTTCGCAAAAATTTACATGCCGAATAGTGATGTTATAAATAGAATTTGCTCGCCAGCTAAACTCTGCTTTTGCTTGCAAAATATGTCGGTAAAGTTTGGCGGGAGAAAAACGGCACACCCTGTATGTACCACGAATTGCTGTGTATTAAATGTTAAATAACGTGTTGCGTGCATAGGTACAAAATTGCTTCGCTTAAAATCGCAACGAATCTTTTCTACGCAGAGAGATCGTGCGTGAGCGATCGCGGGACGCCGGCCTCGATTGTGTAACGTCAAATCTTGGCACTGGAAAAATTGGTCGGGGCGCATTATCGTCACGAAACTTCGTCCCGATTGTGCGCGGCGTGCATGTTGCATTCGAGCGGCGCGGAAAGTTGCTTGAGACAAGTAGACTCGCAGTTTCGTGATTCGTGGCCTGCGCCGAACGAGGAAAAACAAAGCACGGCGTGTCTATTGGCGATTAGAAAGAAAAAGGCACGCGCGCACACACGTGCACGCGCGTCTGTGTGCACAGGGACAAGTACGTATCAGGCCGACGATTACGGAGGGAAAATACGAGAATATTATACGTGTCTCCAGATTGATTAGAGGAACAAAATAACACGTACACGTTTCTAAGTTGATTAGAGGGAGCCGTATGGGAGACGTGTGTGTGAGAGCGAACGATTTGCTAGTCGGTGTAGATGCATTAATTACAATGCAATCGAGTCGCCAGCGTGCGCGCCGCCGCATTGGCAAATAATGACGAACCTTGCGTTTACAACTGTCTATGTGCAGAATGTTTATGCGTTAACTGAAAAAGAAACATAGCCGAGTATCCCTGAACCCCGGGTCTGTGTTGGCAAATAAAATTGACCCCGAGACTGGTGCGTACGTGAGCGTGTAGATGTGCGCGCGGCGAGTGCGTGTGGGACGTGCATGTCTGCGCGTTAATTAAAGAGAGACAATATAAATGCATGAGCGCGGACACTCGTCTGTATTAGCAAGTTAAGACGTTTCGTTTTTGTACACGGGGTGTCCTCCGATTTATGACAGGCATCAGTGTTCTTCGTGTGTCGTGTCGCGCTCGAGAAGAACGAAATTTACATGGCCATAATGAAAGAACGCGTACTGACCATTGTAAAGCTTGCATCGGAGAACGATTGCTATCCGAATATTGGCCCATGTGAAATTAAGGGCCGATCAATTTTTTGCTCGCAATTCCACACAAACAGAGACCCATCAATCCGAACGTTCTCAGGGAATCACAGTGTGCCCACGTACACAACGGCGTATATAGCAATTCGTACGCGTCTACATAAACATTCGCACACGTGGAAGCGTTAATTAAAGAGGGACAGTCTAAATGCTTCGGCGTACAGGAGGATGCCTGGCCGGAGCACACTAACCAAACTTCTACAGAAGCCCTGCTGCTCCGTGTGAGTGCGAGACACGAGACACACAAGCATGCCCGATAACATTATCGCGACCCTCCGACTTCTGGAACGGCAATAAGTGCCGTCGTCTCCCGGCGTCTTTCGAAAAGAGACGAAAAGAAATCTGTTCGGGGGAAATCTCCGTAGAAAAACGGACCTATCGTCGTGCCGGCGGCTGGTATCACGAAAAATATCGCTATTTATACGTCTCGCGCTGATAACGCCGCGGATCGCGCGGGCTCGGGAATTGAGATTTCGGATGCCGACAGTGTCGCGGCCAATGCGACGTAATAGACTGTGAAATCGCTGGCAGGATTTTGGCGAATTTCTTAGTCCGTAACATTCGCAGTCGCTTGGTAGGAAAACATTGTTTTTGGCTTTCCTGACTGAGCGAATAACTGGTATTTTGTACTCGGTGAGGAACCTACAATCTGTATCTAAACTAGAGACCCTATAATCAGACTCACGAAATAGTCAACAAGGCTGGGTCGGCGACGCCATATTTCAATAAAACGCATCCAATAGCGAATCTCATTTAAGTTTTACAAAGTACAGAGTAACATAGACACCTCGATAGCGTTCGTATACAGTCGTAATAGATCTAGTACTTTCGTTCAAAAATCGTGGCACCAATCAATATCGACACATTCCACATACAAAATCCTCGATGCATTAATTCAAACATTCGCAAGAGCAAAAGCAGGAAAAATGAATTTCTCTGATGACTGCAAACGTATTCAATTTCGCATTGATAAGGGGCGCATGAATTTTTCTTTGCCTAGAGGCGCCATGTACTCTTGCATCGGCCCTGACTCTAATCCAAACTAGTCACACAGGCTGTACCTAAGACTATCATATAAGCCAAAGAAATGCTATGTAGCCTACAACTGAAGGCGCTAACTTTTGTTCCCATTTGACAGATGCCGATCTGAGCATGGGCGCCGGGGCAGCAGGTGGCTCTGTCCTTGGTCTATCAGGGTCGGGGGTGGCGGGGGTGTTGTCACAGCATTGTGCCATTTGTGGCGACCGTGCCACAGGGAAGCACTATGGAGCCGCTTCTTGCGACGGCTGTAAGGGTTTCTTCAGACGGTCCGTCAGGAAGAATCACCTATATACGTGCAGGTTGGTATACGTGGATCATCAATCGCAACTTCCACTTCGTCAATCGCATATTCAGTCTGACTTTGAACGACGTTGCTCTTTGACCGGTTACAGTTGCTTACTTCTGATCGTCAGTTAGATAGTGGTCGGTTCTTCGATCCAGCGTTTATGATATGTCCAACAGATTTTATCGTTCTATTGATGGTGCAAACGTAAAGGGTGTGTTGATTGCTGGTTAGAATATTTTTGGATGTTTGGTTAAGAGGTGAAAGTGTTTGATGCTTTGCGAGGAAAGTGTTGTCGGGAGTAATTTGAAGGGTGCAAATGTTCGCGTTTTGCTCGGCAGATTCAGCAGGAATTGCGTTGTGGACAAGGATAAGCGGAATCAGTGCAGGTACTGCAGACTACGAAAGTGCTTCAAGGCAGGCATGAAGAAGGAAGGTATGTAAAAGGATGATTTAGTGATACTAGCAGAGCGAACGGACTGTTATTACAGAAGATATTCTTGCAAGGAAATGATAGTACAGAATTTACAAATGTAAAGTAGCAAATTGCTTGATATACAACGAATTATGTAAATTGAATGCTATTATTCCGAAGACTGTACTGACATAACCGACCATTACATCACAATGCCTTTCCTTTTCGTCACATAATTATGGAAAAATTGGATTCCTCGTTGGATTTATATCTCTGCCTTCCGAATCAGTCCGAACCCAAACGCAACGACTTAAATGAGAATCAGATCTTCATTCTTCACCAACCACCATTTCCTGTTCGTCACATACTTCCAAAATTGAGCCCCTCCGTCGAGCATACATCTTCACCTTCCACGCCAATGAAGAAACCAAATGAAAATCAGATCACGAATCCTCATCTTTCCCCGTTCATCACACACTCGACAAGCTTCGGCTCTTTCCCTGGATTTATATGCTGACCCCGTCACATTGCAGCCGTGCAAAACGAAAGAGACCGAATAAGCTGCAGGAGGCCAAGCTACGAGGAACAGGCAAACAACGGAAGCGGCCTCTCGGTTGTTTCCCTGCTGCAGGCTGAAATGCTCAGTAGACAAGTCGGGGCGGCTTTAGAGGTCAGTACAGCTTAACCTCCCGGCGATGCTGAATATTTATTAATCGGCATCCGTCCTCGTTAATGCACGCGCCAAGGAAACGACATTGGCGTGCGTGCGCGCGCGCAATCGCTAACATTTAATTAATCATGCCCCTTCTCTCTTTCTCTTTTTGCTCTTCCCAACCCGACACCTCGAACGACTTCCTCGTGCGCTCCGACGCCGAAGATATTTCAGGTGAAAACTTTTTCTCTACCCTCAACCGTTTTCGCTGCACTCGGCAAACGTTTTCACCCCGTCTCGACGCGTCTCAAATCGACGTCTCTTGCATTCTCGCTTGGTCGAACGTCGGACGCCTCCTTCGAAGCCAGAATTTCGCTCGTTAACGACGCATAGTTCATTTTCCGGTCGCGATAAGAATACGCCGGCGTCGTGTTAATCGATATGTACTTGACACACTGAAGGAAAGTGCCGATCATTTTCCTTCACCTCTTTCTCCCGGTTATTTACGAGTGTTCTTAGATAAACCCGACCATTTTGGCGTGGCGCGCTTAAATAATTCGCCGTAAGGGATCCTGTGATCAGAGTTACGAAATAGGCAGGAAGGTTGGGTCCGCGACGCCATTTTTGAGTAAAACGGATCCAGTAGCGAATGACATTTGAGTTGTACAGAGACACTGCAATAAGAGAGTGGCCACGAGAGGAGGGCCACAGTCATGCTAATCCTTGTACTTTTGTTAAAAAATGGCTGCAACAATAAAAATCGATACAACCTTCGACTACATAAGTACGGACTGCTAGTTGCTAACGTCAAACGTGTTCCAAGGCATAAGCAAACTACAGCGCTCCCGGTTCCCAACGGCGGAAACGGGAACCACAATTTAAGCACAGCTTGTGCCAATAAACGCCTATATACATTGCGTTTGCGAGTATGTTACTGACTATTTGAATTTCGCGCATGTTTCGTTACTCGAGAAGTTACACCTTGTTCGCCTTTTTATTACATTACTTTATGACGGATAGCGATCCATACTTATATAGTCAAAGGACGCATCTATTTCGGGACTCTGATCATAGGGCCTCTAATTCAACGTTGGTCCGTTCGAACATAGAACCGCGAGACGCGCTTTCGGGAAAACGTCGGAATTCGTATGTCGAATGTAATCTGAAACGAGACCCCTCCTGCTTCAACAGTTAGGCAGTCCAGGCAGCGATATCGATCTCAGCACGAAGCAGATCGCGAACATAAACGACGTGTGCGACAGCATGAAGCAGCAACTGCTCATTCTCGTCGAGTGGGCCAAGTACATTCCAGCGTTTAGCGAGCTGACGCTAGACGATCAAGTGGCATTATTAAGGGCGCACGCCGGCGAGCACTTACTCTTGGGGGTGGCGAGGCGCAGTATGCACCTGAAGGACGTCCTACTGCTGGGCAACAACTGTATCATCACGAAAAACTGTCCTGGTACGTGGCGCTCCGTCGAAACTGCTAGCGGACGTGGTTGAGGGACGCTTTTTATACTGTATGCAAGCTATCCTGCTAATTATTCGGCACCTCTTAAGAGGTCAAATGCATCCCGTGTACTCTTTCCCGGCCCACTTCTCGCACGATCACGGTAACAAAACGAACGTCCGCTTGATGTGTGTTAATAAGTGAATATCCGCGACCTTCACCTTTTTCGTTGCGTAACTTGGCCTTCCACGCGAGCACCTGCTTATTTGTCACTGGAGATTTTCGACGGTGCCTCGAGGTAACTTGGCTATTACCTCACCTCTCCGCTGCGTTTCTCACGCGCGACTTGTTTTAATGAACGACTGTCCACCGGTCCTCAGACACGCGCCAAGCATCTTCCTCCTCTTTTTCTTCTTCTTTTTCCACATCCGCGACGCACCAAACGGAAATCGATTGCCGAACAGATAGCTTGCAGCGAGTCGAACTTCGAGACTGGCACTCGAATTTGGAATTAACGCTCGAAGTGTCGAGAGATGAAAAATTCTTGTTCATCATTTTGCTGCAGAGATTGGTGATTTTCAACTCACCTTATTTTTAGTAAATTTGTCATTTGATTTATTGCAAAATGTCGAAACATTTTGATCTCTCGATAGTTCCGATGTTGGTCGAAACGGAGAAAATTTGTATGTGACGTCGTGCTTACATACGTTTGTGTGTTACCTTTTGTCGATGATGCGCAGGTACGGTCGCGAGTTTAGGAACCGAGACGGTGAGTTCGCTGTTCCACGGTAGTTGTATGCATGCCAAGATATTTCTGTGATTATTACACGAATTGGCCCGCAAGAGTTTCTTTGTCGGGAGAAAGCGTGCTTTATTTTGAAGTTTGCTCATTTTTCGTAAGGTAACATTTCGTTTCCCGTTTCTGACTCTGTATTTATCAAATCGATATGATCGAATAAGAAACAAATCTGTCAAAAAGTGCTTTCATCGTTCATGAATGGAATTCGTGTTGAAACGGTTTGTCTGCGTGAGAGATTCACGTCAAAGCGACAGTTATTTTTCAGGACGGAAACTTTTGCGGCGTCAGGTTGTGAATATTTCATTAGTAACGGTCGAATCGGTCGAATCCAACTGTGCAGCGTGGATCAAGACAAATAATTACCTTCTGCGTCGAGAAACGGCGAATTAATTAGATAATGAATATCGGTTTACGTTGTTTCAAGAATCGAGACGTTTGTCTTACACCAATCTCCAAACATGATTTACATCATACGTGTATCCATGAATATCTGTCACGTCTAGAAGCTCATCTTATCTCTAAATCAACGCATTCCTAGCCATATCTACGGATTATTACGTCTAGACGGCGTCAGGCTGAAGAACACATTCCTATCCAATACATCTACGCATCTAGCCGTAAAATTCTCTCAAAACCAATAAAATCGAATAACCTTACATTTCCGCGAGAGAAAATGACCGACCGATTCGCCGTCACTATTGCACGTATAAACTGGGGTGTAGCTAGTTGACTGAGCCCGGGATTTCGTGTTCTGTGCCGATCGAATTGCATGCGGCGGCTGGGCTTGGTGATTTGGTTATCGAGCGCAACATAATCTGAGAGATCTCGTTGCCGGGCTCAGTCATGATCGTTCAGCTGGTGAACGGTATAACCGTGGTTGTCAGTGATATCGTTGCCCGCAGAGGGACGCAATCAGGACTTGGACATGAGCAAAGTCGGCACCAGGGTGATGGACGAGCTGGTGAAACCGTTGAACGAAGTGCAGATCGACGACACCGAGTTCGCATGTCTCAAGGCCATCGTGTTCTTTGACCCGAGTAAGTGCTGCCTTCCGACATGAGCGTTTCAAAGACCTACGACCTGTGATCCAAAATCGTTCTCACACTTCCTAAAACATCTCTTGACGTATCCTGCCAATAGTGCCAATTTCAAGTATAGTTATTGGATAGAATCTGCGGTGTGTGATTTATTAGAGAACCGTTTCGTTTTAACGCACTACAAGAGAACAGCGTTTCGATGCAATGAACGCGGCTCAGTCATGATGTATCCGCGATCGTTCGTCGATCAAATCCAATGCCCGCGACCAATTAAGTCTCATCGAGACAATCGGCATGGTTCCACGGCGGGGGAACCCTTGGCAAACGCAAATTTCGCAGATACGAGTCTCGCGAATACATTAATACGCCGATCGATTGCTTAAAACATTCACTCATACTTAGATGCATTGAGTACTCGGCGTGCAAAATTGCACCACATCCGTCTACTGCGAATGAATATACAACTCCAAAAACATCATCAACAATTTCATCAGTGTTTCCAAATCTTACTTCGTTGTAGAATGGGCTTTACAATTTACCTCAAACACTAATCAATCAAGAACCCAAGGCATCAATCAATAAAGCACCTCAACAACCTCCTGCGATCATCTTGAATCAAGTCCTATACATACCAGCATCCATACTAAACAAATCGCCCACTATCTATAAATCGCACCAAACGCGAAAGGATTAAGCAAGCCTGCCTCAATCTCAGTACCAATCAAGAACCAACACGCTTTCTTCCAATAACCTTCAGCCATCATCGCAAATCCAAGACTTACGCCTGCCAGCACCCATAATCACCGAAATATCAACCGACATCAATCTACTTCATCCTTCAAGATCCTCTCCAACCAACCAAAATCGCAAACCCAACTCCTGCACCCCCCAACAACCCTACTGACCAAAAATCAATCATTTATCTTATCCAACAGACGCGAAAGGCCTCAGCGAGCCAGCCCGGATCAAGCATCTTCGCTACCAGATCCAGATAAACCTTGAGGACTACATCAGCGACCGCCAGTACGACAGCCGAGGTCGCTTCGGCGAGATTCTGCTCACCCTGCCAGCCCTTCAGTCGATCTCATGGCAGATGATCGAGCAGATCCAGTTCGTCCGACTGTTCGGCGTCGCTCACATCGACAGTCTGCTCCAGGAAATGCTGCTGGGCGGTGCCACGGCCGAGATAAACGGCACCACCACGCCGATCCCTATCTCAAACGCGCCAGGCAGTTACGTGAGCAGCAACGAAAGTCCCAGCAGCCCTCTGACGCCTGCCAACGCGGGTCCTTTGAGTCCTCAGGATCACATGCTGGCCGCAGGCAGTCCAGTTATGATCCTGAGGGACCTCACGCCGATCACGACGCAGGACGATGCCACCAGCGTCGCAGGATTCAGGCTCTTCAAGCAGGAGCCCAGCCTGGAAACCGAGTCCACGTTCTGACTAGACAGGGACACTCTCACTTTGCCGCTGGCGACGGAACTCAGTTATTGATGGAGTCCGGCTGAAAGATGCTTGCGCCAGTCGTGGGTGAGAGTCGGTGATCGGGGTGGGGAGGAAGTGCTGGTTGAAGAGTGCGCACGGACTACAGGGTCTATATTGATAACCGAATGTGCGATCGATTTGAGGAAGACTGGAGTGAGGAGTCGAATTTTTGTTGCAATGGAGATCAGATCGGAGTTGATGCGGAATTGGTGTGCAAGGAAGACTCGGGGCAAGGTGTGGAAGCGCTTGGATTTTAGGATATATGCCATCTTTATTTAATCGGTCAGAGAAATGATGCATTGTACGTTGAACGCATTCGATCGACGACGATTTCGAAGACTTAGTTGGTTTGTCAGATCAATTCAGTGTCGATCGAAATGCAGTGCCATACAGGGTCTCGACATCTCTCCGCACTTACTTGCCGAGAATCGATCGATTTGAAGAACGGACTCAAGAACGACGTCGAAGGACACGGACGATCGTGAGCTGCGATCTGAATGATGAAGGAGCGCAGGAGGCTTCGAACTGAACGTCGAAGAGGACACGCCTCTGTGCGCTTCAACGATCGTCGCGGTGCTCAAACAATTGCTCAATGATAAGCCTTAGGCGTTGCATAATACATTTATATACAAGTTAATCGTAGCGTCGAATCAAAACTGGTCGTTGACGTCGACGAGGTGATAAGAATGAACGAAGAGAGAACGCGAGATCGATCGTCTACAAAACGGGTACCGGATTACAACAAAAAAATGTAGTACCGTAGAAGTATGTTTTTACGCAGTTAAATCTATCCGAAAGCATCTTTGCTCAATTCGCGCGATTTATCGCCAAACGGAGTTCCAATTAGACGAACACGGTCACTGACCATGCACGAGAACAACTTTATATCAGGAAAAAATTTATTATCGCCACGGCCTCGCGTGAAAGAAACGAACGAAACCCGCTCGAATTCGGATTCCTGAATATCGGGCACCTGTAATCGCGTACCCGAAATTATTGATAGTAAAGGGTGAGTGAGCTTCCTATATCGATGCTCATATAATCGATCCGATAATTCTGCTGAGCGTGCGCATAGAAGAAGAAACGACGTTACGGAAGAGGACAAGGAAGCTCATTGATCGAAGATGCTTTTACAAATTCTCAGGAAAAACCGAAGAGTGATTTTCAATTGTCAGAACAATGAGCGCGCGGAAGCAGGAAAGGAGAACGGGAGGAGCACGTGCCACGGAATAATTAAAAAGTTTCCACCTGCGCAAACATCGATCGATCATCGGGCGAGATAAGAGTTTGTGATAAGTGATAAAATAGATGCTATCTCGGACGTTAATGTAACGTCGCCGGCCCACGTCGTCGTCTCGCTCATTCTCGGAGTCCGATAAATGGACATTCCACCGAATACAGCGATTCTTCTTCCTCTTGTGCGTGTGTTTCTCCGCGTTTCGAGAGCACGATATGTCAGCGTACGCCGCGTACGGTACTCTTTTCGTTCATTTGAAAAGCAAAACGGCGTAGCGTTCGGAATTATCAGTGTCAGGCATTCGATGATTTTGGTGTTTTAATCTATGGGAAGTTTTAGATTTCCAATTTTCTAGCCTTTCAGGCTAGAGATTATAACTGAATGCTTTACGGTAGTGTGATTTCCAATATTAGGATTATCATGTCATTAATCATGTAGGAATTAACTCAAAATTCAGGACGAACGAACACGTTTTGATTTTTCATCCTGTCAGTATACTGCATGTGTCACAGTCGATTAATTGGTACACTGTTGCACGTAACAGAGAATATTTGTATAAATACTTTGCTACTACGTTATTCTAACTATGTTTCCTATAATACGGCATACTCGTTAATGTATAGACAGACTATGTTATTGGACGTTTCGTAGATTGACATATCGTATTTCAACGAAACCCGTGTCAAATGCAGTGCATGCAAAACGGTGGCTTATAATCACGAGCAATGCAACTTGTAATGACAATAGTAATTAGAGTATCGACCTCGATGGCTCGATTAGGGTGTTGAGGAATTAGTTTTTGCCGTTTACTTTGTAACGTAACTGCAACAGTCGCACGGAGGACTCGCAATCGTTTGTTCGAACACGATTCTTCTACTTCTATCTATCTATCTATCTACCTATCTCTCTTCCTACCATTGTTTTTTTTTTTTTGCTCATTCTGCGAATTTATGCGAGAATGCGACCTTTTACGACTGAATGTGTCGTAACGCAGCCTATGATGTCGCCTAAAGCAGTGTTTTTCGAATGACACTTCGCAGTCAGCTGTTAATCTTTTCGATTCGACGTATGCAAATGGGAATTTTTCTTTCTATCCTTTTTCACACTTTCGTAGATTGACATACGCCTTGACTATGTCGCGCCGTCAGAATGACAGAAAAACAACGTATTTTCTGGAGAATGCAAAGTACTGTCAGCGGACCAGGACCACTGACTCATGCATACGAATGAAATTCGAGAGACATTGGCCAGAGGGCTCAATATACGTATATTATATATCACATTCCAAATATAGCGTTAGTTTTGATAGTCCCGTTTTAATAGCTATTAGTAGACGTAAGTAGCTCTAAATACTAGTTCAACGGGGAGTCGCCGACTTTCGTTCGTGAGAAGTGCTCGCCGTTGAAAGACGTAAAGAAACAGTAGGCCATTGCAATGCAAATTACTTTAGTAGCGCAGATGAGTAAGGCGTTGCGAAGGGGGTTGATTTGTTGAAGCTTCGATCAAGAAACGGAAGACGATCGACAATGCTTCGCGGATAGCGTGTTGAGTTCTGTTGAAATGTCCATGGTTGGCATTAATGGCCGGATAGAAAGCAATAGTATCAATAGTTATCACGACAGCGTGAAAAACGTAGTAGAGCTAGGCATCTTATGGAAGCATAACGTTAGCATCGTCACTGATCGCGCAGTGGAAATTTTGCGTTTGGAGGAAAGCGGGCGGACATTTTGTGTTAATAATATCATGAAGCCCGTTGATCTTAAGTATTCCAATTTTCTTTCACGTACATCAGTGAGTATATAGATACGTACCGGTAAAGACGTTTGCAAATACCTCCCCTCATAGTACAAGCTTCACAGAGGAATTTATTTTTATGTATTCAGATCCCGTAATCAAGTACAACGAAACTCAAGATGAATAGGCTTCATCATCAATGTCAGACAGCAATGAATCAACGTCTGCCAATCATTACAAAAGAGCATGTTGCGGGAAGATATCGAATCACGCGCGATCGTCATGTAAAATAGTTTCATTGCAATCAAAGGGATAATCATTGTTTCAAGGGTGGACAGAAAAGCACGTTTTCCTCCCTGGGGACGTTATCTTCTGAAACGGTCCTCGATTAAATTATTCCGACAACGAGACCTCGTCGCAGGATATTACATCTCGTCCGCACTTCACTGTTTATAACCATCGTTCCACATCGAAGTATTCAAACGCCCGCAAACACGACGTATCGTTAGCTGAGTGTTACGCGCGTCTTCCTCCGTAGACGGAGAGAATCGCTGGATACTTTAACATTAATGAAAAAAAAAAACAAACACGTTATAGCACGTTAAGTCCTTAACGTCGTAATAGCGCTAAGATAAGATGAAATTTTGTATTTTTGTACGAGAAGAATTTTACGAACGTTAACTCTTACTCGCCCCCCAACTGCTCCGAGGAGAAACGTTGAAATTATAGGTGAATAAGAGCGAACTCGCTGATTTTTCTTAACCCATTCGAAACTGAAGTCTTGTTATAATCATAATCGTCTAGAAATCGAAAATAATGAAGGGTTTATTTGCACGACGTACACGGAGCGTCCATCGATTTCGAATGGATTAAGGCAAAGTGCGAATACTGGTTCGAATGTTCGACACAAGAGATCGGGATAGCGGGGCTTGGACGAATTGAATTTTATATTTAGTAACGTTTATATCTTTGCTTAAGGTACTTTAACATTGTTCAGTCGTGGGTTGTGAAACTATGTGTTACCATTTTTTCTGTTGCCTGATTCTTTTAACGTTGTTGACAGTTCAATAGTGACTGATTTCGTACAAGAGATATGTAAATAAATCTTTTTATTTGTTATTTAATAATTACGACGAGAAACATTTGTAACTTTAAAATAAAGGGATTATGTGATTATTGTAAGTTTAAACATGGATCGCTGGCATGATGTTTCTTCTCATTCGAAATTTGTGCACCTTGTACATCGTAATGAGGTATCGTTCCTAGTAGTTCTTAATCAACACGTTTACGCTTCTTCAAATTAGCTGCAACCTCGGATGTTGCAATCGTTCCTGTGCCTTTGTTCAACCACTTGACCATTTGCTCCTTGCCCTTCCTACCAGTTCTGAACAAGTGTCTCTCCAGGCATGGAAGTTGTACTGATAATGTAGAATCAGATATTGAATTCTGTGCCCAGTCCATAATCAGCCTAAATCGACTCTTGAAAGTCTGAAAATAAGCAACTCTTCTGTAAATCTTGAAACTTAGTCCCTTATCCGTGAAAGTTTCAATATCATCTCCAAATCCTTGACCATGTATCAAATATTTTTTTTTCCGTTGTAAGGACTTTCTCACCTGTAACAGACTGTCTGTTATTCTCTCACAGTCCCTATGATTGAACTTTCTCAAATGCATACCAAGTTCATAGTAATATGGATTCCATTTGCTCAACGTTACAGCAGATGCATCTGCTTGTAGAATTTCCCTGGGAGAGAGTACAACGTACTGCGTTATAAGAATGACCAAAATACTGTGCAATTAGTTGTAAATTATGTTGTTAGCCATACCTACCCATAGCCTTCTTTATATATTTTTGGAATCTCAACTGACACAATTGGTACCTGCATCGTATTCAGCGGATAGGCAATCCATATTGGTAATTCCATTTTTGACCCTGATATTATATCCTTAGTGTCTGCTGAAGTATCAAGGAAACCTAGCACAAAAAACAGTTACAGTAGTAAAACATGTGTAAAATGAAAAAAATAGTTACAGAGCACATTGTACATAAACAATTATCTGTGCATTTAACATTTAGGACTTAGAATAAAAAAAAAAGAATAAGGGAAGCTTAAAACCAGCACTTAACTTCTCAATACTAAAGTATCCATTGAAAAGTATCCATCATTTGTTTTTATACACTATCTGAAAGTTCAAAGTTGGCACATCATGCCCTCAAATTTCTAGACGACAGTTATTAACGATCAATTAATAAGCCATTTCTTATTTAATAAGTTTTAAAAAGTATACATCCAAATTAGTTAAATAAATACATAAACAGGTTCTTTTGAAATCAACAACACACACGGCATGACATTGCTGAATGACCACCATAAAATTAGAGGATCGACAGATGCAAACTTACCCAAACCAGGCAGCGTCACTTCGATTTTGCAAGAAATACGTTCCTCTGTTGACATAATGTCGCTGATGGAGAAATAATCCGGCATATAACTGTAAGTCAACATTTTGTCGGCATCCAAACCCACGATGCTGTCGGTACGGTATCCCAACCTAATCTGAGATACTTTGTTCCCGCGTGCGCGGTACAGGTTTCGATATTTACATTTCTGCGCAATGGTGCGTGCTGCCGCGGTCAAATGGATATTGGAACGACATAACGATTAATCCGCAAGCTCATGCTTGTCGCGAATGCTCTGATCACTGAATAATAACTAAATCTTGTCTCACCGACGAGATATTCCTAAAGACTGCCAGCCTTATGGGACTTTGTGTCTCCAGCAAAATTCGCTGTTCTCGGGCGCCCTTTAGAATATATTGCGGCCAGAGTAAGAAACTGATGTCGAATCACTACCGTCTACCGTACCAAACTATTATCATGAGATCCTATCCAATCCTGTATCCAGTGTATATATATGTAGATCAGTGCGCAAGCCTTATATCATTTATTTCGCTTATTCCTTATTCATTAGCGGGGCAACTAGGTTGAAACAGAGGAATGTTAAATTATCCTGATCTATAATATTACACACAATCAAATGTTAACTAAATTTATGTATAGTGACATTTATTTGAAATACGCTATCAAACAAAAGGCGAGACGCAGCCTTTAGTCACTGTGATCCTTGATCCAAACAAAAAATTATCCGATTCAAGGATAACAGTGTCCAGATCACACGCCGTGGAGGTAGTTACGTGTGGTGACCCACCAAATTTATTTAGTTTTAATCACGCAAAGTATAATATACAATATTGTCATATATTGACAGTAATGAATGTAAATAAAAGCAATATTAAATTAATGGACATACTTGGTTGAGCAAAGGTTGTAAATATAAACAGAAATAAAGCAAATGTGGATCATATAATACGTTAAATGATGTGTACATAGATTAATGGTATCAGGTATAGTAGGTCCGATAAGAATGCATATAGAGTAATGATAAGTAAAGTTAAAGAACCGTAGAATATGTGTAACATATAATATGGAAACAACCCCACATTGTGTACAACAATGTAGTAATAATGGCTTAAATTTGTTCCTGTAATCAAAAGGAAAATGTGTAATATAAACAATTGTAACTTACAAAAGCAACGTAGACATATACAGCGTAAGCATGGCAGCAATTATACAGCGTAAGCATGGCAGCATTATGCGCAAAGCACTGATACTCTTGCATCTTCATGTCGGTCTCATTATGCGCAAGGTGCTGATATATAATTATTAGCTCTTTCATCTCAAACTTTATTACTGACACGCGATTTGAGCACAGTGCAATACGTTCATCTAAATGTTTCTGCTGAATGATGTATAGTAATCGAAATATTCGACTTTGATTCCAGACACTCGACAATTGAACACAAAAGAATGACGCTGCTGTGATATAAAATCTCAATTTTCCCAGTTTTTACGACAATTTTGGTGAGTCAGGCAGTAATTGACATTCTAATTAGTTGGTAGGACCGCGTGGGCAAATGATTCATTACGAATATCGGGTTTATTCGATGTATTCTGTGCTACAAGTGAAAATATTAACTTTTCTAACATCGATCTATACGTGTGTTATTGTAAACATAGACCGTTTGAATTTTCGTGCGAGAATTCGCCACTGCAGCGCTGCCTCAGTGACTGAGGCACTTCTGGTGTTCTGGTTGCTTCTGGTCACTTCAGTAGTTTGACCGAGGTAGTGTGTAAGTGACGCAACGCCAGCAAACGTAAGCTCCTACATTTCAGACAATTATTTGATGAAAATTTGATATTTGATTCAGGAATTTGCCGCAATCTTGTACATTGAGTAGCGGGCAATGTAATTCTGCACATGGTTTATCTTGATATTGTGAATTAATCGAAATATTTGATTCTGATTCCAGACATGTCTTGACAGGTTGGAAAATCAAAGAACGCCGTCGAGCTGAGCCATCGCGTTTTGCAGCTTTCACAACATTATTGGTGAGTTTGACGTTATTCAGTACTTGATTTAGGTGCTAGGGCTGTAGTAGCAACTAATTCGACATAAACTGCGGGTGTATTTAACATATTTTGGGTTAGAAAAGCAATTGTTGCGTTTTTCCATATCGCGGGAAGGGAATGGGTCTGAAGGCAGTCTCGTGATTTGAACAGTTTCAAAATGGCGCATGCGCAGTTTGTTGTGATTCGCCACTGTACACTTGCTGCATTCACTTCGATAGTTTGTTCAGACAATGGCAAAAGTGACGTCGGAAAAGGTGAGCTCCCACTTTTAACACAGTTATTTGATAAATATTTGTCGTTTCATCCTTAAATTTGTGACAATCTTGAATATTAACAATCGAGCAACGTGGAGGTGTATATTTTACCTTGATATTATGAATTAATCGAAATATCTGGCTGTTATTTTAGGCACTCTGGGCAGCGTGGGAAATCGAAGGACGCCGTGTATTTCAGCCCCAGTTTTTCGCAGTTTTCAGATGTTTTTCGGTGAATTTGACATCGTTCAGTACTTGATTTACATGCTATGGCGGTATTAGCAACTAATTCGACACAAAGATCGGGTCTATTCAACATATTTTGTGCATGCAAAGCAATTATTGAGTTTGCCAATATCGAGGGTAGGAATTGGTTGCAAAGCACAAGTGCGCAAACGCAACCTTTCGAAAATGGCGGTGACGTCAGTCGTGGAGGGGACGCATAAGTAGCGTTAGGAATAAAATTTTGTCTCAGTTATATTTCCCGTATATATACACGATATAAGATGTTTAAAATATAAATTTAGTGTGAAAAATTCAGATTGCACGTTCAGTAAAATAAATATTCCGAAATATTTTACAAATAAGCACAGTAAATTGTATATGTCGTATAGGACAAAATTATTATTCTAAACATAATCAGATAATTGTATCTCTCAATTATAATGGGTCACCACTTGCAGCGACCTCCATGAGGGTGTGACCTGGAAACCGGTGTTATCCACGAATCGGATTTCATATCTGAATCGAGGATCAGACCGGGCTAAAGGCTGCAAACCGCGTATTTTTCTCCGTAAGGGCTCAATTCTTCTTTCATTTTTCAATCCTTCAGATATTGAAAGAATTCAATTTCAAGAATTCATTTGTTGCTTCATTTTTACATTATTCAGATATTGAAAGAATTCAATTTTAAGAACTCAATCGTTCCATCAACATTTGCAGCACCTCACTTATTCACTTTACTAATCAATGTCTGTTTTCTGTTACAGGAACTCTGGAATGTTGCACCTTGTTGGAGTATAATTCATTTTTTCTTCTAACGTAATAATTTGTAATTAATAAGAGGGTATTCCTCAACTTTTCTTACAGGATTGATGACCGCGTGCAATGCGGTTTGAAGTCAGTGCTTGATTACGAAATGTCTATTCCCTTTCTAGCCGAATGGGCTATTTGCTCTAACTTCTTTCCTTTCCAGAGTAATGTAGAATCACGTGAAGTAGAGTCAGTGTTGTTCGATTATTATATTAATAGCTTATAATATTATTAGTATATTGTACATTATTTATTGGAGTCAGTGATTGCAGGGTTTAGTGACCGCGTGCAATGCGGTTTAGCGTCACTCATTGATTAGGAAATGTTTATTCCCTATTGAAGCTGTATGAGCTGTTTGCTGTAACTTGATCCCTTTGCAAAGTAATGTAGAGCCACGCGAATTAGAGCCATTATTATAGGACAGTAGTATCCCACATTTTTCAGTCGCGAATTCGAGTCAGTGTTGTTCGATTATTATATTCTTGGCATATTATATTATCAGTATATTGTAAATTATTAATCGGTATTAGAGTCAGTTCATCCCAGAAGAAGTTACTGAGTCACAACAGTTGATTCACAGCTGCCTGCAATGCTGTTGCGTTTGCAAGGTACGTTCAAAATTGATTTGTTAATTTCAATATTCTTGTTTGGTGTTTATCCTCATTTAATATTATACATGTTCACATTGGACTTAATCAAATTTTATTTTACAGAGCACGATTTTATTTAAGATATCATGGTGGATCGATAGAGAAGAAGATGCCAAAGATACCCAAGCCAAGTAGCCAAATCCAGAGTCTGAGGGCCAAGGGTCTATTATTGCAGCGTGTTCCTGTGGTATGCAGACAAGACAACACTGGTGAGTGAAATTTTAAAGTCCCTCCAGTCTCTCAATCATGTCGTAGGGCGAATGGTCCGAATCGACACGGGTGATTGGTTGTAATTACTCCTTAGAAAATTTGAATGAAGAGCACAGTGACCATAGATAAACTCTGAGGAGTTTACCTATGAGTGGTATTTTGTTAGGCCCATCATCATTGCCATGTTTAATCAGAGTAGGATAGGTCTCCCTTGCTCATAGTATGTTCCATTGCCATATCGTGAATCGCGTTCGGGTCATTAACTTAAATAAATGCAAACATTACAAACAAATAAGTCCATATTTAATTGCAAATTCATGATTGAACTATAATGTATTGCAAAAATATTATCGCAAATACATCAATGGTAGTTGAAGTATTAAATTTGATATTTTTAATTCAAAATTTGATTTAAAGAGCAAGAAGGCGCTTCGCGACGGGTAGTACCTGCTTTCAGAGAGATACACTAATACACTATATACTAGTTTCTTTAGAAAAGTCTCTCTGAAAACAGGTCGCTCGAGGTTAATCACACCTTTCTTTCAGGTCAATTTTATTGAGAAATTATTCAAACATATTTTAATGTTCAATTTGAGAAATCATGAAATAATATTTCAAAGATCACGTAAAGTAGAGTTTCATGCATGCCCAGTCTTTGCTTTTGAAATGGCAAATATTAATATGTTTCCATATTTCAAGTTTATACATTTATCTATTCTTTAAAGAACAGCTTTTGAATAAATTTGAATTATATATAAGATGAAAATGAATCATTAGCCCGCATACGTATAGTGTATATAATATGTTTACTAATCTTAGATCAGGATGTTTTCAGCAAAACGGTTGGTATACACTTTCTTGGCCGTGCTCATTACTTAAGTCTGAAACCATTCATGCGCCCAGGTGTTGCATGGATGGATCAGACTGGTGAGCAAGGATATGGTTATTGAAATTTACTAATTTGTACTAGCGACTGTCGATGTGTTTAGTGACCACCAACATGCTATCCATTGTGTGTTGTGTGAATGGTAGTGTTATGGATTGCATGTTGGATAAGCAAACATATTTATTGCATTCTCATGACCTTCAAGTAATTCTCTTAATGGTTGATTTGATACGAAATCACCGTGATTGCTACACAATTTTTGTAGTAGTAGTAGATGATCACGTTTAATTTAAATATCACGCAATACGTTTTACAAACTGTACAGCATTTGGTTGTACAGTAAAATGAAGTAGTCAAATTCGCGATCGCGTCTAACTTGCATGGTCACTAGCCTTTGGCAGTCGATTTCAGGAAATGGTACGTAAAGTAGTGAAATGAATGATGATGTGCGCTGAGTTCGGGTGTCGGAGACGTCCCGGGACGTACTCTCTAGAAATAGGCTTTTGCACCCGGGCGGAATGTGTGAGAATCCGGGAGTGTGTGTGTTGGTGTGACTGCTTTGCATTTTTAATTATAGGAATCAGGCAGGCAGGTAGCATACTTCTGTGTGAATGATTAAGTTTAAGTAGGAAGGGCCAGCGGAAGCTATCACTTTTCTCTCGCGAATACTGGTTAGGCGTTCAAGTGATATGTCTTTACCTGGGATTCATTTGACTATTGCAACCACAATATTTTGATCGCGATCTCACTTGTCTTAATAACTATAATGTTACAATCATATTTTTTCTATTCCTTATCAGTATACTGTATCAACTTGCATGACGATATATTTTATATACCTATAACTTATCAATGATACCTCACGTAGCAATATTCTCACTTCATGAGAGTCGTGTTATTAATACCGGCCGTAGAATTTGGTTGCAACTGTCATTTGCTATACTTAATGTTATTGTATATTTTTAAGCAGAAATACGTAATCATTGCACAAACGAAGTGATACCTCATCGTACTGTTGGGTCCGTTGAGTTTTGTACGAAAGTATTTGGTATCATGCTATGCGTCTAAACAATACTTCTCATAGTACGACTGAGGGTCACTTCATTACACATACGAATAACGTATTTCGAACTGATTGGGATTTTCGGTTAAATGTGCACGTTTATGAGCAGTTTATAACTTTATCTTTATATTCATACGCACAAAAAGTAATATATTTATATGTATTCCTTTTTACGCAAAATGTTATATTACCACTTTGTACGTTCAAGTTTCTGTATTAAAAATGCTTGCGTGCTAGCTGTTGTTCGCACATTTCTCATTCATATTCATACATTGAGATATCGGTATAGTTTTCGAAAGTTTATTATATTTCTTTATTGAATCCCAATCAGCGAGGGCTTGCCTACGCATGTCCGAAAAATGAAGAGACTATTTTGACATAGTCGAAGCGGCCCGGAGAAGAGGGCCTTCGTCGTTGGATTAGTATACCACTTTGTCACTGTGCTCGATCATTATTAGGTGTTGCACATGTAACTTATAGGAGTTACATATGTAACTGAAAAGTATAAAAATTCTGCCACGATTAACTCTTCTCTTTTTGTCAGAGTTATCAAATGCAAGTTATTTAAAAGTATAGAGATAATAATTACTGCAGAAAAAATGTTTATTCTTGAATTTGTTTAAGGATTTACAGATCGTAAATAACACATTCGCCATTTTTTTTATACGACTGAACCTCTACATTAAAAGTTTAATTTGCTATGAGTTATAATATACATCTATCTTGTGTAATGAAGAGTTAATCGTGGGCAATTTACTTATGTATTTTCAGGAGTTGCTGAAAATTTGAGATATAGCATTGGGCCGCCTTGATAAATCGTTATTTGTTACATTGTTTCGTATATTCATCTGCATGAAATATGGAATAATGAACTGATTATTGACGAATTATTATGGCTGGCATCCGGTGTCTGAAAATTTACGAGGGGATATGAAAATCGGGGGGATTTATTTGGGTGGGATATGAAAATTGACAATATTTTCTTTATTAAAAGAACCAGTCTTTCTGGTTGCTTTTTTTTATTGCAAGGAATTATTATTGAAATGTATTTATTTTTACTGTTTGCTTACTTGAAGAATAACTATTTCTGTTTCAGCTTTATTCAAATTGTGGATAATTTCACTTGTTTTTCGGAACGTTTTAATTTTGTTCTGCTTTCTGTTTTAGGCTTCCTGTTGTAGAGAAATTAATTTGGTTTGTTTTCTTCAAACACTTTAATTTTATTCTGCTTTCTGTTCTAGGCATGCCATCATCTAGAAACTGATCAATTTTTTTTAAATAGCCTTATCTTGTCATCATACATTGTGGAAATATTTGAATATAAGTTTAATTTATGTGTGCTTTTTGTTCCAGAGTCTCCATCACTGAAAACTATACCCTACATTTTATGTAATAACATTTTCATTCTATTCTAGAACAGTTGTGGTTTTAATTACTTAATTTGATCTGCTTCTATTCGTGGTAATTAATGTTTGCTTTCTGTTTCAGGAGCACCATATTTTCATCACACAATCAAGTCTTCCATGGAATTTAATTCAATTTATTTCATACAGCATATTTTCCATAGCAGAGGATATTATTTTGTATATTTCTATTTCGTTTAATTTGATGTCTAGAATTGTTTCGTCCCAGGAGTTTTATTTTCAGCTTAATTCATCACGAAATTTGTTCTTTCAGCATGTAATCAATGTATATTATATGTGCCTATTAATTGGTTTCTGTCATGAGTGCACTCATATTTGATTTCTATATTCCATATGCAATACGTTTCCTCTTCTCTTTGTGTTTTTTTCCCTTGCAGCTAGGTTTCTTCTCAATCATCGGAACCATTAACTGACATCTTGAAATATCCGCTTGGCAATAAATTCTTTTAGTTAAAATACAATGTAAACCTTAAAATATAAGCAATAGATTCGTAATCCTAGGAACTAATATAAGTTTTGTAAGAAAGTATGCGTTGTATGAAAGTGATGAGTACGGTTCTTTGTAATCTGCGGTATGATTGCGACGATGAATATGATGTGTGTCAATAGTCGATATAAAACTTTCAATTTTGTAAAAGAGTGGCCGACAGGCTTCTCTTGTCTGTCATTCTCCGCGGCAGGTAAATTTCGATTCCGATTTGCATTGCTTTCCAGATCAATTTTTTTTACAGAACATTTATCTGGGAAATGCCAATGTGGAATCATTTGTTTAATGGCTGGAGGTTGGGCCCGTTTTGCAACGCGGGTGGGTCACCACTTGCAGTAACCTCCCCGATGGTGTGACCTGGGAAATCGGTATTATCCACGATATGGTTTTTAAATCCGAATCGAAGATCATACCGAGCTAAAGGCTGCAAATCGCGTGTTCTGTTCTCGGCAACAGCTCAGTTCATTAATTTTTAAATCATTCACATGTTGAAACATTTTTTAAATTTACCGTTACAGTTAGTCGGTAATTCGAATGCAGCGCGTTATAGCTTCCATTTTCATCATAGCTAGACACGGAGTGCGCTTGAACTAGCCTCGTTTCGGGCAAAGTCGGTCATTGTTTACGTGAGACAGCGAGTCCCATAAGAGGATCGGTCTATACTATACCTCATCTGTGATTCCATATTTTTATGTTTTATACCTCATGAATTTTGCGGAATGTATTGATAACGTCCTCTGTACGATAATGTGCTGTTTCACAATATTCTATATGGAAAGTTAAAGAAATCAGTACGCCTGGCTGCGAGATGTTGTTAAAAAAGTTTGCAGAAAATGAGTTTTGATAATGTCAACGTTCTATGTTTGGCTATTACCTACGGTACTAACCCCAACTACCGACGCCAACCGACGCCGCCAAGAGACCTCAGTGCCCCCTGAGACCCCAGTCAGGCCCCATTTGCGGGCCGCTGTTTAACACAGGCGCTAGCAGTCTTTAGGAATATCTCGTTGGTGCTTGTCTGAATCAGTCGAACAGTGGAAGATAAGTAGGGGTTTGTTTTATACCGTTCCTGCAAATTTTATATTCATACGTGTTTGAATTTTCCGCGCTTTCTTACTATCTTTGGTACGGTGGCGCCAGCCTTAACGGAATAACGCTCAAACTAATCATTAGACAGCAGTCGGTATTGTCGCTAACTGCCTTAGTTTTTTAGAATACCGACTGATGTCTAATGAGTAGTTTGACCGTTATTCCGTTAAGGCTGGCGCCACCGTACCAAAGATAGTAAGAAAGCGCGGAAAATTCAAACACGTATAAAATGAGAATTGCAGAAACAGTATACAGCAAACATCTCTTTATCTTCGTGTCGGTCCACTGAACATGACTAACGACTGAAAATTATACTATGTCTAACATAAACTGCATATGTATATGGTAGAAAGATATTTTCACAACTGAAAGGGGTGACGAGTCATCGACGCGACCGACGTTGTTCTTATTTTTTTCATTATCATTTTATTTCGACATTTTAAGATGTATGGACAATTATTACATAATAATTTTATATAATGAAAGGTCTTCCCTTTGGTGGTAATTTTTTTTAAAACGCTCTCCGCCCCTGTGCATTTCGTTTTTCCTCTTTTTTTCTTTCTCTCTCGTTCCACTTTAATCATCGCCGTCAATCATATCTCGTTCCCTCTAATAAGACTCTTACATAACATCACTCTTTCACAGAAAAATCAATAGTCATTAAACTATGAATGAATCATGACTTACGTGCGCTCTTGGTTATTGATCGTCAATTAAACATTATTATTCTTTATCATTATCAATATATTATAATCAGTATGTTACCATTAATCATTACAATTACGATATAACGGTATAATTAATCCTCCTTGCCTCCGCATCATTATCCGGGTACCCCGTCTTCTTGGTTTTTCTCCCCCTCCTTCTTCCATCTTTCCTCTTTATCATCTCATTTAACCGTAATGATAGAAAGTACGTTACAATTACAGTGTGTATTAGCGAATGTGTGTGTGTGTCTCAGTGTTCTCATTTTGTTCTTCTGCGTGTGCGTGAAAGTGTGTGTTTCCTCAAAATTGTTCTTCCTCCTGCCTCGCGAAATATATTCCTCCATCCTCTCTCGGCCTCGACTTTGCCTTTTTTCTCTCGTTCGGCTGACCGAACCAGCCGAACGGCTGACTTTCGATTTTTTTGCAGCTCCAACACACCGAACGGTCGATCGACTCGGGGGTGGGGACGATCGGAAGTGGCATGAGAATGCGAGTGGCCGGAGTCGTTGAGTTCACTCCGTCGAGCGTCTGTCCCTCGCCCACTTTGTCCATTTGTCGCGAGAACACCCTCCCCGGCATCTCTCCCTCTCACGACGATCGCGAATGATTTTTCCTCGCTTCGAGATCACGAAGCTCGGCCGGTCCGCCGTCCTCGACTTCCGGCCCGCGGCATCCATCTTGGAGAACGCGTGACGCGACGGCCGATGTACAATGTACTGTGTGTTCGTGCTCGACTGATGCCCACCGACGGAACGGCGAGCGCTCAAAGTCAGGAACCACACTGTGTGTGGCGCGCGCGCGAGATGTATAAAAATATGAAAATGACAAAATGTAACGTCTACGTGCGCACGCTACGCTCTGAGGCGCAGCAGCTGGAGACGTTAAAAATGGGGAGAACAGAGAGAGACGAGGTGCGCGAGAACGCTCGAGAACGGAATGTCGAAACGTAAGAATGTATAATGTGTGTGCCCGATGTCGCTGCCTGACTTCAATCGTTCGCCGCTTCGACGGCGCACGGGCGAGCGAAGAAGAGTAAAGCGATCGCGTCCGCTTTCGGCGTCGATGTGACCTCGCACGGAGCGAAGACGATCGAAGTGCCCGAAGTTCCCGAGACATCCGAAATTCTCGATACGCGCGAAAGGTTCGCCTAAGAACTGAGAAGAAAGGAATGAGCGTGCCCAGCGAAAAGTGGAAGTTTCCGAAAAACGAGGCGTCGGCGAGAAGAAACGTCGGCGAGTGCCCGGCGAACAATACAAACAATACGTGTACGTTCGCGTCAATGTGCGCAGAGTGCTGGACCACATTCCGCCAGCTCTTGTTACGCTTTTCATCACCGTCTCCTCTCGGAACGGCCTCCGATTATGTGACTAGAAACGCTATATTTATATGCATATACGTATATATATATATAATATATATATATAAGTATGACTTAGCATGTATCGATCAATACATATTTATATATTTATATATTACTTGCGGCGATTAGTTCTTTCTCTTTCTACGGGCTTGCTTGCTCTTTTTTTCCACTTGCGTTAAGCTAAGTTTTATAATAATATGGCAACCACGGTGATAATTAATTAATACTATATTAAATCGTTATCTATACGGCTAACAATGGCTAACGATGAAAGGAGGGGGGTGGGGGGAGTAATAAAGAGGACAAAATTGCAGGCGATCGTACAAGGGGTTCGTTTGGTTTCTCAGAGGAAAAGATGCCGAAAGTGGGGAAACGAAGATTGACAATAGCTTAGAGATTGTGCTTTTAGACGAGAGCGAGGGTGGGGGAGGGATGATAGAATTGTTAATTAGCTAAAGACGAAAGACGGCGTGTCATAGTGAGAAACGAGCGACCGTTTGAAGTACGCTCGGGATTCGTTTTTACTTTCGAAGCGTCTCGTACTTTCGTCGGGAAAAAGAAAATGTCGCCCGACCGCGGGCTAGCAGGCGATCTCGCACGATCAAATCCCGCTTCAAAGCCCGACGTACGTTCGCGATCATGGTGGGCGTCGCATGACGGTGATCGCACGACGTGAAAACGCTTTGACAGAGTCGCGGTTGCCAGTGAAAGTTCGACTTCCACGGGACGCGCAAATCGTTTATCTTCTTAGAGTGTAGGGTAATCTTTGGTCTATCGCGCTAGGACGATTCA
This sequence comes from Priocnemis perturbator, assembly GCA_963942575.1. Lineage (NCBI taxonomy): Eukaryota > Metazoa > Arthropoda > Insecta > Hymenoptera > Pompilidae > Priocnemis > Priocnemis perturbator. The sequence goes on from OZ012656.1 coordinate 10,349,338, forward strand.
TAGTCTGAGAGATTGGACTCTAAAAGCGTCCCACTTCGCTCGATGGCTCAGTTTTCGCACGGCCTTATGTTCGTCGGATTCTTCGCAGATTGTGATTACGAGACGATTGATAGTTCGGATGATTGTACGACTCGTGGCGAGAGAGTGTCGTTTTTTACAGAGATTACGAAGATTAGTATCGTATAGGATCACCGTTTGAATGATTCTTAAATGGCGCTCGACTCGGTAAAAAGGTCTTTTATGTAACTAGTGATCGTATCGTAAAGCATGAATAGAAGGAATGCCGTGTGTTCGTTTCGCGAGACGCTAAAAATGATCGAAGCGCTCGCTTAAAGATCCGCTTCTCTCGGACCATCAACGTCCAGTGTTGCCGGACTCGCTTTTCTTCAATATCCGCACACGTTCTTCCGATCACTCCGAATTCTCGCAATTCTTACAATAATCCTCGCTCCGCCATACGCTCTCCGTTAATTCTCATTAACACCTAGTATCCGTACATTAGTAACGCAGTGAGCGACCTATTCGCTCACAAATATTCCTATACTCTTACATTACCGTCTTGACGTTTAATAAAACACCGTTACATTTGCAGCAGACGCATGCATTCCTTCCTTTCCTTCCCTTCTCTCTTCCACCCCTTTTCACATCCCTCGCGATTCTCGTCAGACTTCTACCGTCGATCAACATGCTCATTTCATAGTACGCCAACACACAGTACACTTTTTTACGATTTCGTCGTTTCGATTGCCTCAGCCATTCCTTCCGTCGTACGTACCCACGTTTCTCCAAATCTAAAAGCATCATGAGCGATACACACGATTCGTCGGCGAGTCCAGACTCGCAGATTCGACAAAAGTATCTTGCGCCACCGCGAACGGAGATTCCTCGAGTAGACAAAAACGGCAGATAGCGGTGTCAACTTATTCGTTAGTAACTTCCTGTCGTACAGAGGACGTACGTTCAGCAAACAGCGACAGCTTCTCTATTTTGTACTCGTGAAGTAGCCTCTACGACGACAGCGCGCTTCAAATCTGCTCGATCCGATTCGTCGACATGTCCGTTCGTGATATTAATAGGTATGAAAATTTGGGCAAGAATAGGAAAAAAGAACGGTAAGCTTCGATTTCTGCCTGACGAAGGAACGGCGCTTTTTCTAGGTGAACCGTGAGCCAGCAGATTTGAAAGGCACTCCGCCACAATGTACATCGCTTCCGGTCCCGTGATGATCTCTTTAAAATACACTCTAAATATAATCGACAACGTACAGACACTGCTCCCACACTCTCCGACTCATTCTCTCTCTCCCTTTCTCTCCCTCTCACTTTCTCTCCTCCGACGGCCTCAGCCACTGCCCTTCTTTTGTCCCGTAGTAAAATATATAACTTATGCGAGATAGGCGAGTAGATTACAATTGTGCGCGACGAGATTTACATACATATGTCCCTTGAACGTTTTAACGATACACGTGTTCCATCTTCTTCTTCTTATTATTTTTTTTTCGTCTTCTTGTGTCTACTGTGAGGTCCCATATGAGCATGCTTTACCTATTTACCCTCTTTTTCCAATCTCTCCCTTTTATTCTCACACATTCATTCACACTCACACCCACACCCACCCACACACACTTTCTCTCTCTCTCTTTCTCTGTTTCTCCTCCTCCTCCGTCGTACTTTCGTGAAAACTAAAACAACGGTATTGTCGGTGACATTCATACAAAAATTAGAACGAGGGAAATGAAGCACTTAGAAAAATACGTCTTCCGGGGGAAAGTCCCGTTTAAGCGTGCGTTTACGTGTGCGCGTGCTTCTTCCGTGTTTTTTTCCACGTGTGCTTGTCGCGTGTGTACTTCTCTCGTATGTGTGCGCGTTTACGTAAAAGGTACGCAAGAGACTAGAGCGACAATGCGTACCGAGAATAGACGGTCGGCGTCTGACTCCGTGATCGTCTCGCATCGTCCCGCGAGTTTTGCGCCAAGCGTCGAAAGTCACCGGGATTCCATGCTCTGCTCCTCGTCTCATTGTGCGAGGGAAACTACGATTCGCCGGTTGTGCGAGTGAATATTCGTCTGGTAGAGGTGTGTGTGTGTGTGTGCAAGTTACTCGATGACCGGAATCGTACTTACTGCTCCTTCCTTCGCTTTCCGTACACGTCACGATTGTTACGATTGTTGCGTATAGAGGACACGGTGGATCACACACTGCGTTCGCAGAACCCGTCTGGTCGCGAACGATGATCACTGCTCGTTCAACGAATCCGACATTAAACGAGAATCAAGAACAGTAAAATGACGCGACTAGTTATAATAGCGGAGGACTGTAAAAAGTGTAGAAAACACGTAACGCAAGTCTCGCGCGATCTGTGAATTTGGAAAACGAAACGAGGCTCGAATACGCGAGCGCCCGTCGGCGTCCGCTCGAAAAGAAAGCGAGGAACCAAGATCTTGACACCTTCCTTCACCGAACATATGCACACATCGGTCGCTTCTATTTTCTTTTTCCTCCGTATTTACTCATATCCTCCGTCCTCCCTCACGTCTCTCTTCGAGAGCTCAACTCGTGCTCAGCTACGATTCAGTCGACGCACTTCAAGAACTCACGACGCCACCCCACACCAATGTTAGCGGACTTAGCCCACCGGACGATGGTCCGGTGAGCCAAGTCTCCTCACACTGCCCCACACGGAGTGGACAGTGGACAAAAGAAAGGAGGGAAACGAAGCGCAGGGAACGTCGGAGAAAGTCTCCGGCAGACCTCCCGGAAGTATGCCCCGTGCCTCATGACTGTGCCCCGGTGTGCACGGACAGGTTCGTTCCATTTTGTGCGTGCGAGAGAGTGCGTTCTCGCGGATCAGACGAGACTCCGAGCGCGCTCTTTTCCTCGCGCCGGAACGAAGTGCTCGCTTCGAGAATCGTCCCGGAGTGACCGTGTGGCTTCATCGTTCACGACCGTAAACTTCGAACCGCTCGTCGGCCATGCTCGCTGCTCCCGTCAAGTTTTCCTGAGTTGTCATCGCCAATATAAGATTCTCGAGGTTAGCGGCAGCTTCTCTCGAGGTTTGGTCTCGCGCGTTCGATTGTGGCGTAGCGAGCCGTGCTCGTCGCTGACCTCGTAGTTGTAGTTGAACTCGCCGCGACGTTTCGAAGCCGGACAGAAATCGGGTCGAGTTGTGCGTCTTCCTTGAACGCGAGCGGCGTGTCCCGAGCAGTCCGAATCCTCGCGCGCACCACCCCCGTTCCTTCTCTTCCTCGTTTCCGATTCCCACACTGTCGAGGGCAGCGAGTGAAGACAGCCGGACAGCCCCCGGAGCAGATATTCGGAAAACTTCGCGTTCTTCGTCGTCCGGCCGGTGCACAGCGTGTGTGTCATCATCTTCTCCGCCCATTGTCCGCGCTTAATATAGAATACAGAATTAGCCTAATAGAGACCGCAGCCACGCAGATTATTGGCGATAATGACGTCTGTGACTGCGTCGAACACAAATTGAATGTTGTTCGTGTCGGTGGCACAGGTCATGTGGCAGTAGATCTCCTTCGTGGTCGACTTGTTCTTCGCCTCGAACTGCGCCTGGATGTAGGCTGCCGCCTCGCCGTACTCCTGTGCACCTGGAGAGTCAGAGAAAGGCGAGGGTGGTATTAGGGGAACTTGATAAGCATGAGAAGAAGTAATGAATGTATTTGAAGTAAGACTCACCGGCGTACTCGGGGAAGCAAATCGTCAAGGGAGACTTGCGAATTTTCTCCTCGAACAGATCCTTCTTGTTGAGGAAGAGGATTATCGAGGTGTCGGTGAACCACTTATTGTTGCAGATCGAGTCGAACAGCTTCAAGCTTTCCTGCATACGGTTCTGCGAACGAGAGAAACGAACTTGCGTCAGTCAGGTGTCTTGGTCGTTTTATGGACGACGCTGTTGGGAGTGTGAGTATCGGAGGAGGTGCGGCGAATGGCGAGATAACGATTCGAGTTGGAACGAGCAACGAGCGCATCGCGTCGTCAATTGACACATTGACACGGTAGGCAAACGTGCGTGTCACTATGCGCGCCGCGGCGAATTGAATGAATGCTTCCCACGTGCAGTGACCTTAACAATTGATCTCTTCGTTCCTCGAAACTCCTGCGCGCTACTCTTTCGATCCCAATTCGCGCATGTGCCCTCTCGTCGTCGACGATTTAAATTCGTGCATTTCGACGGTGGCTTAAGGTTCATTGAATTCGCCGATGGGCTTTAGTTTAAGTTCGTAGACTTCGCCGGCGACTGAAGTTCATGGGCTGCGTCAGTGGTCTGAATTTATCGGTCTCCGCGGTAGATTCAGTGGACGGATCTTGCAATTAGCTTGTATGCAATGTATGAGTGGATTGAGATAATCGATTTTCTTTATTTATTTATTTACGAGTGGAAACTCATTAGTATACAGTAAGTAAGGAATAATTCGTGAAGGGGGCCGCAAAAAAAAACAATAGCATAAAACATGAAATACAAATTTTTTTTTTAAAGTGAGGAACAAAAAAAATATAAATTATTAATCCTCATATACGTAATCCAAACCTACACTAAACTATGAAAACCTAATTACGCCATTTTACAACTAACATACGTTCATCCATTTTTATGTCACGTCAGACGATGAAATTTTGATACACGTTTAATTACGTAATTTGTTTTAGTTGCTCCAAAATATTCCGAATTAAAATCCGAAGGAACCAGACAGAAAAATCCTGCCCCACTGACGATTCGTCCCAGTTCCAGCGGTCTGACGACACGATTGTTTCCAGCAGTCAAAGTTCATATCAATGAATCAGTAATTTCAAAGCGTGGCCGTCATATTTTCCGTACGTTAATTAGATTCCGCGCAACAATACGAGCATATCGCCGACCAGTCGGCACAAAAGACGAACTCGAGACCTGACTCGGGACCGGGTTCCCGTCGCCGTTTTCACGCCGTTCGCAGTTTCCGCGCATTCTGTCACGGTTGGGGAAGGATGTAATTCAAGAACGCGGAACACGCCAGGGTTCCATCGCTCCTGGCTCCGCGCGACGCTCTTTATTCACCGACGTCGGGCCTTTACGATTCGGAAAAGGTCGCCAGGCGGACGGGACACGAATTTTCTTCCAGGGAATTTTCGCCAAAAAATACGAAGTTCCAGTATCACAGCACCGAATATTAAGAAGTGACTGTGACAGAGGTGGTAAGAGGTCCACGAGACTGATTTGGGCTGGTGGAAAATGAGAAACTCTGAACGAGATATGGTCGCAAAATAGTGAAAAAGTTAAAACAATTTTTGTTGCCCCGTATGTCCAGATGCACACCATTCGTTAAAATAGAGGGTGAATTAGAGATTTTTATAAAAATATTTCCGAGGTGGGGCGAGCCACACGATTCAAATTCGCGGCGTCTAATATTGTAAAATATAATAAGCCGCAGTCCGACAGAAAGAAAGAAAGAGAAGTTGTCGAGGCAGACGAGAATCGCGACGACGGCAAACACACTCGACCATGCTCGGGCAATATAGATATACGCGTAGATACGCGTGTACACGTACAGGCGGAACTCGAGTGTGCACAGATGGACACGGAAACGTAGGCGCCGATCGATCGTTCGCCAGCTCGTAATAAGACGATAATCAAGCGAAAGGCAATTTCATTCAGCTTCACGACGACCAGCGCGGCCACTTTTCTCGCAGCTCTAGAAATAGGAACTATATTCGTAACTTTACGAAGACGCGAAATTGGCCACTTGGACGGAGGACGTAAGAACGGCGGATGGTCTTTCGTTCGTCGGTAACGAACAAGTTTATTTTATGTCGCCACTCGACACGAAACGGTTGAACTGAATCATCTTGCAATGAGGGTATATTTGATTAGTCTATTATAATTCATTCATTCATTCAGAACAAATCATAGTCATTCCTGCTACTGTGGAACGTCTACACATGGACGCTGTCCAGATAATTTTGTTTTATTTTAATCTCAACATAACAGATCCTAGTATGGATATTCCCACTCTAACTCCATTTTAATTTAACCCATTAGTCGCGAAGAAATGCGGAAAAATACAGTAGGCAGTTGTGATTGCGTGACGCACATAAATCGTGTACATAATTTCAGCCTCTATTTTACTGCAACACCGCCACGGAACCGCATACTGCAGTGGTACCATGAAATATGGAATATTCTGCGTGGCCAAGTTTGCCCACCCTTATACATATATGTATAAATGAACAGATCTTACCGTCGTCTCGTCCTCGTGCAGGACTTGATCGTATTCAGACATCGCGACGCAAAAAATGATCGCTGTCACATCCTCGAAGCAGTGTATCCACTTCTTACGTTCGCTCCTCTGGCCGCCCACGTCGAACAATCTGGAAGAAACAGCCACGATTCCGTGATATCGTACCATCGAAGCTTTGCGCATCTTCGAGCACCGAATTCAAACTGAACGCTCGAATTATCGCGACAATAAGATTCATACAGTGGCCGTTCATAAAAACGCGAACTCGTGTTGGCGAGGTTACGGCAACGAGCGCGAGCGTGCTGTAATAAAGGGAGTGATTAATTTCATTTTTTATCCAACCCTTCTGGCGCCTCGAGCCACTTTTAAGGCTAGAAAGTGTTCCTCGACGCGAATGATGTCGTTACGGCGAGACGAACCGAGACTAAATGGCGTTCACCGTCCAATTCCTCACTTTTTGCGTCTGATTTTCATTACGAAATATGTACCGCCGCGTTGGTTCGAAGCAGTGCTCGTCGCGATCCTCATGAACATTTCCAACGCTCACTTTTCAGCGACTAATTACACGGACGTGACGCTAATTGGACTCACTTGAAGTTAAGATTCTTGAACGAGAAGTGAACCTCGACGATGCCGGTTGTTTTCACTCGGGTCCTGAGGATGTCCTGCTCCGTCGGCTGGTACTCCCTTGCCCCTAGTCGATCCAAGTCGTCGAGGAAGCTGTAAAACGGAAAGGACAGGCTCGATAAAGATAAAGTTACGGGAACCTTTGCTTTGAAGGGTGGACATGGGACGCGTATTGATTACTGTTTATTGATAACACAATGCTGCTGACGGTCGGGAGATCAAAGCGAGCCGGGCAGACGGAGTTTGTTGCGAGAAATTAACTTTGTGGAAAGACGTTCAATTAGAGGGAGGAGGGGCGAGAAGACTTCAAAGGCTCGTTGCGACGCAACGAAATTTTGATTGTCTCACGGCGAGACTCTTATGACGCAAAAAGAAGAGAGGCTACTTCGTGTGCCTGTACGTCGAAAACGTATTTCAACATTCATTTTATTCTTTCATTCAGTTGCCGCACGTTGCAGAATCGTATCATCGGCGCGTCGCTTGATTAAATCGAACGCGCGTATTTGTATACGTACGAATTCGTATATCGACACATTTCTATCCCATCAGCCCCGCCACGTTTATGCATCCGCGTCGCACGATGGAAATCTGCAGCGGGCAAACGCGGAAATCATGCCATACTCACTACACACTTCATTCACTTCTATTTATTTTCCACCCACTACAAAACCATCGCCGTATCACCGTTTTGACCTCTCAATCCGCTGGAGAGCGAAAATCGTACAATTCTCATTACGTCCTTCATGCGCTGCCCATCATTTTCCACTCGCCGCGAAATAATATCGATACCGATATACTTCGGCAAATCGCGAGTGCTTACTCGAACGTCTATTAATCCGCACATTGACCCGCTGCCTCGCGAATCGATACAATTTTCCCCATTCATCTCCGTACGTCGACGCAAAATCCATTCACTCGTCGCGAGATGACATCGACGCCTCCGTAAACCGGCCCCGCCTCCATGCACATCTATAAATCGGACGCTCTTATTCCCACAATCCATAAATCTCGACGCCGACAACGTCTCACACCCAGGGCCGGCCTTCTCAATGAAGAGGCCCTGGTGCAAATAATTTTGTTGGCTGCCAAAAATCTCAATGATAAAAAAATTGTTTTACAAAGAAACGAACAATAACAAGCAACATAACTAAAATAGTTCGTTGGAAACTATCAAGAAAAATTCGTCTGTTTATGGCTGCTATTTGTACAATTTTTATCTGAATTCCTTTGTTTTTAGATTCAGTTCAGAATCGTATTAATTCTAAAGATATACTTACAACGTGGTCACCGTACCTCTTTAATTGTACTCAAAACTACCGCAAAATGAAGAAGAATTGCTTTAAAATTCGCTTCAATCAACTATGAACAACGTTTCGATCATTCCGTATTTTTAACTGCAAATTTTTCTTTCGTGCAGCTGACCTTAGTAAACATGATCCTGAACCCTAAAGGAAACATTTCAATTCCCATTCATTCGTTTCTAATAAATTCCCGAGTAAAGCCTTCGTGTTCGACAAACCTGACTTCTTCTACGTCCCCTTAAAATTTAGGGTCCCCATTGCACGCTCCTTTTGGCCGGCCCTGCTCGCAACCCTCAAGCCGCCACGCTCTCGTGCAACGGAGGCAGCCGGAGGAAAGAAAAATCTGGCGCGGCTAAAGGGCCGAAGTCGTAAAATTCGCCGACTGACACGGAGAGGGCTCGTTGCGCGAAATATTTCACCGGCTAACCCGTTGTCGAGAGTTCGGGCTTGATATAGTGAGGGGGGGTTGCTCGGGAGGCCCCGATACTCATCTATAGATGCAGTCGCGTGCTAGGGCGCGGCTCGCAACAAGTAGCCGAGGATCGAGCCGACTACGTTCCCGCCCAGACATCCTGCGGCGTGCAAACAGACGCGGCCGACGACGGAGGACACAAAATAGGATTGCAAATTTTATCGACGTCCCGGACGCTCGTCTGGCCGCAATTGAACACGCGCGAGACGGCCCGACGACGTTTGCAAGCTGTACTTACGAAATCGGCGACTCCGTTCGAATACGCGTCCCGTCAGATTTTATCGGGAAAATTATACGCGGAGAATTTAATGTCGATGTTTTTAATAAATAAAAAACGTGTCAGTGAAGAGACGTTAATGAAGCAATAAGAAGGCACATTGTTGTAGCATTACGTTAACCGAGGTTGAATGTTACATGCAATTCTTTTTAATGATTCGAACTGTAATGTTCGGAGGAACTAAAAGGCGAGTAATGTAATATTGAATTCCACGGAATTCCATGGAATAATTTGGCTAACTAAGGCGATCGGATCGATCCGACGCATTAGCGGCCACCGAGCAGGGGTCAATGGGGCGTCGAATTTCGAACCGTCCCAATAATTATCGCCCACAACCGTGGCCGACCCTTCACGGGGCTACAAGGTTAGGAAGCACCAGGTAGCGCCATCTTTCCAGGTCGCTTCACTAGGTTCGCGGGGGGTGGTTCGCGGAGACGCAGCGGTTAAAGCGAACGTTTCGTGAACTGCGGACATTGTGTGCCAATTGTCAGAAGTAGTAAAACTCAGTATACGTAAGGCCAAGCACAATCTAACGTCCGTTCGTTAAGTTTTTATTTTCCAGCTGATTTTTCACTCGCTGAGTTAAGGCTGCAGTGATAGATGATGCTATTTTAGGATTCTTTGACGAGTGCAGGAACAATGTATTCGAAGACACACTACTATAAGTTGACAAAGTAAGACAACTATAAGTCGACAAAGAAGTTCTAGCCTTTCTATGAAACGTCTTTGGAAAGCTCTGTTCTTTAATCTTAAGAGCACTTAGATCGTCAGGTGGAATTAATATTATGTGGAAATGGGCACCAGTAGTACAACCCCGTATATAGTCAGCCGGACAGACTCGGAAACAAGATGATTTAAAAATAATCCGTCATTATTATATCAAACGAGTTCGGAAAATCCTCGCTCTTAAGCGTACGCATAGGGAGCTCAGCAAAACATGACCCAACGTACAACGATAACGCATGTGCATACGCAGGACTCACGCGACACGTCAGACTTCGTCATAACAGCAGCTCAGCCTTCCTCAAACAGCCGCCCACGAGTTTCACGTCCCATATAAATATTATGCAATACAATAATGTACCGGTGCAGTCGCATATTTTCATATCACATTTTTTCAACTACGTCCCCTCTGATCGCTACTTCGACGAGCCAATTCCCGAGTGCATAAAGCGTAGCAAGAAAAAAAAAAAAGGTAACATTATTCCGACGATCGCATTGCCCTAGACTCCAACACCCTACAGTCCCTACACAGTTCATACTTTCCTACGTCCGAATAATAACGCCGCCGTCCAACAGCCGTGCCGTGGCGTGACAATGCGATCGTTTAACAGTCCGCAATGCCGTCCAATGGGAAATGTTCCGGCCCTCGCATACAAACGCCAGCCGACCGATGCTCATCTCGTTATCAGTCGTCCGGCAACGTACGCGGCCGTACACCATAATTAACCCGTTCCGCCGAAAGCTCAACTTGGGAAATGTTCTACATCCGATTCCGTCCGCGCGGCCGTCGTGGGTCATCACGACTCGTCCAGCCGACGCGAGCGTCAGAGACAAACGACGCCGACGTCCGCCGTTCCGACTGTTTCCGACTGGCGAGAGAAGCTTCGTGCCAAACGGGCCCGGCGCCACGCTCTCGACTCATTCCTTTCGAGCACCGCGAGTGCCATTATCAGCCGCGACAGAACTCTCGCCGCGTCGTACGTCGATTTGTCGTTCGCACGCCGCGGAATGTTCCTTTTGCTCTGCGGCCTTCCGCGGCGGGCAGGAATCGTGGGAACGGGGGGAGAGGTTGAGAGAGTGGGTGGGGAACGGGATAAAGTGCGGCGAAAGAGAGAGGAGAGTGAGAAGGCGGCGATGAAAGGAAGGGCGGAAAATGAGAGAGCCGAATGGGGAAGGGTGCGGGGCGGGTTGCGGAGTGCTGTGGAGGATGGAAGCGGGGGAGGGAGTGCGGAACGCGAAGGACAGAGAGAGAGAGAGAGGAGGAAAGAAGCTGAAGCAGGGTGTCGCCGGTATCTTGGATCTAGATGATACACTGTAGCTGAGTCGAGCAATCCCTGCCTGGCCTTCCTTCCTGAAGGGTAAGGCTAGATTTTCTCAACCCTCTGCAGAAGACAAAAAGAGAGAGAGAGAATCCGAATGTAGGAACGACACAGGGATAGATAGAGTGACTGAGAAAGAAAAAGATAGAGTGAGAGAGACGACAATAGAGAAACGAGGGGGTGCACAGTGAAACGGTCGGCCATCTTCCCTGCCACGTGACACGGGCGTGGCGTGACGTCATCGCCGATCAATAACGACAGAGAGCGAGGGAGAGAGATAAAGAAAGGGGAGGGCGAGAAAGAGGGAGACTTCGCCTCGACGTTCTATATGTTCCCAGCGCCCTCTCCCCTCCCTCCTCAGAATTATTCTCCCTCCCTGCCGCGCCGGTTTTCCTCGGCCCGCTGTCGCTCGGGCTCCTTCAGGAAATTCGCTTTATAACGGGGCATTTTCTGGCCTACTCCAATGCCCAAGCTTCGACGTGCCGGGAAGGTGTGTGCCGGGCGACACTCTCGTCGGATGCGACGACAGGTGGACTCTGAGCATGGTATGTGTGACGTTCCTGCTCTTGGCGAATGTGTTTTTGGACGCTCGGCTCGGCGGAAAGGACGTGGATGTGGAGATGGATGGGCAGCTGGTGTGCTTGAGAAGGGGTGAACGCGGTCAGTTTGGAGGGGAAATTTGGATGAATGCTGAGTAGGGAGAACACGGGCAATGGGTGTTGTTTAGATAGTAATACGTTTGGGACTCGATTTTCTGGAAGTATGTTTTTGATCGTTATAAGTTGCGCGAATTGAAAATTGTAATAGTAGTACGTTTAGAGGTTAATGTGAGTCAAACAGATGTTATTTCATTGTAATGGGTGTAGAATGTCAATTTTGTGTTGGTATGAGTCACTGCAAAATGCGATGAATGAACACGCTATAATTTGTAGTTTAGATATATAATAGGTTTCGTCTAGATTGTAATGCGTTCATGACAAATTGTAAGTGTTGCATTGGTACGCGACGCTCATAGCGGAGTATGTAAATGGCGCATCAATGAAGAACTACCCTATGAGAATGAATTTCCGTTTGCCCGGCACTATCTTGCATTATCGTTCTCGCAGATCACGTACACACGGAAACCGATACGCGTAATAAAGATCGAGTAGCGCGTTTATCTGATAGGAAAGTGATTGAGAGAGCTAAATAATCGGCGAATGAATATCTAAATTACTTCCACCAGGCAGAAGATAGTGCTTCCTGTCCCAATTTCCAGCGCAAATTGAAAATACTCGTCAGTCATACCTTAACATCTAGAACTGCAAGCCTCAACAGGTGCAACACGTCAAAACCGGAGATTTCGCATGAAAGAACGGAAAAATCGAGGACGATAATAAAAGTAGTGTCGCGGCATGTGAATGAACTATGATGTAATATGTGCATAGTCGCTAGATTTAGTACGATGCATAGCCTATAATTTCAACCTATGTATTCCAAGGTCCCCGCTCATCTATTTGTCTATTGACGATTTACAAGGCATCAGACCCCAATTATGCTAATTTTATCTATGTCATACATAGCAATATCTAGTAACACTACAAACGTAACGTATTCAAAGTGAAGGCTAAAAAGAATTCTGCTCCTCAGAGTTTCTAAATACATAATACATTTTCGACGTTTCTAAGTGTTTATTTCATGGCGTATTATACCGGTCAAAGAAAAGATAAAAGAATGTAATGCCAACGTTGCGACACCTGTGCGTATACTCTTCAAGACCCAATATTTGAGTAAAAGTGCAGCCTGCATAAAAATTACATTCTTTTATTTTTTCTTCGACCATTATAATACGTCCCTAAATAACCACTTACATGCTGCTGACGATCACTCGAAAATATATATACTTTTGACGTATCCACGGATTTCGCAAAACGACGCGTTTAAGGTTCTACCTTTAACAAAGACGCCCTTTGCAAAACACTCGTACGATCATCCGGCAAAATATTCGTGCTAAATAATCCCGAGACTGACCATCGCAAATAATCGTTTCGAACTGTTCGACCCACTGTGCACCGATCCAGTGGAGCACGCCTCAAGGTTCCAGTTAACGTCTCCGTCCATTCGATATCTCGGATCATTGTCCACCAGCGAGCACAGAACTGGGCCTGCGGAACTGGTGAGCAAGGGTTGAGGGTGGAGTTACGGTCTCTACGTGTCGCGTCTATATCGAGCGTCGCGGTAGTTTGCCACCGATCCATAGCCCACGACAGAGAGTCACGGATCCCGGCAGAATGGATTTACATTAGAATCGGAAGCGTTCGCGCGCGTTCGACTTCCATCAATGGAACTCGCTCTCGCGGCATTGTCGGACCCGATAAAAGTGTGCGCGGCTAAAAAGACGATTGCGTCTCTTTGCCTCGCGTCGTCGTAGGAGCCTTCGCTCTATTTCGATACCTAGGAAATGGGAGCTGGTGTGAGAAAGAGACTCAACTCTTTGGGCTGAAAACTGTCCCACCCTTTGCTTAGCTTTCTATGCAGGGCGGGATTATTTACGTCCCACTGTGTAATGAAGGATTTATCGAAATGTCATTATTGTTTTTTCCACCTTTTTATATTCAAAAAAATTCTGTGCATCTTGAGGTTTTTTTTTTTTCTTCAAAATTGTGTCTCTGGGAGTTAAAGGAGACCGGACGAACAGTGTGAGGCGTGGGCCGCAGTGATGTTTTCAAATTTAAGTACTCTTAGTATTTGAAGGTGTAACAGCGTAATGACAGTGCTATTTGACAATATTTATATACTGTCAAAATTGCACAATAATGGCAAAGAATTGTGTGGGTTGTGAGAAAATAAGGTTGTATTCTGGATTATAAACCATTATATCGTCTTTGTCAGAACATTTTGATGTCCTCCTTGAACTTTTACACCTTCTGGCATTAACAGAGACGGAAAAATTCTTTCTAAAATCCAATTCCTCCGTTTCCCGCTAATAGTACGGAGTTGATTAAAAACGCTTCAAGATTAACGCTCCACGAATGGCACTGTCGCCAGATGCCAAGGTCCCAGTCCTTTCCATCGAAACGGCAAATTCTTACCCAACGGTTGGTTACTTCACGAACGAAGTTCCGAATGGGTCGTAGAGTAGAATCGATCGAACAAGGCGCTTCATTTACGAGCCTCACGAATTAGAGATGGGTGGTTAAATGGTCAGGTCAGTGTCTTTCCGACTCACCCTACATCTAACTTTCGAACACCGACACCCCCACGAGTCTCGATTCCACGAAATCGTAATCCATAATATGGATAAATTATGTCGCTGTTCATTTTCATTCTCTTTCTCTACCCCCTCGAACTATTATCTATAGTATCGATACTATCATTATGTTTTTTTATTTTCTGTTCGTTTATTAGTATCTATAACTCTTTATAACTATTATTATGATATTCTTTATGTTACATTTTGCCTACGTCATTGTAAAAAATGGGTCTGACTCGTATAACTAGATTAAATAAAAAATAAAAAATATCGAGCCGAATTTCACCACTTAAAATCACAGTTCCGTCACTATTTGCGGCCGAATTTTTCGATACCGACGACCGTCGAACGTAATTCCATTCACAATTATCCGCACTTTCGGATATCGATAGAGGTACAAGAAAGCGTCGAATAGAAGTGCCCGTACGAGGAAACCTCAAAGGCGGCTAATACTCAGAATTCCTACCGAGCATCGATCGGCCAGAAAAAGAACCGCTCCTTCTTCTTCTACCCCCCGCGCGACTCGAATAAAGGAAACGCGAGACGGCGAGCGTGAGTCGAATGACAAGAGAAATCTTGACGTCGTTGGATAGGAGTATTTGTGCGAGAAACCCGGTCAAAATTATTACACGGATTTTATTGAAATGTGATATAGTAGAAAACCATATTTTACGATAGTTGGCAGTATATTAAGAAAATTATGCCACTAGTGCAAAAATCGGCTGACAAAGAATCGATTGAGAAGAATCGATCTTTTGACCACAAGAATCGATTTTTTTAACCATATTGAAAAAGGAGAAGGCTCTCTATTCGACATGTATTTTTTTCTTTTATTTATTTTTTTTTAGAATCGAATCCCTATTGCCAAGGTTTTGAGTGACTCTACGGGAAGAAATAGAAACGCGGATCAATTTTCAACCCTGGCGTTTCGCGAATCGGTCATTAAACACGGAGAACAATTTTTTGTTATCTAAAGTTTTTACTATCTTCGTCATTTCAACTTATGACCGATTTTTCCCTACAAATATTTTTACGTGCGCGTCGGCACGACTAGCAAAAGGCGGATTGTCGTGTCTAGCTGTCGCGTGCCGAACTCGCGTCCGATCGCAATCTGCTGGCAGTCGGACCTGTACTTTTATATTAATTCGCGACAAAAAAAAAAAGAAAAAGAGGCCAGCGACGCGTCTGCTGGGAGCATCAAACGGGCGCATCGCGTGTCGGAATTCGTCGTCGCGATTTTGTCGGGCCGACTCCTTTTCGCACGTGACCGCCGACATGTAAACTGCGCCAGCCGATGACTCGGGAGAGTAGGATTTACGATCGGTTGCATGCTTCGTCCGATATTTGACGAGTGATAACGGTGGACCTAGGTTGCCGGTTGTCAAGTCAGAGATAGCAGTCGGCCGGGGTTGATATTTGACGATCTGTTTACGCGACGTCTCGTGATTACAGTTCGAAATTATACATGTTACGGCGTTGATATTGACGCATCTATAGTAGGTATCGTAATGAGGTTCGTGTGCATAACTGACGATGATACATACATAGGTGCTGGTCAAATGTTTCATGGCACGCTTGTTGGACACGTCATTTGCATATTTATTTTATTAGTTTTTTCTTTTTCTCTCTCTCTCTCTCTTTCTCTCTTGCGTTTTCATCTTCCTCGTTTATTCTTGTAACACTACCGTAACCGGATTTAATTTGGAGTTGTATATTGATTATTTTACGACAATTTAAACGTTATGTTGTGCATCATGTCCTACTATAAATTGACAATTTCTTTTGAAAGAACAACGTCTACTTCGTGACCAGTGAAACTTCTACATTGTAACAAAATAAATAAAATGTACACCTCCGGGTTAAATACTGTCATTTGACCGGGCCTGGTATCCTGAGCCTCTCTATAATGTAACCTCATCCTACAATGGGTCCCCCTGTACAATAACAAACAATAACAATAACTCGTATAAACGTTACGACATTCAAATCAACACACTCGTAACCTTCCACTCCTCCACACCCTCTCTCCCTTTCACTAAAAACGTCCCAATTCCAGGCCGAAATGAGACCGTGACCTTTGCTCCGTTCGCCTCCCGTCGCATCGAAAAATCCTTCGAACTGCAGCGAGCGTTTAGCGTCGCTCCAACTGAAGGCCGCGCCAAATGTCTGCGAACGAGCAGGTATCGGAGACTCGGGTAGAGAGGTGCGTGTGCAGGCCGGGGTTATTATAAAACTCCGCCCTAAAATCAATACGCAGGAAGCTGTGTGGCGTGCTACAAAAATATCCCCGCGGAACGCAGGCCAGTGACGTACTCGGTGTCCGAGCTTAGGGGATGAGAATCTCCATGGGTCTCTTCCGATCCCTCGGATCAGCGCGGAGAGCAGAGAGAAAGAGAGAGAGACTCTCACTAGCGCCTACGCCTTTGTCGGCGAATGTGAACGAACCTTGCGCGCCCGCTAATGGCGGAACAGTAAACAAAAGCGATATATTTTTAACCCATTCGCCGGTCGCGGGCAACACTTTATCGACGGTCCCGACGACACGAGATGTCTCTGCGCGAATTTGAATTTGAATAAGGTGACGGGATGCCTGTTGGGTCGATTTGGATTTCACGCTTTGCGCGATACTTTATTATCATTATTATTTCTTTGTTAAGGAGCATGGTAGAACACCCGCTGATTACTAATTGGTCTGTAATTTTCAATATTTGCTGCATCACCGCTCTTATGGCTGGGACAGACAATGCATGCCTTCCATTAAATCGCAGTGTTCCGCCGTGATTGTTGTGTCGTGGTCTCTTTCGTAATGCGATACTTTGCCGACGAGAAATGTCACGCTTAGGATTTCAGATATTGTCCGTCTACACATAATAGCGTCGGATTTGACACAGGAGACCGAAAATGTAGTATCAGGGAATAATGTTAGTAGACGTTGGGAAAGATTTCGTTTGCGATGCGGCATAATGCTTCGCAGAACAGCACGTTTTTCAGTTTTTTCCTAGCCGAGAATATATATTACGTACACGGTTTTACCCCACTTTCGAACGAGCGTGGAACATATCCAATCATCGTCGTACGGTATGTACATGACTCGACCCTGCTGCGAAATACTCTAACGCTCGCGATGTCCTCGAGCGAGAGGAGAGTAATGATAAAGAACCCGCAGCAATGTCAACAGATTCGCGCTCTTCACTTGTCAACGGTACAACAAAAGAAGAGCCCTCCTAACCCGGCTGATGATCCTTGAGCCGCAACGACCTCAAAAAATTTCATCGCCGTCTGCCGACTTCCTTCCCTCCCCCCTCCCTTCCGTCGATTGATCGTGAGTGATGATGCAGCGAGAGCAAACTTGACGCGTCCGTTTTGCGGTTCTTTTTCTATTCGAGTCGGAAAGTGATGATCGAAATGGGACGTGCGATTTGTGTTACAACAATGCATTTTTCTGTCAATGTACTGTATTCGGGTGGTGAATGGGATTTTGGGCAATTTTTTTTATTGTCAGCAGAGAAAATTATTTGAGCAAGATTTTCATTTCGGGTTCTACCTTTTGCGGCAACTCTTCTAACAATAAATCTGGACTCTTATTGGCAGTCAATTGTTCTCCATTTTCATCGTCCTCGAACTTCAATAATCACGACTATGACTCATAAACCCTTTTCTTTTTCATTTTCGTTTATTTTACGAGCATTTCATTCAGTCTTAATTTCGTAATTTTTCTACTCGGCTAATGTTTCTTTTCGATTGCTCTTCAGTTTATAATGGGTTGTCCCTTAAATAAATAAAGAAATCATAATCGCTGATGAATGCTCATCGTTAGAAAATTTTAGAAATTTTGTCATCCGTCGCTGACATGTTGTCAATAATATTTCGAGATTCTCAGCTAAAATTACTCTGCTTCGGTTTCGGGCAGCGCGACTTTTCTGGCCGACTCTGCAAAAGCAGTCGGACACACGTTTGACCGAGATGAGCGGCGCGGCGGCAGGCAAAAGATGACAGATCGATTTCGTTGCAAGTTTAACGAGGCAGTTGCCACGGCGCCATTTGGTCTACATTCAGCCGCGCGACTCCTCCTCACTATGTATATTGACGGGCGCATGCGAGGTTTTGCATATCTAATTTTCCAATTTGCATAATGAAATCGTCCCCCATTCGAGGTGTCGACAGTAACGCCGTCGTTTTGCCATCGACTTTTTCCGATTCCCTGATCGAGCATCGTCGCACTCGCTTGAACTGACGAAAATGTTTCGACAGGCACCTGCAGCGCTGGCCGATAATTTTGCTCGAACCAGAGACGCTTTCTAGAGCGAAAAGTAAGAGTTTTTCTCGGGTTTTTGTTTGACGAAGAATGCAAATTTCGAATATTCAATATAATATTTGATATAAATCAAAGTTCATATAAACTTTCTTAAAAAATGAAGATCTGTTTTGCTGTAGAAATGCTTCTCGAAATTCTTAACGAAATCCGTGCATTCTCTACAGTGGTTTTCTGAGATTTATCGTCATGACTGGTGTCGATTTTGATAATTGCAATTATAACTTCATTGTAAATTATAATTCACAGTAATTGCAAATGTTCCCTGGTCTCGCATACTTTGAACGTCTTTCTGGCGAGAAAAAAAAAACGACGATACTGAGGTAACAGGTTTCGTTGTACTTACTATTTCGCCGAGTCGTTGAGTTGGTACTCGTTGCTCCTACCGAAACACTTCTGGACCCCGTTGTCGGCCCACAGCCTCTTCATCGCCGCCAGAAGTTCTTCGCTAAATGGCTCCGTGTCCTCCATTCTTTGGATCACGTCAAACACCATTTTTGCGTCCGTCTGTAACCCGAAAAAAATGCATCGTCCATTACGAAACACATTCCACCACTCCCACATGAAACGTCATCGTTCGCATAATCATTTAGACAACAAAAATTAGAAATTAAAAATGCATTAAATAATGATATATATTATATATAGTTAGGTACATAAATATAATACAGTAAATCGTGTAAGATTTAGTTATTATCCTCCGTTACATTACGATCGCCAATGGATTTCATACAAACGGGATTCGTCCAGCGCGTTCTATCCATTTCTTCGCGTAGCTTGCCCTAATCCAGATTCCTGACAAACGAACAGGCGCAATCTCGCGAGTCGCGAGTCCCCGGAGAAGCCAGCGCAGCAGACAGTGTTTAACTTTTATTCCGTCCGACTCCCAAGCGAAATACTTGAGCCGGCCGGCGTGGATCGCGTAATTTGAGGTAACTAGTTTCAAAGTTTCACAACGGCTAACGTTGCAAGATAATGGATGAAGGAAGCGTCTCCTTCGACGCCGGCCGATTCTACGCCAGGCATTTGATGAATTTTAAGCAGACACAGTCGCGTCGATGATCGAGACGACACAGGTGGAAATTAATTCCTCGTATCGTCCTGCCAGGCCGACTTCTCAGAATCGCTCTCAATCCCATTTGCCGGAGTGCGCGCCTTGGGAAATGTCGCAGTATGTTAATTAGCATTAAAAGTAAAAAAAAAAAAAAATAGCTGCAGACGGTCAATAAACGATGCGCTTCGTTAGAAGGAAAATGTCATTCCGAGAATATTGGCCGGGTGTGATGTTTATGCACGCACGTCTACAATTCGAAGTTTAGCGAAGCTTGCTCAGTTTATGCTGACTCAACGTTTATGTGTCTGTGTGTGCAATCGTCCTGCTGCAAAAGCTGCATTTGGGTGCCACGAATACAGTGCTCATGTAAAAATTCTTCTTCAATGTCATTACGGTCGTTAAATACTCTTTTCTTTGTTACATACAATATGCAATAAAAATATCAATCGCGACGTAAAGATTTTAGCAAATTTTATGCAAGAATTGTTAGACGCTCCAATTTGAATACCAACTTACCGAACTACCACCTTCGACATTATCTAAATTCTAGAAGCATGTTCTGCGTCCGAGAGCCAATGAAAGCAGAGTCATCGTTCGCGACATATTATCAGACGCGTTCACGCGACAGATGTCTTCGATAAAGTTAATTCCCAGTTACATAACCGACATACCAGACAAAGTGCATCGAGCGTCATCTCTCGCGCGATTCCTCCCCCCACCCCACCCTTTCTTTCATTCTTTCGATTCCTTCATTCCATTCGTTCTCCAACGTTCACGATAGAGAACTCCAATTCGCTGCTCTATCAATGCTTCATTCATGAGATAATCGCTGAACCGTGGCAAACCGCGCGTCTGCAGCACGACTCACGCACGCACAATGTGTCTTGCCCTCCTCTAAAGTGGCTAATCTTCGATTCAGGACGACGTTCCGACGTTTCGCTTTCCGTCACCAACGAGAGCGACGGAATCAAAGGTAATCGAATATTCATAATATTCAATCAATACTTCGACTAACTCGAAGATTAAAAATAAAGTAGTCGAATTTCGAAATTCGTGTATTCAGCACAAAATCTTCAAGTAAATTACAATACTCGAGCTCGAGTTTAGCTTGGTGCGTTTCCCCCGAGTGCTCGAAACTCGAACGGCTGTAGACTGAATTCTGCGGAAAGCGAACGTCAAGGAACGGAATCGATGGACGGGAGACGAGAGATAGCGACGCCTTCTGCCGAACGGGAACGCGTTTTATCGCGGTGAAATTTTCGACGCTGGAACGTCGGCCTGATAAACTCCGCGCTGCGACGACGTGACTTCCTTCAACCGCCTGGGTAAGGTGGGCAAGCCTTTCAGGGCGCGGGAGATAAATGCTGCCGGCCCCGCGTTACCTGTCGCCTGATAGAACCGGTATATCGCGTAATTCGAAAACGTCGTCTCGATCGGAATAGGGTGCGCTCGCGCGAAGATTGAATTACGAGACGAATCTCACGTCGAACGGATGCGACGGTGGACTTGCTGGAAATGTCACGTTTTTTGTCTCGAAGATTTTCGCGAGATATTTTTGTAGATGTCCCGTTGTACTTTGCTGACTATATTCTCCGGCATTATTGGAGATACCAAGTGACTTATTAATCGTTTCCAAATGATCTGAATTCAGATATTGAAATATTCGAAAAGTGCTTACTACATCGAATGAAAGAAAGCAAATATTCAAATTTCTACCCCTAACGATGATGAAAAAGCCTATTCAATTTCAGCTTCACTTATACCTGCCTACTGACGCCGTCATACCTGCCCAATTCATTTCAGCACATCACAATATTAACAACTGACCCTATACTCTCGCTTCGACAACGATCTAAAGTTACCCACATACACTGACTTTCCTGGAAACGAAAATTCCCCCCTCCTCCGAGCGCGTTGTACCATGAAAGATTAAGCAGTCGCCGCATAAAAATTCGCGGAAGCGATATCGCGCGAGGTTCCAGGGCCGTGTAAAGAGAGTCCGTGTTACCGAGAATCCGTTCGTTCGAGCGGCATCCGCGATCGCATCATCGATCGCCCCCCTCCCCTTCATCCTCCCTCCTTCCCCCCCTCATTCGCCCGATGCCCGAGATGAGACTCAATAATTCAATCACGCCGACCGCGGTTGGCAACCACTGGCCTCGACAAGACGGATCAATCAACCGACACTCGAACGAGGGGTCCCGCCCGCTCTTGTTTTCAGGGTACACATCGTTATATTGGTTATAACATAAATTACACGGGCGCACGGTCGTGCTATTATGCGCAAAAACGTCGGTTCGGCCGGCTGCCGATCGATGCCCGTGGCTGCCCGGCAGAGGACGGCCCGAAAAGCGATCCAGGAATCGGGGCTGTCGTTGACAGCGAGTCGCGAGACCCACGCCCACCCCCGGACAGAAGTTAATTATTTCCTCACCTGTTGCCGACCCTCGCCCGACGCTCGACAGCCCGTTATCGACTCATCGAGCGAGTCGATGGGGGCCGGTGGGTTTTCGGGTTCTTTTTTTTTTTTGTTTTTGGTACGCGAGATTTTTCGGTGCACGACGTGCTCGGTTTGGAATTGGACGCACATAGGAAGATCGAGGATATTCTTAAAATTTGGAGTTAGCACTTCCTTTCCCCACTCACTACAGCCGCGCGCACCTGCTTCAGTCCGGCTTCAATCTGCCACTCCAATTTTCCCGGCTCGCCGATCGGAATTGCAAATTGACTCCTCGCGATCCCTGAATCCCCCGAAAATGTCGCGTTGCAACGCAATCAACGCGTCACGCCCACTAATTCTTTGCTTGCGCGCGCGCGCGCGCGCTTTCGCAATTAGGTACAAACTGCGGTCATCAGCGCTGCGCAGAAAGTTCGTTTACGGCCGTTGTCGCATTAGTCAGCGTAATGCGATATCAAAGTTCGCGCTCGGGCTGATTAGGTCGAGCGTGCGAAAGTTATGCATTATAAGGTGGACTTCCATGTGACGGGGGCAGAAAAAGAAGTCGGCGAGGATGGGCTGGGTTGGGGAATTGGGAGGCGAGAGCGTGGAAAAGTTCTCCTACTTTCTCGGTCGCTTATCGATTTCAGTTCATTGAACGTGTACTTTTTTCGAACCGCCGGCCGAGTGGGCCGTGGGTGGACGGATGACGTGTACGGCGCGGACTAGTATGTAAGGCACATTACTCACCTCTCTCTCATTGGTCGAAAAACTAATGCTTAGATTGGGCATCGCTCTCAGAATGGCGACTAGAGATTGTATCGTGTTGCTGTAGACGACGGGTCTGTACTGCTTGAAGTCCTCCGGCGTGAAGCCGCTCTCGTGAATAATTCTGGAAGAGACAAATTCGAGCGTTGAGTATGAGCGGCGTAATGTACAATTTTGAAGTTTACTACTGCGCGGTCGGCGACTGTAGGATTACACTTTGACGGGTGCTCATAGGCAGATCTTGGCCGACCTTAAAACTGTACTAGAAAGTACGACTTCAAAAATTGAAAATTATTTTGCACTTCTTAGTTCAGTTTTAAAGCCGGTGATACTTTCTTTTAAAAGATTTTACATTCTAGTTTTTTTTTTAAATGGGACCAATGGGAGAATACGCCCTTTCATATGGACCATAGGACGATCAAGGTCCGACAACCCGTACAAGAGTTATGGGTCAGCATACAAATAAAATAAAACAAAAAAAAAAACATGTCGAATGGATAACCTCCTCCTTTTTCGAAGTCGGTGAAAAACGCGAAGATCAACGATCGGCCTCGATTCCACACATGGCGTCGCTTCCGGCCCTCTCGCGCGTCGAGAGCAAAAGCAGAGTGATGAAGAAGAAACCGGAAGATTTTGTTGCGGCAAACAAGAAGTCAACGATATCGTAACGAGCCCCGGGCCATTTTCCTGCGTCGCCATGTGCGAGCGCGTACAGCGGGTCCTTTGTCGATGGAGAACCCATGAACAGATCCATTCACGAGAAGACAGAGGGTGCGATGAAGAGGCTCGTGAAGAGGGAGAGAGTCTTAACGCCGTGTGTCCCTACTGAACCTGCGTACGCACACGCCCCTCGGATTGTGCAAGCACGAACGCGCTTTTCAAGGTGCGTCCCGAGCGTGTGCGCGTATGCGTGCGTATACGCGTCGAAGGTGGAGTGAAAATGGGGTACGAGAGAAGACGGGCTGATCGTACTTAGCCGAGAAAAGAAGAAGAAACGTTGAAACGAGAGGTAGAGTGCTTTTGGTGAATAGGAATTGAAATAGTATTTATTGGCTGGCCAATGAAGCGCGCGTCGGGATGAAATATGGTTGAGTATCGTGACTTTACTCTCGAATGTGTTTCAGTGGAAGTGGGTACGTATTTTTGCATGGCACTTCGTGGCTAAAAAGTTGGGCGGTAGGATTTTAGAGAAACAGTTCATTTGTTGCTGAATGAATTCTTTGTGTCTTTTTCTGTTCGCACATCGCGACGTGTGTATCGTGATCTAGAAAGTAATCAAAGTTCGTACAGGAAGTACCGACTGGAACCTGAACGTGTGCACGTTCGACGCATACGTGTACGTCGAACGGCATAAAAGAAGAACCGGGCAAGAGAGACAGAGACAGAAAGCGTGGGTCGCAAATTGGTGCTTTGTGTATCGCTTCCACTGTGATCCCTTCTTATTAAGAACGATGTGGAAATCGCTTCCTCTCGTGCTAGCCCAACATTTGCATACTTCCCGACGTCCAGTCCGCCGGCTAAATACGCATCAGAGACGCACTTAACTACCTCAAGGAAACGAAATTTATTCGAACAAATTTAAATACTGGGCCCTTTATAAAATCCCACACTCTGTTGCTAATGAACATATATCCGACAGTGGAGGACGAAGAAATTCACGCGATGGCAAGCTGAACTAGAGATGATCGATTCTCTTGAAAGATTTTGGAATCGATTCTCTTAAAAAAAAAATGGAACCAAAAAATCGAGTTCAAGTTCAAGAATAGTAGGTGCTGCAGATTCTCTTAAGGAATCCAAATGAAAGAATCGATCTTGGAAGAATGTATTTTTTTGGGGAAAAGAATCGATTCCTAAAAAAATCGACCAACAAATAATTCTTTTGGTCAAAGAATCGAATCGGAATCAAACATCCCTACGCTGAACCCCTGGGTCCGTCTAACATAAACGAGCGGACCAAAGTCGAGGAAATAAAGTCGTGGGAAAACTTTCGTCGCCGAGTTTGGCCGTTTGCACGCAACCGTGAGAAAATGTTTGCTGCAATTAGTCAGCGTGCCCGGCAGCTGACCGATGGCAAAGCATTCGCAAATTGGGACTTCCGCGGGAACGCGGAACTTGAAAGAATCATTGTTTGGCCGATCGTGTCCCTCTTTGTTCGAGACCCTCGAAGAATCAAGCATGCAAGTCCTCGGCAAATCTTTGTCGCGCCGACGAAGGACGGGTCAACTCTGTCTGGATGACATCTTCGTCGCTTGACTTCTCCACTCCAAATTCGAAAGGTATCGACAATTCCAAATAGAGCTAGTTTTCTACCCGAGAAACGCACGCGATGGATTGATGTAGGAACTGATACGCTTACAATTAGACATGCAAAAGTTGAGCTTGAAACAAGCTAACAAGGGAACGTAGGCAACCTGGAAATTCAGAAAATTCTGAAATTTTGCACACATTTGCACAGTAGACGCTTAAAGAAAATTCTGATTTTTTTGAATTTACCGGTTGCCTATATTCCCTTGCAAGCCTTCTCAACTCTCATTGTCAGAGAAGAAATTGCGTGATACTTACTTCATTTGTTTCACGATGGTACTTTTGCCGGACTCTCCCGCTCCTGGAAACAGAAAATGAACCGTTAATTCGCCGCAAAGGACAGCTTTCGAGTTTTCCCGAGGGAAACGGGACAGTTTTAGGACGTCGTGAGACGACAATCGTAATGCTATAAATAGAGAGGCGTCCCTACGTGTAATCGATAAGGATGAGTCCGGTGGAGATCGATGTCCTACAATCTCAACGCTTCAGCATGAATTTTCAACACATTACAAAGTTGACACGCACGCGCGCGATTAAAATCTATTCATCGACCGAAACGACCCAACATCTGAATCATGAACCTTTGACCCTTCCAGCACAGAGCCACGAACCTGGTCTAAATAACCCAATGACACGCCCACGCGAAACTCCTCGCCCACAATGAAAGTGGCTCGGACTAAAGTACAGTGTGCGAGAAAATTGTATGAACACGCTCGCTACAAAATTCCATCGAGCATCAATTTAGCAGAAGCGGCCCATAGAACAATGTATTAACACGTTCGCGGACAGTAAGAATTCTAATGAGCTACATAAATAGACACATAATTTACTATTACACTAATTGTGATATCCAAACTTTGATAAGTCACATTTCGTCCGAGTACTGAGTACTTATACATAATGAATGCTATTGCATCCGCGATGATGCAGATCAAATTTGTCAACAAGGGTGTCTATAGCATTCACGCCCACGAACGTATTAACAAGAAACCAGAGGACTAGAGAAGTAGACAGATAGAGAGAGAGATAGACAAAGAAATACGTGGCACTTATCGGACCCGCCGAACGAAATGTGCCGTTTCATAACCGGATACGACGCGCCGGCGGAACTTGCTTTCCTGCTTACCGCGACTCGACTCCCCCTCTTTCAAAAAGCTCTTTCAGCCTGTAAGTAGCCGCCTATAATAGCCGCTCCTCACCGTAGCCGTTTAATATCGACTGAATACACGCGAGAGGCCGGTCCGCGCGCCTTCAGTCCTCTGGCGCACGGCTTTTACATTCGCAAGTCGCTGGATAGGGGTGGGCAGCAGGGCCGCGTTTAGCATCAGGCAAAATAGGCACGTGCCTAGGGTACAGAAGTTTGATTCTCTGAAAAAATCGATTTTCGAATCGATTCTCTGAAAAAATTGCGACCAAAGAATCGATTCCGCCAATGTACTCATTTTTGTTCACCTTTTAATATTACGACGCGAAATTACGCAACGCCGGATAAACGGTTTCGCTGTACAGATTGAAATCGCTCGAATTGATGACTTTTTTATGTCAATTAATGTGGCAGATCGACGATCGCTAATTCCGTAGCCGATTAACTATTGATGCGTCCTGATTATAGGATACATGGCAAATCGAGGACATGTTGGTACGGTATTTGCTATTTATCGAGCAAAAACTGTAGCATGAAAATTAAAGGCTCGGCTATGATTATCAGAGGCATCGATGTCGACGTACACGCAATTTATAACGTTAAAGTGTAATAACGATTTCAGATAACGAGGACAAGCATCACGGAAAGAGAGAGAGAGAGAGAGAGAGAGAGAGAGAGAGAGAGAGAGAAACTATAGAAAATGTGTTTTTTAGCCGTTTCAGCGTGCAATGAAAACTTCCGTTACACTAATTATATTATCCGACGATCTTTTATATAATCTCAATCGAGATGCGGCGGCACGTTTAGTCTCCGTTATAAATAATTTCTTCGCAATCAGTTAGTTATTTATAGAAATTATACTTAATGTTCAGAAAAACGAAAGAGTATGATGTTGGCCGCCAACTTTATTAGTAATCGTGACACTCTACTTAGCGCGAACACGAGATCTGCAGCAGATCGTTTTCCTACCGGTTATAACAAGACATCAATCTTTTTTACGGAATACTTATTATTTCAGTAAAACAGCTATTAAATTATTTCCATCCTGGGAAGCGGACAATCATTACTACACAAATTAGATATCATCGTCTATTATCCTTTCATCGTGTTCGCGGGAACATGTTAACTGATTCAATCTAACTCGAGTTAATACGGGGATGCGAATAGCATGAAAAATGTATATGTAGCATCGTAATTAGCATGAAAACAGGCTTTCATCGTACAATCACGGAAACACGAGACGAGAGAAAAGGAGAAAACATGAGTTGATCCTCGTTGGGTCTCATTTAAGTTGCAAACAGTCCCAACAACAATAACCCATATTTTCAATCATTTCTTCACGAATTTCGACCGTAATTTCTACATGTTTACATATAACTTTCCACCGGGTCGGCCGAATTTGATGATTCTTCGTTTGTTTGAAAGAGCACACCCCTGCGGTGGTCTCATACCAAAGTAAACAACTGTAACACTAAAAATTAAAATAAAACAACAACTGTTTTTTTATAAATTTCTCTCTTTGAACATAAATCGATCCTCCTCGACATCCTGCGCCGTAAAAGCGCACGGTGCGTCCGTCCAACTTTTCACTCCGCCATCTTTCTCCCCCGTGGTCAATAAAAATGAAGCTGCGCGACCCACCCGGTATGCCGACGCGCATCGATGCAACTTCTGTCGGCGATCTCGGGGATGTCGAGAGTTTAACTACGCGCGAGGCAGTCGTAAACGTCGGCTCACGTTTCACTACGCAGGAAGGTCAATCGCACTTTCAATTGCGCGTGACACCCTTCTCGCGAGTGTCAGCCGCGCGCTTTCATGGCCCGACGCGCTCGCGTAATGGCAGGAGACAGGAGACGGAGAGGGTCGCGAAGAATGAGGAAGGCAAAGGCGGGAAGTGCGACGCACGATGGGCGAGTGAGTGTGAGGACGAAGAAGAGGGCGCGGACAAAAAATAAGAGCAGGACCAAAAAAGAGAAGTAAAATCCTATACACGTCGAATAGAGAACCCCGTCCTGTTTTCGAAGTCGGTTAAAAGGTCATCGGTACTCGTAGTGTTCGCTAACAAGTTCGTACTTCGGATACCACATTCAAATACTAAATAATTACTCGAACAGTCCCAGACCTTGCTTGGACACGATACTCATGTGATAATATTCGGATATTAAGGTGTTCGACGTTTATTCGTACTATTCGGATATCGATCAAATATTCGAATATTAAATTATCCGAATAGTTCGAGCCCAAGCGCCGAAGCAGCGGACGATTACGGAGGACGAATGAGACAGAAGCGGAACGGACCGAACAGAAGAGAGTCGCGGGACAGGATCGCGAGGGATGAAGCCCGGAAGCACAAAAGGTCGCGCGGGAAATGAACGGCGAATTAATAATGGCGCAACTACCCAGCCTCGCCGGCGTCGACTTTCGGCCGCATCGGAAAATCGATTCGCTTTTCGACGCCGCCCGCGCGCGATAAGCCTCTCTCCCACAATCTAAACTCCGCAACCAACCGCCCGCGCTTCTCTGTCAAATATTTGTGTCCGCTTAAATGTGTCACGTACTTACACACACACATATATCATTCTCGCGAGCGCGCGTCCTGTTATCTTACTCTGTAAATGCATCCGTTTGCCTGGGGCGCGATAAAAAAAAAAGAGAGAAGAAAAAAAGAATCGTGCGGATAAGGCGTCGCAGGTGAGACGAGGCAGGTGCCGCAGGTTTCCTGTAAAGCTGTAAATATGTAATGCGGACCTGCCGACGTATGGGTACAGGAAGATATTCATGATGCGCGATCGAGGATTATTTAGAAGAATGGAAATAATCTCCAATGACATCGTAATAATTTATTTCCCTGAACGCTCTTCGTTGGCCGAAACCAAGGACTCAAAAAATGCTTAGTAAGGGTAACATTCCATTCATCGAGAATGTTTTGCAACGTCGAGCTTGAGACGCGAAGATGGGGAGCAACGAACAAAACCGACCGCGAATTCCCTGCACTGTTCATTATCTTTATTACGCGCGGAACGCAAAAGAACGCGCACCGCGAACGCGGTCGCCCACGTATCGCCGACGACCTCACTGCGAAAAAAGGGACGCGGAAATTGGAGATGATTCTGAAAAATCGGCCGAATGCGCCCACGAGCTGTCTTTTTCAGCTTGTTATCCGAGAGTTGCGAGCGCGGTGAAAAATGGCTCTGCGAAATTGTGCCGCGAACTTTTTGTCCCGCACGCCCGTGTCTGTCCTGTCCGACTGACGAGAATGGAAGAGAGAGAGAGAGAGAGAGAGAGAAAGAGAGAGAAAGAGAGAGAGAGGGGCGCAGCATTGCAATTTTATCTCTGACCTCAGTTCCGAAGGAAGAGGTCTTTCGAAGTATGTACATTTCCTGTGTTTGTCTATTTAGTTGTCGTCCTTATCTACCCCATATTACCTATCGACTCCGCCCCTGCTTCATTTTAGAAAGCATCGACTGTGTGCACGGAACACGTATACAGGGTGACTCCGGCAGTTGCAACGGACTATCACTCTTTTTTCTCTATCGTCACTTAAAAAAGTAGTATACTCTCGCAATACGTGTCTACACGTCATTGTCCACGAAATATCGGCCCTGCGCATAAAGTACAGTCCTTCTCATAAAGCATCACCCAAATTCACAGAACGCCGTCACTTAAGTACATTACCGAACTTTTCACCCGCACCAAACGCACAGGCACACGAAAGCACAAAAGACGTCGCCAGAGAAAATGCAAATTCTGCGCACGGGGCACAGGGACGCTTACAACTTCCCGTCGCCCTCAAAATATGAACTTCAATTGTTCCGGTATCGTCGGCTCCGTAATCGATTCGTTCACCCCGCAGCGCGGACGCACACGCGCAACATCGTTTAATAAGCTTCGAAACACAGTGTCCCATCGCACTCTCGCTCGCCCAACGAACGTCGATGAATCTTTTTCCGGTGCAAATAGGGGGTCGCGCGCGAGAGGATCGGCTCGTTTCAGGCCTCGAGGCATGCACACGCACTTTCCACCCTGACGAGAAGGAGGTGGGGGAGGGGGTGGGGGAAGAAGAGGAGAGCCATTAATCGGATGAAAATACTCGAGCCGAGCGCGGACGCACATACGCCGGGGCGGTCGAATGACGTCACTGGTTACACCAATAAACAGGACCCACATTTCGCTGGAAACGTCTTCGTCGATGCCCAGCAACCTCTCGCACACTTCGTCCGTTTCATCGGGATTCATCACGCTGCCGGCGTGCCAGGAGATGATTCCGGCAAATTTCGAAACATATTCGACGCGTACTTAATTACCAATAATTTGGTTGTTTTTTTTTTATAATTTTTTCATTTTTCGAATCGCGTCTGTTGTGATGGGTAACGCGAAGAACATTTGAAGATGATTGGGACGGTGGGCGAATTGAATATGTTAATTGGAACGGTTTAGTGTATGTATGAGTGGGAAGAAGGTTTGATTGTTTTTATAGAAATTGTTTGTTGTATTTGAATTAGTTTTCGCGATTTGAAACGGGACACAATAGAAATTCTACCAGTCTCAATTATCCATCGGGTATGAAAGAGGGGAAATAGAGAAAATCGGGCAATGTGATATTGTTCCGCAATTATACAACGCTTGCTATTTCAGTAACGCATTGTGAATCACACACAATGGTGAGCGGTACCCTAGAATGAGTGAATTTCAGTATCGAAAATCTTCACAAATCTTCTTCTCGCCCCATATAATTACATTGATCCACCAACATACTGACGTGCGATCTTCAACATTTAGCCGTCCAACCAAAATTCTCAAGACTCTTCTCTCCAAAAAATTGTTCGACCCAACACATGTATCTATTCTTCGACCACCATCTGCCTGTCGTCCCAGCAAATACCAAAACCAAATCTCCCAGCTCGCGAGGGTCCAAAAATAAGTGGAAGAAAAAAAAAACGACATTACTTGGCGACCGTTTTAATCGTCGCGTCCGAACGTCACGTGAGCCGAGCCCGACGCTTCCGCGGATGTCGCTTCAAGTTCTCAAGGTCGAGGTGCGTGGAGTCGAACGTTCGTACGCGAGCGTGGGCGCGCGGCGTGTCATTGGAACGAAAAGGGAGCCGGGCCACGTGACGGGAAAAAAGAATTCCTAACTTTCAACCGCCCCTCGTCCGCTACTCTTCTTCCTCATTCCCCTCGATCTGTCCCACGACACACGTCGACACGTGGAAATGACACATGGTCGCAGCATGTGACTCGGCCTTTGGCCCACCGAATCCACCCGTCCCGCATCTGCCTCTTCTCGTCCCGTCGCGATGCACGCGTCCGTCATTGTCGTGTGGCGAACGCGAGCGAACGAAAAAAAGGTGGACACTTTTCTTCGCGAACTTCAAAATTAGTTCCTGTGCAGACACTTCAAGACGTCGGCTGCTGCGCTATCGAACGTGGCTGAACGTGACTATGTACTTTGTCCAGAAGCTTGTTTCGTTGAAGAAGGGTCGAGAGAGTTCATTATTCGTATCGTCGAGAGCATACGTATGACGACAAATATTTAGACGAGAGGGAACGTCGAGATTTCCCAGATGGATACGTTTTTCGAAGTTATCGGCGTCTATTTTGACGACGGTTCAGGTATAAACAGGACAAGTCAATAAAAGAAGTTTAATTTTTTTTAAGGACAAAAATGACCTTTTACTGAACGTCGCCATCGAGAGCATGGTCATTAGCGGGAGTAGAAGTAATTGGCTGTCGTTTAAATTTGTTCAACTAGTTCAATATCTGTTCAAAAATGTACGAAATTGAATAAGTTGATTGAAAGGGAACATGAAAATGTGAACGGAACGCGTCGAATGAATTATTATTCGACGAGCGGCTTTGTGCGGCGGAAGCTCATGCTGCGAATGTGTATCTGTCAGTGCTAAACGCTACTCGTTATTGTACTGTTGCACGAGAAATTCCGACGCATCGCGGAGCGGCTTTCGGCGAACGAAACGTGCCAATTATCCGCAAAGTTTAGAGTTCAAGCCCGTTGCGCTCGATACGCGAGATACGTTAAACTGTTGCTCCTTTCAATTAAAAGGGAAAGAGGTGGAAAGTTAACGACGGCACGTAACAAAGGCCCCGTTCTACGCCGCTGATCGACCGCTACGAATGAATGCCTCGACGGAATTCGAGCCGAACGGTTGATCGAGAAACAAGTTGGACAGACTTCGACAGCCCTACAGACAGTATCGTGACGTGCATCAATTCGACCACTGTCAAGCTGCAGAACGTCAATCTTGCCGTTATACGCAATTACGAAAATTGCGGATATCAATTTTGCGATCGTCTATTCTAGCTTCGTTAGAACGCAGACCGTCGGTCTTGGACTGTTCAATCGACAGGTACCAACTTTCCAACCGTCGTATTTGACGATTATCAAATTGCAGATATCGATCTCGTAACAGTCTATTCGAGAATTGTCCGCTCGCACATCTTGGCAGTAATGAATTTTGCAATTTCAATGTTAGGAACGATTTTCAGGGGCCCATCTTTACGGTTTCGATCGAATGGATTGGAACGGACGTGTTGGAGTACAGCGCTCCAGTACAAAGGCTATTTACTATGCAAACGTCGCTGTTCCGACACGACGCTAAAAGATTCATCGACCGCGTTTGTGCCAAATGCTCCGACACTCCCCCGCGAGACGAAATAATGCTGCAAGAAAGTCTCGTTTCTCGAGGCAAAACGTCGCAGTCGGAGCCGACGGGACAAATTGCGGGCGCGGAACAAGTGGCAGTCGAAATCGATGATCGCGCGAACAATAATTCGTCACGGACGACGAATGACGATAGTAAAGCGGAATTCAACGGAAGTGTTGAAAACGTTGCACCTGTTTCCTTCCACGAAGGCGATACATATTTCACTCGACCCGAGCGCATAAATAAGCGATTCTACTCAAAATAGTAAAATCAAGCACTAAGATAATACAAAAAAAAAAAAAAAAATAGAAACATCAACCCTAAAAAATGCAGTTATATAAATTCGTCGAATCAGAGCTCGAAATTTATACACCGCCCTCTTCCTCGTTGATATTAAAAAAATTACCTCTAAACGTTTCACAGTCCTAACGTGCGCGCAAGCAGACGGATTTGCGAAATTAATTTCGCCACTTTACACGGCCGCGCGCTGTCTCTGGCGAATAGAAAATCTCGAGCGAGAAATCCTGAGCCGCTGATCCCCATAAAGAGGCGGCCAATCAAAGAGGCAAAGGGGCATTAGCGTTTCGCTGAAAGCCCGTCGGGCTTGTTCCGAGGGACGTCTATTTACTAATTACATAGATAGGAGGTACCTGCTAAGCCGGAACACTCGACCAGACGCGAATTCGTTCGGCGGAGAGTCGGAAAGGCCCTCGATGACACTCGGCAATATCGCGAGAATCAATAACGACGCGGCCTCTATTGGGACAGCGAATTACCGTCATTTGCATCCGGCGAGCGATGGCGTCGAATTGGGCACGTCGTTTCGTTTAATTAAGACCGACGAGCGCCGTGGATGATGAAAAATCTCGACTGCGACCGTCGTCGTCGAGTTTGCGAGCACGATGAGCGACGGATTGAGGATAAGCGTCGATCATTTCTGGTGTTCTGAGATTCGACGGCACTATGAGGTTCGAGGATGTAAGAACGTCGTATTCAATCGTTGCGAACTTTCAATTATAGAAAGAATATTATATGTCTTATATCTGTATATCCTATTCTCTAGCCTTAGTGTGTAAAAAAAATCAAACTCTCCCAGTTTCTGCTGACGTGTTCTTACCAATAATAAATTGACACTCCGAAAACAACGTTTTAGACCTCTTCGAATTAAACTTAACGAATGAAGTACCGCGTCAATCGTATCGACGACATGAAATTCTACTATAATACGCATTACGACTCTATTGTCTAGTCCACACTATCGGACGAGATAAAAAAATTCCCACGGGCGCGCGGACAGCAATCAAACGGTTCGACTGCAGAAATAATGCTTGAACCGGTAGAACGAGCCGCGGAGCAAATTCATAGATCCCAGCCCACGCCTGCATATACATCGAAAAACTGTCCAAGCAGAGCCCCCATATAACTGCGCGCCCACAACCCTGATGCCGGCTGCTGAGCACCGCTCGGCTCGTTAATTCCGTTCATATCGTCGAGGAACTCTCAATTAAGTCGTTGGCACGACCACCAGCGTCGTCGGTTCGTTTCCCCGGCAATGCTCTCGACATCGACGACGAGTTTCGATCTTTGCTGGCGCGCGACGAGACGCAAATCGTTGGGAATATCTCGTTCTCGGTAATCGACGAGTGTTTAGTGCTCGACAAACAAAAATCGGGACGCGTGCCAATTACGCGGAGTGAGACCATTAGACGATATTTCCTCGTGCGGCCTCCGCGCGAACTGATTTGCAATAAGTATCATTCAGTCGCTTCAATAAGAATTCATGTTGACTCATCTATGTTGTTTCCTTTTTCTATTCGTTTCATTCGAATAAATGCGCTCATAATTTAAGAGCGGAAAGTAGGGAAATATTTAGCGTGTTTCAACCTTTCGCGAAAGTATGCAACAGTGACAAAATTAGGTAACTAATTGGATAGTACTCTAAATCCGATTTCGGTGTAATTTCAATATTTTCACATCAACCCTCCAACATTTCTCGAGCTCCAAACAGCTTAATCCGCCCCTGCCCGTACATCATAACAAAACGAAACTAACATATCGACGTCGGAGGCACTCGTGAATTTCGACTATACGCAACGGAACGAACGTCGAACGATCAACATCGCCAAAAGTCGGAAACACATAAAATGCTCGCGGCTACCAAACATCATACGTATCTCCTCTCCATTCCCAACTATTAATATTCCCCCGTCGCGCGTCGCAATCGTCGATCTCTCGTTCTCACCAGCCGGCAAGCTGGCCAGGTGGGGCGAGAAAAATAAATTCGCGGAGGTGGGCTATCGTCGACCTTGAGCCTCGAGGAATCTCGCGTGCATCGATAAGAGGAACTCGCGAATAATGACGGGCGATCGGACGTTACCCTTCCGCGATGAGAGAGCACACGCTTGTTGCGCCTCTCTTCCGGCTTCGTGCCGCCTTCAATTTCCTGTGCACTCGATGGAAATAAAAAAAGGGAAAAAGAGAGAGAGAGAGAGAGTGAGAAGGAGCGCGGCTGGGAGCAAGGGAGAAGGAATGAAAGACGGCCAACGGCTCTCCCTCGGGTGGGACAAATCGATACGTCGGTGTTCCCACACGCTCGCGGCACGCTGAGAAGCGCTGAAAATTTTGCATCTCGTGGAAATTGCCCGAATCCTCGGCGGAGGATATGACTAGGCCTGGAGTTGTTCGTGGAATTATCCTGCATCCGAATATTCGATCAGTGTACGTATTGGAATTGCCATTGAATATGATTCGAATACTCGAATACTATCGAAATATCGTTCAATACTGGAATGCTGAAGAATTTGAATATTGTTCGTAGTTCGGATACCATGTTGAGATGTTAAATTAGTCGAATAGTCCCAGACCTAGTTCGGACCATAAGTTGCTTAAGATAGTCTTAAGTAAAATTTAAAATGTTGCTTGAGATAGCCTTAAGACCTGACTATGTGTACCGCTCTCAGAGTATAGGCATTTACTACTTTTAATGATTAATCTTACATTCTAGGTATTATATCGTTTAACGAGGCCCAAAATAAAACAGATTTAATTCTGCAAGGTTAATGCGATCTGACACGCTCGTCGAGAGGACCGTTTCGATAGAATTTGTTCGTTCATCACAACAGTCCGCTTTTAAGTGCCTATATACCAATCAGACACGCCCGTGTAGACAGCGAAACATCGATAAAATGTCATCCGGAGTATGTACGCACGATGTATGTGCAAAGAAAAAGGAGGAGTAATTGATATCGAAAGGTCGGAAGCCGAGTATCACTCGGCCGCAGAAGAGCTTCTTCTCGCAGTCTCTCAGCGGATTTCTTTCCGCCGACGTCGATAAAAAGTCACGCGCGCGAGCACGATTGAATTGCCAAAGATCGCGAATCATCGTCAAAATCGAACGGGAGTACGCTGGAGAGTCTTGTCGGCTGGAAAGAAAGCACGAACGATACTAGTCTCGGCTAAAGATTTCGTATCGACGCGGGAGCGTACGGAAAGTGGATAAGAACAGCCGAGATGCCGTGGAGAGCTAACGCGAAATCTCCAGTTGGCATCGACGGACTTGGCGCGCGGCCAACAATACGGCCGATCGCAAAAATCCAAATTCTACGTGCCATTTTCGAAAGTTCATTTCAAACGATCGTGAGCTCTCGCGAGAACTGCTCTGACAATTATCTGGATACTTAAACGACGGCAGACAGCCATAAGATTAAGACATGTTGAAAAGTGCCCTTGCCAGGCATACTGTTTATACTGTACATAGTACCTAAACGTAGATTATTCAGGAGCATGGGGAAATTCGTATGAATTTTCTCCGTAATGACTTTCCCGAAATAGACCGTAATATAATTAAATGGACTCTAAAACTTTAGTATCAAAGAGTATATTTTTTTTCCTGTAAATAAAATAATAATAATAATAATTAGATCTCAACTGCCTGTAGGCCGCAACAAATAATAAAAGTCTCGAGCTAGAAACGTGTAAGTCCGTCTCCGAATTCGCAGTTGTCCGCCTCGAACGTATATCCGAACGTCAAAAATCAATGTACAGCGCGAAAAATTCAAAATAGAAACGTCGGAGAAATACCTAGACGATCGGTGCGGATTCAAGAGTCGCGGTTATACGCGCGAAATGTTTCAGCGCGATCTTCCGGACAATTTGAATCCGCGAGAATGAACCTGCCTCTATCGCGAGATCGGCAACGAGCCAATTCTATCGGATGCAAAGGAAATATTATTCTGATCCAGGCGAGATACGCGTGCGGAATATCGTGGGAGTCTTGATCGAAAACGAGAGATAGATAGAGAGACGAAGCGAGAGAAAGAGAGAGAGAGAGAGAGAGAAATGGGAATACGTGTAATCAGGGCTTAATTGTGCGACGATGCGTGATGTGAGTGTTTGATTCGCGCTTCCCGTGGACGAATCCGGCACCGCGAGCATTTCATTCTGTCTGGCGCGCGTCGACGTGGGATTTTGCGCTGACGTTGAATTTCGCTCCGTTCGACGCAACTGACAACGGCCGCGATCGTATATGTAATTATGATAAACCGCGGTGAGGAATTGCAGACTACGATTGATGATCCCGCGGGCGACGCGGAGTTGTTTCTGTACACGATTTTGACTGGCCACATTTTACGAGAACGTTTTCGAAAAAGTTAATTATCGGCGTATTATAAGTATAGTACGTTTTACGGGACGAACGGAAAGCTTTGTGCGTTTCAGTTTTAGAGCACACGTAGTTACGTTGTAGCGTGTATTTTCGTTCATTGTTCACGTATTATAAGTATAGTACGTTTTACGGGACGAACGTAAAGCTTTGTGCGTTTCAGTTTTAGAGCACACGTAGTTACGTTGTAGCGTGTATTTTCGTTCATTGTTCACGTATTATAAAGAGCCGTGGGAGTTACGTTTCATAGCTTTTATTGTACAACTTTTTTCATTTTGGTTTTCTAAATTTATTACGTACACCCCGGTGTTTTATTCACGAATCGCACGTATTACAAAAACTCGCATATGTTGCGTTGGTTTTTAGTTCGTGAATATAATTCTGCGACGAGGTTAGTGTGATGTGGGAGGAACAATGAGCGAGTCCAGAGGCCTGTCTTTCGTGAGGGCGTGGGGCTTGACCGTGGTTAACGAGGCCATTTAGCTGATTGATATTACTTCGCGCAAGGGACGAAATTACAGGAATTGAAATGTTGGCCAGAACGTCACGCGCAAAATGCGAAGCCGGCGGTGGCGTCGGAAGCAAAGAATACGTTTCGCTGCGATTTCTCGGAAACGAAGTGCGCGGTTTATTCGGACACTCGAAGAAGGAGTGACGCTTTCCGGATGCACTCCGCATTTCGACGACCTCACATAAACAAAAGCGTACCAAAAAACCGCGATACAATACGCGAAACGGTACAATTTCACACGAATCAAATTCGTACTGATATACACTCGCTGCATGAGAAACATTATTTTTATGAACACTTTGGGCGATGGAAAATATTGATAGCAAGATGCGATGTAAGGAAGCATAGTGCTGGACAGTTGGAATGAAAATACTGTTTAAGAGTTGCCCGATTTTCGACTCGCCCGAGATGCGTACGCGTACAGTGTGCAGAAACGGATGATAAGGTCTGTGTTGAAACGGCTTCTTTGAGCAACGTCCGTTCGATCGGTTCGATTCGTCCTTATCCGCGAGCAACTAATTGAGACATTCAGCCGCGGCTTTCAACAAATCACGCCTGACGGCTGATTAATGATTGCACCGCCTCGGCCGTCCGCGTTTCATCATTCTGTCTTGGTAGCGCCACGTGGACGCTTATCAAGCTCGCGAGAGTAGATCGGTGCCCGGCGCACTTTGAACCACCAATTGATACTCGAATTACTACGAGCACTCGAGAGAGGAAGAGTGAGAGAGCCGTTCGTTCTCTGACCACTTTCTGACGACTTGCCTGCCGTGAAGGAGCACCCTCGTACAACTGTATCCGAGACGAGAACCTCGCGAATTGATGCTCGAAATTGCGATAGCTCGAACTGGTAGACTTGCAAAAGCGTTCAAGTCCATATTTTACCTGTTTAAGACTATTCTACGATTTAGAACGATCTACAGAAACATAAATCGGAAAACGCAAATACAAAGACGCCTTTGAACCACACAAAACAATCACAAAACCCACGTAAAATGAAGATCCCACCCCCAAAAAGCCCCGGCTCATCACCGACTCAATCAAAGAAGCAGAATTTCACGTTAGACAGTACTCACCGAGCAATAGGAGCTTGATGTCCTTGGCAGCCTGGATGCCATCCTCCTTGAGATTCTTCTCAATCTGCTTGCTGCGGGCCAGAGCGGCCCGCTCTTCCGCGGACATGGCGCAACCCATCTTGACACACGTCGCCTTCACAAACGCCACCCCCGCTCTTTTCTCGACGCCTCACAACCCTATACAACCCGTCGTCCAGGCAGTGGCCCCGCCACCACGACGGACCCCGGCACACCCCTCCTCCTCCTCCGGCAACACAACCGACACTTCCTGCACACCCTCCGCCGCCCCAACCGCCTTCCTCCGCCTCGTCCGCCTTCTCCTCGTCCTCGTCGTCTTCGTCTTCTTCGTCGTCGTCGTCTTCTGCCTCCGCCGCCGCCGCCCCAGCTGCTGTTCCTGCGGCTGCTGCCTCTGTCGCGACCTCGTCAAGGCGACTTCCGCCGACGGGCGAAGTACCTGGCCCCTAACTACCGCCTGGACCACCCCCGTCGATCGAACTCGCCGATAGCCGACGCCACCCTTGCGCTGATTTCCAAGCCGGGGGTTTACGTCTGCAACGAGAAGATGGAAGATGGCGAGTTAGGATTACTGGGGTCACTCGGAGACGGTTTCGGAGAGAGTTCAGGCGGAGAATATTCGTGTATCTAGCAATGAACGTTTCAAAATGGTTCAAGAGTCTCGCAGTAGTAGCAAAGAATTTGTCTGACTTTTCGGCAATTTCTTTGTGTCTTCTACGAAGATATCTTCTTTTCTCTTCTCCTGGCTTTCGGCGAATTGTGCTAACTAGAGAGATTCTAGCATCGTTTGAATACGTGATATGTGAGACGAAATTCTGAGAAAGCCCCTTCCACCCGAAAGCACCCTGCTTTTTAATAAACCAAATTTACTGTCGCGCCCAACATTTTATCTAGCACCGTACGAAAATATCCGCGCGTCTCCCAAGCGTACAGAAGACACTTTCTATCGGGCATCATAGTCGGGACTGTCGGACGTAAAAATGAAAAATGACTTTTCATCCGAAGCTCCTCTCAGTCCGAACCCTCGCCCCTCGATCCTTCGGAGAAAGTCCACGAGATCGATTCGGTTTCCCTCTCTTCTGATTCCGGATTGGCACTCTGCCCGGCGCAAAATAAAAATAGTGAGCGAGACCTTCGAGCACCCTACGGGAACGACTCCAGCGGACCGTCCCTCGACCTCGATAAGTGAATTTCATTAAGCGCACCTAATCGCGAAGCGTTCGGTTCCAAGAGAGAAGGATTCTCGATCCTCGCAGGAGGACGACTCGGCAGATCGCCAACATGCAATTCGTGCGGCCAATGGTCGGAAAAACGTTCGGACGTTTCACTCGATTTATGGTCGACGACGATTCTTCGACGAACGTTATCGTTTAAAACGGCCGCACAAAATTGATCGGCTGGCCAGCGTGAGTAATGTGAGCGCGGCGCTCTGCTCAAGGCGAGTGGAAGTGAAAAGTCGAAGTGCGCGGAGCTGGAAATGAGTGGGATCGGATATATTGTGGTGGGAAACCAGTAACGAGTTGAAAGTAGGTCTGGGACTAATCGAACAATTTGATATTTCAATATGG
Source organism: Priocnemis perturbator (assembly GCA_963942575.1). Taxonomy (NCBI): domain Eukaryota; kingdom Metazoa; phylum Arthropoda; class Insecta; order Hymenoptera; family Pompilidae; genus Priocnemis; species Priocnemis perturbator. The sequence continues at coordinate 10,390,026 of OZ012656.1, forward strand.
TACCCAAACTAACAAATTGGTACCCAACACTGCGAGTACCGATGAGTGAGCAATATTCAAATTCTTCAGTGTTCGATTACTGAAGAATATTCCAATTAAGATATTTCAATTATTCCATTTAAAATTCATCGCCGGTATCAGGCAAAAGGCGACTAAACGAACAGTACATAATGGCTCCACAATTCGTGAATATAATGCCAACGACCGTGCCGAGTTAAGCGACGACTGCCGACAAATTTGGCGCCACCGACACTTCGGAACAATCGAAACCCATTACGCTGGCCGGCCGCGACGGTCCGCGCACGCTGCAGATCGGAAACGTGCCCTCGCGATAAGTGCACTCGCGGCGCGTCATTTAAATTGCCCACGCCAGACGGATTTTTGCCCGCAATCGGTCTCGCGGGGTCCGGAAGCTCGCCGGCCATTAAAATTAACCGCGTTCCCTGAAATATTTTATTCCGCGGAGCGCGCGGTCGCGGGGCGGCTGGAGGGATGACGCACGCAGTCGATTAAATGCGATAACAAATGGCGTCGGTGCCGTGCGGCGAACGTTAAAAGAAGAGTTCGCCCCTTCGCGAGGAATACGGGAAACGTTATACGATCAATAAAACGCAACGACCCTAATATGACGGGGGCTCCGACGGAAAGTCGCGTTTCTGAAAGCGATATCCTTAAAGTGACGCCGAAGTGCTTTCTAATACCGTGTCTCCGATGTCACTTAGCGTAGTGCACCGAGCGCATCGTACAATGCGCTCGAGAGTTATGTTTTATGTGAATTTTTCGGCTAAGCGACATGCTCCGGAACGTGTTCCATAAAATGGGACAGCGCTGTGCGTCGGAGTCGTTGGACGGGTCAGCGAGTCTTGGGGAATATTAGAATTACTCGCGAGTGTCTGGTGAGAAAGTGGTTCTACGAGAAATCAAGCTGCGACCGGCAGAGAATGTTTCCCGACGATCGACTCGTTGTGTGTAGGCAACGTTTCAATCAAACGCTCGCGCGCGGCAAAGTGTGTATTCTAGACAATTTTTCCGGATAGAAGACTCCACGCAAGATCGACGATGCTCGAATGGCATTTAACAGCGTACAAATTCCTCAGAAGCATTTCCAGCTTCGGTAGCCTTCATTCGGGCATAAATTTCTCTTTCGCAGAACCTCGACGTAGGGAGCAATCGTATTAAACAATCAACATTTCTATTCTTAGACACGTTTCTCCGCGCGTACATTCTTTCTCCCAGATCTCACCGTACGAAACAGTCTCATTAATATAAAAAGAACATATTTCTTCGCGTACAAATTTCATTTTCGCAAATGGGCGCCGTAGGGAACAAGCGTATTAAAATATGAAACACTTCCATTCTTAGCATTGTCCCGCCCTCGCACAGATCCCTCTTCGCGGATCTCGCTGCAGAAGGCAAGCTTCTTAAAATATCAACACATTCCTCCGCTGCACGATTTTCTTTCTTCCCCCCATATCACCGCACCACCCACCTCGCATTAAAACACGAAAACACTTCCAGCCCCTCGCAATCAGCAGATTCCACTTCGCAGATTTGTCCGCGCGAGACAATCGACGCCGAGCCGCAGGAAGTCGGAATCTGTATTACCGCGTACGCACGTTATCGCAAGACAGAGCATGCGGCGAGCTGGGAATTTTGGTGCGTCGACGAGCGTGTTCCTCGGACAATTAGCCTCGCTCGCGACGCCATTGGCCGTCGAACGCTATCAGCGCCGACGGCGCACAATAGCCGAGGGAAAATATGTGCAATGATTTTTTTCGCCGGCCCAGGACCGGTTTGCCGCACGGTCCGGCGATCGAATGAAATTTCGCGCCGTGGAAGGGAGTCCGGCGAGAGAGGCGAATTTCGCGAAAAAGGCACGCGCCACTGGGGTAGGGGAAGAAGCCATTTGTCATGGCGGCGTCGAGGGTCATGCGTATCGAGTGGCGTTCGATTTCCATGCGAGTTCGCTGGCGATCGCGAGCGGGAGAACGGGATGGCGTTAACTCGCGGCCGGCTCGTTCCGAGAAAGCTTCCTGGCTATCGCGGGCCATTGTTTTGCGGCAGCGAGCCCCTGGTGCTGATAACAATGTGCGGACGCTCATTGCCGGCGAGTCGGCAGAGATTTGTTTCGCGCGGACCGAGTGGAGTCGAAGTCTTCGGTCGGACTTGGAGAAGTTTCTTGGGATTATTTCTGTACATGCTTATGACTTAGGCGTGGCTTTATGCGCGGCTTGAATTGAATGTGCTTTGAAGATCGCGACTTTGTAGTGCGTATCGTTTGTTTGGGTGAAGACAAATATTTCGGTTCTTACAAAGTAAAGTGTGTGGCCTGAAAATATAAATTATACTTTATACGCTTGGCAATAAGGACGTTGATTGACTGAGTTGGTAGGATTGCATTTTTATGAGGGGTGAGAATACTCGTTGATGAATGAGTAATCTTGCAACCCAAGGCAATGAACTTTGACTCAGTAAAACTGGTCTAGCTGTACAATACAAGGATTGGAAACAGTTTCCCGGGGCTTTAACTTAAACTACCAACCAATTACAGAAATTTACGAATTCAAAAATGAACCCGACATAATCGCGACAGATTCGAACGTCTCAATTTCAAAGCCGGCGAGCACTCTTTTAATAACCGTCGAATCCTAAAGAAGGCACACTTCTGCGAACATCCATTTCCTCTGACATCGGTCCTACCATACTGTATTCCCACTTGGGTGAGAGCAAACGGAGTGATGCGTCAGCATTCCACTTTACATCCGTACACTCTCAAGAATTTACATTTCGCGTCATCAAAAGCTTCCTTATCTCAACGCTACGCGACGAAAGTGTCCAGAACCGCGTGTAATTTTTAGCATCGCAAAGTGCTCAGAGCGCGAGAACAAAGTACCTAATAATGAAAGTAACATGGATCTGGACAATTCTACCTATTATCGGTTTCCGTCTGTCACAATCGGTCAAATCGATTTCGAGACACGTTGAGCGTGATATTACACGGCCTTCTACTTTTAAATAGATAAGGCACGATTCCTCCTGTGGTCTCGTTACAATCTTCTCATGCACATATCACATACTACATCATTGCCTAGATAACCACCGCAGGACTTTCGTCGAACCTGCACGGAAAGATTGTACGTAACGTACTGCCAGGCGAATATCGAATATGAAATCTGCGAGGACGAGACATTGGTTACTTCGACTAGAACTGACGGCAATTTGAATGATACAGTACCAACTCAAATATTCGAATACCCTTTAAGCTTTTCCACTCACAATCTTTTCCTTCCAAAGTCAAACCCTCGACTTCAGCCAATTTCATTCCAAAAACGACCTGCCAGATTTCGGTGCTCGAATCTCTCAAAAAATGCAACCTATGCAAAGGGTAAAAAGTCACTCTAAGGCTACTGCGAGATTCCCTGTACGAGCGTAACGTGCCAGCCGTCTTTTTTTTCACGGGCAAACTTAGGAGGCGTAGGGTGAAGCACGCAGGGAGGGTACATGATAGAAAACTTACTTTCGAAACCACCCCGCAATCGGTGCGCCGCAATCGTCCGCTAGGTGCCAGGGTAGCTCGCCGTGTCTCCGGGCGCATACATACACGAGCAATTCCCCCGTACGATTCTCTCCCTCTCCGGTTTTGTGCCTGTGTCTCTCCCTTTCACCGGCGCCCTCTCTTCCTCTCCCTCGGTCTCTCTCCTGCGTCCCCTACTGCTCCTAACAGCGAGATTCGTCGATCCACAGGATCCGCAGGCGTCTATACTCTTTCCTCTTCTCTCTCTCTCTCTCCCTCCCTCTGCTTCTTTCTCTCTCTATCTCTCGCTTTCGAATCCTAGCGGCTAGCTTCACTTCCCGGCACTTTTTCCTCCGACTTATTTGATCGATAGCTCGAATCGGGCCTGTGGACCGGCACGGCCCTCTTCCGTCTCACAAAAGCTTCCCCGTCCTACAGAAGCCTCCTCTCTCTCCCTGCCTCACTTCTTCCCGTTCTATCCGTCTCGCAGGTCACCCACAGAGGCCTTCGAACGCGACTCCGAGCCGTCGCTCGTTCCCAGTCCAGCAGATATCTCGATCCTGTAAACCGCGCGTGTACGCGTACACACGACGATCCGTGAGAAGTCGTCCGTTCGTTCACTCTTATATCCTCCTCGCTCGACCGGCAGCACTCGCGATGCGGTGCACACGACGTACCACCACCCACCACCGCGGAACCGCCACCTTTTGCCCGACGTTCCTCTCGTGGGGCGCGTTTCCGAAAAGGGGTATCGATCTCTGTCTTTCTTTCTCTCTCTCTTGTTCGCTCTCTCCCTTTCTACTACCTGCCCCTCTCTCTCTCTCCGATCAGACCCAAGACACGCAACACACCGCCGACAGGGCAAGGGACGCGCGGCGAGACTACAAATTTCGCTCCCTGAAAATGTTTCGAGGAACTCGCTGGCCTCGAGGGGGGGAAGAACCCGGAGCTCGAGACACGACGACGACGACGAGCGGCACCACCACGGCGAGACGCACTTTTGACAGCGCGGAGCTGGACGCCTACTGCCGGACCCCGAATGCACGATCAGGGCGCCCTCTCGCCCCGCCCGACGCCGCAACCACCGCCGACGTCGCAAACCGTAACGCGCGCGTTGCAAGCCGTTCAGGGCGTCGATCGATCCCCGGACTGCCGACGCCGAGAACGCTGCCGCCGTGCCGCCGTGCCGCCGCTGTCAGCCACTGTGAGCAGTGTGAGCCCCCCTTCGCCACGAGGTCCTCGCCATCTGCCGGTGCTTCCTTGAGAACGCTTTGCTCGATTGAGGCTGGAGGATTCTGGAGGGTCGGGAGAGTTCTGGAATGGTCTGGACTGACTGGAGAGCTGGCAGACGATCGGGCTGCTTATGTTTCTTCAGCTAATTTAGGGAAGACGGTATTTTAGTTTGCCGCCTTCTAAGTTCTGTACTCGTCGGGATAGTGTGTGTGTCTACGGTGCACTCTTACTGCTGATAACTTCGAATATTTATCATTTTATAGGGCGGTATTCGTAGTCATGTTTTAAGACATGAGAGTTGAGAGTGTCCTAAGTTGAATTTAGAGAGGGATTTATTGGTCGGAACGGTGCTTAAGATGGTCTTAAGTATTGAGATCTGACTATGAATACCGGTCGTAGAGCCTGTGCGATCGTCTGCCACTTGTGAGAATGGAGATTTTCGCGGGCGTCATCTAGTGGTTGATGATGGTGTCGACGCTGGGCATGGACGGGTGGCGACATCCTGTGGTGGTTTTGCGAAGCGACGACCGGTGGTAAAGTAGGGATCGTCGGGGTTGAATAGGGTCCGAAATTTGAATTTAAATCTGTAAGAGCTTTTCTGAAGCGATACAGCTTCCCTGCTGTAATAAATACCATTGGCTAACTGCAGAACGCAGTCTACTATATTGACCAGATTAAACTCCCTAATTTAGTATAGGAATCATTTTCGAACGTAGAGATTATTAACGAACTTCTCGGTACCTTCTCGTTTATTTAAACAACGATAACTGGGGAAAGATAGATTTAAATATCTGAGAGGCTGACAGATTTGCATATATACTTACCTTTATTTCATGAGAGAATCGATTGCTTCGGTCTTGACGGTAAACGCAACTTTCAAATGAAGGGGGGTCGTTTAAATAAACGGAGACTAAGTAGACTCACAAACGTGAGTCGATGTTTCTCGCGCGAATTCGGGGACACGGCAAGTGAAAGAAATACCGCGACACTTTTAAACATAAAATTTATTTGGTCTATCGTGTCTCAGTATCAAATATCGTTAATATTGTTGCCCGTGATTCGATGCATCCACGCACGGAAGCTATGGGACTTCTTAGGCAATAATAATAAAGGACAACGGTCTTCCCTCATATCTCTCCTTCTGCTCGTACCTTTTTGTTGTTGTTATCACGTCAGTATATCACCGCGTTTAGCTAAAAAGTATAACGTTCTTATCCGAATATACGGGAAAAGATGGAAGAATGACGAGAATTTGCCAAAAAAAAAAAAGTCGATCTGTTCATTCGGGAATCGAGTCGTCGTCGAACGAATGTTTGCGCGAGATGCAGAAGCTCATAGCTTCCGGATATACAGAGGGATACAGTTTGATTAATTACCAAGTAACAGTGTTAATTGAATCATCGATTAAAGCTTATTGCGGAGTTCACTACCAATAGCTAATAATTACGGAGTAAAGAGTATTCGTTATAATATCGCTACGCTACCTGGTAGATTCATGCTCTGTTTTTGCTTTTTCCCTTTTCTGTTTTCGTCCCTCCTTTTTAAGTGAGGATACACTCCTCTCTGTTCACGAGTATGCGTATGTATAATAAACATGACTTGCTTCACACTTGCATATTATTGAAAATATCGTGTTGCCGTTATCGACGAAATCGTGTATACACTTTTACGTATTTACATGTAAACCTTCTATCGTATTATATTACATTTTTAGTATTGAAAAACTTGCGTAACGTTAAATGCATCTGCTGGCAATAGAGCGGTCCGAAGCTTCTTCGCGAATTGGCGTCGGGTCGCGTTCTCTGTCGTCAAAAAACTGCTTCGCGAGTATTTGGGAGTCGAGACAGAAGCCGATCCTGCGGTCTTCGTTGACGAAAGTTCATTTTTCCCCCACTATCGTCCAGCTTCTTCAATCTTCACAGGATTCCCACCCGCGGAATTTTCGGACCACTCTATGTACCTAAATGTATCGACACTCACAATCACGATAAGTAATACCTACTAGTTGTACATGTTCGCGATTTCGTTACACACGATGCCACAGCTCATATTTTTTTACTCTCTCTCTCTCTCTCGTTCTCTCTCTCTCTCTCATTTAGAAATCACTATATCGTACACGTATAAAAATAATATTTCTATCACGAAGTATGTTTCAACGTATCCAGAGCGCTTTCGGTAAATTTTTTTTTGTCCTCATTTATCTTTTTATTCTCGAAAAAACCACCGCGGACACCTGGCCTATGCGTTTTGTAACGTTCCGAAACGTGCTCTCCGTATGTCCATTTTTCGAGTTGCGCGGATCGATCACGGAAGTCACGGATCTCTGCGTTCGAGCCAGAAGAATTCCGTTTTGAGAGGGTGGGAGGGGTTCTTTTTGTTTCTTCGCCCTCGACGGTCGTCGGCGAGCGAACTGTATGCGGGGAGGCGGGGTGGGTTCGATTGATGGGGAACGTTTAGTCGATCAAACTGTTCGCCCCGCGACGTTGCAAAGAAACACGACGGGGAAAAGGAGAGAAAAACGTCCGTTTCAGTTATATCACTACGGCGGCGAGCGCGAAAATTTCTTCTCGGTTCCGTGTTCCTCGCGTTTTCGGGGAGGAAGGCAATTGTCTTTCCTTCTTCCCTCTTTTTTTTTTGCTTTTTTTTTTGTCAACGCCCGCAATCGTTCGCCAACAAGGGCGCAGTGTACGGTGAAATGCGTGAGAAAAAGCGGAGTCGCAAGAGAGGTCAGCAATTGAATGTGCGACTTTGATAACACTCGGTTCATCTCTGGAACCCTAGGAGAAGGTCTCCGTCTCATTATACACTTGCATTACACTGCTACCGTCGCGCGGATTCCGTGTCTCGCGCATTCCACCGCAGCAATCGTCTATGCTCGCGCACGCGCACTTCGGGGCGAGTCGGAAGCGATCGTTTCGAAAAAGCACCGTGCACTGCCAAACGCACGGCCTTCGATTCGGTATCAAATCCTTCGAGATGTGGCCTCGCAGTACCGAATGCATCTTATTACGAGTTTTATTTACGCTTTATTTATTAGTTTATTTTATTACGTTTTTTTCTGTTTTCCTTTTTTTTAACTTCGATGTACCTCTACACAACACTTATAATTCGAAAGTTTCGCTCGGCGGCGCAAGCTGCGATTATTGAACGGTGTGCTCCCGGTCAGGATCACCACTCGGCTACGGACTCTCGCGGCTCGCGAAAGTTCGTCTGTTCATCGTTTACGTCCGACACCTAATGTTGTCTCCAAGAAGAATCCGTCCCGCGGAGGTGTGGGACGAGTAGGGACAATGGGCGAGGGACAGTCGCGCACTCGTGGGACAATGTCGAGGGAGGACGAAAAAGGAAAGGCTCGAGAATTATTCACTGCGCGGATGAACGAAGTCTCGATCGGCGCGATTATTCGCTAATTATCTCTCTCGGCCCCCCTTTTGTGTCATGCATTCCACTGTCTCTCCTGAGCTCCTACTTCAACGCCAAACCCGCCCACCTGGCACCGCATCCTCCCCCGCGACTTTTCTATGTACACACCAATAGTGGACCACGTTCGCAGGGCGGAATTTGACGATTCGATCAATGTATTGCACGGCATCGGAGTATCGTTCGACAGGAATTCGATCTTACGAGAACTACGGAGACAATACGCTTGCCGAAAGCTAATGCTACACACTCACACGCACGCACACAGAGTCAAACTTGTCAACATATTGATCAGCGATGGCACAACATCGCGAGCTTCGGACGCGAAGCGGGTTCCGGAGTTCTGACTGAGACTTCGAACGACTTTCTTCGTTTCCTGTACCCTTCTGTACGATGTGTCGCGTTTTTAGAAGAACTTTCGTAAGGAGCAATTTTCTCAGCCTCCGACGCTTCGATTCGTTCTGTCGCTTTGTGTTTATCGATACTTTCTTCGTTCGTTCGTTAAATACATGGTACTTTGTGTTCGACAGGGTCGGAAGGAAGTCGCGAAGAGAAGTTTATTATCGAAGCGGAACAACCTGCAAGCGAATATCGGGGCAAGGGAAGATTTCCAAAAACTTGCCACCGTCAAACTGCCAAGCACGAGGGAGAAACGACGATGAGATTAACTTAAGTTCTACGCGTGCACGTATGCACGCGTGCGTAAGGGATTATGAGGGTGCTCTGGCCAAAAGTAGAGAATCTCGAATAATTTAATTTTTCACTCATCTCGCCTTGCAACGACGTGCAATTACAATACAAGTGGAAAATGCAAATTTTCACATTTCTTTACGCAGCTCACATTCATAGTCACTGGCACATCTGTATGTACATATAAACATGTACGAATGGAAAGTACCTTTGGGTACGTATTTTCTGCCAACGATAACTGATAACTGATAACTCATAACTGACGATAAGAACGAGATAGGGATGGGGTAAAAAGTGAAACGATTGCGTTAACGTAGGCGCGTTACAATGTACTATTTCCATCACGTTTACACATTGGCTTGGGTTTTCCGAGAGTCACGCTCGTGTTCTTTTGAGTCGAGAGACTTTGAAGGCAGGGAAGAGGCAGAACCGCATGCGGGAGCCAGCGGCAAATATGGAAGGTCGCACACACGGAAATCCAAATGGGCGAATGTCGACGAGGAGCAACGTTGAATTTCGGAATAGTCTATCGATATTGAGTCCGTGACGTCACGCGCATACTGATTCGTGCTACCGGCTATATCGTCTGCGGCACTTCGGCGCCCATAAATTTGCACCTCGAATTTCGCTGAAAACTCGGAACCATTGGTCGACAGTGTTTCACGAATTACAGAGTATTCCGAAAACCGAGCGTTCAGATTATTTTACAGTGAACAAAAGATGTGCAGCCAGAACCGTGAGCGTTCTATAGTTACAATGCATGGAAAACATTCGTTTGCACCGGCTGGGCGATTGTTCGGAATACGCGTCAGCTGCGCTGAATGGATTTCCAAAAGCCGAAGCGTAAGACGAATCAGTAAAGCGCGGACGACGATATAATGGCAAAAAACTCACGAAATGCATACTGCTCCGTTGGACTATATGCGTGTTCGGCGACGACGTCGTGCGGAACAAAGAACGAAATGATTCATAAAAATCCTCTTGTCCAAATCATTGCTGTATTCGCTCATTATTCATATTATTCCATAGCTCTATCTATAGTACATAAAACATAACACTAAAAACTCATTCAAATTCGAGTAATCCTATTTAATTTATATTGTTGTTTTTTTTTGTTGTATCTGTATATTTAGTAAATTATTGTATTTAAACGCACGCTTACGCCTAGCTGCATACGATTTCTTTCCGTTCTCCTTCCTTTTTTCATAATTTTTTTTTAATAATATATAATATAATAATATACTATGTCGCATATAAAAAACAATTACTTAGTATAGAGTACAAGATCGTTCCTTAGTTAAGTTTTTTGTTATTTTTCTTTTATGATCATCATCATTTATCATCATCATCATCATCATCATCTCTCTCGTAACTATTTATATAAACGTAAGACCCCGTCCATTTCTAAAATGAACGTATTCCCTCGTTCCCCGAGAATTGCGGAAGAATCGATCGTGGCATTTTGATTCCGGAGGGGGGTGTGATGGGCGGGCGTAAAGAAAATCGAGAAGGAGCGTGTCGTGTTTCCCTTAAAAGAATCAGCAAACGCGCTTCCATGACCGCCATGTTTCTCTTTAGAGCGTCTTTTTCGTTTCCTTGCATTTCGTCGTGCGAGGATGGAGTTTCATTCGTCCGTGGAATGAATTCTAACATCGTATTCGTTGAACCTGCGGACCGACCGCTGATATATATCGTCAATCGCCTGAACAATGAAAAAAAAAAAACAAAAAACCAATAATAATTTCCTACGACTTTCGAACGAGGATCGCAGAGGAAGCGTTCGCATACGCTCCTGTGCAATATCGACGACTGGACTAAGGAAGCAATTCGGCTAAAATCCGCAGCAATGCGTGACGTTTAGAAATTGTACTTTCCGTTGGCTGACTCTTGAAAGAGCTGAATGGCGCTGAGAGATTCGAGAAAGCTTTGCGCAGTGAGCGCGCGGGCGCACGTGGCTCGTTAATTCGCGAATCAATGGAACAAGAACGATTTGGTAAGAAGGACATGTGGAAGCATGTTTCTCACATCGCACTCCAGCGATATTGCACAAACTCGAACTGCTTTCGGATTCTGCCTCTGTTCAACCAAGAAGCGAATATGCGAAACAAGGACCGCGAACTGGCCTCGTCTTTTTTTGTAACGAATGAGGAATTTTCTGAAACAAGAGCTCGCGAACCAGCGTCGTCCTCATTCTCTCCTCAACGAACATGCGATTTTGCGTAGCAAGGGTCGTCGAATACCCTCGTCTCTCTTTGTTGTACTTAACAAACAAGCAATTTTGTAGAACAGGGGCTGCAGACCAGCCTCATCTTATTTTTAACAAGCAAATTTGTATGACAAGGGCCGCGCTGTAGCCTAGTCTGTTTTTTAATTTTTTTTTTAACAAGTAAATAATTTCGTCGAACAAGGGTTGCAAACCAGCCTCGTCTTCGTTTTTGTTTCCTCGCAACAAACAAGAGACTTCGTATAACTAAAGGGGGGCGCAAATTGGGCCTCGTCTATCTTTCATTCTCCATTTTTTTCTTTTTTGTGATTACAACGAACAACCGATATTGGGGAACAAGGGAACATCGTCAACTTGCCGCCGCTCGCTCTTGGGTCGGCGCATCTCTCTCGAAAGTGACCGTTCTCCCAAATTTAAGCTAAAAAAACTCGTCAAGTGTCATTTTGGTTGGCAGGTCTGAGCGTTCACCTTGTGTTGTCGTGTCTGTGGTGTGAGATCGAGCCGAGTTCGCCGACATTAAAAGTGTCCGGCTGCTCTAGCTGAAGAGGCACGCGACATCGCGATGTTGCTGCGTCAACAACATAATCTGCTCCACGTTCCGTCTCCGCATCCTAAAAGATTCTACCGTTGACAAGCACGTCGGTAAGCCGCCTGCCTCGAGTCAGATTAACGTGGCCCGTCAAACTCGCGGACTACAGGAGGATTCGGTTAATGCCGATTCAAGCGCGATTTTTGTAGAAACCATGCAATAAAAGTCACAGAGACAAAGTTTACGGATGGATAAAATACGCTTGTAACAGGATGTTCGTTGCAAACGAAACTGGTTCGGTACTGTGGTCAAGCAAAGCATCTGTGCCGATAGGTGGCCAAGGAATGAGCATGGTAGGTAGTTCGATCGACACGCTGACGCGAGTCAAGCGGCAGACGGGAACACGCGTTAATCTTCAACATTTCGTGACTTCCTCGCATTTCTTGCAGACTTGTATGATACCAAAGCGCGCATTATGAGAAAATTGGACATACGTGACGCGGACAGACTTAGAGGCGGCATTTTCGACGGTGGCTAAATACTAATTTTAAGAGCACTCACCACACTCGGGCTGGTAGAAGAGGCGGACGTGGTAGCAGAGGGAGGCACCGTCAATATTGGATAATATTATCTACGACCGCGAAGCCGCATGCCCCCAGGCCGGCACTCGACATCTCGCGAACCAATTCCCTTGCGTGAGACGCCGCAACTTCAAGCGGTGGTCGGCGTGGCAGGTTACTAGATTCTAGAAAGGGGCAGAAATTGCGAATGATTTGGAATAGTTTCGAAACTGGGTTAAAATTAGAGGAACGGGCAGAGTGCAACGTGAGGTCCGACGTTAGCGGTAATCGCTCTTACACATGAATGGTGACCGCCATTTTATAGAATCAAATAGTACACAAGATGGTGTCAAGTAACTTTAAGTGCGACACATCATTTGTGTGTTAAAAGCCATCATGTTGTATGACTCAAACCGCACGTGTTGTATATTTTTCGTGTTGTAAGCATCACCGTGCATCATAACAATGTGATACGTGAAAGAAATGTTTTACGTGCAAATACCAAATATGTGAGAGTTTGTACCGGCAGATGTGGATCACGTAGCTACTCATATATTTACTTGCACTTCGTCCAAGGAATGTATATACTGTCCACTTGAGCCACTGAACTGACCCAACTGTCGCAGTACCTCTTAGGAAGACATTACTGTACGTACCAAGTATGGCAGAGTTTAACCTCGCGCAAACGGTTTCCCTCTGTTGCGGATCCAGCTGCCAACCCACGGGCGAATTCCATGGATTTGAGTACGCTAACAGGCTAAACGCGTCCTGCAACATCTTCTTGTTCCCCTCATTCTTGCCGTGCTTTTGCCTCAGGTGTATCGACTGCGAGTACAATTGTCTACCGAACTCCAACATTTTCTCTATCGCCTGCTTATTCCCGCCGCACAGCTGCTTCTTGCTACCGCTCTTACTTACGGCACTGCCGTCCGCACTGATACTACAGTCGCCGTTCTGTTGCTGAGTCTGATTGGCACTGTCGATTTCTGCGAACAGACACATTATCGAATACCCTAAACTGAGAACCTGCGTAATCCGCGCGACAAGTACGTGAACGGTCAAACGATCGTCGAAGGTACAATGTTCTTATATGCAAAATGGAAGTTGAGGTGTTAACGTATCAACGCTCTGTTACGGTTATTGACGTCAGTATCGGCATCACTACAGCGACATGCGTCGCGCCAAGTCAACGTCACATGAAATGAAATCTTGACGAATTTGAAACGTAAACGCGCGCGTTCAATATTAAAGCCTCACCCATATCCATATCCTCGCCGTTTTGACACTTGTACCCGTTCGTGTTCAGATTACCATTCTGATAGCCGTTGGTGCTCTTAACGCCGTTCAGCGCCGCAACATTGCTCTCCTCCATTTCCACGTCGTCCTCAATCTGTCCGTTAACTATTTGCTGATTCGGCTCGGTGGACCCGTTAATGGCGTTGTTTATGTTCATCTCCTCCATGTTCCCGTTCGCAGACGACTTCGTGTACGCTTTGGTCGACTGTATCACGCTCGTCTGATTGACGTTGCTGTTCTGACAGACCTCCGAATCGCTTCCGTTCACCATTTCGACGAACTGACGGCACTTCAGGGCGAAGAGTAAGTTTGGATCCCTCTCCAGAAGGCCGGGATATAGGCGACTGGTCAGGTCTATCGCCTCGCCCATCCGGCCGGCCAGTACCAGCTTTAAAATTCCTATGAAAGTCGTTTCATAGGAAATTCAAAGTGAACTCGCGACAGGCCAATGTTCAGACATAGTAAACTATTTTAAAAAGTACTCCTTTGAACATAGGACGGGGCATGTTATGTGCGTAGGTTCAAACTAATTTGATAATCATGGTTATTCTCAGTAATTGAGTGTGTATGTGATTGCAGAGGTCAGGTATATTAGGTGTGGTTTCTTAAATTCGAGTTGAATTGGCAGAATGCCGAGATGTACGTACTTTGTCTATTCTTTATGGAGTTGAAGTCTTCTTCGAAAACCTGGCCCGTGCTGTTGGCGAAGGCCTCGGCCGTTGCGCAGTATCCATGGTGCACGAGGTACGTCGATACCATTCTGTCAAATAGCAAACACAAATTTTTACATTTCTGGTGAAATTTAAAAATTTTCGACGTTTCCACCGATTTCTATCCAAACTCTAATTATTCGTTAAACATTTATTCAACACGACAGCGTGATATATTTGAAATGCCTAAGCCTGTATATCACAGGCAACTGTTACAAATCGCTGTGTAAGTGAACATAATAATATGTTATCACATTTCGAAGCGGTGAAACAGCTACAAATTTTTTATTAGCCACCAGTTATGAATATCGAGCAAAAAGTATGAGTTTAAAAGAACAAAAAACATACTTGTGTAAAACAGCCTGCCACTGGCCCTGACCATGGTCCGGAGTCGGATAGTTTATGATTTGCAGTCTCGTTCGTACGCGAAGCTCGTTGATCATGTCTCCAATATCGAAGACGAACGGTGCCTGTCCAAAGTTTGCGTCCACCACCTCGCCAGGTGTTTGAAGGCCGACTGTCGGATATAGGTTTGGCTGCAAATACATTCGAACCCCTTTGGTAAGCATAAACATAAGAACCAAAAAACTATTTTGCCACCTATCTTAATCTTTACCCATTCTCGCATCACTCACTGTTCTCCATTCAGTACAAAACATGACGCAACAACAGTCAACTCCCACGATACTTCTTCCCACAGACGGTACACCTAACTGCCAACTCGCTACTAATTTCTAATTCAAACCCAGTTCTACTTCGATCAACACCTTCCTTTTTCCCCACACCAACATTTGCTGGCTTCAACTGAGCAAGCCAACGATGGTCCGCGATGGTACTTACTGGAAGATCCGTGAACGCGATGCCGAGGTGATGTCCGTTCTTGGTGTAAAAGGCTGTGTTGTCCACCAGATTGACACCGCAACCGATGACGTCACCGGTGGTGAACGTAGGTCCATACGGCTGCCCTGTGCCCGACGAGCAAAAGCTGTGTCCGTCGTCGCCGTGGTACCCGTACGAGTGCTTATCCCATCCTGGTAATCGGTTGACGTTCACCCCGTGCGCCGACAGGCCGATTCCCATGTAACCGTCGCGCCCTTTGCTCACGATCTTCACCTCGAAGTAGTACAGGCCGCATGCGGCCGGTATCGAGTGCGTTGTGCGAACGCTGGCAGCGTCTTTATGTGTCTTCCCGTAACCTGGATTTCGATAAAGAACGAGAGCGCGATCAGTCTCTGCGGAACGTTACCTTCTTAATTCGCATAATAAGCCTGATAAATACCAATCCGCAAATCTGATCAGTATGGGATAGGTAAACGTGAGTCGGCGGAAAGTCGAATGAGTCGTGGATGAACAATTTAAGCACGCCAAGTTTCAAGACATCGCTTCCAGTGCAAGAACGCACGAATGTAAGAGTGTGACCCCGAACAGTTAATTCGTTCATGATTTTATTCGTTAATCATTCGCGTAGTTGTGCTGTACACCTGATATTCGTAGTGTTTCAGTACACGTCACCCGTGACACATTTTTCGCCGCAAGTCTGCAAGCGCAGCGAATGAAGTGAAGCTAAGCACGACGTCCGTCAAAGAGTGCATCAATCTATGATTCTATGCGGACGGAGAGTAAGACGCCTCCTGCCCGACAGAAACCGTTTTCCAAGCGTCTCGTTTTCCGGACGCGCGCGCGCCACGACGACGTCGGGCTGAAAAGATAGAGGCCTCGCTCTATAGAAAAGCGGAACATTTCTCTTATGGATTATGCAACGATAGAGCACCTCCGCGGTTTTCCACGCTGCGCATGCAGCGGTGCATGCATTCTTCCAAGGCCCCGACGCCTTTAAGGCGAGGCTGTGCACGTTTGCTCGGCCAGAGGACACAGTGGGCAAATAACTTCCGCGTGGAAATCTCGGCTCGGGCTCGTTTCTTGCCGCGCTAATCTGATTTGACGGCGCGAGACGTTCCGATAAAGTATGAACATTGCGGCACACGATCCGTATTGAGCGTTGCGCTGCATAAATGATGAGGCGTTCAGAGTGGCGCGGAGTAGACCGAACGGGTTGTAAGGTACAATCCGAAAAGTGACGCGTGCCTACTGCGGACTGACTCGAGCTTGCGAGCGTGCGGCCGATTAATCGGCCTGCGTCCGTTTTGGTATGAAAAGTAATAGCTGAGAGATATAGGCTCCGGTGCGTGACGTGCTAAATAAAGACATTTTTTATCATCCCGTGACACAGTGACATAGATCGATCGTGATTTAGTTAGAGTACATTATGGAGGCGACGTTGTGTTGTAAGATAATTGAATTCGTGCGCGAACGACACGGAGTTTTCCTAAACAGCGCGACGCGTCAGTACTCTGCAAATTGTTCGTATAATGAAATCAGTAAAATATAGAAATAAGCCGAATATAGAGATCTTTTTACAACATATATTTTATCCTTTTTTTTTGACATTACGTACACTAAAGCCGTCCTCTCCGTTCGTATTGATTGGATCAATAAATCGTCGACAGTTCATGTTACATATAAGATGTGTGGAGAAGATTTTAAACTCTCTGCCTCCGGAGGCAAAAAATAAAGTGCGTCGCGACTTTTTCTCGGCGATACACGACATACGCGAGATCAATTCGCGTATTTTCCGCCGCGAGCGTTCCCTTATCTTCGCGCAGCCCTCTTTTTGAGCGAGATGACTCTCGACGACCGTAGGGGAGACTCAGCTCACTCCATGATACATTTCGAATAAACACCTGATTCACAAACTGGCACATCATTGTTTTTCACGACTTTTAGAAGGAATTGGACGCAGGCAAGAAAACCGCACTGTGTGGCATTAAATTTTGATCAGACTGTCTGTCCGATTCCTTCTTAATTAATCTGGCATATGTAACGGTCGCAAAAATCGTATAATTTAACATAACGTACTTGTGTCATTTTTGTGACAATCGACTCTTTCAGATAGAAATTGTTTACATGTCTTCCAGATAGACGTTCCGGTGCATTTCATTTCTTAGAGTCGTGGAATTAGCCGAGTCTCTCTTGTCGACTCGCAAATTATCCCGCGAATCCTTGGAGAATAATTTTGCGCTGATAGTTAGAGGTAAAGGGACGCCCACAAGATTGTTGAAGCAAAAGGCTGGAAAGTTTCGTCATGTGCATCTAATGCACGTTTTCTGTGCGCTTTTGATCAATGCAATCAAACGTCTATACACGTACAGTGACAGCATGCAACCAGTAACTCTATATAATTGGTTTCAGATTTATCTATATATATTTTTATAATATGACAAACGTCACAAATTGAAATATGTATATGAAAACTTCTGTCCTGAATTTTCAAACAGAATGTTCGAAGTAAGATTGCTGAAATTCCGAAATATATTCATTAGTGGAAACACTAGATGTCAAGTGACATAATCCAGTAGCTGTGACATCCACCATTCCACATGCCGAACGTTTCAAAGAATACACTCGACGAAGATTGACCTAACGTGACAAGATATCAACATGTCAGCTGACGCGCAAAACTCTCAAGTGAGATCTCTTTAACGGTAGATTCGCCATTCTCGAAGACGCTCATCCGCTCAGCAGACACTCCCTTTTCTTGCCTCCGCGATTCCAGGCCACGTGCATACAACGCACTTTGTACCGGAGCCTCGCATTATTCGATTCGCCACGAATAAATAACAAAATATCGATCTAAGACAATAATTCACCCACACGTTCATTATTCGTTATTCGCGGCAAATTATGGCGCGCGAAAGACGCGTCTTGCGCGAAGTACGCGGCGCGCACGTTCAAATTTCCGTGCCCGGCCAGATATTTTTCCCTTTTGGAGGCCTGCCACGGACGGGGACGAACAATAAAAATAAACCAACGCGATAAACTTCGAATGCTCGAAGGCCGACGTCATTGCGGTTCAGTATTTGCAATCCGGGGTCCTCAGGGTCGATAATCTATTCAGGCTCAGGAGACACACTTCTCGAAACGCACGACGCCATTTGCAATAAAATGTGACTATCGAAACGAGAGCACTCATGTACGAACGAGAGACAGGATGCAGCAGCGTATACGCCACTGTAATGTCTTAAGAGTGAATTTATCAAGCTTGTCACCGTGCGCATTATTTATTGATTGATTTAGTTATTTTTAATTTATTATTAACGACTTCACACCCATTGAAACAATGAAAAATGTACACGAAAACAGAGACAATCCCTCACCTAGCCTAACCTAATGATGCATGACTTGCGAATAATGCAGTAAAGAGACAGAAAAAGAAATGAAAAACAAATAATCCAATATAAAGCAATGTCAGCTACGATGATATCTCCGAAGCGTATCATCTTGCTTGTCAAAGAGATAGCGATCGACGACCGGAATCATAATCAAGGCGGCTCGATAATCCTGAACTAGGACTGGGACTATTGGTCGAACTATCCGGTATCCGAATATTCAATCAGTTTACGTATTCGAATAGTCATCGAATACAATTCGAATACTCGAATACTGAAGAATTTGAATACTGTTCACTCATCGGTACTCGTAGTGTTCGAAACCAAGCTCGGATATCATATTCGAAAATGAAATTATTCGAATAGTCCCCAACCTAGCTTGGATACGACATTTGCGTAACAATATTCGGAGTTTATTCGTAAAATTCGAATATCGATCAAATATTCGAATATTAAGTAATCCGAACAGTCCCAGCACTATTCTGAACGTCGTCCGATGTCGATCTATAGATAAATGTACCGGCTTCCGCAAAATCTTGAAATACCGAGACGCTAGGCGAACGACCAGCTAGACACCACAAGCTGACATTGGTACTGACGCGTGCCAAATTTGCAGCGAGTGGCGTCTTGCATATAGCGAGTACACGTGCCGAGCGGAGCGAGGTTGTGAGGACAAGAGGTGAAGCGATCGAACAATAAAACGTTTCGATATTAGCGGATGATCGGTCGAGGCGGAGAATGGAAATGATGTCCGACGCGTCTCGTATAATTTAATCGAATGCTTGACGAGTTCGACGCCGCTGACGGCTCGACTAATTTGACGATTCGAAGGTAATCGATGGTTCGTCGACTTCAACCTCACCGAAAGCCTGATGAGTTAGACGTGAATCAATAGAATTCATAGTTTCGCAGCGGTAACGCAATGAAATGCTTGATAAGTATGGGATAATTGAACGTTTGACATGTTAAGAAAGAATTGGACACACACAAGAAAATCGCAGTAATCCTCGAAATCTTTAGGGATGATGTATTTCGAGGTAATAAAGGAGGATACGAAATTTCAGAATAGTATAGGTTCAGAAGATCATAAATTATGAATTTAACACGATCCCTTATGGAGAGATCGGAATTGAAGCTCTTTTGTAATCAGGTTTAGCAGCTGTACGCTCAGTATAAAAAATTCTGTCCTGCGTCACCGAATAATGATCATTCTTACCGTAATGAATATTTGAAATGGAAAGTCAATCTTTCGTAGTACCAATTAAATCTTAATTTTCCATTTGTCCATGTTAAACATACACTACATTATGCACATTTTTAAATATGTACGCATTCTCACGATATGGCATTGACTTTTGACCAGATTGTCTGTCCGATTCCGCCTTAAACCTTTGCCAGGCTCAATGCAATAACTGAAAGTTTCGTCAACTCTCGACCCGGAGAAGAACACTGTCAGCGACTGACAATCGAAAACTTCGCCGGGACACACTCCGAAGGTGCAATTATCCAGGCGAAACGTCATGACGCGAAGCACGATTCCTGTACAAAGTCGAGACACACCCAAGATACCTGATTTTCCAGGCGGAAAATGATAAAACGGCTCGGAGCGTGTAGAGACCGTAGTGAGAGGACGGAAATATTGAATTTTCCGACCAACTACCGGTATCTGCCACTCCGACTCCCAGCGAATGAGCAGCTTAAGGCAGTCGTCTGGTTCAGATGATCGCAAAAATCGATTACTTTTTTTTACTTTAATCAATAGTTAGAGTATCGAAGAATACGTTCCCAAAGTTTTAGAGGCGAGTTCCAGGGATGTTTGTCGGGTACAGATGAAGAGAAGCCACTAATCACCCACCCGGAAGAAGGAAAAACAGTCGTAGAGAGGGAACAAAAAAAAAATATTGTAACTTTTATATTATTCTATCCCATCATAATACTGATTATTATGTTCTCTCATTATTTTTCTACATATCACGAATGTCCGACGTTTATAATTAGGTTCTGCCCATCGGCACGAATAATAAATAAATCAATAAATCATAACTAAGAAGAATAAGAAGAGTGTTAAAGAAGAAAGACGCGAGCGTCGATTAAGTTTGCGCGAGAATCGTATTACACGCTTCGACATTACATCAATCCCGCTTGGCCCGCGCAATTTCTTCATCGCCGAGTCTTCCGTCTGTTTATTCGCGAGCGTCCATAATGGCAAATGAAACACGGAAGCGGGCAGAAGCAAATTGCGCGGTTGTATGGATTGCCAGATAAATCGTTCGGCCAACGAGTCCGTAACGTTTACTCGCAAATTAAATCGTAATATCGTCCCATCTTCACTGCATCCTCTCATTTCCGTAGTACACATCCAACGAAGATCAACGACTGACATTCATCACATTGGCAACTATTAAAAGGTTTGATCGATCGCACGAGCTAAGCTACGCTACTACACGTATTAGATGAAACGCTTTCCAGATGATCAATCCCATTATCTTTCCCGCTCGACGTATCTGGCAATAAACGTTCGAGGCAAAACTTATTCTACCTCAATGGACCCGTGTCTAGGCGGAAACAGACTTCCTCCGTCGCGACTCGTTTCGATTATACCAAGGTCAGACTCGTTCTTTCAATACTGACGCGTATTGTTCTTTTTACGGCCTTCTAGAGAATAAGAAAAAGAGAGAGAGAGACCTGGACAATCTACCGTACTTAATTTCTCAGCATCTGATATTGAAACACACGCTTAACATTGTTGACTATCGGTACATTGGGCGATATTCGTATGTAGTCATATCTTAAGACGTAAGACCGTTTTAAGTCGAATTTAGAGAGTGATTATTGGTCAAACAGGTGCTTAAGATGGTCTTAAGTCTTAAGACCTGACTATGAATACCGCTCATTGAGTCACTGGTCCGAACATCTCTTAAATGATGATTCTTGAAAGAGAAGGCTGTTATGAGTAAGTTGATTCTCTCTTTTCATCCGCAACAAGAATTCTGGCAAAACATTCGGCACTGACGCTCGTAATTATGCAGACGATAGTATATTCTTGGTTTACTTCCCACCAAGGATGAGAAGAGTTGGATTAAAGATAATATTCTTGTATATTTTTACTTTAATAAATGTGTTTTGTGGTACATGCATTCTTTGCATACGTAGGCTTGATTTTGGAAGAAAATATTTCAGACAAAAGTGACTCGATAAGAACTCCTTTACTAATTCTGTCTAATACATTTTTACGGAAAACCGAGCGTTAAACAAAATATTCACATAAATGCGTGAATTAATTTGCAGTTGTACGACTTTAAATTAAATCCTCGCCCGGCCTGGTACGGTTAGCGTTAACATACGCATCAACGACCTTGAAAATCTCGCGAACAATGATGTTCCGATCATCACATTTACACCTTCAGGCGACCACTATCTGTTGAAAAGTTTTCCGTCTTCTAAGCTGAGAGTCTGATGTTAACTCGCCTCTTCACCCCCCTTTTAAAAGTCCGACTCTGTACAGAGGATAACGCGCGCGTATGCACATGTTTACTGGCCAATATTTTGGTCACCCCGAACGTACCGTAATCGGCGTATTATCGTCGCGGGGAAATTTACATTACAGAGCACAGAAACTACCAGCTATGCCCTAAGATTGTTCAAGGTCGTGTATGACTAGGCCGTTGTGTCCGCGGTAATCGATTACTCGTTACTCGCAGATTACTCTCCTCTGCTGCATGCGAAATAAGAAACCAGTCCGACTTCTGTCTGCCTCTAAAAATCGTTCCTTTCTGCGTACGACATATACATACACACAGGTGCAGAGTGACAATGGGACACGAGTTTCAAGGGACCGTCCAATTCGCACGGAGTCCTTGACGCGTCGTTCCGACAGATCGCAAAACTGTCAAATTCGACCACAATAGTCGGTCCGAACAAGTCTGAGCTAAAATAAAATACCCAACACGCCATATCCCTATGTGACCCGTTTACGGGTGACGGGCACGGTGAAAAATCTTAACCTAGTCCCGGCCCGAAAAACGTCGTCCACATTTTGTACAGAAACAGTGGCAGGGAGACAAATTGAATGTGCGTGTCGAACAGAGAGCCTCCACCTTTTTCGAAGTCGGCCAAAATGAACAAACTTCACTCCTGACGCCGATAGCCCATCGAAACCGATTAATCCGTGTCCCCCGTTTCCTCCGATCGAAGAACGAGCGAACGGTATACCCCGAGCACCAATCGGCGCCTCAACCGTTTCATTCCCGCTGATCACGAGATGCACGTCCGCACGCTTATAATGCGCGCAACATACGAGGATTCCGCGAGTAGTGCGCGTATTTTTGGTCAATCCACATGGCGATGCTGGTGTTGCCGCGGAGTAGGAGAGGCAGAACAAGCGACAGAGACAGAGAGAGAGAGGAGCATCGTCGAGAGAGTGGGAAAGACGAGCTGGACACTTTATGAAAGAGAGAGAGTCGATGCGATATCGATCAAGAAAACAGCGCGAGAGAAAAAACAATGCGTCGGGAGAGAGTAAGAGAGAGGGACCGAAAAGTAAGAGGAGCTCTTCGTGTCTCCACACTCGCGCACGGCGTACGCATTACTGAGGAGTGGGGGAGGGAGGGAGGGGAGGTGTGCGTACCGAGAGGCGCTCGTTATCAGCATTATCCGCGGCCGTAAATACGCGAGAGTTCGAGCGCGGTGTATTTACGTGCGCACATTTATGTGCCCACATAGCACAGCTGTCATTGACATTGTCGCTGCGCATCGTTATGCCCCCCCACCCCCTTTCCAGGCTTTACAGGCTTTTTCAGCCTTTTAACTCTCGGCCCCATGGTCTCCGCAGACGCATTTCGGTTATAAAATTAACGTGTGATTCAGTGGAGCACGGCGTACTGTGAGAGTCAGGGAAGTGAGACGAGGAGGGAGGGAGGGAGGGAGAGGGAGAGAAAAAACGGGCGAGAGATGTAGAGGGGCGAGAGAGTAGGAGAGCGAGACAGCGAGGGAGAGGGAGAGTGTAAGACTGAAACACGACTTAAGCTTAGAACGCGTCTTCTGACAGGCAAAGGACGTGCGCGAGAATGAGCATCGTCCCGAGCCCTGAGGGCCTAGGGTCCCTGCTGCATCGACGCAAGAGACCATGACCGATCAGCTGATTCCTTTGTTTAGGTCGCTGACACACGCGAAAAAGAGCCCTGCCATTTTCAATCGATATTTCGCTGCTGTCCGGGACCAGCCCGAGCACTCAGCGAAGGCTGTCAGGCGAATTTCGGCGCGAGACGGTTCGACTGACACCGAGACGCGACGGAATAATTCGACGAGGCGGCCTGGCTCGCGACGAATCTCGGCGCGAGGTCGAGTGGGCTCACGTACCTTTGTAGTGAACGCGGAGATTATTTTGCGACAGGCCTATGTAGTTGTACTTGTCCTTTGGGCTCCAGGACCGCGGCAGTGGTGTCTCCTCCTCGTTCACCATCGGATAGAGCATCTTCAGCCGATCCACTGGCTGACTTTGCCCGAAATTAGTCCGAGAAGGCTCCATAACACTCCGTTCGTCGCTGGTGGCGGCCATCATTGTCATCCGCAACCCCACTCTGCTGCCCACGCAGCTAGCCTCTAGCTAACGATCACCGCTTGTGCGGTACATAGATGGCCGACGCTGGCGCCGCCGGCGGCGGATCGCATGAAGCTTCGCTGCCCCCTTAAGGCTGACGCGCAAAGCCCGACGACTCAGTGGACGGCCGACCAGTGATAGCAGATCTGGCACGAAAACACCGTTGGTGTTTTTTGGGTGGGGGAAACCTCGGCAAGTGTGCGTGCATGTCCGTGAGAGCTGCGCGCGTCGTTTCTCGCCGAATCGCGCTCGGCTTTGAGAGAAGGACGGAACCATGCTGCGTCCTCTTTCAACCAGCAACGTGCGTTGCGTCTTTGTTCGACATGCAGTCGCGGCGTCGCGTCTTCGTTCCGCACCCAGGCCGGTGACAGTGGTGCCAGATTTCGCATAAGGCATCGCACGTACCATTGCGTTCTTTCAGCCGGAAGGCAAATCGGGCACCACCGCCGTGAGCAGAGCGCGATCCAGAGAAAAGTGAATCGAGGAGAGTTTGGGATTGACTCGTCGTACTCATCGTCGCTCGTCGACGCGGTTTTTGTTCGTTCGTTCGCGCCTAGCCATGGTTCAATTTTTTTTCACAGAATAATTTGTTTTTTTAATTATTCATCACACGGCATCAAACGATATTCATTTAAAAATATTTTATTACTTACTACGGATAGTTTTTAATATTTTGTCAGCGGAATAGATGTGTCGTATTGGTTTATAATAGATATGGGCAAAATATATATTTCATAAATTTTGGTTTCAGTAACATTAATCTTTCTGTGGTAGTAATAAATGAGAAAGTATATAATAAATGTAAATTATTGCGTATTATGCATTAACCGTGAAACAAGTAATAGGAGCACTTCTTGCACTAGAACGTTCTGAGGGATCGTACTAACACGCGATTTTAACACACGACAGCGTACGTCAGGAAGAATTTGCTTGACACGACGCGACGACGGTGCGAATGTTTTTATGAGTTGTTCTCTATGATTTGTTCTGCATGATTTCTTTTCTAAATAGAAGGTGATCAAATTGTGTATATATTCTAACAGTTCTCAGCAAGTCCCATCACATTGATTTGAAACGTTTTTCTTACTTCGCACGTTTAGTTTAAGAACGCTCTCCCCATTTCGTGAAAGAAAAAGTTGTTCGGTTGAAGGCAATTCACCGTTCATACTGTAATCCATATGTACGTCCATTGTCGCATTCTGCCCACGAAATGTCGCAACGTGCGTATTGTCAAAGAAGGCATGATAAAACAGGACAATAATAACAAAATCCCTGTGAATTGAAAACCGAAACTTTCATTGTGCCGCTCCCGACCGACCGCGGGTCGCAGTTGGACTAATTGAAATATCTGAAAAGTCTAACCATTCTTAGCACGTATTTCACGTACGTACTAGAAATGATTCCCCCGGAACTGTAACCGACTTTTCCAATGTCATTTATTCATCATTATGTACGATATGTATTACATTTAAATGCACATGTACAGGGTGCACAGGTTGTGATAGTCAGCTTTGTTCCTGTAAACGGTAAGTATTACACAAAATTATACAGGAAAGGGTTCGATGGGTTCGTAATATCTATATTCTACGAGACTTCATTCAATTCGAAAGTGCAACGCCGCACCCGACAAATGCAAATGCGTATGTAAGGTTTCTGTTTATAAAATTTAAGATACGTGGACTTCCACGCCACCCATGAGGTGCCACGACTAGCGCGTTCGGTTTTTTAACGTGGACCGTCGCCTATAGCCCTATTGTACCACATTTTATGATAATCATACAGCGTGCGGCAATACCTCTGTCCACTTTGAACGACGGAGATATTCAAGGTGGACAGAGTTATTGCCCCACGCTGTAGAATTAAGGGTTAGAAAAGAAATGAGAGGAATTTTTTTTTTTTTTTTGTTAATTTTATTTCATATTAATGTTGACATTGTATTTTTGTGTGGCGCCCCCCCCCCCCCCCGCCGCTGGCGCCACCACACAAAAATGCTCTCATTTCTTTTCTAACCCTTACTTCTACAGCGTGGGGCAATAACTCTGTCCACCTTGAATATCTCCGTCGTTCAAAGTGGACAGAGGTATTGCCGCACGCTGTATGATTATCATAAAATGTGGTACAATAGGGCCAGTGATAGCAGATCTGGCACGAAAACACCGTTGGTGTTTTTTGGGTGGGGGAAACCTCGGCAAGTGTGCGTGCGTGTCCGTGAGAGCTGCGCGCGTCGTTTCTCGCCGAATCGCGCTCGGCTTTGAGAGAAGGACGGAACCATGCTGCGTCCTCTTTCAACCAGCAACGCGCGTTGCGTCTTTGTTCGACATGCAGTCGCGGCGTCGCGTCTTCGTTCCGCACACAGGCCGGTGACAGTGGTGCCAGATTTCGCATAAGGCATCGCACGTACCATTGCGTTCTTTCAGCCGGAAGGCAAATCGGGCACCACCGCTGTGAGCAGAGCGCGATCCAGAGAAAAGTGAATCGAGCAGAGTTTGGGATTGACTCGTCGTACTCATCGTCGCTCGTCGACGCGGTTTTTGTTCGTTCGTTCGCGCCTAGCCATGGTTCAATTTTTTTTCACAGAATAATTTGTTTTTTTAATTATTCATCACACGGCATCAAACGATATTCATTTAAAAATATTTTATTACTTACTACGGATAGTTTTTAATATTTTGTCAGCGGAATAGATGTGTCGTATTGGTTTATAATAGATATGGGCAAAATATATATTTCATAAATTTTGGTTTCAGTAACATTAATCTTTCTGTGGTAGTAATAAATGAGAAAGTATATAATAAATGTCAATTATTGCGTATTATGCATTAACCGTGAAACAAGTAATAGGAGCACTTCTTGCACTAGAACGTTCTGAGGGATCGTACTAACACGCGATTTTAACACACGACAGCGTACGTCAGGAAGAATTTGCTTGACACGACGCGACGACGGTGCGAATGTTTTTATGAGTTGTTCTCTATGATTTGTTCTGCATGATTTCTTTTCTAAATAGAAGGTGATCAAATTGTGTATATATTCTAACAGTTCTCAGCAAGTCCCATCACATTGATTTGAAACGTTTTTCTTACTTCGCACGTTTAGTTTAAGAACGCTCTCCCCATTTCGTGAAAGAAAAAGTTGTTCGGTTGAAGGCAATTCACCGTTCATACTGTAATCCATATGTACGTCCATTGTCGCATTCTGCCCACGAAATGTCGCAACGTGCGTATTGTCAAAGAAGGCATGATAAAACAGGACAATAATAACAAAATCCCTGTGAATTGAAAACCGAAACTTTCATTGTGCCGCTCCCGACCGACCGCGGGTCGCAGTTGGACTAATTGAAATATCTGAAAAGTCTAACCATTCTTAGCACGTATTTCACGTACGTACTAGAAATGATTCCCCCGGAACTGTAACCGACTTTTCCAATGTCATTTATTCATCATTATGTACGATATGTATTACATTTAAATGCACATGTACAGGGTGCACAGGTTGTGATAGTCAGCTTTGTTCCTGTAAACGGTAAGTATTACACAAAATTATACAGGAAAGGGTTCGATGGGTTCGTAATATCTATATTCTACGAGACTTCATTCAATTCGAAAGTGCAACGCCGCACCCGACAACAGAGCCGGATTAAGGGCGAGGCGAATGAGGCTCTTGCCTCAAGTTTAAAATACAAGGGGCGCAAAAATGTCGTTCTGTTAAGTATAAGAGTTGCGTGAGCGCTTAACAAAACGAAACAAATATAGCAACATTATCAATCTATGTAAAACTATCAATTATGAGTCAGTAATTGATGAATTTGCTTCAGTTAAAGCAAGGAAAGTGCAATTTTAAATATTGGACCCGTTAGAATAAAAAATTATGAAGTTAATGTTGTGTTTTGAAATTTAATCAATTTTAATATTATTCTTTTTTAAATTGTTCTATTTGCTTAGTTATAGGGAAACATTTAGCAAATGGGGGCGCATATTTGGCCTTTTGCCTCAAGGGTTTAAGGCCCTAGATCCGGCTCTGCCCGACAAATGCAAATGCGTATGTAAGGTTTCTGTTTATAAAATTTAAGATACGTGGACATCCACGCCACCCATGAGGTGCCACGACTAGCGCGTTCGGTTTTTTAACGTGGACCGTCGCCTATAGCCCTATTGTACCACATTTTATGATAATCATACAGCGCGCGGCATTACCTCTGTCCACTTTGAACGACGGAGATATTCAAGGTGGACAGAGTTATTGCCCCACGCTGTAGAAGTAAGGGTTAGAAAAGAAATGAGAGCATTTTTGTGTGGTGGCGCCAGCGGCGGGGGGGGGGGGCGCCACACAAAAATACAATGTCAACATTAATATGAAATAAAATTAACAAAAAAAAAAAAAACATTCCTCTCATTTCTTTTCTAACCCTTAATTCTACAGCGTGGGGCAATAACTTTGTCCACCTTGAATATCTCCGTCGTTCAAAGTGGACAGAGGTATTGCCGCACGCTGTATGATTATCATAAAATGTGGTACAATAGGGCTATAGGCGACGGTCCACGTTAAAAAACCGAACGCGCTAGTCGTGGCACCTCATGGGTGGCGTGGAAGTCCACGTATCTTAAATTTTATAAACAGAAACCTTACATACGCATTTGCATTTGTCGGGTGCGGCGTTGCACTTTCGAATTGAATGAAGTCTCGTAGAATATAGATATTACGAACCCATCGAACCCTTTCCTGTATAATTTTGTGTAATACTTACCGTTTACAGGAACAAAGCTAACTATCACAACCTGTGCACCCTGTACATGTGCATTTAAATGTAATACATATCGTACATAATGATGAATAAATGACATTGGAAAAGTCGGTTACAGTTCCGGGGGAATCATTTCTAGTACGTACGTGAAATACGTGCTAAGAATGGTTAGACTTTTCAGATATTTCAATTAGTCCAACTGCGACCCGCGGTCGGTCGGGAGCGGCACAATGAAAGTTTCGGTTTTCAATTCACAGGGATTTTGTTATTATTGTCCTGTTTTATCATGCCTTCTTTGACAATACGCACGTTGCGACATTTCGTGGGCAGAATGCGACAATGGACGTACATATGGATTACAGTATGAACGGTGAATTGCCTTCAACCGAACAACTTTTTCTTTCACGAAATGGGGAGAGCGTTCTTAAACTAAACGTGCGAAGTAAGAAAAACGTCTCAAATCAATGTGATGGGACTTGCTGAGAACTGTTAGAATATATACACAATTTGATCACCTTCTATTTAGAAAAGAAATCATGCAGAACAAATCATAGAGAACAACTCATAAAAACATTCGCACCGTCGTCGCGTCGTGTCAAGCAAATTCTTCCTGACGTACGCTGTCGTGTGTTAAAATCGCGTGTTAGTACGATCCCTCAGAACGTTCTAGTGCAAGAAGTGCTCCTATTACTTGTTTCACGGTTAATGCATAATACGCAATAATTGACATTTATTATATACTTTCTCATTTATTACTACCACAGAAAGATTAATGTTACTGAAACCAAAATTTATGAAATATATATTTTGCCCATATCTATTATAAACCAATACGACACATCTATTCCGCTGACAAAATATTAAAAACTATCCGTAGTAAGTAATAAAATATTTTTAAATGAATATCGTTTGATGCCGTGTGATGAATAATTAAAAAAACAAATTATTCTGTGAAAAAAAATTGAACCATGGCTAGGCGCGAACGAACGAACAAAAACCGCGTCGACGAGCGACGATGAGTACGACGAGTCAATCCCAAACTCTGCTCGATTCACTTTTCTCTGGATCGCGCTCTGCTCACAGCGGTGGTGCCCGATTTGCCTTCCGGCTGAAAGAACGCAATGGTACGTGCGATGCCTTATGCGAAATCTGGCACCACTGTCACCGGCCTGTGTGCGGAACGAAGACGCGACGCCGCGACTGCATGTCGAACAAAGACGCAACGCGCGTTGCTGGTTGAAAGAGGACGCAGCATGGTTCCGTCCTTCTCTCAAAGCCGAGCGCGATTCGGCGAGAAACGACGCGCGCAGCTCTCACGGACACGCACGCACACTTGCCGAGGTTTCCCCCACCCAAAAAACACCAACGGTGTTTTCGTGCCAGATCTGCTATCACTGAATAGGGCTATAGGCGACGGTCCACGTTAAAAAACCGAACGCGCTAGTCGTGGCACCTCATGGGTGGCGTGGAAGTCCACGTATCTTAAATTTTATAAACAGAAACCTTACATACGCATTTGCATTTGTCGGGCAGAGCCGGATCTAGGGCCTTAAACCCTTGAGGCAAAAGGCCAAATATGCGCCCCCATTTGCTAAATGTTTCCCTATAACTAAGCAAATAGAACAATTTAAAAAAGAATAATATTAAAATTGATTAAATTTCAAAACACAACATTAACTTCATAATTTTTTATTCTAACGGGTCCAATATTTAAAATTGCACTTTCCTTGCTTTAACTGAAGTAAATTCATCAATTACTGACTCATAATTGATAGTTTTACATAGATTGATAATGTTGCTATATTTGTTTCGTTTTGTTAAGCGCTCACGCAACTCTTATACTTAACAGAACGACATTTTTGCGCCCCTTGTATTTTAAACTTGAGGCAAGAGCCTCATTCGCCTCGCCCTTAATCCGGCTCTGTTGTCGGGTGCGGCGTTGCACTTTCGAATTGAATGAAGTCTCGTAGAATATAGATATTACGAACCCATCGAACCCTTTCCTGTATAATTTTGTGTAATACTTACCGTTTACAGGAACAAAGCTGACTATCACAACCTGTGCACCCTGTACATGTGCATTTAAATGTAATACATATCGTACATAATGATGAATAAATGACATTGGAAAAGTCGGTTACAGTTCCGGGGGAATCATTTCTAGTACGTACGTGAAATACGTGCTAAGAATGGTTAGACTTTTCAGATATTTCAATTAGTCCAACTGCGACCCGCGGTCGGTCGGGAGCGGCACAATGAAAGTTTCGGTTTTCAATTCACAGGGATTTTGTTATTATTGTCCTGTTTTATCATGCCTTCTTTGACAATACGCACGTTGCGACATTTCGTGGGCAGAATGCGACAATGGACGTACATATGGATTACAGTATGAACGGTGAATTGCCTTCAACCGAACAACTTTTTCTTTCACGAAATGGGGAGAGCGTTCTTAAACTAAACGTGCGAAGTAAGAAAAACGTTTCAAATCAATGTGATGGGACTTGCTGAGAACTGTTAGAATATATACACAATTTGATCACCTTCTATTTAGAAAAGAAATCATGCAGAACAAATCATAGAGAACAACTCATAAAAACATTCGCACCGTCGTCGCGTCGTGTCAAGCAAATTCTTCCTGACGTACGCTGTCGTGTGTTAAAATCGCGTGTTAGTACGATCCCTCAGAACGTTCTAGTGCAAGAAGTGCTCCTATTACTTGTTTCACGGTTAATGCATAATACGCAATAATTTACATTTATTATATACTTTCTCATTTATTACTACCACAGAAAGATTAATGTTACTGAAACCAAAATTTATGAAATATATATTTTGCCCATATCTATTATAAACCAATACGACACATCTATTCCGCTGACAAAATATTAAAAACTATCCGTAGTAAGTAATGAAATATTTTTAAATGAATATCGTTTGATGCCGTGTGATGAATAATTAAAAAAACAAATTATTCTGTGAAAAAAAATTGAACCATGGCTAGGCGCGAACGAACGAACAAAAACCGCGTCGACGAGCGACGATGAGTACGACGAGTCAATCCCAAACTCTCCTCGATTCACTTTTCTCTGGATCGCGCTCTGCTCACGGCGGTGGTGCCCGATTTGCCTTCCGGCTGAAAGAACGCAATGGTACGTGCGATGCCTTATGCGAAATCTGGCACCACTGTCACCGGCCTGGGTGCGGAACGAAGACGCGACGCCGCGACTGCATGTCGAACAAAGACGCAACGCGCGTTGCTGGTTGAAAGAGGACGCAGCATGGTTCCGTCCTTCTCTCAAAGCCGAGCGCGATTCGGCGAGAAACGACGCGCGCAGCTCTCACGGACACGCACGCACACTTGCCGAGGTTTCCCCCACCCAAAAAACACCAACGGTGTTTTCGTGCCAGATCTGCTATCACTGCGGCCGACCGCTGCCCTGAACGGATCGAAGAGGGGTTGCAAATTTTTTTTTTTTAGAAAATTACACTTTCTTATATTTTCTGATGATAGAACTGCGATGATGTGACTGATATAACTATGGTATTTATATTTTCTGATGTTAGAAAGCAGGAAATGTGATGAAATTCAACGTAAGTTGAATATTATTAATGGTAGGGCACTGTTATTGCTTGATCTTACAGTGGAATATTATTTTTTCTTTTGGGATGATTTAATATCACGATACAGTGAACAATTAAATCAAAATATGGTATTGACGTATAAAAGACAATAACCTTGCCATTTGACTGACAAATGTTTCCCATAGTGTTTTACATGAATACAGGTTACAAACTTCCGAAGTACTCGAACGAAAGGTTCATCGTAAGTTCAAAATGAACGAGTTTCAACCAAAGTTCCCCTAATTATAAGTTTCCAGCCATATCACTTACCGAATTGGTTTTCGAAAGCGAAAACCGTCAATCTCGTACAATTATCTATCTATTTCTTCTACGTAACGAACTTTCAGGATTACACCGTTTACAAGCAAGCACATCACGTTTAATCGTACCGTCGTACGTCCTTTTGATCCACGAATTCAACACCAATGACCAATGTTCGAAAAGTCATCTAGTTTTGGGCACAATATTCATAACGATCCTTAACCATTACTCTTCCGAGCCAATCATCACCTAGGATTTTTCATACGCAGTGAAATCTGTCTTGAAAATCAGGCTTGAATCAACTGACAGGTGCACTGTCCGGTCTGTACATGTGTGCCTTAAAGTGCCGACCAGTGCCGACAAAACCGATGTATCTTGTCAACGATTACCAGCGTTTACACATATTGTAACTACGATCTTTACATTAGAAACTATTCTTCGGTAGAATGTCTACCATGTGTAAGAGAAGACTGAAAGCGCTAGGTTACGTCGATTGGGACAAATTCAACCATAAAAGTATGGTCAATTTCGGCATATTTGTTAACCTATGAGGCTGAGAAACGGTTGCGCGAGGTTTTGTCACTTAATTATCCGTCCGCTCTCTTCTTGATAAGTAACTTTTAGTCAGTAGAATCTAACTGATCCTTTGCGTCTTCTGTTTCTTTGCTGTAAACATATACTATATGAGATATTACGAAATGTTCAGCAAATGTCCAATGAATGTGCCTCAGATATTGAACACCTTCGTAAGCTGATCATCTGGCTGGAGGATCAAAAGATACGTTGTTATAAAATTGAGGATCGAAAGTTGCTGCGTGATACCAAGGGGAATGATTGGCCTCAAGCATTTCAGAAGTATTGCGAGGATCTCAAATGCCCCCTTGATACTAATGCCTACAATCAGTTGGAGTGGCTAATTGATCATGCTATTTGGCTGGAGTACGGGCAAGAACGTAAGGATCACAGGAACGAAATCCTTTTACCGTATTTATCACAGTGTTAAACCCAATTCTAAGTAATTTCGATATCTTTCAATAAAGGCAAAAAATATCAGCAAGTTTCTAGCGCTAAAGCCAAGAAAAAGAAAGAAGCTGCAGTTCCAAACGTGGTGCTAGCAAATCCTCTTGACAGTTTAGATTGTAGGTATTATTATATACCCACATGATGCACTCTTGGCAGGATATTCTATTTGCTTATTTTCTATTCAGTCAACTCGGATGAATTTAAGGAGGGTGTCAATGAGCTAGCAAAACTCTTGAGAATCGCCAGACACTCAAATCACCTCATAACACTGGAAGCCTGCAGCAAGGTTGTGTGTGAGAGGCTGAACGCTAAGGCCATTGCAAATCCAAATGCAGTTATTGTAAAGGGTAAACCTTTTCCAATACTGGACGTGGAGTCTGGATATGTGCTAAGCGATAAAATGTCAGACAAAGCAGCAAAAGTTTTGTCCCTCCTGTACATTCAGGATCTCAGAAATCTACAGACCATGATCAACGAGACGATTGTCACGGTGCAAAATATAACCGCCAATCCCAAGACGGACACGAAATTGGGCAAAGTTGGCAAATGAGGCCTTGCATGTTATCATGTGTATCGAGTTTTCGTCGAGTACGTACTGACGAACTGTCAAGCGTACGCTTTATTTTTACGATGCTCCATAATAGATCATTCGCGAATATTTAAATAGGCTGCATCGAAATTGGTAGAATTTTCTTGAAAAAAAAATGCTACCCTCAAAAGCATAGCATTGTCGTTGGCAACGCAGGAATATACGTATTCGCTATTCATAATTGCTGCGAACGATAATATATCTTTATATACCATTGTATATGTTGAATAAAATTGTTTTGTTTCGCGCACTGCATGAGCGTACGGACATATATATTTGGATTGCACGTGCTCCCGGCTCCTTTCACGGAAAGGAGCTACGC
This sequence comes from Priocnemis perturbator, assembly GCA_963942575.1. Lineage (NCBI taxonomy): Eukaryota > Metazoa > Arthropoda > Insecta > Hymenoptera > Pompilidae > Priocnemis > Priocnemis perturbator. The sequence continues at coordinate 10,424,584 of OZ012656.1, forward strand.
TCGAAGACTACGCACCTCTACTAAAAAATAATATATTTCACACGATCATTACGACCCTGTCATCTGGAGGTTTCTCGATGTAAATTGTTAGCGGAAATTTATCTCAAGATATAAGGTACGTAAACGATCACACTGAGTTTAAACATAATCGTCGTATTAATGATATTGCTGTTATTTCTGGAAAGTACTCCCTGTTCCAACGCGAATTCGCCCTTTTTACCTGACTTTATAACATCTTGAAACTATGTACTGTTTGTATTAATAGTCTGGTGGCTAAATCTCAGATAACGATCCTCTATAACAACACACGATATTATTAAGTGAGTTTGTTGTATTTCCAAAATATACTAGTCAATAGCAAAGAATTAACTTTTCCAAACGATTCCCGCCTAAACCTCAATTCTCACCCATCCCACAACAACCCGTTGCAATTCTAATAAACGCCATATTAGAGAGAATGATACTTAGGACTTTTTAATAAGAAGTATTTATTAAACCGATAACCAAGTATCATTTATAAATCACAATAATGTATATATATATCAGATTTTTAATAATAGGAATGATGAATGAATTATTTTAGATTATATTAAAATATCTATAAAACCGGGGGGAAAACTTGAGAAATATCGTAGCATTATTAATGAACCGTAATTTTTTTCATCGGAAGCAAGGACTCTCGATAAAAATTAGAATCAATTTTAAACGTCGTCTTAAGCAGAAAAGCTTATTGTTACGTCATGATACATACTGTGTGAATAATAAACATACAAGTGTAAATTATATTTAAACTTTGCTATGTACACTGCTCTCTTGTAACACAGTACTAGAACGTTTATAGCAGTATTTCATACGTTCTCGAAGTGTAATGACTAATTATAGGAAGTTATTTCATCACCCCTTTCATATTTCTCGAAAGCCTTTTCTTGGTACACTCAATAAGAGTGACAAGCAGAATTTTTTGTCCAAAAATGATGTATATGTATAAAGATACAGAAATATAATTTCTCACAGAATTTTGATAATGCGCTGATGTAATGGCAAATTGTACTATTAGCGCGAGTCGGTTGAAATATTTCTCTAAATGTGTACGCTTTATAAATAGCGAAAGAATGTGTTCGTGTATGTGACGCGGCTGTGATATGTGTAAATGTGTATCCCTTTGCACCGTTCCAACACTATAGATGGTTCGAAAATGTTAACATCTTACGTCCTTCGTTTTTTCATTGTATTAAAAATCACAAGCTCGGCTTGTACGATAATGTGGAGTGGTAATTGACTATTTAAGCATGAGAGAGAATACCAATCGTTGATAATTCGAAATCCTTAACTAACATTACAAATTCCGATCGCGAAAAGTGCCTCAAGCTTCGTCAAACCTCGAGAACCCGCCAGAATTTGTAACGCGACGCAATCACATTGTAGAGTAAGACTTCTGCTTCTTTCCAAGATAACAGAAGTCATATGCAAAATCCTGATACCTGAGGTATCCTCAGGCATGTTTCGTATTAGCAAATTTGTAAAAGATATAAATGTAGCCTAAATTCCCTCCCATTTTGCGCAAGTACAATGGGTACCCTTGTCAACAGGTACATAGATTCAATGGAACATCTTTAACGACTAAGAAAGTCTGCATCTATCTGCACTACCCGAATGTACAGCTTGCGGTCGTTGTCCCCTGTTCGTCGCTTCTTCCAACAAAGAAGCCTGAATGGCAGTAGCATATGCCTGATCCTCACTCATTGTGCCCTGCAGATTCCTGATCATAACTGAATTTGTACCGCCATTGCTCTGTGCGTCCTTCTTCTTTGCTTGCCTATTGAGTGCTTCCAGCCTCTTCCTCCTCATTGCTTCCTCTTTTCTGATGCACGCATGATCCGTCGGGTGTCTGTGCTTTATGCAAAAATTTTCCCCGCACTCGCTACATTTCACAGGAACAACCTCTTTCACTTTGCAACCCTTCGAAGAACATTTGTTCGTGAAGATCTTCTGCTTCTGCAGGAAGTCCGATTGACAGTCCTTGTCCATGTGCATGCCCACCGTTATGTCAGGCGGCTCTCCACGTTTCGTCGGAATGGGAACGTTGCAGAGTGGACACACCGCCACTTGGGTGTCTTTCTTGTACGCACTCGGACAAGAGTGACTGGTGTACGATATGTGATCGGTGCAAAATGTCGCTTCGCAGGCATCGCATTTGAACGGCAAAAAGTCCAAACGATTGCACGTTCGTTCGGAGCAATGTTCACCTAGATTCGGAAATTCCATTGTTGCTTGAGCAAAACCTGATAAAATAGTGAAAGCAATGAGTATCTATCTGTGAACAATAAACAGCAGGAACGTATTCGTCACTAAATACAACTGCCTTACCTCACTTGAATTGTCTAGTATTAAACTGTGGTAATTGTAGCTAGTGTTTCCTTTTAGCACGGTTAGCTCTTTCCTTTTCGCTCGGGCCTTTTTGGTTTTCGACAATAACGACACATTTACGTGTCCGCACTGTTGCGAAATCTTGTTTGCATTCTGCACTGACAAACGTCCGATGTCTGACGCGAGCTTTTATATACTGTTAGACCGACCGACAATATCCACAGAGTATCGAACGTACCAAAACTTGCCGTGTCATTGGCGCTGACGAAGGCTCGAGCCTGTAGATGCAAGGAAACCTAAACAATCCCTAAATACTGTCGTCATGCTCCGCTTAACGTCCGCGATAAATTCCAAGAAATTTGATGTTAAGCGGATACTGTATCATATATTGGTGTACTGTGTAAAAACGAGACTTTTGAGGTTAGGAAAGATTGTCATCAACAATATCTCTTACATTGCTTTTCCTCTGCACGCGTAGCCACACAAAAAGTTCTACTCTCATTTGGTCCACCTACATACGCGATTGGGACGTTCAGCAAGTGGACGTTAAGCGGCCCATATCTGGATCTTTCTCGAACAGACAATCGATGACGACCGTACATGAACAACAATCGTAACGATGCGTGTGGGAAAGTTTGGGAATACTTATGAAACGCGCGTGGACTCTGCGAGGCACAGAATTAATTGGTACATTCGAATCATTTTCACTAACGGTACAACTAGAAAATTCGGATCCGGAAGATAAATTCCAAATTATCGAGAAGTGTGCTTAATACGGTGACGAAGCGTTCGCGTTGCAACGCTTTCGCTGGTGACACATTGTAGCAAATTTGGCGGCGTCATGGTTAGGCGCTCAACATTACGCCATCGTTTCGTCAGGCTACATGTTTCCACGCGGCGACTGCACTCGTTTATTTTCCTCGCTTCACATTCATTTATCGCGCATACAAACAGATATAACAACAAGTCTATAGAAAACGACACTCGATCGCTGTTTAAGCGGACGGCAGGTATCATTCTTTGTTCGTCGCTTTGTCATTCGAGAAAGGCGCGACGCCGAACACCCTCGCTGTACCGAGTAGCATTAACGCTGAAAAATAGAAAATGTGGTTATGTTAGTTCTGGTAATCCTAGAGCTCGGTGTTGCGAGCGGAAAATATTCGAAGGAATACCGCACCGGAACCGACGACAAACATCGCGGCATTGGCACGATTGTCCTGAACCTTCTTCGCATGATGCTGGACGTACACTCCGGCTCCGAATAAACCGGCACCGCTGACGAGTCTGCATCCCAGACAATCACGGTCTCTGCCGGTTATGATGCTCTTATACGTCCCACTGGAGCCCGCCATCATTCATAGAAATTATCAAAAAGTCCCCCTGCACCTCGAGATGTCGGATCTAAGCATCTAACACTGCTATTTAGGTTATGCTCCACTCATGATTCTTGGAGGCCACATTGGAATCGAGAGAATCGATATGCGATAGTGAAATTTAAAAACACATTTTGCCGCTTTATTCGGAATTTTCTTACGTGTACTTACAGCTAGAGGTGAACGGAATCTGGTGAAATGGTGGTGTTCACGGAGTTTCCTTAAATAACGTCTACGTTCTGTATAGGTTATGTTGTTGTAGCGAACGATGCGCTACGCGTAGTCCTCGTATTAACAATCGTTCATATATTGACAAACTCATTATATCTATGCATGTTTTTCTTTCAAATATACATCTAGATCGTTCGCAGTACAAAATGTGTATGATAAAGCGAGTGATGATCGACATTGACTTTGTACAAATAATCTTGATATAATGCGTGATAGGACAGTGTCACTTTGCGGGAATTCGACCTGGGGAAGTCAATCGGTAAGGTCCCTGGGCAATCGAATTTGCAAAGTACCCCATGTATAGACTTTCATACAACTTTGCGCGTTTTTTGCATCGAAATCGATTATCGTCGCGTCATTCGTTTATTCTATGAGTTTCTGCGCCTTGAAGAAACGTCTCAGGTAGAACACTTGCCAGGTCGACAGTCCGAGAAGACAGCAGATCGAGAATATGCTGAGATATAATACTCGAGCGTTCGTTGCCTCTGAAAATACGAAATTGCGCAAGTATGTAGTATTAGCTTTAATCTTTTGTCAGGATTTGAATGTTAGAAAGGGACCTGGCGATCAAAGTGACTTAACAGACATTTTGCCTGGCTTTCATATGTCGATATGTCATAGAAAAATGTCAAACAAATCGTTTTGATCACTCTTTGTTGTTCTAATGTTAATGCGATCATCTGTACCATTCGTATCCCTCATTTCTTCCTCATTCTTGCGCATTCTGGCGAAATCCTGAACTATTGCCTCTGAAAGATCCTCGAGTCGCTTGAGTTCCACTTCAACAGGTCTCAGTTTAGCAGCTTCCGCGATCTACATTCGAGGGTTAATATCAGTTTTCATATCAATGGGGGTTGATTCCTAATTAGTGGAATAATCAACGAAATTCTTAATGGTCAATGTACTGCAAATCATCAAACTCTTCCAACCACAGGGTTGCAAGCTATTCAAAGTGTTCTCTGTATGGGCATATGTTAGTGAAAAAGAAAATTTGTTCATGCACTCTTTACAGGGAAGAACAAAGGTGGTCTTATCAAGTATCAGTACAGCCATTGTGTAATGCGCTCTACAATTTGATAATGTGCACACAACCATCCTGTTGTATGAAGGTGGTTTTAAATACAAGATAAAAATAGAAACAAAGGATAAGCTAACAGACACACTGATAAAAGTGGATTACTCTTTAAAAGAAACAACTCTACTTTACCAACTGCTTCCCCAAATAAGCCACATATGAAAAGATAATCATTAAAATAACATAAGAATAATTCTTTGTGCTAACACATTGAAATAAATGTCAAGAGATATTTGATATATATTTTGAAGCAACTTACACCTTCGTAACTCTTTGCCTCGATACCACGCTTTATGATCAACATAATTTCTTGCTTGACACCTCGCTGGTCTGGAAAGGTATGCATAGAGAAATTAAATATACTCCCAGAGCACAACAAAATCCTACATATATATATATATATATATATATAACAATGCAAACAATGCAAATGGTACGTACGACTTGGTACACGCATTGTGAAACATATTTCGAAAACATTATACGTTTCAGTGACAAAGGAGAACTTCAACAATTTCCCATGAGGAATATCCTCCTTCTGAGACAGAATATGTCCATTGGTGTCTCGGATCTGAAAGTAAATCGTAGGAAACGTGAGGAAGGGAACGGTTGCCAGTGAAAACGCGCGTAGTTTGACACCGAGGAAATCCGTCAACGGACGTTGACCATATTGCTAGGTCCTGAGAGTCAATAAGGGTGAAAACGGGACATAACCTAGGAGGTCAAATATGTTGACCGATCATCGCGATAATTACCACGTAATCGACTTTCTGGCCTTGAGCCTCTGACACCTCATACTCCCCGGTGACCAACATATTAGCCTGCACTTCTTCCTTCAGACATTTATGCGAGTTCGGCTCCAAATTCCACATGATACCATGACAATGGCCGATCGCGAGGATCGCGAAAATCACGCCGACGCAATTAATACCCATCTCGGCGTCACTCAGCGAAAATTGTCTTTTATCTCGACGAACTTCTTTATCACCGTGGGAACGAGAAAGTTCACTACTCTACGAACGGTGCCGCGACGAGAAAAGTCAACGCACGTCCGTCAACATTGCGATGAGTTGGCAGCCATTAGGAGCGAAAAGGTACGCAGCCCCCTCCCTTCAAACGTCACCTCCGGTCGCCCGGGTACATTGAATTTCAAACTTTGTCGTCGGTGTGTACGTGTCGCGCGGCCGGCATGTGGCATGCCCCGGCGGCGCTTGCCGGAACTAAGTTCAAAAAGTTCTCGTTAAAACGGCTAACCACGGCTGACCCGCCGTAAATCGGTAACGACAATGAGCAGCGTCAGTTTAAGGTTTCAAAACATTCGAGGACATTCAAGACTTTCGGCATCTCCAGGACTTTTGGGTCACTAGCGAAGCTTTCAAGCCTGTTCCGGGCTCAGGACATAGACGAACAAGGTCGGGACGTCGTACGCTTGTTTGTTTGGAAATTTCGATGTGAGCGTGTTGAAGTTTCACCACTGGCTGTAACCCCGTAATGTAAGGATTGTTAACGTTTTTGTGCGTAAAGGAAATGGAAAAGCAGACGGTACTTGAAACCAGGTGACGATATATATCCTTTATGAAATTGATGTGGAGTCACGGAGAGATTAAGCGCGAATCGGGCGTGCAGATGATGAATGTTGGGCAGTGTTATGAACTCTTATTCAGTGATGACTGCTACTGTCACGTTTTATTCAAATATAGCGAAAGACCCGATTTAATGCTTCGGGAATTGAATAATTATTGTATTTCTCGTTTCAGTGCCGTGAAGATGGACAAGGCTGTGAGCTTGGAGGAGATCGCTACTGAGAGTTTGGAGGAGATTCTTGAAAGACAGTGTGAACTGCTGCGTGAACTTGCAGTGGCAACTGCTTTTATAAAATGTGTGTACTCTAATGATGTCTACGTTGGGTATTTGATAATATATGATTTACTTTATCTGTTGCAGGCAAGAGAACCATGAAGGATGACCTGGTACAGTGGCAGAAGTATGTTTCGTCTGTAGGGACTGGTATTGATGGTATGATGAAGCAGTTGAACGAAATGAAACAACAAAACATTTGTTGTCATGTAAGATTCTTACCTTGTTTTGAATAAATTCATGTTATAATTGATGCAATCGTATTGATAAAAACTTATAATGCAGGAAGTAATGGTCCTGTTAAAGGCCCTGGATAAAAAGATATTGCACATGAATGACAATGTGCCACCCAAACTGATCCTGGACTACAAAACAGCCAAAGAAGAACACGTGTCACAGTCTGATTATGTGAACAAAGTAGATAACAATGTATATAATAATTCATTTGATGTCAAAACTCCTGTGAATAGCACAGCCAATCAGACCAACCAAATAAATTCCTCTGCACGTGCTGGTACACAAAGCGCCACACTAAAAAATTGTAAAAAGTCACTGTTTTACGACCCAGACGTGTGTCCAGTGGTTTTGCCCATAACAAAAGAGGAGTTCAGTAATCTGCCAAAGTACATGATTGGTAGACAACCTTTGGATATGCTTAACAATCTGGTAAACACAATCAATCAGATAGTGAAGTCAAAGTATGGGTTGTTGTACATGGGAAAAGCTGCGGCAAGGAAAAAGGGCCAATTGGACATTTACTTGAATTACAAGAAGCAGGAGGTAACCGATGATAATGGTGAGAACGGTTTTGTGTACCTATCTGTCAAAGAACATCCCAAACATGTTAGAATAAACGAAATGGATTTGATTGATCTATAATTTATTGCAGGGTATATGTACTTTTTCACGGTCGAAGATTATCAGGCGCACACAGACACAAAACTGGACAAGACCAAATTGACCTTACTTACCTGTTTACGTCATTGTAAACGCATTCGCGAGTATAGGGCAGGGTTATTGCGATACGTTATTATGACGGGTTGATGGGAGCGAAAATATTAACAATAAGAAAGGGTAGTACTGCCTTTGTATGTAAGTATGCAATAATAGCTGAGAGTGTTTATAGATTTATATTGTAACATTAATAAAACACGTGTTATGCGGTAGCGTGTAAAGTTTTGTATTATTATCAAGAATCATGTTGTAATGTTAATAAAAGGATACGAATTAACTACCTGTTGATTGTTATTTGGCTGATTAACTGGAGTGATTGGTGCAGTGTTTGCTTTTATTTTTACCAGTCTACGGATATAAAATGCGTGGCGACGTTCACGTTTTTTCGTTGCCCAGGCAACCAGTTTACGAAAATTCCCTCTGCATGAAGAAGCTGGATCTTGGGAGCAGCAGAGAATTTCTGTCCCAAGAATATTGAGTTTGCCATGAAAGGATATTTGAATATGTGCCTTCTTTTCAAGGAACAGGTAATCTACTCAAATTTACACACTCGACCATTCGAATTGCCTTGCATCGTGCACAGTGTGGAAAACAGAGACGCAGTCGGTACTAACACGAATTTCACGTAATAATCTAGAAAAATTGTAAATATTATTTATACATCCGTAATTTCTTGCGTTCGATTGAAATTCAATGGGGTAGTGGTTTTTTTAAACGTCGGCATTATGAAATGGCACTGTTATAAGGATCTTTTATTATTTTAAAGTGACAATGGCACAGATACTGAAGACAGAATCCCTTAGTACATTAAGTGATAGAGAGGATGACATTGATGACCTCGATGGATCAGTTGTTTGGTCCCAAGAAGAACCACTTTCATCCAGTGAAATATTGGAACTTGAACCAAATAGTACCACAAAGGAGAATAATTTTATTTCCCTCTGTCGTCTATGCGCTGGGCAGGCAATCAATCCAGTATACATTTATTCAGACTTCGGGGAGTCCATGAGATTGGCGAATAAAATGAACACTTGCTTAAGCGTAAAGGTACTAGAGCAATATTCCTTCTCAATTTTGACACCTCAGTTGTTACAATTTATTGTACTAAACATGTTCCAGGTGAGAAGGACAGATCCATTGCCGAAACAACTTTGCATTGCGTGTGTTGAGAAGATAAATTGGTGTGATGAGTTTGACATGCAATGTATCAAGGCAGAGGAGATTCTCCTGACAATGTTGAAAGAGAAGCAAACGTTTGATGTTTCCGAACTAGTACCAGCTGATACAGTAAATGATTTGAAGTCATGTCCATTGTGTTTAGAGGGGCATATGACTACTTGCGAAGAAGCCATACAAGATCCAGATGACAAAGAGTTATATGATAGCGACGTCGTCTTGGACAGCAGCGACGAAGAGAAAATATTTAATGAAGTCAAACTCGATAATGAAACGGGTAACAAAGCGATCATGTTACAATGTTTAGGCAACAAACAGAAGTACCTAAAATGCGGAGCGTGCATGAATCTCTATCACACGAAAGAGACTCTGGACGGTCACAAGTGTAAACCGAACATTCAGAACACGTCGAAGCCGTACAAATGCGACACATGCAACGTCACCTTCACTTTCGAGGAACGACTCAACTTCCACATGCAATTTCATGAGGGCGCGAAGGCGTTATATTGCGAGACCTGCAAGATCACGTTCGGCAAGGAATTGAAGCTGTTCTACCATTACAAAAGGTACCATTGCCAGGACGTTACTGTGTCTTGCCTGCAGTGTGGGAAATTGTTTGAAAATCAATCGGAGCTTCGTCTGCACGTGTGCGTCGACGGTAAGACGAGGCCTCACGTCTGCGAGGTCTGCAATAAAGGATTCTCCGACGGGTATACCTTGAAACGACACATAGTCACACACCTACCCGAGAAACCGTACAAGTGCTCGCAGTGTTCGAAGAGCTTCACGCAGAAGTCTCGACTGAACAAGCACACGGCCGGACACGGTGTCGTTATAGAGAACAGTCAGAGCGTTTGGAAGTGCGTACAGTGCGGCGAAGTTTTCAATTCGTGCGAGGACGCCTGTACCCATTTCGGGACGCACAAGGACAAGGTCACGCTGATCGAACAGCAGCTCACCTCAAAGGTATACCACTGCGAGTTTTGCAACAGCTACTTCACCGACGTTAGCAACCTAAAGACCCATCAGAATCAACACGTCGTTGAAAAACCGTACAGCTGCAACGTGTGCTCCACCGTGTACAAGTCCTTCGCCGAGGCCATTCTGCATTGGAAGGAGCACGCGAGGGTGTTCAAGATATTGACAGTATTCTTATGCGACGTCTGCAGCAAGGACATGAAAGAGCTCTCGCTGCTTTACAAGCACAAGCAGAAGAGGCATCAGTACGCGGCTAGGAAATCGGACACCGGAACCGCGAAGTTCATTTGCGAACTTTGCGGGAACGTCTTTGATAAGAAGGAAGAGATACAGGAGCATGGGCGTGACCAGTGCTCCAAGTTTCCCTGCGACATTTGCGGTAGCCTCTTACCCACAGCGAACTCTCTGAACGCGCACAAGAGACGGCACAGTGGTCTGCGACCTTACGTCTGCAACATTTGCGGCAAGAGCTACACTCAGTCGAGTCATATGTGGACGCACAAGAGATTTCACATGGGCGTGAAGCCGTATGCTTGCGAGTATTGCGATCAGCGGTTCACCATAAAGCCCGATCTGGCCGATCACACGAGGAAGAAGCACACTAGGGAGAGGCCGTTCAAGTGCGACGTCTGCAATAAGGCCTTCCTCACTGGCTCAGTTTTCTATCAACATCGTCTGATACACAGGGGCGATCGCAGGTACAAATGTCACTATTGTGAGAAGGCTTTCACCAGAACGGAGGCGTTGAATAATCACATCAAGATTCATACGGGAGAGAAGCCGCATGCTTGCGACGTGTGCGGAAGATGCTTCAGGCAGAAAGGCGACATGCGGAAGCACAGGCGAACGCAGCACAGTGCCAAGCCAGAATTGCACTCCTAGCACAGTGGCACACGGCGTACCGTTCGACAAGTATATCATAAGAACCAATTTTCTCGTAGTACTCGATATTGTTTAACAGTAAAGAACTTTTAACATTACACAATCGTTGTGCCATTAATTCGGTAGCGTGGAACACATTATGGCAGTGTGTTTGGTTTATACTCGTCCAGTTGAGAATTCTTTTTGTTCTTCGGGGTTCTGTTATTTACGACGACCATGTAACGATTACAGGTTTGGAATGTGTTAATGCTACACAACTGAAGTGAACGTAGAAGAGAAGCATGGTGTTAATTTGAGAAACCTTCGGACCAGCAATAACAGAACCACCGTCAATTATAGCGCGTTACTGCTAATATTCCGAAAAATTATCTAAACAATTTTCTCCAACAATTTCGGTAAAGTGTTAACTACACATTAACATAGTTTGACCAGTCTTCAAATCACAGCCAGGCAATTCTGAAACCGTCATCCAAAAACAAGAACCCCAATCAATCATTTCGCTCTCAAGCCATACTCCCCGCTCGACATCCAACAGCTCCAATCGAAAATTCGCGCCCGATCAAAGTGCGTGCATTTTCAAAGAAACGCGCGCGTCGCGCAAACGATAGGTGCGCGCTGTTGTCTGCGCAGGTATGGTGCGGAGAACAGGTGATACCCTCGATGTCTCATGACTCGTATCAACCGTCGTCGTGCTGCCCGATTGTCGCACGAATGGTACCCGTCGACCGACCCGTGTTGCCTGTGATAATTTGAGCGGGCGCGCAAAGGGGAACTTGCGGCAATCCGGGCGACGTCGTCGAGCGGGAAGATGAGGCGCGCAATGAGATTGCTGTGAGGCCAGAAACCCGTGCTCCCGATACCTCGGAGCGAGGTACTAACCGTACCCGTGTGAGTAAACGCATCTGTCAGAGGACACGTATAAACTTTTTCGCGCGAACCTCGTCCTTGCACGTAGAATGTAAGACTCGACTCGTTGACTCACGACGTTTTTTAACGGCCCGATGCTCGAGTTCGAGTGGACACTGGATGAACGGGGTGGAGGAGAGTTAACCTAGCACGGTTTGACGTATGTGCTGTGTTGAAGGATAGACGCGTGGAGGGGGCAGGAGATAGAGATTTAAGAATGATAGAATGTTTTCCTTAATGCACGCGGGGTATCTGGTTGATAACGACGTTGTCTCGCAAGCGGACGGTGATAGGTGTATCTTTGTAAATACCTGTGATCTGCTTCACAGTGGGCTGTTGTGACGTAGTTGGTTAGTATAGTTTGTTACATTTACTTCTTTCTTCTGTGTTGTTTAGGTAACAACGATGGCGTTCCCACCTTTGGTCAGCTCTACTCCGCCGCCTTTAGATAGCTTTGGCGATTCTGACGACGATGAGTTCGGAGACTTTACCACAGGTGGAATTGACGGTACGTTCGCTGTTGCAGGATAACTGCTGTGTCTATCCATATGTTACAGTTTTTGTTTCTTTCTGCAGGGCTGTCCGTAACATCAGATTCTCCGCAGAAACTCATGACCCCTATTCAAACGCCGCTAACATCACAAAATGTCTCTCCCAAGGTGAATGGCATAAACGATTCTCCACTGTCAGACCGGTCCACTAAAACTGCAGGGATCGTTAAATGCGACGTGTCCGACGACGTGCTGATAATAGAGAGAACAGAAGACAGTGTGAGCGACATAAGATTAAACAATAGAACAGACAACCGTAGTGTATTTGAGAAGAGTCTCAAGGATGCTAGCGTTATGAAGCCGAATGACTTAGAACTGCGTACGAACGGTGTCCTGGGGAATGCCGACAGCAATAGTGATAGCTTAAACCATATTTGTATTCAGAATGTCGTAGAGAAGGAAACTTTTGTTAACGCGGACGTAGTCAGTAGCAATAACAGTAGTCTAGCGGATAGTGTGAAAACTGCGAGCGAGCAGGAAGCTTCGCTCAACAACGCCGAGCTGAACGAGGAGCCCGAACCGTTGAGTTTGGACCTGGACGACCCAATGTGCACATCGGACACGCTGCAAAATTTAGACGACGACTTCTATAATTACGAGCAGTTCAAGGGCACAACGGAGTGGAGTAACTTCAATAGTAACGTGACTGAGGCGTCGGTCCAACAAACGGATTCTTTCGATGTGCAGGGTCAGATTGTGCTAAGCTTCGACGACATGACCGTCAACAAGCTCAGTCAGATGAGCACGGAGAGTAGATCGCAGGATGGAAACTTGAAGGCAGGCGTGATCAAACGCGTCAACGCTGACGCGGAAGTCGACGCTAAAGGAGAGAGATCTGATTGCACGCAAATCGACAGGATATTTCCAGACTTCGCGTCTCAGGAGAGAAGCGTAGACCCGAAAGCTTTCAGCCAGTTCAGCTGCGAGTTTCTTGTCGAAGAGAAATCGGCGGAAGGCTGTGGTGCGCCGTCTGGGAAACGCGAGCAGCTCGGTACAACCGCTGTAAATAGTTCTTCTAGCTTCGAGTTCGATTTCGATGAGCCAGCAGGAGGAGAATCAAATTTAGGTTGTACATTTGTAAATAAGCATACTGACGCGCGAGCTCGGAGTTCCGTTGAGACTGAGCGGGCGGCTACTGTAAAAAGTTTCTCGAGCCATTTCTTCGACGACGTGGATGTAGAGGATGTTGCACAATCAAAAGAAGACGCCTGTACGGACGTGGAGGGTACCAATCAAATTGTTGGAAATCAAGTCACAAGTGTGATAGATAATTTCCTCTCCCACACCATTGAGAGTTCCGATAGCGGGATCGTGTGCGCTCAACCTGGGTACAAGAGTAGTAATGCGCTGCCGGAACGGGGTGATTCGGAATTTAACGAAGATGTGGACTTTAGTGTCGCAGCGACAAGCATGAATAATTTGAATGCCACGTCTGGCAATAGTATAGGTGAAACAGTACAAATTGATGATAATTTACCAGTACTCCCGGCGGACGCGTGTCCGACTCAAAATGTCTCATCCAATGTGAGAACGTCACTGCCATCTATTAATAATGCATCTTCTGACTGTTCGAAGGACGAATGTAGTGATTTTAAGAGTGATTTCGATTTTGAATGTGCCACATACAAGTCTCAGACTCGCGTTGAGAATTTCGAGGACGATGTGTTCGCCAACTTTCAAGCGCGCCGATCGGACTCGCCGGCTGCCTGCAGGCAGGACGATTCGTTTTCCGAATTCGAGAGCATACAGCAGGCGGACGATGATTTCGGGGATTTTGAGAATTTTTCGAACGCTCCGGAAGAGTCGAAGGAGAACGTTATTGAGTCCAAGGTACCTGAGGATGACGATTTCGGTGATTTCAATAATTTCGAATCACCGGTCAGTGTAGTAGAAACGGAGCCGTTTAGTTTGCGAGAGTCTATATGTCGGATAGAAAACAAGAATGTAAGTTGATCTTTTATTTTAATATTATAGTTAGTCTAGCGTTACAAGTAGCGTTCACACTTTCGTTCTGCTTAACGCAAACTCCAGTCATCTTTGCCGCCAATACGATGTTATATTCTAAATATTATTGCACGCTATTCGAATTACAATGTGTTCATACAAATTTCAGGCTGCGAATAAGATAGAGGATATTATAACGACTATGTTTCCCGAGATTGTTGCGAGTGAAGAAACTGAGCTGAACTTGTTAATAACAAAGGCTGACAAAGTTTGGCATGGCCTGAAAAGTGTTGAAGAAACCAATGCCTTGATGTACCAATGGGCGAACAGTCACAGTAACAACGTATTATTGAACGCTCTGGGTATTGATTCCCGTAATATAGTGAGTAGTTCACGATCTCATATCTCGACAGTATGAATGCTGCATGCGAAAGTAATGCAACTATAGTACCAACGACAGTAACTTATTTCATTGAATTTTTAGCTGTTTGGACCCCGATGGAACCCAAACATTCCGCGATTCGCTGCAAACCTTGGTTTCACACCTCTAGAACCAGTAAAGGCCAATGCTGAATCCCAGCAGTCCACAGCATCGAGTTCAACTAAATCTCAAGGTCCAACTTGTTCAGATGTAAGATCCTTTCACACTAGCCACCGTCCACACTCCAATGTCGCGAGATAATTAATGTTTTGTAAAATTATACCAGGAAGTACCTGCTGCCCAATTTGATTGGACTAGTTCCGGGCTTGTTAATCCTTTAGACGCTAGTAAGTATACACTAGTAAACGTGAACAGTACAGTAGTACACTGCAGTCGAAATGAAAATAGCATTTGGCAAATTGAGCTTTCTACACATAGCAATGGCAGTTCTATTCTCCACTTTGGAGACACTGCAAGTACACAGGAGGATTCTAAAACAGATCAAAGTTTGCCACTTTTACTCTGCCTGATCTCAGAACGACCGATTTCATTTTAGAATCGTTCTGCGTACGTTTGATTGATGACTAGAAATAGCCACGAGACAGCTTTGCTTTAACACGTTTTCTTGTGTGTTTGATTAATCTACACGTAAAGTAGTACATGTTTCAGTATACGATAAGTCTGCCTAAAACGTTACGTAAAATAACAATGCAGGTGGTGGGTTATCTGCTCTTCTACCTCTGGATTTGTTGTGTCCGTTTGATCCTCTACTAACACCCCATTGTTCCACACATTCCGAATCCTATCATCAATCAGCCGCTTGTACAAGGGACTCCATATATTATTGTAAGTGGTGCAGCTAGTATTCCTTTATCCTTGCGTTGTAATGTAACTGAACGGATTGATGATGCAACGTCAACTCAATATTTCGCGAGCTCTAACGCAGACAATGCCAATTTCGTCCGACCTTACATCATCAACCCGCGGAATAAATAACAAATGCAAATATTGCTTCAGTCTTTGCACAAACTAAGTAGCTAAAAAGATGTAGTGATTTTTACTAAGCCTGCTCACCGAGTCCCGTTATCAACATGATCGTATTTAAACAGATTCGCCCGACACAATGATTGCGCAAGAGCAAACCAACTTACAGTCCACGAAACATCCAAGTTTAACCGACTCCCTTAACAACGGACCGTCGAGGCAGCAAAAGCAGGCCCAGTCGGCTAAGATAATAGAACCCTTGCCGGGGCCGTGTATGGTGGACTGGAAAAAGAAAATAGAACAGGACGTCGCGGAGAAACAGTCGAAGAGCGTCTCGCAAAAGCCAATAAAGAGTGTCACGCAGATGAACAGCAAGACGTACGCTGGCAGCAATCCACCGAAGTTGCACGAACATTATCGAAAGTCGTCGTTAGGGAAGAAGGAGCATATGCAAGTTACGGAGCACGTGGTGATGGACCGTTTCGGGCGACCGATGACAGTAAGAGCGGAGACGATGAAGGTTCTCAACCAGTTACCCGACTTGTCCTTCCTGAGTGCTAGAACTTTGTTATTCAATCGCGAGCAGAAGCAAATCGTTCAGGATCTCGGTGCTATGATAAATCGAAAGATGCCCGGCTGAGTAACATCGGTCTGAATGCGCGTTTGAAAGGGTAACATAAGGGCAAGAAACCTCTGAAACCTACTCTGGCCACCTCTTAACAACCCATGCAATCAAAGAAAGAAAAAAAAACTTCTGCTACCTTTCAAACCTGTATTCAGACCAATCTCTGATCCGTCTTGGCTCTTCCAACATTGGAGACGAACTAAAGGGGGAAAAAATGACACGATACTGTGTATTAGTATGACTAATCGAAACACCGTAGTGATTTAACGCTTAATGGCACAGGGCAATGCATTTCGACATTCCAAGGGGGGAAAAAAAGACAGACCATAATTGTGATTTTCCGTGACCCCGCTGTTGATAATTGTTATTTGTTCCAGAGGTCTTTTAGTTTGTTTGCGACGTCATTATTTAACGTTTTTTGCCTATGATTAATTGTAACTAAGGATAGCGACGTACGCGTATAAGTTATTTTTCCCGTGCGGCGGGACAAGTTGTGTATGATTTTTACGTAGGACATAAGGATAATCCTGATGAATTAGGTAGTCTTTAAGCGTTCAGATTCGGCCATGTTCTAGTCTGCATCAATCTTTACTTACTAAGCCTTTGCGTATCTCACGAATTACTTGCGAATTATTTTAAGGGCACGTAATGCGCTGCTGACTTTAAAAAAAAAAGGGTAACACCAAGACCGTTTACTAGCTGAGATAAAAAAAGTATTATCCACGTGTATTAATACTGCATGTTGCCGATTACGATGCAATCTCTTCGTAACTAAGGACAATTGCTTACGAAGCGACAGTCTCGGACAAAGACTGGAACCTTTTCTGCATGTACATTCAAATTTTTGAACGTCACTATTTCGTTCCGTCGATAAGATAAAGTTATTGAATTTCCAAGTATCCCAGTCCAACTATTAGAGGAGTCAGCACTTAATACGATTTGAAACAGCTGAGAACTAATCGTAAGTCAATTACTGTAGATTGACAAAGGAAGAAACAAGGACTAAATAGTTAGGGTCTGTAATTGAATTATCAAGCGCATCGGATCTCGCCGCGGTTTCGGCTTGGTAATTTCGTTACGCGATTTGAATTTCTACTGTGAACTTGGGATGTGATGTACTTAAACATGTCGTAAATAGGATTTGCAATGATTACTAGATATTTAAATGAACCGAAAAAAAAAATTGCAATTACTATGTTCGTTATTTATTAATGATAACATTGTAATATATATTTTATGTAAAATATTGTGGATAATTATTAAAACATAGGCAATCTTTGAATCCTGCATTTGGTTCTTTCCGGTATTGTGAAAATATTCCTAAGATGAAGTCATTGTGTGAACAAACGAATTTCCAGCCATTTACGATGTAATACTTCGTAGATTTCACACAATTTTGAATTTCCCGCCAATACCTAATATCTTCGGTACGGTGGCGACGCCAAAAAAAACGGAGAAACGCTCAAACTACTCATTGGACAGCAGTCGGTATTGTAGGTAACTACCTCACGTTTTGAGATTACCGACTGCTGTACAATGAATAGTTTGAGCGTTTCTCCGTTTTTTTTGGCGTCGCCACCGTACCAAAGATATTAGGTTTTAGCGGGAAATTCAAAAACATATGGAATAATCAAAGTATTAAATACATCGTAACGGCCAAAAGATCCCATTGTAAGTTCCGTTTATTTCGAAACAAACTCATCGTGACATTATTTATTATAAGGTTTAGAGTATTAGTTAACTTTTAAGTATTCTATCAATGGATTTCACATACACGCATAATAAGTATTCGACGAAAGCAAACAAACGCAGCTATAATGGCCCCTTGCAGTTACAATTTCGTTGCAAACGTTGTATAAGCCTTATGGAACGGCTAAATTAAACATACTATGGGTAAAGAGCAAAACACGTAAGTAAAAGCTGATCAAACATCTATTTATTAAAGAAACAGTGTAAAACAAGCGTCTCTTTATGTTCCAGAGTTGACTGACTCTAGGTACCTTTCAGGGATCAGAAGAATCCCGATAAGTGCGTCCAGGATTTAATAGCTGTATGAAAAAAACCAAGGTTCCCAATGAATCAATAAATTCTGTGAAAGGGGTAAGAAATCAATTTTAATCGAGCAACATTACTTCATAAAGAATCCCACGAGTCATCCTCGTGATTCAATATATATCAATAAACATGAAACAATTTACATGTTTTAATCTTGAGAATTAGCACTTCATTGCTCTTTTGTGACTATATAAAAACTCAGATGTCTCATTCATGTTTTTCGGCGTCGCTAAACCAATATCCGGGTATACGGTTACGTCATCCGTTTTCGATGTATTTGGATGATCCTGTTTGCGCAACTTCTCCGTGTACGCCATAAAGGAAAAAGACTTCTGCGAAACAATAAATTTATTCTAGATACCCACCGTCTCGCCAGCATTCACGAATTACCCGAAATTCGCCCGGCGCCAAACAATGTTAATTACAATAACATTAGCTGCACCAATTATGAGACAAGTGCGATCGCGTTATGGAAAACATCTGACGTACGCTGAGATTGTCCACACATTGCTCACAGTTGACTGTTGATGATTACAGGACTAACCCGACGTAAGTGAAAATTCTAATCAAATACATCAATCCCGTCGATGCTAATCAGAATCAATATTTCTACCCTAACTTCTGCACGTCCGCGACAATAACTCAAGATCTGCGCAGAAGATCCAGTCTCCCTATTCTCTCATAACACCTCTCGCATCTCGCTCACCAATCAGCGGTGTACCAAAGAAGCTGACAGATAGAAACAGGGGCACAAGGAAAAGGCGACAAGGACAGAACTACAGGGAGGAGGCAGGACGAAAAAAAAAATACAGCAACAGAGAGAGAAGGAAAGATAGAGTGGGGGAGACAAGAGAAAGATGCAAAGATAAAAGCAGGGAACGAGAAAAGTAGAGGCTGGAGGTGGAATGAAAGGCAAGAAGCAGCATATCCAGCACCACCACTTCACCCCCGCCACCACGAGCCCACCTCCACCAGCCTCGCCACCACCATAGCGCCGGTGAAAAGGTAAATTCCACTCACCGGTGCACTTCACCTCCGGCCTCGGCACGGATCGCGGCCGAGCAAAGCGAGTGAGTTGAACGCCAGATACCCTGCGAACGGTAGTGCGTACGAGCCTGCCAAACGGATTACAAGGTAGACCTGGCGAGGTGCGCTCCGCCAGCCGTGGCTCATTCAAATCGCCGGCTGTGGACTCCTTTCTCGCCAGCTCGACTCTCCTCGTTCTGGATCTCTTCCGTCAAGGGGAACCAGCGGGAACTGAAGGGGGGAGGTGGAAGGATCTGGCGAACGCGCGTGCACTCGTGGGACCCAGCTAGCATTCCTTCGTGCACCTATGAGAACTCTGGACGTGACGGGAGGCTCGCGAGTGTGTCCTAACGATCAAGGCGGATTACGAGAGTGGTGTGAGGGGGGCCAGGCGAGGTGGGACTCCTTTTCGGCCGCTTAACCGTTCGCCAGCATCGACGCGGAAGAATGCGGTAGGAAGATGCGTGTCCAGGAAAGATGCCTTCTGCGCTGGGTGGTGGGGCTTGGCCTCCTAGGCGGGGTCACCTTCCTTGCAGAGGCTGCGAATCTCGAACAGCCATTGACTACCGCTGCACCCAGTGGTGAGTACAGCCGACGAACTCGGCGATTGTGGCAGGGTCGCTCTTAATTGGTCCTGGCGTTTGCGAAATCCGATCTGCGCTGGGTGGACGACTCTGACTACGGACTCATGCGATCTGATCAATAACATGCGCGGATCGGTGTTAACGAACTCGGGAACAGAGGAATGGCTATCCGGATGCGGAGATAACTGTTTTCTGCCGATTGCGCAATGATATGGGACCCTCCGCTTGCGTAGACGTGGAGTAGTGCGGAAATTGTGAGGCTGATGTTGAATGGACGTTTTGGAGTAGTTATAATACTGTTTCATGTTTGTCTCTGGTCGACGACGTTTGATACGCCTTGGTCTTGTTGTGTCTGAGTTTACGTATCAATTGCGCACTCGTTGCGTCAGCGCGAGGGGGCCGAGCGAGATGTATAATCTGACGGATACGTGGGACGTAAAAATGGAGAAGAAAATGGAAAGGGATGGGAAAGAGGCATGCACGGGAATGATGTGTTTCGTTGCTTGAAAGAGATCGTTATGTGTGCGCTCACGTACGTACGCGCGCCTAGGCATTTCGAGACACTTGTGAGAGAGAGAGTGAGTTGAGGAGTGCGTGAGTGAGCGAGCAGGCGAGCGAGCGAGTGAATGAAATAGAGAGAAGGAGAGATGAGGCATAAGAAAGCGAAGGAAAGTAAGGCGCGGAATTTCGTAAAATATCAGAATCATAGAAAGCCAGTTAATTGTATCAGATGACGTTACGCAGGTGAAAAGGCGCGCAGGCCTCCACGATTTGATGACAATCGTTCGCACCGTGTATCACCGCGGGAGTAGACCTGAAAAGCGGTATCTCAGCACTGTCGTCCATATTGCCCGGAGGTGCGCTCTCGGTCGGTTTGCGTGGGGCGGATTAACGGTAGCATCGAATCCAGTTGGCAAACCGGTCAACGCGCATTTGCTCGTACGACGACCTTGGAAAAAATAATACATACGTGGTCGCTCGCGAAGGGTGGCGCGATCTTATGCGTTCGCACGTTTTATTGCGATTCCGCGAGATTTCGAGCCGCGATAGAGCGATTAGCAGCGTTATACGGGCATGAGGCAAGTAAATGCATGGCTAGACCGGTATGCTTTGTTTCTATGAACAATAGCTTTAATGAGACGGATAGTTCGGCTGCTATTGTGTGATCTACTTTCGTAGATTGTGCGGAAAGAGGTTTTCTTTTTTGTCAGAGGATTAAAGTCGAGGAATGTTCATTCGTTAGGTGGTTGACGATGGAGACATTTATTTGATCAAGCATAACATATTTACACGTATAACGGACCGTGGATCAGTATGTCTTTGCAAATTATTGTTTTGACAAAAAACAGATGCTGTGGTTCGCTTACTTATTAAGCGACCCACTTTCGACGTTTTCTACGGACTTTGACTGTGATCGAAAATTAAGCTTAAATTGTTTCCACCTAATTTTGGACGCATTGGGCGAATAGTTCCGGTTTAAAGTCAAATTGACGTGTACCACTTCTTTTTAGTGACTCATTCCGCGCGCAGTCAGCGTATCAATAAGCAACGCTATCAATAACAAGCACAATGACGTTTGCGATCTAGTCAAGACGGTCAGAATTCATGATATTCAAATAATTGATATGTGGCAATTTTGGAAATGCGGTTTTACAAATGTACGCATTCCTTCGATGACGCGTCAGTTGTCACTTTTAAATAAGGAATGACACGTCACAGGTACTGGGATCCATACGAATTGATTAGCAGTTAGAAAGTGTTTACTCATTTGTAACCCTTTATCCACCTTAGTTTTGGTCACAGCTCCAAATTGAATTATTTATTTTACTATTATGAGACATTAGATTAAAAATGATCGTCTACATTTAAGAAAAAAATTAATTGCTTTAATGTATCTCAAAATTTGAACTCGACGTTACCAGACCTGATAGCTTCTGTTTGAAAAGAATTTGTTATTAATGCACGACGTAGATAAGTGTACCGTTTCATAATTCCTAATTACGGTTTTCATATAGTTGGTGATAGTGAAAGTGAAAAGAAGACAGTACGAGTTAGAATATGTGACAATTGTTATAACCGTTTTCACTTACCCATTTTAATAATCGTTACATATGTATATTTAAATTTAATACGATACGACCACTTAAAACGTGCTCTTAAAAAATACAATATAAAATTATTACTACTTACACGAAAATCGAACAGTGATTAGATTATTTTAAAACACACAAGTCTTATTTCAAATTACATACATCTTATAAAATCTGACACCTTAACAGAGCGTAATTACGCTCGCGGCACATCTTGGGATTTAGCAAATGTAATGGTACACAATTAAGGCGTTGTCGCAGAAGTGACGGATAATTCCACGGTGCTGTCTCTCGCTCGTTTCTATTCAGCAACCTGTGCCATTTTAAAACTTCTCACAATTCATTGTATACAATTATATAATTTAATGTAATTTCGTACATAGAATTTCATATGAGATCCGTATCCTTCCGTAAGGTGTACGACCCGGTGAATGAAACGTCTAACCGCCTCGAAGAACAGCCATTTTCTTTCTCCGCCAACGAGCAAGAAATATTGTAAAGTTGTAGCGCTAATACGTATCGACGGGTTCAACTTTATTCACATTTCACCGTCGGGAAAAGAAAGTTTCCGTCGAGAAGTGCGCGACATGAAACCGGCCGCGACTGTATACGCATAATGAAACGATCGAAAGCTTTGACACAAAAAACATCACGCGACTTGCACGAAAGAAGACCGGTCGAAGGACCGACGAGGAACTGATCGCGTGCATTAACTCCTACATTTAAAAGTGGCGCACGTTAAGTTGCTCGAAAAAGTTGTGACGTTTCCGGCAGCGAAATTGGCAAAAATTGCATGTTTGGACAAATAAGTATCAGTTCGGAGAACGACGTGTGCCAAAGTGACTTGGTCGGTGGTATAGTGTTTGTACAGATATTCTGGTGAGAAATAAGATGTTATTAATTTTTAAATTATCGAAAAAGGATGATATCGATTTTAAAACTATCGAAAACAAGATCGTATTAATTTTCGAGGGTAAAAAGTTTCCGAGGGTTCTATTAGGAACGCTATAGGTTTGCTATGCACTAAGCGCGAGTCTAAGTTAAGAGTTTGCAGGCCGGCCTTGACCCGACTCGGAAGCTGTCGTATCAACTACGCTCTTTGGAGAACGAACCAAACATCTTCCACCGCGATCTCGCTACGATAACTTTCTCTGTATGCGAATCGTACCAGATGAAGTCAGTAAAAGGTGCGTCTAGAGGCTTGAATCATCAGCAAAGTTGCACGGACCAGTGAAAGACCAGTTCGTAATTTACATAGACGAAACTAGTTCAGAGACATGAGTTTTTAAAGCTGTTACCAGAGTCGAGCGATTGACACTGCTGACTGGATTTAGTCATTTATGTTTAATATTAAGTACGTCGTTAGTTACATACGTATATATATGCAGCTTGCGGTGCGTTTGCCAGATGCTACCATCTAGCTGTCGATGAATTATGAGTTGATGTTGCCTACTTACGTACCTAGCAAGGAGAACGTCTCACTTCCAGATCGAACTTTGGGAAACGGACCTATTTTCGTCCGACTATTATTTCGCGGGGTGCTCTCCTTGCAAAAAAGTTTATAATTAAACTTTCTCTACCAATGTTTCGAAATTGTAGAAAACACCATAATTACGCTTACATGCATTTTTTCAATATTCTGTCTATGTTCTCGAGTAAAGGCAAAATCGTCACAACCCCCGAATTTCGTCTCGAACCTTACCGGTCCACTGGCCCAGAAAACAAATCCCGAAATTGTTCACGCCTCCCTTCATTCGTTCACCAACCTCAACCGCACCCGTTCGACACTTCCGGAAGTAAGACGCGAACCGTACAATTTCGACGCCGTCCTTCCGGCTTCCGCCTCGAAGAGTCCACATTTCGCACAAGAACTTCCCTTCCATCTCAGTCGACGCCTCATCGCGTCGTGACAGCCACGTCGCGCGACATTTTTTCCCGCGGACCGGGCGAGCCGGTCGACTGGTCGACTGGTCGACTGGTCGACTTGAAAATGTCCGCGCGCCGAGTTTCGAAAGCGGACGCAAACCTCGCCGGCTCGCGCCGCCCATAGCCGAGCGGTTCGAGAAACGAAATCGCGCGATCACGGATTTGACCCAGCAAGTAGGATAGGATACCGTATAGCCGAAGTCACATCACACGTCCGCCCGGTGACCGACTATTTTATCCGCCATTCCATCGACTTCCCGTTCCTCTCCGCTCGCGCGGCCGACGCGGCCGTTAATCCGGCCGCGCATCTTCCTCGGCCGTCTCTGGGAGTCATCTCGCGCGCGCTCAGAATGTGTCGTTTTCCACGTCAATGCCGTTTCCCCGGGACTTTCTCTTCTGGATTTGGCGCGTCATCGGTGCCGGACAATGGCCCACATGGCATTCCGGGATCTCCGCCGTTGCTGCTGCTGTGCTCGCAGCAGACTCCGGAGTGGCGAGGACGTACTCGGCGCACATGCGATGCGTACCGTTAGAGTCGATCGCCGAATGTAACGAATGTATAACGAACCTGTGTCGGCTAGGGTGGCGGCCAGGCGAGCGTTAACACTTTGCCTGCCGCGTCACACAGATGTGGCTGACGAATATAGTTGTCCGTGAGAGCCTGGAGAATAGATTTTTAACGATTAGACTAATGACGATTTTGTTATGCATTCTTTTGGAACATTTTCGGGAGACAATGTGTTGAGTACGGGGTGCGGAAAAGAGTAATGGAATTGACTAAAGAGAAATATTATTACAACGCACGTACTTCCAACAAACGTGTGGCCCCAGCCGAACCTCGGCCAACGTGGAGGTGTGACTCGCCGTGCAACCTTCGCCATCGCGGTTCAATTTCCTCTGGGCCGACGCACCGGTAAAGTTCCCAGGTGTCCCGGTTTGCGGTGACGTAATAATCAGGCTGACGAGTTTTTAATACAACCCGATCTGGGACAACCACCGCACAACACCCCCCCTCCCCATCGTCGATTTTTTCGAGAGGGCACAACAATGGCGCTCCATCAAACGCGTCTCATTATATTAATTTAACGAATCCTAACTGCGCAATGGCAGAGTAGAATTGATACGACGAAACGAGGCTTGCCTTTTGAAATCAGGTTCTGCAACAGGCCGAATCATTTTTTTCTGTCCTGTGTCGGTGACATGACGGACGTAATAAGCACGTATATATGTACACGCGTACGCGGGACGATTGTGAGTGGACTGTTACGATGAGGCAATTGGCTTGGCGATGCAAGAATACGCGGATGCGTTAGAAGTTAGAATCCGGGACAAACGGGACACCGTACGGATCGCTTTTGATCTGCAAAGTTTATTGAGCTACTATCTAATAACGATCGCTTACTTTGACCCATGGAATTTACGAGTGTATTATTGGGCCGCGATGAAGAAGCATGATGTGACGCACTCCGCTGCGCAGGTCGATGTTGAAACGAAATAATGACGCGGTACGTGTAAGTAGATGCGTGACGTAAAAATACGCGCCGACACGCGCAACACGCGAAGAGTTCAAAACTCTCGGCGCAGGCTCTGACGAGTATGCTCCTGAGCGCTCACTGTGGACATGCGACCGTCGTTGACCGTTACACGAGTGTCTTCCGGTAACGATTCACGAGTGCGTCATCTGTAACCACTCGCCTCTGCACGTACTGTTTGTTCGTCAAAGAAAACGCCATTCCCGAAAAGTCCTGCTTCATCAAACAATCGGTCGTTTTCTAGTACAAGCAGCAGAATGTTTTAATCGATTTTATGGGGCTTGGTCAGAATTGTTCGAATATGCAGAAATGTGGACCTTGCACGGTGTAACAAGAAACGAAGGTCGTCTCGACATTTTTGGAATGTCTTCCGATAGAAAAAGCAACATCGTTTTTACGGTATCGCGTCTCGTTCGTAGCGGAATATTTTTCGTTGGATCACGAATTTAAGAGAACGGCATTGGTTGCCTTATAAACAGCAGCCTGCGCGACCAGTGGAAGTGTCAATTTTATGGGTATATGCAAATATAATAAAAAACGCGTTGAGTGGATTCCAATGGGCTCCACTGAATCGTAACGAATGCCGAGGCTGACCTACTTAAGACTGGTACGGGTAATACTGTGACCAACGTAATGAACGTATTACAACAATTATGAAACACTAGAAAAGAGTACACCTAACGGATCAGTACTTAAACCGACTGCGGTAATTGAATAAATGTCACTTATAATAACGGCGTCAGCCGCGGAAAGCATGAAACTGAGGCATTGCGCCTGATACAATTACGAACGACATCTTTACGTACCCACTTTTAAACAAATGCATTATTTAACAAATACAAAAATAGAAGCTCATTACCAATCGGAATATTTTTAAATCCTTGCCGTCGTTACCAACCATTTCACTATTAATCGTAAACAATTTCCTTGAACCGTCACCAATACAGACAACCACTGTTCTACCTGAGACAACACTTCTGACTCCTGTTGTTATGTTTCATGAAACAGCCCTCAACGGCGAGGATACAGTGGCGACAGTCCAGCCGCTGCAAACCGACAGGCGAGAAGAGACGACAGAGCTGAAGGCCGAGTATCCCACCAAAGAGACAGATGCAAAGGCGCTCGCCGAAGCTAAGAAAAAGTCGGTCGACTTCAAGGCAAAGACCGACCAGAAGTATCAGAAATTATCGAAAGATGAAGAGGTGACCAAGCGACCGAGTAATGCGTCAACGATAACACCCATCAAGCAAGCCGTCACCAGCCTGCCCTTCCTCCTTCACGGCGAACCCATGATCATGGATCAGGCTCCGACGGAAGTATCTACCAAGGACGAGCCAACGTCGACTGTAGCGACGGTCTCCACCAAAGACGAGACGACAACATCCTCGAGAGGCCGAGCGCTCAACGTGTCCGCGCCGGAACCCACCAATTCGCTGCACGCGAATCTCACGGACCTGAGCGACGTCAGCATGGACGACGACGACAAGGAGGTTGAAGGCACGTCAGAGACGCGAGCGTGGCGTCAGAGCTTCATTGTTGTGACTTATTTCCCCGTTTCCTGACGTCGAGATTTTTCAGGAGGCGAGTACGTGGTGGCGCATAACGAGACGAATCCGACCAGCGGCACCATGACAGCGACCTTGTTGCCGCGGGTGGAAGCTTGTGTCGAGGGCAATCGAACGTACGCCGTCGGCGAGAAGGTTCTGAGGGAGTGCGAAGAGAAATGCGTGTGCTCGGCCGACGGGCAGATCACGAGTTGTGAGCCTTTATGCGTGTCACCGTACGTGAGACGGGGTAGAGTTGTTCCGGATCCGATGTGCGAGGAGCGGACGATACCGGAAGAACCGTGCTGTGCCGTTGTTGTGTGCGCGGCTGCTGATTCTGGTACTAAATTTTTCGAAAGTATTGAATTCCATGATGAGTACATCAATTCTTCTACTCTTGTTGCAATTTTCTGCAATTGTCACTATATAAACGTAGACATGTCCAATCTTACATACTGTTTGCAGCAGTCGAGCCAGAAGAGACCTGTGTATTTCAAAACACAACTGTCTCGCGCGGTCATAGAGTGGAAGATGGCTGCTCGAAGATCTGTGTCTGCGAAGCTGGCGGGAAACTGGAATGCCAGCCGAGGTGTCCTCCGAACGAGAGCATGGTGGCAAGCCAACACGATCGATGCGTAGCTCTTACCGATCCTAGGTACGTACTCCCGTGAAATAGGACGTTCGACCCTCTGTCTAACGCAGAATTTCGCGCGATTCCCATCACAGAGATCCTTGCTGCACCATCATACTCTGCGACGTCACACTCGGAGATCACGAAATAAAACCGGAAAGTTCGACGGAACTGACAGTCGATCCCACGGACGCAAAGGTGCTCAATTCGACAGCCATAAAGTTGCTGAAATTGCCGGTGAAGAATCCGCAGGACGTGATCGTTGAGCTGTCGGACGATAACCGTGTCTGGAAGCAACGGAAGCCCGATAAAGGTAAGTTGAACCAAAGTCATCGAAGAACATCGTTGACCTGCGACATTAACTGACTAAATCCACGTTTCCTTCAGACGGCATCATTTCGAATCTCGTGCCAGCGCGCACGTATTACATGCGTCTAACGGAAGCTGGACGCATAGGACCGTCCATTCGTATCTCCTTGCCTGCAGAAGTGATCAAGACCAACGTGTCCGACAAGGTGCTCGGCAAGAAGGGCTGCAGTCATCGAGGGAAGTACTACGAGCTTGGAGCCGAGTGGTACGACGAATGCATCTCGTTCTGCCTATGCTCCGAACCAGGCAAGCCCGAATGCGTGACGATAGAGTGTCCAACAGACTTCGGACTGGACGTGCTCGACCCACACTGTCTCGACTGGGAAACGGTGCCGCCGAACTTTGCCCCGAAGCCTCCCCAGTGTTGTCCAGAAGTAAGGATCAATGCAATTTTATCGTCCGCCCGCAAATGACGCGTCCTCTTCCTGCCTGTAGGAACTTCGCTGCCGGAACAATGGCTCGTGCAGCTACAAAGGCCACACGTTCGACAATTGGAGCGAGCTGCCGTCGAACGTGACGGGATGCGAGAAGAGATGTTACTGTGAAATGGGAAACGTCTCTTGCCAGGCTGCCTGCCCGCCGGTGCCGGCACTCCCGCCGCCCGGCCAGGATTGTCCGGCTCATCAAGTGACCCTCGCACGAATACCAGGCGACGAGTGTTGTCTGCACTGGGTTTGCACCGGCGCTGCCGGTGGCCAGAGTTCAGGTAAAGCGGCAGCCTCGAAATCCCTATACGCTCCCTCGATGCTCACAATGCTCGATACATACTGGTGGCGGTGGCTCTGGCAAAACAGCTGCACAGGCCTTAGCGAACACGGCCGCATAAGCCCGCGCGAAAGCATGCCCTTCTGACCTGGCTCCGGATAAAGCACCGATCACGCGCGGATGTACATACCGACATACGTCGCACGATTTACTCTCTTGGGCGAACGCGACTCCCAATCCTCTACCCCGCTGTAAATATGCATGGACGTCGATGGACCGCGCGAACTTGGCAACGATCGCACCCCCGCTCCCCGAGCATCTCAGTGACAATGGCCTTTATTACTTATTGCAGGAACGAACGCGACGCAAGCGTTCGCCGGCCCCTTATCCACAGAAAGCACCTCCTTCGATCGGCAAACGATCGGCGATAGGAAAAGCCCGGCTAACGGCTCGGAAATGCTCGGGCCCAGCCAGGAACCGGGACGTGGCGCAGCTTCCTCCATAAAGGAAGACCCGAAAAGCGTCCCCCCTATCCATACCGACGAGAACCGCAACGATCACGACGACTCGCCCGACAGACGCTTCCCGTTCCATTACCCCATGGACCCTGGACACCCGACCGTTCCCTACAACGGCCCCTACAGTCCCGATTACAAGCCCGGTGCGCCTTCGCCCGAAGATATCTTCCACCTCGGTCCTCCCCCGTCGTCGGCCATTCCGACGTCGACGTCGACTTCCAAAGAAAAGCCGAAGCCAAAGTCAGACCTGAAAAAGCCAGTAGAGTCTCAGAAGCAGCGCAAGGAACCGGGCGACCGCTACTTCCCCGGCCCGCTGGCTCCCGAAGTCTTAGTAGACAGCGCTCTTTCTACCTCCCCCCACTCGTACCCTTCCCCAGTCTCAGTCGCACCGCCTCGCGCCCCGATCAGCCCGAACGAGCTGTCGCCGTTCGAACGGCCACTCTTCCCCGGCCTTGATCCGCATCTCGACTTTGCTCTTGGCCCGCACGGCGCGCCCGACACTGCCGCGATAGACCCGAACCTCGTGAGCTCCGGGTCGCCGAAGAAGAAGCCGTCCGCCTTGAACAACGCGCACAACGCTCAGCCGGCTTCGATCGTCTCGAAGCAGCAGTTCCTTCAGCAACAGCAGCACAGCCTGCCGGACGCGATACGTCACTTGATCAATCTCGACCACTCGGACTATCCGATCAGGATCGAGCAGAGGCCGTTCGACGGTCCTCACTCGAAGCCAATGTCGGCGCTGACGGCGACCGGTGACAATCGACGAGGCGTCCCACTTGTCCCGCAGAACGCGCCTACTTACGTACAGAGCAACGAGAGCGGACACGTCACCTATCACATTCACACGCCCGACATTCCCACGACGCCGAAACAGATCGAAGAGTTGCTAGCCCATATCGCCCGCCACGATCCCAATCCTGGACCGTTCCAACGGTATCCCGGACAGCCTGGGCCACTGGCAAGCGTGCCTCATAGCATAGTCCCCGCTGCCGTCGTTCACACTCACGCTCGCCCTCACGCTCATCCGCCGCCACCTCCACCGCACACCTCTGGACTTGTACACTCTATGAATCCGTACGCATCATCGCATACGCTCGACCATTCAGGTTCGTCCCTGTTAGAAGAGACGCGAGGATCACGCGGAGAATCAGCTTTTTCTTGTTTTTCTTTTGTTTGCTCGGGACCTTATATGCGCGTGTGTGCCGATGACTGTGAGAGTGGTCGTGAAATTTTCTGCTACGAAGAATTCAATTTTTGGAGGTGTTCGACTTGAACCACTTTCATGATCATTGGTACAAACGACCGGTTCACAAGACAGAAGCAACATTACTGGTTTAATACCGAAGATTGCTTAAAATATACGACTTCGCCGTAGTTCGACACGGTGTTGCAATGGGTTGATGTATTTCGACAACCCGACGTCTACGATCTTCATCATGCATCAATGCCGACTCTAATCCTTCTGTCACAAACACGTAGGAATGGACCACGAACTTCCGCCTCCACCTGGCTTTTCGTTACCTGGAGGATTACCCGGATATGGTCTTGGCATATCATCCGATGAAGTCGTCGTACAAATTTTGGAGGCCTTAGACGAGCACACCGTTCGACTGGCCTTCACAGTTCCGCAAGTCCTAGTCGGTCTCCACGGAAGAGTTGAGCTACGATACACCAGCGACAAGACGTACGTACGTTGCAGTCTCGTGAAAAGTGCCACGGAAGGATTCTAAACGGAACAAACGAGTACACATAGTTCTGTGTCATGTCAAGTAGTAATTACAGAGTACATCGCTTTGTTTTATAATAACACTCGCGGTACTCGAAAACTTTTGAGCTCTTCATATCCTTCGAATAGCAATGGCCGACAGCACGAAATTGGCGAAAAATTGAGTTTCTGTACTCTTCTCCGCAGAAACTACGAGCCGTCCACGTGGAAGGTTCAGATATTCGCTCCGCCCGGTGATCTTATAGCTACGCCACAACTGGAGTTCGAATTAGGCGATCTGAAGCCGTTGACGGAGTACAAGGTGAAGATAACGGTGAAGCTGAAGGATCTAGTGAACAGTCCCACGAGCAAGGTCTACAGCGTGCGTACCCTCGAAAAACGAGCCGAATCTACGACTTTGCCGCCGCAAATACCGGTCGACGCCGAACTCAGAGGCACTCGCACGAACTCGACTTGGATCGACGTGACGTGGAAGAAGTTCACCGAATACGAACTACAGTTCATCGACGGCATTCAGCTGCGATACAAAGAACACGACGGAAAAGTCTACTCTACCACACCGCTAATTCACAGAGCCATTACCAATTACGTAATTGAGAACCTGAAACCGTCGACTACGTACGACCTTGGTATTTACTTTATACCGTTTGCGGGACACACGACCGAGCTCGTCAGTGAGAAGACAGTAAGTACATGTTCTTCATCATTTTAATCTGCGTCAGTTCTTTATTAATTACTCTTCATGGTACTAGTCTCTAAGGTTCCCTCCGCAGGAGTCTGTAAAGATTCTAACGTTTACACAAATTTTCCTTGTGTCTCTTACGATTTTACGAATGTGCGATTATACAGTGCACTCTTCGTTTTATTTTAAAATCGGCCTGAAGTAGCCATATATTATCTGAGAAAAATGAAAATATTGCTTACAGATCCAAATCACAACGGCGACGGAACCTGATCCTTACTCGTTCGAGGTGAAGGTTGAAATAAAAAGCACCAAAGCTACTGAAGTCGAAGTATCGTGGAGCGGTGTGCCCTATCCTGAGGATAAATATGTTAATATATATCGCGCAATTTACCAGACCGACAGTGGTAAAGGAGACGCTAGCACATTCAAGATCGCCAAAAGAGACTCGCCCGCAAAGACCATCATCGATGAGCTCAAACCTGGCACGAGATACCGTTTGTGGATCGAAGTTTACTTAACTAATGGTCGTATTAAAAAGAGCAACGTTCAAGACTTCGTGACAAAACCTGGTGTACCGTCGCAGTCTACAGTTTCCCAACAAGGTATGCAGATTTACTCACGACAAAACTTCTTCGCCAAGTGTAATAGCATTAGCAGTAGAGGTAATAGTAATTCATTACCTGCATTATTTTATCGCAGTTATATATACATAATTTTTATAGATCGTTCGTAGTCCCTACTTTTGAGTAAAAATCGATTGCTAACATTTTATGATTCCAACACTGCGGTTCTCTCCGGCTCTTCAATTTTTAGACCAATGTTATTGAAATTCATGTACTTTTCAGCGGGTAAACTAGCATCACTGGCGATTCATGAAGGAGATTACTACGGTCCGTTGGTGATAGTGGCGATCGTGGCATCTCTGGCCATTCTTTCAACGTTGATACTTCTGATGATGCTAATGAAGAGGCGGATCAGCAGCAAGGCAGACATATCGCCGCGCAAAACCACATCGGCCTACGACAATCCCTCCTACAAGGTAGAATTACAACAAGAAACTATGGGTAATTTATTGTTATGTTATACTATATACCGCGCGCGCGGGCAAACTTTTTGCGAACGTACCTCTCACGCGTGGCCGCACCACTCCCGTCGGCTGCTAACGAACG
Organism: Priocnemis perturbator; assembly: GCA_963942575.1. Lineage (NCBI taxonomy): Eukaryota > Metazoa > Arthropoda > Insecta > Hymenoptera > Pompilidae > Priocnemis > Priocnemis perturbator. The sequence continues at coordinate 10,457,468 of OZ012656.1, forward strand.
TTTTTCTTCAGACCTGTGAGGAGACGACGGCAACGCAGAACGGCAGAAACAAAATTAGCGAGCACGAGATGGCGACCATCAGTATTGACGCCAAGATTAACACTTAAGAACTTTTGTAATTTATTTAATCGTATTTATTAATAGTGCTCTCACCTAAAAGTCCGTCCAATGTCGACCATACGTGTACGATATGAATATGTATTATACATAGAGACATTGTAAAATGCTATAAACTGTGAGATTAGCCTCAGAGACGGATTACAGCGTGATGCGCCTCTGTCATTTTCATTACGGTAACCGACTTTGGCACGCACTGCCAAGTCCGAATTGGGCATATACCTTGTTTAAAGCGCAGGTTCAAACAAATCTGAATGCACTGTACTGAAACTTGTAAATAGCACAACGTAATTGTCAGTTGTTAGGCGCATATTGCGGAACAGCGTACCGTCAAATGAGTATCGACAAGATCGATCGATTAGACGGAAGGAAGCGTTGCTTTAAGGCCATGCTGTTTTCCGAGGTATACTCCACTATCGTAACAATCTATTTGCTTCCCGTGCCGCAAGAACTAATATCCATTTCATGTGACTAACATTAAGAGTAAACAATTATATAAGCTGGATATAATTGATCCAGCATCTTGTACAGATCCAACTCACATCGAATTTAGAGATTACGAATACTCCTAAGGAAAATAATTAAACAATAAAACGAGGATAAAGTGACACATAGTTCTGATGTGTGTGTATATATATATAGATCCTTTTATTGCTTCAATATATTTCGTATAATCTCAGAAGGCATATGAGTATTTTCAATCGTCGAGTATAAGGATTAAAAGGGTATTACAAATCCTTCTAATCCTCAAGTATAGATTTCCAATGTATAGAAAGCATCTTATATTGTAGGCACTTAAATGCATGTAGTATTGAAACTATTTAATGAAGATGTTGAAATTAACCCATTATCAACAAAGGGATGGAAATATGTTGATGACTTAAAAGTAAGATATCAAAGATGATTCCAAGTCCATAGGTGTTATTCTAGGGAAGAATCTTAACACTACTTTGCCATCTTTGTCAATAATGAACTTACTGAAGTTCCACACAACATTGTCTGCCTTTAAACCCTTGACATGTTGAGCCTTTAACCATTTCCATAAGGGATGAGCATTGTCTCCATTAACATCAACTTTCTCAAATACATCAAAGGTGACATTGTATTTGTTAGTGAAATCTAAAATTTCTTCTGACGATCCTGGCTCCTGGCCACCAAACTGATTTGATGGGAACGCAAGAATCTTCAATCCTTTACTCTGACCATATTTCTTATGCAATTCAACAAGTTCCTTATAATTTCTATCAGTCAATCCACAGTTGCTCGCAACGTTAACAATTATACAGACGTGTCCGCGATACTTGGACAAAGACACGTCTTGCCCATGAATGTCACGCGCAGAAAATTCATACATACTACTCGCTGTCTCCCAGTCAACATTCTGATCAAACACTGGTTCTGTAGTGGTCGTTGAAGGGCACTGTTCATTGGCCATATCCTTCTCCAAAAAATCCTCACCCATTGTTACGCAGAACAACGCCAAAATAAGTAACGGCAAATAAAACCCTTTAGACAAAAAATCATTCAAATTATCAACATCAACAAAAATAACATTTACTATTTGCAATTGCAACAAAGCTTGATCTCGCTCACTTACGCGTCATGACGACGATTCCTCGCTCGAGGCCGCCAACAGAGGAAGCTGAAACATAAACAACTGAAACCGGTTGCAAATATAACGAAATAAATGATACGCGTTAGAACTTACATTTACGTGAAACAAATTGTCCCGCGTGCGTCGTCACTTACTCACTCGCAATCAGTGCGATCTCAAAGCGGTGGGTAGCGTGAGTAGCGCAGTGGATCTGAACAATGAACGCAAATTGGAGCGACCGCGTATCAGTAACAAAGGACAATTCCAATGTCACCGGGCAATGCGCGTCTCCTGCGAATATTTAATCAGGAATCTTGGTAGATTCGCACGTTGAGTTTTCGCATCTGACTTGCGAACCCTACAACCGGGTGCACGTCGTACCATTGAACATCCGCTTTTACGATCAGCTGATTTTATAATTCGAACCAATTCGGACGGAGGCTTCGTTCCAAGTTCAAAAGTCTCGCTATGTTTTCGGAAACTTTATCGTGCCAATCTCCACAACGACAGATCGTATCGCGAGTGCCGATGGCAGAGATTTTATTATGCCTCTAGAGTACTCTTGCTCGAAATGTCAAGGGAAATGTCAAAACAATCGAAAACGTTGGACGTAGAATTAAGCATTGTGTCGAGGTTATGGTACACGGCCTCTGTTATTGTCTGCCATGCAAATGTCAACGTTAACCATGTTACCGAGCTAGAATCTCTGATTCGTACTGTGATGTAAGTATTGTCGAGAATGTTTAAGCTTGACAAATGACTATTGTGATCAGATTCGATATTGACATTCTGATTGTTTAACAAATGGCTGTATTGTTGACAGCGTATCACAGAATGATGCACAATCTCAATGGATTGCATACAAGTTATTGTCAAAAATTGTCAACAAGAAGCACGCCGATGGAGAGGAGGATATCAAAGCACAATTTATCAATATACAATTAGAGAATGCATTGAAATTAATGGGCAATGTTCCGAACCATATTCAGCAGGTATTTATTCTAAAACTTTGGTTTAGTTATCTTGATTACTAATAGATACGTTATCGCATAATTTGTATTCTATGTTTTTGCAGAGTCCACTATCTTTGCTCAACATTCGTGATACATCAGATACTGATTACAGAGAAACTATAGATTTTCTTAAACAGGGCTTTCGAGATAATCCAGACACTTTATGTTGGATATTGAATAACTTACTTTCTTTGCAATGTGATGATGTTCAGAAGGCAGTAGATTCTCTGCAATGCTTATGCATTTCTGCTTTAAAAGAATTCATAAGAGAAAGTCCTGTAGGAAATTTAAGTACAGGTAATAATAGTTTATGTAAATATGAACACATTGGAAATTTAATCTGTATATTGTCAAAACTGGATGCCTTGGAATGCAATGAGAATGAACGACTGACATGGTTATATCCAGCCTTATTCGAAATATGTAACAATAGCGATGTTGAGTTTGCTTTATTTGTGAGAAACAATAATAAACTTCTTACTGAATGGCTTTCATATACGGACGAAGTATATGGGCGCTGCATCGATCCCAATACAACCACCAATGCTATGAAAATTTGCAAAGCCATATTAAGATCGCAAACAGATACATCCATCCTCCTACACGAAAAAGAATTATTATTCCGAATAATCAGAAGACAACGCCATTGGTTAATTGATATGTTGGTATGTTCTCGTTATGATGTATGAAACGTTGTTGTTCTATTATATATCAATATGTTTTATAGGACTTGTGCTGTACCCTGACTATAAACAAAAACTATAATCATGTCCAGCTGTTTATGCAGCAACTTTCACATGGATGTCTCTGGCCAACTTTGTTATTCAAAGTTTTACAAGACTGTTTAAAAGACAATGTTTTACTCAGTACCTGGGAAGACAATATGTTCATGTGCAATGTGCTCAAACATTTGCTGGAAATGTGCAATTTTGAGTCGTGGCATAATTCTAGTCTATCTGAATTGGATACAATGTTATGCAACCACATCAAAGTAGTGGAATGGATATTGATTCAAAGAAAAGCAGATATATTTGTAGAGAATAATTTAAGTGTACAAATATGTTCACAAACTGTAGAACCAGTTGTTACTGTAAAATGTGTTATGGAACTGCTACAGAACTTCAGCACATTGACAGTGCTGAAGAAAACCATAGATATACATGAAGCCAATTATACTGACATTCAAAATTTGTTAAAAGAAGTTTCACAAGAAGGAAACATATTCTTAGCCTATTGTTCGCTAGCAGTTTCTATAAAAGCTGTCCTGCTATGTGAATATTATGACACCGAACATGAGCATGTTACAAAATGCTTATTAGAGATGAAGTCCTATCTAAAAACATTGTTTCCATTAAGTCTCAGATTGGAAACAATAGAAAATATCTTTTGCTTGCTCTTTCTGCGTCAGGAAAACTTCGACGATAGAGGAAGATTCTCTGAAAGAAGAAACATCAGTACATCCAACGAATATTCAGATTTAGAGAGCACATTGATCGAAAACTCGTGTGCTGGTTTTATATGCAATAAATATGCTGTGAGAGAAGTTTTATATCATTTACACAGTTCCATTCGAACTGCCAATTCGGATAACGCTAGAGAAAACGCACTGCCTGGCGTAGCGCAAGGCGCCGATCCTGTTGAGCGGAAAATAAATGCAATTGCAGAAAAAATAATCGACGCCAATTGGAGGCTGGAACTTTGCACGAGTAATAGTTTCATCGAAAATATTGGTACTTTCGATGGACCACGCGGAGACTCAGATCTGACAGGGAAGTGTGTCGATGTGACGGATGCTAAAATGGCCTTCCCACATTGCTCTAAAAACAGCACTCCTTTTTATGAAGAGGACGATAGCAGTACGTACGAATTCAAGAAACGATCCGATAGCAGCTCTGACACAACGCTTGCCTTCCCTGCGAGCAGACCGCGGAAACGCACGAGAAATGCAGCATCGGTCAGCGAGTTTCTGACACTGCGAGAAAACAGCCAAAGATCCTCCTTTATTAACTATATGCTCGCGTCTAATGAGAGCCTCGTGTTGCAGTGTTTGCAAAAAAGTAATTTTGAGAAGGCGGAGGAAGTTATAAAGGTAATACCTTTATTAGACATCTCATAGATTTCTAATTGCACTTTCAAGAGTTTCATAAGCATCCATTTCAAATTCACCAGGTATATACTCGATAGGTGCCTGCGTTTGTCCCTTTCCCATCCAATCTTTTACTAAAACACCTGGGGGGTTCATAACGTAATATTTTTTTACTACTTCGATTCTTTTTCGCGGAAGGCAGTATTTACACTGGAAGCAGCAGCAACACCAGCCTGTAGAAAAATATGAAATATTGCGAACGGTTTCAGTTATGTGGAAAACATAGGGAAACAGTAGGCGTGATGAGAAAAATGTACCTTTGTGACACCAACAAGGTATAGCAACACAGAAATAAACCAGTAACCACAGTCTCAAGGCAATCCATGCCTTACGAAGGACTTTCTTTCTAGTAGCAGCGTTTTTTAGATCTTTGCTATTATATATTAAACATTTAATCGCCCCAACGCCAAGTTGCTCCAATTCCTCACTTGTACAGTTTTTCAAATGTTTCGTATCCAGTATGTTCTTAATTACTTGTTTAGGAGATTCTTCACTTTCCTCCGTATTTGTAAAATTTAATGTTTCTTTATGGTTGACAATATCTACCACATGTGAATCATATTCCATTTTGAATTTCTCATAATCGTATTCTTCACTAGACGATTCCGCATACTCTAAAGTCCTCCCATCTGAATTTCCATCACTGATATCTATGGCTTTGTTTGTAATCGTAGATTCTTCTTCATCATTATAAACATTGGGTGTAGTTTTGAATACAGTAAGCTGGAAAAAGTAAAAAAATGAAAAAGTATTAGACAAATTTCGTTTAATTTTATGAAAAACTAATTTACTCTATTTTTATAATCGAATTTATACTGTATGAACCTTATTCTCATTCATATTATCCAATTCACGCTTAAAGCCTGCAATAAATGGTTCCTCCTCCCGTTCACGCAAAAAAATGTCTGCAACTCTGGGCTGTACATAAGGTACAATATCCGATAAATCTATTTTTTGCTCTATGGCACGTCGATTGTAGTGTTGTACATGAGAATGCAGAGCCTTATATCTGTTATTATCCTCAGCAATGCGATCGAGTCCAAGAATATCCCCTATCTTTATCATTTCACTCTCATCTTCATCGTTTCCATCATCATCAGAGGCAATTTCGAAATTTCTCGTATCCTTTAACTCTATCTAGCAAAAACGCGGAACGTTCAGAACGTTCGTTCGCGGACAGCAGTTAGACATTGCTCAACATTCTTCATATTAATACAAAAATAACCACTATTAATATTAACTGTGTACGACGGTAGCTGCAGAACTTCAACGACTAGTGCTAATACGATAAATAAAACATTCGGCAACATGTCCATCCTTTTAACTAAATTCTTATTTCAGCTATCCGACATGAGGAACAGTCATCTGGAAGAGGAAGTCCGATTTGCGAAAGCCATGCAGTTCTTCCGACGATCCTTATTCGAGGATGTCAATCAACTGGAAATGACGGGTCTGTCAAAAGGTAGTCCGAAGATTTCCACTCTGGAGGTACGGTCTGCAGCTCGATATACGCGAATCTTCTTTGTAACGTACGAGCACATTTACTTCCGCAGAGTATACGCTTAGCTGCTCAGGAGGGCATGCAATCCTCCAGACACACTAATCAACTGGAGACATTTTTGGCGTCGCAGGAAACGCATTTACGGGCATTTATTTCTGAGGGCACGCAAAGCAATGAGATACTAACTCTGAGCGCCCTTGATCTGGCTCTCACCATGAGCCGTACACACAAAGTGGCGAACAGCTTTTGCGACGTGGCAATGAAGCATTTGAAGCTGTGCAAGCCGCTGGAGGGTACAGAGCACGCGCACTTCTTTTCGAAGATTTGTCAGATGATGAACAAAAACAAAAAGGAAATGACCGTGGTGGATATACTCTGTGACGCTCAAATACCATTGTCCACAAAAGATTGGGAAGAGAGGAGCGAATTCTGGAATGATCTCACGGTCGCGTGCAAAGAGATCGGTGAATCGCATAGCGTCAACAGTAACAATGCCGACGAGACCTCGGTCAACGCTGCTTTTCTTCACGAACTAAAGATATTGCGGAAAATTAGTTCGATCTGCGGCTACAGCAAGAAGTATCTCCAAAACGTCTACTCTCATTTGCAATTACTATACACGATCATTCCATCATCCTCTGGTGAGGATGGCTTTTTTCGCATGAAATTGGTCGGTTTCGTCGGATCTGGAATAGATGATTGAAAATGTTTCTTTCAGATAGCACTCAGACGTTCACGATGTCCCATCTGTTAAAAATTCCGCTGCACTATTACTTCGGGCATCAAATATTCGACCTGCACGTCGAGCCTCATAAGCTTGAATCGATTGCGCATAATCTGCAGGTCAATCTAGTGCACACTATTCTCACTAATACCTGTCCTAACATTCCATGCTGTAATAGTAATTTGTACACGACAAATAAGTCATACACAGGATGTGTCATACTCAACGAAAGCTATCGTAGAGACTCGGTAAGTAGGACTACTTAGCTTAAAAAGTAATTAAGACAATGGAACAATGAAGATGTTTCTTTATCGTCGTTGTAGGACTTAGAAAATAATACGGCTGACAGTCCGAATCAGTGCGTCGCAAGAATATTAGCAGAATTGTTGCGAGTTCTACGTGATCTGAGTGGGAACAAATCCGCTCTCACTCGACCCGACGTAAAGAATCTTGCCGAAAGGCCCGATATGCAAGCTGCCTTACGAAAAACGTCACGGCTAACATTTCTTGACTTAAGCGAACTCTCCCTGGGCAATGAGACAATGGCGTTTTTTATTAACTTGTGGAACGTCATGTTTATACATGCGGCTGTGACTGTTTGGTCAAACGATGCGTCCTGCAATCGTCTCAATCATGATATTTCCCTGATGTCAACCGGCTATATAATAGGAGATCTTGGCCTAGTAACGCTAGCCGCTATCAGGTCGAAATTATTAGACGGTTTGGTACCTGTTTCCAAGTATTTTAAGCGTGTCGACGAACTCAACGAAGCAGCTTGGCAAGATCTGGATTTAGTACAGAATCCCAAGGTTCTCTTCGCGATTGCCAATGAATTTTCTAGGACGCCGCAGATTCGCGTGAGTTGTTCATGAAGCTGGTTATGTGACGAAGTAGTTGCAGGCAAATTTTGTATGTACGTTGTATTACTTCAGGTACTCGAAGCAAAGACATTAGGCAATGATTTGGACGAAGCTGCTCGTGATTATTTGAATCATTACTCAGAGCAGATTTGTATGGATTCTAGCAATGACCTAAGAAAAGACGTGATGGATACGTTGGCTAATCTCAGTGATAAGTGTCGATTTAATACTACTCCGCAAAGTTCGAAGAGCGACGAAGAAGATGCGAATTCCAATGATGCACTGTTAATAGCCATCAAGAATCTGCTGGTTGAATATGAACAATCAGACATATTCTGTCTGATAGTCTTAAATTACTCTAATCGCATTAATGTTGAATCCTTACGAACAGCAGATTCGATTGTGACGGCTTATGGGCAAAATCGCGTGATCAAGGACAACTTGCTGCAATATTTAGAAGGGCACTGCTGGCTGCTTTCTTATCTTGTGCAGAGAATGCACAATATGCATTCCCCAGAGGTCGACACTACCGACGATAAATCAAAACGTACTGCTTGCCTTGAAAATTTACTAACTTCTTCGTGGGTCGATAAACTGAAATTGTTCTTCGATGACAACGAAACACTTACTGGTATCCATGATCTCATACCAGAGAAAAAGCTATGGCTGTATTTTGAAAAAGCACTGGAGCGAAGCGAATGGACCGAGTGCTTAGACGTTGCGAATGCTTTGCCAGACAGTATGCTAATAAGCTCATTTGAAATACAATACTTTACGGACAAACTTTTGAGCCATTTCATTACAAACTCAACGACGCTATTGCCTGGAAACATGCTGCAGCTCTTATATCAGATTAAAGACGTGCATATTTTGACGCAAACGATTTTGTCCAACATCAGTGAGTGGCACATAAACGTATGCGAGTCCGCTTTGTTTCATGCACTTCGTCATAAAGACAACAAGACATTGCCGCCGCACTGTAAGCTCAACATGAACGAAATTCTGCGTAGAGTGACGATCTTCCGCAAGATGCTTCCATATTGCACAGACAGATGTAATGGTACTTGGTACGATGTTGCGTATTGCACGCAAAAGATCGACCCATTCTGTGTAATTAAATCTTTGATTAATGCGGACAAATTTGAGCTGTGCCTAGAATGGTTAGAGTGCCAGGCTTTCTCTCAAAAAGTGCAATCTTCTGTCACGCAGGATTTTCTAATCGGCCTGCTTAAGACTGAAGAGCAAGACTTCAAGTGCACTTCTAAGGTAACGCTCATAAATAAGACCATTTATAAGCATTGTCAAAAAAGTAAATTATAATGCACAGATTCCTTTCTATTTTAGCTTCTGCAAGCACTACCCCTTAGTCAATCCGTGAAAATGTGTAAAGATGCTTTAAAGAAGCTCGAAGTGCCGAATGAATTGCAATTTGTTGCAAACTACTTGTTACAGCATTGCAAAGCCACGAGAACGGTGAAATATAGACGAACTCTGGTGGGAATTGATATTTTGAAGTATTTAGATTTTAAAGAAAGGATGCTGTATATTAATCTCATAAAAGAACCGCTGTTGATGCTGGAACAGTTGTTAATGAATTGTAAATTTGACACTATTCAAAGAATATTAAACGCGACACGAAAAAGCATGGAGCAGGCGGACATATCGTTGAACAGCTTCGACGAGACAATAATATTTTACGCAAAGAAATCATTGGACTTTCGAGTGTGCTTACAACGAGAAGGTGCTGATAACAAGCCAAAGATCCTGCATCATCCAAGCAACGTAGAACCGGAGAGCAATGAATTCGTCATGCCCGTATCAACCCCGACAAAGGAACAATGGATACCTAACGACAAGGTACATATGATCCCAACACACATATATATATATAACAATAATAACTCCTGACCTATGTCTAACAAGAAAGAATCGTTGTTGTCATTCTTAACTTTCCTTTCAGGCCCGAGAATGCAGCTGCTGCAAAGCTGTGATATTCTCAATGTTCAACAGACGCCATCATTGCCGTAGATGCGGTCGAGTAGTGTGCGCAGTTTGTTCGCAACATCGGATGCAAGTGAGCGGCTATCCGAGTTCGGTGCTCGTCCGAGTATGCGACGACTGTAAACGGCAGACTGCAGCCCAAATGCGCGCTGTCCACGGAATTCCGTCAACGCCAAGCAGCGAAGCATTCGATTACTGGAGACTGACCAGAGACGAGGCGCACAATCGAACGATCAGAGAAGAGTTCTCGTTTGAGTACGCTCCTAGCATCTCACTTTGCTTGTCTATCCTCAACTTGCACTCCGACCACAAGGCTTATACCAAGTAAGACTACGTCCGTAAAGAACATAGTACGAACTGTTGGAACAGCCACATGTATGACCCGCCATGGTGTTTCAGTGTTCTCCTAGATCGTTGCGACGAAATGAAGTGTCTGCTACGGCCGGTAAGCGATGGCAAAGTGAATCCTGAGGTGGACCACGCGGTAATCATCAAAATGATACGTTCGCTGCTGGTAGCAGCTAAAGTAAAGTGCGCCAAGCTCGGCTTCAACACAGGCCTGACTCATTGCGATCGGTTCTTATCGCAAGTGGATCTCATAGCGACTCTTGCTCGATCAGACTGTCTGGATCTGATACCCTCCGGCGATTTGGACGACCGGGCGTTGAGGAAGCTGAGGGACTTGCTCACGGAAAAAGAGCAGTGGACGTTGGCTCTGGACGTCAGTACAAAGTCTGGCTTGGACACGCAAGGTGTTTGGGCGGCTTGGGGCAAGGCGTGCTTGAAAGTCGGGTCCTTTGAGCAGGCTCGGGAGAAATTCGTTCATTGCCTCGACAAAATTTCCGACGATGACTTCGATGATTGGGTTCTTCTTTCGTACCCGAAGGACACCACTACTGCAGAGTCCTATAATTTGGCCACGCGCGGCCATTCAGAAGTCACACACGAAGCGCATCAGCCAGAGAAGCAGACTGAACCGCCGACTTCGAAAAGAAGCGAACCCGTGAGGAGTCGTCCAATAAAAGATCCGCCGCTGTTGTCGGAGATATTGCAGATACTAGAAAATTTAAGCGTGAACGATCATTTCATGCATCGATATCCTTACGACAAGAGCAAGACTGTGTACGAGATATCGAACATTATCAACAATCTCAACGCTACGTCTCAAGGGCATTTTAGCGTTAACAGTACAAGTCCCGCGACGCAAACTATTTATCAGCAAGAGAGTCTGTATTATTTACTGACGTACGGTAGTTACAGCTCTATACTGGATCATTTTATAAGATACGAGGAGTTCGACAAATGCTTAGCTTTCGTGCTGGAAAACGATCTCGATCCGGAGATCTTCTTCAACGGAGTGTACATTTCTTCTTTGAAGTGCGGTAGCAACGAGAAGCTTTGCGAAGCCATGAGACTCAGAGACCAGACATTGGTCACTTGGAGGAAGTATCTCATACACATTTGTCATAATCTTGAGCGCAGACAGTATTTGCACTGTCTTTATCAGCTGCAACTCTTCATGAAGGATTCCGTGAGAGCTGCGATGACTTGTATACGCTTCTACGTGAATGACGCAGGCACATACGCAGATCTCTGCTCCAAAGCGCAATTCTTGCTCGATGCACAAGCTCACCTGGAATCGGAGCTGCAAGTTAGCACTCTGACAAGGAAGAGGAGGAAGAGCACGGGATCTTCTCACAGCACTAGTCAGAGCGTTCTCACGATGGAGATGGAACCTTGTGAGATAGACAGACACATCAATACGATATCGAGACAAATGGAGGTAGCGAAATTTTTGGGAAATGCCGAAAAGGAAGGCAGAGCGCCCAATCAGTTTTTGAACATTTTCCCAGACATCGATTGTGATAAGTCGCATCTGCTGGAGATGCCGACCTTGTTCGGTAATCAACAGCAGAAAATACATTTGGCTGTGCTAGCGATCCTCTGCGGACGCGACGTTGAAGAAGGATTCGGCATAGCATTCAGAATAATGCAAGGTAGTTCGCTTTAACACGTGTATAATATAGTTAAGTATGTGGAGCCTTCTAAGACGTTGTATTATGTTCATTATAGATTATAATCTTCCATCGCAAAAAGTTTATTCGTTAGCGGGACACGCATTGGCTGTGCATGGTAACATCACCGCGATAGAGCAGCTCATAAAATGCTGTCGGAGCTCTGGCGCACCGAATTCGCACGTCATTTCTGACTACGTGCTCACTCACTGCGTCAAACTGCTGCTGAATCGCTCCTATGAGGAATCCGAGCTGGTTGTCAAGAATCAGATTGATACTCTGGTTAGACTCATAACAGACGTCGAATTGAAGGTAATGAATGAGAAGCTTGCTTAGGAAAAAACTAAAAACTTAATGCACATATTGTTTTTAGATAATTGCGTATATCGATAGTAAGCAACTGAAAGCGGCTTATCTTCTGGCTGTCAAGTATTCAAGAGCGCAAGACATAAGAAAGATTTTGAAGGAATCTGAAAGACTTGGGCAACACGCTATTAATGCGATATGCATGAAGTGGCTCTATCAGCAATCTAAGCGGTAACGAATGCACGTCAGAGATGACAGTCGAATGTAACTTGCAAGAAGCATACTTCGTACTATTAACAATTACTATTACTACAAGATTAAGATTGCCCGAGAATTTATAACGCGAACGTATACATAGAGTCGATAGATATGTTAATTTATCTGCGCCGTTGCTGCAGAACATATTTTCGTATGACATCCAATTTTATTTATATAAAAGAGCTTATATTTTACATACACTGAATTTATTGAAAAACAATTGTGCAAATATCTAAACGCCTGACTTAACATTAGCTCAACAACATGTTTTTCAGTACTGGATAGTAAATGACTATTACTATGATATATAAACATAACATCTATCTAAATTATCTTTTCAGGAATGTGCCACTTTTTCTATAATTAAAGTCCTTCAATTAAATTACGATTACATAACGAGCAGCTGCATTTGATAAGTTAACTTGTTAGAAACTTTGTACTGTTTGAATGAAGAAAAAATGCATTCAATATTTATGTTCCATAGTCATAGAATATTATCATTAATGGAAGTACGGATAATATTTTGTGGTTTACAACGGCTTTTCCTCCCCGGTCAGTTCTTGTATTCTCTGCTCGTATTTGTCAGCGAAAGTGGTGTCAATGTTCTTAATCGATATAAGTAAAGAGTCTTTTTCATTCTCAGACCAGTTGTGGCTCCATTCCCGAAACAATTTGACACGACACTGGAACAAACTCGGCGGTTTATCAGAGTTTTCCTTGCATCCCATGGTTTCAATTCCAGAAACCAATCCATTAACTAAGCCAGCTGGTCCGCACTGCTCCATCAATACTCCTAGAAAGTCACCCCTTTGCATCTCCGACCATTCTTGAAACCATTCTATCACGTAACGCAGTTGAGCTTCATTTGACAGCATTGTAGACATTTCTTGAAGGGGGGAAAAAAAACAACAATCAAAGCTACTGTTGACTGGGAAGCAGACTTTGTTAAGCGCTCAACTATTCTGACAGCACATTTCAGTACTAATAAAATTAAACGACAGCGCTGTCCGTTTCGCGACCATTCGTTTGTTAAATCATTCAATTGTCATGAAACTCGCAAAGCATATACATATACCACATGTTGATAGGTTAGAATTGCGGACCTGACAGAAAACTTGTACACAGGCGAGAGCTTCGTTTATTGCCAAGCGATTCGTTGCGTAATTCTTGCAACCGACAATCGCTCGATTCACCTTTCACAAATCGCGCGCCGATATTGTCTTTAGCTGCGTTATACTTTGTACACAAGATTCCCCTATGACGGCTCTATTGATCGTCAGGTGTAATTGTCATTTACTTGTCGGAGAAGCGCGTTACGGCACAAATGCTGCATTTCACTGTTTCCACTCTCGGCAATTGCCAGTCAGAATATAATAAGAAAATGAACATGACTTTTGCGTTTTCGAGGATTTTATCACAATTTCTCGTGCGTACGTGCCGCTTGTATGATACTTTGGAAATAAGTAATTACGGCACCTAATCGACGGCTGGGTAATTATATATATATATACATATTTACAAATTCAAAGGCACTTTAAAAAAGTAAACGTACCACAGGAAAATGTGCATTAAATGAAAATGATTACCAATAGATATTTCAGTGTATGGTAAAGTATGTGTACAAAAAATTCTGTTACATTAAAATGTTATTTTATAGTCCCATAAGGTAAATACGATGTGATGTCCCTTGATGCTTGATGTGGCCGCGGCGTCAGTCAGTTGTCTGGCAACATTGACAGTGTTCGACGGTATGCACGAGCCTGGTTATAAACACTTTGCTTTGTAAATCTCAAAAAAATGCAAACTTTGCATCCTGTCATCTGACACCATCTCATCCTCTTACACGCGTACCGCCGCTTCCCGGCCACTGCGAGTGGACACGCGAGTGGAAGGCCACGACAGTTAACATCGGGGTGCAAGGACTTAAAGTCTACCAAATGTACACGATTCAGAAAATAATCCTCATAGAATTAATAAAGTACCTCTTTTCCGCAGTCTCATATTCGATCAACTTTACCGCCTATATATATATGTATACAATCTGTACAAGCCTCGCGCGAGTACTCTCTCACTGTGCATCAACAGAAGATTTCGTCGGCGACATCGACAGCGATCGTTTATCCGTCCTAGATACAGTCTCATTGATAAAGAAAAGTCCGATCATTCTCAAAAACATCGTGCAATCCGTCCCAACGATTGCGACCTGCTCGCAAATGTTGAAGCACACTCTTTATCGGCGAGGACCTCAACGATCGCATCGACGCGACGTAGACGAAAAGGTTATTTCGCAATTTTGCATTTCTTCGAATTGGGCTCCGCCGGGTCGTCTTCTTCGTCCGACTCCGAATCCGTGTCCGGTGAGCCTGAAAAATCGTACGGAGAACATATGGAGTTACTGATCTTGCCGATCGATGCGACTTCTGCACGGAATCTGATAATAAATTGTGTGTGTTACTTTGTACATTGCCAGTCCCTTCGACCTTTTCCACGAGGGTCGTGAGGCACGCGTTGACCTTCTGCTGCATGTTCTTCAAGCTGGACGCTAGATTCTTGAGATTGCTCGATTCTGACGGAGGAGAGGTTCGCTTGAACAAGCACTCATTACCGTTCGATATTTCCACCACTATAGCCGCTGATCTGCTCATCGTGCGATGCTTGGTCGTATTCCGAAGATTTCAACGTCG
The DNA here is from genome assembly GCA_963942575.1 of Priocnemis perturbator. NCBI lineage: Eukaryota > Metazoa > Arthropoda > Insecta > Hymenoptera > Pompilidae > Priocnemis > Priocnemis perturbator. The sequence continues at coordinate 10,472,687 of OZ012656.1, forward strand.
TATTTTCACTTAACCTCTAAAGCTTGTTGAAACGTCACTCCAATGCTGCCGAGGTGCTTGCGCATTATTTTTCTTGACGACTAGCTTCGCCTTTTCCACTATAAAACTGTGTCTTTTATCAGTGAGAATAATTTAATTTCGGCTTTTTCCAAGGCTTACACAATCTTGGAGCAAAGTTGCAATCGCACGGGGTTCTCAGACTTGCTTTTGCTTATTTCAGAGGAATATTTATGCACGGGCGTAAAATCAGTTGACAAAATAATTATAAGCTAATTATTAGATTAGGATTTGTAATTAATAATATCCTGAGCTTTTTTCGGAACGGAAAAATCTAGAATTAAATCTACTGGCCCATGAGACATATTTTATTTATTTTGTTACCATTTTGAATTTGCCGCTAAATTTTAATATTTTCGGTACGGTGGCGCCCCACTAAGCGGAGAAACGCTCAAACTAATCATTGGACGACCGTCGGTATTCTAGAAAACTACACCCTCTTTGAGTGGCGCCATCTTACAGTGGAGGGCGGGAACGACGCAAAGGGCTGCAGTTTCCAAGATTACCGACGGTAATTCAATGATTAGTTTGAGCGTTTCTCCGCTTAGTGGGGCGCCACCGTACCGAAAATATTAAAATTTAGCGGGAAATTTGAAATTTTTTGCCGCATGGTATGAAACCGACAAATTTAATCGAAAATAACATTATAGAAATTATATAAATTAATTCTGAACTGAATTATGCATAAAATAATATACTATCTCAATTAATATTGCCAAATAATAACTAATCGTTTACTTTTAATTCATTATTATTGTTGTACGCGATGATGAGCGTACAGAAACAATTACTACGTATACAGTAATCAGAAAACTAAAGATATAATTATAATTATTGATTTATTTACTCTTCAAGTACATATATATGAATAAGTGGATTATTAACGTGTAAATGAAACACATGTGTTTTATTTTTGCATTGATGCAAAGAAATAGTAGGTCAGTTATTGTCATTATATAAGAACAAAATTCATGATTAGATATGATTAGATATTCTTTCATCATTGCTTTCGGATCCGCCCATATTTTTTCAAAGATGAAAGATTGAGTTTTTTCTAAAAACAAATGTGATTTTATATTGTGTTGTGCGAAAAACCAAAAATTTGTTTTAACAAACAAATAAATACCTTGATATTTTTACACGGTCTCTTTTCCAACGCCAATAGTTGAATAATTGGTATTACGCTTGGCCGTCCATGTGCACATCGATTTGGACATTTTATATCTTTCAATGACTCCACTAATCGGACACATTGTTCGAAACTTAAAACATCCCCAAACTTAATGGCTCCTAAATTGGTACAAGATAAAAAAATTTGTATACAGTATTTACTTCCCCAATTTTGTAGTAGCAATCACAGTTCTTATGTTCTACATTACATAAAGTTTATAATTCAACAAACATTGGTGTGAGGCAAGAAAAATTTACCATGGCATGCTTCTGTTGCTACAGCATGATGTATAGTTAAAGGCATATTATTCACAACGTTTCCACTTTCAAGATTTTTCACGATTTCATACAGTAGATTCTGAACAGCGACTTCAAGCTTCAGGTGATCGCGATGCCAAAAGTTTTTTGCTAAGCACTTTGGTACACTACGTATAGATGTTACTTCTGCATTTATTACTGTCAATTTTAGTCCATAATTTTCCAACAGTGCCTGATTTGCTGATAATAACAAACAAGCGATCGTAGGCATCTTGATTATTAACGGAATTTGCAAATCGAATGAAAGCAACTTTTTCTGATCCAATGTTCTATACTCTGCAAGGTGTATTGTATAAATTATTACACATTTGTTGATTATAAAGTTGAGAATGGAATAAATGTGTAAATTTATACGGCAAAGTAAACTTTCGTAACGTATTCTTTCATCAAGGGCATGTTGGTCCATCATTAATAATAGTTTTACATTGTCTTGAACTGTAATCCCTGCAATTAACTCATTGTTAACTTGACGTAGTATCTGAAAATATATAACACTTCGGTCATTATTGTTCTTTATCTATTTTTTTTTAAATTTGGGCCTGACCTTTGTTTGTATTATTGATTCTTTCCTCAACGTGAAGTTACAAAATCCTTGCAAAAATTTACATGAGCGTACTTTCATGTCTTGGATAATCATATTACCTTGAATCATGCAAAATTCTAACGATATTATACTTAAATGTCATAATTACAGAATAATTAATATATTTGTATTACATTGAAGATATTACTTACCTATTGATGGTGGTTTAACGCACTCCGGCAATATACTTTTTTGATCGCAATTATTAGAGAAAGTGGCTTTCGTTAATTTAACATTTGCATATTTCAAGAGAGTCTGCAAATTCTTCGGAACGAAGTCGTAAGACTTTTTCATATAAGTAGGATTCTTATTAGGAATTGGATCTTCCATATGATTGTCATGGTACGTCCAATTGGACCAGTCAGAATTAATGCTTATGTAGTCCTCATTGACAACTTTATACGACGTTGTCACTTGAGTAAATTCGTCGCATTTATTAACGATATTTATGTCCTCAGTTGTATGAATAATTTCAGATAAGTTTGACTTTGTCGCTAATGACTTACTGTGAGTATAATTTGGAACGGAATGATCTATCGAACCATACATACGATTGAATAATAAATTGTTTATACTGTTTTGCAGAGTGACAATAAATTTGGAAATTGAACAGGTGATAAAACACGATGCAACAGTCCCACTTTTCAAAGCTTGCAGCTCCAGTGAAGAGTTTATGACTTTGGCCAAAATATTTGATATAAAATCAAAAATCAAAGGACAAATAACTGGTCGGCCATTTAAAATAAAGCGTCGCGAAATTTTTGCGTGCGATTCGGCGAGCATAATGTAGCTGGAAAATTTTATTCCGTGAGCCACGCGATCTTTTATGTACCATATTGAACCGGGTAAAATTTTCTGTCCATAAAGCAATTTAAAGATTTGTAGTGGCGCATGCGGTTTTCCTATTTTCAATACAATTTTCTGATGCTCGTCGTCTCTGATTGAAAAAGAAACCTGTTCGCAAACGTTAATTTAATAGCTACACACGTATACGTTGCATTGAGTTATTACTTGAAGAAATGTTCGTATCATCCATACCTTTAAATTTGTCAAAGCCACATTCGTTATTAAAATACATATCTCAGATATGGTTGACTTACAGTCGCACGGTATTTCGTGAAAGCCATAAACGGTGACTGTAGTACCACGCGAAGGTCGGTTTTCTGTTTTTAATAACTCAGAACGATGTCTGTATCTGAATACCTTGATAAATAAAAACGTTTTTTGTTTTAGATCAATTTGCATATGTAACGTGACGTTGAACAAAAGGGTTGTATTGTAAATTCTGCAAGTACCTTCGTATACGTGGTCATTGAATTGTCGTATCTTGAAGTAACTACAAGTGCAGAGCATTTTTGTCGAATACTCGACAATGCACCCGTCTTTTCGAGGTGCAAAGAAGGCGTTTGAATTTTGTACGCACATTTGAAATTGTACTCTGCGACATTTCTTAATGCACATTTACACATACCAGTGCCGTTATCCACAACTTGAATTTTGCGGCCCGTCAAATTCACTCTTACTGCCACCGACGATGCGTTGGCGTTCAAGGAATTTAATACCTAAAAGATTATCGCATCATCTCTGTTACGGCTCTTGTATTTATTCATTGAAATGAAAGCTTAAACTAAATTTGGTCAGAACTGTACATACCAGTTCTAAAATGCATTGCGGAATATTTGTTAAACGGGAAAACATTATTATGCTAGTTAGTTCGTCGAGTAGCATGTAACGTATGATCGCTCGGGATAAGTTTGACTTGTACTAATGTTGCCAACGTGATGCGTACCAACATTTCTCGGAGTTACTTGCCTATGGAAATAATCATACCATTCATTTTAAATAAAGCCCACCGCATGTGTCACTCAGCACGGATTTAATAAATAACGAACTCCATCAAAGATATTTATAAAAATCTCTTTATTTTCGTTTTTTTGGCTTTTTTCCGTTGCAATTAATGAAAACTTCTATCTTTCCATTGTCTTCGAAGTGTAGTTGAACGCTGAGAAGTAATTAATGAAATGTTCATAACAACCGCTGAAACAATAATAATTTGTGCCTGCATTTAATGTAGAAGTATTGGCTACTTCCGTTTATGAGAACATTTTCTACTTTATTCGACTAAGAGTATTCAATACAAATTGTCTAAGTCCAGCTTCTCTGGATTTAGCAAGTCTGAAAGCAAGATTTTTTTTCTCTTATAACATTAATTAACATAAATTTTTCTTGGTCGCTGTTTAGGACAATACATGCTGGTTCAGTTTCCAATGAAATTTCGTCAAAGTCTCATTCGACGCAGCGTTAAGATTTTTTAAAATCAGTATACTGTTAATTTCGTACAGAATACTTAATACGTATCGTTCGTCGCTATCTTTAAGTTAGTTTGGTACACAAAAACTTAACAACCACAGCGGATATAAAAATATTTTAAATTGTAATATCTGTAAATTCTTAGCTAAATACATCCGTAAGATACGTAACGAGTGTGAGAAAGGTATGAGTAGCGTTTACATTTGCTAACATTATCCGCCATAACATCTATTCGTAAACGACATCGTCATAATCTTCAACATTTTTAATTATAAGAACGCATATTATACGTATAATAAGCTATAGGAGATAAATTTTTTTTTGTGTATAATAATTTTAATATACATTGCTTTATTCAATGATCCGCATATTAAGAAGTTTTTTTTTAACGCCGTCAATGGTACTCGTTGGAAAAATGCCAATTGCTTCGACTAAGAAAAAGATTTGCTACGATTCCGATTAGATCCGGCAGGAATCAGGATGTCCTTTCAATTTCGACTTGATCACTGATACTTCGTATCTGTATAAGTACCATCAAGCGTCGCTAGTACATTGTCCATTTCTTTCTTATTTTAAAAAATATGTTCTCGTAATATTCCAAAAACGATGAGCAAATTGAGTTTCGTAACAGGACTGCTGACATCGTCGTACACATTCTTTTTCTAGTTAAACGATATGTAAGTTTTAATACATGCTTAAAGAAGAATAAATTAACAGCATACTCTTTTAATTAATGGGAACTGCGAAATGTTCGTTCAAGCGAAATGAAATATAGTCTGATACGTATTGCAAAACTGGACCATGGAGAATGCTTGTCATGTTTAATACATGTCAGATATGTACGAAGGCGCGCGAGCGCGTTTTTATGTGTGTGTATGTATATATAGGAAATAATACAAAGTGTGTCCATATGTACTTTTCTTCAATAAAGAAAGCGAGCTTCAAATAAAATGGTTCTCTAACGTAGTGTATTCTACATGTATAGAAAAGCACGAGGATCGAATCGACGCTCGCCATGTGTGTAATGTAATGGTTTTATTCTAGTAAAGTTATAGTAATAACAATCACATATTGTGTCATTTATCAACGAGATATAACACACATGTTAAAATGATGGAACATAAATAATTTAGATGCATCGTTGTGTAGTCGATGCCATATTAGAAATCATGTAACATTAAAAATATATACGAATATATATATACATATATAGTTGTTTATATATATATATATATATTTACGTGTGTGTATATATATAAGTATGTTCGTATGTATAATATATATAATATGTATAAAGTTTCGAGTTATTCCTATAAATATTTTCTAAAATCTGGCGTGGCAAATTAATCACTTAGAAACAAAGTCACAATTTCGTTAATAACTTTAGGCACCAATGGTATGTAGACCCTGTCTTTGGTACATACGACCGATTCGATTTTATTATATCTGAACAAAGAAGACATAATAATAGTCTCCTGAAAGTGTGTAATATATTCGTAGCCGTGTAGTTACTTTTACTCCTCTTGCTTCTTCTTATCTCTTGCTCTCTTGTACGATGTCGAGGAATTGGTTATATTCTGTTTATTAGTGACACAATCCTAAAGCACGTCGAGTAACAAAAACTCAGTCTTCTTCCTTTTTCTCAGGTTTCAAGTCTATCGCTGCGTGAAGTTCCTCTGGAGTGTACCTGTAATGATGCATTGGAATTCCAACATTAGTGGTATAATATACTGCGGTTAAAATGGTGCAAATTATTGATTACACCTTTGCCAACGGAAACCATGGAAGAAAATGGATACGTACCCAAGTAGGCTCTGTAAGTCACACACAAAGCGATATACGTATCGCTTTCCAGCGGTTTTATGTATGATGTTCTTGTCATAGTAATAGCGCAAACCACGACTCAATTTCTCATAATTCATCTTCGGTTTGTTCTTGCGAATGCCCCAGCGACGCGCCACTTCGTCAGGATCAGTTAACTTGAATTCCCAACCGTCACCCGTCCACGAAATGAAACCTTGACATGATTTGTCCGTTAAAAGTTCTAGTAAGAATTGCCACAGTTGAATAGGTCCTGATCCGGTGAAGCACGGCCCACTGCCAGAACCTGTATAACGAAACAAATTCTAAAATTGCCTCCCAAGAACAACGATCGTTTTGCTGAGTCGATCCTGATATGTGCATTAATCCAAATAGCTCTATTAACACTAGAACTGCTAAGGGGTCAAAATAACTTGTTTCACATTTTGCTACAATGAAGACTCACACTTAAGTGATCTTACTTTCTGAAATTATGCTTTACTTTCATTCTCGGAAATAAGATGTCTTGAGCATCAGCCTTCATTATAGCAAAATGTCATACCAGTCATTTTGGCTGCTCGATAGTTCTAGTGTTAACTCTCCTCTGTCTAATTTGACAAAATTACAGACGTCTTGTACGTAAACTTGCCTGTGTAGCCGGCGAGCATTGCGCTCTGCAAAAGGGGCTTCTGATCCGGATTGTTCCCGATCGGGGAGGGATGATGAGGGTTCGAGGAGTCCCGGGGACCAAGACTCGCCAAAAAAGCAGGATGATGAGATAGATGGTCGCTAAGGGGACCGACGCCCCATTGCTCACTGGTGACGCCGCCACCGCCACCGACGCCGCCGCCTCCAGCTCCGCTTCCACTTCCAGGAACCGTTTGGAATGGCGTTGCGTCGTACTGTCCATACCCGCCGCTCTCGCTATATCCTTCGTGATAGCGACCTATCCAACAAATCATATTTTACTAGATGCCTTGCACACGGAAAGGTCGGACAAATATAGTGAGTATAGGTGTAGTCTAACAATAATTCCGATGGAACACAAATAAGTAAGTGAACAAACAAGGTAAGTAGTTAGTATTCGGCTTAAAATCTTCTATTCGCTGTACCATGCAAACGTGAAGCCTGGTGGGCGGACCAAAAGAAGAAGGCGGAGCATCGTTCTGCTTTGTCGCACCGTGGTCCACCTACCCTGCTTCACGTTTGCTTGGCACAGCTACATTTGTCCCATACAAATTCGGATTGTGTTCTAGTGCTCTTCGGAAACGCACGATATAAAAGCAGGGTGTTTAATAGCAATTATCAGCGTACTTCTCGGGTAGCTCTTGAACGGCGACGGCTGATACTTCGGTTCTAACTGAATTCCACTGGCACTGTAGAATTCCGGCGAGCCGTCGAGGCTGTAAGGATGCGGCGCCTGATGATCCTGCGACAGTCCATGATACTCGGAGGGTTCGTCGTAGCCGGAATAGTGCGCAGGAGTCATGTAACTTTCCGTCGGCGCGGCACTGACCCTGATATCGCTTTCATTGGTCCCTGTGCCGCCCATGTCGCCGCCGTTACCTGTCAGTCCTCCGCCACTTCCGCCCCCGCCGCCACTTTGCAAGTGCTCCGTTATGTGATGATTACTATAGTTCGCTGAAATTTCCAAATCTTCGTCACTCTCGATCCCGCCATTGCATGTACATGTGGTTTCTTTTAATGTAGGACAGAATACTGCGCGTTTGAAGTGGCCCGCCAAAGGTTCGATTACGAAGGAGAGGTTTTAGGAAACTAGATAATACTTTAGGCGAAAACAAGATGTCAAATACTAACATTAATGTATAGTAAATATATTATAAATGATGCATCTGGCCTTCAAATCAGAATTTATTAATATACTTTATCCCAAAGTAAGCCCCGAGCAAACATACAAAAAGTAAGGTGCTACTGCACATGGAACGAAATTAACATTAGGTGCTTGTACGCAGAAGGGGGACAGCATACATTACGATAAAGGTACTTACATTCTGTTTTGAGCTGATTTAAATTTCGTAAGTGAATATAAGCACTATTGGCGTTGTTGTTGTTGTTATTGTTGTTGTTGCTGTTTGGAGTACTGGAATGAGAATTAGAAGGTTGCGTGCTATGGCTGTGGGGAGGTGGCGACGTTTCATCTCTTTGACTCTCGTCTTGGCACACGGGGCTGCGAAGATGATTGTATCCTCCTGAAATTAGACAACAATTTCTCATATAATGCCGAGTAATCAAACAGATCATTGATCGAACTACAAAATCACCGAAGCATATACATACCCCATTACCCTCCCGTATCCACTCTCAGTGGCCCGACTTGAAATTCTCTTTAACTCCCCCATGGCCACTCCCATCGTTAAAAATATTTCAAATAAACGTTGCGAGACTTGAGGACTCTTATTCGGACACACAACATCTACTCCGATTAATTTAACAAAATTAACTGAGGTTCGATGCATGGCTCCTCCCCTATGGCGCCTCTTATATTTCAAACGCGCATAAAGAACCACGTTCAATTCGATAGTTCTAATTGATCGCGTGTACCATTCGGTACCAGACACCCTGTACATGAGAAATGTATTTCATCACACGATTGATCGAAGAAGTGCGATAATTGCCGGCGAATCAAAGTTAAACCACATTGTATGCGAGTTAGCGTTCTTTAATGACACTGATAATGATAGGTAGCTTTTTGTTCGCAACGACGGCCCTGAGGTAAATTTCATTCGAATGCCGCGATCCGACCCCGCCACACGGATTCGTGGATTGTGTCACGTGTTGTGTTAGAAGTCACGAGCAACACGGAGTCTGTAGGGAGGAACTGTAAACATGTGGGCGGTACGGATCTCGACGATTGGTCTGCGCGAACTCCGCCTATTCTTAACTTCCGTTCTTCATCACACAAGAACTCATGGCGTCCATTGCGGAGGCTGCGTTCGTATCGCGCACCATCGACCATATACACACTTCTGACTTCGCTGCCTGTCATTTCTGACGCACTTCTATTCCTGAAGCTTCGGCCACGTTACTTGTTATCACCGCGAACTTAACCCATGGGATCAAAATGGCCTCGTTTGACATTTTGTTATCGTTTTTAATATTAGAGAAAAATATGTCTTATTGGCTGAAATAAAGGAACATTGATTCAGAATGTCGCTCAACTAGGAGTGTTACTTCATTGGCGGCGGACAAAATGATGGAAAGGTTTGGAAGCTTGTTGCCGAAAAAGCGAAAAAATTGTTCTACTGACATAATGTGGAAAAGATTTAATAAATACGTGCAAATAGATGACTATTAAAGAAATCGACGAGCGTATCAATGTCTGACGTGCGTGACGTTTGATGCAAGCTGAAACATTCGCGTGTGATGTGCCTGGATGTCAGCTTGACTCTATGTTTTATTATATTTTGTACAAAAATCTGCGCTTTCAACAAAGTTTATATCTTCTTTATTTAACAATAATGACTTCTACCAATGCAAATATCTTACTCATCTTTTTCGCCAAAAAGCAAATGTTAATTGCGTTAGGTTCAGTAAGTTAATTATGTATATTGCTTATTGAAATAACTGCATCAGATGTTTCTGTTCAATGTTTCTTTCAAAACGCAAACTTGGTGTATTTTTAGTAGGTTTGATGCATCGCGTTAATTCAATCGTGTCATTTTGTATCATTACGTACTCTTATTACGTATGATGAAAGGTAGTGAACCTGCTAAACTACAACTTGCAGGAAGCGTGGTCTATTCCCGTCCGTAACTCATTTATCAATTTACCTTTCTTAGACACTCAGTCAGAAATACCATAATCCGTGAATAAGCAACAGGCTGTGTACTGAATCTTATCGAACAATGAAATAGATTGTGTTTTTAAACTGCGAAATCCAATCTGAGCTTCTAGTTTGAGTAGGTAAATATACGTAAAGTATGAGCGATAAGTTATCAATTTTATTATGGATAGTTTGACAGTACGCTTTTGTATTTATTACTATTAACAATCGCAAGGTTAGCGTGTAAAATATATATTATTTCAAGCATAGTATTGTATTATCTATATTAGAAATTAATTTATATCGTGCTTCCGAATTTTTCCTCAATTATATACGTGATACCCATTTACAAGAAATTACTGGTTGTTCTTGTTAAATTATTTAGCAGATTCGCAGTCAGTAGTGGGCGTATGTGGAGCAATGCAAGTTAAATAAGGGATTTTCGCGGAAAACGATGTAAATCGATAAGAAACTGTCCAAGCTGTGTTAAAATGAAGGAGGACACGTAAAATACTGTCTATAAAGATGCAAATAAGAAAGATAATAGAGCAATTCTGCTAGTGATAATTGTTTGTTTTCGCACGAGACGAACCGAAGTAATGGGTGTGCATTACTGGAACAGAAAATTGCATGTTCCACTGATAGAATTACTTCTGAGTTGTTAAATAATTTTTTTTTCTGTAACTCCTACGCCTTTATAATAATACACATGTATTTCGGAGAACAATATCGCAGTTTTGCAAAGCAGTAATATATTCAATGACTAATCGACGATTATATATCTTCCGACATGGATTAAAATGGCTAACAAAAATATTGTACAAGGATTGTAAGTAAAAAGAACTTCGGAAGACACGTAAAGTATGTATTATAAAATGTCAAAATGTATTATGCGCAGATCGAATTAATGCGTGAAATAATAAGTAATAATAATATACAGCCTGCATACCTTTGCATTTGCTCATACACAGATATAGCATATTCATTTCCAAATGAGCTGAACGTCATATTCAAGGGTTGTACTTATATGCACGTCTTGCGGTCGATTCGATTGCTTCGAATGCGTCGCTTGTAATTGTATACTAAAATTCGTACGTCAGCATAATTTGATGACATAGCGTTACTCAAAGTCCAGAAATTGGCTAGAAGAGCAGCTAAATCAGCTGTCGCGAGGCAAACATGCAAGTTACTTCAATTAGTCTTTTAATAACGATACACATACACGCGAGACATTAGAAAATAAAAATAAGTCGTAAAAGGCAAAAATAAATGAAGTGGGTGACTAGAAGGAAGTTGTGATAAAGATAAAAACGATGTTATACATGTTTTTAACGGTCGATCCATATTAAATGGTGCGACTAATAGTGGTCACTTTGATAACAAAGCGTCACACATACAATGCGCGATACGCCATAGTTATTTATCATCAGAAATAAGAAACTATGACTCATATCGGGGCTTTTTCAAACGACAGTTATAAATATTATTTTCCAGCCTATCTGACAATGTGATAAATATGTCCAACAATTCACGATGAATTTGGAAAGCTCATTTCTACCAGAGTAACAAACCTGATTATTTACAGTGCCGCTTGTTACAGAACTAGTAAGTCACGTACAAATGCATTTAGCATCTCTACTGAAAACAAGCAAAACCAAGATCCTCAAGAAAATTTCCATTGTTCAATTTATCTAAGTGTAAAACCAATTATGCAGATATGCGACTATGATTGCTCACGAGATAAATTTCTTGGAGAATTCACTAGTGACGTTCAAGAATAACGTAAAATTAGTACGTAAAGAACCGAACAGAACAAGAATGTGATAAATATCAAAATATGATATATTTCCTCAAAAATTCATTTCAATTCCTCAGTCGACAATCGACAACTACGTTGTATTACACATCACAATAATTGAATTCATAACAGATCTCATTAGCACCACTCGTCGCTTCCATTTCATCTTTCCGGTTTTCCCACTCGAGCTTGATATCTGGCCAAGAACAACAATCGAATTTACACGAAACGCCATCGGCTCTCATCGTTCCATTACTTCTTTCCGGTTTTCGCACTCGAGTGCGATATCAGGCGTATATCGTGGCGGTAGAGGACACGTACATCGGTACGATTGGGACGCACCGAATGCGAAGTTGCGCGCGTAGCATATATCGTTGTCGAGCACGAAAGCGTACGTACATTATTCGCCACGTCTCAATGAAGCGGCACATTTATGTATTTTGCCTTCTTTTTATCGAATTACGGAAGATAAGATTTCGAGTTAGTAATCCAACGGGAAGTGCTCAACATTAGCGTTGTCCGACAACGGAAGTCGGTGGCTAATCTTATCGGTCTCTTTTCTTTTCCACGTCCCTCTCTCTCTCTCTCTCTCTCCTTCTCATCCTACTTGTTCTCTCCTTCTCTCTTTCTCTAACCGCGACGTTATCTGGAATCTTGTGCAGAACTCTTGTGATACAGAGGTCCTCGAGATCTCTTTAACGCGCGGCTGCTTGACAGTTTGCTGACCAATCGAGAATTTTGGACGAAGTGGAATGTGCTCGGTGTGCCGGATGAACTTTCTTCTCGCAATTCTTCTCATTTCAGATTCCTCTTGGTCCGCTGATATAATCGAAGATCGTTCGACGGGCAGCGTTGATTCTTTAACGTCAGGCAACACGGCCCTGTTCTATGATCGATAGGATAGGATTATTGAGCTTGCGCTTCTTATGTGACCGTTCGGGTTGGCTCGAAATTTAAGGATGTGTAATTGTGTGGGCTTGAGGGAAATCTTGAAGAGTGCGACGAGTATGATTTGAATGATGGGCGCGAAGCAATCAGATAATTCTGATTAAATTTATCGAGACGTCCACTTGTCGAATTGTTTGTCCTGCGTATAATGCAATTGTTGGAGCATGGTATTTTGTGAGCGAAATGTCGAGACAATAGGATGGCAATATCGATGGTTTAGCTGTCGGGTCAAAAGACGTGTCCTAAATTCCTTGCGAAATGATAAACGTAGTCGGAGTATCGAGAACGATTAAATTACAGTAGTTATCGATTGAGATATTTGTGCGCGCCGACTGCTTTGAAGGACTACTTCCGCCGTTGAACAAATTATCAGTTTGCGCATGATGGATCGTTGATTTTTCAACGAAATATGCGCGATTCGAATGTTTCACATATCAACACGTTAAAAACTGACGTGGTCGAATTATGCTTTGAGTTCTTTCTCTCGTATGCATGCCGCGCTTATGTATGTAAAATCACTCAACGTATATTCATTCGTAACCGTCCGCACGCTGCAAGCAGGATATTGATCATTAAGAGTGAGTAAATAAATTGTCGATTTCCAAACGTAAAATTAGTCGCCGATTCTGGTCTTCTATATTCCGTAAATAACCGTAGAGAATTTGTGCTTACGGTTGACCATTCTTTTTCTTCAGCCGGTCACACTTATGAGAATTGCACACATGTCACGTGTGACGTATTTTGTTCTATACGTGCTGCAATAAATTCGTACACTTATATCACTTGTACGTCCGCTTCTACCAGATGATAATAGTTCTCACTGTGATTTTGGCTATCTTGTGTCGGCCTAATCTGATCGTGAGTTACATCAAAATACACGAAATTCAGTCCCTGCTTTAATTAGTTCCGACTTACTGTTTGTCTTGCTGTATTTGTTCCTGTCTATATTTGCCCATTTATCTTTACGATAGACCAAACACTTTGTATCATAACGATAACCTTAACCATCGACTGAGAATTCACACCGACTTTCCAACATTTGAGCATGAATCCATGTTCGTTTCGTCTATCGTTTTATTAGTTAGCCTGGAGAAAATTGAAATCGTGCATATTGAGTGCCGATGTAAATCGAGGGTTAGATGCACAGCTTAATTACCAGGAGCAAGTGCTTGCACCTCGTTCTTGAGACCGAGGACCTTAATCCATTCATCCAATGACCGATCAACGTCTTCGGACGTGTCACTTTTTTTCCCCGCCGCTAATAAGTATGACAAATTCGTAGCCTAGTTCGCTGATAAAAGAGCACAATTACTTAATCGGATAAGCCTCGAAATATTAACAGTGACCGGAATGTATTAATTATCACTTTTTCAGCTGGTACATCACGAGGATCCGTCTTGCAAGCCGTTGAATCGTTAACTTTGTTAATTTTCGGCAGCTGAACGCGCCAGCATTTCCTGCTCATCTCCTAAGTCGTGATGGGATCAAGTTCAGTATTACATGCTCATGAATATCCCAGGACGCATCTGATCAGCATCGAGTAATACTCACAAAACTGCATACTTCGTTTCAGTTAAGTGTCTGCTCAGTGCTCAGTGCTCAATTATATGTGTTTCTTTTCTTGCACAGTAATATATGCACCTTTTTATATATTTCTAATTCAAATTTTAGGGCACACTTCTTCGATTTCCCAGAGACACAAGCCGAAAGATTTGATCCTTTAACCGACTTCAAAAAAGAAGGATGTTCTCTGCGCGATATGTATATTTAATTATTTTTCCTTTTCTTTAATTTTGGAAATTTTGAACTTTTTAGACAAAGATACAGAAAATTCCTTCAACATTACTGAATTTCACGCAGGCAATCGACGTGTTGCAGCCAACCGACAAGATCTTCGCACTGACAATGCGCGTCACGGGATGCACATACTGGCACGTCGATTAAATATTATAATCCCGCAAGTTCGGCGTGCATCGTCGGTGGTACGTGGACAGTGTGCATCAAGAGCCGTGGAATTATCGCTTACCAGGTGCGCGCGACCCCATCCAGCATTCCCACACTGTGGGTTAACGACGAAGAAAACAGGTGGCCCCCGCCCGAGTATTCCTTCGAACATGGGGAATATATGGGGAGAGAGTACACGGTGCACGGGGTGTGTGTATCATTGCGTGGGACCGCCGTGTGAATAAAGTGCGTGGTTCAAGTAGCCACGGCGCTGTTTTAAGTAGCGCGCGGACGCGATGCGAGAACATTTCTTCTTTTCTCTCTCCTTTGAAGCCAAAAATTCGTACTGTACCGTCGTCCATTTTTACGAAGAGATCTGCTGGTCTCTTTGATGAAATGTTGTGGTATCTTATTGGTTGATGTCGTGAGGCATGAATTTAAGGACAGAATTTAAGAATAATGTTCTTTGCGTACATACGACATATGTTCGAATGCAACGTGAAGGAAGGATCGTTTAATCCGGTGGAACTGTTAATTGTTGCCGGAAGAAATGAGGAAAGTGACGTTTGTCTCTATCGTGGTAGAGAAAACCTGAGATACGAGTTTTGGTCGAAGGAATGCTAGGCTGACGCGCGAACATAAGGATCACATATTTCTATTATGCACATAGTAATTAATCCCATCAACCTTAATCCGTTGCACTCGCGTGTCCATTCTCAACGGTCCCATCATGATACCGAGGAGTCCTCACCAACACATAAATTCCAGTAATAAACAGTCTACCCCGTAACCCACGAAATTCTGCAAAATTTTCGCTCCAGGCCACTCACAGTGGACATACGAGTAAAAGACAGTCAGGCCACTCACAGTGGACATACGAGTAAAAAAGTCCGGCGGCCACTGTCAGTGGCCGCCGGATTGAAAAGGGTTACAAAACCGCAGAAAATGTTGGGCCAGCCAAATACTGGTCGGCGTGTCGTCGCGTGGTCAGCGTCATTGGTCTCTCTATCCGTCTCGCAAAAGCGCCGCGCACCGAGTGCAGAAACAAGACAATTATTCGAGGGCCTACTCGCCTACTCGCGTTCTCATAGCCGTGGCCGCGTTGCGAGCGTGGAATCGTTAATAGGGCCCGGCTGGCTGCTAGGGACGGGGGCTTCACACACGGCCGGCCATACACGCACACGCTCGCTCCTCCTGCGAGCCAACGCGATCTTACCTACACACCTGCGCGCCACTGTGTCTCCTCCACGTGTATTGCACCTCGCACCCCATTTCATGGACGGTGAGCGTGGGAGTGCAACCCGAGGACGGCCCTCACGCCGCACGCACACCGATCTTCCGTTTTCATCCTCTCCTAAATGCACCCCCTTCTCGCGCCCTTTCGGCTCTCCTGATATATATATATATATATATATATATATGATATATATATACAAATATATATATGTACCCTCTGAAAGACGGAGCGCAGCCAGTGGAAACGGGGGCGAACGAGACAGAGCACGCCCTTATGTCGTTCCGCAGCACTATTCCGAAATTCCAACGCGCGGACAGGCGATTTTTTGTTGCGCTTCACACGCGCGAACGTCGGGCCGAAAGAGTTCTTCATGTGTTGGAGGGGAGAGAGAGAGAGAGAGAGGATTTTTTTAACAGTGGAATAGCCAGCGTTTTGTATGCGCGTATAGCACCAGTTTCGTGGGCATCCGTCAATTTGATGGGCGGATGAAGAAATGAAATTGTGTTTAGGTCATTATTCGTGCTTTCTGTGATCTTTGGCAAGTCCATTTCGCGAGAGACGGTACTTCGCAGCTCGGTAAACGCAACTTGCGAGAGACAGAATATTGGATTTTTTTTTTGATGAAGTTACTCTTTGTACGTAATAGTGTTTGTATGCGACGCATATCTACACGTAAGCAGATATTACTAGTGTGGATAATATTTATTAGTTACGGACGCCTATCAACGTTTCATCAGCAGACATTGTTCTTACGCAACGTCTAGCAGGAAGCTCAGACCGTTTGATTCGAGTTGATCGGTAGAATTTCCGCAAAATTGCAATCAACACATTTTAGTGCGTTTCTATACCGAAGATTACAGCTTAAAGACTACGTCTTCCAGACCCGTGGCGCGCCGTGAAGTTTTCAATTGAGGTAATGCATTAATTTGTTTACGACATCTAGTCGTCGCTAGTGCTAGTCATCGCCCACCCAACTTGAACGATAACAACTTCCCACCCAAAATCGTTCTACCTTACGCAGAAACACCTTCCCTACTCATCGTATTCCAAAAAGCAGCCGAAAAAGCTATTAATCAAACATTTAACTATGCAAACAAAAACAAACATCACTCGGACCACAAACACGCGACAATATATGCGCCACGCGTTTCGGCCAGAACAATGCACGTCAATGCTGTCTACTGACGTCAGCATGGCACCTCGCTGCTGCGAACTCGAAGAAGCGTATCTACTTTCAGAAAATAATATGTAACGAACGGCTGGGTTAAAGGAGCGAGGGACGAGAGAGAGTGATGACTGGAAAGAAGAGGGTTTTCGAGGGCGGGCAAAACCGGCAGCCGCGTATCAGCTGTGAAACAGGTGCCGAAGGCGGCTCTCGATGGAGCAGCAGCAGCAGCGAGCAGCTACAAACGGTGAGAGAGCAACGTGAGTAGTTTGGAGTTCCAGCAACGAGCAGCAGCAGCAGCAGCAGCAGCCACAAGGCACGCGCCAAATCGAATGAAACGCCAGTCGGCGTGCACAGCTGCTGGTTAAGGCAGGCCAGACCGCCGGTCTCTCTTGAAAATTAAAACCTGCCCCACGAATGCACTCAGCGCCGGAAGACCATTATATACCCTTACACAACGGCGTGCGCGCGGGCGCAAGGTCCTTCTCTTTCCTTCCCGAGTTCTCGCCGTCTCTCTCTTTTCCGTCCTTTTTCTTTGTTTCCGCTTTTCGGATTTGACAAAATTAAGCCTCCGTGTCGTTCATGCATTCCGCGTGTTTCAGGCACAACGAAGTAGAGGCATGTTTTTCTGTGTACGAGGGTTCATTTTAGATATTTCTATATTCCGCGTCTTTCCATCTTTAGATTTTTGTTTGATTTTCCGAAAGTTCAGAACTATCGCTGTCTTCCTCTGTCCTTCCCGATTTCTTGCCGTCCCTTTCTATTCCGTCATTCACAACCTCTTTTTCCACAATCCCAATTCGACAGAACCGAATTTCACATAATTCAGTCGGCGCTCGACATTCATCGGCCTCCCCCATTCCCGAACCCCCAATAAAACTACATTCTACACACGATTCTGCGCGTCGCAGCTTTGTCTCTCGAAAAATTCGTTGACCGTGCTCGGGCGATGCAGAGAGAAATTAAAATGTGTGAACGGAGCACATATTCGTCGAGGCGCGAGGTGCCGAGCGAGAGAGTGAGCGCGAGCGGACGAAGGTGGGACAGAAAAGAAGCGCGGCGTGATTGTGCGATACGCGTCCGTAGAAAAAGTCTTCTTCGGCTGGCAACGAAATCGCGCATTGTTCGGTAGACCGGTGACCTGCGAACTCTCCCACACCGTTCTTTGCCTGTGCCGAGAGAGACTTATTCGTGCTGGGCCGCGCGCGTGTGTGCGCGCGCACACTCGCGCGCCTGGCGTATCCTGTTGCGTCTATCGCACGCTGACATTGCGAGGCAGTGTGCAGGCGGCTCGAGAAGTGTGAAGGAATAGCGTGCCTCTCTTCCTCGCCAGTCACACTCCGAGGAAAGTTTCTGTCAATGGGAGCGTTCAGTGGCGAATACGCGGGTCGCGAACATGTAACTGCCTAAGAGCGCTCTTTTGTACGGTTCAGTAATTAATTGGAAGCCGGGCGAGGAACGTGTCGCACCGTTCGCGAAGCTGCTCGCTTGATAATTAAGAACGCGTTCTTACGCTGACGGATGTTCACGGTAGAACAATCGAGCGGTTGAGTTTGCTAGTCTGATACTTCGGTGTGGCGGGGGCTTAATTTCGAGTCGTTTTATTTTAGCAAATTTTCTTGAATATTTATGCATTAATGATGGATACTTGGGCTTCGATGAACGTCCGGGAAAATTGTCAGAAGATGTGGTGAATTGGACAAAATGTCAAACACAGAGCGTTGACGTACGTATTTTAGTCAATTGTACGCGTTGCGTAGGTAACAACTATTTGCTGGCGATATAAAAAAAGCTGTTCAGTATGGTAGGAAGCGAATACCCTGCTATTCGAAACGTTACTATTTTGTAGCCTCGATTGGTAAGCAAAGCAGAATGCCTGTTGTTGAAGTTTCCCTCTCCTGACTGAATCCAGCCGAGTAAATAATTTCCATTCATTAAACACAGACACACATAAGATGCTGTATCAATCAATCATTCAAACCTATGATGTGCTAGGTGATTTCGAAAAAGTAATTAGTTAACGCAACACACTTACAGTCCGTCACTGTCAGTGTCCGAGCACACGTTATTCGTAACAATTCGTCAAAACAGCGATGCAACAAACTCAGCGAAGCATCGAAGTCTCTTGTGCTACCAAGTGTATGACACAGATTTTACGTCCAATAAATTACGGGCGGGTCAGGTATGGGTTGGCGTGCAAACAAACTGCTGCCCACGAATTTACATGAAACAATTGTGCTCCGCGTTTAGAGCTGTCAAGAAGAAATTTGTAACAGTATTTGAAATTCGTCGATTTCATGAGTTAGGTTTCACATTAACGTCCGTCAACACCGACGAGTCGATTCCGAATACCATTATTGCGACTCATAACTTCTCGCCACAACGCTACTGCGCACTCATTTGTCACATGTCATTTTCATAGGCCGCCAGATCGTTATTGCGATTTTAATGCCAGATCTATCAAGCAGATGGGCATTTTGTTATAATGACCGCTCATTTTTGACCCTAGAACCAGCGTCGAATGTATATCTAATTTCATTGCATCTGTCAAGCTGACAGGTGTTTGCAAAAAAAAAAAAAAAAAAAAGCAGAAAACGTTAAGTTGGTCATTACTTTTCAGTGGCTTCGTACTGAAACAATTCGTTAGCGTTAAACAGCAATAAAATGTGATATTTCTGAACCACTATCAAAATATCATACTACGCCTGCGCTATCGGTTTGGCTTACTTGGAAAATTGATAGTTGTAATCGTTGATACGACAAAGACGAAGCCGCGAATAGTAAAAACTGTGTCCAAAGCAGTACTTCACAGAATATCATTGCGTATTCTTTCGCAAAACGAACCCGTGGAAATGAAAATAATTTTAGCTCGACAAAAATCAATATAAATCCCAACAAAAGCATGGTAATTTCAGCAGATACAGGTGAGTGCGAAAATCGGCGATTATTATAACAGATCGTCAGTCAGTCCGACACCCTTAGTAGATCCCATTCTCGACGACGGCCAAACAGTCGAGTGTACCGTGAACGGCGAAACGGAAGGAAGATTTAAATTTCATTCGAGCATAAACCTGACGAGCCTCGCGAGAAACATTCCTCGTTAGATATCGGATTGACCTCGAGGATAATTTCGGTACTTCACCGCACGTCGGACACGCCAAGCGCTCGCGTTTCTTAACATTTTCGGACACGTTAATGAGAATCAACGGTGTGCCGCGATATGGCCGCGAAAGATTAATAAGTCTTGTTATCTGCGCTCGATATCGGTCTCCATGTAGCTTCGCAAAATTGGTAAGTACGCAAAATTGAAATCAACTAATGGCGAACCCACGGCATCGACGTCAATACAGTAGGACACCGAACACAATGCGGAAGATACGTTCGCCGTATGCGAAAATCACGTTACACTCGTCTGAGAGCGGAAAAAGTTCGAAAGAATTAGAAATAATGATTTTTTAATATATGATAATCGAAGATAATCTTTCATTTTTACGAAATCGGGCTATACAATATTAACGAAAATTCTTGAAGTTTTGTGCTTACGAATTACTGAGCAATTTACTAAAGAAAAAGGGGATGAATGTTGAATCAATTTCCACGAGTGTATCCGTGTATCGCGCGATTTTTCATACGGTGTCATAGGAATACTCTATTCTGGGATATTAGGCGTAAGAGTATTATCGCTCGAAGAAGCAGCGATACAAAGGCGTTGAATCGCGGCGGACAGGATGCATGCTACAAAAGAACACCTTTTGCAGATACGCGTCAGTGTGGTTGCGAAAAAGGCACACGTGCATCCATGTGAGTACACAAATCTGTTGAAACACGTGCCCGATGAACTTGAAAATCAAACAATAATACTCCATAATGCATGTTGTACATCAGACAGTGGTAACGGGGAGAAAACTAAATATAATTACATAAGCGACCGACTGTGCAATCCGAGAAACGTTGAATGTTTGTTATGTCTGTGTTGCGAGCGTCATTAAATACATGGGATAATGTGATAAATGTCAAGTCACTTTATATTCGAAATGTCTCCGCATGGAATGATGAAAAATGTAGAATTTTTAAATGTCGTGGGTAGAGCAGAGAAATAGAAATCGGCAGGTATAGAAGGAAAAGTGCAGAGAAACAACCGGAGCTCCGCCGTTCGTGGGTTGAACATTAATGCAGTTCTCACGAATAACCGTGTCAGAATAAATTTTCGTAATGCAGCACTGACATCATCCAAAATATTCTTCACGCACGTTTACTGTTGAAGTTCTCTAGGAGATCTCAGAGCTGTAGCAGAAGAACCACCTTGATCAATTTCCATTTCTCATCCAGATCCTGAAGAAATCCTCTTTCTACCTCCCCACAAAGTCATATATCTAGATTCCGAAAATTTGCCGGAATACACTTTGCGCTCACTACGCTAAAAAAGTGAACCAAGTAATGATGCCAACAGGACCAAAGAAATACTTTGCTTAATTTCCAGATCCTTAAGAACTCCTCCTTCTCTACCACTGACACTAAAGTCCAAAATCTACCCTGGACCCCCTCGACACCCTAAATCCTAAAGAAGCAACGTGTCGACGTGACAACTGTCGTAAGAAGCAGAAAAGTCGGGCGAAGTGTGTGCCGCTCGGTATGTCACTCGCGTCTGTACCTGGCGTGTGGGTGGTCGCGTCAAGCGACACCGGCGGCATGATAGAGTTCCTGGCGATCGGCTGCTGATGCTGATGCTGCGGCTGCTGATGCTGCTGATGCTGCTGCTGCGACTGGTGCTGATGCTGATGATGCTGATGCGGATGGCTAGTGAGGGGCTCCGCCTCTTGGTACGAGGGGTAATCCGCGTAAAACGGTTCCTGTCCTGTCATGAGCGTGTCAAGCATGTGGAGAACCATCTCCGAGGATGCCGTCGCCGCCGTCGCGCCGTTACTCGTGTGCGTTCCGAGATCGTTTGCGTACGTGCCGACGATTATGGCCGGCGCCTGCTGCCCCGAAGGCCTCGAAGGCCCCGACGTCTCGATGCTCGCGACGCCCGCCGTGACGACGTCGTCCACTTCCCGCCGACTGCTAAGTCACAACGCCTGGCGACCGACGAAGCTCGCCACTGGAGAGTCTGTCTGTCTCAGTCCGATGGCATGCGCGCGAGCACGTGCGGCCGCATCTGTTGCGTGCTTCTTCTCACGAGGTCGCTGGATTAGCTGGCTCTTGGCGAAACTCGACTTCGGAGGGTGGTCTCGTGTGTGACAGGCTACGAACCCACTCACGGTGACCGGTGACTGTGATCAGGGCTCATTACGCCGGAGAATCTCGAAGGCTCTCGCGTAGGCTGGTTGGCACTAAACTAGGATTAGGAGAGCGTTGGAGCGCAAGGCGGCGTCGAGCGGCATTTTTTGGGGTGCCGGTGTCAGAGATCGGAGGCCTTTCATCGACGGGGAGGTTCGAATTTTCCGCGGAAGAAGCGTGCGTTTCGCGTCACGTGGTGGTCATCCGTGTCAGCCCACCGCCAAGGCAGGCACTACTACCACCATCCTTCGACGTCGTCGCACCGGCCGCCACCGCCACCACCAGGTGCGTAATCGTACGCGCTCGGGAGAGCAGGCAACAGGTGGATTCTACTTTCAGTAGGCAGTCGAGGCTGTCCCACAGAACGCCACTCGCTGTTATCCGATTCGAGTCGCAACGAACTCGCCCCGTTCCACACGCGCGCGAGCACCACTGAACTTTTACTCTCGTGCCTACCTCTCTCTCTCTCTATCTCTCTCTTAAACCGCCACTTTAAGCCGATCCCGCGCCCGAACACACTGCACACTCAATCCGAGCTGCGGCCGATTCGAACGATCCTCCCTTTATCACTTATGGTCCATGAACGCGCGCAAACGGTCAAGGGCACGTTAATCCTGCGCCTGCCTCGCGCAATGAAATCGGCGGGCGCGCGGAGCACAGAAATAGCTTCACCACTCCACGCGTTACGCACGCAGCGGAATCCGCGCCCGCGAGCACCTCTCGTCGACGTCGACGTCGACGTGACGGCGCAGAGTACGGCGGAACGAAGGGAGCCGGAGAAAAAAGCACACACGCGCACGCACGAGGCCTCTGGAGCCGAGGAGCGCGACGTCGGCGGGCGAACTCGTGAGCGAACTCGGGAGCGAACTCGGGAGCGACGGAGCAATTAATGTGCGAGGAAGAAAATCGCTCGTCGGGAAAAGGAGGGTTCCTCTCTCGCGCGCACACTCTCCACTTGACGTGAGCGCGCGTGTCACTGTGACGAAGCGGCGTACCGTTTCCGCTCTCCGCTCTTTCTTCCGTTCCCTCGGCCCCCCTCCGCTCCTGCCGCTCGCCCTCCCCTCCGCCGCCTAGTCGGGCACCCCTCCAATTCCGCCGCTGTACACCGCCAGCTGCGCGCAGTGGCGAACTTGCCCGAGAGACGTGTGGCTGGCCCGACGCGGTCGCATTGGCTGCCTGAGGATGGCCTACGAAGCCGTGTACAGCGAGACGAGGGCCGCCGGTAGCTCGAGTGGGGGCAGGCGCGGGCCGCTCGAGGGGAAGTGGGTAGCGCGTAGAGAGGCCTGGAGGGGCGCAGGAGACATCACAAACGCCCCCTCGAACCTTCAACCACCTGCTGCCACCGCCGCCGACGAGTACCATTGGTACTCGGAGAGTATCTCTTTCCTTCGAACGCGTAGCGCGCACACGCTCGGCGTCACGCGTTCCTCTAGCCGACGCATGTGTGCGCTAGTGTCGGTGCGGGTGTGTAGGTAGGTGTCTGAACTCGGCTGCGAATTTTCTTGCCCGACGACAATTCACTCGTCGTGTCTTTCGGATCTTGCTGATTTGGGGTTTTGCTGGGTCAGGGATGGTTGGATGGATAATAATTTTGGGGTTTGGTGTAAGATAGATGTGCAGGTTGTGGGTGAAGAGGGTTTAGTTGTTGGGTACAGTGAATGTAGATGAAGCGTTAGCTGCTCGTTGCAATGAACTTGAATTTTTCAGCACTAGTTTGAATTTTGAGCTTTCAAAGCCTGCTTGTTTGACGCAGTTTCGGATACTTTTGCTAGATTTTGCGTTCGTAATCTTTGAATTGTGCAGTCATTTAAATATACAAGCTTTCGGAATATTACGTTGAAGTATCGAAACAAACTACATCAGAAGTAATAATTGGTTTCTGAAAGAACGATTTTTCTGTTGCTTCGGCAAAGATGATCCTTCCGAAGCATTGAAATCACCTGGTCGCTAAAAGAAGGACGACGGAAAGGTCGGCTTTTTATGGAAACCAGTAAACACCATAAAATTGAATAAGAGTGTAAACATTTGCCATGTAACGATGGCAAACGTAAACGTAATTACCGCGCTGAAACGTCGGATAATTAGACAGCATATAAAGTATGCGGTAATACCCGTGCATTTTGTTATTACTAGCGCCATTCTTGTACATCGCAGTCAGGATTAAAGTGATACGCCTATACCTACAGTAATGCGGAGTAAAATGAAATTCGACAAATTATGTACACCGCGCACCGACAAAAACAATTTATCACGTTAAAATACTAAAATCCAAAGTAACCCGTATTTCCCGTAAACTATATCTAAATATATCATTACAGCCATACGTGCCTCCTTCAAACTAGCAATAAAAAAGATCTCAATCAACAATTTGCACGTACGGTAATAAAAACAACTCCTTCGAAGCCTTCAATAAAACCGCCCAATACCGCACGACTAATCATCCCAACATATTAACAACTCCCTTATACAACTACGACGCGTGAAAATGCGCCTAATCTACTTCCACCATCGACTCGCACGGACTCAGTCGAACGGCGATAGTTTCCTTCCACGATCTAATCGCACTGATTTAGCGAAACATCGGCAGCAACAATCGGTGCGATCGCTTATGCAACATCTGATGCGTACTCGCCTCTTTGTCTTTCCTTCTCACTCCTCCTTCTCCCCTCATGCGCTACAAGAAGACTTCGTTCCGCTGCCACGTCGCAATAAGAAGGGCCTAACCTATTTTTGAGAGGGGACTCGAGCAGCGTGTAAGTGCAAACGAGAGTGTGTGCGCGCGCGAGCGAGCGAGAGAGAGAGAAAGAGAGAGAGGAGGGAAGTCTAATGAGTATGACAGAAGAGAAGACGTGGAACGAAGGAGCGAGTGAGACAGCAGGACCGGATGCGAAGAGAGGCGAGGCAACGGGGGTTTCTCTGTTCGGCGGCTCGCACGTGATGCAGAGGGGACCGGAAGCGCTCACTCCCCTACGCCTCGTGCCTTCGTTCGTTTGTACAACCCCGACGGCAATAGTAATGGGACTTATGAGCATTGAGTTCACAATAAAGGACACGAGTTCGATGCATCGTCCCTTTCTCTTCCTACGACGCTCCCTACTCCGCCTACGACGTACTCTGTTCTACGCGCTTTTATTTCGAGTCTGTGCGGAACTTATTGCGCCGGCCTTTGTTTCACGGCGCGGGACGATGCATTTTGTTTTCAGATTTTTATTGCCTATTTCTGACGGTTTTTTGAAAATGCCAGTTGGCTCTGAAGCGTATGTGTGGATTGTGACGAAGTACAGGAGAAGGAACGATGAAAATGTAAGATTTGAATAGCAAGCCTATTTCATTTGAACCCGAGAACAAACAAAAAACTGTGCTCACCGTTCACGACACTCGTATTCCGATAACAGAACACAATATCCAATATACGTGCCTGCGAAATATGAAATTGCACCGAAACAAAGAGTGCGAAGTGGAGTATCTCTCGCACGAGATTACAACCATCCAATTCACCTTATCTCCTATCCGCTCCCGTAAGCCTAAGCTCCTGTAAAGGCTTGCAGGACGCAATTATCAGGGATTAACGCGCCGCAGCCCGGCCACTTATCTTTCGTCCCGCACATATGCGTCGGTTGTCCCACAGGAATCGAAAATGTGCCGACGTGCCATGCAGCGGATAAGAAGTTCGTCGAAGGAGGAGCGAGGTTTCGAGGAAAAGTCTTCTTGTTTTCGCCCCCTTTTTCGATTACTGCTATTCATTCACTGCCGGTATCGCGCACCGACTCTGTCCTTCTCTACATCTGCCTGATACCCGGTTCGAGCTGGAGCTCATGGAATGAGCAACAATGCCGTGGAAAGGCCAAGGGAGGCTGCACTTAGGGGTGCATCGAGGGAGGAGCACTTGGAGGACATTATAAAAGTATCTTGCATTCTCAGTATATTGAAGTAGGACTCCTCCTTTATCCACGTCTCCCTGCCCATTTGGGCCCTGGTCCAGCCTCGACTTCCGCTTGTAACACGAGTCTGCAAGCTTCCCTCCTCTTCTGTCTATCTCTCTCTTTCTTTCTGTCACCCTGATCTTTCTCTTGCATCCTTGTTGCGCAGATTTTGTCTGGCTTCTCATTTTGAGTTCTTCATCGATCGCAATTTATGCGGTTTGATTTGCAGGTAATATTGTTGATATTTTTGTGTTGCTTTACTATGCAGTTCGGTGGAGTATGTTGATTTTTACGGGTTCGAACTGTGTCGGTCGAAAGAAATTATAGCAGCTGCGAGCTGAGATTTTTAGAAGGGCACGTGTGTTCTTTCGTTTCGAATGAGGTTCCACGTGTGCCAGAGTGACTTATGTTACCGACGAATCTATTTATTAATCAAGCTTCCTTTTTTCCTGCCTTTTATTGAAATATCTACATCATTCATAAGTGAAAGTACCTAAACCAAAATTTCGGAAAGTAAGATCACTTAAGTGTGAGCCTTCATTGTAGCAAAATGCGAAACAAGTCATTTTGACTCCTTGGTAGTTCTCGTGTTAATACGTATTCCCAATTATACTAATATTACAATAAGCATTAACAGTCGATAGTTCGCAGATTATACTGTCTTCTACTGTACCTACCTCAGCGAACCTAACGTCCACGTTATTACAATGACCGGCAAGAAATAAATAAAGTGGCCAGACGACGGACAGACAGCGAGAGGAAGCAAAGAGATCGAGAAGACGACGAAATGCAACTTAAACTATGCAGACAATGCAACTGCGAGCGAATGCGGACAGGAAAGAATAGACGAAAAAAAAAAAGAAGAAGAACCATACATAGGTACACCGGCATCGTGTCGTGAGTTCCGAATGAGCTGAGGGGAGCTTTGTATTTCGTCGTGTTCCGATGGGTCGCGAGGTACGAACCATGAATGAACGAATACGTGAATACAACCTGCACCAACTACTATCCCGTTTTTCCTTCTTGACCGCTCCGTTCATCTCTCCCTTCCCTCGCGCACTTTCCTTTCCATCACTTACTTTCATTCCTCGCCCGCTTCTTCGTTTTGTCCCATCCCATGCTGCCCGCTGTTCAATGTGCTCGTCTTTTGTCATGCAAGATTAGGGAATGTCTAACAATAGGACTGGCCAGGACTACAAATGCATTGTTTCACATCTTGTTATAATTATTACTCCTTTTCAAATGATCTTATTTATTTCAGGCGACATTTCGAAGCACAAGATAATTTCTGAATGAACAATCGTCTCTGTCATTTTGCTATAAGTTGGCCAACCAATGCAACACTGCTACCCTGTACAGATACTGCTTAAATACAGCTCCAAACTCATTCGACGTCGTCAAAATCGTCATACTTTACTAAATAATTCTAAAATCTACGATCAACAGAGCAATGGAGGCAGTCTGCGAGTAAATAAAAGTTCAAAGGAACACAATCGGTGCGGAGCCGCGCGTCGTCGAAATAATTAACCTCACCGCGGCAAGGTTCGTCCAGACTGACACGTCGCATTAATTAATTAAGCCGGTCACGACTCGCGCTAAGCATTTCGCCGGCGCTGTCTTTATAAATCCGTGACTAAACCCCAGGCCGTCAAGATGAAGCGCGACTCGTCGTGCGGTTAAAGGACAGGAGACGAGTGAGTGAGTAGTCAATAAAAATGCCGCGTGGTCGTTTAGTTATAACGTGCCCGGTTGCTTAACAAATGATCATATTGTGCCCGTCGGCGCGCGATTGACAAACGCCGTCCGAAAAAGGCAGCATTGGCGTCACACGGTCCGATACCATTTTTGGCCAGGTGTCACTAAATCGTAGGAATCGTTTTTTCGGTCCCGTCGCACACCCTCTTCGCTCCGTGCTCAATGAGCCAGTAGTGGTGGGAATGATACCCTCGCGAGCACATCGAACCACTGGAGGCAAGTATCAAGTTGAACGTCGAAAATGTTTCGATCAGTAATGGAAGCCGGCTCCGTTCGTTAAAAGTGTCCAATTATTGCGAATCTATCTGTGAAACCTTTTCGGTGGCAGGAATATTGTGTGTAGAATGAACTTTGCAAATTGTGTACGGAAAATAATGTTTCGTTTCGTAAAGAAGTGTTTATGGGTACGAGTAAGTTAAATATTGTATTTCGTATGTATTGTAGAATATTATTCGATATTTAAAAATAGAAGTCGGTATATGAAAAATGATTTGAACTTTTCAATGTGAATGTATCAATACTTTCGAATTTGAGATGTCGAAGTATTTATATGAATTGTTTCGAGTACCACACGTACTCTTGCTTGCTTGCAATTGTCGATACTGCCGAACTTTGACTTGCACTGATCGAATGTTTCCGAGCAATAATTGAATTAGTCCCATCTCTAGCTACCAGCTTCGTTCTTTTGATTTATGCATAAGCGCGTGTCCTCTGTCGATGAAAATGTGTGACCCGTACGTGTATGTGCCGTGTGTTCGTGTTTGCGAGGACGTTGCACGTGCGTTGAGGCTACGTGACACGAAGCGACGAATCCGACGCAAATCGGCGAGTATATTATTGCGGTTATCTTCGCGAATACATAACTATGTTATGAGCTTCAATTTTTGTTATCATTCAACAATGCTGCAAGCCTGGGTACACGGTGCTTTTCGTAACCAATCGACATAGGTCACTCTCATTTTCTGGAAAGCGACTTTATCGAAAAAAATTGTACTGATCGATTTTTCCTTTTCACAATTAGACTCGACAAATGTTTATTATTAGCATTTGTTGCCGATCGAGCGTCGACAAATTTTTTCTTTACAATTTCTTCGCTTACGAGGAACGCTTTCGAAAGCAGTGCTAGAATCATTTCTTGCATCCAATTTCTTGAACTCGCCTTCAGTGAAGTTCGATTTTCTTTTGTTTAGGTTAATCTGCCGCTAACGAAACGTTCTCTGCTCACGCTTTAATGGCGCTTTTTCCGTCCGCGAGGCCTCATAAAAATATGCGCGTATATGTTACTAATTGTATGATGAATTATCAGAGTTCGCCAGAAGAAGGAAAAGAAAAACGTATACGTGCATACGGGTATGGCGGTGCCTAGGACGACGTTGAAAAACTCAGTTTGATCGGTGCAGTTAACTTTAATAACACCCGCAAACTGTTCCAAGAGGAAAGGAACGAAAGCGAAGATAAATAAGAGTGGAGCCAGAGACCTCGAAGTGCCGTGATACATAACGTAACAGTGCACCGGCAAGCAGAAATAATGAGTCTATTACACGGTTGTCCGTGTTTTACTTTTCTCGTAAAGCATGTTCCTCACTTGTACATCTGCACGGAGGATGCATTTTATTTCAGCGATCCTTATTTTCGACTCTACTTTTAAGACAGAGCCGTTTTAATCGCACCGATTCTTCGTTCTGAGTTCAGACTGCCAACATTTTAACTAGTCAATGCGGGCGACCTTCGGCGACTAGTTGTTTTTTTTTGTTTTTAAGGGAACGACGACTGGGTTGAATTAAACATTACATTATATCGATCTATGCAAAGATTTTTAGCGTTTGTTAAACCGTTCAGTTAATTCGTTGTGAGCGATCGTCTATTATCATGGTATTGGATACTTACAAACGTTAGCGCGTCAAACATGGCCGAATGCTGCAAGTGCAAGCCATTTACATGCTCATTACCATTTTATGAGCTGTCATATAAAATCTGATATTTCCTCATAAGTAGGACGTAATGCATAGGGTATCGATGTTTAGATGCATGTTTGAAAACGCACACACACGCGCGCGCAATAGCTATATGAAAGTTCATTAATACCGTCGGTGCTTTCCGATGTTGCGGTAAATGTATCATCATCTCAATATCGAATGTACACTAATGTATAATCATGGATAAATTTATGACATGTTCATCGGAATCGAGGAGCATATGTTGCAACATTAAAGAACGCCAGCGACCTCGTGGCGTACAATAAAATTGCACACTAACCGTGCCCACTCGGATTCATTTTGCGCCCAACACGGCGAATTGTGACGAAAATAGCTTTTTCTGTCTTCGCTTCGTCTCGAGGATCCACGATCGTCGTTTCGCACTCGTCACATGTCACACCGCTAACGCCTGCACGCGCACGTGTCTCTGCGTGTAACGGAAAATTTACATGTACCACGCGTTTTCTTAGTTGCAAATACGTGTCTTCAAATAGTGTGTCAGAAATGCTGATCGTTCAAGCAGTCCCGTAGGTGGTCAATAATAGAACCGCTCAACATGTACCGTTAGCCGATTTAATCCTTATTAGAAAACACACAAATACGCACGTATACAGTGTCCCACAATCGACATTACGACGATCGCTTAAAGAAAGATCATTTTAATTTACAATCGATACCGGACAATTCGACGAATACATAGTCCCAGCCCGTTGCCGATTGCGTGGCGCGGTGTACGCCGCGTGTACACATTTTATTCAGTTTAAATGCGTAGACCGAAAGAGTCGGCACATGCGAATCGTCTCCATTGTCCGCGGCGAAGCGTGCAGAGGGCTTAACTTTCCCTCGTTCACCCACGGTCACTGCTGCGATGATGTAAGAGACTCGCGGCTAGGTAATTGTTACCTATGCTACGAAGACTCGCTTCATAATGTTCTCCTCCATTCCATCCCATTCTGTGCTGCACTCGACTCGAGCCACCGTATACGCGTCTGGCTTCAATCCGTCCGTGCCAACTGTGCTCGTAGGTACGTGAGTGAGTGCACGTGTGCAAGTGCACACGGCGGTGGAGGTGGAGGAGGAGGAGGAGAGCGTAATGTCGGTCATTATTTCCCATTGATAAGCGGCGTGCCTCATTGAGACGCGGTCGACTCCGAACGAGACGGATCTGTACGATCCGCGTATCTCTACGATCCTCGTTCGTGCACACTTGTCTCTCTCTCTCTCTCTCTCTCTTTCTCTTTCTTTCGCGCTCGATAAGTCAATTCGTCCTCTCTGTCCGGAATGATCATGATCGTAATGCAGTTGAACCTCGATTCACGATTTCGAAAATTGAGAATTTCAGTAGAAAGTGATTTTGGAGAAAAATGATTATTTTGGTTTTGTGGCGAAAAAATTGTTTTATTTAATCATGGTTGTATTTTAAGGTAATTTAAATGTGTATAAATTAGACGGTTTTTTTTAAATTCGTTTTGAGGCTAATTATCAGATGGCAATTTAATTCAAAATTCTCGTCAATGAATGAGTATAATTATATTGAATTACAGAAACGCATACAGCTCGCGAGTAATACATTTTTTTTGCTTATGCTCCAATAAGTAAAGTCGTGATCGATTAAGCTTGTGGCTGGCGAGAAGTGCGTTGATATAACAGTGACAGTGACGCTGACGAAGGAGAAGCCGAATAAAACAAAGAGCTACGATCGCGATTGACGAACGTAGCTGGGTTACTCGTGCCGTTTCCTTCTGGCCTAGTTAAATTGCGCCACGGCGCTTTAAAACAAAGGAGAATTAAGTGGGCAGGGAGTTTCAGGGTATTGCAATCAGCCCCTTATACTTGTCTGAATGAACTTTCATTTCATACGGCAGCAAATTTGTTTCCTTTCGTGCTGTTACCGAAATCCGCTTGACTGCGTGCTCCTCGTGTAACTGGAATCTGTCGTATTATAAACCGAGTATTTAATCTAAATTTATGCTACGGTCACAATTGTAACAGTTTTCTAAAATATGTTGAAGTTTCAAGAAATAATAGAAGCCATGTATGAAAATTGATTACTAAACGTACGCTGTCCTTCGTTCTAAAATATAATGCAGGACACTTGTTTCATAAATGAATTAAATAAACTGTACTCTCGATCCGTCGGAAGAAAAAAGGCAAAATTCACAATTTCATTGCATCGCTGCGTTTGTTGTCCTGTAATAATATTCCCGAAGAACGAGAGAGAACGTTCGACTACCCTTAACCGCGCAATACGAAAACTTCATCCCTAAATCTGGAATGCTCGGCGAGCGAACGCGAACACCTTAAAACTCTATGAACAGACTGGGAAAAAAAACCGTTTCATTCATAGTGCGCTCTCATGCAACAGGCACTTTATTCACCTGCCCACAAGCTCGTTTACGACTCCGATTTCTAAAGCGGCAGCGGGTTGCAGCTCCGCAAAAGTGAAATCAAGAAGTTTGTCGTCGATGGTGCCGGTACGATGACGAAGAAAACGTTAAATTAGAAACGAACAGTGACGATAATGAGAGGCTTCGCTGCTGCAACACGTGCAGAGCCGCCGACCCGAGAGATGCTATCAGCTACCTTGACGTAACAATGAGAAACTCCGTCGTCGCAACGCTTTCATTCGTGCCTCGCAATCGGCGAAACAAATAAAAGGGCCTTGTCGCAGCAGCGGCGCATTTATCAACGAACCTGGCCCGGCGGACGCCACTGTTTTAATTGCCGCTTCTAACGAGTTCGCTGTTCAAATGGCTTGTTCAACGACGATAGCACAGGATTCTCAAGTTTTCGTTTCCGTACTGTTCTCCGCGCTACGAACCTCGCACACGACACCGGGTGTCTGCGTATGGACCAGTCCCTCACTTTACGCGGCCATAGTACTCGTTTTACGCGGCACTCGTTAGGTATCGTCACTCGAAACGTGTGATCGGTTCAAAGTGTCAATTTATTCCACACTTATCTCTACGCTCCTTACTGCCATTCCTACATATTTCATCCTTCCCATAAGAACCCTTCTCATTCTATAATCAGAGTCCGGAAATAAATGTGTCGCGGTTCGGCGATATTCGAGTAATAATATTCGGATATTTAAAAATCCGAAGTTTATTCGTACAATTGGACTATCGATCAAATATTCGAATATTAAATCATCCAAAGGGTCCCGCCCTAAACGACACGAATAAGTACAGAGAAAAAAATGACTATTACGGAGGCGCCGGCGGTGCGCGCGACGAAGGACCAGCGAAGAAGAGAAGAAAAGAGATTGAAAAGAGGCACTGACTCACCGTCGCTATGATATTGCCTGGACAATGGCGCTGGTCCTCCTCCACTCGCGGGTGCGGGTTGCTGTTGCGCGACGCTAGTCTGCGAGGGTGGACCGGACGAGTTCGAGGTCGCGGTACCAGCCGGCGTCGCTGGGCTCTTATGCTCCGGCGTCGCCACCTGGTGAGCCGCCCCTTGGTACCCCAAAAAATCACCTAAATCTGGCACGCATACGCTTTCGTACACGCTAGCCGGCACGTTCTCCAACGAGGCCGCCTTCTCCGCGTCAACATCTGCATTTAAAAGCGAAATAGGTCCTCAAACTAATTTTCTACGAATCCACGAGAATTTCGGGACGTTCAGCGTCGTGCACCGAACCCTCGATTTGCGCGGTGCTCGAGTTGGGGTGGGTGGGGTGGCGCGGTAGGGATACGAAGTGGGCGAAGAGACTATGATATCGTGAGTTCGATCGAGCCGGCCTCGAGAATCTGGTTTGAGGAAAGGGTTTGAGTTAAGGGAAGTTGGTGGTTGCGACGGTGAGTTTTGAGTGGGAAAGTAAGAAGATTGTTTCGGTGTCGACGGGTGAAGAAGGTACGGAATGAATGTTCTCGAAATAAAATTGTATGTTTGCAAAAAAATTTGAAATAGTTTAGTGCGTGCAACGGGATCTGTTCTCTCATTTTTGACTTAAACGATGGCGCATTCCGCGTAAATCGAGGGTCGGGTGTACCTTGTAACGAAATTTAAACTACGTCCCCGACACGCTGCGAGGTGTCAGAAAAAGGGGTTGCAAGGAGTTACGGAATGAGTAACAAAAAACGAACAAAAAAATGCCGAGTCAACATAGGTCGGCAAAGCGACCTCGTTAGAGTAAAATACGTCTGTCTGCTTTCAGGAACGTACACTCGGTCCAACAGCAGACTCCTCTTTGTGCGTTGTCTTTCAAAGACACGCGATCGGAAAATATCTCCCTGTACGGTACGTACAGATAGTTTCATTTTTGACCGGTCGGCAGACTCGCTTTACGCGATCTCAGCCGCGCAAAATGGGAACCGCGTGGAACGGACGATCCGCGTTAAGCGAGGGACCAGTGTACGCATAATAATGCAGTCATTATTGTTATCATCGCTATTACTATAATTATCGACATGAAAATTGATTCGAATAATGGCCAACTCTGTCAACAGCCTCGCCACATCCATTGGACGCGCGCATTTGCCTGAATTGCTCTTCGGCGCTTCGCATTGGCGCGCCAGTGCAACGAATATAATCGTGATTAACGATCTCGTCAGACCATCGTTATTACACCTAGTATTGCGAAGGAGACGATTGCTATTTACCAAGTGATTCACCGGCGCTCTATTTCAATGGAGAGTTTCCACTTCAAACGTGTCTCGATTGAGAAACTCTTTACCCTACCCCCTACGGCCTTCAATTATTACACCTGCACAAATTCGGTAATTCGACACATTGCGTAGCCGACACTATTGTTAATAATCTGAATGAAATTAATAAATCAATTTGGACTGTAATTTTGTACGGGTCGCGCGGAAAAACTCGACCACGTAATATATTAATTATGCAATGATTATTATATTACGGGAACATCTTGACAAGAAGGGTCATTACGACCGTTAGCATACTTGTACTCTTCGCTGTACGCCACTCACGTACACATATCAATTTCTATCCGTCGCATCGACATCAGAAAAGAACCCATATACTAGTGATACATCAATTTTCCGTAATCCGTGGGGTACTCTCGCGAAACATGCTTGACACTCCAGTATTTATAAGCACCAGAAAGAGAGTCGGACAAAGTGGAAACGTCGGTGGTTTTACGTCATATCTGTCGTCAGCGCACAATTTTGTTTGGGTAGTAAAGAGTTCCTTCCTCTATCCTTTACCTTATTCTAGCGCACCGTGTGTCGGTAGAATGTATCTTTATAGCTTCTTCTCCCTCTCTCTCTCTCTCTCTCTCCACTTCTCTTGTTCTGTCGTTCGTTTCATTCTTACTCTGTCCACCCCCTCCCCTCCCCCCGTTTTCTTTGCCGCGCAACAGCATTTCCTAATATCCGTTCTCGTTCGTGGAATCAAAGCGATTACCCACGCTATGTCATGACGCAGCACACACACATTAGCATCGGGCATGGACGCGATCCACCACGATTAAATTATCGTCAATTCGAAATCATGAACAACCGCGACCACCGAGATTGGCCGCTTCGACTGATGAAGCGGAAGGGGACGCAGAGGTGGACGTTTCATGTCCGGAATCGTGTCTTCTGTTGTATTATATTATGCAAAAGGGTCCCGTGCACGGCTGTGTTTTTCAGCATACAATAGCTTGTCAATTATTTCAACCGCTGATGAAGTAAAGTGCTCCTCTGAAGTTCACATTTTAGTGCCTGAGATGCAAGAGGTAACGGTGAAATAAGTTTGGGAAACTTCAAAGTTGAAGTATTTAACGAAACATTAAAAAAAGCAATAAGATCCAGATAAATGAGGAGAAACATGGGAAAATTTACTGTTAATTTATGTGAAGTTTATCGCAGAACGGTGCTGGCAGGGATAATTGATCGGTACCAGCGTCGGTCGGATGAATGATCATTAATGAAACGCAAGGATTTTGCTTAACAAGAGTTAAATCATGGGTGAACCTTAACTTCCTGTCCGTTCGCTTCACCCTGCTGCCTGTCCGTGTTTACCCTTTTCTTTCCTTTCCTCTTTTATCCGTGCAACGCTCTCCTATTACGTTTCCTTCCTGTTTTACGCCAATGAGGCGAGTCAGGCTTTTTTTTTTGGTTCATGCATGAATAAATCAATTTCTTTTGGCAGCCAGCGTTTACGAATGCGCGACGCGCCGCAATAATGTACAATGATAGAGACCAATTTTGTTAGCAACACAACTACCGAGGGGTCAAAAGCAAACCAGTGGGTTTGTCTTTTGCCATTTTTCCAGACCTTCTCTTTATACCGAATATATAATTCATTATAACGAAACGTTGAACAATTCTTATACCCTGAAATTTCGCGTAACATTTATACAAAAACGAGTGGCCCACAAATTTGGACGGAAGTCGGGCAACAAAATACAGCACCTCGCGCACGAGCGCAGTGATTTCATAATCACAGTACATCAATCATAAAATGTCGCCAGCAAAACAGTAACGTAAGAACAATCAGCGTCTCGCGTGAGCGCGGAAAGGAACTCAAAAAGATTCGACGATCGAATAGTGCATTCTGCGGACGCCGAGTGGTCCAGCCCGGAGCAGGTTGACTTTCTTTGCAGCGCCGACGACGAGTCGTATCAATGACAGACATGGGTTCGAAGAAATGGCACTCGATCCGTGTCCTCGGTGCCCCGCGCATTCACGTCCACCACTGATCAAATCTCGAGGAGGAAACTCGAGTGGATTCCTCGGTATTGCGCGCAATACAGGGTCCCAAAACCACCTACCTAAATGGTCGGTGGGCCAGTGGCGCAGCACGATTTTGGTAGCACAGGATATCCGGGACGATGATTTCTATGGGGGTTCGTTTTTCTCCCCATTCTCCCTTTCAGCCGAATAAGAACTGCCCGATTCAAGGTATTTCGAGAGAAGTGGCAAGAGGGAGTTAGAGAGAGAGAGAGAGAGAGAGAGAAGGGGGACAATACAATTGGAGGAAGGAAGAAGAGGAAAAAATGTGGATCACCTTCTTGCTTTTACTATCGCGTGCCCATTGTTCATCGGGCTTGTTACCTGTCGTCGTGTCGCCATTTCACGGAAATTCAATCTTTTTCCCTCGGACACCTTACGGCTTAAGCTTGCACGGAGAATGACGGACCGTGATGTAATTGACGGTTTATAGACTCTCGCGAAATTTCGTTCCTAACGTATTTCGAGTACAAACTACAATATTCAATGATATAGCAAAAAACAAGATGTATATATCAAATAGAGAACTTTCTCCGTTTGGGAAGTCAGTTAAAAATGAGACACAGGCAAATTATCCGGTATCCGAATATTCGATCGGTTTACGTATTCAAATAGTCGTCGAATATAATTCGAATACTCGAATACCATCCAAATACTGTTCAGTATTATTGCTGTATACCGAAGTATTTGAATATTGTTCAATACTGGAATATACTGAAGTATTCGAGTCTTCGAACTCGCACGGTCTCGTGAGTCAGCGGTGCCTAATTCGGAGCCGCAGGAATCCAGAAAACGACGCCGTATCTTTGTCATTTCAAAAGTTTCGACGCACAGAGCGCCGCCCCGCGTTATCTTCTTCTCTCTCCCCCTACCTCCTCAAAAACCGGATGCTTCGAAGAACAAAAAGGACGACGAAAAAAAGAGCGGGGACCGCGTGGAGGAAAGTGCACGTACCTTTCTGTAGGATTTCGAGATGCTCCCATAGGATGTCGCCCATGAAGGCTGGGGCACGTGCCAAAAAGGACTCCTTCCCCATGGCACAAATCTGCTTCCCGGTCATGTGCTGCCAAGGCTGCATCGCCACACCCTCCAGCGAAAATTCTCTGATAGCCCAGTGCAACCAGTGGGCGACAGCTGCTTCCGTCCACTGCCTCGGGTCTGGGAAAAAAAAACATTCACCAGCTTGTAATCTATGCTCGGCAATTCGATTAAGGCTGTTTACGGTTTCGAACGAGAAACGGAACCGTTTGGGACCTCTGCGGCGTGCCGACGTTAATTACAGTCACAGCCTTCGACTGTACTAGGCGTCGTCAGGACCAAGTGCCCAGCGATTGTCACCGCATAAGGGTACTTTGCTTAAGAACTCACAAAATATCGATTTTTTCGGGCCGTTTTCTTATGATGGTGTGAGTGGAAAAAATGTAGTAATATTCATAAAATTTGCGACGGTGTAGCAATATCACGAAGACAATGTACGGCAGAGAACTCGGCTAGAACTAGTATATGCTTAAATCGATACTTATGAATTTTTGAACATTTTTCACGGTAGTCGGGAGACAAAAAGTCAAGAACTTAAAATCGACAAATTGAACAAGGTATACTAGCATACGATCCTGGCTGTAAGTACATCCATCATTTGAATCAGAAGCTAATTCGAAGTATGCAACTGCATTCGTACACGGCCACGTGAATTTCCAGATACGAACGAAGTGGCATGATCGAATACATTCTGTCTGAACGCAATAATCGAGCGCGCGAGGATCGCAGGTGAAAAGTCACGCGTCGCTCTGGCTGATATTGAGGGGAAAGCAACGAGATGTAACCAAAAAAGCGAGCGGGAGAGAAGGGCGCCGGAGTCAGTTAACAATGCTGACAAGGAATAAGTTGAGCAAACGTCGGTGCCATCTTCAAACATTGGCGGCCGCTTTGATCGTCGCCGTTTCGCCGTTAGACGTCGCGTAAGTCGCCTCTCGCTCTTTGTTCAGCTTTTCTGTATAGGAATACACCACGCGTGACGCGCGTACGTCGTACCGGCATATACAGGGTGCGGAGAAAATTGTGGCGCGGTCGGGACCACTTTCAATGAAACGAAATGCACAAAAACGTAGGACATGCTACGTGAGTTTTAAAGCAATTGACGTTCTTTTTTTTTCGCAACGGGTCGAAAGATTGAGAACGTAGAAAGCGTGCTGGTAACTGATTTTAATGAAGTTCACGATTATTTCTGCGGAGGATATCAGCCTCTTCGAGATCGTATCACGATTTTCTACGCACCCTGTACATGCTTTATGGTATGCGGCCGAGCCGGCGTTATCCTTGCTCTCGTGACTCGTGCTCGGTGTTTTGGCAAATAAAAAGACTCCATTCACGAAAGAACGCGCCTCTTCCAATATGTTCATAATAGAAAGTTCGGCGTATCAGGCCTGGTCGTCCCGAGAAGATCGCCGCATCGCAACAACGAAGTATACCAATTTACAGCAACGCGTTGAAATGTTGAAAATTTCATTATATCGCGGTACTGAAACGAAAGAGAATACATACGCCGGTAAAAAGGAAAGAACGACAGCAACGAAGTTGCGCGAGGGCATCAATTTTCTGTTATACAAATCTTCGTGAATCATCGCGGTATATACGTTATTGGCCTCATTAGAGCACGCACAGAAAATGTGCGCTTTCCGCGCGTTATACCTATAATTAAAGCTCCTTACGCTCGGTCTCTTCCCCGTAGCCGGCCGCGTAAAACCCATTGACCATCATGGCTCGAACTTAAATATACCTGTTTGCATTATAAGACGAACTGTACTTTTACGTGAAGAGATACCGTGAAACAATGCAAGACACGCGTGCAAATATGGGCGCGTACCTCAAATGGAACATTCCGATGTTTCTCGGTATCGCTTCCACCAAAGATGGCCGGGGGCTCCACTAACGATCGTGCATCGTTTCGTTGTCGCGCCAAGTTGACACGCACGCCCGTGCCCACTCGCATACTCTCGCGCTCGCTCGCTCGCTCGCTCGCTGACATTTCATTGGTGGCTCGAAAAAAAAATCGCACATCGCGCGATATAAATGTTCGTAAAATTGTTCGTATTAATCGATTTCAAATTGAAGAAGAAAAGATGTTGGAGCCAGTCCCATCTGACGATCGTCCGGCCCGCAGATTGTTCCTGCACCTTTTTTTTGCCAAACCATGCACTTGGCGCATATTACGCCGTACAAACGCAGCTGCGACTGTAGGTCGTTGATTTAGGAAAGAGCAATATAAGCGTCATCGTGCACGAACGACGCCGACTAATTATAGCTGCAGATTGACCGTGCAGGTTTCGATATAAAATGTGGCTATCGTCGGCGTGCGTGGGTGGATCGGCGATAGAACGGAGCGCGGCGTATCGCAATCATAATATAATAAAGACAGTCGTTCTTGTGATAGCGAACGGCGTCGACAAGGTCAGATGTGGATTTCACTCGTTGCGTCAATGTTCTTTCCCGAACGACGACGCAGCGGGCTCAATTAAATACATTTTTCGATTTTGCGCACCGACGCGAGAAAAAAGGCCGCAAACGCAATCGCGATGGAGAAATCGTTGGTCAGCTTGACAACTCTTCGAGAGGACGAAAACGAAATTCGCTACGTGCACGAGGCCCTTCTCTTAATTGCATCGGGCTGCGCAAAAACTTTTTGGCCGCTTTTCGGCGTGCACAAAAAGAAAATCTGAAAGGGGCGCGCGCGCGAGAGAGTGTCTTCGGGAATCAAGGCGAGCGGGCGAATTACAGAACCGTTTGCCAAATCAAAACTTTCGTTTCTCGCGACAAGGCTCGCTCCGACGACGCACGAGGAGAGATGTGTCTGGTTGGCAGTAGGGCTGGGACTATTCGTGGAATTATCCGGCATCCGAATATTCGATCAGTCTATGTATTCGAGTAGTCATCGAATATAATTCGAATACTCGAATAATCATCATATTTAATTCGAATGTTATTGAATATTATATTATTCGAATAGTCCCAATCCTAGGTAGCAGGCGTGCAAGTCGGCGATCGAGCTTGATCAGTCGGGCTCGCAAGAAGAGGCTGCTATTTTATATTCAGTCGGCCGGCAGATTCGGCATAAATTATTATAACGAATGCGTCAGAGGGATATCTGACGTTCGAGACTGTTGTCGCGAACGCATGCCGTGCTAGCTCGGCAGTAAAGCAGGTGCCTCGACTCCCCGCGTGCTCACTCGCTATGAGTTCCAACCTCCTATAATGCCTACCGCTGTTACGGAGACTTCGTCGACCGTTTCGAATTCATTTCTATAGTCGCACAAAAATGCCTCCCGCTAATTCATGAATCAATATTCCAGATATGTAAATGCGTCTATCGATCGATAGAATTCCTGCGTAATTTGTGCGAAGAACAGTGCAGCGGGATGAAGAAGACGGACGGTGCCATGAGGGTGGCGTAAAGCTGACAGAACTGACTACAAACAATGGACAACAAAAAAGTAACGAAAAGGTAACAATAAACAACTTCATAACCACCCTTACCTGCGACCGGCACAACGAAGGGAAAACATCAATCTTTCCATATCATTCAGTACTAATAATTCCGTAAGACATGCACTCGACGAGGCCATTAATTCGATGAACAAAAGAAAAGCAAGAGCAAACACAACAATGAATGTTCCTCACAATACAATCGAAAAACCATAACGACATTGACAGTGGCGACGAAAAAGTTCGGTCATAGCGAAAGGCGCCAGGACGAGTACGAAGAAAGAGGGTAGGAAAAAATAAATACAAAAAAAAAAAAAAAAAAATGAGTATCATTAAAAAGGTACAAGGAGAGACAGTAGTGACAAGGAGCATGGAGGGGATGAAGCGGGCAGGAATACGGCTCGGTACGGCTCGAAGTGGAACGGCGTGAGGTTGCTCGTTAAGTTCATGGAGGTCAGACTAGAGGTGATCTGGCCGGAGGGTACGAACTGGGGCCATGTAGACCGGAAGTAACGTCACACCCGCGTGGCTTTGAATGCGCATACCGGATGTGTGGCATCGGCTCCCCATCAGAACCATCAACATCACATTCACAATTCCTGCACATCGCTGCCTCGTCGCACATCACATCACAGCCGTTCCCCACTCACTTACTCGACGCTCACGCACGCAACGAACGCAGCAAGCACGCACGCACGCACGCACGCACTCGCCTCCTCTTTCTCGTCTCTTCCCGTCTCGTATCTCGCCTGCTTTGTCATCGTCGATGTGTGGACTTCTCTCGTTCGATCGCACGCGCGCCGCTTTGGTTTGCAGAGAAAAAAAAGGAACTTGGAGAGTTCGCTAGTCGAGTGTCTTGTCGTTTGGGATGTTCGAGTTGCGGTGAACGTCGGTGGTTCGTTGGTTTTGGTTCCATTGTTTCGGCGTGTGGGTGTATGTGTGGCTTAATTATGTATTCTGTGGGATCGAAGGGGTGGTACACGACGAAGGGAAGCGATTGGAGACAATTTTCGAACGGAGGGGCGGGTGGTATAGTTGGACCATTTATTGTAGAGACCAAAAGGGCGGACTACAGTGAATCGTGCGCGTATTGATTCGTTACCACTTGCGGTTTACCCAGTCAGAAACAAAAGGAATACACGCATCCTAGGCTTATGAATTGTACATGGCTGGCACTAAAAATTGTTATATTTACTCTACCTTTGTAGTAACGGGATAAAATTGGATAAGGACAGAAATCGGTAGACAGAAGGCATTGATAAAAAGGTGAACAGATGAGACATGATATAGTGAGCTGACCTTTGGTTATGTTGAGGCGTAATCTTTCCTTTTCCCAAGAAGCAAAAGAGGCCTCTAGGGCCTCAGTCATCTTTTTGTTGGTCCCAGGTGTTAACGGCGGCACTTGCGCCGGTATATCTGCAACAGAGCACAAAATAGCGACCGTCAGTACGTTCAATTTCGACACGCAGTAACGCGAATACACATTTCGTGCCGCATAATACCGTCGGACATAAGAGACAAGCCATATAACCACAGTAACGGCTAAAATCAAGAAAAATCATTATTCGCGAACGATCGAAGAACAACGCGCGAAATGTTTACACGCGAATAATGATTGCACTCGACCGCGTTCGTTCCCATGCTATGTAAATTGCTTTCCACATTGATTAACAAGAACTCGGCAGACCGTGTCAGTCTACTTCAATTTCGTCTAAGAGGGCTCGCAAAATGCTATTAATAACCGCCATATTGACCGGTTAATTGCGTCCGTATTTTCGAAGGCATGATCCAAAAATTGAGGGAAACTTCTTCGGCGTGTGAGAAGGTCAGCTAATGGCGCTTCTCACAGGGAAAGTGTAAGTCGTCACGTGTGTATTTCACCTCGCGCGTATGCACGCCTATATATCGGGTGGGACGTGAGTCTCTTAAAAAGACTCTTCGTACGCGTCGACAACACGGAGTTCGCAACGCATTAACCACGCCGCTACTACCGTACCCACCATTTTCTATCCACCCATCCAAGACACCCAAAACATTACTCCAAAAAATTAAATATTCACGTTCACTTAAGTATTCATCCGAACTTTTCCCCTCGTCTCAACTAGCACTGCGATTATTCATCGAATTATCCGGTATTCAAATAGTCATCGAAGAATTTGAATATTGTTCACTCATCCATACTCCTAGTGTTCCATACCTAGCTCGTATACAATATTCAAATAATAATACTCGGATATTAAGATACTCAAAGTTTATTCATACCATTCGAATATCGATTAAATATTCGAATATTAAGATAGTCGAAGTTTATTCGCACTATTCGAATACGACATTCTCCGAATACTCCCAGCCCTACTTTCAACCCATCCCAAAGCGTCCTCTAAGCGGCCACTTACTCGAACCCAAGCATTCATAGTGGAATAGTTCAGCGCTCGGCATGTTCCAGGTGCAAAACGGATAAACACCAACGACGACGAGCGTTCGAGCGGATAGAGGGCGTTGAGTGTGAAAAGGATGGAGCGCGAGAAAGAGTCGTTCGGCGGAATATTTTGAGTAGCCTCACCCTGTATAAGGAGCTGTATGTATTTGAGTGTCAGGTGTCGCAGGCAGACAGCGGCGGGCCAGCAAAGGTAGGAGGCAGAGGTAAGACAGCGAAGGCAAATGCAAGGCGGCAAAGGGGCACACGCACCATCCTAGATAGCATCGTCGTAAAGAGGGGTGCAACTGCCAGCAGGCAGGTGCAGGTGCATCGCCGTTGTCGGTACACATTCGCTCTATGGTGTACGCGCAACGCGGGACGAGCCTTATGGCGCGAGGACGAATAACTCGACTTGTTCTCCTTTGTTTCTTGCGCCGATATCCGCGGGAACGCGAATAATTCGGTACTGAAGGTAGGTCGAATTACTCCTGCTGTTCGAGTGGTTCGAGTAGTTGGTGGCGCGCTTGCACGAATTTTGACGTACGTGTGCGAAAGTTCGGGCTTGATGTGTGAATGTAGTTAAGTAAAGCGACTTCGTGCATGAAATTTGGTTAATTATAGACTCGCGCAGATCCGAGATCGAGTATATTGTTGATTATTGTTGGAGCTGTACTTCAAGTCGAGTCCTTGAATGTAAGAGTAATACGTTGAGTACATCATTTGGTTTGATCATTTTAGTCGAGTGCTAGTGTCGAAGATATTTTGAGAAATTTCGTTTTATTGAAAATCATTTGTTGGAATCACTCTGCGAGTGTGTCTACTTATATGTTCGTTTCGGTAT
Source organism: Priocnemis perturbator (assembly GCA_963942575.1). Taxonomy (NCBI): domain Eukaryota; kingdom Metazoa; phylum Arthropoda; class Insecta; order Hymenoptera; family Pompilidae; genus Priocnemis; species Priocnemis perturbator. The sequence goes on from OZ012656.1 coordinate 10,517,154, forward strand.
AATAACGGCCAATCGCAGGCACGTTTCACGAGCGTCATAGCATCAAAAAGGCGTTATGTATGTAGAGACACGCGCGCACTCACAATCCTACTTATGCAGACACACACACACGCAGATTTTGTATATGTGTACCATGCTTGCGTACGCTACATCGTCTTACGATACATACGATTTGCCGCCTTCGCGTCACATTGTCTCTCGCAGTAATGATTCACTCAAGCTTTTTGCATACTTCAATCTGGCAGCAGACACGGTTGGATTTAGCGTCATTTTCTTCGGACTTTTATAACATCTTTGTGCTATCTTGTGACAGCAGGCTAAGTTCTGCTGACAGCGCTTTTGCAAAATTTTATTCTGTACGAATAATCAGTATTTCCATCATCGATCGAAAATGGGCGGACACGTGAGAACAAGTATTATTATGGCTTGAAATTAAAGGTTGTACGAAAGTTACCGTACGTGATGTCTATGGTAACGTTTATGTATTTATATAATTAGCTGCGAACTATGACGCAATAGTTATGCAACAGAGTGGGGCAATTGCCAGCTACCGAGGTTTGTGCCTGGAGAATATTGGACGTGTACACGATCTTAGCGAAATATGTGCAGCGGCAAAAGTTTGCCACCGACTCGTAATGATCGGCTGTCGAACTGTTCTGCAAAATAATAAAACAAGCCCGCGCGCAGTTTTCCGCGCAGGTATGCACCGAAAACGAAGTACACGAAGTTCGCGAAGTCACGCGTATTTTAAACGTACATTAACGATCCGCTATCAAAAACAATTAACGAAACAAAGACTTTCGTTGCACGCCAGATTACCATCAACACAAATTCCGATCGTTCAATCCACCTACACGTCATCATGACTTCAATAATCTAAACAATGAAAATAAAAAAAAAAAATACCTTAAACACGTTTAAAGGATAACTAAACAGCCGCAGCATGCAAATGAAATAGTTCGGATACCGAGAGCGTTCGGCGCCGAACAATTCCTCGACCCACGAATTTGAATATTCTCACAATCCGAGAAATCCTCCCCAATTCGTATTGAAATTCGACGCGACCAGGCCTGCGCCCCATACGTTTCGTTTCTTACGAGAGCAGGTGCCATCTTTGACGGATTCAAGGCCCGAGCGCAACGTGCCGTTATCGTTCCGCGCCCCGACAATCGATCAGTATCAGTCTGGTCGAGGTGACCATTGCTTAATGAAATGGAAATGCAAATGCACGTCGAACCCACGACCCAGATGACACTTGACCTGGGCTCGCTCAACATAAATTTGCATAGCTCGCGTTATTTGCGGCCCGCGGCAATGCTCGCGCCCCATTCGCACTAAATATATGCCAGGCGAGTGAAATATTTTCTTCCTCCGAAATCTTAATTAGCCGAACGAGATCTGCGGAGGCGAGGCTTCGGCCCGGAAAATTCCGACCATTTACGCAGTATGAAACCTTGAATAAAGCTTTTGCGAGATATGGAACCAGAGGCACTTTTTATTTGAAATAAATATAGCAAGCAGTAAAGTTGAAATAATATTTGAATGATGAATATATGTTCAACTGTGATAATTTTATAAACTTGACCATCTTCTGAATCCTGAAGCATGTTATAGGTACTTCCTGAGTATGAACTGTGGTGCTGTAACTGAGAATGTTCGAAAGTCTACGTCCATATCTATTCAAGCAGCATTTGTCCAAATTACATTACATCAATATTAATGATCGTGGTTAATGTCAACTCTTGCGAGCAACGGCCGTGAATTCTGCATTAGAAGCTCATACACGTGGTGCCGTTTTAATGAATGCACGTGTCCTCATGATATCTGCGCCAAACAACGATCGGCTTATGGTAACGAACCGGTGTCGCTTTACATTCGGGAATATCGACGATGTGTTTTGTATTTTATTATTGTAACCGTTTACAACGTGACAATTTAATTGCACACGCCGGTACGCAATTTTACCCTCAATATTTCTAAAGGTCGCACTCTGACGATAATCTGCGATAGCTTATAAACCTTATGCAATGGTAAGAATTCAATTGTCGACGCCTAGATTACGAAAGGCACATAAAGGAATTATCGTTAGGCAAATGCGACAGACTTATCCACTTTGTGTTCGAAGCATGCGGTGATGCAAACGTGAATAAGATATACAGCGAGTTCAAAATATGCGACACTTCACAAAGTTCAATCTATACAGACTGATTATCGATATAAGCAACCATCTACAATTTTGCAATTATTCAAATCTTATAAGGTGACGATAAAAAATCGCTCCATTTTTTAAAGCAATCATTATCGTGACTAAGAAACGCAAGAAAATATAAGAGGTGGTCAGATAGTTAGGCATGGTAGAGCAGCTTAACGGACGAAGGGCACGTGCTCTAAGCGTCTTCAGGATCATCCCTTTTCAACTTTCCCGCACGACATATTCGTGGAGTCGAGCAGCCAAATAACTGCGCCAGCTGTATACTACGAGCTGCTAGCCGTCAACATTCACGCTTCCAGCTTTTTTTTTCCCCAACCGAACTAAATTCTCATTTTTGTCGGACAAAATTCCCAAAAGTAAAAACTTTTGAACACGAGCCTTCATTATTACCAAATGTCCCACCAGTGTTAATCGACTCGTACGCAGCACTGTCCTAATCCAGAAGTAAAGTGCACAAAGTCCTGACGCAGGATACCGCGTCGAAGATTCCAATCGATCGATGCCTAACGCGCTGCTGTTCTCGCTGTCGGTAGTACTATTTCATTCTATAACAGGTTGTGCACACTGCACGCACCTGTTGCGCCATTCAGTGGTTTCCGTGCGAGATCGAATGAACTCGACCCGGCTCACCGGCCGACACATTACGTTCCACCCTACGGCACCCCCGGGGAAACTGTCATGCCTGCCGAACGAACGTGAATGCCTGACACGGAGGGTAGGCTTGGCGAGCTATTCACCTGTGCACCCCTTTGTTTAGAGACTTTCCACCGCCCGTCACGCCACTTTTCGGCGCCACGTCAGCGGGCTTCGTTAACATTCTTCTGGCCAATCGTTGGCCGCATGTCTGCAGTGTGCGATTGCGAAACATTTCGGGCGTTTGGTGCCATGTTTAACACTAAAATTACCGAACAGTCAAAACGACTGATATGACATTTGCTGTGATGAATGCTTGTTGGCTTCGAAACATCTGGTTTCCGGCAAGTTTTTCCGGAGTTTTATGGAAATATATGCATCGTTGATATATAAAATTGAGGCAACATTTGAGGGAGTAAGATGATTTAAGAATGAGCCCTTGTTATAGTAAAATATATAGACCGTAATTTTGACCGTTCGGCAGTTGTAGTTGTTAGAATTATTCAGATTGACTGGAACGCGAGAGTATTTTTCGGGCCATTTTTAGAAGCCGTGTATTGGGTGTCCTAGATGTAAATCTTCAAGATTAGGATGGCGCACACACATAATAATCTTTTAAACTCTAAACAAACCAATGCAAATTTCACCGAAATTCTGCAAGGTAAAAAAAAAAAAGAAACGCATAAAACTCGCCATTCGGGCGGCTTCAAAAATTGTTTTCAGCTCCAAGGAACATATATCGCGGTTATCAAAATGTATTAAAAGCGCCTCGCTTCCTCACCACCGCGACTTATCTCGCGGTAATGACGACGCACACTGTTCCCTGGCAAAGAGATTGCTAACAGTTTGCTCACTCCTCTATTTAAAACATCGGGAAACACAGTGCGACGATGGTAATCCCGCAACGGTATCGGGACCGTGTGCGGTCTAGAGAGTGGTTGGGCTGATAAAGCTGCTGAACAAGGAGCGAGATGATGGATAGTGAAGAAGGGAGGAGGAGAGGCACGGAGAGGCGGGTAAGAGAGAGGGAGAGAGCCGGAGGATAAGGGAAAAAGTCCTTGCTGCGTTGATTCCGATAGCGGAGTCGGCGGTAACAAGTGCTGGCGTCACACTGTGTTAGCCGCAGATTATCAAGGAACCGCGTGTTTCGCTCCGATAATAAACTTGCGAGAAACACACCACGGTCCTTAACTTACGGAACGAAAGAAACTGATGAAACATTATTATTCGGATCATTAAGTAGTCATTCGTGACCGCCAGTTTCTGTGAGCATCGAATAGTGTTGCTTGAACAAGTTGCACGATCGTGGAATTTCGTTGTTCAAAGTGTAGAGCAGTGGATGTTCTTGTCGAACAAGCTGACACTATGTGTGTATGTTTGAAAGTCGTATTATTTTGTCGGACGCCGCATGAAGAAGAAAGAAAATTGAATAGAAGCAGAGGAGCGAAAGAATGACAAGAGTTCTTCTCCGATAGAACGACATTGCTGGGCACTAAACGGTAACGCCATTGTTAGCCACGATTATCAAAGAAACCGCGTGTTTCTCTGAGATAGGATACGACCAGAGTGTGTTTCGTGATAATCATGGCGTACGCCGTACCGACTTCCTGACACGCTGTTCGCAATACGGCAGTAGATTACTGCCACACACACACACACAGACAGACGCCGACACGGCCGTATACAAAGCACCATCAATGCAATCAATGCAACGCATGGCTTTCTGTGCAACACACTGCTGCTGACGTGGACGCCGCAAAGAGTTGTATCACATTTTATTCGTTCGTGGATTATGTGATTCACATTTATAAGTTTACCGTAATTTGTTTCGAGCGTGGGAAAATAAATATGGTTGAGTGTGAATAACGGAATTTTGGTATAACTCTAAGACATTAATTTGTTCAGCTAGAACCAGACATGTTACCCATTTCGGCGACGACAAAAATCATTCTCGTTGCGCGCGTTGCGAAACTCTTCTCCGATTGCGCAAACGCACTCGTAAGCGCGACCGACCATCATTTTCGGATTTTTGTACGAACGCCGATGTGAATGTGAAACGAGTTATTTGAGGTGCAGCTCCACCCCGCGAATATAGTCGCGCAAATGCAGCGCGCGCGACGTATACACACACGGACACATGTGCGTGCGCGCGCGCACACAGCGAAGCTCACGCGCAATTGCGGTTCGTGGACCAATTATCGTACCATGGTTGATTAGCCGCTTCTCCTGACCGTACCAGATAAAGGGTACGATTACGGTGAATCGGTTATCGCGCCCACTGTACAATTGTGGCTTCGCTGTACGCCGCACTGGTTTTTTTCCGCTCTGCGTCCGACGTTCCTGAGACGGGCACGAATTAGGCCCGGGACCATTTGCGTAATTTATTTTATTTATGTATTTATTTGCGGGAGAACCCTTTAGTGCAAGGCCACGACTTTTTTTTACGTAAAAAATTACAATCATTCGATAACGCAGCAGAGAATTTTGCGCAACCGCTTCATTAATATACCCGAGTGGCGCGAATAAAAAGTTCGCAGTGAAACGCATGACACAACGAAATTCGTTTCCTGGATTATCGGATCTTTGCAAAACCGAACCGCCTTTCACGCCTGCGATCTCTTGTTAGCTTTTTTAGTTCGAGAGAAATTCGAATCGGCCGCTACATATGGATCTGGCAGTGTGCAACTGTGCCGTTACGCACATTGGCAATTATGTGAGAATGCGAATGATTACACATTGTACGAGTTCTCCGCACAAATCGGCAGTGTGTATCTTTCAAATCGAACTGCCTGCCACAGCAAATCAAATGCTCTTGTGACAGTAAGAAATCGCGAGAATAAGAGTTGGATACTCAACACTACTTTATTAAAAACACTCGAACGAAACGTTAAGAAAAAAGTTATATTGAGATTTTCCATAGAAATAGATGTATGCGAGTCCGTCTGTCATTCTAACGTAAGTCCATTATTACATTCTCATCATCATCGGCGAAAATGCGCGACAAAAATTTCGCCGAGCATAGGTCCATTTCATAAGTTAAATTAGGTCTCGACGCAGATATCGCTTTCCTCGTCGCGCACATGCAATTTCGTGATTACATTTGTGCGCCACAGGAGAGCGCCAATTATCGGTTTAAACAAGTTCCGCAACCGATCTCGTGAAATAATATTCGGCACGAAATGAGAAAGCAACGATCCCGTACGGTTGATCCAGATACTTGATTCGACAGCGAGCGACATAATAATAATGGGACGCGCGGCGCTGTTAGCGAAAACGACGGGAAGATTTGTACCCGATCTGCGCAAGATTCGCGTGCGAGAAGCAGAAATGTCGATGTTAATTGCTACTGCGCGCGAACTTCAGTAATTCGGTACATTCGAGTGCGTACTTTAGCGGTAATTGTTACCGAGTCGTGCAGAATACGACAAAACTGACGTTCATTAATTGCGTGATTAGTGGTCGCTACGAGAGAATGACACTTTGCGTCAATGTAAAGGGTTGAGTAACCGTACGCTTCGCAGTCAGTACAGTCGTTTGAGTACCCGCAAATGACGAACCGATTGTAAGCTTACTGCGACTCGAATCGATCGAACATTCTAAATCTACTCGAATGTTTCGCACAGCGTGGATATTCGAGAAGCTTGATCGAATACGTGTGGTACACGTACTTACGACTATCAATGTTTCAAGATACATCTAATTTTTCATCCAATTCGTGACGCCATCAATTTGAGCGTAACAAGTATTTATATTCTTTTATACATTAAAGAAATCTATGTACTCTGTAATTACTATCTTCCACAACATTTGAATACACACAATTAAATACCGTCGAATGATCACTTTTCACTTACATCCATCAAATATTTTGAATCAGACCAATCTCTAATAATTAACCGCACCATCTATGCCTTAATTTGTTTATCATTTAAATATTCCAGCTACTCGAAGAATATTTGGATCAGCGCACAAAAGACGAGTCTCACTCGATTCGAATTATGAATTTATGAATACTCCGACATCTCCCATAGCTTCTGTCGGACTCTTAGCGCTGCACACGAATGGAATCATTCGTTCGTCGAAGCTATGCTCAATGTAGCGCGCGCGTAGTCGCTTTCTTCTATGTAAGTAGGCGATACGCAAGCGAACAACCCCTGCCAACCGGTTTAAGGAAATGGCTCGATACATTTCGTTCCTGCAGATAACCCGACTGAAGATAGATTCAGGCTCAACGAGACCTTATAACTAGGGCTGGGACTATTCAAATAATTTAATATTCGAATAATTCGTCGTAACTCGAATAGTATAATTAAACTTCGAATATCTTGATATACAAGTATTGTCACTCGAATATCATATCCGAACTGGGACTATTCGATAATTCAGTGTGTGTAATTCACACGATCTGTCGACATATCTGTTAATCAAGATCTGATTAACCGACGTTTCTAACGTTCTCTGCATGAAAAATTGAAAGTACCGAATTCGCGACGTGGAAAATCGAGCGAAACCAGCATGTTTACCGTCGAGGCAATTTTCTGAGATAATCAGTTCGACATCGTACAAATAGCGCAGTAAAAACCATCAGAAAATAAAATTTGGATTTTTGTCCGTGAGCGCGTCGATACGTATAACGCGCGGCCTGATTCCGATCGACGGGCAATATTTGTGTCGCGCGTACGAGAGAGGACGAATCAGCCGGAGGAATCCTTCTAAGTACAGGAAGTGTGCAGGGGCGGGATACAGGTTACAGTGGCGCGGCGTCGTTGACATCTGTTACAATCTGTCAGGAACTGAAGTCACGTTCGTGCGCGCTGCCTGTCGCGTTACGCAGGTACAAGTTACATACTGTTACATGGCTCATATCCGATGTTAATGTCACGGGCGCGCGGCTTCTTTTTACCTCCCCCCCCTCCCCCCATCCCTGGCTCATCACGCGTGGGAAGAAGCAGACTCCTCCGACGACGAATTTCATACTTCTCCCTCGCGCCTACCGAGCTTTTCACACGTACGGCGAAGGCAGGCTGCACGTAATTCTTCTTTTAAGCAACCTGTAATTTCTGGCATGAAGACGAGAGCGCCCGGTGTGATGTGGTGTGTTTACGTCGTTTTAGACGTTGGCGGATACACTTTACATGATGACGGATCGAATGTTGAGTGTTGGACTGTCGAAGGGTCAATATTTTACTGTAATGATCGATAATCTTAAAAGCGTCCTATTTCCGAAATGGTCGACTTTTGTACGTTGATTGTTTACGTATGTTAAGAAAGATTCAGCAACATTTTGGAGTCTACATGAGCAATCATTGTAACACGAAATCAGCTGTGATGCCGACAAAATGTGTACAATAACGCAATACTTGAACAATACCAAATGTTGACCCCTCGACACTGACCCATGTAAAAATTCGTTCCGGGAAGTCCGCAACAAATCAATCCGTCTAATTGAACCAATGCGGACAGCACGGCCGAGGCAAATACACGTTTGACGAGATCACACCAGCGCGTTCCATGAAACGAGAAGGATCGAGTGACAAAGCCCACACGCACTTGCCTTGACGCCAGGCGTATAATGTGAAAAGCCTACCTCTGGACCTGCCAAAAGACTTCATGGCCTTGATTCCCATTCCGGCATAAGTGTCGCTGCCGCAGTCGACGTACATTAGTGGTGTCCTCGAGTTATCACTGTATACATACACGGAATACGCCGAGTTACTGCAGTCGCTCCTCTAAGCACGTGCCTCGGGTCGCCTTCGACCCGCCTCGCACGCCGTCGCAAAATTCGCCTCCCACAAAGGTGTCCCTTTTTTTCGATCGATCAGCTCGGTCACATTTCTAGACACGCGGCACGAGGTCTACTGGCGCACGCTCGTCATTTCGCAGTCGAACGCGGTCAATTCGGAATTCTTCCAGTTCATATTGGATGCACCATCCAGGCAAGAGTCATTTTTTCGCGATCATTGTTTCCGATGGGTCACTTTCACTCGGTTCGCTTTGTAATCGTTCCTGTCGGGTTGCGCGGCTCACGTGGATGCGTATACTAGGCACGGGGATTCGGAGTGAGAGATGTTCAGCCGACGGCTCGCGGTGAATGAAGCACGCACGACCAAAGCGGAGCAAGCTGGAAGTTTACGTAGGACTCGAGCAGAGCTTGCCGTACGTAATTCTGGTAATCGGCCTTTCTAGTCAAAAATCCGTGCAAAAGTCTGTGCATACGAGAGGAGCCAGCCTCGTTTTCGGTACTGCTCAACGGATCAGTCGAGGGCTCACTCGATTGTCGAAGACGTTCGGCGTCCTTGACAATCCAAGACCTGTACTCGTCAGGGCCAGTGGCACAAGCACCACGTTTCGTAATTAGCCGGAGCAATAATCGAAGGTATTGACAAGTGGCGGTCGAAAGTGACGATGGGCGGCGCGCGCGCGCGCACGCGCGCACAATACACGCTCGACTCTCGAGGCTTTTGTACACACAGCACCGTGTCCACCATGTGTTTGCTATCAATTCATAACTGCGACCCACGGGCTATTTCCGAATACCTACTTGCGCAACAGCTACGGCCGGTTGGAGCTAGCTCAAGAAGGAACGGGGGAGTGAGCGGGCAGAAATAAGCGTGTGTGGGTATATACGTGGTGTAACGAGTGAGAGAGAAAGAGGGAGAGAGAGAGAGAGAAAGAGAGAGCAAGAGAAAGAGAAAGACGACAGCCGTCGGGAAGCTAGAGTAGGAGAGCAGATTGGGTAACCGAAAATATGAAATGTCGCTCAAAATACGTTCGGTCTTTGCGATTCCACGCTCTCTCACCGCGCACACATACATACTCTCACACTCTTCCCTCTCAACCTCAATTTCCGTACCGCTGACACGCTTACTATCTCGCGCGCCGCGACGTCGCCGTAGCAACCAACTAAAGCCTTTACCCCCAAGCCAATAAATAATCATCAAAACCGCCGAATCAAGTACCACACTTCGAAACATAAAAATGGACACAGGACGAGGGCCAAGTGAATGAGCCAGGGGACAAGATCAGGCAGCAAGAGTGGTCCAGCGGATCATACACCTCCGCGTTCTCCTCCCCGACGTATCACTGGGTGGCACAAAGAAGGATCACAATCGTTTCGAACGCGACGCACCGGTGGCGCCGCGAGAGTGGCGCGCGCGCGTATTATTGCGACCTCACACACGCGCACCGTCGCACGCACGCTCCTCGCGCGTATGCATGACGCGGCGACACGCGAATCGCCGTCGAACAGTAGCACCAGCAGCACCAACAGCAGCAGCAGCAGCAGCACCAACAGCAGCACCACCTTCCTGGTGTCATCGAGCGGCGGAATAAAAAGGCGCGAGCCTGTGACACTGACTCGATCTAGCAAGCCGGTCGGCTTCCACTCTTCGTTTACCAAAACGTTCTCTCTCTTCTATCTCTCTCTCTCTCTCTCCCACCCCCCTCTCTCTCTCTCGCCCCTATCCAAGCGCCACCATCGTAATCGTATCGTGATCGTCGCTCGCGTGGATATCCTCGTCTTCTTCGGGCGCACATACGGCCGCGTTCTAAAGTGCGTGCGTCAGTGAAGCGCGAGAGACGCAAAGGGCAGGAGCCCGGAGGACGAAGAGGAGCCACACTAGAGGCAGCGGCGGCGGAGAGGAAGAGCTCGGCAAGAAAGGAAGGCGGCCGCGAGAAGGGACGACGGCATCGGGAAGCGAGAGAGAGTGAGAAGGTGAGAGAACGCGTACGTGAAGGAAAACCGTTGGAGGGGGCAGAGAGCGCTGGAGGTGGAGGTGGATGTACGACGTGTTTCTCTCCCCACCCCCCTTGCTCTTCTTCTGCCGTGCGTACGTTACGCGTAACCTGCCCCGAGGAGACGATGAAAAACAATGAGGAATCCTCACGACGCAACGTTGTGTATGACAATGAGGGACGGGAGGGGGGTGGTAAGAATATAACGCCCCTCTGCGTCAAGTACGAGGAGCCGAGGAGTGCGTGACGCGCTGGAGAATAGAAGCCGCACCTGAAGAGGCTCAGGCGTATCGGAAGAATTATGAGCTTTTGTGGATTGATGACGAAATTTGGGTTAATGGACGATGTCGCAGATGAGTGGACCGGGTTTATTTTGTTGGGGGGATAGATGAGGATACGGAATGGTTTTGTATGTTAGTAATTGTAAATAATTGTTGATTATAAGTACTGTTATTTTCGTCTTCGTTTATTTATTCATTCATGGGGTAACTTCGGGAGTGTACGTGTCAGGCGTAATGTCGAATGAGAAGGAAAATAGAGGAAAGCCATGGGGAACATGGTAACGATTGCATAAATACCCGCAATCTGATTCGCAATATATCACCCTTTACCCGATCTACGACTTCCAAATGAAACACTTCGGTGAATCGTAAATCGCCGTGCGAATGGAAAAGCAACGTACGCGTAACGGTACAAAGTCGGGGAGGAGTGTGCTGTGTCAAATGATCAAACTACGCAGTAAGGAAGGGGGAAAGCAGCCACGGTTAGCGAGTACGGGAGAAAGAGTATAACAAAAGTAAGGTGCAAAAGGAACAGCAGACAGAGGGAAGCGTACAGCGAGCCGGAGGTGCTTGAGATCGGAAAAGATAGATCCTGCTCGGGGTAATATGGAAAAGAGAGATACAGAAGGAGAAGAAGAGGAGTGCGCGGGAAAAGATATTGCCGGGAGAGACAGAGGCACAGAGAAAGCGTAATTAATATACGCGGACGGAACGCGTATATATCAGTGACTCATCGAAGTGTTCGAACTAATTGTAAGACTCTAAGCAAGGAAAATGCATATAAATGTATTCATTTATTTGTTAATATCGTGTACTCGGTATTCGAGGTGCATGTTTTTCGTAGAATTTAATATACTGCTTGAGAAATGTTTCAGTGAAAACTGGAGACAAATTTCGGGAGAAAGAGAATTATTGCGAATTGTTAACAACATATTCCGACCCATCGACAGTGTTCAGGTCAACGAATGCGGGACACGCTCGAATACTTTCCTGGTCCACTGTACATTCGACTCGATCTCTTGTACAAATTCCCCTACCATTAACCGCGCGTCGAATCACGAGCACACCACCGCTTTGCCTAGGTTTATGAATGAATACTCTCCCGTTGTGACAGCGAGCTTGCACTGGCGTCGACACAAACGACAACCTCTCTCCGTCCCTCGCCTTCGAAACAGAATTTCACCGACCCACGTTTCTATTAATTTAAAATAAAAAAATGTACAACTTAGAAAAACGTTTGGTTCCATTTCATCTCCAATTCTTTCCTGCCCGTTCCGTACGCCTCGCAAACATTTCAGCAAAGCTCCAACAGTCGACGATGTCTCAAAGAATCGACAATTATCAATGCGAAATCCGAACCAAAACGATTTCGAGCCGTCGATAAGGTTCTCGACGTCGACGGATGCTGGACGCGCTCGTATACTTTCCTGGTCCACTGTACATTCGACTCGATCTCCTGTACAAATCCCCCCCCACCATTAACCGCGCGTCGAATCACGGACCATACCGCCTTGCTTAGGTTTATGAATGAATACTCTCCCGTTGTGACAGCGAGCTTGCACTGGCGTCGGCGCAAACGACAAGCTCTGCGTCTCTCACTCCCACCTCACCTCTTTCCATTCTACTCATGCCGGCTTGTTCAATATTCGTCCCTCGCCCCCCACCCCTCTTTTTCCACTACTCACAGTCAGCCGCTCTTGCGCCCTCCTGCCTTTTATCTCCGTGCGTCTGTTTTTCTCTCTCGCTCGCTCTCTGTACCTTCGCATGTGTGCATGACACGTATATGTATATTATAAGCGTCTGGCAGCGGCGTGTGAGGCACGAAAGGAACACGTCACGCCTTATACCTATACAACGCGTACACTACACAGGGCTGCCTTTCCTTCATTCGGCTGGTCCGTTCATTCATACGCGAGTGAAACGTTTTAACCGGTAGTCTCTGACTGTGCTCTCTCGACACACTCCCACCCAACCGATGCGAGCCACAAGGCTTTTCTTGCTCTTTTCGTTCCTCTTTCACGACGCACACCCCTCGCTTTTTCATTCACCGACGCTGCGCGTGCTACATCGAACGACTGTTCTAGATTTTTGTGATGTTTCAGTATTTTGCGGGTCGGTGCTTGGTTGACGTAAGTGCGAGGATGGCGGTGGAATTTTTATGAATAATCTCGCGGCACGATACGTGAAGGAATTTCAGTTCTTGAGAACAGGTCTTGTAGCGTGATATAATTCATATAATCCGTGCAACGCCAGAGAAGAATGAATATGTACACGACTTCGCGGTCCGGAGAAAGTCAACAATGATGAAAAGAAACGACACGTATATAAGTACGTAACGAGACAAGCCTCTGACGCCTTCCCCTTATCTTTCGCATTACACATAACCGAACCATTCGTTATATACCGAAACAGTACAAAATATCTCAAAAGTACTAGAACTAGCTTCCTACAGCCCAAACCGTCACCACAGCTCAAAAACAAAAATACCACCGACCTCGTGTTAAAACGAACTGTCGAGCAGCCAAAATGACTGGTATGACATTTTGCTAAAATAAAGACTGACGTTCAAGACATCTTATTTTCGGGAATTTTTCCTGGCTTTTATCGAAATATGTACATCATTGACAAGTGAAAGTAAAGCAAAATTTCAGAAGGTAAAGTGACTTAAGAATAACCCTTCATCATATTAAATTATCAACCCGTCACTTTGACTGCTCGGCAATTATTATATTATCAACAACCACCCTAGCACGTAAAGCACACAGACGACCGACGTACGAATCGAACGAAACGCCGAAGCGAGAGGATGTTCACCGCACTAACCGTAATATCAAAGCGTCAGTTAGCGTTCGGTCGCGATTAACGTTAAACTTCTTGCTACTTGCACAGGACAGGGCTAAAAATGTTCCTCACAGGACGTGCTTCCGGCAGCGAGGCCATTCATAAGCTCGCCCCGATATCGCTGAACGCGATGAAAGTTTTACCGTTGCCTAAGCTGGTGCCCCTTCTCTTTCCGTTTTTCTCTCCTCTCTCTCTCTTTCTCACTCACTCTGCCTCTCTGTTCCTCTCTTCCTTCTGCACCCCACTCCTGCGCTCCGGCTCGCGCGTCGTGCGCGCACCACGAAAGCTATATTTTACTCCATGTTACGCGCACGTACAACCTCACCAAGCTCCGCATCTACCACCCCTTCCACCCTTGACCACTCTGTTTCTCCCCATTCCCTAGCCTACGGTGTAACCGGTTATACCGCATTCATTTCGATAAATTAACTGGGAAACGTTCGCCAACTTTGGCGAGTCCTCGCAGCACTCACCGACAGATCGCGGTTCTAATCGCGGCTAACAGGTGTGCGTGCGTATATTAGTTCGCTTTCCACGTTTGACGAGCGCTGACCGATGGGCGAGGATCGGGACGACGCATGATCGTTATGTGCGCTGCTGCGCAGGAGATGGGAATGTTGGTGATCTTAATCGTCGAGGAAATTACGCCGGCTTTGTTTTGTTGGGAGTGGTACGGATGGTAGTGGGCGAATGTTTGCTTGCGGTAGCAGCCTAAGAACGTTTACGTTCGATTTTTTAACGATTTCCCCGAGTATGGTTTTGCATGATTCGGATTGGGCGTCTTTGTGGAATTTATGGGTGAATGATGGGCGTGGTATTAGTTGTTTGATATATTTAGCGATGAGGCTGGAATTTGAAGTTTTGTTTGATGTATATATACCGATGATCCTGTATATTTCAATGGAAGTTAGGAAAAGTAAATGTGCGGAATCATGGTAAATCATTTGGTCCTCGGCGCAGGTAGAATTTTCAACAACGTACGTTTTCATTTTTTAACGTTTTCGACAGATAACGTGTTAGAATATAAATGATGATACTATCACACATACCCTGTACCGTGAAAAAAGGAAACGAAAGAACGAAGGTTCGAGATGTCACCCTGTGGCGAGACATGAACTGGCCCATACAGTTTAGGAATTCTGAGCGGATGTTTCTCGCGGGTTCATTCACAACTTCGCGCGCGCGCGCGCGCTCGCCACCACCAGGCCAACCCAACCACACTGGTCCATAAGCCAGGAAAGATATATTTACGAAGCTAGATGATCAAGAACCCGGAAGGTTGCGCGAGAAAATCGTTACCGTCGATTAACGTCGGAGATATTAATAAAGCCGAGCGGAGAACGAGAGGGAGGCATAAGGAGAAGAGAGAGAGAGAGAGAGAGAGAGAGAGAGAGAGAGAGAGAGTAGGATGCTATGATGAAAGGCAAGGGAGTAAAAAATACTGTTGAATACCCCCAAAAAAAAAATAAAAAATAGATATATTCGAAGAAGTCGATAGAAGGAAATAAGAAGCTCTCCGGAAGAAGACGACAGAGAGAGGAGTATGTGCAGGAGAGAAGGACCGTGGACGATGGCCGCAGGAGGAAGGAAGTTCTCTACCCTGGCCGACACCTACGGTGATCAAGGAAGATCGTCCGCGAGCGAACGACAGAGAAGGAGTATGGAAAAAAGTGGCACGAATAGCTAGATAGGGACGAGTAGTCGAGGAGCCGGGCGAGGCTGTATGAGAGAAAGAGAAAGAGGGAAAGGAGGCTGATAGAGAGCAGAAGTTGGCCACTCCGGACGATGCCACATACACACTAATGCCATACGCTCGCCGAAGGCTGAGCAAGTTTTTGCTAGAGAGCCTTCTTCTTTCCTTTTTTTTTCGTTCGTCTTCGCTGCAACGTTTATTATAACTAGGAAGCTCTCATGAAGCCTCTCTCATACTCGATAATCTCGAGGAGCGCGTGTGCGTGCGCGCCCCGATACTCTCGTATCACATGTTACAGGTGTTCGTACGTGCACGGAGAGATTGTAACGCGCTTATGGGTATGTATGTGGACAAAAGAAGTAGGCAAAGGAGGAACAGAGAGGCAGCGACTGAGCGAGCGAGAGAGAGTAGAGAGAAACGGGATGGAGAGCGTGAGAACACGTAAACTTGTAAAGGCACGAAAGAGAACAAGAAAGGGAGAAACATAACCTCCTTTTCCTCCTGGAAGGTGGTGCTGTGTATAAAGGAGGTCCCGCGGTCCACGTCATTTCCTCTAGACCTTCCCTCCTGCCCTCTCTCTCTTTCTCAGTCTATCTCTATCACTTTGCCTCCTCAGAGCCCACCTGCTCGCTACGGTCACTCTTAACTTCCGGTAACCCCGAGAGCCGGCGCATGGCCGTAGGCCATGTAACCGTGACTTCTCTCGCTAATGCTTCCGCTCCCCTTTTTACAAAACAATTTCGTGCATCTTCTTAGTCGTCTGTTCTTTTCTTTTTTTCAACTTGACGCCCATTTCGATACCCGCTGATCGGCCGGCCGAGTGCGCGAAACTTGACGACGAGCTTTGGCGCGAGTCGTGCGTGCGTGCATCTTAATGTGGTGGGATCGAGCTTTTGTTTAACACTAACCGTGCCGGGTCGGGGTGAGGATTTGATTTGGAGTCGTTCACTGATCAGTTGATTATAATTCAAACGTTACGTTGTGCGATATATTCTACGATAAATTGATATTTCTTTCGAAAAAGCAGCTAGTGGGCAGATTGTCGGAAAATTAAATACCTCAATAAAGAAGTAAAATAGTAAAAACCCATTGCACTATCAAATGCCTACTTCGTAACAGTGCAACTTTTGTCGGAAACATTTCTTTTCAGAGTACTCACCCTGTATGTAGGAGTTCTGAGTACATCAACATCCGTCAAAGTGACGGAATCAATAATTTCGTAAGTTACCGCCATTCATTAAATATAAATTTCGCTTTCGTGTCATATTCTACATCATTATTATCACAATATTAATAAGCGCCGTTCAACGAATCGATGAACGTTCCTTCGGTTCTTATCGCGAACACATTCACGATCTTTCGAGATTCTTGAACTGAAACGAAAACTGAAGTGCGAATGGCTCACGAAGTGAAGGGGGCCGTCACTCGTACAACATTATATGTTAAGAATTTGCCGGTCGTAAAATATGCTACCCAGAACTAGGTCGCATTAAACGGCTGACTCTATCCGTTTCGAACATTTACATCACGTATCATATATAGTAAACCATTGACTGTCATTGCAAGTACGATCATTTTTCTCGTAACACCTTCTTACTAACGCACGTCAATGCGCAAGCCATTGTCGTATGAAAGTTCGATGCTTGTTGGGTGGAGTGTTGGACGCTTATGCGTGCAACATATGTGCCGCAGGGAATATGTAAGTGCATCTGAGTAGAAGATGGGGAAAGAGGAGACGCGGGAGAGAAAGACAGAGGGAAGAGATGCACACAAAAGCAGAGAGTAGCTTCCGGCCTCTCCTAACACATGTCAATTCTAGCATCTATTTTTATCCGTAACGTAAATATTCGTCAAAAAATATTTTATATGCCTTCCCGCGGTATATATTCATTTTTATCGTGCCGAGTCGATTCAAAGTGCTGATTGAGAAAAGTTTGGATAGGACGCTTGTGCTCGTTATTAAACATTCTAAAGACAAAGAATATATATGTCTTTTTCAAATGCGTACGACCACCCCAACAAGATCGTTCTGTCGATAGAAACTTCGAAACAAAAGATAGTCGTACACGATTGCCGTTAGGCAGATGACATTATAATCTGCCGTCTAAAATCGTTTCGAAAATGATACGAGACGACACGATGATATTTGAAAGACAAAATGATGCAGAAATTCGACGGTGCTTGATTAATTGGCATTTGATTAGACAGCGACGCGGAATGAGACGCGGAATCTGCCGGACAAGCGAGCGAGAGCAGACGAATCGTATGGGGTGGCGCAAATGTCACGATCAATTAACTCGATTCCTTGATTAATTACAACTTGTTCGGATTGACAAACTGGCTTGATTGATCGACTTTATCAGCGCAGCCTTTCGTATTCTCTCTCCAATAGTTTGTCACGCGCGACCTGTAAGATCAAATTATCTTCAATGGCCAATGCAAAGATTATGCAACGGATGCCGCACGACACTTTCTACCATTTTCTTTGCTTCTGCTTACTGAAATGACACATCGCGGTCGTGAAATAGGGTTAGCGACTTAGAGTGAGTTGCAAAAATAATCATGAGATATATATTTGTATACTAATCTATATATATATATATTATATATACATATATAAATATACTATATAAACAATCTCTCGATCCTCAGCGTCTCTCATTACCTTTCTCCTGTAGAAACCGAAAAGACATAGATGCAAGAAAGAGGAGAAAGCGGGGTGGAGTAAGAGAAAGGTGAAGTGCACGTAGTAAGTGTAGTAAAGCGTAACTGGAAGTGAGGGAAGGGAGGTCCATTTTTATTTAAAATTAGGCAAAGTAAAAGGGTGCCAAAAATACGAAACGACAAAATTAGTCTGACTAATAAAAAGAATTTATCGAAATAATCATACTAGTCGTTACCATGCTGACAAGGAGACTGTCTAACTACCAAGTCAAACCTAGCAAAATGGACCCCAGATTACTATCACACCCCCTTCTAAAATGTAAAATCTCAAAGGCATCCGATACCGTGGATCTTAATTATGGAGAAAATTGCATAAATGACTTCTCGGAGCTTCGACATCGGAGAGAAACTGAAAGTTCAGAGGAGTAGGGCTGGCGAAAGGCAGTGGAAAGAAATAGGCGTAGTATTTTGCGGGGGATACAGTGCACCAGAGTGTGGAAACGGAACAGAAGCGGTGAATGAAACTTAGCGTGGATGGAGGGCAACTGAAAGAGAGAAAGAGGGAAGAAGAGGGGAAGTAGGTTGAATAAGGTAGTAGCGCACGTTCGGCGAGGAAGGGCGGGCGATGAGGGGGAGGAAGTTATTTTGGTGCGTGTATCGAAATCAGAATGCAACAAGTGACACATGGGTAGGTCTACTGCCATCGTCGGAAACATTGCTTAAAATCCTCCTTCACCGTTTCGTAAGCATCGCCATACGACTCTTGCAGCAAACATTATTTCGGGAACTCGAAGAGTCTGTCCTGCGAAAATTCGATGGACGTGCGTTCTCTCGTGAAACGGACGAAAGTGGTAGTGAACAAGTGCAAGGCAAATGGTATTTCAAAATTTTAGTTCGCATTTTTCATATACAAATGCGAGAAAATATGAACAGTTTTTGAACATAAAACGGAAAACTCTGTCAACTGTCATTCGTCTCATTACCATCGTCACTAATAGCAATGATTACAGACAAGAGCAGACTCTGAATCCAACAGATCTCATTCTAACATTCCCCATCGTCGGATGCGATGCACTGGCAAAAGTGTACGATCAGAAGTAAATATTATGCGTCTCATCGATAACGCAGATTCATATACGCGGAGTACTGACCACAGAAACTGTAGGTGAATCGTGCCTTATCGCGATTGGTCCTCCCTTCCCGCGCAGCTATTCTTTCACCGACCCCACCACTCCTTTATCGACTGCCCTATTCATTCACTAACTCGCCTCGTACTCCGGTACATTATTGTTAGACAACTACTCGTTTCCGGCGCTGTCGCTTCCACGCGTTTGTCATATTTTTCGACATCGGTTATATCGGTAGCCAAGGCGCCGCATACTCACTCGACACACGCAGTCCTCGATTTACAAGATACACACATTGGTTCTGCGAGAGTGTGAATAAAAAATGGGAGGACGGGTTGCGTTGTACGCAATTAGAATTCTGACATATTTTGCGTAATAGATTTCGAATAAAAGAAAATATACACGACGAGTCATATGTGGAAGCATAACTTTACTCCGAATTTTCATCATATATAATTGTAAGTCTGCCTAAAATTTTCCTGAGTTTCATCGAAACACACGTATGCTCAACGTAATCAGACGATACGGCCAAAAATGACATGATTAAAAAACAAGCCATTACAGCAAAGTTCCAGTCTAAATCGACGAAACGCGTGACGTCGCTTACGACAGGCACACTTTTTCATTAATTACGAAATCTAATGCAAGAAGCCTCACGTCTCCATTGTAAATTGCCTAATCCCGAGTGCGTTCGTCCGGTCGCCGGGCGTCATTCGGGCAAATGTGTTCGCCTTAGCAAGTTGGCAAACTCGTCATTACAATCTCACACCTGACCAAGAGAGCGTGCCTTTCGTGTCGCTTCGTAACAGATCGTTTCCGGTACACAGCGAGTCTCACGTACTGCCCCGCGCGGCGGAAGAATTATTCAATGTCGTACGCCAACCGAGAATTCAATAGGTCGCTTTGTGTCCCTACACGGATTGTATCTGTCGCTCCCATGTCTCGCGTTCCGCGCGCCTTCCATGTGTGAATTTTTACAATATTTCTATCCGCCTCACAATATTCCCCCATGAATGGCGCAGAAAGGCGAGCGAGGAAAGGGGTAAGGCCTGTGTTACATATCTAAATGCATAAAATGCAACGGAAAATTTCAAACAAGGGGCCTCACGCTAAAACGTATCGTGTAGCTCGTTCTATACCAATACTACTCGAACTGCACCAATTTATATTGCACGGTCGGATGAGTAATACGGTGTAAAGCGGTTTCAAGAAAGGCGAAGCGAAATGAAAGGATATTTTCAATTATGTAAGCGGAGGTGTTTAATTAATTCTTGCTTTACTTTAAGATTTTGCGCTCCCCGGTTGTTCTGTGGATATTTTCATGATTTCGTTGAACGTAAAGGGGCACGCGTGCTCAGAGGTTCGGTGCTCATTTGAAGATTATTTATTATACGTGCGGTCAACGTTATCACGAACAGCTAGCTTTGTTTCTAGTATGTTCCCCGTTCCATTCCGCCGTCTTCTTACTCGGATGCGATATAATGATTGTTCGAAAGATTTCACCGGAAGCGTGTATTTAACCGCGAGATTACTTTTACTAAGAACGCGCTATATACCTCGTGTGCATATTAAACGAACATAAAAAACAACTTCTATTTTAACACGTTGTCTGTCGAAAATGTTCCGAAAGAAATGCGTTACGTGCTAAACAGTACGGTTTATATTGCAATTATTACATCGTCTCCACCGAACTGACCTCTCTGTAATTAATGCATAATACCTGTAAAAAAAAAAAACAGTAACACCCACAGTACGAGGGTTTGCATTTGATCTTGTAACAAGGTCTCGACCAGTGCTTAACGCGCGCGCTGCTGAAAAGCTGAATTTTCACGTTTCATTCCGTAGTGTGCGTCGAACGAGCCCAAAAGACAATGCGCATGACCCTGAACGTCTTTCTTTCCTCCTTCTTTCTTTCTTCACCCCCCTCCCACGCTCTCGCCCCTCTCCTCCCCCCCCCCCATCATTCTCCCTCAACCCCTCCCCCACTCTTTCCCGCCGTTTCTATTTCTTTCCTCGTACATCCGTTTCTTGAGCGCCTTATGTGTCTCTCTGTCGCCGCATAGGTGCTTATACCATAGGACTCTATTTCATGTGTATCAACATGATAATGTATTTATAATATGTTTTGTTCTCAACAAAATGTATGTTCTGTACATACTCATGCACATACGCAGCACATATACGCGTGGCTTTGAGAACAAAACATATTACATATAAATTTATATATACATATCCATATACATATATATTTACATATACGCGTGGCTTGGAGAACAAAACATATTTGCGATTATCATCGCCAGTCGTTGACCTGGTCGTCATTGACAACAATTATCGTGTCGCGATTGTCTCTTTTCATACGACTTTTTTTTCTACACACGTGAATCAGAGACTTATGATAGTGTACGTACACGAATATCGAAGGGCGTCATTACTGCGTACCAAGGCCACGAAATCGATGAAAATCTTAAACATCATCAATCACAACAATCAAAATACGAACCGCATAACAATCACGTTTAACGCGAAAAACATAAAATAAAAAAATTAAAAAAAAATGTCAACCATACTCAATAAACCAATGACAAAAATGCCGCCTTCCTTGCCGCACGCCCCCCATTCGCAGAATGTGTCGAACGACTCGTCTCGATCCGTCGGTAGTTCCAGTGCCTTAACGCGCGCGTTCGAAATCATGACCTCTAGGTACGCATATACGCCGACTGTTTCTTTGCAGAAAGAACAAACGTAGTGAGTAGAAGTAGGAGAGGCAGGGGGGGCGAGGGGTGTAGAAAGTGAGGAGAGGCGTCGCGAGGTAAAGAGGGAAGGAGAGACAGACAGACAGAAAGAGAGAGAGAGAGAGAGAGAGAGAGAGAGAGAGAGAGAGAGAGACCGCTCGGAGGGAGTTCGCAGAGTTCTGGCTGGGTGAGCACACGTCCGGTCATTATCGAAGCTTATCTACATGAGCACACCTCAAACGTACCCAACCAAACCTTCGCGCACAGAGAGAATCACGCAGCATTGTGGCCAAGTTTTATAAAATTCGACCCCTCCGCTCACCCCCCACCGCCTGGTCCACCCGCGCACTCGCCTAATCGAATTATTCTGACACACTTTTGCAACGGCGATGTCAATTCGAACACGGCCGGCTTCGCGGTTCGGAATTAGACGAACGCCCGGACTCGGGGGTCTGATTTCAGCGAGTGGCGGCCGAGCAGACAGTTCAAGGTTTCAGACGCGACCAACGTTTCGCGCAGTGTCAAGCGACGAGCGCGCGCGCGCACGCCTCTCTTGTGTGTTCGCGATTAAATTCCAGGTTGGGTAAAAAAGAGAAGAAAAAAGAATGCTCGCGGAACGTAGGTGACCGTTGCTTGTGTCGATGTAGAGTGAGCCTCTCCGGGGAACGACGAAAAAAGAAACGCGGCGTCATTTCTCAACTTCGCGAGCGTCGCGAGTACTTCACTGTATTCACTTCTGGAGTACAGAAAAAAAATTCAGGCCCTAATATGCAATTGTTGTTCTGTTATCGATAAAGGAAGAACCAGATTCAATTAAAAACCGGTTTTATTTACATGTTTCTTACATTTTGTCATTTTCACCGATGTCCAGCGACACTCGACAGAGTGTAAAGGGTTAATACCATGGCGCAGGACGAGTGAGAAAATCATGCAGTCGCCGAAATCGGGTGAAAGCAGACAGTGCGTTGTCGATTGGCCGGCCATCACCCCCCTACGTCCCGTCTAATTTCGGCCATTCAGAATGACCGATCTCGGACGAGTGCGCCGCGTTACGTGAGGACGAGTCGTGGTCGCAGTCGTGGTCGCAGTCGTAGTCGCAAGGCGGCCGTGTATTGCGGGCAAGTGGAACGCCGCGCGCCGACGATCATTTTCGAAGCACAGAGGTCATTCCATGGCGCCGTGCGCGAGACGAAGAGGGTAGCAACGAGAGGTGGAAGTACGCTTCGTTGCTCACGCCGGTGTGCGACGAGTCACCTCGAGAGAGGAGTCGAGCGGAGCAGCGAACGCGGAACAAGCCAGGCTACAGGCCAGTCCCTTTGTAGGACCGCAGATTTTAAGTAAACCGTACGGCTCGTTCGCTGCGAACGACCGAAAGTTGGGGATACTATTAATTTATTGCATATCTACGGCATTACCAGCTTCTGCATATAAACTTGCTTATGAAAATGAAGTCTTACTTTATTGTTTGGAGTAAGCTAAAAAAATATGAGTTTATCGAATTATCTCGAGTGGCTCGAAATATAAGTACAATTAGTGCCTATGAAATACAATGTATGAAACGATTTATGAAATATCTTTTGGTACAATATCTACAAGAAAGAAATCCGTTCTACGATCAACAGTCTGATGTTTCCCCAAGACGTTCAAGGCCCCGAAACATATTCGTCGCGTGCAACTCGTTGCCTGTTGATCATCGCTCAACGTGTCAGTTATATTAGTAATTCCTTGGTTCCCATCTATGCAGATGAGAAATGGAAAGAACGCTGACAAACAATCCATCCCTGCTAACACCGGTGGCCATTGCTCGCACAGCGCCGGTACATTATGAATATCGTCGCTACGTGTCCTAAATGGAAATGGAGAAATACAAGGAGAGTTAATTCGCGCAATACGAATGATCGATGGTACCGGAAACGGCGTCACACACGTACACGTACACGTGCGCGCCGCGGAGAGACGATTAAGGTTGACTTTTCTGATCCACCCTGCGCTTCTGGCTCGTCGCTCGTCCGAATTTCAGCGCCACTAGTTCGTTCTCTAGTCAAAGTCGACATCAAAAGCATCTGCGCATTTTTAGATTATTCAGGCCACGTGTGACGCTACACTTTAATACCAGAACTACCATCAAGAGGTCAAAATGATTTGTTTCACACTTTGCTATAATGAAGGCTCACACTGAAGTGATCTTACTTTCAGAAATTTTGCTTCACTTTCACTTATCAATCACGTACATGTTTCAGTAAAAGCCAGGGAAAATTCTCGGAAATAAGATGTCTTGAGCATCAGCCTTCGTTATAGCAGAATGTCATACCAGTCATTTTGGCTGCCCGCTAGATCTAGTGTTAAATGAATTTTTCGAACATTTCCTGCGCACGTAAATAAGTGGTGTGCTCAGGTGAGTTTTCGGATGAGCTGCACGTGCGCTAATACGTGAAAGAAGGGAAAGGAAGAAACTGCTTCCTAGCCGAAGCGTACTCTGTGGCCCTGTGATCCAGCGGATCCTGCCTCCTGACGAGTTTAACCCGAAGGGCAATTAATTAAGCTGAAGTAAATAAGCCTTTGGAAGGTCTGATCGCCATAAGGCATCGGTCTCGGGAGTAACGGAGGCGTGAACTCTCTGCCTCGGGATATCATTAGTCCCTGCTTTCACCCCCTTAATCTTCTGTCACCGCTTATTGGCACCTACGCACACGACGAGCCTTTAACAAGTTAAATTCCAACCTTCCACTTTGACTTCGTCGTTCGACCTCGACGTCACACTGCTGCAGACATTGATTTTTAGTATGTTATTCTGTTTTAGTTGATCGGTTTCAAGTAATAATGCAGAGATTTCCTTGGCGTGATTTCTGGGTCTATGGGAAGAATCGAAGGAATTTTGGCCGACGTTTCGATCGGTTGTCGAACGCCAACGAAGTCTCTGCATTATTGATTTTTATTGTTCCGCGCGTAGCTCTAATTTGTACATTTTACACACATATTTCTGAGACCGTATACTATAAGAAAAAGCGACGAATAATCAACTTTTTCCAAATTTTTAAGTGCTAGATCTACCGAGCGTCCAAAAATTAAGTATCTGCGCCACGTTTCTCTACAATCAAAAGATTCACTCTTAAATGTTAAAATATTATTATGTCGAAAAGTAAAGTCGATTGTAAAAGAAAAAGAGACGTATCGTATAGAGAATTTGTTCCTTTTTCGAAATTGGTTAAATATGCTCGAATCTTAAATACAAAGCAGCGTTAAATATTTCCGACGCCGGCCGCCGTTCCTGGCAAAGGTGTTGCACGAAATGTGCAGTGGGTGCGTGAGCGCAGGAACGCAGGCAGTCCGACGGTAGGCTGGTAAGCAAATAAAATATAGATGTCTATCATGCACAATGCGAGGCCCGTGGGAGCTCGAGCTCACCGGCTCCCACGCCGGTTTTGTTTGGACGTTTGACAGACCGGCCCTCTGTCGCTGTTAAAACTGTTACAACAGTTCTCACCGTTCACCTGTACGCGAGCATATATTAGGGTACCACTCCACTTTGTGTCCACTTTCCTTCTCTCCCTCTTTACGTTCTTCACCCTCCACACGTCCTTGCGTCGTATTCGTCTAATTAATGTGGCGTCGCAATCGACTACAAGCGGTTCTTAGCGACGTGCAGGTATTATACAGTATTTATTTTAAAAAATGTATGCAAAAATTGGAGTTTACCGAATTATCTTGAGTGGATCGAAAGCAGAAAAATTGGAATTTCTTTGATTATTAGGACTACACAGCTCCAATAATTGGGTTTAGTTCACTCGATTATTTTCGAGTACCTCGAAATGCAAGTACAGCGGCAGAAAATGCTACTTCGGCCAGCGGCCGCGTCGACGTTATTCAATGAAGAAAAATATCGGAGAGACATAATCGGAGTGGGTGTGCTGGCGTGTGGTGGCATGACACGAGAGGACCGATGATGTCATCGTGTCACGCCTCGCCGAGCACCTGTTCCGTCATTAACGTTGCCCTGAGCGTTATCTGTTAGAGGCAGAGGGCAGGATGTACGCACGCGGTTCGCTCGGCGAGGGCTGGAGCGAGAGGCACGGATCGAACTGTGCGGCTCGTAACACGAGAAAGCAATTGCGGATTGCGGCCGCGGAGACAGCGGCACGATTCAAGAAACAACGTTTTGATGAACTATTTCTGCCCGCCCCCGCCCCCGCCGCCACTGACGTCGTCCTGGCGGCCTCGTGTATGCTTCGTTAATTCCATCGACGCTGCTTTGTTCTTGCCCGAACAATACGACTTCAGATTGCGTGAGTGTCCTCTTTTTAATGGACTTCGAAAAAAGGAGGAGGTTCTCTATTCGACGTGTATATGTCTTTTTTTGGGAGGGCTTGTTTTTTAATTTATGTTCGTATGACTGACGAACGGGTGGACCGATTTCGATGATTCTTTGTTGGTTGAAGAAGGACACTCCTGCGGTGGTCTCATGTCGATTTAAGCAAATGTAACGCTAAGGTTTAAAAAATAAAAATTTAACAAAATAGCCTACCAATTGGCGGTAGTACACTGTGAATGTTCGAATTGGTAGTCAAGTTTTTGTTTCGAGACGGTGCCGATGTGCGGACGAATAGTTATTGGCTCATATATTGGTAGAGACGAGGAAACTTGATGAGTGGGTCGTTTAAAACATGTTTGTATGAAAAGAATTTTCAATGTTAACGAACGCCTCGATCAATCGATGATCGAGATTATGAGTATTTATATAACTGCAAATATGTATACTTGTGCATGTTTCTAGATGGTCAGTTTGCAGCTGACATTTTCTGTCGGACTCGTTGAATGAAGATTTCGAGTTTCTTAGAGGCGGGTGACCAGATTTGCGTGATTACTGAAAGAACGATACGTGTCTCTCTGTCTCTCTCTCTCTCTCTCGCTCTTGAACAAGCGTGGACGGTATGCTTTTGTAGAGGAAGAACCGACGAGGATTGGACAAACGAAACCCCTCCCGCGTTATCTGCGACCAACCTCCACCCACACATTAATTCTGCCCGGCGTTGAGTTTCGTAAGAGAAAAACGACGTGGCGGGACAGTCGTCGAAAAAAGGACGAATGGGAAGACCGAAATGAGCGCGGGAGAAGGAAAGAGGATGAAATTCTGGGTGCGTGTGTGATCGTGAGTCACCGTAAATTAGCGCCTTGAACAACCGCTTCATCGTCGACTCCCCGACGAACATTGTCAGGAACAATAAACTTGCACCGCTGGAAGACGCAGTAATGACGGCGGGGAAAAAATCGTGCAAAAAACAGGGTTAGTTTTTTCGATTCAATCAATCCTACCGGCTTTTCGATTTGCGAATCTTGAATTATTGCGAGCCTCTTAGTTCATTGCCACTTTTGTAATGAGGGTACCTTTGCAATAAAGCGAATAAATTACAGCGATTACCTATGAACGATACGTAAAGACAGGATTTTTAATTAAGGGATTTAATTAGCAGCAATCGCTCAGCTATCAAATAAACTTCAATCAATAGACATGATGGTATATTACAGCCAGTAGGTACATGAGAAAAAAAAACTGCTCGAAGAACACGCATATGCGTCAGCTTTATTACTCTGAACGCGTCCAGACTGCATCGCAATCTTCATCAGATACTTCCTCGCTGCCTCTCAACGAGGACGAAAGAAGGGACACAAAAACAATGCTAGAAAAAGTCTTCCAAAAAAATCGCAAACAAGAAATCCGTCTTTTCTTCATCGAGCGATCAAACATAAATTACTCATTTACATAGGTTCACACTAAAAAAAAGAAAAAAAGAAGATAAGATCGCTGGTCGTGATACAGTGTGTGCAAAGTGTGACTTAGGAATGAAGCAATAATTACGAGAAAAAAGATGAAACCAATTTCCGAAAAATTAATTTTCAGCAAACCTTAAAGATACTTCGAATGCATTGAAATTTGATTAAAAACGTTCCCCAGCCCCCCGTGCTCTTACGTTTGCGCATGCACAGGATATACCGGGCGCCATTTCGATGGCCAGTGCACGCGTACGGAAACTTTGCCTCGGCCAATGGCAGTGGAGCAAAAGACCTTTATACGAAAGTGTCGGGAACGTTCTCTCCCGTGCGCTACCGAATATCGTCCGCGCGACTGCAACAGTGTATTTTTCGCGAGCCGCCGCGACGCTTTTCGCTGCAAATAACCGCGTCCTTGATCTTATTCTCGAGATACACGGGCTATAAGTAATTTAATATGGATGCCTCTTAATGCGGATGATCTGGCCGGTTATTGCGCCGCGGTGTAATGGTAGGAGAGCGCAATTTAGTGCCACCGTAATCCAGCGTGATTTACGCCACGAGCAACACAAATCGGACGGCGGCCGTCGTTTTCAGCCGAGGCTCTCGCTCCTCGCGGTCGTCCGCGTACGATTCTGCATCCGAGAGAATTTCCCGCTGTGCCCGGGTCAATTTTGAACCGTGCGAATATATATGGCTCGATGCCTTAGATCAGTGACGGCGAACCTTTTAAGCGCGGTGTGTCAAGATTCCGAAGAAAAAAAAAAAACAATGTGACTACAATATCGCAATCGATCGAATTTACTCGAAATACCAGTCTCTCAGAATCTCGCGCTTCAAAACACACGTCAAGGACAACGAAATCACTTCCGGAGCATAGACCTCATATATACATAGTCTTCCGGACACTTATTGTTAGATCTTCGACGGCTTCGTTTGTCAGGCCACTTTCATCATCAACGACACATATACATTTGATACATCCCTCCGAACACCGCGAAGTGTTACGTGCAAAATACTCGACGAAACCGTAGGCCTCGAAGAAGCATGCACGCGAAACTTTGGAAACATTTGAATTACGGGACCGCTATCGAGTCGCAAACTGCGTGCAGCGGCCTGCATCGTCTCTGTGCGCTGTACGGCCGCTTCCATGCGGTACAAACAGAAGCAGAAGTGCCGATGGAACAGGTTCGAAGTCATTCTGAGGAACTGGCCGAGCAAACAAGTAGGAAAAAGAAGAAGTACAATCGGATTGTATCCGATTGCCCGCGGGCGATAACGGTACCCGTCGGACGTCGGCGTAAAGAGCTGAAATAACTTTTCATCTCTTCCCGCGTTCAGGAAGTTGCATCGTTTAGCTATGGGGGAAAGTGGGGTAAAATATTTTGCCGGCTAGTAAAAAATCAGACGGGTCAAAAGGCTTAAAGGAGCAAGTGCACTAAAAACAACATTTTGCGAGAGTATTGAAGTACCTATGGAAAACTGTGTAAAACATATTTTAACTATGAAAATCTTTATTTAGGTGATGTTCTATTTGGTACAAAATGGAAATTTTGAACGTTTGCAACAAATTATCATTAATTTTGTACTGTACTGCATTCCCATTGTTATCGTTCAGTTTTTAGTAACAGAACTATTGAAGTGAAAAAGATTATTTGTTTCGAATAACACTTCGTACCGTTAAAGTATCATGTTCTGCCTATTTTCTCGATATTCTGCGTTCAGGTTTCGTAGCAACAAATGGACCGCGGTGAGTAAATGATTCAGATGACTTCTCGAAACCGCGGCACGCGCAGTGAGCAGTGGCGGGAAGAAAGGTTTCCGGTCAATGCCTTGAAGAGAGCACGATGATATTCATTCTCCGTACAATTGCCGTAAAATTGAATAAACTTACATTGCGTACATATATACATACGCAATTACACGCCTACGAATTTTACACCCTCGCGCGCATTAAATACAGAGTGAGTCCTATGAGCTGGCCTACCCGTATTAATTTATGCTGAAAACGATCATGAGAAATCGAAGATTCCCGAAATCCGATGGGACAGAAAATTAACTCTTTGTATCATTTGTTGTTTTCTTTTTAGCGAATTATAAACGGAGTATTCAGTTCGTTTGATTGGGTCACACTGTTCATTACTTCTTTCAGATCGCAAGAAAATTTAATCAGTCGATTTATAAGCATCGCCGTGTATATTAAATGTTACCTGATTACATGCATATGTTGACCTTAGATATTTCTTTCGTACACACTGTGCATGTGTCGATGATAACAAAGTGTTTCCGTTTTGTGTTTTATATTCACCGCGAACGTGTAGAACCGTTTGCGCATAATAATGAAGGTGAAAACGTCTTTATGCTACCGAGGAGCGTTTGTAACAATTTTCTTTTACTACCTTATTCCATTTACCTACCTAACAAGTGCGAGCATACATCATTTTCTTTTTTTACCTCGAGAGTGCGTTTTGCTTGCACGCAGGATAATTAGTTGAGGTCGTGTTTAAGAAGCGGAATTGAAAAGAGAACTTATTACAAATTGGACATTTCTAGCACATTCTGAAATGCAAATACATATGTCTATGAATCAGTACCAACATAAAGTATTGACCCAAATTGTTCCCACAAACCCTGCACATTAAAACGATCCTTTGACTTGTTATGCAAAGAACAATATACACTCAAAACTTAACGAAAAATCTCTAAAGTGTTCGAACGAAACTCGGCAAGCTGATATCGAAACGAAAGACGCGAGGTGGAACGACGTTGAGAGACTAATTTCTGGGAATCCGCGAGCAAGTGTATAAGTCGTGAGACATTTGAACGCAACAGGGCCCGCTGGCTCGTCTTACCCTAATTATACAAGACGAAGAAAAGAAGAACGAGCTTGGTCCGAGCGGGGTAACGAATCGCTGATGAGTCCCGAGTGGGCTTTTAATTAGGTTTTCGCCAGGATCCGCTTTCTGGCTGAGAATGGAGTCAGACACGCAATACACGAATGAACATACTTTTGGGCCAGAAGAGTGCGCAGGAAGTCTCATAAATAGCCTCTGCTTACGCGTGTCTCTTTACGGGGCGCATTCAATTAACGAAACCATCACGACTCTTCTGCCCCGACCGCAAAAGATTCGCTCACAACGAAGGAGACCTATAGTCATTTCACGCGAAGAACGTCTCACTCACAGATCGAACTTTGGCAAACTGCAACCAAAGACATCTTATTTACTGAGAAACTTATCATAAATCACTTTTCGTTCGCGGAGAATGACGAACTGTGCTCGAGATCTGAAAAAGTTCGACGTCGAGTGGGGCAGTCCCAGGCGCGCGCGGTTGGGCGCGGCTCGAGTGTTCCGGCTTTAGGACGTCGAGTTTACGGTCCAGCTGTGTATCTGTGTACGCGTACAAAGTTCAGCTCAACAAACGACGAGCACACGGACACCTTCGACTGGCCACGCCATTCTCATGACATTTTCACGGATTTGGTACGTTTGCGAAGGAAGGCATAAAATTGAACGACGATTCAGCTTCGTGCCTCGCTCAGGAAATTGCGTATCGCCGAACAACGCTGGAATTCGCGATCATTACCGGACATTCGAGCGAAAGTCCGTTTCGACATTGCAATTACCTGGTTCGCGGCTGATTAACCCGTGATTTTTCGACAAAGTGTTAAAGCGGCTTGTTTAAGAAGTCATAACAAAAGTATGAAGGGTGAACAATTGGAGAAAAGAGAGGCTGCCAACTATTTTACTTCTCAAGACGATGTTTGCCCATATCGACACAAGCTAAATTTGATGATCGTTTCACTGGCTCCCACCGTGTACCGCGTTCACGCCACATATATCGAAAGATAAAAACGCCTTTGATAGTTTATTATAATGAACGTTCGAATCGTCTCATTATCTGAAATTTCGCTTGACTTTTATGCATCGATTATCTATACGCCTCAGTAAGAGTCAGCAGAAGAATTGGCGAAAATGCAAGTCGCAGACTCTCAAACGCGTCTCGCCGATCCCTCGTTATTTATAATGTTAAAATTGTTACGACGTGGCCCGTCTGGCCTGATCCTTGAGCCGCGCCGAATTTTTTTTCTCTGACCTTCTGCCACAGATAAAACTGTAAGGGCGTAAAGTCCGATGTCCCCCGGGGGTCAGAGAACTGGTTAAAGACCCTCCTTAACCAATCCACTTTCGAGGATAACGTCCATCCAGTCAATTTCGTGCTCGTTTCACGCAATGTCCTGGCCGGCCGGCCAACTGCGTTCACTGATTTTGACGAACTAATAATACGAAAGGTCAGCAAATTGTTCATTACGAACGTTACGACCTAGCTTCAAATAAGAATTTTTCGGGCAGCATTGGGAAACGATTAGCAAATGTAGATATATACGTGCTACTGAAAAGGTTTGGTTTGAAAATTACCAAACACCTAACGAATAACGAATTTTTGCATTCAGCAGCATCTGCAGAAAGTTGGCTGGCTGGAATGACAGGTGCGTTTTTCCGTGCATAAATGAATGTGCGATATCTTTGCGATCTCATCTGTTCGATTCCGATTCTTTGGTTTCGATTTTTCCAGAGAATCGATTCGCACGCATCCGATTCTGAATCGATTCAAATATCGATTCTACCGATAGAATCGAACATCTCTACTTGCAATTACTTACTACAATTATTTGAGACACGCACGACAATCTAGTAGAGTCAGGGCGACTGTTATGGAAATTGACTGTAACTTATTAGCTTTTTCAGGCGGCCACTTAAAAATCAATGAAAGTGAAAGCGAACAGTCGTGCCGATCTCTGGATTCTTTAGAAAGCCATTCCCTTATCATGCCTTAGGCCATTACGTAATATCCATCACACCGATCTCATTAATGGCCGCCTGACGCTTGTTGCATAAAACCACGAGGTTCGGTTGAACAAAATCAAGAACTCAGTATGAAACACATAGTTGGAAAAAAGAAAATTTCAAGCAACATTTACACACAGAATCACAAGATAAAAGGACACGTTATTTCGACGTAGATATTAAAATACAAAATTCAGGGAGCAGCATTACACTCTGAGCAAGCCGCGTGCATACAAAGCAACGCATGCGAGGAAGAATCTAGGATAGAACACGAGTCCGAGGCAACTAGAAAAATATGCTTCGAACAAATGCCGGCAGCGCACGAAGAAGCCTCGATAGAGAAAGAGAGAGAGAGAGAGAGAAAGAGAGAGAGAGAGAGAGAGAGAGAGAGAGAGAGAGAGAAAGAGAGAGACCGAGAAGCGAGGGGGAAGAGGAATAAGAGTAAAAGGAAAAGGAAGAAGCGAGCCCAAGCTCGGCGACTTATAAATAAATCTCGATCGCGTGGCTCTCCCCACTTTGCTCCCCATCTTCTCCGTCTCCTCTCTCTGCCTTCCTCACGTTCACGCAGCTCTATAACGTTTCTTCGTGCTTCTCGTGTCGTCGTCGGACCCGAAGCCTTGTACATCCTATCTTACACCCGGATACTCTCAGCGCTTATGAACATCATACTGTCGGGCCGATGCACGATCTCACAGAAACGCGACTGAGAAGTGGCGATCAAGCGCTTCAAGAAATTCGGAAAAAATGCGAATTATTTAGAATTGATTTGTTTCGTCATTAGAGCGTTTATAAAATTGATTTACTACGTCGCATGTAAGGACTGGTTATTAGGTCTTCAGAGAAAAATGAGTACCTGCCGCTTTGAATAGCATGTACGAATAGATTAGAAACATATTAGAAGCACGGTCCTATGCATTTTAAGAGAAAGTACTGAAATAGAACGGCGGTAGAAGGAAAAGATGAAGGCTTGCTTGAAAACCAACTAACATCCGTCTACTAATAAATAAAATCTCAGCTCTGGCAACAGAACCACCAACCAACGTTCGATCAATCGACGATTCGGCTGTGCGAAGAAAATTGAATCTGCGAGTATGCAGAGCGTCATCCGCGCGACTTCGAAAGCTCGAAACACATTTTATCGATATAAATCGTCCCAGAACTCGTTTGAGTTCGCGCGAGATGTAAGGGACAGAGCTCTAGGAGAGTCCGCGTCTCGGTTGCTCTTGGATGACCTTATACTTGTTGGCAAAACCTGTTCGGTTTCCTCTGTGCACGTTGCTCCCCATCTTCGACGCCTCCCGGCAGAATCAATTATTTATTTCATTTATTTTATTTGTTTAAGATAGCAGCACCAATCAACACGCCGTGAAGAGCGTGCAACGCTCGCACGATGTCAGCTACACCCTCGGAGGGTTCGTCAGACCAGGGCGACATAATGACACAATCTTCCCCGACAACTTCTCGTTTCTGTGCCGCTGTTTTTCTTTTATTTCTCTCACTTCTCTTTATGTGCGCACATTTGCAAACAACGTGTAGGGATTGTTCTTAGCGCATGGTAATCAGCGTTTAATATTAATCGTTGCTCAGAGTTGTATTATAATGTAAAAGTTACGTTGCGCATCATTTACTACAATAAATTAACAATTTCTTTCGACTTCAAACTTTTCAATTATAATCAAATAATCAATGTACAACTCAATCAACTGCAATGTACAATGTTAGTGGTAAAGGAATTCCGGAGCAGAGTGAGTCATACGTTCGTTGCTTGTTTGCGAATTTATGCGGATTTCTGGAGTCCAATGCACTGTGAAAACAGGAATTTCAGTTTGCCGTAGAATTTTTAAAAGCATTCATTCTCAAGAATCCTGCCTAAGGGCTCTCGAGGCGAGGATCACGGGATACTTTACTCCGGATAACAGTGTGTCGGCGAATGTAGCGGTGAGGATCAATCATCGTGATTTTATATGTAATCATACGTATCGCGTTAAACGTAACTGTAAAATATCGATATTAAAGAAAAAGCGATATTCCGTTACGCGCCGAAGATGCCTTCGTTTACACTACCGCGCGCAGTGCGCGCACTTTTCTCAGATACTTTCCATTCGCTCGAGGGCTTATTATTGACGGGACATGTTCTCGTCAAGATTATATAACGACCTTTTATTATGTGCGCGGCAACGCCATTAAGCGGACCAACGTCAACATTAATGCTATTGCTAATCGTCTGTGCCAATAACGACTAGGATGCTTTCTTAATAAGGTTCATGTCGTCGAGCTGATTATGACTGAACTGGCTTCAACGAAGCCGCTCGTTCTTTCTTAATCAGGCCTGCCTTTCATGTCGACTACGCTTGAAATTACAGGGACGATTCTGCAAACAATCATCTTTAGGTACTCCTGCCTCGACAGCGCAAGTGTGGAACTTAGATAATAGTACAGTACAACGCGTATAATCTGAAGTAAATTGATAAGTGAAAGTAAGGCAAAATTTCACAAAGTAAGGTGACTCAAGAATGACCCTTTATTGTAGCAAAGTGTCAAACAAGCCATTTTGACCCCTTGGTAGTTCTAGTGTTAATCTCGAAGATTTCTGTGACGTCCCGTTGAATTCGTGAACAATGCGCACGTTGAAGTTACTGCCGATTTTTCGAGTCTTCACGAAAACTGGCCGAGCAAAGTAGCGGTTGAGAGACGAGTGACGAATTGGCGAAAGAGAGAGAGACAGATAGAGAGGGAGGGAGGGAGAGAGGGGAGAAGGAAGGAGGAAAAAGAAGCGGTTTCTGACGTTGGAGAAAAGAGGCTGACTAACCGGGTGCATGCCAGGCGTGTGGCAAGGAGGAAGCCAGGGAAGTTGCGGATGCTAGAGGGGAGTCGAGTTGCGCGGGATGGAAGGGAGTGAGACGAGAAGATACTCGTTCTCCACTCTGTCAACTGGTTTACTCGGCCACTCCTACGCATCAGCTGTCGAGACGATCTCGCCTCTGCAGAAAGGACGCCCGTTACGTAAGGCGTGCGCTGCCGCAAACGAGTCGTAAACGGCCGTCCAATGACTCGCTGTGCATCTATTGTTTCGTCAATAACGCCATTCTAGGCATTTTCGACGATTCCGAAAGTACGGCACGGATCGAAAAATCGTCAAACGGCTAGTGGTGGAAATGTTAAAATTAAATTCAAACGAAATTATTTCTTTTCACGTAACCGAAAGGAGTATTTTGTTTTATTTGTATTGGTATTATAGACGGTGCTAGTGTACGTGCGTATTATTCGGGCGAGCGCAAGAAATAGGTATGCGTATACGTGCACGGGTGTGCTTGTGTCTGATCGTATCATCTGACTGCATAACTATATCAATTTAATGAAATGATAAACTTAGATGCACCCGCACACGAGCACGCTCTCGACGTTGGCGTAAATTGACTATTTCCGGATCGTGTCACATAAGATAATAAGTCGGATAAACGGTTAGGAGAAACTGTTCCATTATCGTTAAAACTCGTGCCTGTACTAAACGCCGAGGTACAGACGAAAGAAATGTCCATATAATATCACTAAAAAAAGTTCATACACTATTTGCATAAAAAACATTCCTAAATCCTAAACATCACTAAAGAAAAATAGAAGATTATCGTAGCTTCGATTATTTCTCGAAGAAGGTACAATGTTTAAACAAATCCATTTTCAAATTTTAACCGAAACGGGATATTTACTATTATTAACGGAAACATCATGTTAATACCATGCGCGCGCGCGAGTGCATTCGGTAGTAGCGATTCAACAGGTAGGAAGACACCTGTCCATGTTCAAGTCAAAGAAACAGACACCTACTGTCTGTACCCACCCACTCACGCCACGATCGTTAATCGCAACAAAGTCGGATATAGCTTGGGCAAGCAAGAATGAGAGTGGAGACGCGGAGCACGATGATGATAATTCATCCCCACCACCTGCAGATACTCAAACTTTTTCATCCTAATTTTTACGTTTTTGGAAAAAATTAATTAATAAAAAAAAGACGAAATACTGAAACATTTGAAACATAAGGCGGTATTCAAAGTCAATTCTCAAGACAAGACCATCTTAAACACTTGATAATAATCTCGCCCAGATACGCGAATGAAGTGGCTTCAAAGTAAACATCGAAAAATTGACCATTAACTCACGGATTTCTCCTGAAACAATAACACACCGATTGCCCAACTATCCAAAAATTCCTCCATAAACCGACGGATAAATACCCGCGAAAAACGTGCCCAGCCCCAAAGTAACGATCGGCAAAGCGAGAGGACTGAAAGAGTGCAAAAGACACACACTGAGAGAGAGAGAGACAGAGAGAGAGAAAGAGAAAGATGCGCCGTCCTCGTCCCGACGAAACACACATCCTGTGCACACGCCCGGTCAACGCACCTGTGCACGACACGGGAAGGGCTGCTGGCCGGTTGCTCTCGGTCTCGGGAGCGGAGCAGGTCAAGAAAACAGGCGGGCAGAGGGGGAGAGGACGTGGAAAACGAGCGCATTGGCCTACCGCGGATATATATCTGGTGCCGGGCTGCCCGCGGAAACCGGCAGGCAAATCCTTCCTCGGCCTGCATCGCGAGAGGAGGACGGCGACTCTCGGGGCACTCCTGCTCGCCCGCCGGATGCGGTCGTAAAGCCGCACGGTCGCCTGCCTCTCGGTCACTTTCGACCGGGAAACGGGCAAGAAGGGACCTTCTTCCGGACGTCGGGACCAATCGCGGCCGATGTCGTTATCGACTCTCGTCGATGCGCCCCGCGCGCGTAATGAGAACGATCATATCTGCGCGCGCGCGAGCGGCCGAATCGAGAAGGAAGGAAGTGGTCCTTACGCGGCGAGATCGGCCCGGCCGATTGCCAGCGCCGAAATCTGAACGCGATCTCGCGTAATTAGCCGGTACAGGCCCGACGGTCAACGTTCTCGATGTCAGCGCTCGACAGTGTGTCGTTTTGGCGATCTTGAGAGGAGAAAAATGCCGAATGGTGCCAGTGATTTCGTGTATACACTGGAGGAATGATACAATGCATGAGCCGCGTGCCGAATTGCACGTCGGGCCGCCGTGCAATGTCGAACGACGATTCATATATATATATATATATATGTATTCATTAACGCGATACGAATCGGAACAACCAATTATGGTACTAAAATACATTCTTTACTACGTATAACAGAACATGATATGGAGAAATTAAAGAATTAATAAATTTCAAGAAGCTAAAAAGTGTTTCCGAAATGACAAATGTTTCATGGTATCAGAATTAATAAAAATTCGTCGTACATTTTCAAACAATCCCATTCGTGATTACTTGAGACAGTTTTATAGGCTTATAACGTCGATATGCTTACTTTGTGCGTTCGCGATGCATGTAATTATGATTTCGATATTTTTCAGCCTTTCAGCGAGGGTTGTTAAACTCGCAAGGGGCAAAAAGAAGTATGGAAGCAGAAGGAGCGGAAGATCATGACACAGGTTCTTCCCCTTCCTGCATCGTCCTGTTCGCGGCGTATAAGATTCTGCCTCATCGTGACTTCCTATCTTTAGTGAGACCCCAGAACGCACTCGCTCGACGACAAGGCGCAGGTATAAATTTATGCAAATCGAATAGAGGCTTGCTATCGAACGACGGATCGACGTTGATGTGTCAACGAATCCGGTTCGTTCCATCGACGATTCCCTCGTTCGTTCTTTTGCAGCGTATCATAGTGCCCTACCACATGCCCGTGCGCATGTGGCAGTGAGAAGATGGTCTACTAGGTGTCAATTTGTTTTCATCGTGGCAACAGGCAGCGCAATATTCGCCGCAGCTATTCTGAATACTTGAAGGAAGTCTCGCAGATAAAGTGTCCTCGATGTCGACACGCGAATATGCTGACTATTACTAAGTTACGATTACAATCTTCGATTATGCTTGGGTACATTTGACGACTGAGTCTCGTCATTCGAGTTTAGGCAATATTTAACATGTACATTCTTGTTCATTTTAGAGTAGCTGTTATCAGTTGCAACAGAAGAAACAATTGCAGTGTTTCGGTGAACATTGTTTTTGATACACTCGGCTATAATGTCAGAAAGAAGGAGTATGAAACTGATTGCTTTTTGTCATACCTTGAATTTATTTTTTTTTATAATTCTAATTACCTGAAGTCATAAAATTCTCTATTAGACTCCAAGCGCCAACAAACCAACAAATTAAATCTGTTCCATATGCAACATTTTTTTCAAATAAATATGTACCCAAAGGGTTCAAACCAGCTGTTGGCCACTTGCGAACTTCTGCACTCCAATGAAACGAAATATATCAGAACGTCGGAGATTTAATGTCAGATGCACGGTAAGGATAAAGGGCATTCGTCGTTATAATTACCGCCGACGATCGTTCTTTTTCGCATATTACACCGCGGACACGGCGCTTATAAAAAACCGGATACGGGGAGCAGTTGAGCAGCATCCACTGCGAATTTATAAGATCGTCAAAATTTTATTGACCCTCCCCGACGCTAGAGCGTCTCTGACATAATCTTCATATCTCCCGCGTCTTATTCTCCCATTTTTCTTTCGATTCTCTTGTTCCTCGCCATCCGACCCGCACACTGTCGTTCCGTTACAGTTACATTACACTATCTCATGAATCTACGTTAGGTACTTCAATCGTCAACAGCAGTAAAATACATTGCTAACGAAGTTGACACATTTCAAAAGTTCGATATTTTCGGAAACGCACAATTCGAAGGAAACGAAAGCAGTGGACAGGGGACATACGAAATCCGCGTCAAGAAGAATTCGTAATCAGAGCGTGACGCGACAGGGGTACAACTCGTTCCAGCGACAACTAAAAATTAACGCATAATTACGATCACGCCATGTGTGCGCCGGGTTCACATGGGTTGAGAGAGAGAGAGAGAGAGAGAGAGAGAGAGACGCTTGTCTCCGTCGATCGTCGGCAAGAGTAAATTCCATCAGAAATATCAATATAACTACCTCTGTTCCCATAACTAGATGGTATCGAGAGAACAGGTTTATGGGCGAAAAATGGCAGCGCGGCTAATCATGTATTAGTCACTGATTAATATGAAAATGACCGATGCAGGGAACGTGAATCACGCTATCAGCCGTACCGTATTCATGTCTGCGGGGGAAAAAAATCGCGCGATAGACCTTATCGCCGATCAATTTCCCGTACGCGTTAACACGGCAGCGTCAAAAGCGGCACAGTGCGCTCGAGCACACGGCGGCGTTTTTTCATGCACTCTCCGTGCGTCATTCGGGCAATGCTAAATTCGCTGATTTCTCAATAGCACAGAGAAGGCGCACTTATTAATAGTAGTGCTATTTATTTTTTCGTGCGACTCTTTTTTCTCCGCGGCATAGACTGGCACAAGTTTTAACGAGGAGCTTGCAATTTTGATTACATACGTCGACGTGTAGTTACGCGCTGAAGTATAGGTGTGTGTCTTCAAGGAATTTACGACCGAGACCATCGAGTGGCCATGACTTGTCCGACAATCTGTTAAAATACAAATTTTCCTTACGCTTCTTGAAATGAATAAATCCTCGATATATATCAAATAGTGCAAAATTCAAAAAACGATTTAAAATTGAATATCATTACAACACCATTACTTATCCACCAACCCATTTGCATTCTCTTTTCCATCAGAACCCAAACAACCCAACCACCTCGCACGCACAACGCCAAAAAATCAGGCGTGCTTAAAACAAGCTGGCGCCGCGGTCTGAAAGAAAAATCGGATCAAAACGGACCCAGGCAAGAAGGAACGGGGGGTGGGGGGCATGAAAGAGCATGAGGAGCTCGTACCTAGTAGAAGGAGGCACCTGGGCGGAAAGAGGCCGAGCCACGCTCTTGTACACGTACCACGCACAACGAGAAAACGCGAAGAAGCCCGAGCAAGCGCGGCTAGTTTTTCCCTCTATCGCGAAGGATGAATGAACCCGGCAATTTGTTGGGAGCGCAGGATCGAGCGCGGCTCTCTGCCATCCCGGTGCCATTATCTCTATAATCTCTGGGAGAGAGAGACCAGAAGCTGCGCGCTCGAACGGAGGGCCTCCAGCGGCAACAACTTAACCATAATATACCGACGGGCCGTGCGCCATAAGACTGATGCGGCATATAAAACCGGCGATCACGCCATCTCGGAAGTCGATGCCTGATTGCCGCTGAAGACTCTCGCCGCGATAGTTCCAC
Source organism: Priocnemis perturbator (assembly GCA_963942575.1). NCBI lineage: Eukaryota > Metazoa > Arthropoda > Insecta > Hymenoptera > Pompilidae > Priocnemis > Priocnemis perturbator. The sequence goes on from OZ012656.1 coordinate 10,557,907, forward strand.
ACTCGCTCCCCCCCTCCTTCGGCCGCGGATCGACACAAAATTGCCAACTGTCGGCCGCGCTTCGATTATTATCGTTGCGAGCGCGCGCGAAATTGCGCGCAGGCCGGAAACGCGGAGTCTAGGGTGCCGACTAGAATGGGCGCGTACGTTCATTCATCTGGGGGCCTGCCGCACTTTCTTCTTGCGGCCGGCTTGTCCATTCAGAAGGGAAGCGGGCGGACGAAGTTAGCCCCGCGGGCTGTTTTCGACGGAACGACGGAATGTCGGCTGTTGAGATGACGTTGGGAGTGGCGAAGGGTGTGTATGATTGGTTCTTCAGATTTTCCGATCTTGAGCGTTTTTCAAAAGCGAAAGGTAAGTGATTCTGCGGAAGCTGTGGCATGAATGGGTTGGCGAGGAGGTCTGATGCTCGTTTGTCTTTTTACTCAAATGTTCGATATTCATAGTCTTATCTTAAGAATTGGGACTGTCTTAAGTGGAATTTAGAGAGTGATCATTGCATCTGTTGCGAAGTATGGATATGTACTTTTAACAATCGCGCTATCTTTTACTTTCACGCGAGCGATTATTGTGGTAAATTATTATATAAACCAGACAGTTGTAGCGTTAATTTGGATATAGAAAAGCGGGCTCATTAGGTAGTCTATGATCTATCGATGCTGACGTTAGACACCGGAGTCTCGCTGGTCGAAGATTGTTCCGATTCCGTCTGCATAACGCATGAATATGCAAACGACACTTTCTGAGGCGAGCGAGCCAGCAGACGCCTCTCGAATGAAGTAGAATGGATTCGAGAGATCGGGCAGGGACCGCAACATGTATAAAGGACTTAATAATCAATTACCTCAGCTACCAACTACCTAAGAGCAATAACATCCGCCGGTCGGGATGCCCTGTACTGCTCGGCCGGCTACCTGTTGCAGTCTGTGCCAGGCAGATTTAATGGCAGCAATAATCGTCCCTCTCGGTATGCAAAAGCTCCTTTTCTTTCTTCTTCGTATCTCTCCCATAGCTTTCATTAGACTACGTCCAACTTTTTCCACTGCCACATCCGACGCTCTGCGCCGCGCTAACAATAAGTCTATCTAAATACTTTCATAAAAACGGTCTATAAAAAAAAGAATCTGCTAAATCTTACTGATACTCGAATAGTCGAATGCAATGAGAACATTGCGAGCGTCTCACGTTAGCGCTGCAAGCACTAGACGTCGCACGCCGTTACGGGATAAAGTGCGCTTTTCGATCACACGCATTCCTGCCTCCGTACGCAGTCATATGAGCGACATAAAAACTATCGCAGTCGCAAGGACGACGAGACGATCACCCGGGGGGCACGAGTTTTTCCATCGAATTCGCCGTTCGCCTCTCATTTCTCGCCTTTCGAAACTGACTCATATCCAGGCAAGGCTCGACCTGTCGAAGGGAATGGAGGAACAAACGCGCCGTAACATCCGCCTTTCCGAATAACGCTCCTCGGGTCTCTCTCCCTCTCTCTCTCTCTCTCGACACCTCTGACGCCCGGACAGGTTTGATTTACGACGCTGCGAAAGCGACTCGAAATCATTTCCGACGTCTCGTCCCGTTATCGGAATATTTCGCGAAAATCTGTCGGAGTTCGGAAGTTCAGCGCTGGAAGAGTACTTGAGACTTTGCTGAAGACCGCGCAGAAGAACATAGATTACAGAAAAATCGGGCAAAATTCTGCCTGTCACTAACTAGGCAATAATCGAATATCATTAATCAATGCATAGTAACGGGCTTACGCCCGTAAATAAATAAATAAATAAATAAATAGTCGTCGTTCCAGCGACAGGACCATGAAAGACGACAAAAAAAGAAGCATGTCCTCCGTCATCGAAGTCGGTTAATAACTAGAGAACTAGCCAAAGAAATAATAGAATAAAAAGCAGTTCTTTCTGAAACTTCCTTCCCCCGTCGCCTCGGTAGCCAGCTCAAAAACGAAGCTGGAGGGGGAACGCACAGTGTACGCGCCTGCCATTCCCATTACACATTAAGTGTGACGTTCCACAACGGACGTTAAGGGGCTCGAAATGGTGAATAAATGTTCGCTCGTAAAACGCTCGGCGAGCCGTATCTTCTAGGAGTAATAGCGCGTATGATACTGGCAACAGGCAACCAGCACCTCCCACCCCTCGCTCGCCTACTTCCCCGATAGTTCATACTCTTCTCTGCTTCTTGCACTCGCCTTCGAGCGCCGGTTCTTTTGCCTTTTCGCTCTCGCTTCCTTTGTCGCTTTCTATCGCTACCTTTGCCGTCCACTCGTCTCATTTGCCTGCCTTTTTCCAGCCGCCGCTCCTTGTCTCTCTATCGAGACGGGTGGGAAATTGAAAAAGGAGAAATAGAGATAGTATATGTATACATATATATGTATAGAGCGAGAGAAAGAGAGAGAGCTACGTAGATGGATAGATATATAGATATAGAGATAGAGAGGGAAGATTTGTTCAGACTATCCGTTGGACAAGAGAGAGGGGATGCCCTCAGGCTCGGCAGCATGATTACGAGCCGCAATTATGTCTCCGCCGGCTGCCGGCCACGCAGAGGTCGTCGGGTACAGTAGACCATGAAAGTTCATGTATCGCGGAAAGAAGTGACGCAAAGCGTGCACGACCGCGCCCCTTCGCTTTTTTCGTAATCCGAGCATTGGGGTCGGTTCGAGAGCCGAACCCGTGGCCGGGTCAAAATGACCCGCTTCGCATCTTTTCGATTTCTATTTTGTAATTGTTAAGTGAGGATCGATGAAAAGGATGATCCTTGTTTGGGGATGAATCGGGAGAAGTTTGGTGGGTCTTTTAAGGCGACGTGCACGGACACCCAGGATTCATTCATGGAACTAACAAGACGGTATTTGTAGAAGAGGTCGAGTTGAATGTACAGTGGACCACGAAAGTAGCCGGACGCTGGCAAGGTTCGTTAAGAATAGATCTCTACCGGGTAGTTGTTTCGAGTTTTGATATAGTAGAGAAGTAGAGCATCACTGTAACATCTTGTATTGCGGAAATTTGAGTGAAATATGTGGATCGTCGATGTTCGAGTTAGGTGAAAGTTCAGGGAAGAGAATCACTGAAGTCACATTAGAGTCGCTGTGTCAATTTCCGGTTAAGCAGCATTACAAATTTTTCTCTTAACATGCGTCAGAAGCGATTATTTCTGAAAGTGCGCGCATAATTGATTAATTAAATGTTACTGGTCAATTATATACGCACTCTCAGAAGACACCGTTTCTTGCGCGTGCTTACGGAAAATTTGTAACGTAAGACGTTGCTCAACCGGAGGTTAAAGCAATCCGTCGGTGCATTTACATTTCAATTTTACTTACGCCCAAAGCTTTACTGACCACGGCGTAAAGTTTCTTCAATCAATGCTAATAGCGCGGCCGTCGAATGTCTTGTGAAGTTCTGTGCAATATTTTCATTTTTTATATTCCTACTTTTTCTTTGCGTGGCTACGATCTTGCATGCGAATGCCGAATATAATCTTGACGAAGAAACGCTCGCGTTGGTCTTCGTTCAATATCAACTAGGCCCAAACGAGAGTGTGCATTCCAACTAATCAGAAATCTGCACTGAATCTGACCACAGTGTAATCATTCTCGAAGTACATGGTATCAATCGAGTGCGCAGTAAGCTACGATCTGAAATGTCAGGGTTGAACACACAATTGTTCATTGTCGCAGCATGTTAAACCAATAATTCCTGCTATTAAACTGCCGGGAAAGTCATATGAATTGGTAAGAAGAACCTATATCAGAACTCGAGCATGAGCAGTCCTCAACACTTTGAGCGCTGAGGATATTTAACAAAACAACATACCTAATAAAATCGTTCCTACTTTCATAAATATATTAAGTACAAATTAAAAAAAAAAAAAAAACAGTCGCAAATCTACACATAACGTCACGCATCAACTGACAAAAGTGTCCACCTGTTCTTTGCAGACAATAAATGTACTATTTTCCACCATTCTTTACGCAAAAGATAAGTCTGCAAATTTCGATTAAAATTTAATTTTATAGTGACTGGACAAATTTTAATTTGGCAGAATCTGATTGGGAGCGAGATAGCAAGTTGCAGACAAACTGAAGTTTTCACGATAAGTGTACGTTCCTTGCGCCCCTGTTCTCGATACAGTGTCGCGCAACTGGGGAACAATAAATTGACGTAAAACGCGCGAAGCGCGTTCGTTCATTAATTACGTTGCGCAGGAAACACTGATGTAAACGAATGGACCAATTAAAACGTACGTCAGACAAACCATTTCTTTCCACATTTCCTGCCCTATCGTATTACCGGAATAACGAATGCGACTTGGTTTCATAATCGAAAGAGGAAACTCGCCGTTCATTGAACATCACGATAAACAGTATCCGCGTGTGTTGACGATCGCTGCTCAATGGAGCGCATGCACGAAATCCAGTAGCATCCTTCGAACCCCCTTAATTTGTCCAATTACTCATAAGATTAAATTAGTAACAAAATTTCGCTAAAAAAAAAGAAAAAAGAAAAAAAGCAAGGTACTCCATTTCAGTGGGAAATAATTGAATTGTTCACTTGAAAGTCTGTCAAAAATTGACGTACACCCTTGTCGCGAGGCTTTCGAGTGACAAAAGTGGCGCAACTTATGGCAGCCACTGTACCGCGAAGAACCACTGCGAAAGTGTTCGGAGGTAGGAGAGGAGTGGGGCAGAAAAGGAAAGAACACAAAGAAGAAGAGAGAGCGACGGGGAACAGATCAAGACTCGTAACATGCAGGTAAAGTACAGAACATATAGATCGAGTGCGAGAGCAAGCGGAGCGAAGCAAAATGAAAAACGTACTCGCGTAACGAGAGGAAAAAGAGGACGGCGAAGAAGAGGAAAAAGGGACGCCAGTGTTGTAAGAACAAAATATCGACGGCTAAGCAGAAGACTTAAGAGAAAAAAAGAGAAAGAGAGAGAGAGAGCAGAGTGTAAGGAACTTGGCACGCGAATGAGATAGCGTACTATGATATGAGGGAAGATAAAGTGGGGAAACAGCTGTGGTGGGACTGGAGCTATTCGAACACTCGCAAATAACGAATCAATTTAACCGTGACTCGATTATTCGAACCGAGCGGAGTGCTGCGATATTTTCAGTAGCGCTCGATACGGCAAAGATCAATTCAAATATAGTTAAGTGTTTCAATCAGATGCAATGTAATGTATCCCGCCACTCTACAAGCCAAAGTCTACACAGTTCGAAAATCGTACAGTAATCATTAATTAATGCCATTTTGTCAGTCCACAGTACGAATATACTTGGAATATGAGGTCAAATTTTTCTGTCAATTAATTTGCTGATCTGTCTCCTTTAGAAATTACCTTCGAACCCTCTTTTCTTTTTTCCTTTCTTCGGTACTACAGGTTACTTTCAGTTTGCAGAGCTCGATTATTATATCAGTCACTAGTTAAGGAACTCATTACGTCTACTCTAAACTTAAATCTCAGATTAAGTCTCACATTCGTGTAATATATTAATGAGGATCACCCCGTAAGTAAATGAATAAATCAAAAAATAAATTCGACAAACAGTCCCAGCTCTAGTCCAAAATTTCTCGTATACAAAAAAAAACAAGTCTTTCCGAAGTCTTTCCTAGCAAGTGTAACGATGAAAAACAAACGATGGGCGTCACAGAAATGAGAAAATTGGTGACGGGAAAAGTACGGGGAAAAAAGAAAATGAAAGAAGTCGGAAGAGAAGAAGAAGATGATGATGAAAGAGGATGAAAGGACGGCGAAGAAGAGGGAAGAAAATGAACGAAGACGACGGCGGACGACAGAAGGCGTAGAGGGGAAACGAGCGTGTAACGTGCACCCTGTGGAAGCACGAAAGAGAGAAGAGAAGGCGAAGGAGCTGCAAGGTGGAGGGTGGGGGGATGAGGAGGATGGGGAAAACAGGCTCGCCGTCAGGCACGTTCCCACGATCTCATGAATGAACTCGCGTGGCTACTCGCTCCATGGTGGGGCGCACACTGCTTCCTCCCTCATCCCCCTCCCCTGGCCGCCACACACGCGCACCATTTGTGCGCACGCCTTCATTCTGCGTTACGTATAACTCCTCTCCACTCTTCCATCTCGTTCTTTCTCTCACGCTCTCTCGCGCTCTCTCGCACTCTCGTCGATAAGACAAAGATGCACGAGCCTCGCAGCAGCGACGGCGATCGAAATAATTTCGATCCCGAAATAGATTTTTCTTCCCGACTGTTGGCCGGGTCGGGAAAATTGTCAGTGGGGCCCGGCTTGACATCGACGCTGATACTCGCCGCCGTTCTAATGATTGGCCAATGACAGTGACATGCTAATGGGGGTATTATGTAGGTATACGTTTTTCGCTGGGCTCGCCGAGAGTATAGTAGTGTGAGTGGTGCGAACGGTGAATTTTGGTGGAATGCACAGCGGTGAAAATATGCGAGTTTATTCAATTCAGACACCTCCCCGAACTTACTTCGGTTACTTTTACCAAGAGACGAATAGAGAAAATATTCATCGTTCGATTGTTGACCGCAACATTCCTCTGTCAACTTTTCGAACAACGACCTACGCTTGCGCTGTTCCTAACAATCGGCGATCAAAAGCTTCTCCTTTCCTGTCAGCAGGCAAAAAAGTCTAAATTACGAAGGACGAACAAAGTATGGAGGGAAGATTGTACGAGAAGACTGCTGGCTCGCGAGTCAATGCGTCATCGTTCGCGCGTCGGCCGCGAAGCTCGCGTCAAACTTGAAATCAGGACCTACGTTCACGTCCCGACAGCAAACGAAACTGTTACGGAGTACTAATTGCGGGTTAGGTTAGGTGGCGGTTGATAAACCGGCTCGTCGAATCACGTGAGAAAGACGAAAGAGAGCTTACAGTTCCCGGTCCACCTTCGGCCTTCTGGCTTCGTGAATGAAACGGAGTCGCGTGGCGCCTTATGACGTTATAACCTGTTGCTACCTGTTCCTCTCCTCCTTCCTCTGCCCGCCGTCGCTCACTTCATCTTTCGCGTCTTTCCCTTCTGCCCGCCTCGCCCCGCTCACCTTTTCTCACTCCACGTTTCTCTCTCTCTCTCTCGCTGTCTCTCTTTTTCTCATTTTCTGCGTATGCACGTCTATCCGTCTGTCCTTTTTTTACCTATTTGTCCACCCCCCCCCTCTCGCAGTGCGCGAGTTAAGTGTGCGCGGCGGCAAAGAGTAGGAATACGAATGCGAGGGAAGCGGGGAAGAGGGAAAGATAAAACCCTCAGGTGTTCAGCAGGTATTAACGTCGACAATCTCCCGGAACGCTAAGTGTACCGTGCGAACGAAACGCGAAATTGCGCGAATATGTGTACACGTGAATGCGTGCAGAAGTGTCTACTACGTCGTCGTCGCGGTGGACATGGGTAGATAGGCTTCGGACGTCGATCCTTTAATGCTTCGTTTTTGTTTTATCCGATGATGTCTTGAGAGATTATGTCTGTTTGTTTTTGGATTAAGATGAAAATGGTTGCGATGTCGTTTTTGGGCGCTAGGCTTTTGCAATAATGGCAATGTGACGGCAAACGTTATGATGCGGAATGTAATTTTCTTTGCGTATTTTTATTGTACTATATTCAACCTATTCTACTAGACGCGTTCAGAGTAACTTTTGAAGACATTTTTTCATTAGTTTGCCGCAAACGGTAGAAGTATTACTGTGCTTGCTGTCAAGCATAATATCGAAACAAAAACCTGAATAACAGCTCCATTATATACGTAACTATAATCAAAATCGGAATCTCTTTTACACCCGAATTATAATATTCACATTCATTCGCGATGTGAACAATTTTTCAATAAAACGGATCCAACAGGGAATCACATTTAAGTTGTACAAAGTACAGACTAACGAACCAATTCGATATTCGTCGTACAGTCCTGCTAGATCTACTACCTTCGTCCCTCGTGACTCTGATTACAGGATCTCTGGTTCGTACCAATTCGCGACGATCCAAAATCGAAACGAAGCCCAAGTACGCGCGTACTCCCCGAGTAATCTGCCTTACCTACCGAAGGTTTCCGTCCAAACTGATCGTGGCGCTACCTATGCCGGCGACATCGAACCAGCAACCAACGCATGCGAGCCGAACCGACAGAGGTAGACACCTTGCGCTCTCGCTGCTGAATTCGAATTTTCGAATAAGCCTGTGCGCGCCGCACCCCGCCGACGATCATTCCTCATTTGCACGCGCATCGCCCGATTTCTCACGAAACCAACAACACCCGCGCGCGCCGTCCAGCAATCCCTCTGCTCCGCGCCTGTCGAACTACTCCTCTCTCAGTCCGATGCCCCTGGCAACGTCTATTTAAGCTCGCCAGAGAAATAGCAATGAATTAGCCCCGACAAAACATACACATTACCCGCGGATCGCGGACAAAGATAGTCGCGGGCCGTTCGATCGAACGCGAACTATTCTTCGCCTGGCGTCAAAAATCGACGCAGTCTCATCGAACCTTCCATTCCGCGCGCATTTGACATGACGGACATAACTGCCAACTCTCCTGCGACACGTCTCACTGGCCGCTCGCTCTTCGTCATATTATTATATCATCGCGGCCGCGAGGAATTTCGAGCGTTCGCGAAATTATCTCGCGCGCTTGTCTCGACTTTTATCAGCGCATCGCAATCTGTCCGCGGCCAATCGGCATTATCGGATGCGATACACGCTGATAAAGCCCGCGCAGATATCTTCGCCAGGCCGAATGTCACGCGAAGCCGTGCGCGGCGTATTGATCTATTGTTTCGATCCGCGGCGAGAGGACGCCGACATTCGATGCTGCTGTCTTCTTATCGAATTGATAAAAAATCCCCGATAAGGTGTATATCGTTAGGCTATCGACGATTGAGCATAAGTGCCGATCGCGCGCGCGCGCTCGATAATCAAATGAACGTGGCAAAATAAGCAGAAGACAATGGCCAGGCGTCGGAGAGCTCGACTGAGGAGGTGTATCAATATTACGGGAAATGATCAATATGCTCGGCGCTAGACAAACGCCCCGGCTTCGAAATGACTCGTCTCGCATTTTGCTACAATGATCGTTTGGCTTTTGAAGTCGTCTGATCTGCCGACTGAAGCGGTCTTGTTGAAAAATCTCCTGAATATATCTTTTGTTTGGCGATGGTTCTCTTACGAAGTCTCATGAAGAAATTCTGCGCGAGGCGTGCATGTCGATGACATGTTCCGAATTAGAGTTTAGAGTTCGGGAAAAATTGCGGAAAACGAGAGGCTTCGTTGAGCACGAGCGTTCTAGCGCGCAAACTGTGCAACGTTTTCGTGTATTGAAGTCGTGAGAACTGTGCCCCGAGTCCAGTTCAGCACGTCGGATAAACAAGCAAACCGTGGAAGCAGAAGTGGCACGGCGAGGGTACACACGTACGAGGGCCGCGCGTACGAAGAAACGAAAAAGTAGACAGAAGCAAGGTGTGGAAAAGAACGCGGAGAGAACGAGGGATGGACGAGGCGATGCAAAGATGAAAACAAGACATGAGCGAAGAAAGAGAGTGAGAGAAAGAGGGAGCACGTGAAGGATGAGAGAACTCATAATTTGATCACATGCAGCATGGCGGTTGCACGTTTTGCGCAACAGCCGACGAATTCCTCGACTTTTCTGACGTCCACCCCATAATTCACCTGTTCGCCTGCCTCTGCCAGCGCACTCACAATTAGCCTCTCTTTGTCGCCGTCGACACACACGTCGTTTTTTACAACCATTACTTTCTGTGGTTTCTCTGCCTTTCTTTCACATCACGTATTTTGTGGCTAATGAACCGCAAACAACCGGTGCGTTTGATTTTCGGTAACGCTGTAAGATCAATTGCGCCGGAATTCACATACGTTAGTAGTATGACAAAGGTATACCATTGGTCAACAATACGGCAATATAATGATGTCGATGTAGCTCAATCTAAATGGTTCCCAGAAATGCACATATTCTACACGTTAAAACTTAAAAGGAAAAAAAAACAGTCTTTTTCCAACTCTTTAAAAATATCTGCACCGTAAGTACTATTTACTGGCCAATTATAACTGTAAGACATCCTGGGAATTGTCAGACACGTAAGAGACTTGTGATCCTGGTCATCCGACGTCTACCTTACTGCAGAATAAATTGGATACACACTCAATGACTTCTGTAAGAGTCAGAGAATCACTTCTCAGAATGACAAGATGACCGCATGAACCATTCGTTACACTCTTCCCTGCGCACGATTTCAACACTAAATCTTAGATAAAGAAAAAAAATCTTCGATCTCGAACATTCGCGAAGAGTGTACGTAGCGTAGACTGTATAGCTATATTGTATTTGAATATTTTCAGTTATTTAGATTCTATACGCCTTCAAAGATCACAAAGACAACAAACAACACAAAGGAATTGCGCAATTTTGTAAAATTTATCGATAGCACGATGGAATTCTTTAAGCTCCGTTCACCTCACCTCAACTCTTTTCTACTCAAACGTCACTCGCGTACGCGTACATTTATTCTGGCATAATTATCAATTGTATTTTTCTACGCAGTTTCACCGACTAACATTTCGTAGATTTTCGAAATTATCCAACACATTCCAACCGGCAGCGATAATAAAAGTCATAGCAGACTGAATCTACAGATACACTCCCGATATAAAGTAGGCACGTGACAAAACATTGGTATATCTACGCCGAAACGAAAATCCGGAAAGCAGGTAGGTTAACTAAGAATAACATGCAACTGAACGAGATTACGCAAGATTGACACAACCGAATTCCGGCAGGCCGATCGTTTGCGCAAGCCGACCCGACGGACAATAAATTCCCGAAAATTATTCGTAGCCGATTGAAAGTTGAACGACACGCCAGTCACATACATCGGGATCCGCGAATTGCACGCGACACGTGTGTTTATGTTACATTACGATAACAAGCCTTGACACGTTCGCGCGACGATCTTGTCAATAAATGTTTCATGCAAATTAAACGTCTCTGTCGGCAAGAAACGTACGCCAGCGACACGCTGAATTATGTTCGAATTCTGTAGCAGCGCAAAGGGACGGTGAGTTTCGCGTGTCGTATTAAATGGCCATTAATCAAGGCAGACTGTAAATATTGTAGTTCATAAGTTCTAATCGCGGTTGTGACCCAATTTTTCTCGCGTACCGATTGGAAACAAAGTAACGATAATAAGTCACGCGTAACATTTTTAGCTTCTCGTACAGCCTATAAATTGCAAACTGATACCGAATCTTGTCGCAACGTTACCGATGCGTTCGTTGTTAATCGTACGTCATATGTCGTATAAACCAAATGAAGCAAGATCATAATCGCGTCTGCCTATATTTTAATACTTCAACAGTACCGACGCATTGCACTAATATAATAATGTTTCGCGACGCCAATCTGACTTCGTACAATTTCTTATGCCACCCGTCATTTTTCCGATCCCATCCCCACTAGAGTCACAAGCAGCGACGATATCAAATTGTCTAACCGAACGTGTCTACGATGACAATTGGGCGAGCCGCGAATAAGAGCAGCGCAATGAGCGTGAAACCCGACGGAATCAGTGAAAAATGTTGTTCCCTCTATGCTGGATAAAAGCAGATAAATGAACGGACAGGCCACGCGATGATGCACACGCGTGTGAGCCGTACACACGACATACGGGCGTGCGCGTGTTGACATACGTTCTCGTGCATGCGAGCCTAGAATGGAAAGCGGGGGCGTTCAGAGAGGGGCCTTAATGAGGATGCTGCTGATTATCCAATTCGTAAATTCTCGCTACATTTTGATCGTACTCGCCGAGTCGCGAGCAACAAGAATGACTATTGCTCGGCCGTTTCTCTCATTCGGCTCCGCTGCCTGCCTATTTCTTTCTTTTTTCTTTCCTAGCCTGCACGCAGATTACGCATCTACACTCGATCGCTCGCTATGTTCCACAAAAACAGACTGGCGCTCGAAGAAAGTGCATCGAGCAGGATTTTGTAATAACAGTGACATCGCAGGCTGTATATTAAGGAGGAATTGGACACACAAAGGAAGATCGCAGAAATTTTTGCAATTTCTTGGGATTATGTATTTTAATGTAACAAAGGTGCACACCAAATTTCAGCATTCCCTACTACATAGTTTAGAAGATAATCATTTATTCATTTAACACGGTATCTTGTGAAGAAATTGCAACTGAAGTTCTTTTGTCATCAGGTTTACCAATTGTAAACTGAATATAAAAAAAATTGTGCTGCGATACCGAATCATGGTAATTTTTACTATAAACATTAGTTTAAATGTCCAATACCAATGCATTTTCATCACGTGGCATTTATTACTGACGAGACTGTCTGTCCGATTCCTCCTTAACCCTATTTGATTTGTAGAAAAAAATGTATGAGTGAACAAATAATGCGCTCGCATTTTTAAGACAAAAGAAGATTCTTAGGAAAGCGACGAGTCACTTTTTCCACTACTATTTCTTTCCCGCAGTCGATGATAAAAGGAGCCAGAGGCCCGTACTAGTTGCATTATGCATGCTCATTCGTTCGTCGACGTAAACTGTTAGAGCTTTCTGTGGTTCAATCGTTCGTAGGATGTATAATCTCGGACGACACTGTACGCTTCGAAAACATCGCTATGCGATGTCGTTTGAATCAATCCGAATGATCTAATCTGGCGGGACATTCGTGAGTAAATGTTTGCGCAGCTAATGCTTGTATTATGCAAACGTTTCCGAGTACAGCCACACATTCGACTATGGGCATTTAATGGTCATGAAGCATTGCTACGCGTTGGTATTAGGTCAGAGAGTAATGAAAATTTGATCTGAGAGCAAAAAAAGCAGCCACTCTCCAGCAACTGTTAGTTCTCCTCAAATGCGACTGTTTGACTGAATTAAACAATTCAAAAGAACTTCATACCTTTCCCTAGCAAACTCATATAATTGCAATTTAATGTATCCTATTTTATCAAGGCTTAAATATAACTTTTTATAAGTAAGAAGTCATATATATGTACTGCAAAAGATAATGGCAGGTGTAGCTGACATATTGTGACATGAAGAAATCAGTCTCACTAATCACCATTAACGTCTTTGGTTAAATACACCTGTTGACACTAGAACTACCAAGGTTTCAAAATAACTTGTTCGACATTTTATTGTAATAACTGTTAATACTGAAACGTCAGCTGTTTTCAAAATGAGCAATCATCATAAAGAACTTTGAAAAATAAAGTCATTTTGACGTCTCGGTAGTTCTAACATTAACCCTCAGCCGACGGATGCGGGGTCATATCCGACCCAGAACTCCTGCTTATTATAAACAGACAGAATCAAAATGATTAATACAATCACCATTTACAAACGACTTCAATTACCAGAAATCAGAATCATTGTTTCAAGAAAGAAAGAATCTAGAAACATACAGTAACGCTATACAAATATATAGAAAAATTTAAAGATAAAAGTGGCAGTACAAAATTAAAAAAAAACATTGACATTGACAAACAGCTTATCTGAAATTCGTCGAAACGGACTCTGTCGTGGGTCGGAAACTACCCCGCATTCGTGGAATCGTTGATTGCCTGAAATTATAAAGCTGAACGTGCAAGCAAACGAAACTTTGCAGAGACTCACCTAGTGAACTTTCTGGGTCAGAGAGATCGGAGAGGGAGGGCACTTTGCGCATGGAAGTGAACCTGCCGGAGAAGGCAGGCACCAGGCCTTCTTCCTCGGCATCAGAGGCCAGCTCTTGCTTCATCAATTTCGCCATCACCATCAGCATGCCGCCGCCGCCGCCGTCGCTAATATTACCGCCTCCCAGAAAACTGCCCACGCCACGAACATCGCGCTGCAAAGAGAAAAAAGGAAACGTTAATATCTTGTTGCTCCAGCTAGTCCAGGCACATCTCACACGCGACATTGATTGCAAGCGTTTCGGGAGGTCACAAACGTAAGGAGTGGAATATGTCCGAATGTGCGAAATATGCAACACATATGTATGAAATATGCAAGAATTTATCAGGATGTATACAACATATTTGTCCGATGTATGCACGAAATACGCTGGTTGTACGCAAAGACACACATATTCGTAATGAATATCGACGAATCTGCGTGAGACAGTGTCATTACATCGATCAAGATTTGAGTCTATTGCCTTTCCGATACGACACGTGCCGGCGAAACAAAAGGCATCGAGTGAAATTTAGTAATGACTCGTCATGAGATGACGGAATTAATTACGACCGAACATTCACACCAACTCTATTGTTCAAAGCTCAGCAATCAATTAAACATGGAATTATTGAAGTTAAATATTTTACCCGCGATTTGAGGTTAGAAACTTATTACTAATACTTCGAATTCGATTTTTACCCAATTGCGAAGCAAGGTTATCTTCCACGGAAGCGCTGCTCCATACCAAGTTTCGGATAAAGAAAACTCGGCCGGCACATAATAACAGTCGAACGGCGTTCGATTCGAGTTCACAACACTTTACCTGTGCCATTCACTGACAATACTCGCGTATCCCGAAACTTCTAACAATTGCACTAACCACTTAACCGATCGTTCGAACAGCTATCGTTATTTCGCGTCTGAAAAGGACTCGAGTGAAGTATCGCAGCCAACTTCATCGCAGCCAACTTCAGCCGCAGCTAACTTCACGCGTTAGGTGCCGGTGATTATGAATGAGGTCCGATTAAAAACCTGAAACAAGTGATGTGTTTACTTGTATTGCAAGAAAAATCGACGCAACACGAAATAAGTAAGAAATTGAATTTATTCTTCAATTGTCTTTACTTCGATCACTTTCATAAGCATCGGTAGATGTATACAATACTTGCACACGGTCTGATTGTGAGATGTACGTTCACGTGTGCATCGATGAATATAAATAAGTTGATTCGTACTATAAGATTGTAAAATGGGAGTTTTGTTTAACTGTGACCAATATGCTTCTACTGGCTAATTTTCATTTATTTTAAGCAATTTTATGATTCCCACTTACGCTTTGCTCTGTAGGTGTATCTACAGGTGTACTAATACCTATACCAGGTGTCTAAAAAGCATTATATACCGGGCCATTCCAAAAGTACATTTCGTGCGTTGCAATAAAATTGCAAAAATAAAGTAAGATTACTAATTTCATCTAAGTTATAGATTATTTCAACTAGTAAGAAGGCTTTTTCTCTAATATTTAAAAATATTGTGAATAATAACATTTTACAATGACATTACGAAAATGCCGTCAATTCGCCATCTTGATTTTACAAAAAAGTCTAAAACAGTCAATATTTTACAGAATCAATCGAAAGCAAAACGAATTCACACACGCCACGCTTGTGAACCGTAAATTCTCGCACGCCACAAGCGCCTATCCGGAAACATGATACATCGGGAGGAAGCGGTCCCAATCGCGCGCGGTCAGGCCCGATCGACGCAATCCATGTTTGGTCCACACAATAAACGGTTAGGCTACGTGTCTCGACGAATCTACGAACAAAATGGTGGGCAGTGAAGTGAGCGCAGTGGAATCGGTAAGGCGAAAGACGGGGAACATTGTGAGTCGAAAGACTGGTGCAATGACATTGAATCGACGGAAATATGAATGGACGGCGCGCGGCTGCTGAAGTTAACGTGCACGGTGTTTAGAAAGAAGAATGGAGCGAAGGCGAAGGAAGGGAGCGCCCGTAAGGGGAAAGGAGGGGAGGGGAGGGCTTGGAGAATGGCCAGCGCAAGAAAGATGTGGTGGGGCAATAAAGCTACGGACGGTTGAGGAGATAAATGGAAACGGAGGAGCACAGAGGCATGAAGTGTGAGAGAAGCGGCGTGCGCGCGCGCGCGCGCATGACCGACAAGGGGAAACTGCAGGGAAGAGGAGCGAAGAAAGAGGAAAGAGAGGGAGAGAGTACTCTGTCTCCAGTAATCTGACCAATCGTTTCCACTTTATAATTCATACAGGGCGCTCCGAAAGTGATTGACCAAACCTCAGCAGAGCAGTATCCTTATGGTGGCAATTGTTTTACCTTTTTTCGGGGTCAGATTTTTATGGCGTGTATTTTTTTTTTTATATTATTTTTTGGTATCATACGATCGAGATCGAAGTGCGCACGATGTCAGCGGATGTATTTATTTGGCAGCGGTGATCGGTCGGGTACTTTCACAGCTGCAAACGCTGCAAAGGTCACGTGTATTAGAGCAGAAACCGAGAGACGACGGAAAAAATTTGTTCTATCTGCTCATTAATGATCCGAAGCGAATGATCGAGTTATGTTCACCGTTCTCGCGACGAACGTGTCTCGTGTTTCGCCGGTACAATTAATGGGAAACGTTCATAAGAATTGGCCGAGCATGCTCGCAACACTGTGGACAGAATTTTTCGAACGAAATTGTTGCTACTTCGGAAGCCGTCTGTTGACAATTTCACTTACGTGACACACATACAAACGATAAGGTAACTTCAAAGAAACAATAACATAGATAGGGTGTGGACGCACACGCATTGACGTGTGATAGGAGTGAGGAGTGGGAGCGACGATAGCCACGCCAGACATTTAGTCTTCGTGTGTGCAAGGGCTCCGGCTTGAATGAAATGTGCGTGAGCAGTGACGCAATGATATACACGGCGCGTACGGCGCGGAAACGTGATGCAAGGTTTTAACAGCAGAACTGCCGAGAGGTCAAAATGACTGGTCGCCGTGACTGTCCGTTTTGGGGCGAACTTATTTTCAGAAATTTCGTCTGACGACGTGCAGATCGTCGGTGTATAAATGTCGGCAAAATTTTCGGATGATCGAATGATGGCAAATGGAGCGACCGTTAGAGCGAAGTTTGCAAATTTAGCTTTCGTGCGAATTTCTGAAAATAATTGATACTGGTTGCATTAGAAGTACTTACTACATTTATACTCGTGGCTCGTTTCGAGCATTTACCAGATTTAGACCGAATGGACGAGAAGGCTTTATTCGAGCGGGATTAATGATCGTTTTCAGATGCTTTTTTAGACGATATGTAGTCTGTAGCAAGAAATATTAAAAGTACTACTTAATTATAAGCGGTACTTTTATGTATATAATAAAATGTCGACGAAGATGTCTTCTGAGAAGATATTGAAGGGACAAAGGATGTGGAAAACGCAGCTTGCTTATTGCTAGTTTATTCGATAGCGCGTCGATCGTGAAAATAAAGTGGAAAAAATTTGTCGCATAAAGAGTGCTAATCACGAATTCACGAATGACAGACTATTTGAGCTGTGCGTCACTATGTACATGGGTCACGTTTTACGGGGAAGAGTTTAGTAGTCGACGCATCGAAACCAATCGATGGACTGCATGGGTATTAGTACTCGCCGCATACGTCTCATTGAATTCGCCTTATTCACATTATGATCACGTTCCAAATCGTTGAACTCTGTTTGATTAACGGATATTCGAAAAACCAAATAACAAAAAAAATAAAAAAGAAGCTGTCTTCTTTATGACGTTGAATGTCTAAGTGCGCCGTGGAACGGTTTGCATGCGAAACATTCGGTGTTTCGCTATGAGCTTCTGGCAAATTTTTCGCGAGGTAAGAACCAACTATCGTTCCGCTGCGATTCGTATTATTGATGGTCATTGAATCAATTACGTACGGACCAATTTTCGTCATCGTAAGCAACAGTAAACGAGGACTATAGGAATTTATTTTGTACTGTCTATTTTTTACACTATCGTTTCAAACATCAAAAATCACTACCAACAGAGCTGTCTGAAGTAGCCCACACAAATCTACGGAGCACACGTCGTCGGCCACGTGTGTAAATAAGACACGGACAGAGAACCACCGTGAAGCAAAGCGTAAACTTGAGCCTGATCATATTCAGACTCACTTCGCGTGTCAAATACATTATCCCGCAGCAAACGAATCCTACGCCACGGAAAGTCTCGCGGACTCTTCGGCAATAGAGGCGATCAAGATGCGCGCGTGGAAAGATTCACTTGGGAAAGGCACAGGCATCCAGAAGATGGCAACAGTCGAGAGCTCGACGTTTGGTACTCGACGGCGTAGTGTGGTTCTAAGCTGGCATTGACGTTCTCTGAATGAATGAGTAAGATGCGACGGAGATGGGAAACGGACGTGGTGAGGTAGACGGAAAGGGAGAGAACATTGGGATTCGTAAGAGAAAGAGAGAGAGAGAGAGAAAGAGACAGGGACAGAGATAGAAAGACAGAATTGACAGTAGTGTACGAACAGGGAACACAGAGTGGGACAAGAAGATAAAGAGGATGGAGAGGTGGGAAGGTAAGGGAGTAGGAAGAAAGAAGACGCGGAGTGGGGAGGCAGGGCATTAAAGATAGAGTAGGACGAAAGTGAACTGCTCAAAGAACGAGGAAGACTGCACGGTGGAGGCGCGCATATGAGCGACCGAGTGGTATGCTTGTATTTAGGACATTGCATAAGCAACGCTTCAACACCGAACCCGCGCCACTGGTTCTGCCGAGCATCCGATCGTTTCACTGGCCAACGAATCGTCTATAACTTCATTAAGCCGAGTCCGCCGCGAACGAGGGAGTCAATGATCGGCAAAATGTATCTAGCTTCAACAGCCGGCGATCCTCTCCGCGAGAAACAATGTGGTCTTTGTAGACAAAATTGGACGCGAGGCTACCTGAGACTTCGTTGTCACTTACACATACCAGTACACTACCGGCCATAAATTTGCAGCGGTTCGAAGAGTTCTTGCACCGGCCTTGTTAACGTCTTAGTTTCTCTGATTGTTATTGGTTTCTTCTTATATTTTTCTGGTAAATGTATGTAGGTATGTATTATTTAAATTTCGGGAAAGTCAGCACTTACAGTGCTCCGAACTTTCAACCGCGTCGAAAATTTACACGTTGCTGTACATTCTTAAGTCCCGATTTATTCTCACTTTTCTTTCATTACGTTCTTATCAACTCCGTCGTTTCTACAATTAATCTTATAGAAAAGAAATGATAGAAACAACGTTTTTTATTATTATTATTATTTCTTTATTAATGAGCATCGGCCCTTTAGTGCACAAGCATAACACAGCAATAGAGACAACAAAAATATATATGTAAAAACAAAAAAAAGTGGCATAATAGAATTTAACGCTTAAACTAAACTAACCGAACCGTTCAGAATTTCATGTGCGATTTAAAATTCGAACGAAATCGACGCCCCGCCAATGTTGGCCTCTCTCCGTTAGACACCTCGTTTAAATGTTTTCTGGTGGGGGTGGAGATGGGGGGGAGAAAAAACAATGTTGCCAATGACAGTCATTATCGCACAGCCCGGCGTACATACAACGTACGTGGGGGTTGTTTCGCGCGTTAGTGAAAATAGATTTCCAGTCGCTTTCTTGGTAATGGTCCTTTCAGACATGTAAATCTATTCGGGCCACGCAGCGACCGAGAACATGGATCTAAGAATATCGCTTTCAGAACGGGAGCCATGGTTTGCACGGGAGCGAACCAAAAATTTGTAAGCATTCATCGAACGATTTCTCAATGATGGCCACGTTCGTCGGCGGCGAGCTGGTATTTGTGCGAGAAAAATTTGAACGAACGCAAACTGGCCGTTGTATGAATTCGTCATGAACGTCCGATATTATTCGATTATATGAAAATCTCGGTCCCAGACGTAGTCACAATATTCGAGCAAGTCGAAAAATATTCGCTGTACACCAACACATGCGAACAGTTACGACGTCCGATCAATTCGGGAACAAATCTACGTTTCGATTTTTATAATTAATCTTAGGCATTTCTAGAAAAAAGTTTTGCCGATCATTTTTGTCTCACGAACGAATCTGGCGAAGATCATCGCCACTTATTCGGCGCGGCTCCTGCGCAAAGGGTTAAAAGACCGTGTTCTGCGATCCGATAGACGCTCAAGGCCGTTCGTGCAGCAGGGCATAGACATGTTGCATTACTGCAGCATTAGCATCTTCTCAGGCTCGCGAGAACGCGCTCGTACGGTCGCCGCAATTCGAAAGTCGCCTGCAACGTGCGTGCCGATGTTCCGCGTACGAGGCGAACGATAAGATAAGCTTTGCACGACATTAGACGCGGACTGCGAACGTATGCTCTTTCGGACAAGCGATCTTTTGCAACGTGTTCCGCGGCAAGTCGGAACAAGTGTTAGAATCGACCATTTCCGCGCGCCCGCTGTTCTTCGGGCGAGCGTCGTAGAAATTTCGAGCTGAAACCAACAAACTTCCGAGTCATCCTGCTGCCTTATGCGCATGTCAGCAAAAAACGTGTGGTGTACAAATTATCGATAGCTCGGCGACGTTATTATCTATATATAAGTAAAAACAAAGTACTGAAAAACAAAATAGGAAAAAAAGTCTTTCGAAGTGGGCTTGGTAGTTGAAGTTTGTTAAAATGATCGTCGTGTCAGTCGTAAACTCATCGATCGGCAGTTTTCCGCGCTTCGTTGGCCTGTGCGTAGATTCGATCCGTCTCGCGAGATACGCGGCATTTAAAGAAGTGACGTGAAATGTAATTAAATGTTGCACAATTCGCAAAACGTTCAGGCAAGAGGCAATCGAAACCGATTGTCGCCTGCCTAAACCGGTTCGAGCGGCGAGATAACGGGCGTTTGAGACTCGAGTCGAAAATATTACGTTCTAAGATGCGAAACGACTACACTACACCTATTCGATCGTCACATCTTTTTTTTTTCATATTTCGTCACATAACCAGACCGCCATCGACGCGACACAGAACTGTGCACACACTCTAGATAACTTTTGCACATGTAACGATTGGCGACGACTAACGTATTTAGCTAGTCTTCAGTTTCGAAGACTATGTGCCGTCAGTTTTTACTTCACAGCATGAATGAAGTATTGGCTTTTTCAAGCACGGATGGTAATTTCCGATATTTTACGATCAATATTTATAGAAACGCTCGTGGACCGTATCAGCGACGTTCAAACTGGGAATTACATGTTTTATTGAGAAAGGTTCCGAGAATACAATTTTCAGTGACTACGCTGAGCTTCACCATCGACCAACCTGTTTGAAATCTAATAAAGGTACGCGGTAATTAATCTTTCGCTGCGCGTACCCCAGGATCATCATTCCGCATAAGTGAAGTAAATTAATCAAACGTTTTATCTCATACTTGCTTCATTTAGTTGAAGTAACGATTACCACATTATCTTGGAAAGCGTATAACAGATTCGTATCTCCGGACTAACGGTGAATCAGTGCTTCGGGCTAATTGTAGGCTGATTTATTATTACCCTCATTAACGAATCATGTCAAAGAGTCTGCATGTCAATGGTGCGAAATTAAAGTGACCTAACTTCACCCGTGAAATGGATTGGCTGATATAGGTATCTTATCGATTAGTAAATTAACTATTCAACTCGCCACAACTACACCATCCCCGGACGACTGGCACTAAATTAGCAA
Organism: Priocnemis perturbator; assembly: GCA_963942575.1. Lineage (NCBI taxonomy): Eukaryota > Metazoa > Arthropoda > Insecta > Hymenoptera > Pompilidae > Priocnemis > Priocnemis perturbator. The sequence goes on from OZ012656.1 coordinate 10,579,342, forward strand.
ACATTTGACCTGCAGTCCCGGCATATTGCTGGGAACGTCACATGTACCACTTTGCGCCGTATCCATTACCAAAATTTGTCGAATTTTAAGGCGCACGTGGACCAACCATTTGCATTTAAATTTTCGCTTCTAATTTCTATTTATAATACGCATTAGAAAGAATATTGCCATCTTCTTTCTAATAAAAATGAAAAAGGTAGGATTTAAACTCTCTTAAGTATTTATAATACGTCGACTAAGCAAATAGTTTTGCAAAAGAAACGACAAAGATACAGATTAGAATGTCCACTTTCTCATTCTTGATGCGCCGACCTTTTCATGTGATTATTTTTCGTGCGTATTTTATTCTGAATGAAAATCTACCGAAGATTAAGAAAAGCTGCCTCGATATTTATGGAATTGAGAACATTGCTGGTGTAAGTGCTTCGCCAACTGTTGATGCGAACAAAGAAAGTAACGCGCGGGTAAAGGCCTGCGAAAGGAAGCGGATGCACCACACCCAAAACGTTTAATTTGAGATTGATGGAGAATGGATGCAATCGTTCTATTCGCTAATTGATCTGAGAGCCCTTTCATCAACGGGCGAGATTCGAACCAACAGTAATCGTAATTAACGAACCCGCAGCTTTACTTCGTCGATCGAACTGCCGAAATGAATCCGCAAACACTTGCCAAATATCTGCAAACATATTCTATATACTGTTCTTTACCGTTCTCTTGTTAGGAAATGAAGCATTTATACGATAAAGAAGGTATCTAATTATAAGACGTTTCTTTCTTCCGCATTACAACGTGATCACAATGTCATGCTGGAAGTCTTCATTAAAAATCTCATAATTCCGAGTGTCGCATGGAGCTAAGATTTTCTATTAACACATGATCCTCATTCTAAACTTTCTTAAATAGAAAACTAATCCGTGCCCTCTCACAACATCCACCGCACACTTCTAATTTCCTTCTCATCAATCCCAAGTAGAGTCCTCAATATCGATTAAACCCACCCACGCTCGACGGCACTCGCTCTCGTCAAAGCACATTCCTGAATAGATTAGAACGAAAAATACGGAACCACACTGCCAGCCCTATTCGATCATCATCGCAGGCGTCGATAGGCGGATAAAAATAAAAAAATAAAAAAATTTCCCTAAGGCAATGTGTAGCATTTTATATTTATCTGTAGATGTTTATAACTCGATTTTGTTTACGGTTGCTAGGTAATCGTTACTGTTTATAGTCCTGTCAGCTCCTTTATCCTAGAATATGATCCGTTCAGGGTTCAGTCGCAACTCATACGAGGACTGGTAATGAATAATTGGCTAATTAACCATTAAAAGACTCCTTATCTGCGAGAATGATAATAATATCATTTTAAAGAAGTTTTTTAAAAATATGCAAAAAAAATGTATTCGACTTTTTATTCACAATTGATTCGTCTAACTTTATATTCTATGATAATAAATTCCTTTTCTCCTACCACCTGCTAATATTTGAGAAATACAGTTTTGTAGGACGACTTGTGAAAATCAAGAATTCTAAAGTTGTACAGAAGTCGATCTGTTTGCAGCAAAATAATAGAGTCGACGATATTTGTGGGTAAGTTTTGATACTTTTAGGATGATGAGAAACGTAAAAATTGCCAGCCAATAAAAATGGCCGCCCGATAAAGGGCTTTCCTTGGTGGGGCATAGCGAAATTTCGTCGGCTCCATTTACAATGGACGAGCAAGTACGGGCGAAGTGTAGTTACGAGGAGAGGAAACGTGGCTGCGGGAAGTAAAGGAGGCGAAGAAAGAAGCGAGGGGGAGGAGGAGGACGAAGAGCGGGAGAAAGGGAAACCTAAGCCGCCAGAAATAGCATCCCTTCCCACATCACGTATGCAGACCTTCTGCATGCGCTGCTTGTTCCTAGTCGCATGCACCGTTGCCTCGCATACGTCACACATTTGTCGTGTCACCCTACTTTGGCCGCTGTGCGTGCACTCGACGGTGGACGCACGTTATATACATATGCATAAGCATATATATATGTATGTAGAAGCAAGCGAGCTACTTTTTTAATATACACCGAAAAACTTGTCCCTCGTGAACGACCCATTCACGCTTTCCGACAGAAACTTTCTGGCAAGGCCGACGTCGAAATTTCAGGATTACAGGGTTGAGATGAAGGATGGAAGGAACAGTGGCGCTGTTTGCGCGACTGATGCGCGGGCGTGTGTGTTAAACCACGTAAGTACCGCGTGATTGTTTTTTTATAGAACTGTAATCAAGGGTGATTATGTTAAAGGACTCTTTGGAGTATGTTATGCAGGGTGATAGAAAATTCGATCGGTTCACTAGTAAGTAATCTAGGCTTCAGAGCAGTATGTTATTATTTATCGATTTGGAAGAAATCATGTTTTTGAAAAGATAGCAGAAGGCAAGGAGTGCGTCACGACTTGGAGCCAAATATAGAAATTATAGGTAAGGGTTGATATGGTGGTTAACATCTTATTGACGAGATCACTCATACGTCATATCTCGTATACGTTAAAGTCGAACATGTGCCTCTATGCGTAATGCGATGATAACGAAAGTGATCTTCCAAGATAAAATTCACAAAGCCATCGAACTTCGGATGTACATCATTCACTTAACACGCTGTCCGCCGAAAATGTTCCGAAAGAATACGTTAAAAATCTATTATCCAGGATCCCATAGGACAACTCCGTTCGTCACACAGATCTGGGTGACGCGGCGTTCAACGCGTTAACAGTTAAATCAACTTCGCGTGAGACAACTGAACAAATTAAACACTCTCAGGTCACGAAAACGTACTAAATACCCAAGAACAAAAATGAACGACGGGGCCGAAATGACTTCAGAATTTCTCAATTAGGTACTTCTTCGTGCACAATCGCCACCTTCCCAGTTCCCAGCTGTGCCATCGGTCACCGAACGACCCGACACACGCACATCCCAGACACACACGCACACACACACATGCTACACGCGCACGCTATACAACGCGAATCGTAAGAAAAGCGCGGACATTTTGTGGAATACGACGTCTGGATATTCACGTGCGACTTCGTTCAAGCGCACCGACGAACAACAAACACAGCCAAAGCCCACTCACGGTGCAGGCTAAATCTGCAGGTCGCAGCGTGCGCGCGTGCACTCGTGTGTGTGCGCCCGCGCGACGGCACGCACACGTGTGCGCGGGAGCGGGTAGCTAGCGGAGACAAAAAAGGAGAAGGAGTGGGGAAAGTGTCGGTTCTACGTTCATTCATAAGCCACAGGCGGCGAACGCCACGGGAACGAACTATTAGAGCGGCGCACAGAGTTTGCCTTCATGTCGAATCGCATTTTCGCACGAGTCGCCGGCCGCGGCGGGCAGGTCGCGCGGCTCGATTAATTGACCAATTAAACGTGGGATTCATTTTCAATTATTATTCCGTCACTTCGTTCCGCTCTTTTCGTTGCTGCCGGCGTTTTTTTCCCCCTAAATTATGTGTCACGGTGACTGGTATGTTTCGTTTTTTCGCGTGAACCTACGTTTTCCGAAAGACGCAATCGAAATGTGTGGTTGCGTTTTGTCCTTTTGTAATGAAACTCCATATTTCTTATACATACAGAAACGGTCGTCTTTCAAGGATTCCCGGGCGAGAGCAGAATGTGGTGTTCGAATTGGGGTAAAAGTTTGTCGAACTCAGGTGCAGCGGATACAATTGAGAATTAATATTTTGAAGGACGCGTCTTAAGAAATTGTCCCTGTCAAACTGCTGCACACTGTCACGTTCTATAGTCTAAAGGTTCGCACGAATGAGTAAACTCATTGTTCTTTTAACGCAAAATGCCATTCCGATCGCTCGGTATTTTGCAATCTTGACGTGGTAGCAGAATGACCGCAAAAAAAACAGACGTACCTTAATGGATCTGTAGTCAATAGGATATCCCTTTCTCGTTCCTGGACTTTCTTCGTAAAAATCTTGTTCTTCCTCCCCGTAGTCGTACAGGGATTCCATGTCCATTTTGACTGCAACCAAACGTAAAGCCACATGAACGTCCATAATACGTCGAATAATGACTCGTGATAACGATTATTCATCAGTTGTTACAAATGTCACTGATTCAAATTCATGACGTGCTTTTCAGGGTCAATGTAAAAAAGTTAACGTTTTTAATACTGAATCTTTTTTTTTTCTACCTAATGAGCCAGAGTAGCAGCTGCTCGATCCTGACAAGCCCACAAGTATTGTACAGTACAGTACATTGATAATTTTATTATAATTCAAAAGTCATGTTGTGCATTATTTCCTAGAATAAATTAAGAATTTCTTCCGAAGAAAACAACGTCTCTTTTGTAACCAGTCGAACTTCTAAATTATAATAAAATAATCAATCTACAACCCCTGGCTTAAATCGGGTACGATTAGTATTGAAGCAGAATACTTATCACTCCGCGCAGCATAAGTAAAACTCGTCGCTACGCAAAAACTATATCAATATTGAGATCGAAGCTGCCCAGCAAGAAACCCAGCGTATGCCGTATTTTATTATTCACAATCATTCGGTACGTTCCCTTGAGGCCGGAAATTCGGAAACGCGCGAACACATTGAGATTGCAAAAGAGAAAGTCGAAGGAGGAAACTGCGACGAACGACCGGTCGGAATACAGGCGCGAAGTGCGATTGACTTCGGGAATCAAGCGCCGACAAAGCGGCCTCGCCGACGATTCCGAAAAGTGCACTGTGAGACACAGGGAACGACGAAGTACGGTCGGCGTAGGAGCATCGAAACCTAGAGGAAAGGCCGGAGGGAAAGAGAGTATGTGTCTAGAACGTTTTCGAACCCTGGTTTTTACGAAGATCAGGTTACTCCGGCTGGAAGCCTAAACGACAGATGGTAGGTGGAAAAGTGCTCGGGCATCGCCATCGACTCTCACGACTCTTTATTCATGGACGAAACACGCCTCCGTACAAGCCGTTTCAAAATGCACCGGCGGCGAACGAAAATTTCACTGCGTATAAAAAAAAAAAAAAATTGTGTGTAGAAAAGAAAAGAGTGCTCGCTCGAATTAAATGTTCGGTTTAAAGTGAACTTCGCGCTGCTGTTTTTTTTTTTCTAACCGCGCACGCTCGGAGAGGAGATAAGATACACTAATCGCATTGTGCTAGGAGTTTTAGATTCGGCGAGAGATTTTATCACGTCAAGGTCTCTCGCTGTGTCAATTAATGCCATTCATTGAACAGGATCGTACGACACACGAAGCGCGCCACGAATATTCCCGTTCGATAAATAGCACACTTGGGTTGCTCAAAAATATCCACGGTGTCAGTCTACACTCTGTGACCTGTCAGGGAGATGCGTTCATCGATTGGCGACAAGCTTGTCCGGTGATAATGTTATGAATGCGCTCGCAATGAACCACGAAATTTCTCGCACGGTAACGATGAAATATTCACGCGAGATTGAGAACGGCGGAAAGATACACGCCGGCATTTAAATTGTTCGTTAAGCCATAACTGGATTGACAGTGAAACGCTAACGGCGTTGACGCGAAAACCGTATTTATGGCCAGTCATACAAAAACGTATGAATTGAAGAAGCGCTGTGTCGTTGGAAAAGTTTTGCATTATGTATACAGGATGTTCCGTGTCGGGCGATGCGAAGTCGAAAATATGAGATAACATTTTCCCTTTGCTTGTACCGCCGTTTGCTGAACAGCCCGTACTTATTTCCGTCCGAAGAAAGTATCGCAATATAAAGGGTGCTTGGGTTCTCACGGAAAGTATCTGTACCCATTGAGGAATATATCGATTAAGCTTAACGAAGTATGCACTGAAACAATACTGACAGAATGCGGTACTAAGAATAGATATATAACGAGATCGATTAAACTGACAATTTAAAAGCGCAATAATTATGAAACATCAAGCCATAAATTAATGTCACTCAACCAGTCTTCCCGTCGATTCTAATTAAATCCAGCAAATCCAATCGTTCGTACAATCACAAACGGTACTGCGCGTACATCAAACGTTTTGTACAATAATAATAATCTCTGAAAAAATGATCATTAAATTCCGTACCCGTTATAAATCTCAAGCCATAAATTAACAAACTACTCGAACTAATGATCGACGTCACTCGACCAAAGTCTCCCCGTCGATTCCGAGTAAATCCCGAGAAAACACTATCGCTCGTATAATCGCAAACGGTACTGCACGTCCGAAGAACGCAGACCGACTGCGAACGCTGACGTTTTCGCAGGCGCAGGTACTAAAATCTGTTAGCGAAGGTCCACATTAGCCGGCAAAACGAGCGGTACAGTGTGCCGTGCCGGACTCTGTATCTTCGTCTCCATCTTTCGAGAACTCCGGCGATCCATTGTCTCAAGTCGTCAAGAAAGCCAATGTAATGTTTCTCGGCGTCCGACCGGGTCGCTGCTGTGCTTCCATTGCTATTGTCGCCCTTCGTCTACATGCGGGCGAGCGCTTCGGGCTCCAGGTCATCCCTGCATCACATACATATGTAGCCCGTATGCGAGATTTATTGCTCCGGCCGCGGCACCCACATGGGGCAGCAAACTCTGATACGTCCTTCGTTGCGAAAATTGTTAATCCGATCGCTAACGATTTTTGCCCCTCTGCGGCAATATACGGTGTGGGGAAAAAAGAAGTATACTCGACGTTGTGTACGAGGAACTGTACTAGTTGCGAGCTTGTGAGTTTGGGGCGCAGGGCGGGTGCTGCACGAATTTTTGTTAATGCCTTTTTTTTTATATGTTAAATTTTGTTTGTATCTTATTTAGCAAATTAATCTTTCTAATTTATCGAAATGAATCACCCCTTGGAAAAAAAATCGGAATTTTTTTTCTTCGTGAAATATCTTAAGAATGGTACGAGATACCGGAGAAAAGTTCATACAATTATGAATTTTTTCTTAAAAAATTTTGACGCACTTTACTTGTGTGCAAAATTTCAGAATTCTCAGAATTCACGGGCCGTCTATGTTCCCTCGTAAGGCTAACGAACAGCACGAATCGATCGAGCCAATCTGAATAATCCCGAGCGCTGGCCTGAGAAAGATATACGCGACCGAAGGTATCGATTCTCGTCTCTCAATTTTTCGTTCCTTTCTTCGCCGGCCGCTTCTCCGTCTTTGATACCCGATCATTGTCACCCTTTACCATCGCGATCTGGTCTCCTTTCCTTTTGTCCCTTCACGCACTCGTCCACTTTCGCAGGGACAAGACACAACGTGTACACCGAGCGAAGAAGATGGGCAACCGCGACGTTGCCACATCGACTCTGGCCCGACACAGCGACACAACCGAGAAAGTGTACAAAAACCATGGTCCCAGCTCGAGGCAGGCTCGAGCATCTTATGTTCCTTTTTTAAATCGCCAACTTCCCTGTCTCCTCGTGCATATCCAATTGGACATGTCGTTCACGCGGGCACAGCTGTGTCTCTATAATTCCAGCGTTTCGTCGTGGCGCAGTAGGAGCAGTCGACGTACCAGTCTGATAATAACGAACAACGGGAAGCGATGGTTTCAATATGATACGCTCTTCGATAGCAAATTTGGCTCGATACAATTCGTGAAAGTTCGTTCCGCTATTTTCACAAATTTTTGTATTAAGCTAGTTGTCGTCAAATTTTAGAGTCACAGGGCACAAATTGATATTCTAAGAGCAATTTTCAACGGACAGCCAAAAATGAAAGTCGAAAGTGGAGACAGGTCGATCGAAAAAAAAAACTGCGTGAGTACGTATAGAATGACTCTTTTATACCGACGAAAACAACTTAATAATTTTGGCGGCTCAAAGCAAGAAATCTGAAATCAGCGGTCGTGACGGCATTAATGCAAAGCCGGCATCGTTCGCATCGTTCGATTGAATAATAGAAGGAACGGGCAGACGTTGACGAGGTGTTTGATAAAATTCGCCGGCACGGAAAAGTGCAGACGATCGATGCCGATGTATTTTTGTGATTCCTCAGCCGACCGCTTCGATCGGCTGACCAAATTGCCCTGCGGATGCAGGTGCGCATGAATGAACGAGAGGAGCCAGCGAATGAATGAACGAATCTCTCCGGGGTACCGTTGCACGTCCTATACAATTTCGATTTTGCTCCTTACACGATCGCGACACATACATCGACAGGCACACGAACTTGCGACACATACATCGACACCCACACGAACTTGCGACTGAAAATTGCGGTGCACGTGTGCTACTAAGTATGAAAGTAACTGTAAAAACGCAAATATGAAGAGTGAACAAAACGGATTCTTCACTTATCTAACAGCGAAACAGGGAATAAAGTGATCTTTTTAACACTAGCACTACCACGGGGTCAAAAGACTTGTTTCACATTTTGCTACAATGAAAGCTCACACTTAAATGATCTTACTTCCTGAAATTTTGCTTTACTTTCACTTATCAATGATGTACATGTTTCAATAAAAGGCAGGAAAAATTCTTTGAAATAAGAGATCTCGAACACCAGTCCCTATTATAGCAAAATGTCATACCAGTCATTTTGGCTGCTCGGTAGTTCCAGTGTTAAATTTGTTAGACACTTTGCTTTCATTCTTAGTCACAGTCGATTCGTTTATCTCGTTCGATCAATATGCGTAAAAATGATTGTCAAAAGAATTACCTATGTTGTAGAACAGAATGTGGCATAGAAGATTGTTAAGACAAGTCGTGCCAAAACGTTAGTCTACGTCGATTCGAACGACAGACACCTCGTGCTGGTGTCAACATCATCAACCTATGAATATCCGTGTGACAGCACGTTTTATCGGAACGTTACATAATCAATCGAGATTTTCTTCCAGCCACCTTCGCGCGCGTTTCCTCGCCTTTCATTTGTAACGCCGACCGTTACGCACATGATCTTCGCTTGTTCGGTTAAACAAAATTACGTAACCAACGGAGAAGTACCAAACAAGAGCAGACAAAAATGCTGAAATCGCACTGGCCGCTTCTTTCAACGAAATATTAGCGAAAGACTGAGCTCGACGCATTTATGGATCTTAAAAACTGTTGTTACCCCCTTCTATGATCACATTATTGAATTATTATTTGACGTTACCTGCACCGTCTTGTTTTCGATATGACGTAACGACGCACTCTTTCATTTTCTTTCGTGCATTTAAACAAACGAACCACACGTGTCATAGCCAGTAAGAATCCTAAAATCCGAGGCTAACAATTGTGCACGGTCGCTAATGCCTCAAGCTGCTGACGCGCCTAAAAATAAAACGTAAGTAAGAAGAAAATTGCGTAATTTGCCGCTACAGTACAGAGAGAAATTTCACATTGCGCTCGCTACGACATGACAGACACATACACACACACTCGTCACACGACGTGACGAAACGATCATTCGCCGCCGGTGCAATCATTCCCGATGATTAATATTCCACACGCACAAACATTACCCCGAATCGCTCGCGCGATTCTCGAAATCGAAGAAAGCAGCGTCGACTTCTACGCGGTCCAAGCTCGAAGGCATGCACACACGGGTGTCCCACACACTCGAGCCCGACAACGTGGAGACGATCCGAGATCGAGTCGAGAACGTGGCCGAAGCCAAGTGTCACCGGACACGAAACAAAAGTACATACTACACACATGCATATAAACGTACACATCATCCGCGTTCCGCGCAAAACTCCTCAACTTTCCATGCCGAGGACCAAAAAGAACAACAAAAACGGCGCGTAGGAGTGCGGACAGAGAACACTATCAGAACCCAGCCGAACGTGGCCGGATCGACGAAAGTCACAGCAAAAGGGCTCGCACCAGCGACACGCACTCGCCGCCGATGTCCGCTGCTGGCTACATTGCAATCGGCCACCGTCAGTGTACAAACATCGTGCCAAACACCTACGCGCGCGCGCTCGCACTCTGTCACGCAGCGCGCACTCGCTCCCATCGCTACTTCCTCCCTTCACCCCGCAATCACACAATTCCCTCGATCTCACCCGATTCCACCCTTTCCGCGACCCGGCCTGACGGCAGAAAAATCGGCCCGCAATTGTCAGGCCCGTCGGCGAGCGCGCGTGCAAAGTTTTCCGAAGTCACGTTTTCGTGGCCGACGGGCCGCTCTCTTTCTCACTCTTTCTCACCGCCTCTCTCTCGCTCGCACACACTCGCCCGGGGAAAAAAACAACGAAAGAAAGTAGCTGGCCGCGGTATCAATCGCTTTTTCCCCATTCATCCCATTTCACTGACTCGCCGCTTACCTATTTCCCGACGCAGAATCCTCTGACGAAGGCGAGCGGCGCACGTCGTGGGACCGGGAACGGTTGTCTGGACGAGGGAAACACCGAGCGCAGAAACCGAACAACAAAAGAATCACGTGTACAAACTGCGAGGCGCACGCACATCGGCAACACTGACGCGGTATACTCGTATACGATACAGATTACAAATATATTATGGCTGCGTCTTCGGCGTCATGAATGAAACTAAGAGCGGATACAATCTTCCTTCCATGATTTCGTGCGCCGGCCAATGGGAGGCGAGTGAGCGAGGGTGGCCACGGGATTGGTCGCGCCCGGCTCGTAGTGTTCCCTTGGAACGCGCCACGGCCGCGAAGTATGAAGATCGTAGACGGCTGCGTGGGTGGCTGATTTTTATCACAGACCCTTGACCATAGACTTTATATGCATGAACTGCGCACTCCGCATCTGGCAAATGCACGGGAGACGGGAGTTGAAGCTAACATGAGGAATTAAGGAGAGAAAATGGTCGTTTCTCTCTGTCTTTCCTTTTTGTAGCGTAGCACGTGGGGGTAATGCACATGTTGCAAGCAGAAGAATATATGCGAGGATGTATGTGCGGAGCATGCGCTTTACTCTCATGTGCTACGCTGCAAAGGAGAGACACAAAGAGACGATCATCTCTTGTGCCGAGAGCGCAGTATATGAATATAAAATCTGTGATTTTTACTATGATATAAGCGTTTCGAAGCGTGGATCGAATTTGAACCGATGTGGAATGATTGGGCGTGTGGTTATGGTGCATGTGTAAATTTTAGAGATTCTAAGCGCCATCGCGGTATTCAAATGTTGGTTTTCAAGAATTCGACGTCGCGACCCGCGATTTTTAAAATCAGAGTCTGTAGCGGTTGATAGATCTTTGCTGGGTAAATGAGAGTTCTAGAGAAGTGTTGAGCAATTTTATGCGATAATTCGATAGGGTTACTGTTTAGCATAAGTCAAGAGCGTTAAAAATGGATGATTAAGATTAAAGTTTGTAGGGGGCTACGGTTAAAGTTGAAATGTTGATTCTTTGTGTCTACTCACCATCTTATTCGCTTTGTGTTCTATGGTCCAGTGGAAGTCGGAGAAATTTTGTACACCGTGTAGGAACTGTCTAAAATGTAAGAACATTTCGAATAACGTGATTATAACAGAACAGTTTGTTAACAAGATTATCTTAAGTTAGTTTTTCAACAATTCTATTCATTTTCAATTCTCAAATAAATTGATTTGGGTTGTATTGAGTATATATATGTATACACATAACCAATTGTCAGATCGTGTATAATTTATTACGTAAGAGAGACAAATGAAACTTCTGCTAGAATGGAATTAATGAAAAAACCTACACTTTAGATTATGTTTTGCACATTTCGTCCAAGTTTTCATCCGTCCACTGGGTGCGAGCATGTTGCAGTCATCACCTATTAGACTGTACTTGCACGATATCAATCAGCCAACATGTATCTGAATAAAGAATTGAATGTCATTCATGATTAAATGCGTTATCGATACGTTTATATCAAATAAACTTTCGAGCACTATGATTTACTTGCCATCCACTGACAAATTAACATCAGTTATGTCATGTGTACTCATTTGCATAACCAATCTTGCGCATTGCATATAATTCATTATGTAAGGCAAAGTAATTAAACTTCTTGAACAATAGTTTGCAAATAAACTGTAGGCTTAAAATTGTACTGTTTCATCATTTTTACAATCATTATCAGTTAGGTAATATCTACATCAAGCTCATGTGTTAAATGAAATTATTTTAGTTAACCATGCTTACACCGACAGAAGTGCGTCTCACCTCCAATGTCTTAAAGATTGTCAAGCGCAATATTGGAATCTTGGCACCTGCGTTGCAGAAAGCAAGTGACCCAATACAACAGCTCTTTGTTGATAAAGTTCGGGAATATCGGGCCAAAAGCCAGTAAGTATAATGCCACAATAAACTAATGTTCTTCTATTTCAATAAGGTTGCACGTGTGTGCATGCAATGGCAAAAATTAAGTTTTTCAATTTACCTTATTAATCTAGGGACGGTAAGTTGGTCGATCCGACACCAGAAATTGAAAAGGAGAGGATAGCCGATTTGGAGCGAGTTTCTGTTCAGTATGGAGGTGGCAAAGGTGTCAACATGGCTGAATTTCCACAATTTAATTTTGCCGGTACTTTATTTACGACGTTATTAACAGTCGCATAAAGCTGTAGCCACAGATAAGCATAGCGACTTTCCAAAAATGTAGCAAAATGTACAAAAGCTTATGTCTCTTATTTAATGTGTGGTAACACTTTTTCCAGACCCCCCAGTGGACCCGGGTCTTGCAGGCAATCCTGAAAACTAAATTAACACATAGGTACATCGCCCAATTAGAATCTTACGTGCAAAATTTGTCTTTGCGACGCTTAATGTAATAAACAAGTGGTAAGCTGTAAAAATATACATACATTAAAATACTCTCAATTGTTTTTTTGCAACGCGGCAGAGGGTTCTGAACAATATGCGATTGTTTCCAACATCTCTTCCAACACATACATTTTACATGTCTTCGCTATGCACTTGCATGTCCTTACAAACTTAATGAGACGATCCCGCGTTACGGTTCCTTTAAGTTCACTTGCACATTTGCAAAGACCACTCAACTCCTCATCTTTCATATCACGACATTTCACACACTGCATGTCCTGCAATACGTATCCCATACACTTCTTATTGACCATCTGTATCAACATACGCTCTATTTGCGTAGTGTTATAATGTGTTTGACAAAGGGAACAACTCCAGGTGTGCCTACAAAGATAAAGAATTACATTGTTAACGATACGTAACAATTACGGCGAGTAGCAGTAATAAAAGACTATTTGTACTGGTCATTCTCCATGTTCGCATCTCTGCAAAGATCGACGTTCCTCGTATGATTACACGTTGGGCACATAACGTCTGGTAATATCAGCGACATGCAAGGGTCTTTCCAATCAGATATCTCAGAAAAACTGTGCACTTTGACCAACCGCAATAGCTCTGTTTTAAGCTGAAATGCTTCGTGCTCGAGTTCTTTGTCCAACGATAAAACCTAAAATTCAAGTGTGCCATTTTGACAATTACTGTTATGATTAATGTCGGATGGGAAATGACTTAGTACTATCAGCCGTGTATAGATACCTCACAGACTGATTTGATCAATTCGAGTGCAGGAATAATTATTTTAGTGTCATGTCCATTGAAGTATAAGTTAGGGTTCTCTTTGAATGTTAGCGTTTTCTCGGGTAACTTTACATGTATCTTCTCAACGAGTCTGAAACAATGATTTAAAAGACCGTCATACATGGTGCTACTACAAATGATACCAAAAGTATGAGATGTTAATGTAGCACTGACTGAAAAAGAGTCTGCAGCAAGTCCTCCGATATAAGTTTCTTCGCATATTTTGCTGTATTCTCCAATGTTTCTAATCCAAAAGATGGTGCAATGTTGGAAGGGTTGACAGTTCGTTTTTTTCTGGGGGCTGTAGAAGTAATTAATGGTTCACGTTCACGCATGAATTGATAAATTGAGCTAAGGTACCCAGCTATTATAGCATTGAAAGTTGCGCGACATGAGGCTTCCTTTGGTAAAATTTCTGTCATATACCAATTCATTGATATGCTGGCCTTTAAAAACATACAAGATTGATATCAGGATAGGAAGATTCCGTAAGAAATTAGTAAATATAAATATAAAAATGATTAAATCCAACAAATACCTCATCGTCAGTGTCGTCATTTTGATTGTCACGCCGTCTAATACTGTTTATCTTATCGAACTTTTCTTGAGCCTCCTTTGACAACGTACCATTAACAGCCGCGTAATTATACTATAAAATACGATTTATTGATCATATTGATATCAGTAAATTAGTAGCTCTTATAACATAAATATTATTCTATCGCACTTACCATGTCAAGCCACATTAAGTACTCCCAGCAGTGCTCAAATGTGATATCAATACTGTGAAATAATTCCTTGTTGCGTATAGACTGTACAACAAATTCCATGTAGCCCAACGCTTCGGATACTAATCGCTTCTTTGTGCACACGATGATCTTATTAAAATTCGCGAAAATAATGATGCATCCAAGTGTTTTGAATTCTGCTACTAATCGCAGAAATAGCTTACTCATGTAATTATACAATACACGACTGAACCCAGGATCATAAAGAAGGGATTTATATGATCGCAGCCAGCTAAAAAGAGACTTGTTTAAAAGTGACACTTATTGCATGGTGTAGGATAAGATCTTCAGCATCCGTAAAAAATTTCGAACCCTTCTTGAGAAAATAGTTAAAGTACGTATTAACAATAAAGATGAAACCTACCGATAGAAGTGCATCAACTGAAAATCGGCGAATACGTTCTTGTAGACCGTCACGTCTACCAGCCATGCGTTCACCATCTTTCGTAACACTTTGAACGCAGAAGCGCACAGGGCAGTCTCATCATATTGTGAATAAAATTCTGTTAGTTCTGAATCCGTCGCCATGTCCTAATGTAGATAGAAAACAAGCAGTTTTTAAAATTTCCAAATTAAACTTGAGCAAAGCGAGGGTCGGTACAATTAAAACATTCTTTAAATGATTCCACTCTTAAAAGAATATTTTTAATGAGCGTGGCGTAAAATTTTGCGAATTTAAGCAAACAAAAAGGATCCGGAAAAACGTTCTAAATCAGGACGCCCAAACTAACCTGAACAGAACCCTGCTGAATATTGCTAAACGGTGTAAATGCATGAACACCGTTAACATCATGAATATGATGATGTTGTAACAATGTATTAATAGCCAAGCGTTCTACGTCGAACTGAATGCATATGCTTGAGTACGTGCCAGTAATATTGACAGGATCGGGTGAGAAATCATCGATATCTACAAACATCCTGCGAAGGAAGAATATGTCGCAAACGTAAAAATAAAACCACAAAATTAAATAAATAATAACCATGCGAATGAACATGAGCTGCGAAACACCTAAATAACATACCCGTTATCATCGGTCTCGCTGCCGCCGAAATCTGGTCTGCCGGTTTCGGAACACCATAGAACGCTGTTTTCCTTTTGTAAATGCCTCGCGAAAAATAGGTCCGCACCAAAAACGGCCGTATCTGCGGGCATATTCCCAATCGGGGCATGGAAATAGCGAGCCTGCTCTGTCATCAAATTGACTATTTGGTGCGATTTTAAGTAGTGCTGGATCATAGCTTTTGCACCGACTCTCTGCCAATCCATGGTGCTGTACAAATTGTCAGCGTCTCGTATATGCGTTTGAACAGTTGGAAATTCAACGAGCAGAGGCATCTGCGCAGTTAACGCGTCCGTTTCTATACAAAAATGCAAACAAACGTTATTTGAAATTAAGCTAAAATGGCGACAATGCCACTTCATACGCACTGTACGCTGTTTGAAGTATAAGAATAGTGGCACCACGCTGTTCGTCCCGGTAAGCTCTTAGAGCTCGTTGTATTCCTCGACAGACTTGTTGAAACTCTGTTTCCAGTGCAACTGAAAACTTCATTGAGTCGGGTAACGATGCCATGTTTTCTTTTCCGACCTTCGCCATGCTGAAATATAATACATAGAAAGTGTACGATCAATAGAGTAATGAATCGAAATACTGTGGTGCAAGCAAGGATCCTTACGCAGAATTTCGTTCTTGTGTATATAAAGAACCCACGTTTCCTATCTGATTCGACTTGGCGGTATCCAAAACAAATACATGCGCTCTGTTACTGGGGCCTAAGAATAGTCCCCATAACGATCTTTGATGGTTCGTGCTCCATTGGTGATACAGGAAAATTTTCTTCAGCGTCTCCGTCTGAAATGGGAAATAATTTTATAAAATTACAACGACCGTGTCTGCCTCGTGATAAACACATCTAAATGAGCACGCCGTCGTTGCCTATTGATATTACCTCTTTCAGATAAGACTGTACCGCCAAACTTTTCATCTCTAGCTGGTCTAAGGTGAACGTATCGGCACCCTCCGCCACTTTGCGTGACGCGCATGGATTCAACGCACATACACAGCCCAAATGAAGAATCGCTCTAAACATGAGAGGCACTTTCGTCTCGTAAATCCCTTCGATATCAGACTGCATTACATCGTTTTTCAAGTTATGGGTATACTTTTGAAATTGCGCTGCAGGCACAGAGTACTCGTACAGATGGTATATGGGCCGGCAACGCGGCAACGCTTTTCTAATCTTTCTCCACGATTCGCCAGGTCGCGGATTCGGCCTCTCCGTGCGAACGTTGACGTAAAATATTTGCGGAACTATCAGCCGGAAATTGTATAGATCCTGACCGACCAGCACCCAAAAGCGAAACATGCCAGGTTCGTTGGTCGGCACCAACTGAATAATCTCCCAAGACGTCTCGAACAACTTCCTCTGATTGCGCCGGAAAAATCCACTCAAGGTGGACGTATTCGAACTCCTGACGACTCCCCAACCCGTATTTACACTATCGCCGTACAGCATTCTGCTTCGCTTTCTGTTCCGATATCGCCCTCGCTGCCGGGCTTGGTATTCCCACTTCACCTTCTGAAAGTCCAACCACGCTTTACGTTCCTCCTTCGTCTTTCCCATAGATGGAGGCGAGCCCAAGGCTTCTCTCCAACTTTTATTCATCTCCGCATCATCGTCTTCTGCAGTCGGC
Organism: Priocnemis perturbator; assembly: GCA_963942575.1. NCBI lineage: Eukaryota > Metazoa > Arthropoda > Insecta > Hymenoptera > Pompilidae > Priocnemis > Priocnemis perturbator. Next base: position 10,596,301 of record OZ012656.1, read on the forward strand.
CTCTTTCGCTTGGCGACCGTCGCCATTGGTTTCTTGAATCCCGTAGAAGTGCCCGCGAGATCTTCAATGTCGCGAGGTGCTCGAGCGTTCTCGTGCTCCTCATCGCTCTCTCTGGATGGTAATCTGCTTTGTACGGAGAACAGATCAGTTATCTTTCTCTGTTTGTTCAAACCACTCTTCTCGAGTATTTTATTGTGCAGCCAGTCTGGATGCTGGACCCTCGGCACGGGGTTGGAAACACCTTGCAGGGCTGCCGGTATCGTTATGATTTTCTGTATCGCACTTCCGAGTCGCTCGATGTAGTAACCCCAGTCCAGAATATCGCGTATGTCTTCGCTCGCCAAGACGGGATCTTTCAGCCACTTGCGGAGGTAGTGACTCTTCTTATTGAGGTCCGACTGAAAGATAGCTAAAGGTATGGCACGCTCCGTGACGGGCGCACCTACTGGTTTATTAGCTATGATGTACTTGCACGCTAATCCAGCGTCTTTAATCATTTGATCCCCTAAGAATTCCGCCAGCCTTTTAGCGGTGGAAATAGACGTGGACTTTTGCGCTCCGTAGTCTTCCAGCTTGCGAGACATGGATTTGTTCTCAGATATCAGCTCGAATACTTCCGAGTCCGGCATACCTTCACACTGTGCAAATTTTACATGAGCACGTTATGCGTGAATGGTTGTAAACGTTGTTATATGACTTACCTTACTGTAGAGAATGTCCAGCCAATAGTTAGCGTCTTTGGCAACTGCGGCATAGCATTCCCCTAACGTTCCGCCTTTTAAAAACGAGTGGAACACGGCAGACTGAAAATTTTTGATGAGCTGGAGTTCGCCTCTTCTCTTAACTTCGAACCCTTTCAGTTCAGCCAGCGATCCGTCGAAATTGAATACAGCGTATCGTTTCTTTAACTTCTTCCCCTCTTCTTTGGCAGCGGGTAACACCATGGCCAGGTATGGACCGTCGACTTCGAAAAAAATGGAGTTTTCGCTTCTGATGGTGTAAGTTAAATTTTCTGGATCGACCAATTCGTGATAGACGTCATTAGCGAATTCATCCTTCACCATGAAATTAAGTATTGTATTTGGGTAGGAGACAACGAGCTTCGGTTTTTTTGGATGCTTCGTGCGAAGGACCACGTTGTCTGGAAACGAAGCGGGCAGCACGCACCATATACCGTCGGTATCAAGTTCTAACGGCCTTCCGACTTGTTCTATCAGCTCCCTCGCCTTCATAATAATATGTGCTCCTGTGTAACAGACAATTCCACCCATTTCCATGCTGTGCCACCTTGATCCTTTTCTCATGACATAGCCGTAAAACGAATTAAGGATGCATTTATGGGCGAGCTGCAAGGAATCGTACAATATCTCTCTGTTTTTAGCAAATTTGATATCAGTAGCGTCACCGCGTTGGATTGCATCCACCACTTGCTGCTTAGCAGCTTTCGTTAGTGCTTTATATTCATATCTTCTGTCCCTGAACGCTCTTACGGCATCAACGTAAAACGAATTTTCTTTCTGGCAAACTGTTTGTGTCCTCTCCTCCATTCGAGTAATTTTTACCTTTTTATATGCCTTTCTGCAGTACTCGGTCAATCGTTTCTTTTCCAGGGTTGCTTGTTCCTCATCGGTTAACTCGTGAAATGCTCTTCGTTCTTCATCGGGGTTCTTTGGCGGAAACTTTTCAAGTTGAAGTTGCCGCTGTACCCTTCGATACTCGCCCAAACTGGCAGCCAAAAATTCACCTCTCCACATCCAACTCATCTTTCTCTGACATTTGACATTAGGGCCATTGTAATCACACGCCGCACAGTACTTGTCGTCAACCATGGCCGAAGGCTGTAAGCGATTCGTTAAAATAATGTTCGGATACATGGCACCAACGTCCAAATGGTATATAACTGGGTTTTCCAGTCTAAACGGTTGATCTCTCAAGCATATTAGTTTTGCTTTAATCTCTTGGGCTACTTCCTCAAAATTCTCCACCAAGTCAATTGGCACTTTCTCTTCTTCTTGTATAGCATATTTTAAAGCGTTGTCAACACCGTTAATCAGTTTATCCACTGCATTTGGTTCAATTTTAAAACGACAAGGAATATCTGCTCTGAAGACACCAGACTCCAAAGCTTCTACGTGACCACCAACGTATGTCTCTTGCTCCAACAAATGACCATCATGTGTTAATTTGTTTAATTCTGTCTCCTGCTTATTTGGGAATATTATGTTAGCCCTAAATGCTTCTACCATTAACAATGATTCACATAGTGTACCAGATCCTTTCCTAAGCACCTAAAAGAAGACAATACAAACTACACTAAATCTGCAACTTATATATATGTATGCATACTCACTTCTTCTGGTTCCATTGGAATAATAGTACACAATGCAAATATAAAGGGGTGTACGTATTTTTGATAAAGGTAATATGTTGCCACTGCATCCGAAACAGAATAATTTGCAAGTAACACTGGATTTGATGCTGCCAATGTGCACATATCCTCTGGATCAACTTCAACTGGATTGTATCTTAATTTTGCTTTTGCAACTGCCTTCAAACCTTGTGAGCCCACAGGAAGATATGAATCACGTCTTACCCAACTATATATTCATAGGAAAACAAACATTATAATATGCAATTTGTAATCTTGGGACAAGTTTTTTAACTGACAACCACTGAATTAGTCAGTACCATAAGCAATCCATATGTATAGAAGGTCTGCAACTGTATACATTGTCACGATTCTTAAAATAGCCAATTTTATTCTTCATGTCCAAATTATACACTGCAGCCCTAGCTTCCACAAATGGCCAGTCAAAGAAGTCACCGTTGTACGTTACAAATATATGTGGCTTTATCTCAAGGATATGGTTAAAAAATTTGTTTATTAGAGCCTTTTCATTCGGTTCATTGAACACAGTAAAAAAACTATGAAATTCTGGTTTGGGCTCATATTCAAAACTGTTGACATCTTCTGAAATGACTTCACGATTTGTTATAAGATACCCTTTTTCATCAACCATGTACGATATCATCATAATTTTATCATTGCGGGCATCTGGAAATTTTAACGGAGGTTTTGTTGTTTCAATGTCATATGCAAGAATAATGACATCGGGAGGTTCCAACAGATCTTTCCTCCGCTCGACTCTTGGATGATCACCTACTCTAGGTATCACATCGTACCAAAGGCCACAGAATATTTTAGCATCTATAGACACGCGTATATGATGCGGCACATCGTGTTCTCGAATGTCAAGAATATTCTCCATGGGATATAATTTTGGTTGTTCTTTGTTTAGTTCATTAGACTCCAACAGAGTTGGAAGCAATTCTGTGTAGAACGACTGACCCTTTTCTCTTTCCTTGTTCGCCTTTACGGCAACCATCAGTTCTCTACGGACTTTGCTCAAATCGACAGTATTAGCGAAATACAATTTCAGATACTCGTCCTTTATACCTACTAAGTGGTTTGGTAAATCAAGGTCTTCTTTATAGACATGTTCAATATTATCTATAAGAATTTTATACTTTTTCCTCAAAAATGAAGAAACGCTTCCTGTTGTGCCTTTTCGGCACAATAAGTAAAAATAGGGTTTGTAGGCGAATGCAACTTTAAATCTTTTACCGTCAACCTGTACAAAGTAATAATCTATTGCACTCAGTGGCCGCTCATTTTCTTGCACAATTTCCGCTGCGTGCATGTTAATTAAAAATCCTGTCCTTATCTCCATATCCGAGTATACATTAAAATCGTATAAACTATCTATCCTATTATTTTCATTATACTGATTCAGCCTAGTGATCGCATTCTCTACTGAACCCCTGGGATCTTCATTTGAATTTCTTCCACCGAACCCTCTGTTTGGTCGAAATTTTCCTGTATTCCATAAATTAGACATGTTGCGACGATTCTTATATCAGAACAAAATTATTAGCAATAAGTTACATATACTGATCACAATGTTATTGAACTATAACCATACTGCGCGAGCTTTCAAACATTCTTCACACTACCATTTACCCGCCATCAGAAACTATCATCTGAGAAAGAACACGCACTTACTAAGGAATTTCAAAATTTATACATATGCCCGCCATCTGTTGACTAGCAATCTCCCTACGCAATTCAAAAACAAATCATTATATAACAAAACGAAACAACAACGAAAACGAATTCTTATTGTTGTATAATCCAATAGTAGTATAATCCTGCCAACTTCGTTCTTTTTTATATATTTCGTACGGCCATTTGTCGCTAACTTGAATTTGTCCGCCTTTGGGGATATTTCGAACGCCTTCGCAGGCGCACCATTTCGCGAAAGTCCCTGCGACTTATTGATCAGGAGGAGAAAACAAACCATAGGTGGCTCTTTCGCAGTGATGCAGTTCGACAACAATTGTTGCTGTCTGTTAAATAAATTAAGTTCGCGATATCAGTAACCGCGGGGAATCGCGTTAGATGAGAAAGTTAGAGACTCAAGAGGCCTGGGGGGCCGACAGGTTAGAGGCCCAGTTGGAAGCCGCCCGGGATGGGCTTCGTGGACTCGATCGAAGTATCCGAAAAATTTTGGGCCGGGATCTTCCTGACGGCGAGAATGGTCCACTGCAACCTCCACCCAGGTAAGATTCAGCACTGTTTGCCCGATCCTTGTTTTCATCGTTTTCAATGTCCGGTTTTCTATTACTTAACGCAAGGCGTCGACGGGTGTTTTGCCGTCCGAGATATTTAGAAACTTTGTCCGATATCGTATACAAAACATAACCTCATAGCAATATTTCTGACCCCGTTGGTAATGCGTATAATCATATGCGTTTAACGATGACGGGTGAACTGACTAATTGTGAATGTTGGAGAAAATATTTGTTTACCCGTTTGTGGTGTATGGTATAGTATGTAAGTGCATCTTAGATTCATTTTGGCACTAATGTGTTTAGAGGTCAATCGTATTTGGAAGTTGATATGCGTATGGTGTTAAGAAAGAAGGTACGTTTCAGTGAAGTGTAGTAAGTGTTCTATGCAATACAGCAGGATCGCGCAGAAACGGCCGTTACAAGAGGACCGTAGGAGAGTTGTATCAGATTTTGCCAACAATGAATTGCCCGCTGGGAAGAGACGTTGGCAAGGATCAAATGGGGAACCCAAGACAGTGTTCAGTCGTTTAAGTGCACGTGTTCCTTCAAATGCTGACGATAGTGCTGATGAAGATGATGCTGTTGTTAAGGTAATTCAAATAGATCATAAGATAATGTTTTTGGTTGGAAATACACATTTCTTTAAAAACATAATTAGTGCTGTTATATTAGATTTAACACTGACACTGTTTTATCTATAGCCTGCTGTCTCATCAAGAGTCATAGCAACACCAAGGGAGATACCATCTCGTCAAGAAGTCATCAGACGAGAAAGAATAGATGAACGCAGCCAGCAAAGGAATAAACGTATGTTCGGTGCGTTACTGGGTACTCTACAAAAATTTAGGCAAGAAGAAACAAAACTTAAAGCCAAGGTAGGTGGTAAAGAAACGATTAAGTGACAAAAATTGGCGGGATTTTGTATTTTATGTTTACCTCTGATAAATCGTATATTTTTTGAGACAAAATCAACAAATTCCAATAACATCTCAGATACGATTTCTTATCTTTTCTAGGAGGACAAAAAAGCGGAAGTGGAAGCAAGGGTAGAGGAAGCGCGACGGAGAGAAAAAGAAGAATTGCGGCGGGAGAGACAACAGTTATTTTTATCTCGGAAGCGGCAATTAGCAGAGGTGCGGGCGTTGGAAGCAAAATTAGCTCGCAGTAAACAATTTCAGGATTGGCGTGCTGCACAGTTACCACTAGCTTCATTCATAAAAACACGATCACAGCCACCTATTTATTACGTACCAAAGCGGAAACATGCGCAAACAGACGTTCTATTGGTGCAGTCTGCAAAGGAACTTCACGGTTAGTATTTACAACTTCAATAACAAAAACACAAAAATATATCTGTCCAGTAAATTAATTAAAACTTTTCATATTTAGAGGAAATTGAGAGAAGAGAGAAGGCATTGGTTGAAGAACTCGAATTAATCGAAGTACAAGTAGGTCTTAATAAGCATCAACAAACTACAGATGACGCAACGCAATTAGCTACACCAACGGAAGCGCAACATTCCGTCGAAGAGGGAGTAGAGAATCTAGATCCAAATCCAGAAACCTGTGATGAGCCAGTCAACAACGAAGCTGTCGAGATTACAGTAAATACCGAGCCCGACGGTGATTGTAACAAAAATCTTGTGGAAAAGGATGAAGAAGTGCAAATGGACCAAGTTCAGATGGATGAAAATAATGGGTAGCATTAAGTGTACTTATCGAACGTGTATATATACTACATGCATTGGATGGTCCAATGAACATTTTTTCTTACTACATATTTCTTCAGATGTGTGGATAATTTTTATATATTTAGAATGTACAGCCAAAGATGATAGATGATCGGTACCTCAAAAGATTGACATACATTTCGTTTTTGATGACTCAACGGCATACAAATTGTCATTCAGTTCCAGTTTCGTTCCTGTTATCGTCTCAATTGACACATTACTTTTAAGGTTTCTGACAGATATTTCAACACAATATGGTAGGATTAAGTATGCCGAGCGTTTTTCAAAATAAATATACTCAATGTATTAGAATGTATAGAACTGTGAAATGTTAAGTATTATTCATCGCAAGTTACTTGACGTAACGGTTGTATCATTGATACAACAAACAGAATGGTGATAGGATTACACGTAAGATATTATAATAAAACAGGGAAAATTCAGGATGTGACCATGGCAGCATGATTTTGATAATCTTTTTTCAGGCGTAAATATATGTTTTCTAAGTGAGGGATAAGAACATTGCATATGCAAGTTATTGCTTCGTACAAACTGACATACAATGGAGAAAGCAATGTGCATGCTCTTATATGAAATAAAAATATCATCAGGCTGTATAATCTAAAAGAATATTCTAACGAGGTAAAACTGACGCAGAAGATAGAATGTTAATATACACTAAAAATACTATCGCTGTTCCCGTGTTACGCAGTTAATTGGATTCATTTTACAATATCAAAGTTTTAGGTCATTACAAGACATAAGCATTTTTGCATATCGTGCCCTGTGTGTAAGAGATTTCATTCAAATTAATAAAAACACATGATATGTGACAGATATCTACTCCATAATTATCCACAATATGAAGAATGTAAAGTAGAAGTACATTTTTTCCATTATATTTTTTGGGCTGTCCTGAATACTTTACATGCAGAATGTAGATATATAGCAGCGTCAAATTTATCAATGACGTGGTTACGTATTGAATTAAATTATTACGTTTTGTCTGTATTCCAGGCATCATCAATAATGCAATAACGGATTTCTCATCAATAAAGTGACAAATCGATCTATCTTCTAATGTACATGTAATACTAATCCGTGTCAAAATATACACAATTTCTTATATTCTGACAAGCCTCGCCATCACGTTTCTACGATTTACGTTCTTTCTGTTCCTGTTTCTTAAACAAGCACACCAAAAAAAGTACTCTCTTCGACCCAAGCTACTTACTGAGTGGACGGAAGCCCGCACGTTCCTACAGAAGTGAGGCACTTGTGAAAAAAAAAGTACCGTGTTTCAAAAACGACTAACAATAAGTACTTGATCATTATTATAACAGAATGTCGAAGGACTCGATTTGACTCCCTTGACAGTTCCAGCGTCAAATCCAACGAGACCTACAGAGGACCCGAAAATGCAGGAAAGAGCGACGACGATTCTTCTGCTTAAGCGACGAGGGAGGACGTCGCGGGAGCGGACGACGGCAGAAGAACGAAGCAAAACGGAAGCCGAGCCAGATTGAACGACGGACATTCGTTAGACAATTTACACCTAGAATGATCTCCTCCGTCTAAACGTTCTGCGCCTCTTTCTGCGTCTTCCCCGTAATATCCGGGCGTAAGTGGGGATGGCACGAGAGGGGCGTTCCGCCATGCAAGCTCGGAATATGTACTTTATGCTGTCGCCGCTCCCCTCATCTGTCTCTTCTCAACCCTTTTCGCCGCGACGGAGGAGAAGAGCGGGCCGAGTGCGCGCGGAAAAGAAAAGGAAATAAATTAAAAGTAATGTCGACGCCGTCGTCGTCGTCGTCGTGGCCGGCGTCGGCGTCGGTGTCGGCGTCCCCGGCGTCGTGGGCATTGTCGGTGTCGTTGTCAGGGATGGTAGGCGCGCAGAAGCATGAAGCGTGCGACACGCGGGAGACATGAGAGAAGCCGACATCAGTGCAAGGGTCGACGAGCTATTTGTACGCCCGGCCGCAGAGAGTCTCTTTCGCACGAGGAGCCTCTTTTTCCACGGGCGAACGACTTCCGATCAACATACTGATGGAAAAATTGAAATATGTTTTTTTTTCGAGATCACCTCGACCGTCGAAGCATGAGCGACTCGCGAGTGGCGCTCGATCTTAATTATTCTTTGGTCCGTGCGGCCTTTAATTACGTCGATTTGAGTGAAACAGAAATATTTTTGCGGATGATATATATAAGGTATATGGTAATGTTGTTTATATTGTTAGTTCGCATCATAAATCTTTTCGCGCGGAATAAGATCTGTAGAGTGGGCTGTGTTATGGATAGGATGTTGTCCGTACGGCGTACGCAATCATTTCGGCGGCTAAATCTCATCAAAGAGAAGTTAATCTATCTTACTCTATTCTAGGGTGGAAAGAATCGCCGAGACGCTTCTCACTTTTTAAAGGTTTATTTGCCCGTTAATTTATTACTGCGTCTTCGTCATGGCGAAGATCCTAATCGAGCGAAACGAGTCCCACTGACAGCGTCCGTAAACGTAATGAATAGAAGACACCATCGTATTTTGAGGACGATAAACGTGCTAGCTGAGAATGCTTTTACTGTAGCACTTTCAATGATTCATTTCGTCATTTATTTATGTTGCCCATGGGAAATTACTTTTATTTCGTCGGACGAACGCAACGGAAGTCGGAACGTTTCGGCACCGATGATCCGACTTGACGGACACGTGAAACTCGTTGACGCAATTGCAGCTAATTTGCTGATAATTAAATTATCTTTGTTGTCTTTTGCATAAGAAAATCTTATACTAAAAAAAATTTGTTCTACATGTTTGATTTATTTTTCAGACGGAATCAGCCGCTTCCAGTGTGTGCCAACGACGATGGGACTATTGCCTCAGTCCTTTTTTACAGTCGTTCGACAGATGTAACTAGGTAAAGAGTTCGAAGTGACGTTCTCTTTGAGTCTGTAGAAAGAACGGCGCGATTTCGTTAATGGATACGGGGAGAAAACTGACACTGTGCGAGTTTCAAAGAAGTAGTCAGTTTCTGTTTCTCCGCTGGTCGCGCTCCTTTGACTAGTGTAATAGGGTAACGGGGCGGAGTATCTTGCCGAGGGGGAAGAAAAAAAAAGGAAAGGGATATTCAAATTTCAAAGGAACGACGCGTCATACCGCGGCTGTCCTCATTACATGTGCCCGAAGGTTCTGAAAAAAGAAAGAATCCAATCTACACGGCTCGTGTGAAAAACAATATTAGAAGTTGGGTCCACGTGTCTGAGCGGCTTCAACGCCATACGCCGGAACAGGTAAAATAGATCAATGCGTCAATGTGTTGCCGCGATGCTTTATAGTCGATATATTTGCTTGTGAAGAATTGTTTTCACTCTGTTTCAGGGTACTCAGTTGTTTATGTAAGATCAATTTTAAAGTCGCCTGGGAATACGTGTGCATATCTGATGCACAAGGTGGACCATAGGAATATATAGGAGAAATATCGTTTAAACCATGTGAAACATGCGACGTCTCTTCTTATTTTTGAACATATTTCAAAAACTATTAGGAATTTCTCAGCTATCTTGCAATTTCTTGTCTCTCTTTGCACCCCTTTTCAGTTTCCGAAACCAGCAACTGAATCGGAAGACTCAGATTTCCATTCCAATTCAGGGACTACTTTTCATATCGACGTTTTACCATGTCTCAATGACAGTTTCTCCTTTTCCACGGTTCTAAATCACTCCAGAGGTGATAATTTCAACCCTTGACCAGGTGCTGCACCGAATCACACTAGACTCGCTCAGTATTACCGAATTTCACGCAGCAATCAACATATTAAACGGTCGACAGTTATTCTATTTAACGATCTCTTATCGATCGCGCGAAGACAGCATTGCGTGCACGGATCTACTTAACATATCTACTTAATAAACGGTTTCATACATTACAATATTTCTAAGTGCATACTTTCTGCATGGCTCGGCGCGTTTTACATGCATAAGCATCTGCGCACGATTGATAACTGATAACTGACTCGCGCAACGACTCGCTCGCCATTGCTTGCGACTCTTGGAGCGTACGCCGTACGTGCTTCGTTCCTTGCATTCCCGAAACTGCGAGTCTGACGACGGGGAGAGCACAGGTGCACGGCGACGCATTCCGCAGCATAAGAGACGCAAGAAAGTGCGGAAAGAAAACGAACGAGAGAGAGAGAAAGAGAGCGCAAAAGGGAAAGAGAGAGAAATGTATATCAGCGTCGAAGGTAAAGCTACGGGTAGGGATGGTTAGGCAGGCACAATGAAGAGGCGTCTACCACGATCGCTCACGGTGTACTGCTGTCGCCAATGGTCCGTGCGAATGTGGGGCTCCGCCTCTTAAGCGTGGCCAACGGTTTTCCTTTAACTCTGTCTCGGCTCCCACTCTTCATTCTCCTGCACGTGTGCCCATGATCACATGCATGCGTCAGATATTCGGCGTAACGAAGCGGTGCCGTTTAACGCAGGCGCACACAACTCTTGCATTCACTCGACTATGCGCGTCTTCACGGATTGGTCCGTGAGTGGCAGTCATCCGCAGGAGCTGCCTACCCTCTCTCTCTCGTTTTCTCTCTTTCTTCAGGTCTCACACTCTCTCCGTCACACTCGCCCGTCCGTCCGCTCTCAATCGGCCGCATTCGATCCCTCTTTCCATGCCACAGACGAGAGCGCGCGCAATCATGCGCGGCGGATAAGAAGAGTGGGTGGGTGCCTCCTGGGAAGGCAGTAACATACGAAACCAACTGCGTTCCGCCGCGCGCGCGCTCACACACACGGTCCGATTCGCACGCGCGCGCGCGCGCGCTCACACGAAGAGTGCGCGAGCGTGTGCACGCATGTCCATTCTGGCATAGTCGAGGATATTTCTTATTTCTGCTCCGGTAAATCTGTCGTCCCAGTCAGTGAGCCAGCGAAGGGCAAAACGCGCACCGTTGACCGTGTCCGCGCTTCTTTTTTCGGGCCCTTCGCAACGAAGGCTGCGCGTTTTCCTGTCCTCCTCTTTCTTTTTCTTTCTTACTTCACTCCTGTTTCTCGATTCCTCTCTCTCTCTTCCTCGACTCTTCCCTTATCTCTCTTCTATCCCATACTTGAACTATTATCGTCACGCAGATACGACCATCGAGAGTCACGCTGCCTATCGCTCGCAGTTTGTTATGTCCTTGCATGATCCGCACTTTCGCCCGATTGCGAAATTCGCGGGAAGAATTTCGAACGGCCGCGCGACGTCTGCGCACGCCGATCGCGCGCGCTTCGAGCCCGTGGAAGTTGCCGGTGCCGTCGGCGGAGTGTGTGATTTTTCGTGAAAAAGGGAAGAAAAGTGCGCGACTCGCGGTGGATGCGGATGTCGTCTTGACGTTGCACGCGGCGCGACGTCGAAGAGGCGGAAGTTCGGATTGTACGCGCGTGCGGCCGACGGATACTGCTGGCTGGGCCCACCAAGCGCACGGCTCGCGATGGATTCGATGGTGTTAGGTGAGCGATGGACACATTGCTCTTGCACGCGTCATATTTAACACCTTACGCTTGACGACTTGACGTCTCGACGCGTGCGTAATGGCCACCTAAATTCTGAGGCCTCAGCCCGGCTGCGCGGCTTCGATTTTCAATAACGCACTTGAACGCCGGCCAACTATGTTGCTTCGGCGGCAATTATTTCGCAGATATAACGTATCGTCTCGGCACGGTACGCCGTTTATCGTGCGTTCGGTGCTGAGTGGGTAGTCAACAAACTTGTCGATGTTATAAGTGTCCTCATAAGTAATTTTTACGGTCGGCTTCGATGGTGTATGCTTGTTGCCGACCGATTCACAGTCAATTTGGACAGTTTGATGAATTATTACGAGCGGTTCAATATGAGTTTAGTTCGATATTGGGAATACTGCGGTGATTTTCTCTTGCGGTCAGTGTGTGCAGTTATCTGACGGGTCGGTCGCTGTGATATTTACGGAAACTATTAGATGAGACTGATAATAAAATACGTGTTAACCGACTTTTAGCAGTGAAGAAATTGATCGTATAGTCCGTGACTAATTGAATTGAGTTTCTAGCGTCGGGTTTTACGGAAAGACAACTGCCGATCGCTGTTTGTACGATCTCATACGCCTTTCACTTACCGATTCTAAGTATGTAATTACAAAGGTCAGCGATATTACTTATCGCACATATATATAGTCTAATACTTCTCTCTGTCTTAACCTCAGCGTATACGCAGATTATTCTGTGTCTTTATACAAACGATCTTTCATTACTCTAAATAGTCTCACTCTACATATCCATTGTTATGCGACTATTATGTCGCATAGATAGAAATGTAGTATATTCAAACCTATACAGAATACAGATTTTTAAAGAAAACCATTCAAGATTTCGAGAGCACAAGGAAAATCGAGGACAGACGACTATAGTTTTATCGTAGAATGCCTACAGAATGATCATTAATCACAATATAAGGTATATAAACGTTTTGAAGAATTGTGTCATCTCAATGCTCACAATCAGATGTCTCAAGAGTCTGCCCATCTCAGTGTCGAAAATGTCGTAACTCGCACGGGTTCAAAACATTCGAGGGACACTTCATTGGCAGCGTCCGTATCATATCACACGGTTTTACATGGATATCGTTACAAAAAATGTTGGGTAGGTCGTTTACCCTTCGATGCTTTCTTCTTTCATTATGTCGCGGCATTATGTTCTGTCACGTTTGTGTCTCGAGCATATGTAGGCAGTCGATCAGGTTCCTTGCAGTAGGTACCACGAAGGAAACTTGAAATTTATACGTGATCATACGTAGATATCAATGTTCAAGTCGAGCATCGTAATACCGTTCAAGTTTTGGTATGGTCCGGTGAAAATATATCATGATAAAAGATTTATGGAAGTCAATAGCATGAACTCGACATGAATAAATATGAATGAATTGATCGTTAAGTTCATTCCTGCAGGATGAATAACTAAATACCTGTGTAGAAAGTCGCTACTGATAAAGTGAGACACCTTTTACCAAACGCAGAGATAGAAATAAAAAAGTATCAGGCCGTGGAGCGGCAATCGCTTTTAGTATCTCAAGAAGAATTCATTGCTAACGAACCATTAAATAGAACTCGATAATAACGATAGAAACGACAAAAAAGCAGACGACACGAAACGATAATATGGACAATCATCGACAAAGATCGTAACCAAAGATAACTTAGTATTCTATGTGCTTAGGTACTCGATTCTCAATTATAAAATTTGAAATGTTGAAATATTAATGTATTGTAAATAAGTGATTATACCTTGATACGTTTGCCGTTCGTTTAATTGATGACAGCGTAACATGATTCCGCATTTAAGGTAAAACACATTCGTCGATCTTATCCAGTGTCCCGACGCGCATATTCATTGATCCATACGAAACGCACGCTCTTCGTTTCTGTAACAATCTGTGACACTGTGGGTTCCGGATATGCCGACGTTCCTTATCGCAGCCTCTCAGTTTTTTTTCGTTCCCCTTTCTTTACGGAGGAGTCGACGTCGACATTCGAAACGGCATCCACGAAAGTTCAGAATATGATGCTGCAATGTGGAACATTCTCCATATAAGTACGCCGGATACATACTGGACGCGTGTCTGTCATACGGTTTCTACAACTTTTATTATTCGACAAACAACTTTACATATCACTAGTTTATATCTCCGGTACCTAAGACTATCGTATATACTCTGATCGAATTTTTGTCATCCGCATCGCAATGATATCAGAGCGTCGGAGCACGAAAGTCGCGCGATGAGAATTCCGAAATAAATCAACACGAGGTTAGGCACGTTTTCTTAAAAATCCTCGGTGAACAGTCGGAAGATTCCTTGCCCGTTTGAAAAGCATTCGATTATGCCATTTGCGATACGTTTCCGTGATGTCTTTCTCCCACGCCTTGTTCTCTTTTCGATGATTACAGATAACTATTTCTTATAAGCCCATAAACATTCTTTACCAGTATTATTGTCAGCACCCGACAATTTTTCTTTCCATCTTAAATATTTATTGTGTACTACGTTCCGTAGGAGTGATTCGTTCTGTCGGATAAAGAAATTCATGCACTCGTGTGTAGTTTCGATACGCTCGCATTGACGTGGACTCGGTAGAGTAATTATGTACTGTGATAGTATTTATATACTCTTTAAAGCAAAATAACTTTTAAAAAATTGAACTAAATGACTGGAGCTTTTACGAGAAATTAGAAGGATCAGTGTGCTAGGTAACGTAAACTAATCCTGCTAATTTCTCGAAAAATCTCGGGTCGTCTGGTTCAATTTTTAAAAAGTTATTCTGCTTCAAAGAGTGTACAAATACTTGTTGCATCCGATGTAATTATTTAACTCGGCTGCGCTCGCCGCACTAACTCTCAAAAGTGACCGCGGCAGAAAGAACGGAGACGCAAATTACGCGTAGAAATAATACGAACGCTTTAGCGTACCGTCGTTATCTCGTTCAGCTTTTTTCCTTATGATGTTAACAATCTTTGGAGTCATTGACACCAATACATCTGTAACGGCGACTATAGTTCAAGACCTTGATATGTAACGTGATATATTGGAAATGTATAACGAGATAAAACATTCGAGTATGTTGTGTACGGCACACACGAGTGCCGGCAAGATATATGTTTTCCGCCAATGCAGATCTCTCAAATACACTCCTCCATGAACGATACTCGGTTAATAATGTTGCTATTTCTATTATTTTATCTACTCCCTTGGAGAATCGGATGTTTTGACGAAACGAAGAAGTTGCTGAGTGGAAACATGTCGCTCTCAAAGACGTTTTGTCACTACTAAGTAAAATAACGTGTAGTGAGGAACTTCCTTTGTAATATGCCCCATTTATGTTTGCCATAAAGTATTATAATTAGAAAGAAGCAAATTTCGGTTCGTAGAAGTCGATCATATCTAAAAGCACAAAATTGGGAGCCGATTAGCCAGTCTACTATCGGATCCACATATGAAATGAGTGAAAACATTGAAAGAAACGTCGACAACGTATGAATTCTCAGAAATGCAAAAGGCTGGTTCCGCGTCGTTTGCCTTCGCCGTGCGTTGGCCGAAAAAGTTGCGAAGAAAATTCCAGGTGCTGTCGGGATGTATTTACACGTCCTAGGTAGCCGAAGAAGTTAGAAATTCATTAGCGTTCAATTAGTACTATTTGTTCCAGTTAAACGGACAGCGGAGGCTTTTAGAAGCAGCCTCGCGTTGCCCTGGGTCCGGGTTGACAAAGGACTACGCAAATAAGCCAAGTAGCTGCTCTAGCTTCTGTAGTTTTGTCCCCCGAGAATTACCTGCGAGACAGAAAATCCGTCTTCTCTCGCATCCGGGGGCAACAATGACGTCTGAAAAATGATCACGATTTGCAGCGGGTTTCTCCCGAATTATACACTCGCACGCATCGCGAAGCATTTAATCAGCGGCCGGGATCCGTGTAATTAGTTTCGTGAAAATTGTCGCCAACAATGAGAAACAGGCTCGACGCGAAATGTTCGCACGCGATCGAATTTTCGTAATCGGTTTTCTATAATACAATTCAAATATGACTTTCAGGAACAATGTATTCCGATGGTACCTACGTGACGTTTCGTTAATTTCTTGACCGGATCTTCTCAGATGACTTTCAAAATGAAAATAATTTGGCGCAAAACTTCGGTCGAAAATAGTATACTCTGTTAATAGTATTTTACATGACGTGCAATCGAAGTACATTGTTCGTCCGACAACTTCGACGCATCCGTCGCGTTCGTAAACACCGAAATACCTACTAATCCGTTAATCTCGCGGCGCACGAAACTCTTATCGGCGTCCCTCAGCATTTCATTCCACCACACTCCATCCTCCTTTTTCCCTTCGCGACGCATCAACGAGCGAGCATACTTTTGCGGAAACATATCTCACGGCGGACAACCGCGCTGGCCCATTGCCCGCCGCGGCTTTTGATGTTGCAGCACTGACAGTCGTCGATCGCAACGTGAGTCGTATACGCGCGCGTTCGCCGAGCGCGCTATCTTACAAAATACATTTTGGCAATCATTCGATTCACGGGACGTCGCGCTAAAGTGTGCCTCGCGCGGCGAGCGTTGCTCGGGTTATTAGCAATGATGCATCTGAGGCGTGCGCAGCGGCGGATATCATTGCCCGAAGGGTGCGCCGATGTATATTGTTGACAAGTTATTACTTGCATGAATTGGCCATCGCCCGGGCCGGACTTTTCCCCGCATTCTGGCGTGTCGGTTTTGTAACGCGGACGGGAGCGGCTGGCATGACGCCATGTGCCGAGTGCTTCAACCGCTTCACCTGGATAATATTACGCCGGGCGAAGATTTACGCGCCGAGCGATGCCGAAGCGAACCTGAGCCAGTGCGCCCACCGTCGGAACTCTAATATTCGCGAAAATTTCTTTATTGCGCCCGCGCGCTGTCATGCGTGCCATGATTTGTCGGCCGAAAATAGAAGGAGAGCGACGTGGACGTTAAGTGAAACGGCGGTGCGCGCGTGTTAATAATTAACGGCTATGCAGTGCGCGGCGAGTTTTTCGACGTATGCGGCATGAAGTTTTGTGCTCTTGAGGACCAGCGCGAGGCCGTGGCGAGAGTTCTCGCCGGGTGACGTGTCGTTGCTGGCCTTCTTTCTTACAATTTATGTGATATCGGAACAGTCGCGCGAGATACGGGCCGAGTTGGCAGTGATTTGAATATTTCAACATGTGATCGTAGGCCGCTTCTGGTCGCGCACGATAATATATCCGAAGGCGTCGATACGTTTCTGATGCACTCATTCGATGCTTTTAATACGCACCGTGGTCGAGCGTGTTCTTTTATCTGCCAAGCATCTCGAATATGTATGCGTGTGAGTGTAAGTCTGCATAATCAATGCTCGCATATAATCATTAATCAGGATTAATTTATTATTTTGCCGGAAAGTAAGCAATCGTTGTGCCGAAATGTCAAACAAGTCGTTCCGACCCCTCAGCAGTTCCAGCATTAATTCTACGAGTTTACGATACTTGTCTCACGCTTGCCCGGCATTTCCAGTATGTTTACCTACACGTACCAAAGTGCCAAAGTGCAGAAAGGCGCATTAGTAATCCTTGCCCTCGCGCGTCTCGTTGCGAGCAAAAGGACAAAAGGCTGCTGCCGGTGTATCTTTTCCACTCGACGATAGAATATATTTCGGTCCGAACTGTCACAGTGTACGTTTCAGATGAAGCGCAGGACGCCCGTAACACACATGTGCAGGCGTGCTTAAGAACTCGCGGCGCACGATAGCGACATGCATTCTGCCTGAATGTATCTTTGGTACGCAAAAAAAGTCTGCAAAAGCAAAATGCGTCGGAAGACGACGGCGCACGATAGAGCGGGCAAAGAAAATTAGAATTGAGCCAAGGATGAAAGCTTATTTGTAGTCGCTGGAGCTGCGGCGCAGGAGAGACGAGACGAAATCGCGAGGGTGAAAAAGGAAGAGCGTGGAAATGGCAGCGAGCAGCGTAGCACTTTTCTTGCGGAAAACAAAATTTTGAAATCATACTTTCGCACTTGTTTTGCATGTACGAGTAATTATTTGCGCGCGGGGAATTGTGCAAAATTTTACAATGTTCGTAATGTTGAAAGGAAACCTCGTATTGTGTTAATAGAATAATGCAATAACTAATTCGTTGTCTTGGTAGGTAGATTGCTACTGTACGCCGTCGGTTGTAAATATAGTGATGATTCTTATATTACGTTTATAAACGACTGCTGTGGGAACGGCTGAAAGGGTAACGTAAAGGGTTGAGAGTCAAAAAGAAGAAAGAAGTGTGAAGGATGGTTGGGGGAGAGGTACGATAAATACGAACGGAGAAAAAAATAGAGAGAAAAGGAGGAAAGTTGCGATCGACAGTGATTGTTTCACAGAATCGCTTGATTAACTCTCCGTTTCCGTTCAGGCGTATTGCGTATTCCTACATTTCTGCTCTGCGTTCTACTGTAAAACACATCATTCAATTAAGCACGTTCAAAATGTTATACCTACCGAAGTTTGCTTTGATTTTGAATTCCAACAGGTTAAAACTCAGATCGGGTCATTTAAAGTTAGATCGCTCCAGTCGTAGATTCAAATAAAAATTAGCAAGTAAATAAGTGAACATATTAGCATCTAAAAGACCATGACTATTGTCGAAGCCCACGAAAATGACCGATCTTTAATTCGCTGCTGCTTTATCGCAAACATATCACTCACTATTGACTTGTTACAATCCCTTTCTGTTTTATACAAGACAACAATTCGACCGACGCTCACACTACACGATCACTCAATACACAACGAGCCCTACGACAAAATTTCATCCATCCATTTCGAACGTTGACAAATGCTTACATACATCCGTACGCCGTGATAAATCGTCTTTTAGCTCTGTCACGTCACTGTCGAAACGCACAGTCTCGCGGTTCATCCAACTTGCCTTCGAATTCCACTCCACACCGCGCGGACAAGCTTCACGCAACCCGACCCTCTGGCCCTGACGTTGTTTGCCAAAATACAAATTAAAATATTCGCGCCGTGCGTGCGGACGCCGGAAGAACTGATCAGAACCAAATGAAAACAGAACACAAAAAAAGAATAAATCAGATTATCCGGTTGGTCAGTCAATGTACGACAAAACGCGAGCTGCACCTCCCGTCCGCGGCTGGCCTGTGACGAAAACGAAATCACGGATCCGTTTCTATTGAAAGCCGTCGGAACCGACAAAGGGCGGGCAGAAGCGGTGGATAATTAGCAAGTTAGACGGCAGACAAACGTCAGGCATGTTAAGGGGCATCTATATAGCATCGAAGCACATGTTCAACGGATGACACTGACATCCATCACGAGTGGGGTACACGCCCACTTCTACCATACTTCTTCAACGCACCCTTCGCTGTACCGAACCGATCTGTCTTCATTCGGCGCCGTTTACGTGAATTTTTAGCTTCCCTCAGCGTCGCGCATAAACTTGCTCTACGTTTCTGTACAAATTTTCCTCGTCCGCTTCTTCGCAGCAGAATCTTGTAATTGAAGCATAATTGGAGATGAATAATTTTTTTTATCCCAAGAAATGTTTTCTTGGAAAATAATGAAAGTTCGTGTTCGATGACGTACATGTCCCCGATGCGAAGTGTGTGCAAAATTCTGTGATAATCTATACAGTCTGAGCAGCTAACTTGCACCTTGCACGTATTGCGTGCGCGCCCATACTGCTGCGCAACCCGTAGAAGCAGCGCGCGCGCGCGCACATGTGCCGGATGAGCATGTACGTAATATTATTAGACTTTTTCTGGTAAGCGGTGATGAATGACCGAGATCAAAGGCTCCGACGCGCGTAGTCATTTACACGCGTGTAATACATGTATTTGGCCAAGGGAGACAGCGAAGCGTACACCCTCCTCGTAATACACACATTTAACGAAGGGAGGCAGCGCAACACATTCTCCAAGTTTCGTGCAGTTGCCTCTTCGAGATTATGCGCCAGTGCGTATGGACCGGGCGAGCGAGCAATAGTGAATGCATTTGCGTGTCCACCACTTCCGATGAAGTACGTGCTGAGACTATTAATGCGGTACTCGAACAGTCGCTGATGATCATTATTGAATCGCTGTTTGTCAAATGCAAAAGCGATAAGATAAAATTTTGCTTGCTTCGAGTAGGAGGTGTGGTATTTTCTAACTGACTGACCTTCGCATGCTATTGCTAGTCTCGGTTCCAATATGGCTACCGTGTCTTGTGTTACTTATGCCAATACACTGATTTTACAAGTAGAAATTCCAATGTCAATCACTTTTACTCGAAACATTTTTCAAAGTGCACACGATAAAAGTCGCGGAGTGTTGAAGTAGATGTCGCGGCATGGTAGATTTGTTTTTATTCGAATTTGATTGGCAATTTTACCATTTCATTATTTTCAACAGTTGGCTGATACTTGAGACAGTTCTTTACTGTGATCCGTGAATCGATAGCACAAAGAAAACAGTCCTTCCAAGGACTACCTCTTTTCCGCGCGCATCTTGTTAAGCCACGGAATCTTCACCATGGCGTAATGACGGTCGTTAAATTGAAATCGTTAAAGTTTAACGGGGCACGTCGAGCTAGTTCCGCGAATCCGGACTGCTCTGAGGGAATCATTCAAAACTCTCAGGCATCGTTATAGTCGCACGTTGCAGGCCTTACTTCTTTCTTGATATTATCGCTTCACTGCCGTTTTTGCAAAGAGTACCGCGGATATCGGGGTCATAACGTAAAGCATTGATGAAATACCCTTTGAAAACGGCTCATTTGCATTAAAAAAACAGTGCATGTTTCATGATTAACAAACAGTACATTAAGAATGCGAATAAATCAGTGAGGTGACTATTTTAATTCACAAGTTAAATTCTTACTCACGACAGACGAAGTGGGTATAAGATAGACCCTTATTATTATGGCATTCTTCACTAGATTATGAAATGTCTTTGCATTTTATAATAATGTTAAAATATATCATATTAATATCACCCACTCATCGGAAGGGCAAATAGTATTTCAAGGAAAGTTAGCGACTTCCTAATATTCTCCACAAGCTGGTGGGGCAAAAATATACATTGCATGTTAGATCTATCCTAAAAGTACAGTAAAAAGGTACCTGATGTCGATAGACAAGAAGAACGAATAATATCGATGGAAAATGTGACGATACTTTGAACTGCACCTCTTCCGTCAGCCATTCCAGAAACGACTTCTAGAATTCTTGAAATCGGAGTTACATCTTGTTCCAGGAATGAGTATAGTGACGCCGGAGTGCTCTTTTATGGCCCGATTTTCTTATTTTGGTATATCTTTGGGTGCACGCGCATTTAGATTACGACCGAGAGACCACTGCAACACAAAGAAAACATGAACTTAATTTAATTTCTTCTCATAATTAACAAACATTCCATTTGAAAATCAACTCAAGCCGGAACTTCAGTAGATTACCCTTAAAAATATAAACGTCCGTAGCTAGCTCATTCTAACGTTCTACAGTTTTAAGTGCCTAGTCCATGAGTGACGCTAATTCAAAATAATCTTCGTCGGCCAAAATTAAAGTGGCCAAAGGTTAATCCTCATACTATGTTACTAATGCATTTGAAAGAGACCATTGGTTTTAATTAATGAATAATATTTCAATAATAACACTGCATCCAAATTAAGTGGTCCAATCATAGCAACCTTACCTCACATTCCGACCAAGAAAGTCTGTCAACATAACTAAAATCGTTCTCCTCTAACATACGCCATCCGACATATTCAAACCCACTCTCCTTTGCTTCTCCACAGACAATGGTTCTGGCGAGATAGGCACGCAGCAGCAGCAGCAGCAACAACATCAGCAGCAGCAGCAGCAACAACAACAGCAGCAGCAGCAACAGCAGCAGCAACAGTACGGCGAAGTAAATCAGTTAGGCGGTGTATTTGTGAACGGTCGGCCGCTGCCGAATGCCGTCCGGTTACGCATAGTGGAGCTCGCTCAGCTCGGCATCCGACCGTGCGACATATCGCGGCAATTACGCGTGAGCCATGGATGTGTGAGCAAGATACTGGCCCGCTATCACGAGACCGGCAGCATCTTGCCGGGCGCGATCGGCGGCAGTAAGCCGCGAGTGACCACGCCAAAAGTCGTCCAGTACATAAAGCAGCTGAAGCTGAAGGACCCGGGGATATTCGCCTGGGAGATACGCGACAGGCTACTGTCCGACGGCGTGTGCGACAAGTTCAACGTGCCCTCGGTGTCGAGCATCTCGCGGATCCTGCGCAACAAAGTCGGCGCCGCGGCCGCCGGCATTCATCATCATCCGCATCACCCGGCCCACCATCATCATCATCTGTACGCAGCGGCGGCGGCCGCCGGTGCCGCCCTGTGTCCCGTGCCTTACCCACCGACAGCCTATCACAGTACCGCGCCGCCAGCCGTCACCCACCATCACCACCATCATCATCATCAAGGTTGGTACCCTCGATTGGCCAGGCCGCTTAGAAGTCTCGCCGTACAATTTTGACACGCTCCCGTCCTCCGAACACCCTAAAAGCAGATTGAATCAAGATTATGCGAGTATCGGCGCGTCTGGTGTCGGGGTCCAGTTGCGAGCTACGAGCCACTTCAGTGCGTCAGAATAAACACCTATCAGTGATAGCATGAAACATGAGTCCGCCCTTGCTCGCGGGTCCCGCTGCTAAGCAAGCGCGGTAGCGATAGGATATGCGCAATGGAATTGGCATGGTAAATTCTAGAGTCACTCCAATTGTTCAGTTCTAGCGGTGAGCTCGCGGGATATCAGACAACAGTCTCAACTCTTTCTTCCATCGTGATACGAGCGACGATATCCGAATTCGAAAGAACCTACTACCAATATGGTACCCCGGTCCCGTTTCCAGTTGGGCCAACCTTGGCGGGCAACAAGATGTCGCCGGCTTCACCCACGATGATCCACGGCGGCGCTGGACACCAGACGTCGGCCAGTGGCACGGTTCAGTGGCCGAGTTCGCACACGGTTCACGATATTCTGTCGCCCAACGTCTGCGCGACAAGCATGCCAAACTCACCGTTGTCCTCGTCACCGATCTCGTCGCTGTGTCCCAGCGTGAACGGCAATCATCATCACCACGGTCATCATCACCACCGTCACCATCATCCGATCGATAATAACAATGGCAATATCAGTAATAGTGGCGGCAGTAATAACTGTGATAGTGGTAATGGTGACGCAAATACCAATCATGATCATCGCCACCATCGCCATCACGATCATTGTAATGAGATAAACAATTACCATCCTCAGCCGCATCACCACCGTCATCATCATCAACAGTATTACACTTCTACGCTTTATCATCACCACCATCATCATCCGAACGTAATCATGTCAGGTGCCACAACCTCTTCAGCAATTGCCGTGCAACCGATCATGATGCATCCATCAGGTAGGAGCGTCCAACCGCCGAGCCCGTGTCATTAGCAGGTGACATCAGGGCGACGCAGACGTTTTCAGCTGACATACTGTGACAGACGGTCAATCTTCACGTCCTTAACGCGCTGTACGCGATCGATTCGTAACGATGCGATATGTGGATGCGTCCAATAATTGCTCAGACAGTGCCAATAATTATGGTTAGTGGTCAATATTTTCGGAAATGCTTTTGAAATTATCGAGTATTTATGATATATAGATATGTTCTTAGTAAATGTGGTGGATAATTAAGAAAGTGAACACATTAGTTGCTCAAAGCAGGCTCAGTCGTTTGAAATTTTTCACTTGTCTTATAAACCTGCTGAATTGTGGTAGCTGAAAAAAGTTGCGAGACTCTTTGTTGCCATTGTCGGCGCATAGTGAAAGAAAGACAGGCACGGAAAAATGGTGCTATTGAAAGAAGTAGAACAATCGAGAGTAAATTATCGTTAAAAAGACTCTGTACAAATAAAAATATTAAAGATGAGTGGTATTAATTTTGATAATATATGTACTGATAAAATAACAGTTTCTATATAGATTGAAATTGTTGCGTTAAAATAGATATCGTATTATACAAGTGCCAGACTACCGCAAGTGCAATAAAACCAATCGTTTGTAAATTAGAGACTATTATTGAAACGATTTGAAAATTTATAAGTGACGTTCTGGTTGAATTGACGTTAAAGATACTGCAACATGTGAAAATGATTAACCATTACACTTGCTCTGCTAGTTGAAAGCGTATTCAATGACGTAATTACCATGACGAATAAATGACATTGTCCAAGATAGCAGATTTTCAATGTATCACAACTACTGTAACACTGCAAATGGTGTAAGGACTAGACCAAGTTTGTGACTTACGAACGAAGTTATGCTATGTAATGGCAGAGTGCTAAGGATTGGTAGTAGCAGTATTACGTCCCATTCGTACTCCATTACCAGCATTACGTTTATCCGATTCTGGCGAATAATGATCCAGGTCTTAGGCGGTTCGCACAATCAATGCAGGACAAAAAGGACTAAGTCAGTATCTTCGGCCTGTAATTACAGTTCTGAAAAATGGTTACCATCGTATAAGGACGGGTTATAGAATAACATATTACATATAGCCAAAATGAGACTTCTGTTCGGAAACATTATTGAACGAAAAATATCGCGCAAACTCATGCACCTACTTAATACTTATCCACGTTTCCACACTGCTTGGCGCGGTACTCAACATTTTATAAAAATATCACCTACATACACATACACACACATACACAAACGCGTGTTTGTGAAAATAACATACCTAGGTAAAGTAGGTATATACATATAAAACCATGTTCTTTATTTATGTATTTTTACAATATGAGTTGTTCTTTTTTACACTTACCATTATATTTAGGATTACAAATGTGTCTCACACATTTTTAATAAAATTTTATTGTTATTAAATAACAAACTATATTGTGTATTCTCTTAGAACAACTTCTAGACATTATACGAAGCAGCAGACTTGTCACATAGTTGAGTAATAACTTTAGATTTCTTGGCGTTGCGCTTGTTGAAGCACGATAAGTGTTGCAGATAAGTTATTTATCCAGTATGATTGCTCAAGTGTGAAGATTTGATAGTTTCTATATAGATGGAGTATTTTATATCTGACGCAATGCAAATATTTTTAAACTATAGTTGATGCGTACAAACAAATAGAATTTCCTGGACACGAAGTGCAGCTAAAAATATTGCGAATTAAATGCATTGTAACAAATGTACAGGAGAACGTTAAGTATTACACAATGTGAAAGTAATCTTGCAGAAGTTATAAAACGGTAACGTCGGCATTGGTAATAAAATGTACATAAAATGAAAATTCATAATGTACTATATTCTTCATTTGTCCTCAGGTCCTATTATCTTTCATAATCTACTAGGTACGAACTAAAGTATGGCTTCTGGGTGATTGCTAACCCCAAACATGTCGATCCATTCGGAATTTCTTCTGTTAAAATCATGCGTTTTTTGTGGTTATTATACTTTGAAGCCATTGAAATCAATGGAGGAACTTTAAAGTCCAACTATTTGTAAGAGTGAAATAAATAATGGATTCAAACCACTTTGTAACATTCCGCGATATTTGTCTGCCACGGTACAATGATTCGGATTCTGCTGATTATTCCGAGCGCTATATATTCTAGAGGGCGTTACAGAACAACGAATTTTCCGAGAGACATGATCTCCAGATCAGTGATAGCAGATCTGGCACGAAAACACCGTTGGTGTTTTTTGGGTGGGGGAAACCTCGGCAAGTGTGCGTGCGTGTCTGTGAGAGCTGCGCGCGTCGTTTCTCGCCGAATCGCGCTCGGCTTTGAGAGAAGGACGGAACCATGCTGCGTCCTCTTTCAACCAGCAACGCGTGTTGCGTCTTTGTTCGACATGCAGTCGCGGCGTCGCGTCTTCGTTCCGCACACAGGCCGGTGACAGTGGTGCCAGATTTCGCATAAGGCATCGCACGTACCATTGCGTTCTTTCAGCCGGAAGGCAAATCGGGCACCACCGCTGTGAGCAGAGCGCGATCCAGAGAAAAGTGAATCGAGGAGAGTTTGGGATTGACTCGTCGTACTCATCGTCGCTCGTCGACGCGGTTTTTGTTCGTTCGTTCGCGCCTAGCCATGGTTCAATTTTTTTCACAGAATAATTTGTTTTTTTAATTATTCATCACACGGCATCAAACGATATTCATTTAAAAATATTTTATTACTTACTACGGATAGTTTTTAATATTTTGTCAGCGGAATAGATGTGTCGTATTGGTTTATAATAGATATGGGCAAAATATATATTTCATAAATTTTGGTTTCAGTAACATTAATCTTTCTGTGGTAGTAATAAATGAGAAAGTATATAATAAATATCAATTATTGCGTATTATGCATTAACCGTGAAACAAGTAATAGGAGCACTTCTTGCACTAGAACGTTCTGAGGGATCGTACTAACACGCGATTTTAACACACGACAGCGTACGTCAGGAAGAATTTGCTTGACACGACGCGACGACGGTGCGAATGTTTTTATGAGTTGTTCTCTATGATTTGTTCTGCATGATTTATTTTCTAAATAGAAAGTGATCAAATTGTGTATATATTCTAACAGTTCTCAGCAAGTCCCATCACATTGATTTGAAACGTTTTTCTTACTTCGCACGTTTAGTTTAAGAACGCTCTCCCCATTTCGTGAAAGAAAAAGTTGTTCGGTTGAAGGCAATTCACCGTTCATACTGTAATCCATATGTACGTCCATTGTCGCATTCTGCCCACGAAATGTCGCAACGTGCGTATTGTCAAAGAAGGCATGATAAAACAGGACAATAATAACAAAATCCCTGTGAATTGAAAACCGAAACTTTCATTGTGCCGCTCCCGACCGACCGCGGGTCGCAGTTGGACTAATTGAAATATCTGAAAAGTCTAACCATTCTTAGCACGTATTTCACGTACGTACTAGAAATGATTCCCCCGGAACTGTAACCGACTTTTCCAATGTCATTTATTCATCATTATGTACGATATGTATTACATTTAAATGCACATGTACAGGGTGCACAGGTTGTGATAGTCAGCTTTGTTCCTGTAAACGGTAAGTATTACACAAAATTATACAGGAAAGGGTTCGATGGGTAATGACATTGGAAAAGTCGGTTACAGTTCCGGGGGAATCATTTCTAGTACGTACGTGAAATACGTGCTAAGAATGGTTAGACTTTTCAGATATTTCAATTAGTCCAACTGCGACCCGCGGTCGGTCGGGAGCGGCACAATGAAAGTTTCGGTTTTCAATTCACAGGGATTTTGTTATTATTGTCCTGTTTTATCATGCCTTCTTTGACAATACGCACGTTGCGACATTTCGTGGGCAGAATGCGACAATGGACGTACATATGGATTACAGTATGAACGGTGAATTGCCTTCAACCGAACAACTTTTTCTTTCACGAAATGGGGAGAGCGTTCTTAAACTAAACGTGCGAAGTAAGAAAAACCTCTCAAATCAATGTGATGGGACTTGCTGAGAACTGTTAGAATATATACACAATTTGATCACCTTCTATTTAGAAAAGAAATCATGCAGAACAAATCATAGAGAACAACTCATAAAAACATTCGCACCGTCGTCGCGTCGTGTCAAGCAAATTCTTCCTGACGTACGCTGTCGTGTGTTAAAATCGCGTGTTAGTACGATCCCTCAGAACGTTCCAGTGCAAGAAGTGCTCCTATTACTTGTTTCACGGTTAATGCATAATACGCAATAATTGACATTTATTATATACTTTCTCATTTATTACTACCACAGAAAGATTAATGTTACTGAAACCAAAATTTATGAAATATATATTTTGCCCATATCTATTATAAACCAATACGACACATCTATTCCGCTGACAAAATATTAAAAACTATCCGTAGTAAGTAATAAAATATTTTTAAATGAATATCGTTTGATGCCGTGTGATGAATAATTAAAAAAACAAATTATTCTGTGAAAAAAAATTGAACCATGGCTAGGCGCGAACGAACGAACAAAAACCGCGTCGACGAGCGACGATGAGTACGACGAGTCAATCCCAAACTCTCCTCGATTCACTTTTCTCTGGATCGCGCTCTGCTCACAGCGGTGGTGCCCGATTTGCCTTCCGGCTGAAAGAACGCAATGGTACGTGCGATGCCTTATGCGAAATCTGGCACCACTGTCACCGGCCTGTGTGCGGAACGAAGACGCGACGCCGCGACTGCATGTCGAACAAAGACGCAACGCGCGTTGCTGGTTGAAAGAGGACGCAGCATGGTTCCGTCCTTCTCTCAAAGCCGAGCGCGATTCGGCGAGAAACGACGCGCGCAGCTCTCACGGACACGCACGCACACTTGCCGAGGTTTCCCCCACCCAAAAAACACCAACGGTGTTTTCGTGCCAGATCTGCTATCACTGCTCCAGATCTCCAGTAAAGCTGGCGCGCTGGCGGTCGAAATATTTCGTCGGTGTCTGTGCTATTTTCTTTACAGACACTTTACCGCAAGTTGGTTAAACCTCGGCGTCATCTGACGGCTGCCCGACGAATTACCAGCACGATTGAATACGTGTTCCTCGACGTTTTGTCATCCAGTTCACGTAAGGAATCCGGCAGTCCGCTTTATTTAATGTACATTATTGTTGCCTTATAGTATTACAGTTGAGATTCCAAGGTACGTCGCGAGTAGTCATGCGTAGCTAATGGATTGAGTCTTGACGTTGAACGACGTCACGTTATGGTGAATGAATGTCGAAGGAAAGACTTTGGACGTTGTTAAATCCTGGTGTTAGAACAAATCGACACCTGTCGAGAAAGAATAAACAAGGGCAAAATCGAGATTCGAAGGTGGGAGAGGGAGGCAGCTAAGGGACAAAGTGTGCTTTTATTTGGGACTTTCCATTGCTAGAAGAGGAAGATGCCTTCCAGGCGTAGTAAAGGAGGCCTCTTGGCCAGGGTGAACTTTCCACTTTACACGCTGCAAATGTTGACTAGCAGGCATGTTCTTGTTGGTGGTGGCGGTGGATCTTCTAAAACTGGTGTTGCGAATGGGTTTGTTAGTATTACTCTGTGATTTTAAGTAGCTAGATGCTAGAGGCAGCGTACTGATGTGAATGGATTGCTGGAATCAATATCTGTTGTAGGAAATCTTTGAGCTGTTTCATAATGGAATTGAGTTCATAGCAGAGGAAGTGACTAGGCATGAAACAGGCCGGAGTGTTGTCATGAATTGTGCTTCTCACAATGACGGAAAAAGAACGTGGATTGTGGCTGGTCAGGAGAGTCATTGCCAGTTGTATGCTGTACATAACAAGGTTGTGAGTATTGAGAATGGTGAAGTTACAAAAGCAGCTACTAAAGATGGCATCAGGCATAGGAAAAATAGTGAAAAGTCTGAAGATAATGAGACCAAGAAGGAGAAACTGGAGGAGAAAAAAGATAATAATTCCAATGTAAAGAATAAAAAATTACAACTGTTTATAAAGCCTGCTGATAGCGTGCAAACAGATTTTTGGTAAATGATTCTGTTATCTCTGAGCACCTGATAACACTCAGTGAATGTGTGTCACATGAGCGTTGAGGTATTCTCATTATTAAAGATAGGTATGTTGCTTCTGATACTGATTCTCTATTTTGCAGTGAAGAAGAGCCTCTGCAGAGGATTGTGAGGGTCAGTTTGAATGGAAAATTTATGGCCACCGGTGGTACAGATGGCTACATTAGATTATGGAAATTTCCCCAATTCGAAAAAATACATGATCTGAAGGCACACAGCAAAGAGATAGATGATCTAGATTTCAGTCCTGACAGTAGTTTAGTGGCTAGTATCGCTAAAGATGCTAATGCCATTTTGTGGAATGTGAGTTCTGGCACTAAGTACAAGCAACTTGTGTGGAGCCCTCCAAATGGCACAAAGTATATGTACAAAAGATGTAGATTCCTTAAAATGGAAACTGATAAATCAAGGAATCAGTTGTTCACGCTCTCTAATGCATTAGTTGGAAAAAATCCAAGTTTCCTTCAGCTGTGGGACACTGAAACAGGAGTTGTCGTTAAGTGTGTGCCCTTTAAAGAGACTCTTTCTGCATTGGCAGTATCGGACGATGGGAAATTCGTAGCTGTAGGAACAATGTTCTCAGGCAGTGTAGATATATTTGTTGCATTTAGCCTAGGGAAGGCTCTTCATGTTCCTGGGGCTCATAGTATGTTCGTAACTGGCCTAGAATTTCTACCAACGAAATTGGACGGTCCTGCTATTACTAGTAACACTGAGACAGCAGTTGTTAGTATCTCGGTCGACAATAGAATATGCATTCACAGTATACCATTCAGGCGTAAGTATTCTTGTTCGGATAAATATAGTGTTTTCGTCCACGGATTTCGAACTTTCACTTTTTTTACTATTTTTTTTACAGATACGTTGCCGTTCTGGTTTGTCATTATATTGATCGTGATAAGTATATGTGGGGCGTTCATGTTATGCAGTTACCTCGGCATTTGACCTAAAACTGGTCGTATTAATGCATCGAACGATTTCAGTACCTTGGCAATGCGGTGCTCGTCTCTTACCCGATCGCAAATAATTATGCGAGTGGAAAGATTGTTTTAAGGATCTCAATCGTGTACACTATAGGGATTACATTTAACAATAAGCATCGAGATGGTGCATTATGAATTTACGAACTGTACGGGTAGTGCTCGTTCTCGATGGACAATGAATGCGCGCATTGCATTTGGTTTGAATCCTACAATTGTAATTAGCTAATAAGGAAACATGCGCACGACTCTTCACAAGAATGCACACGATCGCTGCGAGGGTGATCTGACGACTTGGTTTTTATCCAGTAAACTGTCGCGTGTTGGTTATTGAAACGCTTTGTTGCGATACGCATACAAACATTCTTATATCCCATTTTAGGTGATTTAGATTAATTGAGGTGTCGTTGTGATAAAGAAAAACCTGTCCTACGTCAGGATCGATATTAAAATTGAACGGCTCTCTGTTCGCACGTTCTTGTAAATA
This sequence comes from Priocnemis perturbator, assembly GCA_963942575.1. NCBI lineage: Eukaryota > Metazoa > Arthropoda > Insecta > Hymenoptera > Pompilidae > Priocnemis > Priocnemis perturbator. Next base: position 10,627,243 of record OZ012656.1, read on the forward strand.
GCAGTAATTTCACTGACTCAGTTTGCCATGTACGCTACTAACCGTAGAAACTAAGTATCTGTCGTTTCATTTTATTGTACATTACCTCACGAAAGAAACGATTCTTACGATATCCCCTCCTAATGAGAAGCAATCATTTCCAGTGAATTTACGATTACATACCGTGAAATATTAGCGCTGGGCATTCGAGAGCAACCGTTGACGCTAATGCTACAAAGCATCCTACTTAACAGAATTTGCTAGCTTCAACCAGTTAAATGGAAGTAAAAGTCAATACCTCGCAATCAATTTCACATGAGATATGTAAAGACGAACCAGTTTGCGTCCAACAGAAATGCGAGAATTTTTGTCATCGACCTACAGGCGCGACCGACATCACTGAGCGTGAATAAACAAGAACGTCTTGTCTGAAAATTGAAGGGAACCTTATTTTCTGAGGCGTGACATTTTGCACAGTTTTAAGGAGTATCCGCGTGTTACACTCTCAGGGTACTGGTAAGCCATTCGAACACATCGGACTTTTGATTTTTAACGACTTGAAACCGACATTGTATCGGCTGAGGCAGCGTCGTGCAGGTTAGTCCATGTTACTCCTAGAGGCGCTCGTAGACAAGATGGCGGCGGTGGACTGTGTCAGTTGGTGTCGGTACATTACAGGACCACCCGACCACCGACATGTAGCCGTTTGCGGAAACCAAATCCACAGCTTCTATTGTAAGCCTGTTTGTTGTGACAGATTCATTGAAAACTAATCGAAATGTGTGTCTCATTCCAACCACTTTTGGGACGTTGTGGAAATCAAAAGATGCTGTGGACTTCAATCATTCTTTCTCGCAGTATTTACATCACTTTTGGTGAGTTCGGCATTATTCAGTACTTGATTCAGGTGCTCGGACCGCAGTAGCAACTAATTGGTCACGCATATGGCGTCTATTCAATATATTTCCTGCTAAAAAAGCAAATATTGTGTTTCTCAATACCGCGGGAAAAAATGGGTAGGAATGCAACTTTGCGATTTGAACGGGTCCAATATGGCGCATGTGCAGTTCTTCGTGATTGGTCGCTGTGTAGTTGCTGTATTCACTTCGGTCGTTGGCTGAAGCAGTAGCAGGAATGACGTCAGAAAACGTGTGCTCTCGCATTTAACACAATTCCTTGGTAAGTATTTATTGTTGCGTCCATAAATTTGCGACAATCTTGTAAATTGAGTAGCGGGTAACATACTTGTGCAAATGTTTCGACTCGATACTGTGAGTTGATCGCAATATCTGACTCTGATTCCAGCCACTTTCGACAACGTGGGAAGTCAAACGACGCCGCCGACTTCAATCATTGTTTTTTGCAGTTATTGTATCATTTTTGGTGAGTTTGGCATTATTCAATACTTCATTCAGGTGCTAGGGCCACGGTAGCAACTAGTCAGTCATAAACATGAGGTATAATTGACATATTTTGTGCAAAACAAGCAATTATTGCGTTTTCCAATATCGAGGGTAAGATTAGGTTGGAATACAAGTACGTGAAACGTACTGTTCGAATATGGCGCTAGTGGACTTGGTCGGTAAAGGCATTGCTCACTAACGTTAGCAATCAAATTTAGTTTTCAGTTAAAATTCCAATACAGATACACAATCTAAGATATTTGGAATACAAATTTAGCGTGAAAAATGTCAGATGTAAGCATTGACTGTAACAAACACTCGGTATATATTACAATACATAGCACGAATAAGCATAGCAAAACGGCATATGCCGCATAATATAAAAATTTATTTTTGTCAACATAATAGGTTAAGTTTGCTATTCCATTGCGATGGGCCACCACGCGCAGCAACCTCCACGAGGGTGTGACCTGGTAAATCGGCGTTGTCCATGAATCGGATTTTAATCCGAATCAAGGATAACGCCGAGCTAAAGGCTGCGTTCCGCGTATTGCTCTCAGAATGAGCTTCATTTTTCCAAATTTGACTTCACCAATATTCAGTCGATTGTTCAATCAAAATTTGCATGACATTATCACATGTGACTCACTGCATTTTCCTCCAGCATTTTGTGGCCGCGCGCAATGCGGTTTAGAGTTAATATTTGATTTCGATGTTACATTCCCTTGTAGCCACATGGGCTCACTGTTGTAACTTCTACCCTTTGTAAAGTACAGAGTAAAATCACGCGGATCAAAGTCAGTGCTTGGTCATCGCTACTGATTTTTAATCGGGATAAAATTAGTTTTAATTTTTGTCGCCGCGTAGTAGAGCCAGTGTTGTTCGTCGATATTGTTATTTGAACATTACAATACAATGATTCGTAGGACAGTCGTCGAATTTCCTTACATCAAGAGGACAATAAATTGTACCGTGTGGTAGAGTCAACGCTTCAAGAAGACGACTGCTTCTGCCAATCGGATGCTGCTGAGAGTTCGAGGGTGGAGAAGTCTGAGGGTCAAGGATCCGTCGATGCAGCGTGATCCTGTGGTATCCAGGGAAGCCAACAACGGTGAGTCAGGCTTTTAAGTTCCTCTAATCACTCAATCATGTCGCAGGACGAATGGTCCGAACCGGCACGGGTGATTAGTTGTAATTATTCCTGAGAATTAAAATGAAGAGCATAGTGGCCGTAGATAGACCCCGAGGGGCTTATCTATGAGTGGTGTTTTGTTAGGCTCATTTTGGATGTCCAGTTTATTCAGAGTAGGATAGGTCTTCCTTGCTCATTCTGTGTGTATGCCATCCAAAAATTGCCTATTATCGATTCATGATTTTTGTGATCATACATTGTAATATATGAATGTGGTCATTAATAATAGAATCTTATATTAAAGTCTTATGTTATAACTATCAATGTTTCCGGTTATATTTCTGATATAATCTGGAATGGTTTTTATTTCGTATTCCGATTTAGTATCAAAGAGCAGGAAGGCGCTTCGCGACGAGTAGTATCTGTATTCGGAGGAATATTTGTATGTCTACTTCGACGCATAGAATCATCTTTCCGAAAACAGATCGCTCGAGGCTAATTATACCCTTATTTTCAGAGTAGTTTTGCCATTCAATTTTTAAATATTTACACATATTTCAAAATGTAAATTCAATGTAGTAGTTTCCTGCATGCCCAGTTTTGTCAATTATAAAATGTTTAAAGTAAATTTTTTGAATTGAGAATTATATATGAATAATATTTATATGAAATGAGTAAAAACATGCATTAGTCCGCTTATCCAGAATGCTGTTGATATGTAGTACTAATCATAGCTTAGGATGTTTTCAGCAAAACGGTTGGTACACTTTTAAATGGCCGTGCTCATTTTTGGAGGTCTGAAATCATTCATGCACCCAGGTGTGGCATGAATGAGTCAGGCCGATGAGGACGGATTTAATTATACGATTACTAATGCAAATTAGAGACTGTCAATGATTTTAGTGCCCACCAACGTGCCTTCCATTCTGTATGGTATGAATGGTAGTGTCATGGATTGCACGTTGGATAAGTAAATATATTATATATTGAGTTCGAATTTCGTGTTAATAAGTACCAATTTAACAAATCACCCTGATCGCTACATAGTTTTTCAAGTGGTGGATGATGGGTATTAATTGTAATGCAATTTTTTATTTATACAACGTTTGGCTGTATATATATAGAAACATGAATTGATAAAGATCGGTTTTGCGTGTAAATTGCAAGGTCACTAGTCTTTGACAGTCGATTTCAGGAATTGGTACGTAAAAGTAGTGAATGAATGATGAAGTGCGCTGAGTTCGGGTGTCGGAGACGTCCCGGGACGTACTCTCTAGAAATAGGCTTTTGCACCCGGACGGAATGTGTGAGAATCCGGGAGTGAGTGTGTTGGTGTGATTGACTTGCAATTTTTAAATACAGGAATGAGGAAGGCAGATAGCATACTTCTGTGTGAATGATAAATTTTAAGTAGGTAGGGCCAGCGGAGGGCTATCACTCTTTCTGTCGCGAATACTATGTTAGGCGTGCGAGTGATATGCCTTTACCTGGGTCTCACTTGACTATTGCAACCAATAAGATTTGCTCGCGATCTCACGTATTTTTCATTTATTATTACACATAAAGTATCAATATATGTCAATATAGATATATCAACTCAAAGACCGTCTATTCTGCTTCAATATTGACGTATGTACTCATATGTTACCATTGTTACAAAGATACTTCTTTCTGTATATAGCAACGTTATCGTCTCACATAAGGCCTGTTATCGGCATACGCAGTAAGAACAGGTTGCAACTGTCAAGTGCTAATATTAAATCTAATGTCACGTTTTTAGTAGAAATACGTGCACATTGCAGAGATGAAGTACCACCTCATTGCACAATCGAGCGAGTATAATTTCATACGAAAGCATATAGTATCATGCTATCCGTAGAAAATTACACTTGTCGTTAGACTACCGAGGTGTACTTCGGTGCACATGTCATGTACGTATTTCGATCTGTTCGGGAAATTCGGTTAAATGTGCGCGTGTACGAGTCGCCAACAATGTCTGTCAGTACCTACACACGCTAGCTATTGCTCGAATTCTTAATCACTCATTTGCTCGAGTGATCGGTATAACTTTCGCAAAGCAAGTATTGAAATTTTATATTGATCTTGATCACTTGCCAAGGCAAATGCGAAATTTGCGTTGCGTATTGCAATTGGAAATTAATGTACGTATGTAATCATGAAAATGATTATGTATTTATATACGTTTCTAATTACCTACATCAAAACTTAAATACTGGTACATACAATTCGTTTCTCAGTTTGCCTTCGAACGGTTGCTCATGTCAATGTAGAAATTTGCGTTGCGTATTGCAATTGGAAATTAATGTACGTATGTAATCATGAAAATGATTATGTATTTATATACGTTTCTAATTACCTACATCAAAACTTAAATACTGGTACATACAATTCGTTTCTCAGTTTGCCTTCGAACGGTTGCTCATGTCAATGTAGAATTTTCGATCCCTGTTTAACATTTCCCGAACAGTGGAGACTTGCATATGCATGTCCGAAGAAAAAAGAGGCTGTTTTGACATAGTTGAAGTGGTCCGGAGAAAAGGGCCTTCGTCGCTGGATTAGTTTGCCACGGTAGTCACTATGCTCAACATTACTACGTATTGCACGCGTAACTTACAGCAGTTACGCCTGTAATTGGTCTAAATTGTAATTGGCAGGCACGATTAACTCTTCCCTGTTTGAAAATGTTTCCTGTTAGATTTATATCCTGTTGGAAATGTGATATTTGACTTGGTTAAATAAACAGTTCTTGACGTTATTAATTAAGCGATAGATTTTTCTGAGAGAAAGTTATTTCTTACATAACTATTAGGAAGAGTTAATCTTGGCTAGTTAATGAACCATTAATTATATTATGAACATACTAAAACGCTTAATTTTTTGTTTCAGGTTCACCACCGGGCAGCATTTTGTAATATTGCTTTCTATTCCAGGATTTATATGTTCACCATTCTTATTCTATATTTTTACGTACTTTTATTCCGTAATATATAGCCTGTAATGCACTTGCGCTTAATAAGATAGACGAATGAACTAAGATGCGCGTTTTTAAGCTATTCTGCACTTTCAAAAACAATATAGTATCAATTCTCAGCATTAGTAGCGTTATGATCTAATATGACACTCAGCCGGTAACACTGAAAGTGACACAGAAATGGGAATAGGGGTCTAGATCTTCAAGACGGAGACATACAACTACATACACTTCCATGATATCAGAAACTGAATTGCATTTGCCCCACGGGATCCCGAGCCAGGTCGTAACACACACACACACACACGACTTACACAGGAAGCAGGTCAAGGCGCGATCATTTTCACGTCACACGTCGAACAAAAACACTAAACATTCGTTTCTCCTCACTTTATTATATCCATACGATTTTGGTGCGGTGGAAAGATTCACAATCGCTCTCGCTTTTCCTCACACAATTTTATTGAGAAACACTACGAGTAGTCTAACAATTACTTACTTACGTAAAAACTTGCACGTTGCCTTACAATTCTAACACGTTACGAAGAAATATCGCGGATCACGCGTCCGTCGCGCTTCCTTCGGCCGTCTCTTCCCTCGAACTCGCGTTCGTCCCGACAAGGTCACGCGTCCGCGCTGTGGACTGACGAGAAGAGTTGGCTAGGGAACAAGGAGCAAAAATGGCGGTGGTTATGTACAAGTGGATGTCTCCGAAGCTCGCCTCGTCTCTCGCAAGAGGAATAGTACAATTAGAACGAAACGTTTAGCCTGACGAAGAAAAGGTCGGAACAAGGGGTATTGATCAAGGGACTGGTCGTGAGCATACACCAGAACTAGCAAGGCGTCAAAACTTGTTTCACATTTTCCTACAATGAAGGCCCACACTTAAGTGATCTTAGTCTCGGAAGTGTTGCTTTACTTTCACTTATCGATGATGCACGTATTTCAATAAAAGCGAGGAAAAATTCTCTGAATTCTCTCGTTTCAACACGAGCCTTCGTTATAGCAGAATGTCATATCAGTCATTTTGGCTGCTCGGTAGTTCTAGTGCTGTTAATGAAGACCGTGTTACGTCGAATTTCGTCGCTCCGTCCGGGGCGGCCGGAAGTCTCGCGAACTCGACTTCCCGTCAGTGTTAGCAGACTCGGTACGTCCAGTGTGAGTGGGCCAAGTCTGCTAACATTGTCTCCCGTCGACCGTCGTCGTGCCCGCTCGCGCCGCTACGGCGCGTGACTTTCCCATCAAGCTGTTTGAGATCCAAATTTCGCGCGGCAACCTCCCACCGAATTTGACAAAAAGAGTGTGTTGAGGGAAACGGGGCGTGCGGGGCACACGCTTCCTCGCTTTCAATGTCTCTCGATGCCGGCCCAGTGGTCTCTCATTTCTTAACAGAGAACCCGTCGCCGGTGGGATCGAGGAGCCACGGATAGTTGTTGGGGCACTCCATGCAGGTGAACAGACGAAGAGTTTCGCCGGGCAGCTCCCTGGTGGTCGAGGGACAGGCGTTGGGCAGAGAGCAGTACGGCTGGCCCTTCTCGTCGCACGTCTCTTTCCAGTCCTGGAAGTCTCTCAGGGCCGACAGCTCCGTGGGCGTCTGCATCCACTTGATGACCTGCAAGAGGAACGCGACAGTGTCACACGTAATCCGAGACCAGTTACCGGTTTCTAATCGATTTCCATATTCCTCAAATGCCACGCGCGGGAGAAAGTTAAAGCAAGCAGCACGAAACTCGAGGATAATCTATTCCGCTTTAATAATCAGTTTCTCGGGAACATCCTGCCACGGATGGCGTCCCTATCTCGCGGCCTAGATCTGGTACAATCTGCTGGCACAGATCGAGGCTACCGAGAAGTACAACGCTTGACGCACCTGGACCATGGTGACGAAGTAGACGTCGCTTCTGGCGAGCATCTCCTCGATGAACCTGATCAGCTCCTCCTTGTACTCCTTCTTGCTCTTCAGCCAGGACGCGTGGAAGTGGAGGCCGAGCGGTGCCCTGTTGCTGTTGAAATGCCTGTTGAAATTATGCCTGAGGAGTCTGCCGAACTGCTCGCCGGACTGGATGTTCGAGCAGGAGTCGACCATGTGGCAACCTGGCAGGGACTCGTCGAAGGTCGGATCGTCGCGACGATCCAGCTCGTTCATCACCATCTCCCACACCGGATGCGACCTGGACGGACAGTTGCGGCCGTTTCCGTTGCACTTGTGCGGCATGCGGAAGTACAGAGTGTAGGGCCAGATCGGCACGCGGCCGAGGGAGGCCGTGATGGAAGCGTCGTACACGAAGAACTGGTCGGCCATCATCTCGAACTGCTTGTTGCCGCCCACCCGCAAGTAAGGAGCCCTCATGCCGATGATCGAGCCGTCGGTAATGTTGGCGAACCGCTCGATGATCAACCTGGCGCCCGCCATTTCGGCCAGCCAGTCGTCATAGGTGCCCTGGGTCCAGTACTGAGGATCGTCCTTGTGTGTCAAGGAGAACACAGAGATCTCGTGGCCGCGACGGTGGAGGTCCTGCACTGCCGAGTAGTTGGTGTATTTGTGGGATACGAAGAAGGTGCCGCGAATCTGGCAGCCGTTCGGATTCTGTCGTTGACCGTTGAAGACCTCCTCGTAGAGGTCGATGTTGTCGACGTTCACGGCGCCGTTGAACGTGATCGTGATCATCTGCGGCACCTGCTGCGGCTCGATGTTGCCAGGAATCCGAGTGCCGTCGGCCGAGCAGTAGCAGTCGGGCAGAACGCATTGCGTCGGATCGCAGTCTGGCGCTCTGTTCGGATCTGTTTCGACGGCTGTGGAAGGATAGGTGAAAAAATGGATGAACGTGTCGAAACCTCCTGCTTTTTTTCAATTCTGTTAATGAGGTTAATGGGACGAGGAAGCAGGGCACTCTCGAACGATATCAGGGAAACGTTATTAGGCCTGCTGTTCTGCTCGGGTCTACACGACCCGGTGCCATATTTAAATTTTCAAGAATTTTCTTGGATTTTAATCTTTTTTTTTTAATTTTTGTCAACCTCTGCGACTATTACTTGCATATTTCCTGCCACTTTAAAAAGTTCTCGCGGAGTACATAAGTCTTTGCAATGATGCCGACACAATCCCAGGCATGTGAAGTGCCAAAAAATTCACATTGAGAAAACTGCATTAATAATTTTTCCTTCGACCAGTGAACAGCAGGCTCAGTGCGGAGCAAAACGTTTGTGATACGTAAGAGACGACTTACTGCAAGCATTCTCATCGGATTCGTCCTTGCAGTCGGGCTTGCCGTTGCAGAAGAGCTCCTTGTCGACGCACTCTCCGTTTCCACAGGACAACTTTCCCTCCGGACAGACGGGTTCGTCGGTCTTTAGAATGGGCAAGACCTTACGAGGCTCTGCAAACGTAATCGTTGTTCGATTAAACTCTCGGGTCATTCCGAATGATGCTGACATCCGGCCGTACCACATAGAAGGGCGGGAGAGGGGGGGCTAGTCACTACAGGTGTAATCAAGGCCCGATACTACTACTCTTACTTTTCCCCAGTCTATATACACGTCCAACGTGCACGTACGCCTTGACTCGGCTTCGGCGACGATCAATTCTACAATTATGCAATGGTCTGAAAGGTGATGCCTCGGAAGAATTGGCAGTAAAATGGGTGCGCAAGCGAACTGGATGTTGTCCTTGACGTATGTACAGAATCAGCAGCGTAGGAACAAGATCTTCTACTCGGCGCAATCGAATTAAGAAGCGACGGATGTGCCACCCTTCAATGTTACCCTCGTCCGAAGCCTCTACCCGTACCTGCATACTTACATATGTACACTGAGACGCTTTTAGGCATTCATTTCGTTTCGTTCCTACGCCACTGCCCACTTTAATCATGGAGCAATCGATCTGTTCATGTTTCCCAACATTCCCTCATGATTCGGTCTACCGTCAATCGTCAGTTCGTCACACATATATATATATATGTTTATATAAACCCTCCGTGCAGAGGCGTATCTGTCTCTTTCACTCGACAAGCAAAGGCAATCATCAGTCTCGAGAGTGCTTCTTTGTTGACTCACGGCGACGCACGCAAATGGCACTTTGTCATTGTTTGCGTTGTATGATCGACGATGAGGAATGAGAACGGAAGGCATTTTGTAATAAAAAGAATGAAGGGCCGTGGTGCGCACGCGACGGGCAGAGAAAGAGAAGTGATAGACGTGGGATGCGAAATCGTCATCGTTATCGTACCACTCTCCATGGTTCTCTAACAGTGAAGCGTACGCAGATTCAGGGGTCCAAGATCGAATTCTGGCTCAACTGGGCAACAACTGCTGACGTCGACTCGTTCGACTGAACACGGGGGCTGAATTAGGGATGCTCGATTTCGATTCGTTTCTGCAAAATATCGACGCTTCCGAATCGATTCCTTGCTATCCGAATTGTCGAAGGATCGATTCTTCCAAGATCGATTGCTTTATTTGGATTTTTTTCAATCGAACATCCCCCTCCGCCGAACTGAGCGAAGAAACGTAGAAATCCGCATAGAGTTATGCAAAGGCAGACATCAGGGCAAACGGGAGTGACGGATAATAGGCTTTGCGCGGTGCGTATGATCAAATTCGATCCGCGACGAGAGGAAGAGTTGCAAAAGTGAATTGGCTCAATTGCTCGCTCGCTCGCGAGTTTCCAGTAGTAAAAGCGAACGAGAGGCGGCCGCGTAACGAGGAGCTCTTATAAGGAGGCCAGATCGTCGAAGCGAGACCGATTTAAATGCAGAGAGAGAGAAAGACAGAAAAACAGAAAGAGAGAGAGAGAGAAGGCGTGCAAGGTATACAGACAGGCAATAGTAGCGTGAGAGAGAAAGAAGGAGTTCGTGCTGCGTCGTACCTGGAGCGATACGCGCGGAGAAAGGAGCGTGAGTGCACTTGTGCACGCACGTATCCACTTACAAGGATGAATCCGCGCGACGCGACATTGGAAAATCGTTTACGTTAATCCGACGCTATCTGACTCCGGCCAGAAACCACACGCGTCTTCGTCGCCTACGTAGGGCTCCAAGCGAACGTGCTGGACTAAAGTAATGATTGGCGCAACGGTAGCATGCATCGTCGATCATTGCGCAACTGCTCGCGAGATTAGGGCATCGCGGAGTTGTATGGAGAAGAGAAATTGACGGACGTCCGGATTCGAGCGTGATATGGCTATCGACGAGGAGGCCTCGCTCGTCCCGACGATTTTCGAACGTTCGTCGTGCTCGAGACTTGCTCGCGGCGGATTATGCAACGACGAGCCGCGGGCTCGTTACTCTCGCGGTTTCTTGCGCGATTACACTGGCTCGCAGTCTCGTATTAGTGCTATTTCGACAAGCGAACGTGGTTAATCGGGAGCGATCAACAAATTGGCTGGGAAAGGATGGTTCATGCGATGGCGACTATTCGAACTAGAGAGAAAATAGAGAGAGAGAAAGAGAGAGAGAAGTCTGAGAAGGGGTGGGTGCTTTGCTTCGGAGAGATCGTCTTTGTAGAAGGGAGAGCAAAGATTTTTTTTTTTGGGGGGGGGGGGGGTGACGGTGCGTTACGTTATTAGTGCTGGTGTAGAATTGTGCGTGCTACGTCGCGAGTCTACGAAGAAGGAATCGGAGTCCGCCGTGTCTTGGCCTTTCCTACCCTCCAGCTGCCTTTTCCACCGTGCGAGTGTGCCGGCGGAAGGTGGAGCTGGGGGTGGAAAACAGATGCGGATGCACGCGACAAACGCTTCCCGGTGCCGTTTGCAAATTATTTGCGCTATCCGTGCTCGAACAGTTACGAAGATTCATTCGCATAAGAAGTTGTTAGCGAAACTGTCGAAACCCTCGCGATTGAGAAACAGCAAATTGCCGGATAGCCGACACCGACGCACGGGAAGCGTTTCTCATACGAGCCCATTCGTCGCGACAGACTGCTGCACCTTGCATTATTCTCGCGGGCCAAGAACGGAGGCTGCCTGCCCCGGTCTCACACCGGCCGATTCTTCGACTTACTCTCGAGCCTGTCACAGTTGGTGACTTTGCCCTTCCAGTCGCAGGTCTGTTTGTCCAAGTCAAAGGCCAGTCCGCTCGGGCACGTGATTTCCTTCAGGCCGGACCTTGTACACCTGGCGAGCGTGGAAAAAGAAAAACGGACGACGTTGAGTCTAAGGGGTGAAATAGAATTGTCTCTTACTCTCCAGCTGGTCGCAGTTCTTGACGTTGGTCTTCCAATCGCAGGTCTGCCGCTCGATGTCGAATGCCAGACCGGTCGGGCACCTCACCGTGGCCAATCTCGTCACGCCGATTTCGGTCGCTTTGTCACACCTGTTCAACGTTCATCGGATACGTGTTCAATGCACATTACATACCCGGCTCGTACGGCCCATTCCGTTCCCATTGCCTAAGTTTCCTAATAACCCGCGACTCTCTCAGCTCCGTCGGGCCATTGTCTCGTGGATTCGATTGCAAAACGACGTGTCTGTCTTTTTTCTTTCTTTATTTCTATTCTCTTTCCCACTTTCCTACTTGGCCGCTAGCCGATGTGTTTGGCGCGGACGAAAAAATGGAGTCGGGATAGTGCAATAGGAGCGTAGGCGTTGCGCGACAAGAAACGCGGCATGGCGGTAGCAAGGTATTGGAGCAGTGCTCGGCATTGTTCCAAAACGAGCAACGAATTCCGAACAAATGTTTAAAACAACGAACGTATTAATTTTCTTCCATCCTTCTACACGAGACTTTGACTTAACTTCGACGGAATGCAGTTTGCACCGCGGACAGCTTGAACCAAGAACGTAATGGCTCATGTAGCTGCTGAAGTATTGAAGTTCGCGCCGGTGTCAACGTGTCTCGACCAACGGCTCTCCGGGAATTTACACGGTCACTCTCGACGTCAAGCATTTCTTTCCGGCGCTGCTCTCGGACTTTTCCTTTTTCGCGAAAACGCCGCCGCATTCCTTTTTTCCCTTAACGATCCCGAAGTCCTTGGGAGCGAAATATGCTGTTGCCGTGCCTCGCATGAGTCAGATGCCTCAGAGTGCTCCTTTTGTCGCGACAAACTCGTTGCCCCTCTGTATACACGTGTCCCCCCCTGCTTTAAGACGGCCCCCTAACTCTCCTAAGACGCTCGAACTCGAAGTCTCGCACTGGATCGCCTTGAATCGCGGAAAGAGCGGAATCCGATTATTCTGTTCGGTCTCGGACGACGCGATTGTCGGTCAGACCGAATAACGCGCCAGATTTCCGCATGACGCATTTTTGTCTTCCCACATTGTGTCGGTGGTTAACGATTCTCAAAGTAGAATTTCGTATTTTTTTGTCTTTTTCTTTTGTTTTAGTGAATTTTAGGTGAGATGTGATGTGTCGGGTCAAATCGGGGCAGCAGGCTTTTGGGAGGAACATGAGGATTGAGGGATTGACAACTATTTGAAAGCAACGAATCAATGTTTCAGTTACAACAAAAATATATATTTTTTGTAATGTTTAATGCGTTTTAACTAATTATAGGCGTACTTTCGTCGCGTGTCTCAGCCAGTTTTTCGAATTTCATCAATGTATATTAGAAACAAAATGTTCATGTCTATGGGCTTCCGAAGAGAGCAGTGAAACGAACTCGATTTCTTTTCCCGTTACACTAGACTGACCCCTTAACCGTTAGACAGCGCACGTACGTGCGGTGGGTGCAGTCTCTCGATCACACCACGGCGTCCTTGACTTTTACGTACTTCACGTCCTGACAACGAGCGTCCGCGCGAGCGAGATCAGAAAACCATTCCAGACATTAAAAATCACCGCGAGCTTCGCACACGCGTCGATCGACGAATCAAAATCATCCCGCGCACGATAACCGTTTCCACTCCTCTGAAAACTCTCGTTCACAGGATCACGGCATATCGACGGACTTCCGAACTTTCTCCGGCCGTTGTTTCGCGAACGACGATAAATACGCGCGGCAAAATTCGACGGACCGACGAAAGTCATTCCCGAACACACGACTTTCTCCGGCGTCGCCGTTCAAATCTTCGTCGGTCACTTCGAGCGTGTTCAGAAAAAATCCCAGCCGCCGAGGAAATTCGATCTGTGATAGAGCGTTTGAAGTGGATCGAGGAATAGGGAAGGAGAGGGTAGAAACTAGAAAGAGAGCGGTGAAACTTGTAGGAAGTCATGTCGGACTCTTCGCTTCCGCGATAGGATCGAAGTGTTGCATTGGATTTACCTTACGACATCGCGACAGTCTCCTTCCACGTTCAGCCGGAAGTACTCGTCTCCCGGCCTGTCCTGGCAAAGTTCCTCCGCATTCGGGTCGCCTCCGTCGCCGTCATCGTCCTGCGCCCTCACCCTCGTCCCTAAAAAGTCAAGGAAACGGCGTTACTCGTCTCGCTCGCTTGCGTAATTTGATGTCAACGAGAACGGGCGCGAGCGCGCGCGCGCGCGCTCCTTGCGATTTTAGAAAGTGAGCGTTTCATAATCGAGCGTAGTCGAGTGGCTGGGTTCTCAGTTTGATCGGTTTATCGCAGGGAATCTTTCGCGCTGAAATTCAGCTGAATGGGCTGGTATTCGCAGTCACGACTCGGTACATAAGTCATTCTTAAGTCGAATTTCGAGAGCGATCATTGGTGAAAACTTAAGAGTGACTCTGCCAATATCTCCTTCGCGACCGCCATTATCCAGCCGGCGTTTGGATCGAAATGACGTATACGTTCTGCTGCGGATAAAGCTGAGACTGTGTTCGTTCGAAAGGTTCCCGAGATGACGATCCAAATCGTCGGATAGAAAATGTCGCGATCTGTCCGCGGCGCGTGCAGCGTGGCACAGTGGAAGGGGTCAGCGAACTCGCCCGTAGAAGTAGAAAGTCTTGGAAATGTCAGGGCAACGTGGGGGAAAGCGACAGTGGTTCTCGAAAGTGTGTTCTCTCGTCCCTTTTTCATTCTTCGAATTCTACCGGATCAACATCTCGACTCTTTGTTCGGCTCAGTCCGATTCATTGACACCAACGCGCAGCGAACGACGCGGCCCAAACGAAAATTTCTCATTCTACATCGTTCTGCTCTTCAGCCTAACTTTCACCTTTCGCGCAGCCTAGTAACAAGAGCACACTCGGGACACGTTACCGTGACGAGAAACGTTCCTGGGGAAGGCTCGACATACGTAGCATTGAGGTCTCTAACTCGCTCTTATCCGCTCGTTAAAGTCTCCGAAGTCTCGAAGAGCGCGCGCGCGCGCGATGCTCTCACGTCGATCTTTCGGTCCGCACTTCTCGGGTCGAGTTTCGATCGGACGGGGTCAGGAGGAAAGTGTCGGAGGGCTCGCACGGTTTGCAAAGTATTAGTCCGATCTGGCGAGCTGGCGAGCGAGCTCGGCTTGTGCGGCGGGGGATAATGGAAGTTGTGGCGTTTACTTACCGGCAAGTAGACAGAGGGTTCCTAAGAGATATATCAACTTCGGCGACATGGTCGTCGTCGTCGGGACAGAGAGCGTCTGGACAAGCCGCGCCCTCTTGCCCCTCTATATGTGGACCACCACTCCTTCCCTACTCGCCCCAGTACTTTCACCTTCCGGACAGTGCTGCCATCTTCTGCGCGCTCGGCACCTGGTGCACGAAAGCGCACCTAGGATTCTTCCGTTCTCTCGGGCTGCCTTCGGCGGAAAAGTTCGTTGCTTCTTTCCGTTGCAGAGCAACGTCTCTGATTGTGGCTCGGTTCGAGTGTCGATGTTGAGGACCCTTCGACTGGCCAGTGAGACGCGAACGTTCGCGGTACGTTGGGAACGGGGTCGACGGAAATGGTTTGTTATTGGCAGATTGGCAGTGGGGTACCTTTAGCTAGGCACGCGGTGCATTTTTCGTTTCCGGTTGATCGGCCGAGCCCGATTTTGTTGGCGCGCCACGAATAAATGAGGGCAGAGAGTCTCGGGATGTTTGTTGTGCTGCGGTGAAAATTGCCGTCGAGAAAATGAGCCGAGTGTCAAGATCGCTCTCTCGGTTCGAGATGCTTTCGGGAAAATGTTTGCAATCGGAGAGAATCGACTTTAGGTGGAGTCTTGTGTCTGTCTGTCTGTGTCGTTTTCTATATTACGAGCTTTCAAGACAGCTTTAGGTGATCCACGCTGTCTCGGGAATTTTTATTCTCTTTCCCAACAGTAATTTCTCTAATATTTCAGCTAATAAAAGCTGGTACGTTCGAGCGAACGCGTGAAATTCGATCATTCCGATGCCGAGACAAACGTTCTTTTATGTTCCCCGCCGGCAGATTCTTAGCTGGGAGATAATTGGTTGAATGTATGATCGGGTGAACGGTAGCCATTTCGCATAAATTTATTGCTTAACCTACGTGTACGCAGATACGAATCGAGGAGAATTAATTCTTTCATTAGTCTCGGATCACGGTACACGCTGATTTTACAGTAGCTTGTTAGACCGTGTTAACTGGGTGCCAGTCCCACAGTTAATTCATTTGCGTTACGTCATGAAATAGAATACGACCGCTTACCGTGTTTCCGATGAAAAATTCTCAGGGGACGAATTAAAAACCAAAGTTCGGATTTTTTGAAGAGTGCACTCTTTAACGAATAAGTGCACGTAAACAAAAAACGTAGTAAAAAAAGGGGATCGATTTTTTCGAAAGTCCTAACATAGAACACCCGCTTAAACTGTTTCGTGAGGTGTGACGCACCGTTGCACTAACATTATTCGCCGTGGCCTTATTACTCACGGAATTCATTGAGGCTGCCGGTGTCTTCCTTTCATCGAACTTGTCATCCTCCACTGTTTTTTTTCCCCCTCCCACAAAATGAACGGTCTGTCATTCTTCACCGAAAACGCGCCGATTGAGCAGTTAAATTTTCACTACCGTCCGCGCGCGCGTGGACACGGACACGATCGGTCCATAAATTTGCGTTTTACGTGGAAAAGGTTACCGACGTCGTTGTCGGCGGAATAGCGCACGGCGCGGCGCGTCGCGCGAGACGTACCATTACGCGAGACATTTGCAGCGTGCTGCAATGTCGCTGGAATACACGCGGATTCCATTGAGCTCGGATTACACGATTGTTACGTGCAAAAGGAAGGCGGCGCCGATAGAAAGTCGAGGGAAGGGTTTAGCGAAGTGTTTCATCAATTTTGTCTTTTTCCGTCGTTCAGTCCCATTCGAAGTGGCTGCGGAAAGAAAAGCGCAATTGCTTCGTTTCAGACGCGATGGACGAAGAAAAAAAGATATGATAATAATTAAAAATATGATAATAAAATATGAAAATATATTAAATATAATGCATATATGTAAATATTTTATCCTCCTCTCTTTCCAAGTCGGTTAAAAATGGGAAGGAAATTCGGAGGTCGCCGACGACGGTCTCGAAATTCTGCACAAATCATTGGCCGTGATCTAGAATCGTGTCCCGCGACGCACGAATCGTCTTGTTCTCCGTAACAGACTCTTCAGCTGCGCAACGTCTTCGGCGTCCGTGTTCGTCGATCAGCCTCCCGCGAGAGCGGCCCTAGGCGCGTTTCGTTTCCAGTCGTGCAATAAATCGTGCTCGCCGGTTCACAAAGCGAATGATACGTTACTTCTTCGCGGAAACGTCCTGACAATTTCATACCGAAGCGCATACTCTGTTTCCTGGTTACTAATTGCGACGGGCCCGAAGCCTAGACCGCTTACGCTAGACCTCGCACACTTACGTCACTTTGGCCCACCGTGTAACATCCCTCACACAGGATCGCGCACTGCTTTTTTTTTCAGGACCCATGACGAAATGTTCCTTATTTACTGCATACTAATGGGTTTACATCCGTAAATAAATAAATATAAATCCTTCTCGTTGAACGCGGGAGCCATTATACGTTCGTAAGTCATCGGTAGGTCGAATATTAAGATGACCTTATGGCGCGGTACGATTAGATTAGATTGCAGCTTGTCCATTTCGACGCGAGTTCGTTATGTGGACATTTCGCGATGACGCGCACGGTATTATTATATTGATCCTTATGCGGCGTTCGGTTTATTGCAGGCTGCCGTCGCGGAGCACGTAAATGGTTCCTCGATTACGATTAAGGGAACAAAGTGCACGGACGACGTCGGCCGGCGAGTTTAAAGACGGTCAGACACGTGCATATTTTTCATCCTCGCGCGGTATAGTTAGGCCAGGAGGATCCAATGGCATTTCTAAGCGCATACGAGTAGCTGAGTCCTTGGCGCGATGCACACGACGTCGGGATGCCATTGGGGGCGCACGTTCACCGTACACGATGTACAATAAATATCAGGGGACGCTGAAAACCAGTTTCCGTAGTTCACGAGGCTGCTGTGCGTGCTGCCTCTCTCGTTCCTTCGTCCACACAATTCTTCACTCCGTGCCTTTCTTTGTCCGCTGCTTCTTCTTCTTCTATTTCTTTGTTAACCTGCTTGCCAGAGACGAAAAAGCACCGCGATCGCTCGTGGATGTGTCTACCGATTCTTATCGTAGGTGAAACGTATTGTGAATCGGACATGCTACGATCGTTCGTATGTAGATATGCATCGCAGTGGGAGATTTAATTAATAATCGAAATGCCGCATCAACGTTTTTAGAATATGGTTTAGTTCGCCATTGAATAGAACGTCGTCTAACGAAAATGCCACGTACGTCGAAAGTAAAAGGTGCTGTAAGAATGAATGGGAAACGATGTTGTAGACAAAGAGAAAAGAACTTCGGTTTTGTCCTTGATCTGATGTGTCGGACTCATCAGTAGGGTTCTGGCCGGGTCTGATGCATTCAACTTCGTCCCATTCACTTTTACTCATTCATCGTGATGTCTACAGCACGATCGAAAATTATGCCGACGATCTTGTTCCAGAAAAAGTATTCCTACGAGCATCTACTCTCTTATTGCGGTATATAAACTTAACTTTCTCGCAGGTCTCACAGCAAAACTGCAGAGCATTGTCAGTCATCTTCAAATCTAATTTACCGAACGATACTGTGTGCGTGTGTGTGTTGTGTAGACACTTCGTGTTAGTGTAATGTAAGACATTTCGCCGCGAAAGTAAAACGACCGAGCGCACGCGCACACTGAAGCTTGTCCAGTAAAAAGTCACGTTGGAAACAATGACACACTTTGAATTCTATTCTCGGCTCCTGAAACAGAGCGTACTCGGAACTTGTTATAACAAAGTAACTCCGAATCAATCACTCGACAAAAACGTAGTTGACGATATCTCTCTACGGATACATTTGTTCGATTTCCTGAAACGAAATAATCCAAAAATAACTTTAAGATATCCTGAAAAAAATCTCATTTTTTCCCTTAGCCTCTTATGTAAATGGACACAACAGGTACTCAAAGTCACGCAAAGCCGAATGGCGAAGATTAACTAAATACGCACGTACAACAGGAACTGAGTGAAGAACAAAATTCGAACAAGATTTTGACATAAGCCACACTCATAATTACCGGCGCATATGAGGGCAAGAGTCGACAGCCGACGGGTTGTTAACGGTAACGAAGGAAGAAGATTGCCCGGAGCCTCGTACAATTACGAGTTTCTCTTATCTCGTGATTCAGGGCATCGAACCTCTGCGTGGATTTTTCGCGCGATAAATGTCAATTGCCAATCGGCATTTCGAAGCGTGCGCGCGCATCGTCTCTCTTAGGCGCCATCGGCCAGTAGCACACTGACCCACAGATCTTCCGCGTCCTCCTCTCCTCCTTCTCTTCTGCTCTCTTATAACCGACATCTCCTCTCCTTGAACTATCCTTACTCCCTTATACAAGATTGTCGTCGATCTTGTAAGACGTTAGCGCCCCTGGGTCACTCTTCGATCCTCTCCACACGTTCTTAGTTGTTGAAGTTCATTTTTTACGTCGTTCTTATTTTTTCGCAGATTTTCGATGTGAAAAGATTTTTGTTACTTCGCAAACGACAGGTTTCCGTGAAAGGCGCGTGCGCGTACGTGAAATTGATCTTTCGAAAAAATATGAATTTTGAGTTCTGGTCGGTGTCGCGAAAAATCGCGTGCATGGGAATATTGGCGTTGGCGTGAATTCCGCTTTAAATTGAGCACTGCCATCTCGGTCGGTGTAACCGGAAAGTGGACAATGACCCGTGCCCGGTCAAGGTGAAAAGCACGTCGTTGACGCTGCGTCGATCATACGAATGAACCCTCTTCCGCCGCGTGATCGGAATAGAATCGGCACGATCGCTGATCTATGATCGTCCGTTTGACCTCGTTGCTTTCGCGACGTAAGACGACGAAGTCGTTCATGGCTCGTCTCGCGAGCAAAGATGTCAACGTAGTTTTCGTATATTCACATCGGGCATCATTTGACTTAAGAATGGTTTATGCACCAAGTCGTGACTGCGAATACAGCCCTATAAACGACCGACAATTTTTCGCCGACAACCTACCATCTTTCCTTACGCACACGATCGAGATTCCTCCGACTTCATGGCTAATCGAAAAATGGTGACGGGGCGCACGGGAGATAGAGAGAGAGAGAGAGGTAAAAAAAAGCCCCAAGAACTCCGCTGCATTCCCGATGCACGTAAGTAGGCGCGCATAATTATGCGCATCTCGTATTTCGAAACGCCTTCGTCTTCTTCGCGCCGCTTCTCCGTCTGTGCGAGTCGCTTCGTCGACTTTCCCGTCGCTGCTCGCGGCTCGAGCGGCCTGAATGCGCCAGCTTTTATATTTCAAACTGCTCCCATCGTCCGGACAGCGAGTCCGATAGTAGTCAGTCGCCGAGTGCGTACCTTTTCCGAAAGTCCGCGCGCTCTTCAGGGAGTCGCCGGTCGATCGTGTGAAATCGAATCGATTCTTTCCTCTCACAGATCGAGCCTTCCTTTTTCTCTGTCCTCGCTTCTTCTGCTCCCTATGAGCGCTTCGCGGATCTTCGGATTCTCGGAATACCGATTCCACGCCTATCATAATTTCGAAACGTACGGTCGAGCGGGAAGTGTGTCCGAAAATGAAATTTATCTTCTGCCGGGCGTGTTAGTAGCCGAAAGGGAAGGTCCGGCGTCGATTTCACTTCGGCCGCGTGGTGGATCGGTTCTTTCGAAAACGAAGAGGCGCGAGCCGAAAATCCTCGATTCATCCTGACGGCGCGGATTCAATTATTGCGATTGTAATCGATAATTGAGTTACAACACATGCTCATCTCTTTCTCTCTCTCTCTCTCTCTCTCTCTCTCTCTCTCTCTCTTTCTCTCTCCGACGAAGAAAGGTGGCTCACCTTGTAGAAACTAGCCTTCCGTTATTCTTTGCGCAGCCGTTACAGACAAAGTTCAAGAATTCAAGGCGGTAGAAGTTGTGTGTTTCGACAGAGGCGGACAACTATCACCGATCGCGCGCAGTTTCTCAATTTGAGTTTGTCGTGACGCCGAAAAAGCGCCGGAAATTCTGTCGATAAGGTCTGTCAGCTGCAGTGTAAAACGATTCGTTCTGCCTGCGACGGGAAGCATTCGTTGCAACGATAGTCAAAATTCTCAGTAGACAACGACGTGTATAGGTGAAAATGAAGAAGTTTTATAGAAAGTTTCACCACGACCGGAATGATATTTCGGGGAAGACACGTCATCGGGTTGCCAGACATTTAACGCTAGAACTACCGAGCCGTCAAAATGACTCGTTTGACATTTCGTACCAATGATTCCTCGCGCTCGCATCGTCGGATGTTCAGCAATCATTTTCTGGCTTTTATTCAAACGTATACATAATTCTTCAGAACAATTTTCGAAAGTTACGTAACAGAAAGATGAGGCCGCATTATGGCAGAATGTCAATTCGTCAGGAGTCATAATGACCCCTCAGCAGTTCCATCGTTAATGAAACGACACGCTTGACTGCTCTCCGCCACTTCTTGACAGGATAGTCAACCGTCGAGACAATCCCGGCGGCCGAGCGTTCGAAGGAGAAATTCTGCCGCGAAAGGTATGTCACTCGAGTCCGTGCACGGGGAAAGAAGAAGGTGGTTTACCTTGAATCCGTCTTCCGTCGTTTCTGATAATGAACAATGAAGCTGGTATCGAGAGCCGCGAAGTTACGTTCGGTCTTCGAAATGTCGCTCGTTCCCTTTAGATATCCTATAAATCAGAGTCACGACATAAATGTGTCGATTTTGATTAATGCCGCCATTTTTAACAAAAGTACTAGATCTCCTCTACTAGGGTTCTCTCGTAAAGAAATAAATAATAATAATAATCTGACACGACTGTATACGGCCAGTATGTGCCTGTCTTACGCTGTACTCTATATCATTTAAATGAACTGCCGTTGTCTTAAGTATCTTCATCCGACTATAGTAGGCGTTATTTATTCAACAAATACAACTTAAATGTAATTCGCTATTAGATCCGTTTTACTGCAAATGGGCATTGCCGACCCAGCCTCGTTGACTATTTCGTGACTCTGATTACAGGGTCTCTAGTTCCTTTTACATAACCGTCTACGCAATCCGTGCGATCTTTTGGAAACCGTTCGGTCCAGCCACGACTCCCTGGTAGAAACCGAAATGAAGAAAGAGAGAAGCCTGTTCTTCCGTTAACTTTGACATTCCGGCGAGCGAGCGGGTGAACGAGCCAGTGATCGCAAATCATATTCGAGCCTATCGACGGCAACACGTCGAATCGCGGATTATTCAAAAGAGCCATTTCGCGATTGGATCCAGCGAGATGCGTGTATACGCGCGCGCGCGTGTGTTTTCTGTCGACGGATAAAGCGAAAGAGAAATTCTGCATAGCGGCGCGACGACAGGTACGTCACTCGACCTGATCGTCGATGAGAACGAAGGTGGTTCACCTTGCAGGAACAGCCTTCCGTTATTCCTCGTAATCGACGCCGCCGCCGCCAGTCCGATATCAATTGCCTTCGATGGCGATAGAATGCATCGAGGTGTACTCTGATCGCTTTCGACGAATCGCCGATTCGTCACGCAATGCAAATCAGTCCGTAGTTCGCTACTTTGACGCATCGACTGTCCGCATAAAGACGTCTCCGTGTTTGTTTGCTCTGCGAGAAAACGAAGCAGGATACGGATGTGTTTCGATGAACCTGTTTTAGAGCATGAAAGAACGTACGATGAGATTACTTATTTATTTATTTATTTACGGATTGAACACATATTATATACAATGGAAACATACTATGATAGAAACAGATAGTGCAGAGAAAATAGAAAATAAAAGACACAACGCAAGCGTCGCAGAGAACTATAAAGTGGACACGAAAGTTAAGATAAGCGTATAAATAACATGGGAAATTGACCAATTTTTAGGGGGCCACTACAGAAGATTGATGGTGAATGAATTCATTATATAAACGAAAGATTCAGGACACGTTCGCGTTGATGTTCGGCTGGCGTGGCTTCTTGGCCACGAGAAAATGTGATATATTTTTCTCGGTGACACGCCGTAGCATGTGGTAAACGGGACGATCTTCATGCGCGGCACAGAACGCGAATTTGCTTACCGTGCACGTGGCTTGCGCCGGGACAAAGGAAAATGACGGGCTGTCGCCGTTTCTGCACATTTTCAGCCTGCGGCAAGCGAGGAACGATCGTTGTCAGTCGTCACACGATTATCCGCGATTTCGAAAATCACTTTCCACGCGCCGTCACCGAAACCGAGAAGGTGGGCAAAAAAAAAAGAAGAACAATCGCGAGAAACTGACTAACTTAACGCGACGCCTGATATGCATCGACAGAGGTGCTGGCGAGAGAAGTATGCATGTCAATAATGTCGAAGAAAGTGTCCGACCCGAATCTGACACGATACACCTTTCTAAATCGACCTCCGCATTTCGTTGGCCCGATACCGATTTACTCGGCCCTCGTGAAAACGATCCTCAATAACCGTTCAGAAGTTCACTGAGTTACACACAAGAGAAGGACGCACGGCAGCACGATGACGCGCGAATCTTCAAAAATCAGCCCGGCTCACAAAACTACCAATTGTACCTGGCGGCGTGCGTGTCTCGAAAATTCTAACCAGCCGATCGGACGATCGAGACTTTCTTATTTTACGTCTTACCCTCGCTTTCTAATATCCCGACGACGTCTGATAATTAGAATTTACGTGGTCCTAGACACGGCCGCGACTATGTGACCGTCGTGCACCAACGCGACACGTAACTCGTATCGCGCGCGCGTACCCTGAAAACGCAGCGTTCGACGTTCTCGCCAACGCGAGCGTACCGCACACGATAATAATAATAATAATGATCGTCGCGACCGGTGACATCCCGGAAATTGCTTGCCGCGTGGCCGAAGTTCACGTTTCCTCGGGCACACACGCATGTCCACGTACCTTTCTCCGCGAGCTTGCCGTAACTTTATTACATCTCGTTACGTGTCGCCAGACGAGCGCGCGCACGCATTTAACCGTGCGTGTCGCCGTCGTCGTACGAGCTCCGATCTGTCGAGGATGAAGACTTCGACAGCCGACACGTTCCTGTCTAACAACGCCGAGGCACGTCCAGCCTGGACTCGTAATTTGCACCGATGACGCTTCCACTTACTGGACCGTCCTGCTTTCGAGAAATTATCGAATGTATATTTCCCTCGCGACCCCCTTTGCGCGCGAAAAAGCACGCGGTGAAATCTGATGGGTTCGTCCGAAAAGCGAGCAACGGACTCTAATTCCTGTCGGCGTACTTTTTGCTTCTCTGTTTTTTTTTTCAGCTTTGGTGTTGCTTAGTTGTGTAGTTTAATAAATTGATCGATTTTTGAAGTTGTTCGACATTTTGAATTTTTCTTAATGTCGATAAATCGACTGTTTCAAGAGAAATGTACAGAAAATAAGAATATGACGACTTAAAAATAACCATCACAGCGAAATGTCAAACAACTAATTTTATCCTCTCGATACATCTGTTGTTAACTAACGTTGAACCAGACAACGTCTATTACATAACAATTATCATCCGATCGTTTGGCTTATATTAAGGATAGTCGACTGCCAACTTCTTCGAGACCAACCGTTACTCCTACGGCACAGCCTCTCTCCTAACTGTGCATCGACCCTTACCTTTAGAAAAGGTGAACTCGAAAAGTGCAGCGGCGTTAAAATTGAAAGGTCACTTCCGCATGACTTCCGTCGACCTTTCGACCCTTTCGTCGGCCAAATGTTCTCCTCACGAGCACGAAGTTGCGCAAAAGGACTCTGCCTAGAAGAAAACGGGCGAGAGTAGTGGAGGTGGAGGATGAGAAGGACTGACACGATGCGAATATCAGTAGTTTTCGAGGAATTCCCGATTTTGTAACGTGCCTCGCGCAAAACGACCTTGCCTCCTGTCACTTTCACCAGCTCGTCCGCAGGGTCGGACGAGCTTGGTGCGCTTCGGCACCCTGGCCTCGGAGAGGAACGATCGAGATGCAGTCGACGTTGGCCACGTGTACACATTCGTTCCCCCGTCCATCTGTTTGCCGCATAAGTATGAGCACCATCGACCTTGCCCCTGAACCAAGAGAGAGAGAGAGAGAGAGAGAGAGAGTGAGAAGGTGTGAATGCCAAAACATTTATCATTCACCTGACAAACCTCTCACACTCGAAGAATGAAAATTCATTTATTTCATTTCCTGCAATGGCGCCCTGCGGAGTGACCTAACGACGCAGGAATGTAGATTTGAGAGTCGCTTAAGAGCGTCCCGTCGCTCGCGTCCTCTGGCCTCTGCGGATTTTAGCATGCGCGGTTTTCGAGCTGCAGCTCTTTTGCCTTTTGCCGCCGGAGAGCACCCACAGATAACTTTCACTGTCAAACGTCGTATGTCACGTAATCCAGGGCCGAACGAAGTCGGAGAGAAAGAGAGGAGACTGTGCGCAGCAGATTCAGCAGTTCGAGGATGCTCGGTCCGGCGCAAGGCGTTCTATAATGGTGCACGTCACAAATTTATGAATGTTGCCTTGGATAATGAGCGATGAGGATATGTTGCGGAATATCTTGCTACGGATTTTTTTCGTGACCTCGTTCATTTTTAAATCATTTTTCTTGCTGAAACGTTGCCCGAGTCTTATATATAGATTGATGTATGATTTATATAATTCGGTAAAGCTCGGTGATGTCGAAGTGACTTCTTTGACATTTTGCTATAATGGTCACTCACTTTTACATCATCTTATTTTCTGAAGCTTTGCGTGGCTCTTATGTATCGTTGATTTATATATTTCACTTAAAGTCAGGCGAAATTTATATGTCGATTCGTGAAGTCCATATGTTTTGGTAAAAGTCAGGGAGAGTCAAAATGACACGTTTGACATTTTGCTGTACCGACTGCTGATTTTTAACTCATCCCACCGAAATGTCAAATAAACCCCCAGGGCGCTTCTAGCGTAATCCATCAGCGTTTTACAGCTTTGATACTGGGCTGACATGGTCACGGAAGCAATCGCGATTGCAACGGCACCGTGCTTTACGCCATGCTTGACTTTGAATTGCGTCGGATATGATAGAGAACTTGTTAGTCTCGCATGAGATACTATTGACGTGACGCTCACTTACAGATGGTCGAGTTTGAACAAGAAAGACTAACTTCAATGTTTAAATAGAGAAAAAGTACTCCAGTATCTTTCAAAAACTGAAACAATGTTGTCGAGTTCCTGGAACGATTGAACACGGAAGCTTGAAACTGACAGTAGCGTCCAGAGTCCGATGACGCATAGATACTTCGGTTCCAACTTTTTCAAAAAATCGATTCTTTCAACAGAATCGAACATCCCCTAATGTCCACCCGTTAATAAAAGCAAAAACAAATTATTCGTTGAAAAACGAATGCCGCCGCACGCCTAACGTACCGCGTTTCTCGGCCGAACGAGTCGGTCGATGCAAATTCGCATAATCGGCTGACGAGCCGCTTCAAGGTCGAGTGCATTTCGTCCGTGACGCGGGGCGAGAGAAGTGTCCTCGCTTTAGATCGAAGGACGGTTGCCCCGGCGACCCGGAAGCCACTCTTGCGACTCAGCATCCTGTCCGCAGCGATCCGCGAAACGATTCGTTCCGCGGAGAACTTCCCCGGGAGAGAAAGGCCGCGGAATGTGTGCGCGTGTGGGAGCAGGACGCGAGGCGTGGTGCATGCCACCGGGACACACAATGCAGCGAGAATTCGAGCTCCCGATCCAGGAGCGATGAGTAACGCTCGGCGCGCAGCGCAACTGGGCCAAGACGCGCGTCGTGGCGCTTTAATGAAGTTACACGCCCGACACAATCGACAATATATCGACACCCGGCTTCGATCGACTTTCAGCTTTCAGTGCGCGCGCGCACGACAATGCCCGGGGTCGCCGACTTTCCAGCGTTATGAGGTCAAACTTTTTTTCGGCCGACGAAAAAAGCCGTCGACCTCTCCGAAGCCCGCGGTCCCGCCTTTACGGGGGATGCACGGGAAACCTCGCGTCCATGAGAGCGGCCTGGTAAAAACGTTTCTCTTTCAAACGATCACCGGTTGTGTGCAAGAATTTTGTTATGTCTTTCGGAAACGTATCGTTATAGTCGTATCGCAAGACTTAAGACCGTCTTAAGTCAAATTTAGAGAGTCATCGTCGGTCAAAACGGTGCTTAAGATGGTCTTAGGTCTTAAAACCCGACTATGAATAATGCTCTAAGACTACAGAGGGCTCTCAAAGACTCGGTTCCCTGTTCAATACGGTGGCTGTTTTTGTCACTTTGTTGGAGTCGTAAATTCCGGAAAATTTGATGCCGTAAAAATGAGCCATTGTCATAGCCAAATGTTGCAGTAATCTAGTTGTCCTTATAATCTCCCTCTTACATTCATCTTGACGTTCTTCGAAGTTCGAACCCGTTTGCTCGCGACGCGCACTCAACAACCAATTTGCTTCTCGGTTTATATGCGCATGGAAATAAGAGCTTCGAGGTTGCCGGGGCCCGGTGTAATTCGCGCTGCGGACAATCGATGGTGACTCGGCTCGGTCGGAGTGAGAAGAGAATTTTACGCGACCAGGCGGAACGATTCCGTAATGCCGGTAGCCAGGGCACGAATTATTATCATTATGTTGGCGGCCACGTTACGCCGCGAGCATTTCTGCAGATCCCTTCGTCCGTTTCTGCGCAATCAATCAGACATAATTACTCTGTCCGGACAATTCTGCTTAGATAGACCTTCGGCGTAGACCACGCGAGAATCGAAAGGGTTGCCGGATAAAGCCACTCATTGAAATCGATTATAAGTAATCTCTATGGCGGTCGCCGATTATTCGTGGAATCTCGTATCATTCCTGCGAGTTGTTTTAGGAGTCTGAACAGATGGATCAGTATATTCGAATGGGATCTGATGCAATCAAACTGTGACTTAACAGTGTCTTATGCACCAAGTCGTGACTGCGAATAGGGCCCCATCTGACGCATCGATTCGGTGGAGCACAAAACTGCCTAGATGCCTCTCATGAAAAGAAAATCATATTCATTCCTGAAGATGTAAATTCACTCTGGCAATAACTAAGGCCCAGCTACGGAGCAGCGATCGTTTCGACGGAAAAGGCTAGAATGGCGGAGAAAACGCGCCGCCGACAATGGCTGCGGTTTCAATCGATTTATTCGCGGAATGCAAAGTTCATGAGGTCGCCGGGTCAAATCCGGTTCAAAGAGGACTTTTTCTTGCCGCAGTATGTAATCTTTTCACCGTCCTCGCCGTGTCTCCTCTCCAATAATGCGGCACGATATTTCGAGCCGGGAATCGTACAATCGGAATCGCAGAATACAAGCCTTCGATAGCTCAGTTGGTAGAGCGGTGGACTGTAGTCGGTTTGAGGGACCAATTTCGGTGGACATCCATAGGTCGCTGGTTCAAATCCGGCTCGAAGGAATTTTTTTGGCGCCGCTCATACGAAACATGGCATAGCTGCCGGTCACTTTTAGCCCCAGGCAACTGGTGTTACACTTTTTAATGCCGATTAAAAATAACCCCGTCCACATCCCGCCTCATCCAGAACAAGCCAACAAGAGCCTTCGATAGCTCAGTTGGTAGAGCGGTGGACTGTAGTGTTCTGTCGAGCGAATCGATGAAAGGAAGCGTGGAAATCCATAGGTCGCTGGTTCAAATCCGGCTCGAAGGAAATTTTTTTTTGTCGTCGGCGCAAGTTTATCCGGGCTTATCTATCTTGCTGTGCGCCGACGGTTGATTGCGGGGTCGATTTTCTTTCTTTTGTTGTTTTAGTCTTTGTCGATTATAAATATTCCCTTCTTTCTGCGTGTAAAAACAGTAACCGGGAACCTTCGATAGCTCAGTTGGTAGAGCGGTGGACTGTAGTTTGATCATGGGAATGAGACTCAAAAAATGGACATCCATAGGTCGCTGGTTCGAATCCGGCTCGAAGGAATTTTTATTGCTAATTATTAGTTGCGCGGGGCAAACGCGGGTAATCATTCTTTTGGCCGGACGACAACTGACAACAAGAAGCGCTCAGAATTTGTTGTGCCATTAGACCTACCTTTCCCGTTACGATAAATGCTGATAAAACCGATACTTTCCTTATCATGTCAATGGAATGAAATATCGTCTGGGCCGTGGAACGAGAGATTTTCGATTAAGCAGGACGGAGGTGATCGTCCCGTGGAGTGCGCGATATCTGTTTGCATGCCACGGCTGAATCGAAGCAAATAGACAAAGATCTAGTCGCGTCACTCGCCTTCCGTCACCCACTGACCTAGTAGGATCCAATTTCTCCGGTTTCCATTCCATCGGCCGTCGAGCAATTCATCGAGCGCGAAACATTACGAGTCAAGAGTGGAGACGTTAAGTATCACGAACCATCGTGATTTGATCATCTTGCGCGTGAAAAATATCATTTCTCGCACCGTCCGTCCGGTCGAATTCTTTAGATTACTTTCACCAATAATTTCAAATCAACTTAGGCTGTATAAGTAACAGACCCGGGAGTCGGCGTTCCGTTACGCACGCTACGATTTGTCAATGGTTGTAAATGCATATGTATGCGTCTGTTCGACAGTAGTGGGATACATTACGCGCTCGAGCATTAATTATTTCCCTGGCATGATCTTAACAGTCATTTATGCGCGTGCAATTAAGCGAGCAGCGATTCTCTATATCATTCCCGCGCAACGCTGATCGTTGTGTACATCTCAAGAAAATGGTGTTAATGGAAATTAGTACCATAAATCGTTCCTAGAAGACGGACAAAACACGAGATCATAAGATCCGCGATACGCACTCTCGATCGGCATAGATTCAAGCGATTTACAGCCTCGTACGTAATTATTTAATGCGACACATGTAATACCATAATGACTTATATCAGCACGTGGAGACTGGAACATTGACAAAGTTTCTGCAAGAGCAATAGAGTGCTCCGAGCTCACCGCCGGCAACGTATACTCCGCAGACATTCCGACCTGTCAAGCCACTGTTAGCCAGTGCTGGACATGCATATTCCAGTCGCGAAGCTAAGTAATTCTCGTTGACAGTGAATTCGCGATATAAGTCAGTGGCTCGTCAGGTGGCCTACATTCCCGACCGGCAGAAAACGGTGAATCACGGGTGCACATCCGTTAACACCCGTTGACAGTACGAGTGTAATTTCTTGAGAATCCCGGCGCGACGAGATGCTGAAGGCGCCGTTCGGGCTTAGGCAGGTCGCGAACGGCCTTGCCGCGACGTTCGAGATACGTGCGCAGCTTTCTCTACTTTCGCTTATGCGAGATTTTCAGGCTGCCCGCTTGTCGTTGCCTCCGCCGCGTCCGAAGCCGTCTTGTAGTTGCACCTTTAATTCTCCTATTTGAAGGCATGCGAGCGCATTCCGCGGTCCAGCTTCACGGAAAACCTCTTTATCGCCAGGTGGAAACGTCGCACTTCGTTCCGGCTCTCCTCGGACAGCCGGGTGTGATCTCAGTAATATAGATCTTCCTCGACAACAATTGAGTTGGTGGATTCGGTTCTTTGCGCTAGATTTTTATGTTTATAATGATAATGTTGTTATTTAATTATTTAATCTAAGGTAATCACGGGTAAAACCGATTCTGCACAATGAGATGCAAAATATAATATAAAGAATAACAATTAAAATAATTAGAATAATTTAACAGTGTTAATCGACAATTTTTGTCCGGTATATTCGTACAATCTCATACGCCCACTCGGTCGGTATAGGGTAGTAACAGAAAAATATATCTTTCATCATTTTTCTGTGTCGAATAATGATACGTAGTAACGATGTCGTACAAGGATGCCACGATGTGAGAAACCACAAAATATACTGTACATCCCGGTACATTGGTGACGTGCTCGTCCTGTGTGGGGTATTGTTTCGAATTTGCATGATTTTAACAGGAGGTCGCGAGCACTTTAACATTTACATCCGTGATCCCATCAAGCAGTTTTCGAAGGATCTGTTCCGCGTTCTGCGCAACAGGAATAACACAGTTCGAGCGCCACGTTTGGCCATTCATTTTGACGTCAGGGGTCAGAACTGAGGATGAATAGCAACGATCTTTCGGCGTTTTCTAAAAGCGAGATAAAAACCCGTCTGTAACCACGATTATGAAATGAGCAAAGTAAACTTTGTGAGTACTTATTGAGAAATGTTCGAGGAACAACATATATTTTTTCGGATATCTAAATTACATATGTTTATTTTTCTTGTACCTGCCTTTGTACAGTATGAAAATTATAAGCAAAATATTATATTACAAAAACGGAGGAATACTAATGTTTTGAAAAATCTGAAAATCAGAAGACATGCTGCTAGTTGATGATCGGCAAGACGTGGAATGGCTCGTACACGTTTGACAAAGTCGGCTGGAATCGTTCCGGGCAAGCTGTCCGTTTGAAACTTACGACAGTCCTCGTAGGAGACGAGCCAGCTCTCGTAATCGAGATGCCGCTGCATAATTGCGCAATCTGTTCATTGTCCTCATGGAATTTAGCCGTGGGTGCACATCCGATTTGCGCGACGAGTCTTCGTAGCATCCCTCTTTTGGCGAACGTAGCAGAATCGACGGCACGCTCGCTTCTTTCGTCGAAAGGAAACGCATGAGTCGACACGATCGAGCCTCTGATAACCCGTTTGAATCTTGCCATGTCTCAAAACATCAATTTGCAGCGCCCATTCACAATTATTATTTACTCAACTCGGCTGCTGTGACAATAACACATACAGTATATCTTCTCTCGTGCACTTTTTTCGGAGGCAACCTAGAAAAACTCAAAATCATATTCACGTGCAACCCAATTAGTATTGATCAGCGTAATAATGAATGATCCCATCGTTGACTCATGATTGTCTTCGTTAGGCAATTCGACACCCACGCACGCGCACACACCATCGTGCGAACTTTATCCGACGATTAGAAAGAAGTCTCTGAATTTACACTTTACGGTAGCAGCCAATTGGCGTGTGCGTAATCGATTCTGTCGGCTGAATGCAACATCTCGTTGCATAGAAACGAGGCTTAACGCGTCGGATCGAAAAGAACGGACACGTCGGAATGCAATCGTCGCTCGCGCGCGGGTCAAAGCTGGTCAGCCGGCTGGAATTTTCACAAGGCAGCTACTCCCCTTTTCTTCCTTCCTCCGCCGGGAACCGTGCGTGTCCTCCACTTTTTTTCCCCCCGCCTCGTCTGCGCGCGAGTGGACGGACCGACGGAACATAACGGGACACGGTGTGTGCCAAGCGACAGTTATCATGGAAAGTGCATGCAAATAGCCGGACACGCTTGACACCAAGCCGCTGAATTACCTTAATCACACTCGCGCATTTCCAATTCCGAGTATCGACTGACTGCACCATCGATCAGCTGAACACGAATTAAATGAATCCTCCGTGGAAAGTAAGAAAGCACTAGCAAGCTATTCGAACGTGACTATGTATTTCGCCGCAGTCAACGAGCGATATTCATAGTCAGGCTTTAAGACCATCTTAAGCACCGTTTTGACCAGTCTGTTCACTCTCTAAATTCGATTTAGATGGTTTTAAGTCTTAAGATATCACAATGAATACCGTCCAATGCATCGATCGTCTTCAACGTGTCCACTGACACCACCACCTCTACAATACTAGTTCCTTATCCATCGAATCTCGACGGAACCATTATCTGGCCGACCCAGCAGGACCCGATAACATACCGGGACCGTTCTCAGCCAGCCAGCCAGCGAGTCGATCCCTAGCCTGTCAGCCCGCTCCAAATGTAAGACTCGATCATTACGCTGACGTCGTCTGCGATTCATATCGAACGACGACGAAAAGAGTCGGTCCCGCGGTTTCGTAACGATCCGTTCTGAAAATCGCTCGCCATCGGAATCTCGCAGGCCTTCTGCAGTCTGCGCGCGCCCTGGCGCGGCCTTGATCTTAATTCGACGCGCCGAGGAGAGACCGAATTAAGGACGAAATGCTGCTCGACAGGCCGATCCACCCACGCGACGCGCGAAACTCGACTCGGGACGACGAGAAGGAACGGTCGGGTCAGGCCGAAGGAGGGGCGAGGTGCTCCAAATTTTTCGAATATCTTCGCCGACTCTCCTTTCTTCGCGCGCCACCATCGGTGCGCAGCGTTTAAAGAATGACGGTCAAGTTTATATTCTAAACCCTGCCCCACTTTCCTTCGCGCTAAGGGAACGATCCGTGCGCGCACGATGGCGCGCGAAGGATAGATGTACATATTCTGGCGGCGAGAGAGGGGCAGTAGAGAAGGGGCGGGAAGGGGGGGGGGGGTGGAAAGAGGGAGAGAAAGGTGATCGGTGATATGCAGGATAAATGACGCATCGCAGCACAGCATATATCGTTTCTCAGAGTCTTTTTATTAAAGGTTCATCGAGAACGGATGTGTATGGTAGTATCACTTAGTTTTTAAAAATATACATACGCGATAATATTTAATATTTATAGTTATATTTATATTTATATAGTTCGGTCGGCCCTTAGAAAAGTAAGGGACGGAGACCCGCGGGATGTGGCATGCGTGTAAGTATGTATGTACGTATGTATGTGTGCGTGTGTGTGTTTGAGAGTGTGAGTGTGGTGGAGAGAGGAGGCGAGGTGGGATCTTTGTGGAAGGTTGGTCGCAGCGGTCGCGAGCTGAGGTGTCCTAAGGTCTCGCCAGAGAGAACGTGCTCGTTGACGAGTAGGACCTTCCTCGCGCGAACGCACTTCTTGCGGCGGGAAAAGGGACAAGATGGTGGACGGGGGGGATGCGGGGTAGAAGGCACGCGCGTTTATATTATACATCGAGTCTCACTCACGGATCCGTCCGCCAAAAGATCCGCAATTTCTCTCCCTGGAAGTGGGAGGGCGGGGGAGGGAAGGATCAGTGAAATTATTTTATTGCGACTCGGCTCGAGTTTGTACGGCCGAGCTCTCTCGTCGTCTTTTTTTTATCGTCATCGCATTATCATCATCATCATCATCATCATCATCATTGACATCCCCTGCCCTGCTCGTCCGGCTGTTGATCACTCGTCGTCGCTGGTGTCTCGGACGAGGCCCAAAGAAATCGCGAACTTGGAAAGTTATCACAGATCGCTGGTGACGCGACGAACATTCTTTCTTCCTTTCTGCCCTCCTTCGCTCTGCAGCCCGTACGCGATCGGAAAGACGAGGAAGCAGGAGAGAAGACCCCGCGGCCGAGCGTCCCGTCGACGAGCGCGTCTCTAAAGTCTAATTTCGTAAGCTCGTGGATCGCTGGCGCGTCGATGTGCGAATAAATTCGTCTGTAGTCGGCGCAGAGAAATTTGGACGGAGTTCGGAGAAAGAGAAAAAGAGAGACAGAGAGAGAGAGAGAGAGAGAGAGAGGAAGGAGAAAGTGACAGCGACTGATTGCCGAGGAAGAGAGAAGAGATACAAAGACAGAGGAGAGGGAGACGTAGATAGGAAGAGAGGAAGAAGGAGCTTGTTGACTTAGACGAGAAGGAGGAACGCGAGAGGTTTGGTACGCGAGGACGCGCCTTAGAAGAACCCGTCGCCGGTCGGGTCGTTGACCCACGGATAATTGTTGGGGCATCGTACGCATGTCTGGAGATTGATCGTCTCGCCGGGCACCTCCTTCGAGGTCAGCTTGCAAGTATGCGGTACCCAGCAGGCGGGCGGCCCGTCGACCACGCACTTCTCCTTCCACGGCTCGAAGTTCTTCGACTCCGTGATGGTGCGCGGATTCTGGATCCACTGGATGACCTGCGTCATCGTCACGAAGTAGACGTCGTTGTGGTTCGCCAGGATCTCGTCGATCCAGTAGAGGAAGGCGTCCAGGAATTCGGGGTTGTTCTTCAGCCAGGCGGCGTGGAAGTAGAGGCCAAGAGGCGCGCGGTTCTGCTCGTAGTGGCGGTCGAAGTTGTGGTTCAAGAAGTTGTAGAACTGGTCGCCCGTCAGGATGTTGCTGCAGGAGTCGACCATCGCGCAGCCCGGCAAGTACTCGTCGTTCTGCGGATCCTCCCGCCGGTCCAGCTCGTTCATCACCATCTCCCAGACGGCGTGCGATCTGAGAAGAAGCGGACGACGACTCGTTGGCGTCAGCTGTTCCGGGGGCGCGAAGGGAAGCGAGGGTAACGATCGCGAGGCAGGCGGATGAGTGTGAATGAGAGAATGTCGATGGAAGCGGATGAAGAATGCCGAACGAAAGATTCACTCACCTCGTCGGACAATGCTGAAGATTCCCGTGACAGCGGTGCGGCATCCTGAAGTACATGGTGTACGGCCAGAGAGGCGGATTGTTCAAAGCGGACGTGATGGTGGAGTCGTAGAGGAAGGCTTGCTCCTCCATCATGGTGAACTGATTGTTGCCGCCCACGCGAAGATACGGCGCCCTGACGCCCACCACGCTGTTGTCCGTCAGATTGGCGAACTTCTCCGCGATGATCCTCATGCCGGCCATCTCCTTCGCCCAGTCATCGACGGTCGCGTCCGACCAGAACCGCTCGTCGTCGTTGTGCCTTTAATTCACACGCAACAGACGAATAACGTGACGTAGGGCGACCCGCACTTTCATTAGCCGCTCTTCGTTACACGCGAACGAAAGCACTGTCTCGGTATTAAGATAGTATTAAAGAAAAAAAAAAGTATGAATCGATCCTTACGGGACTGAGTAAGTGTTGCTCTCGTATCCCTTTCTGTGCATCAACAAAAATTATTGTAAGTCGGGCGTGTATGTGTGCTGGCACCTGTGCCGTGCTTAATAGAGTAACGTGTAGAGGCTGTCGATTCTTACGAGATGGAGTGGACGGCGATCTCGTGCCCTTTCCTGTGCATCTCCTGTACCGCGGAGTAGTTGGTGTACTTATGGGACACGAAGAAGGTGGCCTTGATGTCGCAGCCGTTCGGGTTCTTGCGCTTCCCGTTGAAGATGTCTTTGTAGAGGCCGATGTTATTGTTGTTGATGGCGTCGTCGAAGGTGATCGTCACCATCTGCGGCACGTCCTTGCCGGGCAGGTCGCCAGGGATGGTGGTGCCGTCCTCCGAGCAGAAGCAGTCGGGGAGCACGCAGACCACCGGATCGCAGGGCGGCGCCCTGTTCGGATCGTTGTCCATGTCTGCAACGACGAAAATTCAACAACACGACCCCCTTTTATTTCCTCCACCTCTCTTCTACCCTCTCGAATTCGGTGAGACTCAACGATCTCGGAAGTCGCCTCGATGAAGCAGCGGAGCACGACGACGATGC
Organism: Priocnemis perturbator; assembly: GCA_963942575.1. Taxonomy (NCBI): domain Eukaryota; kingdom Metazoa; phylum Arthropoda; class Insecta; order Hymenoptera; family Pompilidae; genus Priocnemis; species Priocnemis perturbator. The sequence goes on from OZ012656.1 coordinate 10,663,314, forward strand.
AGTGGCACTTTGCAAATGAGACGTTCGCGCGCTCGTAATTAGGTGCTTTCGCTCACCGCAGACGTTTTCATCAGAGCCATCGCCGCAGTCCTTCTCGCCGTTGCAGAAGAGACCTCGCTCGATGCACGACCCATCACCGCAGGCGAGGAAGCCATCTTGGCAGAGGGGCTCCTCGGTGTACAGTAGTGGCGTCGCCTTCCGCTCCTTGTTCTTCAGCTTGCAGTTGTTGACGGAGTCCTTCCAGTCGCAGGTCTGCTTGTCTATGTCGAAATACAAACCGGCCGGACACCTGATGGCCTGCAGGCCGGAACTCGTGCACTGAATGACGTCCCTGCAGTTGTCGCCCTCGCCGGCCACTAATCTGAACCACTCGCCCGCGTCCTTGTCCTTGCAGATCTCAGTCTCGAAGCTCTCCTCCTTCTTCGTGTCTTCCTGTCGCTTCACTCGACTCGCGCCCTCTGAACAATCAGAATTACGGTCCTGGATGATTTTAGGTTCATTATTACTGCCTACTGTGCGGCCAGAATTCGACTGGATCGAGTTGGAGTAAAGATGGGGTCGAGTGCGACAATTGGTGTACTATTCTCTATGCTAACGATTTCTGGGACGGTGTATATGTGGAATTAATATTATTAGAGACACGTGCAACTTCCATCGGCGGAAAACTTATTCCGCGATGCGCTGTGAACCTTACAAAAATTGTGAAAGTCTTAGGCCAGCTCGCTTACTAAGCGATAACGTAACATCCGTGACACGATTTTGCTCATCGCCGCGACTATGCGTCTGCAATAAAGGAAAGCTGCTGCTCGTCTCTAACGATTCGAGGAAACTCGGCGGCGTCAGGGGCAAGTGAGTGGTCGTTCATATCGTATTATCCGAACCACGAGTTGCTTCCCTTCGCTATAGCAATTGGTCGGGAAGTGTTAAAAATAATCGAAACGTTGGGTGGTGTAGAATCTTCAATTCTGTTCACCTACTTTCTTTATTGATTCTATTTTTGCTAATAACGCCCGGTAAAGTAAGCAGTCATTTTTATTCTTATTATTTCTATCACCAGATCTTAAGAATGCCAGCGTGCATGCTCATCATCGGGACACACACGCCTATTCTGTAATTCTTCCCAACGCACTGAAAAATTGAGTTTAGCCTCGATTCCATTAAATCGAGTCCGCGTACCAAGTTCGATAGTGTACGTTCCTAAAACCCACGGCCTAGAACAAGTCAACCGCATTATCTGTCTCGCGAGGGAGGCAAATTCTCAAGGCGGAATGGCGTCGCTTCCGGTGCGTACAAGGTTCCATTTTGTTGCTTTTTGGTCCCGCTGGCGGTCGTTGCCGTTTACGTTGCCGTTGCCGTTGCTGCTGCTGCTACTGCTGCTGCTTCGTGGCAAAGCGACAAACGGGGAAAGTTGTCTCCCCACCGTGTTGTTTTTCAGACGCCCGGGGCACGGCAGTGACGTCATCCATCCGGGACCAACCAGACCGAGAGGCTTTCACGCTCTAATCTCTTATGCAACTTGTCGCTCCATCGACCGCCAGAATCGATCTATTTTCTCCCTCCGACACTCTTCGCGTCTTCCTTCCCCTTTATTCCCTTTCTCCGATCCGCCCGTACTCTCGCCGTACCCCTCGCCCGAGTCCATATGTCGCCGCGAACTAGCCGGGAAAGTCTTTCCAGGCGGCCAGGAAAGCGAGCGCGAGCGCGGGGGGCAAAAATCGGGGAGCCAGGCTGTAACGACCTTTCGCCATTTTGAATCACGGTTAAAAAGTCAGTCGCACACGACACGCATGCCAGCGGATCCTCTCCTCGATCGGGTCCGCAGCATTCTATCACGACGATCCGTGACCAGAAATTCGATCGATTTCGATCAATCGAAGACTTCCGACGTCTCTCGATCGACAGGGTGATACATTTATTTGGGATCAAATAAGACATTGCGTTCGAAGACAGTCTACACAATGTCGCGTCTTTTCCTGCTACTGTAATCGTTCTTGTTAACAAAAAATCACGACCGCGTATGCCACAGATGACACAAATAAAAAACAAAAAATCATAAATAAAATCGCGATCAAGTCCGCAACGATCTTCCTAACCAGTCCGTCCACAGTGGCCGCGTCAGCCTAATGATACGTGCACAGGTATCAAATACTCTCCCGACACCTTTCTCTCTAGATCTCTCCTTCGCCGCCTACTCGTCTCTCAGTCACCCAAAACTCCTCTCCCTCTCAATCACCCTTCAATATGTTCCCCCGGCACGAACTCATCAGCTCGCTCGAAATAACAATGAATCGAGGACCATCGACGTCGCGCCGAAGACAAGCCGCCCAGCGAATCAGTCTCGGTACTCACCGGCAAGTGCAACCGCTGCCACGAGCAGCAGCGCCAGAGATGCCCTCATCCTCGATGCCGGAAACCCTCTTCAGGGCCGCTCGACGCCTCTCTGAACGTCCTTCTCTCGCAGACGCCTCTCAACCCTCGCCTTCTCTCCCGATGTTCCTCTCGATCAATCCAGCAGTCCCGACTTTCACGGCTGGATCGGGACGCGCCTCCTATCAAGCTCACTCCCGGCCGAAAAGTGGACGGCAAAGCAAAAACTAGTCGCGTTCGAGGCCGCGCGAGGAGGACCCCTCTCGGGCTCTTGTATGCTCGTGGAGACTCTCGCGAGCGAGAATTGGCCTTCAAGGACGCGGATCTTGAAGGTGTAGGTACCGCTCACGGACTGGCTGAGGCCCGCCACTCGTCGCGCCTTATATTGCCACCACCACTGCGGGCCACCACCGGCCCCCTCTTCGGCTTCATATCGATTTACGTTCGCGCGCTTGTCCGAGGTGCCGCCGTACCTCTTGCCAGTCCAGGAACGTACAAATTGGCCCCGATACTTCACTCCGGGAGCCCGCGGAATCCGCATTTTTGACAAGTGCACGAGTAGGACACCGCGGGCTGCTGGGGATGATGTTTTTTAATTATCGTTCATTTATTTACGGGAGAACTCTTTAGTATAGTAATAAAGTAGTATACGGACATTGGTGAACAGACATTTCAAACAGGATACAGTGTAGAATGCAAGGATCGTGTAAGACTACATCTAACATTAGTGGGTAAGAAAAAGTCGATGTGGACACAGGCTGCATCAGCGTTCAGTATAATGCGATTGATGACACTGTTATAATCATACAAGGTACGATGTGATTCAGGTGTGAAAATTGAATGGTGTCTTCAACCAGATCTAGGCACGTGAAGTTTGAAAAGGGAGAGTATTTCGGGACATATGATAAGACCATTATGTGCGAAAATTAAATCGATCATTAGACAGCGACTGGCTAGAGACTTTAGATTGAGGCGAGAAGTAATAACGGTGTAATCATGATCATCATATGCCACAGGACTGCCCAGAAAGCGATGTTGAACACTGCGCGGGAGTCTTCTAGCGAGGCCAGTCTTCTGCTTCTGTGAGCTAGGTAGATGCTGCCCGGAGTCTGGACTCGACTGATAATGACGAATTGGTCGCGCTAATTGGCGTCGCCGTTTTTCTTTCAGTGTGGCAAGCCGCGTTATTACGAAAATGAGTCAGTCTGTGACCGGTGTCTATGATCGGATCTAGCTCGCTCCGTGTTTGGCACCTCCGATTTCTATGGACCGTTTTCATACCGTCACTGCGACACGGATCGATATCGATGCACGCGGCATCGGCGTCCCGCGAAGTTCGCCGGGCGAGAAAAGAAAGAGGCTTCGAAAAAAAGCGCAGCGAAATTAAGGAGCGTCGCGCAACACGTCTTCGTCTCGACCTTTTACGATCCTCGATAGTCGAATTTCGACATTTCCATCGGCGCGGGACCGGGTTTAACGACAGTGAGCATTAATCTGCTCCCTCGGACAACGAGATCGGCAATATGCTGGGTGAAAGCATCGTACTCGACGCGTCAGCCAGGACAAAAAGAAGACCATCCCACAGTGCATAGCTACACATTTTCCTCTATTTATTCAATACAGTCAGTATCGAATGCCGAAGGGCTCGCTAGGATTCCGAAAGGATGCTAGCTTGGCCAGCGGCTCGAATCAGGCTCCACGGTTAACACCGTTTGTCACGCGGATCCAATTGATTTCAGAAGAGCACGCTCTCGGTCCCTCCTCCAAATGTCAGAGAAGAGGAAGGGCCCCGCTGGCATTTTGGACGCGCAGCCTCGCACAATCGTACTCCTCCACGCACGTACCGTCTCAGATTATTGCACCATCCACAGCGTCTGCCTCCTGCTCCTCAAAGTCCTCCTTCGAATGCGAAGAAGCGACTTCGTCCTCGCGTCGTTTCTCCTGGCCGGCGATTCTTGACGAGAAAGAGGCGCGAGTAAATGCCAAGCTCTCTCGCGAATCTTCGGGCACACTTTGACACTAAGCGGGTTAGGTTTCGATGCCAGGTATAAATCGATGATTCGACGAGACACAGATGGCACCGAGTGATCGCGGTATAGAAAGAGAGAGAGAGAGAGAGAGGGAGAAAGAAAAGACGATTTGCCGTCCATCGCCAGGAATTTGCCCTTTGCCAGGTAGTGTGCACGAGAGTAGAAAAGGCTCTTAGGATCGCGATTGTCGTTCCAACGGAGCGAGCGTCTCGTCCTAGCCCGACGTATAACGTATTCAGATTCCTCCCTACTGCATTAGCAAATCACCACCTCCTACGTGTCGATCGCGGCTTAATGAAGAACAGAAAATTCTCCGAACGCCTCGCTGCGCGATTCACTTTCCGCGGGTTCCTCGGAGAATTTCAGTGTGAAGCATCGGCGGTGTCGCTCGTCTGCCGAATGGCACGTTACGTTTCCGCGGGCGAGTTGGCGAGAAGTAGGTAGGCCGAGTGGTGCACAGACGTGAGTAGTCGGACAAAGGCTTACCTCCCAATGGATGACTGTCATCGAATTTGTCGATTGTGATACATGATTGGGATATCGAATTTGGTAATAAATGACAATTCGATTGCTGGCGAAATTCGAAGGATTCGTCGGATTTCTCAAGTTTTCTGCGTTCGAGAAATATTTTAATCGATCGAGGACACTTTAGAAGTGTTACTCGGCGTGCACAGTGCGTCAGTTAATAACAGAGTTTAGATTCGTATGATCCGATATCGCAGGCTAATCGAGCACAGATCAATCATTGGACTATCCAAGCGGATTTCAACGGAGATGATGATGGACTTACTGCAGCACGATTACCTCGCAAACCACACGGCGCGTTTAGCTCTTTAACGATGGTACACTAACTTCCGTGAAATTGAGCGTCCGAAGGAAATGCGGTAGTGCCGGGCTGGAAGCGTTCGGAAAAGGCTTTGAACCGCGTAATACGTTTAGGTCACGAACTCGGAGTCTTCGAGAGGCTACGCTTCTACTTCCGTGAAATTTCAAACGATCGCAGTGCACGTGAATCTCATATCTAACGACGTCGCGGGTATTAATAATTACTTAACGATGTGCTGTTACTTTGTCGACACTGCTTAACCAACGTTCGCACGTTTGGAGCGCGTTCACGTCTATAATCAATGTCACCAATTACTTCAATCTAATTTCAAGAATTGCAGCATTGAATTTGTAAGAAACTTTGCGTCTAATTGCGTTGTAACATATGTTCGTCCCGATATGTTAGAACCAAGTCACACAAAAGTGTCGAGATTTTCAGATAAAAGTTTCAAACAGTTTAGAAATACTAAATATAACATCACGGCTTCGTCTCCATTAACACTAGAACTACTAAGCGGTCAAAATGTCGGGTTGACATTTTACTATAATGACGGCTCATTCTTAAGTCCTCTTACTTTCCGAAATATTTCAATAAAAGTGAGACAAAATTCCCGGAAGAATAAAATCTTTTGAACACGAGCCTTCATTGTACCAAGATGTCACACCAGTCATTTTGGCTGCTCGGTAGTTCTAATGTCAAATAAAATGAAACGCCCTCAACGTCTTCTGTTACATCTCATAAGAAGACGTTATTGTATATTTCTTGTAACGATAGCGAGTGAGGCGCGTTCGGCGACGGCGTCAAAAGCGAAATGCAGGAGAACCCCGCGGCACACGCCGGAATGTTTTCGAGGAAATTGTGCGGCCCTGACGTGACATATGCCGCGCCGGTGAAAGGGAAGAAGAAGAGGAGGCAATGGAAGCGATATCAGACGGAATACACACGGCCGTGGCGTGGCGCCTTGGAGGCTTTGAGCTTTCCCTGCCCGCGGCCAACTACTGTAAGGCGTAACGAAATATGTATTTCTCGCGCGTCCTGGCTGTCGTCTCCCTCGGGTATACGCTAGGCTCCATCTGTCGTTTCCTCACGTGGTCTGATCGGCTGCATCGTTGCAGCATCGATCTGGTCGACCGCAAAACTTATCCAGACCCTCGTATCGATCGAGATTCAGGTTCATCTTTTTTCGTAGGTACGTCACAGACCTGTGTCACAGACGAGGTATACTATAGATCGATCATCTTGTGGGACAATACACCGACGAGATGTTATAATATCTGGTCGGTGGACTATATCATTTTCTTAACAGCGAACCGGATAATTTATCCATCCAATCGTCCGAGCCGCATTTAATTAGTCGCGTTATGCAGCGATTGTTATCTTTAAACAATTTATGTTTATTACTGTCCAATCAATACATCTGGTCAGTCGACGTTCCACACCCGGCCGGTAACGTTGGATGTGACACGGAAATTGATACCAAATTAATTCACAGTATATAATTTTTGTATTCAATAATCGAGAATAATGGGAACAATATATTCTGTTCGTCAATGTTTGAATAATAGATCTAGTCATTTATATTCGATTAATTCCTTTGAGAATAACGAGGAATGCAGCTCGAAAGGCAACCACCCACTTTTTATTACCTCTGGTTCGTCGAGAGAGTGTATTTTTTGATTGAAATTTGACAGAGAAGAAATTTGAAAGTGTAGAGCGTGGGATGCGAGAAAGTAGGAATTTTAGCATGGTAAAGGTTCAATGTTTAGCGTATGCGGCAAAGGGACAATGTGTTCAAAGAGCTGCTGCCATCTCTTACCCGGACAGAGTATCGTTGGACACCTATCGCTGCGATCGAATTTCTTAACGCTGCTTCGGTAGAATACGCTTCGCTTCGTGGCAATGTGGCCCGGCTGTTGCCTGGAAGAATAAGGCAGGCGGGAGTGGAAAATGGCATGCTCGGCCGAAAGAATATTTGGGCGTGATATAATTGATATTTTAAGAACGCGCCTTCGCGTACAGTTCTGCCCCCCACATATTCGCGTCGATATTTCTTGCCAGAGATTACGAAAGCGGTCTCACGAAGGTAGGCAGAGAAACGTCTGCGACCGAACTTGTTTCGCTTGAAATATGTTGTTCAGCAGGAAAGTCTGGGACACCCATACTTTTTATATTTCGCTCTACTTTAAGATCGTTCGTTTTTTCGATAATAGTGATTTAAATAAACATTTTGTGGATGCCGGGCTGTCCTGCAGATATGGTCGAAAAAAGGCGGAAGAAAACTTCGAAATTTGGTACCATTTTCGGACCAAACCTTGATTTCAGTTTGTCTCTTTTCACGGTGGTGAATTAATCTTAAAATGTCGGCATGCTCGGGTCGATAGGTTTTAATATTTGAAGGGCTTGCTTCTCATCTTTAATATTAGAATGGGCGCATAGAAAAGAAATACCAGTCAGATTTTGATGCCGAACGACATATCTCAAAGCGAACTTCTTTGAACTTCTTTGAACTTCAATAAATTGAAACTTTTTACCTATATCGTAATATAAATCCAGCGCGAGTACGCGAAAACTGACAATTGTTTTCAATTTTCACGTACAATTAGAGTAATTAGTCCGCTTCCGTAGACACCCACCTATTTACGTTTGAGCTTCGATGCGCCAAGAATAATAGCTGCGACGCGCGAGTGTGTCGTCGGTTTTTCGCTTACCCGGAATCTCCCAGGATCTGTGCATATTTGTAAGACTATCTGTTGCATCGCCGAGGGTGGCTTCAATACGTCCTTGCCCGACTCATGGTCAGCGCTTCGTGTTTAACGCGATCGATAGTCTCGATGGGTCTCACCGCTAGCGGGCGGCTTTAAGAGATAACAATTTTCAGGTGGACATCCAAAAAATCAACGGCTCTAGTTCCTCATTTTACGAAATCACTCGACTTGAACAAGAAGCGCGAGAATCGAACAATCGGCAATCTGATTTTCCCGCAGGAGAACAAAATTTTGCTCTACTCATTTTCACGATGGTATTCCGCAGAAAAGTGTCTGTTCTGTCGTTCAGTGTCATCCGTGCTGCAGTCGACTTTACCTGATGAGTCATGATTTGTTCAACAAACAGGAATTTTCTCAGTTTTATACCTATCCGTAGCTATGAAAGTCTGCTGTTCTTTTTGTGAATTTAGGATGATGGGGAAGACGAATTTCAAATACGTTTGCGGCGCGTCGAACACTATCAGAAGTGGCCAAGGGATGCTGCAAAACAATATACGTGTTGGACAGTATTATTATCGGACATTTAAGCTATATAGATATATTGAAATATGTCTATAACAATCTATAGATAAACCTAACAATCCGTCTCGGATGTATTCACGGTAGTACGGAACAGACAGATGTACTATTAATACCGTTACATAAAAGAAATTACTTTTCCAGACTAAATCGGAGATATGTGAAAAATGGGGTAGAAGTGAGACAAAAAAAAAACATTTTTGGAATAATCTGTGCATTTGGGGAAGACAGTCCTTTTAATCCGTGAACGCGGAAGTGTCCTCGTGACGTGTGGACGCGTGCAAGTGGCGATAGTATCAATGACAATCCCACGCTGTATTGGTGACATTAATACGTTAATATTTAATGCGCTAACCTTGCACCGAGCAGCATGCACAATTCTCGCTGACGACAAGGAATTGTCGACGCTACATGTTATACGCTGGACTTTTATTCGTTTCATTAAGCCAGCGTCGGGACGGAAAGCTCTATGATCCACTTCATAAGGAGTACTTAGATAATTTCAGTTATTTTCACTCTTTGATACTATGGTTATTTAACAAGCTTGCAATATTCGAACGTGCATCGCGCTCGTGCTTATTTATATCGAGTACTTCATCAGGATTTCAGACGAAAGTGGATGGGCAGCGTTCAACAATTTTCGACACGAGGCACGATGAGACCTGCGGCGAATCGATCTTGCTCTCTTGTCCCGAGTATACTACTTTTACCTCATCCAACATCCTCCAGGGACTACGGCTACGCCGGGCCTAATATATGAAATATGCAGAACAGTCGAAACCGTTCCAAAAGCATCCAGCCACCTAAATTACAAACGCTTCTTCGTTCGTACCTGCCAATGACTAGGTCTGCGTCGAAGTAACGTATAATACACGTCAATAATTCAGACATCTGCATTATGCGATTCCGCGTTCCGTTCTGCTCATTTACATCTCAACGCACATTCTGCGAAACGTAATCCTTCCTGGCTCCGGTCCATAGTATCACACTCTCAGCAGTACTATCCTCTTTTACGATTGCATCGCATCTTCTAATCGTCGAGCACGAAAATCGATGCTCCTAAGTCTGTCGATTCATTTTGATGCTTGACAATAACTGACGAAAATATATACTAGAACATTATAGTTGTCGTTTCAATTGACGATGCCGAAGACACGTGAGAGAGTCGATTCGAGGCTTATGCATGCATTCTTTTCAGCGACCCGGTATGTATGGACCAAGCTGCAGCGAGCGCGTACACGCGCACCTATGTACATATGTGCACATATTCAGTCGCCGCAGGATGAGCATCAGGAGGACGAACCCCTGCTTAGCCTGTACGCCCGGTTGGGCTCGCACGCTTTCTCTCCCTTCCTCTCTTGGTATATCGATTTCGAGGGGTGCGGAGTGCTGCGAGCTGCAGGAGACAGAGAGGGTGGGAAAAGAGAGGAAGAAAGGAAAGGGTGCAGATATTCTGGATTGCATAAAAACAGCATGGGTAGGAAGATCGGAAGGCGGAAGCGGGGACAAATTGAAAGCGTTGAATCTAGAGTGGTGAACACAGAATTGGACCGCGGGGTATAACGAGAATTGAGAGTGATAGACGTCGAATGCAACGGCAAGATAAAGACAAAAATTGTCCCTGACCACGGCAGAGTGCCGGGTAAAACGTTGGATAAACACAGAAGCAAAAACCGCAATACAGAAAATACGAAAATTCGCAGACAAACCGAACAAGGACTGCCGAACACAAGGTCACTCCGATGCTCCTTCGAGATCCCTCCCCCGCATCTCCAAAGCACGTTACAACCCCCGCCGACACCAATGCCAAACATACCTACCGCCTAAAACCCACAATCATCAAATCCAAAAAACCTCCCCTCAATAAACCACCAAATGTGAATCTTGTCCCGCGGCAACCAAAAAATTCCCCGCAACCGGTGTCCGCCACCAGTCGCCGCCCCTCGAAACCGGTCGTACACTTCGAAGCGTTTATCAGGGCCGCGCGGCGAGGCCACCCCTGCTCGTGCTGCGACCTTGACCTACGGGGTTCGCCTCGCGCCGGCGTCCTGCTCTCTCCCTCCCACCCTCGCCCCTCACTCGCTCACACCTCACAACCCACCCCGCTCGTCCGTATTTCGGTAGGCCGCGTTCCACTCGCTCGGTCGTGGCTCGGCACAGACGGCTCGCACGAAAACAACCCCCTCCCACCCACAACTCTGTCCTGCCCCGTCGGGCGCGCGCTCGCAGCCTCTCACACTGTACTCCATCCCTCGCGTACGTACGCCAGCCGTACGCCTCCTGGCAACAACCACCAGTCGCTGTTTGGGTCTCGACCGGAGGATATCGTCGGGAGATCCTCTCGCAGCGATATCGCAGATAGCGTGCGAAGGACGCTGGCTCCGCCACGAAACACTCTGTGTGGCCGCGACCGAGGACTCGCGTCAACCCTCCTACCATGCGTCCCGCTATAGAAGCATGCAGGTGGGTCACACGTTCTGCCCGTCGTAACTCGAGCCCGGAGCCCGGCGAGCCAGCACTTTTTCCTCTCTCTCTCTCTCTCTCGCTCATCTCTCTCGTGCATCAAGCTTTTCCCTGTACTCGGTCGCGCTGTTTTCTGCTCGAGCCATTTCTTCTGCATAGTCATCTCGAGCCGAGGGCTCACGCTTTTACGTTCCGACTTGCCAATACTCCGCTTAGACTGTCAGTCGTACTTGTTCTTGTAGATTTTCAATTTTTTTTGGGAATGGTTTGTTTTTGTGGGGTTGGTGCAGTGTGCTGGGGAAGTCTTGATTGAGATTAATCGTTGAATTCGGATTGATCGTCGATTGGTATGGCATTGGTGAAATGTGATGCGCGAGGTCTTCTTCGATTGTGTCTGTAATTGGCTTGCGGAATCTGAAGAGTTTCAAGTGCGACGGTCAATCGGTGTTCGGAATGTTTGAGGAACATTTGGATGTAGTTAGAAGTAGCGGTGGGTAGGAAGTATTTAGGTTTTCTGTCTGCGTTAGGCGGATTTTTTCACGTTCATCGTCGAAAGTACCGTATGACGTCTTACTGTACTCAGCGCGCACGAAAAGGCGAAAGGAGGTTGTCGAAAGGGGGTGACGAATGAGCTTTTTTTGGTTTTACACTGAGGCACTGTGCCAGGAAACAGATCTGCGACGCCTTTTCCTTCACCTTCATCGACCGATATGCGTCAAGGCTAAACAGGATGGCAGGATCCTTCTGTCACGGTCACGAACACTGCGCCTCTCTACTGTTCTTTAATCTTTACAAATTTCGAGACAATTAAAATGCAACGAGGCTCTACATATAAATTAGGTTAGCTTTGTGGACTGGGTACAAATTTAATTTCAACAGCCTTTTAACCTTGTCACGTTTACGCAGTGAAAACTCAACGATATAGTCATGTTTGATATGTTCTTTTTGCAACGAAGAGACAAGTAACAGGTGTGCATTAAAATGTCACAAAATTGTCGTACCCGTTAACAGACCCACGGTCAGGTGTCAGGTATCGATCATTACTCGATCGTAATCATCGTCATTAGCATCTATCCACTCTCATCCGTGCCGTTTCTGTCTCTGATGCACCCCTATGCGACGCACATTTAAATGACGTCAACAACGCAGCGAGCACTGAAACGAGTTTAATTAATGATTTCATCCGACGTGCCTGGCATTGCGGAAAAATTTACATATTACGCTTAGTCAAGCGCTTTACAGATAGCCTCGGGCATCTTTACAGGACCCTAATTAACCTGACTAATATATTCAAATTAAACATTACCAGCTCGTGAAATCATGAATATATTGACTGCCACATAAATGAACAATTCTTCAAATTCAGTCGTATTTCGTCGAGGTACATATCGTATCATTATCATCGCGATCAGTCACTTGCAAACGACGTAGAATGGTTTTTTGACAGGTCCGACCGACGACAATAGCAATGCGGAAATATGGAATGCTCTTAAACAAAATCAACCTTTATTTCGTCAATGAATATCAAACCAGCAGAATATGGAATTTGCGTTATTCATAAATGTGATATCGATAATAATACGCCGCGTGCTGGAATACTTTGAGCTCACTCTATTTACATCGTGCCAATAATATAGTACGGAGTAACTTTAGCACGATTAACTCTAATATTGCGCGTTATTGGAAGTTAGTTGATCGGTGCAGCCTTAGTTTTCCACTGTTGCCTCGCTAAAACAGGCCATCTGACACTGCCTCCGAAAGCGGAAGCGGAACATGCCTTCGAGTCGTGCCGTTCACCCGACGTAAAATTGGATATTTAACCGCGTGCCATCGACCCGCGTGAAAATTCAGACTCCCCGCCCTCGCATCCGATCCAACCCCTCCACCCGAACATCGTTCTCTCCTGCCTTGTTCGTCTTGTCTCATTCTCTCGCCGATCGTAATTTTAGAAGCGAGCTGTTTCAAGCGCTATGCGCTTTTTGTTCCTCCACCTATCTATCTGCTCGTCAGGATTGTCAATCGTGGCGTGTAACTCCGCGACCGCACGTGCATATCGATCTTGAGCGTCACTCGGGTCGCCCTTTTCAACTTTGCCCCTTTGTCTTCGTCCGCCGTGTCTTTTTTTTCCCTGCACGCGACACACGCCGCGACCTTTACGCCTACCGGAAGTGACGAACCGTTCGACGAGAAAAGCATCTTCATTCGGTCAACAGGCGTCGGATTCACGAGCCATAAGTATCCGCTGATCGTTCAAGTTTATTGAATATTAATTCATACAATAATAAAATAATAATAATATTTTTATGACGATTTAATAGAAGCGTTGCTTGCGAAATTTCTCCTCGAAAAATCGTACGAAGCCGTGGACAGAAGTCGTTTGCGTCAGGTAGACAGACTAGGGTAGCACGTGTCGTCCGGAAGGGCAGAGTTAAAGTTCACAGGCTCGCCCCGTTTCTCAATATATATGACTGTAATATCGGGCCGGCTGGATAAGGAGAACACGACCTCGCCATCACGCGGCAATCTCATCTATCGATAAACCGACGCTTCCGTGACGGAAGTAGTTCTCGCTCCGTCAAGCTCTCTCCACAAGCATGTTTCCACGGCAGCGCGAAGATAAAGGGATGTGTACTCGTGACACCCTCTCATGTACTCACCCTAGTAAGCTAGCGTAGATATCACTATTGATGCTGACCATACAACACCTGTCCGCGAGAGTGGCAGTACAGCTCTGACGAAATGATCCGTAGAAATTGCGCTCGTTAAAAATTTCACATGACCGAGTCTGAGAGCTGTGGATGTCCGTCCAGCAGAAGCCACTAAGGGAGTTGGGCCGACTGTGCCTCGGCGCCGGCGACCAGGGCAGCGCGGTCGTCGCGGACGTCTGCACGGAGACGCGCGGTGGACTTCCGCTTCTGCAAGTATGGCCGAGCGACTCGCCCAGGGGCGAAGCCGACGGCCAGGCGCAAGCCTTCGTCTTTCCCGACGCCCAGGAAAACGTCAACGACAGCGGCATTGACTCCATTCAGGTATCACCGAGTGCCACTCGGCGAGGCAGTGGCTTCCTTCATCATTGAGTCGGCACAGTTTGATTCAGATTGCTATTGATTTGCGGGAGCCGTTTGAAAGATCTTATTGCGGGCCATTTTTCCTCATTTTTATTGCAACATATAAATCGTTGATATATAAAACTAAAGCAACATTTCAGAAAGTAAGATGATATAAGAATAATCCTTCGTTAGAGTAAAATGTCAAACTCGTCCTTTTGACCGCTCGGTAGTTGTAGTGGTAGAATTATGCGCATGACGAAAATTGGACAAGGGAAGTCAAACGGGGTCTTGTTTTACTCTTGACATCTGACGATACGCCGACGAATCTGACGTGACAATCGACGTGTTAAAGGCTTCTCCTTCGCCATGTGGCGCGGCGTGCAACAGCCCGGCAACGACGCCGCAACAATCTCGGCGCGCAAGTTTGCTGCATCCGGACCATGCGCGGCTTCATCTTCATCACTTGCATCACAATCATCACAGCCTCGGCTCCAAGACCCCGCCGACGCCTGACAGGACGTCGATCGATGAAGATCCACAGCCGATGCCACCGAGCCCTTCCAGCTCCACTACCAGCAGCCTTCGCTCGGTGCCAAGCTCGGCAATAGCGTCGCTGCACTCGCAAGATAGGAGACGTAGCAGCAGGTAGAGCTTATCAGTGACAAAGCACTGTGCTCTTAGGATGATTACACTGGGCCAACTAAATGCGATTTTTTTTCTGCCCTTTAAATGAAAATAGTTACGTTTTTAATGGTCCCAGATATTAATATATGCTCGGTCCAAAGTAGCGAAAATTACTTATCGCAACAGTAGAATATACACCGAACTTGACTTTCTCTCACTTTCTCGCGGAGTATCACTGAAAAATGATCAGACGCTTTCTTCTTCCTTTCGAATTCCGCGAAAATGACTTTAAGAATACTTCAGTACTTCTTCCTCCCGCATTTCTCGCACAGATACAGCATGTTCGACGCCTTGGACCTGGAGTACGCGTTGATAAGGGCAGCTGCCCGCGGTTCCGTCGGTCCGTACTCTTTGTCCGAGTCCATCCACAAGCTGACATTCACGCAAAGCCTCGCGTTCCCGGCGCTGGCCCGCGGATTGGCAGCGAAGCAGAGTGTGCCGACCAGAAGACCGCAGCAGCACGGTGAAAGTGGACTGAACGCTTTCGCCAAGGTAGTGACAGCCCTCGTCCTCATGCTCGTCAGCATCCTCGTTTTCGGTGTGGTGTACAAGTTCGCGAGGACGTGAGGTTGGCTGCTGGCACCTGATCGGCAACCTGGCTTCGCCCAGGACTACAGTCGGCCGGGTGCCAGCACTTACGATGGCAACGTCTAATCAGAGGACCAATTAGGCGAGCGTGATGAGTGCGTGGACACACATATCGTTACAATATGAGAGAAGCATGAACGAGTATGAAGTTTGCCGTGTCACGTAGACGTGTGTACTGAAGGAGTACCAGAAAGTTCCCCGACTGTGTTTCTGGTGAATGTGGTCTTCAACGAGAATGCGTCTTGAACGTTGTCATCTTGTAGGAGTTGTAATTGGTGGCGTTGGGAGGAATTATGGGACTCGCTGATGTTCACTGAGTTGTATCTACACACTTTAATGCCAAAGTTTCGACGAGTTTGGTTAGAGTAATACGAAACAGAAACGATTGTGTTAATAGAAATAAACATGCCTCACTCAGTGAACATCAACGAGTCTCATCATTGCTTCTAACGGCACCAATTACGACTCCTATCTATATATAAGATCAAACAACTCCAAGATTGGTTGTCATGCTATGTGTGAAAGCTTTATTTCCACAAGTGTTTCTCTGCGACACAAAAACCAGATTAAATTTGTCGTATTTCGTCTCTTTCATTAACGAATACAATTTTGCGCGAAGTTCGATCAATCCGTTTCTTCTCAAAATCTGCACCGTTCGTCAATTCTATCTTACTTAATACATTTCTTATCTGCCGGATTTTACTGACGTAAGGAAAGCCAGCTTTGTCATGATGACAACGTTCAACTGTGAACACTGTCATCTTACCGCGCCGGTGATATGGCAGGAACGTGAAGAGTGTTCAAGGTGGGTCAATAACGACCCGCCTCGTCTTCAAAGTATATCCGATCACGATGATTTCACGGCCAATGAAACCTGGCGATATGAACGTTTACACGGTACTGCGGACGAAAAAAAAAAATGTGTATACCGCAGGATGCCTTGAAACAGCAGAATTGTTCCGCGACACTGATGTCGAAGACGATGTGATACGACGGACGATGGAATCTTTGCGGACAAGGTACGAGCGATCGAATGCGCACATCGGAACGTAGGAAATGTCGATGTTAATTAACGCGTAAAGGAAAACATTTTTATTCATACTCGATGCTTCGCGGTGCCTTGTCCGCGCATGCGCGTCAGTGTACATAGGTTATATAGCACGCACTGGCGTGCATTCGATAAACGCATTACATATGAAGGGTTCCTCTTAATCTTGCTGACTCCTAAAGTGCTTTACATTCAGATGATATCTCTCGATGACAATCGCTCGGGCAAACGTTTGCCTTCGTCTCGTTTAATTCGTAAGCCGTAAGTCCAGTACTCGCCCGGTCTGACGGGGCGGGTCCTTGAATTTTGTCAAGGGCTGGACTCGATGATGATGACAGAGAAGAACTGTCTCGCGCTCGGTGGATTATATCAAAGGGCGGGGAGACTCGGAGGAAGACCGATGTGCTCAACATCTTTTCTCGCAGAAATTATCCTTTCATGCTGCTAGCGACTTCGAAATCTCCATTTGTCAAGCGATACTTTCTCTACAACCAGTGCCTCGAGCTTCGCCACGTCTTTTCTTGACGGCGCGATGCAGGAGTGCCACTAAATGTTTTAAATACTGAACAGTCGAATGCCGGCAAAACTCTCTATTGCTGTGTCCCGAATATCGTACAGTACAGGAACGAACCCTCGACCCTTCCATCGTGCTCCGTAACCGTTCTAACACGTATCAGTATGCACATAATGTCCGTCAAAAGTTTATTCATAAATGCGCGACGTTGGTACGCCTATATTGTATCCTTACGTATTTATATCCTGCGTGTATTATGTGCGCGCGTGCGCGCACGCAATTCGTTTTTCTAATGACACCAACGGTACGATGGAATGGCGTTCTTCGAGAATTCAGCGCTTCTACAAACGATTGGAATTAGACGCGGAACTGTACTTCCGTTACTTCGAACACTCTGTGCTTTGTACGAAGCAACGACCACGTTTCTGAGTAATCGAACTGTAAGACGCAATGGATCATGCCGAACGCCGATGTCTCACCTTAACTTTTCTTATCGACATCGGCAGACTGGTGCCGATTCTATGTAAGGACAAACGGACGTGTGAAACTCACAGTCAGTGCCGGCGGTCCGAATACGGAAGCATGATCCATTCCTTTCTCGACTATAATACGGGACGGAGTGTAAGCCCACTCTTTGCAATATCTGCACTTTATTATTCCGGTTGCCTCACTCTTCTTTGAATAAAAAAAACAATCGATGAGAGATGCTCCGGCGTGGTCTCGTGGTTTGTCCATTCAACTTTCCCATCCCAATCGAACTCATCTCGACGACGTATGTTATTTTTAACCGACTTCAAAAAAAGGAGGAGGTTCTCTATTCGACATGTATATTTTTTGTTATTTTTTTTTTCACGTCCTTTAGGGGAGAGATTTGACGCTTAATTTGAATTACGTATGTGTAATCGTAGATCGGTGCAACGAAAAGTTCAGGAATCGTTTCCGCTGAATAAAGAGGAATATCGAGATAATAGTTAGTAAATGGATAGCAACAGAACGAGAGAGCGTGGAATTTGGAGGAATAACAAGATTCTTCTTTGTTTCTCAGATAGGCAAGACGCCGTTTATTAGTTTGTTCGACGCAAGAGTGGGGTTTCTTTCTTTTATTTCTCCTTCCTATTTCAATTTCTCTTTCCCTCTCTCTCTCTCTCTCTCTCTCTCTCCCTCTCTCTCTCTTCTATTTTCCTCCCGCTCCTTCCCTGTTTCTCTCTCCATTCGTCGTCGTTGAGAAATATTGAGTTTTACAAGAAGTGTTCCCTCATAGAGATTCTGCTTTCTCACATCTAAGGTGCTAACGTTATCTACAGTGATATTATTCTTATTCTTACACAGCTATACACGCATTCGCTTGGGTCGTGTTTGCGGAATTCAGTTTGCTCGCTTACCGGCACGTACGGATCCGTCGCGTCATATTTGCCGATCCCATAGTCGATTTGCGCGGTGATTTACACATCGGTCGACCCACAGAAGTATATGTAAATTTGTAATGTATATGTACACGAATCTCCCTTTATTGCTACTTTACAAGATACCTTTGTGGCTTGAATTCGTGTCGCTAGCTGTAGCCGTGTACGTGTCCGTATGTACGTGAACGTGTGTAATTGATATCGAAAAAGTTTGACAGAGCATGGAAGTATTCAGATTTATAGTTTTGTACGAGTATCGAGACTCTCGCAAGCAAGATGAGCTGCAACTGAATGGACACTGGAATCAACGATGTCGAACGTAATTGGCTGCACCGTTCTCTCTGCTTTCGCTGCGAGAAGTTTTGTCTTTTTTTTTTCCTTTTTTGTTTGTTTTTCGACGCTAGCATCGTATATGCACTATATACATAATATCGTGTTCCTCGGCAGACGACCGTTCGTATTATTATCATATAATAATAGCGAATATATTCTTATATATGTACATACGTATGCGGCACACGCACGACAGACGCGGAAGTTTTACTTTCTTCAGGTGAACGGACGAATAGATTCAGCATTACGTTCAAGATCTTTGATCGAATGGATCGATTGAAGGCTTGTTTTTTTTTGTTTTTTTTTTTTTTGTTTGATTTAGGATTCTTCGAGAGACCCCGATACGTGTCTAATTCATTCTTTCATTCGATTTCGCGAACTAATCGTCATGCCCGCGTTTAGGCCGTACTCTCTCTTTTCTTCTCTCTCTCTCTCTCTCTTTCTCTTTCTCTTTCTCTTCTCTGGCACCCATCTAATTTCATTTTAGTAAGTCCTATCGCTCGTCATCGTGTGCGCGTTGTACGTACTTCGACTCATGCCTTGGTCTGTGATAAACTCGGCGTCTCAGACTGTAGAAAAATAAATTATATTATATCGGCGACTATGGCGCGAGTTTATAGTCTTTTCTGTGTACATATTTTTTTTTCCACTTTACTTTTCTCCCTCTTTATTTATCTCATTACGTTTTTTCTACTAAATCTTCCCTACTATTTCGTCTGTTCGACGAGGGGTGCACTTAATTCAGCCACCCTCGAAACGAGCTTTATCCGGTTGTGAAATCGTATTCTAAGCTACTGACAATGAGACAATGTTCCTGCTGGTTTTGCACTTTGAGCTTCGCCAATGAGAAATACTGGTTTTCGTCGTGACACGAGGTTGTACAGATAAATAGGCCATATTCCTGGACTTCCCTAATTGTCGTTCATAAACATGACGAATAGAAAATAACGCAACTCATTAACACATTGGAAGTACCCGATGGAAAGTGTGCGTACATATAATACCTGGTTATATACATATGTGCCGGCGATTGCAAATGGTCCACGTAAAATGAAACATTGAACGAATAATCGAATTTATCACTTATTCCACGACCTTGATCGATACGTAAATGCGTAAGAAATAAATTTTTTTAATTAGATCAATTTTTCAACGAAAAACATATTTGTTTGTAACTTTTCGTGTAGACCACTTCCATAATTACCGGCACACACGTGACTGGTAATTCTCCGTTCGGACTGCGAAAAAACAATAAACTACGATGTTCTTTCACTGTCGCCAATCTGTGTTCGCGTTCAGTATCAGTTTCGCGCGGCGACGAAGTTATCACTTATCACAGACACGAGGAGAGGAGTGCCTTTCTTGTTTCAGCAACACTGCGACCCCCACCCCTCGTGCGTTTCATTCATCGTCGCTCCGACTTCGTCGACAGTGCTCGTCTCTCGGCTTGAAATTTCACGCGCAATCGACGCGGAGACCCCCATCAATAGAGTACTCGTAATCCGACGCTGTCGAAGCAACTCGTACGACGATTCTATATCACAATAATCACGTTGGCCCTGCCTCCAAACACACTGCACATTTCAATATCAAGAAGAAGCTGTCTTATTGATGAAAAGATGAAACAAAAAAAGCAGACGCCCAAACTAATGCTTCCTTCGCTCGCCGATCAAGTTAGTTCGGACGTACGTTTCGCGTCTCACTATTCCAACCAATAAACCGGCTTCTCCTTAACATCGCCAATTATATCCGTGGATTAAAAGATCGCTCGATCATTGAATTCCGCTGGCACCTCTTTAGTCCCGTGTTCATTACTTCTGCCATTCGCCGTCTCGTCGTCGCGTTGCACGTCACGAGAGAGCTGCCTAGGTCGGCGATTAAAACGTTCGGCTCGACAGTACCTATGTACATGATCGGATAACGACGGCTGACCCCGTGTACCAGACACAACGATTTTCCTAGATCACTAACGATCCGGCCGACGTTAATCCGGCTAATCTAACACCTCGACAACATACGTTATATCATCTGAAATATACCCTGTACGAGTTCGTCCGCATGCGTGGCACACACATTTCCCATACGCCGTGGTGACCTTGTGTGCGTGTACGTGTGCGTGTGTGTGATAGGTGTTGTGAACACAATAAACATCGGTATCAATAATCGAGTGAGAACGGTAGCGGGTGGGTGTGAGGCTAAATCGTAAGTGTGAGATACGACGACAGAAGTGCCGACGGTCGAGAAACGTTCGAATAGAAAAAACAGAATCCTGGCGACGACCGCGCGAATAACGACGTACGATGACGCTCGAGGACACCAAGTGCCATTTCGTTCGCCGTGCTCCCTCCTAATTTTTCGAACAACCTAGACGGCAATCGCGCTCGATCTTCAGACGATTAATGCTTCCAGTAATGTGTCATTATTCTTATTATATTAATTATTAGCGTTATTAGTATTATTTTTGTTGTTATTATTATTATTATTATTATTATTATTATTATTATTATTATTATTATTATTTTTCGGAACTCTTACCTCTCATGCACGACCCTCCCCCCCTTCGTCGAGACACGAGGATGCTATGACATTTAGAGCTTTCTACTGTTTCATTATTTGTTCTCTTTTTGCGTTTTCTTAGTTTTCCTTGACTCGTCGGGCGCCAGCAGACGTGGCCGCCGTTGTGCACAGGAACGACGGACAGAGGTTTTGAAATTTGTACGAGGCCCTCGCTTCCTTGCTCGCTAGTCTAGACGACGCTGACGATCGTCTCTGTCGCGCACTCCCTCGTCCGTCGCAGACAGCTGGCTCGTGTGTGAGAGAAGTACGTCGGTAGGTCGACTCTTGCCTGAAGTAAAGGAAGAGCGTGCACTCGTTCTAACGGAGTTAAAGCCGCCAAGTGGGTTACTGATAAATGATCGGATGGGTGGGCTCGACTGGCAGGTCGCTGTCGAGGTCGAGAGAGACGCCGTCCTTCGAGACGAGATAGTGCGTGAGTAGCTGGCCCTTGCCCTTTACAAACACGAGGCCGCGCTGCTCGAAACCGAAGCCGAAGGGCTCCAGGATCTTTCTCGTCTCGTCCGTCACCTGCAAAATGAGTCTGATTTACGTCGGCACGCGACTGAGTTCCCTGCCGACAGTCGGCTGGGTCTCAGAGATTTTTTTCTTTCTACTCCTTTCTTTTTTTCTCTGCTCGTCTTTACCCGCTTCTAATTTCCCACCTGTATGCAGCCAACTTTTCCTGTACTCTCCATTCTCGAGGCAACGTTCACCGTGTTGCCCCAGATGTCGTAGTGTGGCTTCCTCGCACCAATCACTCCCGCCGTCACCGGGCCCTGATTGATGCCCATTTTCAGGACGAAGTGATTGAAGCTCTGCTCGTTGATGCTGGACAGAGCCTTCTTCAGCTCGAGGGCGAACTCGACGAGGATGGACAAGTGTCCCCAGCGCGGACTGTTCTCCGCGTCCACGGAGTCCGTGATGCCGGAGGCTGCCATGTAGGTGGAGCCGATCGTCTTGATCTTGATTATGTCCTTGAATTTGCACTGGTCGAGGATCTGTCGGAGAAGGAAGTTGATTTTTATGTTCTGAGACACGACACTCGCGGCTGATTTGCCACTGGCGTCCTGTGAGACTCACGGCATCAAAGTCGGAGATGACCTCGTTGAGAAACCTGAGGCACTCCAAGCCTTGATTATTGATGCTCTCCTCGCTGTAGAAATCGGCGAAGTTGGGCATGCTCGCGAACAGAACGCCGACTTCGGCGTAACTCTGACTGTACAGGTCGTCGTGGTGCCTCGCTCGTGACAGGAAGTAGGCGGCCACGTGGGGCGGTAGGATGTTATATATTAACGCTCCGTTCCTTCGTTTCATGTCGGTGGCTCGTTCTCTCTGGGCCGCTACTTCTCTGCCTCGGAGGTAGAGCATTCTTCTAGCTTTCTCTGACTGTGGACAATTGTGTCAATTCAATACACCGGACGACGCCGAAGTATGAGTAAGGGATGTTATAGTATTACTCGAAAAATGCAAACCGACTCACGTATCTCGCGACGATGACCAAAGCCATGCTGATGGTCAGCAATGTGGCTGACAGAGAGTACTTTAAAGGAAACGGCACGGGACCTGGCGGAGTCGAGGCCACGTCCTCTCGGTCCAGGCTAGGCGCAAGGAACATAATATTGATGGAACATTGTGCACCCGCCAGAGCGTACATCAGTATCGCCTTGCTGAGGTAACATATGTACGTTGG
This sequence comes from Priocnemis perturbator, assembly GCA_963942575.1. Taxonomy (NCBI): domain Eukaryota; kingdom Metazoa; phylum Arthropoda; class Insecta; order Hymenoptera; family Pompilidae; genus Priocnemis; species Priocnemis perturbator. Next base: position 10,686,150 of record OZ012656.1, read on the forward strand.
CATTGAAATTGCCACAAGAGCAAGCACGCCCACGTAGGAGTAGTACGAAGGATATGGACATCGGGGCGACCAGCTGATTGAAGCATTGGTTGGAGGCTCGACTTCGTCGATGACCGCACAATTACCCTGAACAACAAAATTGCATTGATCCACCGTTCTATCAGTACAGCTGTTACATATGGGACAGTGAAGTTGTACATTTTTACCGAAAAATTGAGGAGAACATTTTTAATTACAAATATGCATTTACTCAAAAACGAAAAATTTCCTCTTAATTCTCCGGCGAACGTGCTCATGACTTCTCCGTTCCATATAGAAACTTTCTATCTACCCCGCGGTCCCACACGCGACTTCGGCCGTAATTTAATCGACCCGAATCGTACCATGTCGAGCAGCAGGAAGACGGTTAAGGAGAACGTCATCAATAACGCCAGCGTTCTCCTGAGCCACGTCGCTCTGACAGCACTTCCAAGACAGGTGGCACCAGCCAGTACGACACCGAAGAGGGTGACCACCCCTGCGCCACCCCACGTGAACGGTCCCCAGGGCTGTAGCCTCCAAACCGGCGCCGAGCAGACCATCACCAGCGGACCACCCAGCACAGACAGCGGAGAGAAGGCCTCCTCCGCGCTGTGAAACGCCAGCTCGACGTTCTTGTCGTTGAAACGCAATGACAACGTACCCACGTGACCTTTCAGATCGGCCGCACCACCTGTGTAAATATTTCCGCTCAATCGAATTTGGGAGAATTGTCCGCCCCCTCGCTACTCTGCACACGATTCTTTCGTCTAAAGGTGCAACCAGATCTGAGTACGAATCCCGAATGAACAGCCTATGCATGAGAGTATTTTGGTTTTTAACGTGTTTCGAACTGACCCGAACAGTCACGCATACTATGGTTACAATTCTTTATTGTTGCCTCAGTTGTCCAGAGTTTTTCGAACGAAACGACAGACGTCAATGCGAACGTGGCAGTAGCTTCCAAGTTTTGTTTTAATAATGAAATTGTTAAAACAGAAGAAAAAAACAGTACACGGATGCGCTGATGGTAATGAGCCAGATTTTTTAGGACTACAAGCCAAGTAATCGGCCGAAATAATTTATTACTCGTCAATGATCTGTTGCCTGAGACGGACAGTGGAAAATTCCGAAACTTCGTAAGAATGTCACAAACCGAAATGCGCCACGGGGTTGATTACTCATCAAAGCGATTAAAGTAGTATGACGTAACTATTCAATTCTGCTATGATCCCGCATAATTGAATGAAGTATTGCTCCGAGAGTCGTCGGTACAAATCTTTCTCAAGTCCCTTCCATCTGTTTTTCATCATTTCTGCAAAGAACTTCGTATTGTCCGCTCAGATCTAAATGCACCTTTATGATCAATCATCTTGGCCGGTAACCTGCGTAATCGGTCTGCAGGCGCGCGGCCGTGCGAAGTGTAGCGTGCAAGGGCGGCGGGTAAATAGGAATTCTATTATATACGTGCCTCCGGCCACGGTCGGAATGGAATTCTGACGGTACCGACGGCATTTCTGGCCGGCCCGGGAATTTTCGAGAGAAAGGATTTTCTGTTGCACGGAATTCCGTTGGCGACGTCGAAGTGGGCCGGCATTACGTAGTTAGCCGGGACCGTGACTGTGACTGTGGCGCACGTACGTACGTACGTCGAACTCACCTTTGCTGTCCAGTTCCTTTCGCAGCCTTTGTCGAAATTCCTTCGAGTCCTCCTCGCTCCTGCAGTCCTGAGGCTCCATCATTCTGGGAGAGTTCTCGGCGTCGGCCAGCGACGCCAGGCTCTTCGTCACGGCGGGTTTGAACGGCTTCAGGGCCCGGACGATGAAGTAAGTGACGAGGCCGGCCTTTTGGAGGGCCTCCTCTCGCTTCTCGCCGTACGCCGATTCCACCTCGAACTCGCCGTTCAGGAAACTCAGCGTCACGTTCGAAATGTGAACCCTCCTTCGGAATGACAGTTAAGGGATGATTATGAATTCCGGGGTGGTTAAGTGGGTGCGAGCTAAGCGGCGACGATGCTGAATGCAAATTGAAGTCGTTGGTTAAGGGGCTGCGCTACGAGGTAGCTGAGAAATTCGCGAGAATGTTCAAAGTTTCAATGTTTCGTATAGTAGCGTAATGTTGCGCGTGCGGATCTGTGAATGAATGTATTGTACCGGTCAGTGGCATTTTGAGGATTCTAAATATTCGACACGCATGGATGTCCTTATCAAGGGCTGATGAATGTTATCTCTAGTGCAACCTGTATGAAAATTTGGAAACAGGTTGATGCGTCCGACCTCTCGATATCCCGAGAAATTGTTATAATGTTTAAATGTTACCGTTGCGTACCCCCTTGAGCGGAACATAATGCGACGTTATACGTTGAAAATAGATTTCGGATAACGGCAGGGAGTGAGGTGAAGACGGCGAGATTTATGTAATTGCAAGACGTCATCCGACCATTCCAAGTTCCCCTCTTGCACTCGCGTTAGCCGACTTGAACTTTACCGGCAGCCACCCCGTTCGTTCGCAGCACCCCCAAGTTCGCAGCGCGCACGCGACGTGTCTCACGACGTCTCTCGTTTGTTTATCCCAGCCCACAAAGGGTCTCCGAATAAATTGGGTTAAAAGCGTCACACGGCCAAACGGGCAATTCCCTCGACTCTCGACTAGGTCCCTCATCTAAGACCCACGCCAAACCAGAAACGAACTGGCAGATGACTCACTGGACAGCAGAGTCAATTCTATTAATTTTTACTCCAGACTCGCCATTGAATATTCGTCCGAATTTAACAGAAGCCACTTAAGCAAATGGTCTTTAAACTTTCAACGGACAGATCTCCGTAATTACATTGTTACGCGGGGGAAGCTTATTATCATTTAAGGGTGGACGTAGAAACTTTTTGCTAGATCATGCGCAGACGTGTCCGAGCACCGTCTGGAGCATCATGATTATTATTTCATAATGTATGTATTGAACGCGCATCTTACTAGGTTGATACGGACTGAATTGACCAAATTCCATTAGCAGACGCGATCGAAGGGTACTCGATCTAGCCAATCGAAAAACCATCCCTATCAAGCGAATGAGAAATCTGTTGTCGTTACATTATTCATTATCACTGTTCGCAGGCGTTCGGTTAAAAAATTCAAATACACCCTCACCCCGCCATACCACTGCTCTCCATCTTATTGGCCAACTCGACGTCCTTGCTGTAAACATCGAACTGCCACTGTCTCTGGCCGAGGACGCCTGCCAGCACGGCGCCAGTGTGAATGCCCACCCTCATGTCCACCGGACTGCTCGTCGTCTGTTGGACGTACTTAATGGCATCCACCATGGATAATCCCATGTGGACGCAAAGCACAGCGTGATCCGGCCTTTCCACCGGCGCGCCGCTTATGCAGTAGTAACAGTCGCCTAAGATTTTGATGCGTAGTTGCTCGTACCTATCGACATACGCGCGGGATACGAGATTTAATGTCGACATTCCTCTCACTTTCTTTCCCTCTTTCTCTCTCTCTGTCTCTCTCTCTCTCTCTCTCACGCACACTCCCAGCTTGTCGTTGTAGAGTATCGATTGCTCTGGTCCGAGTCCCTCGAAGGACTCGGCTTCGTAGAACTCGAACGAACAAGAGCGGATAGATTCATATCCGTGGAACCGACGAGCGCCGCGACGGCTCTGTGCTTTCGATTACGTCTGTGGCTTTGAGAAAGAAATCGCGACTACCCGCGAAGTGATCACGGCAATTTTTGAATACATCATTTTTTTGATCTTATCGTCGAACGTAAAGTAATGCCTTCTTCTCGGCTGAAAAAATACTGTTTAAATCACATGGTCTCAAATCAAGTAGATTTTTATAGAACCAATTGAGTCGTGAAGTAGACGTTACTTGACGTATCTCACTGAGACCGTTGAAGACTCCGCGTCAGTTGGAAATATCCCTACCTCGTACAAAAGCCTCTCCGCGTACACGTACATATACATACACATATGAAATGAGATCTGCGAGTAAGTACCGTTCGCTGAGCTGATCGAACCGAGCAAACAGCTCGTTCAGTATCTTGACGAGTTCGCTGGCACTGTAGGTCGAGGATATCGCCGTGAATCCGACGATGTCGGCGTAGAGTATCGACACGTTCTCGTGCCTGGACATGTAGATTTTCTTAAACTGAGTGTCGAGCGACGCGCCGAGATCCTGGCGCATTTTAACGGCGACATGTTCGGGCAGTACGCTCAGCAGCAGCCTCTCCTGCTCGGCGCTCTGCTCCTCGATCACTAGCTGCACCTCCAGGCTCTGTCTGGTCTCGAGGAAAGCTCGACGCTGCTGGAACTCCGCCAGGGAGTAACTAGAAGCACCCAAAATGGCGGCGCCGGCCGAGAGTGTCACCGTCAGGATCTACGGGACGTTCACGTGAAGCTTTACAAATGCACTTTGCCTCGCACGGGACTTCCTAAGTCAGCTGTAATTGCGCTGAGAAGAAGATGCGCGACGCGAGCAGGCCCGACGTTCGTCGGGCTACCAGTATCGACGGCTGGATCGGGCGGGCTTGAATGCTTCAAATTGAATCGGGAAGCTTGAACAATGCGTCGGCATGCTTCCGGCGGGTACAGCGACGTGTGTGAGAGTGGCGTGACCCGCGTCGATTCACCTTCGCGCCTCCTCGGCTCTCCGGGTCCGCGGATTTTCAATTATCGAGCCATTCTCCCGCGCCACGTCGAATGACAAGGCACGCCGCGGCGTTCTCATTGAAAAACGATCCTGCATCGGGGGACCGAACGAGAGTGTGCCCTCCGCTCCACACCCTGTCCGTCTACGTCTATGTATCTCACTCTCTATTTTAGACTAGCCATTGACCGAACTTTACTCGAGTGTCACTAACGACGCCACGTCGCCGCACCCAGAAAGCTCTCGCTTTCAACGTGATCGGGTCGTTGATCGTGTCCTCGCTTGGTTCTCAAAAATTCCGGCGCAGAACCGATGACACGGATTTACGTGCGGTCGAAGCTGTGTAGAATGTGTCGCGGGAGCGAGAATTGTGCCGCCATCGAAAGTTGGTAGTTTGGGACGCATCGAGTCGGTGCGTCATTGTCGTGTAAATGTAGGATTGATCTTGAGGGTTGGCTCGTTTCGCGAGCGCGAGAATGATTTGTAATCTTCATTTTGAAATGCGTGGTCAGGGACGCGGGGGTTGATAGGGAGCGTTGCGGTGAACACGTGGCGGATCATATTTTATTTCGGATTGGTTCTCGATTCCGATATTTCAATGCTCGGTCTGCTTCACTAAATAACGGTGCGCGGAAAAAACTGTGGCTGATGTCGAGACTTTCTATCGACGAAACAATTCGCTTTGATGCATTGACTGCCGCGCGCGACAATACGTTTTGGAGCTCCGATCGTCGTGCTTGCTCAACATCTTTCATAGAATCTCTAACTACCGAAACAAAGACTAGATTTTTGGCGAATGAGGAGAAAGTTGGGAAATGAACGTGTTATCAGGACTGGCTGTGAAGCGATGTTATAATACGATGATCATGTTGTAGAATAAATATATAAAATATTCCAACACAGGACCCTGACATACTCACAGTCTCAGCCATATATGGTTGACATGGCAGTCACTGTATGTATTAGGGCTCAAATTATGCTCGGGTGAAGAGCAGGCGCCGTCTATTAACGGCATCGTCTATAATTATCACATAATCGAACTTGTGCAGGCGGGATATTTTCATTATTTTTGACCGAGCCTTTCCCTTCACGCATCCATCAAATTTGCCTTTCGAAAGAGAATATCCGAGGCCAGTGACCCCTGCAGCGCCAATTACGCGGGTAGTCCAAAAAGAATCTTGCAAGAATTACTTGGAAATATGTTCCACCCTCAGCGCACTTTTCTAGACGCGATCCTCGTGGCGCGACTCCACTTAAACGAAACCGAATCTAAGGCGACGAGAGTGGGAATTAGCGAGCTCGTACACCTGTTCCTACAAAGCACTCTAGGGCAAAAAGTGTACTCGTACTGCAGAGTAGTGCCTATATGTGCACCGACTCGAATTGCGGTTTCGATCGATAGAAATGGAAGACGTAGCCGCTGGTATGATGTGTCGCCGACTAATTATTACTTGGCAGCAACCGCATTCGTCGACGGCAACAGTTGTCTTCGCGCGATGTGTACGTGTCCGACGGCAGTGTTAAGCGTATCCCTTCAATCGTTGCTCTGTTGTCGTCTCAATATTTAATTCCGACGCAAATGATCGTATCGAAGATTGGAAGGAATATCCGTAATCGAATCGGGATACGCGAGCTTCCATGCGGAACGAGAATAGAAGCGGACAAATCGAGTGCAGGCCGAGGAATTGCATTACGGCGGGGAACAGTCGATAAATTGTTCGGTCGAGTTTAACCTTTGCGACGAATCGATGCTCAATCGACGATGACTGTCAACGGCAACGCTAAAGTATTGTCCAGTCGAACGTGGCTCGTTTCCTCGTCCTCTCTTCTCGTATCTAAACTCGCCGAGTCGCGAAATTGCCGGCGACTGGACTGATTCAACGGGTCCGCACGGTAACTCATGAAATTGGACCGGAATCAACTACACACCGTTCCCAATATGACGCTACTATTTACACCAGCACAGCCGAGGAGTCGAACTGCCGAGTTTGACATTTCGCTTAACGAAGTCTCATCTCTAATCTCATTATCTAAAATTTCATCGATACGCTTCAATAAAAGTTGCGGAGAATCGGCCTAAAACGTCCCAACCACGAGGCTTCGTCGCGAGCAAAACGTCAGAGCCGCTGGGCCGGTCCAGGGTGACCCTGAGAACGCATCACTCGCCCTCGCGCATCTTCTCCCTTCGGCCGCGAACAGCATCCGTGCGTGTTAAAGCCGTGGAAAAAGAATGCTGTCGAAGGGACCTACCAGAACGTCGATCGGCGTCTGTGCCGGGGCCTTGGACAGTCCGACGACAGCAACGATGTACGTGAGCGCCGTGCCGAGAGCCAGCAGTGCGCACAGCGAGAGTCTCAGCGGCAGAGTCGCGAAGAGTAGGTACAGCAGCAGCAGGAGCCATCCGAGTCCGTCCCTAGGCGTGACCTCGGTGGGCTTGAGGAACAGCTGAGCCAGCAACTGCGCCGTGGACAGTTGCCAGGCCATGTGCGGCATCGCCGACCAGAGAGCGTCCCTCGCCCTGGTCCCGTGCTCCGCCCATGCCAGCAGGCCCAGGTTCAGGCCGAGGAAGACGGCGGTGAGGCCGCGAGCTGGCAGCTCCGGCTCCGGCGAGGCGACCGTGTACACGCCGTACAGTATCGCGGACAGCAGGAAGCAGTGCAGGCCGCCGCGCCTCTGCTGAAGAGAGGAGGCCCGGTACAGCCGCTCGAGCTTCGCATTGCTGAAGCTCGTCCGCAGCAGGTTCGACGGCCTGCCCGAGCTCAGGTACGAGTCCTCGTTCGATGTCTCCAGTCGCAGCGACATCGCACCGACTTCTGTCCCCACCCACTCGAACGACACTTTGCTGCTTCGTTATACCGGGATCATGATCTGATGGTGACCCGCTCACCAGGTGGACATCTTCGTGCACGCGCTAGGCCGGGTACTGCGTCGCTCACTCGGGCATGTTTCACCTGGATTCTGAGGGCTGATCGGGGGCGTGCGTTAGAGGGTGCAGAGACGTACGGTTACATTGTAGTGGGAGCTCGGGGGTTCTCTTGACAGGATCATCGAGACGGAGCGCGATCACGGCGTACGCTCGATTTCTCGAGGGAGAATGATGAAGCGAGGGAATGGCTCGGTGTCGTCACCTCGGCGAGGTGACCTCGCCAGAGTGGGCGAGGTCACGATCTTTCCTCACTCGTCTCCCTCCAGACCTTCTCCCTTCGCCGACTCCGTGTCTTGGGACTTTTCTTCTTCCTCGCGCTCAGTGCTTCTTGAGGCGCTCGTCCATCTTCCTCGTCTTGCTTAGAATTTCGCTCGTGAGGCGAGCCCGATGCACACACGCGGATGTCAGCGCGCACTACCTCTCTCTCTCTCTATCTTCCCCTCCTTCTCTCTCTCTCTCTCTCTCCCCCTCTCTCTCTCTCTCTATGTTTCACTGTCACACGCCGACGGCTACCACGGTGGGCCACCTTTTTGGATCCACCTGCACCCGCGCGCAGTGTACACTGGCTGGGGTGCTACTACCGGTGGTGAGCTCTCTTCTCTCCTCCGCAGAGGAGAGGCGCACACTCTCAGCTAGTCTCTCTTTGCTTCTCTAACCCCTGCAACGCCTAGTTCGTCGCCACCACCGCCGCCGACGCCACTGCCGCCGCCTTCGTCGTCACCGTCACCACCATTATCATCATCGGCAGTGCCACCACCACCGCTAGCCACCCCTACGACTCCTTCCCCGTTCGGCAAATCGCACCGTCCAGGCGTGCGCCATGCGTCCCGACACAGCTCCGGTCCTCGGCCCTGGGTCGATATCAACCACCACAGAGCCCCAGCAGTCGACGCCAGGCCCTACCTGCGCCTCGTTCTTGCCATACCTCGCAAATCTACCCACCTAGCTAATTGTGAGACCGAACGAATTGGTACGTGGACGTGCGCTGCCAATTTAGGCAGATTGAGATAGATTTAGTTAAGCCTTGTGGGGTTCTTGCGTCGGGCTGCTTCTAGTTCAAAAGACTGTGTTAGAATGGGACTATTGTGGTTTCTATTACGTGAGGGAAGAGCGGGAGAGAGAGAGAGGAGGAGGAATGATGAAAAATGATCGGTTCTTTAGGCACTGTAATTGATTCTAATGTAATGCGAAAGGACGTGTCTATAGAATAGAACGGTTCTTGGTCCATTGAAAGAGCGTGTAGCTTGACCATGCGTCTTCTTGAAGATTTGGAGGAAAAGATGCTTGAAGCAGAAGAAAGAGGAGGGCCGATGCGATAAATTTTCTTACCACTACTTGAGTATTTTTGAACAGAACCGAGTTCGAGATTGCATGAACTTTCCGTTCTAAGTGTTCTAACGGCTCGGTGGCTGTTTTGAACTGTAAAACGATTTTTCGAGCTTGCGCATTAGACTTTTTTTGCTGAAGTTTCACTTGACCTCTGTTCGACGTTGAGCCCCTCGGATATCCCGACGTAAATATCCTGGTCCAACTCACCGTGCACCCACTGGAACTTTAAACTGCATTAGCTCGAGATCCTCCTCGGCCACCATTGCAAGGAGCACCTAACTCGAAGTGAGCCATACCTCATGACCGGTGTGAACCTTTCTCAAGGGGACCTAGATAAGTGTTTCGGATCGGATTTGGGGTAAAACGCCCCTTCACGGGTTAAACGTGAAAATAAATAAAAATAGGCCTATATAGAAATATACGAATTAGATTTTCATGCTTAGGAATATATTTAAAACAGAAGGAACCGAATTTGTACACCTTGTTTTTAACCTTTTTTTTTGTTTTATATTGATTATTCATATTTTATAGTTTAAAAGCAGGAATTCAATTTTGTTTCCAATTTACACCGTTCTCAGACGTAGAGTGCGCTCGATTACGTTTGATATTTTGTAACGTCGGTATTTCTGTACGTGGCTTTTAAACGTAAGGTAAATATAACATAAATTGGTTCATAACGGTGCTAAAAACTTCTGTCGCTTAAATTATTTGCGAAAACAGAAACGCACATTTCTGCAGTTCAGATGTTAGTAAAAAAAAGACAAACATATAAAAGTAACGAAACCACCTTTTTTAACAGTTTTAAATCACCAGCCCTTCCTCCCAACTACTTAATATAAAAACTTTAGTATCATATATAATTTTATTAATAAAAACCTTTAGATACATATCACTGGTATAAAACATATGAGCTGTTCAAACGAAAATACATACAAGCGGCGATAGTAATTAATTACGATTTAATATACACGTTTTTATTCGTAATCTATAAATATAACAAATCGTATTTCGTATCATTGCAACGTACAAGATAATCAATGGAAATGAAGTGTATTCCTGCACGAATAATGTATGACGTTTTCGTTACGGTATAGCAACGATAGTTTGTCAGTTTACATAGCTCGCTTCTTTCTTTCTCACTTTCTCTCTTTGTGTCATTCACTCTCTTTCACTCTGTCATTTTCTCACGCTCTTTCTCTCTCTCTCTCTTTCTCTTTCTCTCCGCACACAATATTTTTACAATTTGACAAAATTAACATCGCCCCAAACAATCAGGACTGTTATTCAGCGGGAAAATCCCAATTGCACTCCTTCCATCTGTCGCATTTACGTCATGGTACATTGCGTCGCTGATTTCAACCCAGGACGAATGTTTCGTTCCATATCATTTGAGCGAAATGCCGTTAGCGCACCAATTATCCATCGCACGGTTCACCTAGCCGTTAATGGCACTAATTTACATCCTGTGAGTCCAGTCTCCATTTTTGGGCCGCTTCTCGTCGCGCATCGGGTACCAATTGTGAACGCATTCCGCCTAGAACATTGCTGGTCGCTTCCGTGGCTAAAATGATTGGTTTGACGACAGTTGGCGGGATTTGCCTTAATACGCCGCCAACCGCCCCAGAAACTCCTTTCTGTTCATGTTCTTCGCTAGCGACGCGAACAAGTTGATTCGCTGTCTCACCTAGGCCCTGCAAACCCATCAAATTTTACACGAAAATGGCTAAAACTTCGGTTGTAACATCTTTCACGTTGCCTGGACCATGTTTTTATTTCTCATTCTTTATGCTCATACTTTGCATTCGTAAGATTAATTTAGTTTTATGGTTCTTCTTGACGATTTAACTTTGGACAAAAAAAAGATGAAAAATCTTGAGCACGCGGAAAACGGTGAAAAGAGTTTGGGAAGACGGTTAAGAATAAGACATAACTTATAAATTGGTGCAAATTTAATGTATGGATACGTCTGTATAGCTTACCTCTTTAACTAGCATGTAAGCATTCGCCATTCCTTCTCGAATATCCAAGGGCTGACTGTATCTTTTGCGACGTCCCTTTTGTCCTTTATTCTTTCGTCTCACACTAGGTCCTGGACTGACCATATCGTATGCCGTTTCAGCAGTGCTCTGAATCGCGTGAACCAGTCTCGACGTTAATTCTAAAGCTGCCATTGCTGTGGACGTAGTGAAGCTATTTGCTCCTCGCTGCAAGCCTCTCACTATCCTGCCATCTTTTTGATATTGCTCAATCGGCAACCAGAACAAATCCCGAATTCCCTGAACTAGAAATTACGTGAATGATGCAATAAAACGTCACCTAAATCCTCTTCAAGAATTTTGCCCATACTTACATAGTTGCACCAATGAATGCATTGGACCAACGCCGCCAAGTAAGCTTGGAAGTTGATTCTTTTTTATGTCCTGCAACCATTCCGTTAGCAGGAAAGTTATAAGTTTATCGAAACCCAGCAGACCGTGTCGATGCGTCAATCTTTTCAGTCGTAACTCAGAACAATTTAGTTGAGCAAGTCCCATAAGAAGACCGGCTAAAGGTCCATGGGTTAAATCTACACGCTTGCCATGGTAGTCCAGTCTAACGAGAACTTCTGGCGCAAAGATAACGCTCCTACAAGCGAAAGACCTTCATTGGTAAGAGAGTTCTTTTAATGTTCATCACGCTCTAACGTGAACGGCGTACTTCGTCCTGTACATATGTTATTACCTAAAGTATATAGGCTGACAGTCCTCATGAGTATCGTGCGTTACCTTCGACTTCGTTTTGCTTTCTTTAACCATAAGTTCATCTTCTAGTAATATTAGCAAATTGTGGTCAATTGCACTGCGCTGCGAGACGTCCATTACCGTTTCCGTATTGGACATTGCCGTGGAATCGTTCACGCTCATTACGGGCGGGTGATGCGTCGGGGTACCGTGCTTAGATACTGGAGAGGATTGAGGGTTGCTCGGGGTGTTAGAGTTATCCTGATTCTGCTTCGAGCCTCCGCCCAATTCGTTAAAGAACTCGATCAGAAACAACAGACTGTCCTGATCGATGTTCAGTCGCAACGGTAGAAGACTGAGCTTCAGACAGCACTCCTGAGCAGTTAATTTTGGATCCGGTCGCACGTGGACAGCTTTCATAGCGAACATATTCGCGTGAGACTGCCTAGGTCGTGCTTCGCTACTGTACTGGTACAGGAATTTGTTGATGTGCGAGGTCGCCAGTCTGTCTCTTATTTCTATCTCGCTTACTAATAATATCTGCCTCGAAGCCTCGGTTGTGTTCTCCGGATAGACCTCGTGCTGGAAACGAACTTTGTTCAACTGCAATTCCATCAGGACGTCGTGCTGTCGGCCGGGACCGCCTAATGTCTTCCAGTCGACTGACATTTCGCGCGTTTTTGCCAGCGGCGAGTTCGGCACGCTGCCGAAGTGCACCTCATTCGGATTCACCTTGCTGAAAGCGACGCCACCGATTGCTGAACGACTTCTGCACAAATCAAATAATGGTAATATTTTAAATAACTTCATATGACACACTACGCATACGTGAAAGCACGACATTTTGAGTAATAATTCTCACCTCCCTTGCGAGGAAATGTTGCCACAGGCGGCATTGTCATTGATGGTAACATGTTTCTTCATCATTGCATGGGGATGTTCAAAATCCTTGCCGCCGTACATATGCCATATCAGCGTCATTTCGCAAAGTGTGTATCGCAATATGGCGGCCGGGAAATGTCTCGGCGCTTTCAAGAGATCGGTCTTTCCGATTGGTATCGAGAAATGGTTGTCCACTATTCTCAAAGACTCTTGGCACAGCCGACGAACCTCTGGCACGCCATGCCTCGGCATGATCCCCACGCCCGCTTCTTCTCCCAGAATACAAAAATCCTCATCCGGATCTTCCAGTTCGATATTACGAGACGGTTTCATACACTGATCGGTACCTTTTTCGCAGACCGTCTGCGAAGTAGGATGGGACTCGTCGGGAAAGAAGAACACTTCCACCTGATTCTCAGTTACCGGGGATTTTCCGTCGTTGTTAGGCGTCACTCCTTTAGTATATGTTATTATATAAGAAAATTAGTTAAATTACAAGGTCATTCATCAGGAGAAGAGACAACACGCAAATATCTAATTGCATTGAACAAAGTATTAAGATCGTTGTGGGGCATACCTTTAATAGTCTCTTCCATAGCTTCCTCCATCAAACTGTTCACCCTCTCGACCTGACTCTTACTCAGAGTGTTTATGCTCTCGACACCCAGAAGACTCTCTTCGTCTCCGGAATTTGGCACAGTCAGACTCTCAGTACTTTCAGTGTTAGGCATCAGGTCACCGTCGCTAGCGAAGTAGGTTAGTAATTGAGTCAAGGCTTTGCCAGAATCCGAGCATGTTCGAACATGCAGAACGTTATTGCTGGCTCTGAGATCGACTCTGGGTGCTCCGCCGCACATCTTCTCGTTCAATCTGAGGGACAATTCGAACAGGCCTAGGTCCATCACGCAAACATAATCACGTCTGAGATCTGCGTTTGCACCGAGCTTGTCTGATATAAAAAGAGCGACGTCCTCGGCTATAAATCGTAACGTTGACGTATTCGTTTGCGCGGCAATGTTGCTGGACACGCTAAAGTTCCCCAAGGTCACCATCGATCTCAATGGTAGATGAATAGGCCTATATGCGGAACATACGTTTGTGACAATATTAACTGGTAGGCACGATGGTACTGACAAGTAATTGTACTAATGTAAAAACCTGTAATCGACTGTACAATCCCAAAGATGCAGATGGAGCTCGGTCAGAATTCCTGGTGGCGAATATCCTGCTACAGGATGATCGGTCACATCTAGACAGTCTGTCAACTGTGTGAACCATGATGTAGCAGTAGAGCACATCCTGTGTCTTAACGTGGCATTCCTTATTCCCACAGCTACCCTGAACGTCTAATAAAAACGATAAGCAATAATAAGAACGTACGCAAAAGACTGTAACTATATCAGCCCCTGAACATTTGCGAGATAAAATCAAGGTACTCGTAGAAGAGTATAAATTCAAATTAGTATTATGTAATCTTGTGTTAAAACTGCTTAGAATTATACTGGCTCGTTCGCTTTTTCATTTAGTTTAAACTGTTTCCTTGCGTTTGCGTACTTGCTTGCTAATATCTTTAGCCTATGAACTTTACCACCAAGTTTAACGTTAATCGCGATGCATTATGAATGTTGCATATTAAGCGAAAGCTGCTTATAAAAGCAAAACGCTTATTCACGAAATTCAACTGTTCGTAAAAGCATTAAGAACGTACTTCCCGCGAATATTGAGGTAGTGGTATATTGCTACACAGCACGCAATACCTTTATGCGGTGTGTTTGATGAGCAGCCTGGATTCTAACAGCCACAGTGACCATATCCTTCTCAATAGGATTCGTAACGATACTCGAACCGCTGTCGCTGCGATAAATAGCTTTCTGACAATGCCTTGGCGTGACACTGTTAATGGATCTCAGCGGTGGCGTTTGCGAAGGCGTCGTCGTCAGTCCGCAATGATTCAACGACATGTTCCTTATCATCGAGCAAACATATCCCAAATTCACGTTCCCTTTGTACGCAGTTACCGAAAATATCATAGCGTCTTCTAAGCGGATAATCAATTCTCCCTGTTGGCCAGGTATCACGTTGCGCATCGAATCTCGAACGGGCGTGAACATTGTCAAAAGTCCCTGGTTTATATTCAACGTTAACGCTATCTTACTCTGCCCATTTCTGGAAAGCTTATTCTGATGCTGTTTGTAAGACTTGTCGGGAGTCGGATGAAATATACCTTCCTCATCCGTATCTGAATCAGAGTCGTATTGAATTCCGCTTTTGCACATGCTGAACCTGTAATTTTTATACAATAAACGTGTCCTTTTATTTCATAAACATGAGAGAGTAATTTTAAGATGTGAGAAAGGTTTGCTCGCGTCGCATTTACCTTGGATAAACGGACTCCTGCAGTAAAGTCGACGCGAGGTCGAGGCCAATATGATTCTCGACGTGAGCACTGTATTTGGGCCGAGGGGCGGATGGTTCCCAGAGGAACAAGTCTGTATTGAACCTGTTGTACAATAACTCATAGAGATGCTTTGATGGTATTTGGACGGAAACGCATGGCAAGCTGACTTCCAGCTGTATCCTCGAACCGCGGGTACCCTCCTCTATAAATTCCAGCATTTCCTGACGACTACCAGGTATTATCAACTCTTCCCCCTCTCTGTCACAAAGAAACACTTCATACAGGTTTCAATGGTTCAAAAAGACACACAACTCACTTTCCAATCGCAGCTTATACATATCTCATACATGTTAGGTAGACAACGTTTTACGACAAACCTTTGATCCGAATCATCTTTTTCACCTTGTGCACTTGGCCTCGAATGAGGCGTATCAGACTCATGTATCACTCTTTTAGAACTAAACGGCGATGGTTGATGTCTAGGTGCGTTTTCTAAGGTATCGTCTAGACTAGAGTCAGGTTCGCCTTCGGAACTATCTTCCAATTGACCACCCACGCGTTGAGGGTAAACAGTGATGACTATTCTGGCCCAGCCAAAACCTTCGTTTATCTGTTGGTACGATCCATCGCTCTTCTCGTCGGCGGTTGCCTTTCCTATGTCTATCGGCGTATCACCCTCGGTCTCTACGTATGATAATAATAGGCGACGAAACTGAAGTTCGTGTCTCGCCAAGCAATGGGAACGACTCTCCATGCAAGAGTGAATTTGTGCATCTGTTAGTTTTAGAATCAGGTAGTCCGGCCTGACAGACCTCTTCCACCAAGGCGATCGATTCATGTCGTGCAACGGTCTCAGATCCGGTATTGGAAACCTGCATTCAGTTATTTATAATTGTATTTATCCGCTGGGAAGAGTGATGACTAAAAATTGCCAATTGATTCTGCGGACAACATACCTTAACTGTATTGTACAAAACGACGAAGACATCTTTATTTCTACTCTTGAGTCTGGTAGCGTAGGACTTTCCACGGCCTGATAGAACAGCGATAATTGGTTCTAAAAACAAATATGGTTTGCATGACTAATTATTTCGCACCGATGCATCATCAAGCGGGAAACCTACGGTATCTCTCACACTTGTCGCTGGGTTGCATGTGCATATATGTTGCGGATTGAGCAAAGCCGATATTCTATCCACAATAGTGATATCTACTTCGCTTTTGAACGGTTCCATTTGTATACTGTAATCAATAAAATTGCATGAAAAATCGGGCCGACGAAACGTCAATGAGTCACAACGCTAACAAGAAAGTATATTGACTCACTCAATTTCTGTGCGAGGATGCGCGAACTTCGTCGATTGGGCATGTCGCACTGCCTTTTCCGTATATTTAAATCTCATCCTGAAGTCTGTCCTATTCGTGAAACCGAAGTTAGCCGTGTTCTCTTTCGGAAAAGCCAACAGTTCGATGAATTCTACGGCCGGTGCCCCATTTGACACAGAACCGTTCGAGTTAACTAAGCACTCGACCGCTTCCAAACTGGCTAAAGTCAATGTGCCTGCGATCGCTGAGGACTGAGCAGTAGTTTTTTCGCTTCCTTCGATTATTAACGGTGCGGCAAGGAATCTGACGGAAGAGAACAAAGCAGTGTTAGCACATGAGCGTATGCGCGTTTCGCAAATCGACTCGTTGGTAAATACCTGATATGACTAAGATGGCAGGCACCTAAAAGTAATTTCGAAACTTTATCGAAATCTTTGTTTCCGTAGCCTCCAGCGGCGAACATGCTTAGTTGCTTAAAGAACTCTTCAGCAGAATTTCTCATTTGCTGTATACTGGTGTACGTCAAGCCGAATCCTTCTACACACGTCGTTAGTACATCTTCGTGCAACAAAACTACAGCGATTGAGGAAACCCTTACATGAAACTGAGACGTCTCAGCCGACGGGTCAGTGTCCACACTATGCCTGTGCTTATTCTGTTTCGGCAAATTCGTCGCTGAACTCTTTGAACTGACACTGGAGGATATGCTGCCTTCCATGCTGATATTATTGCTCGTCACGGAGTCGGTCATCGACGTCGATCCGGGCAAACGCATTGGCAAAAACTCATCTTCATTGTCGGACTCGTCCAAAGACGCAGTCGACCAGCCTTGGGTGTGCCTTAAATCCTAACAAAAATTGATATCATGCACAATTATTCTGAACAATCATATTACGAATTCATCGCATAAATAGCAACGTGGTCTAAAACGAGACATGTTGAGTGAAAGTGTGACTTCTATCTTTACCATAGTCCTTAGACCTTGCAGAGGATGTATTTGATGAATTAACTCCCGCTCGACCCGATTGAAATCGCTACCCGCCATAGGCTTTTCAACGAATGATCTCGGAGCAACATTGCTGACATCTTCCAAATCTGGAGAGGCGAGCCCGTGTCCAAGCTCCAGTAACACGTGCACTTGTCTAGGGCTTAGAAATGATGTAAAAGAGCCTAATGTAACTTCTAATTCTACCTAAAATATTTGATCCTTATCATCTCGTGGTAACGTAAGACATGAGAATATCAACGTTCATTCGCTTTTCGTTTGTTTCTACCTTTGGCCCAGACACTCCTTCTCCCTGCTTTATTTTCAATCTTATTTCCTGTCGTCCTGCGAGCTTAGCAAATATTATAGGATGTGATTCACTTATGGCATTAATAATATTCTTTTCAGGTGGAGTTTGTGTACTCTGCGTAGGCGATATCTGTGCGGACGAAAATTGACTGTCGGAATTCTGTAATGAGGAAATACGTTTGATTCAGCAACGTGCATAAACTGAAGGTTTAGGCTAGATTCAATGCTCATGGACATTTTAATGTACTTTAGAATCAGGCGTGGAACCTCTGCTCGTTGTCATAATACTCCGGGAAAACGTTCGTGCCCGAGATGGGAACTCGTCGGTGTGAAAGCTCACTCCTTCCAAGTAAAATCGTTTTGTCGTGAACGCGGAGATAATATATCCTTTCGTTGCTTCGTTAGGATCTAAGGTTGTGCTACTTGGATCTAGGCCTGCTTCGTCCGAATATTCAAGGTTTTTTATGCACATTTCAAGTGCCACTCCGCTCGACGAGTCTAATGGAACGTGCTCCAGCCTTATCACTGTGTCTATAAACCTCACCTTTACTCTGCACAAAACTAACGGACAGACATTAATATAGTAAATGCATTAGTTTCCCTTTAATGTTATGTATAGCTGTCAGTGATTAATGCAAACAATAGGCAAAGGCTTAATAGGGCGATCTGTTATGTCTCTCACTTGAATCGATTGTCTGAGCAAATAACTCTACTCCTTCCAACGGTTGAACATTCCCACTGTTTCCTGTATCTTGCTGTAAACATTCCTGTGCCAGTTGCATGCTTGATGTCATAGAACTCCACATAGACTCAAACATTGACGTTCCAGTTTCGGCTCTTTGCCTAGGCTGAATAGTCAGCCTCAAACTGCTCACCTCCACATAACTGGCCTCACTGAGCAAAGCCGACCATGGTATACTAACCGACATCTCCGTAATAAATCCGTCGACAAATTCCAACGGTAAGTGTTGTTGTTCACCCATCTCGTTGAGAGCCTATCAGAGACATAACGTATAAATATAACAATGCCACTAATTCCTTTGTATCCTCACAAACAAATATTTTGATGAGCACTTATGAAAGTGACGTTGTTAGCTCTGATAATGACATCTGTTGTTGCGCATACTTCAAAATATCTACTATCCTCTCTAAGGCAAAAGCAAGTAAACAAACAGATTCTGAAAAGTGACACCCAGAGAACGGGACATGTGGTACCCAATTGAATGCAAATAATGATCAACGACGTGTCCTTATCTGGGCAAATTGGGGGGCTGTTATCAAACAAAGAAAAACGTTATTATTACCTGCACATCGAGGCTAACGTTCGTAACGCGGCCAGTTCCATTGTAAAGATCGACGGTCAGCTGGTCAAGCGTCAACTTTTCCTCCAAAAATTGTCCGAGATATCGTTGCAGCAGATATCGACATGCACGTTTCTTGATACCTTCCGACCACGGGAAACATCCTAGCCAAGACATTTTACCCCAGGCACGCACACGACATACACACACACACACACACGCGCACTCTCACGATGTTCTAAGCTGCTGTGAAAGAGTCGGATTTCTCGTCGACATTTATGCCACACTCCGTTCAGATGCGTTGCCCGTTTTTTTTTCAGCCTCGTTATTCTCGCACGCTGCGCGACAGACGATTCGTGATCCGAGCCAGTCTCATCTCAACGGTACAACGCGCCTCGTTCAGCACAATAACGCGCAACATAATATTATGAATCTCGGTGCGAGGGCTCCAGTTTAACAGCGCTCTGTATCTCAGCAATGTTTTCGTTCCTCAGGCTGTGCGCGTGTGTGCCTGTGTGCGTATGGTCACGCACACACGTCGAAGTCGAACATTGCTTTTTCATTGATTGAAATCAGCTGACTTCGGACGTCCCGTGTATTTCCTATCGCTTTGTTCTAGACGCTCTGCTATGTACGTTGCGTTGTACACCTAATCACGTACACGACCACCAGGCCCACGCGTATATGCTTTGTCTCTTCGCCGACGAGACGTCTCTATTCGATCGTCCGCTGGCCGTACGTTATTCTTTATCAAAAACGAAATATAACGTCGTGTTATATATGGTACAGATATAACGGTGGCGCGCTGCTGCTTGTTAGGATATGTGATTCACTGCAGTCCACTGGCTGTGTACGCGTGGCTGCGCATGTGTGTATCGTCCTCGGTGCATACACGCCGAGGTGGATACACAATGTATTTACGTATTTAATTTATTTATCTGAAAAGCGCAGGAATCGTTTGGCCAGCGTGCATGAATTTCAGATTGGACTGCTGCCTTTCTTATGATCCTGCGCCAGCTTCTGTATCAGTCTTCGATGTGACGAGCCGTTAATGTTCGCCAATGCAGTTCGATTGGGGTCGATCAGGTTCGATCGACTATTGACAACGTCTGCGGAGGGATCAATTAGTTTCTTTGTTACGGTAACTGTAGCGAGCACTTACTTGACCGACCATCCATTGAACATTTTTCAAATCCTCGCGTCAACCCGTGCTAGCTCGCAAACCAATTCGCGCGTCTCATGGGAAAATGCATTGCATCCCGTGCCGTCGGCTTTCTGGACAGAGATTTATGCGCGAACGACAAATGTGTACGCCGCCGCCAGCGTAGGAAAATGTGCAGTGTCACAGAAAACAAATGCGCGTTACGTTTGAAATGGCCCAATTCGCAGATCGCGGGACAATTCGGATTGTTGGCGTTTAGTGCGCTCGATGGATCATGGATTATGGATCATGTCGTGCAGTTTCTCGTACGGGGAACAATATATTGACGTGTTTGGATATGTGATCAGTATTTTTCTCAGCGTGGCAGGATGCATGCCTTATCACCGGAACCACTGAGACATCAAAGTTGGTTGTTATGACAGTTTGTCGTAAATGACTGCTCAACTTTGTGCCATCTTAATTTCTCAAGTTTTATCTGACCTTTGTATATCCATGAGTTATGTAGAGTGAGTTCCGTAATCAAGGGTTCAATCTGGAAGAGATGAAAATAAAATACCAGAAAAAAGTAAGATAACGTTTTTTCCTACGCTATTTTAATAACATTTAAATGTTTGTTGCTATAACATTTAAAAAAAAAACATTATGAGTCGTATCATTCTTTTATGGTTTTAGAACTACTGCCATTTCTTTCATTTTCATCCTGGAACGTTGAATTTAGGCTTATGATATAATTGTCGTTGTCGCAGTAACAGTCGCAATTTTTCCCGCCAATTCAAGCGGCGTTTTTGCAAGCCTTTGTTTACACCCAACCCAAAGGGCAAAGACCCAAAGTAACATTTTCCAAGTCATTGGGACTTCAAACTTATACTTAAAAAATCGTCAAACAAGTAGACAATATGTACAAAAAAAAGAGTCGGTTCGACATTCGACGGTTTATGCAAAAAAAACTTCCGAAAAACGCGCACTATTCTTTTCTTCACGCGTTACATTCCATGTACATAGTTACAACTAGATTGATGGTCGGGTGTCGTGCCCGTAGTCATTCGGCTGTTTAGACGTTCGCTGTATTACTTCGACTTCGAAGTTCGACACTTCGTTCGACGTTTACGGTTTACGGTACCAATTGTTCGTTGAAGGTCCGCAAATTGAATGCGCCGAAGCCGTAAAACCGTAATAGTCATTCAACATTGAGAGAGACGCAAAAGCTTCCTGGCCGGATAGGAATCTGTACTGTCCCATTGTGATTTCGTGTCGTGCGAACGGAGAACGTGACAAAACCGGACACAACTGTCAAACGAAGATGGCACTAACCAATGTTTTGCTCCTTAGCCAGATAGCAGGATATGTCGTGGCACTTATTCTGTCGCTCTGTATTATCGTGCCGATGAGCTTGCATCAGGAAGAATTTAGGTAACGCTTCTAATTGAGCCACAGATTATGTTGGGCTAGTTTAATTAAAATGCCAGTGAAGAGTCACCACAGCTCTAACTTTCTTGTGAATCTGGTCTGTTACTTTGCAGAGGGCATTGTTTACTTTTCTCGACGGGAATTTGGCAAGAGTCGGACGGCCAATTTGTCGTAAATTGGGCATCGAGAGCCTATTGTAATTACACAATCGTCATTGGCCTATTGCTATTCTTGTCCGCTGCGATACAAATTTATCGATTGTCCCTGTTAATGTACCGTGGCGAAGATAGTTCCTTCTTATCTGCATTTATCGATGTTGTCGGCTCAATATTTCTCACTACGGTCACATTAATAGCTGCCGTAATCATAACACTTGGTTTTATGACCTGGTGCGAGTGTATGACTAAAAGATTTCCATCGTGCGAATTGGCGGCTGGTAATGATATTGACAAAGCTGACGGTATTGACACTTCCGGATTTCACATTGAATTGGGTGCAGCGCAATTTGCATCTTGGAGTAGCTTATCGATATGGGTTGGATTGTCAGTATTTGCAGTCTTAAAACTGTTGCGATACCATCAAGTCGAAAATATGAGAGTTTCTATGTACAGAGAAAGACAAAGATTAATAGAAGCTGCTACGAGAGAGTCCATGTCTAAGGAGAGACAAAGATTAATAGAGCCTACAACAAGTAGCCTTCAGCAAGAATCCAGTTGAAATAAGAAATGGCACAATATAAACGCCATAACAGCAACACTGATATTTTTTAAAATAACATCCAAACAATATTGTTTACAGTATTCATTGGAGCTGTATTAGCTTGTTTTATGTATTATTGTTTAAGAAAATGGGAACGCACAGTTTAAAATGAAAATACGCTAAGCATGGAGGCATAACAAAATGTACCCCTTATTTTTTTACTAGTTTACGGTATAATTAACATGTATACCAGTAAACGTTTTAAACTTGGGTTATTTCATATTGTACAGTATAGTAGTAAATTAGGAAATATTTTGCAAATGCTTTATCAATGCACGTAAAGTCAGGTATCTGCAGAGATATAAAATTTATTATGTTACGTACTTTTCTTTAACTAGTAACCATCAATACTATTATTTTCTTTGGAAAAAATTGGCAAAGGCGTATACATATCAAAGACTGTGTACATTGCTTACAAAGTGTACAATAATGATAATGTTACATATTATAATATTTGCAAACAAAATAGTATTCATAAACTACAAGGATTTTAATTATTCTTTAAACATTGCGTGTACTATACAAAGATTATATATCATATATTGCATAAAACAATGTACCCTGTATATATTGTATAATTTTAAGATACTTATTATTGACTAGTTACATATAGCTACTCTTATAATAGATCCAAAATGATACCAGTTTAATGTGATAATGTAAAATTTAAACAACAAATTATGATTATTTTATTAATATATGTCTGAAAGTGTATTATATTTATTATGTGTAGTACTTTATCGACCATACTGAATTGAACGTAACTGAATTCGACTGAATTTAGAATTGGTGGGGAAATTTGTTTTATTTAATGAACGAAGTAAGTGTGTTTAACGTTTTTACTTAATTGAATAAAAAAGCATACATATTATATGAAACTAAAGATGGTACATAAGAATAATCTGCTACAATCTACCTATTCTTAGATTGCCTTTTTGCAAATTCCAAGAGCATTTCTACGAGTCCCAGGTAAGCACTTTCGTGGTGGTGCATCAATTATAATGAAAGGTGCAATGTCAGTTGGTACACATTGCACTTGAAAGGTTGTTTCGTTAACTCCAAGCACACCATCTGGTGCACAAGGTCCACCTATTGTTCTAAGAGGATAGCATGTGTTGTTATATTGAACCTGACCATCTTGCAAACATGGATTTCTAACGCATTGTGGCACTGCTTCATCTTCAGGAAGGACAACATAATTTTGTGGAGGACAAGGCCCTTGTCGATAAGCTTCATGGCAAGAGTCATTCTTAGGAAAATACAAGAATCTTGGCCTACAATCACACACCCACACACTACTATTGCCATCGCCAGGATATGAAAGCATATTTTCTTTGCACTGTCCTGGTATATATACAGGAAGGTGTTCTGTTATCTAAAAAAATATAATGATTATGTATGCTTTCTATACTTAGGTACATCCATACAGTTTGACCTTGTCCTTCCCACAACAGAGGGTCATTACCTCTTTTTGATTGCCACTTAAATGTGTTATTTCCTCATCATCGGGAAACACAATGTCCTGGCACCACATTACATAATTCAACATTAACATTACACTTCCGAAAAGTAATCGCTTCATGTTCGACGAGAGATATCTTCAGTACAGCTGCAACATACAATTTCCTCCAAATGTCTCAATAAGGTAGCGTAATATCGTGGGCACTATGATTTCGTAATTTACTTAAGAATCTTTCCTTATAGCAGAATGTGTCACACTGATTATATGCCACAATGTGTGGTAAAGTCCACAGCAAATGATCAGAGAAATCTTATGTATGGCATTCACGTCTGACGACCTAATGTGACCCTGTACTACCAAGGCCAACCAGTTTCGAATGAAATAAAAGTAAAAGATGTCAGACTGGTCTTATCAATGCTCATACATACACACGAGAATTGATTCTGTGAGTATATAGCTGCACTGCTGATTGTAATAATTGCTTATAGTATGTTTTCGGAAGTCAAGAAGTTGTGATTATTTTATAAACAAACGTAAAACTGCTTGTTACAATGTATCGATTAAATACATTGCCTTACTTAATAAATACATTGTCTTACTTAATAAATACATTGTACTAAATAAATTTTTCTATATTCTGAGTACAATTCAGCCCAGATTTAACTTTTTTTTACATCTCAATATGTACATACAAGTTTCATAATGTTGAGATATATTACAGCCAGCTATTTACATCATTTTGCAGATTATACACACAATCCGTATTGTTTAATTATTTACAGATAGCATCTTATTGAAACGTTAGACCGCTATTTAAACCTTGTATTTTCTGTAAAGTTTCAAAGAACTGGGTAGTTTTATACTCGGGCCAAGAAGAAAATATCAGAAAAATTTCTAGTAATCGCTCAGGCGAAAGATCTCCAACATATGTATACATATTAATATTTTGTGCTATCAATAATGGACCACAGCCTGGAACCCAGCTCCTACAATGAAAGAAATACAATGTTAGAATTAAGATGTCAGTTCTGCAGTTTATCACAAACGGTTGTTTATTATATTTACTCTAGCAGAGGTATTATCCTTTTCGTTCTACGAAACATGATGGTTCGCAGGAAGAACCAGAAAGCAAACAGTTGTTCCCTAGACAAAATGTCAAATAGATCTGGTTTTGGTTCCACTTTGACAACCTGCACCCCGAGACGACGTTCACGATTGACCCAATAACGATTATACATCTTTGATTGAAACTTCCCTTCAAACTTTGCATCCTGAATAGCTCCAAAATGTTTACAATTAAAGAATAATTGAAACAACACACTGGTGTGTCTGTATAAACTGAACTTGGCCGTATTTCCATAAAGCGTCTGAAATAAAGGGTGATATTAAATATAGAAACAATTGATATGTTTATGGAAATTAATAGAGTTAAAAATAATTTGTCTGACCTTCCACAATAGCGGGCCAATAGCAATGTAAAAACTCACTCGCCCACGTGTCATCAAATTTGATTGAAATATTGTAGCAGATAATATTTGTGTCATAAAAAATGATGTTCTTGCTATCCCAACAATTTGCATGCATGGTTCTTCTGTCCATTTTTTAGTTGGTAATTCATCTATTATTTTATTTAC
The DNA here is from genome assembly GCA_963942575.1 of Priocnemis perturbator. Classification (NCBI taxonomy): domain Eukaryota; kingdom Metazoa; phylum Arthropoda; class Insecta; order Hymenoptera; family Pompilidae; genus Priocnemis; species Priocnemis perturbator. The sequence continues at coordinate 10,711,418 of OZ012656.1, forward strand.
AATATCCACCTCTAATACAAACTTGCCGGATAAGTAATTAGTTAATGCAAGTAGTGGCAAATCTATGCATCTCAATCTTTCACCATATTCATCTTCCAATAACTTTAATTCTTTAGTTCTACGAATTAGAGATTCGAATGCATAAATTCTTGGAACACCTTTATCCAATAATGCTTTTGCTAAATGTCCTCGAAAAGGCACCGGATCTATCACAAAACTTGCATTCTCTTTAAGATCTTCTTTAATTAAATCAACAAAGAGTTCTGCTGTATCAATGTCAGCAAAGGGTATTGTATTAGCTGTTGAAACAATCGTATTCTTTATAATCCATGTAGATGCATGCTTTGGCCCAAGGAATTTGGCATGATTCACTCGGTTAAATAATGAGTATTTTCGTGCGTTACATATTACATGATCACTCTCCTTAAAATATGATTTCATTAAAATTTTATTTCTTAAGCTACTCATACAGTAAATTGACGGTCTCATAATATTGTTATTGCAGACCATCTTTAGAGTAGGTACTCTTATTATACCGTATGAAAACCTATAATGTTTTAATATGAACATAATGATGGATGATAAAGAAACTTTGTTGTACTATCTAAATCTAGCTACATATTATTTAGATCATAAAAAGCTATTCCATCTGAGCTTAACCTCGAACATTGTATTACTTGCTATGCAATCATAGTGTTTATGTCATACAATAGTGCGCATTTTGCTAAATTTATATTTCATAATAAAATTTGTTAAGCGTACAAGACCGATTATTTCACATGTGAACAACTTTCTCTATACATATGCACGATGGTGTCTCGACTTGATAACACTTTTTTTTTTATCGTAAGAAACTAAATTTGTTCGATTAACAGGATTAGAATAAAAATATGTTGCAGCGGTCACTATTTTATAAGAACATTCAATATATTAGTTCCTCTAGTCCACGGTTATCATACACAGAATTAGTTTTTGGTTCACAAGGTATGCCTGGATTTGTGCCTCATTCACAATCACAACACAGGTGTACGAGAGAGGTTACTCTCTCCTAAAAAGACACATAAGCTCCGTTTAGTTTGGATCAGTTTCGTCGGTTACTTTTGAGTTCTAATCATACATGTACTGCATGTATATCGACATTATACTTGATAACTTGAACAAGGTACGAAAAATATTTACAGTTGATTGTTGTCCTCCAATGCTGTGCATGATCATTCAATTTAATCAGTAATCATTTTCATTACCTTCTCATATGTGTTGATGATTATGATGATAATAATAATATCTATGTAAATGATCTAAAGTTTAGTTATCTAGTAGTTTAATTTTTCACTTATTTTGTGTTGCATAGTTTGACATTTCAATATAATTGAAAAGTTCCATTTTTTCAAATTTTTTATTTGGACTCCTTTCATAATCATCTGCACGTATAGCTGCTACAATCTTTCAGTGAATGTCCACAATAATGAAACTATATAGAGACCTTGGTTCAGATAACTTGACACGCTTCATGTGTACAGGAATTGATTGCTTAATATAACCTTGACTTCCGTTAGTCAAACCTTTTTTTGAGTAACTCTTGCTGCATGCAGGGAATACTTAAAGGAAGCTTTCACTTAACTGAGTAGACTTTCTGTTTCAGGTACTCATACTTAATCGTATCAATAGACTTGGTCCATGAGCAATGGCTCAAAGTGCTTGCCTCTTATCAAGAATAGTTGCTTCTTCTGTAACCGCAACTGTAAGGGCTGGAAAAATTATTCGAGATGTAATGAACCAGGGTGGGTTGAATATTGTGGATAAAGGCAAGAACGATCTCCAGACCGAAGCAGATCGCTCTGCTCAAAAGTGTATAATAGCATCTCTGTCTCGTCTCTTCCCAAACATTACTATTATTGGTGAAGAAGAATGTTCCAGCTGTGATGTACCATCTGATTGGGTTGTCGAAGATGCAGATCAAGAAATTTTGGAATTGAAATTACCTAGTCATCTTGAAAATGTTGATCCTAAGGATATATGTGTCTGGGTGGATCCATTAGATGGTAACACATTTTTTTTTGTCTGGGTTCTCATTTAATAATATCTGACATAATCGTCCGTTGAAATGACATTACAGGAACACGGGAATATGCTCAGGGACTTGTTGAACATGTAACTGTATTGGTTGGTGTAGCAATTGGCCAGCGAGCCGTTGGTGGTGTTATACATCAACCATACTATAAGAATTCTGAAAAAAATACACTTGGACGTACGTTATGGGGCATAGATGGTGCAGGCTATGGAGGTTTTGTTCCGGTTTCTCCTCCAGATGGGAAAAGAATAATTACCACTACACGGTGAGAATTAGATTTTGTACATTTAGAGAATATGTAGTATCAATAATTATTTATCCTGTTTTTTTAGCTCACACTCTGACAATAATGTTCAGACCGCAATAAACGCGTTAAACCCTGATGACATAGTACGCGTCGGTGGTGCTGGTCACAAGGCAAGTTTCTGCTATACAATGCAACATGGTACCAATACTAATTAGTACATTTGATAAATTCAGGTGATACTTCTTTTGGAAGGAAAAGCTCATGCTTATGTATTTGCAAGTCGGGGTTGCAAGCGATGGGACACTTGTGCACCCGAAGCAGTTCTTCAAGCTATTGGTGGAACATTAACCGATTTTTATGGCCAAAGGTACGCTTACGACGCCAAAACATCATATCCAAATGTCAGAGGTATACTGGCAACTGCTCCTGGAGAGTTACATCAATGGTATTTAAGTCGCATTCCTGACGAAGTGAAGCAGAAGCTACAATAGCAGTTATATCATACAAATTTTATGTATATATGTGATAGGGGAAGGTTAATAGGTGCATTTCAAAGGGAACAAATTAATTCTGTAAAATAATTTTCCTGCCATAGTAATGACAAAAGACAATGTAATGTTGTAATTTATTTGGTCCACACAATTTATTGAAGTATTATCTTACTCGGACTATGTTACTAGCGATGTTATCATGACTAGAATAGCAAGACCTAGAGCAATAAATAATACATTTTTAAGTTGTTAGAAACTGTGCCTTATTTTTACTGCCTACGGAAGTTCAACCATGCTTTAGTATAAAAGTGTATTATCGCGATCATCACGTATACACATTAGCTGCCCAACTAGTCCCGCATATTTAGAAGATTGTGAGACTAAATCGTTATATTGAATAAGATGTGAATTTTGCCAACGTCAATTCCAGTCTCGGAAGATCACTGGTTTCTACAGTTTTGATTTAAGAGTATTGCGTAGATTTCTCCGTAACATCTTGCCAGAAGCGGTTTTAGGAATATCCTGTACAAATCGTACACCGCCCCTGATCCGTTTGTGACTGGACACACGTTCTGTAACGAAAAATATTTGACGTTAAAGGGATGACTGATTCAAGACTGATTCAAACTTGCTCATTCCTTTAGTAATCCACCTACGGGCCACTCACCTTTTACGTAATTGACAACTTCCTGTTCAGTTATGTCGTGATGATCTTGCTTTACAACGAACGCTACCGGTAATTCCCCGACCTCCTCGTGCGGCATTCCAATGACAGCAGCATCTTTGATTCCAGGATGCGTTAATAGGATTGCTTCTAACTCAGCCGGTGGAACCTGATAACCTTTGTATTTTATCAGTTCCTTCAGTCGATCCACAACGTAAAAAAAGCCATCTTCGTCGTAATATCCTATATCTCCTGTGTGAAGCCAACCATCTTTATCAATAGTATTTTCAGTGGAGGTAATATCGTCGCAATAGCCTTTCATGACCTGGTCTCCTTTGAAACACAATTCTCCTAGGCAATTTGGCCCTAAGGCAACCTTAGGTGCATCTTCTTCAATCGGTATGACTTTGGCTGGAAATATTAGTATTTATGGTATATTGGGTAAGTATAATATTTCACGAATATGGATTGACCAAGTAGTGAGTGATCATCACACATTCATCCAAACGTTGAGTACATTAATTACCTGAAGTGCCGGGAGTGACCTTTCCTACACTGCCGTGTTTCATCGTATCTTTTGGTGAACGCAATACGGCGAGGGTCGTTTCTGTTAAGCCATAGCCCTGGCTTATGAACTGAACATTTAATCTTTTCTCAACAGCTTTGGAAACTTCCTCTGACAATGGAGCCGCTCCGCACCTATGTTATTCAATATTCGAACGGTGTACATGGGACACAAGTCCTTCCTAATTTAATGTATATATATGCGTACCATATTTCCTTTACACATGACAAATTATATCTATCCACGAGGGGATGTTTGGCCAAGAATACTACTAGAGGGGGCACCAGATTCAAGCTTTCAATTTTATATTTCTCTATTGTGTGCAAGAAGGATTTTTCATCAAATCGTGAGAGCACTATGCTTTTGATTCCGATAACAAGTCTGACTATTAATACACAGAAACAGTAGGCATGAAAGAATGGAAGTATACTAAGAGCAGAACCATTCTTAGCAGATAAGTCTTGCAGAATGTCCGTACTATGACTAATGATTGTCAGAATATTTTTGTCAGACAGCATGACTCCCTTTGCCAGTCCTGTAGTGCCGCTAGAGCACAAAATTGCTGCCACATGATTCTTGACATCAACGTTGTGCGATTGAAACTTGATTCCATCAGTATTGTTTATTTCGGATATTAATGTTTTCATAGACTGCAGTCCTATATCAGTGTCCCCGTCGTACAACAATATCAATTTAGGTGACCAAGGTAAGTCTTTTACTGCTTTTTGCATAATATTAGCTACTATTGGTGATACTAAAATGTACTTTGGACGAGATATATTTAAAGCATGCTTCAGTTCTCTCTCAGAATATAGTGGGTTCAACGGACACACAGTTGCTCCTATGTACAATGCAGCACAAAGTGGTATGCAAAATTCTAGTCTGTTCTCACTGCATATTGCTATGCGATCGTCTACTTTTACTTGTGCCTTCTCCAAGTAGATTGCAAGTTTTACAGTATCTGTTAAAATTTGAGAAAATGTTTGCACCTCTCCTGTATGAGCATTGACCTAAACAAATTTAATAGAAAATATTATTTCATTAATCATCAACAATCTTATAACTCAATGCATTATCATGACCATTAAGAGGCTGTATTAATAATTATTGAACCATAAAAAATAACTTTTCCTCAGATTACCTGAGCAACCCTAGATCCATGTACTCTCAATTGATGCAAGAGTAACTGCCCTAGCGTCTGATTAAAATCTTTCGTAACTTGAGTCGGTCCATGTAATACATTCTTCTCATCCTGCATCTTGAAAGCTTCCTGCTGCTTCTCAGTTTGTTCTTATCTGAGTCCGACTGTGTAAACGTGTAGTATAAACAAGGTGTCACTTAATAGATAATGTCCTTATCAGTTATGAACGTATACCTAATGTACAATATGCCTATTCATGTACTGCTAATGCCTGACCGTTAAGCGATGAGTACAAAGTTTACTTGCCATGCATGATGCATTGCGATTTGCCAAATTTATAGGCCAAGATGCAGAGGGGTCAACGAATGTTATAATTTTTCTTCTCTATTCACGGTATTTATGTATATAGGTGTGGCAATTAAACAGTCGTATATGCAAGGGTTCATGTACGATACACGTCCGATAATCGTGCAATTACAATAAACAACACGACTACCCGCGTGCATAATTAAATGCTCCGTAATCGCTTTTTCTTGCATAAGGAGACATTTGTTGTCTTACCTACTTTTTGAATTGTAAACAAGTTTGCCTCTCTGGGCGTAGATAAATTTGTTTGCTTGCTTTTCAACGCACCCTGGCGCTCAGGCCGCGAGTTCTGACCGGTTCTGATTATTTGCAAAATGATTTGCAATTGAAACGCCAGTGACCGCATTGTTCATTAAACTGCGGACTCTCTGGAAAAAGCACTGTGGATATTAGAAAACGAAACGCGCTGTTTAGAAAGAAAATATTATTCAATGTCGAGGATGTTATTTTGCTCTTACACACAGTATCTTACCGATGCAATGTTCCATATTGACATTGTCGGTTCGAAAACCGAAAATTCTTTCTGTCTGTACCAGGCTGAACCTGTTTATATCAACTATTTATCTATTTCCAATATTTACGAAACCATAGCACAGATAATAAATGATAGATATAACTCACTTCCAATTATTTCTCTCGGCTTGACGGCATTTGGATATGCTTTTCCCAAGCAGCTTACAGAACAATGTTTCATAATGATTTGAATTTCGCGCCAAATTATAATATCTTAGGTACGGTGGCGCCGCACAAAACGGAGAAACGCTCAAACTACTCATTGGACAGCAGTCGGTAATTTTAAAAACCGAGGTAGTTAGCGACAATACCGACTGCTGTTTAATGAGTAGTTTGAGCGTTTCTCCGTGAGGCCTGGCGCCACCGAATCGAAGAAATTAGGCGAACGCGGGAAATTCAAAACCTTGTAAAATTAATAAAGTATACGTCAACAATCTAAAAATCGAATTTTAAGTATTTCTAATCCAAAAAAAACACATACATTATCTATTATACAGGGCAATGTACTAGGTATATGGATACTAGGTATAGGAATGGATAAATGAAGCAAACTATGGGTATAGACGAAGCAAAAGGACGGTGTACAGCAAGAATGAGCTTATATTATATAAAATCGTTTGGATCCATCATCCATCGACTCCTGACGACTTATGGAAGATCGATTTTTTTCCGGAACGGAATCCTCATATGCCTGCTTGTACAGTGTACAATAATAAGAAGCGGAAGATTCTCAGTAAATCCAAGGTCCAAAATTGTATTTCGCATTTCTGCACAGTTATTGCTTAAAAAGTTTACACAGAACGACACCGACGCTGTGACTCGAAACAAAAAAATGGTCGACCTACGAAATTGTAAATCTACCCAAATACTGTGATCATTGCAGAAGTCTCATGGAAACGAAGTTATATAATATTCACTCAATGGCCGAATAGAGGATTTTCGACTGCGGACGACAGGAAAGAATCAGGTTCGCAGCACTTTCGAACGTTCGACGAGAAAAGAAGGTATTTATTTGATGAATTCCCACGTCAAGCATCGCTCCTCGGCGTTTTCTTGAAGGTGGTTTAATTCATTTTCCGATCGCACTGTCACTCGTGTGTTTATTAAGTCCTGTCTCTTATGAAACTGTTCAATTACGACAGGCAAACGTGTCAGAAGATTTGAGAGAATGTCCAACGACGGAACCGTTAACGATTATGATCCGTGCGTGCACGTCGCGGCTTCAATAATTATATCATTCGCACTTTTAGGAAATCTCGTACTTAACCAAATTTGGGAAGATCGCACGAACCGAGTTACAAGCGTATACCTACGATGATCAGAGTTTTCTTACCTAAATGCTGAACGATAGTCTGGGATTTATTAACGTCACCGAACAGGTCGCTTTTCTGAAAAATTAGATGATACAAAAAAAGAGAACTTTCAAATGAGAGCACTACTGTTTTGAGTAGTACATAATCTGATGGCAGTAGTTTTTTGTACATGGGAATGTAGGAGGGATGCAAAATCGAACTCAGCTTTCTTAAATGAAATAGAGTTAAAATTGGTACATGCTTAGAAAGATCCAAGTTCCAAATAATTTCTTTCCGTTACACATAGTTCAAGAGTTACAACAGATCCAACAGAGACTATGACTTTACAGTATGACCACTGGTACTAGTAAGTACCAGTCACACACCACTTCACACACCTGTGTGAATACCGTGAATTCATTGCATTGCATGCGAGTGTTGTAGCTCTTCAAATATGCATAAGAAACAATATTAAATGAATATATATATAATGAAACATTGTTTTGTATCATCAATAACTTCAGAAAAATCAAATGGTTTGATTAAAATGGGTCATATTTGATAATGGTATGATGATAGACAGTCCAGCAAAATGCCAGAAGCCTGGTCACCCCACACATATACTGATGACTTTTGCTTAGCTACTCTTGTATTAATTTAACACATGGTCAAATATGCTTTTAGGCAAGATGGAAGCTAAAGAAACCAGGCACGTGATGAAATATCCGTACACATTTACGGCAAAACTGGCCCAGTTCCCTTACAAAGAACATTGGGGACACTATCTGGTCAAATACACTATAATTGCCGCGGTCATTTGCCTGCCACTGATGTACAAGATACAGAAGCTTTGTAAGTCGGCCGTGTCGGTGGAGTTATACGGAAATTTTAGCATTAGCCGTGCGACGTTCCAACTTGCTGACGAAATTAATCTTTCTTGTTTCAGCCTATTCGCCTGAGAACGTGGAAAAGTGGGCAGAGATTAGAAGGAAACAGTTTCACGGCGAACATTGAGTCTTAAAGGTGTAGAAATGTTAAATTCGGGCATGCAGAGGAGACTGTGTGTTGTTCCCTTGATTTCACGTTATGTAAGATATAAATTAATAAATCGCTCTCGATCGTGACGCGTCACGATCACGACGACGAGATACATCAGTTTGAAACGTATTTATTACCAAATTAACTGTATAAAAACGTGTTGTACGCGATTACAAACGATCGGTGCGCAGTCCCCCCCTCCCTCATGCGGACCGCTATACAATACACAATGAATAATGATAATTTGTACCGTGGAGTTTGTTTTAGGCGCAGCTCAAAGCCCGCTATATATTCGTTTTACGTGAACGTAACGATAAGTACGTGATCGACCTTACGCAGCCTACTAACTCTGATCTAGAGCAGGAAAGTCGTAGATCAATGAATCGACCTCCGCTTGACAGTGCATACCATAATAACTTATGATATACTCACTCTTACGCACACACAGACACGCAGTTATACGCACACATTCGAAAACAGGCACACTTGCACAGTCACGTACTTTTATATAAAACGGCAACGTCGTTCCGAACTCGCATAGGGCTTGCCGCGTACGATGGTCCGAACCTATGACGATCCTTAGATCTCCGTACTCATTCATTTTCATCATCAAACTCTCAGCTGACCCGCCCCCTGTGCCCGGGCCACGTTTCCCTACCAAAGAAAAAGCTTCGCAAGCTTGCAACGAATAGCGAAGATAAATGTGCCGTGGATGGGTGTCGAAAGAATAAATATCGATCGAAGGAAAAGCATGGGGTGCATCGAGCGAGAGTGAGCCTCCCGGGCTGCGACGCGCGGCAGAGCAGCGGCGCAGGGAGGGTCTGCGCAAAGGGAACGTTACTCGGGCGGAACGAAATATTAACACTAGAACTACCGAGGTGAGTCCGTCCTGCGTCGCTTCTCTCACGCCTCCCACAGTCCGGAAGTCTCACCCTCGCTCGGTACTCTCATACCTGTTCTGAAAAGAACGAAAGATTCGTCATAACGCGCGCGCGCGCGAGCTCATGGAATTTTCTCCTTCTTTCACGCAGGTAAACCTGGTGTGATCGCGTTCCTTACCAAAGCATAATCGCGAGGCGACCGACCGACGGATCGTACCCGTTACGAAACAGTCTACACGGAACACTCGCATAGCGTTGCGCTGTTCGGCGTAAAAGCTACTAATACTGCAGGCACCTTTATCGTGTGTGTGTGTGTACTTCACTTACTCATACTCTCTCTCTTTTTCTCTTAACTGAAATACAAAGCGTACGCGCGGCCTGGCGAGTCACACTTTCATCATATTTCGGTCTTTTATCATCGTTCACCTTTATTCTCGACATCCTCGTCGTACTCCTCCTCGTCCCACCGCTTAAATATAAATTTTGCGATCTTACAAAAAGAATCCCTACCCTTACGAGGCGAGGGTATGTGATCAATGGTGCCCGGAATTCAATCGTCGTGCGCGTTGAAAGTGTCGATGGCCTCGACCGTGACAACAGATGCGATTTGTAGGAGTGGTTTAGAGACAATGAAAAAAAATGCGCGCTCGGTCGCGAGGCTTATCTCTTCTTGTGAATCGGGACCTCCTCATCGTCGCTATTTTCCTCTATGTCCTCGCTCATCTCGTCGTCACGATCATCTTCATCTTCATCTTCTTCTTCTTCCTCCACCTCCTCCTCATTGTCCTCATCGACATCTTCGTCCATATCTTCCTCGTTGTCGCTGTTGTCCTCATTATTGTCTTCCATGTCCTCATCTTGATCATCATCCTCGCCGCCATCTTGATCAAAACCGTTGTCCTCCATTCGCGGCTTCTTAACGCTAGGCTGACCGGAATCTTCGTCCTCGTTCCCTTCAAAGTTCAGACCCAGATCCTTGCAGCGTTTGTCGAAGTACTTCAGCAGTCTCATGCCGGCCCTATATACGTAGCTATTTTTAAAAGGACATAGTCACACCGTCTTTCGATGCGCCAATTCATGCGTTCGGAGGCCAAAGATCTCGCGAAGCTGCTCGACGTTCATTAAGATACGAATGCTCGTTTTGCGTTATGAACACCCGCGGATCGCAGAATAACGACCCTGGTCTCGGGTAAGGAGTTAGTACAGACTGTCCTTGTTAGTACGTGACACGTCGAAGCATTGTCAGTGTTAACGATGAACGATGAGTGCGCATGAGTGGCAAGCGATGAGGAATTAGTCGACATACACAAACGCTACGCATATACCGCTTTCAAATGACTCGCGTGGCAAAGGAAGCATTTTTATGTTAGTAAAACGAAAGCGTTGTTTTTTTTTTATCTCTGGCATCCGAACTGACGCTGAAAGTCGTCGCACCGGTCGATCACTTACTTGTACACGGAACTGTGCTCCTTGTTGTATGCCTGACAATTATCGAATACTAGACGACAGTCGCCGAAGAAGTTCTCCAGTCTGTCGTAGACGCCATTGGCGAGCTTGTACTTGATCGTTCCGAAGTCCATCGGCTTCGTTATGATGTCGTGGTAGTCAGGTACTTCATCCTTCGTGACGGGAGAGAGGAAAGGCCAGGAGTCTCGGTGATGCCTGATGTCAGCCAGAAGTTCCTGTAGCCTCGCCATGCTTCCCTTCACCGTTCGCTGCTCTTCGTCGCGAAGAACAGCGGCGGCGGCTCTCTTTGCGGCTCGTCGAGTTTGTCTGGGCTGGGTGTCGTCTGAAGTACTCTCCTCTGTTGAGAAGCATTCGTTAAACGACGATAGTGGCTCGAAGAAGTTCGCGATACAAGGTGCAACGCTACGATTGTGGACATGCGGCTATGGCATTCTAATCTCTTTCAATACTCAACGAACGCAGGATTGCAACGGACTAATATACACCAGGCTCAGGGGTATTAAAAATGTCAAGGAACAACTTTACTCGTTACCAACGCCTCAATTCTAATACTAGCGACATGGTGTTAGAGTGCGAATGGGCAAAGTCGGGATGCTACGTTTGTATGGAAGATGCTTTGTGGCAAAGTGCAGTATTCACATAGCGACACAGCGATACAGCGTCTGAGAAAGACGAGGGGGGAAGCGCTACAGCCAAAGAGTGCCATACTGTGATTTGGAATACAATACGGACCGTCCCAGTCTGTAGATTCCTGAGTGAGAAGGCTCTTGGCAAAGCCATGGATGCGAGAGCGTGCCGCCGCCGCGGACAGCCTCTCCTTGTCCCTGTCTCTTTCCCTTTCCCGCCCCCTCACTAGCAACACACACGCACATACACACACGCACGCCGATCAAACTGGGATATTCGACAAAGTCGGTTCTTCGACCCTCTACAACCCAAATTGCTTGGTTCCTTATTCAACATTTGTTGGACATGCACGTTTGAATGTATAAAATAGGGGTACATAGTACTTTATTCCAAAGCATAGATGGGTTATAGAGGGAGATGGTAATTTCTAAGTAGTAGACACTACTTCTCGAAGATGAGGAAGAAAAACAGGATGTGAGGACTGTGAAGAATGCTTCTTACCGGATTTTGTCGTAGGCTTCTTTCGTTGTTTGCACTGTGTGCATGCCCAACGACCACGGGGAGCCCTCGAGAGTGGAGGATCGACGCATTCCAAGTGATAACGGTTCGGACAAGAATCACAACCGATAAGTTTGCCGCCACTTCTGCATGTGGCGCACAAATTCACAGATCTGCTTTCACTAAAAACGATACAGTATTAGGATACAGTGAGTAATTGTATTAACCGGTAATAAATGAGGTACTGAAGTAATAAGGAACTAGGTTGACACTGTTACTTTGTTTAAAGAATAATGAAATCTCACAAATCTTCCTCGCTATCATGTTCTGTGTCACGACCCTCGTGATCATCATCTCGATCTTCCTCGTCGTCGCTGCCAAGCATACGTTTTGCACGACTGTGTCGTGTCTCTTTGGTCAACAACGCCTCATCCTCGGTGTCGTCTTCAAACTTTTTCCTACTTTTGGGCACTTTTTTAGGCTTTGCTTCGGGGGGTTTGCACATCGAGCAAAACCAGTCTCCTTCCGGTACGGACTGCAAAGTTATACAATTTCAGGCTAAATATCGATAGTACTTTCAAATGAAGGCCAAAGTCTGTCAGACTTACGTTCAACTTCGGCTTGAGACAGTAAAGGTGATGTCCTTTATTGCAGCCGTCGCAAAGCAACATGTTCTCCGCGTCCCTTCGTCTTCGGCAGATCCTGCACTGGGCATTAAAAGCGCTCCTGCCCCAGGCGACACTATTCTCGAGGGTACTCAGGTGCAGGAACAATTGCGACCAACTAGTCGAGGCAAGAAGCGACTGTTCCCACCTTTCTCTAACCTCATCGCCTAACAATCTCTTTGCACCAGAATCCTTCTCATCAACGACCAGCGGCCTTTGCAAATACCTTTGTTCTATCGCACGGGACAGCTGTAGAATGGCGCAGGCCATTTGTCTGATCGAGGACTGTTGCTTGAAAGTGGGAGTCGGCTCCCCTTCGGCAGGTGGACCCAGATACTTTGCTGGATCCCTGTAATGTGTCGAAGCCATACCACTGCCGACATCGGAATCTGGCGTTCCAGGTCGACTTCCGTGTCTGGCTTCGTTCTTTACCTTGTCAATGGTTGCGTTCGTTACACTGATTACGTTCCCCGTATATTCTGTCGCCTCGAACTCGGCGTGCGGGCCGTACAACATTTTGTCGCATTGTCTGTCGTACCCACGCTTGCTTATGGCTAGCCTCCACGCGTCCCGATCGATTACTTTCAAGGCACCGAGACAGCCAGCCTTGATTTTATCGTCGAAGTCGAGGACGTAGTCCCTGAGGGTGAGTTCCATTACATCGTCGATCGCCATGTCGGCGGGATAATTGAGATTGACGTTTTCGTATTTGCTCTTCTTCGAGGTCTTGGAACTTGTTTGGCCCTTGGTAACTGGGGCGGAGAACTGTTTAAGCGAAAACATATATGAGAAACAATAGGTCGATGAGCGTGGTTTGGTGTCTAGTACTGTTTAAAAATAATGTGTAGAATTAAGTTTGACTCGTTGATGCAGAATCAATTAGTGTGGAGGGAAATGAGTTTGGAGATACTCACCACTTCTGGATTGAGCTTATGCGTGGGACACTCCTCGATGACGGCAAGCAAACTATCCTTTTCCTGCAGAAGATTGTTTCGCAATTCGCCTTCCCTTATGCCCCTCTTACTGAGGCCGTCGATCAGCATTTCGATGTCTTCCTGTTTTCCATAGAAACTCCATCGAGATCCTGTTCTCTTTCGATGAACCGGACATTCTTTGTCACCGGTACATGCAAGCAAGTCCCGTCGCGCGTCGCTTTGCTCATATTTGATATCTTTCCGCGAGTTGACGTCTTTTCTCGGAGACTTTAGACCGTTCTTCTCCGAAAAAGCGACTTTCTTCGCCGGAGATTTCTTCGCTTTTTTGAAACTGTTCTCTTTGTCACTGAACTCGTCCTCAAATTTGTTTCTTAAATAAGCGTACGTTGCCTCTCGATCTTTTAATTCAGGTTGATAAGGCGTTCCGTCAGGAATGCAATTACCGGGAAAGCGTTCGTCATTTTCCACGAAGAGACCTGTACGAAATTTGTTGTATATAGCCACCGGCATATATGTAATAAATTTAATTTACATGAATATATAACTAACCTGGAATCGAAAGGAACCTCCAATATCTGCGGTGTGCTCTATCAGAACCCAGATAAAGCATCATTTTATCGTCTCTGGCCGCTTGTTGAAGTTCCTTCAACTTCTGCTCGTACTCGACCTTCCTCTTATCCTCCTCGCAATTTCCCCGAGTTATTTTCTTTGGCTTCTGTTGATCATCGACCGAATCCTCAGGAGGCTTGCCTTCTTTTTCACGCTCTCTCATTTTCTCCCTTTCCTCCTTTTCTTTCTTCTGCTCAGCGAGCAGGAAGGATCTGAGCTCCTTCTTTGCTTGCTGAAGTTTCTCACGTCTCTCTTCAATTACGTCTCTTACGAAGGCGAAGGCGAGTAACTGGTTGATAAGACAAATTGCGACTGTGAGTTTATCCTCCAATTCGAACTCGCACACACTGCGATGACCCAGCAAACGTAGAATGTGTCCCTCGTTTATGCGCATAAGGAGAGCGGGGTCGTCTTGATTCGTGTAACCACCTGCGAGTAGGAAGCAGAAATTATGAAAGAGTACCAAAACGAGCAAACATAAAATCCTCAATCCTTGAACCGTTACCTCTTTGAGAATACCGCCATTTCGAAGCAGCCTCTCCAATACGACCTCCCGAGCTCAACAAATGTAGTCTCAAAATCTCACTTAAAGTCACATGGTCCATGGTCAGTTCCGAGAGTTTACTACCTTGATGAATCTGGCACCAGCTCGAAGCGACCGTCGCCAGCTTAACGGCCTTCACCATAGACGAAGCACCCTCGTTTATACGGACATCGTCGGCCAAATTGGACGTTTGATGCGAAGAATGGATCTCATCCTCCTCGGCCGCTTGATACTTAAAAATATTCGAGAGTAGAAGCTGCAAAAGATCGCTCCACGGTCCTGACGCCTCCTGCGTGAGTATCGCCTTCTCCAGCAAGTCGAACGTCAGACCGTGCGGAAAGTATATCTCGACCTCGAGTTCCTCGCGAAAGAACTCGAGGAACTCGAGGATCAGCGCGAAGTCGCCGAATCGCTCATTGATCACAGCGCCCGTGACTGGAGTCGGTTCCGGGATCGATCTGAGATCCTCGCATTCGAGATCCTCTCTCGGCTTGTTCCATTGTCTAACATACGCCGCCAACGCCGCCAATTTCTGTCTCTCTTCCTTCCTGCGCTCGATCTTGAGGACCCTTTCTTCCTTGCGCTTCGCCTTCTCCTCCAATGCCTTGGCCTTAAGGTCCTCCTTGAACTTCCCGTTAACTCTGTCGACAAACTGGACGGTGTTCAGAAGTTCGCGACAGTTCGGTAGACGGTAGCATGATACGTTCGTACGCGCGTGTGTACGTGGTACGTTGGGGACGCTGAAGTAATCCTACCTCGGTTTACGCGACTTTTTCACAACGAGTCCACCGCCACCGCCACCGCCACCACCACCACCAACGCCACCGCCGCCGCCGGTGTCGTTAACTTTCTTGAGAGGACGTTCGGGTTTCGGCTCCAATGATTGTCGCTGCTTGCCCGCGTCGCTGGTGAGAAATTTGTCTAGGGATTCTTGACGATACTTAACCGTTTTCTTCGTTCGGGCAGCGTAGTCCGGCGGTGGCCCGTCGAAGATGGCGTCGAAGCGGACTTTGGCGATGCCATACTTTTGCAAGACACTATCCTGCGGCATAAGAGGAGGGGGAGGTAAACGCTTGTACTAGTGCCGGGCAAGAAGGTGTGCAGTGAAGTTACCAACTTTAACAACCCAGATACCGGCGTCATTCTGTTCGCACAGTTGCCTGAGAAATATCTTATTACGTTCTCTGCTGTAATGCTGCTTTCTTCTTCTCACTTGCCCTGCCTCCACTACCATCAGCTGACTTACGTCGGAGTCGCCGCAATCCAATTGCTCGACTTCATAGCGGAATAACTTTGCCGGCGGATGGTAATGTTGATCCTGTGCATTCCTGAAATGAAGCAAAGAAATTGACGATGGAAAAATGGGAGGTTTGTCAGGATAATATGATTAGGTCTGGGTTGGTTTCGCAATTGAAATATGGGTATACCTGTTGATTTCCTTGGCATAAGCCGTGAGTTGTTGTTCGGAGGGTGCAATGACTTGGAGAACATGACAATCGCACCAAGAGTCCTCTGTGAAACTGGCTTCAACCATTTCGCCGACAAAGTACCTGTCTCTGGCGAACTGATATACATCTTCTATCATTTCGTTGAACGAAGTCCTACTGGTTTTACTCGCAAGATATAGTATGGGAATACGCAACTGTAAATGGAGAATTAGAGCAAGATTATTTAACATGCAAAAAATGTCAGTGAAATGGATTGAACAACTGTCATACCTCCATAGGGAATTCCTTGAGACTCTTTTTAGCATTCTCTTCACATTGTAATGCCTCTTCATAAGTCATGTTAGTTCTACCGGTAATGCTACACGACCACATAAGCGAGTTGCAAAGAATAATCCGCTCGCAAAATTCACTGCAATGACACATCATAGAATGTACAACGATAACATAAGAAAACACAAAACAAAAATCAACTACATCATCCTTCTCTTCCGCTTCCTTCCATCAACCCTAGAGTACCAAACATAATCAACTCGATGTTCACCAAGCACCAACACAACAGTACTCTAGCATCGATCCACACATGCCAACACCATCGCTTACTTGTAATCCTTGAAAATCTCATTCGTAACCTCACAATGGAAGACCTCGTCATCGTCCCTGAAGTCCGAGGAAACGTGTAGCCGCTGGAACGGTTGCTTGCGGAGTAGCGGCATGACTTAATCGACGCGTGTCAACCGCCACCAACCAACAACCGACAAACGTGAACAACGAAGCACAAGCTCCACGGCGGCAATCGTAAGCTCGACCAAAGACCCTCGACACCTCGAAGAATGAGAAGAACAGGAGGAGGAGGAGAAGGAGGAGGAGGAGGAGGACGCGGAGAAGGAGGAGTAGCAGTATATAGTATCAAGAGGACAAGAAGGATACCAGGAAACAGGAAGAACGTCCGAGGCCGGGCAAAGGAGCGTCGCGCTGGGACACTGAGCAACGAGCAATGCGACGTTGACAGAGCGAGAGGACTTATCGAGGATCGTGCAACGTAAATACGACGGTGTGGCGTCGGCGTCGGCGTCGGAAAGTCGAGCGCGACTCCTCGCAGGTTACCGAGGACCAGGTCCGCGGGCTACCCTACCACACGTACTGTACACGAGCGCGCAGAAAACGACAGCGGCGGAAGTGAGCGCGGCAAAACGTGCCGTCCGTTCGTCTTCCCGCTTTTTCGACCTCTTGCGCGCCTCAACTGGCAGAGACCGTGCGTACACGAGATCGCATCGGTCGGATAGTTTCTCGACACACGCGAGACGCACATACACAGGCGCGCGCGCGCACTTCTCCGCGGGTCTCTCTCTCTCGGCCGAGCCTGACGATCGTTGCAGTGGAAACGGTGCGGCGAGCTCGCGCGTCGGATGCACGCCAAATTCTGCCTCGAGTCGAGGATCGCCCGGAAGCAGCGGGTCTGCGACGTGAAGTTGCGAGAAAGCGCGAAGCCGAGGCGAAGAGGATGGCGCGCTCGGTGAAGTAGCGCGCATTCACCGACTCTGCACCTGGCATCCCTGAAACCGGATATATCATCGGGTTGGAGGGGGGGCGCAGGCCTGCCAATCTGACGCGCGAACACGGCCTCCCGGCTCGTCGTCTTGTGTTTCGGAATTGGAATACGGAATTTCGAACGTTCTTTTTTCGGACAGCTGGCATCTTACGATTATTCATTTTAGAATGTTCTTGTGGAATTGGGCGTGTTGCGGGTAACTTCAAATTCGAAGATGAATTTGAAAATGAACGAACGGTAGCGCGTGTTTCGGCTGTTTGAATTTTCGGATACTGGCGATTTTGAAGAGTAGTGCGGAATGTTGCGGGAATTGAGGATGCTGGTGAGAGTTGTTGTCATGTTCGGTCTGTTGCATGATGAGGTCAGATGAAAGAGAGCAAAGGGAAATTTAGTCATGTACGGTTTGAGATGAGGAAATGACGAGACGCGATTATTTTATAGCACGTTGAAGTTGGTACCAAGTAATGCGCAAAAGGGCGCCATACTCTGCGATTGCTTGGCGGGAAGCGAAGCCTTTGGAGAGATGGAATAAGGTATTGAAGATGAAGATCAATAAACAATGATCGGATTTTCCGATTGAAACTTTCACGCTAAATGCTTTATGAGTACACTGCCTCGTTTAAGTCTGAATTAGGAACTCGGAAAGAGCGTCTCTTAAAATTCGGTATAGTAAAGTCTTTTTTGGCTTCGGGTTTTTTCTGCGGCCTCAATATATCCAAGATGGCGTCGTAGAACAGTTCCTGATTCAAAGCAACACGAAAGCCCATAAGGTTGGCAGGCTTTGATAATATCTCGTCGGTGAGTGTCATCAGCTGTGCAGCGTCGACGTATTGGGAGAATAATACGCATCTCGGCAAAAAGCATGTGCTCGATAAACGAGTGTGCCTGTGAAGTTGTTAATGACAGGCCAGTAATAAGGAAAAACGAGTCGTCGTGAGTAATTTTCTAGTTTAAGTTTGACGCGACAACTACCTTGCCCGTTATGAAATGATTTCTGGATACTAACAGTAAGAGCCATTTTTTTGTACACTGTTGTGAACGCATAAACCCCATCTTAGCCCATTTACATCGCACCTCATCATCATCATCTTTGTGCCCCACGTAAAACAATACCGACTGCGCTAAAATCCAGCAAATTCGACCGCACTCAATTTCTGAGAACGGTGGAAGCTGTAACTAATATTAAAGCACGGGTTAACTCAGAAGAGAGGTGGAAAGAAATGATCGAGACATGATCAAAGATGGTCAAAATGTTCAAAAATATGAATTGCGTGATGGCTTCATCCCTGTATCTCGCTGTACCCGTCTGTGCGTAATCCGACATTTCTTTCAGTGAATCAGAAGGAATTTGCAAGAAATGCCGTTCAGAAGATATAGAAGTCGCGCTGAAAGCCGCAGGCGGGGGCTACTGTAAAAGTTGCTTCTTGACGCGAACGTCGCACAAGTTTCGTGCGACTCTGGGCAAGTCGAAGATCATTCGAAAAGACGACTCGGTGTTGGTCTTTCACGACGGATCGGCAGGTTCGACTGCGCTTCTTCATCTAATCAAATCAGGGCAGGATGAGTCGGCGCGAAAGAAATTGTTAATGGAGCCAATCGTTCTTTACGTCGACGGTATGGATAACATACAAAGACCAGGAACAATCAACTCTTTGCGGTCCGAATTAATTTCGTTCTTTCGTTCCAATATTACCTAAATTACATTTGATATCATTATAATGTCTTTATATTAAATAGCTAATTAATGTCGAATACAGCTCAACACATAGATAAACACACTTTGCTTCCATAGAAAACGTCTTGGATAATCATTCGACAGTGCACAGACGATCTTCCATGGAATCTGCAATCGAGCAAATACGAAAATTGGGGTTCAGCGCGTACACAACGTCGTTAGCTTCTTTTTCCGGGGAAGCCGTTCCGCTGCATGCAGTCAACGACGCTTGGGAGGCCACTCTATCCGACGCTGACGAAGCAGCGTCCAAAGCATTTCATTCTTTAACCGATCGTTCTGCGAAAGAAGATTTAGCAACGTCGTTACGCCGTCGACTATTAGTCACCGCCGCACGACAGCTGGGCTGCAATAGAGTCCTCCTGCCAGACATTTCGATCGACATCGCCGTCAAACTACTCTCGGACCTCGCGTTAGGTAGAGGAACGCAACTTTCGTTCGACGTCGATTTCATCGACGCAAGATATTCTGACGTAATGTTTCTTCGACCAATGAAGGACTTCACCGCGGAGGAAGTCGAGCATTATCTAACTTATTGCAACATTTCATCAGTGCCTGATATTCGCAGCGTAGAAGAAGAGTCAAGTGTCGCTACCAACAGCGCAGCTACTCTGCAAACGCTGACGAAGAATTTTGTCATGAAATTGGACGATGAGTTTAGCGGTACTGTTTCAACTATATTTCGTACAGGCGGAAAGTTGAGCGGCGAAGTAATGACGGAGGATGGAAATGCAAGGGACGTTTGCAGGCTTTGCAATGGAATGTTGGAAGCTGATTCAGCGGCTCCATCGAATGATGACAAGTTGTTTGCCATACGAGCCACGGACTTCTCGAAATTAGTGTCGTCCACTTTGAAGATGAACTGTAATACTGATGGCGATGGTGGTACCGACAGAATGTTTGAAGATGTTGATGATAGTACAGTGCCGGTGTTAACGGAGGAATCGCCTAGGAAGTCTTTGCAGCGGACGCTGTGCTATGGGTGCAGATTAATTTTGTACAATTTCGACGACTGTTCGGATATATTAACGTTAATGCCGCATCTAAAGCAATAGACGCTCCCAATTAAATCACGAGTAACGCAATAAGTTAAGCTACATAGTTGATTAAAATGATGCGAGAGCATAATATTGCCGTTTATACTTTTACATTTGAATTTAGCGTGGATAACTGATTTGCAGAATAAAGTCTCTATACAGTGGGAACATTGAGGGTGCTGAAGAGAGCCATTTTAATCATTTTGCCGATAGATGGCGCGGACAACAATTTTAAAGTACACTAGACTCATCACGCGCGTTATTTACTTCTACACTTAAATTGGAGTTTGTTCTTGTAGCGCCGAACAACAAAATATATTTGAAGCGTCCCCGCGTATTTATCACAAATTATTTAACAAGTCCGGCTCTTGATTATTTTGCCGTTGCTATCGTATTGTTGGCGACCATACTGTAGTGTCTTTTGTTTTCGCAATTGGTATCGCTGCATACCGATTAACCGACAGAGCCGACAGAAGGAACGTCGAATGTCTCACGCGATAGACATACATCATCTGTTGTTTTGAATATATCCTGGGTTAACAGGGTGACTTTAAGCAGAATACGTATTTATGCTGAAGTGACGATACATAACCGTCCGACTTACGGTTCTCGAGTCCACACGGCACTGTAATTTTTCTTGACACTCAGGAGGCATATTATACAAACTCAGGTAGTTTTTCTCGCTACATAAAATTGCGTAATTCAACATGATTTCAATTCAATTCTTTCGAGAGGAACTTTATCGAGTTGTAGTTTATGGAATGGAGTACTATAATAAGCTGTTGCCTTACAGAATGTTGCCTATGTTGTATATACCAGAACTGATACAATCACCGCTCAATACCTTGTTTGGACGAAGAGTTGGTATTCAGGCATCAGCGGAGTGCGCAGATTTTGAGTTTCGCTTGGGACAGTGTCTGGACGCATACGGAGTACAAGCGCACCAGGATCAGTGCCTTAATTTCTATACAGATATGATAGAGTGCATTTACCATTCAAAACAGTTGCAACGTTGCAGAATAATGTCAAAGGAATACCATCGTCAGAAGAATGAGGGCACGTTAAAACAACAGTATATTGAACCGCAGCCATCTCCTGATATGTTCTAAACCTGAGTTTTCCAGTGCGTAGTGGAAAGATATGTGAACTTGTTAAAGTATTTCCCTAGCGGACTAATCACAGATGCTTCTGTAATTATACGCTGTGCTAAGTTATTCGGTTGTATAGGTACCAACCCTGTACAATATTGGTTTGACTAATATTAGAACAACTTGTGCGGGTACTGCAAGAACTGTATTCATTCTGATTGGTATTTGCCAGAGGAAAACAATATCCCTTGACCCTGTTCCATGGTACGTCACAATGAATAGACTACGAATTATTCTCGTGCAATCATTCAAAATATCCGGTAAAAAACGTTATTCATAATTCTATTACCGGCGGATCATTTCTGTTAGTATCGGCACAGTCTATTAAAAACGTTACAAGATATAACTTTAGCCTTGCAAAGACGTCTCGCATCCGCAATAACTCTTCCATTATTTGCCCGCGCCGATCGTGTCACAGATAACAAATCCATCCTATCAAAAATAATCGTCAGTAACGTTTGGTAACTTTGAAAGGGTCGCGTCGTCGCAACATCATCAACTTAGTTCCACCTTTCCACCACAGACGGCGCCTCAGCACCTTAGAAATTCGTCAAATACGCGTACGTTCCATCGCATTCATCCTTCTTCCAAACCGTGTCATTATACAACGAAGCCAGCGAACATCATCCGAACAATCCACATCCCTCGACTTCGCAGAATCAACATCGAACGGTGCTTGCAAGATCGAAATAGGCCGCGTTTCGTGGGATCCGTACACGTCGATCGTGCGCAACGACATTGCCAGTAGAGGGCGGCACCTGACAAATATTGTATTTACACTCGACGTCGAACGATTCTCGAAAGATAACGCTCCGGCCCGATTGGCCCGAGATGACGCCATCTTAGCCGAGGCGCTATTAATAAACTTCACGCAGGCGCAACGACGGTTACGTGCGTATTCACCATTCGTACGAGTCGATTTCGTTGTTTCTCTGTATATGTGTGCTGCCAGCTTAGGAAGGAACATGGTGATGGTGATATTCGTGCGCTTTCGGAAAAACATGAAACGAGTCGATTAGCGGACACTACGTTACGAAGCAAATACGCCACGCTCGGGGATTAACGATGATACACGCTCGCAATCTACCGACGTAAGTTCAGCCGCGAGGCACGTTCGTCAATATCGGGGTAACTATTTTAGTCGGTAATTTCGTCGTTGCCAAATAAGAGGTCCGCCAGTTGAGCGCGACACTGGTGCGCGGGGTGCCTTTCGCTGCTGCGGGTTCGCTGGCGGCGAAGTCGAAAGGGATCGTCGTCGAGGCGTACCGTGCGTCGTGTGCCGCTTTGACATTATTTGGCCGTGCGACGAGGACGAGGACGAGGACAACTACGTCTTCGGTCCCGCCGTTTGCCGGGGGACAGATGCGTCTTTCGTGGCGCCAAAATTCTCGCCCGCGGTACGCAGGCGATTCGGGCGAAGGGATTATTGTTGCGCCTCGCGGCGGCATTCGACGTGCGATCTTCGTCTCGAATTGCCTGTTGGGTTATCTTGCGCTCTTCCTACCACCTCCCTCCGCTTTTCGTGGCCGCTGCTCTGTCTCGCTCTATCTTCGGGCTCCGTCTCTCTCCCCCCTCGTGCTCAACTTCCCGGTCGCGCTCGTAACGTTGCGAGTGCGCGAATTTTGTTGGGGTTGCTGGTTACCTTGTGCGGAGCCGATCGTGGGTGGATGTGAGGTTGTGCGTCTTCGGCGAGGTGGGCCGAGTATCGAGGAATATCGCTGGCGGACGTTGGAGGAGGAGCTGTCTGACGATGACGAGACGTCATTTGGGACTGTCGTCATCGTCGTTCATGTTGTCATCATCTGTTTGGCCCTCATTGTTGTCAATGGCCATGGTGCTCGTTGCTGTGGTCATCATTCTTGCTGTCATGCCCTCTGTCGAGTTGCACGGTCCCTTTGTTGACTGATGTCCTGTGGAAGACTGCTGCGAGACTTATCTGTTCTTGTTGGTTCGTTCTAGGTAAAGGAAAAGAGGGATCATTTTTCGACACGCGACGCCTCCTGCGAAAGATGCTGATTAAATAATACGGCCAAAGGAACATAACAATCTGTCACAAAATACTATGGGGGCACTTTTGGACACTCCAAAAACAGACAAGTACAACGAACATGGGGCAGGCAATGGGTTACGCTATGCCGTTGCCAGTATGCAAGGATGGCGGACGGAGATGGAGGACGCGCACCGTGCCATTACGGGCCTGAAGGGTGGACTGTCGGATTGGAGCTACTTCGCTGTGTTCGACGGTCATGCAGGAGCATTGGTGTCTGCGCACAGTGCGGAGCACTTGCTGGAATGCATAATGCAGACGGAGGAGTTCAAGGCGGAGGACGTGATAAAGGGAATTCACTCAGGATTCCTGCGGCTTGACGATGAGATGAGGGACCTGCCTCAGATGAGTTCCGGGACGGACAAGTCAGGCTCCACGGCGGTTTGTGCGTTTATATCGCCGCGGAACATATACATCGCAAACTGTGGCGACTCAAGAGCCGTGCTCTGTCGTTCGGGCAATCCGGTATTCTGGACACGTGATCACAAGCCGGTGCTGCCCGCGGAGAAGGAGAGGATTCAGAACGCTGGCGGCAGCGTCATGATACAGAGAGTGAACGGATCGTTGGCCGTGTCCCGTGCGCTGGGCGATTATGAGTACAAAAATCTGAAGGACCGAGGCCCGTGCGAGCAACTGGTGTCACCGGAGCCAGAGATCTTCGTACGGGATAGGGACGATGATAGGGACGAATTTCTAATTTTAGCATGCGACGGAGTATGGGACGTAATGAACAACAAAGACCTATGCAATTTTATACATTCACGGCTATTGCTCACCGACGATTTAGAGGCAGTTACCAATCAGGTTATAGACACCTGTCTTTACAAGGTAATGGTTGAGGTCATTGTACATTGTGCATTGTATATTGTGTATCGCACATATTGCGCATCGCGTGATTCGTCACTTGTTGCGTGACATGAAAATCGTTCGTCGACCCCGTTCGGTAAACCTCCGTCTTGTTTCAGGGTAGCAGAGACAATATGAGTATAGTTTTGGTTACGTTCCCAGCCGCACCGAAGCCCAGTCCGGAAGCGCAAAGGGAAGAGGCTGAACTGGAAATGGCAATCGAAAGGAGGATCAAAGGTTCTTTCGCTTTACCGTATTCGCATCCTTTTCACTTGTTCTGTTGTTGCCTGAACGCGAAGTCGCCCTATCTTACACGATCTTAACCACGCGCCGTGTTGCCAACACTTTACTCTTTCCACGTACCTGTGTGTAGTCCCTTAGTGATTACCGAATTGTAACGAGCGTCCCATTGTAAATTAAAGTTCTGCCATGTGTTCACTTCCGTCACTCTCTAAGTAATGCGTTCCATCCTCGGAGACTTCAAATGTTAATTAGAATAGAAAGATCGCTATGTCGCGGGTACAGCTTATACGCAATCGATCGAATCAGTTACTCTTTTAAAAGATCCTTCAACAGGTAGGTGATAATTTCTTTACAAGAGAGGCCCGTGTATTTGTGGGCACGTGATCGCGGAACGTGCGTATCTACTTAAAATAGATCGATGCGGCTCTGTGTAGCATTGCCGTGAGGTACACAATTTCGTAAATCCGTATTACACGTCTTCACGCTCTTGATATATTATCCACATTATTCGCACTCCGTGCGAACGACTCGAGGCACTCGTGTCGCAACGAAAAAAACACATCTGCCAAGCTTAGGACAATTGCCGACCCACGATCGAAACCGCTAATTGGTTCTGATGTTCTTATTTTTTTTATAGAGATAGTCGCGGAGCAAGAGGGCAAAAACGAGTTTGACTTTTTAAAACTGCTTCAACTTCTTGTGGACCAAGAGTTCCCCAATCTGCCTCCCGGCGGTGGTCTTCCAGCTAAGTAAGTGTTGACCTTTTCCATCTCACGTTGCACCGTTTCTCGAAAATTGATCGTTGGGGCGTGTGCAAGTGTCGATTCGTCCACAAAGTTGATTTCTGCCTATAACTTTAACTAGTCAGTAATCCAGTTCAGAAAATAGCCCAGATGGCGAAAAAGCACGAGAACCCGAGAAACGGCTTTTATTCGTGCGGTGGAAATTGGGTTAAGGTTAGTGTAACTAGCACGGAAGTACGGACGATTCATGACAACGGTTCACTATCCAATTTGGCTCGATTCCAAAATATAATTAGATAACTGCCATGCTACGCGATCCATTTTCGTATATCCTCTACCTCTTGTTGGTCTCCTCTGCGCACGCATGTTCTGCCCTTAGTTAACCATTTGCGTGGAAAAATGTAAAACGAGCATCTTATGACGAGCCTCGCGATACCGTAAAACATTTCCAATTTTCAAGCCGTAACATTGCCAACGTACACATCTTTATTTCCGTATACACGTGGGTAGCATGCTATTTATTGCAAGAATAACATCCACTCGAGAGTGTGTCGGGGCACGTTATAAGTTTGCAAAGGGTTGAGACGATGGGTCGAGAGATCGAATAAAATGAATAGACTTCGTCGCCCCTGAATTGGATTTGCCCGACCAGCGACACCCACTAAATTTCTCTCTTTTTCTGCGCAGGCAACCTTTTATCGAACAAGTGTTTCGAGAAGTATGTCCCAGCCGAGCGGATAGCGTAAGTCTTGGATATGATTTCCCCTCGATATAACTAACTCTTCATCTTTTTCTATGCTGCATCAAATGTACAAGTGTAACAGTTAGAGAATACGTTCCACACACATACACATATACACACACACACACACCTCTCTCTCTCTCTCTCTCTCTATCACCCTCCCCCCCAACCACCCCCCGGCGATGCAGATTTTTACCGAGAGAATCGAAAATATTTTACTTCTGACTTCATGAAAAAGGAAAAGGGGAGCATGACAAAAAGTTTCGTCAACGGGCAACAAATGTGAGAGCTCAAGTGATCGTCGACCCCCTGCATACCCTGTTGCAAGAAAATCAATCCACAACTATACACATCCACACACACGACACACACACACAGACACACGAACGTGACGGATGATGATTCCGAGCGTGTTTCTTGGGAAGAAAACGAAAAACGTAGACGTTCGCGTTTTGAAAGCGTGAGCTGCCGCACGACGTCGACGGAACATTCGTGAGGGTCGACGAGAGGGAGCGACCCAAGAGTCTAGCATAAAGGCCAATTCGGATTTCGAACTACCCAGTCACGCAGGCTTGCTTCGTTGAAGAAGAAAACGGAAGAAGGGACGAGAAGCAACCGTGTAATCGGATGTGGACCCGTGTGCGTCATATGACCCAACGCACGTTTGGCACCTACTTGGATATGGAAATAATCGGGTCAGCTGCTAAGAGAATGCCGATAAAGACTCGCTGGCCGGCACCATCGTGGCCGATTTCGGAGTTCAGTTTTGTGCCCCCGACGGCCAGAAGAGAGCTGCGAGAGGGCGCGGATAGGCATGTACGTCAGAATCGTGAGTACGGAGACGGTACGAAGAGACCTCATTCATGGAAAATAATAACAGCAATGGACTGGAGCTTAAGAGAACAACATTACTTTTGTGGAACGTTTTTACTTAAGTACGACCTTATCATTAAAGTACGTTAATCGTTAAATGCCCAGACGGCCATCCGTCTGTGTATATGTCACACAACAAACACACACGCAAACGTGAGACACCACACTACGTCACGCGATACCGTTCATCCACGTATATTAAATGCACATACATGTTGTGTGCGGGTAAAAGAGTTACAGACGCACATTAACACTTGAGCAAACTAAAAAAAATAAGGAACAAGAGAGAGAAAGGAACGAATATATTGACCGCGACTACAGGCCGACCGACCGACCAACCTTAAACCAAACTGGACCGATCGACGGATGAAAAACAGTCCGTTG
Organism: Priocnemis perturbator; assembly: GCA_963942575.1. NCBI lineage: Eukaryota > Metazoa > Arthropoda > Insecta > Hymenoptera > Pompilidae > Priocnemis > Priocnemis perturbator. The sequence goes on from OZ012656.1 coordinate 10,738,824, forward strand.
CGTCCGCCGCTCTAGAACGCGGCGGGACGAGCGAGAGTTGTATAGAGTGAGAGCTACGGATAAAGGAAGAGTGCAAGTATAATTAAAGAAAACAAAAAAAAAATGTATTTGGTATGTAGCGTAACTGGGATTCTTTTGGAAGTCGTCCTTGCTCGAGATACTTAAATAAACATCGAACTTCCGATAAAGGGTTCCGGGGTTAGAAGCGAGAGAAATCCCACGTTTCATCTTGATTATCATGGATCTCGGTGATTCGAACAATTACCACACTACTGTTGGATTTTACATATTCCTCTTCATCCAAGGAATGACAAATGTTTATATTGCAGTTATTATACGCGGAGGGTGCAGAGATATGTCGCGCTAAGGTACATGCCGCCAAGAGGTGTGCTATATTTCGTCCCTACCCATCCACCCATCCGCCCAACTCACCTAGTCCGGGTAGTTATACGCTTAGGTGAAAGCAGATTTGTACACAATGAAGGAGAGAATGTTAGATTGGCGTGTGTGTTAACGTATTGCACCGTGTATGCACTCGTGGAACAGAGATATTTGTGTACACTGTACACACAGAATTACACCAAGAGAGAGAGAGAGAGAGATATATATTCATGGACGACGATGGAACGAATGACGATCGCCGATTAAGTCCTCATCGTTCGAGCATTCGGAAATTTTCTCCCACGCATAGCGTACCGCCTGTTAACGAACAGGAGATCGATATCGATGCACTGCGATAAATATTTATATTCTTATAAAGCGTTAAAGGCTTTCATACGAGGCGCCGACGATCGTGTTGGCTCGGGACACCCCTGATAATGGAGAGCATATCGCTTTCGAACGCGAAACTGAGAAAGAGAACGAAGAGAAAAGGACCGTCGAGGTACAAAGCATAATAATTTTTTGTTCGCAAACATTTCGACATTACACCCCCCCCCCCCCCCCCCCCCCCTCCCACCCCCAATCCCTCCTCTCCATCGAGCGAGAGATAACTTAGCCGAATATTTCTGTAAATCGCCCCTCTTGCTATGTTAATAAGAATGCATAATATTACTATATACAATTATATATTTTTGTAGCTCTAGAGGACTTGCGCTCAGAATATTTACTTCTCGGATCAGTTTTCTTTGCTCTTCGCTTCTAGCGCGCACTCACGTACGCTCGATTTCGATGACGCGCGCGTTTTACATTCGTTCAGCCGTAATTTCTATCGAGACACGCGCGTCAGGGTCCGAGAGAGAGAGAGAGAAGAGAAAGAGCTGTACGGAGAAAATTGTATGTTTCACGGAGTATCTATTATATCTGTACGTGTGTACGGCGCAAAAGTGATGCAAGCTTTCTCTAGAAGAAGAGTGAAAAAACTGATCGTTTAGTTTTAGAGTTATCAGTCCTGTATATATACATAAATGCTGTGTCCAAGAAAGTGTGTATTTGATATTTTAATCGAGTCACAAATTCGGCGATCGAAAACTGTATCGCTACGAGAAAAAACTACAAACGGAGGCCTTGATTTTAGTTTACTTAAATATATATATATATATACATACATATATATATATCTCTCTCTGTTCGGTTGTCGTTTGTGCTGTTTTGTCCGACTTTTCATGCGTAACAATTGCGAACCATTCGGATACGAGAGAAAAAACTGTTTCCCCAGGTAAAAGGTAGTAGACGAGTGCGATGGTAATGGTAATGACGCAGACGATGACGTTCAATCATTAGCATTACGATCTTGGTGGCCAATCGCGTTGACGTTGACGATTGTTATGATGATGGATAATGATAATGATAGTTGCGCATTGGCGAATAGTGATGGTAGTAGTGTGATTGCGCGCGCGGGGAACTGCATAAACGCGGCGCGTATGCGAAATTAACTTGGAACAAAGGAAAGGAATATACAAAACGAGTCACTTACGTCATCGCAAAGAAAGACTAATGCATCGCGCGACACGCACCCCCGATGATTGTGAGAGTGGTCTAATCGCGAGTGAAAGAAATCCGGAAGAAATGTAAGTTTTCATTCGCACCGTAGCACGAACCAGTGTCCAACGCGGGATAAGCGAAAAATCACGTTTCTCCGATTTCTTACTCCTACCAATTTCATAATTATCAGCATACATTTCATTATGCCCATTGGAGTAATGCCGCATTTTACAAACACCTTTCACGGGAATCCAGCGTCCTAGTGCCGCGCAGGAAGTGTGGACTCTCTTGATTCCGTTTTCTCAAGCTTACCTTCTAAATCACCGACTAGCGTACCGTCACATTGATCGTTGTAAGTCTCGCTTTGATCACTTCTTTGTTTTACTCTACCGCGGTTTACCTTCCCGCGAAGAAGGGAAGGACCGGAAACCCGGAGTATCTCGAGGTGCATAACAGAAGAGAGAAATGAAGCGCGCGCTTCATAAAGTGCATAGGTCGATTCTCGTTATATGCGCGACTACCACTCCTACCATGCGAATGGATTAAGTTGTAGAAGAACGAAGAACGATTGGTTTTGAACGCCGACACGCGATCCCCGTGTCGGCGTCCGAAACGAATTCGACTTTTAATAAGAGACGAGACAACAGGGTGTGTATTTTCTTTTTCGAGAGTAAGCGTGATACTGCTGACCGTGTTGCGGCCCGTTATAATCGTTTAAGCGACAATCGCGCTAAGACGTGTACAAGATTTTATGAGCTACGAGAACGAAACTTAGAGAATAGGCGTGTTAAGGCATAAATTATGGGAGAGAGACAGCGAAGAGCGATCCAACGGCGCATCATCCGAGACGAAGCACACGTTTTCGAATACAATAAGCACACCGTAGGATCCCTCAGGATCGAGAGTATATGGAAAACTCGATGTCGTCGTCGTTGTTGTGCGTACAAAAGCAAGAAATCTTACCCGCGTACCCGTGTAACGGTTGAGATTTTACGCGTGAGAGCGTGCATTTCATGATACCGAAGACTTCAGTACCTTTCGATGCGATATATCGCATTACACACGTAGAATCTCCTACAATTCGCGCGATTCTGTTTACTTACGTTAACTATATACAATATACATAATAAAAATCATACTTCATGGATGTTTATCATGTTATTTTTGAATAATGATTGAGGCGCGTGCTCATGAGTGGTAGTTAGGTGAAGAGTGGGGTTTCATACACTAACGTGATCGTTTCGGGTTTCTTTTGCTTTTCTCAAGTAATCTTTGAGCGCGCACAACACGTTGAGGGTCCCTTTCGAAGATTCTTTACATTTTTTTTTATACGCCTCTGCAGCACTACTTGCCTGCACGAGTATCTGTTCATAACCAGGGTCATCGTTAGAACGTGTGATCGATCATAGACAAATATCGCGTCCAAAGCGATGCTGCTCTCTGAACTGTCAGAAACATCTGGAAATTTTTCGAAGTCGTCATTCGTCGACAAAAATTTACTGTTGCGCAGCTTCCTCGACGTTGTGTCTCAATGCTTCTGAATTGTGCCGCATTATACCGCTTATCATTACTCCGCGGACACGTAACACGTGCGTGCGCGCCGCCTCGCGAGTTACAGGCATTTCTGTCTACTTACACGAAATATGATCGACAGGTTCCACATGCAGCAGGTGTAATCATTAAAACTATGTGATCGTATGCTTGCAGAATTCACAAAGCGGTTAAGTGTACGCAGCGTACATATCTGATTTGATACAAGCACTGCACAATTGGATAAGCTGGGAGAGTCTCTACGTGAAGAAAAAGCGGTGAAAGCACGTGCGCTAGAGAGAGAGAAAGAGAGAGAGAGAGAGAGAGTTATGATGAGAGAAGAGAAAAAAAAACACGGGGAGCGAGAATTTAAAAACGTACACGCACACATGCACGACGCATGCATGACGCGCGTGCACGACACCATACGCACCACCATCCACCCCCAAAATATATTTCTCCCTATTCGTCTCTGTAACACCCCCGGGGCCCATTCACGGGGAAGAGCCGTGAACGAAAGACAGAGCGTTGCGCACCGAGAGAATGAAATCGGCGATCGCGCGTAAAGGCGCAGTCGCTCGCACTACGGAAATTCGTTGCACATCTCTTAAGTCCAGACGAAAAGCACGACGTCCAGCTCCACACGGACGAAGCGGACTCGCTTAACGTCTTCTTGCGGGGGTCGCAGCTTAATGGGCAGGTCAACGGAACCAGCTAGGAGATCAGCTTCATGGTTTTCGCTCGCCCTCTATCGTTTTCTCTCTCGCCAGGCCTCTTTAGAAAAAACAAACAAAAAAAAAAGAACGCTTCTTTCGATGAATCGACAAATCCACAACTGCAGTTTTGAACGCAGCATTCCTCCCCCCTCCTCTTCACTACCATCGCCATAAAGAGAAAAATAAACTAAATTGCGAGTGCGTAGAAGCGACAGCCAATACGCATGCACATCTATTATACATACACATATTCGTACGTACACGCGCGCGCGCAATTAAGAATGCGCCGTCCGCTCGTAACGGTTTGAGTATCACTAAACGGTAGATAATAAACAGTTCCTTACTCAGTCTCTTTGTAAAGTGAAAGATTACTATACCTTATCCTCATGTCGTGTGTGTGTGTATACACATATATATATATATGATGTACACATATATGTATATATATTATAGTTAATCTCTCCGGGTGGTTTGCGTTTTCGGGGCGTCGGATGAGACTCGACGCGTGTTCCATCGAATTTTGTGTAAGATTTCCACGTTTTCGACAGATGTCCGTTTGACAGTAGCGAGAAGTCGATGGTAACGAGTGGGTGGGAGGGAAGAGAGCGAGGAAAAGATGATTGGGAGGAGTGAACGTGTTCGATTGTGGATGAAAGGGGTGACACGTCGCTTGTCGCACGGTGGTAAAAAATAAAGCTAATCGTTGAGGTCAAAATTAACAGTCCATTATTTATTGGTGGTCCATCCCCGCCAAATGGAGGCAATGCTGGCGGCGGCACTCGTCACCAATCCACTAGCGACGCTTTGATTCACTTGCATGCTAGAAGACTGCTGACTGAGCGTGGATCCAGGAATGGGCACCGTCATCTCTGGACATGCGATGTTTGGAACCTGTCGAACAGAATGACGATATTGATGCCGCTGATGTGATCAGAATCGTGTATAGGTGGACCAAGCAAGAGGTAGACTTTTGGGATGCGACACCCGGAGGAAAAGCAATGTAGATGAGCCACATCATTGGTATATACAGTTCATTAGCATGACAGGTGTAGTAGTAATTGTAGCGTCTGTTTAATTCGCAGGTGGTGGAAGTAATATTCGCGGAGGCTCTCCTACAATGCTTCCCCTTCATGTGTCGCAGCCCAAAAATCCCATCCATGCCTGGTACATCCGCAGAACGTTTGCGCGGTCTTACCGCTTCCCACTCCCAATTAAAAGCGTCCTCCTCTTCATCGGACGCGGAATCGTCGCTGTTCTCCAAATCGGGAATTAATTGACAATGCAATTGTTCGACTGTACTCGGATCGACCTCCATCGGACCGATCCTGCCAGCAAATTTGACGTTACCTTCAAACTTGTCATATCCCATTTTTACTGATATATATCTCTATACATGTATATGAGACACGTTACCTTCCGAGATCACTGATTTCAGTGTTAAGTAGATGCATCAGGTTCTGCAAGGTGTGCATGGGGTGAAGAACGCTAATGTCCGTGTTTTGTGTGAAGCACAGGTGAAGCACGTTGCTGTTGAGCCTCGCCACCTTTCTGGCGAACTTTTGATCCGACATTTCGTTCCCGCAAAACTCCCTGAAAGCATGACACACATCTTTCGCAGCTATTGGGCGTCTCTCTTTTCACACCGGGGTCGTATCATCGTTCCGACTCACGGCGAATCTTCCTTTCACTCTCAATGACTTACGCACCCATAGGCGAGTTTGTACGGTAGTCTTACGTTGACGTAATAGGCGATAATATTAACTAGTTGCGTCGCATAGGTAAGAGCGGCGCTGATATTATACGCCGGATTGTGCATCGCGTTTTCCTTGTTCGCACCGGGTACGCCATCTTTGTTCGCTGCGACTGTAAAATAAATGGCTCGAATTAATTGCTTGCCTAAGCGCTTTGAGGATTGGTCATGGTCGATGGTTGTGCAGTAAGTATACGTCTAGACGGGGTCTCCGCATGAAACTGCGACGAAACTATTGCATCTAGTCGTTACGGCGTTTTTTACGTTGTAAATAAAAGGAAACACATTGAGCGTATCCTAATGGCACTAAATATGTTCAGCTCTATAAGGAGGACAACTAAAAGGACTAAACTCGCATCGAGCGTGATTCTCGACCAAACATACGCCAGTTCGATTACCCCATAGAGAATAAGCGCTATAATCGCCGTTTCCTGGCAGTGTAGGAGCAACTATACGATGCTGAACCTCTAGCGCGTTCTCCGTGTCGTTGATCCATCTTCCCCTGACATATGATGTGCCAGAAGCGTCAGCCAACGCACATGTGACCACATCAGTGTTGCTGTCTTCCTCTGCACTGCTGCACAGACTGCGGAACGATAATCGAAAGGCAATACTACGCACGATGCAATCTCTTACTCTATCTACACGCAATGCCTTACCTTCTGTTGGGCTGCACTTGAGCTAGCGGAAAGATATACTGCACAAGCTGCTTGGCAGCAGTTCGCACAATCTTCTTGAGTTGCTGCCTTTTTCTGTCAACAGCCTCCTTTTGCTTCTCCTGCTTGGCTCGCAGTCCAGCAACATAGCGGTTTAACTTTTCCACCCTTTCCTCATGCCTGGGCAACCTTAGGGCCAGCTGAGAATTGACGTCTTTTAAGACGTTCAGCCGTTGATTACCTGTGGCAGAAATTAGAGTGTTGCAAAACTGCTACAGTATCACTAACTTCTCAGTTTCTATCATGTACCTCTGTTTATACTCTGCTTTGTTTCGTTCACTAGTGATTGAAGGAGTCTCACCCTCTCCTTGCACGTGTTTATGTCGCATATCTGAAATAAGCATTCGTCGCATTTATTTTTAGTCACAAGCAACATGCAATATTCGCGATAACATATGTCCAGAAATCTTCTACAATTCATTACCAATTTGTCTCTTTGCTTGTGCCTGTCGAGAGCCTTGACGCATTTCTCTTCCAACTGCGCCCTGGCTGCTTTTAAACGAAGGAGCCTCAACTGCTTATCAGCGAACCTGGAACCCATCAAGCCCACGTTTTGACTCCAAACCAACAAAATGCCCGCAACAATGACAATGACAATGACATATTCGGGAATGACGTTGTGATGCCCTACCTTTCTGAGTAGACAGAAGTCGAGTGGACGAAGTCCCCGTTTTGTATACACTGTCGACAGTAAAATATTCGTCGGCTATTATGGCACAGCGGGCACTTCAGCAGATTGATACTGAGTCGACTCGACGCGTCCTCCAACTCCGAAGAAAGCTGAAAGTCTGCTGGGGCTGTACAGGAACCGTCAGAACTGCTTGTCGCCATAACCAAAAATGCGAGAACAATGGGTTCCGATAGCCTCCGTCTGTTGTCACTCGTCAGCTGATTCGCGCTGGTCACTGGCAGCTATCTCGCGCCAATCGCTGCCCAGCGTCGTCCGGCTCGAAGGATAACTCCTCGTCGCATATTCGAGCCCGTCGCTTCAAGGCATTGCTTTTAGCAGCGAAAACAATTGCGATCGCCTGAGTGACGGTCGAATTGAATGGCGAGCGGAGCTGAGATTTCTCGATCGCAACAGCATAGCTGGACACCGTCGCAGCAAGCGTATTTTCGAGGTCCCGTTAAAGATGACTCGCTCGTCCCGCGCGTTTCGCTTCGACGCTCGACCCACTTTGTGCTCACGTCACTCTCTAATTGTGAGTCGACTGCGGTAACAGTTGATCGCGTAATGTCCGTGTAGAATTTTTCTTTCAACACGCCGAATTGATTGGGTTTTATCGAGTTAGGATTCGAATGACGACGGATTGTTTACGTTTCCGAGACGTTTTGTGGGAATATGCTGTATAACGTGGAGAGCGTAACGTGGATTAACATTAGAGCTATCGATGCTTTTAAATATTTAAATCATCTTATTTGCTGAAATCTGCCCAATTTTTATTGATAATGTGAAAGAATGGAATTCGGTATTTATGCATTTACTACTGAATGTATATATAGATATTTACTGGTTTATACATCTAGAAAATGTTTAAAAATCGCTCGAGTTCATGCTTTTATTATAAGCACATGATGTAGGAAAACAGCTTCGCTAATCTCGGCATTTTTGTATATGCAATTATAGGAAATAAGGATTGAAGGTGACAACGATAACAACAACGCTGATTGTAAAAAATATTTTAATCCTTTTCCGCGCAAAACTGCAACTCGGCCGTCTTATACGATTGCGTACTGCTCATACAGCAGATCGCGTACTTTGAAGTATTCCTCCGAAATGCAACCCTCCAGTATGACCTTGCCAGCCTCGTGCTGAAACAAATTACATGTTACATACCCCACCGATACTCGTACTTTATTCAACACAGGAATACGAACCCTTCTAACTGCGATCGTATTATTGCAACACCATAGTACGCCACCACTAAATTCTGAGGGAATGTTGGACTTGTTCAGGATCTGCTTGAAGTCCGACAGTTTTAATTCGTTTATGAAGGTTGTCTGATGACCAGGAACCTACGGATTACATCGCTTTATTAAAAGCTCTTGTCTGTTAAAGATTTGCGACCTTTCAAACCTTAATATACGACTCTTACATCGGTGAGGGATAAGGGTTCGAGAGTAAGTATTTTGTCGGTCTGCTCTGTGTTTTCTTCTGGTTGTGTAGTGTCAGCAACTACGTCACGACAGACGTGATCACGAGCTGTAATCATGGCATCGACCCAAGCCACCTCAGAATCCCCTTTGCCCTTTGAGAAGTTTAGTCCACTGACCAGGGCATCAGTCAAGCGTACCTTTGGGGTAAATTATATCATGCTTATAACAATGAAACGACTGAGACGAAAGTTTATTATGTTCACTTTGAACTTAGCACAGAAATAGCTCAGCAGTCTACGTATATGGCATATGACTGATAATACCCTGTCGAACATCAAAATGTAAGAGTACTATCCCATTGTGCAGTTTTTATCCGAAAGCACACTTATCCAATTGATCACTCACCTGGTATATATGCGTTTCCGTAGTAGCGTCCAACGTTTCTCCTCTGCCAGGTATAAAAACACGCGCGCCGGCACTCTGTGCCTGTTGTGCCAATATGTCCGTGTCTTTCTGCGAGCCTCTGACCAACACGACCCGACGAGGTCTCAGCTGAGCGAGAATTTTCTGCAACGACTCCCCGTCCGATCTCCCCTCAAAGTCTATGTAGGTGACAGACGCATTAACTGTCATCGTGCGAGTGACCTGCACGCATTTCGTCGGAATGTCGCTAGCTATCTCTGGATGGTGGGCCATGTCTTCCTGCTTCAACTCCGGGTTCTCTTTACTATCCTCGATCTCGGGTATAGCCTCCGCTATTTTGTAATCTTCCGGTCTGCAACAAACATTAACGTTTCATGGCGTTTAACACTAAAACTACCGAGCAGCCAAAAAAATGATTGGTATGACATTTTGCTACAATGAAGGCTGATGGTTCAAGACATCTTATGTCCATGAATTCTTCCTGGCTTTTATTGAAATATGTACATCATTGATAGGTGAAAGTAAAGCAAAATTTCAGAAAGTAAGATCACTTAAGTTTGAGCCTTCATTGTAGCAAAATGTGAAACAAGTCAAAACTTATTCCTGCCGCAATTCGTATAGAACCGATAGATCTCTCACCTGATTATCTCCCCGTACTCGTCGATCTTAATTTTTTCCTCGATGAACGGGAACATCGGATGCTGCTTTTTGCTCTGCTTGAAGAATCCCGGCTTGCTCTCCTGTTTCACCAATAAATCATGCTTCCCTCTGGTACCGCCCACCTCTATCTCGTCTTCGGACTCGGAGCTCACGTCAGCCGTTTCCCTGGACATCGAATTGCAAGTAGAGAGTGTTATCGAGGAGTGTCGGCGCGCGACGACAATTGAACGAATGGTATGTACACCGATATCTTTGCCGTTCGTACAAGTGCTCCTGCTTCATCTGCTCCTGCTTCAATCGTTCTCTCTTCTGATACTCCTCCAACTCCGTGCCCTCCAGCTTGACACGTCTTCTAACTTCTAACGTTATGTTTCGATTTCCTCCCTTCTCGACTAGATCTCTGGCTAAGGTACCCGGAGAAGTCCTACTGGTCAATATGATGCTGTTCTGAGGATTGGTGCACCACTGGAGAAAGAGTTCTCGGGAGAAGCCGCATTCCATGTCGGGGGTACTCGCTAGCACAACCTAGAGTAACGATCATTCGAGAACGTGTATGGTTTAGATGAGCAAGTTTTGCCGAGGTAAAAACTGATAATTCATTCTAAGTATTAATGTAACTGAAAAATTCCATTGTTTCAGGTTGTTTATTTAGACCAAGATGTACCTACTTTAGGACTCGGTACTTGATTCAACTCAGCCATACTGTGGCACAGTTGCAAATGTTTGAACTGAAACGGATTGTTCCTGGCACCTTCGAAGCTTCTCATCAGTTTGTCGCTCATCCACTCGATCTGAGACTTCGCGAACTCGACGACGTTGTAGCTAACGTTGTTCAAAAGTGCCAACGAGTAAGCCAATAGGCCGGACTCTTTGTTTCTCCAGAGTTGATCCAGCATGTGTGCTAATTCCAAAACCCGTCCAGCCGTGTCGACGCTCACCAAAACATTGCCGCCGCCGCGCAAAGTTTGCAAGATGTTGGCTGCAGAGGCGAAGTGATAAGAAAATTATATGATACATAAAAATAATTTCTTTCGAGGTATTTCGAAAACTACATTCATATGAGGAGGGCAGAAAATAGAGGAAGGGAGTCCAAACTCGTAAAAAGAATCACATTATAACTGGAAAAACATCAAGAAATACGTACTCATAAGCTTCTCATCCCTAGTTCTACGTCTCGCTTGCTGATATGTTGCGTTAAAAGCATCTGTAATTAGCAACGATGGCCTCTGTAACCTTTCCAATTCGCAACCATTCAAATGCCGTTCCTTTTTGTGATTGAAGTCGACCGCGTATATTATGTCTTCTTCTCCGATTTTGACAATTTTCCAAATTGTGCCGCCTATCATGTGTCCGGCCGGTAAAGGTGTTAATGTAACACCGTAACCCTTTCCCTTCATCGATACGCTCTGATTATACTTTAGCTGTACAATTTTGTCGAAAGCCGCGTCTACGTCATCCAGCGTGAATAGGTCGAAGTCTTCCATATTATGACGCGACTGTAATTTGAAATAAAGAATTGTTTTGTAATACATACCTATAATAGGATACAGTGGACTACATTACGAAATATGGGTATTACACTGGTACTGATACCTGATACATGTCGTACATGAACATTTGTCCCATTTTATATACAGGAATTGTGGCGTATATTGGGCAGTTTAGACCACACTTTCCAACTAAATATGGAAGGGCACCCAAATGCAATGGGTCTGGATATGATAATAGCACTGCATCTATTTGATTAACGTGTCTACAAGATAAAAACCAATTTTTATGTACAAATAAATTACAAGTACAGAAATTTAATCTAAATACATAATCAAATGTTTCATGTCCAAAGCTTTACGTACCGCTTCAACTCTCTGACAAAGTCTTCATCAAATGTTTCGTCCCATCCACAGTCGAGCAATATCCTTAATTCGTCAACTTGTAATATATAACATGGTGGCGATTCATCCATTGCACCAGAAATGGCATGAAGCTTTATAATAGAAGTCATTGCGACGCTGGTGCTTGTTTACTTAAGGTTTTAGTTCCTAACACTGTCAATACTTGCACCAGCTGAAAGAAGAAGGTTAACATAAACAATGAAATTTGTCTGACATCAATAACACACAATAATGCACAATACACATAAAACGCTATAGTAAACAAGAATTATGATAAACCATAACATAACATATGAAATAATATAAAATAAATAAAATACCAACACTCGGGCACTGTTTACTAACCTTCCGGCTAACTAACCTTACGAAAAAGTACACTGCACTCGATATCCCGGCTTTGAATCTTTCCAAATGACAATGGACATCGTAAAATATTAACCACCTACATCGTCAAACAACTTTCAAACAAATCGTTCGAATTGTTGGTTTGATGTTGGATTCAAATCTTAATTCAAAACAAATGTAAATCATACAACATGTAAGCAACAAGCGCACCGAGCGCACAACTCGCAGGTTAATGTTACTATTGTGATGGTCGGCAAATATGACAATTGGCTACTTCCACGGAATTTGACGCTATAAATCCACTACTCCACAATCCACTGTATAAACTATAAACTGTATTGAAATTAAAAGCTACTAGAATCTGGAATATATGAGTACCGAAACTGAAATAGGTATCAGATCAGATGTTATCAGAAAATGGGACGCGCTGTTTGAGACAGAACGTTGAAAAGGGAGATATCTTCGTTCCAATTTTACACAGTGTCTTACGGAAAAATAGACATACACAACATTGATCAACACTCATTTAACGCGGAATATTGTAATGATATGCATTATTATGCATATTATTAGTTTTTCTGGCGATTGTCGTCTGCGTTATTAATTTTAAACGTTTTTGAATTTCCCGCCATTCTTTAAAATCTTTGCTACGGTGGCTCCACACGAAACGGAGAAACGCTCAAACTACTCATTGGACAGCAGTCGGTATTCTTAAAAACCGAGGTAGTTAGCGACAATACCGACTGCTGTCCAATGAGTAGTTTGAGCGTTTCTCCGTTTCGTGCGGAGCCACCGTAGCAAAGATCTTAAAGAATGGCGGGAAATTCAAAAACGTTTAAAATTAATAACGCAGACGACAATCGCCAGAAAATCTAATTGTAAGTGTTCATTATTCCGATATAAACGCAAGATGATGTTATCTATTATGAACAGTGTAGTCTACTAGTTGTCTTATAAGTATTCTGTGGATCGATGTAACCGCCGTGAATAATGAAATAAGTATTCCGCCGAAGCAAACAAAACCAAGTATGATAATCCCTGCAGTTCCAAAGTTTGCTCCAAGTATTTGTTAAGCCTTATAGAATAGCTATAGATAGTTTTTGAAAGTGAGTCTATATTGGTCTATATAGACTTCCAGACACCAGACATTGAATGTGGAATTTTGTGTTGAAACGCAAGAGATTATGGTGTAAGAGCAAAAGAAAGATACCGCACTTGTTAACGTTCTCTCTAACAACGCGTTCCGTTTTCTTGCCTATAGTTCAATCACGATACAACAACAATGTGCAAGTTGTGCAACAGATGAGCCACACTCTTATCTGCTAAGAATAATAAATCGAGTATACTCAACTTATCTCAGGCTCCCTTAGCCCAAACAACTTTGTGTCGTTATATATGCATTAAAGTAGAATGCATGCATGCATTTAGGTTGACAGGTACCGTAGCTATATGTAGCTATCGAACGATGAAAATTAATCGCAAATGACGTTGAGGGTAAACAGCAAGTGGCATGTTTTGGACTCGGTTCAGTTATCGTCGCAGCAATCAAGAATTTCACGGTATTTGTGTGTAAAAGCACACGCACACACCCTTATATGAATATCGTCTTATGCGAGAACTATATAATTATTTTATGTTAGACACAATCTGCACAATATTATAATATAATGCAATTTACACAGTCACAGAAACGAAATCTCAGGGAAGCATATAATGCAGATGAAAGAAAAAAGGTCTGAAGCACGAATATATACCGAAATCGGGATTCGCATAACGGCTGGAAAAGAATAAATTAACTGAGAATGGCTCGAAGTCCACTAAACTCATATCCGCCTCTACGTATGGAATTAATATGTGTAATATATTTACATTATACATATATATGTAAATGCGTATAAACATCGAATTGATGAGATAGACGATTTTTTCTCTTCTCGATCTCACAGAAGCAGAGTACAGAGACGATCCTTCGTTCCTGGTCGTTCCTTTCCGTAACCATTGTCTGCCACTGCTGTCTGGCTGTGTCTCTCGCTTTGCACAGTCAGAAAGAAGCGAAAGGAGAGGGGATCGTCGTTTTATGGATGGTGGATCATCGGGCGCGCATGTGCGCACCGAAGACGACGTGACAGCAATTATTGCGGCTGGTTTTGTGATTGTCAAAGAGGCTCTGGGAAAATGGCCGAAGGACGCGAGGGACGGGTCTTTTCCACGCAAACCCTCTACGAATTGGCCGTATACGCTGTCGCGGACAAGTTTCTCTTTTACAAGAAGTACTTCGCTTATCTGCCGGAGAACGTGCTCTTCGATGTTTATTACCAGGTAAAACGTCAGACGGCTCGTTTTACGTTCCTTGTCAGCGAGACACACATTTCTCGATCCGATCCGAACAGCGTGTGCTGTGCGAGTTTTGAATCTGTGTCTCACTGGTTGCCTCGTAATACCGACAACTCATTATCATCAGTATGAATTGAGATTGTACGGGGGTCGATATGTGGCTACTGCGTATATATGATGTCGGGATAAAGTATGGAAGTTGAGCGCTCGTTGTCGCGGATGGAAAACAGGTTTCTCGCCATCAGGGTCTGCTCAAGTATTCTGAGGTGGAGGTTTTTACAGTTTCGTATGCGATCGTCAATGATTGCTTTGGCAATTTCATTTTTCTCTATGGGGAGAGAATTCTGTGTCCTCTCTTGTACGAGATGAAAATGTATTTTAAACTCTTATATTATCCGGAATATTTTGGTTGTTGTTCCCAGTTGTACAAAGAGAAGAGGCTATGCCTGCTCGGCATGGAATTCAGCGATCTTGAGACCTTTTCGAGAATGCTCAAGGTGGTGAACAGACGCATACATCTACTTCAAAGTTTTACGGTATTCTATTTATCATTCATGGGGTATTTGTTTTTGTGGTATCGAGTTACTTCTAAGGTTCTGTGTTTTTGACATATAATGTAGGCACTTATGGAACACGGCACCAGGGTTGGCAAAGAATTGGCCATCAATTATAGTATATGTTGTCTTCACGTACGGGAGAATCCAGATGCTCAGGATAAGGTGATAAATCTAGGTTTACGACTGGGTGGTTTTCTCAGTGATGCAGGTTGGTATTCGGAGAGTGAGGAGGTGCTGTTGGCTTGCAAACGGCTTTGCATCAAGGACAATGAAACTCCAGAGAAGTGGTGCAGGACGTTAGATTGTTATCACAAGTAAGAGATCAGAGTCATGCTGACAGCCATTGCCAAAAAAGTTTTTTGTTCAGTTATCTGTACAATTTTGTTCTCAATTCTGTAGATTGTTACATGCACAAGCGGCTTATTGCTCATTTCGTGGGGCTGCCGAAACTCATGATCTTGCTGTTGCAATTGTAAAACAATTGAAGGCGGCACAATACGAAGGCAGCAATCATGCTGCCTTATTTGCAGAATTTAGTGTCCTTTTCTTCATCAGAAGTGAATACGATCAAGCGTACAGGTACACACATTCTATTACTTAATAACTTCACACCCAAATAATAAATTGATTGGTATAGTGCATAAATAATTTAATAAAATAATCCTCAATGCATAATATTATGCAGGTGGAGTGTGGAGGCATTAAAAGAGTTAAAGCCGTCTTTACCAGCCCGAATCACAATCGACGTTCTGAGACAAGCATCAAAATCTTGTGTGGTAAAACGTAAGTTTCAAAAAGCTGGCTTACTCATAAAGCAGGCCGTGTATCTCGTTAGAGAAGTTTTCGATACCGATCATCCGAAGTACAGCGACGTCCTCATAGATTATGGATTCTACCTACTGAACTACGACAGTATCATTAACAGTGTTTACGTTTACAAGGTACAGTTTTATTAGTTACACAGAGTAACGTTTTATAGCATACTAATGTGCACTAATATAGCGTGACAACCCTAAGTAGAAATATTTTGTGTCACGTTTGCTCATGAGGCAGTTTCTTTAACAACCAATTTTTGGTCGTAGACTGCGCTAGATATTAGAAAAGCAATATTCGGGAAAACTAATCTTCACGTCGCTATGGCACACGAGGACTTAGGGTATGCTCTCTATGTATACGAATACAGTGCCGGGAAGTTCAACGAAGCAAGGTAAATTCTATGTTTCTATGTTTTAAGAAAAGTTACCAACTCGTTGACTGCCACAATATCGAGCACTAATTTAGATAGTAAATGCGTCTGATAGAACCCTTTACAAAAGTTTATGTAGTCAAGTAATATGTTCCTGTATTACGATTCCGTGTATTACGATTTGAAAATTTCACAACTAATTTTGAACGACCGACACCTTGTATCCCGTTAGCGTTGAACATTTCATTAACGCTCAATTTTGACCATCGCGATTTAGCGAGCACGCTGGCAAGGCAATAGACATTATGGAAAAACTCTTGCCCGGCGATCACCTGATGCTGGCCAGCGCGAAAAGAGTGAAGGCTCTCATTCTCGAGGAAATTGCTCTCGATAACGCACCCACGCCAGTCTCAGAGTTCGATTTATTTCTTAAATCCGAATCTCTTCATTTATGCGCTTTACATCTGGCGAAAACTGCTTTCGGCGAGAGAAACGTGCAAACCGCTAAGCATTACGGGAATTTAGGACGTCTGTATCAGAGTATGAGAAAGTTTCAGGTATGGGTCAGATATGGGAATTGGTGCAAAGTTGTTAGACCGACATGAGATTTGCTTTTTTTTATGTGCGTTGTGTGCCACAGGAGGCAGAGGAAATGCACTTGAAAGCGATCAGCATAAAAGAAGAATTGTTAGGACCTGAGGATTATGAAGTTGGCCTGAGCGTAGGGCACTTGGCGTCCCTTTATAATTTCCATATGAATCGCTACAGAGACGCGGAGAAACTTTATTTCCGCAGCATCGCGATAAGTGAGTACATTGAAATAGTGGGCTCATCAAAGATGATTTGTTTGGATTTTCTTTTTGCATAAAGGGCAATATAAAAAAAATAGGATAAAAGAAAAATGAACGAGCATTATAACACAATTTCGAACAAACCATTTACATCCCCCTCGGAAGTTCTAGTGTTGAAACAAATAATTCAAGAAGAATATATTTATAAATCTAATCGACAATGTATATCCGAATGAAAACTTTGCATCTGCTTCATGACACTTTGCATACGCGATGGACGGTACACGCAGACCACTGTCATCGTAATCTGCTGTGTCAACAAAATTAATACCTCCCAACCATAAATAGCAGTCAAATGTTCAAAAACACGCTTCCACATTCTCCGCCAGCAAAGCGTTAACGTCTAATAATTGCCAACGACGCCTCTGCCTAAAATCCGAACAAACATTTCGCTTAACCCCATATGCAAATTAGGCTTCGGTCGGTCGTGGTGTGCCTCAACTAACGCGTCAATCAATGACTCTAGGTGAAAAATTGTTCGGCAAGAGTTACAGTGGCCTCGAGTACGATTATAGAGGACTGCTGCATGTATACCAGAAGTTAGACGAGCACGACAAAGAGGAGTACTACAATAGAACGTTTCTTCAGTGGCGAGAGCTCAGAGATAAGCACGCCCAGTCCGCCGACCCACCTATCGATCTTCAAAAGCGCCCTCAACCGATCGAGGACATAATCGACGTATTCTTCTTATGATACAGCACTAAACTTGTCAGCCAATTTTGAGAGCGAAAGAAATCAACATCACCCCCTATCCCACGTTCTCGCCTGTCAGCGCGCGCTCGGACGTGTGCGAGAGCGTGTTTGTGTGCATCCATGTGCAGTTTTGGGCTAGAGAAAAAAGGCTCACGCCAACTTAACAATGTCATCGCCTCAGTTCTTATTTTGTTTGTTAATTCCTCACCACGGATCTACGACGTTCGGCGGGTACGTGTAGAACGTTTAATTGGAAGGTAGACGTTAAAGTACGCAAAATCTTAAGGCCTAATTTTACTGACTTTGATAACGTTGGACTTTGTAATGTCCAGAATATTGATCTAAACCAGAATCCTCGTCAACTGTGTCCAGATTAATACCTGTTAACACGTTCGCGGACAATAAAAGTTTCAGCGAGGTGCAAAACTTGACAGTCATTTTATTGTTAAATTGATTGTGATATCCGAAATTTAATTAAACACATTTTATAAGGGTAGTCAGATTATCATATTTCGTTATATACAATGAATGCCTAAAGAATCAGTTAGTCATTACCTTGTATAATAATTACAAAAACTTAGGGTTATATAAAATTAAATTCAAAATAATTTGACTTTAAGATTTGAATGCTATAGCATTCATGTCATTCTGCATCATCATGAAAATGAATGCTATAGCATTCACGTCCGCGAACGTGTTAACTTGCAATTGATCAGCCGGCGACCGGTCGTCAGAACTAATAACTCAAACGAAAATTGCATACTAGAAAGTCAAGACGTCTACGGAGCGTTGTCTCAACAGTCTTATCATATATACCAATTCTGTTAGACGCGTTCTCACACTTCTTTAAGTATCTGATTATAGTGACGCGGTGAGCAGCCTGAAAGTTCACCGCCCCACTATAACCGCGTACTACTACGCGCAACTCGATCACTTCGTGGAATTTGAATTTCGTCAATTTAGCATATATCTATATATACACGTTCGGCCAGGGTTGAGCGAGCGCTCACTTACCGTACGATTGTCCGAACAACAAAAGAACAAAAAAAAAGACAACAGAAATGACATGTCGAAATATACACAATTGAGTTTTATTGCATACGACCCAAAAGTGTAGTATAATTTGTATATATGTATTTGTAACTTAATACTACACGGTGCGCAGGCACTGTCGGCTGTAATGTGTTGGTCTTTCACTCTATCTCTCTCTGTAGTTAACGAAACGGTGCAACAACCCTGCAATAGATATGCTCAAACAAAACCGACCACCCCCATCGGTATTTCCTGTTTTTTTTTTTTTAATTTAACGTTTCTCAGAACGGGCCCAGTCAACGATTATTATCTAATTGAAAACGCACGCACTTCTCGCGCACGCGTGTCTATGTTGTCTCGAATGCGTGTACACAAGTCATTAGTGCACCGAAGAAAATATCGTGCAGATAAAAAAAAAACGTCAACTTTTTCGCCCCGTCATGGGGATATTGTCGTTCGTTTTTTGTTTGTTTGTCTTGTCTCTCACTTGCCGTTTTTTTTACCTCTGTCATGGAAAATTTTCGTTTACAACTTTAAACGAAACGGTCTCTTATTTTTTATGCACACGATTACTTATTTAGGCAAGAAACATTTTTTGATTGCGACACAGGCAAAGCGTTGCAGGCGAATTGGTGTTGAAATTACTTTATACTTTACGACACGATTGTCACGGTAGATTGTTGTTTCTATCGAACTACGACTAATTCTATACCCTACATGCATTCACTTTGTATGAATCGGAGAAAACAACTGACGCTTCTTCACGAAATGCATCGACGATACGAGTTATAAAAGATGTGTACGGAAAAATATCATTGTTTTTTCGTTTGAGTGGATAATCGAAAGAATGTATCTATACGAAATAATAAAGTTTCACTCTTTACGTATATATTTCTCTGCTGAGCGGTATGTGTATACCTCTGCACTGTTTAAATGAATGATATCTATTCGTAAGCAAGCTAGTTTATTAGATAATCGTTAAAACCTTATTTAGCGCACCTTTGCGAAATAATTAAGACTAACGACGAGTGGATTAACAAAATATTCCTTTATTGAGGTGAATGAGATAAAGAGCTTAAGGAAAAAGGGACCTGTCTCAGTGTCTGTTCTAGTTTGCCTTGCGACACAAAAAGCTAACGCGGAAACGATTTGTACTCACGTTTGGTGTCATCTTCCAGACTTGCGTCAATATTTTTTGAATCCTCCTTGTTTTTCTACTTTTATTATCATTAGAGACGTGGTGTTAACAATATATTCGTTCTGTGCGTAACGTTCTCGTGAATAACCTGGGGTCTAGGCACCGATTGAAAACGTACCGGTCGATTATCGATTGAACCATTGACATTTCTACTGAATCGTACGCGGAATCATAACGGGGAGACACGAGATTATTCGTTTGCAAATCTGTGAGTGCAACGGTGCCGACGAACGAACGTTTCGATACGTTCGCTATGAATTCGTTCATACGATTCACGCACATTCAAAAGCTTTAATTCCTTAAATTACAATGAACATTGAGTAGCATATCATTTTTCGTATTTACACCATATTATTCGTTATATCACTCCGTGTTGTCAGGTAAATGAGAGTCTCGTCTAGTCCATTCGTTCTTTTTATATCGCGTCGGAGGCGTTTTCCTAACTCATTCTGAAAAGGGCAAGGTCAGATTGAGTGACAGAAAGTGAAGAAATGTGAGTGACGGATAAACGTTGATTGCGAAGTAAAGAATGGGAGGAGGGTCGAGATTGCTTCAATTTACCGTGTTTATATTGCACATCGCACAGACTGCCTTGAGGTCTTATTGCCGTCCAAACAGTTAATTAGGTGTATGGGGCGGTTCCTGGCTAAAATACGGTGCGGTGTCTTGCACCAGCAGCGTATGACAAACATCACAGACTCTTGACGGTCTCTGCTTCGGACCGCTATTCACAACGTGCGAGAGGCATGACTGGCAAAATATATGGCCGCAGTGACGACAGTGCACCTGTGTAAAAGTTGCAAATCGTTGTGGTTCTCATTTGACATGAGAATTCATTTTCGTGTGAAATGACTGGAGCATTTGTGTTTTTCACGGATATGCACGCAAACATTACTTTGGACTGTTGAGAGCAGATATTCTTGCTGACGTTATACGTCTAACCGCGTTCTTCGTCCAAAAGGACAAAATACTTTTTGGGCAAACATTGACCGACAAACAACGTACCTTTTTCTTTTTAACGGTGAACGGCGTATGACAATTAGGACATTCCTCTACGTCCTCTTCATGCTGCCATCGCACTTCACTACCTGCTTGCCTAATTCTTTCTAATTGCACCTGCAACGACTGCGACAAACGTACAAAGTCCTTCTGAACGGTTTCGCTCGTATCTAATTCCTGTTGCAAGCTCGTCACCCTTTGTCGCAATTCCGTCAGCGCGTGCTCTAAGTCTGTTTTTTCCTTCACCACCTCTTCTAAATGTTTCTCCATTCGATTGTACTTATCCTCCCGTTCAACGAACATACGATGCTCTCTTACGTATTTATCTAACTGTAATCTATGCATTGAAAAGTCATGTTATAAATATGAGCCGATATGCATATCAGTTATGATTTATATATTCCGATATTATTAAATATCATGAATTAGTGGACAGCCGAAGCTTACACAATAAAATATGCAAAATAACAAATATATTTGGAAAACCCTACAAAAATATGTATTTGCACAACCTTTCACAGGCTAAGGATTACTAATAAAATTAGGGTTAAAGGGCAATGCATTTTTCGGTAAGATAGAGTGTCTCACTTTAGACTGCTAATTTCATTCGTCAAGGTGGCAGCTTGCTGTTCCTTCTCCTTGCTATCCTGTTCTATCTGTTCCTGGAGAAGAGTGACTTCGTACCGCAAAGTTTCTTCTTTTTCCTGGGCAAATTCCTGAGCGACTTTCGCAGTAATAAGGTCTTCGCGCATCTTCAGCAGCGTAATGTGTAACTCTTCCACGTTATTCGGCATATTGATACTCTCACTCTGAAGCTGCTGGGAATGTTTACTGTGCTTGCCCACGAGATTTTCATTCTCCTTCTGCAGCCTAAAACGTGTCAATCGCGTTAGACATTCGAAGTTCGTAGGATATGAAGATACGTGTATATAGTTAAGTGCGGAAATACAAGTCCGGAATTACAAGATATCAAAGGATTTGGTCACGGAGTAACGAGAAGACGACGATGCCTTCTGGTAAGAGAACTGAAGTTGGATATTATTCGCACTGTTATTTCGATTAATTAGTCGAACGTATACATAGATTAATTTCCCGCAAATAACGAATATGGCCAATTCTGATACGGGCTGATAATTCTGTATTATATCAACCCCGACGTGTTATCTTACGCTATCAGGTGCCTTTGTACTTCTTCCCTGCCCCTCGTCAATTTCGACAATTCCTCCGTGACGCTTCTTTGTATCTGCTCGAACGACCTCTTCACTTCGACCAGCGTTTTTTGCGCCGTCTGCGACGTGACCATCAGCTCGGCAACTTTGACTTTGTGCTCCTCCTTCTTCTCGTTCCACTTCTCCTCCATCTCCTTACGGAACTCGACCTCCTTCGACAGATCGTCCATCTGCGCTTGGAGCATGCGCTCGGAATCGACCAGCTTCTTCTCCAGCTCCTTCGTCGTCGCTTGAATCTTGACCAGCTGAGCCTCGTAATTGGTGCACATATCGCATGATGGCTCGAAAGTACCAGCTTCCTGTTGCCTTTTCTGCGATTGAACCTCCTTACACTTCTGCAGTTCGTCGTCGGTCGCCCGTAACTTCTCCTTTAAAGCTTTAATTTCTTCCTCTAGCGGCACAACCAGGGATCGCAATACTTCTGCATCCTCCTGAGCCTGGAATATTTCAGTGTAAACAAACGTACGGTGGTAAAAGTTTGCCCGAAGCTTTATATTATAAATTTACGTATAACGCTCGATCACGTTATTTATATATAAAGCTCAAATCAAATTAATTTGCAGTATTTCTGCACAGCAGGACCCCCGGTCGCACGGCGTAATAAGTTTACACAACTCCAATGCATATTTAAATTTGACATATTTGCACAGTGACGTATTAATTGCGCAATAGGTATGGTATGTGGCATAATAATGCAAGAATGACATGAGAGTATGATGCAGCAGTTGTTTGCTTTAAAGAATTTTAATTTGATTTATGAATACGTATATAGAAAAACAGCCTAATTAGCGAGGGTCCACTGTATTAATTTGACTTTCATTTCTGTGTAATCCGTTCCCATGCGATTTTAATGTTACGTACATATCTCTTTACCTTCCTCATGCTCTCTTCTAGATTGTCTGGGCCTAGAGATAGGGTATCTGCACCCAGTTGAGAAACAACTTTTCTGGCCAGAGTCTTAGTAACAGTGGACAAAGAAATTTGTGGACTCTCCGATGGTGGGTCTCGCGGTAATTGTGACTTTAACATTGAATTTTCTTCCTGTAGCTTTGACAACACTTGTCTCAGTTTGGATACTTCAGAATCCAGTTGATTCCTAGCACAGGAAGATTCCTCTACGGTCTCCCTTATGACTCTCTGCAAGGAAGCAATCTCATCCTGTGCTTTCCGTCTCTCTATTAGCATATCATTTTGAACTTTTAGATTCGCCACTAGCAACTGACTCTTTGCCTCATCCAATTCGTTCTTCAACTTCATATTCTCATTTTGCAAACAAATATTATCCTCTAGTCGCCTCTTCAGTTCTTCTAAAACAGACATTAAAATTGAATAAATACGTGTGGAATGAAACATACGTACCACCTAGATAAACCATACCTTCCTTCTGAAGAAACAGCTCTTTCATCTTAGCCCGCTGTACATTAAACTCTTCTCTCATCTTGGCATTCTCCGACTCCAGCCTGTTAACCTTTGTCTGTAGATCCTCTGCATAACAGAAATAAGTTAACTCAGCAAGCAAACCTATCTTGAACCTCGTCTTGTCAGGCAACCTGACGTAAACTCTAATATTACACGAAAGAGATCCCGATCAATCAAAAGTGCATAGTAATTGTTTACGTTCAGTCAACTCTAAAACTCTCACAGGGTAACCCTGACACACAATAACAGAGCGTAACATTTGCAACCTACCGTCATCATCCATTTTTACGGTCCCACTTTCCTGTGCATGATTCTCCATGATTCAACGACGCCGCGCAGGTAAAAACAGTTTTATTAGGGTGGGTCACTGCCACTGATAAAGGGTGGCGATACGTGTCTTAAGACTGTGCAACGGCGAACTTTTTCGGCTCGACATGTTACGCCCGTCGATCGCGCTTTTCGTTGTCAGTCGAGGTCTACGAACCAAGGTCGTCGATTCCTGGCAATGGTGCGACGTTAAGTTGGCCCGGTGAATGTTGAGAAAAATTGTGTCTCACTCACTTATGGTCTCACTCGAGCGAGCAGCCAGAACCTAACACCGACAGCTCAGCAATCGTGTATTAAGGTGCATTATATCCGCATCCGCAAGGCGTATCGATATTTTGAACTGTCCCGTTCGATTGGTCGATACGTAGCGCCTGTCGAGACAATTTCAGTATGATTAGTATATATACGCATATGTTACGGGGAAAAGAAGAGCGAAATTGTACGGTTATTATAAGTTTCGTTCACCTACTCAACGAGAAACCCTTAATTTCAGATACAGAAAAGCACGGAGGAATTAGTGGTTACCGCATGTACATAATGATGAGTTTAATTTGAAGAATAATAAGTTGTGAAAATTAACCTAGTAGCCCCAGCGCTATTCTTTGGCTATGTTGACCAGTGTTGACTTTTTGAACGGTACCGTTCGATAGATCGATCAGTCGACTGTCGATACAAACTTTCAATGTCTGTCAATGTCGTTTCAGCGACAGAGAGTCGCGGATCGCGGCATATTTGAGCCGACTGGATTATTAATTATGCTTCAGCCCTCGACCTTCGACTATCGTCCACATAATGAAACATAATGCAACCTTACAGTAAGTTCGTCCGTTACCTATCGTCACAGCCGAAACCCAAGTAGTTTTAAGGGGTCGGCCCAATGTATAACTGATGACACCGAAAAGTAGGGTCTTTCTGCGGCACTTGTGCGTAAACGGACCGACCACCAATTGTTACTTTCATGTCCCTCGATGTTGTTTACTTGTCGCGGGTCGACACTAATACTAACTGTAAGGCCGACCCACCGATTGCAAAACCGATAAGCCAAACAAAATGTCTTAAACTATTAGCTTGCTTACGAACAGGTTACGACGGTACAGCGTCCCACAAGTAATTTCGACTTGTCAGTAGGTCTACCGTCAATAACAAGCAAATAAATATTCATTGCTACCCCCGCAAACGATCGACATATCTCTGTAGCTCCGTACGACTGTACGGTCTGTACGTGATCTTACGCACGCAGTTACGAGTATTGACAAATAGGTGTCGCATGTATTCGATGGAAAACAACAAAGTGTCAAACACAATTTGATTGTTTTTCGCAGTCAAACTCGGTGCACTAACGGGTAAGTCATTCACGTTTTACTGTTGTTTATTCATGTTCGCGCCAATCACTTTTTCCTACTACATGTCTTCAAAGCTTTCCACATTAACGGGCCCCGGTGTTTCAAGAAATCCTAGAAGAATGAACTTTTAGTTTAGGTGAATTAGTCTGGCTGAAGAGTGTCAAGAAAAGAAAACTGTTGATTGTAGCAATTGACAGTCAAACGATTATACAGTCGTCGCTCATTCGGCGTATAGTACAATATTTCTGGTCCCTTACTAATCATACGCGACGATCAGCCACGATCGATGTAATGGTTCCCGCGCTGATTCTCACGTTATAGCGCGCACAAAACGCATCATCATATATCTTTTCACCAACGCGGTATACGTGACAATTGAAAAATTGCGATTTTCACGCGATCACAATTGCAGACCGTTGTCGGGCAAGCGAAATATTGTGCAATGGATATGCTGCATATGTATATATACATGTATATACCTATAGGACGATAAGAGTGCCGACGTGAATGATACGCCACCGAACAGAGAGCGATATTAGCGCGGAATTAAGCAGGACAGAGGTGGACGGTGCCTGTTAGTGCCTGTTGCACACACACGTTCTTGCGTCACTCTGTTTCTTTCCTTCCCCGCGACGTACGTTTTCTCGCCCGATTGCCTTTTCTGACCGCCAGTTGAATGGTGTGGAAAGAGTTCGTAATGGCGGTATTGTCCTCGGTATTCGGCGGGCATTAGAAGAGTGACTACTTGTTACTGGCCGACCCGATGCAAGATCGCTCGGGATTTTTGGTCGGACGTAAACTTGGCGCTGTCACGGTCATGCGTTAAATCATCGAGAGTCACGGCTGCAAGGTGAGATGTGGCTCCTGTCATTTCGTCTCTCGCATCGATCTGCGCAGTTATGAACCCGCCAATTCCGCTGCTGCGTTCTGTGTTTTGACGTTGAGTTGAGGCCGTTGAGCATTGTTTGTCCGCGCCGGACGACTACAGTTACCGACTGCAGGAGATTGGACGGTTCATACTTTGATGTAGCGAGCGAATTACAGTGTTTCTGATATTTTTGAGAATGTTCACGAGCTCGTGATGCTTCACTTTGTCATCTGATGTTTTGGTAATCTTGCCAATGAATTTATAACGTTTCTGCATTTTCTGAACTTAATGCAAGATTACGGCGTTTAATGAATTGATTTTAACAAGACTTTTGTTGCTAATGTTAACGATAAATTGATGAACTTTTTGTTTTGATTCTTACCAATGTTTTATGTGTGACAGCTTATCTGCAATGTGTTTGCCAATGTTATTGATGAGTTTATGATCTTTCCGCAGTTGTTCCAGTAGTCTGTTTCCCATTAATCTTGCTAATTTGAAATGTTTTACTTATAAGAAATTTCCTTTGTAATTATGTCTCAAACAATGACCTGAAATATTCTTACTAATTTATTATTTAAATGTTTTTTAGAGGCTAGTGGCTGAAACTGCATTATGTCAGCACTGTGGAAAGGTCATGATGTAGAGGCGACTGGGCCGGCGATCATGAAGAGTCTAGACAGTTTATCCATTATCAACAGAGATCATTCCAACAATTCACCACGGTTTGCCATACATGGAAATTCGTCCCCACACAGGCTACATGCAAAGTGCCAATACAATGAGCCGAAGAGTTGTATGCTCTTGGATGGCGATGGAAATCTTAGGATAACAGACTCTGAACAGTTTCTATCTAAATTGAACTGTACTGACAAGAACCAGAGGGTGAAGGTTCTGTCCATATTTGGCAACACAGGGGATGGGAAGAGTCATACCTTAAATCAAACGTTTTTCAAGGGGTATGAAGTATTTAAGACTTCTAACGAGCAAAACTCTTGTACAGTGGGAGTATGGGCAGCGTTTGACCCTGTGCTGAAACTAATTTGTCTGGATACAGAAGGTATAATGTACACTACATATGGTACCTTTCTACGATACGGCTGCTGTAATATTCAACCTGAAGGAAAACATTTTCTAATGATTCTTCACTCTGTTCATATTCAGGTACCACCAGTTGTGAGAAGGATCGTTTAAAACTTCTCCTAAAAGTTCTCGCCATCTCGGACATTGTAATATATCGAACCCGTTCTGAGAAGTTAAACAGAGACGTATTCACGTTCCTAGGGACTGCTGCAAGCTCATACACTTCCCATTTGCAAGCTACTACGCAGACAACTGCGCGAAGGGACGGGATGTTGAACTCCTTAAATATATTCGGACCAAGTGTTATAATACTGCATGAAACCAGACACACGAAACCTCTGACTAACAGTACATATCGCTCCTCTCTCAAACAATTGCAGTAATTGCAAACTAAGAACATTATCTTGCCGGATTAAATTCATATCATAAGCGTGCCATTTGATTCACAGGTAGCTCCGAGTCTGGCACTGCAAAGGATATTTTAACGAACAGATTTGCTCAGATGGGTTTTAAGATCGACGTCTTCAGTTCGATAAAATACGTGGGAGTTCAGACTGTCGAGCCTCCCACAGATTACAAATTACTTAGGTTCGCAGTTAGACATGAACTGGACAGTGTTGCGGCTCGACCCACGAGGAGTCCGGTCGCCGTTTATAATACACTTAAATTTATAAACGGCAAATTTCTGAATGAACTGGACAGTTTGTCGGACGATATCGACCAATACCCCTCTTGTCCAGTGAAATGCCTAAGTTGTGGTTCTAGATGCACTAATGCCATGGATCATTCGCGAGACGGAAAATCGCATAGTAATACAAGTAGGTGAGTAACTCGAGTTTTCATTTTGCTTCAATTCAGACACTCTGATCGACAGTTTACAACTGTACTTGTCTCTTCGCAGGTGCTGTTACCAAAATCAGTATGAAAACCTAAAGTACATATGTAAGAAGTGCTACACCAACGGAAACGAGGTCGAAGTGACGAGTCGAATCCAACCGAAAACCGACAACAGTTGGTATGGCTTAGCGAAATACGCTTGGTCCGGTTACGTTATAGAGTGCCCAAACTGTGGCGAGATATATCGGAGTCGGCAGTACTGGTACGGCAACAAGAACCCGGAGGACATTGCCGTTCGCACCGAGATCACCCACGTGTGGAATGTGGTAGGTAATAGACTTAAGAGAACCACCCCTACGATCATCCCGAGCGATGATTCTGCCCGAGAGCATAACAAGCTTCGTTATTGTCTTAGTCCAATGCTTCGATGGCATCGCAAAACACTGCCCAACGCGTGATCGATGGTGTTTCTTATATTTCCGAGGCCGTGAGCAACGTCTCACTGCAGCCGACCAAGGTTCTGTCGGCGTGGGTTGCCGACAAAGTGGCGCCTGCTTACTGGCGACCCAACAATGAAGTGAAGCACTGCCATAAATGCAAAACGCCATTCGGACCAACCGACGCCAAGCACCATTGCCGGGCCTGCGGTGAGGGTTTCTGTGCCCAATGTTCCTCCAATACGAAATGCGTGCCATCCAGAAATTGGCATACTCCCGTACGAGTGTGCGACGTCTGCTACGAGGGGGACTCTAACTGTAACGACCAGCAGCCTGTCGACATTTCGGAAGATGTGAGCGCGAGAAAGGTGACGGAACAAGTTGTTTCAACACTGAGCGCTGTTGGGACGGTTTTGAGTTACTCGAAATGTAGGTAACAGTTAATAATAAGTAGATAGCGATACGTGTCGTAGACCGAACCTATAATTTCTCGATATTTCTCTCCTTTAGCGTTTATCAAAGATAGCGTTCGACCGTCGTATTGGGTACCAGACGCAAAAGTCGTGAGCTGTTGTGTGTGTGGTCAGAAATTCTCCGACACGGTTCCACTGCATCACTGCAGAGACTGCGGGCAGGGAGTTTGTCAAGAATGCTCGAGCAATAGTAAATCGGTGCCTCAAAGGGGTTGGCACAAACCTGTTCGCGTATGCGATTCTTGCATTAAAATCGACTAAAGGCCGCGTGTGATTTATTGCACCGGCAAAAGGTAATTGATAACATTGGACTCTGTGGCGCGTGACATACGAGCGTTTATTAAAAATTGTGAAAATTATAAGTAATACCAAAGCCGGGGTGATATTTTCATTTTTCTTACAGATGATCGTACACGGGGGTGCGTAAAGATTGTGAATTTCTTGCAAATGATCAATCTTCTTTGATCACATTCACTCTTACACACCCGTTCTTAACCGTCAAACGTAACAAATAAATTAACTCTTGCATTCGCATGCGTTTCTGCGTAGCGCAACCTGCAAAGTTCTCTTTTATTTGAACAATATTTTACTTGGATCCGAATCTTTCATATCACCGACGACGCATTTACATACAACTCGGAGGGCCACTTTATCCGTGGATCCTGTCGTAAGAAAATTGAGAAACAGCGAACATTCTCTCAAAAAATGTATATATATATATATATTTAACTATTTGTGCAAACGTAAATTTTAAACTAAGAGACTTAAGAGAAAACACGTGCATGTAATGTCGGAGTGTATTTAATACCATATGGATTATACGGCTGTGATGTCTTTAGATTCCAGAGAGAAAGAGAACAAAAATACAAAGCATTTTGTAATTCTTCCCCGTTACAAGTTCCATTTTCCATGCCCTCACCGTTAAATAGTTTCTATGACACATGGTCATATGTGGACTTGTAAGCCAATTTGTAATTTACGAGGACTTTAAATAAAAATCATGCGAACGTGCTGTTCGTTGATGTCTGTATAATTCGATTTGATGCACCAATTGCTCCCGAAGTTAATAAGGGGACCTTCTAAGAAACCCGTATTGTTTTGTACGTACACATTTAGATATTCGAGGCGGTGAAGTATAATTCGGAGTAACAGATGGTAAAGAGCAAGAAGTATCACCTGTGCACTGCGGAGTGATTTAGATCCGCGAAAAATGAGATAAAGAAGTTGAAGATTTTTTTTGCTCCGCCCCTATACCATTCGATGGAGAGTTATTTGGGCCAGAAATAGATCATTGTCTGCTCGCTAAACTATTAACTGTTTCGTAGAACCCGGACAGTTTGCTTCGAAATCAATTTGCGGTCGAATAAATGAAATGCCCCAAAATTCGGCGTCGAGATTCGTTCGGGCCGTTTCGTATTGGCGAGTTTTCGCGGGCGGTCGCTCGAATGCGACATATCGGCTTTCGAGATACGCGCGATAAGTAATATGTTTCACAGTGGTTTTCGGTAACCATGCGATGACGTCAGAACATGGCGTCTCAATCAGCTGGGTGTTGTGTAGAGTGTGCCTGAGATGCCCGTCTTTAGAAAAGCAACGAAGACTTCCGTCTGGCGACTTAAATACGTGAGTTATCCCAAGTATTTCACGCTGCCCCGACTCGTTTGCCGAGACGTTCGATATTGAAGCTGGACTAGGCCCGACAAACGCCATTAGCATCTAGAAACAGTGGAAAGACGCAAAACGCTGCTCCAGTCGTTCAAAAAGTAGTTCAAGATTTTGCTCGTGAACATTTTTCCTTCGCCGCTTTTGCCAGCTTCTGCGCGACTTTTACTTCGTAATTTCGTCTCAATTGCCTGTGGAACTGGTAGGACAAAACGGGGAAGAGTGATATCGGGAGGAAGAGAAATAACGTGTAGGCGAAAATCGAGAAAATATGCTGCCGTTCGGAGTAGCTGGCTCGGTCTTCGAGAACGGATCGCGTTTCAACTTTTTCCCTGCTACGAAAATTTGTCTCATTTCGCTCTCGCAGACAACCCTCCCGTAAACATCATGTTGATAGTCATGCACGGACAGCCGATGCCGTGGCCATTTTCATGTTTGCTCGCGAGTTTCGTAATCATTATCAACTCCATATTTGAATTCAACAAGTAATGCAGTCGCATGTTTTTCGGGGGGCACCAAGTCCTGCAATTCTGTCCTTCTCTCCCTCTCTCCCTCTCTCCCTGTCTCTTTTTTTACTGCTGCTCTCTTGCTCTCTTTCTCCCTGCTTTCGCCTACCGTGTCAACCATTTAATTCCGCGTCGAAATTATCGATGCCTTGCATTCGTCTGTCCTTACTGCTCGCATTTGAATCGTGTCCGATCTCGATGCGACGTGTCCAAAATTTCTCGAGAGAGTGAGAGAGAGGGAGAGAGAGCGTGTGCGTGTGCAACGCGATTGTAACCCCGACACCAAGTAAATATGCTCCTTCGGATAGATCGTCGCCGTTCGCCTAATCGAAGGCACAGTAGTAGTGCTCCGATCGACAAATTCGGAATGGAGCGAAAGAAGGCGATTACGATACGTTTCGTGTTTCGAATCCTCGTCTGACACACGCTCTCCACGGTTGAAAAATCGAGGAAAGAGGATCCTCCCGACTAAAGTGTTACGCACGGACGCGATATATGGTGCGCGAAGAAATGAGATTCTCAGATTTTCGGACGGATTGTGTTTGGACGCGCACGCCACCGATTCCGACGACGTCGACGTCGACGTCGACCGCGATGGCATCAACGCGAAATTCGCGACGGAAGACGGAATTTTGAACGGTAAGCTGTAAGTGCGTGCGAAACAACGAACGATCGTGAGAAAAAATCGCCCTCCGACTTCGACACGCACGTCGCGGAATTATTCGATCACGGCGACCGACCAATGCGTTTCTAGCATCGTCGGCCATTTTCTCGCTTATTAGGCGGATAAACAAATGAGGCACGGTGTGCGTGCATCGTCACACACGCGCGGAAATTTCAATTCTCCCCCGATTCTCGCAGGCCACAAGCGTCGCGGGACGATATCGTTCCACGTATGCGAGAGCGGACAGTATGTAAAGAAGTGTGTACTTCGTTTTCCGTGGACACGTATGCTCGATGTTCCAATTTCACACGGGGCTTTAAGGTCGTTCGGTGACGGTGCGAGAAAAAAAAATGGACCGTTTAAAAGGCGCGTCATTATAAGCGCACACGCTCCTGCGTTTTGCACTAAGATGGCTGATATTCGACTATAAATAGACTGTAACGTCCGAAACATATTTTACAGATGTAATGCGTTGTGTCGGAATGCCAAGAGTTTTAGCACGAGGCCCTGTTCGCAGCGGCGACCGATAGTTTTTCATTATGCTCGACTTTTTCGAATTATCAGTTAGCGTCGTCGAGGTTCCCCGCTCGATAACGTCTCGTTAACTTCGAGGCCGTATTCTTTACACGCTGCTTCTTTCGTTATTGCTCCTGGTGTATCGCGCCGATTGAGGCGCCTACTTTGAAGACCGACCTTTTAGGGAATTGTAGGATGTGTTGCTAGGAACCAATGAAGCCAGTTGCCTGGCAACATACTTTACACTCTATATTTCATTCCTATGGAAATTCAGCTCATATTGCAATTATCTCTTTGTTTCAGTTTTAGTTTAGCGGATCAAAAGAAATCACTGATAATAGATACTTGCCAACAAGTTGTTCGTGGATAAAGTGTGCATGGGTGTTCTTTATCTTTTGCGTCAAGATTTTCTTAATTCTAATTGTTATGTATTGGCTTGGGGCCAACTCTTCAGAAAATTGTAAAATGTATTGCAAGGAATGCACGAAGCCAGTTGCCTGGCCCCGTAACTTTGTACCTTATATCATGTTTGCTTCTTTGTTTCTCTTTTGGAGTAACTGATATACCAGTCATAATAAGTACCGATCGTATGATTTAAATGAGCGAATATAATTTCGTATAGAACTAATCTGGGTCATGTTGTTCTTCTACAGTGACCGTGGAAGCACTTAACAAGACATGCCACCGGATAGACCAGACTCATCAGGTGTTGAAGCTGGAATAGGGCTAAGTGCTACGCAAGTTTTTAATTTTGGAGAAGTAGCATATGCGATGAAAGAAACTGACAGTGCGAGTACGTTCATTGAGTCGACCGCGACCGGTGAACACCACGAAGAAATTCCTATTAGTCAAAAGTCCATAGAGAAGACTAGTCAGTTAGATGATGAGCTGACTTCTCTGAGCTGGCTCCATCAACAGAACCTACTGAAGGGTTTGGAGATTTCAAACCCTGCAAAAGATATCAAGAATGAGAATGTTTTAAATAACAATGTCTGCGATGACAATGCAGAATTTTCTGAGAACACAAATTCTGTATCCAGTTTGGACGACTATTGCCCAGGCAGGTTCCATTCTCTGATAATTTTTCTACATTAATCATTGTTGAGTGTGTTGAACTATAATGTTTTAACATTTCTCATTTTGGATTATAGATAGCAACGGTAAGACATGTTCTTCCATGTCGTACGAGCACAGCCATAATTATCAGCAGTGTAGTAAGAATTACCAGAAGTCATTACAGATCTTTCAAGAGTCAGTAAAAAATCACTACAACTGTTCGCAAAGTAATCAAACGAAGATTTCTTTGAGCAACAATAACCTGTCAGTGTCAAATCGCAACAAGCATCCTACTCACATACCGTATGATCCTCATTTGCATAGAAATAGCAAACCGCCATACTCGTTTTCCTGCCTGATTTTCATGGCAATTGAGGATAGTCCTGTGAAGGCTCTCCCAGTGAAGGAGGTTTATGCTTGGATATTGGATCACTTTCCGTACTTTAGGAACGCTCCGACCGGCTGGAAGAATTCCGTGCGACACAATCTCAGCCTGAACAAGTGCTTTCGGAAAGTGGAGAAGGCACCGGTAAGCTGATAGCTCCGATACAAAATTTACAGTGGCCTCGGCTCATTTTTACACGCTTCCAAAATTAATTTCAAATCGATTTTTTACGAAACCGACGGTCTTTCCCTGGCACATTCTGTCTATTAACATCACGAGTTAGACATGCCGTTAAGTAGTTATTTTTTTTTTTTTCAGAACCTGGGCAAGGGCTCCCTATGGATGGTGGATGCTCAATACCGACCAAATTTGATACAAGCATTATCCCGCGCCCCCTTTCCTCCCCCAACCGCTCAGAATCTTTCCTCTTCTGAGAAAACACCGCGGAAGAGTGCGAACACGCGTCTTCCGGATCCTGTTCTATTCCCATACCTCTCTAAAAGACTGGCATCGAGTAATATCGGTGATAGCCCCGAAACCGAAATAGATAGCGACGTGGACGCAGCAGCCGCCGCTATGTTGTCTTTCAAACACGGACCTATTATTTTAAATCACAATAAAGGTACATGTGCGCGAAGACCTTGAACTGCCGAAGAATATGAAACGATGAATGCGAAAGAATCAGAGAATATACAGTTTGTAGGAAGTATTATATACTCGGCCGGTATAGTCGATCGACTCACCGCAACGGGGTGTGTTGTCAATTTCTGTTGCAGATCGTAAGAGAAAGTCAGTGGAATCCGAGAAGTTAGTTCCGGTGATCACCAGAAGCTCGAGCGAGGATCACACTTACAGCTGCATTACCTCAGTAAAGTTGGAAAGGTAAGAGGGATTACGTTAGGTGAGAGAAGACCTTCGTGAATCCGTTTTTACTTTTTCTCATTGCAGTAAGCACTCGAACGACGATACGGGGCCAGACGTTGACGAGCAAAGGAAGATAGCGGAGGGAGCGGACGCGCTTCTCAATTTAGCAGGCGTGAATACCGCGCTGAACCACAGTAGAACGCATCAAGTACAAGGTATTAGCGTAATGCCGAAATCCGATGGCGTGCCGGGCAAGGGGAAGAGGCGTTCGACCTCGAACGATTATTCGAACACGGCACCGGAAAAACGGCGTAAACGTTGGCGAGAGTGGGGCGAGAGTAATCGGTATCTAAAACAGATTAGGGGTTAATATGAAGTTTTTCCGTTTGTCACATATGTATGCATCAAGAGCTCCTTGTCTCTGTCTCTCTGTCTCTCTCTCTTTCTCCTTCTCTCTCTTTCTCACTCTCTCTCTCTCTCTCTCTCCCCCCCGTCTTTCTTCTTCCTGACGGACGTAACGACCCCGTTAGCGAGGTCGTAACATTCGAAACTATTTGGAAAAGGAACACACACATCTTCCAAGGATCATAACCGGTTATCGTTTCCGACTCTTGTGACGTTGTCTCGGCCCTATGGTGAGGCCTTTTCTCCGCGACGTTTTTGCGAATCGCATAAGATGTTTGGAAAAAAAAACTTCCCCATACTGACGAGGTGTGACTGACGACACTCTTGATGCTATACTGCTTTTATCGAAGAAAAATAAAGGAAAATCTCTGTCAGGTGCATTTCTAAAAGATCGGCGGGTTGCTCAGGGTTCAGAACTTGCTATATGCCAAAATAAATTCAGTAGCACTAAGCAACAAGCAATAATAGATGGGTAGCGTTGGAGGATTATGTTTCGTCGAACATACTATTCGATAGTGAAAATCAACGTATGTGCGGATTTGCAGAACGTGTCAAATGTGGTGGTGGTGAAGGATGAGAGAACGGAGGAAAGAAACGAGAACGCTACTGCATAATCTAAGTAAATTAAGTAACGAAGAACTTTTTAGAACTGTTGTGACGATTATACATATTAATTCATAGAGAGTTTAATTAATGATAATAGAGTTCTATATTCGGTTTTTTTTTGTAGATATGTATAGAGATATAATTGATATCTATTCGATAGAGAAATTGATAATATATTTAAAAAGATTATATATATATATACACACACAGACACAACACACATATATAATATATATATTATATATAAACATATATACAGACAAAATCACACATGTACCCAGGCATCTGTAGAAATACGTGTATTCACTCATCAGATACACACCCATACACATATAACACATACATTTGTTACGTACAAAAGTCGTACGTACGCTAAAAGTGGAAAAAATGCGTGCCAGAGAATGATATATAGCCGTAACAAAAAAAAAAGAACAATATTGAGGTATGGTCGAAAATATGGATTTGAACCGATGGAATCTTATCGTTTCATGCCTTTTTCTACTCTCTTCGTGGCTTTTGAGATGATTTTGAACAGTGCTGTACATATGTAGACCCTATACAATGTGTGCACAGACCAATTTCAGAATATCTCCTTGTAATTCGATCTTCCATATCAGCACCGGTGCAACATTAATCGGCCCCACTTCATAGGGGATATTGGCGCAAAGAGGAAAAAAGTCACCTTATTTTTATAAAGTAAACCCATAAGTACTAAGAAATAATGTGCAAATAATCGGGGGGCGTGTAGCGCGTGTGCGGTCGTTTATTGTGAATTTACGCGGCGCAACGATGTTGAAGATCGGAGAATTGGTCTGAGCACGCGTCGAGATGTAGTTCTATATAGAGAGAACGTATATTTTTACAGGGCTCTGCCCGTGTGATAAAAGTTCTTCCTAATAATTCGCTGATACACGGTTCATTAGCTTAAAAAGAAAAAAAAAATGGGGATAACGAAAGGAGAAAAGACGAAAATGATTATACGAGAACCTTTTGAACATAGCAAATTTTGCGTGTCACCACAGAACACACAGCATACATACAAAATGGTAGCGCAGCTTCGATCTTATATCAGCATTTCACGTTACTGTAAAATTATGAATTCATACCCGCTGTTACTCTTCTCTCTCTCTCTCTCTCTCGCTCTCTCTCTCGCTCTGTCTATCTCTCGGTCTATTATCTCTCTGTCTGTCTGCTCATGCCTACTTATTTGAACGAGCTCAGTCTATGGTTCCCCGTTTAAGATTTTTAAACGTGTCTTCTTTTTTACACCCCCCCTCCCCCCCAGCCTGTTTATTATCACACCACATCTAGTCCGATATTATAAACGCTCGTTGTTAAATTTCGTATATTTTATTTGTTATTCGTTTTGTTGTTACATGATATATACGGCGCGACATATGCGATAGAATTGCTACTATATGAGGATGCAGTGATTGAGCTTGTGAAAAGAGGTGCGCTACCAAGATCTTCTTTATGCGATCGTAGCTAGTCTGCTAATAGCAGGAGGAAAGAGGGGAGGCAATCAGACTCAGAGGGTGCAAGGGAAGAATGCCATGCTTAAATTTCGCGAAAGTCAGCGTATACTTTGCGAGGTATATATGCACTATAGATTTGTCGAGGAAAAAATGGGAAAATCACTTATTCAATCGAAATCGAAATGTGCCCCACCCCGCATGTAAAGCTGTTGCGTGGGACAAAAGGGTGTCTGTTCGAAGTTTGCAAGGCGTGATAATCTTTTTCTTTTAGAATTTATGTTTATATTTGTCTGTGATACAAGTTCTACGAAAAAATCTAGACGGTAATGTTAAAACGTATCTGTTGTTATTATCACTCGACGGGGCAGCCATTCTATTAAACTCAAAGCGACGCGCGTGCAGTTTCCTTGGTTCAGAAGTGGGTATGTTGTTATTCAATTTTTGATAAAAAAAAGAGACAAAAAAAATACGTTAATGTTCGCGTTTGGCATTCTTACTCAACACCTCGTTATTTTGATCTGTGGGTATATAAAAAGAGGGGAAAATCTAGCACGTTGGAAAAAGGTCGAGCGATGTGACATACGAACGCGTAAATGGTTTCTCAGATCGATTTGTTAAGGGGAAAAAAAGAGAAAAAAGAAATGATCCACCGAGTCTGGCTTTTGTGTTCGATGTTGACTGAAGGTCCGTTCTTCCATGTAGTTTATTCTAAAGTAAATTGACTTAGGGGGGATGGGATGCCATTTGTTATTCGGAATAGATGTAGCTAATCGATAGGGCTGTTAAGCTAGAATAATCGATTAGCAATACAATGTAAAGCAATACACACCAGTAAGACCTGACATTAGACGAAATACTCCAGTCAGCCGGTTCCTTCGTTAATTTTTCTTCTCTCTCTCTCTCTCTCTCTCTCTATCTATCTATCTATCTATCTATCTATCTATCTACCTATCTATCTATCTATCTATCTATCTATCTATCTAGCTGTCTCTCGAGATAATCTTATACGTTTATCATTATCGAGCGTGTGTGCTAAATCTCGGATTGAAACCGTGCAATATTATAGGATCGGTCGGCTCGTTGCGTCGAGCCACCCCTCTCACTACGACGAAAGATCCGCGTTTCTCAGAAACTCTGTGCACGTAATTTTGAGAAACCGACGTCTTATCCTGGATGAGGGGAAATTTCGATATCCTGGCTGCGGGCAGAGTATCGAAATTAATTTAGGCGTTTATATCGGATTAACGTGCGTACCCCGACCGGCTGACATACTATGGGAAACTTATCATGCGAATTATGTATCAGAGAGGAGAAAAAATAAGAAAAAAAGCGAAACAGGTATGGCGCAAAAGATGGATTTAAAAATGTATCGCAACTAGCCATGGACAATCAAAATATGACATGGTGTTTCATTCGCTTCCATTACATGACATCGTGCCAAAACGCAGAAGTTTTTATTTCGAGGAAACAAATCGTAATTGGATAATTTATAATGCGTATACCCGCATACGACATTTTACATTTTACAAACTTTGTTGGCGTAATATGTAATATCGTTTATCGTTGTCATCATCATGGTCATCGTCATTAATCATAGTCATCCATCGTCATCGTATCATTGTTCATTATCATTATTACTCATTTTAAAACTAATCATGCTGTACAATGTTTGTTAAGTTTTTGACCTTGCTTATATATCTTAAGTATATTTAATATTTTAGGCTGTAACCACGACAAAACTTTATCTAATGAAGAGGATAAAAAAATTTAACTCGATGCTACAAAATTATTTACTACCGTCGAACTCCCATCATTATTTCCGTCATTGTCACTCCTGTCAGAAGAAGCGAGTACCCGATCAAATTTTCGATCGTCGCCCCGCTCTTTGTTTAAATTTTAAACCAACATCCCCGCGCATGCGTACCGTCGCTCCACAAAATATTCAAATTCCGCGGTCTTGCACTTGTTTAAGAGGGCGCTCAACCGCCGTATGAAAATTATTATCTGCTCAATCTGAATTCCATACGTTCTCCACGCATAGTGTGCAAATGAGCATAGACGGTCGTAAGTAGCCCGCATCCTGAAACTTTCGATCGACATTCGACTTCGCTTAACGTTCGCGAATCTCAGTTTATTCGGCGTACACTCGAAACTTCCGATGGTTACTTTTGGATCGTCGGGGTGTCACGTGACCTAGTGACGTGACCGGTGATCGTACCAACCTGCGCGGCGATTACCTAGATATCCCCCGAGCCCGAGCGCACCTCGCTGTTACATTTCCTTTCGACGCCGATTCAAAACCTGTCGGTCTGCATTCCAGTGCTCCGGCGGACGCCAGCCAACGTGCATACATGCACAGAGGAGTGCGCGCGTGCGTTCTTTTCTTCCCGGGTTCGCGACGAGAGTTTCGATGATCCGCTTACCTGTTATGTAGTAGTCAAAAGCCACAGTACAGAACCCGTGCGTTTGCGTCGCGCTACGTTCTGTCGCAAATGTCCCGTCGCTAAGGCATTCTCTTCGTTCTCGAGCGAAGTGCAAAACGTGTGTGCCTTGAGAGCGACTGCTCACACGCGCGCGCGCGCGCGCTGCTGAGAGAGAGAGAGTGAGTGAGTGAGAGGAGAAAGGAGAAAGGGAAAGAAAGACAGAGAAAGGAGCGGTGAAAAGTAGAGTGTGAGAGCGAGAAAGAAGAGTTTGTGGACCTGTGTTGTTACGCTCGCGCGCTGTTTGGTGGCTACCTGTGTGTGTAGAGAGAAACGAAGAAGTGTGGGTACGGAAGAGTTGTGGGTCGAGCGCGAGGAAAAAGGATCTCAAACGGTGCACATCACCAGTAAGGACCGAAAAAGGGTGAGTGCGCATCGTAAGCTCTTCCTGCGCTCGGCCTTTCGAGTCCCAATGTTTTAGCGTCTTCGGATTTGGGTCCTCACGGCGGACGTGAGGATGCGAATCGGTCGTTGGAAGAAAGAAAGCGTACGCGCCGGATTCAAGCGATTAATAATGCTCATATCGAGTTATGTTGTTTTTCTAAAGATGCCATCTATTCGAGCATGATTTTTAGGGTGAACGTCAGGATTATCGCGCTGTTGCGCTGATCGCTCATTGTCCTCCGGAAGAAATGATGTATATGTGCTTCGGCATCTGCCGGAAGGGGTGCTGGGTCGGAGAGAGTGTCCTCCTGGTGTTCCCTCCTTCCTTTGCGCAGATCTGGGATGTGGGCTGGTGTGGGACGGTGATTTTTATGTCACTATTGCTGCAGGATTTATTTAAAAAATATTTGCCGCTTCTTTACTGCGGACTAATATATTCCTTTTCCGCCAGGTTCGAATTTTACCTTCACCTAGTGCAACGTAAATATACGCACATGGTTACCTGTTGATAATTTCTCGATTCTGAGGAATGTGAGGAAGAGAACTTTTGTACGTCGCCGGAGATTTGAATGCTGCAAAAGTTGCGCATCACTCAAGGCATGTACATATATGCAATTCGACGTACAATATTGATGTATGTAGGTACAGCATCTTGCGCTCCTGTTTCTTCTGATCCTTTCTTTCATTGGCTCTATTCGAGTTTACGTGTTCGTACTCTCATTGTTAATTATTCGCATACATGAATAACTGTAGACAAATCTGTTTATTAGTATTCGTACTCCACGTAAATGTCAAACATTCCCCCTTTCACAACACTTCTTTTGAACTCAATAATACAGTAGGTTTCACTTGAAACAATTATTTCGAACGATCTTGTAAACCGTTCTCGAACACTATTAGAACATTAAGGATATCGGCCTTGATTGGTGTCGATCGTAGTTTAAATCTGCAAATATCAACCAACAACCAGGCGCCTAATTGCGATGTTTCGAATTTAGCACGCAACTCCGTATGCGTATGCATACGCAACAGTGAGTTTTATATTATATTCACGGTGCGTAGTGAAGCGATGGCTGACAGTTGAATTTGTACGCGAAGGACACGACATCTTCTCTAATCGCCTCTCCTCTGCTCTCCTCTCCTGCCATTTTATCGGGAGTACGTAACCCCACCGGCAAGCGCAATATCAGCTTTATCAATTCCCGATGTGGCACGAACTACGAAGGAAAGATCGTTAATCGATCTATTTGGTATGGCGGGTTAAGAACGCACTTCCCATTTATTGGTAGTATAGCTTCATGAGTATCTCTCTATTGTTGGTTCACTTCCGACGATCGGCTGTTGAATACAGGATCAAATTTCAAACAGGACATTTTAAGTATGGAAACGTATCATTGCTACGTAAACTTTTATTTCTAGTATCAATGTCGATTGCGTATTGACATTTCGTGCAACATATCTTTGAGGAGATCTTTTATTATAGAAAGGTAAAAATGTTACTACTTAAAAATATGACTGAATTCCCTCTAACGGCTATGTTACCAAGATAATTATAAAACATTTTGTTGTCCGTGAAACGGAGGGTCATTTGTCAAATTTCGACAAGACGCCAGGCGAAGATCTTTGAGCGCAGGAATGAAAACATCGTAAATACGCATAACTCACAACCTACGCGTACTGAAGCAGAGGCAGAGAGAGAGAGAGAGACTGACAATGAGAGGAGGTTCCAATGATATGGCGCGAGCCAGAAATTTGTCATGCACGCGCACGTTCACACCCCTGCCTTGACATTAAGTTAACTTTCGTGTACTCGGAGCAGCGTCGTTTGGAATCGGCCCCCGGTACGATATTATACCGGTTTCATTCCACGACTATCGGAACAACGCTGTTCTTACGGCCGTCAGAGGTTCCTCTCTTAGCGCTGTTCGTGCGAAACTTGCGATAAAACGATCGCCGGGGGATCGTAGTGATGGGCAACTGAACATTTTCAACTCCTTCAAGTAGTTTGGCAGGAATAATCAAGGCCAGGATTCGCACTCAAAATACGTGTCAAGATTTTCAAAAACCTTCCTCCTTCAAACGATTGCACGAAATAATTGGAAACTGTCGAATAATCGAGTTGCTTGAAAAGTTGCACTTCAGAGCATTGAATGCCCATCGCTACGACACAGAGTCTTCGAAGTAAGAACAGAACAAGACGCCCAAGAAACGCGGGGTGAACCGTCTGCAGGAGTTGACAGCCACTGCTTTGGAATCTGACTTTTTTTATTTTTACGAGAAGCCACGTCGGTAACCAGCCTCTTTCGGGCCCTTCTCACCTGTTATACACACTACCGGTATTTATGCTACTATTCGACCGGGTATCTGTCTCCCGGCACCCGGTATCTATGTATGGGAGCTAATCGGGCTAATTATTCCAGGGAATCCGAGCGTTGCCTCTCCAACCCCGGGACCGCAATTAAAGCTTGCTCGATTTTTCCCCGTCCTACCCCTGCTCTAATGGGTAAGATTTGCGGGCTACACTTTCCATGGACCTGACCGTCATATGATTGTTTCGGCGAGTTGTTTGTACGCTTTTTGCCAAGATCGGCGAACCGGTTCATTTGAGACCTTGATCGAGACCACGAAATACGTACGGTGGCTGATCTTACGTCAAATAGCGTATGACGAGCGAAGGGACGAATCGAGTCGTCTGTTGAGACAAGAATTTCTTTTAAGTATGAACACGAGCGAATAATGCGTAGGGGTGGTGGTGTCATAATTTCTCAATTTTTCTTTTCTGATGCTAGTGTTTATTGCTGGTATAAGACGAATGAATAATCCGAAATGGTCAACTTATAACCGGTTAATATCCAAACACCACCGTAACATCATCATTTCCCAACTGCCGACAGCCGCAGTGAGACTCTCACACTCGCCTCGTCATCGTACTTCCACTTTCGTAGAACGAACAACGTCCGCTTTCTGCCGCAAAAAAGTGTCTAAAGCCATACGTGGAAGAAACGAACGCGCTCGTGGGCGTGAGTCGAGTGTCGCTATTTCTATGAATGAGCTTGCCTACGCGCGCAACCTCTATTATTCGATAAATAATTTCCATCGCGGATTGGACCCCGCGATCGGCTCTCCCCGACGTCCAACGTCCGACGCCCGACGCCCGACGCCCGACATTCAAACGATAGCAGCGATTGAGCGTGGGTGGAAAAGCGCGCGCGGCAATGTATCCGTAACCGTATACGGGCATTTCCGTTTTCTTTCTTCATTTTTATCCCTTTCTCCCTCCGCCGACGTGGAACGCCTGTCGTTCATCAGTGGGGCCAGATCGAACACTTATTTCATGTGTCTTGTGCTGCTTCAACATGTCAAAGCAGACGATATCGTATCACACATACGTAACGAATGTCGAACGTCCTTTCGTGGGAAAGCCACAGATGCACCTGTTTGAATTAATCGGTATATTCGATTACCCAAACAATTTACTTATTCGAGTATGCATCAAATATAATTAGAATACTATTCGAATATTGTTTGCTGATCGATATTCGACGTATCGTTTCAATATCGATGTTTCGAACCTTATATGAGTACGTTCACTGATATGACCTATTTATTCCATTGAGGTGCTGATACGAATTTCTAAAAACCAAGCGTCGGAGACTGCACGCATCAAAGTATCCAGTTTTGCGAGTACTACTCGATTCTAGTCAAATGAATTAAGATTAATGTGCATATTGAAGTTGGTCCCAACCCTAATTGGAAGTACC
The DNA here is from genome assembly GCA_963942575.1 of Priocnemis perturbator. Classification (NCBI taxonomy): domain Eukaryota; kingdom Metazoa; phylum Arthropoda; class Insecta; order Hymenoptera; family Pompilidae; genus Priocnemis; species Priocnemis perturbator. Next base: position 10,782,503 of record OZ012656.1, read on the forward strand.
GCTATCACCGCTCACATCGTTTAACTGTCACTATTAAATGCGGCCAATTACGGCGCCCCGTGCTCCAAATCGGCAAAGCGTTCGCGCTCTACCATAATCGTCCACCGGCATTCGTAAGCTTATCCGTCAGCGGGCGGACTATGATAGACGCCCCAGTCTCTAAACTCGCCTACGAAAGGACACGTTCTATTTTCACGCGAACTCGCCGGTTCTAAACTTAACGTGCGTGCTTGGTATTAATTTTAGTAGACTCTCGGTGGGCTCGGATAGAAAGGGGATAAGAGAGAGAGAGAGAGAACGAGGGAGAAAGGGAGAAAAGAAAGAGAGACGTGTACCGTCTCTCGGCGAATGAGGTCGGAAAAACAAGGAGGTGTATGAGAAATGTCCGAGGTAATGTAACAGGCATCGTCTTCTTCCTTTATTTGCAGAATGTGTCAAGATGCGGCCTGTGTTCTCCCTATGTGGCGCGGTCACCGTTTTACTTTACGCCCTGACCTGCTCTGCATCAGGTGAGTATCGAGAAATCGGTTACAATTCTGATATCAAGGTATATGTTCCTTCGGGTTACAAGTTTACTCCCGTAACGTTAAGTACAGGGATCTTTTTATGTGTTTGTTTTATTAGGATACGTGGAATGAGGTCCTTGATGCATAAGGAAGTTGATGTTCTTAAGCTAGCGTTTGAACTGATGCTGTGAATGTGACTTTATATTCTTTAGATAGAAACCTTAAATCCTGCAGATTAACGTCCCTCGGTTAGTCGAATATCCGAGTGTTTTGAATTCCTTAAACTACTCATGGCTCATATCCAAATTCTTGGGTCTTTAACCCGACTGGTGCGCATTTAAATTGCCAGCGGCATTCCGAGCGCCCTGGTCGAGGCGGAGGTTCCTTCTTCAAGTACTGCTAATACTAAAGTGTTCATCCTCTTCAATATTACATAGTTTGCATTTCTTTATTCATTTAAGGAAAACCATTTCACCCAATATATATACATACATTCGATGTAATCTGGAGATCATAGATTAACGGAGTTTATCCTTACACAGGGCAGAGACACGAATTGGGCATGTCCTTCACCCGGCATCCTCAACCTTTAGCCGCTCCGCTGGGTGATGATGTGTATTTCGAGTGCAGCCTAAGTCTGGCCGCGGATCGATTTATGTGGCGTCATAGGCGAATCGGTTCGGACAAGTGGCTGCCGCTTTTTCACACCTTGAACAGCGCCGGAAAAACATCGAAACACACGGTTAACTTCGACGACGAATCGAAGGCCGGCGACTTCCGTTGCATAGCTTTCTACGGCAAGTCCTTCCTCCGCATCTAAACGTCTAAATCGCTAAAATATATCTACACCAGAGATGCTAACTTGAATCAAATATATAGAGTACACCAAGCACAGGACTGAACCTCGAAATAAAATGTATAGTTGAATTTCTCTGTTTCTCTGTATGTCACAATGAATGTCGCTTCTGAACCACTATGTCTGCGGCTAAATTGAATAACAGGCTGTTTACCTACGGTGTATGTCAGTGCTTCCCAAACTTTTTAACAAGGCAACCCTTTTCATGCGTTTAATTTAAACATTTTTATGATATTTATTATTTATACATGGTATCTCGTCAGACTCGATTATCCATTTGCTTTGTTTCATTCCAGGCTCCAGTGGCTTAGCCTCTGATCCCGCACGACTGACCCTAGCGACGATCCAACAATTTGTCGACAAGAACGATGTCAGCATTGTCATCCCCACTGGCAACATCGTCCCGATAACATGTCCCGTTCCCTACTCCGTCCCGGAAGCCGATGTACAGTTCGACAAAGACTACGTTCTCGTCCAGAACCCGAGCATGGTCGGCAGCAAGACGATGATCATCGAAAATGCAAAAACATCGGACACCGGCTCATATCACTGCTCAGCGTCGAACTACATAACGTCCCAGACAAGCAGGAGCAATCGGCGAACCGTTCTTACCGTCCACACGAACACCACCTATCAGATGCCTTACTTCACGAAACCACCGCAGACCGAGTACACGGTACTGCGTGGTCGAAACGTCACGTTGGAATGTTTCGCGGCCGGTTATCCTATACCTCAGGTCGCTTGGAGTCGTTTGGGCGGTTCTCTGCCGCCCAAATCCGCCAAAACGACCAACGGCCTGCATATTGTCAATGTTCAGCCGTCCGATCGTGGGGAGTATGACTGTGTTTGGAGCAATAGCGCTGGCCAGGTTAAATCTGTGATTATATTGAGAGTGATGGAGGCGCCCAGAGTGATTAAACCGCCTAAAGCCTCGACTTTCTCCGAAGGCGGTGAGTTAGAGCTCTCTTGTACGGCCAGTGGCCAGCCGGAACCGACGGTTGAATGGCTGATAAACGGAGAGTCGTTGGTTCCTAATGGAAATATCGAAATTAAGGGCAACACGCTACTCATTACGGAAGTTGAGAAGAGACATGCTGGCATAGTTCAGTGCGTGGCTAGCAATGAGTACGGATCACATTCAGGGTATAATTTGTTGAGAGTCAATCCTAAGCAGCACGTGGGGGGAACTACGGAGTCGAGGCCAGAGTATGGCTTTCCAACGTCAAGACATAAGCATACAAGGGGCGGAGGCAGAAGGAGGAATAAAGAAGGGAAACGAAAAGGCACGGGTAATTGCATTCTTACTTTTTTCTATGCTCCCGGCAGTCTCGGCTCCCGGCTCCCGGCTTTATGTCTGCCGCTCTTTTAATGATATTGGCATGGCCAAAACGTTTTCTCGTTTTTGTCAGTGTGAAAATGATTTAGTTTAATACCGTGTACATTTAATAGACGTCCGTTTTGTTAATTCTCTAATCGCACTTTTAGCAGTACTGGTACCGCCAAATCAGCCAAACGTCACGAGACTTTCAGACGTGTCTGTGATGGTACGATGGTCGGTGCCGGACAACAAGGGTCTGCCGATTCAGTTTTTCAAGGTTCAGTACCGGGAACTTGGGCAAAAGATGAACGGCAAGCAGGCAAAATGGATGACCGCGAACACCGAGATCCCGAATCACGTGCGTTCGTTCGAGGTGACCGATCTTCAGGTGAATCATACATACAGGTTCAGGATCGCAGCCGTTTATTCGAACAACGACAACAAACTGAGTCCAAACTCTGTGCGCTTTCACCTTAATCCCGACACGGGATTCGAGAGCAACAGAATGCCGATTCCTTTGCTGACCAACACCGAGGCTCTGGGGCCGAGGGAAGTTTTGCTCATTTGGCAGAATCCTGACAGATTGGCGAACATAGATGGATTCTATGTTTATCATAGGGCGTCCACGTCCGCTGGAGATTACGTGAAGACGACGGTCGAGGGAAAGAATTCGTCCAACATAACTATCTCTCACCTGCAATCTGACACGACGTACGAGTTTAAGGTTCAAAGCTTCTCGGTGGATGCAGCGTCGGAATTTTCCAAGATTCTCAGGCAGAAGACGAAGAAGGCTGTCGTGGAGCAGCCTGTTCAGCAAGTCATTGCGGAGAATAAACTTAGGCCGGCAGAGAGCGATAGGAATGCTAGTATGTACGCGATTATTGGCGGTGTGCTCGGAGGATCGACTCTTCTGGGAGGACTGGCTGCCGTTACGGTCGTTTACAAGAGGACCAAGCATAAGCAGAGTCGAGAGTCTTCGCAGAGTGATGGTACGTTTTATGGATTGCCAGAACTGTTTTCTGAGTTTGTAATAGATTAGTGCTTATTTTTTAATTATTTTATTGCACCACGCACATTAACATTAAAGATCGATCTATACCACTTCAATTAGGAAAACCAATAGCGAACGGAAGAACACTGAACGGTGGCGTGACGGACTCAAAAATCAACATAACATCAAACCCCCTGGCCGGCCTAGACGTGTCCGAAGACATAATGCAGCCTAAGGTCGGTATTTGTAAGTAACTGTATCAGTAATTCTCCTCCCGCAACCGTTGTACAATACGTCGCATACAGTACCTATATTCTGTAAAAGAAATCAGGAACGCTATATTCGCCATCTCCGTATGGAATTACTAGACGCAAAAATAAAAATTTGTTCAATCTATTCCGAAATGAATTAAAATGGAGGACATTTCGAAATATAACGAAATTTACGATATAAACTTTTATTACGGAGCAAGGCATTACCGTCAACATTAACCAATTGCGATCCAAGTGTGTCTGCAAGGCACATCGCTAAATGGATCATTATGCTGTTATTATTATGACTGATTATATAAGCGACGTACACATTACATTTCATTTTCAATTAATGAAAATTTATTATTGTAATAAATATTTATTGCTGGTTATCGATATTTTTGATCATTGTCAATTAAAAGACACCGTTTCTCGCGAAACTCGTTTCGGGAAACATTGCCATGTGGTATCTCTACCCCCATAGCATACTTCGCTCTTGTACGATAACTCACGCACTCTAGATTTGATAGAAGCGAACGAACAACAACAACACACACACGTGCATGTTTCTGAAAATAGAGCGGGCAGCATCCATCGATGGAGATGGCCTCGTTTCTCAACGGACAGAACAACAACAGTAATAACCATAGCAATGGCGACTCGACCGGCACGGAAGCCAATATGCAACACAGAGATCAGACCCCCCATCATCATGGACCAACGATGCCCACCGACCAGACACTTTGAACGACAACCCACAACCGGGACAGACTTGATTATTGCTAGGCGGGACTAGTGATGGGACCAAGCTCAATATGTACTCATGAGCATCAATTGCTTCACAAGCCTAAGGCTCGTCATTTGACTACATAGAAAAGAGTAGCATTTGCAAAACTGGATACCTTATATCAAGTACTTACAAAGTACTTCTTGGTATCATTATATATGTCAGTATGGAAACAAAAAATGATTGCACGGAACGTTTATTAAATGTGATCGAACATATGAGCCCAGATTTCGAGTCTGCTTATAATTACGAGTATTATCGCTCAAAGCACTCGTACAGTGTTTGAGCATTTGTCGTTTCGACGCTACTTCTAAGTAGTTTGATTCCATCACTAGAGGCGACTCTGCAATGGTATTCGCACAAGAAAGTTCGCAGTGCCTTACATGGAACGGCCAATTGAAAATTGGTCGCTGAAATTTGTTTCTCACCCTTTAATGATAATATTCACTCGTTGCCATGAACATTTTTTAAGATACGACTTTAACCCTTTTGATACTCGTGAGTCAGTAAATTTGGCTGGCTGAACATTTTTTTAAAGCTTCCAATTACCGCGAGTCAACTTTTTCATTTCGAAAATTTGTCACTAGGGACTAATAGAGAGTGAAGTGAAGTAACGAGGAATCTCGACCTTCTTCATAGTAAGTGACGTAAGTTACTAGAGGCACTTCGGGCTCTGCAGGTACGAGCATTAAAAGGGTTAATGCGATTTCTCAGACATATCAGCGTCACGATCGTCTGATCAACGGCAAAGTAGAAGACTTTGTCGCGTACTCGCATAATGTTAGGAATAACACAATGAGCTCTGATTGCCATCCAGGATGGGGAACGACTTAAAACGGGGCTCTAGACTGAACGATTTCCAATGACCATTATAAATGTATCTCTACGCCTCATTCAGATTTTCTTTAACGTCTAACACTTCGTCGGGCAGCTTTTAGTACGTATTGCGTTATTTAATTTAACTTAAATTAAGTAGTATTCTCTTCGTCCTTTTTTGTGTACGTACATACACATCCACATAGTGTAAGGACATTGCAGCGGTCGATATTGCATTGAGTTCGTTGCATTGTGCGTTTAAGTAAATTTTCGAAAATTCGAATGCACGAAAACAAATCGATAGAATGCAGAACTGACGATGCTCTTTAGATCATTAAGGAAAACGTGGAAAATTTTAACTTATTAACGAATATTTCGACAGCAAACGAATGCATCTACTTAGACTGCTATCTGAACAGTATTTTACGTTTAACGTCCCACTGTTATAGCCAGGCGATACAGTGAATTCCTAGCTCTATTCGTGTGTAATAATCCGTTAGTATCGCTTCTAATCGAACTGTCATGTAAAACTTTGAACAAAAAGAGTTCCACACTAGGCACACTAATTTTACTTTAGGATTATCGAAGTTAAAGAAAAAATGAACGAATTTATTTTTTTTCTCTTTTTTTTTTTAGATAATCTTAAAATATTAGTCCACAGACACGTGGAACTGTAAATAAGCGTGATTTATTTAAATTTCGCAATCTTGTTGAGAAGTTATCGCGGATCTTACGTGTGAGATGATTATATCGAAAAGACAAAAGGGAGATATCGCGTGGAAAATTTTGTAAATAATAGGATAATTTGTACTTGCGTACATGCCTTGAATCTTGCCTATGAGAACGCGTAATGTAAGGCTAATATTAGTTATTTAAAGTAACGACGTTTACCGACATTTATGTACTTAATTTTTTATAAATAAACGGTGACAGAAATTCACATTATCCGTGTCCACTCTGAAATATATTAAATACAATCGCAGACTCGAAGATTTATATTAAATCAAATGACAGTATGTCGTTTGTTTTCGATAGTGGAGAATAGTGTAGAGGCGCAATTTTTTTGTCAAATGTTCTGCTGTTCCGGTGATTACGTGTGATCGTGATCTAACAATCAGTCAATAATCTAGAGAAAATTTTACTTATCATCTATTTTGCAATGTACCGACGAATACTACAATGTGAGTGAAAATTTCAGTTTTCTCACATTCTTGTTTTACACTTTCATAATGACCAGCACGGACATTCTTAAGGCGGGAAAATTTTAAATCAAAGAGTAACGACATCGTTGCGCCACAGACGAGGTATAGAATAGACACAGCATGCAATGCAATTTTTTGTCACACGGCCGAGGGGCTCTAGAGCCCCCTTACCATTTCCGAGTCACGTCCAATATTACCGGCCGAGTGCAGCATCATATCACACCGCTGCCCGTGGTGAGAATTAATACTAAATTCGTTGATTGCACTTGTCACGTGACTAGCAGCAGCTGCGTAAAATATCAGCGCGCTTCTTCAATACAGGCTTAAATTTACGTGCTGTTATTTGTGATCAGTGTAGTAATAATCAAAGTACTATAAAGAATATGATTTCTGATGATCTTTCGTATGTCATTCACGGAAATTAACAAATATGTGTAATCTTTGATATTCCGCATATGTAAAAGTCTTGGAAAGACGTACGCTCATTATGGGAATTAGAAAACGGTGCGGCAACGAGAGCTGCTGTTAAGTTATCAGAAAAACATGTAAATCCTAATTGCATCGAAAAAATGAACTGCCGTTTAACTCTGGAACTATTTAGTCGCGGGGTCTCAGCAGCCCTCTTAACTCAATCGCAGGAACAGTAGGAGAAATTGAAAACTCGGCGGTCATGCACCCGGCCGAATTTTTTTACATTCTTAACGACAGTTATAATTCTTTAACCAGCAGAACTTGCAACGATTAAAATCCAAATAGATGGGCATTATCAGAAATTCGATTAAATGCGGAAAATTAAAATATCTATTAAAAGGATGTTTCAAAAATGCGGTCAGCGGTCTTAAGACTACCACGTTGTCAGGGCTTAAAAATGTCTTTGAAATCTATCTTAGAATTGTGGAATCCGTCTGCCAAAACTTTTCGTTCATCATTACAAAAAAATATTCTATTCAATTTATCAAAATCTGCTCAATCTCCAAATTGGTTAGATGTTAGATCATGAAGATGAAGCTATAGGTACTCAGAACAGAAGACAAGAGAAGCTGTCGCTTGGCGACAGCGATTCAAAGGCGCAAAACAGCTATATGTAAAGACCATTTTACATCTGCTCAGCTAAACCGAAACGTTGATCGTAAGTTTTTGTATTACTGTATTTTTCAGATTGATCCGCTATGGAATATATTGTTTTGTGACACGCTGGTGAAAGTAATAGTGGAACTAAGATGAAAGAAGGGCATGTTAACTACCCTGAAATTTCTTATATCTTTGTCTATGTTGCATTAGTATTCTGGGTAATTTATCCGGAAAGATCTTGCTATTACGTGAAAAAAAAAGTCAAAATTGCAAAATCAATTTTTTGGATACAACGTTTTGTTGCTGATAAGTTTTTTTATGGTTCTAATGGTTTCATATTCTGTTTACAGTATGTTGTTTTTTAAATAAACGGAACACTGTTACGCCCGACCGCGGTGGTTTAATTGAATATGTCGAGCGGTCGGCCACTACTTAGACGTAACGCTGAATAATATTTAAGAAATACTAAATATAATTATGTATTTTTATATATGAGACAGTATGAACAATAGAAATAGATTGAATGAAAATTATAGGATGAATAACAGGATAATAGAAGGAACTACTAGTAAAAGCAAGGCTAATACGAGTGAATCTAAATGAATTGAAGTTATAATATTTGTTATCTAATTTGAGATTAATAAAGACAGGACTTATAAAATACGTGGTTCCAGAAGACCCATACAGCTCCCACACCGTGCTTGATATGGTCGGGGTATAAATTATTTAACTAGTCGGCAACAAAAGGATTACGTAACGGAGTTGCAGATAAAAGAAAATAGAATGTAAATGGGAGAATGAAAGTACAGTAAATTCTGTCACATTGTCGTTAAGGCTCCCTGCCACACTGTCGCAGCGAGTTGTGCCTACGCCCAGGCACGCGTCATTTTTACGCCTATGTAATCTTAACCGAGTCAGCGAGGCGTGTGATGCGACGCGCGACGCGGCTTCTTTGATGAGAGTTGACGGTTCAACTGTTTATAATACAATAATATAACTTTTTGAATTTTACTTTTATTTGTCCGAAATTGTGATTGATATATTGATGACATTTTTCCGCTTAACATGATATCAAACATGACATAATTTGAACAACATTTATTTATTTTATACTTATTGTATCAGTCATTACACTTGACGAATTAATTAGTAAATGTGGTCTCAATTACATCATGTTTGGTCTTATTTTTATACAAACAATCTCATCAATATGTTATAGACTATCATACAGAAAAAGTTAATAAAAATGGTTAAGAATCGTCTGTGTTGCAGCATTTCGCACGCTGAGTTTCAACTGTGTCAGTTGCCTCGACTGTCGTTTTCTTGTCGTTGGGCAAACTGCAACGACGCGTGGCTCGAAAACCGTATCCACTCTTTCCAAGTTGTCGCAGAACGATGGACAGGTGCACGACAACGTGAGAGGGTATGCTACGATTAGTAAAAATTCGTAACATACCCTCTCACATTGTCGTGCACCTGTCTATCGTTTGCCACACTTGGAAAGAGTGGACACGGTTTTCTAGCCTTGTGTCTTTGTAGTTTGCCGAACGAAGAAAAGGACAGCTCTTTCATTCGCTGTCCTTTTCTTCGTTCGGCAAATTAAAAAGGCACCAGCTCTTTCATTCGCTGTCCTTTTCTTTGTTCGGCAAACTACAAAGACACAAGGCTCGAAAACCGTGTCCACTCTTTCCAAGTTGTGGCAAACGATTCCCAGATCCGCGACAATGTGACAGAATTTACTGTAGTCGGAAATTGTGAAATTTGGTAAACTCCTTTATTACATTAAAATGCATAATCCTTAAAAATTGTAAGAAATTCTGCGATTTTCTTATGTGTTTCCAATTCCTCCTCAAAGCCAATCGTCAGCACTCGTCGGCGTTTTTTCGGCGAATTCTATTTCGTTGCGAGTAATATATGGCGGTACGTGTGTCATTGCCTAGCAAGAATCAACACACACACATAAGCTATTCATACTATGCCAACTTATTCATAAGCATGTCATGTGTACTGTACAGCCACTGATATTTCTGCCCCTAGCTTGATTTTTTCCCGATTCGCGATTTTCCGAAGTCGCGTGTTAATATTTTTATTTGTATCAAAGTTATTGCTTGCAAAATACTTCAAAAGAATTGTAAATTTCATTCCGTACCTCTTCCTCCTTAAAAGCTTAATTGAAAATACGCCGAACGGAATAACACAATACATATAACACAATACGTAGACCCTTTAAATCTGAAATCTGACTCATTCTCAGCGGCGAGGCAGAGCATCGAGCCTGATCCAGCCAAGCTTGCGAGACAGCGCAGCGATCAGATGTACATTCGTAACAAATTCATGATATGGCAATCGTGCATTTATCGCATACATTTGGCAACGCCGCCAAAGTCAGTCAGAATGTGAATTGTAATTATGACTTCTGCCGTTCGCATACGCAGAGGGCGCTTCAACTTGCCTCGTTTTCTGCTCCGTCGGTATTTCTAGACGTGTGACACGAAGGTCCATAAGATGCGGTGTCTATTCTATACCTCGTCTGTGGTTGCGCGTTGTCTTTGAAATTGCACAGAACGCTTGCGTGAAAACGCCGACATACACAACGCTGTTTGACGTTTCCGTGGATTGTTGAAATGTGACATCGTTCAATTTTCCTTTATATACCTCGAATGATTCCACTGGCACTCAACCCAGCGTCGTTCTAGTGAGGTCTTGCAATACGTTTTATCTCTTTATCTGCCTCTAATCTCGTTTTGTTGGGTGTAAGTAGTCTGACCGTGTTGCAAAGTTAGGTTTTTAACCTGAAACATGGACGAGACTTATTTGGACGATGAACCCGCGGTAAATTTTGAACGGGCAACACTAGAGATTTCAAAGGACGGAGAGGGTTCGACGTCCATAAATTCCGCTGCAAACGGTAAGTATTCGTTCTTCAACTTTAGTCTTACATGTTTTCAAATTTACCATTCTTCCCTCAGGGTGATATGGTAATTAATCGTACTTCCCTGTAATGCTATTATCTTAATCAGCAATGTGACATCTGTGTGTGTGTACGTACATGTGATAGCATGCACTTGTGCTTATGATAATGCATCTATATTTGTTACAAGGTATTCCCTGTGCAAAGACAAGTGTGAAGAGTCCCGAGGACACAACGGATAAAATACAAACATCCAAGGATATTTCAAATATACCGTTTAAGCATTTGGACGTACATTCTTTCTTCTCCGATAGAAATGAAGTGGTCGAGAAAGCGGTAAAAGATTGTCGTGCGCAGTTGATTATGGAGGACGAAGATATTGTTGGTAGTTGGCTTTTGACGGAGTAAGGAATAGTCATTGGCATATTATGGCATTTTTGTGGGTGAGAGAAAAAATATGATTTTGTTATAGAATCAGTTTGTGGGACGCTGAGAAAGAGAGGCTTATCTTAGTCTCGAAGAAAGCAATTTATTCTGTGAAATATGATTTTATATCATTGAATGTACTAGAGTTCAGCCGCATACCTCTTGTAGAGATTGACACAATAGTTGCAGGTGAATTGGTATACCCATCGGCGTCCCTTGTACCGTGAGTCTCATTGGAATAATAAGAACTACAACAAAATCTAATACACAACATAGGAACTTAACACATATTCACATAACAGAAGAGTAACGTCAAAAATTGCTTTTTCCCTATTGCAAATGTGTCTTTCTAATACGTAAACCCTCAATACTAATCAACGTATCTTCATATTTCTAGCAAATTAAGTGGCTTGGCAGAAGGTCTGTCATCTGTGATTCATTGCGCCATTTGTCAAGATTGGTCTTCTCTTCCTACGTGTTTTCATGTTTCCCAGTTTGAGCCTAGGTACCTGGCATGATTGTGTGCAACCATTCATGATTCATTTTGTTGCAACGCTTTTCAATATATTGAATATATTAAATGTATGGACATATAATATTTGATATTTTCAATGCTACAAATGCTTCTCATATGTGTTTTAAAAACACTCATTTGCACAAATGATTACACGTACTTGTACACCATAGAAATCCTTTCACGCAATAAAAGTAAAAAATTCTCCTTTAGAAAACGTCACATGTCAGGAATAAGACTAATGTGGAACAAAGGTCAACCAATCCCGTTAAACAAGAAATGGAATCCTTTTGCCAAAAATATTCCATGGTTTACGTTTGCCAGTCACCCATTATTCTGGTACAAAGGTAACTTGATGTTGTCTCGGCTTGGTGCTCAGTATATCATATGAACAAACTTTTAAAACTATTTTCTTGATAGGATTAGAAGCCGATAAAGCAAGATTTGACGTCGAAGGCCTACACGCTGTGATAATGAGCCACTTATCCGAGCATTCTAACGTGATCAACGGATCGATTATCGTAGAGAACTATTGCGGAGTCGGTGCCTTAGTGCACAATAAAAATAGCTTGGGCTTTTTCAAGATACGCGGTAAAGTCAGTTTTTAAATTTATATCCCACTATCAGAATTACAGGTCCTATCCTTTCGTTTTCTGTCGAAATCTTAAACGTTTAGGGTGACTGCGAATAAAAAACTGAAGCTATATGCAACATAAAACAATTTGTCTGTGATACACGAATCAAGAGAATGTAGTGTCTGTGTTTGTGAAATCTAAACGTTTGAGGCAAATTTTATTCCTGCAAAACATTCCTTCGCGAAACGTATGAAAGGAAATTCTTTACTCCCCCTTCTTCGGCAATTCGGGAGATCAAATTTCAAGTAAACATGGTCAAATCACTGTTCAACACGATGCATGCAATTTTCTTCTACACCAAACAATAACGAATTTTATCTTTCGCGCAATGCACATGATTACTTACCAAATTTTGATTTATTATAAATATATATACACATACATATACATGCACATTAGCGTGTATCGATATTTGTGCCGCTGATTATGAAAGTGGTCTTAGTAAAAATTCTGAACAAGATTTAATATTTCACTTATATTGCAATGTACATTGAGTTAACACAAAACAAGTAAAACAGATTCCTTTTTTTATAATTGTTTGCTCAGACCATATTCATAATCGCTACCAGATTTTATAGAATATACAGGCAAATTGTACTTTAGGAAATGGAAATGATTTTGCCTTTGAAATAGTTATTTTCACAGTTTTCTATACTGCGGACTAGTGATATGAATTGTTCACATTTTACCCTCTTTATTAGCTTTAACGTAACATTTTTAAATGAGAACGATACAGAGCGAATAGGAGGATGCTTTTACAATATAGTGAGTGACAGAATGAATCTGTTTTGTGATATAACGATCCTTATTTACCTGTGAAAACGAAATTAAAGACGAGGCAAGTATTGCAAACAATCCCCACACCATTAATCATTCTTTCATTTTTATATTCTTATATTGCTATTAGCTAATATACTGAATTCTATGTGTACATAATTTTTAAGAATTTCGGTTATATTTACACTTCTATGATATAACTATTCTCACGTTACATTATACAAAGTGAAAAAGAAAAACATTGTACAATCGATGTAAATAATAAATTTTTTCTTTCAAACCGATCAATTTGAAAACTTTGTGAGAATGTGAGGTAATTATATTCTTTCGTGAGGTCGTGGTCAGAGAGAGAGAGAGAGAGAGAGAAAGAAGAATGGGAGAGCACTTTTACCTTTTACGTATTCGTGATTGTAGGTTAGGTAAATAACTGTACTTTTAACGTGTTACTGTTTTAAAATTTCCAGCTTATCAAAATGGATTTATTTTCTGTTGTTGCTCTTTTTAGGGAATGAAACAACCGCCACGAAAAACTTGTAAAGAGCTTGCCAATGAGTCAGTGGGTCTGCCCATCCATATTTGTAATGCAAACCTAGCATATAATTATGTTATTAGTGTGAATCTGGCTGGAAAAATATCGAACATGTGTTTTTATTTACTTAATCACGCAGACACACGAAACATACAAGATAATTGATACATAAAGCTCATGAGTAAAGGGATTAACAGATTTCAAACAGCACAGATAATCATGGTGACAAAGTGTGATTCAGTCTTCTGTCAAATAGATCTGATGTACTTGCACAAAACAATGTGTGTTGCTCATATTGAATAACATCAGTTCTGATCAGTAACGTTAGTCTGCTGTACACTAATTTATCTCAGATCAACAAGGGTTAATTAATTAATTAACGTGATTCAATCTATGATTCATTGCCACATCATTTCTGATTATTCTGTTCAGTGTCTCTACACATGCCATACGTACAGAAATTTTGATGCATCCTTTTATTGACATAAATGCAAAATATGTACCTTCGATTACTGAAACCAAAGTTTGTGTTTTTCATTGGATTTGGTATCGGATTTGTGTTTGCTACATTCCTTGTTTTAATAGAAGAATTATTTAACGATGTGCCGGGTGACAAAGGAAAGATCTGGCATGGTCAAAGTCATCCGCATGAAACAGTTTTGCATAAGTTTGCCATACCTAGTACCAGACAGTTTAACAAAGGAATTGTTGACAGTTGGATAAACAAGAATTTGGTGATAGAGTCGGAAAACATGCTCTACGATAATTGGTTGAACGCACATAATTTTCAGTCAACTGACATGGACATGGACCACTATCTATATGGCCCTGTTACAAAAGCAGGTTCCCAAACCCGTGCCTTAATAGAATCAGACTGGTTACGGACTAAGATACACATCACATGCGTTGTGTTTGTAGAAAAATTGAAACTAGCTCAATCAATCAAAGCCACTTGGGGCAATCATTGTAACACACTATATTTCTTTGGTCAACATTTAAATGACACTGATGTTCCTGTGATAAACTTAGGCGTTAAGTTTGTGTCTTCCTGGCAGCTGTTGTGCGAAGCAATCAACTATCTTTGGAAGAATAACAGTTCTCTTGAGTGGATCATTTTTGTGAAAGACGACACTATTGTTATACCAGAGAATCTACGGTACATTGTTGCCCCACTAGATCATAAGGAGGACTATTACCTTGGTCATCCAGTTGTGATGTGGGGCCAGGCCTATAATGTCGCACAATCAGGATATGTACTTAGTCAGGCAGCACTAAGGAAAATTGTAAAAATGTTTGACAGTCCACAGAAATGTGCTGCTGGTGGTAAATATTGGAAAAAGGAGGACTATTATCTTGGTAATATGGACAACTGTCTCTTCCATTAAAATACCTACATCTGTATAATGGTAGCGCATTATCATTTTACATAAATTATCTTGTAGGGAAACATCTGTCATCTATTGGAATTCATCCATTGGACACCAGGGACGAGTTCTTAAGAGGCACATTCCATGGATACACATTACAAAATCTCCTTTGGGGTGTAACGAAAGCTGGCAGCTATTGGACCCGTGCTCTTTATCCTTTAAATCCAAAATGTTGTTCAGGAATATCAGTCACATTTAGTGCTGGCGAGCCAGATAAAATGTACACACTACATTATTTGCTATACCATTTGCAAGTGTTCAAAAACACCGCAATCTTTGGATCAAATCGTGCACCAACGTTGATGCCTGACGAAGAAGTAGGATTGATACAAAGCATGTTACGGGGCAAACACTTACGACCATACATTCATGATTATTTTCAGGTATGGAAGGTAGCATTGAAGGAAGAGTTCAACATTACATATCTGACAGATATGTCAAGTGACGCGTATTACGAACTATGGCACTCGAAGTACTTAGAACCGCAACAATTTATCGGAAACAATTATCGAAACGTGACGAGTACATTGGGTTCTCTACTCCTGGCATACGATTTCCAGAAGATGTTGAATAGGTCCTCGTTGAATTAAACGAAAATGGTTCATAAACATATCGAATGATCCTATACGTATGTTCTTTGTAACGCGTCTTGTCAAGGTTGTGCAATATTTTCGTTTGAGTAATTCTTAATTTATCATATTACATGCGAAAGGTGTCTTATCGTTGCAGACCGTGATTACGGCGGCGACAAAATCGTGTTAATTATTTGATAACTAACTTCCTCCCTCGTTATAACTAGCCCTTTATCTGACTAATTAGCCCGTTATTAAGAATCTAATGACCACAACAATCTAATCGCGCTTTCCGGAATTTTGAATATGCAAGGACCCGTCTATATTGTTACCTGCTGTATTTGAGTTGATCGACAAGAGTTCACCTATCTCCATTACCTATAAGTGTTCAACTTCCTTACACAATCGACGTACTGAATATCAACGTTGTTGACATTTACGGCATTTTATTTTTTATACTGAACATTTTTTGTACGGTCATTTCTATTGCTCACGTTTGTACAAAAATATACAAATATGTACATATATATTTCTTCATTAATACGTATCACGGTCCACGTTTTAAAATCTGCGCTAGTTATCGCCGGCGAGTTAGGTTTATCGGGCAGAGTTTGATAATTGAGTCCTGACCTTCCTCCTTGAGGTAACTATATAAAAGAATGGGAAGTGGCCGCGCGGTTACTCCAAAACGGAAGCCCCGTGCTTCCTGGTGGGTATTGAGATGTGCGAAAAAATGGTGCTGTGGCAAGCATTATTTTGCACCATCGTGCTAGTGAGTTATGGAACGATCGCAACTGGAGATGGACCATCAGTGTCTTTTCTTGAGCACAAGTTAGTATAGAATTATGTACATTATTTTGTAATTTTCTAATACTTAGTATATTACTTATTTTGTCTTTACCGGCAATCATCATAGATTGATTCTTATCGTTCACTACATTTATTAACTATTGCTATTGCATTTCTGCTATATTATATGCTAAACATTATATTAATTTTATCACTACCTTTACTCGCTGTTACATACTTTTATTATTTACTATTAACAGTGACAGAGTCGAACGAGATGCAGAAGCAACGCCTAATATTATTCCGCCAAATAGAGACTACACAGGCGTCAAAACTACTAAGGGTGGCGGTAAGAAGAAATTCGTGGGTGGCTGCATCATCAAGCCAGCTGAACCTATTTACGGAAATTTAAGGTGTTCTCGGGATAGTGGCTGCATTGCCACTTGTCTACCAAATTACAAATTTCCAAACGGTGTCGATGAATTGGTGATAACGTGTCATGAGAAGATCTGGTATATTCATGGTACCGACTGGTCTACAACACCACCATGCGAACGTAATATCGTATACATTGTTCTATAATACTAGAAAATTAACGTTTATGATACTGTGAATATCGAACGTTAACGTATCGAAATTAATCTAAAGTGATGTACAAAGAAATAAATTGCCTTGCAGCCATTTGTATGCCAGATTGCCAAAACGGTGGAATATGCGTGGCACCAGATCAGTGCAATTGCACAGGAATATTCACAGGACCTCAGTGTCAGTTTGAGAACAAACCGTGTATGGATGTTCCTTTTCAAATACGCTACGCGGATAAGCAATGTAATCAAAGGTATTGCACGTTGCTTTGCATGAAGAACTTTGAGTTTCCGGACGGTTCGACTATTGCCAATTTGGCGTGCAAGAATGGACTCTGGCAGCCGACGAGAAGTGACTGGGTTTCTGTACCTGATTGCAGGCGTACGTTGTGAATAATATTGCCTATATTTACGCGGCATGGTAGTAGATGCAATTGGGATAGGTAAACGATTGATGACTGATTTGCCATTACAGCTGTTTGTAATCCACCCTGCATGAACGGAGGCAATTGCCTGCCTAACAATGTTTGCCAGTGTCCACAGGAGTATCGTGGATCCCAGTGTCAATACTGTACGTAAAATAGTTGTCGATAAGTAAAGGGCAAAAATTAATTATTTTTTGGAGAATGCATAATTCTTTTAACTGTATATTTACAAATTCCTATGGTAATGTACATACAATTTGCAATCATTTGTAATAATACATCGGTATTACTTTCAGCCGTAAACGCCTGCGTAGCAAGGAATTTGGGATTCAACGGTGCCGTACAATGTTCAAGAACCTACGAACAATTTTCGTGCACTTTAGATTGCATCGGTGGTACATTCGAATTTCCCCCAGCGTCCGAGTACATTTGCACTTTCGACACCGGCATCTTCCAACCAGAGAATATACCTCAATGCCTCTACAACAACGTAGATGTTTTGCCAGCTATATTCAACAGTTCTTACACGTCAAATTCCAATAATTCCTGGATCATTGAAAATGTCGTTCGAAAGACGATGGAACGATCATGGAAGTCCACGTTCCGATACAATGCTGATAAATTCATACGGGAACACCTATCGAACAGCACTGCAGGAACGGTAGATAAGAGAATTTTATAGAATAATTAAAGCTACCAATCTAATCTGCCGCCTAAAAATCTAAGATACATCTAAAATCCCTGTATAACGTGCACTCGATTTTTAGCACATATTTAGTACGAAGTTTCATCAGCCCGTTGTCATCGACTCAACTAGAATGGAACCAAAGACATGCTTCATTTGGGGTAAAACGCACTACAAGACTTTCGACGACAAGATTTACAGTTTCGACAGCGATTGTGCGCACATTTTGATTCAGGATGCGCAGGATGGTTCATTTGCCGTTGCGACTCAGAACAGTCCCACTTGCGCGACCGGTGGCCGATGTTTCAGAATCGTGAAGATCTTTGTGCAGGACAAAGAGTATGTATTATCGATCAGTAATGACGGCGTGCCGGAATTTCGGGATCGAAAGAAGTCCCTACCAATACCGATTTATATACCGGGAATTCGAGTCGACACTTCCGCACATTTCGTCGTGGTGACTTTGGACGTAGTCGGAGTTCGATTGAAGTGGGACGGTTCTTTGTTGCTGCAAATTGAAGCGTCCGAGGCAATGTGGAATCGAACGATGGGATTGTGCGGTATAATGAACGGAGATGCTGGCGATGATTTGACGAGTAAACATGGATATCGTTCGAAAAGTATTGTCACGCTGGCTAACAGTTGGAAGCTCGAAGATATCGGAAGTAAGGATAACTGTTCTTATTTCATCTATAGAACCTTAAAATACATTTCACTCTTATGTTAAATACAAATATCTTATTTTTCTTATTTCTTTTTTATCTAGAACAATGCAATGAACATCCAAGTACTGAGGACACGTGTAGATTAAAATCGCAATATATCGAGGCTTCCGACTTCTGCACAAAACTTCTTTCGGACCGTCGCTTCTCCCAGTGTTCCGATACAATAACTTATTCCGAATTAGAAGCAGCATGCATATGGGAATATTGTGCATGTGATGATGCAAATCAAATGAAGTGTGCTTGCGACACGATGAACGTCTACGTTCGACAATGTGCTCATAAAGGCATTACGTCGTTGGCTGGTTGGAGGAACAAGGACACTTGTCGTAAGTAAATCAAAGAATAGGAGAATAATATTTTATAAAAATGTGCTACTATACTACCGTTTATATGTACCGTATTATCTGCTACGTGTACCATTCTATTCAAAATCATTACCTTTCTAGCAATGTCTTGCGACAAAGGCCGTATATACTTACCTTGCGGCCCGATATTGCAACCATCCTGCGGTTACAATGTGGATAGAAGATCCGACAATGCAAACTGCGAAGAAGGGTGTTTTTGTCCGGAAGGCACATTACTTCAGGCAGGCAGATGCATAACACCTGAGGAATGTCCGTGTAGATTAAGAGGAAAGCTTTTCAAACCTGGCCGCAGGGTGCCGAAAGGGTGCAATACGTGTACATGCACGTCCGGTAAATGGATTTGCACGCAATCGAGATGCTCAGCAAGATGTGCAGTCATAGGTGACCCGCACTACATGACATTCGATGGGAAGCATTACGATTTCATGGGCAAGTGCAAGTACTATCTGATGAAGGGAGACAATTACAGTATCGAAGGTGAAAACGTTGCCTGCTCCGGAGCAATTTCGGAAAGCATGGGATTTGTGCCGTCCGACGCACCGTCTTGCACGAAAACCGTTACGATTAATTATAAGGGAGTGTCGATCAAGTTGAAGCAGAATCAGCAGATCTTGATTAACGGGAATGATCTGACGAAGTTACCGACGGTTTTTTCGGATATTAAGATTCGTGCTGCGAGCAGCTTGTTCCTAATCGTCGATATACCGAACGGATTGCAAGTCTGGTGGGATGGGATTTCGAGGGTGTACATCAATGCGCCATCCAAATTCTTTGGTGAGTCTGACTGTCAGTTTTCTATTTTATTCCATCGAAGGCCTGTCGTAGGTGATAAGAACATTTTTTCTTAGGCAAAACATGGGGTCTGTGCGGCACATTCTCGGCAACCCAGAAAGATGACTTCTCGACACCCGACGGTGACATCGAGCGAGCCGTGGTCCCATTCGCCAACAAATGGAAAACAAACGAACAGTGCCCCGATATAGCCGACCAAGAACCGAAGCACTCGTGCGACCTCAATCCGCAGCGCCGTGAAATCGCAGAGGACTACTGTTCAAAGCTTCGCAACTCCTCGATATTCACCGATTGCCATTGGCACGTCGACCCAACACCATTCTACCGAGACTGTCTTTACGACATGTGCGCGTGCGAAGGCGATCTGAAGACATGTCTCTGTCCAATGTTCGCAGCCTACGCCAAGGAATGCGCCGCATCCGGAGTACAGATACACTGGCGTCAAGACATCGAACAATGCCGAATTCACTGCACTGGCGGTCAGCTCTACCAAATCTGTGGAAATAGTTGCGTGAGATCGTGCGCAGACATATCACTGAATCCGGACTGTACACAAGAATGCGTCGAGGGCTGCAATTGTCCGGAGGGACAAACGATGGACATTCACGGGGAATGTATTCCGATCGGGCAGTGCCCGTGCATGATCAGAGAGATCGAAGTTCGAGCGGGATATCGTGAAGTGAGGCCGGGGAATAAGGGTCAGGAATTGTGCACGTGCGTCGGTGGAATTTGGAAATGTCGACTAGCGACGAAAGACGAAGTACACGATTTTCCACCGATCGGCGACCTTGTGCAGAAATGCGTTGCGAGCAAACATTTGGAAGTTACCGATTGCGAGCCGGTTGAGCAGAGAACTTGTCACAATATGCATAGGGACGTTTCTCACAGTCCAGCTACGTGCAAGTCCGGATGTGTGTGCAAGGCAGGATACGTATTGAATGTTCCGCATGGGGAGTGTATTAAGGAAGACACTTGTCCTTGTCATCACGGCGGAAAGAGTTATAAGCAAGGATCCCTCATTCAGGATGATTGTAACACTTGTCAGTGCAAGAACGGAAGGTGGGACTGCAGTCAGAGAGTATGTCCAGGTGAGAGTTTTTGATCGTAGCGATATTCACAGGTATTGAGTAGAGATGGGAGGTAACTAATTCTTCGTTTTATCTTCCAGGCGTCTGTTCGGCATGGGGTGATTCACATTTCAAAACGTTCGACGGCAAGTTATACGACTTCCAAGGCGCGTGCGATTACATATTCGCAAAGGGTGCTTTGAGTACCGAAGAATCCTTTCTAATGGTCATTCAAAACGTTCCATGCGGTTCTAGTGGAGCGACATGCTCGAAATCCGTCACTCTCGTCATCGGAAGCGACACGAATCAAGAAACGATTACTCTAACTCGCGGACGACCGCTGCCATCTCAATCCTTCAAGCGAATCGCAGTTAGATCGGTCGAATTGTTCATCTTCCTCGATGCACCGGACCTGGGCTTGGTTTTGCAATGGGACAAAGGCAGCAGAGTATACCTCAGGCTGGACCCGAAGTGGAAAGGTCGTGTGAAAGGTCTTTGCGGGGATTACAACGACAACTCGGAGGATGATTTTAAAACGCCGTCCGACGGAATAGCAGAAGCTTCAGCCAATTTGTTCGCAGACTCCTGGAAGAAAGGTCAATACTGTCCGGAACCACGAGACATAAAAGACCCCTGTGTCCAGAAACCGGAACGCAGGCTTTGGGCAGTGAAAAAGTGCGGTATACTCAAGTCTTCGATCTTTCGTCGCTGCCATTCTGAGGTCGAAGTTGGTCAGTACGTGGAAAACTGTATCTTCGACACTTGCGGCTGCGATTCCGGGGGAGACTGCGAATGTTTCTGCACTGCCATTGCTGCATATGTACACGAGTGCAACGTCAGAGGGGTGCATATCAAATGGCGTAATCAGGATCTTTGTCCTTTGCAGTGTGACGAGCAATGTAGCACATATTCTCCGTGCATTTCTACTTGTCCGCGAGAAACTTGCGATACGATGACGACGCTCAAGGACAAACTACATATGTGCGGCCAAGATACGTGTATCGAGGGCTGTTCCTTCAAAGCATGCCCTGAGAACTATGTCTACCTTAACGACAGTTACACAGAATGCATACCTAAGTCATTGTGTAAACCGTTTTGCGCGGAAGTCAATGGGACGACTTTTTACGAAGGCGACAAAGTTAATAACACCGATTGTGAGTCCTGTTTCTGCAGTCGTGGACAAGTGATTTGTAATGGGGATCGTTGTACCACGGTTAAGATTCCTGGTACTATGCCTCAGATTGAATCGCAGAAGTGTGTGGATGGTTGGTCGGTTTGGATTAATAACGACGTGGAGGTGAAAGGGAAGAAAACTTCTGATATCGAACCGTTGCCTTTAATACGGAACATGGAAAACGTCCATGGATCTGGTATATGCGAACAGCACAACATGGCAGACATAAGATGT
Source organism: Priocnemis perturbator (assembly GCA_963942575.1). Taxonomy (NCBI): domain Eukaryota; kingdom Metazoa; phylum Arthropoda; class Insecta; order Hymenoptera; family Pompilidae; genus Priocnemis; species Priocnemis perturbator. The sequence continues at coordinate 10,804,932 of OZ012656.1, forward strand.
AGATCAGTGAAGAAACATTGGAACCCGAAAGACACTGGTTTGGATGTGGAATGTAGTTTGGAACGTGGATTGTACTGTAAAGGAGAGAAACATTTACCCTGTATCGATTTCGAAATCAGCGTTTTGTGCAAGTGTCCGGAACGCGTAACCAAACCCTCTACCATCACAACGGTATCATTAACTACGACTGAATCTTACAGCAAATGTGATCCCGAACATCCTAACAAGCTACATCCAACAAATTGCCATTTATATCTTCAATGTATCGAAACAGTGATGGGAATTGATTACGTAGAACAAAGTTGTGGCCCAAACCAACTTTATAATCCGAGTCAATTTGTCTGCGACTGGCCAGATAACGTTATTCTTCTCAGGCCGGAATGTAATTTGAAAGAAACTACAACTGGTATCTATGAATGGATGACTACTCTTATTAGCTCGTCGACACCTACACCGTCTACAGGAACCAGTCCAACTCCTACTGGACTTCATTGTAAAGACGATGAAATTTGGAGTGACTGTGCTGTTAGATGTGACAGGGCTTGCTTATATTACCATCACGTCCTGTTAATGGAAGGATATTGTCAAGGCACAAACTGCATTCCCGGATGCGTGCCAAAGGATAAACCACAATGCGGGTCAGGAAGATATTTTAAGGATACTGAAACGTGTGTGGACATTTCTGAATGCACTTGCAGATCCCGAGATGGAACTCATGTTGGTCCTGGCGAAATTGTGCACGAGTCCGAATGTGAAATTTGTCAGTGTGTCAATAATTACTACATGTGCGATAATTCTTCTTGCGCCACGACAGAATCTTATCAGACGGAAAGGACAACGGTGTTCAGTACTGAGGGGACAACTAGAGGATCGTCAATTAATCCTACTATTCCGACGATAGTCATCACCCATAGTACAATCAATCCACCGGAAAGTTGTAACAGCAATCTTTATGTGCCGCTTGTACGCCCTCTCATTTCCACACATCAAGTTAAATTCGATGCAAGTAGCAGTATAGATCTTTTGGAACCGGAGGCTCTTATTATTAGTAAGGAAACACCGCGAGGATCAATCATGGGTTGGCGACCAGCAATAATTGACTCCAATCAATGGCTGGACATAATATTCCTGCACCCTGAACCAATATATGGTATCATAATGCAAGGCATTCCTATGGACGATCAATTCGTAACCAGTTACAACGTTATGTATTCCGAAAATAAGTACGTATTTACGTATGTCACTGGCAAGAATGGTGAACCGTACGTTTTCCGAGGACCGATCGATTCAATCAAACCAGTTCGACAAATTTTTGATGAACCCATCGAAGCCAGAGTCGTCAGAGTCCAGCCACAAACGTGGCACAACGGAATAGCTATGAAGATTGAAATAATCAGTTGTCAAGGATATACCACTACTGTAACTACAGAAAAGAACACTGAAATGACGTCTTGGACTACCTCGCCTATTCCGTCAACTTCGCCTAATCCAGTTTGTGACGATCCAATGGGCGTGGAGAATGGTTTGATGCAAGCTGATCAAATTTCATCGTTACCTTCCTTTACGAACTTATTACCCAATCTTCGACTCACGTCTCCCGTCGCCTGGCGACCAAAATTGGATAATCAGAACCAATATGTGCAGTTTGATTTCTTGGAAACCCGTAATTTGACGGGGATTGAAACGGCAGGGGGTGGCAACGCTTGGACTAGTGCTTACAAAGTTCTTTACAGTATAGATGGTCGGGATTGGAATTCGATTGTCGACCTTGATGGAAATGAGATTGAGTTTTTGGCCAATTTCGATGATAGCACCGTGAGGAAGAACTTCTTTGAAAGGCCGTTGCATGCCAGATTTTTGAGAATTCAGCCTACAAAGTGGCATCGACATATTTCGCTTAAGGTGGAGATTCTTGGCTGTTTCTTACCATATCGTAAGTGACTTCTATTATAACATCTATTGTATAAGTGGACTATGGGAGTTAAGCGAATTTGACCTAATGTATACATACTAACAATTAATAATTGCTGAAAATTTGTTGTAGCTGTGGTAATGTCTACGACTGAACCAACTACGCCAACAGCTACGACACCAGAAATCATGAGCACAACAGTAGGAGAATGTGAGGTTTGCCATGGTGTACCCTTGGAAAGTTTAGCAAACTGCACTTGTGAGAAACCATACTGGTGGAATGGAAAGAGTTGTGTACCGAAACATGATTGCCAGTGTATCGTTAACGACGTATCGTAAGTAATGTTAAATTTGTATAAGTTGGAATCCGCTCTGATTATAAAGCATGAGAATCTCGTATGCAATAACCGCCGGCACGATTATCGCGTAATTATAGAAGCATACAGAATAAGAACGGTCCGTGGGAATAATTAACAAATTACTATTAAAGTGATAGGAACTTTATCTTGTCGAAAAACGCATTTAAGCGGTCGGTGTGATAAGACTTATAAAATCTACTTCCAGCTATTCAGTGGGTACGGTCTACGACACTGCAGACTGTCAACGTTGTATCTGTTCTCTGGGCGGTGTTTCAACATGCGCGCCAAAGAAATGCGCACCTTGCAAGGAACCAGGACTTCGGCCAGTGTTGATCGAATTATGTACATGCGTCTGCAAGCCTTGCCCGCCGTACACGAGACTCTGCCCCACCAGTAAAATTTGTATCAATGAAACTTCCTGGTGCAACGGTGTTCAAGATTGTCCCGACGATGAAACTGATTGCACAGAAATCGAAACAACATCGGCGCCAACTGAATCATCTCGAATAACAATTGGCACCACTTCATTACCTACCGAAGAACTTCCATTAGTTACAAGTCCTGATAAGCTTTCAACTACTTTGGAACCATACATTACTACCACGAAGATACCACCTCAAGTCATATGTCCTCTCGCAAAATGTTCACCTGGTTACAAGGTCGTGTACCGGTACAACGTCAATTCGTACAATGATGAAAGAGACAAGAAGTATGGCGGATACGAAGTGAAGGGTCGAAGAAAGCCAGGAGCGCATTTCAGGAAAACATTCATTCCCGCTCGTAGATTCTATAATAATACTAAGACGCAGAATTTGGATGTCGAGTGCCAGCAATTCAGCTGCATACCTAAGAAACCGCCAGTAATTGACAGGCCGAAGCCAGAGGACTGTCCAGAAACTTGGTGCCCACCCGGCTATGCGATAGTATACGAAAAACAGAGTATGTACAAGTTGGTCAAGTGTCCCAGATACAGCTGCAGACCACCGTTGCCACACGAAGTAACCTGCAGAGTCATGAGCAGAACCTTCACCACGTTCGATAGCACGGAATACAAGTACGATATCTGCAATCACATCTTGGCAAGGGAAATGTTCGACAACAAATGGTACGTCATGTTAGAGAGACGATGCGACTCTCAACGCAGGTGCGACAAGGTGCTAACGATAGTTGTGAACGATGATGAAATAGTCCTCTACACCGACATGCACGCGGAAATCAATGGCAACGTCTTCTCAGCCGCTCAAGTTGTCAGACTCGGTCACAAGCCCGGGCCATATGAAATTGCTCGCATAGGAAACTTCGTGAAATTCTATTCCCGACAGTATGGATTCTGGGTGCTGTGGGACATGTACGGCAACGTCATGATCGGCGTTTCAAGGAAGTGGGCAGGCCGAGTCGACGGTCTCTGCGGTTACTTCGATGAAATTGCCAGCAACGATAAACAGCTGCCAAGCGGCGATCAAGCAAAGAATACTCGGGAGTTTGGAAATAGCTGGGCCGTCGACGAAGCGCCCGAATGCGAATTACAGATTTGTCCGCACGAATTTCGCGAGCAGGCATGGAAGATATGTAATGCTGTTAAGGATCCGACGTTCAGTTCGTGTTTCGGCGGTAACGTCGACAATTTTGTATCACGTTGTCTCGAGACAGCCTGTAATTGCTTGAACGGTAACAGTACTTACGACAAGTGTCGATGCGAGATTCTGACCAATTTCGTCACTGACTGCGAAGCTCGGGCTCAAGGTAGTGATCTGTCGAATTGGAGAAGCGTACAGGACTGTCCGACCGACTGTCCGGCACCGTTCGTTCACAAGGATTGCTACAAGTACGAGTGCGAGATAAGCTGTGACAATTTGAAGGAAATCGATCCGTGTCCAAGTGTCAGGGGAATGTGTTTCTCGGGTTGCTTCTGTCCCGACGGCATGGTACGCAATGGCAAGACCTGTGTCTTACCTACGGAATGCCGAGATTGCTCGTGCGACATCTTTGCCAATTCAAAGCTCGTCACATTTGACAAACGAACATTGCAATCGAACGGTAACTGCACTTACGTACTGTCGAGGGATGTTACGAGAAAGGTGAATGGCCAGCACGCCGGTCATTCGTATGAAATCTTGGCCACTAACGCAAATTGCAAAACTGGACTCTGCGTGGTAGCGATCACTCTGCTGTTCGGTAAAGACTTCGTTCGGATCAATCAGGTTCCGATGCACGATTATTTACATTCGAAACAGCTGGACATCGTTGTAAATGGCATTAAGATTTTCAAATTACCTCATAAAAACGCTTGGCTGACGTTAGAACGAACGAGCGATGATAATGTGAGACTGCTTATACCGAGTATTCAGCTGGAAGTAATCGTGTTCCAGCACAACTTTGCTTTCATGATAAAACTTCCGTCGCACACCTTCGGCGAAAGAATGGAAGGCCTATGCGGTAACTGTAACTTGGACGACAAAGATGACCTGAGAAAACCAAATGGCGAATTTGCACAGAATGTCGATGACTTTGACCAAAGTTGGACCGTCATTGAACCTCTGCATGGATCAAGTCTTACCATCAGCAATTGCATGGCTCAAAAACCAAATAATTGCTCTACATTACCCCCGGAAAGTGACCCGTGTCAGAAACTTGCGACCCTGCCAGCCTTCCAACCATGTCACAGTCTCATTGATCCAACACCGTACATCGAGGCCTGTCAAGAAACATTGTGCACTGGAGCAAACTATTGTGACAGTTTAGAAGCATACGCGAGACAATGTTTAACAGTCGACATTTGTCCGAATTGGAGAACGCAGGACGGCGTTTGCGCGTACAGTTGTCCATCGCATTTGGAATATCAACCGTGTGGTTCGAGTTGTGTGAAGACTTGCAACGAAATCAGTGAGGCTGAATGTACTATGAGCACTACAGAGGGTTGCTTCTGCCCGGAAGGTCGTGTGCTCCACAACGGTACATGTATGTTACAGGAAAAATGTTTTGTTTGTGACGACGAGGGCCATGTAGAAAATGATATTTGGTATCCTGACAAGTGCTCAAAGTGCACCTGTACAAAGGGTGTCGTTAATTGTCAGCAGATAGAGTGTCCTATATCGGAGACTGTCTGTCAGGAAAACATGAAACTTGTCCCGGTTCCAGAGACTCAAGATAGCTGCTGTCCGAAACACATTTGCATTCCAGTGCTAACTGAAAGACCGATAAATTGTACTGAAACTCCGATGCCTGTTTGTGGATTTGGTCAAGTTATGAAGGCTTCGGTCGATGACGATGGATGTCAGAGATTCATATGCGAATGTTTGCTGCCAGAAGATTGTCCGACTTTTGACGTTACACCCGAAGCAGAAGAGTTGGAGCCGGGAATAGTAAAAGTGGTGGATAACAGTGGCTGTTGTCCGAGGCCCATTTTTGTATGCAAGTCAGAAACATGTTCGACGATCGTCGATTGTCCGCCTTATCACAAGTCTGTAATGAGTCAGCAGAAGGATACTTGCTGTCCAGAATACAAATGCGGTACAGCCTTTATTTCATTTTTTTACGTTTCTTTTATCTCTAACGAACACGTTGCTCAATGAATGTATTAACTGCGCATTGTTTGTTAACAGTTTCACTGTACCTTCTTCCACAGAGCCTCCGAGCGATCTCTGCGTCTATAGCGCAACCTCCGAAAGTGACCTAAACACGACACAGTTTATATCAAGAAACATCGGCGAGAGCTGGAAGCGCGACATATGCACAAAATGCACCTGCAAACTTACGAACAACAAACCAACAGTTAACTGTATGAAAATGGAATGCTCCGACGTACGCCGACATCCAGACATTATGGATTACATTCTCGATGCCAATCTCGTGCCCGATCAATGTTGTCCACACTTGGAGAGATCGGCCTGCAAAGTCGGCGACATAATCTATGAAGTGGGTGCTACTTGGCGATCGACTTCTCAGGATCCGTGCATCATGATGCAATGCGTTCGAATCGAGAACAGCATACAGAAACAAATGATAGTGCACGAATGTAATATCACTTGTGACTATGGCTATAGCTATCAGCCTCCTGAAGACATAGTCAATACTTGTTGCGGCAAATGTGTTCCCACTGGTTGCATGGTGAACGAAGAATTGAAGAGTGTGGGAGACGTATGGTATTCCGCTGATCACTGCGTTACGTTCTCCTGTTTGTCTGTAAATGGAAGCATGTCCGTCAGGGAAGTTACTGAAATATGTCCAGAAGTGGACGGCGCGGAACGATACGAGTACGAGATTGAAGAACGACCTATTACGGGCAAATGTTGCCCAGAAATCGTTAGGGTCGGGTGTCGTGTTGATGAGAGCATTTATCTGCCAGGCGAGATGTGGAAGTCTTCGAATAATTGTGTGACGATGAAATGTAAAATTGGAGAGAATGGTGTGACGAAGGAGAGGGAAGTGGAGAGTTGCTCTAAGAATTGTCAGCTTGTAAGTTTCTATATTAGTCATATACACTTACTCAAACTTGTACTCTTACGGCATCCGTTAGGCGATGCAGGATTTTAATGTGTTAATTCTTTACAGGGGTCCGTGTACCAGGAATCATCTGGTGACGAGTGCTGTGGCAAATGCGAAGCAACGTACTGCGTTATAGGTGACGCTTTATACAAGCCGGGTGATACGTGGACTGATGGATGTACGTCATACTCTTGTTCGAAACATGGTGATCAGGTAAAGAATTTTGTATTTCTATGAAGAATGACTTAAAATAACAATTAAATTTAATAGAAAATTACAAGGAAAGATACACTAAATAGACAATTAGTTGAAAGTAACTATTCTTACATTATTCAAATCACAGATATCAATGACCAGTAGTTCTGCACCCTGCCCCGACATTACCGGTTGTCCACCTGAGTCGATTTACGAAGAAGATTGCTGCAAACGGTGTGACATGACCATTTTGAATCTCAAAGGTAAAAATGTGAACAGATCAAAATACTTCACTTTACGTTTACTAATCACTTAACACTCAATAATATTTCCAATAATTCACTCCTTCAGGTGTATGTGCCGCTCAACCTTCCAACAAAACGAACACAATTGGATTAATCAATGAAAATCATGTTGCTCATGGATTCTGTTCAAATCTCGAGCCAATTGTCGGTATAAAAGAATGTCGTGGCACGTGCAATTCTTCAACAGATTTTGATAGCAAAACTTTGAAGCAGCAGAATAATTGCCACTGCTGTCAAGGATTGGAATACGAAGATATTGCTGTGGACCTGTCGTGTGAGGATGGAACTATTTTGGCGAAACGATTGCCGGTACCAATTTCTTGTTCCTGCAGACCCATTATTTGTGGATATGATAATCGACTTGACCATCAAAAAATCGGAGTGAAGGGTTAATTCACCGAGTGGAATTTAAGGATAGAGTATTAAGTAATAATGTTCTCATACAAAATTATGTATGAATATTTGTCGTACAATTTACAGAAACTAATAAAACAGTACATTATGATAACTAAGTGTTTAATCTTAGACTATATATGTTTAGTCTAAGGTGTTTAATATTATCAAGCTATAACTCATTTCTTTTTAAACATACGAAAATATAATTCGAAATCTTAAACTGGTTGCGAAAACTAGTTAAAAGTACAAGCCATCCTACTGCGATTCCCTTCCGGTAGATACGGTTGCGTCCTGCGTCTAATAATGGTAACTTTTGAATTTCCCACCACGTCTAATTTCTTTGGTACGGTGGCGCCAGCAAAAACGGAAAAACGCGCAAACTAATCGTTGGTAGCAGTCGGTATTGTCGATAACTTCATTTAGAAAAATACCGACTGCTATCCAATAACTTATATAATAAGAGTAGTTTGAGCGTTTCCACGTTTTCAATTAAAAACATGTGCAATCAACGTAATTCAAAGCGCTGGACACAATTCCGAACATCTTGGATCTGTCAAGAATTACCATAAGGAGTAAAGAATTTAAACTTAAATATTGAAGAATCTCGTGAGAATAAAGAAAGCCAATAATTATATTCATAAGTCTTGTTTTTGTGCACTGTACAAATATTTATTTACTTGTATCCTACTCTGATAGTTTTTTCATCATAGTATGTGTTATATCTTTTCCACTTTGTTCTGTTCGAAAGATCTTTTGCGCTTGTAGGCGGAGCCAAGTTAGGCATTAGACCTGCTTTCTGAGCCATTGCAACTAGCGTTGTTATGCGCTTCTGTTGTACACGACATAATCCTGTAACCCTTTGCGGTAACATGCAACCGTCTGATCTGAGAAACTGTTTTAGTATGAGAACATCCTGGAAGCAACAATGAATAATGAGGTATTGATGAGGAATGAAAAGAAAGTAATAGAACAGAAACAATTTTCATGACTAACTGTAAACTTAATGTCGAGTCCAGTAGAACACACAGGACATGCTCCGTTTTCATTTTGTTTTAACAACAGATGTTCATTTTTATCACAAACGACCTTGCCCTCTATTATCAAAGTGTTCCCCTTTTGCGTTTCCACAACTGCAAGCAGAAATTGACGAATATCAGGAGTGTTATGAATAAAACCGAACTCCTAGGTTATGATCAATAAATGTTGCATAAAAACAAAACAGTGCGAGTTACATCTTAAACCATCACCGACTCCAGGTTAAACTTACCCTCTCTAACATGTACAGGCGTTGACAATGAAATATTCCTCGTCTGTACCGAGACAGGGGCAATCAAGGTTCTTAACTGATTTGCAAACCTGTATAAGGCAGCCATCTTTGTTGATACAGGTATAAGGTTAAGTTGACAAAAGTCCAACTTTATTTTCATTCATCCACAGCACGCGTTGACCACAAGCAAAAATCCCATATAATGTTCGGAAAAATTGTTACGGAAAAATAAGAAATTTGATTCTTCAGCTTGTCGGTTCATTTTCATCTCTGCCGGTATGTTTATGAAGCGAAAGGAGCAGAGATGGACATCGATTGGTGGGACATTGGGAATAATATTGGCTTAGTGGTTCGTTCTTCTGAATCCAATTGGATCCAACGGCAAAGTGTCAGACGACGTGGCCGATAAAACATGGAGGCTCCGTTGGACCAGATAGATAAAACAGTACCGCGACTCGGATCATCTGTCATGCTCTAAAGTTGAGGAGAATCGTCACCGTAGGATTTCTCAATTCTCTTTGTCATTCCTATGCCAAAATGGGCCTGTGCAAGTGTCCGAAGAGGCGTGTGACCAACCAATTTTGTTTCGAACACCGTGTCAATGTTTGTGAACATTGTATGGTCACGAATCATCCAAAGGTAATATTCGAAATACCTGCCTTAATCCGTACATATAGCATATTCTTAACTTTCTAGCCGTTATCTATCTACTGTATCCGAAATTTCGTCTGCATACGCATGTTAACTTACTTGTCACGGTTCTGTTTAATTTGAAGGAAACTGATAGTCTGTCATGTTTTTTTTTTCAGTGCATAGTACAGTCTTACTTGCATTGGTTGCACGATCACGATTATAGCCCAGTATGTACGCTGTGTTCTGGAAATCTGAGCGAAGCAGATTGCGTGCGCTTAACATGTTATCATATGTACCACTGGGCGTGTCTGGATAGATATGCCAGAGATCTACCGGCAACAACTGCTCCTGCAGGATATACATGTCCTGCCTGTAGAGCTTGTATTTTTCCCCCGTCCAAGCTGGTCTCTCCTGTAGCTGATGTTTTAAGAGAAAAACTAGCTGGTGTCAATTGGGCTAGAGCTGGTCTAGGCCTACCATTGGTAATGTATTATATGTTCTCTTAGTCTCTAGGAGCCAAACCAATCAATGCCACGTACAAACAATATTTATGGTGTCAATGATTTATTTGCAGTTGAGCGATGATAGGGAACAAAAACCTGAGCCAGAACGTATAGTTTCATCAATCGACACACCCTCATATCAGAATCACACAATGACTACTTCGTCGCCTACCGTCGCCACATCTCGCACCAGCAGCAACGTCAATTCGATCAATTCCAGTTCAATCAACAACGTTCACTTGAACAGTCAAAAACTAGGACCGCCCTATTCGGTGGTGAACATCGATTCTTCCATGACGCATTCGAATCAGATGTCAAGGAAAGTTTGTGAGGCATACGACGATCCAAAAGACGTAGTCTTCGATCACGACGAGAACAAATATCAGCGAAAGTCTCCCATGGAGTGGTTTCAAAGAATGTGGAAGATCGTGGCAAAAACACCAGCGCGAAGAAGAAATAACACAGGATCGTTGTACAAACGATACGCGATAGTAACGTTTATTGGAATTGTAACGTTTATAGGAATTCTCATCCTCCTTTCCTGGCTGGGAAGAATGGCAACGGACGGTGATCCCAGTTACGAACTACTGGCGAATCCTAACATTAAAGTTGAGGACCGACCGGCTCCTGGAATTTAATATATCGTCATATTATCCGAGATCTGATATTGGAAAACGGCACGAAGATGAAGATGAGTTAAACAGAACGATAGCGTCACGAGGGGACTGTGTTTCGTCGGACGTCGTATTTAATTGTATAAAGCACGCAAATGTTCACGGCGCAAACGCTTCGCGCCAGTCGACTATGATGAGGTGGTCACGAACAATGTAATTTCGAGTGGTCGCAGTTAGAGAATCCGATACAGAGTACAGTGTACCGTTTAGCCTTAATATTACCTAATTTTTACGTACGCTAAGCCTTAGTAGTAAGTTGTATATTTCAATCGACTGTAAAGGCTTATCGATTTATAAACAACTCTACGAACCAATTGTATAAGCAAGACTCCATTTCTTGAGCTCACAAAAGGTTCTGAATCGTCGAGGGATGAAACGAGAAATACGAATGCAGAGATTCGTTTTATTCGTCCAACATTCCGCATACGTCATTGCGTCATACTGTTATATATTCGATGGACAAACAAGCAGGCGTCGGTAACGTGAATAATGCGACCAACAATGAAATCGGAGCAAAGTAGTCTGTCGTATACGCTGGATTTGTATGTTTGACTTTCAAATAGATGTCCTAAGACCGGTTCCAGAAACCACGCGCCATGAAATATTAAAATGGTCGGAAGAGGTAATCCGATTCTAATATTGTCCTCTGCTGCCTCGGGAATGATGTTCCCAGTTTACTGACCAAGACAGGATCCTTGTTTGAAAATATGTCGAACATTAGAGTTCGAAAGATGCTACGCGATTGATGATTTTTCTTACAAAAAATTGAATAATCAGCATCATTTATTTCATGTAAGCTCGTTGTATATTTTTTGTCTACGGATGATGGATTATTAATGTTATTATTTTTAACTATGCCATGTTTTGAATGCTTTAATATGCAATGACAGGCAAGGGTGATGCCCATGGTAATGACTACTGGGAAAAACGTAATGCACCGAAACTAGGGTAAATACTAGTTTGTACGTTAAGGTGGTACTACGTCGGCTGTAAATATTGATTAGTTTACAAGACGGATATCTGTGATTCATACTAATTTATTATTCATAATCGTCGTGTAACGTAACAGCCAATTGCCATGAAAAACATAAACTTGTACTTTCTCATACTGCACTCGGTACATGCAAAAATGCACTTTATAATTGTTTGTTTATAATAAGTTGAACGTACGGCGATCTTTCAGTTTATAAAATATGGGTGTTATCCGAATTTTCGTTCGGGCAACATCATAGTTTAAAAGCCTCATTATGTTACCCCCAATGAAAGAAGGTCTCGTAACGCTCTTTCTACATCAAATTTATATATAAGGAAATCGCATGAATTCATCAAATATATGGCGGTCACGTGTAAAAATACAATCGTTCTCCGCGTTTTTCTCATTGGCTACCTGAAATGTCCTTCAATTCTGAAGCGTCGCACTCGCACGCCATGTTGGCTCACGCCTCCTTGAGGTCACGGGCATTTCGAAAAAGGGATGCCACGACGGGCGTACGGTGTATGGAGTGGGGAGAAATGGATTTTCTTTCTTTTCTCGTATCGGTCCGGCCGTTCGACCGTTCGACCATTCGACCATTGGCCACTCGATCCGGACGATCGAGTCGGTAGTTTCGTGTTCTCCGTGTGTCATTCGCTGTGCAGAGGGTCATAGCGCATGCGGGTTAGATCAAAAATTCCAAAACCATGCGCGTTGTTTCCTCGTAACGCTCGATTAATATTTATTCTCTGTGTGGTTCTTATGTTGTTTCTACGATAAAAATGATTTTCTTTCAACCTAAATAATTGTGAAGATTAAGTATTTTCCTTTGGTGCATGGCTACTTTGTCACGCCGACAAAAATGTTCTTCCTTTTAAATTAATCTCATTTTTCACGTGTTTGTATTCTTTGATTGCGCGCAAACTAGACTTTTGGGCGGATAAGTTGCGAGGCCGAGTGAGGTTGAACGAAAGAAGGAAGCGTGAACGCATGTGATTTCCTTGGCACCTGTTGCATGCTCTTGGAAAGGTAATGTATAGTCAACGGAGCAAGTTTATTGCCGACTCCGGATGGATCGCCAAAGGTTGAGAATACATGCAGCGACGCCGACAGGTCCGTGATCGGCGCCATCCACTCAAATATTTAGAGGCCCGGATGTCGGTTAAATGTTTCAGCAGAAATATCAGTGTACGCAATGCTAACTGCGCGGACGATTGAGAACCGTCAAAAAATGCAATAAATACCAAAATTGTTACTCGCTAACATTTCTTTACGATCAAAAGGAGATTAATTGATTTCGTTAGTTAGAACAGTGCCGATTGTGATATTTATGTTAAAAAACGATTAAAGACACGAAGTAGAAGCTCCTCTGTGCGTCTCATTAATTGTGTATCTCGAACAAAAGAATTCTTGAAATCCGTTGCCGTATGCTAAGGAAAGCAATAAAATATTTGTTGGGCACGTTTGTTATTCGAATAACGAGTGTTCAGCACTGCACGACGGTAAAAGCATCACATAGCAACGCCATGTTGAATGAAATAGGAGGAGTCTGCCGGCACTTCCGTCTCGTCCGCAGGAACACCAATCTGAAAGTCAAAGTTAAGATCTCAGAATGAGGGGCGAGGACGTGAAGGAGGAATGGGGAGTCTGGTGTAGAAGACGCTCGACGATCTTACCTGTCGTGCTAACGTCGTCGGTTAGCTTCGCTTTCCTCTGGCATGTCGGTTTCCCTAGTCTGGCAATAATCGTGACAGCCGTTTCTTTGGGTAAGACAAATTTTCGATTGTTAATCGGTGAAAAATGTTGTTGGGCGGTAGGGTAGAATGCTTGGCAATAAACTATCCATAATGATAGAATTCAAACAAATTAAGCGCGACATTATTCCTGGTGCATATTGAGTCGACGTTACATGGTTATTGATTACAATTTGCCTGGCAAATTTGTAAGAAGAAAGATCGTTGGATGATGCACGGTCTACTCGTCGTCCATTAGATTCGAGGTAGTGAACAGGTTTGCTATCGCACCTGAACACTCTTGGCGGATATCGAAATGACTTATCCGTTTACGAAGGGCTTATCCACTTATCCGGTCATCCGCGTGGATCGCGAGCGTAGCCGGTGTGAAATCCAAGTTTGATACTATTACATGGCGAGAAGAAGAGAGAGAGAGAGAGATTCTACCTGAAAGGTTTCGTTGAGGGACGATGAAGGCCGAGGGTGGATAATATCGTGCTCTTTCGCTTTCAGGATGGATCGTCGTGCAATGGATCTCATGTATCCGAATCGGACTCTCCGCGAATCATCTGATCGTGGTGACGGGTTGCGACTCTGGTCTCGGATTTAGTTTAGCCTTGCATTGTCGACGACTCGGTGCTCTTGTAATCGCCGGAGTTCTTCGGGAGGACGGTCCAGGCGCGGCGAAGTTGAGAGGACATCGTCTTCTCACGCGATCGCTCGATCTCACGAGCGCGGAGAGCGTGAGGGACTTTGAGACTTATGTGCGGACGGTCATCGATCAGCAGAATTTAGGTAAATTTCTCAATTTTAAGATTCACGTAGAATGACTCAAGTGATTAGAGAAAACTATGAAATTTTACCAAGTGTCAATGTCAAGCACAACGACGAACCACAACGACGATCATTATAGTCATTATAGATCGTGCCAAACAGAAGTTTAGTTGAGCAAATTGGATCGAGCGATACAATAGAGCAGGCACAGGAGGTAGAGTAATTCGTGTTTAACAATTCTCCAGAGCTGGCCGCGCTGGTGAACAACGCGGGCGTCATGATATTCGGAGAGTTCGACTGGCAAACGGAGGATCAAATGAGGTATCAGGTTGAGGTAAACCTGCTGGGAACGATGAGGCTTACTCGAGCGCTGATGCCGATTATTTTGACGGATACCAGCAGGATCGTCGTGATAACGAGCCACTGTTCGAGCGAACCACTGCCAGGCGTTGCCGTTTATGGCGCCACGAAGGCTGCCATTCATGGCTGGGCGACTGCTTTGAGGGTGGAGCTGAGAAAGTATGGGGTGGATGTCGTTACGTTTGTACCCGGTTAGTAAAACTCGTAAAAAGAACTTCGGACGGTGAAGGAATAGCAGGTCTGTTGCGTCGATTCTCTGCGTTACGGCTCACAGTAGAGTACGTTCGACGAGTGGCACTAACGAGGGAACCTAGAAAAGTGTCCTTCTTTCACGTATTTGCGAAAATTTAATTGGTATAGAATTACAAAGAACAAATCTGTTCGTGCCAAAACTGTATCTTAGAAATTAGAAACAGTATCACCAATGATCGTTCGTGATACTGCGATATTTTTTGATAGTCGTTCAAAATGCAAACAAATACTGATAACTGGGTTATGAAATTCATATCTCAAAACTGTGCCAGAAGTGAAGTGTGCATATCTGCCGTAAGGAAGACTATTAATTACAGTCTCCTGAACGCTGCGTTATTATTTGCCTTTTCTAAACTGCAGCTGACAGTAATATGCAATGTTCACTGCCAGGTTCTTTTACCAAGGAGAGCAACATTTTGGCACAGCAGAAGGAACACTTTGACCTCATGCGAACGGCCATGAATGCCGAATCGAAGGACTTTTACGGCGATTATTTCGAACGATATGCCGCATACCTGACACCCATATCGAAAAAGGTCGAACCACGCGAATTGGTGAATCAGAGAATTTACGAAAATTTTGAGGGTGCCCTTTTGGATCGATATCCGTCAGCGATTTATAAGTAAGTTCAACTAACTCCAATATTTCTGTATCACTTTTGAGAGTATTTTTTAACTTCTTCATTTTTAGTATAGGATCATGGCTATTTATGTATCCCGAGTAACCATATTCTCTCTCGAACAAATACTTTTCTTCCAAAGTTGAATAATTCTCGGTTTCGTGTACTACCAGTGTGGAATATTACACGATCGACATGTCACATGGCACGCGTCCAAAGACATTGTAATTCCGTAATTGTACAAAAATGTAGAAGTGATCACAACACGCCTACCTATATTTACAAGACATTGTGAGAATTATAGATTAAACTACACCTGCAACGTTCACGCAACGACGAATTCACTTTGTGTTTGACACGTGTGTTAACTCGAAGTCGATCAGTGACTAATCACGTTCCAGGTGCGAGCCGTGGAGATACTTTTTCTATCATACGCTGTTCAAAATTACGCCGACGCGTGTGCGCGACCGTCTGATCGAGATATTTATCCAAATGCCTTCCTGGAACGATAAGAAAGGATATCGGAGGAGGAGCAAGAGGATCATCGACGATGAAAGGCTGATCGACGACCGTCCGCCGTCCGCTCAATTTAGAATCAGAGATTCTTAGTAATCGCCACTCTAAAGCGGCTGCTCACCGTGTTTCAAATCTATTCTCTCAGGCAAATTGAACTTGCTGACCAGTTACGACGAGATAAGATAAGAAACAGCTGGATAAATCAGGAGGCTTTGAGTGAAAGAGAGACGCGGCGAAGATGGTAAATGAATGGTATATAGGTAAGAAGGGCGAATGAGATTAAGAAAACAACCGGGAATAACTGATGAATAATGACTAATCAGATTAAGAGAAAGACCAAGAATAAACGATGAAGAATAAGGGCGCATGTTTAATGAGGATAAGCGAAGTACATAAAAATGCATACAATGATATCCTTCCTTGGGACTCTCAGAAGCTTTTATAACTTGACATGAGATGCATTCTAGCGGAACACAACATTTCTTGGCATGTGACTTTTCGGACAGCGGAAGATGTTTCAGCGATTACTTTTATTGAGACAACTTTATGTACTTACAATTGACTGGTACCTTTTCCTATTATTGTTGCAGTAAGCCGACGAAAACGTAACCGATTGAGTACGGATTTCACGTTGATTGATGTATGATTAACAATAAATATTCAACAAAAAAATGTGATACACTGGCAAAGTTATTCGGGATGCAGCGGAACTATGATTATTAGAAGTAATTCCTAAGAATAGTGTAAAAGTTTTCAAAGTAGGTCAAACATTCGTATCGAATAAATGTGATTTAATAATTGACATTATTAGAACACTCTGTTGCAAACGTTAAAAACCAACGCCGCCTTTCTTTCTCACAGCAATTCAGATAAATGAACATTCTGCCGCTTCTCATACATGACAAAGTCATCTAACATTCTTATAGCGAGGAAGAAACCGAATGCGGCGCTGCAAAAGCACATGATCGAAAATGCGCAATCTCTTGAACGGGAACAATGCTCACCGTGACAATTATTTCAATCCGATACACGATCGTGACAAAATACTTTTCCACAACTGGAAAAGCGTAGCGAGCGACAATGAAGTTGTCGATAAATAGCTAATCTAGACAATTTGAGGCAATTAGTTTGGGCGCAGGTGTCTCGCTCGAGCACCTATGCCAACATTCGTCTTGTTATCATTTTGGATACAGGTGTTTGATTAGATAATGCCGGACAATAAATACTCCGTTTCCAGCGGTTGCATGGTCAGTTCAGTTTCGATCCGCTACATCATCATAATGGCGATCCTTCCGTACGGTAAATCTTACATCGATATTACTTTGCGCCTTTTCTCATCTTGCCCGGCTAAACGATTCGAGATAGAAGTATGCGGTCTGAGCTCAACTATGTAATTAATGAATTCGTTCAACAGTGTACATTGCTGCGGCTTTCTGCATCGCATCGTCCGTTCAGTCGACCACCGAATATTTGCCCTGCGAGGATGGTTCAGCACCGATTGACCTGAGAATCGACGGATGCACCAAGTTTCCCTGCCTGCTGTACAAGGGAACTAATCTGACCGCACAATGGGACTTCACTGTCAGTAAGTATTGACCCAAGAGTTTCGAATGGACAGAACTCTTTCGCTCTGACATTGAGTGTGACGAAATTCTTAAGGTAGAAGAAGTAGAAACGTTTGCTTAGCTCAGAAAATTATGGAAATATTATAATCTAGCTGTGTCGTTAGACAGTATTTTAACCTAATAACGCGTTACTTGGCTAGTGATCTTTAATGTACCACCTAGAATACGGATCCGATCTGCCAACACTTACTAACTTTTAATGCAAAATGATTTTCTGCTTCAAAAGTTCAATGCCTATCTATGTTTTAAGTCAAAGTATAATACACGATGCAATACGTATGCATCTGTAGACGCTTAGCATTGCATCTAGCATTAACGCTTTGAGTGAGCAGCACATTTGGGAAATAAACTTAACGAAATTGTCGGTAGTTATTTCTACACCGACATTTGTGCTCTGACCGCGCGCATAAAATTTCAGCCGCCAGCACGGACACCCTGAAGCCCCGCATCAAAGCTACGGCAATGGGAATCACGATCAACTATCCGTTTCCGGAACAGAACGCTTGCAAATCCCTGGCCAACGGCGAGTGCCCGTTGGACGAAGGCGAAGAAGTGACGTACAACCTTGAGATGCCAATTTCCGTGGCCTACCCGAGCATCCCCTTGGACATTGAGTTCGCCTTGGTCGATGACGACGACAACGCTCAGGTCTGCTTCAAGGTCGAGGCCAAGGTCGTCTCTCCGAAAATGGCACCGAGACCAGCCTTCCACTAATCTTCACCGGAAAACATAAAACGATTCGTTCGATTCGCTGACATCAAAACGAAACTAAGAAACGACTGGTATTTCACAGTTGCAGACGCCAGGAATGATGGTTTCCAAATGATCGCGCACGATCCCTCATCATCGGCCAACTTTCCTGTAGCTTACTTAACGAATACACGAATTTCTTGTGAATGACTTGTGTCCTGTTCCTTATTGTAACAAAGATTGCGAAACGCTGGATAAAGCGTTTTACCAAAAATTGCGAACATTCGCCATTCGGCTCGCGCCGTGCCGCGTTCGCGTCGTTCACCCCCAAAAAGGGGACAAATATCGATCGCCGCGAGAGACGTCGCGTCGTCTTCTAAGTGGAAATCGGAACACGTCACTCGCCGATAAGTTCCTTACGAATCGACTCGAACGAGAAACGACATGCCAGCCGAATTACGACGGGCCGAGCCAGCCGAGAGATTTACAGTTGGGCACAGTTGGCCCTCGAGCTTTTAGGAATTTACAGCCCAGCAATGGGTTTGGCGAGTTTATAAATCGTGGCTTCTGCAGCTCGCAGAGTGTATATGACAACATTCTTCTAATTGTAACATCGCATGAGACTGCCTCTCGGTGTTACGTGTGTCGCTGGTTACGAAAATGGCCCGTCACGGACATTCGAAAAATTCGTCTTAATTATTTGCTTCGTTTCACGGCGCCCTACGTAATTGAATAAATAAGAAGCGCCATTTTTTCTGTAGTCTCACCTAGCCCACTTTCATGAGCCTAAGGCATACATAAGGACCAACAGAATGATTGGTCAAATAAATAGTTTACTGGCGAGCAGATGTCGGTTCTGGTACTAACAATAAGAAAAGCTTTACGTGACAGTGTACAGTTACCATTTTTTGTAATAATTATTTTTATCATATCATGATGCGACACTTTAGTTATTTTCGGCAGGCTTAGCGAATATGGTTCTATTATTTCCACGGTATATTTCGTAAAGATATCGTTTTGCCAATAAAACACCTATGGCGCGAAGAGCGAAAGACGGTAAATGTTGTGTTAGAAGACAGACAAATTGGACCGTTAATGGAATAGGTAGGGTGACGAAGGGAAGGATCACTGAGGTACGTGTTAACGCTTTTGTTATCTGTAAATTGTGTCCGTGAGAAAAGGGTGAGATGAAAATCCTGGGGGTTCGGGCGTATGCCTGACCCACATCCCATGCACATCGATCGACCCGGTCCGACTTACAAGAAGGTTCCCGTTTCCCGTTTCTCTGCCTCGCTCTCTCACTCCCCCAATGTCACCATCATCCCTTCTTCGTCCTTTCCTCGTACCTCCGTCGCCCACCTTTTTGTTTTACGATTTTTATGGAACTTTGCAGGTTTACGCCGGGGCCGTTACTCTCGCACGGATTTACGGATTTATCCGAGTATCGGGTAGCCGAGCGACGAGATTTTCAGCTTTTGATAGAAATTCGAAGATTCCGCGACAGGAAGAGGACAAAACGTTCGACGTTCGAGAGACGAAGTAAAGGAAGTCGCCAAACGCAACGGTGTTAACGCTTTCGTTAGCTGTTTCAGGAAATAGAATCCGTCTGGGTGACGCGATACTAAAAGTGTTAGAGGAAGAGAGGATATCCGTTAGCTCGATTGTCGGCCGACTTGGGCAGAAGTTTTCATGCGGGCGTTTGAATGAAGAGCACCCGTCAATTCCGTGTCTATTTTTAAGAGACGTACACCTACATTCTTTGACCCACATTCGGACACTTGCGCGGCCGGTCCAGGGAAACGATAATGGACGTGTGAGAGAGTGAGAGCTTTGTCCTCGTGACGGACTGTATCATAATGCATCGATCCTCGGCCTCGGCGAGGGTAAGGGCTGATCTTGTCGGAAATTAAGGCAATTTTGCACGCGCCATTTCGTATCCGTGACAGAGTTGCAAATGGCTCGTGCTCGAGTTATCGTCACGGAAAATTCTACTCGTTTCAGCGGCGATAATTATTACCGGTCTTTTCAGTGATGTGAGTACGTTACGATGGTGCACAGAAATATAAATTGAGAGGAAAAGCTAATGTACTAATATGCATGGATGGCACGCACATTGTTTCCACTGTACATAATACCCAGAACGCATGAGCGGGTACATATTGTCCTACCTGCTACGATGCAACTCCCGGATCATAGCCAACATCAGCGAATAGTAATAATTTCCATCCAACTCTATTCGCTGAATCTAGATATCTGTACAATATACCAACAACTGCACAACTCTATACAAAGAGAGACACACACACACACGCCCAGTCATGTTAGAGCACTGCAGAACCAAAGTATGTTTATGTTCCATGTTCACTAAATACAAACGATGTTACAACCACTATCGTCTCATTTCAAAATTTAGGTTTAAGCTCTCTCACTTCCATTGATAACACCCGAGGATGCAATTACTTCCTCCTCGCGCGCTATTGCAAAATGCGTCGATCCCTACTCGCATCATCGCGTACAACTAGTGATGGGACTGACAAGGAGACCTAGGCATTTTATTCATTGGTTACTTGTCAGTCACAATTGATTGCCAAGAGAGAACTGGAATAAAGACTGTACATATGACAGCGCTCACTGTAACCGATTTGTGCCCAGTATCGTTTTGCGTGTGTCGGGAATTGCCGCCGGTGTACTCTTTATAATCGGCTTTGCCAGCTATACCGAGTGAACACGTCGACGAGGAATATTCATGAGGTTTCTGGAATCGATCCCGGTCGGCGTTATAGTCGGCAATTATTTTTGGCTGATTCGCAGTGCGCTTATACACGTCGAACGCCGAACCCCAATGTTGGCCTCTGCACAACATGGCTGGACGTGGACGCACAAGTACAAACACCTTTGCATTAACGAGCACACAAATTTGTTCAGGTCTACGATTGGTTAACCATCGCTCGTCCTTGACATTATTTCAACCTGATGACGCAGACGCTCTTTCCTTTCTTCCTTTCTTCCGTCCTGCCTTCCTGTTTCACGTAAAATTCTGGGGAGAGCGGCGTGTACGTGAACGCACGCGCTTAAGTTTTAAATAATTGGGGTGGGAGGAGGGAAGATTGACTTCTTGAAAGCCGGACTTTTAGATTTTTCTTTTTTTACTCATTAGACGCTATTAATTCATTCCACTTTAAACTATATCAGTATTATCCAGTCAATAAAGGATGCGTATTTACACGGCACATTATTCAAGATTATTATTGCACGAATACTTGTTTTGAAGGAAATTAGATTTCGATCCGTGGTGTCAGTAACTATTCCGTAGTGGGGGTGTGTGCCTGGCATACGAAAACGGAAGGCAGAGAAAATGAGCGGGACGCCGGACGATTGTTGCGGAACAAGTGAGAGGGCACGTGCGCTCTTGGGAGAAAAGGGAGCAATGCTGGATCGCGAGTTAATTGCGCTAGGGTCGATCGTCGGTCTCGACTTTTGCACAAGGCGGGTCTGATAAAGGCACGTGTCTGCTACAATATTCCCTTATTGTCCGTCGCTCACGGCATATTTCGTGTTTTCACCTTCCATAACGATCTGCGAGCAATCGTTTGATTCGACTTCCTTTCTTTTTTCATCGTTCCAACCATTTCACTTTTGCCACTGGTACATATCTTGAAGAAAAATCAAACGTACATGGTTGTTTAAAATCGGCACAGCAGAAGCTAATACTTCATTTAAAATTAGATCCACTTAGCGCATAAATGTGAGCCACTGATTCGTCTGTTCTGTGAAACGTTTGACGACTGAGAGTTGTTGTTTCAGAAAGAGACGACTGCAATATTACGTAACACGGGAGATACGAAAGCTAGAGAAGAAGCAGGCGACGCGAATGACACTGATGTTACGAACGATACAGGAGTCCGTACGAGATGAAGAGAAGACAGAGCCGTACGTTTTATTCGTGCAATTTGACGCCCGCCCTTTGCCCTCGCTCCTTAACTTTCCGCCGGGGGTAATATTGAAGCTGTGTCGGATTGCGGGACGTGCACTTCGTAAATTGTCGTACACCCGATCCGTCAATCACAGACAGTGATAAAGCGACCTACTGTGCTACCGTTGCAGCGTACGACGAGGAATGTGGCGAAGACAAGGCAACTGGATGAGGAAACGTCAAAGATACTCACGCTCAACGCACGTTTTCACGTAAGAAAGATGTCTTATTATTATCAAATGGCAAGACTCTATACCTACACACGAGGCTTCAACCGAGAAGTACGGTCGCTCAACATTAAGCTAAGTACCTTATTTTCCTCATTGTAAGTCGATTACTTTGAACTCCACCTTACCCTTGTCGATATTTGAAAAATAAAGAAACGTGGCATCCTAATGCATTGAATCGCTGGCGCGCGCGCGCTCACATATGCATTGTACTTACCGCCCGCTCTCTTCTATTCTGTCATATTTGCTTCTTCGGACTTGTACGCACTCAGCATCTCGTGACGTTCGAAATGTAAAAAAGTTCGCGCAGCTCGTCTCCGGTTCAAGTGGCAGAGATCAACAAGGGCGCACAGGCATTCGAAAAGGTTAATTAGTTCTGAATTAAGGCAGAACGGCAGAGCACTCCCCCTCTTCTTCTTCGCTAGTCTTCATCGTCTCGCTCCGCTCCTTTGTCATCTTTGGGGCCTAGAACAAGAGTAGACAAGGAGAGATAGATCGCTACGAGCAAATATCAGCCTCTGATATCAATGCGGTCGCATTGTCTCGGCGTGATTTTTATTCGGTACAAGGTTTGTTTGCCATGTCAGGTCGGCATTAACCCTCCCGATGTTGTCTAAGACTCGATATCATGTGCGTAGAAACGAGCAATCGAACTTGATGAAATTTGTTATAAGCCAAGAAAAAACGTTCAATTTGATCCAATGCAGTTGACCGTGGAAGTTTTCGATCCCATTTTCGTTACACACGGGGTTAGGTTCTATTTATGGGGGATGGTATGTCGTAAAGTTTTCTTTTTGCAAAACTTCTACAGCGAGGATAAGTTTGCAGGAACCTGTTTATCCGAGTTAGGAAATGTCTCAATTTTCTCCTTTACAGAGTCACGTTGTTGCTCTGACGCTGGTGTATGAAAGAGAATCGTGTAGAATGTAGCCTAGTTTATATCTTTCCTTTAAACCGTATGTAATTGGATGCTTTCATAGTTGTGCCATTACAGATTAAAATATATAGTCTTTACGAATCTGTATCTTTTAAAATGCAAACGTCGTTTCATTTGGAAATCAAATCTGATTCGACTTACCTCAGATTTTTTCTGCTAGCAGTACCTCAGGAACTGTACGACTAATTATTATGTGACTAAACAATAACAAGAACCCGAAGCCATTGAAATTAAAAAGTCCTTCACTTAAACATTTTCTCGCTAGGGGTCAGCTCATTACAATATCCACGCATATATTAATATATGTAACATAAAAACGAAACCCAATGTGAGTAGCTTAAGAAGCACATTTGTAAAATAATATCGGAAAGAAAGAAAAATGCATGCTTACGTGAAAACTGTCAATATATTTATAATAGAAAATTTTGAGGCGTTAACGTTGAAAATTTGAATTCTTTTAGCGGTAAGAATACGGATTAAGCCTGTCCTCACAAGATCTCATTTCTGCATTATCCGCAATTCTTTTTATGTCCATTTATATCGTTTCCACGAATCACTTGCCATTTGTTAATTAAGTATTCAAAATAAATATAGCTCCGCCTCGAATTAATTGGAAATATTTGTCGGCAGACCAATTTAGGACTAATGGATCTTGATTGGTCAGTTCGTTGCAGAACGCGGTGCGACGCGAACGACCGGAATGACAACTGTCGCTGCATTCGCATATCATGCGACGATTGTTCGAAAATCGTGCGTTACGGTGCATCTAAACGCGTGCACTTCCAATGCCTCAGTTTGAACTGTAGCGACGAGTGAAACGATCGGAATCGCAAAAGTAAATCTCAACAACTGCGTAAACTTCAGATACAACTAAATTTCGTGGCACAGCGGTTCGCACGTGCGGACAATTATCCACGAAATCACGAACTAGTAATCCATTAAAGACATTAAAACATTCTAAGCGAATTTTGATGTTTCCTTATCGGACCTCGTGTCGCAAAACATAACCGTGTCAACAAGTACCCACGTCCTGAAAGAGCGCGAAGGGTCCGTTCGAAATGTGCACAGTGCGACGAATGAAAGACGACGGAGTTGGGGATGAAGATGGATCCTCGATTTATGCGGTACGTTTTATGCGCAATTTTCGCTTTACTCGGTCAATATTGTCCGGATTTACGGGCTCTTTTCATACGCTTTGCCGTTGCCCTGTCCCGATTTATGCAGTCGAAAAAAATCGAATCGTTCAGTCGAGCTGACAATAAAACTGTCCTCGCTCGCGTTTCAAACTTCTTCCTTCCTTACGTTCTGATGTTTCTTTCGATGCGCCGAGAAAGAGGAAGAGGAAGAGAAAGAGGAAGAAGAAAAAGAAGAAGTAGGAACGACATAGAGCGGAAGAGGGCGACATCGTCGATCGCGCGCGTAGAGCGCGTAGAAGCGAGCGAAAAGGAACGGGCGCGAAAGGTGGGGGCAGAAGACTCGTATTATAATTACCGAGCGAGCGAACAAGTGAAAGGGACTTGTGCCGGTCGACCGAAGAGTGTCAGTGGTGGGGATCGACAATTGTGCAGGTCCGCGGTCCGTGCCGGGGTGCCTCGACTTGTGCCGTTCGACGTATAAACTCTGACTCGTAGTGCGTAAAGGAGCTCCGTGACGTGACGTCAGCACGTGTTTTCGTCCCGGCCCGCCTACGTTTCTTCTGTGCGGTGCGGTGCGGTGCAGTGCGGTGCGGTGCGGTGCGTTGCATACTGTGCTCTGCTAAAGGAAAGGGATACGAGGATAGAGTTGGATAGAGTCGACGAGAACGCGGGTCTAGAGGCACACGAGAGTCGCGGTCGGTAATAATAACTCGGGTATTCGCGCGTGTCTGGTGACGCGAGTTCGAACTTCCCGAAGGATCAGCTCTCGGGCGTGTAACGGACGAAGAGAGAGAGAGAGACAGAGAAAAGAGACGGAAGCTAAGTGTACATAACGTTTGAGTATACGGTGCTGTACGGGATCATCGTCGCTTGTGTTCACACGAGAAGTGCAGCGTGCTACTGTAAGGGGAGCAGGTAGTCGGAACGTCGCTCGACGGCCATCATTGTTGTCAAGATGGCGTCGAAGGGGAAGCTAGCCGCTGAGGTGAGTCGAGTTTTCTCATCATTTTCCACAGGACATAGTATAGCAGAGAATATGCTCGATGATCGGTGACAGAATGTGTGGATCACCTAGAACGATCCAGTATCGTTTTTGATCGTTCAATCGTGCTTCCTCGGCGTCAGTGCTTTGCTTGTCGGGCAATGCAAATCGTATTGAGTGGCGATTCGCGCGCTTCACTTCATAGAAGCCACGCGTCCCGTCCAGAGGACGGTCAGGAACGTCATTCTGTTCGCGGTAAAACGGTAAACCACGCCCTTCGCCATATTCGTCCGTGATTTTGCCATGATTGATCGATGCCGATGATCAATCGTATCGCCAAAATTCGTATCCCAACGAATATTTTAAGCACTCCGCATAACACATTCGGTGCCACGCCAGTCATATATGAGCAGCGTATGAGTCTCCACAGGGGCCCGCCCGCCGCCCATTTATGGGTGACAGTTTCGTTTACTCCAGTAGGAACGATATTCTTCGCGTAACATTATTGATTTTTTACATACAATTCTCGGTTTTATTTGCATGATTTTAACATTGAACACATTGAAAATACTGACAAATGGAACATTTTTTCAAATGCTTCGTACATCGACCGATATATTTATCGCTGGTTGTTCTAGTATTAATACGAGTGCAGCGCGTATTTTATTTTAATTGCCAAGGCCGAGGCGGCTCAGTATGTAACGTTAGGAGAGACAGACGATACGAGACGACGTATTGCGCGCTGATACGGTGGTCATTATTCACCGCGAACCGCGACTCTTACAATACACGTATACATACGTACTTATAGCGGCAAAAGCAATGGCTGCGAATAATAATTCTAGTCCGAGTTCGATTGTGATTTATCGAGTTATGCACAGGGTGTCAATGCCATTAAATGCTATACGCTATTATTTTCTCTGCCGCCATCAGGGATATCAATTTCAACCACTTTTTGAACTTGAACTTGAAGACCATTCGAGTGCTAAGAACGTCTCGAAAATAGGCTTGAAAAAATTTGTAGGCATTTGAGTAATTAGAACCGTCAATTGAAAAAGATCAGACGATCCGTAAGTCGTGCTCGCGCGGTATTAAAAGGCACAGTAAAGATTTGCAACTTGTTGCAACGTTTTCTATGCGGCATTGAGTTATCGCGTTTCGAGTTCTCCAATGTTATATAATTGAGGCTGCTGAATTATAATGTACGATCATGTTCGATTGGGATTTATTAGCCTGTCACAACGTCAAATTGTCATCTGCGATTGATAATAGAGAAAAAGAAATGAAACCTCCGAATTAGTAATGTATTCTATGTACTTATGTATGTACATTTCGTATATACTTACGTTAAATTTCTGACGATTATAATTGGATTTTTGATCCATCGGGTTTAATAGTGAAACCAGTCTAACAAAGATTTATCAACAGTTTGAAGTTCCTTGAGAACTCAACTTAAACGACGTCACAAACTTGTACACAATCTCATTAACATGATCTTCCGCATTGCTTAATATTTTGCAATCAGCGTTATCCAATACCGACACACACAAACACAGTTCGATGGAGATTGACTGACTTATCGAGTTAGTGATGCGTAATGGAAGATCAAAGCTTAAATTTGAAGACACAGCTCAGCCAGAGACCGTCTTAGAATTTTGAGAGAAATTCCAGTCTACTGAACGAGTTTAGGTTAGTTTGAGCGAGGCATTCAATCCTTGAAACTTGAAACTGGTTCCAACGTGGACTTGCAGCTAACATTCTGGCGATATGTCGTAACGTTTTGAAATCGGGGATTCCGAGCGATGACGAGAGGAAGCGAGTTCGATTAGGATTCCTCGATTTATTATGACTGAAAATGATGGTTATCGACAGATAGCCGAGGAAACGGTAATTTGGAGAGTATTGCAGCTACAGGGCGCTCCAAAAGTCACTGTGCACTGGAATAGATTAGAAAGTTTCGGAAAATAAGACGATTTGAAAACAACTTTATGATGAGACGAAAATCTGAAACAAGTCATTCTGCCTCGTCCGCAGTTGTAGTGTTAAAGTATTCCGTCCAAGTGGCACTTATGTAGATACGAACGTCGATAGCGCGGCTCCGTACTAAGGGCACGTCTTTCCTGACTGACAATGAGACGCGACGCTGAACGTGTGGCTGCATTTAGTGCGATTTTTAAGGAGAGCGCAGTGCAAGAAATAGGCAGGAGGACGTGAGACGTGAGGCAGTGATGAAATTGCGAAGGATACCCGAGGATCGGAATATCTCTCGTCCGCATCTTTTCCTTGTAATAGAAGCGCCGTGTCGTCCGTTGAGCGTGCACGTGGTCATTGCGTATGCGGCAAGCGTCACATGCTGTCACGAAGACTCTCTTCTCCTTTTGTATTCCACCCCCGCTTTTTCTCTTTTTTCCTTCGCTCCTTTACTACTTCTTCCTCCTTCTCATTCTTCTTCTTTCTTTTTCGTTCCGATCCTCCAATCCTAGCTTACCGTGTCCCTTCGTCAGTTGACCGTAATCATTAAATACCGTGGCCCATGACAAAGCTTCCGGTTTTAACTCAATATTTTTTCTACGTCTCGTATAAGTTACTTCAACGAAGTTATAGATTTGTCGCTTTAAGAAGAATTTGCCGGTTATTCGTGAATGCATAAGAGTATACAAACGCTGAAATATATTTGTCAGGTATTAATGAGGCAGCGATTGTCCTGGCATTGATTAACTGGCATGGGTCGTTTTAATATTGAACATGCTCGTTGCATACGCTGCATAACTTTTATAAACGCAAAAGCAAATACTCCTTGCATCATCACTGCAAATATTATCAACATTTTTTAAAGCATCCAGGTGGCATTACATACATTTAATACGTACCCGATTGTTCATTACTGTACCATTCCATTCTGTAAAGTGTTAATCATTGTACGGATTCTGAGTATGACAACGAACAGATCCTAGGCAAATTTTTGTCATTTGATCAAATGGCATGTTTGGTACATATATGTATATATATATATATATATATATTCGTCGTTATGACGGATTGTGTCTCGTGCACGAAGGTTGCGTGCCATGTTTATACAGCTGTGTACTTGTTCGAGCGGAACGCCACTGCATGGCCGTGTCGTGTACAGACAGATGTATCGCACTAACATCGGTACCGGTACACGGTACGATCCGATCGTCCCTTGTTTCGTTATATCTACCGGATTCGAGGAAAATTCGAAACCTCGCGCGCGTCTCCCGCGCAACTTACGGAAGCCGGTACGAAGGTGTGATGATTTGTTGATTCAACAAACATACGAACAACCAAGTGGAGAATGGGAAATGCTCTACTTTTCGTGGTAAAACGTGTAAGTTCAACGTGCCGAGTGGGTGGTGGTGCCAGCTCGGAATTGTATGCATTCTTTTATAGGTATCTCTTTTGTATCCGTATAACATGACGCGGTTACGAACACGCACTGGTGTAGTTTCTGAGGAAGGGTCAAAATCAGCGGGTAGACAAAGATAGAAAATTGTCATGAGCCAGCAGAATTCTATATGTCCGCCACTGTACGAAACACATTTGCGTACCGATGTAAATTCTTTCGTACCGGTATTCACTTCTCTCTGCAACTGTGCTACGTTTAAAGGGGGTACCTTTGTCTGTTAATAAGATGTTCTGTTAATTTACGGAATGCTCAATTTAATTTAAATTATTTATCTTCACGCGGAAGCAGTACGGCTCAGACTCGATTTAGAATAAATGATCAGAGTATTATATCCATATTAACTCGCTTACGCGATGTATTCGATTTAGATTTAGACACGAGGCACGAGGTCCTGTTGGAAAATATTCGTCGAACAAATGAGGAACGTCCTTTGTATGGCTTTCCATTCAAGCCATACGTTGCGGAGCAAAGTTTGTTCAGTGGTTAACCCTTATTTGAACAAACGTTAAATCCGTCCGATCACCGCGAACGTACCGTTCGGGGGCAGAAAGAGATATTTATAGGGGAAACGGGCAAATGAAACGTCAACCGGTGAAACACGTGGAAGCGATTGGGAATGTCACTGCTCTCGTTTCTCTTTCTGTTTCGCGACGCGGCTTCGGCAATACCGTGAAACGCGAAACACGGGGCGCAATTTGTATCGGAGAGTGAGTGACCGAACCGGGAGCCTTCGTTTAAACGTTCGGCGTCGATAATTGCTTTTTTTTCAGAAGTCTTTAGTCACAAAGAACAGCGAGAAATGGCGAAATCGCGAAATGTCGGCTATACTGTCAATTCGTACGCTTATTGTTCGACCCGTACCCCTGTTCGTCGTTTCGTGCTTCAATTGCGCCACACGACCCTTACATTCTTTATGAAGCGAACACAAGTTCATATCAACCTATTAATTAACTCTGAGCAACGACAGAGATGAGGGACGTAATTGAATTTCCGATTGAAAGGATTTGCTTAATTAAACGTGTCACAAAGAAATTGGGCTTAACGATTAAGCCGTCACCGACGTATCGACTAATCTTCAGCTTTCGATAGGAACCTACCCGATATGGTATCGCACAATTTTGTTCTACATTTTCGATTTCTTTTCTCAAAAAGAAGCAACCTTTTCCAGTTGTACCATGAATAGTGGCAATGCTCGCATATATAACAACTATAAAAAAGAATAACGCTTAACATATACCGTATCGTGCGTGAGCCATCAAATGCTTCCGAAAGACACGTTTTTCGAATCGAGTGTCAAGTACGTATTTCGAGTGTAATTTCGAGTGTCGAGCTTGAAAAATAAACGCGCGATAACCCAGAGACTGTGAGATAAAGCGCAGGCTGACCGACGTTCCCTCTCTCTCTTTCTCTCTCTTTTTCTTTCTCTCTTTTTGAACGGGAATCTGTGTCAAGGTCAACCGGTACGCACATATATCTCTGGGCGCGATGCAGAACAGTCCCGTAGGATTTGGAAGTACACATACACATACATACGTGCGGTATGGTACCGCAGGGGTCCAGAGGTTATCGCCAGTCAGAACCTCTACCTTTCCCGCTGTGATTACGATCCGGCAGATGAGGCGGTTTATGCCCCGGGATCGTAAATCAAGCGTAGGCCGAACCCGAGTATGTACTTCTTTCTTGTCAGATTATCTGGATAAGTTGCGCGAACGCGAAACGAACAAATTGCATATATTGCTGTCTCTTCATTTCTTTCCTTTCTTTCCCTCCTTCGAAGTCGTCGCGGATGGTATGAAAACTCAATCATGTATTGGCAAAACTCTTCAAATATACCGTTGTTTTCTTTTCATCCTCTCGTTTTGCCGATTACACCATTTTCTTCCGTTCTTTTCACGGCCGACTGTTCTGGCGAGTTGCCATTTACAGAATGCGGCGCCGGAGAGAGACTTATTTTGATGTATCGAAAGAGGTCCGACCCGAATTTTCCAAGTCCGCGAGTTTGGAACGTTAGCGCGACAAAGGAATAGTCCGGAAAATTGGAGTCTTAAAACCAGCCAATCGGCCTGAGACGCGATTAGCGAACTAAGCGGCTTTGTTCGCTGACCCGGGAATAGTACGGCATTGCATAGAAAGCATTTTAGCCATCGTACACAGTTTGTTCTCGACGAATAACTTTGCCCAACAGCATTTATGCGACATTTTCGAGCTTCTGATTTAGTGGGACGGCATTAATATGGACAGGTTATTAGTATATGAACACATTAAGATTATGTAAGAAGAGTCACATGAAATAGAGAAGTAAACGATGACTGAATGGATGCAATGTTCATTCGCTGCAGGAATATTACGTCTGCTACCAGGAGTATTGTTTGCTTCTTGCCGTAGGTCGTTATCGTATCGATTTAACTTCATTTCCGGGGGCCACTTTCTCGTCTAGCCGCTTTTACACCTGCGTCAATTGCACGAAAAAGGGCTGCTTTCCATTGCCATTCAAAGGAGCCCGACATTTTTCCGTGAAACAAGACCAATATTCGCTCACGTAAATATTTAACCCTTTCAATATTCAGACATATTCAAGTAATTTCAATACCTTTGTACAGGAACACGAAATCCTTTATAATTTCAGAATCAGTCAACGTTCGCAAAGATTCACTCATAAATCTTTATTAAAAGATAGTATTCCTGATTTCTTCCAAGAATCAATCTATCGGTTAAAGCTATTTTTTCCGGCTATTTTCGGAAGCCAATGTATCGAGTTACGGCTTTTAAAGAAGTATAGGTGAGTAAATATGAAACCAGCACTATTTACAAATATCAATAGAGAGTCGTTTTAATTGAAAAATCGTTTTAAAGATTTTGTAATATGTTTGCCATTGAAAAACGATCGTTTTGTAGATTTTAAACCGTTAATAAAGTCACTGGCGATCTTAAAAGTTCTTCCTACCAGAAGCCAATACCAGAGCAGACTGAGTTTCAGAGCTTAATAAGTTCTTTTGAGTCTGACGGTGGCCCCTCCCTTCGACTCGATTGTTTTTCAGTGTAAAATAGCTTTCTAGCTTTACCCCGATGAGAAATGAGAAATGTAATTCAGGGTTCACGAAATGGATGTAACGTCGTGGATCTTCTCTTATACAACGCTGCACTGCTCTTTTTAATACACATATAACGGTCTTTCTCTATGACTTTGATGGATTTAAATTACTTTTTATCAGGGAGTGACGTTTGCGACGGTAAACATGTCTTGTCGAATGATCGTATTTGGCGTAAATGCACGTGCATAATCTAGGTGTTTATATGCGTATAAGATTTGATCCACACTTTTTCGAAGCTACGAATTATTTCACGTAGCGCATAGAATTTCACAGCAAAAAAACGTAGCCCGTCCATTGAGCATGAGTTCAGACTGTAATATGCACGGCCCTGCCTTTGCAGAACGTTTCCCATCGTTCCCGGCTGATGGCAGGACATGTACCACTGAGCTCAACGTCGATACGGTCCTAGAATTCCGAGTGCACAGTGCAGGCGTCCGCCAGTCCCCCCCGTCATCGTCATCATTCTCTGTCCTCCCACTCTTCCATCTCCCTCTCTACCTATCGTTCGCACATCTCCCCTCCCCTCCGCTCCCCTCCCCTTCCCCTCCGCTCCTTCTCGTCTCACCTTCGACACTAATTTGAACGATATGGTTCGCGCTTATTATCACTAAATTAGCCATTATGTCGTTATTTTAACGAGTCAATGTGTGTCAGGGGGCCGTGCACACGCTTTGCTGTGTGTGTAACACACCGTGGCAACGTGTCTCCTTCCAGTGCGCCTGGCCCGTGGCACTGGCATAGTGCCATCTGTCTCTTTCCCTCTCGCCTTTCTTCTCTATCTCTCTCTTCTACTCGATTTAGTATGCCTCTCACGCTCTGCACTTCTCTCTCTCTCTCTCTCTCTCTCTCATTCGATTTCCAACCGTCTCTGACAACCCCCGAGTCCACCCCCAAGTACCTATATGGACTACCGCAGCTTCTATTAACAACCCCTTCGTGCCGTTTCCACAGTCACCGCGGTAATATTTTTTCATCCGCCACCTCCGCTGCTTCCCGATCGCGCCGTTCGTCTTCCACCCTCCAACCCCCTGTTCGGCTGCTTGAACCCGCTTGTGAAAGCCTATTTAGATCGGATCGTGTCGCGCAGTGCGAAATAAACGGGAGCTGACTCGCGCGCCGACCTCGATCTCCAGCCGCTGGATCGTTTTTGTCCTTGAGGAAGGATGACGAGTGTGCTGTGGGTAACGAATGCGCTTCCTTCTTCTGGATGTCGACGAGACGCGGGGTCATAAGCCTTGCCATTGAGCAGTACGACGATGCTTGTCAGGCAACGTTACATGCTTTTTTTACAGAACGGATTATGCGGCCTATTTACAGGCACCGCAATTCAAAGACACAAAATGGAAGGATGGGTTCCGTTTGAGGTTGTGTCCGTGAGACTTAGCCTCCTGGGATCATTCGGCTTTTCCTCGTTGGAATTTCTTGGACGTATACTTCTATCGAGTCATCCGAAACAGTCGGCACAAATTATTCGGGTGCTGTCAATCATAGAAATAGTCCATCGAGATGCAAATAACGGCTGACATGTGCTTATATCTGAAGCATCGCTCTGATAACGTGTTTGTATCGGCGATAGATTTATTTATAGCACCCTTCCATCAGAATAGCTAAACGTGTTTATCAGCAAATGCCAGACACGGGGCCTGAACTTGAAACGAGTAATTATTGCATCGATTTTACAGTTGTACAGAAAATTGACAGTGCAAATCTGCGTCTCTAGTCTTCCTGACGCATCCGTCTCTGTAGATGCTTGAGCATCTTGTTGAGGCACCCTGTACATTAGGTCTCCTTCATTACGACGACGAATTCGTTTCTCCCTCGAAATCGAAGGCATCGGAGTGTCCGGGTGAGACGTTGACGGCCGGAAATTCTCGTCTTTGCCATATCCGGCGAGCGCATATGAAACATTCGGCGGTCGCGGATCGATCGAGAAGCGAGAGGAGAGAAGGGAGAAGAGAGAAGAGACACGCCGCGCCATAGATATAGGCGAGTGAGCACAGAGATTGCTCGGGGGGTGCGTTGGGGGGTTGGCGAGAGGCCGCGGACGGTCGGGGGAGGGTAAGTCTGGATGGCGGTTTACAGGAAAGAGAGAGAGAGAGGGGTGCATACGGTCGAAGCGAGGAAGAGCAAGGGAAGAATGCGGGAGAGAGAAGAGGGTGGATCGTGCAAAGGACATTACGCTTGCCACGCCTTTCTTTAATTTCCCTTGCCCGCTATTCTTTTCGGAATCAACTTCCAACCGTGCGCACGATATACGATAGATCGACAATTTTGCTAAAACAATGAGGATTCATGCATAATATATCGGGACATATAAATGTGAAGAGATGAGGCAGAGTTGTGTTTCATGCTTCAGAGATTCCAAAGGCTTCAGAAAATTTGTCTGTGGATTACTTGACGTTCAGGAATAAGCAATAGAGCTAAGCAAGAGATCAGCATTTTTTCATAAGTCGTATGAAAAGTCAGTTACATGGAACTCGATGGACTTTTACGTTTTGCATATTATTGATGACGTTCTCGATAATGCGCTTGTTACTCCAGAAACATATTCAGGGATCGTATTGATATCTTCTCAATTTTTCTTCTGTCCCTCTCGAGTGTCTGAACACTTTCAGATGTCTCGGCCGATTTAATCGCTCTCGTGAGTAATATTGCTCCGATGGCAGCAACCAAAGCTATTCCCAAAAATACGTACGGAATTTATTAATCGGTCCCAACGCGGAAACCCCCAAAAATGTGATAATGCCACCAAATGTGTCACGTAAAGCAAGTTTTAGAACCTATGCACCTAAATACAGTACGGTGCAATGAAAATGTTGTATTAAGAAGCAGAAGAAAAGTGTGTAAACAAACGTGTTCAGCCAGTAACCCAGATCGAGGCTCTAATTGAACTTCCTTTCATTAACGCCAAGTCACTAAAACAACATAGAGCATAAGTCCGAGGCGTGGACAGAGCGGTAAAGCGTTTGGAAAAATTGGGAATTTGGAAGGAGTCGGCATCTGAGAGCGCTGGCGGCGGAAGTGCTGGATTCTCTGCGAGTACGACACACGTTGCGTACGACGTCTTGCGTCTCTTTGATTGGGCGATTTTAATGGTACACTTCCTCGAGAGACGAGTCTACCGAGCGATGGACAGAGAGAGAAAGAGGGGTCGACCCACGCGGACAGGGACCGTAATTCCTGGGAAGGAAACCGCCCCGAGCTCGGTCCTTTTAAAATGCCTCTAATGTCTAATTCGTCGACTCCGTCTCAATCTGTCTTACGTGCACGCTTTATCTCTCCTTCAGAAGCAGTGTCTTCATCCGAGTCGGGGTCCGTTTTGCTCTTTCTCTCTCTCCTCCTCTCCCTCTCCTCGTTCTCGTTCTGTCATAATGAACGACCGTATCTTCCACGGGCACACCGTCGACATCTCGTGCCAAGCAAAAAGGCACCGTGACCGTGGCAGTTGATCGCGAGCTCTTTTCACAGCGCGGAGGCTTAAGCCCATCCTATGTACTTCAGACTTCTCTCGCAGCGTATGTGGACGAACAAATAAGACTTTCTCTATCGCATTCGATGGTTGAAATCGAATCCTCTATTGCTATCCGATGTGCGAGCTGATGGTATTGCTTTGTTTCTTATATTTTATCACGTTCATTTACCGGCTTAGCTCTTTATAAGCATTTACATATTTTAAGTGGACTTGCATTATCCACATACGGAAATACTGTTATTTCATATCGCGACACGTTAGGAAACACTTTGAAATGATAAATTCAAGGCTCAACCGTTGCAACCACTGCAGCAACATGCATACCCACAACACTGTTACGCGTTTTCTAAAAGTACCTTGCAATTAACAGACGACGCAGATAGATGACACAGCATTAAACGCAATCAAATCGGCACGGTACACCGTACACGCCGTTTCCCGTGAAGTTAAATGGAAAAGTTCGAGTGTTCAATGAGCCTTGTTCGGTCTGTTCGCGTGTAAACAATTTTTATCGAGGTAGTGCCTCTTATCCGAGCAAAATGAAATTTACGTAACCGTGGGACACGCGAGTCGTATGCGCTCGTGTGCATGCGCGCACCCATGCGCACGTTAATGGGTCTAACTTTAATTAAGAGCCGCTCGAAAATTGTCCGTGTAACGATTGCCTCCGCCCTCCTACCCCTTCGATCGCACAGTGGCAGAGAGGGAGATGATTTAGGAGAGGAAAATCGGGGGTAGACGGAGGGATAAAGAAGAGAGAGAAATCGTGTATTGCCCAAGTTTCTCTGTTTTTCGTGCCACGTGGATTATTTCGAACGGGGGTGCAGAGGGTGGTCGATCAAGAGACGTAAAGTCAAGCCTGGATGGTTCTTTCTCAAGAGTGTTGCCCCCTGTCTGTTTGTGTGTTGAGAACGTTTGCGGAAACGATGCTTTGATTAGGGTGTAATCCGCCGTGGAAGATTTGTTTGAAACTTCATCCCGGGACGTGGGAATTGTGTTTGAATTTGGAAGGGCTCTTGATGGTGCTTCATTATGAACTTTGTGACGCAGCACGCCAACACCGTGATTTTTTTCTTAATGATCACGCTTTCCTTTTTCTGTTTTGTAGCTTCTTCCATTCTGTTACACGCTTCCTTTTTTCTCTTCGGACCAGTCCCGGGCCCTTCGATTAATTCCTCGAGTTAATGGTCGTCGACTCTTTCTTGCCGGCCCATGGGGCAGAAGGTGCAAAATAATTGTGACCCCCTCGACGCAACTCTCCTTTGATCCCGTCCGATTAGACAACCTCGACCGTGGCAATTAATTCTCCTTACCCGCCGATTATGTGCCGTAATGAACGTTTTCTCTCTCTCTCCCTCTCTTCGTCCCACTAAAACTAAATTCTTCGCCTTTCCTCTCAATCCCAGCACTCGGCCGTCCGTAGAAATAAACGAGGTCCTGCAGCACAGCCGAACTAAGAGTCGGTCGACTACTTAGTCTCTGCAAAAAGTATGCGCTCCATGCTTTATTAATGTTTTAATACTTGTAGAAGCTTCTTTGCCAAAAACGGACCGTTGAATACATAATTCTGATTACCGTCCGGTCGCAAGAATAAGAAAAGAATACTGTTTTCAGCCTTATAATAATACCTTCTTTTCATCTCGTACGTTTTTACTAGTTAACATGACAATTTTTATGATGAAAAACCGTAAGTACGTATTTAAGGGGAAGAAGTAGAGATAAATGGCACCGTGGCACGTAGTTTAGGCATCGAAGGGGGTAAAAGAGCAGATAAATACAATTAACTGTAACACGTCTCTTACCTTCTGTTTACCGGAAGTTTATCGCGTCAATGAGGGCGGATATAAATCGAGTCCGTCTTTCCCTACCCTTCCCGAAGGGCTCGAAGATAAAAAGATTCGGGTGGGGCGCAGGGGCAACGAGAAAGATCGATCTCTCCGAAGCACACGAGTCATTGCGTCGAGTTTCGAAGGGAGAGAGAGAGACTCGGACATTCGTCTGTGGGAGGCACTAAATTCATACCCAGAACGAGACTGGCTGCGGGTCCCGAGTCCCGAGACTGAACAGGACTCGTTCGTCCGAATTATCCTGCGACGCGCGACGGCCGGATTTAAGCTCGATTCCGAAGATTTATGGCGACGGTCAAGGGTAGTTGGAAAAGACACGCTCGAATAGATTGCTGGATGTCGGGCCATAAGAGTATCGACATTGTTGTACGCTTGAAATCAGATCGGACGACAACCGACCTCTACTACGGTCGTTGTTCCGAAGACGAGGGAGTAAAGCAAGAATAGCATAAAAAAAGCCGGGGACCGGTAAAAGTTACTTAAACAGCTAGCCGATAGATGTAGCGTTAGGATCGACTAGCCAAAGCTGTTCTATTTGGTTGATTATGTATGCGTATTAAATGCACTTTTGACTCTTCATATTTTTGATTTGCGATCCATTTATCAGGACATAACCTAAATCGGGCACCGTTCAACCAGGCTTCTGTTACGCTCGCAATGTTCATTTGGCAGCCGAAGGAAGAGTAGATTGTCAGAATGAGTGGCGGTGAAAAAGGAGATTGGGTCTAGACAACAAAGTGAAAAACGGAAATGAATGAACGCGGCTGAATGTGTGTGTGTGTGTGTGTGCGCGCGCGCTCATGCGAGGAAGAGAGAGAGTGAGAGAGAGAGAGAGGGAGACACAGACAGACAGGAAGGGTTGAACGTGGTGAGGGAGGCTTTCGATGGTAGCGAGTGTTGCAATAATAATCGCACTCGTGAGGGTGCCTCGGGGGTATAGGAGTTCTACTTGAATGGGATCTCTGCACCACCCTGTCATTCATCCTCCCTCCCGTCTTCCCGACCCTCCTGCCCCTCTACTATACTTCTTCCCTAGCCGTAATATTTTTTTTTATTTCCCCCATCTTCTCTTTTTGCTGCCTCTATTTTTCTCGCTATTGTTCGCTGTTTCGCTCTCCTTCTCGCTTTTAAGTCGTCGTTTCGTTTTTATATTTGCTCCTATATATTTCGCTTCATTTTTGTCGTCCCCGTCTCGGCATTTTCCTTTTCAGCCTTTTTTCGCGCTTACTGTCGTTCCTTCTCATTCGCCGCATCGTTCGTGTTTGCCGCCGCTCTCCGGTTCCTTCACGGTTTCCTTAAGCCTTTTTTCGCGGAAGTATGCGACGATTTGACGAGCATCGTTTCGGCGAAAGACGCGCTCACGAATGAGCATCTGTCCCCGATCCGGTTATCGGCCGCAATCTGGTTACGTTGCTAGTTCAACGAACGTTATACAACCTAATGGATCGCACTTTGCGACGATGGCGAGGTTGAACGCCGACAGGACCCACCCAGCACTAAGAGCGTTTTGCCTGCTTTGGACTGCTCCAGACGACATGCGACACTAACAATGCGCGGGCCCTGTCGCGAAAAAGAAAATGAATCTCTGGAAAATTATAATTGATTCGTCGTATTGCGTTTTTAAGTGTTATCGGGTAACAGTAAGTGCAGACACTGTACACTGCGGCTTCTGATAGGATTACCTCATGCGCTACGCCGAATCCACTATTCCTCGAAATGCCACACTTTGTCTGTCGTAACACTCAAAGAGTTCTTCAAGACTACGTGAAACAAAGTAGGAACCATAAGGAACAAGACATGCGAAATAAAGAAATGACAGAAGAAAGTAAGCGGAAGGATCGCGGAGTGACGTAAGAAAGGGTGTCATAGTGAAAGTGAATAATGGAATGAGCAGGTATGAGGGTAGCGACGAACTCTGCGAGAGGGGTAGTAGAGAGGTAACGGATTTATAAAAAAAGCAAAGGGAAGACAGAAATATGAACGAAAAACGAAAGAGAACGTGCTAGAGAGAGAGAGGGGGAGTGGGTGGAGCAGTAATTGGAAGGAGTACCTTACTGGGGCAGCGGGCAGGCTCCGTGCACGAACAATGAATTCAGTCTGATCGATCGTGGTCGCGGGGCGCTCGCGTCGGCCATCTACGTACCTGGACGTACGTTTTGGCATAACGTTGGCACGGCTCTCCTCGCCGAATCAACGGTCCTCTTTACCACCGCCGAACACAATCGGTACCCCAATGACGGACAATTTACAATAACGAACGATTGATTCGAATTCTATCCTGTAGCACGCCTCGATTTGCGGTGGCATAGCTTTATCATACAGGGTGTTCCGTAAGTGGACGTACAAGTGGAGAAATAGCAGTTCGATTAGAAAAAAATTATTCACGTCTGGAAAACCTTGCCTTTGAAAGAAGGTTTTCTTTCTTCTTCTTGAGGTACAATTTTCTTATCATCAATGACAAGATATTTCGAGTGGACAATAGAACAGAGACACCCTATATCTGTATAGTTCGTTTGTACTGCCGCGTAAGCCGTTCTTGTGTTGTTGCTA
Organism: Priocnemis perturbator; assembly: GCA_963942575.1. NCBI lineage: Eukaryota > Metazoa > Arthropoda > Insecta > Hymenoptera > Pompilidae > Priocnemis > Priocnemis perturbator. Next base: position 10,844,845 of record OZ012656.1, read on the forward strand.
ATGATAAGGAGGTCCCGAGCAGAATGAGTTACGGGGTAAGTGGACATATGGGAAAAAATATCAGGTCCTTCCTCGAGAGCAACGAGGCATTAACGGAAAACGTTCCACGCTGTTCACCTCTTTTGTGCGGCGCCCGCGCGCGAAAGATTTATTCCCATTGCATAGACGTACCCTCCTAACGGTGCCAATAATAAGCCGTTGCTTTGGAACAGTGAGAACTGATCGAACTTGATAACGAGGGAGCAAAGATAAGTTTTTCTGGCGGTGGAATGTGTAACGCGTTCTCTTCAAACACTAAGACGATGGACTTTGAGTTTATCCGTCGTTTCCACATGTCTGTTCAAAGTGTCGGGTCAAAATACACAGTATAAAACAAACTTTTGCGCGACGAAGAACAGTAAGCAATTTATGTGGACTCCGTACAACTTGCAATATATTCGTATTTCTGAAACACTCTTAATAAGACAGCCTTATAATCATATACCGTATATAAGCGACCGGAAATGAGACACAAGATTGCATATTACAAATTTCTCGGCGATCCTGGCAAAGGTCCTGCGAAGCTGGCGTGACAAAGGGTAAGGGGTAACATTCTACGGATCTAGGAATTCATTAAGCCGCTTGAAACGGTAGCGATATGTAAAGGGCAAATTATATACGCCATGGAGTTTGTAACGTAGGCGTACGCTTTTGACGACGATAATAACGTCATGGAATTTGCTCTACAGTCCGCACTGTAAAGTTGCTCTACAGAATCGACTGGGGAAGAGACGAAAGAGTGTAGAAATAAAATGTCAGTTACAGCCATCGTATGATAAGTTTCACGAATGGATCGAGTTGTTTCTCAAGAAGGAAGCATCGATGCGCGATGCAGCAGTTGATATTACTTATCTATTTTGTTTTTCACTTACTCTTTAACAGAGTTAACATATAACAGTAAATTACCGAGTAAACGTAAAATACGTAAACGGCGAGATGCTAAGGCATTATCCCTAACGGAACGGCGTACATATTGAGACATCAAAGAAATTGCGCAAATTCCATCGTCGATTCCTTAAGCCATTATACAGGCTCAAAGTCATAAACATAATATAAATTGATCCTACGTCCCATATCGTGAATCCAGCGTCTTCTTAAGTCTTCCTTCCGTTGTCCGAGCGCAGTCAAGGTGTCGAGCAAGTCAGACACAAGGTGTCTGAGGTCTCAGGCGTCAGTTACGAGCTTTGCAGGTCGTAAGACAGAATGGGCAATCCAGGTGCACAGGAAGGATCCACGAAGCCATTAGAAAGTACATATACCGGAAAGGAGGTGCGAACTAATTGGGACGGTCTGCGCGCAATTCTATGCACGCCGTTGCAAATGCCTTCTACCTTGCACGCAGTAAATCCCGGTCACCTCGAACCTCGAACGTAAGAAAGATTTCCCTCGGTGACGTGTGCTCCGCGCCGTTCAGTTGAACTCGCCAGCGCAGCAAATAAATTCTCTGTACCCCATGTCTCGGGCTCGGGGCCCAATGAAGTCGCCGTCTGATTGAAACAAATATCCACCGTATACGCTGTACGCTATACGCTGTTGGTGATCGCGCCGGCCGATTTAGCTTAATAATGCCGGCGAACAGGTACAGAGAGAAGAGGGAAAATGTCGGGGATGATGATCGATCACGGACTTTGTTCAGAGACGCGCGTCGTTGATAATTCCACTCGGCCGGATGGTATTCTTGTTTATGCTGCACGGCTATTGATCCTCCGATACCAGGAGCTATCAAGGAGGTCAAAATAACTCTTTCACATTTTCTTATAATGACTTCTGGTTTTTTAAACATCTTAGTTTTCTGACTTTTCACGGACTCTTACAGAAAGAGTGGTGTACGCGAGTCGTCGGTAGTTCTAGTTTTAACGCTAACTTGTTGTTAATTGTCGATTGTTCGTAATAAGTTTAGTACTGAAACTCTAAATGTTTAGCTCTCCGCTTCCATTTATATCCTATGTTTGTCCTATTTAACGTTCGTCAACTTGGCGTCCCGTCGTGAAACTTTTATCCGTGCATTATTGAGCTCTGTTATTCGAAAGTGCGGAATAGAGATTAAAACGGCAGGAGCGGCGCGTTAATAAATGATTTATAGAGTCAACATCCGTCGAGCTCGCAGTCGCAGAAGTTACTTATGTTTGCCTGGAAATAGAACAAAAATGCGTTAACAGGGAAAATTAGGTGGAAAACAATTTGCGGCCCTGGGAGTGTCCAGAGCGGTGTCGAGATTCTATTATAAACTGGAGTTTGCTGGGGCCCTCTAACAAACTTCTGCTATTTTAATCAGTTTCATATTCGTTTTGACTCGCGCAGACGAGATCTGGACGTTCGCTCGGCCCGTAAATAAAGCCCTCAATTTAATGTAGCGTTCATTGACAAGGAACAACGACGCGACGGTTGAGCACATGGGCACATACTTTTAACGGACCTCGAGGCATCCCCCGAAATTCAATTAGTCTGTAAGCACACTGTACACTTTGTATTCTACTCATTCGATAAACGAAACAAATTATATAGCATTTCTTTCACCGATTGAAACGTCCTTTTGTTTCTATCTCCAACCTGAAAAAGGACAAATTATTATATCCTCTTTACCGCTGTTTTAAAGTGGGTGTTAGTTTTTTGTAAAAGTTTTTTATTTCTTCTCCCCTGCGTTTCACGCTCGATCTCTCATTCGCGTTGGACGGCTGCGGCGCGAGTGTAAAGCCTCCCTGCTCCCGCCCGAAAGACCGTTTAAAACGAATGTCTGATTTGCTGCGGAAATTGCCCTCTCGAATCAAATTTTCTCGAAAACGCCCCGACGATTTTAATTAAACTTCACGGTGGCTTACGCCGACCTCGCCGACGTGGCGGCCCGAAAGGGGTGTTGGGTGCTGGCTGCATGGCAGGGTGGAGGGCGCTGGGCTTGAGTGGACGGCACGCTGCAGGGGCAGGGAAGTAATTATGCGAGACAATTAAACGTTCGATGTGCAGAGTGGAGATATCGCGGAAAAGGCGGCGGGTGGACAAATAAACGGACGACGCGCGCGAGAGTGAATTAAAAAGTATTCCGAGCCAAACGCAGGGCACGGATCAAGTGATCACTATAGCCCCTGGCATCGCCAATCTTGCAGCGATTGCAGGATAAGGAGCTAGTGCTAATAGTATTCATTTATCTACACCGTTTATGGGAATGCGCGTGTCTGTTGTCTATTTATTCACAAGCATACACTCGTCGCCGTTGTGAAGTTTGTAACGAAGAGAACAGAACGAAGATTAATCTAAACGTTACGATCTTTTATGGGGCTAAAAGTTATATATGCACGTGTGAGAGCGTTGCATTTATGCAATCTACTTTCGTCGGTCAATTTTGGAAGAAAGCAACCTCTACTGAATTCCGCATATTTGCATATTCGCCGCCGTTCTAAAAGCGTAGCCGGGCGAGAGCGGGAAAGAATAGAAGGGCAAAAGTAACGTCGTCGCGAAACGGGCGCATCCTTAAAATAATACTTTTGCGGGAAGAGCGAAATAGGAAGTGCCGGAAAATCGATGAGCGCTATTCTGTGCCGTGGCTAAATCTATTCGGCGTTGCGGACGGTAAATATTACGATACGACGAATTTCACGGTACGCGGCCAAAATTACTTCCTCGTCCTCCGTTTTCCACGGGACATAAGGCTTGATCGATCCCTTCCTTTCTTTCACCGACTCAACAGATTCTTACCGTCTTACTGTACGGCTTTCGGATCTATGCATAGAGTATAGACAGATCGCAATAGACAGATGTACACAAATCTAAGCCGGCTGAGTTTCCAGCTTATAAATATTTTACGTTTTGCAAGATTTTTCTTCAGCCCTCTCTTACAAATTTCGGCTGGCTCCTGAATATTGTAGGGCTTTCTCTATCCCTGGCTTTGTGTCCTGCGGGACATGATTTTGTGTTGGGTTTTCAAGATGTTGGATAATGCATTCAATAACACCAACCAGCGCATATCTAACGGTTCCATTTGAAAAGAACATAAAACTGCGAATTACTCTCCTATCTCCGCGGGCAGGGAATAATTGAGATCGTAAAACTTTCTATCTCATTTCGTTTCCTGTCTTCATCCAAAATCGAGATGTAGCTGGTCCCGTTTCCACGAATACATTTTTATATACAGCGCGTGTTACGATCTCAGATCAAACATCCTTGCTGTTGTTTGCCTGACATTGTATCCGAAGATTAACACCGCTCTTACGTTTCCTGTTCTTGCCCCGCTGAAACATTGGTATATTATTAACACGTCACGGTCCTAACAAGAACAACTGTGCTTCTTAAGCGTCAAGGCGCTGCGCCGGTCACGAGATATCTCGATTTGCGTTTATTATAACATAGCGTGTCGACAAATACGCGAGTGCCAAGGGTAAGCTACGTGCGATAACTGCCACGCTACGCGGGCAAAAGATCTACACTGAACGTTCGGTTCCTGTCGGCCATATCTCCATTCATTCCTCACATTCTACAGCGTCAACGCGCATAGCCCATGAAAATTGTTCTAATAAATGCATTGACCCAGTGCTTACTGAACTGTTTAGCAGTGCGAGCCAATTTTCAAAGCGACGATGTATTGCGATTCTCGTGGCTCTGCTGGACAAAGAAAGAGCATATTTTCTATAATGTCCCGTGAGAACGTAGGAACTGTACCAATTTGGGTGAAACGTTTGAAAAGTCCTCGTCAAAAGTCAAAACCACTCATACTTTCATTTCGCCATTTGAGCAGCATCAAAGAGAAATTTATGCATACACGCCAAAAAAGCCGTCTAACCTACATCATTCATTCAGAATCTCATATCATCCTCTTTAAACGTCACTCTGTTACGTTGAAACCGCAAGACACGTGTATTTGATCTACAATATAAATATGCAAAAAATATTCATCGGTATGTGCGAATTCCGTGTTCCATATTGACTTCCTCGTCATTTTTTCGCATCCGCACATTCGCACAATTCGACTACCTTCGTCACGCCGTTGACGCGATTCTTACCCCATGACACATTTGTCATCCCGAAAATGGCCGGGCTTTATGTTATTTTCCGTCCCAGTTATCCTGGCCGCACACTCATTTACACGGCGCAATAAACATCCAGCACGTTCGACAAGCCGTTCCTTTAAACCGAACGATTCAAACGTTTCACGACAGCCAATCTGAACGCGCGAGCCGCGCCCTTTTCCTTGTCACAAACGTTAATAAGCACCCTTACGATTGTAATCCGTGTTACCGTGTGCCATTACGTCGCGTGTGTTTTGTATATTTTCACGTAGCCATAGAGAATGCAATTGTACGTATTAGTATGTTAAACTTAAAATAATATGTTTCAGTTCAACATAAAAGATTGTTTAATGTGCAGGGTGTATTGTACGGATGTGCTTAGGGGGTTAAATTAAGAGAAAGGTTTATGTAAATGTACTGTCTGGTATAAAGTTGTTGAATGAACAACTTCACACATGGTTTGAATGTAAACTTGGAAAATTCTTGTATCGACGACTTTATACTCAGATTTATACATGATTATTAATAGCATCAACTTACGCTGAGAATAGGTTACCTTCACTGAGCACGGTAAACAAATTGTATGATTCGCAAGACAAATAACATGTAATTGTGTTTGCGGATCAACAAAGCTTCGCATGAGACTTCAAATACGATGAATAAACAGTAGAATAATCTGCAATTACAATATGCCTGTTTGCAAAAAGAATTGTTCAACCGTAAGAATATTTGCAACTGGAGAGCAAGGTCATGTGAGACATATGTTCAAGTTTCGCTAGACCACTTTTACAATAGCACAGGCACATATTAACGAATTGTAAGAATCCGAGAATAGCGCAGAACGTAAATCATTGGCTGCTATTGATCAGAGCGCACAGTATGAATATCCTATTTCGGCAGTAGTTTCCGTGTTTATTAAACTGAAAATTAATATCTCCATTAGACGTCTGACAATTACACTAGGCAAATTTGCAAATAAGCCCTGTTTTGAGCTGCACATTATCCGAAATGGCAACCCCGTGAATAACAATCCGTTGCGAGAGTGCGAAAGGCGACGGACCATTGTCTCGATCAACACTAACGATTTCATCTTCATCCGTACGAATACAGGATTAAACGAATAGAAGGCGATTGAATTGGTTTTCGCTGGCCATACGTGTCTAGTTCCACCGTCATCTCTGTCAAGCTCGAACTTGTCGAAACACGTAAGGTGTCGGTTCAGCGAACAGGACCATTCGAATGATAGCAGACGCAGGAAACAAGACACTGAAACGGGTGCCTGCGTGCGGGGGAGAGTCGAAAGAAAAGTTTGAGGCCCCGTTCAGGAAGAGAAACAGACAGCGAGAAAAATCGGAAGGATATTACGAAAAGCAAAGGCGAAAGAAGACGAGAAGGGCGGGCAAGGAAGAAAGGGGTTAAAGAGAAAGAGGATCGCGTTAACTCCGGAGTTTCCAGTTTCTAGGGCCCCTGGTTTCTCGAGGTGGAGGGTTAGTGACCGAGGGGCGGAAAGGGGTGAAGCGCGCAGGAGCGGGAGGACGAAGAGAGAGAGAGAGAGAGAGAGGGGCTGTGTCGATGGTGTGCGAGGGGGTGGGAGAGGGTCGCGAACTGGCATTCGGGTGGGGATAAAGCCCCGCAGTGCGGCGCGGTCGATACAACCCCCACTTCCATCCTCTCGTCCTCCCCCTTCGACCTATCCTCTTTCCACCCCCAACTCTTCTCCACCCCTCCCTGCCCTCCTCTCACTCGCTCGATGTCTACCGTTCTGTCTGTCTCCGTTTTTTCGTCCTTCTTCTCCCTTCTTCCATTTTCACTCTCTGTCGCGCTCCTCCAGTCTCGCATTCTTCATCCTTGCCGCGCGTCCATCCCTTATCTCTCTCGCGCACACCTTCATCCCCACCCACTCGCCCGCAGTCTCGCAGTCTCGCAGTCTCGCAGAGTGCGCACACGCTGCTGATTAGCGTGAACGCCACCTACGCGGTTTCACCTCCGCTGGACGTTGCACCGACCTACCGAAAGAAGGTCGAAATGGCTCGCAAGAGTCCTTGTGACCGAGAAAGAACCGGCTACCACCTACTTTCCTGCCCTGTCGCGTCACTTACTTTGCCAGACCGCGTCACGCCGCTTTTCCGTCCGTTTGGCGGCCGCAATTTTTTCGACCCTGGAGCACGTCCCGATCTGTGGCCGAAAAGTTTGCCCTCCGAGATGGTGCCCTCGTCGCGCCAGTAAATGGAAATGGCCAAATTTAATCGGGTTTAGAAAAAGTGCCTTGCCGTTTTCCTCTCTCTTTTGTTGCGTTTTTATTTTTGCTGATGATCCGTGGAACGGCAGAGGTACGCGGAAGAGTTTTATTATTTCTGGAAAGAATGTGGGTGGTCCGTGCTCTCGGTGCGGACGGGAAGCGTGTTATGCAATTCGTTTGACTCCGCGAAACCCGTTCATGTTTCGCGATTTTTTGGGAAAAGAAAATTTAATTTCTCAGAACGCACGTATTTCATGCTCGCTCAAATTGTACCGTGTACGAGGAAAGAGAAATTATAGATTATAGTCTTCTATCTCGGAAGAAGTGTTAGAATTCCACGGTTGGCGTGAGGGTGTCGCGCTATCGTGCGCAGGATGTTACATAATTTCTTTCGTTTCTTGAGGAGAAATCGCGTTCTCTGATTTAGCGCCATCAACATTGCCAGGAAATCCAATCAATTTTCCTTGATCCATAACATAATATTCGTAAAGAGTAACTTTGTAAATTTTCCCGAAGGAAGCAAATAGCTTCCCAGCGGTTTTGCCTCATCGTCCTACGACCTTATCGTCTGATCAGCAATCCATCGAATCCTCTTTATCGAATATACGTATACTTGGAAAATATGCGATTTGCAGCGATTGCTCCCCGCGAGCTAAGGGAAAAAAGGATCGAAGAGTCCTCGTAAGAAGAAGAACACTCGATAGAGGAAAGGAAGACAGGGCTACCACGACGATTTCCTGAACCGCCCGCAAAATTATCCCGCGACGACGTCGATTATTCCTTTGAGGTGGCCGATAAGGGCGTGAGCTGAACGGAAGGTGGAGGGAAAAGGGCCTAGCCTAGCTCACCACGGCAGGCAATTCGAAAGGTCAGAGGTGGTGGCTCGTGTCTCGTGTCGGTGTTATCGAACGGTCGTCATTGAATCGAGCCGTTCGCTCGACAGTTATCGCCCGCCACCCTTCCATCCTCGTAATGGAACATTGGATTTTCGAGTCGTGCGGACTGAGAGGATTTATCGGTAGCGTCTAATCTGGAACAACCGGTTATGAACACTCTATATATACAGAGAGAGTGTCAGTGTGCGCCTACTACAAACGCGTATATGTGCGCGAAAGGTTGAGAATCGTCGAAGTACACGTGCAGGTAGCTGGAATTGAAAGAATTTGTAACGACTCCTCCATCAATTGCGCACACGAAATGACGCGAAATCCTATGCTTCGCGATCAATGAACGAAATACGTTCGTGGGAGAAAAAAACTGTCGCGTTTCCTGTCTCGATGAGCATATGAGCTACCGGCGTCGACTTCGACGCATTGCCAGAGCTCGCTTTTGAAAGAGACGACGCGCGACAGGGTATAAGTATAAGTACGCGTGCCTTCGTTCCCGGCAAAGAACGGCCGGACGTTTGAAACCATACGCTCGCGCAAAGTGCAAGCGGAGAAAATGGTGCGCGCACCTGACTGGCTTTTGGTGCACCGCGAGAGAACGAGGCCAAGTCGCTCCCTGGCTCAGCGAAACGATTGGCGGATGCGCCGCGAATGCCCTCCCGCAAAATTCATCCGACAACTAACGAGACACACGCGTCCAACGGCTTTAATTGGTCGCGCCGAGAGAGAGAGAGCGAAATCGATGGACAAGAGAAATTGCTTTCCACCTTCAACATCATTAATCCGTTAATTTTTCACTCGACGTTTGTTAAAGAGGAAGCAGCGCATGGCGGGACGAAAAAAAATCTGTTGATGTTTCCCTTTTTCCTGCAGCACTGTATCAACCCCCAAGATGGGCGGTTATTGAGCGGCGAATATATTACGGCCTGCTGACCGTGTACTATGCAAGGGTAATCGAGATTCGGGCAAAAAGTATCGCTTGCCGGGAGAGTGGTCGGATGAGTCGGGTCCGAAAAATATTGCCATTAATGGAGCCCGATGCGAGTGAATTTTGCCGAGTACCGGGCAAATAGAGGGTGGGTCTTAATTACGCGCTTCGGAACGTGGCCAGAAAAGGTTACCACTGAGGGATCGCGTTAACGCCTTCGGATGGTCCTATACAAACGCTCGCCCACACACTCTCAACCGTGTACACGTGCAGACATTTCAAGCATGCGACGATGTAATATAATATAGGACGGGGCATTTTAAACACTTCATTCAGCAGCGCATTCCCAATTGTATAAGTAATGTCCGTAATTTGTGTTTAATTCGATAATGAAGCAGGCTCTATTACAAGGTGAGGCGTGAGACATCAGTATTTTTGAGAATGGTACGATCTACATACTCTTCGTTAAAATCATAGAAAATGTCCGGTAGAGCTCCTTTTACACACACACATTCTCCACATCAGAAGAGAGTTTCGCGTATCGCCAAAAACCACACAATTCCCTTAGACTTAGCGGGCAAAGTTTACCGGATTAGCGAATCGATTTATTTCATGCTGCTTACATGGCGTCGGATGCTTCGTGCAAATTTGTACACCGTGTGGATCGTGCATTATGTACCCGCTCATTGACCAACCGTGCACTGTACACACATCTCGTCCTCTGCCTTCCGATCCACCTTAGAAGACGTCAGAGGCATTCAAGAGGCCGCCGCGATTTTCACGATGCGATCTAATACGGTCCGAATTACTTGAATAATTCAAGGGAAGACTGGGCACTCCAGACACTGAAAATCGAATTTCTCCGCGTGTCGGTAGCTGCTTTAATAAACTGTGTGACGCTGCCGCGCCGCCGAGATAACCGTTTACAATTTACAGCTCACGCGTCCGCTTGCGGCGGACAGGTCGGCATAATCGAAGCGCGGATAATATAGATCGCTAGGTTTAATTAGCGGGTAATGGCTGACCGTGGCTTTCAAGTATTCGCTGGATCGAGTGTACCCGTTGCGGCTTTTATCAACTGAATCTTGATTAACGCTAGAAATACCGAGAGATGAAAATTAATTGTGTTTGCCATTTCCTACTTTTCGATCATCTCATTTCCTAAAACATTGCCTCACTTTTATCGACATATGTATAGTAGATGAACGATATGGAAAAGTTTGATCGATTTTTATAGCAAAATATCAAGCAAGTCAAACATTGATCCAGTCTTACGAGCGACTAACAGAAATTCAAATCGGTGACGATCGCGAACAATCTGGAACGCGATCGTCTGCTTCTGTCTCTCATTCTCCCCTAGTCTGTCTCTCTCTCTCTTTGCCTCTGTCGCAAAACGAGTACCTGACCTTAAGCTCGCTGAAAGTGTCGCTTTTAATGCGCCTTAATGACGCATAATAACGCCGCTCTCGTAACAATAATCGCTCCGAGTCGCACTAGGGACGGTCGGATTCTAGATTAGACAATGCAAACGCTGCACGGGGTTCTGTGCATTGATGAAGTCTACGGACTGGAGATTCTACAGATACTGCTCAATTATGTACGGTGGCATCTCATTAAGCTCGACAAGGACGATCGCGATTTATTTCCATTATCTACGGGACCACCAGTGTCTACGGATTTACCGCGCCTCTACACCTATGTTGAAGGTTTTACGTAACGCAAAATCTGAAGCATAGACTGGTAATCGTTGTCGCACATTGTCACATTTTCCTTAATATAAATGCTCCGCTTGTCTGCCTCTGGATACACACAGAGTGATTCGCTTGAAATGTTTCCTGTTGTTTATGTTCGTTGTTTGATAACTGCTGATTATGCCGCTGACCAAGAATATTTGTTTCTATGAAGGCATTCCGGCAGAAAGGTCTGCTCTTTCGAAATCGTGGCGCAACAAGAGGGTTCATGACGAAACTCTCGAAAGTGTCAAGGAAAAAAGTCAATACGAATGAGCAACCTAGGTGAATAAGTATACACGCGTACGTGCACGGGTACACACGGGGCACGGGGCACGGGGTTGGTCGACAAGAGAGGAGCGAACGTTCAACTAGTTAACTGGTTGTTCCTGTGTCGAAACTACACACGCCCACCACCTGCCCTCCCCTCGCGCTCCACCCACGCACGCATGTGTCTTCCTTCGATGCGATCTGACGCGCGTGGCTGTGTGACCGCGCCAACTGAACAGGTGCCTCGTCGCTCGGCAACGCAAATTCTTGCGAAACACGTGGCTTCCGGATCCACGTTTTGTAAATAGAATGTATCTCTTAGGCGCAGGTCGAGAAATTCTCGGCAGATTCTTCAATGCCTATAATACTTGTGTGTACATTTTACCTAAATCTTGCAGCTCACCTTGCTTGAATCATATTTTTCGATATTCCAATACAAATGACTCGCGTCGTTTGGTTTTTCGTCTTACGTCCACCTACAGATATATCCACGCTTCTTTCCATGTCTTCCTGCGCGTCACTTCCACAATTCCCTCTTATTTTCTTGAATACTCTACCCTCTTCTTTCGCAACATTCTCTTGTTTTCTCCTCTTTCCCTTTCTCTCCTCTCATCTTGATTTTTCTCTCGTCTCCGTTCCCCCCACATGCCCTCTCGCTTGCTCGTGGTAGGTGCATCGTGGCGCGAAACACAAAGTGACGACATGCCAAGAGGAGTGCGGAGCCAGGGGGTAGATTGAACGTAATATGTCTCTTCCTCCGACGCAGATACAGTCACGGTCACCGTAAACGGTCCGACGTGTGCGTGCGAAACACATCTACGCGAACGCACACGTCGGACTCGTGTCTATCACAGCGTTAGACGAATTGGCATACGCAGGGGCAGAGGACAGACAGAGAAAGAGAGAGAGGGAGAGAAAGGGATATAGGATATAGGGAAGGAGGACAAACGGTAGTCTTCGCACCTCATACAATCATACCGGAATCATACGGCAGGCGCACGTTAAAGTGGCAAATATTTCAGAGGTTTACGCTGACCTGGTATGAATAAAACAGCCCGTTTCAACTACCCGCCATACAAGATACAGGACGCCAAGAATAAAATGCAAATACGCACAAGTTATGAAATCCGGAAAGCTCTACTGTCACGCGGAACATGAAACACTGTAGAGAAAGAAAAAACTGGAAGATTGGACCACTGAACATGGGGTTGTGAGGGATCTCGCGCCCCTACCAAACAGACGACGAATTTCATTCGTTCCGACGTCCATGACCGTCCGCGCATCAGCATCGGTATCCGCGAAAATTGCGAGGCCTTCCCCTCGAGCCCTGTAAACCGGGCTCTCTCCATGCTGGAAGAATGAGATGCGCCCCATTGTCCGTGGCAGACAACACTCGGCGTCCGTGCGGGAGGCACAACAAGCGAATCGAGAGCGTCGGTCATTGAAATTTAATCCGAAAGAGCGACGCGCAACGATCTGGTAGAAAGAGAGTGGGGGGGGGGGGGGGGGGGGGGGGGTCGTTGTGTATCTTCGATAATCGATAAATGCCTCTCGTCGTCGTCGGGTTTTTCCTTCTTTTTTTTTTTCTTCACGTCCCTTCTCCGTGCAAACTTTATTATGCGAGTCTTGAACAAGATTCCGTAATGCTGCCGGACTTCCCAGTGCTGAGTTCGTATGTTCTTTAGTATAAACTTTGCAGCTGGGGCCAAAGCACGTACTGCAGTGTCAAATTAATGTCGAATGGACGGCCGCGGAGTTAGTCACGTTAAAGGGGTCATTTTCATCTGAAGAAACTTATCTAGTGTCGTGTTTCTTTCTGCCCATTGCCTTTCGATGAAATACCGGAAAAATCTTGACAAAAATGAAACGTCAAAGAGAGAGGGACCAGCGCATGTCAGAACAGTATAGAGTGATATTAGCGATCGGTGGCAGAATTTGGAGAAGGTCATACTCTCGTTACTTCCCTTCGTCCGAGTCGTTGAAACGATGAGAAACCCTTGATGGAAGACGCTGGTGGAAGGAGAGAAGCGGTTTCTGAAGTCCATGCGGAGGCATATCGGGAGGACGATTAGGGTCATTGGTTTTCCAAACCAGCGGAGCCGTTACCGGAAGCTGCTTCCCCGGCAGGCCACGATAAAAGCATCCCCTCCAACACCTTTCTCTCTCTCTCTCTCTCTCTTTTTCTCTCTTTCTCTCTCCCTCGTTGTCCTGGTACGAGTGCCTTCGCTGCGGAACGATCGATCGTCCTGGAGGCGTTCATCCTCGCGTTAACTGGACCGCCGACGCCGATGGAACGTGAACTCAGAGTATGGTGGCAAGCTGCAGAGCTTGCAGCTAGCAGCTTGCACCGCCGTCTTCTTCTCGAGAATTCGGCGCGACGTCGATCCGTCGACGATGCACTTTTGACAGCCACGAATTCTTCTACGTTTCGCCAGGCGAACGTCGCGTTACAACTCTTCTTTCGGCACTGCTCTCGTATAATGTAAACGAACTGTTTGTTTGATTAAAAGGCCGAGTAGCTGGCTAAAGTCGAGTATTGATTAATAGTTTAGAATGGGAACGAACAATGTATAACTTGATCTATCATATCGTTGGTTTGATCCTTCGTGTTTGATCGAGGCACGATCGAGAAAGTGAAAGCAGACTAGCTTCACATACTTTCGCACGACTGCCTTTCCAAGTGATATTGCTACGTGCTTGGTCAGACGGTGCCACGTGGCATAGACCGAAAGTTATCGAACACTCACTCCTTCGAGAATAAGTATCATTTGCTGTGAACTGTGCTGGTTAAAACATTTGCAGTAATTCAATTAAATCTATTAATTATATTAAATCGTATTAGATTACTGTCCTATATTCTTGGTACAGCATTGTGGTAAGATTTACCTGGCGTCAAGTTCATTTATAGATCGCATTCTAGCGACTGCAGTGTTTATCTTATGCTTGCATACCCGGTTACAAACAAGAGTAATGTACATGGATAATTGAACACTAGAAGTTACCGCGACGCTAAGGAACAATCTAATCTGCACATTTAACGTAAATTTCGCCGAAAAATAAAGACCACGGGTGCAGCGTAAATTACTTGTCCGCAGCAGCAGGCGTAATGAACAAAGTTACACCGCGCAAATTCGCCGAGTTGCTCGTTATCGTTGGTAAAACAAGTGTGTTAGGTCCGCATCGGCGACGGTGCAAATCTGACAATCAGTTGTCAAGAAGACGAAACCGTTGAGATCTCTGCCTGTGAATGGCGCGCCGCGTTTTCTTCTCTCATTCGACTATCCAAACTGGCGCGAAACGAGAGCGTCAGTCTTCAGTGCATCAAAGGACGACTGCGTGGATCCAAAAGCACGTCCGCAGTCCGCATCTCTGTGTACTTAAGCGAGCTCAATCACGTGCAAGACGCCCTGCCTCATTTCAATAACGACGAATTCAATCCCGAAGCGTTTTCATCCGTCGTTCGTTCCGTCTTCTCTCATAAGCCTTTCCCCCTCTATTTTCCGCCAAAGTTTCTACACCCAAGTGCATGGCTACGAGCAGCGGCATGGTGCAAGGTGGTTGAAGCGCACCACCATTCAAAATGTGAAATAATGTATCAAATAAATGTTTCTTGACTATAGATAGGACTAATTGTACTGAATAGAGCTTTACACTGAAACAAGAAAGCGTCCTCATGATATATTCCGGTTTAATCAATCGGTCGCACATTATAGGAGCGTTCTTGCGATTGTATAGTGACGTTCCCATGATCGTATCCGGCACTAGTGATAGAAGCGTTAATGGGTGCGACGCAAGACCGCCAGTCGCCGGTTTACCGGTTCGATCCAGTTCGGACAGCCTGGCGTGCATGGCTTGTTTCACGTGAACACGAACAGTCGCGTGACCCGTCTCAATGCTAAGACCGTTTAGCACGTGCTCCAAGTTCCTCACTGATGCGCGCGCGCGCGCCTTGAATGAAAGAAGCAAAATTAGATGTTGAGATTAATGCTTTAACGTGACGATCCTGCGTCTATTTAGTGTTTTGTGTCTTTTAGCAGACGTATAGAACGTTTGTCGCGAAACTTACACGTGGGCATCTTAACGTGAGCCGTTGAAAAAGTCCGGCTGGACAAAACCGAGAGACGATCGCGTTGTAGTCGAGGGTAACGTCAGCAGCCGAAAACGGTCGCCCGCGCAGTTCTAATTTCGTACAGGCGGAAAATTTGACGCCGAGCCCGTCGACGTTTCGCGTGTCTCGCTGACGTTGCGCATTGCGCGTCATACGTGAAATCCGTCACTACGTCAATGCGGATCACTGACTTCGTCTCTATTACGTCAATGCGGTCCTCTGATGGCCTGCTATATACGCAGAGTAGGGTAAAGTGCCCATCCTGTAATAGTCACCTCGTCACTTTGAGCGCATAGTTGAAAATGAAATACCATTTGACTAAACTAGCAGTTAACTATTTGATTTAGTTCTGAAATTAATGTTATCCAAGAAACGCTTTTCTCATCTCGATAACTCTAGCGTGTCGGTGCGGACGAGGAATTGAACTGTCAAGCGCTCGTATCGTTACAGATGCAGGGGCGTTTAGCAGAGCGACATCGCGTAGACGGAAATGCCGAAGAGCATCGTCAGATCAGCTTCTATAGAGATTCTCGCCATTAAGTTGGTACCGGCGCACACTTCCGTGCCGGTCGCATTTCAAACGGGTATCCGTCTGGTCGGACAGACGGCTTATTATTGCGGCCGATTGTTACACGACCGCGTTACACGGCCTGCCTCCGCCTCTAATGAGAATCGCCTCGTGGATCGCGAATTGAATCGTTGAATCGTTTGACGAGGCGAATTATTAATTTCCTGAATAGCGCGGCACATCGGACCGCGCGGTCCTATTTAACCAAGACCTTTGCTCCGCTACCTTATGCTTACAATTAAGCCGGCCAATGTAAGTTAGCGGCATTCATGTTTAGAATGCCTCGAGATTCTACTGACTCTTTTGGGTTCTTAATTTTTTCAACGATTAAGCGCATCTTAACCATTTGCACTCCCGTGTCTACGTTCACTGTCAATTATTTATTATCCAACAAACGTCTATCATGGATCTTGCGAAAGTAAATCTTAGCTGCCATTAGGTTCTTTTATTACTTTCTATATTTCTTTTCTTTATCGTCCGGGAAACGGTTTTTCCCTTTCCCCGTCCCTCATATTCTTTCTTCCAGTGCTCTTTTATACTTTTATGCCACCTCGCGAGTGCGCTTTCATCTTTCTAGTAGACGACCGCGGAAATGTGGGGTGCACCGCCTACACACAGCCAAGCGACATACGGTGAATGACACGGCATCGAACTAAAACATCGCGTAAATAAAATCGTTCAATTTCAAGTCGCTTTATCACCACCGCACACTCCCGCGTATCCTTGATCTTAGAAATTGATCCGCGATTCGCCACGACCGGGATTTGGCATTCCCGTGGGCGCGCATGATCAACATGAATCGATATGAAACGCATAAAGGGAGAGAGAAAGAAAAAACTTGCTCTTCCCGTAGGCGGAAAAAGCGTCGGTGGAAAACGAAAAATCGAGGAGGAGAAGGGGGGCGGGGGCGCTAATCCGACAAATCACAGGAATTGTGCGCCGTCGAACGGAAACTTCTCGCTCGAGCAAATTTCAACGGAACGCCTCGGCGCGGCGGCGTGTCGAACAAGGGATCATCAGCGTCCGTTGATTTCTGGCCTGGCGCCGGCCACGCGGATCAAATCCGAGGGGTCTCTCTGCGAATAGCTGCTTCACGCTGACCCGCGGAAAAGAACACTCTAGTTATCTCTCGCAAACTGCCTGTCTTGAGACTAACGCATAATCAGTTTTCAACTAGTGTCTGGTGAAAGATGGAAGACCGATCGGTGTCAGTGGAAAATGTAGATTGGGCAAAATTCTAAGAATTGCATGCGCAAAATGTCTCGGAATAAAGTATTGAGACACCACTCGAAAACATGGCCTCAACCTTAAAGCGTTCCATAAATACACCGTGCTTCCAGCGGAAAATCGGAGTCCGCCGACGCGACGCGACGTGACGTTCCCACCGTTCCTCCGAACTTCCATGTGTGCGCGCACGTGTGCAATCAAACACGGCACGACCAAGTGTCACCAATGTCGTCGGTGTCGTCGTCGTCGGCATGCACGCACGTGACGTCCAGTTCGTGGTACGGCCACGTACGAGGAAGATCATGTGTGAGCCGGTGTGCGTAAAATGCGTAAGAAGTAGGAAGATAAAGAGACCAAAGGAGGGGAGTGGTAATGGACGACAAGGCATGCGCATATATACGAAGATACACACACCATATGTATATACATATGAGGAAGTGTATAAGTAGATATGCATATACGTGCATATCCATGCTCATATAATTTGATCTCTCTCGTGGCTTGCCTCCCTGCCTGATGGCCGAAGTGCACGAGATATACGATCCACAATCGTATACAGATGTGTGAGATGCCAACTTTTCAGAATCATTCGCCGACTGGTAGTCCAAGAAGTCTGACTGATTGTGAGGTCTGACTCATTGCCACTCGTCGTACTCATAGTCGCCGCTGTTGCGACCGATTGCGTCGACTAATCACGCGATTTCAGGCCAACTCGGAATAATTGCCCTTCACTGAACTGTTCAGGGAACATTTGCATCGATGGACCGTAGGTCAATGGGTGATTATCGCTGATCTGGCACCTTTCCCTGTCAAAAACGATCGTGTTCCGAGAACGAGCGTTTCGGGGGAGGTACTTAATTTACTATATCTTTTAACATCCTATATTTTTTATACAAAATTATTTTCTAACACATAACTTATTTAATACCAATACTAAAATCATCGCATTTTCATTCTTCCCATACCTATACCGCCTTCCGATCAATCGTTTCCAAATATTCGACGCCATTTGCACTCGACAAAGATCCGTCCAGACCCAGACCCGTTTCCTCTAGTTTGGCGACGCAGCCGGTGACGTAACTAGATCTTGGTGCAGCCACAGTGCAAGTGCAAGTGCAAATGCACCCGCTATGGCCTGTGACCTCGGGAATATTTCGGCGCGTTGGGTAAAAAAAAGTATCAAGCGCTGTCGTTCCCGTTCAATACTGAAAATTTGTCAGGACCGGGAAAGAGTTGTTGACGTCCGAAACCTTTGTAGGACCTAGATAAGGAAAGGTATGGCGGATGAAAAATCAAAGGTATTGCAAACGGATGTTTTCAACTTTTGGCCCCTTGTTTACTCTGTGCGAAGGTCCCCATGCAAGCCTGGGTCAGTCTTATTCATCAATTAGTCATCAGTTAATCACCAGGCAGTACTGACTGTGAGTCGGAGGGTTTGTTGTTTTTATGCAACCTACTCGAAGCATTTAGCCTCTCCTTTTTCTTCCGTTCCTACACCCTTGCGTGTTACATGGTTCTATGCTTCCTGGACACGCTCCTGGGCTGCGTCGTGATTTCAAATGAATTTTAAATGAACACAAGCGGTATGCGCGCAGATGGGATTCGCAGAGCGGGAGAGGTATAAAGAGACAAGAATGCAGAAACGATAGAAGAGACAGAGACAGAGGCGGAAAGTCGAATCGATGGCTCTAATGAATGTTGACACGGTGAACACGGCAAACGCGGCGAACGCGGTAACGGCTGTCGGTGTGGGATTTCTTAGAAGGAATTGGTCATCATCTAGAGACGCTTATCTCATCCCGAAAACAAGATCTCCTGGTATTTTTGTCTGGCGACTTTGTCAGAATCGCTCGCTTTTCTCAAAACCAAGATAAGTTTAAAGACAACATTGAACTACTTTTTTGCCGTTAAAAAATTCATTTACTTATTTTAATTTGTGGACTATGCACAATCATATCAAACATACGTATATATAGGGTTTCTCACAATGCCAACGTCTATTAATATTTAAACATATTCAGCAAGCAATTAAATGGTTCGCGTCGCACACACATGCGCGTAAATGATGTAATCCGAAACTGACTTTAGTCCCCCCCTGGGCGCACCTCCACTGTTAATTTCCTCTCATACGCAAAATCTCCCGTAACTCACATTAGTTTCCGAGCAACAGCAGTCCGTGGCAACTTTTTTGTTGCTCGCTAAACGGGAAAATACGATCTCTGTCGAGTGCCTCTCAAAGTCGATACGGAAACATACTCAGGACTCAAATATTACCTTACGTCTTCCGTGCTCGCTTCCTTCAATGCGCCAGCCTAATCGCAGAACAAATATATACTACACGTTTGTCAGCATATTGCGAACAGCGTTCGACTCCGACATTATTTAGCAGAAACTACGCGACGACTGCGCGAAGTTATTCAACTTAGAAATCACAGCAAAACGCACAATTTATCAGCATCGCTCCATTCCGAGAAACCAATTCTCGCTAGCTCATAATCGAACGCGCTAGACGTCCGCCTCTTCCTGATACTCGATCCCGGGGACGCGTGCGTAACGAGCCGTGTATATTACGGACGCACGTTTGTCGTGGCCGGCACACGCATTTCATAACCCGCGATCGCGATTCCCCTCGTCCGTCGTCCGTCTCATCATCCCGTCCATACTTACTTACTTACTTACTTACTACCTTTGCCCCTCTTTCCCACTACACGATCACTTCATCCTCCTTCATCTTCATCCTCCTCTCTTTCTGCGGGACGCGGACGAGTCGAGTGATACGCGCCACGAGATTGGCGCAAGGCCAGTCGGCGCGGCGGCGATTGCATAACTCGCGTCACTGCGAATCGCTCGATGAGCAGAGAGGAGAGGAGGGCGCAACGCCGTGTCTGGACCCAGAATCTCCCGGCCCGGGACGGGAGAGAGAGGATGCGCGAAAGGTGAGGAGGGCAAATATTTGCCGGCGCGCTTTTACCCGCGGACTACAAACCCTCTTCGCAGCGTTACGCGGCCAGCGCGACCAGCAGCACTACGAGTCGATCGTTTAACAACGCTTTTTCTCTTTCATCCACTTTCAATATATTTTTCTTTTGCCTTCCGCCAACGGCTGCGGATTTGGATATGCTTTAACTCTTGCTTTCAATTATACTTCTCGAGACCGGCTATTGAACTCTTCCCGCTCACCCGTACGGCCCATTCTTTTCACGTTTTCCACCTACGATCGGTGCACGTTAACGATTTTATGTCGGGAGAGGAATCCATTTTCTTCCCCGTTTCGTGCCGTAAAACTCAGTTTTACGGACGAGAACTCAATTGCACGCCCAAATGTTTCCGCGCGCTCGTCCGTTCTTTGTGAAGTGGCGATAATTACTTTTACCGAACACGTCTCTGGCATCGGGAATATGCAATTTCATTGTAAGTATTGCCCTTTTCTTTTGTCGTCAATGTTTCTTTATATTTTCTGCGTCATTCTTTTACCTTCCTCTTTTTCCGTTGTTTTTTTCTTTCTGTCTAATATAGATCAATAGTGTTTATCGTTCCCTACACGTACCTACTCAGAGGCGCCGAAGATGGTAGGAAAACTGAATTTGCACCCCTTGCCAAAACCTCGCCCTATTTGCGCCTGCGCTACCTCGTTTCTGAGAGGCTCTAGTTGGGACACTTCAGTATTCTATATTTCTTCTCTAAACTAGCCTCAATTCTTGCCCCTAAAACGCTATCGAGAAAAATCAGTGCTAGACATCGACGTTGTGTAATGAAGAAGAGACTACCTAGTAGTCTATAGTAGGCGTATGAGAACAGAACAAACGAAAGGAAAAATGCAAAAGATACAGAATAATGAAATTATATAAATTCATATAGATGGTATAACTGTTACATTATACGACTTTAAGAGCACCGTTTACCATTTCCCACTCGCCATATTGAAAGTATCGGATGAATGCGAAAGGAGAGGAACGGGCCCGTGGAATCAATATACCCGGCTCGTAAGACAAAGTTTTACCTGAAACGAAGAGTGCCGCTGCTGCTGCTGCTATTGCAGATACGTGTTACGCCGTCGAGTATGGCGCCCACGGGAATACGGAATCCTGTAACTCGCGCGCGACGTGTCACAGTTCTCCGAGCGGAAAATCACGAACGTCGCTCGCGATATACGCGAAGGGTCACACTTACGTTTATCGCCATTTTACGAGCTATCGGTCGCGGCCGCTGCCGAACAATTTCCAACTTGTATTACACCCTGTAACATGAGCTTGTAGTGTCTGTACCGGTGGTCCGACAAAACAGCGAGAGAGGGTACCCGCGCCAAAGTCCTGGCTTGTCGCTTAGAGCTCTCGATACATGACCGTCGAAAAAGTTGCGGTATCGATAAGTTTTATTCTAGCAGAGCACCTCTCTACCGGGAGGCGCAGAAAAAATGTTCTTTCCTTACGCCCTTTGCGCATTCTCGGCGCTGTACTTTTACATCCTCGTGCTTCCTGCGAGAGTATCGAGCGACTCGAGAGTCGAGAGTCAAGACACCGGCACCGAGGAACGCTCGAGGATCGATGCACTAATTGCCTAGTGATGACCTCGCGCCGCACTTGCAATTGTTGCCGGGATGTCTTGAGGAAACGGTTTAATGTCATTTCCAGAGCGCGTACAAGAGATTACGAGATGTGCCGCCGCAACGTACGTACTCTGTACGACAGACTATTGGGTCATGATTTCCTACACTCTCACTTAATTCACTTATCCGTGCGTGTCGGTTTCCGAACTTAGCGGGTTGTATCCTTGAAACCGAATGGCCTGAGGTCAATTTCGGAAGAATTTTTTTCATTCATTTAGACTGAAATTTGAACGTTGAACGTGGTTCAATTGAGGTGGAAGCGTTCATTGTTTGAACAGATATCAAAGATTTTCATATTTTGTCGCATAAATACATTGTTATAAAAAGGGTTGAGGAAAAAGAATCGGAGGACAAGCTCTGTCAGTTGCAGTAAAATTGAACTTTGCGTATTGAGTAATCCCTCTGTGTCATTGAACCGCTCCACAGTTGTTTTCTCAGTCGCGTGTCACAGGCTGTTCACGAAACAATCGTCCTACTGAGATACTTTTTAGGAGCAATTACGAATTACTTGAAACGCAATTAATTCTCTAAATCGCCACATCACCGTCGAGCGATGAACTCGGTCCCAACGCAAGCGGGTTTCAAGCAAAGTTCAACTAAAAAGACGATTCATTTTTCAAGCCGCTAATCAAAGTCGCGCTTGGAAGAATGAACCGGTGAATCGGACGTCTTCCAGAGATGTGCACGACAGATTGTACGAAAGTGTGAGGAATGTAATGACTCATCGCAAATGCTTCTGAGGCAGTCCTGATAACTCGGCTTCGCTAATTAAGATGCCTACACTCGCCATTCCGAATAAAAGATTTACATACCGTGACTTGGATTCGTAACAAGGCAGGTACAGAAGTATACTTTCTATTTTCCTGGGAAATGTCGTAAAGTGGCCATTTTCGGCGCCATTTTTTCGACGCCCCTGGCCGTCAGTATTCGCCTACGATCTCGTAAGCGGTCCCGAAACGTTACGCGGCGAATATTTATAAACAGTGGACGAGCAGCATCGTCAGAGACGACGCCCTTCGTCGGCTAAAACGAGGTGGACGAAGAGTGAGAGGTGGAGGAGGATGAGAGGGAAGTGGCGTAAGAGCGAGTTCTCGACGTGAGTGCGTCAATGAAATTCCGGCGTCGGCGTCGGCGTCGGCGTCGGCGGGGCTGCGTTCTCACCGTGTCGCGTCTGCACGCGACCAGGCCACCCCCTTCCCCTCACTCCTTACTCCTTAACCGTTTCTTTTACCGCTCTTCTACCTTAGCCCATTTCTTTTCTTTCGTCTAGTTTTGCATCCTTTTCCTCTGCTTCCACGTTAATCGTCTTCTTTTTCTTCTTCGTTCATCGTGTCTATTTTAGTCTACTTCCTCCATCTCGATCTTCATCTTCCTCTACCTTACACAGTCTCTCTTCCTTCATGATTTATCTTTTACAGTGCCACCCTGTATAACGCTCTTCTGCTCTTCTTCCTCTTCGCCTTCATCGGCTTTCGCTACCTCTCACTTCGACCGCCCTCAATCTCGTCTAGTCCCTCTTTCTCTTCCTCGCTCGCTTCTCCTCCTCAAGCTACGTCGGCCTTCTCGCAGATTACGAGAGCGTCACGCGCACGCCATCGTAATTCGGGATCTCTTCCTCTTCCTCTTCCTCTGGCCGTCTTCTTACTCTCGCGCTCACTTACGACAGATCTTGTCTCCGCATCGACGTCAGAGTCTGCTGCTCCGTTCCACGCGTTTCGTCCGCGGCGCCGCGCGTGGTGACAACATTCTGCAATATATTATTACTCCTTTGAATTCAAATTTCTGAACCAGCCGCGAAAAAAGTTGCTGCTGCTTCTGGTATAACATGAATGACGAAAGCTACGGGACCGATTTCACGTCTCCAATGCGCACGAATTTATCTCTGACGCCAATAGCTATAATAGGCGTTCATGTACCCTGCGTACGACTCGACTGAGAGCCGATACACGAAAACGTGTATCTTTCGTACGCACGCGAATCCTCTGAGTCGAGGCGCCTATCGCAGCGTGCGTTCTTTGACGCGGAACGGCATTGGATTATTGACGAATGAACGCCTCTGCGCCTCCATAATGTCGCATAGCAGTTTATTTTTCATCCCTCCGCTACGCCTACCACCCACGTAATACCCTACCGAACACTCAGGCAACTTTCTCTTTATCGTCGCACCCACTTTACCGCGAGCCTTTCGTTTCGTCTTCGCCGTCGATCCCTTTTCCATACGTTTTTCTTCTTTGGCTTTGGGAATAGATAGTGAAGAAGGATATTCCTCTCCGTATGTTACAATATTTTCAAGGGTTTCCATTAAAAGAGAAATGTTCTTTAATTCCATCGAAAACGATGATAGGAATTACGAAAAGAAGTGTGGCTAGGTATGGTAAAGAAAATGAATATATACATCGAACGGGTAGAGTACCTGCCTTGAAATCCTAGATAAGAATTCATAATGCGCAGGGCCTCTTGCACTGTCCATTAGACGCAGGACGCCCAGTCTTTACGGCCTCCAACGTGTCGGGTTTATTAAAATTCATTGTACACAGCAATGAAAGAAAATATGAAGACGCGCGTGCAGACGGTAAAATGAACGTGAAAATAAGTGACGATTTCGAACAGCGGCCCCTAGAAATAAAGTGGCCTAGGGTCTGCGAAGGCCCTAAAACGGCCCTGATAATTCGTAACGCAGATAATTGCGCTCATAACCCAGCTACCGTCGTTAAACCCAAATCGACCGTTCCGTATATATGGCCAATTTTTTTCGACGATCATGTTTTCGCGGTAATTGCAACGAAACTGACGCGTTAACACCTCCGCGAGAAGCGGACGACGGAAATGGGACGTAGGCGAGTGACAGATAAAGAGGGAGAAACTCTTAAAGCAGGCTTTGTATCGAAACATAAGTTGCGAGCAAAGTGCGCCTAGCCGCGAGGACTTTAACGAGTTACGCTGCCTGGAGTTTATCCTAGTTCTCGACGGGAACCTGCCTCAGTCTCCCGAGGGATTGGTCGTTCTCCATCCTTACTTCAACGAGACGACGACGTCGCGCGCCCTGTTCTCCTCTCCATCCCCTTTTCAACCACCCCTTTTCCCTGTTCTCTCTCTCTCTCTCTCTCTCACTCACTCACCCTTCCGCCCCTCCCGTCGTAGCTCTACGATGTTTGCCACACATACACTAAGGTATATATCGATTCGTCGGGATGCGTCGACCCGGTTTTCGGCGGCCGCCGCCAATATATGTACATGTGTACATGACCATGTATAGGGTGTTCCGTAACCGGTGGCACGAGCGGAAAGATGAAAATTTGGGGTGAAACAAATAAGGCAAGAATCGAAGATCATTTTTTTTTGCCGAGCCTGTCTTTTTGAGGACATCGATATTCGATATTCGTAGAGGATGCGTGCGCGGGCAATCGAAGAGCGACCACGGTGGGAGGGCAGGGAGTTTGGGAAAATTTTAAAAGACACTTGCAGATTGAGAAGGTTTACGTTGTAACAAAAAAACTTGCTACGAATCATCGGCTCGATATTTTCTTGTGTAGAATCGTCAGTTCGACAGTTGTACCACCGGTTACGGAACGCTCTGTACGTATATACGTAATTCGTACGTACATATGATGGGCGGATAGGTGCGCGGAATAGGGTCCGCTCGTCATTATCGTCCCGCGTAACTTTCTCATTCCTGGCGCATTATTGAATTCTACGCGCCGCTCCGACGTTCGGGTATTGACGGAAATCGGGTTCGTTGCACTTTTCGTACGGCGAAACCGGGGCGGCGGCGGATAATTCGTATAGTACTTATACAGGGTGGGGACAAAATCTTAGTATATACAATCGGAAATAGGCTGCTTCATCGAAATAAATTTTTCAGTACGGTGGAATATTTAAGTAAATGTACATAATATTTCGTTGAGTGATTAGTTTTGGATATGAAATGCGTGTCTCATAAAAAGTACTTTTTTTTCGATTCTCTGTTTTCGCACGACATTCATAACGTCTCTCCATTTTTTGACAGTCTGCGGAATTACGATATCACGCTATCTCAGCAAGGAATACTCCTCATTTGTCATTTCTAACACCTCCGTCGTTCAGTGAATAATCTGAATTCCACTCTTTTATTTATTCCCCCACAAATATGGCACTAAACGGTCCTGAGACGTACAGTACAGACTACAGAGCCGATATATCGGCCGTTCATGCCATATAACGGGCCCTCAAATGTCGACCGTGTCAGTAATACGACGAGTAATTATCCGGTAATTCCTGTAACGACCTGACTCACCGCACTGGCGCTTCGTGGTTCAGTAGTGCTTCGCTTTCTTCGGCATTTGGGGCCTTTCTAGGATTCTGTTTCTCCCAACGTCATGCCTGACGAACACGTTAAATGTGAAACATTATCATTTATAACGACAATATTATTTTTTCTCTATATGAAACACTGAAATTTCAACATATTTAAATACACTTTAAATGCCTAAAATACAGCAGTCATGAGGAAGCGCTGGAATAACGAAGCAATGTCAATGGCGTACACTCGAGCGACTGTGCTCAAGGGTTCATATACAATATTTGTCATTAAATTACATCCTCAAATTGAAAAGCATTTAGCGAAATGAAAAACGGTGCGAGACCAATCGATAGGAAGTAAGAAGACGAACCTTTGGTTACTTGCCAATGTGTGGTTCAATGTCGGATGTTCTATTGTCAAGGACAATTAAATCTTTCGACCTTCCAACGTCGCTTTTCCAAAAGTTCCAGTTCTCCGGAGCTCGCAAAACGTCTGACCCGTTCGTACACGGCGGCGAGATCGATCGCTGGAAAGTGGGAGACATTCAGTTGCGAGTACCAGTTTTGTTCCCCGAGCTATTGCTCGTTGCCCCGCTCTTGGGGTATTCTTCTGCGACCACTTACTTCGTGCTTTCGCGGAGCCATCCCTTTATATCGCTCCTTGTCACCCCGTTTGACCATCGCCTACGGGAAGCTCTTTTCTCACCCTTCCTTTTTCTCACAGCCGCAGCCCAACGTTAGCTTCCCTCTCTCTATTTCCTCACACCGCACCAATGCTCTTCTAATTTTCCGATCATCGCACGATTCATCTAAATGATGTATAGCATAAATTATATTATGTATCAGCCAGTTTCTTTATACCTTGTTTTTCCATTAAAATTTGATGCTACTTTATGATGATTTCTAAACGAACACTTCCATAGTTCATGACGATTTTTAGTATGTAAAAGCGGACTTATCTTTTCGCGTAAAATCCAGCCCGTTTCGGTTGCACCGTAAATTGTACGGAGCACCCCGTATGCGACAGCAGTGGTGTTCGTCCATTCGATTATCCCGCTGGATCTGCGGGAAGCAGGACCCACTAGGAAGTATGTACACGGCGCCGCGCGGAGTTAAGTCTAAAAAGAGACAGTCTTCGAGTGCCTAAAGACACGGGAGGGACAGACCGAAGTCGAGGCCTACCGCCTACGAGCGAGAGGGATAGAAATGTCAGGCGGTGCTTGTTCGATGTTAAAGGGGTAGGGAAACGGATAGACAGATAAAGAGGGAAGGTGGAAGACTGGCTCGGAGCGAAAGAGAGGCTGCTTCTGCTTATGGGTTAGTAGAGAAGCTGAAAGAAAACGGACGAGGAAGAGAGAGGGACGAGAGAGCTTTCCATTGGGGCGAGAAAGATCGAATGAGGCAGGTTGTAAGAGGGTGCGGGATGAGGACAGATAGATAGAGATGGTGAGTGGAAGAGGGAACGAGATGGACTGTGCGAGTAGAGTCGGTCGGTCGGGCAAAGCGCCGTGTGGCGCGTAGCCCAGTAGCACAGATCGCATCACAGTGACTCTCAACCTCACGGCATTTCGTTGCCCGAGTTTTCGTTTCATCGCACGCGCCATCTGCTCCAAATCAAAATCCACCTTTACCAATGCACAACCCCCGCTTTTAGGCGGGCGGCAAGTTTAACGGTAATCGGACTAATTTTGTCTTAACTGGATGTTATGGATTTCTGGAGTTTTTATTAACTGATGGAAGGAATAGGTTATAACGATATGAATTTAATTAGCATCTTTCTTTTACACCTAATCTAATGCACCTTATCTAAGTATTGAGATCAAATTCATGAGAAGGGCATACAAATATTTTGAGCTGCTGGCTTTCCACAGGAAAAGCAGCTTTGGGTGCATTGGATTAAATATATGCGGATCGTGGATAGCCAGGGAGTTCGTTTGCAAGACACTTGAAGCGTGTTCCAGTTGAATGGCAAACGTCAACCCTTTACACTTATTCGTCGCCGTCCACCTTCGATCCACCTGCCGTGTGCTTTCCCCTATTCGTCGACAATGGAACCTATAAACCCGAATAACCTCGTTGAGTGACTACACTGGGAGCCTTCCCTGTCATTCCATTCATTCTACACTGCTCTCTGCTATACTTCATTTCCACAAGCATAACCACCATCGAAGACTCCATCGTCTGCCCTCCCTTAATACTTTGAGTGCCACGTCACCCAGTCATGGACGACGCATAGAATTTTGGAAAGCATTTCTTTACGCTGCTACGCTCGATTTGTAATGCGAGGAAGGATCGGTCAGCGTGAAACAATAATTCCACTTATGCATCCCACTTCTAAATCTTCGAGGTTTCTGACCAAGGCAAATTTCGGAAATAATTCCATCTCGAATAACACTGCGTGCTTTCGTCCGCGTTGGGTCCGGGAAGGATCCGCGCCCGTAAAGCCAACCCCTAAAACGACTAAAGCCCCGGTACTTCCTGTTAATCAGTCGCCTCTAACGACTACCTAATACCAGACCTTTGAAGGAGAGGAGGGCCTAATTCCGGCAAAAAGTCTCCCGGAAGGCAGGATTTTTTAAGGACTAACTCCTTCGGCAGGCGAGGAACGATTCCGGACAGTTCCGGCCGGTTCCGGAACTTATTCGGAACACCCCTTCGTGCCCCATGAGAGTCACTGTCTTGAGCGTTCAGAGCTTGCGCTCTGGCCTGTCGGGGGCGCGTACTGGCGCGGTGGCAGCTGTATAGGGAGCATAGCCGGAGGGGAAAGGGAGAAGGTGTGCGACGATGACAGTGAAGGGGAGGGGAGGACGTAGCGAGTGTGCGACAAGGACGAAAGGATCCTCGAAGAAGATGGAAAATGAAAAAGAGACGGCGCTATGGAGGCGACTGTTCACCAAGCGAGAGAGACACCTGCCGTAATGTCGAGGGAGAGAGAAACATCGATACGATTTTCACGGCAGCAAAGGAGTGAGAGGGTGAGAGAGAGAGGAGGATGGAATATAGTTTTGCGCGAGGTAGGGGAAAACGGGGAGTTGGACAGTGGGGCAAAGAGGAAAAGCAAGAGAGGGGCTCTAGGTTTCCCGCTAGAGTTGTGGGCGCGGGAAGTGCGGAGGGTGCGAGGGGTAATTCGCGGGCAGGGTGGGGGCAAAAGCAGCTCGTGTCTTGCCGAAGCTCGCGGGAGTCTCTCTGAAGGGGTGAGGGGAAGGCTGGCGAACTGGATGGTGGGGACTGGCGGCGGCAGTCGTTAGACATGGGAAGGGAGAGAACGGAGAGTGTGTGTCAGACGGAGAGGGAGAGAGGGAGGGAGCGAGAGAGAGTGTGCGCGCGCGCGCTGCCTGAACATCGGCTGGTGGGGGAGGACGGGTCGATGATGCCGGCGGTCCTCGACGACACGAAACGCCAGTCAGTCTCTGGTCCACCCGAAGCCGCGCTGTTAACCTTCTATTTCATCAAACACCGCTCGCCGCAGCCATGGGTGACAAGGTTTGTGCTTTTCAAAGACACATACTCCGTCCGCTATACCCCGCGTAACCTGTTTCACACTGAGAAAGAGAGAAAGTTAGAGAGGAAAACATGTAGAGTGTGTGCGTGCGAGAGATTAGGGAGAGAGAAAGAGAGAGTGCGTGTGTGTGTGTCGGTGTGTGTGGGTGCGTGTGCGAGAAAGATAGAGAAGTAAAATATCGTTCAGAGACCGTTTCAAATTTCCTTTTTCGAAAACGACAGCGCGATTGACGAGGATTCTGGATAGAAGTAGAAAAGGTGTGAGACGAATGGAGAAAAAGAGCGAGAGAAAGAGAACCAAAGAATGTAGAGAGAGGTGGTGTTTTCGCGCGAGTGAGAAATATTATTGACTGAAAGCCCTAAAGTCGTGATTGATGGAGATGAGTCTTCGGCCCTGGTGAAACATTCGGAGTGACACGCGCGCGCGCTGTGTGAGAAGAAGGCCGTCAGCCGTCAGCGTTTTTCATAGTGAATAAGCCTTTAAACCTAGATTTTGTCGTTCGTCAATTAGAATTCCATGTAAATTCGGAGACACATCGACAGACGAACAGGAAGAGAAAAAAGGAGTGAGACTTAGGAAGAGAGAGAGACAGAGGGAGAGAGAAAGAGAGACGAGTCTGTTGTAACCACTGCTAAAGAGGAGCTTCGATCCAGGGAGGGAGAGAGAGGGTGGGAGAGAGTAAGAGAGAGACAAGGATGGGTCGTGCCTCGAAAAGCTCAATCCCTCTCTCTTTCTCTCTCTCTCTCTCTCTCTGTCTCTCAGTCCACCTTTCCCTCTCCTTCTCCGCTCTCCCTGTCCTCTCGCGGAATCCGTACCAAGCGGAGAGTAGTTCTTGCCAGTGATCGGTTCTGTCAGTGTCATTTTTAAGAAAGTGGGGAACCACTTCCTTGATCCGTGAAAGCTTTTTCCCCTCTCTCTCTCTCTCTCATTCCTTCATCTTCTCCCCTAACTCCTTTCTCTCTCTCTCTCCCTCCTTGTCTCACACCGTCTCCGTCTACCCTTTTCGACTGGTCAACGCAAGGGAACATGGTAACGTTTTACTCGTGCTTGCTTAGCCTTTCCCTCTAACAAGACACACACGGCGTCAACGTACACACCCCGCCTCGATAGTTTTCTATTATCTCTTACGCAAGAAAGTGTTCCCAGGGAAATTGAAACGGTTTCGTACGAGCATAAAAAGTTATTCCTTAACTGTGAACGAATCGACAGTGTTGGAAGCAGGATGCAAAATTTTAATCGTCGTGCGCTCGCGCATTGTTTCTCTCTCTCTCTCTCTTACGCGCGCGCGCGCGTTCCGTGTCCCGAGCTTTAAACGCGACGAGTGCTGCCGAACGATCGTAGATTACGTGCGGTTTCCTGACCTAATTGTAGCTCTGACGTAGCTTTCAACCGTCGCAGGATTATTACGTGACCGAGAAAGCTGCGGGAGAGAGGATAGAAAGCTTTTCCGAGGGTACTCTTTTTCGGGGTAGCCAATAGATCGCGCAGATAGGAAACGGCAGAGAACGTGAGAGAAAGAGAGAATGAGAGAGAGAGAGAGAGAGAGAGAGAGAGAGGGTGGTGTTGGTCGTGATTACTTGGTGCGCATGCGTCAACGGCCAGCTGCAGATTTTGCTGAGAACCTCTAGCACGATATCACCTATCCCTGGATACGAAATCGTATTTTAATTAAATCCTTCCAAGCCGAAAAAGATTTCCTGCCTGATCGCCATTATCATCGGATTCCCTTCCTGTTCGTTCACTTTTCACAAATTCTGCATCTCTTTCATTTTTTTCCCCCAGGATGAGCAGTGCTTGCAACATCGAAATTGGGATCATGTTCGGCAGATCATTTTTGTTTTCCAGCGAAAAAATTGGTCGTTTGACTGTTTCTGTTGAAAGAATTGATAGTGTATTACCGGTATGCAACAATTACAAGATTGAGAATGATGAACTGACGGGGAACTCCGCGAATTGTCAAACGGAGCCAGATACTTGGGACTACTTCGGAGTCTAGGCTAAAGAATTTTGCAGATAGAACGGCTCGTTCTCGAGCAGTTCGCTTACGTCATGACGGAGTCCGTCCTCCCTGCTCGGTGGTTCGATATGTCCGAGAAAGAAGCTTTTTACTCGACGGAAGTGTGCATCTTTCGGCGCAAGCTCGCCCAGTTCCGCGATTGTTCGGCCAAGGATTACATCAAAATTACTATGGCACACTCTCAAAGTTTATCGCGTGCAATTGACGTCAGTGACTGTGTAGAATAATTTGTTCACGTTGATAGTCATAGTCGTTTTCGGTATGTTCGTGTTTAAGATATTTCTAAAATAAAGTTCTTACTACAGATGAATATTTATTGAAGGGAAGCTTAGTACATTGTCGCGGAAGTGTGCACTTTCAGGCGCAAGCTCCGTCATTTGCCAAGATCCGTTCGTAGTTTATCCCTCATCTCGATATCGTTTGTCCGTACGCACCGTCTTCCTCTTCCTACCTCTCGTCTTCCTTCGTCATCTTCACGTCTCGCTCGTGTAAACAGAACGATCGGATCGTCCAAGAGTGAGCTTTGCCAGAAAATTTTCGCAGCGCTCTTCAGCGGCGTTAAAAACTTATCTTATAAATTGTGACAAATTATTGCAAGCATATACTTTCGTCTGAATATACTGAAACGTCATCTATGCCATTGTTCTTCCCCCTCTGATTGCATCGCTTCGCGTAGCTTGAGTGGAGCAAATGTATTCGGAAATTTCATTGATTCCGCGAGACCCTCGCGTGAGGAAAGGGCGAAGCTCGATATTTTTAGAGTAACCGAAAGTTCGATTTGCGGTAGACCCGTTTCGCGCAAACTCCCTCTCGCGACGTGGATCGACAAGGTGGTAATACCTACTCCAGCATTACCTTGGGGCGTTCAGCGCACGCAATCTCTTCCTACGATATCTCACAACTGTTCTGTCTGACCGTAAGACTCTCATGACTGCGCATTCGTATGATCATTCGTGTCCTACATCGAAATTATCGATATTCGGTGTTGGTTCAACGTTGAATTTCAAACGACATTGTTTAGTTACCTATTTACCATAAACGCGGTGAGTGTACACGAGTATGGCGACAAGAAAGATAGACGCAATCGGTGATAAATATGAACATGATTATACGGGATGTCGATTAAGCTTGAAGAGATAAGTGCAGCCTGCAGTCTTTGTGTGCGCGTACCTATGCCTTGGGCACGACTAGTGCTCGACCACCGTATCGTATCGATCTCTTCCGGGAACTAGTGACCTAAAATCGCATTGACACACTGCATTCACCCCGTAAAGAGGGTTGTTTCAAATTCTTCCGCCGACTCTCGCGTGATTTCTTGAAGAAGCAAGGTAAAGCACGTCGCCTCAGTGAAAATCGACGGACCTCCTCTTCATCGTACTTTATACCCCGTGCCACTTCTTCATAGTGAAGATATATAGTGCTCCGACGAACCGCTGGCAGAAATCGTACGCAAGAACGCTCCCTGTGCTAAATGCTTTGACACTAATATCGCCGAAATTCTCTCGGTCATCCATGTTCAGTGCACAATCGAATCGTCCAGTTTTCAATTGCCTCCTATCGATCCCTTTTTCACGGCGACTGGGGGGTGACCTAAAATCACGTCGACAAGTGTGTGTGCGTGCGTGCATGTGTGTGTTTGTGCCCGATGCGTTACCAAGGCTGGTATCCGATTTTCGAATGCGTCAACCACGAAATCCGTGGTGAACGATCGACTTTCGCACGGGGTTCCATTTTTCATGTCCCAACTGGTCCCAGAAGCTCTCAAGATGGGCCGCGCACTGATCGAAGCATACATAACCTCGGCGAGTCGATGTTACACGACACGCCCTCGAATGCAAGTCCACCACCCTTCTCGCGACTCCCTTCCTCCCCTTCTGCTCCCCTTTCGACCTTCGCCACCCCCCGGCCAGTCCGCTTTCCTCGGCTTCTCTATGTCTCACACGTCTAGGGTGCAGGCTATTTTCGTCCTACATCGTACATCCGTCAAAATTCCGTTTCGTAGGTCAAATGAAGCCTGAAATTGCAGTGCTTTCCGATCCTCGCTAGCACCACGACTCTAATTTCAAAACGACCGTCTATTGCACTCCACGTCATTCCACGTCATTCCTCGTAGCTTTAACTAAACGCACTTCCATTATAACGTCTTAGGACAGCTGAAATTGTGTTATACCGCGATTTTTCTGTCTGGTGGGCGGAAAATGTCGCGTGAAACGGTTGTGTTTTGCATTTCTCTGCTGAGCCGTGACGTAATAAAGAATCGATACGCTGGATGTTCGTGATATTCGCAGTATATGATTGTTTCAGTTCTCTCTCTTTCGCACACACGCATACATACACACAGTTTTCCTCTGCCAAAACTTAGGTTTAGATTAGATTAGTCGTAGATTTAATTAGGAGCGATATTCGCATTGGTATATACGTACGTCTGATTACACGTCATGCGTGTTCTGACTTGTGTGTGTAGAAGAAAATTCAGAACTGCTAGATCTGATCACGGCGATTGACTATGACGACTCGTTCGTCAATAGTGATAAGTTCTATTGAACGGTCCCCAGCGACTGTCACTTCACGACTATTTAAAATAGTGACATCTTTGAACGGCTCTGGTTCTTCTAAAGTTGGGAAAAATCTCACGATCTTTGCTTCAAGTTAATATTATTTCACGAACTCACTTTTTCGTACCATACTAGCGGCGCTCTTGTATAGTTGAATATAACAACACAATGTTGAAAATGCTCGACGCTAAATAAGGACTGATAAGTACGGTTATTATTTAAAATAAAATAAAAATGTTATATCTAATATTCCGATCGTATTAAAAGATTTAATCCGACGCTTCACTACGAAAGATCACGATATTTCCTATCGACGATAATCTATATAAAACTCGACGCCAGGCGTTTGTGACGTATCGACTTCTAACTTAAACGACCTACAAAAGAGATTAATCATTAACCGTAAATCACTTCGATATACCCACACGAAAATATCGAGCGTACAAAGAAAACTTAGAGCGTATTAGAGCCCGTTATCAAATTGAACGTGTTAACAAGCATCCCGACTACAAAACAGATCTTGGCTTACCATGTAAAACAAGAAACCGTCGGATATTTTCGGGATTTAGCCGAACTGTTAAGTCGACATTAGTGAGCTTTTTGCACAGCTCAAAAATTGAAGAAACAATTTAAAAAAATACTTCAAGTACAGGCTATAAATTAATTAATCAGAATGTATATTTTCGAGTCACAATCAGGACTCGAATATGCATGCTATGATGCTGTACAGTTAATTAATTAATCCGGCGGTACTTTATCACTTCGACGCCATAACTACAGTTGCCAAAAGGAAATTCCCTACTCCTTCTGCTTGTGCCGTGCATTGTGCGACCGGAACGTTGCAGTAGGATTAAGTAAAATCGACTGAACGAGCGTTTCGAATATTCAGCCGCGTTTCTGAAAACAAATGACCGACCCACAAAGCGCCGTCATAAAAGGTCAGAGGTGACCTCTTCGTAAATTATGTATTTATGACCGACTAAAACTCATTTCAGGTCGAATAGACCCGAACAGAGCGCAGCGCCGAATTAATCACCGTAACGTTGCCTTTCGGCATTTGCCTCAAATACCTCTGGCTCCCTCTCTCTCTCTCTCTCTTTCTCCGTGCAACGAAACACAGTACCTATCATAAATATAAAATGTCGACGTTGAAAACGACTGTTGAAATCGTGGCAGAATAAAGACAGCTCCGTCGATAGGGGAGAGATTGTGAGTGGGTGGGTGATGCCATGTTTAGAGAAGCAAAATTCGCGCACGGGTGCTTCCATAATCGAATGTGGAAGTTGATCGAGTGATCGAGACGTTCGCGGTCGATGGAATTTCAACGAGTGAAAAGCGCGCCGCGATAAGGGCCCTCTTAAAAGGATCCGACCTTTTCAATTGACGACGTCCTTGGGATGCGCATAGTCATGACGTATAAGCGCACACGTGCAACCAACTGCTACTTATTTCAACAAACGTGTCGTTCGGCAGTGTATTGAATTTTGCGGAACATTTCACACGGCTTTTCAAAGATTTGTCACGAGGCGTCTGTTAATAAAAGAAGCCAATCCGACGATCTTTAACGACAAATCATTTCTTTATCGCCTCGTTATCGACGGCCGCGTCTGGCGTGTAGATAAACGCTTGGCGTGTGAACGACGCTAACCGGCGGCGCATCGCGTCGATTAAAATTTGACTTTAGGAACGGCGATAAAACGTGGACAGGTCGGTACTGCATCAGCGAATCGATCGGTGTCTTCGCACGAAACGGCAATCGATTTGACGTCTGTAAAGCGGGAAGTGATAATTGCGATAATTGTGATGCACATCTCTGAGGACGAGCGTACAATACCTACTCTTTCAGAGTGTCAGCTTGTTTACGTCGCTTAACCGTCATAAAACGCATCCGGAACGATGTAATTAGGTTCTTATCTGTCGAAAGGTGGAAGCGCAGCGTTATTCTTGCAAATTGCGTGTCGTTATGAGACGTATTAATTCGATAATGACGGGTTACATCTTTGCGCTTTAAACGGCAGCGGCTGCTGGACTTTTTGAAGAAATTTGAAATGTAAAAATTATGATGAATGTCGTTAATATGATTAGAGCCTACGGCGTGGTAATGTTTAAAACATCACGCGTTAAAGCAGTCTTTTTGTACGATTAGCTTCGCTTGATATTGAATACGAAATTAAGACGGTTTACGAAAAGTGCAAATATGAATTATCCAACTAATAGCGTATACCGTAATATTACACGAAATATTTATGTTTGATGAATACAATTTTTTACATGTACCCGAAAGAGAATAGATATTTATCATTGCTTTTGTTCAAGTCCGACATACGGTTTGATGAATATCCAAAATATGAGTAACCCGGAAGTTATGTAAATTCCCACGTTGAATGCCTTGGGGCATCACTTGTCATACAGTTGACACGAGCAATATCGCGCTAAAGGCATATTAGGGCAGCGCCGTTAAAAGGGGAGTCCTCGAGGACGCGGTAATCTTCCTCTTGCAAATTGTTCGCTGTCTCTCTCTCGCTCTCTCGTTCTGTCTTTCTCCCTCTACTGACGAACGTGCCGAGAGGGTGTAGAAGGAACGAGGACGAGGACAAGATGAGGCTTTCTCGGTTAAGGTGTAACGTTTGGGAGGGTAGTGCAAACGAACGGAAGAGCTCCCGAGGGTAACCATTGAGGGAGAGTGTCAATTATCGTTACCTGCCTCCTGCGCGTGTAATTTGCCGCTTGTTAAGTTTACTGTCAATTGTCCGGGAACGCCTGGATCCGCGTTACTCACAGCCGACGCGGTCTTACAAACGCGAAACATTTGAAGACGCATGTCTATATACTTCCTTGTAGTATTCATGAATTTTTAGAAAAATGTCTAATTATCGAAGAACAACTAAATGCTCGATGTTAATAGGTGCACAGGTTCGAAATCCATATAAACCATGTAATTATCGAAACAATGACTACTACCTACTACGTGATCCCGTCGAAAACCAAGAAAAGAACGTTACTCCCACGGACGGCAAGCGTTCGTTGAAACTGGAGCACCGCGGCGATCACATAAATAAATCAAAGAGCTAACAAAGAAACGTTGGAATCGCGTCGCCCAGGGGGTGCGAGAGGGGTGGATCTGTCGTGGGGTAGTGGAAGAAAGTGTAGGCCGGGGTTCGTTCTCTGCTTGTGTCGGAGACGGAGACTGTAGGCAACGGGCGAAAACGTACAACGTACAAGTACGCGGACGACGACGGCGACGTCGACGATGACGACGACGATGACGGTGCCTCGTAGGTGGAGAAGGATCGCAGACTAGATGGCGCCTAAGGCGGTGGGGGTCGTTTATCGATCCTCGCCTATTTATAATTCATCTGACATTTCGATTCGTACGATAACGAAGCCGGGAGCCCGATTCCTCCCCGCTTCCACGGTAGGAGATGCTCGATGTTGCGTTTTCGACGTTGACGATGACTTGTCAACAGGATTGATCTTTTTCGTGCACCGCTGCGTGTAATATGATGCCTGTAATAATGTTGAGTGATCACTCTGCGTACAGCGCGATACCCCAGCGATCTACATTTTTTCTCAGTTACCGAGTGTAATTAACATTGTAGGGGTGTAATCAACACCTAAGATATTGACAATGTTCCCGGGTAATTTAAAATCTCTCTCCTCCCGCCACTAATAATAAGCGCGTTTCATTTATGCTGCATGAGGCTGCAAGCGTCGTCGCGGGAGTATATTTTTGCGACCGAGAGAGCTCTACAATCAGCCTTCTTTTCTTGGGAATGATCGATCGCGCGTCGGAGAGCATGCTCGCGACCGATGTAGGTACGGACCGTTCCGCCGTGTCACGTTTCTCCGTTGGTCGTCGAGTACCAGGTCTTTTACTTTTCCTCTTCCTCTTCCACGTCACGCCAAGAAACGAACAATCGTTTTCTTCATTGAATTTGTTTTTTTTATAACCATTTGCCTATGCACAAGTCTTTTCCAATTATAATTCCCATCGAGTCCGAATCGAGCCTCAAGATAATCGATCCACTCTTAATCTTCCGTCTACTTCCCTTCTATCTCTCGGTGCCTCTGATTTTCTTCATTTTTCTTTGCCATCTCGTTCGCGAAGCGCGAGAGGCGAGAGGAATCGTTTGGCGCGACTCGGCTTCAATTTCAGACCGATGCCTATCGAGACACAGAAATCGATTACGACTTCCGACGCCACACCACGCGAATCTACCGATATACAGTGTTCAATACAGAGTATATGCGTGTATGTCAACACGCACACACGCCATCATTCATGTCCATCTGTGCTCGGTGTGTGCCATGTGTAATTCATTGCTGCTCATGAATGTTAAAGTATTGCTTCCTAAACTCTCGCAACGAGACCTTCGAACCATTCGGCTGCATCTCCTTCCACGACTTTCAATTGAAATTCAATCCGCAATAGAAAAGTCTGCGACTACTATGTACGCTCCACGCCTCTTGCAGCGCTCTCTTTTTCCTTACCATTAAACACTGTCAAATGAATGGCGTGGGATGAAAAGGAGAACCCGCAACTGGAAATGCACTTTCTGCATTATCGGAGAACGTATTTGCTCGGTGGATCGGATTGTTCAGTAGATGCTTCCGCGGTATATTGTCGCAAGGATCATAATATATGAAGTTGCTTACGTCATCATCGAATATAGTAAAATTCATGTACAAGTGGCGTGCACAAAGAAAATGCTCGTTTGGAATGAATGTCGGAAATTAAAGATAACTGTTGTAGAAACTACATGGGCGAGTATATGGAACAGCTAAATTGTCGATATTTATTATTAATTTACTTTTGCCCGCGGATTCTGAATTTTCTCTTCATCCGTCTATCTTAACGTTTATCTTTAAAAACGAGTCTTATAATAGGAGGGTGGTAAGCGGGCCAATGACCGTCGGTAATGCTTACTCGGTTAGAGGGAAACATTGGTTCGAGGGAAGACCCACCGGTGCCCTAAGCGGAAGTCCTTGAAGCGGCAATTAAAGCCGAAAGATTTCTATGCCGGATCCCAACTGGCAGCCTCATCTTGCGCGCCGATTGTCGAGCGGGCGCGAAATGCGATTAGAGGATCTCGGAAATTTGCCGGAGCAACCTCCGAGCTCGTAATGTTCCTCAACTGGGAAATCGGGGAGAGTGGCAATCTTGTTTGTCGATCGATTTTCACGATCCATTCTCGCGCCAACGTTTCTTACGTTTGCAAGATCTTCCAGTACTCTGACTTTGGTCGTTTTTAACACACTGCCAATTTACACTTCTGGACGCGTTCTTACGTTCCTTCGACGCGCGTATACTTTTCCTCAGCGTAACTTTCCGTATATAAGCTCGTACGTCTTTTCCCTGCGGAGACACTTTGTGCCTCCCATCGCCGTTTTATCCGTGCATTTTTATTTATATACGTACATTTTCCCCTCCACATTCTCAGCTTCGCTCGCAACACGAATTTCTCAAATGAAAAATTGCTTGCTGTTTACGTATCTCGGCTCTCAAGACATCTGCGACGCTCGTCTTCCTACCCCACTTCTCACATTTCGAGCATTTCAAGCGTTACTTTTCCGCAGATGTTTTTTACACTGCCAGTACCTACTTCCACGAATGCTCGGCTTTCCTCTTTGAAAATCTTTCTGGATCTTTTCAAGTTTTGTCCTTGTCGCTTTCTTCCATCGTTCTTCCTTCTTCCTGTTTCCTTCTCGTCGCACGTGTTCTAAGCGTGATGGTAATGATCACGCCGGCGTTTAGTCATGAAGACACGCGGGTGTGGTGGCGACCTCGGGATTACGCGAATTGGGGGGACCGGTTGCGCAATTAACTAATAGCCTTTCACTTTGTCGCACGCACGTGTGTCTCGTCGCGATCAAATATCTTGCCTTATTCCTCCTGACGTATTACCAGTATTGGCCGACACTTTATTCGGATAACCGATAAAATATAAGAATGAGACATATAGAGCTGACTTTAAATATGTGAATGAGTACGTTGTATGCATCTCTCACTCCTATCTAACAACCGCTCCGGAACATATACGAAGTGAACACATGTTACATCGGATCTTAACAGTCGTAAGATGCGTCATCAATCTTATCTACTTTCTCGTCACCTTCGCTTCAGCATGCATGCATTCGTCCAAGCTCATAGCTTTAATTACTTATGAAGGGAAAAAAAAATCTTGCAATCAACTTGTCCGACGGCGCTTAGCGCGCACACAGACATACACTAACTCTCTGTTCCATTATCAGTCTCTCACACACGAGCACGCACACGCACTCACACCCACACGTCGACGTAAAACGTCAGGGTTCTGATTCGTGGAACGTCTCGCTTTATCCTCATCACCGCGTCGTCCCTTTTATGTCTCGATTTATTATGCAATTGTACGGGACTCGACCCAACGCTCTTCTTCATTGTGTTGGACGTCCGACAAACCAAGGGGAGACCGTGAACTAGGTACGGCACTGTCGACATGGGGAATTCCCCTTCTCACAGTTGCAGCCAATTCATATTATGCGGTCTCGTTACTCAATTCCTCTATTCGAATTCTTTTTTCTAGGGCACAGTCAGAGAGGGAGAGAGAGACAGAGAGAGAGAGAGGTGATTAAGAATGAGATAGGATGAATGACTCGATGTTGCATTTACAGTGTCATGTTGGTTCTTGACAAACGGCGTTGTTTCACACACAGAAAGCAGAAAGAAAGCTACTGTGTACCGGGTAGTCTAGAAGTTACGTAGGGGTTATAAATGTGCCGGTAATTATGAGAGTTGTCAGACAAGGGAAGGAAGGGAATTATGTCGTTAAGCATCAAAATCCAACACCCGTATTTTTCATGTGTGAAATACATTTTTGAGGGAAGTGAAGAATTTCGCTTTCGATGGTTTGCATTTTGAGTATCGTCACTAAGCTATTGCATACTTGGCCTCGTTTAACGGATTTCGTAACGTTTCTAAATATTAAATGCACTGCTGGCTTCGACGTTCTGTAAATTAAACCAGATCATTAGAATAATTGTTAATAATAAGCATTACCAATGTATTATACCAGTTTGCTGATCATTTGTTTAATTGGTGAACGTAGATGACTAGTATGCGTCTGGTTAACCTTGACTTTGCGCATGTCCAAAGATATGCAAAGTTCGTTACGAGACAGATAAGGAACTGTACGGTGACCGACTGATTACTAGAGGCAAATTAGTGGATGTATCGCGACGACAAATTACTACGAAAGAATTTCTGCTCGTCTTATTTCGATAGCGATAAGCTATCATCGACCTGAGGATCGACGGATACCTAAATCCGTGTCACTAGTTTGTTTGACAACGCAAACGCATACTTACTTCTCACTCTTTCACACGATTTAGCAAACTAAATACCGACTGTTGTAATTGCGATTAAGCACACCGTGCTTAATGA
Organism: Priocnemis perturbator; assembly: GCA_963942575.1. Taxonomy (NCBI): domain Eukaryota; kingdom Metazoa; phylum Arthropoda; class Insecta; order Hymenoptera; family Pompilidae; genus Priocnemis; species Priocnemis perturbator. The sequence continues at coordinate 10,886,216 of OZ012656.1, forward strand.
ATAATCGATTGACGCAGTGTTTATCTCTACAGTATTACTGACGTTTATATCTATTAGAATTACTGCCGCACAGTACGTTCTGTTCTTTCTAATAAGATTTCGTCGATATTAATGGAAACTTGTTGATCCGTTGTTGCTGATTAACGACATTTTTTTGGGATGTTACCACTGTCTGTTAGTTGCTAATTTTATAAGGCATTAGCCATTGGATCGTGGCGTTACGTAATTGAATGTAATTTTATAAGGAAACGCCCAGTGTTGCAATTTTGACACGTGCAACGTCCAATTTTACGACGACTATTTTCGTAATTTGCAATTCTACAACATTAAATAATGCAATATTCAATTAAACGATTACTCTACATTATACACATAAAAATTATCCTTTTGGTAAAAAACGACCCCATGTGGTACGAGCTATCACGGCATAGATTCTTGTCCATACAAATGACCGCCATGCAAATGTGAAACTATGGGGATGGGGTAAGACACCGTATTCGCAAGGGTTACATAAACGTGACATAAACAGAAGATAGAAAAACGGGAAAGGCCCGGTGTACTCATTTCGACGCTGATCACCCGGTGTGTGCGTTCACGTGTACAGATGAGAGAAGCGTTCAGAAGAGGTACACATTCGACGTAGAGACGTTGGCTAGAGTCAGTAGTAGAGTCCGCGCCACTCTCCTCAGTAGAAGGAAGGAGGACAGGCAGACGGGACTCACTGGGTGTGACATAAATACACTCAATGTCTCGAAGACTTTCAGGGACGACCAGACGAGAATAGACGAAAATCCAATTTTAATCGCGGAACCTCGACCCGCCCCGTTTACGTCTTCTCCGTTCTCTCTCTCTCTCTCTCTTTCTCTTTCTCTCTTGCTGCGCGCAAACGAGACCACGATAGTGACCCAGCGGGTGAGAGAGAGAGAGAGAGAAGCAGAGCACGTTTTGCGTGTACAAACCTCTCTCATACGCAATCAACAAAAACACTGAAGGGAAACACGAATTTCTTCGTTTAATTGAACATTGGCTATTGATGAAAATGTTCTGCCCTATCATTTTTTGTCTTTCAAAAGTGTGAGATGGATAATGTCGTGCAAGACGAATGTTTACGATTGGCTGAGAATCTTGAATGAAGAATATCTCGACGAGGGTTTATTATGCTTTTTTCAATTTTTCGTTTCTATGTACTGGACCGAGATGCATATAAGCGGAATGAACGTAAATAGGCGGTGTGCACTAGGTCGAATTGATTGAAATTGGCGAGGGCATTGTTGAAAGGTTGATTTTTCGAACGAGACCGTGTATTGGTTGTAAGCAAACATTACTCTGTTTCACTGCTCATTCATTAGTTCATTGTTCTGGTCAATTCATTATGCCGTTTCAACGTTACTCCCCTCTATTGTTATAATATCGTGGATCAAAGCTACGTTATATTCTCTCAATTCCTAAAATTGCCTGTTTTATTTACCCGTTTAGATTGCATACACTTACTACACAATTATTTGAATCAATTAAAACGAAAAGTTGTCTTCCATAGATTTGCGATTATCAACCAATTAGATATTGCAGCTGGGTGGGTTCCACCCAGTGTTTATTCTTCTTTTATAAAGTGAGCAGAGAAGCATTTAATGCACGATCGAGGATCGACTTTTGGTGAATTATTGGCCCATTGGGTAACATTACTTGGCCCAATTCCGAACGGAAGAACGCCACTAAAATGATAAACGATTCCGCGGATCGATATACATACGTCGAAAATCAACATTTAACACGATCCCCCATTAATACTGCGAAAGATTTCTCATCTTAAACGAGTTTTTATCTCGTGACGTAAACTTTCAAATATTTCAAACTTCTCACCGCAGTAAAACAATACACAGAACAAAAGTACGTGAGGCACTTTTGTGTCATCATATTTATTTCTTCCTTACTATCTTGACCGACACAGATAGACAGACATCTCAAACACAGACGATTTTCACTGAATTCCGAATGGCACGATAGTGCTATGAGCACACACAGCGCGTTGAATGAATAGTGCGTTACTTATACCGGCGCAGTCATTATGAAAGTAGCATTATTCCGTATTGTTATTCCATGTTCGTTTTGAATTATTATTACACGCGAAATTCATAATTATCGGGACATACGACAAAATTTGGTGATGATCGGAATTTGGTCGTCCGACCAGGAAGCTCGCTCGAATAGATGTTGCTTTAAAAACGGCTGAGCGGATGTTTAAGAGAAAGAAAAAAGTCCGGAGGAGTCTGAATTGCCCTTCTGGTCGTATCGCTGATGCTACTCAGCCGTCCAGATGCTTTTCGGCGGGGTCGCGTTGCGTAACACGCTCATTCGAGCGAATTGATGCTCTGGCTGGAATTATCAGCTCGGTGCCGTTTTATTCGGTCCTCGTTCGATAGTTCGAAGCGGCGGGCTAGTGCAGCAATTTTATTAGCGGACTTTAAACTTCCGGGACGACCAGAGAGCCAGTCGACACGGACGACTGAGAACGAAGCTTCGTCCAGTTTCGCTTCGTTCTTGCTTCGAGCAAATTGCTCATCATTTGTTCTGCGCGCCAGACACGTCGCTCTTTTTGAATGAAGATATTCCATTGAATTGCAATTTCATCTTAAACACCCTCAAGTCTCATTACGCTAACTTACTGGAAAATAGTTTTCATGTTTGCCTCATCTTTTTTATAGCTTGCTTAGTACCTACTATAAGCCATATATGCGTATGTATACGTCAAATGGTTTCGGGTTATTACTTGACTGTTTGTTAATCTTTCGTCATTCGGAACGAATTATAACGCCCTGGATGAACAAGCTACGAATTTGGTCTTACGTTATGTGCTATGTTTTATCTAAAAGGTCGCTAATAAAAATTGATACGGCAAGATTATATAGATATTGACAGTGTTTTACAAGTACTATTACATTCTTCTCTAAAGTTCTTCAAAAATAATCATACAGCATAGGGCATATACCATGAGTTATGTAACATTTAATACCACGATTTTATGCAGATTGCATATAATATTTGACATAAGCTATTACATGTTAATTAAAGTATTCATATCAATGAAATGAAACCATGAATTTAATAATTAGCTCATAACAATTGCATGATTAAATTATCATATAAGTTATCATTTTGGACAATTGGCAATATTACCCTCTGCAAATTGTACACTACGCGTACCTGTACATATAACTGTTTCGAAATTATTATAATGGAAAATTACGTGCTCAGTATCGTTTCGCTGCTAGCAAGGATAATGCGAAGAAGGAAGCCTAGAAGCAGATACTAATCTGCACTCGATTTTCTTGAGCAGGTACTTTAGGACATCAATTTGATGAAAATTGCAAAGTACTTGTACCCTCAAACGAGACTCAAGAGTTCTGTAAAAATTCCCTTTAAACGCAAATTGTCCCAAGCAGTGGTCTTTTTCCCAACAATAAGTAAAACATCGTCAACGTAACCGACTCTGAATACACATTAGACCAAAGACCAGAATACCTAACAATGATGATAACGTAACCTACCATTGAACCGGTGACAATGATTGGCCGATAACAATGACGCTAACGTAACTTCACTATTGCGCGATACTGGCCGCTTAGAAAGAGAAGGTGTTCGTGTTCTAACATAAACTCCTATCAGTTGCCGGCCTACTGTTTTTAAACTGGTGCAAGACAATACATTTTGCACGACCAACCGACAAGTATGGGGATTAATTAAAGAATTAATAGCGTCACCACTCGATAAGAGATTTAATGAGAAAGCGAGAAAGAGACATCGTCTTATCTTGACAATGGATGTACTCATCGGTACATACTTTACTAACTGTTTAAATTAATAGTCGTGACTGGTGTATATAAATTTTTGTTCCGGAGCACTCTTTATCAAGATCATTAATTCGATCTCTGGGACGCTCACTCTGTTCCTCAATTTCGTCCGTTTAAAGAGCCGCGGCATTTATCACTTATCGCCGATCTCGTTCCGACAATGTGTACATATTTTCAATTTTCTACCCGACGAATCGACGTACGCGCTCAATTCCACTGATAAGCTATCGCGAGCTGAAGGCGCTGAAAGGGTATCGAGCTTAAGAAGACGTTATACGACATAATCCGAAGATTTTAATCACGTGCATCGGGAGTGATCGCGCGTTTCGTAAACCTTTTCGATGGGTCTAAAGCTGGAACTGCGCGAATAAGTTCATTTTGAAATCATCTAAGTTGTCCGTAGCTTACTTATTACTCAGCCAACATTTCGATTTACCCCATGTCATTGGATCGTTAAACGAGCATTATTCAGTTTCGTCCGAACTACGCTGAGTTTGGAAGTGAGACGTTCTCCTTGCAAGCTCCTATTATTCACAACGTTAATTATTCTTAGCGACCAACTACGTTTGCAACAACTACGTTGTGTTAGAGTTAATGTGAAGACTGTTTTGACGAGTCACTGGCAGAGAAGCGTGACACGGCTGCTTGCTAGTTAAAGTTGAAGACCAGTGGGTTGCGACAAAAGTGATTGACGACGATCCACGATTTCATTCTAGCGGATGGGTTTGCGTCCACGTCCGCGACCGCGACCGCGACCGCTTCTAATCACCGATAATCTGCCATTGATATCTCGCCGCCCGTGCCCCCACTATAGCCATTCCACGGCTATGCACGCCGCGTGTGAGCCAACACTAGTTCCATCTCATACGCACAGTCTCATGACACTTCAGTTGCGACAGTCGCGTGTCTAATTTATATGCGTTAATTAATTACAATTCTATATCCTGTGACATGCATATAAAAGTAATCATTAACAAGGAATCGTGGATTTTAATTATTTTTTTAATCCATCGCCTGATCTTCCTATTTCATTTCAATAGTAACTGGTCAGTTGCGTAAATCTAATTTCCAGCCAAGCCCAATGGTTTTTTTCGACCGTTTTGATTTTCCTGTATCGTGAATATCGCTGGGAATTGAATTGAGGTGATGAAATTAAGCGAAACACCCTGTATAGCATAAGCACGCGTGTGCGTGCACGCTGCGCACACGTATCTCACAGTGCACCGGCATGGTGAGACACTCTCAAGTTAAACGACCAATCTCTCCCTCTTGACCCAATTCGTAAAACGTCCTGTGCCACGCACGCGTGACGTCACAGGTCTCCACCGTAAGTGACTAATGCGTGAGGGTGCGTGCAAGGCCAGACAGCAGACCTACTGGCGCTGCTTTACACGCTCGTTCTGCCGTCTCTTTCGTTCTTTGGCATCGGCGTCGGCGTCGGTACAATCGGCGCCGTGAGCTTTCGCATCGGTCATTCCATCGTTACATCACACAAGTGTCACTTCAAATCTCTCTCTCTCTCTCTCTCTCTGGCCTGAGTTGTTAGTCGGGTTAAAGAAAAATTGCTGTAAAAATGTTGCAATCTTAACAACCACAGCTGAAAACTCGATCGAACGTACACCTACCGCTTTGACCATTTCATATAGGTGTAATCGTCAAAGTCCAAAGTTACGAAATTGCCGGAAACTATGCCTCTATAGATTGTTCCGCTAATTACGTCATTGGCCCTGCTCGATAACGATCCACGTGCAAATTTCGCGCACGTGTAAGAGTTAAGCGTCCCTTGTTACTCCACTTTGTACATGTTCGACGTCGGTCGTGTTTCGCGGCCTTATCTGATTATGTTTCGTCGATCGACGAAAACTCCTATCGCCTGATAACGTCTATACCCATCTATATGCTCGTACCTACAATATGTCTATGTCTACATATGTACGATCTTATACCTACGATGTTAACAAATATTTACCTCGAGCAAGAGCCGATGAAGCTTACGGGCACCGTTAGCGTAGACTTCGTTACGTGACACATTAATTACGTTAATTATGCGCTCCCTAACTCTCGTCGAGGCACTTGCCGCAGAAACGCCCGCGAACGTGTGCGTGGTACTTTATTATTTTTTTGTCCTTCTGCATGTGAGACTGGTCAAGAGTTCGTGAACGATCTTCGGTTCGTAGTACGAACTTGCCAAACTCCACGGAGATTGAAAGGACTTGATGGAATGTCAAAGCGGTTCGTGATATTACTTGAATAGTCACCTAAATATTTGTTTTGCCCTATACGTTTTGCTTGGTTCACGATCAAGCGTCTTAACAGACGACGCTGCTCATTGAAGGGCACAGCATCCTTGAGGGTCCTTCAGAAACGTCTACGGAACATTCGTATGGACAGTCAGAGCTTGTGCAGAGAGTAAAAGGGTCTTTTTCTCGATCGGCAGAAACCTCGCAGATTGCGACGGCCTTCTCTTCCGTTTACTGTCTCGGCGACTGCGAAACTCTATATCCGGTGATTAGCATAGGTCATAGGCACAGACAGATCGATCCTGCTGGCCGTTATTCGCACGATAATGGGTACGCGAAACATGAGATAGATATCTTATACGTCGATTGAAGTTGAGCCGTTGTGCAAAAACAAAATAATGAGGCCGATTAGCGGTAAATCGGGCAATTAAATAAAGTCGATAAAGTCTCCTATCGCTATGAGTGGATCGAGTGTGACGCGAATCACGCTTCGGAATCTTCACTGTTCACATCGTAATCTCGATAAAACAGATTCTACGACTGCAATGTGCCGCAGACGTAGGGAGTCAATCGCGATACTGTTGATAAACTACGAAATGAAGCCCCATAGCACTTTACTAAATCATTCGCAAACTCCTCCAATAGCAATGAGTTCATTAGCCCTCGCCGGTTGTTGTGAAAAGTGACGTTCTCAGAAGCCAAACTGACCGGTCGTTAGAGCGAATATTGAAGATCGCGGCGCCAAACATCCGTTCCTGTGAAATAGCTCCGCAAGGAGAATGGAAGAGAGAGGGAGGGGGGGAGTCGAGAGAACAGCGATCAGGGATTGTGGAAGGTAAAGCAGCATTAGTTATACATTCACCATGCATCATGTCCACGGAGCATAATCCATTAATGGGTCAGTGGTTCGACGTTGTTGCCAGCTGGCTGCACAAGAGTCAGTCTCTCTGTTCTGCATGTGCAATGTTTATGCGATAGTAAAGGAAGCCCAGGAACCATAGCCCATGACTCCGATGCGGTAACATGCGTAATTCGCGGAACGCGGTATCGGGTGTATCGGTCGGAAGTCGGAATTCGGAAGTTTTGGAGTGACAGGATATAGGGAAAGGATAACGAGTAAGCGGCTGTTGGGGGAGTTACGGAGAAGAGTTGATAGTGGACAAGATGCTCGATATTCGATACTTGCAAACAAACTGAGAATCTTGATGAGATATATTTCTGTCGAAATATAAACGTCTGCAGTCTGCTCATATACAGTTGTCATGGAATTAGAGGAGAGGGTGGGAAAAACTAGAAAAGGTGTCGTCGTACGTGGCACGGCGGGTTGACCCAGTTTGAAATGATATTGTGACGACGGAATGGAATACAGGAGGTAACCTTCGAAGAAAATCGTACTTGTGTTACACGTAGTTTCGTATAATATGGTCGTGCTTCTTTTGCATGGCTTCTATAAAACTTGCTTTTTTTTTTTTCGTAATTCTAAGGAGTCTTACGCTCTACCCTTAGTATCGTTGGGAAGTAGTATATAATCTATGGTAAAAAATTTGGTATATCCCAGTTTCTCTCAGATCTAATTTTCACATCACACGGTGTACGTACATTCTATGTTAATAGTGTAACTTATAATGTTTGACTATATCTTAACATACCTAACGAAACCAAACGTAATTCCACTTCTTTCAATGGTCCAATTGATTATCAGTTGACTCCGCCTAAGAATTATCCAAATCTCTGCTATCATCTAGACGTTAGCTAGCAAACATCACGTCACAATTACTCATCCATCCATACTTGCGACTTTTCAGTATTCTGCAGCTTTCCCTGTACTCTCTCATTCTTTTTCACCTTTTTCCGTCCTCTCCCTCTCTCTCCCATCTCTGTCTTGATGGACGACGAGATGAGATAGTAGTAGGTGGCCTGGTTGGGTATTGATCCGTGATGGGGTGGGGGTCGTTAGGTGGTTAGGTGGTCGTAGGTCGCATGCGCATTTCCACGATGCTTCTGTCCTCATCGACCGCGGAAACAGGAGAGAGAAAACGAAACGCGCAGTGCAAGGGAAACGGAAAAAAGAGGGCAAAGCGGGTAAAATGAAGAAATGAGATCAGGATATAGAAAAGAGAAGTTTGCAATAGAGAGGATCACCAAGAAACGAAACAATCCTCGGTGAACGATAATAAGGGTAGAGAAGTAAGAGCGTGACACTCAGTATTTGCATACATTCACGAGTGAGCCTACATAGATAATGAAATATTTAAATAGAGTATAGAGTAAAATTTTATACGTTCACTATTAGTAGCGTATGTATGCATTTTATAGCAAGTTTATGCGCTCACTCAATTATTACCTAAGCCAGACCTGATCTAAAGAAAATTAACGAAACTACTTACTGGTTTGATGCTTTTACTGTCACATGCGTGTATATTTATGTAAAGCGCGGAAAGAAATAAAGAGAGATCAGGAGGAATCTGGCATCAGAGTGGTACCGTACCACCAGGCTGGAAAACGCTTCTTGGAAACGAACCGTATATTCGAAAGCTTTAAATCAGCCCGAATGTAGGGAACGAAGCTCGTACCTCGCTTGTGGAACTAGGCTCGGAAGGGATGTTATGCTTGCGAAGCACGCAAACTACGCCCAACTTATCTACCCTTCATTTTCTACACCACGCTTTATTCCGCGAAATTAACATGACTGCACCTTCCCGCCGATTTTCGAATAGATAATTGTTTTGCTACGGATGCTCGTATATCTTTCTTAATAGTTTACTTTTTTATCATATCTCCATTGCGTTTTGTATGTTTGAGCAGTGTTTCCATTTTTTGTGAAAAGAATTGAAATTGAAATATTAAGAAACGGCAATAAAAAATGTGTCATTTTTTACTTACAAGTCAATGTCTTACGAATTGTGGAAATGTGACTACACCTGAATAGGGAGTGATGATAAGTGGGTATTTTCAATTGGGGTCAATGAATAAAAGGGAGGGACTCTACACATAGGAAGAATAACACGCTTAAAACTTTGGTGTAGCTCATTATGTATGAGAATACGTTCCTATTTTTATCGTCGCGAGTCGATGGATTTGTAGTATTACAGGGAACGGTATGAAATATGTATATACATCGTGCTATAAGTACACAGGATCATAGAACCTGTGTCACACGCCTCGCAGACTTCAATAAACATAGAATTCACGTATAGTATGTAGTCACTAATTCTTCCATCTTTACAAAGTATAGTACGAACATCAAAGTATAACGGTAGCATAAACATTGATGTACTGGGAACGTCTGAAGGCATTTATATGAGAAGTTTGATGAAATGACGAGAATTCGACAACGATCAGCTGTTCTCTAGTTATTGTTAGCCTTAGGCCTAAGCTCCCACGAGCACGAAAGACAAGGTGCGCGAGCGTGCGCGCACGCAACGTCAGGTAGTAGGAACGGTGGCGGCCGCCGCAGCAGTGAATCGATCGTCGGCAATGTTCGCGATTTAACGTCGCACACAGTGGCGCCCGAAAGGAGGTCAAAGTGCGAACGAAATGAAAGAAACGTGACGTGGGACGAATTTGGGGTGTACGTGTGACACACGTCGAAGACTCTCGTCCCGCTTTCGCCTATTTCCCTCCTTACGAGGAGGCAGATGCGAATTTTAACGAAAGTCACCCGCTTAACCCAAATTCTTCCGTCCCTGGGGCGCGGCAATGAACGCTACAAGTGGAAACAGACAACGGTGTCGCATAGAAAAATGCCGGAAATACATGTCGTCGAGGAAGAAAGTATAGTGGCACAGGGTGACGCCAGGGAAGAGGGAGGGGTACTGTAGGAATAGATCATATAATGGATTTACGACACGAGTTAGGGTCAATTCACTGGCGAATCGATATACGAGTATGCGTACGTATGTGCAGTGTGCGAGTGCAGACATTTCGAGACGCGATCTTATCCGAGCACCTTCCTGTACGCCCGTCAAGCTGCACCACTTCCGTTTCTCCGGGGAACCGTCCGCGTGGTCGTCATTCGGATTTCAACGTAGAACGTCTCTCGCAGTACGGTACGCGCCGATATCAACGGCTTCGAGGGGTTGATGGAAAATTTCCTACTCGAAACTTACCCGAGAATCGTGCCCAATCTAAAAGAGTGATTTCAGATGCTTACGCGTTGATCAACGCAGATAACGATATCGTTTCCGTGAAGAATGCTAATGCGTTGTGCATGCTTGTGACGGGAACGGAACAATCTACACGCCGAAGATCTAAATAATGTTTTGCTAATCGCTATGACGTTGATTGAACAAACGTTCATGCAGAACACTCATATTTTCGTTGTCGGAAACTCGGGGATCGGGTATGAAGAACAGCATTGAAGCTGACGCGGTGAAAATATGAGCAACGTTAGGGAATAGGTTTGTCTATAAATATCGATTACAATAATCAGTCGAAAATTTGATAAGGCACGTCGCATTGAAAATTTGCATAGAACGCCACAGGACACAGTACGCGGGTCTAGCTTGAATTTACATACGCGGAGTGCGATATGCGCGTACACGTGTACGCGAATGCATGCAAATGCAGACGAGGGCACACATTCATAGGAAATGCACTGAGAGCCGTTCTCCCACACACGTTACGGAAACGTAGCGCTGTGCTGATCGTCCGCATACTATTGGCAAGGGTACAATGAGCGAGAGCAGTGTGTGCACGCAAATATTGTCCTGCATAAACGCACATGTAGGCTATGGACGAACCTGCAAGTAGATACTCGTGCGCCTAGGCATAACCATACATGTTCCCGTCCCCAAACGTACTCATACACACCTAAAGCAGCCTAGCACATAACCGCACTCATACAAACCAAATCCGACCCAGCATACACACATTTGTGAGATGATTCGCCGCGTTGTGCGCTCTCCAGTCCCTAAGCTAGTAGATTGCGCCGCACCGTCAAAATTTGCATAAGGTCGATCGCATTCATCCTGCGGGCTTTATCGCCTCGACTACATTGGATTGCAAGGATCTAAAGTGTCTCGCTGACGTCGTGAGTCGCGTGACGCAAAGAACTCCGCGAGACCAGAAAAGTATTCGTTATTGTCGAGAAGTTTCTTCAAAATCGCTCATCAACAATTCGCTGGCTGGATAGATGTCTATTGGGCGGTAAAGCTCGGTGCATGCAAGAGACTGAATTAATTGCAAGAGAAACTGGGGTGTGTGTTTCGTGGCTTAACGGAGAGCTTAATTAATGGGATTTTCGGGGTGACTCCGTGTGAGGATTAGTGGCCGCTGCCTGTTACTCCTTGATAACATAAAAGCTATTTATTTAGATGTCTAGATGACGGTAGAAGAAGAAACGTGCAAAGTCCTGACATATGCGAAAAAGGATAATATGACAAAGGAATAACGAGGCAGAGCCGAGAGGCATAGAGATTAGCTGGGCAGAGTGCTAAAGTTCGAAAGGCAAGAGCGTTTAGCCGCCCTCGCATATCCCAGAAACGATGACATAATGGAGAATGGTCGGAATGACAACGAGGGTCATCATTTTTCTCATGCGCTACTGAAATTGCCATGCCTCGCTCGTTCACGCTCGTTGACTTACGCGTTCCATCTATCCAGTGATGACTCCTCCGGTTATGCCCACGACGACTCTAAGCGCCATTATCGTCGCGAGTTCCTGCGTGTACGTTGAACTTGACACAGAAAATCGCGTCGACACGCGTCGATTAGATAAAGAAGAGCCACGACTACCGTCCTACGATTCGCCGTTAATCGTTAACGTTTCAGTTAACGCCGGACGATCGTAAAAACGTAACCTCGTTTGCGGGAGGAAGCTTCGGAGGAAGCTTCGGAGGGAGGAAGGCCAAGCTCTAAAGAGATGAATGTATCATGCATGCTCTGGAAGGCATTCGTTCGCGGCTGATTGGCCGCAATGGAAACCGAGAGCGCGTTTAAAATCGCTTTCCTCGCCGACGATCGATAATTACACGGAATTCTCTCACTCTACGCCGGGAAACAGGCCTCTTTGGCTGTCATTCGATACCAGTGATCAAGTGTCAAAGGGCTATTCTCTGTATTCAGGAAATTGATATAAATCAGCAGCAGCGTAATCTGCGGCAAAGAAGTTTGCGAATTATCATAAAACGCCTTTGCGACTGGCCTATACTTCCGTGCCGTGGCAGCCGTCTTCTCATGAATACGGAAGAACGGTCCGGTCGACAGTTCTTGCTCAACTTAAAGACACATCTCCGCGTGCCGCGATCTGAACGACAATTTCGTCGCATTATTTTATCTCCCGGTCTCCCGCGTATTCGAGCGTATCGTCGAATGTCGAATACTCCTAGTCTTTCGTCGTCGTGCGCTCGTCATTCGCAGGAAGCACGATTATGCAATTTCGTCACGTACGTACCTACAGGCGCGCGCGCTCGTGTGTCACACATACGTGATGCTCGTATGCGTCCTCTGTGTACGTGTCGCGTCGGAATACTAACTTGTAAGTTACGATTTGTCGAACGCATGCGCGACGCACGAGAGAAATACGATGAGAGATACGAGCGGTAAACGAGATACTTATTAGCCGTGACTATTCGACCGGCTGTGTTAGTTTGGACTCTCGATAGTCTGACCTTGGGACAATATGCATTTGCGCAATGTAGAGTAGTTAGTACCTGAAACAGAGAGCGGAGCGAACACTGATGATGCGCGTCTCCATCTCTGGTTGCATTTAAATGTCGCGGTCAGATTGCTTAAATATGTATATGGTAGATATGTAGCTGTACTCTGGCTACATTCTTGACAACGGGTATTGTAGGGTATGGTGGTTCCATTATGTGCGATGTTTGCGGTTTTGAGAACTACAACGTTCAACGGTCAACGAGGGTTGACCTGTCGTCGGTCTGCCGCCCTAAGGACATACAAGCAGGGCGACAAAGGGAACAAAGGACGACTGCATGGTCGACGAGAGAAAAACACTCGTCGAGACATTCGTTCAATAGACTTATGTCAGTACCAGTCACATCTTACACAGCAAAAGTATTTCTTTACAGAGTCATCATTTACCAAGCTGTAATTCCATGAATTCTAAACAAGTTTTCAAGTTTATTCGATTGAAAACGAGTGCTAAAAAAGATACAATAATAGAAGAATTTTAAGATTCTAAAAGATGACCTGCCCCCTTCCGTCTAGAAGACCACCTAAAAGTCCAACCGATCCAGTCAACCTCTAGCCTCTAGCCCATCTACATCAACACCTCGTCACCGCTTATTACGTGCATCAAGCCGCTCAATAATACAACAAAGGCCCCGAAACGACAAAAGGCCAAGCTCACTTTGCCACCTCATGGAAAAAACCCATACGTCTTGGCGATGAGGTTCGCGTAGCCACGCACCCACCCACGATCGAGGAACGATCTACAAAATGACAAACCGGCTAATTGTAAGCGTGGTTAGGGGACGGGGAGGGAAGGCTCATTCATTGAGAAAAACGCTTCGATTACGGAATGTGACGATTTCGCGGTCATTCGACGAGGCCTCGCGTCGCATCGCATCGTTTCTCTCCATTGAATCGTCGCCGGAAACGCTCGGTTACACGGAACATGGCCGACGCATACGGATGGCTCGCCCTCCCGAGGTCGCACTTGAAAATTAGACTGCGGTTCACACCGACTGGCGGACTGTTGTTGCTGCTGTTGCTACTGCTGCTGCTGCTGCTCCTGCTCCTGCTACTGCTTGTGTCACGTGTACCAACGCCCGCGACCACGTGTTCTAACGCGCGAAGGAAGGTCGAGGGAACCTCACGAGTTACGGCGATACACGGCCCTGTAGGAGTGCATAGGAGTTACGAGTACGCTCTATGTACATGCGTTACTCTCAGCGATCGGTTGTCGGTGGGTTAGTTGGTCGGTCACTTGCTGTGGGAACAAATTAAAAGGGTCCGTGACGTACACGAATTAAATGGAGTAATACGAACTGAGCGGCAGTCTATAGAATCGTGGAGGCTGTTTACGGAAATGTCGCAAATCGAGTGGAGCTGGATCATTGCGACTTTTGTCGAAGCCACGACAATGATTATGAAGTGAAGATTAACGTTTCTTTTTGCACGACGTTGAAGAACAAATTATTTCGGCTCGGCGTTTAATTAATAGCGTATCGACGTAAACCGTCGTACAACGTACAACGAATTTTCACGAACAACGTTCTCAATGGAAAGAAGCGTAGGGTGAATCCCATTTGCAGATTCTGTCACCGTCATCGAGCCACTCGACCCCATGTCTTGCAGTTCGCTCATCACACGTTTATTTACCGTTTTCTTTATTTTTTTGATAATCATGTGCCACGTTTGTTTTAATTTTTTTTTCATCATACGTTTCGTCTCATTTTTTTCCAGCATGGCCGCTCAGATTCATACAGGGTCGCCACGTTGCCCGACATTCGGGACGACAACAAAACCGCCGATGGGATGTACAAGGTATTCAGAATGGACTGTCAAAGTGGTCCAGACAGTATTATATAAATACGGCCAAGTATCTTCGGTGTTGGATCATCTCTACGCTTTCTTCTCTCGTCTGTCGAGGAAATGTTCACTTGCTTATGGTTTCCACTCAGCTTTCGCACTGTCTTGTGCGTGTTCGTCTATGTACATATGTATGTATGTATGTATGCGTGGCGTGTGTGTACGACGCACTCATCTCCGGGTGTGAACTAGTATGAAGAACTCTGTTGGTTCTCTCTGTTCTTACTTGAAAAATGGTTTCTTTCATATTTAATAAAAAGCAACTCTCAGGCCTCTAGAAAGATGCTTCCCTTTCATTTCTGTCATTTTCCACGATTGCTTTCTGATTTGATTCGTTTGGTCCTAATTTTGTGGACTTTGGATTTACTTCTTCACACTTCAGTTTCAACGTCTCGCGCGTGTCGGTTGTGCGCGAAACGTGGATCCGTTTCGATGGAAATAACTCAACTTATTGTCACATCGAACATTCACTTTTCAGCTACTCAGCTTAATACGTTTCCCGATAACGCACGCGTGCTGACTTGGGAACCGTTGACATTCCCGTTCTATTTCCGCAGATCTCTCTTTGACCTTTCGCACTCGTACTCTTCTCTCTCTCTCTCTTTCTCTCTTAACAGCCGACGTCAGGTGTCTTCATCATTAACGCTTAACTAACCATTGGTTAACGCTCGCCAACCAGACTCGTCGTTATTTATATTATACAAGATGTTCCGTAACTCTACCATCGGAAAAATGAATTTCTAATTTGCTGACGTGGCCAAATCGTATTTTACATTTTCGCCCTGTTTTCGTCGAAAATTGCCAGGAGTTACGGTACATCCCGTATATGTCAGTAACGATAGAGCACTAATGAACGTATGTACTAACAGCGGTTGATTTTGCAGATAAAATCTGCCGTCGCGTCAAATCGCTGCGGTGATCGGACAAAAAATAAACCATTAATGAATGTGGAAGTAATTAGAACGAGCTCGGTATTGTTGGCGGTGCATGTTGAAAATCGATTTTAATGTACAGAACGCGATGGACGTAACTGTTAAATATTCGATAAAACGTGAAATATGAAGAAACACAATAGTTTCGCGATCGTGTACTAATGAGAGCTAACGCGGGGATTAATTAAAACTGATCGCACCGTGTTAATGAATTTGTTGTTCAATGATAAATGCGTCGTGTCAGTGGGTGGTGGTTAGCTATTGGGATATTATAAAACAGTAAACGTATTTCCGCATAAAAGAGTAAAATATACGGCGTGTAAAGTTTGCGGCTGACTTCGACCGCATATAATTCAAATATGGTTAGTAGAATGAATTACGTTGGCGGTGCAGGAAATTGTTTGAATTTCCACGCACAGTGTGCGGCCTTGGTGCGTAATTTTTGACGAGTATTAATGTTGTGCCATCTTTTTTGTCTGTTTCACAAATAGTCGCGGCGGAAGAACCCAAAGCGGAGGGGGGACAATTTAGACGACTTGAAGCAGGAGTTGGACATTGACTTCCACAAAATCTCACAAGAGGAACTGTATCAGAGATTTCAGACGCACCCCGAAAACGTGAGTATAGTCGAGAGTAGGTTGAGAAGAATAGACAGTAGAGTAGGCAGATACGACAAGAAAATGAGAAGACAAGAGTAAGGAAAGCTGATTGTTAAACATTTCATAGCAACAATCATCTTCTCGGTAGGACCTCACAATCAGTGATAGCTTATGGCCGCGGCACGTTACGTAATACCGCTCGACTTTCCTTGCGTGACATACAATTTTCTTCTCCGTCCAATCAATGGCGTCGCGACGTCGATGGTAGAAAATACCGCGCACGCGCCTTCTTGATGGTTTTCAAAGCGACGATCAGTCGCTCTATTTAAAGCTCGGCCGCGTTATGTATGATCGGTGACACGGAAATGGCGCGCGATATCGTTTATTCAGCCGTAGAAGCAATTGCATGTCGGCGCGTGGGTGCCGGTCGCACTAATTCCGTGCCGTAGACGCAGATGTAAGTCGACGTAGAGACGGAGCGCACGAACCCCGCGGACGACGATGGCAAGAACGATCGTCGTCTAATCGATAATGAGCTGGCCGCTCGAGGAGCTCGCGTGCCGACAGCGCACAGCGGTGAGAGAAGTGTAAACGTGCGTTAACGAGTACGGAATGCTTGGAAGGCCTCGAGCGAATTGGATCATAAGATATAGAGATAGATAGACGCGTGCAAGAATGTGTTGGGTGAGTTTGAGCTTATACGTGTGCCGTGTGACGTGTTCGATGACAGGGCCTCAGTGTCGCGAAAGCGAAGGAGAACCTCGAAAGGGACGGGCCGAACGCGCTGACACCCCCGAAACAGACCCCAGAATGGGTGAAATTCTGCAAGAACCTGTTCGGCGGTTTCGCGCTGCTGCTGTGGATCGGTGCGATCCTCTGCTTCATCGCGTACTCGATCCAGGCGACGACGAGCGAGGACCCGAACGACGACAATCTCTACCTGGGCATCGTGTTGGCGGCGGTGGTTATAGTGACGGGCATATTCTCCTACTACCAGGAGAGTAAGTCGAGCAAGATCATGGAGTCCTTCAAGAACATGGTGCCCCAATTCGCGACGGTAATCAGAGAGGGCGAGAAGGTGATGCTGAGAGCGGAGGACCTCGTGTTGGGTGACGTGGTCGACGTGAAATTCGGCGATCGTATCCCGGCCGACATCAGGATCATCGAGTCGCGGGGCTTCAAGGTGGACAACAGCTCGCTGACCGGCGAGTCCGAGCCACAGTCGAGGTCGCCCGAATTCACGAACGAGAACCCGCTCGAAACGAAGAATCTGGCATTCTTCTCTACCAACGCTGTCGAGGGCACGGCGAAGGGCGTGGTGATCTGCTGCGGCGACAACACCGTCATGGGCAGAATAGCCGGCCTCGCGTCCGGTCTCGACACCGGCGAGACGCCGATCGCCAAGGAGATCCATCACTTTATCCACCTCATCACCGGCGTCGCCGTCTTCCTCGGTGTAACTTTCTTCGTTATCGCCTTCATCCTCGGTTATCACTGGCTCGACGCTGTCATCTTCCTCATCGGTATCATCGTCGCCAACGTGCCGGAGGGTCTACTCGCCACCGTCACCGTCTGTCTCACGCTCACCGCCAAGAGGATGGCCTCCAAGAACTGCCTGGTAAAGAATCTCGAAGCCGTCGAGACTCTTGGATCGACATCGACCATCTGCTCCGACAAGACGGGCACGCTCACCCAGAATCGTATGACCGTCGCCCACATGTGGTTCGACAATCAGATCATCGAGGCCGACACCACGGAGGACCAGTCTGGCTTGCAGTACGACAGGACCAGTCCCGGATTCAAGGCGCTCGCCAAGATCGCCACACTCTGCAATCGCGCTGAGTTCAAGCCTGGCCAGGATAAGGAACCCATTCTCAAGAGGGAGGTCAACGGCGACGCTTCCGAGGCTGCTCTCCTCAAATGCATGGAACTCGCGCTCGGCGATGTTATGGGCTATAGAAAGCGCAATAAGAAAGTCTGTGAAATTCCCTTCAACTCGACGAACAAGTATCAGGTAACGACTCCGTTCGCTGCTCTCCACCTTTAATTCTGCCCAACGAATAAGACTTCTTTCTCTCCTCCCCCCCGGGCCAACAAAAATCCAGGTCTCCGTTCACGAGTCTGACGATCCCAATGACCCGCGCCATCTGCTGGTGATGAAGGGTGCTCCTGAGAGGATTCTCGACAGGTGTTCGACGATCTTCATTGGCGGTAAGGAAAAGGTCCTCGACGAGGAAATGAAGGAGGCCTTCAACAACGCTTACCTCGAACTCGGTGGCCTTGGCGAGCGTGTGCTTGGCTTCTGTGACTTCATACTGCCGTCCGACAAGTTCCCCATTGGCTTCAAGTTCAACAGCGACGACGCCAACTTCCCCTGCGAAGGGCTCCGCTTCGTTGGTCTCATGTCGATGATTGACCCGCCCAGGGCTGCGGTGCCTGATGCGGTCGCCAAATGCCGTTCTGCCGGCATCAAGGTCATCATGGTAACCGGTGACCATCCGATCACTGCCAAAGCCATTGCCAAATCCGTCGGCATCATCTCGGAAGGTACATTTCATCCGACCAATGCATCGTTTCAACTCACTCATTTTTTCTTCCCTCTACTCTATCCTATCGTTAGGTAACGAGACCGTTGAGGACATTGCACAGCGCCTGAACATTCCCGTGTCCGAGGTGAATCCTCGCGAGGCCAAAGCTGCCGTCATTCACGGAACCGAACTCAGAGAGCTGAACTCCGACCAACTGGACGAGATTCTCAGGTACCACACCGAAATTGTGTTCGCTCGTACCTCGCCTCAGCAGAAGCTCATCATCGTTGAGGGCTGCCAGCGGATGGGAGCCATTGTCGCTGTAACAGGTATGTCAAAGATTCTCTTCGACTCCTCTAGTCAACCCATTTACACACATGTTTTTCTGATAGTTCAAACGTTTCTATAACACACTCTCTCTCTCTCTCTCTTTCTGTCTCTCCTCAGGCGACGGTGTCAATGACTCGCCAGCCCTGAAGAAAGCCGACATTGGCGTGGCGATGGGTATTGCGGGCTCGGACGTCTCGAAGCAAGCGGCCGACATGATCCTTCTGGACGATAACTTCGCCTCGATCGTGACAGGCGTCGAGGAGGGCCGGCTGATTTTCGACAACTTGAAGAAATCAATCGCGTACACGCTCACCTCGAATATCCCGGAGATCTCACCGTTCTTGGCATTCATTCTGTGTGACATACCGCTGCCCCTTGGTACTGTCACTATTCTCTGCATCGATCTGGGAACCGACATGGTGAGTGACACCTAGCTAAAACATCATCCATCGCGCATAATCGTTTTTGCCTGAGTCAGGCGACTGGCATGATTATACTTGAGTCATGATCAAGGTCCACACATATATATATATATAGTCAGCACCGAATAGATCACTGGCCTCTATCATCGGAGGGATCCGTGTGTCCTTGGCAATTTGGATAGATCCTCTCTGAGAGGTTGTCGCCCGATTATCTCCTATAATCAGGTCTCGTTATATGGAGACCGATGCAGCAGAACAATGGACGTTGTACTGTGTGATGATGAACATCACCCAACGCGCATCCCTTTATCGGGAGGAGTGACATCGTGCGTGTTAGTTGAATTAAAATCCTTTACCACCCCACCAGGTACCGGCAATATCGCTGGCCTACGAACTTGCCGAGTCGGACATCATGAAGAGGAGGCCGCGCGATCCCTATCGAGATAATCTTGTCAACGAAAGGTCGAGACGATATTTTCATTTCTAAACGATTCGCGCCATACGGCGGCGCAATCGTGTTCTGCTGTCGTAACCGTTGTTTTCCTTTAGATGGACTCTTGTACCTGTAGGCGATGCGGCTAGAGTACTAATTTACTTTTTTGCCAGGCTTCCAATAGATTTCCTTAGATCGCCAGATAATGAATATGCGCAGCTGTGTACTTGTACTTTAAACTTTAATGATCTTTCTTCGGAATAATTTCGAACGCGAAGATCTGAATGAGCTTTGGCAAAGTAATCCTCTCGTCAAAAAGTTCGGTCATTATGGTTATCATATAGTTTCATGATTAAGTTAAAGAATGAAATCATGAAAATGTTTCCATAGTATCCACGTTATGATAGTAGCGAATGAGTATTAATGCCTGTGACTAAATCAAATAATTTCTAGTAATCGTTTCTATTGCCAAAGAGGGTTATATTACCAAATTCTCGCGTTCGATGAATCTCCGCTATCTATTTTCCTTACAACTATTTTTTTCAGCAACAATCTAAAGACAATTCGCTTTCTGTGGAAACATCGTGGAAAGGCCAAATTGGTCGTGGGCAAGACGACGTGTGACATTTTTAGATCTCTTGATACACATCCCGAACACCGAACACAATACCGAAACAAACTCCATATCCTGACACGAATCCTCGAAAGCTTCCATCCCTCAAGGTCCACCACCTTTCCAAAGGTCTTTCCATTCAATTTGGTTGTTTCTCTCTTTCTCTCTCTCTCTCTCTGTCTTTCTTTCTCTCTCTCTGTCTCTCTCTCTCTGTTTTATTTTGCTTATCTTCTGCGCTTCGTCGTGCAATGTACGTGCATGAGGATGTTAACTGGAATTTGTAACAACACAAATCTTGTTAAACGGAAAAAATAAGAGAGCATTTCGCCAGATCATTTTAAAAAAAAAGTTTTCCGCCACTTTTGAGATATATGTCGAAAGATTGTAAATTCTACTATAAAGATACTGCGATTTTGAGTTCCACTTGACACCGGAAATATGCTGATAGAATCGCGTTTTTTATGTGCTATTCAATATGATTCGAAAAATTTCGGAAATTCGATTCTTACTTCATCCAATTGTCACTTGACGATACACCACGACTATATCTATCAAAGCACAAGAAACATGTCAGCATCCTCGTGTCGCATTCGCGGAGAACAAGAGAAACCAAAAGAAAGAAAAAAATAGCGAAACGCGTTATTCGCGATCTTAATCTGTTGAACGTGATTACTGAGCTTCTTGATAATGTGACGTCAGGTACCCGCCATCTCACTAGCCTACGAGGAGGCAGAGAGCGATATTATGAAGCGACAGCCACGAAACCCCTTCACTGACAAGCTAGTTAACGAAAGGTAACACATCAACAAGCAATTAAAGAAACCAAACTCTTCGAACGAAAGATACACACCAGCTCGATATATATTATATATTATATATTCATATTTAAACATGCATACATGTATAAATATGCATGATGTACATATATATATATATATACACACACACACACACATCTCTCTCTCTCTCTATCTTTGTGGCTCAAATTAAGGAGGAGCCAAAACACAGATAGATTCTCGAAGTTCGATTCTCGTTGGTCGGATTCAACGTTTATCGTCGGGACATGTGTTGGAGAGAATGATCAGCTTTGTTTTAATTATGGATTGATCGATGTAGCGTAGACTTCGAGAGTCTGATCGAACGATCGTTCTGTCCTTTGCCAACCTCTCTCTCTCTCTCTCTATTGTTACTCTCTGAATCTCTTATTTTCTGCTCGCTGACTCTCGGTTCTCCCTCCCTCTTTCAATCTCCCATTCTTCCTGCCTTCGTTTCTTCTCTATCTCTATTCTTCCCGTTTCCCGCTCTTGGCCCTTATATCGTACTCATTGAATTCTGTACTCGTTATACGCTGTCAGTAGTTAGTTCGTTCTATTCCGTATTTTTATTGTACTCGTTTGTATACTTATGAGGAACACATACAAACACATGATACAACGTGAGACACGCTGCGTCTCTCTTTTGATCGTCTGTTGTCCGTTCTCTAATAAGGTGACGACAATTCGTCCGAGCAAATTAATCTCGGAAATCATTGAAAAGGGGAAAAAAAGGAAATGGAGAGAAAAATAGCGAGCTTATAATTAGACTAAATTTTCTTCAGGCCGAATAATAACTTCCAGTAGAGAGTAAATTTGTTTAGTTCTTAATTTGGCAGTATTATGGCAAGCAAAGTATTATAGTCGGAGATTGGTTTGCTCGACGACTGTTTTGGCCTCAGTGAGCATCAAACACTTGGCTAGGAGCGAAAAGGTAACAGGATCCATGCACGAGGTATAAGGAAACTCGGGCTACTTGGTCGCTGGGTACAAACGTGCTTCTTTATTATACAAGATCATTGATCCTCTAACTCTATATATTTCTCTCTTTCTATCGCTCCTTCTCTGGTAATCTACTACTATTCTCCTACTTCGCTCTCTCAACTGAGGACTCACTCTCGCAACAGGTTGAAAATCGACGATTGCTCGTCCATTTCTTTGTGATTACTCACTATAAATATTACCCACAAACGTAAAATACTTGAGGATACTCCGCATAACTTAGATTGCATTTTTCTTTGCTCGAGAACACAGTGAACGCTAATTATAATGATCGACTATTTAACAGTGAATGTATGCGATATGCGTTCGATAGACGAGTACTCGTTGCATTTTCTTTACTTCTCTCTTCTCTTGAAGGTCACACTTTTCCTCTTTTACTAAAATTGACAGTCAAGTGATCACATCTGTGAACGATGATCCTCGATCGTGTTAATGTCGATTTCGTTAACATCCAAGGTAAGCCGACTGTATTTCTCATTCAATAAAGTCTCTCAGTCTCTTTTTTTTTATTTTTTTTTCCACCTATCTCTCTCTCTCTATCTCTCTCTTTCAACCTTTCTGTTTGTACACATTTTCTTCTTGAGCTGGTCAGCTTTTCATAAGCTTGCTCTCAACCATCACGAATTATATAGTAGACAGGTCGACTTCATTATTCATCGCGATATCGCCGTTTCACGGCATCCGCTAAAATTGGTGCTGAGCGAGAAAAGATCTGCTCATGCTGACAATCAGACGAACAAGCAGTGCGTCGTCATTATCGTCGCATGAACGTCATTCGGCAATTACATATAGTACATATATGCATTCTGGACGTCTGTGCTCTGTCTTGCCTTTCGGCTCTAGCTCATGCGTCTGCGTTTTTGTCTCAATCAATTTCGCCACCTGTTTCCTTTTCTATTTCGCTTCTCCACCACACTTTTGCCTACCGACCGACCGAAAGCCGCTCCCATTTCACACTTTCCGATATTCTCGGTTTTCGTCTATCTCCATTTCTCACTCTACACCTTATATATCGATCTAATTGTGGGTAAAAAATGTTAAAAAGTTCAATCTACAATGTAATGTGGAACCATTTTTGTGCAATAGTCGAAAATTGAACCGTCAAACGGAGGCGGTAATTATGTAAAACAAAAGCCAACTCGAAAGTTGAAACATCTTGAGACGAAATATATGTGAGTTAGATCACTATGATAATGACTAGCATATATGATGTATGTCGTATATCGTTTTCGTACTGTGACCGTCGTTTATGTTTATCGTGATGAGTTCTGTTCGACAAGCACGGTGTAACGTTGAGAAAAAGAGAAAACGACTCATTTGCTCCCGTGCATCTGGAAGCAGTCTCTCTCTCTCTCTCTCACTCTCTCTCTCTCTGTCTCTCTCTCTCTCCCCTCGCTCTCTCAGAATTCATTTGCTTCGACCAGAAAATCACCGGTCGTCCTTGAAGATTGCGAAATTGCAGATTGCGCGAGTGTCTCGCGCATTAACGTAACTCATCGATGCCTCTGGGCGTCGACATTTTTCCTCACACATTATTTTCGCCGCGCGCATCGTTAATCGCGACCGAGGATACGGTGGATTTTCAATCAAAAAAAAAATCAAGTCGAGCAGGAATGTTTGTGTGACGTGTGCTGTGTTACATTGAATAGACATTTTATGTATATTTTTTTTGTATGAACTCTGTATAATTTGTCGAAACGAGGAAACTGTGTTTCGGTAGAAAGGTAACGTCGAGTGGGGGTCTGTCAGGATTTCAGCATCGTGCCGAGAACATTTTGTCGATGAATCTTTTAACACCAGCCTCGCTTCGGACACCCCCGAAAAAGCGTCGTGACATGCCCAACACGCGCGCCACGATTTATTCCCGACGATGCGCAAGTCGTTCATCGCTCAATTATCAATCCAACGCTCTGTTTCTGATCTACATACAATCTGTCTTTAACACACTCTAGCTCTATCTTCTCTGTTTATCTGTCGTGTCACTTTCGCCACAAGAATCGCCAGAAGCAGCCACTTCTTCTTATTATTATCACTCTTACTCTTATTATCATTATCGTTGCTATTGATTGCGGATTAATTGCGATTATTATTGTTATTATTATTATTGCAGTTTCACAAAAAGAAAAAAAAAGAAGTAATTGATAGCGATTACGATTTTTATACATATTATATTATATTTAACCTGTCTCACACAGCCGCTGTGCCGCTGCCGCTATTATACCATTTACCTCCTCGTATTTACTACTGTTTACTACTTACTTATTTACTTACTACTTACTATATTTACTACTGTTTTTGCCGCCACCGCCATATATACATATATACATATATATCTAAATATCTATATATATATATATATTTACACACACGCATATATATTTATATATTTATATATTTTCACCATGCAAGGGATATATACGAACGAATGTGATAGCTATCCATGAGTAGTGAGAAAAGAATGAACGGAAAAAAGTCGGAGAAACTAACGATATGATACACGAATTATATTACCACTGGCACCTTCTCCCACGTCGAAAGCGTTCGCTGCGAACGGCCCTCATGTTCTTTCTTGCAGTTTTTTATATTCTTTACAGTCCTATCACGATTTTATTCTGTAATGCGCTGCCTACTGCCACTGCCTTCTACCACTGTCTGCGACTGGCAACACTTTCTAATGGGCGCTGCAAACTACGGAAAAAGGGCAAACCGCATTGTTTTAAAACAAAACAAAGAAAAAATGAGCTAGCCAAAAAACGAATTGATATGCAAAGAAACCTACGTGCGCTAGTAATGCGGGACATGGTTTATCGTTGACGAAACGAGAGAAAATTGCTCTCATGCGCATATTGGCAAGGCACTGAAAGAGGGTTAACACCCGCCTCACATTTTGTCTCTTTCGCGCAACAATTGTCGATCGACCTTCTCGAATGTTAAGAGAGAAAATTATGAAATGCTCATCATACAACACTATGTCAATAAATCATTAAATATCAGAAACGTTCGGAAATTGGCAACCGTGCATTTGATGCGTGAGGGAGACAATGTTTCATAAAGGTACTAACCGAAATGGAGCTCGAAATTGTACTTGAAGTGCACGAAAGAGAACGGAAACGTCCTTTGATACTTTGGACATGTTGGACGGACTCGGGATTCGGAAATCGATTACTCAAGTGTACATAATCTACTCCACGTTAAATTCATGTTTATACCTACGTAGTAGTAAAGACTGCAATTAGACCGTCGAGCATGGCCAAAGAATTACTGAAATGAGGCGAGAAGACGAGGCAACCTCTCGCACTGCAAGGATATCAAAGGCGGAAGGAGGATTGGTCCTAAAATCTATGAAATTAATTTTTTTATTCTAATCAAATACCGTCTTCCCTCCGCTGGATGGATCGCTTTGAGAAATGGCACAAACGATCTTCTTCTTTGCCCAATGCGGTCACCCTTATGGCACCGAGTGAAGCGAATAATGGAAAGGAACGAAGAGCCCTGCAAAACATAAACGTTCATTAATGCAACGAAGAAATTATTTTTTACCTTACATATTCTGTCTTCGCTTGGTACTGTAAGAAACGATCGGAGCTTTCACTTTTCTACAGCAGAAAAGCACGCTGCACGGCAATACATGCCGAACGAAAGCAAAGAATGAAAAAAAAACAATCATTTTTTCACACGGTACAGTGTCCTGAGGAGAGGAGGAACACAAGAGAGTAAGAGCGTTCAGTCTGCCTCTTAGTTCTCTCTCTTCCTTTCTTTCATTTTTCCAACTTTCTCTCGTGCTCAACTTTCATCCCTTTGTTTTACTCTTTACCGTTTTGTTCGTAGAGTTCGCGCGATTTATACGAGTAAATGTGAAATTGCTGAAGCAACCTTGCTCTCGCTCTCTTTTCAATATTCTCACTATCGTCGTACAGATAGTCCTCTATTTTCAGGGCGTGGCTATGCGTTTGATTGCACTATAGAAAGCATTTAAGGAATTTAGTGCGTTGACATAATCGGAAAACGCAAATACGTGCCGCACGCAACGAAGTGAAAGCCATGAAAAGAGCCAGGATTGTCTGTACCTAATCTTTCTCGCCGCTCCCACTCTTCGCATTCACACATTGCATCCCTCTCCTTCTCTGGCCCTGTACCGATGCTAATATTGACCTTAACTTAGGTAATTCTCTTGCGAACTGTCCTTCTCTATTCTCTTTCGCTCGCACCGTGTATTATAATATGCATATTACGTGTGTTTTACCATTTACATACCTCCTTTTTGTTGTCTCACATATGCCGCCAGAATATGACTCATACTCTTTATTTAATTTTTTTTTCATCGCCCTCTGATCTCCGATTGAGAGAAAAGAAACGAAAATAGAAATTTGTGCGAATTTTACCACGGTGTGGGGGTGTAGTGTCACACATTCTAATCAATGGTGGATGGCAGGTGCCGGCCATCTCGCTAGCCTACGAGGCACCGGAGTCGGACATTATGAAACGGCAGCCGCGCGATCCTTACAGAGACAATCTTGTCAACCGAAGGTGGGTCCCCCAACTACCCACCAAAAGACAAAAAAAAAAGAAATTCATTAATGTGGCTACATATAATAATACCCTAGAGTATCACACGCACTCATCTTAACTCGGCTGATGTGTATAATACATATGTCACACGCAATACCGCATATACATTACACATACCGACATAACACACGACACAGCATAGTCATATGGATGTCATCATTTAACAGACTTAACATGTTCGCCTGTAGCCGTGGCCACTTTCAACAGGGGCATACACAGACAATTTTTGGCATTTTCATACATTGACAGACAACAGACCGGATGAAACGGCCAAGACGATGCTTCTGATTAAGTTTTTAGTGTTTCATGAATATGGACGCGAAAGTTTTTGTCGGCTATTCATGGTAGACATTTTGAGATGAGTTTTTTTGTAGAGGTAGTTTCTTCTTTTGAGAAATCGTTATTTTTGTTGAATAAAGCTACTGTTAGTTTTGGCCGCTTTATCGGGACGTTTACTATCAAGTTACGTAAATACTAAATGTACATGCATATGTATGCACACAATGATCGTTACTTGTGACAGCGGAGAGCTCATTGACTCTTCCAAAATTTTAAGAAATTGTAATTGGCCAAGTCCAATATTTCGGTAAAATCAAAAAGTAAAACATTTCTTTAACTCGCGTGGAGATTTTTCTATAACAAAGATGTACTGGATAACGAGTAGAAGAACGTATTCAATGAGCACTCAGTTCTGTCGAGCACTAACATACACAAATCTAGGAATCTAGTTTTCCGATTAGCGTAGCACAGCAAGATATCTTTAGGGTTACGATGTTGAGAATGCCGAATGCTTTAGCAAAAGACAAACAATACAATAGAAACTCACACACTCAAACGATTGTCGATTAATTAATTATCGCGGCGCTAATCGTGTTTTTACGTTTTGTCCTCTATCTGTCTCATTTTAACCCTCTCTCTCTCTTTCTCTGTACCCAAATGTCTAACCGTCTTATCTTTTTGTTCCTACAGTCGTTGCACTTTACGTTCAAGCGCTCGGCAACGCTTGATACGGAAAACATACTAACGAATACTAAACCAATAGTTTTCAGTTTGACGATCCGTAATCGTTAATTAGTAAGCGGCAGCAATCGACGAAGCTTTATTACAACTCGCTAATATATGCATGATACACCTAATACATGCGAACACGAGCGTTCGCTAATTCACACCGCCGCGCCGCCGCCACCGATTTTTATCGAGTGAAAGACGATAATCCCGCGCGATAGTGAACCTCAATCCCTACGTAAAACAATAATATAACATGGCAATAACATTGTTAGTACCTAAAACTAATGCTGGGGTCAATCACAATCGAGCACCCATGATGGAGCAAGGGTTGCTCTAAAACGCTTCCTTTCCTCTTCTCACTTTTTACTACGTACTACTACTACTACTACTACTATTACTACTACTACTACTACTACTACTACTACTACCCCCTTTCTCATGCCATCTTTCTCTCACACTCTCGCCCTCTCTCTTTCTCTACTTTTGCCTGAATTGCCGGACTAACTTTCTCCAAAGAAAAATTGCTAGCTTCTCATTAAAAGTTCTGATTGCACTCTGTGTTCTCTCAAATCCTTTTATAATAACAATTAATCTTACCAAGTGTAGCATTATTGCAACCGACTGTTTAACATTGTGTTAGTCTGTTCGACTCGTATTCGGAATTACGAGAAGGAGTTTTCACCTACTCCGCCCGTCGCGGTATTCTGACTTTTCGACTTACATTCGCTCACGCATGATTAGTTTAATTGAAGATTAACACTTTGGGTGGACGGGGCCATCGCCTGCAAATGGGGGACACTGCAAGTGTTAATCGAACGACACGCGGTTGATCGTACAGACACGATTGACGAATAGAAACCCAGAATAATACCGAGATTGCTGGAATAAGCATAGATTTGTAATCGTTCTTAGGACAAATCGTTCAGGTTCTTATTCGACTCTTTCAAAAAATCAGCGGTTTCGGTTTGAAGTGTTTCTAAATTTCGTAAAAGTTTCCAGTTGAATCGTTTGAACGATATCTTTCGTCAAATCGGTAAGCTTTACTACAATTTTCGTCAAATACCGTCTGTTTCACGATCGATCGTTGCATGGAGAAATAATAGACCTAACTTAAGCGATACTCATCGTCAGTTCCTTATTGTTTGCCGTTCAAGAATATCTGCCAAGTCTCACGGCATACCTAGCATGCTGGCCTGGTAACTTGCATGCGATTTAGGCAGTTTGCTTGCATGCCTATGCACGTCCTGCTCTGACGTTTACTTACGTCAATATCTTTGCCCCGCCGTTTCTTAAAAAGCAAGGTGTACGCACACCGTGAGAAGTGGCCTTCGACTTTTATTTGCAAAAGAAGGCTTAACTATCTTAACATGTAGCTTATGCCTACAAATACAAATGCTGAATTACATACGATCGCTGATTGCGTATACATATATATGAAGTGGCATGCAAATATTATTTGATTGGTTGGGGTGTTCTGTGTGACGCAACAAATGTAAGCGTGTGTGGGTGTGTGTGTCCGTCCGTCTGTGTTTTAACAATATCAAACCGTTTAACCGGCTTCAAATCCGTAATCGGTAAGTAATCTGCATTTTGTCCTTTAATGTCTCTTATAACGGCTTATACTTTGTGTACTAACCCGCCCACTTAGGCTACTTAGCGGTCGAAAGAGAACCGACCATAGGCTGTTAGAAACATAACGTACACGTACATAACTATACACGCAACACACCCGCAGCTTCCTGGTTATCGATCAATCCCGGAATATGTGCATTACGCGTCCAATATACATTTTGTGTCTTGTTCAACTTATTAATGTTATAATTTTCTTATGTACACAATGTCAGATAATTCAATGGCTACGTACAGAGTTGTCGATGGATTTAGCCAGTATTCAAGTCTCGACCAATTATTTAATCACGTGCCTATAGTACAGTTGAGCTACTGGTAACATAGAATAAATTAAATTACCAGTTCAAACGGTAGAAAGGTCATATTTTATCGCGACCGTAAAATTCCGTCACATTCTCTTACTCGGGATCGTTCGAAAATCAGTGTTAAAAAACGGCCAACACACGAATTCTCTAGGGTGCCAAGAGTTCAATGAATTACATACTGTTTCTGTACCGTCTAGGCTTATTTCCATGGCGTACGGTCAGATTGGCATGATTCAGGCAGCCGCGGGTTTCTTCGTCTACTTCGTCATCATGGCTGAGAATGGCTTCCTACCGATGCATCTCTTCGGTATTCGAAAGATGTGGGACTCGAAGGCCATCAATGATCTTACCGATAGCTACGGCCAGGAATGGGTAAATGGATTCGTATTTCGATGTCTACTAATTGTAAATTGTGTGTCATGTCATCTCGGGCGCCTGCTGTTAACCATTCTCGAACAACGTTCAAACCTCATTATCCACACTGACTGTTAATATGGGTTCTAGTAACCAGTTCTGCACGTTTCCCAGAAACGTGCAACAGATCTTTCCTCTAACCATTTTAATGTCGATGGCATATGTATGTGTGTGTCTCTGTGTGCGTTTCGTAATGTCGGATTAAGACAAAAAGTGCAATGTGGATTATCTACGAATTTGACGGCGCGCACGCCGCAGCTGTACATTTTTCTGTAGTCAAACGCGCGTATATACAGGGAGTTTCAAATTTTTCCCTATATATATGCCTTTCTGTCTTGACAATGACCACAAATAATTCTTAATCCGTCATGTTTGATGTAAAATATCGTGTACCAGTAGAAAAACTTATCCTGCATCGTGCTACTTTCCCCCTACAGACATACAGGGATCGCAAAACACTTGAATTCACCTGCCACACGGCCTTCTTCGTGTCGATTGTGATAGTACAATGGGCCGATCTGATTGTCTGTAAGACGCGCCGTAACTCGATCATTCATCAAGGAATGAGGAACTGGGCCCTTAACTTTGGCCTCATCTTCGAAACCGCCCTCGCCGCCTTCCTAAGCTACACGCCCGGCATGGACAAGGGTCTTCGTATGTTCCCACTCAAGTGAGTCCTCCTTCACACTTTTTACTACTTGCGTAAATAGAAGATAATCCAAATTTTAGGATTTTTAAATTTGACCATTGGGTCGAACTAGAAATTTCTTCAGGTTTTAGAGACAAGAGCAAAAGTTCATAATTAAATATTGATGAATATATGCCTTTACTCGATACTTTCCATCCATCCTCTTGTTTTATTACCGTATCATTTGCACGTACCGGTTGCCGTGCTATGTATTGGAAGAACGCGACAAATTTTTGGGTCAAGGCAGTATATTGAATTCACTGCGCAATATTATTATGTATAGTTGCACCGTGTTGATAGCAAGTATAAAGTAATAAAATATGCATTATGTACAAATATTTAAGACCGCTCATCCACTTTCAGATTCGTCTGGTGGCTGCCTGCCATTCCCTTCATGTTCGCCATCTTCATCTATGACGAGACGAGACGATTCTACCTCCGCCGAAATCCAGGCGGCTGGCTCGAGCAAGAAACTTACTATTAGACGAAAAGAAGGAGGATTACACACGCAGAGAGAGAGAGAGAGAGAGAGAGAGAGAAAGCGCGCGCGCAAGAAAAAGCGAATAAGAGAGAGTGAGCGAGAGGAGAGAGTGGGAGAGAAAGTGTGAGAGAGAATGAGACGCATACCCACGCAGAAATACACCCAAAAAAATAATAAAAAAGAAACGTAATTCACTGACGCAACATACACATTTTACACGGGGCGTGCTACTGGGGTCTATATATACACATATATATGGCTCTATACATTTAACATATATACCACGTAGAAAAGAGAAAACGGGCGAGGACTATTAACGTTAAGCCGTTCACGATGATAATGATAATGATGATGATAATTAGCTGAGCTCGATTCGTTTCGAACGACACGCGCGCGTCACAATGTTTAGCAGCGTGGTGGTGTGTCTGTGAACGCCTGTGTGTGCGTCTGTACCGTGTGTATGAACCCGCGTGCGCGTGTGTGTGTGCGGATACTGCGGCATCGTCATCGAGTGCGAAGTACAAAGAGAGAGAGAAAGAAAGAGAAGCGAAAAGAAGTTCGTGAAATTTGTAAAGACGGAAGGAGGATGAAGCCGAGGGTAATCGAGTAAAGTCGAGATTGAGGAAAGGAAGAAGTGCTTCGTTTTGGCTCGGCGGATTGCTCGCAAACATGGCGGATCTCAAGATGAGAAAGTTGATCTCGACGATTGATATTCACGGCGATCGTTATGTAGGGAACGCAGGATGACCATCAAAAGTTTGTGAAGGGAAGGACTAGCGGACGGATCTGTCCGAAGATCGTAGATGACGGTTCTCGGGAATGTCTTTCCTTGAGAAAGATTCACGCTGCTTCGCTCGCACGGAAACGGGGGTAGGGCCAACATCGGTGGAGGCTTTGGTTTTCGCATCAGCTTTCGGCGAGATAAATGAAGAAGCGAGTGAATAGCGATTTTGCAGAAAATCGAATAGCGAGCAAGGGCCTAATTGAACGAGGATAGCTAGATATCGCCTATGCGCGATCGTAAGCGATTCCATGCACAATACGCGAAAGATTCCGAAGGAACGTTTGAGTGAGCAACGTGTATGGTAATGTCAGACCAATCACAAAGAAAAACCGAAGTACGAAAAACGAAGAATACGTATCTTTCACCGCAGGATTCTACCAACGACGGCACGCGCATTATTATTTAGAAGTCTTGTGATATATATATACATACATATATACACGAAGAGAGATGCAACTTCATTAGACACTCGTGAATTATTCGCTTTTATCGAACGAAGTTCAGTACGCTCGATCTGGCCCGCCCTCGTCTTCAGAGACAACGGAGGACCGAGATCGTCATGTAGAGAAGGATGCAAGGGATTGGCCGATAGTGTTATGGCACGCGAGAACTGCCAGCAGGAGCGCAAACTTCGATGCAAGAAGTTTAACAGGAAAACGACCTCACGAAGAGGAGAGATTGCAGGAGCACCGTTGCGGGAACTAGATGTCTCGCGACACCAGAAATATTCGCGTAGTGAAGCCTTCATTGACTATTAGTTAAACAAAGAAAACCAATATGCTAGATCGGCACGCCCTAGATTTTATCCTTGAGAGCGAGAGAGCGACAGAGAGAAAGAGACGGAGTGAGTGACAGGCGCGAATGTACGAAAGAGTGCGCGGGAGTGTGTGATTAGGAAAGAGTGCGAGATGGAGACAGAACAAAGCGGTTAGAGACAGTGTGAGAGAGCGAGAACACGACCGATAGAAGAGTTATAACAAATAACTAAATGAAATAATAAACACAAAAAAAGATAAAAGCGCGTTCGCAGTATTCATTATTATTATTAAAACGATATTCGTTCGGTTCGACTCTCTTAAATCCACGTAATAATTTGCGCCGAGCTCATATTTGCATCTCGCGTAGAGAGATTATTCAAAAAAGTGTAGCATTCGAGTCCTCGATGTGTTTCGAGGATCACCGTGCGACGGATAATAGTCGGTGCGAGCGAATGTAGAATAAAAGAATCCTAGACAGCGAGCAGCAGAACGTAAGCTGGACGGTGGTGGGAAACGAGATACACGGAGAGGGCAGCAGGGGGGTACAATCGAGGAGACGTACGCGAACGGAAACGTGCTTGTCGTATATCGTCAAATCGCGTAAGGGCGCGTGGGTCTCTGTCGAGAGTCAACGAAATGTACACGCGCGTGTCGCAAAGGGAATACGCGAACCGGATGACAGAGAAGGGGAGGTACATAGAGCGAAGACGAAAACGGAGCCAGCGAATGGACAGTATATATATAAATAAATACCAATTAAATCACTACCAGCTAACGAAGATTACGTAAACAAAAAAAAACAAAGCTAATAAAGTATGTTATTTAATTAAATTCGAGGGAGCGGAGTGTGACGAACGGCCGTTGGATGAGCGCGTGCGAGCAAATAATACGGGCCGCGACGAAGGAAGAACGGGATGGACCGGAGCAACGCAAACTCGCGAGAAACAGAAATAATAATAGTAAAAGGCCGCGAGCATCCATCGTTTACGGGACAAATGAATTATGAAGATGTTATTGATTATTAAAAAAAAAAAAGAAAAAAAAGAGGAAAAGGTGACAATGGTAACCAAGAGAAAATACGGGACGTTAAACGGAAAAGGTGAGAAAAAGAGAGAAAAAAAAAAAGTATGCGCACGTGCGTGCGAAACCGGACGGGCGCTCTCAGTTTGGCCCAAAATAATTACAAGCGAAAAATACAAAAAAAAAAACACAAAAAAACATAAGATGCATTATAGAAAAAAAAATAATTAGCGAGGATGCACGCATTTGTCAGCAGGTGAGCGCGGGAGAAACATGCGAGAGTAAGTGTGGATTTAGGTGAGATTATAGAGAGAAACAGGATTGTCAAAGGACAGACGTGAAGAAAAAAAACATTCTTACTTAGGTGAAACTAAAAGTAAAGAAAAAAAGGTATAAATTCATTCTCTTAGTTTTTCATAGGTTTAAAGAAACGCCGAGCGGGACAGCTCGCCTATAAATCATTGATTGACCCCCGAACGCAGAACGCCCTGTTCCTTCAACCCCGTTGTTCGATACATATACGTATACATATATACACACGCATGCGTGAATAGTCCTGTGCATACATACGTATACATGCGCCCGTTTTACGTGCGTGCATGTGCGTGTCAATGTCGTAAAGGCAAATAGAAAAACTCGATACAAAACTACGACTACATGATGATACCGAAAGCGCCCCCCTTCTGATGCACTAGATTACATGAAAAAGGCCCCAAAAAAAAAGCGAAAAACACGACAGAAAAACAAAAAAGGTGATTTACAATGCCTGCCGCGCGATTTTCCGAATCGGGACGACGGCGGCCGAGACGCTGATCTTCGACATCAACGACTTCTGCGTAATACACACATATAAACACCACATGCAGATTATTCCGTGTCTCTCGATAAATAGCGTCGCAGTGAGTATAGTAGGGAAATGTTCGCGGGACGCCCTAATGTAGAATCAAACTATCACATACCACACGTGCTCGTCGACTGAACACGACTCGGTATCGTCGAGGTTTCAACGGACGCGCTGAGACGTCGTAACGCTCACATAACATTCCCGACGTTCATGTGCCGGCGCGGAAGGAAAGCAACCGAAACTAATACCTACGGGCGCGCGTTCGCTCTTGATGGCGCAAATTCTGTCATAATATCATATAGACGCTAAACTAGCCATCGAACGCTTAATCTTCGAAAACACACTCTCATTGTCGTTCATCGTCGCCGTCGTTCGTCGCGTTCCGGATCGTCGACGATGCGCGCCGATCGAGAGCGAGCGCGCTTTTGCTGGACGTAAAGAAGAAGAAGAAGAAGGCGTGGAAGAAGAGTCTGACGAACGATTATGACGAAAAGAAACGGCAAACGGTCGTTGTTTAACGAGCGGACACGCTCAGCAACGGCCCGGGT
This sequence comes from Priocnemis perturbator, assembly GCA_963942575.1. Lineage (NCBI taxonomy): Eukaryota > Metazoa > Arthropoda > Insecta > Hymenoptera > Pompilidae > Priocnemis > Priocnemis perturbator. Next base: position 10,921,519 of record OZ012656.1, read on the forward strand.
TCCGAAACTACCCTAAGTGTTCAAAATAAATCGCGGTGTTCTCTCGAGGTGTTACAAAACGTTTTCCCCGCAATTGCCAGTTTTGAAAAGTGTCCCCAGACGCACCTCGGCCGTATATCTCTCGATGAGACGATGACGATGATGAACGATGACGACGATCCCGGCGGTGTTTGCTCGCGGAGGGCTACGGAGAATCGGGATTGTTGGATTCTGTCGGCAATCGGCAAGGAAACATCAATCATTGGCCAGCATTGTCGTGGAGTTGAGAAAAGAAGTCGGTTAAAGAACGTTCGGTTTCATTGAGCAACATAAAGTTGCGTTACGTTAGAGGAAAAAAAGAAGGAAGGGTACAGGGTATCGACACGTGTGCGCGCCGCGTGCCCCGCGGTGTCACGGTATAAGCCATAAGCGTACCGCTGTTAAAAGAAAAGACAAGCCGATCAAACGTCGATCCTCGATCACGCGATGTCCTTGGTCCTCCCTCTGCCCCGTTGCCACGAGAAAAATTGCCTCGAGATTGGCTGATGTAGCTACGAAACGAAACACTAAAGCGGTCGTTCCGCCTCGTTCGCCGCACGCGACTAACAAAATATCGATCTTCCCGTCCCGTTCGGGAACGAAACTCTTCACGACACATGCAACGATCGGTCCATTTATCTCTATCCCAACGAACAAACGGAACGATCAGCAGAGACGGAAAGAGACGTACACGTATACGTACACGTCTGTGTGCCGTGCTCTCGAGGTAGAACGACGCGCAAACGAGGAGCCTACACAGTGATATGGAAAGGGCCAAAGAAAAATAACCGAGAATGCGAGGAAACGAGGGAAAGGAGATAGACACGGTACTTTCGTTTCTTGTTCTCCTCCTCCGCCTCCTCCCCCTGCCTCCTCCACCGCCGACCCTCCTAACATGAGACAACCATCCCAATACTGTTCACATCTCGTCTGCCGTTCAATCGAACTCATCCTTCCGTTCGTGTTACGCCCTTCTTCAAACGAGGAAACTTCCCGTCCCTCGCGCTCCATTTTTTCACGCCTCCCCTAACCTACCTACCTTCTAATCACTACCGCCACCAACAACACCAACCTCCCCCCCGTTGTTTTTCTCTTCCGTTCTCCTGTGTACGACACTCACGATGACAGTCCGGGAACGCGAAGCTGCGGTGGAAACGGATCTACGGTTGTGTTGACAGGGTGTTCCGTGCCCGGGGGGCGTAGGAGCCCAAAAAAATGCTTTGCCGTCGTGCGCCGCCTCTTTACTTTAGGCTAATAATTTAAATATTAATAATATAATAATAATAAATAAAATAATAATAATAAATAATGATAATATAATACATGTTACAATAAGATATTATTAGATGTAATTATTATATATGGTTTAGTCTAGATCGTGTTGTTGAAGAAAAAAAAAACAAAGTACGTATAAGCGAACAAAAAAACAGATTATGAAGTATGACGACGAAAAAGATGCGAAGGAGAGAAAGAGAGAAAGAGAGGGAGAGAGAGGGAGAGAGTGTAAGAGTGGAAGAGCGCGAGAACGATTGATGAGAAAGTTGGCGAGAAAAATTTCCGGTCTAAGACCACCGAATCTGCGGCGGACTGAGCGGGACAAAGACGGACTCCGTTCCTCTGTTCTTGATTTCTGTCTTTTTTTTGTTCGTATTTTCAGTTATCCGCCGTTCACAGTTTTTCACAATTACACGCCTCTTAAACGATTCGTCTCACGTTATTCGTGTTAAGCGCGCTTATGAAACTACTTCGTTTATGCAAGACTCTCACAACGAACCGAACCACCTGTACGATGCCATCGTTTTGCGGTAAATACACGACTCCGTTAATTTTAAAAAAGAAATGGGTCGAAATAAAGATCTCGTGCCATATATTAATCTGTCACACGTTTTCGTTGGTTGCATGCGACGTCACGGAAATGATTTGAAATTGTTACGTTCGAATTACCGTATGCTTGATTGTCCAAGTCCTCTTCGGATATGTTTAAAAATATGATATAGCGCGTAACAAAGCGAGAGACACGCGGTCTTCGCGTTTCCCTTTCTGTTCGTCGCGGAAGATTGGGTGCGGCAAGAAATGCGTACGAATGGTGGATCGACGGTCAGGGAGAAAGGAGAATAGGAAATGAGCAGGACGGGACAGTGTGTTGATGAGAGATAGAGAGAGAACGGTACCCCGCGGCAGTCTTACAATTAACTGGAAGCGTCGCAGCACCTGCACAGCCCGCCTGCACACCGCGACAGAAATCATTGGATGATTCAAAAATATAAACAAGAGAAATTGAACGAAAAGAAAATCACCCAAAAAAAAGAAAAGATAAACGAAAAAATGAATGATGTTTTATTAATATTGTACATATTTTAAATAATTGAAGACGGACAAAACTAACAAGATCATGCGTGAATGGTGACCCAGGAAAGGAAGGCGCGGTCCGGCTCAAATGAGTGAACGAGAGTGAGAGAGAGAGAGAGAAAGAGAGAGCGAGCGAGCGAAAGGAAGAGTGTGCGCGAGCGAGAAAAGGAGAGGGAGACAGCAAGCATGAGGATGGGAGACAAAAGAAGCGAGAGAATGAGACAGAGAGGAGCGCCTTTTGGGTGCGGGTCGCCTGTACTGTACTCTTTTTCCTGTTTTTCGTTCAAGCGACAGGGATGGGTTAACCGAATAAACCGCGCGAGAATGGGCGGACAAGATTGGTTCGAATCTCGCCCTTGGAAGAAGCCAGAAAATACAAGGAGCAATTTGGTCGTCCATGGGCATGTCAAACGTACACACACACGGGCCATGAGAGACAAAATCAACTTTCTTATCCCCCTTCTAACCCGTCCCGTATCGGGCAAGCGAACGAACTCCTCTCCAATTTCATCAGTGACTCGAGGAGAACGTTCAACGTCGAACAAAGATGCTCTCGGGATCCTTGCTTCGGATTGCCCCGATTTCTCATAAAACTGCTACAGCTACTCCCCGTTCGCTACGCTCAGTTCACGCGCTTACACTGCACATCGAATACGACTGATATTTAATGCGTTGCGAGTCTTATCAACGCGATACGTCCCCCACGTATGCTTCTGGATGAAAGAGAGATAGAGAGAGAGAGAGAGAGAGGAAGAAATCCGCGCGGCGAAAGGTTACCCACCTCTGATTTAGCGTCACGTGTTACACTCTTCGAGAGAAAAGACAGACACACGCGTCGGGAGGACACCCACTTCACCGTCGCATATATGACAGACACTCACCACACATAAGTACACACGCAGTATTTTAAAATGACACAAGCGACACGCGTGAAAGAATCATAGAATACACCGCCCTCAGAAATATGACAAGAACACACACGTACACGTATACACTCGGCTCTTTTACCAACTACTACTATTATCTCTTCTGATTGACGATTACTTTCATATTGATTATTCTATAAGTTCTGTTTTCACACATGAGAATACATTAAGGAAGAAACGAGAGACATTGTCCAACCCAAGTGTCATTACTTTTGATGTTAAATAAAAAATACATAATTAATGAAAGTCTTGTTACTCATACATCCCATTACCCCATACATTTTGTAGAAAAGGTAAATACGCGTATCGTAAAATATTTAAAAAAAAAAACGCAATAAAAATAGAAAAGTTATTTGTTTTATTTATGTAACATTTATAGGTTATGCAAGATATTTAATCTGTATTGGTTCTATCAAGTTTTACCCTGTCCTTGTGTTTATTTTTCTTGCGTAGTCTCTGAATATGCTTCTTCAGTCTGCCTGTACTTTTTAGTTGCTCATATTGAGCTACCAGATCCAAAACTTTTTTCTCAGCTGTAATGATTAGTGGTATAAAATAGAATCTATATGCTACTTAAATAACCCTACAGTATATATGCATGAAATAATAAAAGAAAATGTATATTGAATCTACAATACGCACACTTCTTTTTATATACTGGCTTCTCTCCTCGCCCAATAGCCTCTGCCATTTCTTTCTTTTCCTGCTGCGTCTTCTCCTTTTGCTGTTTATGCTTATTCTCTTCCCTCAACTGATTCTCCAACCTCTGAATCAGGTATCTAATCTTTTTCTTTTCCTTTGGATCTGTTGCACTGCTCAATTCGATCTTGAGTCTCTCCAAATCATTTTGTTTAACTTTGTTTAGAAATTCATATGAATGCTTAAAAATCTTCTCGTTGAAGGTTCCGCACAGGCTATCAAATCTGGGATCCCTGATCAGATTCTTTTTCACCTGAACCACTTCCCTAAATCGTGCAACCTGCTTCTTTGCTGACATCTCTCGAGGTCTGTTCTTGTTTTCACGCTTTAATACAACTTTCTTTATCTTTCGCTGACCAAATATCGCTTCATTGTACACCTTTGTTCCCAACTTGTCCTTCAATTTTTGTAAATTTTCGAAGCTCATCTGGGACAGCTCTGCTCGAATTTGATCCTGATGCGCATAGGCTAAATTTATTTAACTAAACTACAGTGCAGTCCAATGAATAGTAAATGTTAACAAACTTCAAACATTACAGATAACCTCCAAACTCGACAACAGTAGATGAAAAATGCCAGGTGTATAATAATTTGAGCAATATGTATTGAAACACTTACCTGGTCCTTATCTTCATCCAGAAGAGCATCTTCTTCGTCGTTTATCATATTATATGTTCGACAAAAATTCACACTTCCGAAGGTACCTACCAAATCTTAGAGAACCCGGGAAATGCCATGTTATCCAGGGCAAACGTATTTTGTGGTAGTTCCACAGACGAGGAGGTATACTATTGACCGAACATCTCATGGGACTTTGTGTCTCACGTAAAATTTTACCGGCTGTGCCCAGAACCAGGCTAGTTCGAGCGCACTCCGTGTCTAGATATGATGAAAATGGAAACTATAACGTGCTGCATTCGAATTACCGACTAACTGTAACGGTAAATTTAAAAAATGTTTCAACATGTGGATGATTTAAAAATTAATGAACTGAGCTGTTGCCGAGAACAGAACACGCGATTTGCAGCCTTTAGCTCGGTATGATCTTCGATTCGGATTTAAAAACCATATCGTGGATAATACTGATTTCCCAGGTCACACCATCGGGGAGGTTACTGCAAGTGGTGACCCACCCGCGTTGCAAAACGGGCCCAACCTCCAGCCATTAAACAAATGATTCCACATTGGCATTTCCCAGATAAATGTTCTGTCAAAAAAATTGATCTGGGAAGCAATACAAATCGGAATCGAAATTTACCTGCCGCGGAGAATGACAGACAAGAGAAGCCTGTCGGCCACTCTTTTACAAAATTGAAAGTTTTATATCGACTATTGACACACATCATATTCATCGTCGCAATCATACCGCAGATTACAAAGAACCGTACTCATCACTTTCATACAACGCATACTTTCTTACAAAACTTATATTAGTTTCTAGGATTACGAATCTATTGCTTATATTTTAAGGTTTACATTGTATTTTAACTAAAAGAATTTATTGCCAAGCGGATATTTCAAGATGTCAGTTGATGGTTCCGATGATTGAGAAGAAACCTAGCTGCAAGGGAAAAAAAACACAAAGAGAACAGGAAACGTATTGCATATGGAATATAGAAATCAAATATGAGTGCACTCATGACAGAAACCAATTAATAGGCACATATAATATACATTGATTACATGCTGAAAGAACAAATTTCGTGATGAATTAAGTTGAAAATAAAACTCCTGGGACGAAACAATTCTAGACATCAAATTAAACGAAATAGAAATATTAAAAATAATATCCTCTGCTATGGAAAATATGCTGTATGAAATAAATTGAATTAAATTCCATGGAAGACTTGATTGTGTGATGAAAATATGGTGCTCCTGAAACAGAAAGCAAACATTAATTACCACGAATAGAAGCAGATCAAATTAAGTCATTAAAACCACAACTGTAATAGAATAGAATGAAAATGTTATTACATAAAATGTAGGGTATAGTTTTCAGTGATGGAGACTCTGGAACAAAAAGCAGACATAAATTAAACTTATATTCAAATATTTCCACAATGTATGATGACAAGATAAGGTTATTTTAAAACAATTGATCAGTTTCTAGATGATGGCATGCCTAGAACAGAAAGCAGAATAAAATTAAAGTGTTTGAAGAAAACAAACCAAATTAATTTCTCTACAACAGGAAGCCTAAAACAGAAAGCAGAACAAAATTAAAACGTTCCGAAAAACAAGTGAAATTATCCACAATTTGAATAAAGCTGAAACAGAAATAGTTATTCTTCAAGTAAGCAAACAGTAAAAATAAATACATTTCAATAATAATTCCTTGCAATAAAAAAAAGCAACCAGAAAGACTGGTTCTTTTAATAAAGAAAATATTGTCAATTTTCATATCCCACCCAAATAAATCCCCCCGATTTTCATATCCCCCCGTAAATTTTCCGACACCGGATGCCAGCCATAATAATTCGTCAATAATCAGTTCATTATTCCATATTTCATGCAGATGAATATACGAAACAATGTAACAATAACGATTTATCGAGGCGGCCCGATGCCATATCTCAAATTTTCAGCAACTCCTGAAAATACATAAGTAAATTGGCCACGATTAACTCTTCATTACACAAGATAGATGTATATTATAACTCATAGCAAATTAAACTTTTAATGAAGAGGTTCAGTCGTATAAAAAAAATGGCGAATGTGTTATTTACGATCTGTAAATCCTTAAACAAATTCAAGAATAAACATTTTTTCTGCAGTAATTATTATCTCTATACTTTTATATAACTTGCATTTGATAACTCTGACAAAAAGAGAAGAGTTAATCGTGGCAGTATTTTTATACTTTTCAGTTACATATGTAACTGCTATAAGTTACATGTGCAACACCTAATAATGATCGAGCACAGTGACAAAGTGGTATACTAATCCAACGACGAAGGCCCTCTTCTCCGGGCCGCTTCGACTATGTCAAAATAGTCTCTTCATTTTTCGGACATGCGTAGGCAAGCCCTCGCTGATTGGGATTCAATAAAGAAATATAATAAACTTTCGAAAACTATACCGATATCTCAATGTATGAATGTGAATGAGAAATGTGCGAACAATAGCTAGCACGCAGGCATTTTTAATACAGAAACTTGAACGTACAAAGTGGTAATATAACATTTTGCGTAAAAAGGAATACATATAAATATATTACTTTTTGTGCGTATGAATATAAAGATAAAGTTATAAACTGCTCATAAACGTGCACATTTAACCGAAAATCCCAATCAGTTCGAAATACGTTATTCGTATGTGTAATGAAGTGACCCTCAGTCGTACTATGAGAAGTATTGTTTAGACGCATAGCATGATACCAAATACTTTCGTACAAAACTCAACGGACCCAACAGTACGATGAGGTATCACTTCGTTTGTGCAATGATTACGTATTTCTGCTTAAAAATATACAATAACATTAAGTATAGCAAATGACAGTTGCAACCAAATTCTACGGCCGGTATTAATAACACGACTCTCATGAAGTGAGAATATTGCTACGTGAGGTATCATTGATAAGTTATAGGTATATAAAATATATCGTCATGCAAGTTGATACAGTATACTGATAAGGAATAGAAAAAATATGATTGTAACATTATAGTTATTAAGACAAGTGAGATCGCGATCAAAATATTGTGGTTGCAATAGTCAAATGAATCCCAGGTAAAGACATATCACTTGAACGCCTAACCAGTATTCGCGAGAGAAAAGTGATAGCTTCCGCTGGCCCTTCCTACTTAAACTTAATCATTCACACAGAAGTATGCTACCTGCCTGCCTGATTCCTATAATTAAAAATGCAAAGCAGTCACACCAACACACACACTCCCGGATTCTCACACATTCCGCCCGGGTGCAAAAGCCTATTTCTAGAGAGTACGTCCCGGGACGCCTCCGACACCCGAGCTCAGCGCACATTATCATCATTCATATCACTACTTTACGTACCAGTTCCTGAAATCGACCGTCAAAGACTAGTGCCCATACAAGTTAGAAGCGACCGCGAATTTTACTAATTTATTTTTCTATACAGCCAAAATGCTGTGTAATTCATCAAATGTATTGCGTCATCTTTAAATTAAACGTGATTATTTACTACCAAACAAAATTAGCAATAACCACGGTAATTACGTATGAAATGGAATAAGTGAATTATTGAAATGTAACCCGAAGGCAATATAAGTACCTGTTTGCTTATCCAACATGCAATCCATAACACTACCATTCACACAACATACAATGGATAGCATGTTGGTGGGCACTAAACACATCAACAGTCGCTAGTTCAAATTAGTAAATCTTAATAAATACATCCGTGTTCACGAGTCTGATCCATCCATGCAGCACCTGGGCGCATGAATGGTTTCAGACTAAAAGCAATGAACACGGCCAACAAAGTGTGTACCAACCATATTGCTGAAAACATCCTGATCTAAGATTAGTAAACATATTGTATATACTATATGTATGCGGACTAATGTTTCACAATCATCTTATTATGTAATTAAATTTCAATCAAAAATGTTCTTTAAAAAATAGATAAATATATGAACTTCAAATATAGACATACTAATATTTATCATTTCAAGAGAAAAAACTGGGCATGCATGAAACTCTACTTTACATGATGTTTGAAGCATTATTTCATAATTTCTCAAATTGAACATTAAAATATGATTGAATAATATTTCAATAAAATAAACCTGAAAGAAACGTATGATTAACCTCGAGCGACCTGTTTTCAGAGAGACTTTTCTAAAGAAACTAGTATGCAGTATATTAGTATGTCTCTCTGAAAGTAGGTACTACCCGTCGCGAAGCGCCTTCTTGCTCTTTCAAACAAATTCGGAATGCGAAAACGAAATTGTTTCTGATTATAGAAAAACTATAACCCGAAACTGTTGAGTTGAAAAAATTAAATTTAATACTTTAACTACTATTGATGTTTATATGATGATAATACATCAAAGTACAATTATGAATTTGCAATTAAATATGGACTTATCTGCTTGCAATTTTTACATTTATTTAAGTTAATGCCCCGAACGCGAATTGCGAAATGGAAATGAAACATACTATGAGCAAGGGAGACCTATCCTGCTCTGTTTAAACATGGCAATAATGATGTGCCTAACAAAATACCACTCATAGGTAAACTCCTCAGAGTTTATCTATGGTCACTGTGCTCTTCATTCAAATTTTCTAAGGAGTAATTACAACCAATCACCCGTGTCGATTCGGACCATTCGCCCTACGACATGATTGAGTGACTGGAGGGACTTTAAAATTTCACTCACCAGTGCTGTCTTGTCTGCATACCACAGGAACACGCTGCAATAATGGACCCTTGGCCCTCAGACTCTGGATTTGGCTACTTGGCTTGGGTATCTTTGGCATCTTCTTCTTTATCGATCCACCATGATATCTTAAATAAAATCGTGCTCTGTAAAATAAAATTTGATTAAGTCCAATGTGAACATGTATAATATTAAATGTGGATAAACACCAAACAAGAATATTGAAATTAACAAATCAATTTTGAACGTACCTTGCAAACGCAACAGCATTGCAGGCAGCTGTGAATCAACTGTTGTGACTCAGTAACTTCTTCTGGGATGACTGACTCTAATACCGATTAATAATTTACAATATACTGATAATATAATATGCCAAGAATATAATAATCGAACAACACTGACTCGAATTCGCGACTGAAAAATGTGAGATACTACTGTCCTATAATAATGGCTCTAATTCGCGTGGCTCTACATTACTTTGCAAAGGGATCAAGTTACAGCAAACAGCTCATACAGCTTCAATAGGGAATAAACATTTCGTAATCAATGAGTGACGCTAAACCGCATTGCACGCGGTCACTAAACCCTGCAATCACTGACTCCAATAAATAATGTACAATATACTAATAATATTATAAGCTATTAATATAATAATCGAACAACACTGACTCTACTTCACGTGATTCTACATTACTCTGGAAAGGAAAGAAGTTAGAGCAAATAGCCCATTCGGCTAAAAAGGGAATAGACATTTCGTAATCAAGCACTGACTTAAAACCGCATTGCACGCGGTCATCAACCCTGTAAGAAAAGTTGAGGAATACCCTCTTATTAATTACAAGTTATTATGTTAGAAGAAAAAATTAATTATACTCCAACAAGGTGCAACATTCCAGAGTTCCTGTAACAGAAAACAGGCATTGATTAGTAAAGTGAATAAGTGAGGTGCTGCAAATGTTGATGGAACGATTGAGTTCTTAAAATTGAATTCTTTCAATATCTGAATAATGTAAAAATGAAGCAACAAATGAATTCTTGAAATTGAATTCTTTCAATATCTGTAGGATTGAAAAATGAAAGAAGAATTGAGCCCTTACGGAGAAAAATACGCGGTTTGCAGCCTTTAGCCCGGTCTGATCCTCGATTCAGATATGAATCCGATTCGTGGATAACACCGGTTTCCAGGTCACACCCTCATGGAGGTCGCTGCAAGTGGTGACCCATTATAATTGAGAAATACAATTATCTGATTATGTTTAGAATAATAATTTTTCCTATATGACATATACAATTTTACTGTGCTCATTTGTAAAATATTTCGGAATATTTATTTTACTGAACGTGCAATCTGAAATTTTCACACTAAATTTATATTTTAAACATCTTATATCGTGTATATATATGGGAAATATAACTGAGAAAAAAATTTTATTGCTAACGCTACTTATGCGTCCCCTCCACGAGTGACGTCACCGCCATTTTCGAAAGGTTGCGTTTGCGCACTTGTGCTTTGCAACCAATTCCTACCCTCGATATTGGCAAACTCAATAATTGCTTTGCATGCACAAAATATGTTGAATAGACCCGATCTTTGTGTCGAATTAGTTGCTTATACCGCCCTAGCATGTAAATTAAGTACTGAACGATGTCAAACTCACCGAAAAACATGTGAAAACTGCGAAAAACTGGGGCTGAAATACACGGCGTCCTTCGATTTCCCACGCTGCCCAGAGTGCCTAAAATAACAGCCAGATATTTCGATTAATTCATAATATCAAGTTAAAATATATACACCTCCACGTTGCTCGATTGTTAATATTCAAGATTGTCACAAATTTAAGGATGAAACGACAAATATTTATCAAATAACTGTGTTAAAAGTGGGAGCTCACCTTTTCCGACATCACTTTTGCCACTGTCTGAACAAACTACCGAAGTGAATGCAGCAACTTTACAGTGACGAATCACGACGAACAGCGCATCCGCCATTTTGAAACTGTTCAAATTGCGAGATTGCTTTTCGACCGATTCTTTCCCGCGATATCGAAAAACGCAATAATTGCTTTTCTACCACGAAACAGGTTAAATAGACCCTAAATTTATGTTGAATTAGTCGCTACTGCAGCCCTAGCACCTAAATCAAGTACTGAATAACGTCAAACTCACCAGTAATGCTGCGAAAGCTGCCAAAAACGATGATTCAGCTCGACGGAGTCCTTTGATTTTCCAACCTGTCAAGACATGTCTGGAGTCAGAATCAAATATTTCGATTACCGTATATCATTCAGCAAAAACATTTTATTGAACGTATTGCACTCTGCTCAAATCGCGTGTCGGTAATAAATTTGGAGATGAAAGTGCTAATAATTATAATTACAATATGACAAGTACTAGAGCTCACCTATTACGATGCACACCCTGCCGATGCATAGATGGAACTGCGCAGAGTTATGAAGGCCGCAAGAGTAACATCGAAAGTTTGGAGTAAGTGTCAGTTTTGGTTTAAAGATGAGGTTACTTCTTTTGCTAATACAGCATTGGATTTATGGATTACTACAATGCAATCTGCTAGTAGTGTGGATATTAATAGTGAACACTGAAACTTAATTTTCACTGCTGTTATTGGCACTTAACCTTAACAGTGCTTAATAAATATAATTTTATTTCATGTGAATGATGCTGTTGATTGTGAACACCAATAATAGCGATTAACAATTTTATTTTTTAATTTTTCATGATGCTATTCATTTTAAATACTTACAGTGCACGTTGACACTATGCATATAATGTACATATGTATATAGTAACATAAAGTACATACTGCTTGTTGTGAGAACCATGCTTTCATATGACATTCAGCAACAGGTGTCTGCTTCGTCTCCACCCGCTGCCATGCTCACACTATATACTGTATGTCTACGAGGGTTTTGTAACTTATAATTGTTCTTATTACACATTCTTATTTTGATTACAGGAACAAGTTTAAGTCATTATTACTACATTATTGTATACAATGTGGGGTTGTTCTGATATTATATGCTACACGTATTCTACAGTTGTTTAACTTTACTTATCATTACTCTATATGTTTTCTTACCGTACGTACCATACTTGATACCATTAATCTATATACACACCATTTAATTACGTATTATATGATTCACATTTGCTCTATTTCTGTTGGTATTTTCAACCTTTTCCTTAACAAAGTACGTCCATTAATTTAATATTGCTTTTATTTACATTCAGTACTATCAATATATGACAATATTATATATTATAATTTGCGTAATTAAAACTAAATAAATATGGTGGGTCACCACATGTAGCTACCTCCACGGGGTGTGATCTGGACACTGTTATCCTTGAATCGGATAATTTTTTGTCTGAATCAAGGATCACAGTGACTAAAGGCTACGTCTCGTGTTTTATAGATAGCATATTTCAAATAAATGTCACCATACATAAATTTAGTTAACATTTGATTGTGTGTAATATTATAGATCAGGATTGTTTAACATGGCTCTGTTTCAACCTATATAGTTCCTCCGCTTATGAATAATGAATAAGCGACATAAATGATACAAGGCTTGTGCCAATTTGAAAAACGTTCCTTTGTTAAATTTAGATTCAATTCTCAGCACAAGCAGTGTTGTGATCCAATGCTGCATCCAGCTGGTAACATTAGTTGTGACGGAAATGGAAAGGAGGCTTTAGAGCCTCCCAAACGTGAGACAAAAATTTAGATGAGTAGTCAATGCTATACCTCGTTGGTGTAGCATCTATTGTCTATGGGATAGACCTATCCATACAATGTATTCTTTTACCCCATAATCAATGTTATCGGCTGGGTGGGGCATCAGATCATAACACTATTTACTTATATATGGTCAGAAATTACACTAAATTCATTTGATAGCAATTTATTTTGTAAAGTCAAAATTAATGTGAAACCGAGAATTTTTGCATTTTTCGAGTCACCATGCCTGTGGTATAACATTCGGTGAGGTATATTTTCAAACATACATGTGCAGAGGAACACGTATAACTCATATATGCCGTATTTATTAAATAGTTGTGCACTTATTTGGTAAGATATTGCGGGAAGCCTCGAAACGGCATTATCTCTGAAATCAATTTTCTCTCTGGGTAACATATCTCGGACATTTGATCATTGTGACTAGTGCGGTTTTCTGTTACGTTGCGCAACGTTACGAAATGCCCAATTTTACGTAACGCGACTAGGTACCGATATAAACGTCACTACATTGACATTGCAATTGTTGTTACGGTGCATCGTCTCACAGGATCCGGCGTGTTGCTGCGTAAAAGGATAATAGTTGCATGAACATGGACATGGACATGTTGCGTAAAAGCGCAAACCTACGTCGTGGCTCCCTCTGCCTAAGTTACTACAGTTTCGAGATATCGGTGCGAGGTCAACGCGATAATACAACAACCGCCATTGTGTTTTTGTCTCATTAATAATGTATGCTTGCAGACGTTCGAAATAAATTATTATTGCGCGTAAACATATTTACCCACATCAAAGTGCAAATGGAGATATATACATATGTAAATGCCTCATACAATACATAACGGCATTTTCTTATAAATTCCGCCCTCGGCAGTCACCCATAATCTCATACAATGGCTAAAATCCATGTAATCAAACGAATGATTACTTAACCCTTTACACACATAAGAGCTTTTTTTTATTAAGCGTACTGTTTTGACTAATGGAAAATAGGAAAACGTACATGCATATTGACGATAAGGTTAATGAAAATATTCAACCCAGTGAGTAGAAACATAATGTCTTTCATTTGGTGGTATTTTTTTTTGCAAACGGGTTAATATTATCCCAATTACATAAATCGGTCCATACGTATTGCGCGTCAAAGTGTCTCCCTGGTGAATACTACTGTTAAAGCACCTTTTGGGATCATTACGTTGTTACGGTCCTGTCTTACCTTCATTATCTGCCGTCAGAGTGCAGATGAATCGCGTTAGTCGACCAAAATGGCGGGTGTGTTGTTCGAGGATATTTTCAACGTCAAAGACATCGATCCTGAGGGCAAGAAGTTCGACAGGGGTAAGTCATTGAGATAATACATGCTATTTGGCGTATTTGTACCGATCGAATCGTTGCGTGCTTCGTTCCGGTCGACACTCGACAAGTCTGCGAAAGATCGATTTGCCATGTACAACGCGCTTGCTTGCGAACGTTGCCGGGAAGCACATGGCGTGACAGCCAAATACAAATATCAACCATTTATTGGTCAATGTTTGTACAAATTGTCTTTATAACGCTCGTCCGACAAGTCATTTTATCGTATAATATTTGATACTTAGTATTAGCGTTACAGTGTCGTTTCTGTGAGCAAACAGTAACTTTGTTGTTGTTCGACAACTTCTAGTCTGCTATGGTTGGCGGGTTATTTGAACGTAAGTTTGAAGCAGATTGAAGTAGGCCTGATGTAATTGTGAGAAAAATAGTTGATTCGGTTTTTTGTGACCGTCACAATAATTGCGTTGTAGATATTTCACAATATTTTGGGTAGACACTAGTAATAATATATAACATTATTTTTGTTATTACATTTATTATTATTTTATTTGATTATACTTTAACGGAATTGCACTTTATATTATGGTTTACTGTCTTTTGATTATTATGCTGATTCTCGCAAAATATCTAATTTCATTTGACAGGAATATTCATCTTTCACGTCGAATTCGTTTCGTTAAATTTTTCGCCATGGATAATATAATGAAACGTGGATAAATCGTGTTCATGCTATTTCTGACCTACTAGCAAGTTACTTATTTAGAAAGATACAAGTCTACCGACAAACATATTTTTTAATTTCACAATATTTCTGCCTTAGTCCTACGCATATACTTAATTACTGAAAGTTTTCATAATGCTAAAGTACTGACTTATTTGTCTTTATTTCTCTTAACATAAACATCCTTTTTCGTCTCCCCTTGATGCTGCGGGAAACTGTACCGTCACAAATCAGTATTCCATGCCTTTTTATCGGAGACAGTTTCGATAAAAGAAAAGCCAGCCGATCCGCGCGTCATTCCGTATTTTCACCTATATTATCGCCGGGGAAAGGGTTTCGCTCGAAAGGGTGTTCCGTGATGGGTGTTACTGGGGCCAGGGGCGTGCGAGAGTGAGAGAAGAAGGATGGATTTTGTTGGGAAAAGGGGTGGCAGCGCTCCAGCGTTGGCGAATAACTGGCAAGGGTGAGAGGGGTGGTTGAAACGTGAGGGGGTGAAGCAGCGGACAAGGGCGAGCGTAGGGAAGGAAGAGGAGAGGAGGGGTGGTTGAAGGTGGCCTGGTGGCCGCGAGGGGTGCTTTGAATGTCAGGGACGACTCGAAACTTTCTGGCGCCCTATTCGGCGCACGATTCGATAAGCTTGCCCCAGCCCCAGCCTCGGCCTGATAAACGGAAATCAATGCGACTCTCAACTAACCAACTTATCTCACCGACTATGTACATAGACCATCGTGTCTAAACTTTGCGAGCATGTCGCGTAAATAATCCTAAACACCCTAAAACGTGTACGATCGGTCCACCGTATTTCTTCTCGTATTTAGACTGCTGTGCGAGAAAGAGATAACTATAAGCCAGCAACCCTACATGATTTACCGATGAATTTGGCAAAGTATCATCAAATATTTAGATACGCTCGCGGACTGCCCACCACGTCTCAATTTGGAAGTTCTATCAACAGTTGATCGTTCATCTTTGTTTCTGGTGTATATAAAGTGAAAACGGGCGAGAAAATTGGACGTCGCGTACATATATCTCGAATCGTCCCTACCGCCGCGCCGGTCCTGGCCAAGGGTAGGGCAAGGGGTTGTGCGAGGAGGAAGGGGCAATCTGCTGCGGCCGGTCGATGCAGCAGCGATGCCCGCAGCCGCAGCACCAGCGCCAAGCAACATCGCATTCGCCATTCGCCATTCGCCATTCGCGTGCTCTGACGCGACACACGCTGCTGCTGGCTGCCGGCTGTCGCCTGCTGCCTGCTGCCTGCTGCCTGCTGGAACCTGGTCGGGGCAGGCGGTTGTGAAGGGTGGAGTGGGATGCCTGGAGGCGCGGCAGGGGAAGAGACTCTGTGCGGGGTGTCGAACGTGGTGGGGCTTGACACGGTCAAGGTCACTCTTCGTTCCAAGGTCGCGGGAGATGTCATCTCAGGAGGGAGCCTTGCAATCTCTCCCTCTGCCGCGGTGCCGCGTTTGCTCCTTTTCCCTCTTCTTTCTTCCCCTCCTAAAGGAGAGAAAGAGAACGAGTTTCAGTCTCTTCCCTTCATGGACGCGTGTTCGTCGTACACCTTACTGATGACGAGTCAGATGGAAGAGAGATTTCTTTCATTGTCCCGTTTCCTACATCTGCGTCTTTTCGACCCAGGTCGGGATTTTACTTGGTTAATGAATGAATTGCGTCCACTCTAATGTATCCCTTTCCTTTTCGTTTATCCGTTTGCGCTTCTGTGGCCTTGAGCGACTCGGGCACCCATTTCGTTTGATTGATAGCAGTTAGTTTCTTCAAGTAGGTTGTATCTGGATTTTTGTAACTTTTAGCGTTTGGTACGTTCGATAAACTCAATATTTCATTTTTACTACCCTCATAATAATTGATTTATTCATCTACCTACTGCTTATCTCACATTCTGATAGTTTTCACCTTTGATTTGTTGAATGATCTCAACAATAGGTCTCACGAAACGCAGCACAGCAGACGTCAGTTTCCATTTTTTTGACTCTACATTTGACCGATATTGAAGTCGTGCCAGGCAACAGCCGTGGCTCTGTTGAAGGTTTCAGAAATCCAGTTAACTGATTTCTCTCTCACCCTTCGTTAATCGAATTCTGTCTCCAACTTCCATACGTTTCGAACTGCGTCCTGCTTCACGTGGCGAAAATTGGAACTGCAATATCCCGAGATCTCATATAAGCATTTCAGTTGGAAAGGGATCGTACAGATTCAAGAATAATAACTCAATCGGGAAAAACGCGCTGTTAGTTCCATGAATTATTCTCTCCTCATTGACACCATTATTCATTTATCCATTTTTCCGCTATAATTTTGGTGATAGCTCTATGAGACTACAATACAGTGATCGCTCACAATTGTAAACTTGATTGTGTTAATTTATAACATAGAGAGCGAAATACGCGCGGCCCATATGGGTTTTACGTACGATACGGCGAACGTCGCTGAACGGAAAATTGACGTGCATCTAACCGAAATGTCCGTCGTCGAGGTTGTGAAACGAACCTGTGTAACTGGACCTGACATTGAGTTTATTTTATCACGGAGGGGCTGCTCCGGCTAAGGGTATACGTGCTGCATCGAGGGATGCAGCGCAGGGATCGCCGGACTTCTCTTTTGCCGGCCGCACAAGGTGGTCCCACTTGATATTCTCTACTCGCCTGGCCAGACCTCCCCACATTTCTACGTCCGACCTCATGTGCTTTAATCCTTTAAAACAGGTTGCGACGTGCTCTAGTGGTCCTACATGTAGTTCTTAGGTATAAGGTTCTTTCATAATCACCGGCACAAAAAAGTGTTCATTCAGTCGGAGCATTGAAACATATGAGAGATCATCGATTGTCGTGCCCTTGGTCTCTGTAGACAAAGGACTGTTTAGAGAATAATCTTGTGCAATCCATTGTTTCGTGCGTCTTCGACGTTGCGTCTTGTTCGCTCACGGATAGTAATAGCCAATCTCGCGTTTCAAGAGACGAACACCGTCTCCCGGTGATCAATCATGTTGCCCTAAATATCCAGCGAGGTCGTCTGCGAAAGTTGGATCAGATAACTATTAAGTATCCTATCCTCTGGACGGCGAAAAGGAGAAGCTTTTTCAACTAGTGAAGGGCTCATCTATTCGATGGCTGGACACATCTTTTTGCTTTTATCATTGCCTATCTAGAGATTAGTGGAACTGGGTTGTCGCGAGTTCAAAACCAACATTTTTTGCCTGGACATGTAGGGGAGAAAGGAAGTGGAATGGAAGGAGAATAAAACGAGTACCCTCTTGCAGTTTCTGCATGCTTACCTTTTTCCTGTCGAGCCTGGCCGACCTGGCGTCGCAAAAGAATCCCTGGCATGGCCGCCAATGGACCGATTCATTAGGCACAAATAACTCGTGGTACGTTCCTAATACCTTCCTGGTTAAACTACAAAGAAAAAACAGTCGGGTGATTTGATGTCCCTAAAAGATACAACGACAAAGAAATCTGAGACACGTGTACATATGGCTGCAAGAACTTTTCTGCGTTTTTTTCTCCAGAGAAATATATCTAGAATGTGCCTCTGTAATTATTATTGTTTGGGGCAATTTTTGAAGAATCCTGTATAAATGTAAAGGGTATACGCAAAGGGTGTGTTTCGCCAATAGCCTTCGGCCGACACGAAAATAGATCTTGGACGGATAGAATATTAAACCTGAAGCACTTTCTGCGCGAATAGACTCTGTCTACATAGTCCATCTAAGCCCACACAATCTTAACTTTTTCACATATTCTTGATGATAATCGGACGTAAATGAAATTAAAATCGTTCACGTCGCCAAAGACTATGGATAATCGATGCTTGTCGATAAAGTCAGCAGTTAAGGCCGATGGTCGACTGACCTTCGAGCCACTCGATCGTTATAGTATGACTTTCATCTCGATTTTATGGTCAGACGTATAAAGTGTGGTGCAGTTGAGTTCGCCTCCAAGTATTCCAAAATTCTAGTAATGTTATAAGAAATGATGTTATATGAAAGTTGTGGGTTTTGTTGTTTTTATTCATTCAATGCTCCTCACCACTTTTTCGAGGAAATTGTATATTGTTCTTTGTACGCCTTCATACAGAATAATAATGGAAGCCGCTTTCTAGCATCATTTTTGTTCTATTCACATACTGCTGTGCGTTATGTGTAAAGATCGGCGGAAAACGGTGATAGGGAAAATAGCGACCGATTTCCCATGAGAGAATAATTCGAAAATGTGCGATAAAATGCAAGCATATCGCCAATACAAAAGGTTTCTCTTGTTCACACCTTTTTTCGAAGGAAAGACAGTTTCGCACACTTCCTCACGTGCCATTCGTTTCAAGTCATCTTCAATAATAATTGTCCGACTTCTATTTCCTCTGTCCGATCTGTCTGTTTTCTGAGCTCAGCGTTCACTAATTACTATCGCAAACATTTAGTTCGAACAGGTCCATTGAAATGGCCTGATAATTCCAATATGACCTATCGCGCAAAACCGCTCCACGGATTTTCCTGGCATGTACGGAGAGGTGGAGAGGGAGGGAGAGGTCGAGTAGTCCGATATTGTGGACGGGGGCGATCAGGGAAATACATCTGTCAAAATATCACGCCGACGACCGGGGGCGTCAGTTGCACTCACGTTTCCAGCGTATTACGGAATTAACGTCAATAATATCGTCCGCCTCTATATTCTATCATGCTGGTAGGGCCGTTTCTTTGATGTTACCTAAGGTGAGCGGCACGCAGGCGCGTGTTCCCATCCTACGGGAGGAAGAGTTTTTTAATTGCAATTTGCGGCCTGTCAAGCTTTCCGTTGCACCTAGCCCGTGGGGGTGAGTAACAGTAAAAGGGGGAGGAGGGGAAGGGGGGAAGGCGACTGACGCGAGGTGAAGGTGGGCGCAGGGTAATAGCAAGGGCGAGTGACGGAGAGAGACCTTTTTTTTAATCGTCACCTGAAAGGTCCTAGTTCTTAGAGTTCTGCGAGTGCTCACAACTAACGAATCGATCTAACGGCAGACAGTTGAAGATTGTAAGAGAGCGATAAGGTGCGCAATTTTACTTCGAACAGGTGACCTACCTGTTGCCCTGTAGTAATTACAAAATTCTGAACGAATTTTGGACGATGCAGTGAGGTGATGTAATAGGTTGGGATTCATTTTTAATCGCAGACGTTATGTGACATTTAGTACGTAATGCCATATACGTGGCGTTCGGTAATAGACGCGTAAACGTCCGCAGTCATTATGCCACTTTTTGCACATTCTGCTCTCTGTAAATCTCAGTAGGCGTAACAATTTTGATTTCCACGGAATTCGACGAATCCAGTTCGACGGTGTGCGCGAGTGACACTTGTATCAAGGGCGCGAAATAGACCTTTTTTCGAAGTCCGTTAAAAATAGCGGTTTGCGGGACATAACTAAGAGAGTAATTCATTTTTGAAGATGCCAGCGCGCTCCTGCGAGGGAATTGAAACTCATGCGTGGCTCACAATCAGACTAGCGAAGACGAAAAATTGTATAACTGGTAATATGACTCGGGGACGATTCTCGAAGGCGAAACACGTGTTCTGCAATGCGATCTCTGTTTTAACTCCCCCCGAGCCTCCGGCGACTATTGCACTCTTCGTATTTCTCGCGAGAACGATTTTTAGCGCCAGAACAAGGCGTCCGGACTATTGAAAGGTAGTAATACGATGTACGCGTCAAGTCGAATTACAAGCGTCCTGGGTGGCTTCTTCGAAGTCAATTTTCAGTTCGACGTAGAAATCGCTGACAAAGTGAGGCGGAAAGAGGATAGCATCGTAGGTGGAGGAGGAGGCGGCGTTGTATGCTCGTTCATACGAACCTTTCTTTGCCCAATGCACGTCGGACGGAGTGGTTTTACGTTCAAAAGAACCCACGCAACGATTGAAAATCGGATGCGATCGGTAACAGCAAAGGTGGCAACGGCTGTAAATATTCATTCGCGTCCTTGCCCCCTTATATCTCCGTAAGTCTTAAGGCATTGCATAAGTCAGAGACTGATACAGGTCGACAATAGAGTAGCTCCCAGGAGCGTGCGTTTCTGAAGAATCGCATTACGTCAGGCGCATCATCCGTTTAACCTGATAGATCATGCTTCGCTAATCAGACACGAATGACGGTCATTCGGACGAAAATGTGGGCTTTGCGAGATGCGAGATGCGCATCTAGACTCGCGGCATTATTCTTACCCTCTTTCGCGTACCAATGTCTCTGCTAGTTCCTTCTCTTTCCCTCTTTGCCATGACCCACTTCCCGAAGCAGGAAAAGGGGCAGAGGGAAGAAGAAAATAGGCCAAAGAGGGATGGAGGATGAAAGAGAGAGAGAGAGAGAGAGAGCATGGCGGGGAAGGCGAGTAGACGTTCGACGAAAATTAAAGGGGGTTGGAAGAGAAAACTTGTACTCGAAGCAAATTTTTTAAATACAATGACGATTTTTAGGATATATAGCTAGCAATATGGTTTAAATTCAAATAAAACTATTCGTCTGATCTTCCGGTTTGTGAACTCTCCGTTCAATTTCTTGGTAATAATTCGGGTATAATTACATCTCGTCCGATTTGTCCGACGACAAGCTACGAGAGCCATTAATTTCCCTCAGACTCCACGTTGAAAGTTGAAACTCAGACGAGGACGGTCGGGATTGGTCTTTCAGTCAGGATGTTAACCAATGAGTGTTCAGTTCTATCGTTTCGCATTGACCCGACTGCCAACTTTCGCGGTAACATGGTTCTCCTTTACCTTTACCTTGCTTTTTAGCATATTCTGCTTCCTCTTACTGTTAGCTTACTCCCGATTGGCGGGCGGCTTGCCTAGGCTTCGGGAAGATGCTCACATGAAAGGACGAGTGGGATACTAGATGCATCCTGTACAGAAACGACGACGCACAATGTTGCACAAGAGAAAGGCCATTCGAAAAAGCGAACGAGACGAAGAAGACGGTCGCGCGGACAATGCAGAATATGCTCTATAGGGTGTTCTGTAACTGACGATACGATCGGGAATGTGGCAATTGTACATGAGAAAGCTGGTGAAAACTGAGATCGTGCAGTTCGAGTATCGTGTAAATCGAAAGATAGGTAGGGGCCAGGCATAAAAAAGAAGTAATATCCTATTACACTTGTAACATGTAGAAATGCGCGCTACTATAAAATACAAACTGACCGGTAGGCATGCATCTTTCATGAAACTATAGACTCGCATTGTTGCATCGGATGCGATCCAAACTAAAAGTATTTTGCCGTCCCGTCCGTCAAGCCATGGTCCCTCCCGTAGATTCACGAGAAGCCAAAGAGGGGCTGTTGCTATAAGCGCGATAGAGAGCATCACGACAGTTAGAGCAAAAGAAAGAGGGAGGAACGAGAAGAGAAGGAAGAAAAAGGCGCACGCAACAGAAGACTTAAAAAGAGGTAAAGCTTGCAGGAGGAATAATAAGAGAGGTAAAGAGAGCCGTGCCAAAAGAAGCGAGATGGAGCGAGAAATAGTAAGAAATAGCGCTGGACCCAGCAAAGAAGGAGTCGAAAAGAGCAAACAGAGTTATAAAGACCGAGAGAGGGGAAAAGGTAGCAGGAAGAAGCGAAGAAGAATGAGAAAAAGTTAGCAATATAAAGAACGTGCAAGACAGAGTTATAATAAAGAGCGAGACGGAAGATGGAATAATAAGAAAACGGCAGAGACAGAAGGAGCGAAAAAGAGGTTGCAAAGTATGTACAAGAAAGTGAGCGGTGTGAAGAAACATAAAGGAAGGAGCAAGAGTGACCGTGGAGGAGCGAGAAAGGGTAAGAAAAGAGAAGCGGGGCGCGCAAAGGAGACGGCACGTGTGTTCTCGTGACGCGAAGAGAGAACGCGCGGGGTATTCGAGAAAGACATGTATAGATGGCGCGGGGGGGTACGGTAGCAAGCTGCCGGCTGCCTTCGGCGAGCCGACAGTTTGGCGTTCGGTGTTGCTAGGCGCGAGGGCCACTGTCAGTGCCAAGGCGGCAGCCGGCAACCTTCTCTCGACCGCGAGTCAAATCGGGTGAGCTTCACCATCTCTCTCTCTTTCTCACTCACTCTCTCTACGTCTGTGGCCGGTGTATACGGGGACTCGCAGCATTCTTGTCAAATACCGCGCGAAACCATACGCCACCATGCATATTCCTGGTGGCTCGCGTTTTGTATTCACCTTCGAAACGAGTACCGGCGAAACTGAAATTCTGCCGGCAAACGCGCGAGAGCTGGGTCTGCGGCTGCGTGAGCGTGTGTGCGTGTAAATCTCGAGAAAAAGACGATCATGGAGGAGACGTCATACTTTCCGGGTCCATCTCTCGGGCGGACGAAACGTTGGACCGGGATTTCCAAGTCCGACGACGATGCCGAGAGGCTCAAGGTCGCTGTGGAATTTGTCGTCGCGAATCCTTCTACGAGGTACAGTACTTTTTTCATCATTAATCTCAATCAGTTTTCCCGCCAACCATCCTACTCCCCCATGTTTCGTCTGGCATTTTTTTCATTTCGTTCTCTACATTGAGGTTATGCGACATATTTGCGTCGTATTACCCAACGTTCACGATTCGTTTTGCTATGTGCTCGATGCGGTTAGGTTATATGGTCCACATAATTAATGTATATTCGGTTCATGGTCAAGTGCCGTGATTGGCCCATTCCTTCAGTGCCGCCGCGATGCGATAGCCAATCGAGGCAGGTAAATTGGTAGATCTTCCGGTTTGGCCAGTTTCATTTTACCTTGTCGAAAGTTGCATTTATGTTAATTCGTTAATGTAGCACGTAATAGATTATTGGAATGAACCATTTCTACATGATGTAAGACGTAGTACGCAAAGAAGCACTCAGGAATTTGTTGTTACTCGTTAAAGCTATTACCATCCCTAAAAGGTACAATGGCAAGAGTTTGAAAAATTCAGCGATCGATTTGAACGGAAAATTACGTTTGCGACTAGTCACCACGGTACCATTTACAAACGTAGAGTCCACGCGCCATATTTGACTTTTATGCGGGTTCCTCGTCTCGCGTAATGGACTATGAAGAGGCTCGAAAAATCGCCTCGCGGGGCTTGCATATGCAAGTAATCCCGTTCTTTTTTCTTCGCTAATCTACCGTACATCCAGCGCGCGCGCGCGCATTTGCGACGTGACGTGTGCGCGCGTGCATTAACATGTGACTACACTACCGGCAAGCGCGACGCGCGACGTAGCGATGTAAACGACGACTACGACGCAGAAGCCGAATGAGAAACGCGTAGTTAGTATGGTGTATCCCCCTGATCGTTACACAAATGTTCGGGGGTTTCGCGCGACGCTGCCACGTAATCACACGCTCGGACGAAGCAAGTATAAATCAATTGCTGTATGTCCATGGACGCACATGTGTATGTGTGGGTGTGTGCGTGGAAGAGCGCGCGTGCAAAAGGCATGAGGAAATCGACTGTGTAATGAAAATATACCGAGTTGGCGATATATAAACTTCAAGTTTGTTGCAACAGGGGTAGGGAGTACGTTTATCTATATTCTCTGAATAATTCCCAAGTGCTTAGTACACTTCGTGGCCTTCCGATAACGCGGCAGGATTTTAGCCTCCATTTACCGATTTTCGGTCATTTAGCGAATTACATACGTTTCGTGCACACACGCATATATACCAGCATAACGCATTACTCATCATCGTATAACCCACTCGGCTCTCTTTTGACTCTGCTTATCATCCGAATTATAAAGGAACGAGACGATAAGCGCGCGATATACTGGGTCGACACGATCAACACGGCTCGCGTTTAATCGAGTGCCGCTTCTGCAACGTGTGATGCTCAAATTGCATATGTTACGATCAGTACTGCAGTGGGCGGTTTTGAGCAGGAACGAATTTCGTGGAAAGCTCCCTTTGTTTATCGACCGTACCGCCGCTTCGTATACCTATCCTTAAAGAATCTCTCTCTTAGCGTCCACTACTCAAAACGTCAGATGTAATTCAAGCCGATCAGATTAGTGTGACTTCCTCGTACGTCTGTTACGTCAGAACTCATGAGCTGTCAATAGTTAGTATCATTACGCGCCGGGCGTAGTTGTCAGATTAGCTTTTTTGCGCATATCCAATTTTGTTTTCCTTTATTTCATTATTTTTGTCCATTTACGGTCTCTACTTCTCAACATCAACTTTATTTTTTTTTGTTTCCGCACATGGATACGCCAGTTTCAGTTCCGATTATCTCGTTGTAAAGTACGTAAAAATGCCTTTCTACCTCCCCCCTTTTCTTATCCGCCGCCCCTTCAACCCTGACTGTTTCACTATTCAATCAGCTATGCAACTTTACAGTTCTTTTTTTCTCATCCTGCTTTATTTTTTGTATTGCACTGTTTTTTCTCACTTTCTCATTCCACCTTTCCTTTTTCGTATTTTTCCAGGCGGACGATTTGTCCTCCCTTTTTTGTTTATCCACCCCCTCACGCCCATCTGCCACGAACATTCTCATTAGCGTTCGGGTTTCGACTCCTCGTCAATTAGCAGCTCAATTTCGCGCAGCGTTAATTAGTCGACGTGCATCCAGAGACACTATCGATAAGATGATGCAGACTCTCGGCTTATTTATGTTACAAAAATCTATAGATTATGTTAGCGTAGTACATAATGTGTAAATGCCAAACCGTGATCGAGATATGGTCGAAAAATGATGAAACAGTTCAACACCTTTATTTTTCTAACAAGATGGAACGAGCAACGACAACCCTGGTTGTTGGTTTTGCGTTATCCGTCAGTAAACTTCTCTATGAAAGGAGTATCATTAATCACACACGAAAATAGATTACGAAATATGAGCAGAGTCTATGCACCGTATAAATTTATTCTTTTTCATCCTCATACGAGTTTGATGTGGATTTGAAGGAAGGAAAGACGAGTTAGAAATCGTCAGTGAAGAAATCCAGGCGAAGTCAGTCGCGCATTCTCAGTAGTTAATCCCTATTACGCATAGACTTTGCTCTAGAGACTCTCTTAAGAACACTTGATGAACGGGTCCAATCAATAAGATCACTCCTCTCGTCGTCTTCCGCGTCGTCTTCGTTCGTTTAGCGGAACAACGTTAACGAAGACATTCTAAAAACACTTGCAATCGGCTTTGTAAAATCAATTTTCGATTTTTGTTCCTTACTTTTTCGGAGTTACATCAAATTTATTAACACGCACTTCTATTTTGAATGTTAAATCGACGTCCTTCGGTAATACGTGGGAATTCGTATTACTCTTTAGTACGATCATCGTTACACTGTTTGGTCTCTAAACGTCATTTCATTGGAATGCGAGTGAAAAATTAAATTTCGGCATGAATTGAGTAATTTACACTTCCTCGTAGTGTAGAGACGACCGACTTCTGATCTGAAAACAGTTTCCTCTAGCTGCTGACCTTGACACCAGCTGACAATTCGAAGAGAGACGCGTGTGGTGCGAAAGCAGTCGATGTCAATACGTGTGAGGGGAAGGGAGTACGGGGTTATGTATTCGTAGAGTGTGAGAGAGGAAGAGAGAGCAAAGACGCACGCTAGATTGCGTAACTCATCGAAATATCATGATTTTATAGTCGTTCGCCGAACCGGTCACCCTGTCGCTTTGTTTCCAACGAATCTTATACACGGTGTTCCACATAACATTCTACACACTGTTCTCTGCCACGTTTCGAGATATTAATTGAAACTTTATTCTTTATTAAATAGGACATTCAGTTTCTTTCGCAGCAATGAATTAGAAATTTTTACATACGCGTATAGCTAATAACTGTTCATAGTTGATAGAAGGTTGAATATTAAGTATAGCCAAGGATCTTTTTATTTCCCGGAGTAATCAAATAAAATGGTCCAAAATTCTAAATAAAATGAAAAATATCAAAATGTGTACTCCAATAATCTTACGATCAAATACATTATTTTCTAAACAACTCTAAGATCAATAATTATTTGTAGTAAGTTCATCTCGACAACGGCCATGTCTCGTGTAAATCTATCTAACGATTGATTCATCTTTACGGACTACTTTCTCTTTGTCTCAAGAGCTCTGCTGCGTTACGTCCCTTTCTCGATCTGACAATAACAACAGGCGAGCAAATATATTTTTGTCCGCGCCAATCCCATCGTTCCGTTTCGTTCGCCAGTGACGTAAGATTTTTCTGCTGAATCATTTTGTGCGCCTTATTCAAGCAAATCGCTCGCAATTGAATAAGAGGAATTAACGCAGCGTTTCATACGGTTCCTTCGAACGGAATTCGATGTTAGAACGTGCACGAGAATAGAATGATAGGGAAATTGCAAGTATTTATCCGAAACCTTAAAAAGACGACGTCTTACACAAAACGACACACTGACTTAGCGTCATAAAATCGTTGAATATAGAGCACTCGTACGGGAGGGGGAGGGGGCGAGAGAGGTACTGACAATGAAAAGCAAGTCAGCAGTGTGTATAAACGAGTAGCAGTCTAGAACTCAACTAATTCGTATAGAGCGATGCAAGTCACAGCAAGAAAGAGAAACGAGGAGAATCTGCGAAAACGCCCAATTGGGAAGAGAAAGAGGAGAGGACAGAGGTGTTTCGTTGAGAGAATATGTAGTAAAAGAGTGAGCGTGGGCGTATGATGGTAGTGGTGGGGTTGTGTTCAGTGCCTTAGGGACGTGGGGGTGTGCACACTCTACCTTCTACCGTCGCCACCGTTTCCACCACTGGCAGCGCTGGCAACCGTCGTTCCACCCTCGCCCTCCGCCGCTCTTTTGAAGGTCAAGGTTTCCCACCCTGTGCCCCTCTGCCCGTGAGAGCATTACGAGTGGCGGGCGAGGTGAGGAGGGGAGAGGGGGAAAGAAGGGTGCTCGCGGAGGTGGATGAGCAGAATTGGCGAGAGGGTGGGAAAGGGAAAATGGTTCGAACATGGCGCGCGCGCGCGCGCGCATGCGACAGAGAGAGAATAGGTGATGGTGGGTGCGCATGGTGGCTGGGAACGTACGTGGGCGGTCAGGGGTGGTGGTGTGTGCCAGGGGTGGCAAGATCCCGGTGCCCAGTATTTATAGCGCTTGCGAACCGGTCGATAGCGGATAGCGACACTGCGCAGTTGGGAAAGCCTCGCGCCAAAGCTACCCCCCCGCCATGCGGGGGAGCATAACCCTCTCCCACGCCTACTCGGCCACCCCTTTCGCGCGGAGAGTAGGCCTCTCCCGCTCCCTCTCCCTCTCCCTTTCTTTCTCGCTCTCACTTTTGCCCTTACTTTCTCCGGTTCTCTACGTGTCCCACTCGGCGGTCCTCTTTTCCGCTCTCTCCCTGTGCTGCTCGTGCTCTTGTGCTCGTGCGCGCATTCGACACTATATATATATATATACCCTTCTTCGTCTTCTTTTGCCGTCCTATTAGCCGTTCTAATTAAAGCGCTGAACGACTCATGACGATTATACCCGCGTGCAGATTGCGAATCGGAGGGCCGGGCCGTCTCAAATCTGAACGTCGGACTGCTACACTAGGGTGTTGCCACTTGTATCGATACAAGGAAGCATGTGAGATTGTGTGATGCTGCTTGTCGCGCTTCCTTCCGATCCTCTCGCGTCACCACTTTGCCTGCTCTCTCAGCTGGTAGATACGATCTACGATATGGTCTACGCAATTTGGTATGTTCATGCAGATTTGGTCAAGTAGAATAATCTTCGTCCCGTCTTATGTGGAGAATCAGGCGAATATAACTAATCTATCATGCCTTGGGACCATTATCTGTTTCTGTGCTTGCGTAATTGTGCGTGAAATAGCATCTGGCCAGCAGAGTCATCTTAATACATATAACAAAACAGCTGAACACATAGCTCCATTGTCAAAGTAAATAGTAAGGTTATTATATACTCTCAAATTTTGGTTATTTCCAAATAAGATATCAGCATGATGAAAATCTAATTTTTTGTATATAATTTGAGTTATTTTTTAACTTGACCTAAAGCCCATTTGACAGCAATAATTATAATCGCATGAAAAGGTGAGCGCATTGAACATTGCATAATAATTCTTATGCTTTCCATATCGTTGTTACTTCTGCGTTTCCTGTATTACTTTAAACACATAATATCGTGTGATATAAACTGTAGATGCAATGAATATGGTTAGTGTTTCTCTGCACCATACGTTAAGGGGTTAACTGACTTTTATCGTGGATTTTACGACGTAAATCGGTTATCCGTGTAGGGTGGTACACGCGGCACGGAAAATACGCATTTATTTCAGGACGAAACTGTCAGCAACGAAGTCGGTGATCTAACCCTAACCGATTCATCCCGATGGATACTGGTGACCATAATTGGCTACCCTTTAATGAAACGGCATCCCGTTTCTTAGATTGTTTTCGCTCGACGAATTTCCTTTGTGTCGATTTCCGCTCCTGTTTCACAAGAAGGTTTTACGCAATTCCCTATTTCAGTGCTTCTTCAGGTTTCTTGCGCGAACGACTGATTCAGATTCAACATGAGGAAAATAATGACTGCATTTTACATTCTTCCCACACTTTCTGCCGTTTTATTTATTTATTTATTATTTCGTGTCGCAACGACTTTACGTAGGAGGCATTGAGATTGTTTAAAAATGTTCGTTTTAATGTCGTTAATATTTCCTTTCGACTTGTACGAAACCGTGAAATTAGGGTACGGTGATGACGGATAAAAATTTATTATTTGCACAAGTGATAAAGGTGAGAAAAGTAAGTTTTTACGTCCCCATAGCGAAAAAGGAGGTGGATAGAGACGTCAAATACGGAAAAAGGGGCAAGTGAAAGGACGAAAGGAGCGAACAAAGTTCCAGCGCCCTATCGACTCCTAGTTCGATAGGAGGAAGTACGCGCAATGGGACCAAGTAAGATACGAGCCCCAAGAAATGGGGGCCAATAAATACGTCATTTGTCTCAACTGGCGACTAGAGATTATGTAAAAAGAAAAGAAACTGCGATATCTCACGTCGCGAAGATCGCAGTGTGCATGCAACGAAAGAGACCCATCGACAGACGAAGAAGTTGCAACACAAAAAAAAAAGAGGAAGTAAAGGGAAGAAGAGAAGACAGGAATAAGTAGCAAGTGCGAAGGGCAGCCCCCGCCGAGTCGGAGAAACCGAAGCAAAGACAAAGAAGGGGCAAAGAAGCAAATGAAGATGAGCAAAAAGAACGAGAGACGGAGTATGTACATTGCATAGCCCCGTCCCGTAGAGAAGAAGAAGAAGACAGTGCGCGCGCGATGGTGCAGAAAGAGTTTGGATAGAGAAAGAGAAAGAGAGAGGATACGAGAGTGAGTGGGGGGCGGGGGCGGGGGCGGCGAGGGGTTGAAGAGAAAGGGGCTTTGGGCGCAGAATGGGCGTGCGCCGCCCCTGAAGGCGGGGGTAAGTGCATTGCCATCCCTTTCGCGCGTTGCCGGGGCTCAGCAGCGCCACAAGCACCACTGTCATAACCACCCCCTCCATCGGGCGGGGGCAAACGCGCGCGCACACTCTCCAGGGTTGCGATCGAGGGCGAGAGGGAAAGAGACACCCTCTCCGGGCTTTCCGGCAAGGGAGGAAGAGGAGAGGGGGGAGGGCTTGGTGCGTTTCGTTGGAGAACTCGAACCACCGGGCGACCGTAAAGGTCGTCATTGCTTGTCTCTCTCTCCCTCTATCTCCCTTTCCCTCCACCCCCGCCATCTCCTCCGCCCTCCTTCGCCCTCCACGTCCTACCTCCGCATAGACTACCAGCTGGCAGCGACGTCAGCACCGAGAGAGCCGGACCGTTTCAGTCTGTCGTCCACGTCCGAAAAATACGCAAGGTCTCCTCTCTTCAACTCCTCCGCCATTCCGTCAGCATCCCTCATCGCTACCCATCGATACTTACGTCGCAGTAGTAGTCCGCGCCTCGAACGCCGCTAGAACTTCACATGGAATTTCCTCGACGCTACGCTGGAACGGAAGATCGATCGAGACGAAAAGAACTCGGCAACGAGTACGTATCGTCACACATACACTGTTGTTGAAGTTCCGAAGAGAGGGAATAAAAGGGAAAGGGCGAGCCCAGATCCATTTCACGCTCTTTCTCTTTCCCTTTCATTTTCACTAACTCTCTTTCTATTTGCCTGTCTCTGCCTTTTCAATTGCCGCCACTTTGAAGAATGCACGTGAACAGTGATAGAGAAGCGGATAAGGGATGAAAGTCAGAATGATTTTCACGGATTCCGCCGAGTTACCAGTAAGAGTGACGAGGTGTCGGGACTGGTGGAAAGGCAGGCTCTCTTCTTCTGGACGATCACACTCTCGACGGACGACGATTCGGGGGAAAGAATCTCGTCGGAGTGAAAACTGATGGAATTGTTCGTGAGTAACGTCAGATCATTAGCTGACGTATTGAGAACCGACAATTTTCTTTCTTATCTTCACGCATATGGTCGTCAAGCAGGTTATTGCGTCAGTGAAGTTTGTCTCTTTCGGAAGTGTTTTCTCATACAGGAGTTTTAGCCAATTCAGCGTAAGAAAGAACGTGTGCCGTTCCATCACTCCGCGTTAATTCCATTTTCCAGAGTCTATCAAAATACTCGTCTGGCATCGCGGCCATTCACTTCAATTATTATAGATACAATAATCGAGCACAGATGCCTCATTTCCCTTTTTTGCCTTGGAGAATCGGTGCATTATGTAGATTATTCGGCCATTTACTTCATACCTATGTATTACCACTTTTTACCCTCAAGGTCACTCGTTCACTTGTGTGCGCCATGTATGCGATGAAACATGCACAGTATTCGTGCAAATTTGGACAAAGTGACCAATATACAAAATACGGAAATTCTTCCAACACTACATCGACTTCGCTGATACGAAGAGAAACTATTGCAATTCTTCGATGAAAGGGAACTGTTGTATGGTGACGGGTCAAGCTACATATATAGGCGGTACACTTGTTTGCCGCAATTAAGAATTTCCGCCATTTTTTCTACGCACATAATAATTCATTGCCTCAAGGCAAGGCTAAGCAATTGCCACAAACAGTTCTTCGTGGCACGTGCGAATTGCGGATCGATACCATTGATCCGTTGCATGGGTACCACTCGCGAGACATGCACACGGTAGTTGTGTTGACTTACATTCCTTATGTATCGAAAGTATCGTACATAATACGAATTCCACGTATGACTGAAATCTTGGATCTCGATATAATCTACATAACACGATATGTACGGAACCAGTATATTCACCCATGTTTATGCGAGTGATCTAATTGCGAGTAAAAAATCTAAAAATGAAAAAACGATTTGTTTAATCTCCGATTTCTTGAAATGCATAGAAAGATGAACCGTTAAAAATCTTCACGTACGGAAGTATCCTTGGCTAAGCACTAATTCAGTGGGGGGAAAACATCTTTCACAGCTTTTCTATTCCGATTATCGGACAATTTTTCCGCTGACTGGTTCGCGCCGATGAATGTCACTTTTCGTCCGTGACCAGGTCCGCTTGTATCGATCGATCGCAGTACACGCGCTCTCTGTGTAACGCAGACGAGCGTGTGCGCGTCGCGTTTCTATTCACTCCTAGCTTCTTCTGACGTTCAGACGTTGGGCAAATTCTTATTCCGGAAGACTGGGGCCATTATTTTTGCGTAAGGGGACACATTAGCCGTAAATTGGTCACACTTTTATTTGTTGTACGTAGAAGCAAGTGTCAGTGAGCAGTGCGTGTTAAAATGTGCCCCTCGCGCAATAGTTGCGAAATCAAGTGCATTCGAATAATTAATTAGATATCCTGTTCATACTGTACATCCGATAGACAGGCCATTATAACGAAATTACACACCAGTATGTTGCGGCGACGGTCCTTATGTCTCACTTCACGAATCAAGAACTGTTCATTTGAAAATATCACAGTATTAGCTGAATTTCCTCTACGTCTCAAGCTAGGAGATAATCGATGCACTGGTTATAAAATGGATCGTAGAACGCGCCTTCGATCGTTACCTATGTCCAGCTTTTGTGTTTCGTACTTTTCCACCGTTCCAAACATCATTCTTATCTGTCGCGGAAAATTGCATTCTTCTTCCACAAAAGCGAGGTGTATGGGGTCTCGCACGCATTACATCGCCACTATTGCGTCTTATTCGCGAATGTTCTCTTTGTACGTCCGCATATACATACAATGGGTAAAAGCAAAGTAATCGCACCCCTAGCTTTTCTAGAATAACTTTCGATGAACCGCTTTTATAACTGTTCGAGAAAAGCGGGCTGTAGAAATAATTTTTTTTACCCACTGTACATACTGCCCGCAGGCAGCGAATTCGTATCGTGAATAAAGAACGATTGACTATGACCGGTGAGCGTGACGTCATCCGTCGCAAGGTCGTGGAAAATGCACTTTTAGTTATCTCCGTCGGCGGCTTTTGCCGTGCTAATTCGTGTCTCTCTTCGCCTATTATTCTATCTGAAAACGAGTATCATATTCTCGTTTCTCATTTTTCCGTCAGAATAACCTTATTTGCTGTTTCCGTTTCAATTCAATGAATTTAACATTTATTTCAATTAGAAGGATTCATCAATCGAATGATCACTTAATTGTTATTTCAAATTGGCTGCGTGGAGAAGGCGATGCCTTCTGGCAACAGGATTGACAAGGAAATGTAGAAGACACGTATTTTTCTGTATTGACCCATTTTGAAATTAGACGAATAAGACACCCTTTCGATTGTTGAAACTTTTAATATCGAAGATTATCCGAATTTCACCATTGCCGATCGTTTTAGCAAAACTATATATACTGCTTGTAGGACATAAAACGAGCTATTGTTATCGGAAAATATGGTACGAAGGCGATGGCTTCTGATAAGAGGAGATTGCAAGAGAGACCGCTGGGCGTTTACACCCGTGACTTATTTCGAATAACGAATAAGGATGGTCCGAATCAAATATTCGCATAGCAACGGTGGTATTCAGATAATTATCTCAGATAAATATTCGAATTAATTGTAATGATCTCCATCTCTGGTCCTGCGGATCGGTAGCGAAATTGGTCAAGGCAACGATACCATGTTGTTGCATGCCACTCATCGTCGCGATCGAAGTTGAGCTGCAAACAGAAAGTTATTCTCTTTGTCTGCTCTTCTTTAACTGCTCGAAACAGCACCGCGAGAATCTCGGGCTTCTACGCGGACATGAATCATCGTCGCGGTTGTCGCGCCTTAACGACGCACCTTACGCGCCTCGCTACTTGTTTTTTCATATCTCGCCTCGTATATGTCAGCGTATTCGTCCTTGCTTTCGCGCCCCCGCCCACCAATGCTTCACTTCCATGCAATTCGATCGACTAATAGGACATGTATGTGTTTTTCTTTTCTCGGACCCTCTCCGCTCTCATCAACTCTGTGGCGGTACTTGACTGATTGATTTTGTCGTCGGGTGGATCGTAGTCAGCAGACTGCATTGCGAGTCGGAGTCCTTCAAGATGGACCTCATACTGGACATCAACAGCTGGCTGTATCCCATGGATTTGGGTAAGTGTGTCTCGCGTTTTCACCAGTTTCTTCTCCTGAAGATGGGGCCCGAGAATTGAATTTTACGGCGGTATCTGAATCGATACCATATGGTAGTTATGCGCTGTTGAGGTCTGGGGTTAGGTCGAGAGTGCGATTAACACGGAGAGAGGAGTAATACGTAATACATTTAAATGATTCATTTCCTATCATCTATTCATGAACTTTTTTTGGTAATACCAGTGTGTTCGACGATATGTTTACTCCAACTTGATAAAACAGTATTTTTGTTATTTGGATGTTATGATCACATATGAAATTATTACATAATTTGAAAATCGATGAACGTTGGGGGTGACTCGATATACGTCAACGAAGTTTACTTTTTCCTGGTTTTCATGCCCGGCAACACGTGTGTGCCGTGGAAGAACGTGTGTGATGTCACACGTGTGCCGTCGGAGAGAGGAGAGAGTGGATTTTTATTCAAGCCATGTGCCAGGACAAGACGGGGGCAGTATGAACGGTGGGTCGTGCCTTTCTTTAACACGGCTGTGGTATTTCTTCCACTCACTCGCGCCTCTCGCTGTCAACCAACACATTTGTTACTTTCCCGTAGCACATGTCATCAGATTTCCGTTTGCCGGTACCGCGGTATCTCCGGTTGCAACACAGAAATGCAATAAAACGCTTTCTCGAGAGGCCAAAGAATCTCATTTACCCGAGCGAGATAATTCGCTCAACCTTAAGAGGCCTATCACGAGAAACAGTACCCGAAACAGAGCATGCGATACGCAGTGGGATGATCTCTTGCAAATGCGCCCAAGGCCACGTCACGCTGCAGCAAGGCACCTTCCTCCCCCAGATATCGTCGTTTTCGACTTGCCCCGCGGGGAGATAGATAAAGGGAGCGCGCGCATGTACGCCTGTAGTGGATGTATATTTTCTCTTTTTCTCCTCGCACACGGCAAAGGGGCTGCGTGTCACACCCACCGTGTGCTACGACACACGGTATATAGAAGGCACGGCGGTGGAGAAGGAGAATGATGTGAAGGCTGGAGGGGTTGCTGGAAGGGTTGGGCGGGGGAGGGAGAGGGCTTCGGTTCCGTTTGGTTCCGTTCCGTTCCGTTCGGTGCCGAGTCGCGCGCCGTCCACCGTCGATCTCTACCCCTGGCCGCGTGTTTACAGATTCATACCCCTCTTCTCCCTTCCTTGCTTCCCTTCTGCGTCTCTTCTATTTCCCCCACCGTTGCTTGGCTAGTTTCGAGCTCAGCACCGCTCCATCCTCTACCCTTCACCCTCCACCCTCCACCCTCCACCCTCCTCTCTGTCAACGTCTTCCTTTTCTCACGCATGCGGTAGAGAGAGAGAGGTAGGAAATCGGCTGAAGAGAGCGAGAGCAAGGGAGTCAGTGGTGCAAAGAGGAGGACAGAAACGATGGTGAAGAGAAGGATGGACTCGTTTATCGGCAGCCTAGTAGAGACATAGCAACGCTCTACACACGACCAAACGAAACGAAACGAACCGAAACGGGGTGACGCGTCATGTGCGAGGAGAGCAAGCAAAAAGTATGTAAATAGAAGGCGGCGGTCCGCGCGTTCTTTAGTAAGTACGCGAAAACGAATTGTTTCGCGGGCGCGCATATTTGCGCCATGACGGAGAGAGGAGTCTCTCGTCAAATGTTTTCTCCCTCCGACTCCGTGGAGAAGGGAAAGGAAAAGACAGTGTTCCGAAATATTATCTCCGTGCTTCGCTGTTCGTCGAACGTCTATTGTGCGCTGCCTTAACTTCACTCACACACTCAGTGAAACCAGGAAACAGCGAAAGACAAGAGTGTATAAATTGCAACGTAGTGCAGATGGGAAGACGGGACGCGAGAAAAGGAAGACGTAAAAATACAAAGAGAATAATGGAGAGTGAGAGAGGGAGAGAGAAGAGAGTAAGAGGAGAGGCAGAGTGAAGGTTAGTGTAGTTCGGACCAGGCTGGCAGGCCGCTGTATTGACGCGCGGCGTTCAGGCTTGCGCGAGATGACGCAATCCCTCTTCCCTGTTTCCCCTTTCCCCTTTCCCCTCGATTCCCGCCACCTCCTACTCCTGTTTCCACCCCTCCACCCGCAATACTTCCCCGCTGCCGGAACCCCCACCGAAAACTGCCCGCCGCCTGCCTCCGCTCACCCGGCAGCTCCCACAAGTTCAATGCCAAGGTCAAAGCGACCACGACTCGTAGCCGTGTCGGTCGAAAACGCGATACTTCGCTCTCCGCGAGAGGAGAAGACTGTGTGCCGTACGCCGTACGTTCACGGTTACGTTCTCCTTGCCCTCGCTCGCTCCGGTTCCGACTCCGACTCCGACTCCGACTCCGTGTGTGCAACTTCGCGCTCGGGATAGTTCACTTTCTCGCATCCGTATTCTTGTTCCGCCGGACTCGGTCTCGCCCTGGCCCCGTGTACTCTCTGCTGCCCTGCGGCAGAATTTCCCCTACGTACGAGAACCACGCAGCCCCTGGCAACCGTGTCTCTCGACCATCCTCGTTCTCCCTCTGCTGCGGGATTTCACACTGATCGTCGTCATGTTCCGAAAGGAAATCTATATTGGAAGCAGAGGCGGAGACAGAGACGGAGGCAATCACTACTTACGTCAATCTCGATACGCACTGTGTAATATTACCTAACGTAAACGTCAGCCGAACATCTTGGAAATGTGACGTCAGTGATGATGATGATAATGATGATGAGAAGAGTATAGAATTGACCCCAGAAACGGCAGATGGGAAAAGAGTAAAACGGTTGTCCAGCACGGAAATGCGTTTCGTAGCTGAATGTCACGGTGACTACGTGTGCGCTCCGCCTGTACTACCTTCGCTACGACGATGACGACGACGACGACGTGGTGCGCGTGGGCGTGGACGAAGAAGGGTAAGAAAGAGACGGACGAGGAGAGGTTTGGCTGAGAGCGATTAATCGTGAATTCAGTTCTCGCGGAGAGACAAGGTCGTCGCGTGGTGAGCTTTGAGACGAGACCGTGTGTAGTAGTGGCGCGGTGGTGTGGTGGACGAGTAGGTACATAGATAGGCAGGTGTGCGATTAGAGTCAGGCGGAGAGAGAGAACAGGAAGAGGCCACACTTCTTTAAAATAATCGTCTTCCCCCTTTACTCTCCCGCCCGTAATCGTATTTCTATTTTGTTTGTCTCTCCAACATCTCGACGCAACTATTTTTGCTTCTTCTACGCGTTAAGTCAAATCCCGACGTCGAGTGAGTTTCCATTATAGTTTCGACAAATTACAACGTTTCGCGTCATTTTGCGGCACATTGTGCGGGTCGAATGCTTTTTCGATGATTCTACGCGCTCCACGTACCACCTATCTTCTACTCTTGTCCGTTCGGAGATAGATGCAGCGGGAGACAAGATGGCGGATTTTGGGTAGATTCAGTAGGGGTTCTCTCGTCGTTCGTCTGTTTTGCTGCGCGCGTGTGTGTGTAACACTGATCAGTTAGCAAGCAGCTTCGTTCGCACATCCGCACAGGCCTGTCGTTTCCGTGAATGAGACCATTTTTTCGAATGGTCTTTCCTTTTTGCCATTTTTGCTCGACTTTTTACCTTCGCGAACTCGTAGATCGTGTGGGTGCTAACGTTCTCTGGTAGACGATGGACTGTGAAGCGTATCGCGTTTCCGCACGAGTGCCGCATTGACGTTCCAACAACGCGGGGGCCTTCCATTTTAGGTAGAGACGCACACACGTACACGCACACGTTTAGATCGGTCATCCAGATATATCTATTCCCGACACGACGCGCGCGTCATAGATAAACCGCAGGCGCTAACTTTCGCAGTAACGCAAAGTGACCGTGGCAGAGGACATAATTCCTCATTCCCTTCGGCGTTATCTACACCTTCGTTCGTTCCTATTATCATCAAAACCGATTACGGGTTAATGAGAGATTTCGCACTCATTAACATAGGTGTGCGCGGCATGAATTTTGATTATCCTCACGGAACGAGTCGCGCTCAACTGGATGATAATCCGTGCCACATACTCATGTGCACATACACCCGCGCTTAGAAATCATTATGACGTAAGCTGTGACGTCGAGCAGAACTGGAGGATAATCAGTTGCTCGCACTGATTTTCTAATTTCATCCCAGTTATCAGGTACAATTTAGCCCCACCATAACCTCTCCCTCTCCCTCTTTAACCCCCACCCTCTTGTCAATCTGAAACTCCACTTGCTGCGGGTGGCAGTATCGATTGCTCGCACTCTATAAGCTCCCTCCCCCTACCTTGATATATCACGGGCTCAACCTTGACCCTGTGTTCTTTGAAGCTCTTGCACATCGGCGGTGTTGTCCCTCCATCATCCTACCCATTTGCCATTATCCGGTATTCGCAGAAAATACTTTCGACTTTCCTCCTCGGGACATCGAAGATTTTTGCCAGCATTAAGTTCCACCTGTGTACAGTGCAAGCCCGTATGGCAAACCCGAAAATTGTATTTTCTGTTATGTAAAGAAACGTGCGCCTTGCGGAATACATACTTAATTCAACGCCAACTATATGTTCCGCGTGTTCACCTCTTTTTGTGACGGTACATCGATATCGTGTGTGTGTGTAGTTCGCGTGCTCTTACGTAATTTAAATAGGACTGTTTGGCTGGATTTAGGATGTAATAGTGATTGCGTGCTACGCGGTGCTGTTGTATGAACGTATCAGTGGATCGATAGTAGTGTGCGGGCTATGGAATTTTTATTAGTCAGACTCAATCTTAACCTTAACCTTGGTTTGGATTTTGGACGGATAAATATTAAGTCAGGCGGAGCATTGTGACAGTTCGGAATTTGATTAAGTATGTATGTATACTTATAAACGATTCAGGCATCACGTATGGACTTTACAATTGCGCGCGAGTCTTGTTTCCTGATGATTGTTCCTTTATTCTTACTTCAAATTTTTTTTTCTCCAACGGCTGATCACGCACATACTCACTATTTCTTCTTGCTATTCATTTGAGAACCTTTGCCCCTAGCGTTTCGTTCTAAAGTTCAATTTTGCAAATTATTTAGTAAAGCGCACGTCCTTACATAACCCGCAATTTCGAGTCTCGCGTACGCTCTTAATCGATATTACTCATCTTTACTCCGTCATCACTAAAACAGATTCCATCACAAAAGAAATACGCAAAACACAAAAATGAATGCGTTCGAAAAAACTGAGAGATATTGATCTTGATTGATCTTTGAAAAGTTGTTCACAGATCATGTGCTTTGCTAATAATAATTCAGTAGTGCATCAAATCGCCCCTTATAACGGAATTGTAGTGACGTTTAATAGTTTAGAAAGGTACAATTGTCGAACCTTATGTTCCAAATTTTGTCCAACGACGCACTCCATCTCATTTCATAATTGGCAGCGTGCGCGTGATTTAGCGACAAGCACAATCGGGCGTGCAAGCAGACGCAGGCAGGCACGGCAGGCAAGGCAGTCAGTCAGTTTATCGGGGCATTTCGGCCTCGGCTCATTTCGAGCATCCCCGGTGTCGATCGGCTCGGCTCCGCACTTTGTAGCAGCAATTTCCGCTGGCTTACGTATGCCTTGCTTGCCCGCTTGCTGCTGGTCGCTTGCGCAATCAGCGATGCTCCGCTTGTAGGTGGGTCGTCCACGGTGCGAGGAAGTATTTTCGTGCTTATTGCGCCGCTTCTGACGAATATACTCTTGCGTACTGTCAATGTGTATCACCCTGCTTCCCTCTCTCTCTCCCGTGCGCACGACGACGTAGTACATGCCTGCGTCACATATATTTACGTTAGTTCGTACTTTACATACTGGGTGTCTCACACATAATGATACGTGCATTGCACTAGGCGAGGGCGCTACTTATCAATGGGCAAATAAAGTATTAATGGCACTATTTCATTTTTGTTAATGGAACCGAGTCTTACTAACCTTACCTAACTTTAAGTACGTAATTCGATTTAGTTGCATATATTTTCAGAACTATCATATAACATCGTGAAATATCAGACTCTGACGATTGTCATATAAATCTTGCTCACGCGCAACTTCTTTAGCTTCTTCTTACGATTCTTCTTTGTTGTTTGCTTGAAAACCGAATTGTCATACGGTGGTACGTATTTCTGGTTTCAGGTGACAAATTCCGTTTGGTCTTGGCCACGACCCTGAGAGAAGACGGTTATCCCGACGGTGGCGAATGGAACGCGACGGAACAGGAAGGCGGCTCTAGGGCCGATAGTTTTGAGTACGTGATGTTCGGGAAAGTTTATCGGATAGAAGGCGACGAGGCCAGCAACGAACCTAGCAGCAGACTGTAAGTAAATTACCTTTTGCATACTCTATCATTCGATGTAACTGCGTACGCATCGCGTTTCGATACATGAGCGCATCTTCTGCAGAGTACGTCCCAAAAGTCGCTGTTCACTGGAACCTATCATACAAGTATATATTTTTAATTATAATGGCTTATATGTATGTGCGGGTGATCATGTCTGTCCCTTTGTACTCTCTTTCAATTTCAAAAACAGCAAGGCAAGCAAATATTCCGAACAAAAACAATTCCATGAGCAATGAGCATTGCTTTTGGTGAAGGAAGTCGAACCAGTCATTTTCTACCGTCGCGTCGCGATAAAGATCAAGTGTTAAAAGGCCAAAGGAATTATCGTAATTTGCTTAGTTCGCTCTAATGTGCCGGAACGCAATGCCTATGCAATTTGCGTACAATATCTCATAACATTGGCTACACGCACGTTCTTTACTCCTACGTCACATACGCGCACGTTATCGTGACGTCATACCTGCGTACAAGGCTCAAACATGAAAATGTAAAACACGCAGTCACATCCTCCCGCTGCTGTGTGATTTCGCGGTATTGGCTCGCTTCCAGCGCTTTCGAACGAGTGTGTAGTGAGAATTCGTGTCTGTGTTCCCCCCTTCGACCAGGGGTGTACAGGACGTTACGACGAAACGGTATTGCAAAGATCAAACCACTCAATTTTCTCAATGGTTCAAAACGAATGAAATTTCGATGGTGACGGAGGCGCAAAGACACGCTCGAAATAAGTCTTTTGCGTAAATGAGAGATTTGTGTGGAGCGAGATTCGAAAGAAAGACTAACAAAGGACTTTGAAAAGGAAGTTGTTCCATACATCTGATTGTGAGAGGCGGTGTCACTCGCAAATGAACCATGTGACGATGTCATTTGCATAAGTAGCAACGATTTCATTAGGCATTTTTGTCCGAATTATGCTCGGCACCGAAAGTTCAGACGAGTCAAATTAAAGCGGCAACTCATCCCACTCAACTTGCTTTCCTCTATTTCGCGGTAGCTCGCAAGAGGAAATTATTGGCATCAACGGACGCGATTCTCTCCGTTGAAGTTGAAAGCGAGTGAGCGAGCGCGATCTAAGCC
This sequence comes from Priocnemis perturbator, assembly GCA_963942575.1. NCBI lineage: Eukaryota > Metazoa > Arthropoda > Insecta > Hymenoptera > Pompilidae > Priocnemis > Priocnemis perturbator. The sequence continues at coordinate 10,963,552 of OZ012656.1, forward strand.
GGCTAGGAAAACGTCAGGTTCTCCCGCGGCGATAACCTTCATTTGACCAACTTATCATTGACCTTGAATCTTGAAGCTACGCTCCAGCAGTCCCAAGAGAAGAGTAACGTCGGCGTGGTCGCGATGCAGGTTTCCTCGTTCATAGTCGCCGCGTAATTACGATTACGTCGGTGCCCCGGCACTCTTTATGCTGGTCGTGACTGTCGTGCTGCTCCGCTCTGCTCTCTCTACGTACTTGTCCTGTGTCCCCTGTGCAGTCGACGTATTGTGTGTTGCTCCTAACAGATAACGCGTGTGTGCGTATGTGAGCGTGTTGATATTTGCTAAAGATAGAAATACAACGGCGTAGAGCGCGGCAGTGGGTGCCATATAGGCACTACTTGGATAAGATAGCAGCGCGAGCCGCGAATGTGTAGCCGCTCGCCGTGCCACGATCAGAGGCGTGAGAGAACGAAACATAAGGTTTTTTAAACCGACCCGCCGCCAGCCACCAGCCGCTACGTGTAAACGTCGAGTGTCGCGTCGCGTCGCGTCGCCTCGCGTCGAGGCGACTTCGTTGAACAAGTGTATGCACAAGCGCCTATGCAGAATCTCAAGTAACGTCTCGCGGTCAAGGTCGATCCCAGGAAATTCGATTATGTTCGGTGTGTGGGTTATCGTTCACGTCATTTTTACGAACTCGTTCATGTTTGTTACGGGTGGGGTGGGGGTCGTCATCTAATGTCTGCAAAACTCGTATTCCTTACTCAAAGATTTATCCAAGATTTGTTCAGTGCTATACGAGAAATAGAATACTCCTATGATGCATTTTTACAGCGTTGATCGTGAAAGTGGCCTGAATTTGAAATAAGATATCTTCAAAAACTATAGTTACTTGATTTTTCACTTAGAGCACTGTCCTAATCACCGCCACATATTCTGTTATTTGTCGTCGCATCACGTTACAAGCTTGATTGACGAATTATTAGGTCAAAGCAATAGCAATGCGATATACGATGTGTGTACCATACGGCATACGTGTATATCATCGGACTATCGTACGAATTCAACGTGTTAATTGTCCGCCAACCTTCGCTCCGCCGAACCTCGTGACATTTAGTGACTACGTGGAACTTACTGGTTTTCACGATTCTCCGCCATCCGTGCATTTGCAATTCAGTACAGGAGCCAATCGACATCGCTCCCTGAAAGTCTACTCTAATTTCAAGCGTATGGTAATACAGGATATTTAGGATCTAATTAATATCGGGGAAATATATTCCTTCCCGTCGTCGTGACATAATTCACCGTATCCTTTTACCCATAGATTCTCTTCGGCAGTGGAACTCGGAAATATTTTGAAAGGACACATATATATATATATATATATCTATCGTTTTCTACTTGTTGCAACACCTTTCCGGCGCTGTTACCTTATTTTCTCTTGTATTCAAACAGAATCCTCTCTGCCTCGCATAGACTGGTAATGGATTCTGTTTGAATACAAGAGAAAATAAGGTAACAGCGCCGGAAAGGTGTTGCAACAAGTAGAAAACGATCTCGCTAGTCAGACGCAAGTAGTAACTCCCATCCTACTCTCGAGGAACACAAGTATACACATCCGAACTTCATAAAGCCACGCTATCGAGCACTTCATTTTTTTTGTTCTTTTTATTATATTATTATCATCTTAAATTACGCCCTATTTCACGTGGATGATGAACACTGATAATGACAATGTTCACAGAAACTTTTTCTCGTTTTAACAAGCAGAAGAACCCCCCGTACTCAAAGTTATAAGTAACTTATGTGAATTCGCTGTATTCCATAGTTATATATGATGATAGATATACAGACTGGTCCGTTCAATGTGTCGTACGAAAGAGTAGTCCGCAATTTTGATTTATTTTTTCGAATGAAGAATGCATCACTTGTTGAACCATATGTGCTATGGAATATATGGGGTAGTATAACTTGCTAATTTTACAGCTGCATGTTATTAAGAGGAAACTGTATCTAAAAATGATTTATCCTTATTTTTTGTTAAAGTCTCTAGACAGTAGCATGTGTATTCATCATTTCGTGAAAACTGAGCGATTGCTTGAATTGTGAATTGTTCGACAGCTTTTGCCATCGTTATTTTAGCTTCTCATTAGACTTATCAAGCCGATTGTCATTTGTCCTTTCGTGACTGTAACGTTCTCCAACGTAGACTCAATATAAGCATTTATTTGACCATTATGAATGAACGAGACACGACGGCGTCAACATCTTTCATCCAAACGGATCTTCGGAAGTAAAATTTTACTAGCCCAAAGATCGAATCTTCCATTCTCATTGATCATTCTTTCAAGTCCGAGTAGGCAGGGCTTTCGAAATATCGAAGATACACAACATTTGGTCACTGAGGGTGGGCATGTGAGTGGAAAAAGTCCTCTTACCATGCTCAATTAGAGAAGAGAAGAAATCGGCCATTACTCGAGCGTGTACCTCTACTTTAACCGCGCTCCAACACGAAGAAATTTCCCAAATTTATCCTGAAGATCAACTGTCCAGAGTGTGGCAGACAAGAATGTTGAAAAAACAGAAGAGACAGGCGCGGAATGGGAAAAATTTGCACGTGCAGATGATGATGCAGCAGTTAATATGAAAAGGCCAAGAGGGACCGGGAAGAAAAAAGGAGGAAGTGTGTGCTCCGTGTGTGTCGCGTTACTTTTCGTTTCCTGTGCAACTTTCGCGAGTGTTCACCAGTGTCGGTAAGAACGGAGCAGCACGGTTTGGACTCTGGTGTACTGCTGAAGCCTAGAGCTCTCGGGGAACAGGGAGCCACTCTGCGTTCACTCGGTAGGTAATGAAGCGGGTGAACACAGCTGGTGGTATCTCAGTTTTCTGGGGGCGTTCGCAACTTGCCCTTTCCGTTACCAGCTGGTGGACCTTAATTGCTCTTCCGTATCACGAATTGGCCCTACAGAGCGGATTCAAGTCCATTGCAGCGAGGGAGAGAAAGAGAAAGCTCAACTAAATGGCAAGATTCTCCCTGAGGAGGAGTATTAGTGTGCTGAAGAGTGACACAGGACGAGGGAGAAACAGCACAGAAGACTTTCAAAGATAAAATGTTAAAAATTGATTGGCACAATTCCTGAAAGTGTCAGGCTGTGGAATTTTTTTTTCTCCCTCTGAACAAAACGATTTGAAAAAGCTCAAAATATGATGATCAATATGACCACTTGACACTATCTATTGATAATCAACTTTGTTAACTTTTACAAAATGATTAGAATATTATTATACTTCGAAGCGATCTCAACAACCGTAATAATGTCTTGATCCTTCAATTCGTACTTGTCGGGGTAATACAGTTTCACAGACAGTGTGAGAGAGGGTGCGCGCGTATGTGGGTTTCAAACGAGGGCGTGACAGCTGGGAAATGAATTATTGATCGGGGTCGCGCGAGACCGGTAGAAGAGGGGTATAGCAGCTAATCCCGTGGCAACCCCGACAACGCGCATGTACAGCAGGTATCACGCATAGCGTATTACGTGCCCAGTGCCCACGCACGTAATCATCCTTAACAGGTACCATCTTTGATCCCCTCTTTGTGAATCCGAATAAGTCGGTACAAAAATTACAATCGGTGCCGGGCGAAAGCTTGCCACAAGAATTCCTCAACTGTTTCATGTGCGACCAGATAATTAGGTCGGCTAATATCAATACGGGAGATCTTAGGTCCTCTAGGCACTTTTATTTGGACCCTAAAAAGGAATATTAACGTCTCTGCACTCCCGTGTCCACTCGCACAATCAGAGTTGCCAAGTCAAATTTCATTTTTATTCACTTTATAAATAACTATGGTCCGCCAACTAACTTCTTAGTCCCTAGATCCGCTAAACTTTCGCGTCGTAACTATCGATATATTGACGAAGGGTATAATGCAATAAATGCAGATAGCATAAATTCGATTTCAATTGAGCCCCTAGGTCTTCGAATCGGTACGCCGGCGTGTCGGTGTGTGTCAAAGTAATCCCAGGCTCTATGACCGCTTCTATTAACGTCAACAAGTGATTCAAACGCGGTTACGAAGCGTCCGAGTGTATTTTGCGGGAAAGTGAGGGGAAAAAAGGGAAATCAGTTCTGTAATAATATGAGGGACTGTTGCGCCTTTGCATTTGCAGTCAGCTGTTCGACTATGCAAACGGTGCGTGGTCGTGTGTTCGTGCGCACGTTTGTACATACTCGTACATACGTGTACGCTTGCGCAGTCAGCCTGGCATCAGGCTTCAGTGGCTCGGGATTGGTCGGTTAAGGCGCGGGCGGTCGCTAGGACGCGCGCAAGGTCGTCCGGACTGTCAAAATCAGCTGACGCCGAGCCCGACCAATCAGCTGTTCCGCCAAGCTTAGAAGAGAAAGACCTCCGCGTTCCCGGGATCTCTCAAGCTCGAGCACAGACTACGGACTCTACTACTGTGCGTTTACACTACTCTACTGAAGTGTCCATATTGATTCCGCAGAATTCCGTACAAACCTTTCATCATGAGGTATCATTCATTTTTCATCGCTGTTGGCAAATAAATGGGCTAGACAAATACGGAAATTGCTCCATTGCTTTTTCAACGCTCCAAGCGGTATCTTTCAGCCCGGCTGAATAATTATGTTTGACAGAGAGGCAGCGATACGTGCAGCTTATACGATCATCTTGGATATCGACCGAAATAATGCGATACCTTAGCTTCGCAATTTTAACCTCGTCGATGAGAGCGCAATTAGTACATTTAAATGACAGATTTAGCCAGCACACAAACTCACGCAATTCCTATAATTATGTACACTTTTCAAATTTTACCTACGCACCGATTGAATTTCCCTTCTTATATAAAGCTCAGTATAAATGATTAGTAGAAATTAGTGAGAACAAAACCCGTACGATACTTTGTACTACGTAAAACAAAATAACCGTCAATCGGTATGGCGAAGACGTATTGGTTATTATTTCATTAGAAAGCGAATTCTTGTTTCCTTCTTCGCGCTCTCATGACTCATATCTGTTGCTTCTAACATAAAAGAGTCCAGGGCCGAGCTTGAACGTGGCTGTAGGCTGTGCTCCCCTTCCTTCCCGACGTTCTTGGCCGCCTGCTTACGTCTCTCACTACTCTAGTAGCTCGAAGTCATAAATATATCCTCCTCCGCTACCAGTTGACGGCGGAAAATTTAACCGCCACGTCATTCAGCTCATTCGTCGTCGTCGTCGTACACGCCACGAGAAAATTCAAACTCTGGAGGGAGAGAGACGCGTTTATCAAAGTGACATGCTAGTGGTGGTGGAACCCTAGGAGGTACAAGAGGAAAAGGCTTCAGGGAAACGGGGGGGGGGGGGGGTAATCGTTACGTAATGCTGAATATAGGCAGAGTTACAGTGTTTATACGTTTTTGGCAGGGAACGTTGAACGCTTAATGTAACAAAATGGTTCCGCCATTTTTAATTGCCTTGGTATGTACCACGATATCACAATGATTATTTTCGTATGACGTTGTCACGTCAATGCTCCTGGTCATGTAGTAGTATTACGCTGGCACGATACTATGATATGCCATTGTGTCTGCCTTTATGTAACAAGTGACACTTGAACTTTTGCTAACATCTACGGCTAAGTGACTGGAAAAGTATAGATTTCTAGAGTTTTATAAAATTGTTCGAGAGTAGTGCACTTTCCTCGAGAAAGTCCCAAAGTCACGGCGCTCCGTGCAAAATTTATCTTATCAGTCGACGCACTCAGCCGTTTGGCCGATTACGAATTGACACGGACAGTCATGTTAAAATTGTCTTTCCATTGAAGGAGTCACGTTGCCTACCTTTAGCTTCCGCCTTCGTAAACTCGTTTCAATTAGATTCGTCAGAAATAGTAATTTTTTTTATTGATTAACCTCTTGTACTGCTCAGTCCGCCTTTTTCGAACATCCATTCTCATTACAACTCTATCAATTGTGTTAATCAAATTTCTTACTCTCTATACAGAAAATCTCCATACAATTCAGTAGGGAACAGACAAGACTTCAGAATGTTCGACGATTTAACAATGAGCTGTCATTGTAAGAAAATATGTGAAGCCAGCATTGTTGAAGCGTTGCTAAATCTAGTGTTAAAAGCTGACGTTCGAACTTGCACGAATTGACCATGCGAACGACACACTGGCTGCTCCAGTCTTGTAGTTTTAGAAGCTTCGCAAGCCTTATCGCTCTTGCCACCGGTTGAAGAGGTAGAATGAAGCGTAACGCGAGTATAGGTTCTAGGGTGATGTGGAAGCGGGAGGGGGAAGAAGTTGACTGGTGGATAAGTTGGTGTGTAGGTTTCTGAACAGGGAGATGAGGGGCCGAGGAGAGAAATACGACAAGAAAGAGGAGGGAGGTGCCGTGTCACGTAACGCATTACGCAACACACGTGCTGTCGTTTACCAACAGCTGATCTGTTTTAGACGCTTTTCTCAAAACCTGCCAACGTTTCGTGTTTCCCGATTCTAAGTCCGTCTTTCAAATTTTCTTCCCAGATTTTTCCGGTAAACGTCTTTTCTTTCTCTGTCTCTTTTTATTTGCTCAACAGGAAACGAACAATCAGTTTCTTGTACTCCTCAGCTTACGTTGTTAAATTTGCCGTTTGGTATTCTTTAATCGTCAATCTATCAAATTATTTAATTCATCTCGCACTCCTGTACATTCATGTTACATAAAACGGTGTGTTGTATATATCTGATTAGATGCAGTGGATTTACTACAACTTATCACGTAAGAAGGTCTCGCACGTTTTGTCAAAGGAAGGTGAGAGACAAATTGGCGTCTAAAATGTCTTCGTGTCTGGTTTACTTTGGCCTGCATTCAAAATGCATCACGCCTTATTGTCACAAGCACATACGGACTGACTTTTCTCTCTCTTTCTTTTAAGAAGAGAATTGAAAATCTGAAGAAATAATAGAAATTTCAGGCAGACCACTTTTATAATCACCGGCAGGTGTTTGGCAATTTCGAATATGCGAGTTTGTTTCTCGCTCGCTCATGTCGGATACACGCTCTGGGAAATTGTCGGAAAAACGTTGTCAGCGTTTAGTGACGTCAACTTTGCTGTATCCCTACCCCGGCGTTAATTGATAGGTTTGCGCAAGTGTTCCGCGTGCCTGTAATCTTTCGATCACTACGATACCGTTCGGCTATTACCTACTCGACAGTGGCACGACAGTCGAACGTTTGTTGCGTAGCAAATTTTTCGTGCGGTCGTGAATGAGAACCGAACTTTGTCCTCTGCATCGTTTTAACCGAGGGAATCGCAAAATAGTGATCATCTCTGCCCCATAGATTTTTTTGGGGATAAATTCATCATCTTTGCGCAAGGTAAAATCAAACATTGTACTGCAATCTGTTTAATCATATGTTATTTAATATCGCGGAAAAATTTTGCTCGCTTTCGCTGTGCTAAGCAACGCAAGCGTGAAATACAAATATACAATTTGTTGCAGTAATTCGTGGCTCCATCTTTAGATGATTGCTATACATGACAAATAAATCGCGACGAATAAAGTATATTATAACGATATATTTCTGGTTTGACAATTTCATGCAGTAGTTTCTTGCAGTACCTCACATTCTGTGCGCTGTTATCATAACTTTACTGATTTCTATACTTTCAGCATTATTACGAATATCAATTGTACTACAAATACATAATTAGATAAGTACTGCAAAATCCCGACTGTTTCGAAATGCATTTCAATTTGCATGCCGCGCGCACTAATCTTTATAAGAGCCAATGGGCTTGTCGCAAATTTAGTGTCCGGACTGCCTAAAAGGTGCTCGACTCACGTTCCATGTGACTTCGTGTTCAACCTTAGTCACGTGTCTGAACATAATGCAGTGCACTGTACAAAGCACAACTATGTCGAGTAACACGCATTTTCGCACATTTCGCTGGCACATGCATGTACACGTGGTAACGTGTACGTTTGCAAAGATGTGTTTAGTCAGCAGTTTACGTACTCCGGAGGCTTAACACGTTACAGCACAAGCTAATAATAATAATAATAATAGTGGGGGACCGTTCTAACCTTCAGACGTGTGGAAAGCATAATTCGGCGTTAGAATTCACGTGGGTGTTATCTCTTTTATATTTGTGGAAGATATCCGGAATTTCATTTGGTGATGGGTCAAGGTTTCATAGGTGTCAGGTGCAAGACATATGTAATAGTGAACCGACTGGGAAGAGAATACAATAGTGAGAAATGTGGATGACGATCAATCTTACGGGCATATTAAAATTATTTAAAAAAATGGATTAAATGTCTATTTTAAGCGATTCTGGTGATTTTTGTACGCAACTTATATTCCTTCGATGTGCAATCCAGGAATAAACTTTTCGTTGCATACAAGACGCATGAACGCAGCCGTCCTCGGTTTGTGGCCGATTCAATATCTCATCCGTGTGAGATTTCGTAGCTTGGCCGATCTCCGTCGGAAAATTCGATTGATTTCCCAGCATAATTCATATTAGCCTTCCATTGCCCGAGGACTTCTCGTTTGTACGTAACGTAGGTCCGTGTATAAACGAGGTGTGCCTGTAGGGGACGTTTAATAGTTTGTTTGCTGCAACCGATGGCCATTCGGAAGTTAATTTCTCTCTCTCTCTCTCTCTCTCTCTCTCTCACACTCACTCACTCACTCACTGTCCTCTTCCTGTTGCTCGGTGTTCCCGGACACCAGTAGCGGCAGCAGCAGCAGCCTGGGCTCCCTCTTTCTCTTTCACTCAAGCGCGCGCCGGTTCCCAGGGGTGACCTAGTTTTCGTTTACCCCCTCACAGCGTGACGCGCATCTACCTGGCGAACCACCAGCACCACACCACCACCACCACCATTACAGTCCCCATCACCGTCGCTACTACTTTCCGACAACCTTCGTCATCGTCTCTCTGACGCCCACGCATCAACGGCGCATCGTTGAGTATTACGCATAGATCCCCTCTTCTAACTTTTTTCGCCGCTTTCCTCGATGTTCGATGTTATTTTCTGCCGATCACTTACGGCGCTGTCATTGTCTCTGTTCTTCGTCTGATTGTGAATCCTTATCCTCCTAGCCTGTCGGGGTTCCGTGACGTTTCCTTGTGTGCTCCGTTTTCTCATCGTGTGTTTTCAAAAAAGAACGGGGAGAGTTATTTTCTTAGTGATTCTCTTTTTCGGCCTGCTTTTGTGGGTGTCGCAATGTTTTTTCGACGTTCATTCCCCTGATATTAATGGTAAATTCATAATTCTTACCTCGTCTATGTTGCACTATTTCAACATTTCTTTCCGTTTTTCCAATTCTATTGATTTCCCATTTCGATCAGTTTCGATCACTGTTTGTTCTTTCTCTTAAATTAAACGCGTTTCGATCCCTCTCCTACAAACATCTACGCAGCACAGCGCCATATATGTTTCCTGTCACGCCTCCGCATTTCTTATGTCTTTTGACGTAAATTCGAATCGTCCGTTCCTCTTTCATAATATTTCTTGAATAATTTCTTTCTTACAAAAATCCCGTGACATCCGTGAGAAATTGCGACCTCCTATCGACTCTCCTCTTCCGCTCCCTCACTTTCTCTTTCCCTTTCTCCTCCCCCACGTACAGATAGGCGCGCGTTCGGTATTGGGGGTCGGTCGCGCGCACCACCCGAGCCTAGAGAACAGGGCTCCTGGGGAAAGGTCAGACAGTCAGAGGCTAACCGACGAGGATGAAAATTGGGTCACAACCCCCTGAGAATCGTCGTCGTACGCGTCTCTCCCCCGTATTCATCCCCTCCACTCTCGCCTGGCTTTTGCCATGGGGAAGAATTCACGTTTTGTCATCCGTACGAGGAGGGAGGGGCGGTTCTCATCTAAGTTCTCGCCTTCGTGCTCCTTCCGATCCACAATCCAGGTCCAAACGTCAGACGAACGTGGTGTACTGCTTAACGTGCAGAATGCGATTGTAGGAGCGAGAGGCAGAACTTGTACGCAGAATACTCGACGGCTTCGAGGCCAGTTCAGAGAGAGAGTCGAGGAAAAGTCATTCAATTAGAAATGCGGTCGGTAGAACGGAAAAACTGTGGGAGGGTAGCTTTTACGTGGGCGCGAGCCTGTGTCTGCGTCGTCCTGGGGAAGGGTAGCTGAAAATTGTGGAAAGGCGTGTGCGGATGGATCGGATCTCTCGATGGCGTGTGCGTGATACTCATCGAAATAGTGCAGATGTTCTTCGACTATCATCGTTCCCGTTTTTCTCCTGCGGGTACGTTCTCTCGTCTCTGTGCGCATTTCAAAACTACCTTCATGCTGTGTGTGTTTTTGTGTGTGTGCTTGTCGACGTTTCTTGGGCATGGTTCTCCCTAACGCGTTTCCCTCAACGTCAACTTTAAGATTTATCTCGTTCCCTGTCATTTTTCGACGTAATAATAAATGGTCCCTTGGTGTTGCAAAGTTTGCGTGAGAATGGCCGAAACAGGGCTTGGTGTTTTTTCACTCTCTGTCTGTCTGTATGTCTCTACGTCGTCGATGTCTTCCGCATGGTATATTGATGTTTCTTCGAGATATATTTGTGGATGAGAGAGAACAGGGGGAGAGCGTGTTGAGGGCGTTTATGTGAGATATAAGATTCTTGATTCGTTTTCAGTCGCCTTTTCTCGCATTAGGCATGATCATCATTTTATATACCTTACTTCACACATACATTATCCATTTATATTATAAGTTTTTAGATGGAATATTGTAATAACGTACTTTCCACAACTTCCTTCTCTTCGCACTGATAAAGTGTGCCTAAGGATCGATATCGGAAAGTCTGCGTCTGTTCTTTTATTACTATTACCCGCGTCTTGTGCACCTTAATATCACCCAAGGTCGACCGTGAACACCCCAAGGACGCGGTCCTAATTGCCGTACTGCGGAAGGGGAAAGCGTGGGGGAGGAGAGAGAGAGTAGTAAAACTCAATTATCCGTTGGATCGATGCAGCTTCCGACTCACCCTACCTTTGGATCTGCCCCTCTTTCCCAGATGCGCACTCTGCACCTTCATACCTACTCGGCCCGGTTCGATTTCCTGTACCTTTTTCCAAATCAAACCTACCGATCACGCCTTCTCGTGCAACTCGTTGCGTTCTAGCGAAGATCAGAAATTAAAGTCGCTTGTATATACAGTGCGGAACAATGTTGATGCTGGGGGAGAGATAGAGGAAATGTAGCAGAGTGGGAGTTGGGCAAATGTTGGGTAGGGGTATGTATATACCACCGTGTTGATCCTGTTTATCGACGTGAAGGGTTGCTGTGTGCCACCCACGCAGGTAACCTGTTCTCTGGCGAACGGGGGAAGAAAGAGAGAGAGAGAAGGGTCGACAATGGAGGGAGGTAGAAGGATGTCACTGACGTCATATCGCACACCTATTGCCATAGTGACGATACAGATCGAGAGGACGGCGGGCGCCAGGCATCGAGCTATTGAGCTCTGTTATCCACAGGCACCCCCGAGCAAAGTCGATAAACACGGGACGAGAGAGAGCGAGAGAGAGAGAGAGAGAGAGAGAAAGGGCGTGCCTTTGTCAGCGTCGGAAATATCTAGCGTGCAGGAATTTTCGTGAACAATCGTCTAAAGACAGAACTATTGCAAACTCATTGTAGAGAGCACGCAATTACAAGCTACTCAAATAAAATCATTCATTCTACCAGAATTATTACGTTTCTCTTCCAGCTTAAAATGAAAGAGTTTTCAGATTTTTGATCGCTGGCGTTATCGCACTACATCGGATCAGATCAGATATTCAGGTGCTTATTTTATCGGGACAAACACATGTTGCCATATTCAGATATGAATATTGTAGTAGCGTTGACAATGTCAGACTCTATACTTCGACGTATCTCTCCTATTTTCACAGTTCTTGAACACTACATCGAAAATCCAGGAATATCAAACTGAACAGAAAGCAGTCGTAGATCAATCTCATTGTCAGTTAAAAAACATTCGTGATGTTGAACTTAAAAGTATCCGTTCCATCAGAATTCCGGAAAGGAAGGGTCCCACGTGTTGCTTCTCTTCGCTTCGTGTCTTCTCGAGTTCCTTGGCCAGTCTCTTCGATATTCCGAGCGGTTCTGCTTACAGCGGCGACCGCATACTTATCAGCCATCTACGCCATTGTAAGAGTGTTTTTTGTCAAACATCGAAATATTATTGGCTCTATTCAGTTCATCTGTTTGGTTGTTGCCAGTTTTCGCTTGAATTGCAAAAAATTATAATATGGCTGCAGAAATTTTTTTGAAGCACACCGAGTATTGGCTGGCGGTAAAACATTTGCGAATCAGCGCTACCATGATAACGAGTTCCTTCACATAATCGAATTACGCGCGTAATTACGTGCGGCCGAATGTGCGTTTAAGCTTCTCGTTTCTGTCGAAAAATAAACAATACGTAATTCGCTTCGTTGGAAATCCCCGCAAATACCATTCTGCTTTGTTCGCACGTGAAATTTCTGTTAATTAAAGAATGTAGCTGAATTATTTTTCAATCGAAAACAACTCCCTCTTTTCTGTATATGGAGTTTAAAAAGTTGGAGATAACAGACACACTTCCTCTCGATACAATTAATGCTGACTGATGGCAATAACTGACGTACTACAGTCCGGTTGTCGCGAATCGTCAAACAGAAATATGAATAATTTGGAAAAATGATCGAACAATGAGTGTTACGCAACTGCGGCTGAAGACTGGTGGCCGCCATTAATAAGGATTGTCAGTCGAGCCAAGTAACCCCTAAGCCTTTTTGCAAGCCCGGACTGCGAGTCATCGTTGTGACGTGCTCTTCCTTTAGACGTAATCAGAGCGTGCCACTTTTATACATACCGATTTGGCAATCAGATTTTCGGACTACCTGCCAACTGCGATCCTGAATGAGAACAATGTAAATTACATCACGCACTTATAACGTTCACGTATAAATCACCATACTCAGAAACGCATAAAATATCAAAATGGCAGATAAAAAAGAGACAGATTACTTAAATGAAGAAGACTGAGAGTTGAGATTCGAATGCAAGCCGGAAATTCCTTTTATATTAGACAACGTGTAGACTGTTTAATAGCCAAAGTAAAAAATACTCAATTCAGATACTTAATCGGTGGTGATATAAAAAAAATTATTCGGAGTAATGCCATTAAGTGGATCACTTGGCGCGCACGTTAATAAAGTTCCACATACGCGTGTATGTGTCACACTGTTCACACGTTCATGGCGCAGCGCCACGAAACTTGGCGCAGCTTTTTCGGTCACCGTTGTGTAATAATGCTGCTCGTGTATTCTCTCCACTACCCCGTCTGCTGCGCGCCTCCTTGTCTGTCTCTTTCGCTCCGCTTATGTGATGCGCTTATTTTGGCGCACTACCATCGGCGCTGAAGTTTGGCACAACTTATCAAATCCACGCGCCCCGCGACTATAGCTTAGTTTAGATCAGTAACACATATTTCGGCCTCTTCGCTCGAAAATTTGCAAAATCCAATCTCGTCGAATCTTGATTCGACAATTAACTCGAGTTTCCTCGTCAACAGATTAATAAGGAAGGGTAAGAATGTGTATTATTTATTTGGTCATTGCGGATGACGGACGAGGTTCCTTGAGGTTCGATGCAAGTGCCGAATCGGATCGTTAAGCTTCGTTTAGTTTAGCAAAGTGGTCCAATTACAAGCGCGCGTTACTCACGGGCAAACGACGGCATCGCAGAATCTTCCACGTGCTGTATGTGTCAACATTGCAATTTATACAATGTATTTCATCATTCTACCTCGTCTAATTTTACTTCTGTCTCCGTTAGACACGTAAACTACGTCGTAATTGTCAGTCATTTGAGAATTTGTTTCAAGACAGAAGATGATAATGTTTCTCAATCATTCTCCCAGCGAATCTGCTTTTGTCCAGTCAGCGTTTACTGCATACACGATCATAGTTGCAAATCTTTTTGTGATCTGCGTTTTCTCGACGAAATCGTTTCTAGTATAATTTGCGTCAAAACCAAAAAGGGGCTGAAGTGCGCGTCGTATTTGATAACTTAACGATATGATTAGGAAGTGAGATAAACCCGATGCCTCTCAATTGTCAGGAATACGCCTTGTACAGAGCTCTTTACATCACCCATCCCCTCCACTCGTGTTCAACAAATGACACTCTGCTGGAGAATTCTCTCTAGTCATCGTTTAGTCAGCTCTTAATGATCGCGTGCAACGATTACGTAATCGGTTCTTCTCTTCCTCTCTTTGTCATCCGACAACCCTGGGGCGCTGGGGCCATTCACGATGTTGTTACTGCAGAAATGGAAAGAGAAAATAAAACATGTAAAGATGGATGACTCGTAAGCGTTGTCAGCTTTTTCCTCTCTACTCGATGGGCGTCTGCTGGTCTCTGCTTCAGTCGCCATTCGATCGCCATTTGGTCGCCGCGATGGCAGCGCTCGTGTTTTGTCGTTCCTGCCTTGCCGACACACAACATGAACGCGCCCCACTAGTAGAGTAGTAGTTACGCCTGTCGCGTGGCCAAGCAGCGGTCTGGTTATTACTATTATTACCACTGCCGTCAGTGCTGCTTTTACTACTGTAGCTGTTACAAGAGTACTGACGCTTTAGTTGGTTTCGATGTGTGTTACTGCGCTACACTAGTATCACCACCGATAGGACCGTTTGTGTGTTGGTACTGGTACTATTGCACTAGTTGCAGTACCCGGTACTGCTGCTGTCACTGTTACTGCTACAACTGATGATACTACTACTGGATAGTCAAAGTAGAACAAGAACAAGTACACTTGTTGTTCTATCTGTTATTACCTACTGATGCACACAGCCACATTACTACACAACTACTGTCAGCGTCACAGCAACACTAATATATCCTTCTACTCTTACTACTGTTGCTGTTGCTACTACCGCTGTTGCACCTACTGTTACCGTTACCACTGCCGCCGGCGTTTCTAGCATCATCGCTACTCGCTTATCGTTCTCTCTACCCGGCTCTAGCCACTCTATTCATTCTAGTCACTGTTTGGTCGTCGCGCGTGCTTCATCGCGCAATTCGTCCGGCTAGTGTGTATTCGCGCGTGTCTTTCTCTATTTTTTTCTTTCCGCCGCTATTATCGAATTTATGCACTTACAGACTCACTAGAACATCACCTGACCATCTCCCTCTCTTCCTTCCCCTTCTCGATTCTCGTACCTTTTATCCTTTTCATGGGTTTTTACGACTATCCACGAATCGAGAATATGAAGAAGAGAGAAAGAGAAGTTTTGTGTAATTTCAAGCAATAAAAAAATCAGTGCACGCGCTAGAGGTGAACTGTGATGATTTCACTTAGAAATTTCAATAATCTTCCCCGCGTGTCGTTGTGACGAGACTTCTAGAAATGTTTCGCCTACAAACACTGTCCGAAGAAAATGTGCAAAATCACGTGTCGTAAAACGCGGCGTTGCGATAGATGGTAATAGAGCAACGATCGATTTCTTCTGTTCATTTATTTCCTATTCCCAGCTTCTTCGATCAGCACTTATTTATTCCGCGTTGCTCCTGCCGGCTTTGGACAACTAAACGCTTGCGTACCACACGGAGAGCATGTGTGTAGATGCGCGCAGTAAGCGTGTACTTCCTCCCATCGTATATACTTAGGGCACACACTCACATATATTATATTGATCAGAACGTGTAATCCAGTACGTATCCGACCTCGATATATTGGTGTCATTTAATTCGCCCTCTATATTCCAGCTTGTTACATTCCAAGGTTACGGAAGGTGAACACGCGTAATGCACACCGTTCCCTCTAAGGCTGGCTTGTTTTTATGCAACATTCCGTCGCATTCTTCTCTCTTTTGATAGACGAGCTTCGCGCCCTTGCACCTCGTCGTCGTTTCTAGATATTTCCTTGTATCAAACATTTGACTATAGTGGCGGCTCTGTTTCAAGAGTCACTGTGTACTCCAATTATATATATATACACACACACACATACATATATAAAGTATGTACATAAAAATATATTTCAGTGCACAGTAAAACTTTACGGGGACACAGCAACCTACGTGCGTTTGTTGCAAAAGTAATATGTACCAGGGACACAAGTAGAGCATCGCATTCGAATAGAGGAAAATCGTGGCGAACGAAATGACGCGTGCCTGGGAATGGGTGCAAACATACCGGGTGCAAAGGGAGTAGTAACCTGTGCGACTCTTGAGGCCCCGCAATCGAACAGAATTCGTTGCCGTCGAATCGTGTTATCCGTTGGCCGTGTGTCACACAGTACGCCAGTACGCTTCATGCGCATTCTCTTCCATGGAGAGGGTGGGTGGGGGGTACCTTATGCGCGACCTGTTTGGCACGTTGCAGTCTAAGGTCGAAGGTTGCGTAACGCGCGCCTCCTCCTCCTCCTCCTCATCGGGACACGTGATCAAGCTCAAGAGACACGCTCGAATTTCCCGTTGCAGCGTGAAACTTTGGCCGCGCCTACCGGTGCAATCGATTTCTTTTTATTACTTCCGCTAATTGCTTACGCGTATTCCAAATCGAGTCTTTTGTGCGCACTCATTGCGTCGCTGCTTCTTTTTCTTCTTTTCTTCATCTCATAATTTTATTTCCAATACGTGCGCGTTCATACGTGCCTGCACTATGACTTACTTGACCCTAAGACCAAGAAGTTACAGCCGGTGTGCGGGTTTGGCATGCGCGTCCGGGACTATTTCGAAATGTAAAGAACCCTGCCGTTCGTAGAATCCGTCTGCATTTAGGAACACACGTAGCCGCCAAAATTTAACATGTTACTCCCCTACGTAGAACTTTACTTTCTATAGCATTAAAGAATGATGTCCGCGGTTGCGATTGTGCAATTCGTCGTTCTCGCACCCGTTGCGTCGAATTTATCGGCATTCTCGAAGAAAGAGACTTCTCCGTGAATAATATATATGTACTGCCATCTCTATTGACCAGTCCGCCACACACGCTGCCACGAAGATTTTCTCGTTCTCTTGGCAAACGACTCTCGTCGTCGCCGTCGTCGTCTAAGGTCGCGCAAAAGCATTGTGCAACGACGCGTGTCTGCGCCGCCGCGTCGTGTGGTCCTCTCAAGCAAGTCGCATCCCGTCGACGTTAGAGGGTGGTGGTGGTGCATGCGTGTCCTCTTCGCGAGTGCCAACCGAATGTGCTCTAGATCGTGTATTTAGATCCTGCTCTCCTCTAGTCGCCGTGCGTTCGTCGTCTCGCACGCTCGCATTCGCGCACACGGGGACACGGTAGTAGACGCGTGGACATGGACGTGGACGGGACGTGAACACGACGACGTAACGCGATACGCGCGCGCGTTACACACGCTCTCCTCATCTCTCATAACGTCCAATCTATTATCCGCGGGACAGCACACGTTGTTGCATCGTGTGCGCAGCAACAGCACCACTCCTTCGCTCTTACGTTCCGCGGTGCACACTTTGCATGCGTCTCTGCCAGTGCGTTGGTAATGGTGACATTCTACCTACGCCCGCGATATAATACTCTTTTGAAGCTTATTGTGCGTTTACGTCGCGTGCGTTTGCCTCCTCTCAGCGAAAGTGGTGTGTACGGCCGTGTTTAACGAAAACCGCTTGTTACGGCCGAAAGTTTCGAGCACCTCATTGCTTTAATATTGATGCCAATTCTTCATACGCGCGTACGCGATTGCCTCTTGTTGCGACATCTACCTGTCTTTCGTTTTCGGAAATACTTTATTTGCGGACGATCTAACGTCAAAGTATTGATCAGAAGTAACGGGTTGAAAAGTGCGGGTTGTGAAGTTTTTGGGGGCTGTCGAATAACATTGGTGGTGCGTTGAAAATACGGAAACCCTAGTTGTTTGTCGGATTTTAACAGTATCTGGGGCATTATTTAGACAATGATGAAAGCAACTTTTGGTCATCGTTGTTTGCACTCTTGCTCCGACCGTGGAAACTGAGAATCAAAAGACATTAAAGAACAATGCTATTCTTCAATTAGTACGCTACGGCGTTATTAGTGGTTTTTTATTCTATCAGAAACAAGATTTTTAAATGTTCAGACACTTGCATTTTATAGTTTGTGACGCAACAGCATGGCGTGTTCGATTTGCATAATTTGCGCGTGATACGATTAATTCGACTAAGTATTTCCGACGAGTGTCGTAAGGAAAATGAGAAGATTTGTCAGTTGGCGTGAGAGAGAGTGGTCGGGGTAATTACTTTCTATTTCCATTACTTAAGACGACATGTTACTCTGCAAACTTTTTTCACATAGTTCGGAATAAAAATAGTGCGTCGATCTCGAACGAGAAGAAACCGACTCCGTAATTACCACGAGAATTTTGTCTCCCAGACCACGTGGTAATCGAGCGTGTGACGTCACACGATTTTCAAACGATTCGCGCCAATGCATACTCCCTTATCCATTTAAATCTTCTCACGTTTCTTGACCATCAAACTAAATAACTACACCGAAGAGGAGAAACATATCGACCGTGTACCGTTTCGAAAGTGCAACTGTAACAAAAATGGAGTCCTTCGTTCGGGATGAAGAAAGTTCGTCTGTTTCTTGTAAATGGGAAAAAAATTGAGTGCGCTTCGGTCGTGTAAGGTGAAATAATTTTTCAAACTTTTTCTCCCCAATGATAATACGGAAACGTTAAAAATGTCAGACACGAAAACGTGATTATTGTTCGGTAACGATTGAACGCGCCAAACCGTCGCGCCAGCCAGGGACGCGCGACTATTATTAGAACAATGTCTTCTCCTCGTTTGAGTTTGTGCTTTGTCGGGAGGGAAAATAGCATCAGCTGTGTGACACCCATTTCGCGCGGCGGACCATCGTTCTCGTCGTCCAACATTCACTGCTTCTTCGTATCTACATATCGTATAATTTTTCTTTTCGGCTTTTCTCATAACTCTTTCATTTTCTCGCCCTCTGCCGTGTGTAAACTCTATCTCCCCACTAGCCTAACAAATCGCCAA
Organism: Priocnemis perturbator; assembly: GCA_963942575.1. Lineage (NCBI taxonomy): Eukaryota > Metazoa > Arthropoda > Insecta > Hymenoptera > Pompilidae > Priocnemis > Priocnemis perturbator. Next base: position 10,982,536 of record OZ012656.1, read on the forward strand.
GCGGCAAGGCGCACACAGAGCGAGAGAGAGAGAGAGAGAGAGACTATAGTTGCAACGTGTGACGGCGCTTAAGGCGTAGAGAATGTTCTCTCCCCCTTCTCATCTCTATAGTATGTAAACACCCCCGCAGACCGCGGGACGATCATGCCGCATCGACGAAAATTCGTCGAAGGGACTCGCGCATGTCGTGATTCGCGTCAATTCAATCGATTCACCCTATACAAGTGCTAAAGAAAAGGTCGTGTGAGAGAGAGAAGGGAGAGTGTGTGGGTGGTGTTGTTGTTTTAAAATGTGGCACAATGAGAAAAGGAGAGAGACAGAGACGCCTCTGTAGCGAAGGGTGAGAGAGATTACGATGGAAAGTGGAAAGAGGGGAAGCGAGCCAATAAGAGAGAAATTACAGGGCAGTTGGGGCTCGTGCCAGATGCGCGTTTACACGGGCCCTGAATACTGTAAATGCACTATCTGGTACGACATCTCTCCTGTCGTCGTCAACACTGACGATCGTCTGCGAGTGTGTATAGCTGTCTTACCACACTTCTACTACCGCTATGTCCTACTTGTATACCTTTATACTTCTTTTGCTATAGCCATCGCTACTCTATTTTATTACTATTACTGTTCATCGCTGTCACTACTACTGTTCTACTACCTTTGTACATAGTGCCGCGCGTTGTTTCACGCCAATCTGCCTGCGCATTTTATACATGTGCTGTTGGTTCTTAGGATCGTTTTAGAACCTGACGAACCTCGTGTATTCGGTGCACGAGACATGACGCTGGACGATGTGTAACGTGTAACGCATTAGGGTAAATGCTGGGTGGTGTTCTGTAATACATGGTACAACCGGAAAAATTGCTGATTCCTCTACGACGTCTCGTTTTCCTGGTATCTGTAAATCAACTGTAACTGTTAATCGCGTAGACCGCAGCTATTATGCTCTTACGCTTTCACGCGTTTTGCATTCTCTTTACATTGTGCGTGTAGTTTATATGACAGAATGCGAAACAATTGGAAGCTCGAACGATCTTTTCAAGTCTATTTTCTAGAAAACGAGTCATCGTGCGAAAAGATTTTGTTCTACAAATTCAAATAAAATCCAGTCTATTCCTTTTCGAATGTACCATCAAGTGTTGACTACTCTGTATCTCGGTAATTGACCATGTACCAGTTTATTCACATTGACGTTGAATTTCACGCTGATAGGGTCCTATTAGCATCCCATTTCTTTTACTTTTTTTATTTTTCAAAACTTGTAGAACTTGTCGATTACCGGTATATTATTTACCCTACATGATAAAAAGATTGATTATTTCGAATGCTACACAAAGTTGCACGCTAGTGAAAGATTCCACAAGCTCTGAGAAAGGTTTTTATCGTTTTCGAGAGTATTGCTGAGAAAGTTTGATTATCATAACGAAAATGCAGTACTATATGACATCAATACGACATGACACGTAACGTACGTTGTATCTTCTGTGACTAGCCCTCGTTACCCCTTTGCGAGACTCCAAAATGTAAGAAACGTTCTGTTCTTATTATATCAACTAAACATTTGACATATAAATTGCTTCGTTGATTAGTTGATATATTGAATTGAGCAGGGCAATAAACGCAATTACATTACCAATGTAGTGGACTGAAACATATTGCGGATTTACGATAAATCACAACTTATAAACCATATATGTTCCTTGTAATGTTTACAGTGTACTCTTTAACTACAACTGAAAATGTATCCTACATAACAATATCTATTAAATATATTTGGATGTCACTTAATTGTGAAAGTGTTGAAGTTGACGGGAAAAAGAACTACATGGTGTTACATGGTTGTAATAAAGGGGGCTAACAAAATGAATATGAAAAAAGATGACAAAATTAACCCCGCAAAGGGTTAACAATTTCAATTGCACAGTACAGTTCGACCGCAGTTTTGTTCACCATAAAGATCATTCTAATGTGAAGAAAGAATTTGACAAGATATAAGAACGTGTATAGCACCTGCTGCGTTCCATTATATTGAAGGAGTATCGATTAAAAAAAAACCAATCCCACTTACTGTCATCACATTTTTCTGAGGAGCCGGATAGTTCAAGCGTTAATTTTCTTAATCTTCTACCTTCCTCACTTCACTGCGGTTCTCGTGGCTGTAAACGCACCGAAGTCGTACAAAAAACAACATGTCCCAAATGCCACCGTTCAATTCAATTGCGCACACATTAGAATGATGTGACTGACTCTCGGATTTTGTGCGAGGTAAACCATATCGTCGAAAGTCAAAATCCGTATAGAAACGATTTTGAGTTAGCAAACGATGATAATTGTAGGATGGATCCCCTACCGACCATATTCTTAGATTTAGTTTCTACAGTAGTTGGGGACAATTTGACAGCACAGATATGGAGACGTCGTGTGTGCTTGTTCACAAACTCACAGCAGAGACGTCACACTCTCATGACATTCTTTGTAAATCACAATGACAATAAAAATCATAACGCTGCGTGTCTTCGTATTTCTCTCATTTCATTTCACGTCACCCTCACACATATGTCAGTAGAACAGTTTTGATCCGATTATTCCCTTTGTATTCCCATGTCCACTCTCAGTGGCCCGAGCACGATATATTCAAATCCCGAAATTTTACAATGTGTCGAGGCCATTGAGAGTGGACGTGTGGAAGTGCAAAAAATGTCTGACACATTTGAAGGTGTCGCGTGTACACCTCCTAAACATTCGATCTTAATGCGCGTACGCTCAAGAATTTTTCACTGTAAGGCGTGAACACATCGTTCAATATCTCTCGCAAGTCATCAGATTTGAAGCAAACAATAAATTCCGTTTTGCGATTTGCGATCGAATCGCTCAAGATCAAGGTCGAGGATCGACGGCGGACGAGCAGGAGAAGAACACAACATTATCACGTCGCATCTCCGTCGATCGCAAGCTTATTTCGTTTCACTTCCTTCCCCATTCCACTTTGTCTCCCTCCTTGTCCCACTTCTCTGTATGTACATATGTATATCGCACGAATTAATTCAGACTCCAAGCAATTTCGTCGTATCAAATCATCGATACGATTTTCAAACGCGGGTAAGACATGGATTTCAATAGCAGCCGATCTTGTGCAATGAGGCAATTTTGTGTAACTGTAACTCAAGTTTGTATATTTTTTACGATTATATAGTAACCGTTATCAAACGACGAAGATTTGCATGACAGAAAATTAATGAGGAAGCGCTGAGTCATTCATGATTAGATTTTGCTCTCTTTCATCGTCCATCTTATGTCCCGCTATAAAGATATTTTCGTCGGTCAAGCTAAAAATACTTTTCCTTATTTTAACCATCGTAACTGCGCGTTAACGTGAAAATCATGTTCACGGAATCTTTATGAGAAAAAAACATCTGTCTTGGTAAATTTCTCATTATTGCGTTCACTAGTCAGAGTCAACGGCTGTTAAATGCTAGATTAAAAGAAAGAAACCGTGATAATGGCCAGTTGATAACGTGAACATGGTAACTGTTCCGCGTTCCAACACAGCATAACGATAACAGCGCATACTGTTCGTACATTCCTTTTTGACACATTTCATATCAAGCAAAGTATCATTCAATTCCGTAACATATTGTAATCGAACAGTATGATGTTGAAACATAAATTTATAACTACGGAACGCGCGTATCGAGCTTCCAATTAAACAGACTGAATGGAGAACGTTCAGCATTATAATACGTCGTGTGTAAGTCGTATAAATTGTACCACAAATTATGGGCCCAGCCTGCTGTGGTACATTATGTATAACCTGTGGAACTGTGGACACATGAGTTGACAGCAAAAGTCATTAGCAAAACTAGATAAACGACGATTCCCTGAAAAAGATGAACCGTAAGAGAAGAGCCGAGTGAAGGTGAGAGAGCAGCAAGTAAAGGCTCGAAATACTTGGGTTAAAAATAATTGGCTCACACCGGGGTTCCCCTTCGTAGGTCGTATGTGAGATGATGCCAGAAATTCGTGAGCAAGGTCAATCGATAGGAAACTTCCTGAACACGTGCGCGCACGCTACTATTATGTTTGCCTTGATATTGGCTTTTCCCCTTGCACCGATCGCCTCCCGTTTCGTTCGGCTGCCCGCGGAATTTATTATTCATTTTCTCGCCTCCGTGAACAGGAAATGCGCGCTTCCGTTACGATCGGGGAACAAATTCGTTTCGAATTTTTCAAAACTACTAGAAAAAAGATATCGGCCACCGAAAGGTAATCGTAAAGAGAGTCAGAAAACAGGTAGTCCTTGAGTAAATGTTATATCAACGACCATACAAAGCCTTCTTTCGACTCATCAAATGTACCCAAAAAGAACTGCAACGTTAGACAGCACACAAATCGCGCAATCATAGCGACTTGCGAATCGCATTTCCAGCTTTGCCAAATTTTCCTGCATTTCAGATTCTACTCTCTAAAAACCACAGGTCCGCCTGACTAACAGCAGTGTAGGACCGGATGCTGGATATTTGAGTTGACGGAGAAGACCATGAATGAGACGGAGAAGAAACATTGATGATTGAAAAGGAAGAGGAAGAGAAGCTCTTCATCGGACCTATGATTGATTGAGCTTCATTTTATAAAGCGATCGGCGTGTTGGCAGTGTGGTTAGCTGGTTGTGTGGCTGATTGATTGTACACGACCGCTATCGGCACTGCAATTATGACGGTCGCGGATTTGCATCGAATGCGGAGTAATTTCCACGCGACGAGGACGACGACGCCTGCAAGGTCGGCGCTCCAACGCTACATTCGGTGAAAGCGCACAAACGTGTCGTGCTGGAATGCATCAAACATCATGCAATGCATATTTTTGTCCCACCATTTACTCTGTTCTTTTATTGCGGTTTCAAGTTCTATCGTTCTGCGCTATTCAGTGCACTCGAATACGTTTGGTTCTTTTTTTTTTAATTTTTGAAATGATTGTTGGAACTGGGGGGGTAGTTTATCCCATACCTCCAATCTGCAGCAGAACTGCCATGAGAACCTGGCCCGCAATCGCACACTTTCGAATTGCCACGTAGAATACTCCTATTTATGACTTTTTCTTTCTTTTTTACTTTGTCCCTCTATGTAGCAGTGCTGGCAATTCTTGTGCAAATTTGAAGTATTGTGATGTAAAAAGTGTTATGAGAATTCTTATTCCTTCCTGGAAGGTTTGAAATAACGTAATTTCAAGCGTTGAGAAATATAAGTACTGCAACGAGAATCATGTTATATCCCCCGAAAACTAGACTGTAATTGTGCGATAAACGCATCCTTTCATAATAGTAGTCTCTACAGTGCACATCTGATATCCGTATTTAGGTCATGTCAAGTCCATCATTACAGAGATCGTAAAATGCGATCGATGTCTTCGAAACATTCGTCCTAGTTTTTTTCTAGCCGAACCGTAACATACACGATTGTACTTTGACGTCAATCGCATTCAACTGTAATATATGGACATTAAGGATATATGCGCAACCCTGACCCCCTGATAGGCTTTAGGACCCTTGAACAAACACATTCAGAATTTCGGAATTTTGGAAATTCCAAAGTTTCCAAATGTGTCTAATGATGCTTCTTTGGTGTCATTCGAATTTCTACGATATTATTAGCTGCAGTTATAAGTTTTTCTTGATCTTTGTTTTTCAGATCGGCTTACGTCTCCTTTGGCGGATTACTGATGAGGCTACAAGGCGACGCAAACAATCTCCACGGCTTTGAGATTGACCAACATATGTACCTGCTCATGAAGAAACTTGCATTTTAAAAATCACGTCATTCCACGTTCTTTTCCGAAATTTGACGATTTACTCCTCGAGCCGTTGTATGCTTGGCGGCGTGTGTTTAAGAGGAGATGGAAGATGCGATCGGAGATCATCGGTTTAATATAAAGAGAAAATATTCTTATTAAATAAATTACAAAGACGATAACGTTGCTCCATCTATGCTCTGTGAGTACCTCGTTTACCTGAAAATCCTGTCCCTCTGAAACTAATTGTAAGGTTTTTTTTGGTTTTTGCCTGATATGCCTTGAGGCATATACGTGGAAAGTGCCAGATTTCCCCTGAGACAACATCCTGTACGTTATAATAATGTATGTATACGAGATTCTCTGGCACTCTGCCTAAAAAAGATTCGGCACTCGTCGATCCACGGTTGTGGATTAAGCGAACCTAGCCAGGGTACATACCTAGTCCTTTTGAGATCTACCTAACATCCATAGGTAAAACTAAAACAACTGCAAAAACAGTTATGGAAAGAAGATATATTAAATTTTTGATAGATTTGCAAATGTCAAGCGTTACGAATAGCGTTTCGACATTATCGCCATTGCTTTGTCCTTAACAATTTTGGCCGCAGTATCGCCTGGCGTGTCCATTCACTGGGCACAGGGTGCTTTCACATAGGTTCCCCTGTCGAACGGCATTGAGAAACACACACACACACGTCGATATGCGGCGTGTATAGATTCTGGACGTTTACCAAGTTTCGTCGTGCGCGCACTTACGGAAGCTTCCGCGGCGGCACAACGGCAGTGTCACGAAAATAAACGCTAGCTGCGAATTTCGCGTCTAAGATACATAGATAGATGGATCGGATGGCCAGTTAAGGGGAGAAAGAGAATTAAACCACTCGCGTTTCGGCATTTCGTGATGTGTTGAGCAGTTTTCTGTCCGATGCGCAATTAGCCAACCGAGTTGGTACTCTTCCAGGCCACCGAAGCGCATCCGCTCGTCTATTACTTTCGATCTTTCGATAGGTTTGGCAGATTTACTTCCACGTATTTTACTCTTAATTACTGTGCAAGATTTCCGCGGACCGCACCACTAGCATAACTTTGACTAACGTAAGCCGATTGTTTAGGGTAGTAAATGTGTTCAACCACATTCCACCTCTTCTTTATGTACATATATTACCAAATACTTTTGTGTAAGAACAAAATTTTCATTTCAATTCATTACTGCACATTGCTGTCTCTTTTCATTGTTCAACGAATCGTCGCGGTGCTATGTCGCGCAGTTTTGACTCGATAGGACAGGGTATTGAGTTAAGGTCCGCGCCTAGTACGCGTTTGCGGGTGATTTAGGTGTCGCTAAGCATCCTACATATGCAATAGAAAAATAAACAAATTTGTTCCCTTACTCCATCTATCACCGCTGTCCGCGAACATCGTAGGGTCTCTTCTTATACTTAGAATATGAGAAAGGTACGACAAGGGCCGCAACGAGTACTGTGGCTCGTAACTTTTGCTCGATCGCCACTGGGGTAACCACTGGAACTTGTCATCACCGCCGCTCAGTTGACTCAGAGAAACATCGCTCCCCGGGGAGGGACCACGGCGAGCTAATTTCTGTAATTAAACTCGCAGGACTCCTGACCTTGTACGGCTGAACGCAACGGGTTCGGCCCACACATGCTCTCATATCTACGTACCGATGTGCAACGTGTACGCGCGTGGGCCGTGCGGCGAAACATCAAGATGGCGGCTCTATTCGCTTATTGCATAACGCCCGCGCGCACGGCCGCATAAGATGGCCGACGCTTAATAAGGGTCTGATCCTAAATAGATTGGCCCAATGACATATAATTCGCTTTTATCTACTCACCGCGATGTTGCGTAATGCCCAGCAGATCTGTACCTATTCCGTGCGCGTCCGGTCTCTATGTGTGAGAGAGTTTCACGGAGACTAGAGATATGTGCGTAAATAGACGTTGGTGTGATTCGAGGGGGGGATACATTCACATTTGTAGAACGCTCCTGGCGACAGCCGATGGATTTCTTCGGAGACGGCTTTGGCGGCGGAACAGGAATACAGTGTCTGTCCCGGATATCGTGATATAACCCGAAACACACTCATTTAAAGTCGCAAAAACACAACGAGTGTAGAACATGATTTTTTGATTATAAATGTTCGTTTTTGATAGACCACGGCAACGAAAGTCGATCCATTTCACAATCGCCGGAAAGTTATGAAATCAGTCATGACGTAATAAGTGCATGCGCACTTGTACATGCCGCTACGTCATATTTTTTTACGTGACTAACGTTAACAATCATGATCTATAGACTCTCCGCAATAATATGTTCTAAGCGTGACAGCACTCGATAATAATTGAATGACTTGTTGAGGAATAATTGTTCTCCAGCTAAGAAACGTCATTTTCAGATATTCGTAAGAGCATTCAAATTGCGTGCTAAATAAAACTAATAAACGAGTCAGATAAATCGTCGTTTCTGATTAATTTCAACAATAGTAACTTCTCAAACCAACGACTCAATGTAAAACTGCGTTAAAGCAGAAACTGACGGCATACTGTTCATACCGTACATTCTTTTGTATATTTACAATAAATTGACATTAAGATGATTACTGTACACTAATATGTATTTAGCTTAGTGGTAATAATAACTCTAAAGCATTGATCAAATGACGTACAAATGGCCAGACCTTGCTTATCTGGACTCCAGTCCAATGAACTAACTGGTTGTGTAGAAAGTGTACTGCTCTGCAAGAGGTCCAACTTTCCAGCTATACCATACTCCAAACCATCTGAATCTGTAGCTTTCCGTTTCTCAGGGTAATTACTGCAGTAAAATGAGATTACTAGGTACTGTAAAAGGTCACAAAAAGAAAAATGTAAACGGACTTACTACTTCCAAAGGCAGAGGGTACCACCTCCTCCACAGGTAATAAATATTTCCCGATTTTGCGGTAAATGTTTAACCTGCCATATAGTTGACTTATGAGCCTAAAAAATTATTAAAATTGTTAGTTAATTAATGATACGGAAATCTTATTATAATTATCCACGTTTGTAATTTATTTTAGTTGCTATATGTATATGAGATACATCATAATAGTTTATACCTTTTCCACTAAATATCCAAATCCTTTTTTAGGATGTTGAGTTTTCAGGTCAAATAAATAAAACTTTGATTCTAAGGTAGTAGCCACCAACTTGTTCATAGCTATATCTTTTCTGTCAAATTCAAGCCCACAAACTCCATTCTTCAGATTACTTTCCCACCGAACACTCATTGTCTTCAGGTCATACATTTTCACATCGCCATTATCGTAACCTGCAGCTACTACTCTCTCCTCAGAATTATAAGAATTACCAAACACCACTGTCCAACAATCTCTGCGAGCTTCTCCTTCCTTGGGTTCCATCACAGCCACCGGTTTACCCTTCAATCTTGGATCCCAAACCTTTACACTACCATCCCGCGAACCAGTTACTAATTCTGGTGCTCCACAACCGACACTATGCCCAGCCACTCCGTCAATAGCATTTACAATACTGGTATGGGCATTAACAGAATAAATAGGTATGGACGGATCTTCAAGATTATATATATTTAGTTTTCCCTAGAACGATGGCTAAGTTTCAGCTTCAGAGAAAGTTCTGTGTCCAATGTGTCTCCTGCATACCTTGAAATCTCCTACTGCCAAATGTCTGTCTCTCAGACTGGAAGCCTTGAAGGTTCCGCATTTCATGGGATTGGACCTTTCAATGTCTTTCACGAGACTCAGCTCACCGTCGCTGATCTCGTAAATTTGAATAATGCCAGTGCCACGAGGTCGGGAACCCATAACCACAAATTTCGCGCTGCAAGGTATCCATTTCGCGTCGAATAGCGAGTAATCCACGGATTTCTCCAGGTGACAGATAATTTGAGGTTTCTTCAGCTTCTCCATGTTCGCGATGTCACGGACAAAGTTTGTATATATAACCTTCTAAGTCACTTGACAACGCCGGCTTTCCTGACACTCCGTACACATTGGTACACATAATAAACAAATGCATGCGCCATCTTACCGCACAATAATGGTCTGTTCTCAATGCACTCATTTTGTTAAAGTACGCATCAGTAAATCGCCCTCTCAATTTGGAATATATATATAAGTCCGATCAATTAAATACACTGAACGCTCTTAAAAAGAGTTCAATGAAAGAAAAGTGACATTTTATTCCGTACCCTATTGTTCAATTAACATTTTTAGTACGAAAAACTACATTTCGAAAAAAAATACCTATATAACGAGATTAATATAATCGTATAATTAATAAATACGCGAGTCCAGTTCCTGTGAAAAAGGTATTTTTTCGTGGATTTACTGCAAAACGTTGATCTGTCAAGGCTGCAGTTTGCCTTTGTAAACGCGGTCGTGTTTTCAATGTATGTATACACTGATCTATATATAATGGATGCGAGATCCCGTGCTGGCTAAGCGTGGCGATATGAATGGTGGAGTCGCAAGCGGTCCTCCGCGGAACTAAAAAAGTTACTAGGATTATATATCTGTTGGTTTCCAAATCATTGGACTCGCAAAGTCGCAACGTGCCCAATACACACATTAATGCACGTTTAAAATGAATTATTTATATGATATTAAAGTAATAGTGTAATATAAAATAGTATACATATATATATAAGTAATAGTATATCTACTACGGTAGTTTTTATTATATTTGAAGGATTATATTAAAGTAAATTCATAATAACACTGTAATCAATTTGTTAAGCCTATTATAATTCACCTAAATATACATCAAATATCAGTGACATATGTCATGTACATTTTGATTTACAATGGTATTTATTCACATTTACTAACTAGGGTATATATATAAAAGAGTAGCATATAAGGAAACATTTAAATCAAACAGAAATGCAATGTTCATCAGACTGGTTAAAATGTAATGAAACTATAAATGTGTTCAAAATAAATAGAAAAGATACTGCAAGCGACGTAAAAACAAAAAAGTGTAAGTGAACGTATAAACGATAACTTATGTTCTTTTACAGTGTTAGTGATAATATATTCAACCACCCAAACGTTTAGTGTCTTCTACTTCCACACATGGAGTTGACTCTATTGATATGGTTTCAGTTTTGTATTTTTCGTATTTAAATGTGAGGAACAGAGATCACCCAACTGAATCTTGAACCTGAATGAGGAAATCGAAAAGACTAATTTTCTCATGTCGCTTGCACAACCTTTCCTCGCACGCGATTCACAACTGTTGATGCCTTGGTATGTTACAAAGATTGTCCAAACATCCTGTGGCTGTCTGATGGCAGGTCCTCTTGATAAGTAATATTCGGCTAGCATTTAGTTTTCCTGAAGACATCTGGACTACGCTTCAGTATTACACTTTGATATTCCTCGCATATCCAGAATGACGGTTCTGTATGTCCTTTTGATTTCCCCAAACTATCATTGTGCTGCATCTGTTGACCCAAAATTGTTTTAATAATGTGAAGAACTGATGAAAATTATATTGACAGTCGATAGCTAAAAATATAAATGTACACGTACCTCAAATCAATTGTCTCATAATGTACATGACTTTTGCCGTCCATGTTACTTCCAGTCACCAATATGGGGCCAGAACAATTTAGTGCTCAGGTCATTCTTGATAATATAATACAGGCAATGAATCTGTAAAATGAAGACATTTATTACATTGAAACTTCATACCAAATCCAATGCCCTGAACAGGGACCAACCCACCATAGCAGCAACAAAATTTTACATTTGTTTCCAACACCAAGTTGAACAGCGGAATCAGAAAAAGAAATGTATACATAATGTATAATGTAGGATTGCCCTCTTCTGGGTTGAGAATGGAATGAATCAATATATTTCATCCCTTACATGATTCAAAACAATTAGTTTCCTCATCCGGAGTCTATAACATACAAAAGTGAACTAATGTAAATGTCTATTACATTTTAGTTGTAGAGCTACCGGATGTATCCTATTGTGGTGGTACTCACGTAAATTGATATAGGATGCGGTATTGAAATGGTATGTTTCAAAGTTTAGCCAATTTTTCCTATGTGATTCTTTCAATTTTTTCACATTGCACAGTGTCTGAAAGCAAATCAGTGCGTTGAAGAAACCATGGCCAGAAATATGTAAAGCTTACATAATTTTCAACATTTCTCACATTGTACAATTTTAACTCTCCAAAATTTGACACATTTCTGCATTTTAATTTTTTAATATTAACTAATCTCACCTGTCTTCGCCAATCGCTGATTGGGTTAGGATCGTTTCGTTTCACGTTTGAACAATATTTTGGAAGCTTTCTAAACAAAACATACTTACGGATGAATATATTTATGTCAAAGTATATGACTCGACGTCTCCCAAAAAGTGTTTGTGGTGTCGGTATGTTTACCTTTAGCAGAGTGAAGGGCCGGCATTAAACGTTTCAACCCCACAGATAGCAATTTTTCTTAAGGAAATGGGGGGCGCACCGAAGAAAAAAAATGTTGCAGAACAATTTTCAGAGCGCGGCACCCTACAAGGTACCCACTTTGCCCAAATAATAGGCCCGGCACTATACGTAGTACCGCGGAGGACCGCTTGCGACTCCACCGTTCATATTGGCAGCATTCCCCAGATCCTGATCTCGCATCCATTGTATAGAGATCAGTGTATGTATATCAATGTATGTCTGCCTGTGCCTATATATATGTATATACGGCTTTTCGATTTGCGCAAAGGTTAAACAGTCAACGTTCATTCATGAGACTCACGGTTTGAGAGTTTGAGAGTACAAGCAAAGTAGACTAAGGGATAAAATGTCAGACAACATGGAGCGGGAGAAAAATGAACGTTTGACAACGAGAGAAATTGAGGAGGAAGAGGCAGAAATGAGACGTGAACTTTCAGGTAAGGTGTTGCTTGACAGCAAAGTACGTGTCGATAGTGTCGGCAATTTGTGTCAATTTGATGACGCTACTTATATCTGCGTAATAGTGCATTATCAAAAGGTTATTTGGGCTTGTCACGATTTTAGGCATGGGAATGTACGAGCCAGGTTACACATACAAGGATATGAAGGCTATCCTAGGCTTCATTAGCGAATCAAAAGATATGGCAAAAATGGGTGCAGATAGCAAGAATGCCCAAAAGGTAAGTGGTCGTATATCTGACAGCACGTAGGATATTTAGAATGCAGAATACAGAGAAGAACTTTCAGGAAAGTCTACACTCTTCCAACAATTATAAGTCTGAGGATATTACAAAGATTAACTCACCTCAAGATTCAGAATCTAAAGAGCATATGGAGTTACCAAAGGCAAGCTACTCTTATAGAACAGGTCATGGGTCACCTACAGCCTTCGATAGAATTTCCACCTGTGGATCGAGCAGTCCCGATTCCATGATGTTTGATCTAAAAAGTTCTGTGAATAGACATAAGAATGCAGACAGGGATGAGGCGTTTGAACGTCTCCACGACAATACCAAGACAAGGGACACTCGTAATGCGAACAAGTATATGACACTGAGTCCACACAATATATCTCATGATTCTCAAAGCATGTCCTCCATGGATGGAAAGGTGGACAATCAACTGGAACATAGTCAGTTGTTAGACAGATGGAGAATTGATCCATTTGATGTTTCTGCCTGTGAGAACGACGTGCCTTTGCAAGGACCTGCTAGGCGTCCTGTTCATGAGCGTGTGCCCTTTAGGCAATGCAGGGAAGCGCAAACACCTGAGAAACGCGAGAAAACGATCATCGAGCTGAGCGCCCATATGGGAGAAATGGCTGATTTATGGCACAGTTGGCATCGTACCACTGATCCAAAGTTTCAGTGGGGGTCACCCATTCAGGTGGGTACCTCCGCACAATCTCTAATGTATCGGTCATTCCGTTAATGGCTCTCCAATAATACTTCCACTTAAATCAAGACAAAAAAAAAAGAACACGCTGAGAGCCAATACTCTTCCACTGTAGCATTGTGCCATGGGAAAACTTATTTTATTTAATAATTATCCTGACATTGCCTCTGTGTGATAATAAAGGTGAACTGTGTATATTCTTGATCATGTTACACACTCCTGTTTGTTTAGATGTAAGACATTTATATTTTGACCTTTGTTTTCACGGAAATAATTAATGCGCAATTTGTCACTCTTGATATGTGTCTTACGAGCATATTAGTTTGCAAACACACTATGCATAGCGTATCAAAGCTAGAATATTTTTGAGAAGAAAAGTGACTTTTTCTAGGAATTGTATGAGAACAGATCGTAATAAATGTATTGACATCAACAAAGAGGTTCACAGGTTTGCTATGACGCAGGAATGTACGGTCGGGGTCGTGAACAATGTGTAGTTTAAATATAGATTTTAAGGTTGTACAAATGTGAAAGCCCCACGGGACTCTGTGTCATGGTAAATGGCCTCTGAGTAATGCTGCTGCTTAACATTTATGCAGACCCATGTACGCACCTAAGTGTTTACAAGGCAAACGGTCATTCACATTGTAAGCCGCAATAAAAAGAACTCCAAATAAATCGTATTTCTTTAAAAAACAAGACGATCGCCTACTTTCATTCTGTCTGGTCACTGATTCTAATCCTGTCTTTCGGCATTTCTGTAGGTGGGCACCGCAAACGGTAGTCTGGATAAAAGTCCATTGAAAGAAACGAATGCAGAACACGATAGTGACAATACCGCAGACAAAGACAGTCGCAGCCGAGTGTGCAAACGTAAGGCCCCCGTAGCTATAACGTCCTTGAAGATGAAAACAGCATGCATGAACGAGGATGTCGACCACGACGACGACGACGATGACGACGATGATGATGACAAAGTACATTTCGTCTATGCAAAGAGGAGAAAACCCACAGCGAAACTGAGCAGAACATTGCGTTCAAGTAGGGTCGAACACGAAGGACCAAGTTCGTCAGGAATAAATAATGAAATTACCAACTGTTTGGATGACTATGATACAGAACAGGAAGAAATCACCATCGTGGGTGAGAAGGGTGGAATACATGAGAATAAGAGTACCAGTCCTGCGCGTGCTTATCCGAGAAGAATAATTCCTCCTAATCCAAGAGTGAATAGTAATACGGATAAAAAGCGGCTGGCCTTGTCACTGAGGAATGATGAATTAGATTCAAGAGTTAAGAATAACGGTACGAAGTTTCAACAAATTCTAGACGGTAGCGATCGGCAAAAAAATGATGATGGCAATAGCGAAGACAAAGGGACGATGCAAACGAAAGAAATTGCGTTAAAGAGCTTGTCCGTCCGATTGCAGAGAGAGTGCACGATTCTGAAAGTAATGGAAGCTCCGCAGGTGAAGAACTCGACGGCGAAACGAGAAGAGGCCGAGAAAAAGACGGAAGAAGAAAATAAGAGGCGCAAGGATTTCCGTAGAAGACAGTTGCAAGAGATTGAGACTGAGCGTAAGAGAACATTGCGTGCCCGAAAAGTAACGATGGAAAAAGGTGCGAAGTACAATGAAGTGCTGCAGCTGAAAGAAAAGGAGTGCAGAGTACGACTCCTGAGATGTCGCGAAGCGGAGGAAAAGACAAGATTGGAAACAGAAGAAGAAGATAGATTACTCGCGGTTAGTAGAAAACAAAAATCATGAACGCAATCGGCTACAGAGTGTATAAGTTATGGCGATCGTATACCTGTTATGAACGTTAAGACTTCTTTCAGGATACCGATGACGAAGAAGTCGTCGATTCGAACGTGCCCGGAATGTCTGCTGGACACACAAATTGCCCAATTTGTTTCGCAACCTTTGCAAATGACAAGATAGAAATGCATGCGGCTGAGTGTAAGCAGTATGGGGTCAATGCGGGATTGGATAGAAGAAATTCTGTTCAGGGCAGACAATCTTTGGCGAGAAACAATACAGGATCTCGGAAAGTCGTTCTAGAATGTAACATTTGTTCGATTTTCACAACGACCAACGGTGTGGATTATGAGGCTCACGTAAACGATTGCTTGCAGCGAAAAGAACGGGAACACAATCGATCTCCCGGTACGTTGAGCTTCTTCTTAATTTTATGTTTTGTTAAATGAAATTTAGAATTCTATGAAGAAATGATGTTTGATCGTTTGAATAACAAATCTGGTACTCGCAATCTCGCCACGTCACGGTGAACGTTTTTTTCTCGTAGAAACAACCACTAATGTGCTCAGCAATTTGCCACACTCACCGATTAACTGCTTTCGATCGATTAGCGAGCAAGCGGAGTCTGAGATAAACTACAAGTCCCAGTTTGCAACGGGCAGTAAGGCACACTCCAACCGAAAGAGGAAACGATGAACAGCATTTACCACTTGCACCACAAAAATTGACGCTCACTCTTTTTAATTGCAGCAATGCATTGCCTGTTCCGCGACACGGTAAAGTACAACAAATGCTCATTTCAACAAATAGAAACAACCAATAGTCAAAAAATGCGGTGATTATGAAAGTGGTCCAGACTCCAGAGACAAAAAGGAAAAAAAATATAATTTCTCACTTGTTTTGGGTTACAGCGATTTACATTGTAAACATTTTGTACATACAATTAAATCATTGTCATAGTAACCGGTAGATATTTGTGTGTACTTTGCACTCGCTTGGCATTCAAATATTTTTCGTTCATAGTTATGACTGAAAACGGAAGCCTGTATCCGAAAATGCTCTGCAAAGTCTGCACAGTAATTGTAAATGAATTTGGGTTGATTCAAATTTAATCATCTCTCACACAGACATGGAGCAAGTTGAACTTCATATAATTCTCGTTATAAATTTGCTCCGGTTACTTTCGCTTGTTTCGTTAAACGTTACACCATCAAAAGTTAATAACAGAGCGACAACTGTACGGTTCACAATAATTAATGCATTTAGAGGAATATATTTTTATATCAGTACGAGTTTATTGTATCGGAAATAAAAGTAATTTTGTATAATGAGTATGATAAGTTCTACATTTATTGGTCAACGTGACAATATGATCCTGTAGCACCCGACTTACATAATTTTTAAGGTAGAATAGAAGTTATATAAAATATTGTTGAGTCTACTTTTCGTTATGATAAGATGCAATATGCGGTATCGGTATATATATATACATATGTATGTATATATTTATTGACCTGATAAGGCAAGATATTAGATTAAGGACTGACAATGAGAGATAGCTGTTATCTCAGTGTAAGTCTTGTTTGAAACATCCAGGGTCAATCTACCGTGATAATCGATCAGCTGTGTCAAGACGTATTATATATTTCCTTAAATGGTGCTGAACGAATTGTCATAAACACCCCCTCCCATATGTCTTTCTTAGCACAACCTTCAAAAGACTTGCTTATACTGAAGACCCCTTTAAAGGCAGATGTCAACTTACCGTAACACTATTGAGCACAGTGCATTTGTTCATTTGTCATAGGGCCATTGTCCGTTGCAGATAACATGAAGCAATTCAACAAAGTGTATTTACTTTTATTCATAATTTATGTTGACGGACAATCCATAACCTTAGATGGACAATGGACTGGAACCATTAAATCATGCAGTAAGTAAAAAGAAAATTTTACTGACGTTTTTGTTGTCATAAACATCAATCAGTATGCTATTCAAACTTGATAGCAGGAACACATTTTGATGGTCTGCTTCTTCCAGATGAGGCTCTTACAGCTAAATGCAGGCATGGTAATATTTTAATACTTTTTAACTTACATTATTCATAATCATGAATATCAAACGTTATGTGTTATATTACTGCTTTTGTTAGACGTCACGTTCCCAGCTGTGGTACCCGGTGGAATCTATACAGACTTATTCCGAGAGGGCATAATATCAAACAATCTCTTTGGAAGAAATGATGTGGAAAACCGTTGGGTAGGAAACAAAACTGTAATTTACTGGAGGAACTTTGATGGTGACTATTATCCTTTAAGTGTATATACCTTAAACAAATTACAAAATAACTGCTTTTAACACAACTTCAATTTTCAGTGAATCAAACGTTTCTCGATTCCTCAAAGATAGTATTAATATTCCATGGTCTTGACACATTTGCAACTATTTACTTAAATGATATAAGAATTGGAGAGACGTCAAATATGTTCCTGAAACACATCTTGGACGTGAAAGAGTATTTGATGGTACGTTCATTATTCTCTGTCACACTGATTTTCAAAAAATAATCTTCAGTACATATTTTAGGTAAATGATAATACTCTTAGTGTAAAATTTACATCTCCTGTGAAAGAGGCGGAAAGATTATTCAATAAGCAAAGTGCTAAATACATAGTACCACCTATATGTGTTCCTAAAGAATACAACGGAGTATGTCACGTCAATCACATCCGTAAAATGCAAGCCAGTTTTGGATGGGACTGGGGTCCTGCCTTTCCTTCTATGGGAATCTGGTATTTAGAAATTGTTATTCCATTTTATCTAATCATTCAAAATACTAGTCGTGACATTAAAACCAGAGTAACAGAATGTTTATCATAGGAAAAGTGTAGAATTGCATTCTGTGAATGACGCCTTGATCACAGACGTCACTACTGATATATTCAAGTCTGATGAAACTTGGAAGGTAATAGTGACAGTATTTTTTGATTTATCAACGTACGATCGGAAGAAAATAGTAGACATTAGGGCATCCTCTGTCCTACTTGTCACAGAATCCTTGCAGATCAGCAACTTTACGGACATTTCCGTGGAAAGTAGTCGAAAGTCAGCGCATGTCTCTATCATACTCAATGTGCCCATGGTGAGTTATAGTTTATTTCATACGCTTACATTGTCTTTGTAATTATTACCGCCTTTATAGAATTCAGTTGAGAGGTGGTGGCCAAACGATTATGGGACGCAAAGATTGTACACCGTAAAAACAACAGTGACCACCCCGCGCGACATTGCTTATCAAGATACACGCATCGGCTTCCGAACACTCGAACTCGTGGAAGAACCTTTGAAGCAAGGTCTGAGCTTCTACTTCCGCGTAAATGGTATTCCTGTATTCGCAAAAGGTAGCAACTATATTCCGTCCAGCGTTTTCCCAGAATCAACCGCGAACGAGGATACGGTCAGAGGTCTGATGGAATCCGCTAAGAGCACACATATGAATATGCTCAGGGTCTGGGGTGGAGGAATGTACGAGTCAAAGTTATTCTACGACCTTGCCGATGAATACGGAATAATGATATGGCAGGACTTTATGTTTGCCTGCTCCATGTATCCCACTACCAAAGAGTTCTTAAGTTCGGTCATGGAGGAAATTCAGCAGAATGTACGAAGATTGAAGAATCATCCAAGCATCGTATTGTGGGCGGGTAATAATGAAAACGAGGCGGCTCTATTTGATGATTGGTACGGAACCGGCGACGAACAAGTGTACAGGGACGATTACATCAAACTTTATGTGGACTTGATAAAGCAGCGAGTCGAAGAGCTTGATCAAACTAGACCTTTCGTAGTGTCTAGTCCGAGCAATGGACGATACGCGGAGACGTACAATTATACCGGCCAGAATCCTTATTCGAACCTGTACGGAGATGGTAAGGTGGGAAAATACGTAACATAGAGATGACATGATAGTTTAATTTGCTCTTTCCAGTTCATTACTACAACTATCTTAGTAACGGTTGGGACATAAACCAATATCCGCATCCAAGGTTTTCGTCTGAGTACGGTTTTCAATCGCTTCCATCGATTTATACGTTGTCTGGAGCAGCAGCGACGCTCAATGATTTAGAACAAGATAGCGAATTCATGCATCATCGTCAACATTTAACGGCTGGAAACCAGTATATGAAGGCACTCATCTCGAAGAATCTGAAAATCCCGAAAACTGACGAACCCGTCATCGATTTCGTTGACTACATTTATTTAAGTCAAATCAATCAAGCGGTTTCGGTGCAAATTCAGACAGAATCGTATAGGCAGTTGAGATCAGAGTTGAACTCGAAAGGGGAGGGTCTGACGATGGGGGCACTTTATTGGCAACTGAATGACGTTTGGCAAGCTCCTTCATGGTCATCCATCGGTATGTTAAGAACGGAGTAATTCACTAATCGAGCATACTAACAATCAATGTCGTTCATAGATTTCGATGGTCGCTGGAAAATGCTTCATTATTACGCAAAGGACTTTTTTGCACCTGTTATTGTAACTTCGAGACTAACACAAGCTAATGAGCTATTGCTTTACGTGGTCTCTGATCGGTTGGATGCGATAACAGATTGCGTACTAAGAATGAATGTCTATAGATGGAATTCCACAACGCCAATTCACTCAACTACCTACACCTCTATAACAGTGGTGAGTCCGAGTATATAGGAAAACCTTGTATTGCAGTTACGCGCATATGATATACTGGGAAATATTTGTGAATGTATACAGGGGCCCAACAATGCCAATTCAATTGCGTCCATTTGGTTGAACGAGTTTCTGACTGAAGCGAACTGTGGCTCATTAGGCACCGCAAAGAAACATTGTATAATTAGCCTCACGCTCGAGGACGTGTACGGAGGACGTATAGCACCAACCAATTATGTTTACCCCACCGTCTTGAAGGACGTAAACTTATCTTCTCCCAACATTACGGTACATGTCATTCTAAGTCATATATATATTAAATTTGACAGAAGCATGGGCACGTGACAATGGGAGCACGCGAGTAAACACGCGATTGTCTCCGCTGGCGTAAAGTTGCAATTTCTGTCGCAGGCAAACATTGACAAACGTAGTTTTCCCGGGAAATTCTGGAACTACGCCGACATCGAAATTGAATTGACATCTGACAACGTAGCACTGTTTGTTTGGCTGGATGTGGGCAATATTCGCGGTCGGTTTTCGCAAAACGGTTTCCATATGTTTGAGAATAGAAAAATAGTAATTTTTCATGGGCAAGAATCAACGACGCCCGCAGTGTTGCGGAAGCACTTAAGAATCACCACGTTGTCTGACATCTATAAAGCCGATCGCACTCCTTTCGACGCGAGCAGTGTTCTTCTAGGTGGACAGTGACAAATGTATGTCGGGACTTTTCCTACAAAGGTAAGGAAACTTATGGTTGACTTTTCAATAGAACTGACGTTTCGTGATATTACACTGGTTTACCATTTATCCTGTGCAGTGTCATCCAGCCGAGTGCGGAAAATAGTTATCGTAATGCAAATATATTTCATATCCGATCAAAGCGAGCAGTATACTTGCAGATGCACCAACAGCGAGATATATCCATATGGTTATTTCCAAGGTCATCGAGTACCAGGACGAAATACACTGCGACGAAGTATTATCAAAATTATAAGCGAGGGTTCTATTACATTGTGTCGTATGTAAGCTTTCAAAAGATCGTTTATATCCTTGAAGTTGCAAACATTAACAGAACAAATGCCCTGCAGCAGTGACCACACTATACGCGTGTTCTTCTGATAAACATAATTTTGAAATATCTTAGTACCATGATAACCGGGAAACTCTCAACACTTCGATCTTTTGACCAATTAGAAGAATTGTAGTTTCAAATACTTTAGCTACAATATACAGGATCACTGAAATGTTGAAATTGCCATAATGAATGCCTGGTAAAGAAATTTCGCACTATGTAGCTTTCAACTTAATCCTTTATTAGTCGCTGGTATAAATAAAGTCTCTATGCTAAATGTAGACGTATTCTAATAAGCGTAAGCCGTTATTTCCTATCGTAGAATACGGGGAGATTCGTATTATCACATTGATCGTTAGTCTTGCTGGCTATGTGCATGGAAGATTGTAAAAGCCGCAAGGAATATATCTGCACGTTGTACGCTTATAGCAACAATTTGCAAAGTTTTTGTACGCGGTAAAATTAGTAAGGCAAATGTTTCCATTTCAACGCTAATCAACAGGTCGAAATGGGACGCGTTACGACGATCTTATGCTTAACAGATCTGAACTTTTTTACCACAAATTGTTCACATAGTTTTTTCCATTTGAGAGTACGTATTCATCACCTCTTCCGAAGGTGAATTAAGGTAGCACCGACTCAAGTTAATTACCACCATAATGCAGCACAGAAGCAAGGGTCCAAAGATTGCCCCCTCTACTCCCAAACAAAAAATGCCACCTGCTATTGATAAGCCAGTGAGATAGGGATGTCCTCCGCTAAAAACGAGATATATAACAATCAATCTGCACGTCGTACACTAAAAATCGAAATGCAACGATTGCTTAAGAATCCGATAGTTCTGACAACTAATATGGCTGGGGAGGAGTAGTACGTTTCGGGGACTGAAACTGCCATTATGTTTAATTGTATTGAACCACGTAAAGATGAAAAAAACCGTATGATATATGGAACATACCCTTTGATTTCCATGTAAAAATCGCTGACCACGATATTGCAGGCCATAAAATGAAACATGAAGAACAATATGGCGATCATTGGTCCCCTAGTGAACCAAAGCTCTAACGTTGCCGGAATGCAAGCAAAGTAGGCATCCAGAAATGGAACAGCACCAAGTATCGCTGCAAAAGCCGATGGTAGATAAACAATGTTCACTTGGAACAAATTGTGAATGAACCATGTCCACATGCCGAAAAAGGAGGCCAGTTTAAACGTAGCTGTAAATACCCCCATCACTGCTTCTTCTAAAGCTATAGCAAATCTGTGGGACAGGAGTACAATTTTGACAAACATTACATATGCAAAAAAAAATGTAAGAACTGTAGTCTTTTAGGGAGTGACCTACCCTTGTACGTGAGATGTGCTTGTGTGACAAAAAGATAATTTGATTAGATTACGGGACACCTGATTTTAACACAACATTCAATGAAAGCAGATAGACTTTACCTGTGACAATTGATAGGGCTAAATAATGTCGTGAACTCGATGGGCTTGTAAGTTTTCCCGCTGGAACTGAGGAGGTAGAACAGTGTGGTGAAAAAGACTACCTGAAATATGTGTGTCTTTCATTAATATATCATTTATTGGAATGCTTGAGACGGTGATTTGAATCAAATTAATATTTACAATGGCCAATATGAAACGTTTACTCGTGTAATTATTTACGTACCGTACTAAGAGCAAAATTAAGTACTGCTGATCCGCTCATAAGTACGATGTATATTAATTCAGTAAAAATGGTTAGTATTATGGACATATTTCCCTTGACTATAGCCCACAAGGAGTCTAAGACAGACATTAAAATGCCCAAATTTTCCTTGACAAAGTTTTGTATGCTTGTCATATTGAATACCTCTGAAAGATTACGAAATATTTAGTCCGATGTTTGCACTTGATTTACAATGTTTGCGAGGAATGTTACTCACGAAGAGGCATCTTGCCGAAGCTATCCTTAAAACTCTCCCAAACTGTATAGGCCGCCGTGATGTCTACAGTGGGTCCAATAAGATCAGCATTTTCGTCAGACATCATCCATGCTTGGTAAAGTCTATCCCACAATTCTAAAACCTTCTTCTCCATTTGCTCGGCTTTGGTAGGCTCAAGGTCCTTCACAAGACCCCTTATCTGCAAAATAATTGTTTCTCCAATTAAAAGCAAGAGGTGAAGGTTTGATCAGTAGATACACGGCAATGTCTTACTCCATCCGAAATTGCTGTTCGTCCATAGGTATAGGCATTATCTAGTACGCTGTTGACAGATGCTTCCCATGTTTCCGGAACCCAATCGATATCCGGATTATTCACCAAGGAAGAGTTGAGAATCTCCCCCGTAATTTGAATGAGATGCAAACCTTCCGCATAAACCTCAAGGAAGAAGTCAAATTGAATGCGTTGTCACAGGATTGACCATTGTTTATGGTAGTACACACTACACTACCTGTATAGATATAAAGATGGACGTACAAGTGGTAAAGATTAAGAGGCCCATAATAACAGCTGTGGTGGCTACTGCATCCACAGATTCTTTCAGCATGTTGGTCATTTTGTTATCAATGCTAATGCTCACTTTGTACAAACCCCGTATATTAGCTGGTAAAAGTGCCTGGTGTCTGGCTGCGCACCAATCTTTGATAATTTGGGTAACAACGTGGCACTGTTTCTGTATCGATTTCCAAAATCCAAAGTAGGCACCAATTTTCTTGACCATATAGTATCCGAGTGGTATGACTAGCATATGTACCATCCATTTGTGCTTCCAAAGAAGCATGCCAATGCAAGCATAAAGCGCTCCGTACATGTATTTATCAGTGTCAACTTTATTGTCATCAATATCTACAGTCATTCGGAACTCGCTCTTTAATCTTCTCAGTAAATATCGATCACGCATGTTACCCAACGCTGACAGCGATTTACGCGTTGTTGTACTTGGGCAAGACAATGTTGAGCTTGAGCCCAATGAGAGTGACTTTTTATCTATCTTTGTTGTTAGGAATGATGTACTTTCAATTGATTCCTCAATGGATGCCTGGTGCGGATCAGTCGATTCAACCTTAGCAGTACTTTCTGGTGCCTGACTCTTCAACATAAGATCATTATCTTCACTCATATCCGGCACTGTACTGTTTGTTAAAGCAAAACATACAGCTTCTGCAAATGTCATGGTTCTTCCATTCATTTCTTCATTTTCAATAATAAGAATAACTTCATATATGAAGCCTGTCATGTACAATAGCTGTAGAGTCAGAAAAACTATTACTTGAAATGTTCCGAGAATGTTTGACAGATAAAGGCTAATCATCAGCCATAAAACAAAAGATGAATAACGGAAGTGTTTTGAATTCTCTGGTGTCCAGTAGATGTACAGAATAGATAAATAACCGACCAAGATAGCAGCAATCTGAAAAAAGAGCAAAGTACTTAGTAACCAAATCAATGTTACGTAAGAACATTGCTCAATGGATACCCTACCATATAAATATTGCATGTCGATATAAAGAATCCAAGGATCGCACTGAATACCCTTAGTATCTTCCATATTGCATATGACAGCAAATTAGGTGTATAATAATATGCTCCCAATGATACAGTGCCTATTGTAATAACAGCAACGATATAACTGACATAATTCCATATAATAGACCCTAATACTTCTGACGTTTCGTCTATAATCTGTATAGGCAACAAAGCAACGTTTAATGCAAACGGTTTGTGCGACGATTCGATCTTGTCAAACCATGACTGTACTGCAGTTGCCAGGGAGCACTTAAATGGAAATAGGACGGAGCCACAGAGCAAAGCCCACACAAGTGGCTCGATGAATGGACTTAAAATGATATAAAGGCCATAACCGGCCGCTGAAACCAGGCAAAGGAGAAATAGTGCTAACGCATTATATATTCCCTGTTTGAGGGCCTTGTCATTCCCAGCGCTGAAGCCGGAGAACATCTTATAAAGGTTATCCATAGGCGATCGTGTGCTTTCCATGACTGATTGGATTTGATCGCTCCTTTTATATACGTCGATCGATGCTCACGAAGTTTGCAATTTGTCTTGATCAGACTTGACGATTAGTTTTATCAACAATGCGCATTCTCCAGTGACATCCCGTACGTAACAACTGGTGACAACATCGCTGCACTGGTCATTCGTCGCACTTCAATAGAGACGATTTTTCAAAGGAGATGCTTGGCTCGGTCCTGCTTTTGAATACACAATAGCGACTTAGCAAATGCTTGAGCACGACCAAGCACGACTTCAATTGTTCAATTCCAAGTCGTGACCAGTCATGACTATGAATATATCCCAAAGTAAGTGGTGTAGTGGCAAGCATTCAAGCAATGCGGAGAAACTAGCATTGCGGCATTTGCTCACAGTGCCAATCGTTCCATACATGACATGTATATTTACATACCATCAATTATAGACTATGAAACACTTTTATCTCGAATGAGCACTATGCCACACTACGCTTGTTAGGCAATCGAGTGCACTGTTAGTGAAGAAACATATTATAAACATACGGATGCGCTCAATCACATTGCTAAAAACTTCCGAATTTCCCGCTACATCTAATTTCATTTATATGGTGGCGCTACCCTTAGCGGAGAAACGCTCAAACTATTCGATGTACACCAGTCGATATTGTTGTTAACTGCAGCATCCCTTTAGAAGAATACCGACTGCTGTCCAATAAGTAGTTTGAGCGTTTCTCCGATAAAAGTGGCGCTACCGTATAAAAGAAATTAGATATGGCGGGCAATTCAAACACATGTACAATCATCAGAGCACACGTCAACGGCCAGTAACAGATTGTGTTTTCTACTCCAAAATAAAACCATCGTGTCATTATCTATTATAAAGGTTAAGGTGACAAATTATCCAATAGTTACAAAAGATTAGTACGTTATCATTGAACAGAGATACCTCACTTTCTACTATCCCTACTATCTTCCTCGGCCGGGCATCTTTATCGGCTTCAGTCCAATGATATAATACATGATGAGGTATCTATATAAAGGAAAGACTATATATATATATGTCAAATGCAGGCACACTCCTGTCGTGTAACAAGAATAGCAAATGTCTCGTTTATTAGCATATTCCCATTATTTCAATTGTTTTTACATAATTAGTCGTTAACGCGTATCATGAAACCCTTGTATATAGTGTTGTCATCTTTTGTCACGGCATATCCGTCATTATTATCACTTTTCATAACAAATAAATATATAAATAAAACAAATATATCATTGGATAAGTCATAGATTGTGTATATTTTTCTATTCTTTATCGAATATGCAGAGTGTGTTGTTAAATAAATATACAGACGCAATGCTATATTAACACAAGTTTCATCTAATGGCATCGTCATCCAATATGCTGCATTATGCAGGCATTTCAGTTTTGATTCAGGGTGTTAAAAGAACTGTAGTATTCCTTGGCGCAATAATGGTGTTCACAACATTATTACATGATAGCATGGTAAAATCAAGAGGCTTTATTTAATTTTGCTCAAAAACTATACATCTTAATAATAATGAATACATTAATCTAAACGCACACTACAGTTACAAACGTTTCCCTTTTTTTTTTATTTCTTTTTTTACCTCAGTGTCATTCATAATGGCTAATAATAAAATGACAGAAGAATCGTGCACTCGAAATATGTTTACAGTCTTTGTCGTCTCCAAATTTAATGATTACTTGAAAAAGCACAAGCGTCTTATCATATTGATTGGTATTCCTGTTATAAATGTGAACATTATAAATGTTATTATCATCATCATCATTGTTGCAATCATCATTATCACCAAAGCACCCTCTTTTCCGAATAATACAAAGGCATTTACTCGCTCTTAATAGAACAGATAAACAAATGAACGTAAATGCATTCTAAGTATCTTTAGAGATAACATATACATCTCACATCAAACTTTCCATCACCCAGTCAGAAATTCCTTGTAAAGACTTGAGAAAAAAATTGGCAATTTGTTCTTGAGCTTTCCCATTCTCAGGTTTTTCTGTTATGAATGCTCAATGATATTTCTAAAAGGTACAGACATGTCACCTCAATTTGATGTTCAGAGATAGTATTACCAGCGTTCATTTGTGATGTGAGATATCTTTATTCCGTTTTATATTATATATTTTGTAATACAAAAAGAGAGCCGCTTACTGTTGTATGAACATTATTACTCCTTAGAAATATTCTGTAGTAACTACCATCCAAAAATTCCGTGCGTTTTCACGATGCGAAGTGCACACAACGTAATGAAAGGAAAAACGTTCTTCCCATATAGTGTAATTTGAAAATTAAAGAAAGCCACTTTTTAATACCAAAAAATCTCGCTGAGAAGCAATGTTTCTTTTCTTTCTTTCTTTTTACAAGAACAGATTGTCAAGATTTACTTTGAGACCGTAAGAAAAAAAAGAAGAAGAAAGAAACCTTTTATTATCACAAATAAAGATGATCTGCTGTGGAGCACGATATTAATTAAAATATATCGTCCCATCTATTTGTATTATCCCGAGGGTTCCTTGTTTGCCATGGGGCGCACCAGTAGTATGTTTCATCAAGCACTCGCTAATTAACTACTTTATCAACCCTTTTCACGGTTAAATTGAGACATAAGACTTAGCGACAGAATTAGAACACAAGTAAACTCTGTCCTGAAGCAAACACGCGACTGAAAATTCTACATACGCATTGTGTTCTTGTTACTTGACCCGCTCGGGAAATATGGAAAACCCAATTCAGGGCACAGCCGATCGTTCGCCTTAAAAAATTTCAAACACCCTGTATTAAACGCCTTCGCCTGTTCCGAATTGAAATCGTACGAATGTAGGACAATTAAAGCTTACGCAATACGCATTTGCACCGACGCGTCTCTTAAAATATTCTCAAGCTTCATCCTGTGATTCCTGTTCCTGAATACTGGGCGGCATGGTTTCCTCATTCCTCCGTGCTTTTTTTATCTTTATGGTTTGTTTGTTTTTTCCTTTACGCAATATCGCCAAGAGCAGGTAATCTCACAGCACTAACGAACACGTTCTTTTTTATTCTTTGTGGCCGCCGATACAAAAAGATTTTTGCGCACCGCTCGGAGTGTACTTATTCAACTTAATTCGCAACAATGAGAAACATCTTGGTCGCTCTATTATGCCCGAGAAGTAAATCGCATGACCCAATACATATGCACAAACGTATTTATATCTCCGGAACAAGAACACAGACACACCAAAAATCTCATCCTATGTGTTTTACTTTTATTCGCGACAGAGATAATAATATCTTACCAAACTCCTCTCCTCCCCTGAAGCCTGTCAAACGGTCATCGCTCAGAGACGCGAAGAGAAAAGGAGACAACGGTACGTTTTCTGGTGTGTATGTGTGTGTGTGTGTGTGTGGGTGTATGTATCAGTGTGTGTGTGAAAAAGACGAATAGATAATTAATTACTCTTCGCTTGCAACTGCACGATCAATTGAAGATCGACGATTGTTTTCTCAAGCATCTCGAGCCAAGAAACGTTCGTCAATGAGCATCGCAGTAGGTTCGTGCAGTTGTTGGCCGTCGCGGCTGTTGAGGTCGTGGTTGTGGTGGTGGTGGTAGTGTTGGTGGTACTGGCGGTGGTTATGGTGGTGGTTATGGTGGTGGTGGCGGTAGTGGTGGTGGTGGTAGTAGCGGAGACGGTACTGATACTCGTCGATAAACTGGTGGAAATGGCGGTGACGCTCGTAGAAATGTTCTCCGGCAGAACGTTTGCCTTGTTTTTCAATGTCGTACTCTCATCACTGGAGTCTATCGAGGCAATCTCACTTTTCTCCAACTTCTCCTTTTCCTCTTCTATCTGTAACGGGCTATTCTCCTCGGCGATCTCCTTTATTTGCTGATCCACCTTGCAGGTCGACTCACATGTTTCGTTCTCGTTGGTGCTAAACTTGCGTTTCTTCGAGGGTGCTTCAACTTCTTGCTGGGTCAATTCTTTGACGGAGCGTGTTCGCGACAGTAGAGTTTCCAGAGCAGATTGCAGGCTAGATGGTGGTTTAAGACGCGTGCTACTACTGTAGACCAGGGCCAATGCTCGAAGATCGCCAGTTAATCTATGAGCAGATGCCTGTATGTCGACCGCCTCTACCATCGCTGTCATCGACGTAACCAAGTTGTCTATCAGAAGACAGGTCTGCTCGGTGAGAACGTGGCTAGCGAGCTTTGGGAAGAATGTCTTGAGAAAAGCGTGAATCGCTGGGACGCCGAGAGATGATCGTTCATCCAATAACACAGCGTCGACATAATCCACAGTGTAGGAAGAACAGAGTAAGGACGCTATGTGCTTTCGATCAATATGCGTAGCAGCGTGCACATCGAGCCAGAGTCTTGGAAACAGTGCCAAATGAAGTGGGACGCCTATAAGATCGAAAGAAACGAGTGAGCATAATAAGAAATAAATGAATAACACGGTTCAAATAGACAGCGTGTCCGAAAAAGTTGGTAAAGCGGTTGAAGAGGTTGATCGTCATAAAAGAAACGCCTACCCTCGAATCCTAACATAGCGCTCAAGTTGACGAGCGCGTCGGTCATGCAGTCGTTGTTGATCGCGAGTCTGCACATAACGTCGATCAGCTCGTGATAGGGTAGATAAAATTCCAGGAGCGCACTGTCGTATTCCGGATCGACGCCTTTCGATGCCTCTAACTGAGAATGTGGCACGGCCATCTGCACCATCGGTCTCGCCGGCCTGCTGGGCATTTTCCCCGGAGGGGTTGATCTTCTCGGAAGATAAGGGCCGGGTGGGACTGCGGCGTGTGACTCCTGAAGTGCGGCATGGCAGTGTGATAGCAATGGTGCTAAAATCAATATAGCTTCAGCGGGCACGAGCATTACGAGCTCTTTCAGCAGATCTATCGCTAGGTTTCGCATGTCCGGCGGATTGTAGGTGTTCAGTAGTGTGGCAAGTTTTCGGAGGATGTCTGGCCATTCCTTGCAGTTCGCTAGAATGTTCCTAGCGTCGGGACCATCTCTTGCCGTTCGTATGCAACGTACCAACTCGACGATAATTGCTATTAATTCGGCGAGATCGCCCGCCACGTGGCAGGCCGTCGCCTCATGGTACATGATATGTAACATGTGGAAGGCCTCGAGAGCCATGCTTAAACCCCCGTTATACACGACGTAGAGGCGATCATCGTCTGACTCGATAAGGATTCTATAAAACGTATGTTAGCGGTCGTTACTATCCAATTCGGAATACCGAATTCCGAATGCTAGTTAGGAGTGAATGTGAAAATGACAGTGTCAAGTACCGAAACGCTGAAATAAGTGTTGCCCAACAGGAACGTCCGTCGAGTCCTTGTAAGTACGAAGATAGGGTTCCTCTCCTAAATGATGCGATTTCAGCCTCTTCCTGCTCCGTTTGGTCAGGATGCCTTGCTACTAATAATTGCATTAGCTTGAATAGCTCGTCGACCGCCTGGGAAGAAGATCATTAGCATACGTCAGAGTTATTGCGTCACTGCGTAATATGGTGTTAATGTTAAAATCTATGCGAAGATGTTTACGGTAGAGTATTGAGTTGGGTGAGGTGTGATGTTTTTGAAGGCCCATTGGATATTTTGATGAGCAGCCAGCTGTCTTGTGAATGTGCGTGACTGCTGGCAGCACAGTCTTAATAATCCGTAATACGCAGGCAGCATCACTCTATTGAATAAAACTACGTCCTGATCTTCATGATCAGCGCTGTATTTAAAATAATACTTCTGTTAGATTGTTCTGCAGAAAAAAAGGCAAGTATTGAATATGGGCCGACTAGTTAAACGAAACAACTTACAGGATGTAATTAAATGCAATGTTCTTAGTAATGTGCGGATTGTGAAGTATCATAGCGACATTCTCTGCGCAGTCAGAGCATACATGATACCAAAATAGCAGCACGGCTTGTTTATTGTGGTGCACTGGAATGCTAGGTTCCGAAAGTTTCGGATGAAAAAGGGTCCATAAATCGTTCAAATACTGTCCAAACTGAAATGCAATCGGAGGCCACGTTAGAATGATAGCAAATAATGAATTGAGAGAGAAAGAGAGAAGCCGCGTCTCGTCGACCGCGGCTCACTTACCATCAATTTCTCAGTTTTCGACACAACACAATACGTGAGCAACGCGAAGTAGGCAGTGAGTTTCATTGTACCATGAGTCTGTATATCTATGTAGTGTCTCGCCGGTTGAAGCAACCTTAAGAGTGCCGTGTAGACTTGATGCAATATCAGCGTGGCCTCCGGTGATAGTTGGAGCTCTCTCGAAGTGTTGCATCCCAATCCCAAGCGATGAGCGCTGCGATATCCTTGCCTAAAATGGGTCGAGGGGACGAGAGATACTAGAAGAAATGCTGCCGCCGAACGAACCCGCTGATTCGAGTGTTCGAGCAGGAAATGCTGTAGCCAGGTATCGAGGCCTTGCAACACCCAGGCGTGCGCCAGCTTGCTTCGGGTGACGGCCAGGGCCAGCCATTCGAGGGCACCGTGTGGAGCGACTCTGGCCGCTTCCCAGACTCTACCCAAGATCAGTTGGGTCATACACGGCAGTCCACTGGGTCCGTTGCTCTCGGTCAAAAGCGTGAGCAGCTTGAAGAAGGGTTGGCATATGTCGGTGTGTTTCGTTATGGCCTGGAATATCATAGTGACGATGTGTATTGCGAGTCGGTCGTTCCATCGGCACAGAGACTGTATGAGGTTTCGCGTTTGATTCAGATTGATGACGTCGCGCGTTTGCTGATAGAGGAAGGGAAATCCTTTGCCGCCGGCTACGGCGTTCAAGTCTGCCGACGATAAAGCTAATCTGGAAAACGATACGAACATCAGGATACTTGACGACCGTTCGTATGCTTGACGCAATAGTTCACCTGTGATCGGGTCCCCTACTACGTTCCACTAGCGCCGCTATCAGAGTAATCATCTTGTCCAACGACGCCGGTCTCAACTTTTCCGTCGCCACGGTAACGATTTCCTCCTCCTCCTCCTCCTCACTCACCGCGTCGGCAAAGTCGTGTGTTTTGTATCCTAGATAAAAATTCACCATCGTCGATATGGCCTGCACTCGTATGAGAAACAACGTTTCCTCGTCGCCCATCTTGCTAAACTCATATAAGAAGCTGAAGTACTCGGTGAGATGCTTGAGGTGTTGTTTAGCGTGCTCCATGAGAGAAAGAAGCATTCTAACGAATCTTGTAACGCACGACCGCGTGCCTACGGTGTTGACGTCGTTTTCTTCGTCGCAGAGTAAATAGAGTGGCGCTTGGGTGGCGCGCAGCCGTTGTATGACGTGGATGCAGAGCCTCTGAAACATCTGCCTAACCATCTGATTCGGACATTTCACTAATATCTGTATCGGCCACCACGAATCACCAGCCATCCTCTCGAGAAATCTGGCGCACGCACCGACTGACCCATTGAACTGTTTCGTCAAAAGTTCCACCCACTGCACCATCGTCGGCTTCTCCTTAGCGTGAATGAACGTTTCCATGAAGAAGGACGTCGAGAGCTCTGCGGACATCGCGGTAATGTCCGGCTGAACCGACAGGAGCGTTTGCGGTATGTAGCCGCAGATTTGCCACATGAACGTGAAGTACGTATGCTCAAAGATGTTCTTGTCCTGGAGGAAGTGCATGTTATCCTGCCATATCCAATCCTCCAATTCCTTGTTCAGCTCCAACGGCGGTAGCTTGTTGTTCGTGTTCTTTTGCACCAAGGAGGAGGAAGAGGAGGACGATGACCTTGTCCCGGTCGGGCTCGAAACAGTGGCCTCGTCTTCTTTTACTTGCTCACCAGGGTCGGTGCACCACTCGTAGAAGAGCATGTAGGCCGAGTTGGTTTTCTCGAAGCTGAAGTCCATGAACTTGTCGGTGACGGAGTCGTAGGTTTTGCTGGTCATCTCGCCGCCAAAGCACTCGGCGGCTATTTGGTTGGGATCGAACGGCTTCACCTCGGCGTCATTGAAGAGGAACCATTTATCCTTGTTCGGTGACGTTCGGTCTCGTATGAAGCTGTAATAATGACCACCGTCGGCAGTGCCCGTGTGAACGGTCACGCCTATCAGATCGTATTGATAATGTTCCATCTCCTCCTCCTGATCGTTGTCGTCCAACGAACAACTACCCTCCCCTTCGGACTTCTTCTTCTCCGACGCTTTCTTCTCCTCCTGATAGTGCTGCGGCATAAGCTTCTTCTCGACATAGCCCGACATGTCCAGTCTCAAGGGGAAGCTGAAGTGCGTATTGACCTTCTCCTTCAACATGGTGCCCATGTTGAATGTGTATCGCATCGTATTGAAGCACAGTATGTGAGGAAGTTTCTTAAAGCAGGCTCTCTTCTCCGCTCTCGCCTTCTTACCGCACTGAGAACACGTGTACATATTGTCGCCCTCGAGCGTATCCTTAACAGTCACCTCGTCCAGACTTTCGTACAGATTACGCATGTCCGCCACTTGACAGCGAACAGTGTAGAATTCTTCGAGCGTCCTACTCACGTGCTCGCAGTCGAGAGAAACGACATTGTTCGATATGACGCCGCAAAATAAGGTCTTGACGAGATTCTTCAGGTCGGACGTCATCTCTTCGAGTTTCGAGACGAGGTCGATGAAAAATTCGGCCATGTCCTTTTGCTCGCCCGTATTGAGGGGCTCATGATTCATCGTGTAGACTCGGCAGAAACTTCGCGGATTGTAGGCTTTTCGTTCAGACTCCAGCAGATAGGCAAACATCCTCTGCAGCTCGCGCAGCGTCAGCTGATGCTTGTTCGCCCGATTACAGTCTGCGCCCAAGATGGAAATTCTGGCCTGAGGCATCATGTAGAGATGTTGCATGCAGCTGGCCATGTAACACGTGGCACCGAGGTTCGTGAGACCGACGTAACCGCAGTCTGAACGACCGTCCTCGTGCGGCCAGTAGTCCCAAGGGTAGGGCGAGTGTAGTCCGGGCCTGTGCTGTGCCAGAAGTTTCTCGTGAAGTATTTTATAGTTGTCCGGGGCGGACTTGACGAGTTCGACCAGAAGGTCAAAGGCAGCCGATCGGGAAACTTGACTCTTGCACTTGGGAACGTGCTTAGTCCGCGGATTCGGTAAGGCGAAGAGGAAGTCGAAGATCTTGTGCAGCAGATTCTGTCCGATCTTTCCTTGCTTGCAAGGTGGGTTGTGAGTCATGATGTTGCAGGTGAGATTCAAGAGACCTACCAGACCGTCGTCCTCCACGGTATTGTGACGGGTTTCCAGGTGTTCTCGGTTCAGAACGGAGTCGATAACCCTTATCGCCAAGGCTTCCAAATCTATCGTCGCGTTGGAAGAGTCGTCCGGTCCTTCTTTGATCGCTTCCTCGGGTAGAGAGTCGACCAAACGACAGACCAGCCAGAAGTAGTCTCTACAGGCCGGACCGTACGGCTCTTTTCCGTCATCGAGAACGGGATGTAGGTGCAACGGTAAGTCAGGCTTCCGTTGCGACGGTTGCATCGCCTCGGCGACGACAAGATGCTCAAGGAGTATGTTCAGCATCGGTACGATCAGGCCAGGTGCATCGATGTCGTCGTCGCTGCCAGTGCTACCTAAGCACAGTCTGTAGAGAGCCGTACACACCTCCCTCCTCACGGCTGGTTCCGGGTCTTCTAGAACGAGCCTTCTTAGCCAGGTCTTCCCAAATGGCACCGACGAGGAGAAGAGGTACTGCCTCACCGCCTGATCACTGTGAACCCAACAGACGAGCAGGGCCATCGTGTAGTGTATCACCTGGGACCTGCCGAAGAGGCCTGTCTTGTAATGATTGGGATCGCGCGGCAAAGAAGCTTCGTTCAGGATACTGGTCACTCTCGGCATAACACTGTCGACGTTCATCATTGAGAGCATCGCAGCGCTAAGTTTCGGGACCAACAACTTGTCGGCCTTACTCCGTTTCTTCTCCTCCATAACGACGCCCAGATGACAAAGTTGCTTCAACAAACTGGCAAGACAGTCCTGCTGCCATTCACTGCCGTCTCCTTGCTCGAGACACCCGGACATGAATATGTCGAAGAGATGTCTGAGTCCTCCGTGCTCGACGAACAACGTCGACCAAGGCACTACGTCGTTTTCGTCGTCGTGCTTGTCGTCTGCGTCGCCTCCCCCCTCGTGGACCAGCGGCCCGGACGACATCGTCGACGATGCCGAAGGTTGGTTCGCAGCGCCGCCGCGACCGAGAGACTCGACAATGTAGAGAGAGTACATGAGCTTTTGCGGGCTAGCGGGATCCAGTAGCTCGGGCAGGGAGGCCTCGCCGAGCTTTTGAAATCCGCGCAACAACGTCGGACTGGTTGGGAGCAGGGTCAAGGTATCCCAGACTCTTCGGGAAAGCACCTGAGCCTTCGTATGGGGAATCTCTTGGCCTCCCTTAACAACCGTTTTCATGGCACTGAGCGTTCTCATGAGGGTGAACAGTTGTTCGAAGTACTGTGGTCGCAGGAGGAGTAGAGTCGGCAGAAACTCCCTCGGAGGTGGCGGGAGAAGCGACGGGGAGTCCATGTCCCGTTTACCACAACGAACGCCACCGCCCGCACTCCCGTTGTTGCTGCCACTGCGTCCGGCGCCGGGCGAAATGAAGACTAGCTGACCGTCCTTAAAGCCCATTTCCTGCAGAGTCTTCTCGTCGAAGTCTATCGTCAGTTCCTGGCCCTGCGTGATCATGCGAATCGGCCCGTCGCTAAGTAAAGATCCTAAAACGGAGCCACTATTCTGCGAGTCGCACTTCTCCTGGCCGTTCTGCGTGTCGTCCCACCACTTGGCAACCTCCGCTCTCAAGTCCGCCACGTAGTCGGTACTCAGCAGAGTGAAGCTCATCTTCTCCGGGATGCCAGCCGGCTGGACGAAAATTCGCAACTGCTGACCTTTATCCGACGTATTCATGGCGACGTGACTACCGGCACCCCTGCCCTCCAACACCCATCGACGCAAATGGTACGCGTATCGCTTTCGAAAAGCCTCCAGATGAGTCCTCAGCAGTAACAAAGCTCTCTGTATGCATCGCAAACTGGCCTCTTCACTCGTTTCCAGATCGCCACTAGCTGCCGCCAGATGCGTCATGCACTGCGAAACAAACTCCGCCTCCTGCGTGAGCTGCCTGGACATGTAGTAACCGTTTAAGTATTGAATAGCTGCCATACTGACGTCGGTGCTCTTTGCTTTGAGCGCGATTCGCCACAAGAAATCCATACCCACGGAATCGACGTCTCTCAGTGGCCTGTCCAGGTGTGCGGCAGCGAGTCTCGCCAGATTGCACAACTGCTGGAAGAGACTCAAACCCGTCATGCTGATCGTCTCGGGCGGTAAGCTTGGCAACTTCCTCATACAGAGATGTTTCAGCGTATCCATACCGAGAGCATGTTGTTCTGTGGACTTGGCTTGACTGAGGAGCCAGCTAAAGAGCTCGTCGGCACAGCTTGGATCCTGCGACAGACACTGCCACAGGATATCTACTTGTTCGAGGCTCAGTCTGAAACAATCGGGCGAGCCGAGGGGAGAGAATATCGACGAGAGGAACTGCAATCTCACTTGAACCTCCGTCTGATGAGAGTATAAGTTACTTTTCGGACCGGTGCTCGTGTATGTTTTTAAGTTGTTGAAAAAGTGCTTCATCATGCCGCGCTCTCGATCTGCCCACGTCGTGATCGTGTGAGCGTCCATTGCGCCGAATTGTTGGAAACTAGCGAAGAGCTTGGGTAGGAGTCTCAGTGAGACGACGACCGATCTATTCGCCGCTAAATTCTCTAAGCAACCCTCGATAAACTTCATCGGTATCAATCGATCAACGTTGAAGCACAGAAGATTGCACAACGCCTTCTCCGCCTCTAGAGCCAGTCCCTCCCCAAGTTGACCGATTTTCTCGTCCTGCAGCAGGTCCCACAACAACGTATTCCCCGGCTTACATACGGTGTCCAGATTAAACTGGGAGCTCAGTCTCGACACAGTTTGTCGGATAGTTCTCACTTGTGGCGGCCTACAAACGGACCTACGGATGGTCATCGTTGGGTGGGAGTGATGGGGGTGATAAGCTTGCATCTGAATGGCCGTTAGATGCCTCGCGGCCAGTTGAGCAAGCTCCTCTTCGCAACCGCTCTCCTCGCCATCGAAGTCGGCCATGTTCTTTTCGCTCTTGTTCGATATCCTGCTACTATACGAGCCTTCCTCGTCCGACAACATCTCGTCCAAGCCCGGTGGTAAGAATGGCGGACCTGTCGCGTGCACGAGTCCGGCGAGTTCCGATATCACAGCACCTGGTCCGTCGGCGGCTGCCAATACACCTGCGACATCACTGTCGTCCTCGTCGTGCGACGTGTCCGCAGAATCGCCGCCTCTATCCACATTATGCCCGACGAGCGACATGTACTTGCCCTTGTTCCTACTCAACAACGCGGCAGTCGTTGAGACCTGTTGATCGCTCGGATCCAATGCCATGGCCTGCTGCTTTACTCGATCCAACGTGTCTACGACTTTCTGATCGTCCAGCGATGTCGACAGGCCGCCAGACTCGAGGACACTCTCCAGTGCAGACTCGAGAGCATTCTCCTCCGTTCTGCCCTTGACGTCAGACATGAGGTCTTTCGACTTGACAGACGCGTCCTGCTGGCCGACGATGTCGTCTAACGCTTTGTCCACGCTGCTTACCGAGCGTTTTTGCGGCTTTTTCCTTTTCCTCAGAACCTTTCTCCTCTTTTTCTCCACCATCAGCGTCTCCTCGGCATTCGACTTCTCCGTGTCTGCTTCTGCATCCGAACCGCTCTGTTTACCCTTCAACGCGTTATCCTGCGTCGTGCTCGACTGAGATTCCTTAACTAGTTCCGCGTTGCCCTCCGATTTGTCGGTCGTCGGACCTTCCGTCCCATCGTTCAGACTCGACTCCACCGGTATCGTCTCCAACGTCTTCCCCTTGAACGGGCCTGCCGAGAGAGACAGAGAGAGA
The DNA here is from genome assembly GCA_963942575.1 of Priocnemis perturbator. Taxonomy (NCBI): domain Eukaryota; kingdom Metazoa; phylum Arthropoda; class Insecta; order Hymenoptera; family Pompilidae; genus Priocnemis; species Priocnemis perturbator. Next base: position 11,020,700 of record OZ012656.1, read on the forward strand.
GAGAGAGAGACGCGAGGCGTGTATATGACACATGTAACGACGAAGAAAGCGAATTCTTTTGTATCCTATCTTACCTTCGCCGTCGCTACTGTCGCCTCGTGCCTGCTTCCTAGGCGACGGTCCTTCCGATGGTGCAGGGCTCGGTTCTTCTTCTTCCTCGTCAGGACTACTGCCGTCCATGCCGCTCGGGTCACTGCTACTGCTCCCACCGACTGCATCGCTACCCCTCAGAATTTCCCTGTTCTTCATGACGAGTCCTCTCGGATAGCCGGATCCACCAGAGGTCCAGATAAACTTTATCAGAGCCGACGCTAGGAAGAGACTCTGCTCCGTATGGTCCTTTGGCTCCAGCTTACCCAATAACGAGTAGAGATGGAGAACCGGAGTCGGCGCCAAGTGTTTCACTAATGGAGCTAGTAAGTCATAAACCGGTCGCCCGCAGTGCTTTAGCTGAGCTGCTTGCCACATAGTGTCCATGTCCGAAGACGTAATTCTACCTTCCATTGCGAGAAAGCTCAGAACAATGTGACTCTGCTTGATCACCTCGACGTGCAGATTCGGACCGAATATATGAGCAATTATGTTGTTCTCCGTTAGCCAAGCTGCCAGCGCATGGCCCACTTGCTCGACCTCGGCGACGGTCTCACTGTTGCAGAGCTCGTTGAACGCAGTTATGTGAGCGTTTATCTGGGCAACACCGGCCAATCGCATCGTTAACGTCGTACTGGTAAAGTACTTGAAGGCCAAGTCCAGGCCGTCTCGATCAAAACTGGGCAGCACAGCGTCTATCGGATCTTTAACCGCGCTCCACATGAAATCTGAAGATGCATATTACGGATTAGGGGTGAATGCCCGTGATCGACGCCTAACGATCGCGTATCATTACCTGCCATAGTTCTTACGGCCGGCGTTCGTAATTCTTTATCACCTAAACGGCACATATACTTCATCACTCGACTACGTAGAGGTATGAATAGTTGAATAACACTGCCATAATTTAACCAGAGCTTTAAGTTACATATTACAGCCACCATTGAGTGCGCAAGGCTAACGGGCAGCGTGTTCTCCATATCAAAACAAGCGGACATCAAGTTAAAGCCGCCCTGATGGCAAAACATTGATACGGCGCGTATCAAGGGTGCTGGCACTTCCGGGTCATGGGGCTCGCAGTAACCTCCTTCGTCCTTTAAAGAGACAGAGAAAGAGAGTATTAATTCTTTTAAATGCTCGGGGCAACCAATCTGTTGACCCAGTACCTTAACTGGTGCCAAAGGATTAATGGCACCCCCATGCTTCATCGCTATGTATAAAGGAAAATTTAATAAAAACATTTTTGACAGAAGGTGAAACAGCTTCTCCCTATCCTGTTGAGTCCAATTCTGTTTCGTTTGGCCCTCCGACAATGAACAATCCTGATCAGTTGTCCTCCCTTTACTAGGTTTCTCATCGTCACTTTTTGTTTCTCTGAACTGTTCCTTTCTACCATTTTGCTGATCATTCTGCTGTATGCTTTGCAATTGCTGCAGCGTACAAAGCACGATACTCTGAGTTAACCGTATGAACCGATCAAAGTTTTTAATCTCCCGATAGCAACACATACATTGTCTGCGTGTAACATAAGAATTATTTTACAATAGGTCTTGCAACAGATTTTGCCAAAGTGGGCAAGAACTCTACATACCTTTGAACCCATTGATTAATATAATGCAGTGTTGTATCGATATCTGCCACAGAGAGGGTACCCAATACATCCTGATCCTTTGACGCTCTATCGTCATCTACACATAAAGAGTCCATTAATGCCAAGGGTTTTCTTTCACTTATCAGATTACTTTTCACATTTGTCTCTGCGACGTTGCCGTCGAATTATTGAAACATGAATGAAAACGCGACGTGGTGCCGTTTAAAGAGATTAGAACGTTGACGGGAGCGAACAACTTGAAGGTTATGAAACAGTACACAAACAGCTTACGATGCCAGCAGACCAGAGCCCATATCCGCTAAAACTTCTGGTCTAAAGGATACATCATTTACTGTGAAATAGAAGGATAAATTCATCCCGTCCCGATCTATTAGTCCGCTTTAGCCGCGCGCGACACCGCGCGATAAGGTTAAGAGAAAATTCCTACTCTATATACTCTTTGCTTACACGATAGTAGAAGATCGTGAAACTCGACGCAAACATCACACATGGTTGCCCCAATTTTACCCTCGAACGGGCCCGTTAATCACGTCAAATTCATCACTTAATTTCACCACCGTCCATCCCTGCGGCTGTCAGTTTCATATTAAACATTTTCCCTTCCTCTGATTATCCTGAACAGTTGATTAATTCGTTAGTCACCATATTGCTTTCTGCCGCGGGGTTGCTCAGTTCACTCTTCACTCGCGGCATACTTCAAGCGGCCGAGCCAAAACTTTTTATTATTCTTCCGAGAGAGAAAGTTTCGACATGTCGCATCTGGCCGCACTATTACGCGCTCTCCCTGGCCCTCCCAACCGACAAATAACCTTCTATCCCCCTATCGTATCATCGACGACAGGGATACGTCGGCCAATATGCATTTCATGTTTATCAATATAAATGTCATTATGACAGAAGACAGCTGATTGCCGCCATATTGTGGCAGCAGCAGATAATATCGAATAATATGGACTTCAAACTTAATAAATTCTCTTCTCGCGTCTCCTCAACCGGGATCATCGTTCTCAGTAGGACAAAATATCCACTGGGTCCAAACCGAACGAATTACCGTCAAAGCGTCAAAATCCAATCACTCATGTCTCCATCGAGACATTCAAATTCAAATCGCACCGAACCCCCTGCAATTCTTCCAAACTTTATCATATATGTAGATATATAACAAAGTATCGTTAGATAGAGGTTGTAGAGATCATAAACACGAAATAATGCATCATGCGCGAATGACAGAGTTTAGAAAGCTACTATTTTCTCTGCTGCTCCATATACACACACGCGCGCGCGCGTCAAGCCGTTTATATAGCGTATTCTCCACTGATGCTTGATGTTATGTGACGCCTCAGGTTCCAATTGTTAGAAAGCATATTGTTTATAATGGATAAAATATGTAATTAATGTAAAGACGAGCACGAAACTTTTTCCTCCTCACAAACTTCGTATCTGCCTAAAGGCGGAGAATGCGGAGATTCTTATTCATTTTTTTCATTTGTCTGGTCCGCGTTGCCTTCTCGTCGCTAAAAATACATATATACACGTTCTACTATTACTATGCGATAATCGTGCAATTCATACTGACAGATGACAGCTGATTCTTTCTCTACTCGTCCCCACTTCGTGTATATATCGAAGTTTCAACTGTGAGCAGCAGCCAGGGGCGTAAAACCGGAAAAGTCATTCGTAGAAAACTTTTACCACTACCACGTCCTGTAAATTTAACTTGGTCACATAATACCTAGAAGATAGAAGAAATAAAGTTTGCGTATCGAGCTGCGACATGGGAAACAAATCAGTGTATTCGAAATTATACTTCACAGAAATATGACGCAGCCTGTCGCGCGCGTCTTCTACACATCGTACTTTATACAATTCGTACACCATATTTATACGTGATTCATTTCGCTTTATTATTTATACAATATTCAAGGAAGCACGATATTGGAAGATATTCGTGCCGACAAATTCTTTGAGCCAGCAGAACGCGACTATCGTATTATCGAATTGAATATTTTCTTGAGTAGTAGACGCGCGATGACTACCAATTTGAAGCTTCAGGCTCTGCCGTTGAAATTCTACTCCACAATCCACAAGCCACTCCAAACGTTTCCTTCTTTCTTACCTTTACACTGGCATGCCCTACTGAAGGCAATTGTCTTACTGGAAAACGCTAAAATTACGTTCTTGTCTGTCGAACCAGATTTCGCCTCGTTTTTTTTCCCGCTCCTTCGACAAAGAAGTGACGATACCAAAAGGTTACGGCACTGGTGAGAGCACTGGCACACTGCTGTTACTGGTAGCGCCAGTTGTGCAAAGCCCTGATAAACAAAACTCGAAGATCACAGGGAGAGCGAGAGATATTTCGATATATATTTCATAATAGAGGGTATAATTTTGAAAAAATAAGTGGCAAGTGGCGAGTCGGAGAGATCGACGACGAGCGGACTCGCACCGGGGGTAGGAGATTGAGACGTGTAAACAATGGGTAGCACGGACAAGGCCGTGATTACGGGATTCATATGCAGGCTCTGCAGTAAGATGAACCGTTTTGTGATCCACATTTACGGCGAGGAGGGCGAGCGAATGAAGCTGGCCGAAAAGATAAACGCCTACCTGCCGATCACGGTAAAAATCAGATTCCCTATCTTCCCATCGATACTTCTTCACACGTCCGACGATCCCTATTCGGCTCGCTTGGCGACAATGCGACAGGGTTGCATCCTGCCAACTCTCGGCTCTGAGAAATAACCCAGAGATAGTCAACTTGCCATGCTTTTTTTCAACTTTAATTCAATCTGAATGTCTTCTTATGGTGTGCATGAGCCTAATCGACTATATCTTTGTTAAGTCTAGTGAACGAAGCAGCCTGACATAGAGTATAGTTAGAGGAATTATGGGTCTTTGCATAAGGCATTGTAGGATTTCTAGGGCTATCACAAAGATAACGCGTTTCAATCAATTTCTGCTTCATTGCAGGTCAACGTCAACGATCCATTGCCAAAGACAGCTTGTCTACACTGTATCGAGCGGCTAGAGGCGCATCATGAGTTGATGGAACAGTTTATGTTTGCCAGAAGAAGGTTAACCACAGAGAACAAGTCATCAACGGTGACAACCTCCTCTGCGACGACAGTGGACCCAGCACCAACATCCAGCTTACCACCATGTTGACACGAATAATCTTCATCAGATCTCTTTTGTCTCTACATAAATGAAAATCTCCTGAGTATTCGCGACATCATCTTCCCGTTAAGTTATTATTAGAATGTGATCAGGCACATGGTATGGGAGGGTAATTAAGAACATTTAGGCAGTTATTACCATTTCTCAAAGTCATTGCATTCGACTAAAGCATAACAGACTCATAAGATTTCTAGTAATGTATCATACTCTTCATATGAAACCCTGACCAGAATTGAGTATTGAGAATTTAAAAAGCCAATCAGTTATCGCATAAAAGTGAAATGAGTACAGATACTTTTCTTTTTTCCTTTTGAATTAATCATGATGATATATCAAACTGTCTTGCTAACAAGTTTTCTACATCAAAAGCTTGTTTGTAGTGGAGTTGTGCATTAAGTGTAAAATACAGGGCAAACGCAATAATATTGACATGATTGAACTTAGATGCCTCATAGACCTTCTATAAGGAACCAAACAAGGTTGTACAAAGATAAAATAGACATGTGGATTTTGTGTTTTGAAGCGTGTACCACAAATTCAAAACGACCACGTAGCGAATTGTTAGATGAAGTTTGTATGAAATTTGGTTACAAGCTAGTAGTAATCAGTCACGTGCATGCAATGTCAGTAAGAATCGACATATTTTTGGCTCTTGAGTAAAATCATGCATCTATGTAAATCATACGAGGACGTTTTACACATTGAAGGAAACAATATGAGCGCATCTCACGATTATTGTATATTGTTACTGTGTGCGTTACTAATTTGTACATTATGTTACTTAGTCCCATTAATCACTGAACAAATTAGTAGAGGAATGCCATATAAATTTAACTGATACATACATATATATATACATATATGTATATATATATATGTATGTCCATGCAGAGTACAATAATATGAATATTTGTATAATTATATCGATATGTATTTTTATGTAAGAATTGAAACGCTTTTAATGTTCGTTATTAAGTTACTGTATAATAAATCACCTTTATGAAAGCACGTAATTTTGGCGCCAAAACGAGCGTCTTACAATTAGCTCACTTGTCGAATGTAAATTAGCGAGTGGTAAAAATTGAACTGTTGACACTTTTCAATACGGTAAGATTTATTTCTTAACAATACTCGCTAACACAACGCAATGTTGTAGGACGAGACTACTTGACGACGCATATCCAATTTGTGCTTACTATCTGTATTATTTCACATTTAATGTACGATTTATAGAATGCTTAATCCTTCCGCCAATGATTACTATGCTTTTGTCACTATTGCTCGATATACTTTATCCACTTATACAAGCCTTCTCGTGCCCTTTTAAACGATACAATTTCGGAGAATTGAATGCAGAATTTGAAGAGTAAACTTAGTCTTTACAAATGTCTTATACTTTTTAATGACTGTTAACAATATAAAAATAACTAAAGTGGTTGCATAGATTCTACACAATAAACTATTGTACAAAATATCATAAAAGGAGAGGAGGGATTTTTTAAAATTTCCACTGAACTTTATAACGAACGGTTACATGTTAATGTTATCCATGCGCAAGTACTGTGAATCAAGTGACGAAACGCACTATTCCTGCATCTTAAAGACAAACATATATCGTGTGCTAGCAGAGGATCTCTGAAAAAACCATTATACAGTATATAATGCGCGATTACATTTGCGTGTGCGATTAAAACTACTAAAAATCTGACTTATAAATGCTCTCAACACACTCAATGTAAAATATGTACAAACTTTTGCAGAGAGTCCGACTCCCCACATTCTTCATCGTTCTTATTTTTCATCGATCAGTTCGTAACCGTGTTATTTACGTATCGTAAATCAATCTGACGAACTGATCTCTTATAAAAAATATACAATGTGTGTGTGTGTGTGTATGTGTGTGTGTACATAAAATTTAATTCTCCTCTTGGCCAACAATCATAGAATTTTTTGTCCATTTGTACCGTATGATTTATTCTTTTCTCCTACTGCCAATTTATTTACTGCTCTCGCCCTCTTTATTCTGCCCCTTTTTTCAAATTTTCTGCTATACGTATAATTGTGTTTTACTTCCTCAATAGAACGAATCGTCGCAACCCCCAGTACAAATATAAATGCATCTTTTACCGATTGTGTGAGACACAATACTAAATATCTAATGACTATCAATGTTTAAAGCACAATGGCAGCAACCCCCCGATGTATATGAAAAGAATGACTGTAAAGTGACGATACTTTTGTTGAGCTGCATTCATGACTACTTTTACACTGCTGCAGAACATTTAAGTGAAGTTACAGAATGTGCCTGTTTACATACACATATATACATATACCTCTATATATGTATGTATGTATATATATATATATACGCGGAACAAATCAGTTCCCATGCACTACAGATTTCGTCACGGCTAAATCTTGTTTGCCGAAAACGTGCCGATACATATTTACTTTGCCAAAAATGAGTAACGCAAAAAACACGGGTTACAGTCTTAATATTGATTATATAAACTCTCACATTTGCACATGTTTTATAAGTAGAATACGGCATTTATTCTTACATACTATATACATAAGTTAAAGTGACAATTCTTTGTTTCCCTTTATCCAATCGATTGCAAATTAAAAATTGTGCTGTTCCCCACAGTTTTCTTTTTTTATCATTAATATACAATTATCTAATAACTTTTACACATTATCACCGTACAAACGAGCTCTTCCTTGAGTATCGTTATAATCCACTTATTACCAGCTTGCTTTTCAAGAACCTAAGTGGTATGCACTGTTATTTAAATTAAAAAGTTTCCTTTCCGTAAAGACATTACAGTTTCGTATGTGTGAACGTACATTTCGTGCCGGTATCTTTTTTAGTGTTTACTACCGCTATATTTACAAAATTCACTACAGTCTATAACGCCCCCCCCCCCAATGCTTCATACATTACACTTGCGCGAATAAGAGAGAAAACCGAGGGTTGAACATCATCGTCCTGAAAACAGCTCAACCCGCCAAACAGGTCAAAAATCATACTCAAAGAACGGAATTGATTGGTTAAAATCATAAATGGCTTAGATAATTATTTGTTCCCAAAAATGTCTTTACAACACACTAACGGTAACGTTTCTTTCCCTCAGACCTTCACTAGAAAGAAAAAAAAGAACAGAAAGATAATGGATGATAAAATGATGTTCAGGCTTGACAATTTGTACTTTGCATCTGAGCAGATGAAATGGCGAATCGAATGTAAAGTTTTTCTCTTTAACCAACAGTCACATTGCAATCCTGACAAAAACAATGTACAATAAACAACGCATATTAATACATATTTCATTTTAGATAAGCGTTTGCTTATCTATTATACCTTAACGACTATATCTACAATTTTATATTAGTGGGGAAAAGTTTACCTAATCGATGTTAGGTAGGTAAAAATTGTCATGAAGTTTGCCGTGATTGCAGGGTGCCCATTACTATGATGCTACTTTGATATCTCCAAACTGTATTATAGAAAAGTCTCTTTAGTACATGAAGTATAGATGATTCGGGCTGGGAACAGCCTATCACGAGCAGGCCTGTTGCATTTCTGCCTTGGCTGCCTTGATCGCTGTAATAGGATAAATGTCGTCAGGAATATTCTATAGAAGCCACTTTCCCTACTTCATGCATGGTCCTATGTACCTTCTCGTTCTCTTCTTCTGAGCTTTTTCCGACGCCTTTCAATCGCGGCAAGTTCGACCTTTACAGCGTTGTAAGTTTTCCGCAGCTCCGACAGTTTCTGTTGCAGAACAGCTATCCTTTGACTACCATCGAGTTCTGGGTCTAAAGCGAAAATTCGATTAATCATCAGGATATAGCTAACACTTGTTGTAGTCTCATTAGTATTGGTTGACTCGTAGGAAAGTCTTACCCAGTTCAACGTAAAAATTGTATTTCATCGGCCTAGGAGACCTTGAGGAGTAGCTACTGAGATCTGGCACATTGTTGATATTCGTGTGAGTGGTACTGTTATTCGAATTGACGCTGCAGAGATTGGAGCCCTCACTCGTGTCATCGCTATCGCTGCCTCCTCCTCCGTGCCTCGTGTGCCTTCCACTCTGCCTGCCCGGCTTTTTTGTACTCGTCGCTGCGGTCCCACTCTCCGAATGCTTCCTGCTCCTTTTCCGCTTCTTCGGGGACTGAGAGTCCTCAACAGATCGTTTTGCCGGTGGCTTAAGAGGTCTTTCGACACTGGAATTTAACCCCTCAGAATTCGGCAATGTGTCGTCTTCACTGAACCCCGGCCCTTTACCACTGCCACCAGCTCCGCTATCATTATCACCCTCAGAACCGTTATCACGATTCAGCTTCAGCATGCTATCCTCCGACATCGGCGACGAGCCGCCTGTCCTCTCCTCTCTTGGCGAACCCGATATATTAGAAATGCTTGAATCTGGAGTTGTGGGCGGTGTGTTGTCCATCACAGGTGCAGCTTCATTGCTCTCTCTTCTCTGAGGTGGCATGATGGCTGGTAAATGCTGCTGCTGCTGTTGTAGCTGTAGTTGCTGCTGCTGTTGTTGCTGCAGCAACTGCTGCTGATGATGGTGATGGTGATGGTGATGATGGTGGTGGTGATGATGATGATGGTGAAGATGTTGCTGTTGCTGCTGCGTTAACTGCTGCTGCCTTGTAAGACTGACAGCACTCTGAGGCTGCAGTTGCTGTATTGCCAGCGATACTTGTGTCGGCTCGATCGGTTTGGCAAGAGCAACTGTTAGGGTCGCTACCGTGCTACTATTGCTCGTCGTACTCTGACCACCGGAAGTCGGTGCGCTAGCGAATGGCATTTCCATCAAGACTAAACTCGTCTCCGTTGTTTCGATTCTCGGCGGGGAACATGACGACGGTCCAGCGTCCCCCTGATCAGGAGTTTCGACAATTGGAGCCGGTGATCCAGGAATTTCTTCTTCGCATAATAAAGAATTGATTGTTTCTCCCTCTTCGTCGGCCTTGGCAATCACAATTCCATCTGATTTCTGCTCGACGATGCATTCCTGCGACAATGATGGGTGTTGTTGCTGCTGCTGTGGCAGCAATTCCACCACCTGTGCTTGTGACTGCGGCGGAGATTGCTGTTGCGGGGGTAACGGTTGGGGAAGCTGCTGCAAAGATACAGGTTTCGAAACCATTATCGCATGACGCTCCTGAGAATCCTGTAATCTATCTAGCTCAGCCTTCAGCTTTGCGTCAAAATTCGAAGCTGGAGAAACATTCTTCACACTGCGACACTCTTCGTTATCGATAACGAGTCTTTGTTCAGAGTCACTACTATCCGCGGAATCGAGGATCTCCGCCTGGCCACCCACGAACTTCTTATGCTTCTCTGACTCTTTATTCTTGAAGTCATCCTCCGTGGCATCGTCATCGTCCAGCTTCTTGCAGCTATCGATATCCCCGTTTTTGCACTCCTTCTCGCAGTTACCAGTCTCCGGTAACTTTTTGTGCTCCACCAGAACTTTCGTTTCGACAAACGGCGGCCTCTTCATCTCCACTTCCTTCATCTGCTTTGGGCGCTGAACTTCTTCCTCCTCTGACGCACGCTTTGGCTTTATCGCCGGACGGACTGGATCCCTGTGCTCTTCCACAGGCGTAGTTGGCTCCTCTTCTTCCCGCTTTTTAACAGTTTCTGCCTCGTGCTTACTCGCACTCTGATCCTCCGTCGTACCTTTCTGCGACGTACTGCTGTCTGATTTCTTGCACGTATCCTTAGCCTGCTTCCGGGATGTCTCAGAGTCTTCTTCTTTCCTGAATTCTTTCACGGCTTTGCTGCGGAAGGCCAACGCAGCCGATAGTTTCTCTTCGATCGACGATGTGGCTGGCAATCTTGTACTTATTGGGGCAGGTACCGGCAAGACTGGAGATATCACCGGTGTAATATCCAAGAGCTTACTACTTTCTGACTCCTCGGACGATTGCCTCAACTGCGCAGACAACTTGACGGAACCCTTCTTCGGCTCGATCACACTTGGTTTGATCGGTTGCGAGCATAATTCTTCCTTGGGGTGCTCTACACGAGGAGTGGTCTCCTTTACCACCATCACCGTACTCATTTCTGCCGCTGTTGGAAACATCTCTTGCCGATAAGTAAACGTATTCTCCTGCTCAGTCTCCGACACCTCGGTCTCTGATATTATTAAACGGTCCTCCGAATCGTCGTGCGTGCCGTCATCGTCGCCAGGTAAGTCGCTGAACAAAAGGTCCAAGCTGCTGCTACTGCTGCTGCTGTTGTTGTTGCTGCTGACCTTTGCCGAATCCTCGACTACGCCAGTGGATTTCAACGAGGCAAAAGATGGAGATTCGCAGAGTTTGTCGAATGCCTCTTCGCAAGCGGTCGTCGGTGCTGGAGATATCTTGATAGGAAACGGTTCAACCTCTTCGAGCCTCTTACCAATGAGCTTCCTCGCTTTCTTCCGAGTATCCGTATTGCACTCCTCAACTTTCGCCTCTTTCGCTGCTGGCGAAACAATTACTGCCTTCTGTTTCTTCTTCGGACTCTTTGGTTCCTCCTCGAACACTCGCTTCTTCGCCTTCTCTTTGTCGCCAGTAGTGTCCCTCTTATTCCTAACTTCGAACTCAAACGGTTCAGGCTCCTTGAACTCGTAAATATCCTCCGTATTGTCGACAATGGGTTTCGTGTCCAGAAGAGGCTCCATCTTCGGCGACTCCAAAGACTTTTCCAGCTTCGGCGATAGAAGCGGAACTACGTTATTCTCCTTCTCCTCCTGTTTCACATCCTCGTCAGGGTCAGGCTCCACTCTGACCAACTCTAATTTCACCGCCTTGTCGAATCCTTTCAATTCGGAGCGTATTTGATTAAGATCGAAGTCTCTGCCCTTCGGTTGCTCTTCGTCGCTGTCCGGTTCCGACTTTATACCCTGCGTCTTACCGAGATTTCGTCTTAAGCGTCGTCCTCTTCGCGGCTCCTCGACATTGTCCTTCTCGTCCTCGGCATCGCTCACTTCTTCTACCTTTATTATCCTGTCTTCCGCCTTGCACTTGGCCTCCCGACGCTTTCGATCTTCCGTAGTACCCCTTGATCGCGTCCTCGCCTGCTCGGGCTCAGTGGTATCAGACTCGTAAGTCTCACTGTCTTCCGTCTCCGAAGCCACCGATATGTCCGTATGCCCTGACATTCGCCGCGTTCTTCGTCGGTGTTCCGACGCGCCGCCAGATGCATCCGTATTCCTCGTCGTTCGTGTCTGGCGACTGTTGGCCGGGGTTGCTGGACTCTTCGTTCTTGAACTCGTACTCGTTATCGACAGTGACGTTGTTGATCTCGCCGGTTGTACACTCTCTTTGTCCTTATCTTTTTCCTTATCCTTGTCCTTGTCCTCGCCCTTCTTGCCATCCTTCGACGTCGACGATGAAGACGAGGATGAGGAGGAGGAGGAAGAGGACAGCGACGACGAGGACGACAGCAGCGACGACGACAACGACGAGGGCACTCCACCACTGGCCGTAACCGGTGCCACGCTTTGAGCTCTGCGTCTACTTTGCGACGTGTTCGACGAGGATGGGGGGTAGGTGGTTTTTGAGGATTTACTCGAAGGACCGTTCCCCGGCATAGTGCTGCTTGGTGTCTGAGGTCGAGGCGTTGCCTTGATACGCTTCACTCGGCCTTGTGCCTGCGTGAAGTTCTGCGCGATTCTCGAAGCCTTGATCCACTCGTCGTATCTTGTATTCCAGCCGGTATAATGAACGAGGTACATCGGTTCCGCGCCATCCTTTTCCATATCAATCACCTTTGCCTCGTAGGTAACCTTTGATTCGTGCGTTGGCCCATAATATACCTTCAGCCTGTCGCCTAGCTCGACGGGGCCCTTGTAGGAAGGAGCCGACAACTCTACGGACTGCTCGTCGGAACGAGACTTCTCCGCTTCGTACTCCTTCCGCTTCCTGCCGCGTTTCTTCAATTCCTCCTCCGTTAGCCGCCGTTGCTTCGTGATCGTTTTCCTCTCAGACTCCCTGGACGGCGTGCGTGTTTCTCTTACCTCAGACGAGGCTTTTGTTTTCGTCGAATCGTCCTTCGATTTTGAACGCGTCTTGGTTGGTTCCTCCTCCTTCACCTTCTCCTCTTTTTTCTCCTGCCTCTTCACGTCCGTCTTCTTCTTCTCTGCTGTCTTCTTCTTCACGTCTTCTTTTGCCTTGGACTTCCCTCTGCTCGATAACGAGGCCAATGGGGTCGTGAGTTTTTGCGACTTTTCGCTGCTAGACGATTCTCCTTCACCTTCTATATTTACATCACTCTCCTGACCACTAGCACTCTCCTCGAAGTCTTCCTTCTTCTTCATCTTCACGACTTCCTCCTCCTTTGCTACCTCCTTCTTCACGTCCTTCTTCTCCTTCTTCTCTTCCTGCTCCACCACTGGCGGCGGAGGCTTCTTCTCCTCTTCTTCCTTTTCCGTCTTCGATTGTGTCGTCACTTGTGGCGGTATAGGAGTATTCCTGTCCTTGTCCCTGATCAAACTGCGACCGGGGCGAGATTTGCGTGAACTGCTTCTGGGATGATTCACCATGGTACAACCCAATTTTCTATAAAAATCTTCGAAAGAGTGTAAGAACTTCTTGTACGCCTGTTTCACCAGATTGTGCGTCGACGAGGAATTCTGCATTGTAAAGCTCAAACGCCGCGTTATCGACTTCCATTGATTTTGGTTCGTCACCCGATTGTAACCGCCTAGCTTGTACACCGCCCTGAATAATCTGTACAAATCTATGTCTTCTGAACCGATCATAGGACAGTTGTTTATGGGTGTTCCACGGTCATCCATAAACTTGTACAATTGTGCCACGAAGTGATCTTTCTCTTCCCTCGGTTCGTCATCGGAACTCTGGAACAGAACGTCGAGTTGTTGTATACATTTTAAATCTGATCACACCGCGATTATTTGCCATATCAGAGATAAGCAAAGACATCTCACATCCGAATCAAGCTCGCCATCGGTGTCACTGTTTCCGCTTGATACAGAATTTCCGAAAAGAGAATCCCGATCCCAGTGAGGTGGTAGCTCGTTCTTCTCTAAAAATAATAGCGCCTTCTCTACCGCAACCTTTAATGTGCTACTTTCAACTTTGTTCACCAACTCCTTTGTAAACTCGGTTGCCTCTTTCTTTGGCACGGTGTAACTATATAAACAAAAAGAAAAATGTATGGGTCTAACGGAGATGCAGGCAAATTGGTGCAGTTCCAATGAGAGATGATACTTACTATCTTGCATCTTTGAAGGAACGCACGAGATAGTCATCTCTCACTCGAATCCTCACTGTATCTTGAGCGGTAGGTGCCACCACCAGCCCTGGAAACCAATTGTCTTTCTTCTTCTTGTCACCGAGCTCCACACAGACAACCCTCCCAATTTCAGGCTCTGTCTCCATTCCCTCCTTTCCACTCCCACTAGAGCCTGACTCCCTATTGCCTCGTGCCGGACTGTCCTCATCCTCGCTGCTCTCATCTCTGTAACAGACATCACGATCACTTTCATTAAACTTTGCCAAACTAGTCACTGTGCATTTGAAAATTTGAAATACTAACTGCGCTTGCCTGGACCGTCTGCCCCTTCTACCCCCGATCACTGGATTCCCAAAGTGTTCAGGATGAGTGAGTGGCAGCTGATCCAATGTTTCGCTTTCCGCAAAATGTCGGCCGCTCTTTAGGCAAAGTGCTGTTCTCCTTAATGTTGTAATGTCCCCATCATCGAACACCACAGTATACTGACTACAGTCTTGAATTTTTGTAATCGTAGCCTCGACAAACTCCTTCCGATCACCATGTCTTGCTTCAACGGAGGCACCCACTCTCAATGTTCCTTTTATTTGGTCATCGGCAACTGTGGCAGTTCCTAAACCTTGTTTATAAGTTACCCGGCACTTTACTGATCTTACTACCTTCCGTATTTTTGCTTCGCAGAAGGCACCCTTGTATTTGGCGCTAACCTCCGTACCCACTGATAGGTACGGCGGATCGTCTCCCTAGAACACACAGTAGCTTGTTATAGTGACTTAAAACTTAGACAAATTTCAATATTGAGTACAATGGAGCTACATGCATATAGCTATATGGCAGTCCGATTGAATAGTGTTGCTCGAAGGTCTATAGCAGTTCATTTCCAACTATTAAGCTCAAATACTTTGTCAATGTCGTACGAATTGCATTCTATTCTGCGACTTTATCCGCACTACTAGCGTAGACGAGGAATCCGACTGTCCTACGTGCAAGCCACTATTTCGGAGCATAACACGGCAATTCAATGAACAGACACGAAATCCGGACGCGAAAACATTGTGCTCGATGAGAGAAAGGAGAAAGAAGAGGAGTAGGGACAGGGAGGGAGAGGGAGATGGGGAGGGAGAGAAAGAGAGAGGGGTAGGCTGGGGAGAGGGGAAGGTCTCGTACTTTGACACTTTAAGCATTCTCTCAAAACGACGATCCACTACGTTCGTGACAGCCTGTCGCTTTCTCAGACATCAGGAGGTAATAACCCGTAACCTCGAAGATATCGATGAGCAGACATTCGTTCGGAGGGCAAAAGCTGCGGTAGCATCCTATCCTGAATGACGACGCGCGTCCTTTGCCTTCTTTTTTTTCCTCTCCGATATAAAATGAAAGGCCGCGCAAGGGCAAAATAAGAAGCGGATGGGTACATATGTATACACACAGCGAATCTTAGCGCACTTGCTCTCTCCTACGTCAACTTTGTCTCCCGCCTGTTTTCCTTACCAGCATCTTCTAGCGCTCAATGATCTCCATACAAGTGACCCCAAAATAACGATCGGCAAGAAACATTAAGATCAACGCCGAGATCACCGTGAGCGGAAGAACAACAATGAGGATGACGACGACGACGACGACGACGACAACCACGACGACACCGCCGACGAAGAAATTCGTATGCGAGCAAAGAAGCTGACCCCTTTCGTGAACGCAACACTTCACAGCACCAATGCGTACAAGCTCCCGTTCCCTGCCCATTTCCACCCCGACGCAACTTGTCAGCTAGAGACCCCACTCGGCCTCTCATTGGACAATGCTCGTGCGCCGTACACAAAACGACCGTCTCGACTGGTCTCGACAGGTCTCGACACACGATCTCCGAGTCAACGCAATATCGCCCGATTACCGTCATTCTCGGTCGCCGTCGACGTCTGTTCGGGAAAAAGGAATTTTCGTCATGCTCTCGAGACAAACGAATGTACGCATTGTCGAGAAATTTCAATTCTAAAATCGCCGGCTCACTGCGCAATCGGCAGGAACGTAACAATACTCCGGCGAAAGGTGTGCCTTATTGGCGCTCTCTTAAGTAATATTTTGCATCTTTTAACAATTTTCCACCTCATTGCTACCTTTCAATTTATCTAAGGATTCTTTTTGTGGGACTCATTATACGAATGTCAACCTGCAACACTTAGCGCTATACCGTCGTAATTCTTACACATTATTGTACAAAAATCCAAGCATCAAAGCGAGGGTATATATATTATACCGGATACCGGGAGCTCACGGGAGCTCGAGTAACTGCGCTGCCTAGTAATTGCATGCGGTACACAGAACATTAATAGTTGTTATTTAATTGAGCATTCTTTCATCTGAAGCATACAAACGACGTATATTTTGATAATATTCTGTACTTTTTCGCGCGTTGTATCGCGTGCATTATGTATCGTATTCTGTGACGATAAGGCCGCTACACATGAAGATACTAGTTGTTGAAAAAGTTTTGTGGATAGCACCTTATGTCGTAAAAATGATTTGAAAAGCAGTGAAATATTCGGCAAACAAAATTCTTTTTTGTGCTATTGCCTCTGTCAACGCGTTTGCGTTCTCTGTCCTAAAACTTGCAGACTTGCACTGATTTGATCGATTTGATATTTTGATGTTGTGTCAGTTTACAAATGATATATATATGCATATAGGCAAGTAACACATGTGCATGTGCCTATTACGCTCCTGACGGAGATCGTCTGCTGTGACGCGGAACAAAATGGCGACGAGTAATGAAGTGTCGGTAGAAATCGACGACAGTAGTGTATGTGCGATGGAAAATCCGGTAAGTTTTCGTTATTAGAATAAGCGCTATTAGAAGTATCATGAGATTCCGAGTGATCTGATGTATTTGGATCGATCCGATCTCACGTAAATTACGGTTAGTCTCAGAATAATAGGACGATTAACATCACCGTCGATTTCGATGGTCGGAACTTTGCACGATGGAGGTCAATAGACTGGCCAACAAGCGATTTAGTATCGAAAAGAAATATTGCCGACGGAATGGTGACGGACCGATTAATAGGGATAATAAATCGGTGGTGGGTATTGATGCGGAAAAATGCTTCAATAAAGCATGTCGTGCGGTTCTTCCGATTAACGGTCTAGCAACGTGAGACAATGCATGCGTTCATGTACGCCGACTGATCATTCCGGTCGGCGAGGGACGCCATTCGTTTTGGCGGGCACGTGTGCGCTCGTTCCCGGTCTACTGACGTGCGAAGGTGGTTTTTCGAAAAATTCGACCCACTAGCCTGTACGATTTCATCGCACATGAACAGCATTGTAATGTAGCCTTTAATAATTACGGTCCTTCTTAATCTCGTCTAAAACTATACATTACCGTCCATGTTGGAACAAAAACGTTCTTTCAATCACGTGTTTGCTTTGCGCTCATTTTCTACTTTGATCCGGAGAACGTGTTAGGGAAGGAATTTTTGCGCGTATTTTAACGAAAAAAGTCTCGCTAATAGATCGGCTCTATGTGTGCTGAAGTAGAATCCTGCGATTATTCGAAAATATTTAAACTTTTATTGTGCTCGTGCTCGACGATACTCTAAGCATAAAACAATTCCATTTCTGACCGTCAAGAGGATACTTTTCAAGCGCTTTCATGATTTTCGAGTATATCCTTACCTGACACAGTGCATTCTATTTTTTCAGACGTCAAAAATGGAAAGCATGGAGGTAACAGAGTCAGCCATTCCATCTAGCAAACCCATCATCCCGTCGTCCTGCAAAGAGTCTGTCTCTGTAGACGACATGACTTCGCGGGATTACTATTTTGATTCGTACGCCCACTACGGCATACATGAAGAAATGTTGAAGGACGAAGTACGTACAGTGACATACCGTAACTCCATGTACCACAACAAGCACCTCTTCAAGGGAAAAACTGTGTTGGATATTGGATGCGGTACAGGCATCCTTTCGATGTTTGCTGCGAAGGCAGGTGCAACACGAGTTATCGGAATCGAATGCTCTAACATTGTTGAGTATGCGGAAAAGATCGTTGAAGCCAATCAGCTCTCAAGTGTGATCACAATTCTGAAGGGCAAGGTCGAGGAGGTTTCCTTACCCGATGGCATAGAGAAGGTGGATATTATTATATCGGAATGGATGGGTTATTGCTTATTTTACGAGTCAATGTTGGATACTGTACTCTTTGCCCGAGACAAGTGGCTACGTGAAGATGGAATGCTGTTCCCTGACAAGGCAACTCTCTTCATATGCGGCATCGAAGACAGACAATACAAAGATGAGAAAATTAATTGGTGGGATGATGTTTATGGATTCGACATGAGTAGTATAAGAAAAGTGGCAATCAGCGAACCGTTGGTGGATGTTGTCGATCCTAAGCAAGTTGTAACAAATGCATGTTTAATCAAGGAAGTTGATCTGTACACAGTGACTAAGGCAGATTTGGAATTTTCATCACCGTTCACCCTTCAGGTGCGCAGAAATGATTATGTTCAAGCTCTAGTTACATTCTTTAACATCGAATTCACCAAGTGCCACAAACGTATTGGATTCAGTACAGCACCGGAAGTACAGTACACGCATTGGAAACAGACGGTGTTTTACTTTGACGAATATATGACAGTCAAGAAGGGAGAAGAAATATATGGTGTGTTTTCCATGAAGCCCAATGCTAGGAACTACCGCGACCTCGACTTTAGTATTGAGTTGGACTTTAAAGGAGAATTGTGCCAAGTTCATGAAACCAATACCTATCGTATGCGCTGATATCATTTGGCTTAGCATGTGCATCCTCTTCCCTTTATTTTTTCATAGCTGATATTAATACCATTTAACTGAACAGACAGAGTCAAGATACTTTGGTTACTATTGAACTGTATGGGATAATCGTCGCGTTTAATAGTACGGTACAATCAATGGTGCTGCGCACCGAAAGCTGATACATATTTTTTTACATACATCCCAAAGAGTTATTGCACTTGAAATATCTTTTGAACATTAACGTTTAGCGTCCATTATTACCATTGCTTACAGAATTATATCATTTCTATCAGTTGTCCTTGTCACGCAAAACATTGTACTTTGGAACTTCTGTTCTTCATCAATATTGTCACTACTAAACTATGTCCGTCGTTCTAACAGTTTTTATACATGGAAAATACATTTTTTGCATCGACCATATCTTTGTACCGTATCTCTTAAGCAGCCACTTCGTTCAAAAGTTGCCTTGAGAAATCTACGTAAAGCCAATCTGCCGCGAAAGAGAGCTTCATTGGCAATGCCGTACGACTGTACTGAACTCTGTGAGCGGACGATGTTCGCGTAAGTAGGTAGGAGGTTTCTCGATATCGTCGCATTTTTATGAAGTACTTTTAACAGTTGCGTAAGTTTTTGACACAGTGATACTTTTGACAGTTAGGGAAGCCATCGATAGGGCGAATTTAAACGATGCGTTTGAACATTGGTTACAATTTTCGCGCACAATGGCACTCTATGCTTCAGAATTGTTTTATAATACGACAATGATGGTTCAAGCGACAGAAAAAGGAAGAAAAAATGTGAAAAGAACAAATTGTCTTAACGGAGTTTCCGCGATAAATGACCGAACCGTATGTAATTGGTATCCCGCTTACGATTTCCAATAAAGTACCGTTGTGCGCAAAAATTCTACCATTCCTGATACTATATCATATACCAGCGTTAATACGAAAATGTCAACGTGAATATTGTGTGCTTTTTACTTGCATATTTGCATACTTGAAATGTTTCTCAAGAGTAACAACATGTTTCGTTGTACTTTCCTGCAGATAAAAAGCACGCATATAGTTTTCATTAAATCCATACTTCCAACTTGGCTTTAATTTTATTTATTGGCCTATATCTCATAGAAAAGTTTCTTCCTTATCTAACAGAATCGAAATTTATTTACAAAACTTTATAATACAAGTATTCTGCCAACGTCTATTTTCTTCTATCATTCAGTATTATGTCATTGAAATGTCAATTTAGCGAGAACCGTCTGCACTTGTGAAGCAAGAAAAGGAAAAAAAAAAAAGTAAACCCACCGATATGAAATGGAAATACAGTTTCAACGGATTTTGCTACTGCGGGGCAGCGATCCGATTGGACAAATAAGTGTACTATACCAAGGTTACACGAAAAAGACAAACGAAACTTCGCATTAAAAATAGTGACGTAACCGGAACAAAAGGGAAAACGTTATCTTCTTGCACGATAGCTGAAATGGAAGGAAAATTTTACATGACGAATTTTGTACTTCATTATCCTTTGTACATAATGCGCGTACATTATTATACATAAGAGAATTTTTCGTCAGACGAAACTAGGGGCCCTTTATGACATTTATTATACGTTAATAAAGTTAATACGTTTGCTATAAATGTTTACGTCTTTATTGCAATTTCGTCATAAAATAAAATCGGAACGCTGATCTGTCTTTCCTTCCGTCTGCGTTCGAGTCGGACAGCGCCTAAAGGGAGACACGTTACGCGCTAAACAAATATCGAGTTTTCGTCATAGCTTAGCTACCTCAATAAAATTTTGTACAACTTGTGCAAATCGCGTGCAGCCTTACTGTAAACAAAAGTTTAGACTTATAGGACCGGGTTTACTTTAGACATTGTAGACACTTCGTGCCGTAGACTGGATCCACCTTCTTCAAATGTCAAAATTTAATGTGCTTGCCGTGCGAGCAAGATGAAGCATTATCCTTCCGTCGCGCACCTATGTCATCATGTTGCCAAACCCTTTAAACAGTTGGCCAATTTCTGTGTCTTGTAATCGGTTCTCAGTTGTATGAAATTAACTAGTACGGTCCGATCCAACGTTGCCTGAAATCAGTTTACAGAAATTTGAGAAAGGCATTTTATTAAGAGGCCTAACGCGACTTGCATAATGTAGAAGAAGTGAGACAAGTACCAGCTGATCTCCGGAGCACACTTGCTTCAGATTCTCGGGTTTTACCAGTAACAGGTTACACAGGGCGTGCAAAGTGTCGAAAAAGTTCGAGACCAGGTCAAGATCAAGTTCCTTTACGCATTTACGGTACTCGTTCATGTCACATATTGCGCACATTGCGCCGGCCGAATTGAATTGAAACTGTTGTAGGTGATCGTAAATGACTTTATGAAATCGAACTCCGAGGTCGGTGAGGACGTTTTCCAAATGCTTGCCGTCTAGGCTATTGCGAATATGCCGAATCATGTTCGTCACGTACTGAGACACAGTAAGGCACGCTGGGGTGTTTAAGGTGTCGACGTCCGTTTCCGGCTTGAAATCAGTTTTTCGTTGTTCATTCTGTAAATACACTTTTACCCAACCAATAATGGCGTTCACACTTCTTTCCAAACCCGTATCGAGTTTCATTTCGATCTGCTCCAGCACGGTCTTCTTCTTCGCCATACAGTCTCCGTGCTTTGCGGTGGACCTGCGAAGGAACAGATTTAGTGAATTTTTTTTACAATCTCTTAAACATTTGCACTTATTTTAAGGATAAAATGTCGAGTGGCAATCGTAACGTAAGGTGCAATAAAACGAATATTACATCACGAGTGGTATTAAACTGTCAGTAAATTGTTCTTCCAGTAGTCGTACTATAGCGTTACACTGATGGACCACGTTGAAAAAGTGTAATTCCGGTTGCGTTCTGCTTTCCGGTATTGGCACACTTTGTAGGCCAAGTTCTAGTGCGTAATCGACATGCTCGTTTATTAAGTACTGCAACAGTATCTCTAATACTTGAACGGCGTTAACGGGTACATCACCCGGCTGGGACAACAATTGGCATCTTTGGAAAGCGACTTTACTTCGTTGAAGTATCGCAATCGCCAATTCCTCGGACAGAAACGTCTCCCCGCCGTAGTCCTCTATTTGTGCGATGTTTATGTTAGTCCGCGCGCCCAGAACGGCCTGCAGGTCGCGACACAATTCTTGAAAGCCACCCGTTTGCAGCTGTTTCTTTTGATGATTCTTCGACTCGTAATATTCTATCAGTAAGGTAGCCGCTTTCTCGCGCAGTGCCTTTGTCTCAATGCTAAAAGTTATACACACCTTCATTCTAGAAAATTTCTACTAATCTTGTATATGTCATTACTCTGGATACATTTTACAATATGTATAATATCATAGTGTCAGATTTGTACTATGCATCCAAAGTTGAATATGTATTAGTGTCACCGACTTACGTAATGTAAGTTTCCAAGTACTTTTGGAATATGTTTCTGGTCAACTTGGAGAGGTAAGTCTCGTCTGCGCCCATGTTAAAGGCTTTCAGTTCGTTTGATAGCTTTGCCGTTCTCGCGTACAAGTCGTGCAGATTTTTGAGGTATTTGTCAGAGTCAGTCTTATCGGCCAACTTAGCAACGGCATACTTTTGAAGGCGCAGGTGATAGATATTGAGAACAAACTTTGCCATCACCTGCTCAGGGTTAGAAAACACCTGCTGTATGAGCTTGTGATACTTTGTGCACATAGGTATGACATCTTGGAAAACATCCTTGCCTCCAAACGAACCCATTTGACTTTGTTCGATGAAGGCGTCAATACACTGAGAATATCCTTTGAAATTTGCTAACACGGAAGCAAGCTCTTTCATGCGCACTGAGTCTTCTCTGTTGTGAGCTCTGACAAATTCTTCTATTAAATTTCTTTCTATCTCATCATACTTTACGCCAATTTTCTTTTTGGCGTGTTCGAATTTTTGAGAAGGTAGTTCTTGCGCTATGAGATGTAACTTTTGTATAACATCCGCTGCTTCATCTAGCTATTGTAACAATGAACGAGACGTTCCATTACTAACGTATGATAAACCTTCCCTGTGCATCAGGAATAAATGTTGACAATACGCACTGAAGATTTGTCTGTAAAAATGGGATCAGTCAAAGGTCCAGGACTCAAGAATTCAGAAAAATGTTTCATGAGTTTCTGTGCTTCCACGGCTCTAGCTCTAGGCGTGTTGACACTCTCCAATTGATCCCCCAAATGCAAAACTTTTGTGGCAACCAGATTTATCCTTTCGTCCAACTGATGGAACAGATCTATAGAGTGTTTATTCCTCTCCTGTAATTCTAGTATCTCCTGCATATGGCGTGACTCCTCTTCCTTCAATGCAGCTTCCAGTTTATCACACTTCTTCTGTTGACGTTCTTGCAGAATCTGTAAGTCCTTGATAGCTTGCAGGAACGTTTCGTGTACTATGACAGGATCGAAAAAGCCACCCTCCTTTGAGCTATCGTTGACCGTTCTCCAAGCAAGCCTTTCAACAAATTCTTCAGGATCAAAAGGTTCCTGAAAACATATTTATCCGTGATAGATAGCATTCGCGTCACACACGAATAATCATTATAATAACGCACTCAAAAGGACAAGACTTTTTCGCAATCGACGATATTTACCTGTTCGAGTTCTTTCATGTATTGTTGCATCATTTTGAGGCGTTTCTGATGTCAATGACAAGTGACCGCCTATATACGAGGTTAGGCTTATGATTCACCAACAATGTATACTAAGGTCTCCTTAAACTCATGTAACATACAAAGAGGTGAAAAAATATGTACATAGGCTTACGAGCTCGAGTTACAATTGGCATTATATGGAATTATTATCATATTTGATGTGACGTTCGAACGTGATCTGAAATGTCTAACAGCTCACACACAGTGATGTCAACGCAGTATAGCAACACGTACTGCATACGCATTTATATATACATTATATATATATATATGTAATATAGTAGATGAATTGCATAGCAAATTGACTGTTGATCACGATTACGATAATATTATCCAAAGCTGACGATACGGCAAGCAATAATCCATAGTCGGCATGCAACCGATGTTCGTCGCCGAAAACCACCGAAAACGAACGTTACCGTTAGCCCTAACAAACTATAACTATATATATATAGTGTGAAAAAAGAATATGTATTGAACTTTGTATTTAATATACATATATGTTCTTTTAACACAAGATTTTTCAATAAAATTCTTTTTTATTGCAACACACAGTCCTTTTTATTATTATCGTATGTAATCTAACTACAGATGCTATATGAATAATTCTCCTTACAGTGGGAGAGGGACTCCTATACATAATTTATTTTGTATAATAAAGTAGCAATATGTCGTGATACAAAGTTAACGTCGTCTTGGAATGCAGTTTGTCATCGCACTCAATCAAATTTCCTGGTTTGGTTTATTTTATTTTCTCGACCCCCTCAATATGTTGCCGGAAAACGTTCCACAATGTGTCTAACGTCCATTCATTCGGTAGAAAAGAAAAATTAATTTTTTTTCATCCGCCTTATAATAATTGAACAGCTCGTGTTCTACAAATTCTTTCATGTGCATCATTATTCTACGTCTCGTACGTAACTATTCCTATTAGCATAGATCAAACTTATAATACACCGTTCAATTGTACTCGAATGCGGTACAGCAGCGTAACATTGCTACGGCATAATCAATGGTACTACACAATAGAAAAGACACGTTATCGAGCCCTCCTGTACGTTTACAACTACAGGTGACCGAAAACAAAGAGTAAACAGTATACAGTATCGGAATCTTTAATATGAAGCTATAACGACTGACCGATAGACACACCTCCCGTCGGGGTGACATCATTGCCCTGAATGTTCGTGTGTCGTTTTTTTCTGTATAGAAGAGATTTATCGAGATTTCATTAAGAAAAGTAACGGATTCATCACCCAATCATCCTGTAAATGTCATTTTCATTGCTTGGCACATAGCTCCCTACTGATGCAATTAATGAACATTTTTTGTTTCCTTTGCTTGTAGGTATGCTACGCAACGCGAGTCTGTGTAGTAATCTTGAAATATTTATTAGCATGATCTTATTAAATTACACTAACGAGCGGTGTGAGAGAAGTAACGTAGAAAAGGGGTAAAGGAGGGAGGGTGGGAGAAAGAGAGACAGCGGTTTTGTTTTCTTAATCGAAGTAAGGTAAGACTGAACACGCGCGATTCATGAGAAGTTCGGACAGAGACAGAGAAAAAAAAGAGAACAAAAACATCTGGATGGTACAGAGGATGAGAAGTGGCTCTATTGTAGGGCCAGAAACAGTTAAATTGTACATATTACAATTAGGCTAAAAAATAAAAGTGCTTATCTTTTATAATAATCATACACAATATTATTTAATTTACTCCTTATACTCGAATTGCCCTTACACATACACACACACACACACACGTTCCCTTTTTAGCGTTTTTCATCGACGATATTCATGCCATCGCTCGACAGAATTTCTTCTACGGTCGAATTCCATTCCGGGTAATTGCAATTGAGTAATATTCCGTTCGTTCCGTTGTCGGAAAAAGATAGGACAAACCAGCTCCTGTTTTTTTCGTGTTTTTCTTTTCTTTGTACAACTCAGTGTTTAGAGTTGATGGTCCATTGCTGATGATACTTCACACTCCATTCCCGTCGATATAAACTGAAGATTTTTCGCGTTCATTTCCACCTCCAATGATAAGTTTAATTCTACAGCATGGAACTGCTGCCAAAAAAAGATGTTGTTCTGTGAAATCAAAGGAGCAACTAATAGATCTAAAGTAATGCCAATGACAATTCCTTCTACATCCTGTTACTAAGAACTTACTTTGGTTAACAGGATACGAATTACGTTTCTCAGCAACATCCAGACTTAGAGGACTCGATTGGACGTCCATGTTCTATCTTGACCTTGTTTGCAGGATCACTGGCTCCACTGGACGGCGGTCCCACTCTTAGTTTGATCTCTGCTGCCATTGTCATAAAAGCTTGTTCAACGTTCATCGCATTTTTTGCTGATGTTTCCAAGAACGGGATACCAAGCTGATCTGCGTATTCCTACAAAAAATAAAGGCATTTGTACACTCCAGTTTTGTGTCACTGTAAACGATATATGATGGGAATAGCTTGCACGCTGTACCTTGGCTGTTGTGTAGTCAACCACTTTTTTAGTGTGAAGATCACTTTTGTTACCGACCAATAGTTTGTTGACATTATCACAGGCATAACGATCAATTTCTTCTAGCCATTGTTTAACATTGTTAAATGTTTCCTGGTCTGTACAATCGTATACAACGATAATACCGTGTGCGCCTCGATAATATGAACTTGTGATAGTCCTGAAACGTTCCTGACCCGCTGTATCCCAGATCTGCAACTTGATTGTCTTCCCATCTAAATCAATCGTTCGGATCTTGAAGTCAACACCGATGGTACTAATGTAACTTTCTGTGTAGGTGTCATCGGCAAAACGCAGCAGAAGACACGACTTTCCAACACCAGAGTCTCCAATTAGAAGCAGTTTAAACAGGTAATCACTGAAACAAAGTCGTGTTCGCTGTACCAAAGTAAATATTATTTTCTTCCGTACATAAACATCGTATTAAATCGTTCTTTTTTCCCATAACTAGAATGATTTTGAACAAGATCAACTCTGTCTAAAGACTTGGTCGCATACGAGTATTAGCATTGTATCGTTGGAAAAAAGGATTGCCGACCAATACATTTATACAGAAACGTGTCAACTCCGCGCGCCGCGGTTCGTGCATCGTCGTGGAATCAAAGTTCCACCTTTTGTGCCGTATCGATGATGTCGGCGACGAGAAAGAAGCCGTGGCAAAATGTGTGTGCGTTCAGCGACGATAATGGATGTTTCTGGGTGGGAAAAGGGTATATAGAAAGCTTGATGGAAATTCTAAAATATTGCGACGATAGTTGGACATTGATATGGGGGGGGGGGGGGGGGGGGATGAGAGGGCTGCGGGCCGAACAGCCGAAGACAGGGGGGAGAGGTAAATCTGTCAGATAGCCAAGTCAGACGACTTCTTCTCCATCGCCTCACACAGATATCGCACGCGTGCGAAGTAAATACTTCTGTTCCCTGTAGGATAGAACAGGAGAACGTGTGCCGATCGAAAACGGACGGTCTGGCGGTCGTTCGTTCGTTCGTTCGGTCGGTCGGTCGGAGGTTCGCGCGCGCGCACGCACCAGTTGTCGCGACAGAGAGTTGTGCAGGGCAATTCCGTGGCGAAGCGCAATGTCGTTCTCGCGTGACGCAATTACGGCGCTACTGAGCAAATTGTATGAGAGCAAAAAAAGAGGGTTTACTCACTACTCGGGATTCATCGTGGACATGCTATGTCGGGAGAGCGCGCGCGAGAGCGAGAGCGACAGCGAGAGAGAGACAGAGAGAGAGTGTGTGTGTGTGCGTATGAGAGAGGGAGAGAGAGAGAGAGAGAGAGCGCGCTCGCTGTGGACCTTTCACACCCGTATGCTCCTCCTCGCGCGTGATTGCCCGACGATCACTCGAGCCGTACCCCCGTCGCAACGTCGCAACGTCGCCCAACGTCCCTTCTGCCCTTTCGCCTTTCTGTCTTCCTAAACTTCCTGCCCTTCCTGCCCTTCCTGCCCTTCCAGGAACCAACAAAAATTCACTCGATCACACGTCCCGCGATACACGAACTTTAACAATGGCGATCACGGTAACTCCTCCCAAACGAGCGAATGAGACGTCCACCATTGACGTAATGCCAGAATGGCAGCAGCAGGCAGCAGGTGCTGTTTCACTCCTCCCTCCCGGCGCACTCCGTCGCAGCAGCCATTCGAGGAAAACATCACGGAACAGGAACACGATATATATGCTTTTATGCGACAATTCCTCCTGGCATATTGCACACAAAACCTATCTTTCTATGATATTTGTCGTATCGGATAGTGCCGCCTTGTCCAACAGAATCGAACCACACGCACGAAATCTTTCGATCCATATGTCAAGATCTTTTACAGAACTCTGCAATTATCGAGCTGTCATTCTGTACCCACCGTTCTCAACCGGAAGTGCACCCGACGCACGCACTTTTTCACGAACGTCATTATATATCATTGACTAAATACTGCCACAGCTGGCCGCAAACAGCCGCAACGATATAGGCGCTGATAGTCGTTTCAAATTTAACGAATCTTTTACACCAACGAATTTTTTATACTTACGAACGCGAGTATGTATATATATAATTCGTCATTTTAGATTTACGGTCAAATCTTCCAACGTTTATATATTTTTTTACAAACCATGGAATTGTGGACGCAAGTTATCCTTGAGTGGGTGAGATAAGATTCATTTACGTTACCGATGTAATAATGACTTTTCAAGTCTAGCAAACTCTGTGTATCGGGAAAATTTGTTTTATCTATACTTTCGCAATTCCTTTAATGTCTTTTAATATTGCAAATAATGCATAATGATGTATAGTGATGCATCATGGTGCTTCATAACCCATCGACCGGAGAGATACATGTCTCAAGTTTATATATTTCTTCAGGGAGAAACATTGCGTCCCCCCCTCATTGACAACCTCACGCTTCCTCACATAGTGTACATTGTCCGCATGTATATCAATTTTTATGTTTCATTCGCAGATAAATTGTCTGGACATATCAGACACGCCCATTAAAGATATTGAGCAGTTGCGGAGACAAAAATGTTATCAACGACTCATAAAATTATTGTAAGTTATCTACTTCTTATATATCATCTATACATATATATAGAATATATTTATATATTATCTGTGTATCATGCTCAATGTGTACCACACACTAATTTACCTTTTTCTTTTCGATTAAGACCATGGAAAAATAAAGATGTCTCAAACGACTATGCTATTGTTACAAGATTCTTGAAAGGTAAATATGAGATAAAACAAGACATCAACAAATTTGAATTGTTTATAAATTTGTTTAGGTTAACCCAAATACATACAACTGGTGGTTTTACCTTTAATTTTAGAATGATTCTTGATTTGTATTATTTGCAGATGAATATCCAGAATTTAAGATGGATAATGGGGAAGAAGAAGTAGAGTCAAACAGTATTTATGTTGGATCTTTATTATTAATCTATGTGTCTCAGGAATTGGTTTTCCATAGGCCAATGTGTGTCAAGCTTCAACATGATACACAAATTAAAATTAAAACTTTCCTTGAGGCGGTACTACCGTATGGCAAGAATGTCACAAAAGAAATACTGTCCGAGGCACTTTCGGAATTAGGGGAAACAGTACCTGAAACATCATCTATGACACCAACCACACAATCGCTTAAAGACTTCTTTAACACCCCAGCTTCACGTTCTGTGCAGAGCCGCAGAAGAATTTCTGAACTTAATCGTGAGTTACGGCACCTGAGGTCAGAATTAGAAATGGAACGTTTTGAAAAGGCAGATCTGCAGTTGGACCTAGAAAATCAACAGAAAAGAACACAAAGTTTACAGAAAAAGCTGCAAGAGAGATTCGTGGAGATGAAGTTATTGAGGGAGGACCAAATAAAGCCAGCCACTCCTCAATCATGCAAAAAGCATAAGAATGTAAAACATTACCAAGACCTTTGCAGAAAGGAAGTCGATCGACTTGAGCATGAACTGTTACAGTGCCATTGTGAACTGGGTAATGTCGAGGTGGAAAAGGAGTCTGTATCGAAAAGATTAACCTTGATGGAACGACAATGCACGATATTTAAGGAAAAGTGTGCCAACTTTGAAAGTTCTACGGAATCGTTAGTGGCTCAGATCGAATATCGGGAGAGAGAACTCTTTGACCTTAAAATGGCGAATGAAGAATTGCGTGCACATTTGAAAGAACGCAAGAAAAGCTATATCGCGGATGAGAGTTGTGAATTCGACAGTATTTTGGAGCCGTCTTCTCCTAAGGCTGGCGAAGTTTTGAGTACAATAGTAGATCTTCAGCTTCAGGAAGTGAAGATAGAATCTGATAGGTTGAACACGCAACTTGGACACGCTAATGAGAAATTGAGGTGTATGGTTGAAGAGAATAAACGTTTAGCAGAAGCAAATATCGCACTGCAAGACGATGTAAAAGAGATGACAAAGTATAGCGAAGAAAACGCACGCCTCAAAGAGATTGCTCTACAGAAATGTATCCTTGAAGAAGATGTAGTTAAATTGCAGGATACCGTTACCGCGAAGGAGCAACTATTATTATCCCTTTCAGTATCATTCGAAAAGTTCAGTGCTGACGTCCATGCTAAAATGGAGAATCTTTTTATGAAATTGGAACAATCCGCTGAGCGCGTTAAGAAACTAGAAAATTCGAAGAATGAGCTACAACAAAATTACGAATCAAAAATTGCTGCAATGAGCGCTCACACAGCAAGTCTACAATTAGAAGCCAGTGACATGTCTCTTCAAATAAAATCTAAACATAATGAAATAGAAGTATTATCTTTGGGCATGAAAACGTTAAAAACTGAATGCGAGCAGTTGGCTTCTTCTGTGAGAGAGCAGGGGTTACTAAGGGATTTGAAAGAAACGTTAGAAGCGCAGCTTTTGGATAAACAACGTTTATTAGAGCAGGCAAATAATACATTGCAAGAAAATGCACGAAAATTGACTGAGTACTTAAAAGAGATTACAGGTCTTCAAGAAATCGCAATGCAGAAAAGCA
This sequence comes from Priocnemis perturbator, assembly GCA_963942575.1. Taxonomy (NCBI): domain Eukaryota; kingdom Metazoa; phylum Arthropoda; class Insecta; order Hymenoptera; family Pompilidae; genus Priocnemis; species Priocnemis perturbator. The sequence continues at coordinate 11,051,352 of OZ012656.1, forward strand.
TGCTCGAAAAAGATGTACTCCGATTGGAAGATACTGTTGCCGAAAAGGATAAATTATTATTATCACTTTCAGTATCATTTGAAAAGTTCAGTACTGATATTCATACTAAAATGACAAATGTTTCCAAAAAATTTAACCAATCCGCTGAACGTCTAAAGAAACTTGAACATTTGAAGAACGAACTCCAAAAGATTTATGAATCAAAAATAACTTTAATCGCTTCTGACAGGCAAAAACTAAACTTGGAACGAGAAAAAGTTTTGTTTGATTTACAGGAAATAAATAAGAGCAATGAGCTGCTACGAGTGGAAGTCACTGACCTGTCTGTTGACATAAAAGGCAAAGATGAAGTAATAGAAAGATTATCTTCCGAAATGAAGAATTTGAAAATTGAATGCGATCACCTCGCTGTTTCCCTGAAAGAGCAGGAAGGAATAAGGTGTTTAACAGAAACACTGGAAGCGGAGCTTTTGCATAAACAACGTTTATTAGATCAAGCAAACAATGACATAAAACTGAAAGAGGAAACACTAACAGATCTACGGTCCAAACTGGATCAACTCACGAAAGAAAAAGGTGAAATGTTGAAAATTGATGATTTGGCCGCGTCGCATGAAATTAAGAGCAAATCTGAACAAGATAACCACGTATCTCCGAATGAACTGAAGTTGCGATCGCAGGTGGAGAGTTTATTGAAGGAGAAGAAAGCACTAAAGGAGAGACTAGATACAGTTAGAATAAGGAACGTAAAGTTAGAGAAAAACATGGATGAACTTCGGGTTGAAGTTAAAAAGGTGAAGGGAGAGCAGGAGAATGTGTTGCCATTTTTGCCTGACATGGAACGGTTGAAGGAAGAAATTGTCCACCTGAAAGAAGAGAATGCTCTCTTATGCAAGCAGAAGGAAGATTTAAGCAAGCAGCCGAACGAGCAAGATTTTATGGATCGACTGAAGGAAGTGCATGGAAAGTATGAACAGAAATTGGAAGACATTAAAGAGAAGATGGTCAGTGAAAGTTATATTCCTCATTTTATATATTTTACTTCAACATCTTGGTGTTAATGTCCTCTGTGCTGGATTCACAGAAAATGGCGTACAACGAGCAAGTGACAAAATTGAATAAAATGCAGGCTTTAGCGATACAGAAAAAAGTTGAGGGTCTGCAGGCGCAGATGGAGCAACAATGTCTGAAACACACTGAAGAAATAAGTAAGTACAAGGAGCACGTCGGCGAATTGAATAAACAGTTCTGGCACGCCGTCGAAAAGTTCTTAACTGAGCAGCAGCAGAAGCAGGAAGCTTTACAACAGTTGAATGAGCTGAAAGTTAAATTCCACGGACTTCATCTGGGCGTCACACAAACGCAGACTGCAGTCTCCAACCCGCACAAATGTTCCAAGTAAGATAGATCGTATGACAATTAGCCTGAGAACGTTTATACTAATCATCTCGAGTAAAGATCACTGATGAAAAAGTCGAATTGGCGTCCTATACTAATTCCAGACTGGAGAAACCGGATTATACATTCGATTATATTCCCCGCCAGAATATGCGGCCAACGAAAGTGTTGCAGGAAGAAACCCGCGAGAGAAGACTTAGCGTGCAAGGCATTCAAGCGATGGGCAATGCGTTTAAAAGCGCAGACGAGGACGGCGAAGTTTTCGATAACATTTACTTAGGTATTACGATCAATACAGACCGATTTGACAGACTCCATTTATACTCAATGTTCCGTACAGTTTCGTATATTATTGTGCGCCTGTTGTAGCTGACATGAAGGAAGGCTATTGCTTGCCAACGCACGACAACATTGATCGACTATCCGTTTTGCAACAAAGAAACTCCCTCTACTTGCCACATTTAAAGTCTTCTTACCCGGCCGAAATGCAATTTTATCCATTCGGCGTTAACGAGGAAGAAATAAAAGTAAGTTTTCTTTTATTCTTACGTATGTCACGGTATATATGTTGTGATTCCTGGTGTTGTGAAATGTTTAGTAGTTGTTCATTGATCCTTCCACCCCGGGTATCTAAAGTCCACGTTCCTTTATTGTAGACGGGTTCGGTGACGGATGATGTGCTTAATGACAGTTTAAATCAAACTCTTCTGCCGGATCAGAAACCGAAGAAAAAAGATAGAACTCAGGTAATTTGATTGAACAGTTAATCCTCATCTTCTCCACTTTTCTTCCCCACCTGCATGCAATGTGCCCTAATTCTGTTCATCGTAGACTTCGTACAAAAAACCGGGTCCTTCTGCACAGAGCACAAATGGTGGAAGACTCTTGTCACAGGTACATCCAGAATATACATTTATTTTTCATACTACAATGAGTATGAACCTCGCAGCTCTCTATGTCACTCATTCCTTTGATTCGCTTATAAAAGTTTTAAGAAACGGCGCTAACAAAACACCAACTTTTTTAACACTTTCATATTAATAGCCCGGTGAGCATAGAAGTCCTGGATCGAGAGTTTTGAGAGAACGGAACAGCGACCGACGAACGAGAACTACACCGCGTGGATTCAAACACATGTTCAACATCAGACGACAAGATGAGGTAAAGGGACAGGTCCCGTTATTTTTATTTCTCTTCTCAGTATTTCGTATTTTCCATTTTTTAATAATCCCGTTCTAACAGAACAGCTCAGTGACGCCAAAGCGGAGAATTAGTCACATTCTTCGGAAAACTCGACCGATCGAACGACCACAGAAACTATAAATCCACTACATTTACAAGTAAATAGTAAGTGTGATAAAATGGGAAGAGCAGTACCGCAAAAATTAAATAGTTACGGTGATTATCATTTATCTCTAAAAAAAAGATTTAATCGATTAGACAAATAGTCTGCGGGACAGAAAATACAATTTATTTGTATTATGTATAATATGGCTTATATGATAACGAAACCTGTTTTTTTTTAAACATATAATAATCGATAATGGACAAATAAGTAACAAGATCCTACCTGCCGAAACAAAAAAGCATTCTCTTGGTATGCCGATTGTTCAGAAACAATTTTCTACGTAATAAGCACAAATTAGTATAGTAGCGAGTTACTCGTAACTTGTAATGTTCCAGTATTTTTAGTAATGTATCTACGTATTAGTATCGATCATTATAAACAGGACTCGTTAACTGTAATAAGAAATGATCATAGGAGAAGTCGACTGTACCTGGAAACATTCACTCATACGTATATGTAAATATGTAAATATCTGTACATTTTAAATACATCTCTTATAGCAAGGTAAAATATTAAGATTTCATTAATAAGATTACAAAAGTTTATCAGATTGTCTGTAATTGTTCGAACCGTGGAAAATGACAAACTGTGTTCTCGATAAGTATATAATTATATATAAGAAATTCTCTATATATTACAAGTTATGGTTGGCTACAAATATGGTTTACAAAATTGCAATTTATTCGTAATTTTTAATTTTATTAAGGAGTAACCCAAAAGATGTTAAATTTATCTCGTTACTCTATGCCCAAGAGAAACTCCTCTGCCACGGTGGCGCTTCCAAGTTATCGAATGCTGCATGGTAACCAGATATTGTGAAGTTCTACTATTATCGGCATGTAATAATGTACCCAGTAGCTCAAGCCGGAAGTGCCCCCAATATTACATACTCCACCGGAACCAACGATCCACCTTATAATTCGATGAATCGACTGTACGAGCATGTATCGATAGTACTTATTCATATTGGAAAATGTACGGACCTGACGCATTATAAAATGTTACGCTTAAATTAAACTGATGAGAAATAAGAAACATTACACCTGACACGACACTGTCTTTAATCACTCAGAATAGAAACATAATACATCTCACGACAGTCAAATGGTAATTCCCATAGGTCACAGTATTCGCGCCATATTTAATATCTCTGATATTACAATTTTTGCGGGAAATTTAAATCTTAACCTTTAAATATTATTTTTTTAATTTCCCGCCAAAAATTTGTTAACGAAAAGCTCGAATTTTTAACATTTGAATAAAAGTTTTTAAAATTCTTGCTAAAAATTTGTATTCAAATGCTAAAAATTTAAAAATGCTTGAAATAACAAAGCACACTTGTAAAAAATCACTTATAACATAATTAAGTGATATTATCAGTAATAAACAATATATATTTTGACAATTCAACTACAGCCACAGATAACTAAAACAATAATTCAGTACTATACCACGTTGAGTTTTCTAATACCTACGTACAGTACTCATTCCAGGGTAGTCTATAGTTCAATGATTTTTAATTGTTTTGATAAACTTGCCTTGTACAGTTGTACAGCATTGTACAGTTTGGTTGTTTGGTACAAGTTGAAATGGTTAAAACCACGGAACGAAGAAGTTTGAAATTAAACGAATCCTTTAAGAAGCATAACAAACTATAACGGCTTAACGATTTGAGCTGCTAGCCACTGCATTTAAGTGATGACAAGTTTATAATCGTTATCATCATGGAATCGTGGTCACGAGTTATTGTTGAATGGGTAAGAGACAATATTTTCTTATTACGGATCATACAGTCTGGAGTCTTGAAGAGTAAGAAAGATTGTGTATCCGAAACATTGCTTGCGTTACCGGACTGCCAGAAGTTCAATACTTTCGTATGTACATTTAATATTTTTTACACATTAATGTGTATTACATGCATAACGGTGGATCGTGTGTCATGCTGCCTCGGTCGATGAAATACAAGACGAAAGTATTTCTTCTTTTTACTTTCTTCATTGTTAATATCATACCAGCCCATGTGCGATACATTGTTGATACGTATATATATCTCATTCTTTTAGATAAATTGTTTGGATGTATCGGAAACGCCCATTAACAATATTAATCAGTTGCAGAGTCAAAAATGTTATGAAAAGCTCACCAAGTTATTGTGAGTTGTCAATTTTCAATATATTACATTTTCACGGTCAATGATTGTCACTAATTCACCCTCTGTTTCATGTAAGATCATGGAAAAATAAAGATGTCTCAAGCAAAGATGACATTGTGACAAGATTCTTAATAGGTAAATATGTTGTGAAGATGAGATACCAACTGAGAGTAGGAATATGTAAAATAAATCACAGATTTGAACCTATCTTGTATTCTATTTTGTATACAGAAAGGTTCAAGTTAATTTGAATATCTGCAACAGGTAGTTCAACTTTTAATTTCCATATATATGTGTAATGTGGTCCTTGATAACACAAAACACACGGTATATTATAACAACTCTTTATCATACTTATGTCAGTATGGAATTATTTACAAGTGATTTGTTATTCCTACTATTTGCAGATGAATATCCAGAGTTTAAGATAGAGAATAAGCAGGACATGGATTCTAACAATATTGACATTGGATCCTTACTATTACTCTATGCGTCTCAAGACCCTGCTTTTCATAAACCAATGTGTGGCAAGCTCCAACACGATACACAAATTAAAGTAAAATCCTTTCTTGAAATGGTACTACCATATGGAAAGTATGTCACAAAAGAAAAACTGTCCAAAGCATTAGCAGAATTGACTGACGTTGCGCCTAAAACACCAACAACGACACCAAGAATGCAATCGCTAAAAGAGTTCTTTAACACGCCAGGTTCGCGTTCTGCACTGTGTTACAGAAAAAGTTTTGAATATAATCGTGAATTGAGGCACTTGCGGTCTGAATTAGATGTGGAACGATTTGAAAAGGCAGATCTGCAGGAGGATCTAGTAGTGCATCAGAATGAAATACAGATTCTGCAGAAGAAACTGCAAGAGAAAAATGTGGAATTGAAGTTATTGAAGGAGGAGCGGATTAGACCAGCCACTCCTCAATCAGGCAAGAAACATAAGAATATGAAACATTACGGAGACCTCCACAGAAAAGAAATTGATCAGCTTGAGCAGAAACTGCTGCAGCAACGATGCAAACTGAGTAAAGTCGAGGGTGAAAAGGAGTCTGTATCGAAACGATTGGCCTCAAGAGATCGGGAATGCACGGCATTGAAAAACAAATGCGCTGACTTTGAAAGTTCGACAGAATCGCTATTGACTGAAATCGAATATCGGGACAAAGAACTTGTTGACCTTAGAATGGCAAATGAGGAATTGCGTGCATATTTGGAAGAGTACAAGAAGATTTCTGTCCCCGATGAAAGTTGTGAATTCGACAGTATTTTAGTACCAACGTCCCCTAAATCTGGCGAGGTTTTGAGCACAATAGTTGATCTCCAGCTTCAGGAAGCGAAGATAGAGTCCGACACGTTGAAAGCGCAACTGGAATCGATGAATGAGAAGTTGAGATCGATGATTGAAGAGAATGACCTTTTAACAGAAGTAAATAGCATATTGCAAAAGGATGTACGAAAGATGACAGAGTACATGGAAGAAAATACACGCCTGAAAGAAATGGCAGTACAGAAATATATCCTAGAACAAGATGTGGCTAAATTGCGAGATACTCTTGCCGCCATGGATCAATTATTATTATCCCTTAGGGAATCATTCGAAAAATTCAGTACCGATGTCCATACGAGTATGGAAGATCTTTCCAAGAAATTGGACCAAACCGCTGAACGTCTAAAGAAAGTGGAGGATTCGAAGACCGAGCTGCAAAAGAATTATGCTTCTCACGCACAAAATCTAACATTGGAACGCCAAAAGGTGGATAGTTTATTGAAGGAAAAAAATTTGCTGAAGGGAAAGCTGGATACAGTTCGAATAAGGAATGCAAAGTTAGACAGGCACATGGAGCAACTTCAAAGTGAACTGAAGAAGTTGAAAATTGAACAGGAGAGAGCATCTTTATTGCCTGATATAGAAAGTTTAATGCAAGACGTTGCCCGCTTACAGGAAGAAAAGCTCGTCTTATCCAAGAAGAATGAAGAGTTAACGAAGCAATCGAACGAAGCGGAATTTGCGAAGCGGTTAAAGAATGTTTTTGGAAAGTATGAGCAGCAATTGGAAGAAATGAAACAGAAGATGGTGAGTAAACGTTGTTATACAGTATACATGTTTCGTTTCTTCATATCTCAATCGGCTTTAAAATCTTTTCATAGAAAACGGCGTTTAAAGAGCAAATGTTGAAACAGACCGAAGCGCAGACTTCGGCAATACAGAAAAGATTTGACGATCTGCGAACTCAGAGCGAAGAACAATGGTTGAGGCATACCGAGGATAGAAACAAATACAAAACGCACGTTGAAGAGTTGAATAAACAGATTTTAGACGTCGGCGAAAAGTTTTTAACAGAGCAACGACAGAAACGAGAAATTTTACATGAACTGAATGAGCTCAAAGTCACATTTCAAGGACTTCAATTTGATGCCAGTCATGCGCAGGCTGCATTCTCCAAATGTGACGAATATCTTAAGTACGGTACATGATACAATATCAAATACGTTCTTTCCGTTGTGCCTCCTTATTGAACAAGGAAGATTATTTCCCTATATTATTCTCAGATCGCAGGAAACTGATTTTGTATCGGACGATATGTCCCAGGAGAATGCACGGACGATGCAAGTGATAGAGCAAGAAAATGAGGAAAACGAGGACAAATTCCAGGCAATACCAACGACAGGCAATATATTTGAAACCGAGAAAGTAGAGAACTATGTTTTTGATAACATTCACTTAGGTACGTATTCATTTTAAGATAGACTCAGGTTGACTTCGAAGATTTCATTCATATTGTATGTTTGCCCTGCCAATTTCATACATTATTGTTTCAATTTTTAGCTGACATGAAAGAAGGACGATTTTGCCTACCGACACACGACATCGATCGGTTGTCCGTTTTGCAGCAAAGAAACTCCCTATATTTGCCGCATCTGAAATCTTCTTACCCGGCGGAAATGCAGTTTCATCCGATAGGTTTTAATGAGGAAGAAGTTAAAGTAAATTTTCATGTTTGATCATGTTTTAGTTTTTGTTTGTCATGATGGTACTTGGCATCGCCAAATGTGTGTCATTTGTTGATCCTTGCACGCAATGCGAAATGTCGAATCTCCCAATTCCTTTCTTGTAGATTTGACACGGGTTGGGTGGCGGATAATGTATTTAATGATGATCTAAATCAAAGTCTTCTGCTGGGACAGAATCCGGAAAAGAGAAATGGAGCTTGAGTAAGTTTTCTTCTGCTCCTCTGTACTCTATCACTCTATCCCTACGTTCTTCCTTTCTCTTATCATGTGCATGTAACGTGTCTTAATCTTCTTGGTTATAGACCAAACGGCAACAGCAGAACAACATGATACGATGAGATACGAAGTAAAGACACACATCTCATTGCATCCACTTGTCGTTGTTGTATCAAACTGTTCATGTTGTGTGCTGTGTTTGGAATATTCTGTTCCTGCATGTCCCTACAGGCCTGACTATTTTATTGAAACAATTGTACGCTTGTGTGTGAAATTAAATTTTAATCAACCATCATAACAGAACGTTACAGGGACGCCCGGACAGGCAATTAGCAATACACGGCGGAAAACTGCGCTGGCCAAACTGCGGCAAAAACAAGAAATTCAATAGGACGATGAAATTGATCTACGTTAACGCCATATATGTGGTAATTATTTTTCACAACTCTGCAGTATTTCTACAAAAGGAAGCGGCATTGTCTATTTAAAATTTTACATGCAAATTAAGAATGTTAATTACGCGCTGTATATCACTGCCATGTTCTTTATTTCATTGTCAGATTTTCCAAGTATCCTGATAATAAGAAGGATGGTTTTAAGTTCACTTCTTTGTTTGTTGTAAGGATGGTGAGGATGATAGGATAGTAGGACGAATGGACTGTACCCGAGAAAATTCACTCATACAGAAAACATGTAAATATAAGTGTAAATTATAAATATAAATAAATAGGATACATTAAATTCATGCACATAACAACTGTGTAAAGTATTTTTTCTATGTACGTTGTCAACTTGAGATGTTTTTGAATTTCTCGCGGGGTCAATTGGCTTCGATATGGTGGCGGCACCGATAGTGGAGAACGTCAGTCCCGTGGGAAATTCAAAAAGAACATCTGGAATTGACAATGTACACGTAAACGGTCACTTGGATTGAAGGTTCTTCTACTTTAAAACAAAGCAAGCATGGCATTTGGCCGATTAGGAGCCTATGGATTGTTATAAATCGATATGGATTGATGCAACATACAATAAACGTATGTACATACGTTTGTTTGCTCCAGATTGCTCTAGATTCTAGATAAAATGGCTGTTGGTCCCAACAATCGATATTCTCCACCATTAACTATTTCTCTACTAAGAGAGGGAAACTATTCTTCTTTTTGTTCGTTAATGGATATACAGTGTGCTGTATCGGCCATGTATTGAAACTATTCTTTCGATAATAGCTAATTGTAAGTTAAATATATTATGGGTAAGGGAAATCACGTAAGTAAAACCGATTTTTCATATTTCTGTTTATTCATCATCACAAAAAATTAATTTTAATCAATTATGAAGATATTGCATACTAATATATCAAGACTATATACATTCACCATATAGTCCAATACAATTGAGTTTTATTGGAGTCGCCGTACAAATACTGGATACAATCAGATACAATATTATTACAATCAGGATTTTTGGCGGTAATCACGTAACTCCGTGTTCCGTCGTGCAATGGCGGTTGTGTCGCGCGCAACAAGCATGTGATGGTTGCTCGCTGACCCAATGATCGTCACAGTTGCCCATCTTGTTCTGTACAGTGTTTGCTGTATAGGTTAGAAAGGGTTTGTGTCCAAACAGTGCGCAATTTGGTGTACAAGCGTTTGTTTACAGTTTATAAAGGACAACGTAAATTTGTAGTAAGAACAGGGAACTAACGGCTTTCATGAAGACATGGGTGTACCGGCATTTTTCCGATGGCTCAGCAGAAAGTATCCGTCAGTAATAGTCGAATGCATCGAGCACAAGGTAACTTTGGGATGTTTGTTTAGGGATGTGCAACACGTTCAATTGCAACATTTTGCTTGCTGCGTAGAATATCGACTTCGTTTAAACTACGAAGTGTAACGGTTGGTAATGGGTATGATGGTTGGGAAAATGGGATATGTGAGGAGTTATTTTTATCTAACCTACTACCGTCGGCTGTGGCCGACACGTCATTGCCCCTTGTTTTCGCAATTTTAATCTTTGGTACTTCTACGTTGTTTTTATCCTTAGCCAATAAACGCTGATGGCGTTCAAGTTCCTATCAATTCGGCGGATCCAAATCCAAATGGGGTAGAATTTGATAACTTGTACTTGGATATGAATGGTATCATTCATCCTTGTACCCACCCAGAAGACAAGTATGTTACTGAAACGTATTACTAATATGAGCTAATAGCATCAATTATATTATGTTTTGTCTTTTTACGATAGACCGGCACCCAAAAATGAGGACGAAATGATGGAAGCTATTTTTGAATGCATAGACAGACTCTTTTGTATTGTCAGACCAAGGAAATTACTGTACATGGCAATCGACGGAGTTGTAAGGATCAGATTAGAGTTTAAAGAATAAAATGTATTTTAGTAGGTAGAGTGCTGCTAACGATTCTTCTAACTTCAGGCACCCAGGGCAAAGATGAATCAGCAACGATCCAGGCGATTTCGTGCATCGAAAGAAACTGGTGAAAAAATTAACGAAATACAGCGAATACGCTCAGAGTTAGCTACGAAGGGGGCCTCATTGCCTCCGGAAAAGTCACAGGAGGATCACTTTGACAGTAACTGTATTACACCGGTACGCAAAACCTTGTGCAATAGACCCTAACATCCTTGCGCGGTACATCTTTATTGTTACTACATGAATCTGAAATTCAGGGCACACCCTTCATGGCAAGATTATCGACATGCTTACATTATTATATACACGACCGTTTAAATACTGATCCTGGGTGGAAAAATATTAAAGTGGTACTGAGTGATGCCAATGTTCCCGGGGAAGGCGAACATAAAATTATGGATTTTATACGGCGACAAAGAGGTATGCTCAGGCACTAAGCATATACTCAACTGTGGTTGTACTCATTCTCTTTATTCTTGAATATTTTATTATTTCCTGTTCAACAGCTCAACCTGACCACGATCCTAATACGCAGCATGTACTATGCGGAGCAGACGCAGATTTAATTATGTTAGGTCTCGCGACACATGAACCGAATTTCACTATCATACGTGAAGAATTCAAGCCGAATAAACCGAGACCGTGCGATATATGCGGCCAGCTCGGTCACGAAATGAAAGATTGTACAGGCTCAGAGCCGAATCCGAAGGAGGAAGATAATGCATTTGGATCAGAATGCCAGTTCATATTCGTACGATTAAACGTTCTCAGAGAATATTTAGAGAGAGAATTGCAAATGCCTAATCTGCCGTTCAAATACGACTTCGAACGAGTTATCGATGATTGGGTGTTTATGTGTTTCTTCGTAGGAAACGATTTTCTGCCGCATCTTCCGTCGTTGGAGATCAGAGAAGGAGCGATCGATAGATTAGTTAATCTGTACAAAAAAGCTGTATATAAAACCGGAGTACGTAAAGCACTCGCGATTTATTAGCAAGGTACACCGATTTTGTCTAGTGCGACGGTCGCTATAATGCACACACGTTATTTGCAGGGCTTTTTATCTGATAGCGGCGACGTTAATTTGGACAGAGTCCAGATGATAATGTCGGATTTAGGTGACGTTGAGGACGAAATATTCAAGAAAAGACAACAGAATGAACTGGCTTTCAAGCAGCGGGAAAAAATGAAGAAGCGAAATTTAGACGCGATCCGCAGCTTCAAACCTAAATGGGTCCCGACCGGACAATTTGCACCAAGGGTATGTCGTCGAATTAAATGTTGTTAAGTGTTTTTCCGTACAAAACGTTTGTCCAGTCAGGAGCATATGCAATTAACCACCACGCTTGCAGGCTTTAGGTGAGACGGTTAAGCCCGTGGAAAATGCGCGTTACGAGGCATATCAGATGCGTGTTCAAGGCAGAAATTATAGTACAAAAGCAACTGATAGAGCCGCGGGCGGAGGGAACACTTCTGAAGCATTGGAAGTTATGCTGAGACCCGAAGTAAGAAGTCGACACTTATAAATGTGCATTCCTGGATCGTTCGTAGATCGTTGTGCATCCTTAATTATGTATGACGTTTCGCAGGTATCCTCGAATACTGGGCAGAAGCGAAAGGGTGACGACAGGGATGTCGATAATGAAGAAGAGGAAGAGGAGAAAGTGCATGACGAAGTTAGATTATGGGAAGAAGGTTTCAAGGATCGTTACTACGAATCCAAATTTGATGTGTCAGCTGACAACCTCGCATTTAGGTATTTATTCTTTAATCATCCTCAGTACTGTCCGTATTAACAATTTGGCAAATTACTAATATACAATTATGGTGTTCTTTTTTTGTAGGAATAACGTGGCCTTGCAGTACGTTCGCGGCTTGTGTTGGGTTCTCCGATATTATTATCAGGGCTGTGCTTCGTGGAAATGGTACTTTCCGTATCACTACGCTCCCTTTGCAAGCGATTTTATTAATATCGGTGGATTGTCTACCGAATTCGAAAAAGGAACGCAACCGGTAAGTGTTGGATCACATCGATTATTCTTTTGTGATGTTTGCGTGTGAACAAAGGTTTGATTTAACAACATTATTTTACAGTTCCGCCCGTTGGAACAATTGATGGGCGTATTTCCGGCAGCTAGCAGTAAGCATGTACCAGCACCGTGGGCACAGCTAATGAGCGACCCGGTGAGTAGAGCGAGTGCGAGTGATGAGAAAAGGAATCAGCATTGTACATTGACGAATCTTTCATTCTCTGTTTTAGAAATCTCCAATTATCGATTTCTACCCGGAAGACTTCAAGATCGATCTTAATGGGAAAAAGTTCGCTTGGCAAGGTGTAGCTTTGCTGCCCTTCGTCGACGAGAAACGACTGTTTAAGGCACTGGAGTCGTACTACGATTCCTTGACGGAAGCGGAAAGTGAGTATTCTGCGGCATGCATTTATCTGCGGTTTCGCTGATATCTCGTTTCAAGCGCGATGTGTCAGGAAATTCTTATTTTTTCAGTAAAACGGAATATTCGCGGCGACGACAGACTGTACGTTGGGTTAGGCTGCAGCGGTTACAATTTCGTAAAGGGTCTTTACACCAATGGAGTCGATTCTAATGTGGAGACAGAGATAAGCATCGACGGCATGCGGGGTACCGTCTTGCTTGCCGATGATTGTGTCGGTGATGGAGCAACGTTGCAATCGCCGATAAGCGGAGATCCAGTTAAAAACAACAAAGTTCTATGGTACGCATAGATTATGCCTCTTTTAATTGCATTAAGGCTGTCAACTTTTTATCAATGAAGGAAACAAAGATGGCAGATCTAGTCAGGTTGACAGTATATTTGCAGCAGTAGCACACTGCTCGTGGGTGTACAGAAATAAAGACTTACACATAGACGATAATATATTTTGAAAATATTATAATATTTTTAAATATATGAGAATACTATTTCTTTTGCAGCATCAGATTTAGAGATCCTAAATACGGTGTTAGCTTTATCTTTCCGGCGAAGAAGCTCAAAGGTGCAAAGGAACCAGCGCGAGTCCTGAAGCCGCAGGACTTTGAGCATATGAATCGTAATAACGGTAATTCGTGGAAGCCACAGATAGGCTTCACACCGTCGACGCAAGTTGCTTCGTTAAGTAACGCTGGACATAGGATGCTTGAGTAAGTTTGGCTTTACTATCATTAACGTTTAGGTAGTCTGAGTCAGGCACACCAAAAGCAAAAGTGCCTTTGGAGCTTTTGTAGCTGTCTAATTGCATTTGTATCGATTTAATTGAATAACACGGATAAATCCTATTTTCAGTCATCACGTTAGTAGTGACAGGCAGTCATCGGTGTACAGCTTTATTCCGCCAGTGCAATCTTCTCACTATCAATATCAACATCAGCGGGGTAAGTCATTTCCACATTCTTTTTATGTTCAATATGTTTTATGCTTTGTGAATCGTTGCCACCGCCACTTTCATTTATCATGCGCGTCTATCGAAAAGTGTACAATCAGATTCAAGTGACATTTTCGTCTAGAATCTGTCAAAGCTTCACCAAAATGGGTGGAACATAAATTGTGATCGGTCCTTCTAAAAAAAATCTTAAAAATTAATTATTACAACCATCGCCACACGTATCGTGTACACGCCTTGAACGAGTGTATCATTACGAACTCTTCGATGTGAGCAATCGCATTACGCCGAGACAGTTTCGAGCGCAATTAAAATAACGTCGGCAACTACCCTCTTAGCTCAGCGTCGCGCAGATCGGCTTAAAGATTCAGGGTTGCGTGGTAGGCAGTGGCTGCGTGTCAAGGCGGAATGTAGAAGAGTTTTGGCTCGAAACTGCGGGGGGTCATCAAAATCGAGGCACTGTCTGTCACTGGCTCTCATATACTTCCTCCTAACCCTCCCCTCCCGTTCTTGGATTAGCTCAAAGGGTAGTTCGTCACGTAGACCGTGACTCCGACAGTTTCGTTGTTTGGCACGTTGACGGGCGACGGTTGGTTCCCTAGGTTTCGTCCAATTATAAAACAAACGCGGTGCACTCTGTAATTATCCAATTAGGGGATGTGCCTGCTTCTATTGCGTCTCTTCTGCACCGGCCCCCCTCCTGCCTGCCGTATATCGCCCACCCTACGTTTGACATGGACTTTCTGCCTCCCATGAAATCCCATACTGCCCCCATTGATCCCACAATGCGCATCCCCATACTCCAATGACTTGGCAGCATTTCGTGAACTGCAGTAGGACGAAGGGACAGGTTCCTCGATGACTCTCTACAGTCGAGCACTTCGACAAGAAGATTACCTATCGAGAGCCGTGAGCACCACATGTGCGAGGATACTTCGAGATTCATGACATTTCGGGATTTTACAGTTTACAGAAAGGTTCGAAGTTCAACGGTAAGATTTCGCCACTGATTACGAGCCTCTTTGCTTGCGAGTGTCCGACGTCGTCGCGAATGTTTGTGCGTGGGTGATAACAAAGAGGTAGCCGCACTTGCTGCTAACGGCATCACGGAACTTACGCGTGCGCGTACGCATGTGTGTATGTAGGGGATGAAAGACAAAGAGAGAGAGAGAGAGAGAGAGTAAAGACAAAACGTTACGTAGGGTCCGCGCGCGCGTGTGTGATTGATTTACCGAGGGGAGTAAACGCCAAGCACAGGCGAAAGCTGGTCAACTTTGGTGGTACATAGAAGGGACGTTCATTGGGGTTGAGCGTATATGAAGCGGTTCTTTCGGACATTTCTGAGCAAACCATTATCCGGATCCGATTTTTGTCCCCCCCATCTTCTCACCGTGGCGCGCCGTTCATGAATAAAGGATGCACCCTGTCAGTCTTTTCTCGAGGCCGGACGACAGGTGGATGCTGTACGCGTCGGACGAATTAAATCGCGCTCCCGAATCGTTCTACCTTGTTAGCCGTAGCTTCCATCTTCCTTGCCCGCCCGGGCTCATCCGTGTCTTTGCTCTCCTTCGTATCGGCTGGTACTCTCCTTTCCGCCATCGCGTCCGTCCTCCTCCCGCTCTCTGTCTTCCTTTCTTTACCTACGCCCCCATCTCATTCACTCGCACGAGCTCGTTCGGACTGGTTTCGAGTGCACTGCAAACACTCGTGGCAGCGCAGTAGAGGCAGCCAGCGGTCGAGGCAGCAGGAGCGGAGGCAGTGGCAAAGGCGGATGCTCGAATCGTGCACAGAACGGCCGTCAGACCAACCTTCGCAACGAACTTATGCCTTTCTTCCGCGTCACTCTCTCGCCTTTCTTCGGCTCTCATTCTCCTCCAGACGTCCGGGCGCTGATACCACAATCGTCATCGTCGGGGAAATTTATTGCTTCGCACATAGTACTTTCGGCGGGTCCCTTCGGAATTCGTAGAACACTCCTGGATCCTGTGACAATGATTTATTCGCAGAACGTACTCTACGATCAGCGACAGTTGACACGGTGCCAGGTCGGATAGGACAAGAGTCCATGTGCCGACTAAAAGCTGACTTTTTAGAGTCAATCCAAAGTCGTCTGCAAGTCGATTGGTTCTTTACGTCTTTAAACTGTTGACTGTAAATCGACTATAAGTTGACATTCAGTCTCGTTTCCGATCATTTCTGCCGACTGACATTCGACTAACAGTCGATTCGGTGCTATCTGAGAAGCGTTGAGTCGGATCAATCAAATTATCGACGCCGCCCACGCGAGCCCGTAATACGAACCTGCGGGACCTCCTTCGGAGGCCGTCGCGTTCTTCAGCTCCTATTCAGCTGCCCGAATTACCTGCTCTTCATTCCCGTGCTCTTCGCGTTTACCCAACCATTTCTAACGACATCTATTTAGGAGGTTCTCACTCTCACTATTTCAGTCCTTCTCTCCTCGTGAAAAGTACCTGACGCTTCCACGATATACATATTTATACATATATACATATATATATATATCATATATATATATATATCGGGTAATGCTTGCGGGTAACCATTACGGGTCATTATCTATCCATTAGTCGTTTCATGGATTCGTGGACGAATCGAAAAGAACGTCTGGCATATAGATGCTGCATGCGGAACGTGCAAAGCGCTTCTTTTAAGCACGTCGTTCCTCTTGTCTCTCGTTCTCACTCCCGCGCACGAAACTCTTCCTACGCGAGAGTATATGTGCACGCGCGCGGAAGCGAGTATGAGAGAGCGGCCAAGAATTCGCTGCGGATTCCGAGCCAGCGGAGATTGTATCTGCGAAGGAGAGCGCCTAAACGTGACAAACTGCGATCGAAATACGAGACGTAATGTGATGTAATCGCTGAACAACGGATGTGTGTGCCTTGTCGATTCTGTTCGATCCGCGATCTGTTGCCGACGAGGAATAATTGGGAATCGAAATTTCATCGACAAAATGTCGAACGCTTCAAGCGTTCCAGTTGACGCTCGAAACGAGTGGGATTGACGGGCCCCAAAGCTGTGTTTTTTATGCATCTGCTGGTGCATTAAAAGATCGGTGCTAATTGGAAAATTCATTGGTTATTCTTTCGATCGAGCCGAGCGAGATTGGGACTCGAATTAGAGGAATTAAGAATTATCCGCGATTTTAAGATATCATGGTTTCATCTCATTTGATTGTGTTCTAACATTAATAATTTATGGGCCAATTTTTTAATTGGAGTAAAAAAATTCGAATTTGAGACCGCGTAAAGTGAGGGATGCGTGTATTGCGTCGTGCCACTCAAACGGGTAATATGGGAGAGTACGAGTATGCGTATAAATCTGGTCAGATGTTTGTGTCGACCGATTAGAAGTAAATTATAGACATGAATTGATTGATCAAGGTCTGCAGGAGGGGGTCAAGGATAATGCTACTCAACCCTGGGGGTCCCACGGCTTCTCTATGAGACGGATATAGGTTCGCTCTCGATTGTGTGTGGATGACGGGCGTCACTTGCAATACTGCGGCTAATTTCCTCGATATTGAGTCGCATTGTGCTCCAAATCGATCTTCTCGCCTCCCGAACTTTTTTCACCCGACGTCGCATAAATAATATAAGTGACACGTTCCGCGTTCTCGTGTCAAGATCGCTGAAATCTGTCTTCAGTAGACACGATCGCGACATCCTGATATCTTTTCCTGATCAATTTTACGTTTGGTAGGATTAAACTTATACTATTTTTCTCTTTCCACGGTTTCATTATAAATTGTATTAATATTATAATTAATACTGACATTTTTCCGCTTCGCGCGCATTCATTTATTTCACAGTCTGCGCAAATTTTCAACCTTCCCACGAATACGTGGACCGTCCTGAAAATGAATCTAGGTCTCTCACTTTTCGCGGTGAGAATCTCGGATCGCAAAACCTCGCAGCTTCCTTGCACTACGTCGAGACGTTTGCTTGCCAAACGAAAATCGGCCAGTTCGCAGGTACCGGGTCGTCCTCTGGGGCCGCGGATTAAAGATTGAAAATCCTGGCACGCCGTTACGACAACCGGGTAGTAGACTTGCCTCGCGTCACGGTGAAACGAAGAGGCGAGAGACGTGGAACGGCTTGAGGATGCGTGGAGAAGGAAGGGCGAAAGAGCGGCACGCGGTTGAGTGGGAGTCCGCCTTCTCCACGAGGGGTCCACCCGGTAGACAGTCTCACTAATTACGCCGTGCCTCATTAGCGCGAAAGTCCCGTCGACGTCGCGTAAGAACACGTACGATGACGGCTCCCGGCTTCATCAAAGACAGGGCCTCCTCCTCTTCTTCTTTTTTTTCCATCCGAGAACACGTTGACTCGACAAGGAACCCCACGACCTTTACCCGACTCACTCGACTCGAGTCATTATCAGGGACGATGAAGAAATATTAGCAATGAGGAACGCGGCTTATTTGGTGCTATTTACCGCGTGCACAGAAACATTGTTGCGTGTCCTGAAGAATTATGTATTAAGAGTGCTAAAGATGATATTTCAAGTAGGTACATACGTACCAGAATCATGATCAGGGACGAATAAAGAATATTAGTAACGAAAAACACGGCTTATTTGGTGCTTTTTGATGCATGCAAAGAAAAATTGTCGGGTTTCCTGAAGAATTATGTAATTGAATGCCGAAGGTGGTCTTACGAGTACGTATCGTACTCGGCGTCGAACAGTCGACGGATCTAATTGCAAGATCGGCCGACTTTAAAGTGCGGCACAAGATTGCTTCGATTATCAATTCCGCGCTTGGCCAGACATCGAGGTCCAGCAGACATCTGACCGTCTCCTGCACGTCCCGAGGAGCGGGCAATTTTCGACGAGCGTGAAACTCCATTAGAGCGACTCGACCGTCGCCTTCGATCCCGTGCAGCATGGGGGAAGGGTTCGTGCGATTTCCAGAGGCTAATAGGGAACAGGAACCGCATTCACTCCCTGCAGCTATATCAGAGTCAAAGGTCCGGGGTGCGGACTGAATGGCTCGGACTATTACTTAGATAAATCCCTGAGCCCGCCCCTCTTCGATTATCACGCTCATTTAAGGGGTCTACCGTAGAACGCGTTCTTTCCTTTTTTCCAAATTTCTTCCAATACAATGAAAATTTATCTCTTCCGACTAAAACTTCACGACCCCCTCCCTTCCCTTTTCTCAAATTTGTCATTGTCGAAAATGTACGGCTTACACAAAATCGGCCCAGTTGATAAATACGCCACCGAACTGGTTCGAATTTGTTTCCCTTAAACTCCTTGAAGTGTGAGACAGTGGCCAAGTCTCTCGAGTCCATGGTCAGCCATGCAATCGTCCAGGATAACGAGCACGATCGATGTGTCGATTCCGATTACGTCTTCGTGATCTGACTCGGATGAGAAGTTTCTCGTGGCCACTTAGGCACGGCTCCGAGCATACCTGCGCGTCACAGGTTTCCACGGAATTTCTTCTTCCCTCGCCGCTCGTCGCTGAATGGGACCGATTCCGGATTAAGCCGCTGAATGGAGCGTTCCTTTCGAACGTCGGCGCGTAATACTGCATGAAGGTAAATGGTGCGCATATCCGAGGCGCGTCTCTTGTAAAGAGACAAGGGCTGGTGTGGGATGGAAGCCTGAGAGAGGATGGCCCTTGTTTTGTCGTTCGGCATCGCCATACACCTGTTCGGCAACCTCCTATTTCGATCTCACTGTATTCAGGACGGCGAACGCTCTTCACGTCACACAGTACACTGATTCCGCTTGCGGGACCTAGACCGAGCAATGTTTCTGTGGTAGACGATATATTGAATCCTGGATATTTTATGGAGTAGACGAGGCTTCGAATGTTAATAGCGCGGTCTTGGTGCTTTCGAAAAAGGTAGGAATTTAGGGTCCTAATAGGGCCCGGTACGGTACAAGTATACAGGGTGTTTCAGGAGGACTATTTTTCCTGAAACACCCTGTATATTTAAGTGCAGAGTACTGCGTTTCGAAAAATCGAAACTAAGAAGATTCAATTACCGAGCAACGATTATAACGAAACGTCAAACGACTCGGCAGTTCTCGTGTTCCGTAAATTCGACCGGTGCATATCGCGAGTGTGGCAGTGAAGGTGTCACAAGTCCATGTTTTCCATCGGAAGATGGGGCATTGGGGCTCAGGGCTACTCGAGTCCTCCGCCTTGATCCTCCCGCGAAGCTTAGCCATGCGGCTACACGTGTCTTTAAGCACTCTTATGCCCCCGGTGGCACCGGTAAGAAAACTTCAGCAGGCCATCTTTCTCCGCCGCGGCCCGGTTGTTTCTTTCCCTTTCTTCGCTTTCATTCCAATTAACCTTGAAGCCACGAAACGGGTAGGAACCCTACCGCAGGATGCGAGGGAGAGCTCGCACATAAAAGGGGCAGTCGAATGAGATTAATTCACAAATGACGAGTTCTCTCCTGCTCTTTCCTCCTTTTTGCGTGTCCGCTTGTGAGTCCGTACGCGCATACAATGGAACGGGAGGCGGTTGGGTTAGAGCTAGGACGGTGTGGCTGGTGTGCGTACCGTTTTTGGTGCACAGAATAAATGCCTCGCTAACTTGACTGTCGCTGGTAGTTTCGATGTTAGTCCAATTTTGTCGATTTCTCTTTTTGTATATTAATAATATTGAAGTTAAGTAGATTACTTCAGGACGCTCGAAATATTTGAGCGTTTTTATGGTAAGACGATTAAAGCGTGAAATTCATTAATTATAAATGTTCATACGTATACAATATACTGGGTTCATGTCTTTTCCACAGAAATATGTCAGAAGTAACGATAGCGGTCGAAGTAAAAATTCTTAAAAAAAAATATAACGTTTCACTCGTATTCGGCATATAATCGGTCGATGCAAAGTGAAAGAAGTGTAACGTCCGTAATTCCGAGATCACATTCTCCATGCCACTCCGACCGTCCGCCTATTGGACCGCTTACACCACGTCACGACGAGGCACTTACCGAAGCGCATCGAAAATCCATTCGTTGCTTATCTCAGAATTGGGCAAAGAAGAAGTTGAGTCGGATTCTCGAGGGTGTGGTTTTCCACCTCATTTCCGCGCGAGGTGAGGGAACGAGGATTGTGGTCAAGGATTCGCCCACGATGCTCTTCTCCTCTGTGCTCTGCCTTCCGGGGCCCTCTTTCAGTCGCTCCCCTCTCTCAATTCTCCTCCATTGTGCCTGGCCCGTAGTAGCATCAAGGGCATAAGACGATCCGCCGAATCGGATTTTACGAGGCACCTCTTTCAACGAGCACGGAATCGCGCGGCTCACGTCAAACTGTCGGCCGAGTTTTATTGAACGCGACTTAACTCTATCGCAATCGCATTTCTTTGCACGCGCGACACTGGAAACTTCGGTTGATTGTGACCTAAGGCGCGTTTTCGATGTGGATATTAAGGGTGGGTTTTGTTCAGTGTCGGCGCTGCCTGCATGTGGTTCAGTTGGGATTTCCGAGTATGAATTCTTCTCTATCTACCATTCAGAGTACCGATAGACATTCCATGGTTTTTTAGTATTTAGTAACTGCTTAAGGATACGGATGGAAATGATGTGCTGCCGGATGGTACATGACTACTGACAAACATTGAAATGTTCTTAACTGTGAGAGTATGAATTTTGTACTATCTCGTACTCTATACGTGCAAGGCCAGAAATGGATACCGGCAGAACTTTGACACTTTGCCGGCATATCTAAAGAGCCCCTAATTCGACTTTTTGCGGTGACTCGCGGGACACGCCTTCGACGTGGCGCAGGAAGTGAGAACACCGTTATTAGCAGACACTTCTGGCGCCATCGACGATCTTCAAGGCGAGCGTATCAAGTTTCGGGTCCGAAGCTCTTTGTAAGAGCTTTTCCGGAGCCACAGAGCGATACTCGCCCGGTCCAGTACCAATGTCGGCTGTTGACCCTCATCACTTCCTATTCCCAGATCGAGTTTCGTTCGCGTGCGGACGAGACCCGGCCCCCCTGGCTGCTAGAGACGCGAAGTCGGCGGGACCGGTGGCTTTACCGGTATTTCTCGAGGAATTTCAGCGATTCTGGTAGGGTTCCGATTTCGTGGTCGTCATCGGAAACGTGGGATCACAAACGTTCTGAATTTTCGCTCTGTAAATTCGTCGGGGCACCGGGAAAGGGGTGGCTTACCAAAAAGTGGTCCGGCGGCTGAAGGATTCGATTCTGTTTGAAACGCGTCGTTCGGCAGCAAAATCTGAGAGAGATAGTTCTCCTGTAAGTGCCTGTTTTTGTATTTATAGAGGAACTGGATAGACGTAAGAAAGTCGCAGAATTTTTGGCAATTTTTAGGGATTATGTATTTTAATGTAATAAAGGAACATACGAAATTTCAGAATTTTTTACTACATAGATTAGAAGGTAATAATTGATTCGTTTTACGCGGTCTCTTGTGGGGAAATCGCAATTGAAGCTCTTTTGTTACCAGATTTAGATTTAATTGTGTGTCCGATTCTTCCTTAAACAGTTAACTGCGGAATTTGGTTTTAAAAATCCCTCACGGGATACATAATTAAAATTAAGCAATGACAAGTATACACATCGAACTCATTTAACTGGTTAAGGGATGAAACATCTATTCGCAATCGTAAGAGTGACTCAGAATCGCAAAAACACCGAAACCAAATCCAAAAAAAAAAAAAGAAGCAATACCTACGCAAAACGCTCGAAGAAAGGGTCAGAGAGACGCTGATCGGGCCTTAAAATCGAAAGACCTTGCAGCCAAAAGCAGCCCCCCGATTTTCCGAAACCCACCCCTAAACGTACATATACGCCGGTATCGAGCTGATACCTCGCAAGAGTGCGATTGTCGAGCCGGAATGAAACGCGACGCCTGAAGCGGCTGGGACCTTACCACCTTCTTCCTACGCGCCCATACTCCCCTCCCTACCACCCTCCTCCCTCCCTCCCTCCTCTCTTCAGGACTCTCGAAGAACCCTTGATTTCGCAATCCGTACGAAAGTCTTGCGGCACACAGAGAGGACAAAGAGCGTGGGCGACGGAGGAGTAAGTGTGCGCAGACTGCGCGCTCGACGGAGGGCAAGACAGGGAGAGTCGAGGGGGTGGCGGTGGCGAGCGGCAAGGGAGGGCCAATATCCCTCTTGGTGTAGCGTTTGAAGGAGACAACGATTCCCTTTGCGGCGGTGTTGACGGGACGGAGAGAGGGGCATATTTACAACGAGCGAGGGGGCGCGCGAGGGGGTGTCGGAGGGCACGCCGGGTACCGAGAGGCAGTTGCGGGGAAGTCGTGGAAGGGGCGCCGAGGAAGAGGACGATGGGAGTGAAGCATCCTCGACAGTTCTAGGATACTCCTTGCCGGTATCCTGGGGTCCTCGGCGCACAAGGACCATCCTCTTCCTCTTCCTCTTCTTCAACAGTGTACTCGTTCCTCCAGTCGACGTATCCCACCTCCCCTTCTCTCTCTCTCTCTCTCTCTCTCTCTCTCTCTTTCTCGGTCTCAGTTTCTTCGGATTCTTTTTTTTTTTTTTTCAACCTCTAGGTGCGTCCCTTGCGCATTCTTCAGTCTTTCGATTTTTCTATCCGTTTCCACTCATTCACTCGCTCATACTTGTATGCGTGTGTGTGTGACTGTGTGAATGTAATTTTGTTCCGTGTACACCGTCTTCGCTTATGGGTATGAGTGTACGGCTCTTCTCGTTCTCACGCGTCTTCCTCAAACTCTGCTAACCTCTACCTCTACGGAGGAGCGTCTTCCACTTTTTCTTAACTCCGTTATACACTGGATAGCCATCTATTCGATGCTCTTCACGCTCTTCAGGGTCCTTCCTCGCGTCGCTTTTGCGGTCTTCTTCAGGGTTTCTTTGCTCGCTGTGCTTTCTTCGGCGCGTCTCTGTCTTTCGGTTCGCGGTTTGCTGTTTTCGATCTTGCCCGACGGCGCCTGGGTCATTTGTGGCCCGTGGTTTAAGTATGTATTAACGAACGTTGCTAAATATACGATCTTACTACATTAGACGATTCAGTACTTAAAATGAATGAACGATCGGATTATCGTTAGTTTCCGTTAGCTTTTAGATATCGAAGATAGTCGTGATATGATATTTCATTGTTGAAAAAATACAATATTTCAAACACAGTACATTACACCCCCCTGAGACACAGACTAATAACAAACTATCTCTGTCATACTGAGCAATCTGTACTAAAACGGGTCACGAAAAGATCATCTATCGAGAAAATTCAGGCAGTCGCGACACTCGATCGGAATTTGAGATTCGCGGTAAACGCGTGGGCACCGTCGACTCGCAATAAACGTCGTTAGTGGAGCGGGCTGGAAAGAAATGATTGAATAAATTTTTGCGCTCGCGAAAGCATCGCGAGCCTTCTGTCAAAGGTCGTCTTTCACACGAAACTTTGGTTTACGTACCGTGACGCGCGTGTATTGACGTGTCTAGGCACGCGTGTGCGCGCGCGTGTCAGAGATTGCGCGATGTCGGAGAGGCAATATAGCGTCATGAGTAGGTGCGTGGATGGATGGTAGGTGTGAGCGTAGGCGTAAGCGTAGGCATAGACGTGAGCACCGTAGATAATGCGGGTGGAGGAAGCAAGGGTCCTTGCTTTGACTCCAAACTTGGCAGTATAACTGATTGCCTCTCTGTGTAGCTACCTCCGGAGTTGCCCGAGTACGTGCTTCTAACTGCATCCTGATTTTTTCGAAGCCCTTTGATTATTCCTCTGCCTGTTCCGCCGCTGCCTCTGTCAGCGCAGACGTACGGAGGAAAAAGTGAACGCGGAAGGCGTGAGAATATCAGCCGAGTATGTTCGTTCGCTCTTTCGTTAATGTTTTCTTTGTTACCTGTTGACCGACTTCAGACGTCACGAGTGATTACGCGAGGCCAAAGTAAACATAGCTGTCTGTATTCCTAGTTTCTATGAACAAGTGTCAGCGACGGGTGCCAAAGGTCACGGTAATGATGCGATTTATGGGACAACTGTATTCTGATCACATTAGAACCTCTTTCATTATATCGATTCAGATGCAAAAAGAAATCAGATCACTCGTCACTGACTGACACAATTATAGGACGATCGTCGGACTGCCAACGAAGCACCGCAACGTCGTTGTCGTTGATGTCACAAAAATTCGCCGGTAGTGATAAAATTCGATCGGGAAATCGGCAGGCTTGCGGACGGCACGCGAACTGAATCTCTTCGCAGGTGCACAAGTAGCCGTGTTGATTTATTTGATAAATGAGTAGTGGATAGGGCTTAGCGGACGAAAGAGAGAAAGGGAGAGAAAGAGAGTGCGAGAGAGAGAGAGAAAGAGAGAGTGAGCGAGAGCTCTTCAACAGAGAGTCCTACAACGCCGAGCGCACTACTCTTTCGCTCTTCTGCCTGGCCCCTCTCCTTCTCATTTCTCTTTCGTTCTCAAATCAAACGTGGAAAGAGTCGGACCGCCGAGCATAGGTCCCGTGAGCGCAACTTGAACCGCTCGCCGACTCCAATCGCACTCCTTCGATTCGTTGCCGCGTAACCTCGTGCACTCTACAATTTCGTCGCGCTCTTAAGTACGAACCGAGCGAAGTAGACGTCGGTTCAAGGGGCATTCGCGGGGCACGAGTGCGCCGCACTGTCGAATCGCTTTGCGATGATTTCTGCCTCGTCTGTGTGAATCCGAGCCGCGAGAAATGGCTCTTGCGTCGATTAGCGCCACGCGTCTTGCCGAACGTGGCCTTCCACTCACTGCATCCGACGACACGGTCAGAATTTCTTCCCTATCCTCGGACAGATTTTTTTTTTTTTTAATTATTTTATTTCGCATTTTATGTCGCGACTTAGGTTATTATGTACTTAGGTTATTAGGGCTTTTTAAGGTTATTTGGCATGTAGTTGTGGAGTTTTCCTTCGTAGAAGTTATTTGTATTCGTTTTTGTTCATTGTGTTGTTTGGTTTTCAGTGCGTTCTTCCACACAATTTTATTCGTTCGTCCTGCACATTTTGTTTATGGCGCAAGTGTATGGGCGGTGGAACTCGCTTTCTCCGGAAAACAGACTGCAAACTGCTCTTAAAGCCTCGGAGTATCGGAATCGGGGGGGAAGGAGAACTTGATTAGTTCGAAATTTCTGCCTGTCCAGTGTCCTCGACTCGGTGCGCCGGAAGGGTCTGATGAAAAAAATCGCTACCTTTCCAACGAGTGAAGGCATTCAAAAAAAAATGGGAGAAAAAGAAAGAGGCACGTGTATCGGGGAGGGACGCTTTAGTTGTCCCTCAGTTGTAATCACAGGGCTTGATTTAATCTCGAACGGCTGAGTAAGCGAGCCCACTGTCGTCGGCCGTTCGAAAGCTACCTTGGAAATACATTTTTCCTTCCCCACCCTACTTCCATCAGTCGGTGCTCTACCCCGCTTCTCTCCCTCTCTCTCTCACTCACTCTCTTTCTCTCTCCCCAAATCCCGTCGTTTCGCATTCCCCCGGATTTCCTCGATATTCGTCTCCTTCGCTTAGACAGCAAAAATATTGACTCTGCGCCGTTTCTCTGCTCTTTCTGCCTCCTCTTGCACCGTTTCTTTTTTCTCCTCTCTCTCTTCCTCTGTTTCACTTGATGTCTACTTCGGCAGAACTGTCCCACCCCCGTCTCCTCCACCTCTTTCACCCCCGATTGTATGCGAAGCAGGCGGAGAAGCGGGGGCGGCAAATTAGGGGTGGATGTCGTATTGTTTCGAAGCGATGTCAGTGGGATTAGTCTGCACTAACGTTCGTGCTCCGTGTGTAGCTCGGAAAACGGTCGTTGATGCTGCCTGCGCGTACGCGTACGGGGTGCAAGCATCGGCTTACGGATGCCGGGTCATATCCGACCCGGGCTCTCACTCACCGTAATCGTTGCTTGAAGTGAAAAGGAACATGAGAAGCATATACAGAATTAGTAATGATTTGACGATATTTCACGTTCACGGACTCATTTTTTGATCCCGCAATTTTTCTCCGTATCAGGAGTCGATCGTCGAGACGAGAAACGGGATTGAACAGCGTGTAGAGGGAGAGATCGAAAAACAAAAATGGAGAGGCAAGTCGTACTTGAGATCTTCCGACCGTTACCGAAGGATTTAGCATCAGAATGCTTTGACTTAAGAGATCACTCGGCGAAGTTTTTCGAGAGGTAGAAGAAGGCGGAAGGTGGACTTGTATAAAGGGGTTCTGAATAGGTGGGGGGAGGGAGGTGGGGAGGTCAGCGATTCTGTTGTCATCGTTAATGAATATTTAATGCATAGTTAATGAATTAAAGATGTCTCGAAAGAAAGGCCCTCGAATTAAGGACGATACTCGTTAAATATTGGGTCGAGTCAATCTTCCTCCGCGACTTTCTCCACCCTTCTCCACTCTCTCGCTCCCCCCACCTCCATTGAAGTCGCTTTGAGGGCTTTGCTCATGACACATGAACGTTAGGCGTGCCTCGACTACCTTAAGGTCAAAGGTAACGAGACCAGTCTCGATGGTCCAGGGCAAAGGGCGAATACCGGAGCCGGCATATTGTCCAAACTTCATTCTCACCCGCAGGACGCACGTGCTCGATCATGCTGACGTTTTGGCGGCATCATTTCGATAAACGACGGCCGCGCTGGAAACAGGATCTTTTTTCCGATGAATACATGTTTCTTTCTCGAAATTATTATGAAAAATTTAATTCCGTAATCGGTCACGATTGGATACGCATAAGAAAACCGCAGAAATTTTTGCAATTTTTAGGGACTGTGTATTTTAATCTAATAACGGAGTATACCAAATGTCAGAATTCCCTACTGCATAGTTTGAAGATAATAATTTACTAATTTAACACGCTCTCTTATGGAGAAATCGCAATTGAAGCTCTTTTGTCATCAGGTTTACCAGTTGTACACTCAATACCAATAATTTCGTGCTGATTTTTACCGTAAATATTATTTCCAATGAAAAGTTAATCTTTCCTAGTTCCAATTACATATCAATCTTCCATTTGTCCATCTTAATCAAACACTACATAATCCACACTTGTAAATACGTATCCATTTTCATTTTTGACCAGACTGTCCAATGCCTCCTTAAAAACAGTAACCGTCACTCCAGGGTAATCGTATAATGCCGTGGTATGTTAGACACGCTTTACCGTAATGCACGCAGCCTCCGACCGCGAACAATTGGGCAGGTCGGAGTCGTGTATCACCTAGGGCCAGAATGCTGAGGTTAAAACGCTGGCAAAGGCGTCAGATAAGGCGCCATCGTTGATTGGATCACCACGAGAAATCGATATCCCCCTACTTCGTCTTCTGTCCTGCTCTTTCCTTCGTACTCTCTCTTTCTCTCTCTCTCTCTCTGTCTCTCTGTCTCTCTCTCTCTCTCTCTCTCTCTCTCTCTCTCTCTCTCTCTTTGTCTCCTTCTCTTTCTCGCTCTCCTCGCCCTACCTTGCACGTCTCCACCCCTCTCCAGGTCTCTATCTTTCTTCTCGGTCTTCGTCAACGAACGCATCTCCTCCCTCTCGCTGTTCCTCCACCTGGTCGCCGTGACTGCCTCCAATTTCCCCGTGACGGACTCCTGGAGGATTCTCGAGTGCCCTCTCATCGCCCTCCGGACCATCCAACCGAGCTCTGTCCGGCAGTCTCCATGCCAACACCCGCTCGATAAATTTATTGGTCGCTGCTAACACGAGTGTGCCCGGTTACCTTTCTCTGTTACGCGTGCATTTCTCTCTCTCTCTCTCTCTCTCCCTTTCTCACTCTCTCGAATGTTCTTTCTCTGTGCCGGTCATTACGAAAGTGGCGTTACTCGAAAATCGGAACAAATTCAATCGTTCACTCCCACAAGTGTCGCATGAGCAAAACTTGACGTTTGCCTTAGATTCGTCAGTCGAACCACTTTGCCTGCATCAGCAACCGTACTCTCCTTTTCTGTCTTCCTCCTTCCGGCTCCCTCATGATCGTCCCTGTAAAGGCAGCGCACGCTGACTCCGTATTAATTGTTACGTCATTCGTCATGCGATCGGGAACCCTTGTCGTACGCTTTGCCTCTCTCGCTCGCTTCCTCCCTATTCTCTCGACACGCTCATTCGATCACGTTCTTCGTTTCCAGCCCCTCCGAGTGCTAACTCCGAAGGAAAAAAGCCATTGGTGAGGGGGGGGGGGGGGGCACAGGGAGGCAGCCACTTCCGTGCATTAGATCTCGCGATACGACTCGAATCAATCCGTGCGCTCCCCTGCGAAATTGTAAATAAATTAGAAGCCGAGCTATCGCGAAAGTCAACACTGTGAGTCGGCGCGCACGCTCTCTCTGTTTCTCTCCCGTCAACCTGCCCTCTCGACTCGCTTCTCTTACCGTGCCTGTGTCCGTGGGAGCCAGTAATGACTACGTGGGCGAGAGAGAGTGGGTGTGCGTGGGATCCTGTTGGATGCGCGTGCGTGAAGCAGGGAAGGAGAAAGAGGGAGTGAGCGAGTTAGAGACAGTGAGAGAGAGAGAGAGAGAGAGAGAGAGAGAGAGAGAGAAGATGACAGAGGGTGTTGGGAACGATCGGTGGGCGTGCGCGTTCTGAAGGGTACGGGGGGAGAAAAAGAGAGGCTGCGAGACGAAGAGGGTTGGGACGTGCGAAAAAGGGAGACAAAGAGAAAGAACAGTGGAGAGTTAGAATGTGAGATGTACGGAGAGAAAATGGGAGATAAGGAAGAGGGTGGAGTAAGGGCGAAATGCGGAGAGAGAGAGAGAGAGAGAGAGAGTGGTACAGGGTTGATGGGGTAGTAGAGGGAAGGTAGACGGGGGACCAACACATCTACTGTGCGTTTATTAACGCACGTTGCACGTTGCGGAGTTTGCTGGCACAGCATCGACTGTGCGGTGCAGGCAAGCAGCCAGCGAACCAGCCAGCCGGGCAGGGTCAAGTGTTCTCTCCTCTCTCTCTCTCTCTCTTTCTCTTCTCTCTCTTTCTCTGTTCTCTTCTGCGCTTTATTTTTTTCATCTCAGCATCTACCCCACGCTAACCCCTTGATTTCCCTTGCGTTTTCCGTTTTTCCTTCATCCCCTGCTCTGCCCACGTATCTTCGAAGTTTCGCGGCTAGAACTCTGGGGTGACGAAGAATTCGTCTCATATAGATGGAATTCAGCTATGGTATGTTTGTAAAAATGTTCACTGCATCGATGTTCTGGATAAGAAGGTTTGAATAGGCTCATTATAAAAACCGATTCTCCGGAGTATTATTATTTTTGGAAATTTTTTTAAACACAGTTGTACGTTACGGAGGAAGTACTTTATTTAATAAGGAAAGTAAACGTCTACATTATTTTCCGATTTTGGATAGGACGCTTCAGCATTGACTCGACCTTCCAATTCTTTCGGCTGTCTCTTCGAAATCGTTCTCCAAGAATCAAACCCAAGAGCACACACACACGCGTCTCATAGACACAGCGTCGCGTCGCATTACCCTACATTACACGCGTTAATAAATTCGAAAAACGCGCTCAGAGTATGGCGAGCGAAAGGCAGTCGGGCCAGTCCGCGTTAAACACCGTCAAGCGCGTCTGCAAGGGCAAGCATCAGAAGCAGCAACAGCAACAGCATCAAGGAGCGACTCGACGAGAGAGCACCCTCGTGCACGCTGAGTTACATTTTCCTCTCGAGCGAATCACTATCAAGAAAGGAATAAGGGAGAGAGCGAGAGCGAAGGAGAGAAAGCGCGCGCGCGGTAGTACGAGAGAGAAAAAGAAAGAGAGAGAGAGAGTGGGCAAGAGTGGTGGGAGTGAAAGGGATGCAAAAGTCGGTGGAGTAAACGTCTCGTTTCGTTTCATTTCGCTGGGCCGGTTCGTCGAGGCGCTGAGAAGGGCCGCCTTCGAGGGCCTCCATTACTCGTCGACTTAAAAAGAGGCGGAACAGGAGTGTAAGGAGACGAAAGAAAGAAGGAAATGTCGAGGCCCGCTCTCGGTTCGTTTCTTTCGCCGAGGAAAGCATCGCCGCGGTAAAGGCGAGAATTAACGCGACGGCGCTGGCCTCGGTGTACGCTGCTGTACGCTGTACGCGTGGAACGCGGGTAGGAGCCGAGCGGGTAGCGGAGGACGACGGCGAGAATGAGAAACGCGAGATTTAAGGAGTGGAACCTGCTTTATACCGTCCGAAGAGGTACCAATTTTGCGAATTTTTTTTAGTAACAGAAAATAAAGATTTCCTATCGAGACTTGTGGGGTACGTTAAGCCGTGTTTCTAGAGTAATCTAGATATTCTAGAAACATGCAACAGAGTACATATCCATCAAGTTTCAAAACAAAATCTTTATCTTTTCTTACTTTAAAAAAACTCGCAATGTTTTGTACTTTTTGGACCGTATAAACCAAGGTTCTCCCCCCTTAACTCTTTCGCGTTAGGTGGGCTAAAAACTGTCCCATCCTTTGCTTAGATTTTTTTTGCATGGCGGGACCATTTATGTCCCGCTCATTGTCAGTAATAAAGGATTTATCGAAATGTTTCTTATTTTTTTCTCTCACTTTCAGTAATATTTCATGTTAAACAATTCAAACGAACGCTTTCCTCCACTTTTTTATATTGAAAAAAAAAATCCGTGCAACTTGAGGGGGTTCTTTAAAATCGTGTGCCTCAAAGAGTCAAGCGGCAGCCGTGTGTGAAGGAAAAGTTGGCCCGGTGAGAGGATGGGGGAGGCTTGGAAGAGAGGGGAGGAGACATGGGGAGAGATGGGAAAAGGGGAAAAATTATCGTTCTGTCTCGAGTTAACTGGCTTTATACAGGCGGCCTGGGTATGTACTCCCGGCGCCAGGCCTCCGTATACAGTTTCGGAGAGCGCGATATTCAAATGGCGAGCTTCATCGAATGAAGTCGGTCCTCTTGCTTCTCCAGCCGTTTAGCAGCCTCTATCTTGTGAGGGGTTCGTGTGTGAAGGGAAAACGATGCTGAAAATTGCCTGACACTTCGATATTGCGACGTCGTCTTGTGTAACAGCGCGGTTGGTACTTGGTAGGTACAGCTTGATAATAGGCGAATTAATTAATATGAGGGGTAGTAATGTGGAGTGAACGTTAGTTAATATTCCTGTGACTTCCAATTGAGAAGAGAATTGGTACAGACCGGTAAATTGGAAGGCTGACCGAAAATAGTGGAAAATGTTTGCTACACTCCTTGCTACGTGCTGTTAACGTTATAGAGACTTTACCTAGCTGCACGCCAGGCGCAGCATTGGAAAAGCATTCACCGAAGCAGTCCCAATCGCGCGCGGTCACGCCTGATCGAGGAACAACTAGTCCTATCAAAGCCAATTTTCCCTCGCGACCCATGCCGAATTCTCGAAAACCGGTAGCCACCGCCGTCGCTCGCGTCCGCCCATTCCACAAGGCAGCCTTGAATTCTCCCAACATTTCTTCCTCTTTCCTCTTTTCATATTTAGAAATCGCTATCCTTTCGCCGTGCGTAAACATTATTCCTCTCGAGCCCGTCCCTCCGGGGTCATATGTGCTTAGGTGGGTGTAGGTAAACATTGTACAGCACGTGTAAGTAAAAGGTAAGCTAAATAAGCATCTTGTCTCTCCGTTCTCCTCATCCTTCGCGCTCGTTCTCTCGCGCGCACCTCGTTCCTCCCATTTTTTTTCCTCTCTCTCTCTCTCTCTCTCTCTCTCTCCTCTTTCTCCCGTGCTCGAATACACGCCAGCAGGAGCGTATGCGGCCGTGGAAGCGTGCACGAAGTGTCTCTCACCGGCAACGGCGGGCTTTTCATTCGAGTTAGTCGGTTGGTCTCACCTCTCGAGGAAAGTGCACCGGGTGGAGGGAAGCTGCGCCGGCATCAGTGGCGGCATCGTCGCCAGGCCGACCAGAAATCTTTCGCGACGTCCTCCGCCTGGCGTGTGTGTGCGAGCAGAGGAACGCTTGCGCCTGAATCGAAACGATTGCCGAGCTATCCGACCTCTTTCTCGGTAAAGACCGGTGCCCCACATCCTGTCCTCCGGCCACCCGCACTGCCGTTCTCCTGGCGTCTACTACCCTGCATTGCTGCAGTCGTTCTGTTGGTCTTTAAGGATTTCTTCACGCCCCACCTCGTATGGCTCGCAATCAGAATCGTTCGATCGGAAAAACTAATTACTCCGTCATCGCTTAAAATGACGCAGTAACAACGAGATGCCCTGCCGATGTCGCAGAACACACGAGCGCGCGAGCAAATAAATAACGCATTCGCCCGTTTGAGGCGCAACCGTAAATAGAACGCAGAGAGAACGGAAAAAAAAGACGAAAAACAAAAAATGTTCGCTAACGAAAATGGACAAGAGTGGTATAATGAGGGTGGGAGGGGGTCGGCCGAAAAAAGTGAGCAGAGCAATATTTGAAGGGTGGCTGAGGGGGTAGCTGAGCGGGGAGGGGGGAGGGGGAGGACGACAAATGGTGGAATGGTCGGACGCGAACGGGAAAGTGTAATTTCAGTTTGAAACAGGAACGGGAGGGAGAGTGGAGGCCGACCCACATCGAGCCTTCGAGTGTTTGTATTGCTGACGCGGCGATCCAATCGAATCCAATACCTATGACGGGCGGGCGCCTGTATAGAGTATAGAGCGTATAACGTACATATGAGCTGAACCCATCTTTCTCTCTCTCTCTCTCTCTCTCTCTCTCTGTCTTTGTTTCTCGTTCCTGCTTCTTTTCCGCGACTATTTACGTCGCCCACTGTGCAACCCCGTTTGTCCGCTCATTCCTTCTTCCGACGCGACGGTCCTTTCGCGTACTCCGTTCCGTACTGTATCATTAAAAGCGCGAAATAAACACTGTTAGGGTCAACGGAAATAAACGTCGCATTGCGACACGCTCCGGGTGCGATAGCGTGGCGAGTGGAATTATTCCTGCTCTGCTCACCGAACATTGCACGACATTTTAGACTCACCGTACTTTCCGAAATTCCGTCGACGATCTCTGCTTCCATGAAACTCGGTGAAAGTCTCCAAACATTGGCTGCTCGAAAAGCGAACGATCGAGATACATCCTTCTAGCGCTGAATAAACTAGGCCGAAACAGAAAAAATCGCATTATTTCGGCTCAAATATCAAGAATCAACACTGAAAAATTGAAATCAAGGGACCAGAGATATCGTAATTGTGCCCCTTTCCTACTATCACGAACGTTACCTGCGTCCCGGCTTGCGAGACTTCCATCCGTTCGATTCTCGCGCTGCACTCGAAGCCTACATCGGCGCGGGATCAATTAAGTGGCATACCTTGAAAACAATTCTGGCCCCCCAATTATGAGGTTGCGGATTGGCTGTCGGCCGTGCCCGGGCTCGGTGTGTTCGGCGGGAGGACTGCAGTAGCGCGCGCTATTATCATAAACGCAACAATAACGAGGGATGATCCGACGTGTAAACTGTTAAACCCTCCGACCCCTCTCGCCCCTTTTTCGATGCGAGGGTGAGGATTACCGTGACGGGGGTAACCCTCGCTACGGTGTGCTCCGAGTCTGGCGGGGGATGTTATTGTTGTTCCGTAAAGAGAGAGAGAAAGCAGCCTCTCTCTCTCTTTCTGTCCTTCACTACTTCTCGTTTCGGATCGTTGTTTCTCCGTTCACAGTATGTACGAGCTATGTGGTGCGAATGCGCCAGAGAACGTCACCCCTTCTTCTCGATCCCTCTATAATACCAGCGGTGTTTGCCGCCTCCCATTAGGAACTCGATCATGCCGAACTATACGATTATCATGCGTCAGTGATAGTCCCCTCTAAATCGCCCGACGGACCCGATGATTTCTTAGTTTTAGCGGAGGCTAATGAAATGTCGTTTTCATACAATCTTCCAGCCTACAAATTTATTCTAATTAACGCAATTCTCAAGCTTACTCGACCTCTGCTGTAAGTCAACTCATTTTGTTAGTTACGTACATGAGTACCTAATACAATGAGAATTTTTCCTCGACGCAAACTAATAATACTCCGCGTCCAAATTTCGCTTAATCACCACATTCTCTAGTGGTTCGGCTCGCAGCAAGTAATCGACAAGTTACCTGACCTCTGACATACGTCAAGTTGCGTTCGCCTAGACGTCCGATTCTTGCGAAGCTCGTTAAGCCGAGCCTGCATGCAAGACGACAAAACGGGGCAGCATGCGAAAGAGCGAGAGAGCGAGAGCGCGAGAATTAAGCCGAAAATAGGAACGAAATGTTGAGCGTAGGTGAATGGGAGCGTGCCGGCGCGTGTCGTGCATATTCCCGAATAATATACAGCGTGCGGTGGGCGTGTGCGTGAGCGTTGTGCTCGGTGTTTGTTGGGCATCCCGAAACGTCATAATGGCGGCGCGGACCGATGCCAATAACGGATTTTCGATAGGGCAGTGGCGCGCTCCGTGCGCGTGCACACGCGTGGAGTTGCCGTGCGTGCCGGCCACTCGACTGGATGCGTGAACGTGCCTGTAAGCCTGTTCGCTCTCCGTTCGTGCGCTTTGCGAGGGTGGCTCGGCGAGCAGGCAGTTCTCTCTGCCGCCGGTGCTCGCCTCTCTCGCTATGCCATCGACTTTGATTTTTACGAATTAGCGACTGCGAGCCACGGACCGTGTGTCGCTTTAATCCGCCGGCAAACGTTCGCTTCGGTTTCGAGAAATTATTTCGATGTCGGATGTCGAAGGCCGGAAGATGAGAGTCTGGACGCGGCGTGTGCTTTAACCGTTTACACTTCTGCGTTCATCGGTATTCCGTACGAACTTACTCCTGCTCGTGTGTCCATTCCCAGTGGCCGGAGTTAAGAGTCCCGTCCACTCGTATGTCCATTTTCAGTGACCGGAGTTGATAGTCCCGTCTACTCGCATGTCCACTCCCAGTGGTCTGAGTTGATTCTCGTCCACTCGTTTGTTCATTCTCAGTGGCCTTGATAATAATCCGTAAGTGATCAACCGCAAGGGGACAATTGGGACATTTTCAAGTCTTTCACGAGCCAGTCCAACGAAGTATGTGCCTCGGCTACGCAAGTGACGCTAATTAGAAGAGTACGTTAACGCGTTAAAAAATGACGGCGGACGGCAAGAGCTGACGGGAGCAAGAATGGGGTTTGGATAGGAATGAAAATTGAGCCAGGACGTAATGATCGCGCTGACAAAAGAACAAAACGCTTCTGCTCGCTGCCGTCGCACACTCCTATTCTCCGTTTCCTCTTCTTTTCCCTCCGCGCGCGGCTCGCGTTGAATATTTATAACGCGCCGATTCGAATTGCTGGCTTGGTGGCTTTGCGCTAGTCAGAGGGGTGCGCGAGATACGATAAACGTCCGTTGCGAAGTCGGTGCGGAAAGCGACGAAGGGAGTCGGGGGTTCGTTCGATGCACGGCAACGTTCGCATCATCGCGTGGCTGGACATCGATTTTAATTGAATTTACGTGATGGAAAATATCAATGAGTAATTAATTTAAAAAAAGTATGTTTTACTTAATTAATTTTAATATATCCAGAAATTTCTCTCTTCTTGCTTCCAACGAATTACTTGATCCGACAAAAAAGTATATTCAATTAAAAGAGCTCAGTATCAATCCTATATCCGGAAACGCGTCAGTGTCCGAACACTTTCGCACGTTGGTGAGCACTTAAGACTTAAGTGAGTGACGTTTGAAACACTTTTTCGCGAAAATTGGCTAGCTTTTCGGAGAGACACAGTTCAAGAGACGCATGTTCATGCTCACAGGTTACCAGAGCGGCGGCTACCAGTCGAATTACAGCGGAGGATATAACAGCAGCAATCGTCAGAGCGGCAGGCAGTCATCAGGATCCGGCCCTTGGGCTGGTGGCTATGGAAGCTATCAGACGCAGCAGCAGCAGCAACAACAGCAGTCGAACTATCGTCGTCCGATGGAATATCAGCAACAATGGAACTCC
Source organism: Priocnemis perturbator (assembly GCA_963942575.1). Taxonomy (NCBI): domain Eukaryota; kingdom Metazoa; phylum Arthropoda; class Insecta; order Hymenoptera; family Pompilidae; genus Priocnemis; species Priocnemis perturbator. Next base: position 11,088,146 of record OZ012656.1, read on the forward strand.
CAGTACTCGCATCAGCAACAGTCGCAGCCTCAGCAGTCGCAACAGCAGTCATCGCAGCAACAGCAACAGCAGCAGCCGGGGGGACGATCGTCGACTAGCTATTATAGTACACAACAGAATAACTATTCGTTTCCGCAGCGTGTAAGTGTGAACATTGATTTCATCGATACGTTGCTCAACTCCATTCGGCACACGTTCGGTTTGCTACTGAGAGTGCTCAGACGATAGCTCGATTTTCCAGAAGACAGAGTCAATCGGATCTGTGTGGAGATTTTTCTGTGATGAGTGTCTGAATAATGTAGGGAAGTTTGTCCTTTTCAGTAGAAATGTAAATGTTAGTACAGACGGGAGTAAGACGTTTTTATTGTGTGCCAACCGAGTGAATTTGTAGAGAGAATATTATCTGAGTATAGTAAAAGCATCACGTAAATGTAATTGACAGTTACTTCTTTCTAGTCGTTTTCGTTTGCATCGTTCTGTCTCAAGTTCATTCTTATTCGCTTAGATTCAATCAAATCCATTCGTATCTGTGACAAAATCATTGAAACTGTCAAAGAGACAGCCGATAACCACAAAATTCGATCGAATTCACCAGATCACAATACTCACTTCAACCAAAATATCTACCTAACTGACAAAGAAATCGGACAAAATCTCGTCACACGTTCTCACGTTAACAATCTTTTCGCACACACGACTTCTTCCCCGCAAAGCCCTATCGATTCAGTCATACCAATATTCAGTCGGACCAAAGCCAAAAAGTGAAACAGAAAGGAGTACGATGGTAAAGCCTGCCTCGTGTGCCTTAACGAACCAACATGTGAGCGCAGTTCACTGAACGCGTCTCCGCTTTTTCCAGGACTACAATCGTCACAACAACAGGAACTACAATAGTGGCCAAGGGAACAACAACAACAACAACAACAACAACAACAACAGAGGATCAGCATGGCGACGATAGGCGATCGTCGTGCCCGCGATGAATCAGAATTACCATTCCGTGAGCGGGAGTCAGTATCATTGAGCGAGCCCCGGATTGTACCGACCAAGCTCAGTATTCATCGGCGAAAAAATTTCATTCTGGTTGAGGGAATATATATAATTAGTAGGACCACGATTTCGTCTCGTTCGCGAGGAACAAATGATGGTACGCCGCGTTTAGCTTTAGATCATTCGAGATGTGTCGATTATTCAATTAGCAACTTTCTTCCCCTTCGATTGGCCGAACGCATGTCAGCCGGGACGAATTTCGTGAATGACGAAACGCGAGAGACGGGTAAGTGATGTTTGCGTTTGGTGGTTTTTTTTTTCTGTTCGATGATATATGACGCTGTGGCCGGTGATTGCAAAAGTGGCGAAAAGCGAAAAATTTGGCATCCGAAGAAGTTGAGCAATCTTGGACTCATTCTGTGATGTCCAATCGATGCAGCGCGAAATGACTGAAAAATTTCAGTGTAGTTCTTTTTAAGTTTTTACTTAATTCGTCTTTCGTCTCTTGAACCACTTTTGTAATTACCGACGCATGTAATAAAATAGGACGATGTCTGTTCGAAAAATTTGAATCGTTGGAATATGGAAAATGCAATATTGGATGATTCGTGTTTTAACTCGCGTTCACTGTAATGAGCGACAGTAGCAACTTGTCCAATAGAAACGTATCTTATGTGTCATGCGTAAGACGCGTAGTTGATAATACTGGATTCGAGAAATTTCACTGACAGTTGTTTAACATATGTCTTCAACAGGCTTTCGTTACCGTGTCTCATTGTTAGCCTCAGCAACGAGAAAGTTAATACCGTTTTGATCCTTTCGACGTGTCGCACTTGTAATAAAAAGTAAGTTATGCTCTCACATTTTGGAAGTGGAATATGTTCAACATATTACACTTCAATATCTCTAGAAATTTGAATGAAATCGTGTCTGTCTAATACCCTCCACACGTAGCTTGTTATGCTTCTATAGTAAACTATAGATGCCTTTAAGCATTAGCTCACAGCAGATGTCGAATTGAAATTGGCGAACCAAAAGTATGGGTTCGTGCCGCGAAAGGATTGAAATGGGCAATATTTGTCTAAATTGTTTTACATTAAAACGTAAAACTTCTATCTATCGGCGAATACAGTATATAATACATCAATTTGTAAAATTAATTTAACTAATTCAATTGAATTAGATAATTGGAAATGTAGACGGGAAGATAATTGAAATACGTAATGTCGTTTAACGTTTAATGTGTGTTAAACGTCCTACGTTTTTATACACTTAAGTCCACCGCGTGGCCACTGAGAGTGGACACGGAAGCACAAGAGGTGGACCAAGCATGTTCACTGATCGTTATCCGCATGCGGCGTTAGTCAGCGAGACTCACGCGAATTAGTGTAAGACCCGTCTTTTGCGTTTGGCGCGCAAAAAAACACGACGATTCGAGAAGTTCCGCTCCACATGCGTTGACGCCCGTTTCCTTAACACTAGAACTGCCTAGCTGTCGAAACGACTTCTTCGACGTCCTGCTACAATGAACCCTCGTTTCTGAACCACCTTATTCTCTGAAATTCTGTCCGACTTTGCTTTATCGATGAAAGTCAGGCAAAATTGACGAAGGTTCACTGATTCAGAAACGAGGAACCGTCATACCAAAATGTCGAGCAGGCCACCGACGACTACTCGGCACTCGCTTCCAGTGCTAAGGCTCGCGCGCAAATCAATTCCCCGACTCAATTGGCGTGCCTATCGTCATTGTTATCTCCCGAACGTAGGGCCGTGCGAGTCTAGCGTTAATAATTTTTGTAAGGAATCAGTCCGTAGGCGCGATAGGAAGGACGCTAGTTCCAGGCGAGGACATAACTAACTTTTGTCAGTGTATCGTTGTAAAGTATAAATCGTTCGTAGAATCTAGCTCTCCGCGCCTCTGGTTAGGAAGTGTTCGAGATTCGACGCGTCGTTTTTCTACGATCGGCCCTGTCGTATGTGTAACTACTATTATAGCATACGTAAGTGTTCGTGTCGTTACATGTTTCCTTTGGATCACGTTTTAACCCCCCCCCCCCCCCCCCCCTCCCCTCACCCCATCCGTATCGCTTTTCCGTTAATCGAACGAGCGCACACGAATTTTAATCCTTCGAAACTGTACGACGTTTTAGGGGGACGAAACTTGAGCGAGCGTCTCACTTGTTTCGCGCTCGAGACTAATTCCGTATATCGCGACGACGACCTCGAGCGCACTCGCGAGTGCCGCGCGTCGTTCGCGAGGCGTCATAGGTGTACGTAAGTATGATGTAAAAGAAAAAAAAAAAAGAATGACACTTCACGAGGTGTATGCGACTCGTCATGAAATTGTCGCTTTCAATGTCACCGGCTCGCAGTCGACGCTACCAATCGTCCGGCAGCCCTCGTTGTTGACCACACTTTAATGCCGCCCCCTACTCAATTTTTTGCTTCTTTCCCACGGACGCAGCGTTCTTGAAGGCGACGTCAAAAATAGAACGATTTTTTTGGTTCAAACCGATGATTTATTCCAACATCTCGATTCGTCGGGCGTTGCGCTGAATTAGTCGGTGTCTGTCATTGTTTCGCAATTTCTTGGAAGTTCATTGATGGTGTAACAGTGTAACTTGATGTTCGATGTCGTCCCCTTTCGAGAACGAGGCGTCACGCCCGGACCGTTTGAAGGAAGCCAAGCTTTATTACAGTTTATCCGCAATCGCGACGTCAACCGTCGCGTCGAGAATCAAAATTGATCCGATCGCATGACCTGCTATCCGTAAGATCGCTCTCAGCGACCTGTCGCGTGACATTGCGAGCTGATGGATCTCACGTAACGTTCATCGGTCCGTACACGTGATCTAACGTTTTTGTATTCGATTACAAATTGCGCGACGCGTGCCGATCAATGGTGTCGCTCGCGCGGACAGTGCAAATGAAAATGCAATTCATTATCGAATGTACGATCGACTGTAATACAATATATTTCTTTAACAAGCTCATGGACATTAACAGCGTCCACGTTTGCCTCACACTCCTTCTCCCACGACGATCAGATCGAATCACAGGAATGCATTGTACAATGCGGTTAACGGGTGGCCGAAAACTTCGGTGCATTGTATAATTTCGTAAAGTGTCAAAAACAGACAATTGGTCTAATCGTGAGTCACTTGACGTTCCGAAAACACATTTTCATCAGAGCCACTTATACAGAATTACATCAAACAATTTACATTTAAAAGAATAAGTATTACGTGAAATATTTTGATGCGTTCAATATCTGACTTTGACCACTATAAAATAATTAAGCGCCATTTATATATATATACATTGCACCACGATCAAACGAGTGGAGTCGGATCTTCAGAAATACGGTACGTATAAAATATAAAGTAACAACTTCGTCCGTATTAAATTCAAGGGAAAAAAAGATGCTCTCTTATCGGTACAATCAACATCCGATTCCTCCAGCCAAAGTGTCGAGAAGAGAAAAACGAGTACGTGTGCATGCGGTGCCGCGATTTCGCATTTTCGCAGTTTTACGATCGTGTTTGTTTTTTTTCCGCCGCTGTACTTACTAAAGCGATATTTGAAATTGGCACGAACGAAACTAATTTTTTACTGCCCGACTGTGTTTTCGGTTGGGAGAGGGTACCGCGGTGGTTGGGGGAGGGGAAGGGGGTGAGTTTCGTGCAAGGGTGCATAATTACGATTGCGTTTTAATTGACGCCGTTACACGCGCCGGATATTGTAGTCGAAATTTTCTGTTCGTTGAAGTAGCCCCCGGGATGTTTGCGCGCCCTTGGATATGCACCCTTTGGTCGGCCGGTTGAGAAGGAGTAATAAGCGTCCATGAATATCTCATGTTAATTAATCTGCCGATCTGAGCGTTTCACGCTGTTAAGAAATGATTCGCGGGATGAAAAGAGAGCGGGTGACCGGAGTATCCGCACGGCGAGCGTAAAAGCGATGTACAGTGCGCAAAGAAAGTGTTCCTGTAGAGAGGGTGCGATTAAAAATTTCTATAGCTCAGGACTAGTTATTATATATTATCATGAGACAAGAACTTTATGCTGTGTTTTGTTATATTCATAATTACGATGCAATATTGTTTCACGCATGGATTGTACCTATATCTGTCTCACTGCTGTGAGTAGTGTAATACGAATTTTTTCGAAAAGAGAAGAGCAGGACAGCGGAATAATGCGCAGATGCGAAGTATAACGTGTCGGACGATGTTGAACAACGCACCGCTTCCTCTACTCGCAGGCTACGTTATGTTAAGTTATATTCACAACATTTCACCGGACCACGTTGTACAACGAACGCATGCATATTTTTCGAAAAAGGGAGTGAAGGACGGGCTACAGTAGAAAAAGCAAGAGAGCGAGAGAGTGAACACCCCGCGGCGTGCCACGATATCGTTGGTTTGAGACCAGGAGACTGGGCACATCTGGTACCGTAGAGAGCGAGCATTGAACCAGGCGAGTACCACTCGAGAAAACAATAGCGAGCAGCGCTCTTGTCCTTTCTTTCTCTGTCTCTCACTCCTCTCCCTCTTTCTCCCTTTCTAGCCCTTTCCTCGTCCTCCATCTCTCTTGTCTCTCCATCGTCACCCTGAAATCAGGATCCTGTCGCGGATGCGTTCCACAAAGATGAGCGCAGTTGGTGAGAAGACGAAGAGCACGGACTTCTAATATTAAGATATATGAAGTTCAGCTGACTCTGATATTAAGCGTTCCGCAATTACAGTAATTCACATTTCATTTCATTTTGCCCCAAAATGAACACGGACTCGCATCGAAAGTAGTGGTAAAACCCTACGATAAATATGTGAGTAATAATCTAACGAAAGTAACAACAAATCCAACCGTATCTTCAGTAACGAGGTACTTAATAAACAGTGCTTCAAAATATTAGAGTTTCAATTAACATGATTCCATTGTCGGTTAAAAGGACGTCGAAGATCTTAATGTGCGCGTAGTTCAAATGACCCGCATGCAGTTCTCGCTCTTTTCCCACTCTGGTTGCATGACCCGAATACTTCCGATAGCCCGCATCGTACATCAATACGCGAATATCAATATGCTTCCTTTTATTCTTTTACCTAGTGTCTGGGTACGTTGCGGAGCACGCGGTGTAAATTTTCAGTCAATACTCGAGTATCTTGGTCGAATTATGTGTTCGATCATACGCTATCGGATATTCCAGCAAAATGCATATTTTATTGTACGCGATTGGTAAGATTTACGGTTTGCCAAGGTAAAACTCTTGGATCGTTTAACATTAGAACTATCGAGCGGTCAAAATGACGGGTTGACATTTTACTATAATGTCATTTTACTACTCATTCTTAAGTCACTTTACTTTCTGAAATTTTGCTTCACTTTTATATATCAATGATGTATATATTTCAATAAAAGTCGGGTGAAATTCCCGGAAATAAAATCTTTTGAACACGAGCCTTCATTATAGCAAAATGTCACACCAGTCATTTTGACTGCTCGGTAGTTGTAGTGTTAAAGTAACTTCTCGAAAATATTTTTCGTTCTAATGGATGCCTTTATCATACTGTATAAATTAAACCACGTGCTGTTTGGGGACCGTGTGCATAGGACAGGTTCATCACACATCATCATATGCGCCTATGTCAACAACGGCGTCTGCATAAAAAGGAGACCAGCCAAAAGTGTTATACGTGGGACTAGCACAATGAAGTTATAAAATTCCTACAGATCGAGAGAGCCATATTCATTAAACCGGAAAGCGAAGAAAAAATTGAATAATCATTTCCAAATGGAATCAACAATCATTACACAAATTGCCTAATAATACACTTACTGTATCTTACCAAATGATATTTCCTACCTATCAACTTAAAACAATCTAAACTACTTATTTCCAATAACCAAGAACTAGCACATACGTAGCAGCAATGTCGTAAAAACCTGCAAAGCCTAAAAACGATGCCAGTACGTTCTTATGAAAAACGCTTCCGCATAAATGCCCACTCAAATCAAAATCCTCGATACTCTCGCTCGATTGTCGCTCTCGTAAGGTCATGGGATTTGGAATTATTGAGCGGTTAATGTGACAAGCACGCACCCTCCGCCAATCCTCTCCCACTCTCTCTCTCTCCCCCCCACACTATTCCTCCATCCCTCTAGCTCACTCGTCGCGTCTCTCGAGCGCACGGCGTTATCTCGGCTTTTTCGTTTGTCCCTTTGACGAAATAAAGCTATATCCGCGGCGAGATCTACCCCACGCCCGGTAGTTGTGGTCTCGCGCTCTACCAGCAACCCCTTTCCCCCTTTATTTCCTCCTCTCTCTCTCTCTCTCTCTCTCTGTCGATGGGCGCAGGACACAATGCCGACCCCCTTACATCTTCATCGAGTACGAGTCGTCGCTTGCGTCTAATGCATTTGCTACCGAGCACGCCGTAGACCCGCCTACACGCGCGCCTGCACACATACGCGCGCAGGATTTCCTGTTAGGAACTGTGCCGTTCGAAGCAGCAGGCATATGTAAGTAACCGCAATCGGTGTGCCAGGGCGAGGGCTCGTTAGTGACGAATTGAACGGGCTGCTCGCGCGGTGGAATGGGAAAAATGTCGAATTAGTGAGAGGTTAGTGTGCTCGCGGCTGAAACAGTTTTCGAAGTCGCGGCTTGGCGGGTGTGTGCGGCTAGCTGGCGTTCCATTGTGGTGCGTGAGGGTATACAGAAATAATTGTGCGTTGCACGGCGGCGTGCGTGTGTTTGCGTGTGGACGGACTGCGTGAAGTTTTCAATTGCGGCTCGGTTTTGTGTGCGAGTGTGTTGAAAGAAAGTGTGCATGTGTGAATATGTGCTAACGGATTTTGGGGTCCATTAGTCGGTAGGTTTTGTCTTGACTAGGATTCGGATAAGGTTCGTTGGTTGGATTAGGGGTTATTGTTGAGAATTCTTTAGGTAATTAGAATTCTTAGAATTTCTATCGAATCAAACGGTAACTACAGAAATGGCTCTCTTCTGCCATCTGCTTTCGCTTTTCTAATGACAGTATTTTATGATCATATCACATCGATCGCACCATCCGTACATGTTACGAATGGCCATAGTCCAAATTCTAGGCATTCCAACGCTCCATGAACAGCAAAATAAGCGTGAATATAAAAAAGATATCTCTCAGATTCTCTGCTTAACAACGCGTCCCAAGGACACTTGCCCAGATTCTCTCCTAAGAGACACTCAACCTGACAACGCGGCTGACTCCCAATCCGCCATGAAACGCGTACGAGTACTGGTCATACGCGCGGAATTTGTCGCGAATTCGTCCTCCGCTAAAAGCCGGAGGGATCTCCGCGTGCTCCCATAAAATTTCATCGGCAGCTGCTTGATCTTTCCGCGTGGTCTCACGCCATGCAGGAGGCGGCGGCAGACACTCACTGGCAATGCCTACTTATCAAACATAGGCGGCACAGTCAGAAGAGGGAACAAGGGCGAGTGAAGGATAGCGGGACGGGGTTGGAAAACGCAGAGGTTGAGGTAGAACGACAGAGGAAGAAACCGAAAGAGTGCACGACGGAGAGAGAGAGAGAGAGAAATAAAACGAGTACCAGAGAGAGAGAGAGAGAGAGAGTCGACGAGAAGGTGGAAAGAGAAGGAGCGCATACTTGGCTACTTGGCATTTACATCCGCCATCCATTTTGCACGGCGGTACTTCAGTTCCTATTCTTTACCTTTAGGTGCCTGCGCTCGTGTACCTGAAGTACACGCTCACGTGTGTGTGCAGCCGGGTACGTACGTACATACGTGAGTGATGCCACTGATATATGTACAACGTGTTACACGCACACACACATTCACGTCCTGTGACACGGTTATGTATTGCTGTGCGATGCGTAGGTATATAGGTACGCATACTTAATTCGCGAACGCTACCCATACCTACATACGTGCGCAGAGAGGTACGCGTATGAGTCGCGATGCGTGCGAAGGAGGGAGAGGGAGCGAATGTGGCGGAGAGAAAGGACTTGGTTTCGCTGTGGAGTTCGGTCGTGTGAGGTGAGGGCGCACCTGGACCTTCTTCTCCATGGGCGTACAAGGGCTCTCACAGCCTTCCACTCCACGATTCAACCACCCAACGGACTGCCTCCAGTTACACGCTGCAAAGTTCCTTGTTTCTCCTCCGTTTTCTCGCTTCCCCACCCCCTCCTCCTGCCTTTCTCTCTCTCTCTCTCTTGCCGTGTCTTTCCTCCTCGCTCACAGTACCGGCTTGTTCTTTCGTTCAAGTAACGCAAATCCACCATTCTTTTTTCGGCGCGCGCGATTAATGGCGGAGCAGCAACTTGATCGTGGGATTCGCGGGTTGAGCTTTCTTTCCGGCTTCCCGAATCCATGAACCGAGAAGAAGCTGCGGACCCAACGTCTGCTGAGAGGTCAGGGAAGTGAGGCGGGCCGAGAGTTGCGGGATCGGCGCGGGTGGTCGTTGTTATTTTTTTTTTTCTCTCTCTCTCTCTCTCTCTCTCTTGTCTTCGTGACAGGTCGCGAAGACCGACACCCTTTCTCTTTATCTTTCTCCCTCGTACTTTCCGTACGCTTCATCTCCCCGCGTCCTAGGTACCTCGTTACCGGCGTCGCCCCGCGGTGGATGGACTCAGACACCGGGATGACGCAGCACCGGCTCCTGGGTTACCTCTGGCCCATTGTTCTCCCCGCATTTCTTCTCAGCTCGTGCTCAAGTGCTCGATCGCGCTCGACCCTCTCCCTCGACAGCCCGGATCCCTCGGCTTCGCTTTTAGTCCGGGTACCGCACGCGCGATTCTCTCGTCTAAAGCACGATGTATATGTATAGATATTGTCGCCGACGACGTCTGCCTCGTAGGCGACCTCCGACAGCTCCGAGTTCTGGTGGCTACTGGTTTTTCCGCTTCCCAAGTATTTATGCGTGGTTTAAATAGTTTCGTTCGTCGCGGAAGGCATGGGAATTAATTGCGAAGGCGTCAGAGGTCACGTGCATCGTTAACGTTGTATGATGTGTCGTTTGCGCTTTGTGGCTGTGGGACTTTTTTTGGGTTAACTGTGTCAATGCAACGTTAATGTCGTCGGTTGACGTTTAAGTTCTTTTTTTGTGCCGGTTTCTTGTTGAAGTTAGGGAGTCATATTAAGTGACACCGCAGTTTTTTGTCAGTTATTCGATGTAGAAGTACTTAGGACGTGCTTGAAGGCTATATTGTGCGGGTAAAAACTGTGGTTTATAGCGTTTCTGAGTATATCCCGACAATATTATTAGACAATTCAAGAAAACCCTGTCTCCTTCGCCGCACCTGCAATCTGTCATTAATAAACGTTCTCTTAAAAATTCCACAGAACCCCAAAAAACGATAATATGTAATTAAAATAAAATTCCTCATACATCAGAATCCGCACAAAACGACCACGACGCCCATCAACATCGTTCCTCGCTCTCTCGAACTTCAACTTTTCCATCACAGGCCGCCGAAAAAAGCTCGGCCACCCCTCTGTCAGACCGTTACGATTTCCCTCCGATCCGTGCCAAAAGTTCCAGACACTTAAGCGTCGCGCGCGCACTCGTCGGTCCACAAAGGACTGACGCGATGCGATTAATGAACGCCAAAGTACCGAGAAGACAGAAGGTTCCAGCCTGAATGACCCGGAGCGAGACACCGAGCGTCGACGGTTGGGCACGGAAGCTCACAATCAAGCGAAAGGTGCAAAAAAGAATTCGTATCGCAAGACGTCTTTGTACGCGCCCGGCTTTCGACAGAGAGTGCCACTCGTCGGCTCGTTGACGCGCACACGATTGTATATTGTTTATCGGTGCGCGCGCGCGCGCGAGCGCTCGGCGGTAGAGCGGGGTGGCCCAGTCGCTAGATGGACCCATTGTGACGACGATGCCCACGGCATGCATGCACGGCCTCTCGAAAGCGGGCCCAAGCGCGACTCGCACGTCGTTTGCGCGCCAATGCATGAGCCGACCCGGGTACCCGTGGCGACGGCCACTCGAGAAGGCTCCGACCACGTAAAATCGCAGATCGGTTCCCACACACGGAGGCCACCAGGAGCGCGAGGTGCCTCTCGGCTGAGCACATACGACGATTCAGTGGTTTCGCTCAAGAAATTCCTACACTCCTCTCTCTCTCTCTCTCTCTCTCTATCTCTTGCACACACTCCCTGGCGCCCCTTCTGTCTCAGCTTATTAGAAGCATGCACGCGAGAGAGGGAGACCTCCCTTCAACTCTCGTTTCCTTTTCTCTTTCGCCACATAGTGTATCGTTATTTCCGCGAGACTGGACAGTCAAGGGAGAGTCAAGGAGTCGACGTGGCGTCGACGGGGGGTCCGCTGGCTGTTGCATGGGGGGCCATGGGACCGCGCCGATCGCGGCTGACTGGCAGGGTGCACATCTCCTGGCCCACGCTGGTATGTCTGCTTGCGGGACATTATCGACAGGCGGGTGCCCCGCGCGGGAAAGCTCAGGGGGGGTCGCGTCTCGTCACCTACTCGAGTCGCAATGCCGGTGGCAGAGTGGGCTCTAACGTCGTCGGTCAAGAAACGCTCTAGAAGCGTTCCACGCAAAGGCGAAAGGAGTTTTCGGGCAGCTCGGTCTTAACTTCCGCGTTCCTGGTCGCGGTATGTAAGCATGTCTATCTGCTTACTTACTTTCGGGACATTGGTGGCTAGGTGACGATTACGTGTGGGAAGAAATTGGTCTGGGAAGCGTGTAGGAATGCGATGATTGTCGGAGTTGGTTTGTAATACCTCGTATTGAGTAGGTACTGTGGCGTGGTGTTGGTGTGGGGCAAATTTTTCGTCATTGTTGGGCGCAGGCGTGTTTGTTGGTGAGGGAGTACTTTTTTTGGGCTATCGTAGTAGATAGTTAGTAGGACCTATATAATTGCATTTATAGTCTGAGCTAACTACACTGAATACGGATTATGAGTGTTGAGCAGCGTCTCCCCTGCTGAGCTGGAAAGTTGCGTAGTGCTAGATGTTGCTATCACCTCTCTCTGTATCAACGCAAGTAACGGATTATCATAAGCTGTTACAATCGATACCTAATATTATATCAATCCAGCTGAAACCTTGCCAACCTAGCCAAAATAACCAAAGAAAACAGAATCTCACAAACCATCACATAACTAAGTATATATACACTATAGCAATCAAACTCACTCTCAATGAAAAAAGTCCAGCAACTTCAATCAGCTCCCATCCCCAAAACACTACTTTCCAACAAAAATTCCCTCGACTCACTATAGTGTCACACATAATTCCGATCAGACCTATACCTTCCCTTATTCGATTCCAAACAACCTAGCCGCGATGCCGCAACAGCAACAACGACAATCATCCCATCACACTATCTTTCTTCCTTATCTCATATTCCAGTAGGTATTTCACGCCGACCACCGAACGCGCGTCCTGTATCGGGTCAGTAAGGCAACGCGCTTTCCTTCCTCGAACGTCAGCTTTTCCGGCGTCTTCGGGCGATTCGCCTCCCCGTGCCAGCGAGTGTCTCGCCCACGCTATTTTCGCGCCGTCTCACTCTCCGCGTCCCATCGAGAGGCGTAACCGTCGGCGGGCGTGACCAGGCTCAAAACACGAAGGTGGAGTCTCGGTCTCCCCACCGCCGTTTCCTTCTCGCCGCCAATTTTCGCTCCCCGCGAAGAGGCGCGCGCGCGCGCGCAACATCGAGACTGTCGAACCTGGCTCGCAGGGAAGGGATACGCATGCGCATGCGCAACGGCGCCGCGTCGGCGTCGACGTCGACGTCGACCTGAGGCCTCCTGCGAGCGGAGCCGATCGCGCTGAACTTTCTCGAGCCTGAATTCGACCCTGCGATTTTCATGCCGCGTCTGCACTGGGAGGGATCCTTGGTGAATGGTGCGCGTGCTGATGGCCAGCAGGATCGCAAACTAGGCTTTTCATATACATGTGTTTTATTGTATATATGGTGTCAATAGTCATCGGATACTTTTTTGATGTTTACCATCTTTGCGGAAGCTCGTGAATGGGGCTTTTCATACATATGTTTTCGTCTCATAGAAGGTGTTGTGATCAGCTGATTTTTATAATGTGTTGTATTATTACATGCTAAAAGAATTTAAGTACGGTCGAGTTATTTCTTGTTTTATTATTTTGGGAAAGCTCGATACATCATCTGGACCATCATGTTTCTTCTGATACCTGTATCAATCCGTGGAGCTCTAAAAGGAGCCTATTTATTTGCTAATTATATATTAACTCATATTCATCACGTTTTAGGCACACCCAGTACAGTTATTATATGCGTCACAAAATTGTTCTGCCTCACCGTAGCAAGCGCCTACTCACGTGTAATTACGTTTCATTTTTAGGCGTAATTTTGCTGACCGTTCCGGACAACCAATTTTTTGCCCATTCGTGCTAACTATGCGTATAGCTTCCAACGATGAAAATAATGGATGTACGTCCGTGCGCGTACACCTGATAGCGGACGATACCGAATATCGCGAATTCCCTCAGCCCGCATCGTGCAGGCATCCTACCGTAGCAATTATCCTACGCTCCCGGCACGGGGGAGAGTCGAGTAGCAATATCCTGGACCCGTTATTCCGTTCGGTTATCCTCGGTGGAATGCTTTGTGCCGTCCCGCGCGATCTACATTTCCATTTCGACAGAACAGGACGACGTCAGACGGCAAACGTGCTCGTCGACGACATGTCCACAAAATTTGTACGATTTGTTTCCTGGTGCGGCGAAATATTGTTATCTTTAATAGGGGTGCTGTTTTTAGCCGTTTTATTTGCGTGTAATCGCTTTAGTACGTATGAAATGCATAGGGTGCATGTAAATCATGACGTCACTTGCAGCCGCAGCAAGAATTACATAACAGCAACACAAAAGTGTAAAGTAGAAAGCAATGGTAACTGATGTGATAATTGAGTGACGCGAAAAGGTGCGAAAAATTATTTCTTTCAAGCCGTACCCATATTTTCAGTTTTCAATCAGCCAGTTGAACGCGCTTCCCATATTTTATGACCCCTTACACTGCGAACAAAACGCGACGTTTCACAAAAAGAAAATTCTACTTCAACTCCGCCTTTGTTGTCGGCGTCTTTCATTTCTCTTCATCACGATTATTCCGAACAGTTTTCTACCCCGTAAAACGGTGCTTATCCCGCAAACGTAATCAATAAAATTCCTCAACCTACGCATTTCATTAAATTTAAAAAAACACAATTTTCCTACCTACCCAAAAATCGAAATGTTTTACCGAAATCTCATCCACACGACAGGCCGATTGCCTGAAGAACATTTCTCCTACCCCAACCCACCCACCCCGCTCTCCAATAGGCAGGTACTTAAACCGACTCGCGAACAGTTCAAAACGCCTGGTCGTTGAGGCAAAGTCGTGATCCTAATTTAATTCAATTTCGTTGTGTCGGCGGTAAAGGGACGACAAACTTCGGCGCGCGAGCAGGAAGAGGAAGAGAGAAGGGGTTCGATATAATTTATGGCCTCATGAATGACGAACGCCTGCGACCTGGCGCCTCCTACGCAAACAAGGCAACCCTTTGCAATGCATTATAGCGTACCGCCCTTCCTTCCGCCTCTCTCTCACTCTCTCCCGCTTTCTTTCTTTCCCCAGGGGTGCGTAGGACGATGTACACGGTGACAGAAGACATTAGCATTCCCGTGGCAAGGACGAGCGCGCGTCTTAGAACGAGAGACAGCCACCCTCGCGATTTCGTCTCGCGCGATATTCATGAACGCTATTGCCAAAGGGCGACTCCTTTTCGTTCATGAATTTACAATCGGCGGCACCAAGACGCCGCGCCCACTCCGGAAGACGTGAGGTGTTCCTTTGGCGCTGTTTGGCCTCAGACCGTTTCCAGCTAACTGGCCGCTTTCCTTGTCAGCCTCGTTATACGAGCTAGACTTTAACGCTCGAAGCGAGGGCTGATTTGATATTTTGATATGATCATTCGGAAAATATCATACGAATAAAAGAAAGTGATGGCGAAAGTTTCAGTCAAATCAATCAAAACTTCGCGATCCTATCTCGGGATCCTCCTCAGTGGAAAATTGAAGAAAGTCCGAAAGGTCTAGAATTCGTTATTGAGAAAGATGTCATCGTAACAATAAAAAAAAAGACCAGAATTGATTGTTCTTTGAATTTCATATCTACTCATCTACCGATCCGTATCGAGCGCTCGCGACCGAGGATGAGACAATTGTCGAGGGCGTGCGCGCTCTAAAATTCTCGGCGACCGTCCCGAAACGTCTGATCCGAGGGTGTGAAAATAAACACAGGAGAGAGGGGGCGCGAGACGGTCGCATGCCGTAGAAGAGAAAGTAGAAGGGGGTTGTTCGCACCCCGTACTGCCCGGCCACACACGTTAGCCCCGTCAGGCAGGGGCTCCATGGTGGGCACGTGCTGCTGTCACTGGCACAGATTATATTATATAGGAATGGCAGCGAATAGGTGTAGATATAAGCGCCGCGCGACGGCAGTTAATAAATATGATAATGGCGAAGCGGAACGAGAGAAAGGGAGGGGGGGGGGTGGGGTGTTATAGGGTGCGATATGGGATACCACGGTATAAGAGTGACCAGCAGAAGCGGAACCTGTCATCGTCAGGGCCTCTCTCGTATGTCATGCGGCACACACGCGCACGCAACAGCACGTACGTGCGAACCGGGACGGCGAGCGTCGAGTGCGGGGTACATGTTACCCTAGGCGATTTTTCTCTCCTCTCCGCTTGTTGCCCGTCGACACGCATCTCTCGCCCGCCCAGCGGCGCGATCGATTCGGCGACATCGATGAAATTGCTCCGCTCCTCGTTTTAAACCGCTCTGTTTCCGTCGGTTTATTACTTTTTCCGCCGTGCCTGTCGAACGTTTCTGTATCGATATCGCGTTACCGGGGTTTTCTGCAATCTGGAGACGGTTATCGGGGACTGACGTGGTGTTTCATTTATTGTTGGGCAAATTGATCGCGACGCGTTTCGGAGGATTAAGTAAAAGTGGGTACAGAGAGTTCTCAGAGATGTCTGTACGAAATATATTTTATGCTTCATCAGGTTTCTGTTTTGGAGGTCTTATTATGGATCAAAATCTAGTTTTATATATGTACATACGGTACCTTGCAAACAAAATACCATTTTTGCGACAAAGTTAAACTCATTGGCGCCTTAACAGTATAACTATCAGGGGAAGCAAAATGACTTGCTTCCCATTTTGTTGTAATGACTAATTCCTAAAACTCTACATTTTTATAAATTCAGGTAAATCAGGATAAATTTCAAGTCAATTTGACCCCTTTGACAGAATATACTCGCACATGTGAGTCGTCGGTAGCTCTAGTGTCAAGCATCAAATTCTTAATATAACGCAAGCGTAAGATGAGACGTTCGCAAAAAAAAAGAAGTAACAAATTCTACATCTCTCCTTTCCCCCTGTTTCTCTGTTCCGGGGAATTAAATTGCCGCATTACCTGCACGCGACGCCCTTACCTAGACGCAGAGCAATTAGTTACGGTACGCTTAATAAATTCGCTAGGATTTCGCCCTGGCGTCGAGTCTGCCTTCTACCCTACTGATATCCGTCTCTCCCTCTCTCTCTCTCTCTCTCTCTCCCCCTTCATCTCAGCCTAACCCTCCGCGGAAAATATCCAATAACGACCGGCTGACTCTGTGCCTGCTTCTCCTGCGTAATACCTGGATGTTACCGGGCATTAACCTTCACCCATCAACGAGCTGGATCGGCTTACCTTAATAATCGCAGGTACTATTCTGTCTCTTCCACATTCTTTCTCTCTCTCTCTCTTTCTGTTTCTCAACCTCTACCCGCCTTTGTCTCCCCGCTTTTGCCTACCTTTCTCCCCGATGCGCACTGCCATCGACTACATGGGGGTTACGCCGTTACGGGGCCAAACATTACCTTTCACCCTTGCAACCAGGGGGGTGTTACCATGGCGTTCCTTCGATGCTGCGTTTCCGACGTGGGAGAGATCGCGGGACATCAAAAGTCGCGACAGATGTAATGAAATGTGGGACCCGCGATTCGCGAACTTTTTCGTTAGACTCGCAGAACATCGAATTCGTTTAAGCGAATGTCACGTGAGAGTATATAGTGCGAGGCAAAGATTTGATAAATGTGACTTTTCAATAGTCCTGTGTAGAATCAATAGAACGTTGGTTGTTTCTTTTTCATATTTAGACGAAAATATTTAATTTATCTTACGTAGGATTGATTTATAGTATAATGCATGTATAATGCATAATTGATGTAGCTACAGGTCGTTCAGGATCGTCCGGCGGTTTGACGACTTCAACTTCGGAAGGACATGAGGATCTGTGAACGATGGGTACACAACTATCCAGCCCGGAAGCCCTGTTGAAAGTTCGACTGTTCGCATAAGTGCAGCTTTTATTAATATCTCTGTCAATTTATTTACAAAACTTTATAATAATCTCTAATCTCGTCACCGTCACACGCTACTCGCTATCATTCGACCATATACTTTTTTTACTTACTTACTTACTTCTTCATTGTTTTCTTATCTGTTTGCATAATAATTACGTTAATGTCGATAATGTTCGCGCCCGCCTCTCGCGGCAAGCTCGCTACTCGCGATTAAAAATGGCGCCGACATGAATCTTTAGAAATTCGTTGTCGCGCGCCGCAACCGAGTTCTCGAACAAGTGCCCGCGCTCTATACCCGCGAAATGTCGTGTATTCGGCGTGTGCGTTTCTGTCCGTACGAGTGTGTGTATCTGTGTCCGTGTTCGTCTTTTCCGCAGCTCCCGTATTTGCCTCCTGTTCGATGCGTCAATGCGTATACATGTGTGTGCTCGTGTGCGTGTGTGTCTTTCTGTCCTCTAAGCGCATATATAACAACGCGCCGCAAATTCTCACCTGTGACCTCCTTTATCACAGTGCTCGTACACGTGGAATCGTCGGGGTCCAAAAAGCGGATCCGCTTCTTCATTCTCCATTCGCTTTTGTCTCCTGTCTCATCCACTCTATCTCGCGCGCGCATGCACTCTCACTCCGCCTATGCCGTGAGTAAAGTAAACGGTGGACTTTTGTCCCGTCTCGCAGGTCGCGCATCGGCGTGGCTGCGAGAAAGTCGCGAGAATACGCGAATCTCTGGTTTGCACGCGAGCTGCGCCGTACGAGCTGCGCGATTTCCTTTTGTTCCATCATTCGCCTAAGCGTCCTCGTCGCAACGCCATAGCTGAGGTTTCCTTTTCATAGGGCACGAGGCACATTTCGGGGGACCGAAGTGAGCAGAGGTCATGCTGTTCAATGTGTATCGGTGAATCGAAAGTCCGTGTTCTTGATAGGCAGGCAATTATGCGCTTTTAATAAGAACTAGCTAGAGATGGGGAAGCTGTCGCATGTTTCGATATTAGAGGTCTGTGATTCAGGTGGATTCAACTTAGGGATGGGACTATTCGACCAGTTTATTCGGTATACGAAATTTGGGATGTTATATTGTTAAGTCCGAATACTGTTTGAATATTAAAGTAGGTATGTGAGGAGACGTGGTTTTAATTGAAACATTGCAACAAAATTGTTTGGTGGCAATTAAAAGCGTGGACACGTTGATACACGTGAAATAGAGACCTCTAGATTGAAGCCTCACTTGGTTACCTCGGACTGCGGATGGCGAAGCGACAATGATTTCTAATTGTTACTTTCTTTCTGCGATCTTTTGAACAACCCACACCGTGCGATCGCTTTTGCGTACTCTGCCGTCGACTGTCGCAGAATGCAGTAAATCGATATTATTGACAATGATTCGTGAAGATTGCGATGTTCAGTCCACAGCGTTTACATCACAGAACTGTGTAACCGTCCGTGGACTGTTTGATAGAAATCGAAGGAGTGGATCATTAGGTGATAATGTGCGGAATATTTCGTCGTTCGACTAAATCCTTGAATCTGTCAACAAGACAGATATACGTAGCTGGACCATCTATCGTACAGACGAATCCCGTCTCAATGCAAATTTGCGAAACAAAACTAGTACTCACTTCTTACCCGAGGGATTCCGTTTTTATTCTCCCATAAGATCAACTTTCCATCTGCTCGACAGACGGTCTCGCTGTGCCAACCCAATTCGGGACGTTTTCTGCGACTCGCGCCGGCAGTGGTCGCAGCGAAAAATTTGCAACCTCTTCGACACGTCGGCAGGTCGAGTGCGGAACCGGCCGCGTGCGGTCCGCAGCGCGAGGAAATCCTGCGTCCCGTGCATGCAACAGTGTGCGGGCAAGTGGACGTGTCTCCGGTTTCGCGGCGTTTGATGAAATCGAGCCGCAAACAGCCGGACCGGCCCGGGGTGTACGGTTTCCTCGCAATTCGAATCCGAGAAGAGGCACGCCGGGATCCGTCGAGTGGCGGGATTATTCGTGCGCAGCGCGTCCATCCCGAGATTTCATTGTATGCCTCCTCCGCTCCCCGCGCGTGTTACGTTTCCCATCCACCATTCCGACTGTCGCACGTTGTGACACATTTTAGCCCCTCTCGCGCGACCCTCGCGTGGAATGCGAGACGCGGAAATTGAAGCGCGCGAGCCGGATCGACTGGACGAATCGTCGTTTTTCTCCGCAGCGCACGATCAATCGTTCTTCTCTGCTGCAGTCTCATTTACACCGAAGTCGCGCTTTGTTCCTCTAAACGGATACCGAGTCTCTCTTGAGCGTTCGCGTCTCGTAGCCTTATATAATTAATTCCGCGCCACTTGGTCGCACGCACTTGCTACGACGCGCTGGTGGTGGGAGGCCACTTTTCAGCGTGCACTCCTCCGAAGCACTTTGCGTCACGTCGCAGGACATACTTAATGAATCGTACGGCTCGAAGCCTGGCCACCGTCCTCTTCTGCCCCGACATCCTCGATGATCGTCCTGACGACATCTCCCCTGAGCTTCCTTCCTTCCGTGGTCCAACAAACGAAGCTAGCCTCAAAGAACTCGAAGCAACGATCACAACCGTCCCTCCACATCAACGAGCCCTGTCCACCGAAAAATCCTCATCAACCCCCGCGCTTTCAAGAGTGTTCAGCCGCGTCACTACACCGAATCTATCTCTCACTATCCAGATCCACATTCAGATCCGGATGACAGGCAGCAGCTGGCAGCAGTCGACGTGCGCGCGCTTCGTCCTCATCGTCATCCTCATTTTACCTTGTCCACGTCCCTCCGTCGATTCTAATGACTGTCTTCTGATATCGCGTACCAGGCCGCCGGGTCCGCGGCGAGGGCCCAAGGGCCAGCGGCGGAGGGATTAGCATACGCCGCCGCCCCCGCCGCGGACGGCGCGCACTACCAGGCCCTACCCTGCAACGGCAAGTATGCGCCGCACTGCGGCTGCTGCTGCTGCTGCATCCCCTGCTGTGCGGCGGACCTCATGTACGAGCAGTGCTGTAGACTCTGGCTCGACGTCATTACGTGACTCACGCCGATCGAGTGATGGGAGACGGAGGAGGAGGTGGCCGCGTGGTGCGAGCCGTGAGGACTCGAGGCTGCGGTCATATGAGGCGCAGGACTCGCAAGGGCAGCGCTTGGTCCACCGCGACTGCCCTCGTTCCCGCTCCCGCTCCCGCTGCCGCAAGGCTTCCCGTCCTTCACCAGCACCGGAACCGCCACTCGTCGCGGCGAGCTCGCGCTCTGAAACAATAATAGCGTGAGATGAGTTTTTCTACAGAAAATCTCAGTGCTTGACATTAGAAATATAGAACTACAGGCTACAGGCCCAGGCAGTAGACTGCCTTCCGTTTCTTACGCTCCTCGTCGTAAGCAGCGGTCAAAGGGTTAACCGAGTACGCTCCTCAAGAAACAGGAGCCCTGTCCTCGCGCAAAGGCGTTATTTCTCAACGCGATTATATTATTAAACCGTGGCTGAAGAGAAGATCGAAGAGGAATGTCGTGTACCGAATGTTGATACAGCTGAGTGGCCGTCCCGGCACAGGTACTCGGTCGGCGTGCTTCGGCTTCTGTTTGGCATGCCATGGGGTCCCGATGCGACAACCGAGAGTGAATGCAGAGGAGAGAGAAAGAGTGAGGTTGACAGAGACAGAAACGTATACGTTAGCGTAACGCAGAAATGACGGACGAATGTTGACGCGGCGGAACGTCGTTCTTGGTACATGGTCCACGGTAGCCGGCACTGTTTATTCATAATGAGAACCTGCCCGTAGTCGTCGGTCGGGCGTTCCGTCTAGTTGAATGCCGATCACCCGGTATATATCGGTGCGCTTTAAGTACCTGTGCCTACGCTACGACCCGCTGTTTGCTCGGAACACAGAAGCCCAGTCCCACGTACTTTCCGCGCTCCCGCCGGGACGGACTCGTGAAACGGTGCCGAGGAAGGTCGAAGTGTGACTTGCCTTGGAAGCGCAAAAATCGGTCGGATAGGGTGGGTGCAATGTCCTGAGTCGATAGTACGCACGTAGACATACGTGTCGCTCGGTAGACGAAGATTATAACCCGAATAACCAGACTCGATGTACGATAAGTAAATTCAATGATGAAAACGTGGACAGTGATCGATTATGAGATCGTCTAAAGCGAGACAGCTTTGTCGTGGACAACGTCGAAAATAATGAAAGTTAAGCTCACGCTGAGAGCCTTCAATTACATTCCGTTCGACGCTGGACGCACGTGCACTATAAATAAATATCATATATGAAAATAATATTTTTGGCCGACGCCATCTCCGCATCGGCATCGAACGTCACTATCGGACCGTAGTACAGTGGCAGCTGCGACGCGAGCGTGGGCCTTCATAAACACGTACCTATATACATGACGCTGGCCGGCAGCTCCTAACCACCGGCCATTTTCGCCGGAAATCGTTTAACGCGCGTTGAAGTGGCTAAAGTGGCGTGACGCGTGACGCGCGCGCGGACCGTCATGCGTTTAGCGTAATCGTCACTTTGTCAGCGTGAAGTGCACGGCATGCCTGCACTTACGTTCCGCGCTGCAGTCGCCAGCGCGCGCGTAAGTTTCTACCGGCCACTCGAATCAAATCGGCGGTATCTCTCACACTTACACCCCCAACACACGGCCCACCTCTCCCCTCGGGCCTCTTTTCGCTCATGCGCTGTCTTCGTTCAGACAGAGCTCGAGTGCGCCAGTGGAACGGTGCTATAAGTATGCGCGAATTAAGCTACCCTTGCCGAACGTCACTTCGAACGTCAATTTCTGGTTTGGGTTGGGACCTTTTTGCGTCATACGGGAGTCTACTGTACACGTTTAACCGTTGACCACCAATAAAATCGATCCGTCTGCAAGACAAGCCGCAGTCAGCCTGTACGAACAATAAAATTGGTCGTCGGAGCGCGCACAAATTCTCCGCCCGTCCCAACATCTTGCACACACGGCAGCGCGTCAGAGATTCTCACCCGAAGTGCCCCAGTGGCGCACGAAATTGTCGTATCCGTTGGGGAGAGAGGTTTGTCGCTTTGACACGCGACAATCGTCTCGCGCGCGCGCGGTACGTCAAATTTGCCGTGCCGAACGCGGCATACAGCGGAGAGTATCCGCTTAATCCCGGCGGCATAACGGTGCTTAACTTCGAAGATCGCTAGCGTTTGTGGACGGGCTGCCAGACGAGGAGAGTCGCCGTATCGCGAGGAAAAACACTCGTCGACCTCGTCGGGAATTGATGTAATTAACTAAAAGCGGCCTCTGGCACGCTGCTCTTCCCCCCATTCCCTCCTCTACCCCCCTCTCACCCCCTCACGTCGTCCCTCCTCTCCTGTCCCGCTCCCTCCACCGACTTCTTCTTTACAGAAGCCTCGGACCGAACAAAGAATCCGAGGAGAGAAAGAGAGATATTAAAAGATTTTTGCTGCCTCTCTCTCTCTCTCTTCCTCCCCCTGAACCCCTCAACAGAAGCCTCTCTCCGCCTTCCGCGACGAATGAGATTCAATGGGGGTTCCGTAAACGGGCAAGTGCTGTTTTATTTCTTTTTTTTTTTCTAGTCTAATAACCGGTGTTTCGCCCGTAGGTGTAATTACATTAGGCGCCTTCTTACATCGAGCCGCCCATCGCGTTCGCCCGGCCGCCGTCGCGCGTCGTGTGCCGTTCGTTCGAGATTCGAGAGTAGTGACGCGAGCTAATGGATTTCGCGCTGAAGGGAACTGGCGCGATTTCTCGAATCCGCCGGTAGAAGTGTCCAAGGATCGAAGTGACTCGTTCTGTACGGCTGCTGTGATAAGCGGTGATTCGGGCGAAACGTCGAACGGGTCATTTTTGACCCCCACTGATTTTAGTCGCGAGACAACGGAAACGGACTCTCGTTTCCGCACGCCCTGTTACGTCGAATTTCGACGAATTGAGTAGCGTGCCGCGAGCATTGATCGACAGTATGAGTGTCTATATACATACATATACATATACATATGATGTAAGGTTGAGAAGACGTTCGATCGTCGACGAGCGAACGATTTCCGGAGACACGGTTTCAAGCGTGCGATGAATCAATATTAATAGTTTTATATATATATATATATATATCGGTAACCTCGATTCGCGCTCGGGTGCTGTGCGTGACTGTACCCACGACAAGATGGCGACCGGCCCTCGAAAGCCCGTTTCGCGCTCCCCTGCAGGATCACTCTTTCCGTCTCTCTCCTTTTCTCTCCCTCTCCCCATTTCCACTTCTCTCTCTCTCCCTCTCCTTCAACGTTTCGCTCTCCTTCTATCTCTCACCTAGCTCCTGCTTATTCTCTCTCCTTCGCTTCCTCTTTCGCGTCCGCTCGCTCGCACCAGTACTTGAAATTTTTTTCCCGCTACGAGGGGAGGAAATGGAATAAAACGAAAAAAAAAAAATGGAAGGGCGGGAGGGGGAGAAAAATCTGAGCATAGGCTGGAAGCCTGCTCGACGTCGTATATAGCTCTGACGCCGTTACCCCGGTCCTTTCTTTTAGCCGGGCGATATTTAAGTCCGTGTCGCCAACCTCGACACACTGGCTTTCCGCGCGACGAACAACGTGGAGCGGAAAAGAGCGATCGATTTTTCTCAATGCGGTGCTCGACGGTTAATCGCGGAAAGTCGTGCCCGGGGAAGCTGGTGCTGTATGAATCCGATTTTGTTGCGTACTGCGTATATGGTGCCTGAATGCGTGGCGTGCGCATTCACGCATTGTAAATTAGCAGCGATGAAACAGTAGCTGATAATCTAATCTGCCGAGTTTGCGGCGAAAATTGGAAGATTGATTGAGAGCTCGATACGTTTGGCCTGCCGTTGCTTCGAATATGACACACTTATTGCGATCGATAATGAATTTTGAAAAAGCTACCATTTTGCTCAGTTCTTAGAAGTTACCGCGATAAGTACGCGATAGGAAAAATGGTAATATTTCCTTACGAATACTTACAAAACGGCAGATAATAAAATATTGATTAGCATCTGTATAAAAGAAGCAGTTTAATCACACGGCTACAAAGTTCTCGTCTAGAGCAGAATACCCCCTCCCAAAGCCTACCTATGCCATAGTATTTCCTCTCGAATCTCGTACACCTCGTTATCGAACATATTCAATAGACGATCGGTTGTTCATCAACGTGAGCACGTATACGTAGTCACGTACGGCTGGCATTAGCTCATTGTTAATCGGGTGTAACAATGGTGTAACGGCCACGCCCGGTAAGCGAAGGCGGACTCGTAATTACACGTATCATCGAACTAGATCGAGATAGGATAGACAGACGAGGGTAAACAAACCGTGAACATGGAATTGAAATCGAGATCGAGGGTACGGTGAGCGGAAATACCAGCGATAGCGATGGGGTCAGACAGGCAGAAAGAGTGAGACTTCGAAGGGTCATCATTCTAACGACGTTTAAACGCGTAAGAAAATTCGTATATATATATGTCCGTAATTTTTAATTTTAATCATGTTTCTACTAAATCAACCTGAAGACCAATTTTTTATTTTAATCATATAACTGACTGTGAGTTACATGATACGCCTTTCATTGAACCAACATATAAAGACACCGTCTAGCACAAATTTTTTGCTCACTACAGCAGATCTCGCGCGTCATTTGCCGGCGTACGCTAAATTCTAACGACGTGGCCCGAAACGTATAAAGGATAGGTAAATGGTGAAGCGAACGAAGTCCGTAGAGGGGTATGGAGAAAAGCAAGGAAGAAGATCGTCCCGTTCGGGTTCACGGGGGCACGACGGGCTAACGAGTAAATTATAGGGTGGCCTTTTTCCGAGAGGGGAAGAAATCGTCCGGCGTAGATCAGGTCGGCAGATTACTTTCAGCGCCATTAATGCCATATAAACGTTTGCGAGGCACCGCGACAATGTCGAATCTATTGTCGCGTCGGGAGTCTGTGGAGAAGATTCGGGACGTGACGTAAACAGGACAATTTCCGATTCTTCTAGCGTCAGTCGAGCGCACCCGTCGGACGAGGGACCGTCGATCTTCCGCGCATACTTTTGCTCGTGTCTTTCTCTAACCGTGAAACTTCTCGATGGACACTTCATCCTGTTGGCACTTCACGTACCGGAAGACTGAGCGATTTTTTCTATTTTCTTTTTTTTTTTTTTATCAATGGGGATATTAAGTTGCTGTACGTTAGCGAGCGGTCTTTGGAACGCTTTCAATCTTTTCTGTTCGCGCCGCAGGCTGGAAGGCTCTCGGGCAGGAATAATCGTTCAACGGTTTTAAAACTTTAGTCGAGGATTACTGTTGCCTAGAACTGTGTATAGAACAGCGATTCAAAGATGTTTCTAGTATAAATAAGATATATTTTTCACTGCTCTTTCACTTTTATTCCGTTTACTTGTAAGTTGCGCGATGCATTGAGAAAAGTAGAATTTGAATTCGCTAGCAATTTGTTAGAGGCAATAAGTCGACGGATTCTGGTTAAGACGACGATTACGAAGCTGTTTCAATGTCACTGTTTCTTACCAGTGAACGTACTCCATAAAAATGAATCTACGTCTACGGTAACTGGGTAATAATGATGACGTAAAGCAAACAGGAAGGAAGGCTAATGAAATTCGATCGGAAGTGGCCGCAAACGGCCGAAAGGCGGAAAACTCTCGAACTATTTTTGATGGAACGCCGATAGTTCGGCATGAGTCAACGGATACCAAGTGAACGCAGGGGAGTGCAATGAAAAAATCCGCTTATACGCCCAGCGCAGCGCCTCGATATCAAGTGACGCCGCTTATCCGGCGCCGGTCGCATATAAAATCGCCCAAAACCGATAATAAAGGGAGAAATTTCTGCTGGGGAAAAAAGATAGGCACGCCCGCTAGGTCGAAATTACGTTTGTTCAAAATATTCGTAACTATGACTTCTGACCCGTAATGAAACATGCAGTACCAATCCTCCTTACATCCAACGCGTTTCTATTCAATTTATTTAATTTTGAAGTGAAAAAATAATCTTAAATATTCTTTACACCTCACCCTTAAATCTTATATGAAAAATATGCATCTAAATGCATATTAACGACACAAAATGTACACGTTCCGAATAAACGACCGCTGCGCGTTTAGCTCGAGCAAAACCGAAATCGTGTGCCGCGCGTTCAATGCGAGGAACGGGCGCCTTCTTTTTGTCGAGGCCCGCGTCAGTGGCCTCCTCGTCCTCGCGGCGTGCTTCACGTCACTTTTGAATCGAACGATTTACCCTTAATGTATGCCGAGACTTTCGTGATCCCGCATACGAGGCGAGGCGCGGCATAATGCGGCATTCCGAAGAATCTGCGTGTGTATCGGGGAGTGCGATCGCTGCGCTGACACTTCTTTTCAGTGTTATCCTGCCAGAAGAGCAGGGCGCGCGGTGGGACAGGACGCAGTAAGGGTACGAATTCGTACTCGTCGGTGCGTACGGCCGCGCAGATCCCGAGACTGGGCACGTTTCGTCCTCGTAATTACGATATCTCCGACGATCGGGTGTGTGGCGCGGTCCTTTTTTGTCTCCAACTTTTCTTTTTTAATAGCACACGTACAAAGGTGGGATTCACGCGTTCGCCGCCGACGAAACTTTCGTGGCCCGAACACTTTCACGACTATTAACCGTTCGACGACCGACGCGGAATGGCGCGAGCAAATCGACTTACGCCGGCTGTTCCTCTGCAGCTCTAGAGCGGTCCGTGCGACGGGAGTCGAGTGTGTCGTAGTGTTCGACTCTTCAAATGTTGTTCCCGGGTATTTTGAGTTCGACGAAACGCCGTCGGGGCGCCTTGACAAACGACGGTCGGGTGGAAAATTTTGAAATAGCATAACGAAATGAATGACAGAATCGGTTCGAGCCGCTCGAGTACCCTCTCGATACGAAATATGATGCGGATGGGAGGATTTATGCACGCGCGCGCGCATATTCTCGGTCCCGGCCAGCACACTTTTTCTCCCCCTTTTTTTCTTTTTCATTTAAAGCCATTTCGATACTATGCCTCTGTCGGCATTTATTTTCTCAAATAGTCTTCTTTTCGATTTCCGTCGCTGTCTCTCCCACTTTTTCAGGTTGCATAGGAAAAATGTGACTGTCGGTCAGATTTGTATTGAAGGCTCAGTAATAGAAGTTCGGCAGGAGGTTGAAGATGAACGAAAGAATTTACTGAGCGATTGACCCAGGCGAGTAGGTGATTGATTCTCAAAATATTGAACTACTTGTACCTGATTCTGGGCGTTCTGTTCGGCCATCATCTTCTCCTTCGCCTGCCTCTTGCACTTGTATCGATGATTTTGAAACCAGATCTTCACCTGTAACACAAACGCATCCTTCGTGAACTCAAATGGCGCAGCAAAAATTTCAAGCCACGAGTAAAGACGTATCAACCTATTTGTACTTTATGTCATGCGATTTTTAATTCGAGACCAATTTCGAACTCTTCGCCTCGGATGACAGAAGTGGTCGCGTCAGCCAGCCCAACTAATTCTTTTCCACGTTCTATCCGTATAATGAATACATATCGAATTGTTTAAATGTCCAACATTTTTCGTTCAAGCCGCAACAGACGGATATATACAGATTCCGGAAAATCGCATTGATAGTTTTTTGTTCAGAATTTCTCCTGGATGAAGTCGGTTAAAAATATATATTGACATGCCTTGATTTTCGCAATTTTTAGTTCAACGTTTTCGATTCTTTTGGGCGAAAACGCGAAACCGCGCTTCGTCAGGTAAGGAATGGTGTGTTTTCGTAAGAGAGGGGCCAGCACCTTTGTGAGATGGCTCACCAAAGCAGCTCGGCCAGAACTCCATTCGTGCTCCCCTAAGTCCGTAATCCACGGGTTATAAGTCTGTTATTTCTTCGAGAGGGATTTAACGCCCGATTCACTTTGCGTGACTCGTCTCCGGACGACGATTCTTGGGTTTTGTTCACCATCCAGAAAGAGAACGAGAGATCATTCAGAATTTACACCCGTTCGCGATTCGTACGGCACCCAAATCATAGACGTTCATAGACGCGACCGATGAATGCGAAGAATCAGGAAAAATTACATTTTTCGCTTATATATGAAGATATAATCAATGCTATATAAGATCAATTTTTTTGATCCGTTTTACTTATTCTCCGTTGTTTCACTTTACGTTATTTATAAGTAAAACATTCAGTTGTGCTGGTATTTTTGTTCACGCGGGCCACTGTCATAAACGCTGGCACAATTGCGGATTCGTGGAACACGTTTTATTACTTTAGAATTGGACGAGCAGCACTTGCAAGCTTTCCCGATCGCGTCTCCGTTTAGAATCGTTGTCCGTCGGTAGTGTTAATCGCTGCGACGACAATGTGGATGCGCGACCGTCGGCGGCTGGCTGTGCGAACCGTACATAATGGGCCGCACTCGAAATATAATGCTCTCCTGTCATAAGCAGATGCCGAGATCCGCTCTGATCCGATCCCCAGGGGTGTGACTAAAGTTGAAAGCCGTCGTACGGCAAAAGTTTTCAGACGCTTCCGCGATTTCGACATATTGGGAAGAACTTTTTAACGCACAGTTTGATTCGCTTTGTCTTGCATCGATTTATTTTGCAGTGTAAATTAAAAATTTAATTTTTAGTTGTAGTCTGTGCGCGTTTGGATTAGTGTAACGTGTTACTTCAAATTCAAAAAACGCACGGCTCCGAGTTTACGTTTGTTCCCAAGAGAAAAGTAGGCTCGAATTATGCGCGGTCTTCAGAAACGCATCTTAACGCATAAAACGCGACGTGCTGCGTAATGGTTTTCGCGTCAACTTTCGCAAGCTTTGCAAATGTAGTATCGCCGCGGGACATTTTCTCTGTCACAACCACTTTCTTTTCAAGCGTACTATCACTTCGGTAGCATGACGAAACCCGTCAAGAAAAAGTAATAAAATACAAAAAATTTAGCACGTACTTACAATCTACGTATTTCACTTTTTATCATATAAAAAAATCTTCGAATCAGACCAAGCACGCGCATTATTCTTACACTCCCAAAATTCCTAAGACTCCGACGAATCTGTAAAGCTCCTTTAAATAAAATTGAGAAAAAAAACGTATCGAAATGGCGGATAATAAAACATTCATTAAGCGTACCTATAGAAAATTTCGAAAAAAAAACAAAAAACAACGATAAAATCGGAGAGCGAGGCCTGAAAATCCGCTTCTGGAGTGGAGGGGACCCGCTTAAGGGATTTGGCTCGATTTTTTATCGTGCGACGCGCGCTCCGCGTATTGGGCCATATGTTGCCGTGCGTAAACTCCCACTCGAATCTAACTCGCTGGCGGCGCTTTAGGCTCGTTCCAGACCCATGTAACCGGCCATTGTTGGACAGTTACGTGCGCGGGGAATGCAACAAAAGTGCTCGGCGAGGAATGGAGAACGGGCGAGGGTACCAAGCCGTGCGCAGCCGACCATGTAACTCTCGAGGACCCACCACCGTCTGTCTAATTCTTCCGATATTAGCAGGATCTATCGGCCACGACCCCTTCGACATTCCTGTCTCCCCCTCCTCGTTATCTCCTTCGTGGTCTCCAATCGTGCTTCGAATATGAACGCGACCACCTAGTGGAATTCGGCGACACACTTTTTTATTCATCCTTCTGCACAATTTGATTATGTGTCAGATCGATTATGTGTAGAAAACGACAACGAAGAAAATCGTTCCATGATTAACGAGTCCCGCTAATACGAAAAAAAAGAAAGGAAGAAAGGGTGACTATGCCGAGTGATCCAACAATTGATTCATATTAATCCGTTAAACGTTACGACGGACCACCGAAGTTTCGATTACAAAATTCGTCCGCCCCACTTTGTAGTCCCACCATAATTTGTGAACGGCTCCTCGATACAACGAGAACCTTTTATTGGACATTTTCCGTCCGTCCACAAAAGGCGTTCCATCTTGTTGAGCCCGTCGCTGCATCTTACGAGCCCGTTGCCGCGCGAGTCAGCGCACGAGTTCGCTCGCACACCCGCTGGCGAGTACGTTTTCATCGTCGATGGAGACTCGAGTGTACCGATGGTTTCTCCCACCCCCTCTCCTTTTTTCCCGTCGCATTAGGGCACGAGAGACCTTATCTAAAAGCCACGGGAAGGTGCTAGACGACGGAAGTACCTCTCGCCGCTCTCGTTCTCGTTAATTCCTCTCCCGCCGATAATACACTCCCCTTTCCGGTTCCCGGCAGCCTCTTTCGACTTTCGGCCTGCACAAATTTCGCGCTGCACGCCGTCTACGTGTAGGTACGGCTACGCGCTCCTGTACTCGCGGTTACTTCGAGAGGCGTACAAACAAGCGTTTACTGCTACGCTCGACTACGACCGAGGGCGCCACGGATTTTGCGCCCTATATAACGTCAACGTTCGAGACGTCGTTATTCGTAAGACGAGAGCAGTACGCGAGAGTTAATGGTTCATTCTGGGCGATTGGTTTGAGCATAGACGCTGTGCTTCGGGGTTGTCATGTATTTTAGTGTCAGTACGCTAGTCGTAGCAAGTGTCCGGGTCCGATTTGAGTATGATTTCTTATGACTTAAATAAAATTTGTTAATAATGAATGAAGTTTGTCAAATTTGAAGCGACACGCGGCTAAGGGTGAGAATTGGAAACCGGTGGAAAAGTACGAAATTTTAATTTGTTCGCGACATCTTGAGCTGTTCGCTATACTTTTGCGTATCTCTCTGCTGGGAGAGTTTGAACGTTCAACGGTGAGCACGGAGCATAGTCTGCCAGGGAGAAACTGTTATTTCAAGGGAGCGAACGAACGGCCCCGTCCAATTGTCAGTCTGTCCGTCCGTCGCTCCCTGCGACGATGCCCTGTGTAAACAGAGAGAGAAAGTTCGAACGAGATCGGGATATAACTGGTGTGTACGTAGGGCCGGCGGGAAGAAATTCGAGGTGAATGGCGATATGTAAAGAGAAAGCACGAAGAATCCGAGGGACGAGAAATCTTGCGATGAAACGATGGAACTGTCTCAGCGTCTGATCTCGGAAATGTGTTAAAGTGTCGACAATCGTAGACGACACAAAATATACGTTCTGAGATCAAAGTTCACGCAAACAAAGCTACATTCAGAGGAAAATGCTTTGTTTTACAAATTCATTTCAATATTCCTTCACATCAGCGCATGCAGAACGAGACAAGCATAACCATCGTTTCGGACCGAAAATTTGTGGTTGAAACAAGTTCGATAGAAAATTCCACAGAATCCCACCACTCTATTTCACTAAGTTCATAAAAATTGCGAACGTGATTTCCGTGAAAGTGGGAACGTTCGCGAGAAAGAATCGACGTGGAAAATGATACTTTAAAGAGCGAGAAATCGCAGAAGGAGGAGAGCTGGAACGAGGCGCGTTCTTGTTTGCTTTCGGTAGGCACGCACGTCAGGCACGGCGTAAGCACGTCAACCCCCAGTGAGAAGGGCCCCGAGGGCCACAGGGGGTCCATCGAGAGTTTGCTCAACGCGGGAGAACAGGCAAGGCTGGCATTAGCTTCCGATTAACTTGCGGTTAACTTTCGCGCAGGTAGGTAAATGAAACGCCTCTTTTCGACGTCTTCGTCGACCGCGTCCGACGGAAGGGTGGCCTTGTCGGCTTCGGTACTTATACTGCCTGGAAGAGCACCTGTCCATTCACAAAACAAAACTAATTAACTTATCATCAGGTGAAAATAAAAGAAATTTATTGTATGCCAATTGAAATGAATTCTTTGTTTCGTGTAACACGAGTGCGTCGAAAAGAAGGGCCCACGAAATTTGTATCAATATTACGTGAGAAGTACCCGCACGTATTTCGCAGAATGATTTTTCTCAAGAACACATGTACACGAATGCCTCACTTCGCGCGGTCAACAAATTCATCTCTCCACGGCATCTGTCGACAGTCGTATACACGAGTGGCACACAATACAAGGCCCTTCAAAGTCTAAAATCGTCCGGCCCGTATAAAGAGTCACGCAAACCCGGCAAACGTCCACCGAAGCACGTCGCAACAGGATCCAAACGACAATCTAAAACGAGATCTAACAGGTACCAAAAATGCTTCCTATACCCTCCGAAGAATGCCGCGGCGCGGCCCACCCTTGCACCTTCTTATCAATTTATTCGAGACTCCGCGTACGCTCGCGGCCCTATAGATCACTTGAACCCATCAATCATACGGCAATCTCGACAGCCATTCGTCGAGGGCGTACAAGGGCGTATGCACGCACCCGGTCGACACACGCGCGCGCTCAGGAAACATGAAGTAGCCATGTTAGCTTGTATTCGATAGAAACGAGGTCACGTGGGGGGTGTAGCAGCAGGAGCAACGTAGGTGGAAGGAGGCGGTGGTAACCGGAGGAGTGGGCGGGGGTGCCGGGAGGGCGGTTAAAGTGGACGATTGATCGAGTTAGGGTAACGTCATTACGCGGCGTACATTGGGGGTTGACGCAAAACGACCGACACATCGACCCCTCTCTATGCGCAGGCACAACAGGACCGTTCCTCGGGCAATTTCACCCGACACCAACTTCCGACGGATTAGCCAAGGCTTTGCGCGCTACCTTCCTTCTTCGTTTGTTCCTCGGCCAAACACACTTCAAGAGCATTTTCGCGCGACAGGTTACTTAACATCTCTTTAACCGTACTTGGAACGTAATATGTGCCCGGTCATTATGACAGTCGATGTGAGGAGGGGTCCTTGACCTGCTGGGAAGGGTGGGATTAGTGGTGTTGTAGTCAGTACGTAGTTTAAGATGATTTTGCTGAGGGAAGAAGGTATGTACGAGCCTGTAGAAATATTTCATTTTAGGTCTCAATGATTTTCCCTGTCAACGTCTCGTACGAATGCTGTTGCAATTTGGTATTATGTACCTGCTACGGAGCTTACAATTTCGTAATAACGCGTGCCTACGTCTACGTTTTAATGCGTAAAACGTCGAACGCCAATTTGGAGGAGTAATGAACATTCGCCATCGGCCGACGAAAATTTCGGTCAAGTGGGACTTTATAATGTACTCAGCGACAATGGCGAATGTCAATATGCACGACTGTGGGCAGAGGCGGTAAGTACGGCGATGAACTTGCGAATACCAGGATCAGCCGACGTCAAATTATGATTAGGGCTGTTAATTGT
The DNA here is from genome assembly GCA_963942575.1 of Priocnemis perturbator. Lineage (NCBI taxonomy): Eukaryota > Metazoa > Arthropoda > Insecta > Hymenoptera > Pompilidae > Priocnemis > Priocnemis perturbator. Next base: position 11,121,674 of record OZ012656.1, read on the forward strand.
CCCGTGTTGACCCTGCTGAGTGGTAGCCCGAGGGCAAACACGGCGCCGCCTCCCTTTTGTTGTTTTAACTCAATGCCATTGGCCGGGGATGACTTACCGATTACCCACTGGGATATGTCTGAAAACTCAAGGGCCTCCCAGACCGTAAATAGAAATAACTTTCTAGTTACGCGAATGTGAAGCCACCGCTTCAAAGACGACAGCGCGTCTTTGATGTAAACTCAACCAAGGACACGCACGCAGGACGATCATAGACCGACGCGTCTCGAAATGTGCAACGGTTCGGCAATCAAGGAAGTGACGCTCTATGCGAGTCTTAATCGCTCCGCCTTCCCATTTCTCTAACCCCGTGCCACTAATTTTCGATGGGTCTAGAGAGCACGAAGGGGATGATCCGCTGGCAGGTCGGCGCGAAGCTGAGGGTTGGCGCTGTTTGCGGTTGCAATGTATGCACCCTCGCTCTTCTGGTTTCCTCAAAGTGAAGCGGGGTCACGATCGTGGCATAAACTCTTCTATAGGGCGTAGCAGAAGAAGTAATCGGAGATCCGAATACGTCGCACGGATTCGGTTACCATTCTCGTTTGACGTTCAACGTTGCTGCAAAAGTTTTCGGTTTATCTAACGACGGTGTAGACGAAAAACATGCTGACATAGCTTGGCCGAGCGGAAGTGACGTGTAAAAGGTGGTCTAATAAGAGTTAAGAAAGTTAACCCTGCAGATTTTTCATTCGAAAGAGGACGAAACGTACACGCTACACTTGCGAAACATGTCTCGCAGCACTCTTTTTAATCTTCTTTCAATTTCATTAAAACAAGTCAAAAGTATAAATGTGATATATTAGAAACTGTCCCAAACGCGCTTGCGTTATCTAAACCTTTCATTTCCCGTCCATGCCATATCGAAGGTACAAACTATACGAATCTATTTTCACAGCAACGCCACAGAATCCTCTTCCCAGCTTGCCATCCCACGCTTCCGTCCGTCCAGCGACTTTTGCAACCGCCTGTAAGCGTGTCCTTCTTTCGCTCTTTCATACGCGGCGCGTACCTAAGGTACCTGACGTCCCTGTCTCCGCGCATAAACGGGCACGAGGAAGTGAGAGGAATGCAATTACGTCGGCCACATACTGCCGCCGCATCACGATGCTCGCCGCTCGCTGTTCCTCGCCGACGCTGACGATTCTGCGTAGCGTTCTGCGTAGCGTTGTGCGTAGGTAGGCGCATTCCCGCGCCTGCAAGGCCCGACGACATATTCATGCGTATGCTATTATGTCGGGGGAGCCGCGAGTGAGCGCACTCAAGTGATATGCGCACGCGTTGCCAGGACGTCCAATTAACCCCCGAAGCGGCAGCTGTCGATTTTTCGACAACCGACGACGCGGCCTGTGCCGATATATTCACAATCGGTCGATCGATACAGTGCGGTTTATGCTGCCGTCGATGCATTTCACTCGTCTGGTGACGTTACACGCACCTAACCGGGACCTAATTGCCGATTCTCGATAAGGTGCTACTGTGTTTTGATACTGAGAATTTTGGACGCGGGCGAGGGTAGATTTTGATGATGGTGTGTACGGGCGCTGAGTTGGTTGGAGTTACGTAGGAGTCGGAGGGCACTTGTGAATATGTGCGCACCGGCAGTTATTTTAGCACGGAAAGGCAGGAAAAGACAGAATTCTGTGATGACAGAGGCTTTGAGCTCGCTTCCTCGGCAGTGTATATTCCGCAATGCGTGTAGGTTTCTTACGTTGTGTATTCTGTGTAAGGTAGAGAGTAATGATTCGACCCTGGTGGTTATCTTAATGCTGAGGATTTTTGCGCGCAAGGAGACAGGAGTTGATGACTTCTTATTGCCGACAGGACTGATGGCGGAGGCTTTCAGTTTACTTTCTTGCCGACGCATTTAACTCGTTCGCAGGCGAGGAGGTGGACCTATTTTAATATGCTACTTGAATTTGTTTCGTCTTCTTGACATTTCTGTTGACACGTAAACGCTGCTGATCTCGATCTTAATCAGCGTTTAAAAAAAAATTGCACTATTTCTTTTAAATATTATGTTATTATTATCAAAGGATCCGTGAAAATCAACTTCAAGCATTTCTAGCACATTACTCCTGTTTCATCCAGTCTTTCGTTTTCATATGTAAGCATGTGTATTTTTGAAAGCTGATGGCAAGTATATTGCTGCCGCTTGAAAAACGTTCAACTTGCTTCGCGAAATTACATCAAAGTCAGGGAGCGACTCTCGGTCACATTGCCAATCGTTTTACTGCTGACGATTCTCGTCGTCCGAAGGAGCAAATTTTCATGATCCTGTATTGCCGACAAAACTGATGACAGAGGCTTTGAGCGCGTATTTGCACGGTATTGAATTTGTGCTCTCTTCATCGTTGCGGGGCTGGATCCCTCTTCTACATCCTCGCGTAGGGTTCAGATGGAATGGCGACGGGGTGCAGACCGGGTGGTATGCAAACCCATTATTATGATTATTACCCACGCAGCCCAACCGCACGATTCTGTCTGCAATCGTGCTTTTCCCGTCGAATTTCTCTTTCGTTCTTACGCGCTCGTCTCTTCAGCCTACTACTCCCTGTCCTCGTTCGTTTGCGTCTGGCTCGCGTCGAAAATCGGCCCAAACAAATAGAAACGAATCCAAACGATGGTTTCTACGCGGTACGTACTCAGAATTATACGTACGTACGCAGCACAATATATTGCTCCTGTGAACTCTTCGAGTCACCGCGCACCGATCTGCGCTTATTTAAATGTTGCGCGAGCTTCTTGAGCTTACATTAATTTAACTTTTGATCACACTCACCGCGCTCTTTAGCACTTTAATTAATGTCCCCGCCCCTCTTTCATTCGCCCACAGCAGCGGCGGTCTGGACCGACCGTCCCGCGTTTACCGTTCCCTTCGTCCCTACGCGCTCGCGAATTTTTTCGCTACTTTTTTCCCTTCGTTCTAATTAATTTCACTCTCTCCTTCTCTTTCGCGTCGACTCGCCCCCGTCGGCCTTTCGTATTTTAACGAACTTCACAATTGGCCGCGCCTAACTGCTGCTACGCGGGTGGGTGGTGCTAGGCAGAATTTCAAAACGAAGGACCGTTTCTCGCGAGAGTGGCGAGAAATTCTGTCAAAGATGAAATTAAATCGTGGCTCGAGCGGAGATCGAAGTAAAAAAGACATAGTATGGTATATAGTGACGGCGACATGATCGGTCAAATTTACACCTTTTTTTCATTGAACAGGATTTCAAATTAGAATCGAAACAATTGGACTGCACTGCAGAGGTGTAGTTCTTGCAACTAATTGTAAGTCTATTTGGCCGATCATCTTCGCCGTCACTGTACCATACAATTAAAAGTCTACGGTCGTCATCGTCATACCTTCTGTTAAAGATACACAGTTTGGACTGAGAAACACGCTTATCATCAAGAAGACAAACTTTCATCAAAACCATTTTTTTCAAAATCCCACTATTGAAGTTGGCAATACACTGTTATTAGACAACGGTAGAGGCATAATATTTCCGACCGCGTGCAAGAGTCGCTCGCAGCGCAAAGCAAGGGACCACTGCACACGTTTCCCGAGATAAAACTCTCGTCGCGGAGAGTGTGAGTCGTTTTAAAATGAGCGGCCTAATAGCGATTCTCCGGAGAACTGCCGTCGAAATCGTCGCTCGGAAACGTTCGACGTCAGCGAGAGAGAGAGAGAGAGAGAGAGAGAGAGAGAGAGAGAGGGGGCAAGGGACGGACCGGCATGGATACGGCGAAAGAGTATGGCGCACGGCCGGTCCACGGCACGGAGGGAGTATAATTTGCCTCTAATGCGGCACTCGAAGTTAGTAGCAGTAGTGTACCAGCTGGCGGGCTCACACCGGCATCACCGGCTCTCTGGCGCTTTTTCATTCGCCACTACCGCTGGCAACAGTAGCAATAATAATAATAACAATAGCCGGCAACAATGCCAGGAGTGGCCAGGCACCGTAACAATGGCCAGGGTGGGGACCCACTCTCTATCTCTCTCTCTTTTTCTATCTCTATCTCCATCCTCTCCCGCGTTATCCACACTCCGTGTGTAACAATGCCGGGCGCAAATGGAGGGACGCATCTGTGTGGCCCGAATCACATGAAGAGACGTATAGAGGACACCGGCGACAATGGGGTGATTTTTGAGTAGCATCGATAGGACACCGCGCGTATAAGGAACGTTGATGTCCGCGGACGGCTCGCGTACTGCTCGCGAACAGAAGTGACATCGAGTTCAGCATGCACGCTTTCGCAAGCAAGAAGACAGATTATGCAGTCGAACGGTGGGTAGGTGCCTCGATGTTATGATCGTCGGCTTCGGTGTGGTGCGCAACGCCAGCGGCACACGGCAGGCACAAACGTCGGCAGCGGAAGAGTAGAGTAGCAGCTGCGACCGAACCTCGACGACCTCATCGGGCAGAAAGAAATCGCTCCTCGAAGTCGCTCCTCGAGAAGTCTCGTTACCAGAATCGAGGTCGATCCCGCGTTCCTGGTAGTCTGCACACTCCTCGGCGCAACCTCTTGCCACCTCGGCCGCGGTTCAAGATCGATCGATCGAAGGGGCACTCGGAATTTTTCATCCCTTTTTTCGGCCGTCGCACGATGTAGAAAGGGTAGAGTCCGTGGCACTCGGTTAGCAGGATCGGCGCGCTCGAATTGTACGTGCCCTGATGTACTCCTGCAGGATCACTGTCCACGTCGTCCGACACCTTTCGGCTCTCAGTTCTCGGTCCGCGAGAAATTCTCAATTATCCACCTTCCTACCATTCTCGTCGCACGCACACGGCAGATTATATTTTCGCAAAAAAACGACCCCGCACCGACATCTTCCTTCAGACCCGTGCACGTCACTTCAAACGTTCGCTCGTTGCTCGTTGAGATTCGCTGATCAGTTCTCATAGAGAATGACTCGTTAGTCCCTTTGCGCCGTATCCATGGGGCATCTCTATGCGCGTGTGACTCCTTGTACGTGGATTCTGAACGTTGTCGAGCGAATGACCAGCGGAAAAGGAAGGGTACGACGGCAAAGTGTTATCTACCGATACGTGCGCGTACACGTATGCACGCCCACAACGCGAGCGTGCATACATACGTCATACGGGAACCAAGAGGCTCGTTTGGGCTCTATTTGTCCCCAGAAGTTCAAGAGCCTGCTGCTACGTGTGCACATGTGCGCGCAGACGTTCACGCATACTGGCGCGCGCGCACACGCTGTATGTAGAACGTGCGGTTCTCTCTGCTTCTCTCCGCTCTCTCTCTCCTCTCCTTTCCTCCGCCTCCCCATCCAGCATGGCCTTCATGGCCGCCATTCAAGACCTGAACGCGAGATCCGAGTGTCATCGAGTCTGAAACTCGTTATCGAAACTTATGGGCCCTTCTCCACAAGCGGCCGCTCGCGCGCGCGCGCACGTGCGAAAAGCAAGGGGCTGATTGCAATCAGACCTCTTCGCGGACTTCCGTACTCGACGAAATCGATATCGCCGCGGTCGAAAGACGACGACAAAGAGAACGAGTGTTTGGAACTCGTTACAAGTGACGGGACCCGGGGGTGTAGACATCCGGTTTAAGGAAGTCCTCACGTGGCGATCGCTCGATGCTCATCTCGAAACGCCAAGTGCGACTCTGCTGAAGCAGCACCCACCTATGGCCTGATCGTTCATCGGCATGCCTTTGGGAAGATTCAGATTTTTGGATATGGATCCGAAGATATTTTTCGGTAGCTGTCATAACGCCGAATGTTAACAAGTGACTGACTGGAAGATTAGAAGTGATTTGTGAATCGTGGAAAATGATAAACTCTGATTCAGGCAATGCCAAAAAATGCTGAACTTTTTCAGTCATTTCGTATAAAAGTCCAACAATGCCTGATTTTCTCTGACCAAACTCTGAACACCAGGAACCCTGTCGCGCTTAGTCAAATACAGTGATCCTTCTTCAGAATTCGACTGAGATGATTTCATCGTACATGACCGAATGTTCCTTCTAAGGCGTACGAAATGCGTACAGTCATCCTTTCGACATTGTCATGCGCGTTAGAACGAGACCGGTAGTTGGATTGGATCGCAGACAGAGAGACAAACCGCAGACGGAACGATAGACTGAATGACGAGGGGAGAGCCGGCCGTACGTGCACGAATGCAGGATGCGGCCAATGAGCCGCGCAACAATTATTTATTGTTGCCAGACTGCCACATCGTACGGCGCACGGGCAGACGACAACCTGCCCATTCAATGAAGATTGTTTCGTTAAAATTCGATCCACGTCCAACCGGCACTCAACATGGCAGTCGTTGAAATCGAAGCATTTATTACGATAATTTTAGAGCGTAGACTCGAGCTATTTTTCTATGCCAGACAAACGTACCGTCACAGTGCTTAATCCTTTCGGCAAGGACAATCCACTCGGGTGTCCACTCTCAGTGGCCATAGAGTGACAAGGTAAGATGGTGTTAGGATGAAAATGAACGAGATATAACTATATTTTCGTGTCTTCAATTTGCAAATAATATGTCGACGAGTGAAATAAATCAAATTTTATCTGGTTTTGAACTATTTCGAACTGAGTACATGCATTGATCAAAGCAAAGGATCGGTCCATTAAAATTTCAGCTAGTTGTCACGTACCAGTCCGCCCGTGGATACAATAGACAAAATGGGCCTATAAAGGGCGAGGGAAATGGAAGGACTCTAATAACGGTGGGCGTTAACGATGCATTCTCAGATGCATATGACTGCCGTCGTTTCTGTGTCTCCCCGACCTGACTTTCACTTCTACTTCCTAACCGACGCGTTTCGATGGTCGTGATCAAATTGTGTATCCGTCGAAAGGAGCTGGCTTCAGGTCTTGTAACAAAGCCAACCCAGAAGGCAACCAACGCCCCTGATGCCGGAGTCGCAGATCGATCCGATTGGCCGAGTGAGAACCAGAGAGAATGAGAGAATGAGAGAGAGAGAGAGGAGAGACAGGAGAGAGAAATGCACGGTACACCCACCACCTGGTCCCAGCAATTAATCTGCTTTCGGCAATTAATCCTCAGCACAGGTCGCGCGTGTATATACAGATGCGTACGACTGTGTATATGCATTTATGTGGATGTACGATCTCGAGTACTCTGATATATGTGCTTAGCGCAGCCAGGTGGACCGTATCCAAGCGATACTACGGGGGGCCGGAAATAGCAGAATTTAACGTGTCTATGGACGCGACGACTGATCGGATAAACGCGTGCTCATTGGCGGTGTTCTTTATCAAGGAATAAATGTCTGCTACCAACATGTTTTAATCGGAAATCCTCAATGGACCCGATAGTCCGATGCAATGCGCCGCGATGGATATTTTTATATCAGACTGTGCCTATGACGAATGTATCGACGAAAGTGGCCCTTCCGAAAACTTCAATACGTGCACCGCGTATTGAATAATATACCAGTAATGATGATTATCTCCACTCCCAATGCGATAATTAATATCATTCAATCCAGTCGCTGTCACAGGTAATAGGTGCCTGTGCAGGTACCTATTTCACTCCATTAGATCTCACCACTCGACCAGAAAAACATCCTCCCTGATCCGAATACGAGGAAAACCTCGTACGAGACCATTCTTAAAATTACACCTGGTACACTAACCGTGACCAAAGAACAACTACACGAACCGATCAATGCCTGGTATCTTTCAAACCGACACCGTCACATTAACACTACAACTATCAAGGGGTCAAAATTACTTATTTCACATTTTGCTACAATGGAGGCTCAGAATTAAGTGATCTTACTTTCTACAATTTTTTTTTACTTTCACTTATCAATGATGTACATGTTTCAATAAAAGCCAGGAAAAATTCTCGGAAGTAAGATATCTTGAACATCAGCCTTCGTTATAGCAAAATATCATACCAGTCATTTTGGCCGCTCGGTAGTTCTTATATTATTGCGGTTGAAACAAAAAATCAGAAGAAGATCGATTAGCTTACCTGTGTGGCCGATAAGTTAATTAGAGCCGCGAGAGTCTCGCGTTCGGGTGCGCTGAGGTACCTCTGCTGCTTGAATCTCCTCTCGAGCTCGAAGACCTGTGCCTGAGTGAACAGTACTCTTCGTTTTCGTCTCTGGGTAAGAGGGAATTGCATCGCGCCGACGCCCATGCCGACACCGACACCGACGCCGACGCCCACGCCCATACCCGACGATTTGGTCACGTCGCCCATTGACTGGCCCACCGAGCAACCGGCCATGTTGGACCCGGCGCCCGCCGCCGCGGCGCTCACCAGCCGCGAAACTGCAAAACATATTGGAGAAGATCGGGAATAATAATCGTTTTCTTGCTCGACAGTGACAAGGCGCGTCGCGGATGATGGATGAATCGAGTGAAGATTGATTTAAGAAAGAAACAGTATGCTTTTATTGGCGGAAGTTGAATCCAGGGGGAAGAAAAATTCATTCGTTCCATCGACACGTTTTGGAATGTATGTCTTATCAGGTGCGCAATGATTTGAATTTTCTATATTCTGTATAAGTCATTTTTCATTTGTAACTATTTTTGCTAATGGTATAGATACTATGGATGAATGATTGATGTATGTCAATGAGGTGGAAGAAATTAATTTTTCTGAATTAATTCAGTTTTAACTAATAAGAGGATATTGTTTCCTCCTAATTAGTATAAGGTTGAATAATAACTTGTGATAATTGATGAGTCATTCAAAATGATGCCTAAAATTGTCTCACCGCCGAAGTATAGTATGCGATTCATGCACTCTTCTTCGTCCACTATCACTTTCCAATTGTCTCAGCACGAAATACCAAAGAACAGATCATTTCTAATTCGTTTGCAGTTATGTTTTGTTAAACGAAGAACTAACATAAGACCCCAAGGAAAGAAATAAGCAGCCCGACTTTATTGGTCGATAATAATTACTAGAATTTTGCGAATGCGATCTTTCACTGTGCTGTTTTATTCATAACGTGCCTAAACGCACGCGTTCGATAAAACCGAATAAGCAGCTAGACGCTAGAAGTTCATTATGGCGAAAGAAGACGAGCGCTCGTGAGCGAACGCATTTTTCGCAACGTTCATAACCGGCCGGACGTTTAAAGCGACTGAAAAGTAAGAATCGACACTCGAGTGGAAGGCTCCTCCGCAGACGGTCGACTCGAGCTACCGAAATCCCAGGAGAAGAAACGGTCGAGCCCCTTGTCAGTTGGCGGCGTAGCTGTCAGGAACGAGAAGACGACGAAGACGACGAAGAGGCCCGTACAAAAGGAACAATTTGGTCGCGCAAAGTGCTACGTCATGGAAGCGCGGGAGGTCCGAGAAGAAGCCTCGAATTATTATGTCTGTGAGAACATATTCCCGTTCCTGTCAGTAGGAGCCGAGAGCGCGCCCCTACGAAGAATACCACTCGAGTCCAGGAACAAACAGCCGTCGAATTTGTTTACTCTCTTCGGACCCGTACACCCTGACTACCCGCTGGACACATTGCAGTGGGGGGAAAAAAAAAAAAATGATCTTAGGTAAGTAAGTGTCTATCTGCATTCCAGCTTGTTTCACGCGTATATCTCGATACTTGAATGAGCACGAAAGTGAGCATGCCGGAAGAGGCACAACGAGCCACGTGGAAACTTTCAGCGTCCCATAGTGGTGAGATTGTTTGTTTAAAAGCGTCAGTGATTATAAAAGTGGTTTATATAGAAATCTAATATAAAAAAGAATTTTTCACTGATTCCCTGTTGCATCAATTTACGTTACTCAGTTTAATTTCATGTTTCAGTTCAACCACTTTCTTGATCACTAAATCATTATTGCGAAAGCGCGCTTGAGAGCAGTTTTGATTTGACGATCCGTAGGTAGAGTTTACAGTTTGGCGTCGCGAAATTTATCTATGGACCTATGTCCAATGCAAACGACGTGTTACTAGGACTATGTATCTTGTGCTCTACGTATTCTGCGCGTCCTATTCGATTTTTCAAATAAACTTTCGATCGGCTCCATATGCCCGACGAGCGATAAATGTGAAACGCTTCCATATAAACTCCGACTGACACGAAGAACCGTCGATGGGATAAACGGACGAGGAAGGAATGCCCGTGCGAGAGGGGATCGTTAAGCAAATTGACGTTCCGGATCGCCCGTCCGACCACCGGCGATGGAACCCGTTTTAAGAACTCCGATCTGCTCTTTTTCCCTTTCTTCCTTTTTCCGTTCACCACCTCCAGACGGCTCCGTAGAATAACACGTCGAATTTCACTAAATCACATATAGGGACGTGAAAATCCACGATGAGTGGGCATTCTCTCGGGCCGACGCGAGAGCGTCCTCGGAATACACGTCGTTTCAGCGGTGGCGCCTGTTGAGTCGGAGGAAAATTGAATTTCCAAGACACGGCTCGATAAGCCGAGTATCAAATCGTCCCCCTCGCGCCTAAGTCCCGCACGGCGTCGACGGCTGGTCGGTTTATTTGTTTAACTAAAATCTTCCGTATTGCCCACTGGCTACTTCCCTTTCCTCCATCCGCCGCCCCCACTCCCACTCTTTGCTTTACTCTCATTCGGAAGAATGGGAGATCGATATGTTCGCAGATCTCGTCGTCAATGGGTAAATGTAGGTAACTGCCGGCGAGTGGAGGTGCTGGTGTGTGTGTGTCCATGTGTGCGTGATGAGGAGAAAAAGTGGGAAACGGGGAGAGAGTGAGAGAGAGAGAGAGAGAGAGAGAGAGAGGAGAGACGGATACTTATGTGGACAGAAAGAAAAAGAGGTAAAGAAAAAGACAGAAGTATGAGACGGCGCGTGCGATAGACGAAAATCCAAAGAGGAGTCGAATGGTTGTTGACACAAGTACAAAGGACACGCGCATTGTTGGTCTATGCTATGCGAGACTACTGCCTTTTGTGGACACTGAAACGCGAAACTTATATACCATCCAAATGGACCGAAATAGAGACAGGGTAAGAGAGAAGGCGATGTAATGAAAGGAACGATGAGCGTGATTCTTCGGTATGAAAAGTGAACTTCTAAACAGACGCCGTGTATGTGAGAATCAATTTCTTCAGAATGTACCTGTAGTCATAAGTACGTACGGACAGAAAAGCATTAAAGAAATCACGGTATTTTTTTTCAATACGAAACTATAGCCCTGAGCCACTATTTATCACGTAGGTACTCGAAAGTACGAAAGCCTGCTTGATATGCAGATTCTGTATCGTACCAGCATAATATATACGCAATGATTGAACTAAGTACTCGACGTCGATAAATCGCGTTTCTATTTTTCATTATTGTACGTATTTAATATTCCGATGTCGGGCGTGGCTGGAAATAGGCGCGTGTAACGACGTTCACAAAGTACACCTTGAGGAGACTAGACGCCACATCAACTGACAGATTGACAGTCTCTGTTTGTCTTTCATAACGCGCAATCGATGTTAAGCTCTTCACTAAATCGACATGACGTCCGACTGGATCAACGTTTCCCGCCGGAAAGCCTGCGGGAGTCGATTCATATGCAGATGAGATATCTCGCAAATAAGTATTTTCAAGAAAACACCCCAACAGCCGTCCGCTCCTACTGAAACACTAGCAAGGATCCTTCGAAGCAATCGTGTCTATACCACGTCCGTAACCACAGCAGTACAGGACCGTCAATTTCATAACGAGCCATAATACTTATCGTTAGCTTCATTCAACAAAACAAAAGTGCAGACGAAAAATCACTTTCACAATCATATATCCCAAAAAGATGTACAAAAATACTTGGAGACTGTTGCGCTGGCAATGAGACAATTAGTTAACGAGCATACGCTGAATCCGGGAAAAACGTGACGTGAAACTAGATTGCGGGACAATCCTGAGGCATCATTTTGATGGCTGTGCGCAACACAGCCGTGTTCGTCCCCCCAGAACGTTCATCGACACTGACAACATCTGACAGCGGCCGGCACGGAAGGTAAGTGGAGAAAGATGTCAAGCAATATACTCACTGGCAAAGCGCGGATCGTTGGTGGCGTGCGGTGCGGGCGCGTACCATGGATGATGATGCGAGGACACGGCATGGGACCGCATGGGGTCAGTGGCGGTGGCCCCTCCGCCCACGCCGGGCCCGGCATGATGATAGGGCGACAATTCGGCGGCGCAGTACTGGTACTGGGAGGTGAGTTGCATGGTTGCGTACGGATTGCCCATGGCGGTCATACCACCCCCGGCGGTGGCAGCTTGGGGTCCACCACCGACGGCGCCGTTCGCGCCGGATACCGGGCCGGGCGTACTCCCACCGGGTGTCGAGCCGCCATGAAGCGGTGGACTACCGCTCGACGCGCTCGAACTTCCGGTATTACCGCCGCCGACGCCGCCGCCGCCGCCGCCGCCGCCACGTCCGACGCCGCAGGCGTTACCGTACGGCGAGCCCTGCGGGTGCGTCACCACACCGACCCCGACCCCGACCCCGACCCCGACTCCGGCAGCGGCCGCGGCCGCGGCCAATTCCAGCTTCCTATAGGACTCCTCGATCGGCGAGAGGATGTCCGTGACGCTGAACGGCGTCGTGTGGGCGCCGACCGCCGCCTGCGCGTGCGACGGGTGCTGCTTCGGCGACAGACTCATCGCCAGATCGATGCCATTCAAGTCCTGCAGCAGGCTCGCCTGCTCCAGCTGCGTCTGTTGTTGTTGTTGCTGCTGCTGCTGCTGCTGCTGCTGCTGCTGTTGCTGTTGCTGGTGCTGATGATAGCTCGCGGCGTTCACGCCGCCACCTCCGCCGCCCTGGTTCCCGTTCCCGCCCCCTCCGCCGCCGCCGCTGCCACCGCTCATCTCGGTCAGCCCGACGCCGTCGAAGTACTTGAAGTTCGTGCTTCGCGGAATTGTGAGGCCGGCGCTAGCCGCGATAACGGCGCGACATTATCAGCCTATTCCCGTCCACCCTGGCGCGCCAGGCCACGCTTCTTCACTCCTTCGCGATTCTCGCGGTCGTGCGTTTCGTGAGCGCGCAGCGCAGCGAGCGCGACGCTCGCCGCGTCGGAGGACTCGCTCTCTTCGATATAGAGTCGTGTGCGTGTTTAGAGACGTCGATGGTTTGGTCGTTGCGCTAGCGTTTGCGTTGTGTCCGGAGCTCAATGCCAGTCGACATAGTCCGAAGCTACTCGCGTCTCCTGCCACGCAGATACGGGATCATCGTGCGATTTTCGTTGGACCTCCAACTACTGCACTTCCGTGCTATGTCACTCGCCGTTGTGTCGCGCACTGCAAGAACACTGAAGTTTCCGCGGCGCAGACCCGTCGCACAATCACAAACAATCGCCGAACACGCGAATGATGAGAGGCCTCGCGGAGCATACGAGACGCGCGGACGGGCGCACGTTTCACACGCGGATCAACGTTTGCGGCTGAGGCGAGAGAGCGTCGGCATCCTCGTAACGTCGCACGCGCGGAAAAGTGTCGGGGCGGGCTGTAATTCTTGAATAATCCACATTCCTTCCCGTCGAGCCTGCTCCTCCCGCGTCCAGTCACTTCGGCGTTCACGACGAGCGTTCTCGGCCGCGCACAGTAAGACGTCGGGCAATTGGAGCACTTTGACACATGGTGCGCGTCGTCTCGAGGTCGAGTCCGGTCGGTCACACACGTGGTCTCGGAGAGTGGCCGGCCACAGCCGGCCGGCGGCCGACTGAATTCACCCGGAGGGTCTTCGAGTCCTTGCACTGTGCCGATAGACGATAGTAGACGTGCCACTCTCAACCCGCTTTGCCTCCACCTTCGTTGGGAATACACTCCTCGCAGGAGAGGAGCCGCGACTGTGTGGATGGATGAATTTCTGAGCAGGCCCGTTTGACTGGCTTGGCTGGCTGGCTGGCTGGCTGGCTGGCTGACTGGTTGTTGGTTGGTTGAAAGCTTGATTGCGTTCGTTCACTGAGCCGTTCGCTGGATGGATGGATGGATGAGTGGATGAACGCGGATGGATAGATAAATAGATGAATGTGCGGATGGATGGATATATGGATAGCTGGATGTACGGATGGATGAATAGATGGATGGATGGATGGATGGATGGATGGATGGATGGATGGATGAATGAATGAATGAATGAATGAATGGAGAGGACTGTCGGGTACTCCTGGAGAGGTCCTCACGGCCGCTTAGACCCACTCGACCAGCAGCAGCAGCGCTCGTCCGCTCGCGCTCACTCGCTCGCTCGTTCGTTCGCTTGCCCGGGCACACAGGCCCCACAAGCCTCTCGCGCGGAGAACCCGTACGACGACACGATGAGTGGAGTGCCCACTACGGAGAAGTGCCTGCTACCAAGAGTCGTGATGAGATGTCCCCTTTTGCGTGTGAGAGAAGGGTCTCCACTCTCCTCCCGTCGTTTGCACGAGGCCATGGGGTAGGGAGTGTGTATCGGCCGACCTCAGGGGAGGGTGACGGTGGAGAGGGAAAGAGAAAAGAGAACGTGCGCTGCGCCTCTGAGACGCGCCATTGGCCCGGCCCGACCAATCGGGCACTGCCGCACACGCGATTGGTAGCTATGGGACCGGGTCGCGTGAGCTTGCGGGGCAAGCACGTCGCGAGGGATCGCATGCCGTTGGCGAGAGCGTAATGCAGCACGAAAAGCTTCGGCCTATCAGGGCTCGCTGGGGAGCGTTTGCCAGACGCGGAGACCAGTAGCTTGCCGATTCGCGCGGCATGGCCACCCGGGGAACGGTATTCACGCTCTACCCTTCGCGCCACCTTCGACTTGGCCGGGGGTATGGAAAGTAGGCGAAGCAAGGACGGAAGAAAAGAGCAGGGTAGCGCGGTGGGGGAGGGGTTGGTGAAGCGTGGGGTGGGAGAGAGAAAGAGGGGTGAGGGGGGTGGGGGAGATCGAGCGTAGGAAGGAGGCCGAATCTCTTCTCCTCGGAAAAACTTGGCACGCGCGCGCGCGCACACGCCGCGATCCTCGCCGAGATTCGGCCTTAACGGCACTTTTCCATGCGGCGTGTTTCAAGACTCCGCACACCACGTATACCCGGCCCGTCAGCGTCGCCGCTTCGTAGTCGCGTCGTCGCCGTGCTTTTTTTCTTTTCTTATTCTTCTTCTGCTGTGCTGACACAGGTGCGATCGCGTCCGCACACCATTCCCCGACGGCCGTCATTCTTCGGACGACGTTCAGTCTCGAACCGTACGTGCGACTATTTAGTGCCCGCGCCTGTGTTCGATCAGAGAACTACGTAGGTACGTCGTAATTATACATGCTTCAAAATCGAGTGATGCGTACGCTTGGATTATGTTTGGGGGACGATCCACTTTTTCGGGTCCTTCGGATTTATGACCGTCGTCCTTTGAGCACATGGAACTGACAACCGAAGACCTTGCTGCGACGACGGACTAATCGTCATTTGATGCTGCGATAGTCTTCCCATGACAATACTTGTATCTTTATCATCATCTGCGACCAGTGTGGCCAGATCTGGCGCCCGAGCACCATTGGTACCCGCGGGAGTGGGGATACGCGCAAGTATGCGGACCCTGTCTGTGAGCTGACAGCCAATGCGTGGAGTCCACAGCTCTCACATACTGGCACGCACGTTTGCGCGTATCCCCACTCCCGCGGGTACGAATGGTGCTCGGGCGCCAGATCTGGCCACACTGTCTGCGACCCGTAATAGAACCCCTTGGACATGTGCGAATAGCTACACGAGAGAGCTTTGTACTAATGTGTGAATAAATGTTTCTTTTTGCCCATCTTTTAGTTTTAGCGTTTATCTTTTTCGTTTTTCACGAAACGTAGGTTGCCGTAAGGTCTTCAGTTATAGTCATTATACGTATTTTGTTCTAGATCAGGTGTTTTATTGGCAGAGTTCTACTCGAATAATCTCGTACAATGTTAATCCAATGAAACAAATTGCTCCGTTACGTTACAGCGTTACACCGTTACAGTGATTCTACTTCTGATGGACTATATGCATGTGAATTGCATATTGCAACGATGTCGAGTCGATATAAAAATATTGTATAGCCGTAGCTTCCATTTTCTAAGAATTAGTAATATTAAATACATAAATAATAACTCCTCTGTTTTGAAATTGAACTGCACAGCGGTGCAAGAAGTATTTGAAAAGTGATTACGTCGTGACATCTGTGAATTTTTCGGACAACATTCAACGCATTGACGAAGACCGACGCGCTCCCTATGAACCGTACTGCACATTCTTTATCACAAGATCATGTTATCAACCGAACCATTTTTTATAGCGAATTCATAACCTCTAATTTGCCTGTAAATAATGGCGTTTCGAATATTACGGCTTTGCGGAGGAAGCGCAAATTTTCTAAAAAATTACACCCCACCAAGCAACGGTAATTAATCAAATCTATTTTTTTACTTATTCTTTGTGTCATAATAAAGTGAAAATATTTTTGTTTCTCATCCGACATAACCTTACTGTTGGCACAATATTTATTTTTCGGCAGCTCTGGAGTGCTCCCCGGCGAATGCCTTCAATATACTAAGAACACACGTACCGCTATTGAGTATAAATCGAAATGTAAACTTCTTCAATAAGCGTAAGTATTAACTGACCAATTTTGAGACACACGTATTTTAATAACATTCTACTATGTTACAGTGCCTGCGGAGGCTCTATGGAAAGGTGTGACTAGTGTCAGTAATGCTGGAAAACGGCGCGGTAGAGCAAAGACGCTTGTAAGGAAAAAGGATCTAAACAAAGGACAGTACATGGGCTGTGGCAAAGCAAACATAATGTTTCCTGGACTGAATGCTCCTACCATAAAAGGATCAGTAGTACTTCAACAGTCTACATTAAACGGGAGTGCTATAAAAAAGATGGAACCTGTTGATACACGTCCGGTTGGACCTGGGACGAAAACCCGTAGGCAACATCCTTTAGAACGTGGTTGGACTAGCGCTAAAGCTGGTGGCAGAACAATTGGGCCCCCGTCATCTCAAATTTATGAAGGTTTATAATCTTTAGTTAATGACACACAATTCTAAATTCCACATATCAAAGTTATGTAATAAAAGCTTATCTCATCAAAAAAACCTATGCCATTTTAGAGAAATTTGAGGGATTTCAAACATGGATTTTGGAGTCTAAATTTGTCGCAAATATGACTGGCAATTTAGGACGCAAAAGCAGGTCAGCTGTATTTGTTGTAACTGGTAATGGAAATGGATCAGCCGGATTTGGCCTAGGAAAGTCTTTGGAACAAAGGCAAGCTGCAAATTTAGCTAAAAACAAGGCAGGACGAAGATTAATGTATATTAAAAGGCACGACGAGCACACAGGTATTAATTCTATAGCAGATATACAAACAGCATTTAAAGACGTACCAATCCTGTCTCATTACTTTTTTGCAGTTTTGCACGATTTCTACAGCCAATTTGGTACCACGAAGGTGTTTGCAAAAAAAATGCACAAGGGCTATGGCCTGATAGGCCATCGTGTACTAAGGGCATGCTGCCAGGCAATTGGCATAAAGGATATACACATAAAAACGGAGGGCTCGCGGAATACACAAAATCTCACTAAAGCTTTCTTCATTGGCTTATTGCAGCAGGTAATAACGATACAATAAGGTATTCTTTTTCCCTCTATTACTACTATGCTGAAAGTTCGACTATTTCTACAGAAAACGTATCAAGAGATTGCGGACGATACGAAGCTACATCTAGTCGAACTTAGGGAAGAAAAAGGAAACTATCCAACGATCATGGCTTCCCCGGCGAAAACCTTAAATTCGGAAGAAGTCAAACACTCGACACATATGGATTTCTCGCAATACATTATGGGCGGCAGAGTTGTATTACAAAAAAGCCGGACTGCTCCGTTTTATACAAAACTAAAGTCATGGGATGTGTGCCGCAGAAAGATAGAACGAGTGAGGGGTCACGAGAAAACTAAACTAAGATTAATGGCTGAATACGGACATGTGCGTAGTTTCCTAGCAGAACAATATCCTGAAGCGCACAGTGGTTATGTCATCAAGAAAGACGAAGAATAAACACGTGTATTTGTATGTACATATATTTATGTGTCAGAAAATAAACTAAAATAAAGTACTCTAATACCACAGACGAGGTACAGGATGGATTCATGCAATGAATATTTCTTGTTTTTGTCTCACCATCTTGTAAATTAATTGATAATATGTAATTTCTGTTCTAACGTCGAAAATAATGTCCTGAACAATATTAATGGGAATTAACGGTTAATTGTTATAATTAATGTAATGATATTGATCAACAAATATAGAAATGTTTCCCAATTTAGACAAACAATTACCATTATTTTCCTATGTTAGCATTTTGTAACAATTGCTAAATTATACTAGTATCCTACGGTTAACGATCAAAACCACCACCTCGCGATCAATTTAGAATCATGGAAAATGACAATCTGTGATTGGAATATGGTTAAAAACATTATGGAACATTTTTTTTATGCCTCCGAACAATAGTGGCATGTCCGAAACTATTGCAAGCTCGGCGTGCAGTAAGTGGCCTATTTTCAGCGCAAATTACGCTGTATGCTTATTAATTACGTTTCACAGACGTAGCTGCTTGAAGTTATACTTGTAACACAACAATTTCGAGCATATGTATATGGTATCTGAACTGAAATTCTAACTGACGATAGAACATAAAATTTTATTGCTAATCGCGACTAAGTGCAACAGCGCCATATTTGAAGGATTCAAATTGCGTGTTTCCATTTGTAGCCGCATGGCCACCTGACATGGAAAAATGCAATATTCTTATTTCTAGCTTGAAATATGTTCAATATACTCGAAATTTATGGCTGATTAGCTGCTAATGTGGCCCTGCCTCCTAAATCAAGTACTAAGTTATGTGAAACTCACTGAATTGATGCAAAAACTGCAAAAAACCACGTTCTGAATCCATGGCGTCCTTCGATTGCTCCCGTCGTCAAGAGTGCCTGAAATCAAAGTAAGATATTTCGATCAATTTACGACATCAACCTTAAACGTTTGCATAATTAGGTTGCCCAGTACTGAATTCACAAGAATCATGCAGATTTAACGATTGCACAGCGAAAATGTTTTAATAAATTGTCTAAAACGTAGGAGCTCACCACTTGCGATGTACCCTGCCGCCCTGCCAGAATCTTGGCCAAAGTGCCTAAGCCAATCAGTGAGAAGCCTCTGCAGTAACCAATCACGACGAACACTATTAGCGCCACTTTCAAACCGTTCGAATTGCATCATTCCGTTTCTAACCACTCGACCACGTGATATCGAAAAATTCAATGTTTCCATTTTTAGCATTATATGGCTGCGTTGATCAAAAGCGAGAATTTATTTTATGACAGGTGTCGCAAAAGTGTCTTGGACTTGCGTATATGTGCTGAAAGTAACGACTTAATAATGTACTTTTAACTTACACCGTCGTCAGATGTACATTGCACTAGATTAAGTATCACTTTGGGCAAAGCCAGGATTTTATTGCGTGGGACATGAGACGCGAATTTCCATTGTGTGTAGGCCTACCTTATGTTTATCGTTTGTACAAATACGTGTGGCCGCGTAGGCCTCCAACGGTCGTAAAATCTTCGAATTTTCGCAATAACGATTATTATTGCATCGAACGAAATCGACTGAACTCGATCGATCGCGAACGTACGACGACAAACTTCACGACGATTTGCTGACGTTCTATTTCAAGATGGCGGTTAAGAGTACGCCATGTTTTTTGTGATGTTCGCGTATTAGATAAATTTTTTGAGAATCGTAATCCGTATAAGCAAAATGGCTGATGATGATCCATGGTTATTAAAGGAAGATGGTTATTTGAATGTGGACGCTGAATGCAAAAGCATAATCTATCACGCCAATTTAAATGTACTGCTCATTACGACTGGCGGTGCACAAGTATACGTTTTCGATGTCAACTCTGGAGTGATCTTGCAAAGAAGTTCTCTGTCCGGTAAGCGTGTCTCGTTACACTGATCAGTTGCATAAAATGATGAACAATAATAGTGTCGACTTCCGTTACTCCGGCGTCGTGGCAAAATTTATAGGGTGGCGTTCATATGGGCCTCCATGGTCAAGGTCGTATTCGTGCACAAACGTCAGACGTGACTAGAGTTTTTTCTTCAAACATTCACTCTCGAAAGATTTATCTGCCCGTTTGTGTACGCTCTCGATATGTCATGTTTTTTCCGCAATTTTTATCTGTCATCTAGAGGAAACAGAGACGTGGAATAAACGTGGTTGCAGGGAAACAACAAAGTCGTATGGACTTTCAAGCTATGACAGCTCCTGCAACCATCCACTCTATTGCCACTAGATCTGCTTACTTGGCAAACTATCTCATTACTTTGCGTTGACATAAACTTCTCAAGAGATAAGATTGTTTTCAGAAAAAAGTATTATTTCTCAAACGTACATGACTAGTCTCTAGGACATAAGTGTGTATACAAAATATGATGTTAGAAAATTAAGATTCTTGTACAAGTAAAATCAAAATTTTTGTTTGTGTTGGATTGACAAACTGCGTTACGCGTGTAAGATTTATTTCTTTAGCGCTTTAAAGGCTTACACATTAATTAGGTGGGACAAATACTTTTTAGCAATCGTGGAATGCAGTATTGTCATTGTAATTGTTACAGGTAAATTAAACGGTAAATTACAAGGAGTTTATCTGGCTGATGGAGTAGACAAAGTATTATATACAGATGGAAGGGCAATTGGGGTTCGTAGCGATTATAACGGTGTTTTACTTTTGGACACAATATTACAAACGCCTGTTACAAGAAGCGAAGATGTTATAAAGCTAGAGCTTTTACTCTCTGAAGCAACATTATTGCATCAATGTCTAAGATGTGTAGAGTTGCCAGGCGTAGACCATGTACAAGAGGTGCTGCAGGAGTTATCAAGTAAAATTCTTGCAGCACAGGTTAATCAGAAAAAAGGAATTAAAGCTCAAAAGGTAAATTAAAGATCATTGATAAACAAGTTATAATATTGCAGGATGGTCATAATATACAATTTCTACGATTCCGTAATACGTCTGTTAATTACATAACAAGAGAACAATGAATATTAAATATTACAATTACAGAATATTAAATATTACAAAATGTAACAAAGATAATTGATTCATAATTTTCTAGTGGAACACAATATGCTTGGAGTTACCACATGGGTCTTTGAAGCTTGTCTGTTCAGGACTAGTACTAGAATTAAAACGTCAAAACCGGCATGTACCTGCATTGCCTATAGCTACCGCTATTAGTGAGCGTCTAAATGGCCTATTGCCTGGTCTTGCACTAGAAGGTGGCACAGCAGATAGGGCACTGATGTTCAGTGAAGCTGCTCGGCGCAAAACTTTCTCGAAATGGCCACACATGAGTTACAAGTAAGTAATGGGGAACACACTTTATGTACCACCTTTACTAAGCTTCCGTTCTTAACATTGCTGCATGTTGATTGTTAGGTGGGCTTTGCCACATCAGATGGCGCAAGCAGGGTTTTATCATCAACCAAACGCAACAGGCGAGGACAGGGCAATGTGCTTTACATGCAACGTGTGCTTAGTCTGTTGGGAACCAACGGATGAGCCATGGTCTGAACATGAACGACACTCACCGGCATGCCCATTTGTCAAAGGAGATTACACACAGAATGTACCCTTCTCAGTCACTCTTGCGACCGCACCAGCACGTGAGTCCGTTGTGAATGTAGTAGGTACGACGAATGTCGTAGGACTCACCGCGACGGCGACCAGCAACGGTTTCGTGAACGTATGGAATACGAGTAACCAATTAAAGGTAACGCCGAAACATGTAGAGTTATGTTAATGCATTACCGGTCACATGTATGGAGCAGCCAATAGTTTCTGTACAAACCTTTTACTTTCATTATGATTGTGTCTTGATTATTATTTCGGTCTGACCGGCGAGGTGCTCTAAACTTTGTACCGTCAGTGTGCACGTCGCGATGAAAATTTTACACGAATTTCTTGCAGAGGGAAGTGTCGTTCTACATCGCTCCGTCGGATCAGGAGATAAACAATAAAGAGTCCATACAATTCTCGGCCGCCAGAAGTTTAACGACGCCGTACTTGTCGAGTCAGTTGCAGTTGACGGCTCTGTCGGTCGTAGGATCTACAAAGTACGGAAGTGAGGCCGCGAATTGTTCCAGTTCGACGACGACGTCGCCGTCGGAACAGATTTCGGACGCTTCCAGTACGAAAATTAGACCATGTTTAGTGTGTGGAGTGACAGTCAATCCCTCTCAGTTCAGAACTTTAGAGAATGTATGGGCCGCATCGACGGATCTAGCACCCTCTTCGTCGCTAGTCCGCGCGATGAACAGTGTAAATAGTGCTGCCAGTGATACTTTAGATATAATGAAGGTGGCCGGTGACAGGTATACACCGTCGAGATTGCATTATCTCGTGTTGTACGACTTTCATCATAAGGCCACATCGCCACAACCGCCTAAAGAGGATAATTCGAAAGACTCCAAGACTAAGAAGACACTTTCCGGAACGGGCACAAGCGCGAGCTCGAACGTCATTCGTCAAGAGAGCATATATCAAGATCTTCTCCTGGGAAAAATGTGGTACGAAGTACCGGTCATCGAGGATATCGACTCCCACATGGTGCTCGGAACGCATTTCGACGGTATCTTTCCGACGACCGGTTTGACTGCGTCCTCGTCTAATGGTATTTACTCGACACCGATCGGCATATCCGTGCAACCGACATCGAGTCCATTTGATGCTAACTTCAATCCCATTAACGGCCCAGAACAGTTCGCTTCGACGTCGGACCTGACCGGAACGAATAAAAAGACCCTCGACATAATGAAAATCACAAAGACAGAGCCGGTAGTTGTCAATACTCTGAGCATCGATGCGCCAGATTCACTCAGGGTCACATACATCGCACCGTCCAAGGATGGACGGCATCTGTATATTGCTCTTTGTCCAGTATCAGACAGTGACGGTTCTGATCCACCGTCGTCCTCGAATGTCTATAAAATGGACATTGACGAGGAATGCGAGTTCTTTCCGCAAAAGAGTTACGTATACTGGGACCATAACGAAGCTGGCAAATTGATTAACGGTGAAATTCACAACGATATGAGTAATACGCATGCCATACTATTAGTGTACGCGCTGGACTTTTCAGGGCAGGTGGTAAAATTAATACCTGAGCCCGTGGCCAGGCGGGAATTGCCTGCCGAACAAGTGCCGATCGAGCACGTGGTGCTACCCCTCGTGGAGAAGCATAAGTGTACATTAATGCCTTGCACAAATTCCACTGTAAATCCAACAACTACCGATTCTATTGCTCAAGAGGCTTCTGGGCAAGTGGCCTTAGTATGTAAAGACGGAGTAGTCAGATTATTCAATTTAAGTACCTTAAAGACAGTTGCCGAAGCTAGACTGGAAGGGAGAAAATTTGTCTCTGCGGCTTACTGCAACGGTAAGTTCGACTTTTCCTCCCAACCCAAATGCCATTCTCGATAGTTAACCACGGTCATTTGTTCTATTAGGCTTGGAAAGATTGTGTGCGTGTACAAACGACGGAGCACTTCATTTCTTCATCACGGCGGAGGAAGAAGATTCCGGTGAAGAGAAGGAATACATTGAAGACGTTAACATGGTAGAGGAAGGTTGTTCTAGTCCTGAGAATACGATACCCAGTACATCAACAGCGACTCCTCAGTATGTTCATTCAAGGATTATAAGCAGTACCCTTTCCTTATCACCTGAACTTCATTCATTAATATGTCGCATTCGATGTCTTTGCAGGGAACAGATTATTGCACACAAGTCAAGTTTGTCCTATTCGGATTTACGAACTCTTTACGAACTTACAAGGTTTGACAGATACTCACCGTCATACGGAGCCACTGTCCCACCGTGCTGGAGCGAAATGATGCGGGCACAGAGGCGTTCGTATCCTCAGCATCTGCATCAGTCCGAAGATCAACATCATACGAGAACGTGGCGCTTACAAAATGACGCGTACGTATATGCTTGATACAATCCTCATGTCATTCCAGAAGAGGACGACCGCTTGATGCAACATTTATTTCTTGATCCAGAACAACATGGGACGAGCATGTATTCGAACTCACCCTACCGCGTAGCGTTGCGGGTAACGTAGGACATGTCGATGTACGCTACAGCGTACATTCATTTTGTCAAGAGTTGCCCACAATACAAGTTACGCTCCTGAAGCAAAACATAAGTAGAATCGGTCACCATAAGTCCCCCCTGACGTCAGTGGACGAGAAGATAGATTTTACCATAGGTAGCGAGCAAAAAGGCGAGAATCCAGTTACAACGGAAGAGTATCAGCGACAACATAATACAGAGATCTTGTGCGGTCCAATCGATTTACATCGCAGCATTGACCTGACTTGTCGTTCGGGTCGCGTTATGCTAACAAGCCCGAAGCTGTTCCGTTCGAAGGCGAGGACTCTTCTTGTTCATATTAAAGCGCTGATCGACCCGGCGAAGGATGGTGTAAGTGTAATATATAATGAAGTAAACAACCGAGTCTAACTTTATCCTAAGGGATGCGTATATTCTGCCTTCTCTTGTAGTCTTCGAAGACGAAACCTAATTCAGTAGATAACAAACCACCTACATCGAAAAAATTAAGGATAGTCGAAGTGAGACCACTTCTTCCTGGTAGTAATGAACGATTTGCTGACGGTGCGAGCAGTAAAAAATTGGAGTGTTACATAGGTAAATGTGAAAGATTTTAAGATTTTATTTTGTTGATTATTTTACGTACAGCTATTTAACTGTCCTCTATCCCTTTTAGGCTGCGATTGGATTCACGAAATATCGATTACCGTAAGACCTGTGCATCCTACTAATATACCCAACGAAAGAGCACAACGATGCGCGATGCTAGAATCGAAGGCCTTCTTTGATAACTTGCTGGATGTCTGCTGCTTGCAGACGTCGGATAAGTAAGTCGCTTATGGGCACTTAGTGGGACTCGGATAATTCCCAAATGACAATATCGTTTATTAATCCTTATTTTCAGATCGCCCGTTGCACAGTCTCTTGCGTTAGATATTCTAATATGGGCAACGGCGATAAGGTTGACAAAGTTACGAAATAGCCAAAACAGTTCTGAAACGAAAGCCCTTCAACTTGAGACGATACGTTGCGTGCAAGGACGATTACCTAGCTTACTACGAACGTGTATTTTGCACGCCGGAAGAAGCATAGCGCACAAATGTGTGAAATTGATCTTTCTTTGTAGCAGGTATGTAGTAGAAAAGAAAACGTCAGTTGGTAAAATCGGTATTTTAACATCTTCGTTGGTTGCAGTTAAAGAATCTATGTGCGCGATGAGAAAAATGTATATTGAATTATTGCCACTAATGTTCATTACAACCCGTTCCAGCCGTCTTCATAACTTTGAAGATCCTTTCGATGAGGCGACACTGTCGGCTTTAGTAAATTTATTGCCCTCGATCACAGAAGTACAGTGGGCAGGCTCGTTGCGATGGCTTCAGTTGCTCATTACAAGGTTCCTACCACTCGACCGAAGTCACAGTATCGCTCAACAGTGTATCACGCTGGTGCAGCAAGTAGCTAACGAAATGTCAAAAAGAGTGAACCCATATCACCTGCTCCTTGCAACGAGGTACAATTTTTAGAGTAACATTTCGGTCTGAATCGAAGGTAACCGAAACTTATTTGAGTCCTACCGGACCATACGTGAGCACTGTACCACCTTGTCGTTGCGCAGATTCGGCCTCTATAATACGCCGTTTGAGATGGAGCTTTTCGATTTGGAACCTCCCGTACCTCCGAAGTTCAGTTCGATACTCGTGACTTATGCGTCAGTGACGACTGGTGAACAAACGGCACCGCCGGCAGCGTCAACAAATTCGACGTACTCCCAAGACACTATTGACCTGAGGGACCTACTCACACTGCCTACGCATCCAGCTGGCGAGGTCGTAATACCTAGCAAATTGAAGGCTCTATGTACGAATCATAGCACGAAAGGACTTCTCGAGGTAAAATATTGTCCATAATGTTTCAGTGCTAGCACATTCGATATTGTTGAGATACTTCTTCTATTGATGGATACAGTACCTATATGATGCAGTAAATCAGTTCTATATTGTAACGCAAAATTTTCGATAACCGGGAGACATAAGCATGTGAAATTTCAATGATTAATGAACGATTTCCTTCAGGTCGAACCACTTCATTTCACATGTCACGCTGCCTCTGACGGTACGAAGATGGAAAAGATTGATCCAGGCATGAACACCATCAATATCGGAGCTACGTTATATGACAACGCACCCGCACATCACAGCAACGGTGTACCAGATATCAAAACGATCCATCACACTTACGTAAGTTCAATTGTACACTGTCCATTATACACAATTTACGTTTGAAGAACGACCATGTCATGTGTTAACCATCTCGCGAATTCGAAGACTCCCTCGAATAAATTGTCTTTATGATCGTTAATATGCTAAATATACATAAAATCACAATATTATTTTGTATAATCGAAAGGTACCCCGGTTAACGAAATATATGTTAATATAACTGAAATGCACCGACATTCCGTTATATGAAATACACAGGAATACTTTGTAGGCAGATAAGTCACGTGTCTTATGATGTACAAATGAGCAAACGTTGCGACACTGCAAACAAAATTGTATAATTATGGCATTAACTTCGTGCAGAGTAGCGAAGTTGTAATACAGATAGAAATCGTTGTACATTGTAGAACTCGGAAGCTGGATCGCTAGGACCAGACGTTCAGGCTAAAGCAACACCTGCATTAAGCGATCTGCTTAGTCTGTGTTCAGGAGGAGCGTTAAAGAAGCCAGCTCCGCAACTGTTACTCACACCTGATGATCAGTCAGATTGTGATGAAGCTAATGATATATCTGGTGATAATCACACCTGGCATAGCGCACAAAATGACATGCCTAACTCGCACATATTAAGTTCTACCGTAACAAAAGAAAAGTCATCCGTACAAAGTATCAATACCAATACTATAAACAAAGCTGAAGACAGCAATGCCAAAAAGGTAGATTTGATAGTTGAAAACTTACGCACCTTTACTTTCATTTCTGTGTCCAGACACGGTACTGTCTTTTTTACGACTTATCGCTTTTATACATTTCGCGCTGTTTTACATAAGGCGATGTAGAGCTTGCATGGATTGTTTGATGGACCTTAAAATTTTCACTTATTGTTGGCATTTTATGTTACGTAGATATTGTGCATTCTTTCGATAGGGTAACTCAAATTCAGCAAAGAAATCCACACGCACATATATGTATATATACATATATTGACCTCATAAAAGTGTTCATTCAGTATGTATTATGCACTGACGTTATCCTTCAAAACATCTTTGTCTGCGTTTAGATGAACATTTATTTCTTCGGTCAGATGATCGTGAACACCCTTTGATGTGCTGAAAATCATGGTGTGGCAGGCAACTATGTAACAGACCCCTTCAACGCAGTTTTTTCTTTATTAACACTCGACCACGTAAATTCATAAGCTATTTCGCATTCCGTTCCGCACATCAAAGAACTCTGTGGCGTCAAGTACGAATACAGTCACATACTGTATAACGCAATAACAAACTCGTATATCGTATGGCACACAATAATTGATTCCTCCTTTGCAATTCATTTTTTATCTATATCTGCGTTCGTTTGACATTGTCACATGTCTTAAGTGCCTGTTGGACTTATTTCAGTCTGAGGACGTTACGTTTCCATGGGCCAGGTTACTGTGCTGGCCTCCGCATCAGGCATTGGTGGTGGAACGAATGCATTCCGGAGCGCGACGATTCATTATTTTAGATTTTGGATCACCGGTATTGCTAACGGACATGATGATACCTTCCTGCAGTGACCTAGTGTCACTTTCCATTGACATATGGACAAAGAATGAAGAGAACGACGGTACACGTTTAATAGTTGCCGGTGACATTGGTAGCAAGCCCTTAGTTGTTTGTGACCTTCAACCACCCCCCGTCTGTAGATATTTAAAGGTGTAGTATTCGTTTACATTCTCGCACGAGTCTTTTCAAGCGAGCCAAATTGATTACATATCGTTTCACCGACAGATTACTACTATAGGCCGTTATGGTATGTCCACTGCCACGTGCAAAATTCCTCTGGGTATGTTTTACGGACACATGGTCGTCATACCGGGACAGGACTATGCTGAGCTCAAGAGCGTGCCGTTTTCCCGCAACACATGTGATCCCTCGATACAAACTACTATAGACACACAGTGCAACATACTATCGGCGCTGGCTGAAGATGTGCAATGCAGGTATAACTATATGCGCACAACTCTACAACTACTGCAAAGTATACATATTTCACCGACTACTTATCAATATGTATCATAATTTACTTTTACTTTATTAAACTTACTTCACGCATTGCAGGAGTGAGTTTGTTATCCGTCAGCAAAGCGTCAATTCACTCGTATGTTGAATTTCAGATTTAGTCTGGCGACAGAGAGACTGAAGACTTTATTAGATCCTTTACTGTGCTCTGAAACCCCGAACGTAATGCACATGCAACATTACTTGTGCTGTAACAAAATACCTAACGAAAGCAAAGAGCCTGCTTCGACAAAAATTTTGTCAACTTACCAGGTCAGTTGCCGGGATTGAATAAAATGTAAAAAATCACGTAACTTATACTGTACGTTAATCTTTCAGGAATGTATTATGTTCCAACAACAACTGAACATCGTTCGTGGCGTGTGGAAGCGGCTTGAAACTTGGAAGAGTTCGCAGAATGTGCTAAAAACGTCTTTGGCAAACGCGCCGAGCGACAAATTGCGTGTTCTGGGCGAAACTTTGCTCGACATCCTGTTGCATACGGTTTATGAACTAGGTCACGTTCAGAGTGTAAGGAAAATGTTGCTAGCCTGACGTTTTTTGTTAGAAGAAGGTTCTCGTAATCGAATGTCTCATTTTCTGCAGATGCCCATGTCACTGTGTGACGTTTTCACGCCGTCAATTTGCGAGAAGTTTTTTCACTCTATCTGCGTTGTTACGCCGGCTCCGCGTTTGCAGCTTCATGCCGCCGCACTGTTGGCGCGAATGGCAGGACATCAGCCTTGGTGGGGAAACTTTCTGTCCAATACCTTGATCAATCTATACTCGTCGTCATCCACACACATATTTCCGCAAGATAGGTAAAAGTCATATTATCGGATACGCGATGAAATGATAGTTTAATTTGTTCAAATTAATTTGACTCCAAAGACTTTAGAACACGTTGGCGCGTTGGTCTAAAGTGTATCGAGCTATAGCGATAAAAGTAATAGTAACGATAAAATTATTCAGTCGGCTAACAACTGTTTCTTTTATCACCTACAGAGTCTTCATCCTCCTGACATTCCTCGGACGTAAGTCACTGATAGCTGGTGCCAATAAATCGTCAGTAATCGATGCCATGGTTCGTACCCTGGGCAAATTGCTAGCACCGCTTTCGAGTCCGAGCCAATCCACGAACTCAAGTCGACTCGACACGACACTTATAGGATGGGTACTTCTCTTCCTGTCTGTATGCCTAGACACAACTGCTATTCCGCCATCTTGTTTAGAAGATAATCATGAAAAAAATAAGGAGCAAGGTTGGTTGGTCTGGTATTCTTGTTACAGCGATGTTATAAACCGTTTATGTGCGTTCTTAAGACAATATGTTCTCTGTCACTAATAGGTTTATTATCGCGGTGGGAATTCATTCAAGGAGAATCAGCCATGCAACGCAAATACGTCAATTCCAACCGGTCTTCGGCTCAAAGTTATCGCAAGAAATTGCAAAAACGCCTGATGCACCACAAGCAGCAGCTGCAAGAATTGGAGCAGGCGAAAAAGACGTTCAATATTTCTTCGCAGGTGCGTAGTTAAAGAATTTCATGGGTTCACGCTACTCTTACACTCCGTGTAAGACATATGCGTTGGTGATTACGACACATCTATGTGTAATTTGTTTTCAGAGTTGGGCTGCGCTTTCGTCTCAAGCTGCCACACGGTACAATAAAATAGAGGCAACGTTAAAATCACAAGAACGGGTTTATAAGAAAACTTTAAAGCAACACACCCCCAGACATTTCATCTTCAGTAGCAGAAGAAACGAAATGCAACATCTCTCTCGAAGTCCTCGAATTCAGTCACAACCGAGTACAAGGTCATACAACTTTTTATTACATAGATAATACGCACCGGTTCGTGATTTAAAGGAACAATATCTCATCTGTATGCTCTACGAATTGCAGTAAATCGGACGTAATGGACTTGGATATGGAGTACATGCCGAATTTATCGCATCAGTATGTGCTGCCGGTGGCACACAGTCTGGTGTCTCTCATTTTGTATAACGCCTCCAACGTGGACATGTTTCTGTTAGCTTGCAAGGTAAGCCCCAGAACCACTTCAAAATTAGTACACTTTCATTCATTTTATGCCACATGAAATGACGCGTAATGCGAAAAATCTATATTTTCGACAATTATTAAATATATTCGATCACTCTCTATCAAAAGGAATATCTGCTTCTGTAAGGAAGCGTCGAATTTGTTTCCTCTTCTTTTCACTAGACAAGTCGGGAACTCTGCTTTCATCATAGCGTACAGAATATTTACATCCGATCTGTTAAGCCTTTTGATTATAAGCTTTCTGGAAGAACAATTTTTATATTGTTGCACTTAGGTAGTGGCTAGGCTAGTCGTGTCCACACGTCCTGCAATTAGCTTGTGTGAGCTTATGACTGAAGAGCAACTTTTGAGATTAGTGAAACTGGCAACCGGGACGTCTGACGCCGCATGGTCATCACATGCCGTTTCTTGTCTCCTACAGGACTTACTAGAAGGTACAATATTGACGCGCGTGCGTCTTCTGGCGCTTTTATTTAACACAGTACAAACGGGCTAGGAAATACACTTCGTTCTTAAAAAACAAACATTAAAATGTGTTAAAAATAAAAAAGAACATAATAGTGTCTCACTCAGATAATTTAACACTGAGGGATCAAAATCATTTGTTTGACTTTTATTGAAATGTATAGATTTATTATAACAAAATGTCGAACAAGTCCTACTGCGCCAAAGCTGCGGACCGCAAAATGTTAAGCATAACGAGCTGAAGGGGTGGCGATACTTTTACACATTCAATATTGCATATGCGAAAAATGCCACAGGGGGAAGATTGTATCCGAGGACGTGTCCCACACACGAAGGGAGTCCGTCGGAGGAAAGTTTCGAGTCGCTAGTGACGGACGAGAGTCGAATTGTCGAGGAAGATTCGGCGGGCGCAACTGGATCAAGCAGTTCTGCAGCTGTTTTGGGCAATGACGAAGAATTCGCAGAGGTGGATGCCGATGAGGATGCTCAGGACAGTATCGTTGTCACGTCGGCCACCGCATCTACCTCGAAGTCCAACGGTTTCTTACCCTCTTTATTAGAATCAGACGACAGCGAGCTAGAAGATTTCTTGGATGACATCTTAGAACGTGGCCGAAATATGCTAAAGAAGGGCAATGCAATGTCGAAGATTCGATCCTCCGCAAACTTTGGGTATTTATGTTACTTTTCTGACCATACAGTGTTTATTGTTTTCAACAAAAATCCATTGAGGAACTTATGGATTATGTATGGATACATAGAGCTAGGAACTGATGAGTCATTATATTCTTAGCAGCACTTCTCTTGCTATGGATGCAAGATTAGAGTACGGAGTTGAGATGGGAGTAGAAATATCGTTAAAAGCGCTTTCGGGATTCAGTATCTACAATTTACCCCGTAGCCTGAATGCAACGATACACGTAAGCTGTTCTCTCATTCGTAGGATCCTAACTTCGCTCTCAGTTTCATGTCTGCACTTTCCCAACCGGTCGTAAGTTTAATGCAGCTGATATCGTACAGGTGCCCGCAGAGTCCAATCATTATTGTCAACAATCGTTGCGTACATCAGAAGTCTCTTGGAACGATAGAAATCAAGAAATCTGGACTTCGTCCGACTCTACGCCATCCAGTTTGTCGATGTTGACACGTTGTTTCGATAAAATATTCACAGATCTATACATGCAGGTTTGTACCTTTGATGACACATTATCACTTGTACAACGAAAGTTTCAGAAAATCAATTACTTTTCCGACTTCGATTTTTCAATAGAGCTCCGGGACGAACCTAGAACTCGTTCTCCAATTATGGCTGACACTTAATTTGGACGCGGCTTCCGAACAATCGAGTTCGCCGACGCAATTTGATCCTTCATTGACGCCAGCAATTCCATTAAGCAACGCCGCCATTTCCAGTTTCATATCTGTCCTCTCTTGGTACGAATAGAAACCGAGCAAAAAGTAATGGAGACATTATAAGATTCTTCTTTTTAGGCATCCTGGCGTCTCGCTGCGTGCTTGGTGTCTCGCGCTTCAGTGTTTAACCCTTGCCAGCAATCAGCCACTGAAAGTAGATAGTGCAGACGCGACGAGTAACAGGCAACCGTTGGATGGCATTCTAGGCGGAATGGCCGGTTGTATAGTTAAAGAGCGTAACATGGGTCCTATGCTTCTACGACTACTTTCGGGTAGTGGACTGAATGTCAACACCATGGACAAACAATACATTATGGTAAGGTGATAATAAGATTCCTGAAGCTCTTAGGAACCAAGAGACCCACCGACCCAGTGTCGGCATAAGCTAGAACATACAATTTAACTTTACTTTTATTAAGATGCACTAATATGTTGATGTAATGATTCTTGTACGCGACCAGGTTGGTCCAACAGTTTGTCAAGCCCTACAAGACTTCTTAGTTCGTCTGGAAATGAGATGTGACGTAATCACACTAGGCAGTACTATGGGCAACGCTTTGAAGGAACTTCTTCTATGGGTGGTGTATCAACTTGTACAACCAAGTGGCGCACTTGTCGCTAGGAGAGGTCCTTTAGATGCCCAGTGCAAGTTTATTACCTCCTTGGTCAATCTTAACTTCACTAGCACCGACTTGAGTACCGCTATGAGTATATCGGAATGTGTCGGTGTCTTAGTGTCAACGTATGTTCAAAGTTCCGGAGGTAAAATGTTCTTCCCCTAACTCATCTTATAGATTTCACTACTGATGTAATTAGGTAATGAACATTAAGTATTAATTTTGTTCCATTCACGTCAGTTGGCGCCCAATGCGGCGGAGCACTGGATTTGACCAATCAATCAAGCGGATTCGGTGGTTTGTTTGCTTGCGTCCTCGGTGGAGATACTAGACAGGGTCGTCCAGCGTCGTGGGACACTCTGGTTGTTGCTCTGATGAAGCTGGTTTGCAGGCTGATTCAGACGCCGTTGCCAAACGTACGTGTACTTTTTTGTCTGATACCTCATTTTCTTACTTATATACTGCACTTTCTATTAACTGTCACTTCCTCGTGCAGACTCATCCAACGCGATCTGATAGCGTGACAGAAATGGATGTGTCGGAAGTTCCTACGGATAGTAGAGTTAGTTGTAGTGAAATGCAAGCGAAATTGAACATGTCGCAGACGGATGAGAGTAAAGTTGCTGAACAACAGACGTCTTTCCGTTTGCATCAAAGCGCCCCTACGAAGTGTCGAACACCTTGCATTGCTGATACAGGTAAACCGATACTTTCTTGCGTTCATATTTTAACGCATACGATTTTGCGTATAATGACACAACTGATCTCGCAACGTTAGGTTGAAAAATTATATTCAATTAGGCTCACGCAACCACTATTACCTTCATGCATGCGTTATCTGCTCGCTTTCAGTTCTACAACATGAGCCGACAATGATGCGATTATTGGGAGCTCTGGGTCACAGTACCGGATCTTCTCTAGCAATGCTCTTAGGCGAAAGTGCCGGTTCAGGGACTGCTACTGAACTCGGAGATCCAGCCTCTATTCCGGATGCAACTTTTCAACTTCTAACTACACTCACAAAGAAAGCCAGCAATCCTACACTCGTCCTCAATCCATTGTACCAATATCTGTCGTCGTGTAAGTTGCAATCCCATCGACAGTGTAAAGCAGCTAAATTAGCCTCGTAAATCTGAAACTATAATGATTATGATGATATATACACAGCGTGCAGCGAGACGGACTTAGATCGCCAATTAGGTGTGATGCAGTTGTCGGAGCCTCTTCTATGGTACATCCTGAGAGTCCTCGACAATGAAACGTCTTTGTCGATCTTCACGGCGATGGGCGGCGTGAAGGTGCTTTGTCAAAATCTCGTCAAGTCAAGTATAAACAGTGCAGGGAACAATTCCGCGTCGCCTGGCGTAATCGCTCTTGTAATGGAACATCTCTCGAATTCGCCAAGCATGGCGTCTGTGCCAGGCTCGAGTAGCAAGAAGACGATTAACTCTTTGGAGTTTTACGAGGACGGCTTATTAAATTTCGCACCACTCGGAACGATATCCTGGTTGAATCCAACGGCACAGCCAGCCGATGTGCTTATCCAGACTGCGACGCCTCATAGACGCACAAGAACGGCCGCGTGGTCGTATCACTTTTACCCAGACGAAGCGTGGGTCGGCCTTACGATCACTCTGCCTTGTGCCATTCTGTTGAGGAAAGTCGAATTGCAGCCTCACCTAACGTCCTTAGCGAGTATGACACTTTCTTTTTGATATTGAATACTTTGTGGTCGACAATTCCCTCAAGGGACAAATACTTAAGCGACTTACGTAAAGTTTATGAATATTTAAATATACCTATAAACACAGCCCTATTATCGTAAAAATAGCATTGACTGGACAGTACAGCAAGCGACACAAGTCAACCGCAAAGGATTAATGCAGATCCACTATGGAATTTTATTGTCTCAATACCATTTTTCAGCCTGTCCCTCGGCCGTTGCACTTGAAATTTCAAGAGAAGGCAACAGTCCTCTTACGCCAGTTTGCCCACCGATGCCTACCGCGGGCTTGACGTTCATTCGTCTGACTCTATCTCAACCGGAGGTGGCGACTGCCGTACTGGTTCGATTGTACAAGCCGCGGGATTCTACGTACATAAGTTTAAGCCAGATAAGACTGCTAGGTACCACGGCATTTGGCGAAATAAAAACTGGCCACGACACGATCGACGAAGAACAGCTTACGAAGACGAGGTATGTGTCCATAATGTGCTAACAGTGTTCTAACGCAGACACATCCGACACGTACAAATATCTAAAAGAAATGTTTCGTGATACATCTGTACAGCTTGGGTTGGTTACGATTACTGCATCAGTGCTTGTCCGTGAGCACGTTGAGCAGTAATCTCGCTGTCGAGGTGCTTAATTCCGCAGCTTCAGTTGAAGGCCTGGTCGAGGCATGCTGTAATCTACTGTTGCTCCCGGCTCCGTCTCTCTTTACCCCGAACTTGGAGAGGGTTCTATTGCAACTTGGCTTACACTCTCGAGAGCTTGGACTTCGCCTCATTGGTCTTTTATTGAACAACCGGTCTCCTCCTTTCTTCCAAGGTACCGCTTTTGGGAACAATGTTCTATCCTCTGCACATCCTACATTTTGGTGGTTCTCTATTACGTTCAGAGGAGAGCTTTTGACACGTTCAACCGCGTCCGCCACTATTATGTACAAAGCTAACTCTTTGGAAAAACTAAAGGAAGAAACATTTTTTTTACAGTGTCTTTACTTAATTTAACATAAAATAACACAGACACATTTTTCTAAAGGAAATCCTCCTCTCCTTTTAAATAACATCTGGCCCGTATAAAAAGACGTGATTTAAGTGTTGATCGCTCCAATGTTGTACCGGTCTTCCTTTTTGTTTAAAAACTTGGCCCGGTTCGGTATTATATAATCTTACAATGACACGATGTCACAGGTGCTGTAACAACTCAAGAAACATCGACTGTTCAACTGGTGGTTGAACTCCTTCAGCAACTGTGTTGCATTCAGGATGCCAGTACAAAAGCACGAATGTCAGCCGTATTATCGTGGCTTCAAACGGCAGCTTTGAACGGAGTGTCTCATACAAACGGAAGTCCGAACTTTGTCAGTCCGCCAGCCGTATACATCCATTGTGTTTCCTCTATCATCTGGAAAGCACACGAGAATCAAAGTCTCAACTACAACTTGCAGGCTTTGCTGACAGACGATCTGTTCAAGTACGTTGTTTTCCAATTATATATGTGCTGGTAATTCTATAAATGGCCAAAGTCAAAAACCCGAAAAAATATAACGTTTAAGTTATACAGAAAAGTATATCTTTTAGATTTTAACTTAGACCACTTTAATAATCACCGGCACATTTGACACTGTGACTTAACGTTAATACCATTAACACCTGCCCTCCACACAGTGCCCTGTATCAATGGACTCTAATTCTCGGAACCGGTTCAGCATTGAAACAAGCTATCGATTCCGCACTCTGTGCATTCTGCTACGTTAGACCATCGCTGTTCCCATTACTCCTACAGAGAGTACAGATACTGGTACCGAACCTCGCCACAGATCATTCGACATCGATATCGGATGACCGTAAGGGAAGTGACAGTCAGACCGATGACAGTAAAAGTGAGATCAACGCGGAAGAATGGTACTGTCGTTTTGTGTTGCTCGAGTACAAACGATTGCATCTGACAGAGGGTCAGCTTCTGACTGTAGCTGCTGCTGCAAGATCACCGCCAGGAATTCAACAACTAATTGATTCAGGACTGCCGACTCTGCTCACTGCATCCATTATAGGTAACTCTAGAATTTTGTCTATCCATAATGATGATGTCATAGGTTTTGTATTAAAATGATATTTCAACAGCTCGCCCGTCATATGTACCGTTTTCGGTAGGCACTGAACCTACGGCTCGGGTTCAAGTGATATTGTCTATACGGTTTTGGATACGTTCTGTGATTAAAGAAACTTTGACTTGCCTTTCAGACTTTTGCAATATGGAGAAAGCGAAGCGGGAGCGCAGCGACAACGTGATCGATGAACCTTATCAAAGTAGCTCTATGGGAAACAGCAGTTTGACGGACAACGACAAAGCTGCCGATTGTTCTGGTCAATTGAGTGCCGGTAATTTCGGTAAGAACGATGTCTGTCGAATTGCGCTTCATAGATCCAGCTGGCACGTGTTAAAGTATTTGTTCTATCAAACTTTAGGCGGGTTATGCATGACAGAACCTGAGAGTATAGCCATGGTTCTCGAATTCTTGACACTCGTATGTTCGGAGGGACGAATGAGAGACTGGCTGGGAACGGAGGGCCGTTGCTTTTGGCTGCCGCTACTGTCACTTCTCAGTAATCGTCCCATTGACAGTCCATCCACGTCCTCTTCAAAGTAAACGAAAATTTTGCCTCGCAGTAGTCTTTAATTTGCATTGTTTCTTTACGATCATCCTGTACTTTGCAGATGTTCGAAAGCAAGTGTATCATACGCATCGTTGGAAAGTGCCGTCATCAAGTTTTTGTCTAGATGTTGTTGGTGTCATCTCGTGAATCAGAACCTACTCGCTGAGCTTTTGACAGGCGTTATCTCCCAGCAACGAGTGACTTCTAGTGAGTGACTCTGCTCTATTTCTTTAGATTTTCTGGCCTCATCCTCCAATGACAAGCATTTTTTAAGTGCATGCCAAAGTGCAAGATAATATTTTAGGGCCGATTATTTTTCGAGTTGTCGATATTATTCAATTTCGTTTTTCTGAATTACATCGCACCTTGACTATTTATGCTCTTGATTAATTGTGTACTAAAACATTATACATAGAATAACTGTGACCCATTATACTTTCATAGACGTGCGCTACCTGCACGGAATTTCGGGATTCACGAGACGTTTGATCCTGCAATTACTTCTGGAGGGGGAAAAAGTTTTGGTCTCTGTTTCGTCAGAGGCGCCTATGAAGGTGTCGAGCACCGCGGCTAATTACAGTATGCCGTCCATGCCTCCGCATCCAGCTCATCCGCACGGATACTACCACCAGTTACTGTACATGTCCACACAATCAACAATTGCGGATATATTGCAACAAGTATCAGGTATATACTGACTTTTGCTGAACGAAACATTGAACAAGTGTATGCAGGATCATTCTTGTAAGGTGTGCGATACGAGTATCTCTTAATCTGAACCAGATAATAAGACATTGCAAATGCGGGAAATGTTCGGTCTTGAGCATTGGCTTCGCAGAACATTCTCTACCATGTTACCTTCCAAGAAACTATATTTCCTTCAGAGAAGTCGATAAGATGTAAAACATCTTCCGCACGCGGAATACCTCGTTATTTCTTTCAATTTAAAAGCAGCTGGGTTGTCAAACACGTTATGCCAATCATCCTGTATATGTCCGCGATGAAGAGTACTTTAAGCGTGTAATTCTATATTGCGAAGGAACTTGGTTGCTACTACTGCTTCCAAATACTTACAAAGGAAACGAAGCGAGTACAAATGGAAGCAACCGTTCGCGGGAATTGTGGGAATCTGGCATGGCCTTGGTTGTCGATACTCTCAGCGTGGCCGCAGGCAACACGGCTAAAGATAAGAGAGCGAAAGAAGCGTCGAACAGATCGCAAGCTCGTGGTCCTATCACTCGAAAAACACGTTTAAGTACCGGTACTTATCATCTTAATGACCCCTCGTTCAATATTTACACTCAATACACATACATTCTCCGCGCCCTTACTTGTACTCAAG
Source organism: Priocnemis perturbator (assembly GCA_963942575.1). Lineage (NCBI taxonomy): Eukaryota > Metazoa > Arthropoda > Insecta > Hymenoptera > Pompilidae > Priocnemis > Priocnemis perturbator. Next base: position 11,160,361 of record OZ012656.1, read on the forward strand.
TGTGCCTTCAATATTTTTATCCACAGATTGTTCGTCTTCCGCCGCGAGCAAGACGTCGACGAGCAACGCGCAAACGAGTACGAGCAATCCTGCCAATCAACAGTACTTGATACACTCCTCTCGACCGAATACCCCCTTACCGCCGCAATTAACGATTGCTCAACTTCTGGCCATCGCTGAGGATAGCGGTATTTCGTTGTCGGAGCCTTGTTTGCATTTAATATTGCGCCAGCGCAACAAAGATTCCAAAGGTACGCACTCCTACCATTGATCCTGAACTAATAGTAAGGAAGAGGGCGCTATCAATGCGTGAACAACGAACATATTCTCGGTTCTAAACATTAGGTGACGTGTACATTAGACTCACATTGAAAACGCTTCAATTGCAGAAGACACGAGTAAGCAATGCGACAGTGATCTGTTGAATTACCGAAGCATCGAAAGTTCCTTGGGTGTGTTCAGTGCGGGCGGTGGGTTGGCCGTGTTAGCCCGTCACCTACCACTAGTCTATCCGGACTCAGGCAGACCACCGCCTCTCAGCGAAAAGTCGCCGTCGCCGGAGCAGACGGACACCGGCTGGGTGAAGTTGGAGGCAAGCGACGATATTTACGAGGACTTGGAAGAGAGAGGAAACAGCTCCTCCCCGAGAGCATCCTCTCCAACTCCATACGTGCCGCCACACTCGCTCGCCGCCTTTGGCCTCTTCTTAAGACTACCCGGCTACGCCGAAGTGCTGCTAAGAGATCGAAAACGCGCTCAGTGCTTGCTGCGGCTAGCCTTGGGCGTGTCAGACGACGGAGAAGGTGGCGACGTACTGACATCTCCGTTAGCCTCAACACTGCCCACTCTGCCGTTCCAAGTCCTGAAGCAACTGCTCGAAGCGACGCCACCTACCACCGATGACGGACTTCTACTTCGACGGACGACCATCGACGTCGGCGCGATGTTGCTCCTGCTGAATTGCCTGGCGATATTCACGCATCAGACGGGTCACAATGACGGGCAGGAGCAGCGGATTGGCGGTCAGGGACGGAGTGACGACAGTTCCCATTCGTATTGGGCGAAGGGCACCGGCTTCGGCACCGGATCTACTCAGCAGTCCTGGAACGTCGAGCAGGCGCTCATGAGACAGCGCTCGGAGGAGGAGCATGTGACAGTGCTGCTGCAAGTCTTGGCGAGCTATATCGGGTCAGGCGGACAGCCGCAGAAGGAACTGCCCACGCCGTTTCCCGACTTGCTCGCACGATCCTGCCTGTTGCCGGCACTCTCGTCTTACCTGAGGAACGATTCCGTCCTCGACATGGCCAGACACATCCCGCTGTATCGGGCGGTGCTGCAGCTGCTCAGGGCAATGGCTCTTGCCGGACAACTGGCACCGCTTCTGCTACCGAGGTCCGGCAAGTCCAGCGACCCGTCAGTCGTGTCCCTCCTGTCCAGCATGAGGGTTTGCGTCGACACGTATGTGCATAAGATCAATCGCACGCGCGGCAATAAGTCGAAGAACATGTCGAAGTATCCCGACGACGCTGAGCAGGACGAAGGCTTGGCCACGTTGATACCTGATATACAGGAGAGCGCGATGATCGTACAGAATGCAACCGCGAGGTTGTCCGGCATTGGAGACGAACTGCCGGGACCCAGTCCTACTGTTCCGGAATTACCGTTGCGCTCGGTCGAACAACGATATCTGGAAGTTATGAAGAACCTTCAGTTCGGTAAGAGAATCTTCAATGCGTTTTTATATTTGCGTCATGTTCATTTTGATACTGATACGTGCTTCTTTGTAGACACGTACGAAATGATCGCTGAAAATCCTGAAGGCGGAGGCTACAAATTCGCTGTTTCTTATCATTTTGAATCGAACATGAGGGCGGCGGGTGATAGAAGTCATCCGACGAGAGTGAAACGATTGGCTCAGGAGGCAGTCACTCTTTCGACGGCATTGCCTCTCTCCTACAGTAGTAGTGTCTTTGTCAGATGTGACGCCGATCGTTTGGATGTCATGAAGGTATTAGGCGATGAAGTTGTCTTAAAAAGTGTCTATCTCAAGAGAGATTACTTTGTCTCACAATGTTATTGTCAACTTCAAGGTACTCATCACGGGACCAGCAGAAACGCCGTACGCTAACGGATGTTTCGAGTTTGACGTATACTTCCCACCCGAGTATCCAAATAGCCCAATGTTAATAAATCTAGAAACCACTGGCCGTCACTCTGTACGTTTCAATCCCAATCTCTATAACGACGGCAAAGTTTGCCTCAGTGTGCTAAACACGTGGCACGGTCGACCCGAAGAAAAGTGGAATGCACACACGAGTAGTTTTCTTCAGGTGATACCTACAATCATTTACACGTTATTGCTATTTAATTCACGTTTAAATACCATTAGCGTGGGTGATGCGAGACTAAATGTGAATTTTGTGTCTTTTCTTTTCGCAGGTCCTAGTGTCGATACAGTCACTTATACTTGTCTCAGAACCATACTTCAACGAACCAGGATATGAGCGATCGCGTGGGACGTCAAGCGGAGCTCAGTCTAGTCAAGAATATAACGCAAATATTTGTCAAGCGACTGCTAAGTGGGCAATGCTCGACCAAATACGAAATCCCTGTCCATGCTTCAAAGAGGTGACCAATACTTCATGTAGAATAAAGCTGCCAAGCTATTTAGCAACAAGCTATTATTTAATATACAATCAACTTTCTACTCTTGTGCAACGCATACAAACGGTTGATTGCCTTGCAGGTAATACATACACACTTCTGGATTAAACGACACGAAATAGTCGCGCAACTGGAAGGCTGGATAAGAGACATGGAATTGCACGGTTCTGACCGACGATCCGGCAGAGCAATTTCTATACACGCATTAGCTCTACGAGTAAGTTTCGGAATTATGTTCTCTGTAGCAGTATTTTCCAAAACGTACGTTCGCCATTTATGCACAGACAATTTATACGCACATTGCCTTTATGCCGTACAGCGACACTATAGATTACTGAGAGAAGAATTAAACAAATTGCCAACGCCAGACGGGTTGGAGGATTTGGTGGAGCCACTACCATCGCCAGGCTCGCCGATCGAATTGTCCGGCACCCCGGGAACACCGAACACCCCTCCGATGTCAACCGTTTCCACGACCACACTCAGCACTGCGAACAGTAGCATTCTGTCAATGGGCAACAGCGGTGCCAGCAATCACGTACACCACGACATTGACACGGACGTCGAAATGGAAAAGATAGTATCGGAAGTGTGTGAATAGCTAAAGGATGTTAATAGGCATTGTTGGACATTTTGAAAAGTCTATCGTTTGTGTTATGATGAACAAGTAACAGATCGGCCCGACGAGCAAAGATAAACGACATAATGTGTCCCGTTCAAGCAGAAGTCGAGTTTCATGTCAGCTGATGGGTGGATTATAGGTTCAAAGAACAGGATGTTTAAAAAGAAAAAACAACAAAAAAAAGAAATGAACGAAAGGAACCAAGAAAGCATGATTTTCGTTGAAAACGTGACGATCCTCGCGAAGACGAATAACGAAATAGCCGAGGAGCGGATACGAATTAAGGTGAGATAGGTTTTGAAATATTGTGAGTGATACGTGCGGACTGAGCGTTAGACTGAGAGAAACGGTAGAGAGAAAGAGAGAGAGGGAGAGAAAGAAAGAGTGTGAATGTGTGAATTTGACAAGGTGTTAGTGTGAATGTGATAAATTTGTGCGTAGTAGAACCCTCTTATGGCCGCTGCTATATTATATGTACACTGCATTCTACCACATTGTACTACTAATAGTACCAACTGTTACTCCAATGTTTATTATACATATTCCTTGTTTGTGTAGCCAGTATCCCTTTGTGCAATGCGACTGAATTTAAACGATGACGGCGTACAATAAACGAGACGATTTATATAGGCAATGTGTGTGTATCGAGTCAGATTATCTGGAATGAGGGAACGAGTATTATCGCGCCGATATCGTGACGCGTTCAAATGTAGATCGGAAGGGACGAAAACAGATTGACCTTAAATCGCAGAAAAAGTTAAAACCCCGGTCACGGATCCGTCGTGATACTGTCCTCAAATACGCGACGATACTGGAAGATATACATATGAGTTCACTCCGTATGAACCACTTGCAAGAATCAATAAAAAGAGTGTTATAGTAAGCCTACAAAACATTTTTTTACTACTGAACATAATTTTATCATTGTCAGTTTGGTACCGTTTAGACATTGGCATTGGGTAAATAGAAATCGTCTCGAGACTCGTTTAACACGTCGTTGCATTGCATTCAAACGGTGAGTAGATAAACGAATTATTCGATAGCTGAATAAAAGCAGATTACTGTGTGCCCGATCGACAGAGATCTTTCTCGACATCCATATATTTTCCAGAGCGTCGCTGTAATTCTTTTCTTTATTATTATTAGCCAGTAAAAAAAAAAAGGCGTACCCTGACAAATCGCTCTCCATTGACCTGTCGCATTAAATTTTGTGAGTGAATACGTATTATTTTTCTTTTATTTTTTGTTTCGTTTTTCTTTTATTCGTTGTCCGTCTCATTCGATGCGTGGCGGTTCACTTTTTGCTGGTTCAAGACCTTATTTTTTTTTTCCATTTTTTTCATTTTTTTTTTTTTTTTGTTTTCTTTTTTACCAAAATATACATAGACTGGATAATTTGGTAAAAAACGAGGGGAAGAGGCATTTGTGTCATATATGTTAATTCGTCCACTTTCGAAGGTGTATAACCAGGAAATTGGGTACTTTGAGACACATTGCATTTGATATAAATATATATAGATAGGTATACAAACAGGAGCGCGACACCTTCAGTTCGGCATTCTTCTCTCTCGAGGGTCACGAACTACTACTGCAAGAGAAGAATTCTGAATCTACGTGTCGTCATCATCAACGCCCCCCCCCCCCCCCCCCCCCCCCCATCTGCCAACAGATAATTATGATTAGCTATAATATATTGATTACGAGCAACATTATATCGACGATCGTTTAATGTAAATAATCGCTACATAAATAATCATACCGCATACCATTAAATGTTTGTAATTCTAAAATAATAGGGCAGTGCTCTGATGTAACGTATATCTAAAATGCATGGATTCCTAAGCAATGAGAGAAGCGAAAGACACGTCGATAATGTATGAAGAAGGAAAAACGTGTTAATAGTTATTTATAATAAACAATTATTACACGCCAATACACACTCCATACGTTGCATTTTGTTAAATACTTTTTTTTTAGGAGATCGAAGATATCGAAACGCTACAGCATGCCTATCAAACTACAAATATGTAGTCTGCATCGATTTATATTAGAATTGGAATGAAAAATTCTATCTTTTCGAGATTTTTTATAGCTGGAGCATTTTCGCAATTGCGCTGGCGCATTTAAGAATTTGAAAAATGTACTAAAAAGGGGTTTTACCGTATCGATTAATTGGTATCACTGGCAGGTTTAGTTTTAAGGTTTTCAGTATTGGCTATGCTGTGTAGGTGTAAATTCTGGACCTAATGCTGAACGACCAATCAGATCAGAACATCGCCTTTCATTGATATGGGCTCTTGACACGCGATTTTGTGTAAACGTAATCATTTTATATCAGCATCAGTGTGACAATCGAATAATTGATGTGTGCAGCACATCGCGTCGGTAGCGTATGATGTGTTTATAGCATTATGCGTTAACATTGTTATCATGAAGCTGTGAATCGACACACCTAATAATTTTTACCAGAAACTTAGGCACAACTGGAGGCGATCCGTGTTACAGATATTGTTTCAAACTGTTAGAATAGAAGTTTGAAATAACATGGACGGAATACCGGGAAACGAGGTTAGTTTTTAATTCGGTTTATTTGGTACTCATATATTTGTGGCATTTCTGCAGACGGAAGCTTTATTTCACACTGCTTGTATCTGATTTAGTCCATAGTTAACCTATATCAAGTAAAACTTCAACAGAGGGAATAATTATTTTGCTTGATTCGTGGACGGTAAAATTACACAATATAACAATTTTTTTAGTTACCGCATTCATTGCCGCCCATGATGAGTATGGCACCTGGGAATCATGCCCTTCCAATGGGAGAACCTCCAAAAACGTTACCTAGCCTTCTTAGCCTAAAAGTTGCTCCCCCAACGGAACTTCATAATCCATCTTTGGACGACGGAGCACGAGATGGAAGTGAATCTATGAAACTTCCAGCCGCATTGGAGCAAGCGCTAGCTTTCAAAAATGAAAGAGCGAAAGAAGTGGGTGCTGATCCCAATGATGTGTTGTCCGCGGCAAAACTAAATGACGATAGCATAGTGGAAGACGCTCCTCCATTGGAAGACATCGTACGTGAACCAGACTTAACAACAGATAAGGGTGATTCAAAATTAAGCAAGGCAAAGAAAAAGAAGAAGAAGAAGAGGAGGAAGCACTTGGACAAGAAAGAAATCGAGAAGAAAAGAGACAGTGTAGACGACGGAAAGACAAAAGACAATATGCCAGAGGTTGAGTACATACAAGAAATTCCAGGCATAACCGATTTGGAGCCTATGTATCGGCAATTCGCGAGAGTGTTTGAAGCGTTCAAACTGACTGAGCCCGAACCGCGTACCAATGATGCAGGTGACAAGGGTGAGCCGATCGGTCAGTATCCTCCGATAATAAACATGCAGACCACAGGAAGCATCCCCAGCAAAGTGCCACCACTGGATGACTTTGACGATGATGTGAATCAGTCGCATCAGCAGCAGGGCACCGGAGAGAACGGCGCTCCACGTTTGTCAAAGCGCAAGCTAAAGAGACTAACACGACTTAGCGTGGCCGAACTGAAGCAACTAGTCGGTCGGCCGGACGTCGTTGAGATGCACGACGTCACAGCGCGAGACCCGAAGCTCCTGGTGCAGTTAAAAGCCCATCGGAACACCGTGCCAGTGCCTAGGCACTGGTGTTTCAAGCGAAAGTACCTTCAAGGCAAGCGAGGTATCGAAAAGCCACCGTTCGATCTTCCCGACTTCATAAAACGCACCGGCATCACGGAGATGAGAGCCAGTCTGCAAGAACGTGACGACACGCGCACACTTAAAGCGAAGATGCGCGAGCGCGCGCGACCGAAGCTGGGAAAGATCGACATAGACTACCAGAAGCTGCACGACGCCTTCTTCAAGTGGCAAACGAAGCCGCGTATGACGATCCACGGAGACCTTTACTACGAGGGCAAGGAGTTCGAGACGAGGCTAAAGGAGAAGAAACCCGGCGAGCTGTCCGACGAGTTACGAACAGCACTCGGCATGCCTGTAGGACCGAACTGTCACAAGGTACCACCTCCGTGGCTGATCGCCATGCAACGTTACGGCCCGCCGCCCAGCTATCCAAACCTCAAGATACCCGGACTGAACGCTCCCATACCCGAGGGTTGTGCCTTCGGCTACCACGCAGGCGGCTGGGGCAAGCCTCCGGTCGACGAAACCGGAAGACCTCTCTACGGAGACGTGTTCGGCATCTCACGAACCTCGGGCGGCGACGCCTTGGACGAGGAGGTCGACAGAGGCATGTGGGGCGAGCCAGAGTCCGAGTCGTCCGGAGAAGAAGACGAGGATGAGGATGCGGAGGAAGGAGAGGGCGGCGAAGCTGACGGCAAAGACGCGGAAGGCGATGCCAGTGGACTGGTAACGCCTGGCGCAGAGGGTCTTATAACGCCCAGTGGCATAACGTCGATACCTGCCGGCTTGGAGACGCCAGAGACGATAGAGCTGAGGAAAAAGAAGATAGAGAACGAGATGGAGGGCGGCGACACTCCGGCACTGTACACGGTTCTGCAGGAGCGAAGAACCGAAGGCCTTGGCGCCAGCATGATGGGCAGCACACACGTCTACGACATGACTGGGGCGGCTGGAGGACAGGCTCCGCCTTCCGTCATCGCCGCGCGCCGCGGCATTAGTGGAACTGCATCGGACGCGAGGACCGACAAAGACGGCGCCGTTGAATTGGCGCTTGATCCTAGCGAATTGGATCTTGACTCAGAGGCCATGGCTTCGAGATATGAGGAGACCATGAGGTCGCGACAGGCTCATCTCAGACGCGAAGATCTTTCCGACATGCTTCAGGATCACGTACAGCGTCAGAAGGTTCGTATGACGTACACCTTTTAGTCCTTCACTTCGCTCGCATTCAGTCTTTACGTAAAAACGATTCTAACGCTGTTCTTTATTTTTTCCAGAGCAAGCGCAAACGTCAACAGACTCAAGACACAAAGGCGTCTAAGAAGTATAAAGAATTCAAATTTTAAAAGTACGATCAAAATCGAAAATATGTATATGAAAGAAATACCTTTGTTGATTGTCCAGTATATTTTGTTTTAATGTGAAGCATAATTGTCAAGTTTCTTTTCCATATAATAATAATATAACACTGACAATGGCTACGGTGATTAGTATCATGTACAAATACGATAATTATATATAAAAACAAAAGATGGCAATGTAAACATTATGATCATTGAAAATTATTATAAAATGGACAAGGTAATCATACAATTATAACGCATAAATAGATTGAGATGCAATATACACGTAATTTCATACACCGTTTTGCACTAAACGCGTACTCGCGTACGTTCCTGTTAAACAACGTGCATCTTTTCCGGTACCAAAATATGTTGTAAAGGCTTAAAGCTAAGCCTCATAAGAGGTCGCGAAATACAGTATAAAAGTAACAAGAGGCACGGAAGTGTAATGGCAATTATAAACCTACTGATGGCACTTCCAATATCCAACCAACTGCCCTGCGGATTAACCCAGTACATAAGAGGCAGTGATAGGCAGTCACCCAATAGAAGCACCGCCAAAAATGCTTTTGGTGAGCCGAGAGCATAACTCGTGCATCCAACTAATATCAAAGGAATACTAAGCTTTAACACGATCAATGAAGACATCGTAAACGGAGAAAATACTGTCACGAAATGACGCGTCCAGGACGGATCAAACGAACTTATGCTGGCCATGTTGCCGGTCCCGAAGAAACATAACAGCGTGTACAACATCTGCAAGTGTGATTAAGGATAAACGCATATCACCGTTTTTCTCATTGCTATGCATATATGCGAGTAATTATGAGAGCGGACGGAATCAGAAATGCAGAGAAATTTATTTAAGGTCCATGGACACGTGACTTGTTTATTTTACTTTACGTCGTTCCACGTAATGAAATAAATGATTAACGCTAGTTTCTTCATATCTCTGACATCGGCCACTTTCATAGGCACATCTTTGCAATGCAGTTGTTTGATTTAATTTGTGGTAGAAAAGGATACAAAAAATGCTGCTTTCACCAAGTCTTCTGTACTCAGCAGACTTTTGTGGCGTTCTTCAGTAACATCTGCGATAGGTTGAGGCCAGCATAATAAATGTGTTGCGATTACTAAAAAGAAGAAGGGCTCGTAGGAGGCAGATAGTAATGCGAATGGACAGAAGAGACCAAACACGATCCCCTGTATCCTTTCTTTTAGAGCAATGGGATAACTAAAAATACAAATTGGCGTTGTCATCAGAATTAACCAGGACATCCAACTTCGACCATCTATGAACCCAGAGTACACTGATGCTGTTACGAGCAAGCGCGATATCTCTATTAATTTGTGACGTTTCGATTGTAATTGTAGAATTATATACAGGCCCAAGACACACATACTACTTAGTCTGCAAACAGAAAAAGAACATTTTCTGATATTACTAGAACTTAATGTTTAGTTAAGTATTATCTTTAGAGACATTAATATTAGGATATGCGGCATGTTGAAGTAATTGAGACGAAGACTTACACAATGTAAATTCGAGGATGTGGCTCGACAACGGGTAACGTTGGAAAAAGGGCCAATGTTAGACCGGACCAAATCAATAAAGGAAGTCTCTTTTTGTATACAGTCACTTGCATCAAAGCCACCAGCAGCATTCCAATACTTAGGGCAAGTCTATATATTAATCCCATAAACATTGTTCCTATTAAAAGCACTATGCATGCTATTTCCACCAAAGATTTCTTTGTGTCGCGTACTGCAAGTCTCGGTGCGAATTTGATCAATCTTCGAAATGCCAGCCATAAAGAACTCAAGGCACAAAGTGCATAACATGGAAATCTCCAATTATCACATCCTGAAGCTACAAAGCGATTTTCATATGACTGTAAATTGTTTCAAAAATTCTGAAATCAGGATTCAGTCGGCGTCGTTCATTAACTTATTTCACGTACCTTTATGCCTGATCAGTAATAAGATCAATGTACCGAAAAATGTAATATTGACGAATTGTAGTATGCGCGTCGACGGATCTGGTCTCTTTACACCAAAGATTTTGAGAAACAGGGCCATTATCCAACCAAACCACATTAGCGACAAACCTATCAGGAACGTGTCTCTGGGACGTTGTCGAAAGAACGCGAGATATTTTTTGGCCAATGCAATATTTTCAATCCCTTTTCTCGTGCCTTGCAATACATTCCCTTGTTCCAAAAGTATCCCCACATCAGATATTCTCTTACTTAGAGATACTTTGTGTGCATCCATGCTTATATCACTATTTTCACAATTTGCAATACGATTCCCCTCAATTTGATATGCCAGTTGCTTTATGTTATTCAGCAAAGCATGTGCTCCGTAGGTTTCATTATCCAGAAACGTTATTGGCAAAACACCCTGATGAAAGAAATTAAATATAGTTTTCCGAGTGTGTCTTTAAAACAATGTACCCAAAAGTTCAAATTACTATCTATTGTTATAGTTACTTCGTTATTGACTGGTATCGGAATACCGATAAGAGAGGACATTAACGGTGTCAGATCGGCTTGATCCACGTCTTGTCGAGACTTATTAGCACGTACACCTGCGCCCCACAGCACTAGAGGTGTTTCAGTTTCATCCGTGGATCCACTTCCGTGCGAACCCCAGTCAGTCATTCCATGATCTGCTGTGAATAAGTATGCAGTGCTCCCTTTGCCAAAGATATTTTCTGTCAGTTGCACAACTTCCTCTATCCTCTGGTCAACATAGTATATATTTTCTGTGTATTCTCTAAATTGAAATTCAACGTCCAGCTAAGCACATTTCAATTAAAGAAAAGGACATCAATATGTGATTGCAAAAATGGTACACACTTTATCAATAACAGACACATACCTAGAGTTAGGTTTTCTGGAATGTCCTGTAGTATCACAGCCGAGAAGATGAAGGTACATGACAATACCGCTAACGTTTTTAATCTTATCTGCCTCAAGGTTGAGCCACTCTCTATATTTATCAAATACCCAGGAATCTAAACGCAAAGCCTTTCCACTGGTGGAATCAAAATCTTGCCATTCCGGAGGATAGGTCTCTCCATATACATTCCTCTTATTACCTACCATTGTTACGAAATGTTTTAAGTATGAATATAACAACATATCGTCATAATCATAATACCTTTCGTAAACATAGGGATGATATCTGGACTGCCCCATGCCCATGTGAAGAGACTCTGATTGAGAACGGAATCAAAATCCACAGGATTCTCCTTCCATCCTTTAAATATTGCACTTGGATCCTCATAAAGACCCGCAACTATTGCAATATTCCCAGGTCGTGACTCTGTAGGCATACGCGTATGCGACACACCCCAGGCACCATCTCTCTTCATTACGTTTCTACAACATATTGCGTTAGATACGCCAAGTACTTGGAGTACACTTCAAAGCTTTTCAGCTTACCTCAAATATTGCGGTGGACTTTCCATAAAGGTTCGGTACCTCAAACCATCGGCCACAAATAACACCAATCTTTTGGCAGGTGCATTGGCGACAGCCAGTACAGGAGGTAAGCCTTGTATGATCGGTGAGTGAAAGTTAACATCAAGTATACCCCAAACCAACATCAAATGTAGTATCAAGCCCCACAAGCCAAATCCATAATTGTCATAACGTTCGCCAAACGTTTTTTTCCCAGTGTACCGTTGAGCAGCGAACATTTTCGAGGTTAACGTAAAATATTATATAAAAAAAAGAAGTTTCATCATGAGCACCTTGAAAATAATAAATCTGACATGCTGCAGGCGCCCTTATCTATTTGTATATATGTATGGCCCAGTCGGTTACTTCACGTGGTTTGGCCAGTGTCATGCTGAATGGGCACAGGTTGAAATACGTCGGTCAAATAGAATACGTATTATCATTGAGGAAAATTCAGTTATAATACTAACGCGGTAAAAAATTGATCACGTAATAACGTAGTAACTGACTACTCTTACAAGAATTATGTTCGGTTTATGTAAAAATATTGAGACGGAGCCTTTGGTCGAATATTTGCGGGCCCAGTATGCCATATAGATAAGCAGAAGTGAAAAATAATTGTATCATCCCTAATATTGTAAGGTATGCTACTGGCATCTTTCATAAGTCAGTTTGGAGGACAGTGCAAAATTATTGAACAAATAAAAATAGCCCAAATTACGAATCGTTCGTCGTCACATGCCGATGTAACATCGAATCAATACTTGTGTCAAAAAAACTCAGCTGATTTCTGTGTATGACATTGACTGCACGACACGACCCGAAGTATATTTTCATTGGGTGAGGTAACAATGGCATTCAGATTATGAAATAAACAATGCAATGACTTTCGATAATTTTGTAATTATAGAAAATTGTAATAATTGGGGCATTGTTGAATTGATTTCTCGATATACACCTATCTTCACTGTACAGAAAATCTGCTTCACAATGTGACACGTCCAGTGTCGACAGTTCACGAGCGCATGAATTTTAGGCTATTTCGAAATTTCCTTCACTTTATCGATGTTTATAAGATGGCTTTTTCACTTCCAGAGGACGAGATAAATTTGAAAGATGGTGGTCGGAATATTTCCAGCACTCAAGCTCGGAGTGCTGTTCGTCAAACAAATTAGCAAACCGTTGGCACAGTTACTTGTCAATCAGGCAAAAAATCATCCTGTATTTAGAACATATTTCATTATTCCACCCGCGCAGTGTGAGCATTTTGTACCGTGCGAACACATTGTTTGGCTTGATATTAGGTTGAACGTATTATAACACTTTGTTATTAATTGCAGTTTATCATTGGATGGAAGTAAAAGCAAAAATGTATGTGATGAATCTTGGAAGGCCAACAAAGGTTGCTAAGTTGAATGAAGCAATGGCAATCGAGTTGGGTGCAAATCTGATGGGAGAAGTTATCATTTTTAGTGTTGCCGGTGGATGTTTAATATTAGAATATAATCGTCAGGTAGCCAAAGAAGCCAAGAAAGAAGAAGCCCGTCTTGCTCAGTTGCAAAAGTTTACAGATGATATTGAATCACTGACTCAGGCAACTGTGAAGCAAGAAGCAGAGATTCAATACCTGAATAAGGTTCTTCAGGGATTAGCAAAAAAATCCAAGCAAAAATTGCCTCCGCGAGACAAAGATCCGCATATTGTCAATCCTAGCGACCAAACAAACGTTACAGATCAAGGATCTGTCAAACTTGTAGACGGAACAGAGGACAAACATAGTACAGAAAATAGCAGACACTCCTTAGTAGAACGTGCTATAGTGTATTTTGAAACTAATGTAAAGACAGATAAACTCAGTTAATTGATATTTTATGGTTTTATTGACACCAGGTGGGATAGTGTAAAAATATTTATGTATATGTATATATATAACTGCATAGAGATCAAAAACTGCATCAGCCAACAATAAGTGAAATCTTCAAAATAGAAAGGTCCAGAATAGTCGCATTATTTCATTACTCACTATGCTTTCATTTCAAAACTTCTCCATACAATAATCTCAAGCTCAAGGTTGAAGACAATTCAAACCGCACCCAATGTTAAAACTCTTGTACTTAATATAGTCTTAATTACAGCCTGCTCTGGCAGCTTTATTGGGATACTTCAAATAAAGAAATGTACAAAGTGTATCATGATAACATGAGTATTTATATATACATACATAGTGGTGAAAAATATTCTTTCCATTATGCTACTTTAAGCTCATTCCGTCCTTTAGCATTTTCTGCAACGTATGAATTCTTGATTCCAGGTTGTCAAAGTCGGCCTCTGGAAGAAGAATAATCCAGAGTTAGTTTCTAATGAGTATCGCATAAATTTATTGATGGAACCCACTTGAATTCTTTGCACGAGGACGGAGTGACTTTGTATCACTATGGTATGAGGGTGACTGCCCCCTGGAGGTGTTTGTACTGCCTGTGATTGTTTCAATGTGATTTTATATGATCACGATAGCTGTTAAAGTTGTGTTAAAATAAACATCAACAATGCTGTGAACTATACCTGCCGACATCACTCTAGTGAAATGACCAGTGACGGAAGGAGAATTGCTTCTGCTTCGCCTGCTGTTGACATGAGAGCCCTGCGAAAACGGCGAAGTTCTACGTTTTCGCGCAGGACTATTGTCGGTTGACCGTTTATTGCTAGAAGCAGTGAGCTGACGTATCTTCAACACTAGCACTGCATTCTCTGAACGAAGCTTTTGTATCTGCGCGCGAAAACTCGCACGCTCTTTACTCACACTGTGCTCCAGTGATTTGATAGTACTCAACAATTGTCGCATTCGACATCCTAGGATGATATGATATAATTAAAAGATTCGATTTTGTTTTTAGATTGTGATTAACGAGGAAACCACTTTTATACAGACATGACGCATGTACACCCATACATAGATACTTGAAGTTGGGTTTACCTGTAGTGGAAAGCTTTTGATTCTCCTGAACAAGTCTTTGATTTACATTAGTCAATTGCTCCACACGCCTATGTAGATGTCGACTTGAACCCGTTGATTGCAATCTCTCTATTTCAGTTTGTAATCTTCTAATGGTTGCTTGCAATATCATTGGATTGGGTAAGCCGCAATATTCCAAGGGTAATGGGTAATGGATTCTTAAGGAGGTTGTTATATCGGGAAGTACTTTTTCCGCATAGGTCACTTTATTAAATACTTTCAGCTCGTACACTTTTATACTCTTATTGTATGGTCACGTAATAACGTTTGTCCTATGCTAACAATTTCAGTCAACATGATGTTATAAATAACCCACTCACCGGTCAAATTCTACAGTGTACGTTAATATAAGGTAGCGTCGATTGCTTATTTTGTTGTTCAGTCCTGCCAAAGGAGTACCTTCTACTTTTCGTGCACGTAGCAACTCTAAGTCTTCAAAGGTCAGCAAATCCAGCGTAATGCATTCGCTTGTCTATCAAACAATGCTGATTACTCCACCATCGTATGATCATTTGAGTTAAACATTTCAAGGATTACTTTTAATAATCCCGACTGCAGCATTGCCACGAAAACGTTGAACTGCTTATAGTTTCCAGTTTTCTGCGTTAAGTTTTCGATATCTTGGAAACGAGAATAAATAAACCATCAAATAAGAACGTTTGCCTTCGAATTTGAAGCGAAAAGACGAGTGTTACAGAAGTACAGTACCGCTCACGATATTATTCGAACTGTTCAAGAATTCAAGGAAACTAAAGATCACATACATTACAAAAGGTATTTATTATACTGAAATACACAGTACCATTACCTTACACACTAACAAAAGGCATAGATCAAGAGCCGTCAATTACTCGTAAATCCAGTAAATGTTATCGTTCGAATAATTAAGTACAAGCGGTACCGTACCTTAACCGCAGAATTCTTATTTCAGCCCAGCGCGGATGAAAGTAACGAGATTTGCATAAAAATAACGAAACGGACAAGTCGTGTCATACGATGACTGCCAATGTTCGCCAGTGCATTTCTGGGTGACTGTGAGTTCCAGGCAACGTTGGCATCCTCTCAAAAAAGCGACCTTCATCTTAACCACGTACTGCTCACCGCCTTTGAAGGCGTACGTCGTCACCAGATCGGAGCCCGTTTCGTTCATGTCGACGTGCCGAACGTACGGCAGCGTACAATTTCCACGGACCTCGAAAACACCGAATCGCGCTAAACTAATCGTCGAGTAGCAACACTTGTACTCGCGGAAATGTCCCGTCGATGCACTGGCATCGCTGACCCGAATTCACTGACATGCAACGTTAATTGGACGCTGATCCGGAAAGCTTGACAGCCGAGAGTGTGTGGGAGGATGCGATCGGCGGGCAACAGCGAATGCACATGTATATAGCGTTTCATAATCCGGACTTTATCAGTGGTGTGTCATCGGTGTCGTTGATGTGTAACTGTCAATACCCTCGCCAGTGGTGACGTGCGGATCTGACGAGAGAATGGTCGTGATTTGTTTTACGTTAATTAGTTGAACGGAAGAATATGTGGTCGTTTTTCTCGAGAGACCCGGCTAAGGACTTCCCGTACGAGATCGGCGAGCCGGTGCCTGGGCTGGATAGCAAGAGCATCTGGACGCTGCATAAAGCGAAAAGAAAGGTGACCTAACCTAGTGCGGTATAACCTCCTCGTTGACGTAGTCGAGGATTATTTTGGACCTTTATACTTTTGTATATTTGAAAGTGTCGGAGGTTTCTAAAGCAATGACATGTTTGTACATGTATGTGTGCACAGTTTTTTGTATTGTATTGGACATTTGATTTTACACCGTTCTATATATATTTTCTTTTGTATTACAGTGTTTATAGTTTATTACATATGTATATACATAGCATTTTTGTTGTGTCACTATAAATTACAATGGGTGTATACTCTGTAGCAAGGAGGTGTCGCTCTGGTGGCTTACCGCTAAATCATTTTTTGGGACAATGTGGAAATGTACTGAGGTTCTTTGTCTAAGCAATGTTTTAAAAAGAAACTGGTCATTTAATCCTATGCACCTTGAATTACTACAAATATATATTGTGTTTTATGGTTCTATGCGATATAGGGTTCCACTGGTGGAGAAGATGTCTCTGTATTTGTTTTTGACGTTAAGAATGGTGGAGACCATCAACTGGATATTGCACGGTCCGCGGTAAAAAGACTGAAGACCCTTAGGCACCCTAGCATATTAGCATATCTTGACAGTCTGGAAGTAAGTTTAGTTATTTATTTTATCTACGTACACTGTGCAGCAATAATTATGATGTTTTTCCTATCCTTTCAGACAGATAAAATGGTGTACTTAGCTACTGAACGCATTGAACCCTTGTATAATCGTTTGTCTCGAATAGTCACCTCAGAAAATGGAGCACAGAAAGAGTTATATCTGTCTTGGGGTGTTTTCCAAATCACGGTATGTATAAGTTAAATAGAAAAATGATTATTTTTCTATTAAACATTTGAATTCAATTACAGAGAGCCCTAAATTTCCTTAACAACGACGGCAACTTAAGACATAACAATGTAAACATATGGACTGTATTTGTCAACGAAGAAAGTGGAGAATGGAAACTCGGCGGGGTTGAATACATGACAGCTGTTGATGCATTGTATAATGGTTTACCACAAACATTCCAAATATACCATCCTCCAGAAGCAAAGGAAAACGTGAAACCAGCTACCAAATGGTAATAATACAGGTTATCACTTTTTTATAAGAACATTGTTCGAATTGTATTAAGTTTGTACTATAAATAAATGAAATGATTTATAGCTCAGTTGATATGTGGGGACTAGGTTGCCTCATTTGGGAAGCGTTCAATGATACACTTACTTCCTATAGCCAGCTTAGAGTAACTGATAAGGTAAACTATGTTCAAACATGTATTTAACACTTTAACGACCGTGAAGAAATGAAGCACTATAAAAATTGTGCAACAGAATGTGTTATACGAGGATCGTCTGAAATTTTTCACTTTGTTACAAGAAACTGACTAGTCCTAGGCGTAACATCTGACTATGCATTTACTTCACTTTCAAGATTCCACGACAACTAGCGACCGTGTATCGAGAATTGACCGGGGAAAACGCAGATGGCAGACCGAATCCAGCCGATGTAATAGCACGCTGCCGCAGTAACGGTGGTTTCTTTAAGAATGAGTTAGTTGACGCACTTCTGTTCCTGGAGGAAATTCAGATGAAGGAGCGTGGCGAAAAAGGCAGATTTTTTTCGCAGCTCGCCGGACAGCTGGAATCGTTTCCGGAGGGCGTTGGCAGGTACAAGATACTTCCGCAATTGTTGGCCGCCTTTGAGTTCGGAGACGCAGGCAGTGCGGTGTTACCGCCTTTATTGCAGTTAGGGTGTCAGCTGCCGGACGCAGAGTATCAGCGAAGAGTGGTACCCTGCGTCG
This sequence comes from Priocnemis perturbator, assembly GCA_963942575.1. NCBI lineage: Eukaryota > Metazoa > Arthropoda > Insecta > Hymenoptera > Pompilidae > Priocnemis > Priocnemis perturbator. The sequence continues at coordinate 11,178,584 of OZ012656.1, forward strand.
TAAAGCTATTTGCCTCGAATGATCGGGCGACCAGGCTGAGATTGTTGCAGCAACTCGATCGATTCGTTAACAGCTTGCAGCCGGCCACGGTGAATGAAGCTATTTTTCCGCAGGTACAGGCACTCTTGCTGTTACATTGATCTGCCAAACATTCGTTCCTTAGTGTCTGGTCAACAAGACATTTTTTCGTTTTATTTTAGGTAGCGCGTGGATTTTTAGATACGAATCCAGCGATAAGGGAACAGACGATTAAATCAGTCGTACACCTGGCACCAAAGTTAGATTACAATAATCTGAATGTAGAGACTCTAAGGTACTTCGCCAGGCTTCAGTCGAAGGATGATCAAGGCAGTATCAGGACGAATACGACCGTGTGCCTGGGCAAAATTGCGCAACATCTCCATCCGCAGATTAGACAGAAGGTGCTGATCGGAGCGTTCATTCGCGGAACACGCGATCCATTCCCTCCCGCCAGAACAGCCAGTATCTTGGCTTTGGCCGCGACGCAACAATATTTTCTATTGCAAGAGGTTGCCAATCGCATTCTTCCCGCGTTGTGTCCCCTCACGACTGACGTCGACAAGGGAGTGAGAGACAATGCCTTCCGGACGATTCGCGGATTTTTGTCGAAGCTTGAGAGAGTCTCAGAAGATCCTGGACTTCGTGAATCTATGGGTAATTATACTGAAACGCACATTTTGCAAATTTTTATTTTATTTTACCAGAAATAATGCTAATCTATTTCTTTACAGAGGCGGATGTTAATACAGCGACGCCTAGTCTCAGCAATGCTGCCGCTACGTGGGCTGGATGGGCTGTGACAGCAGTCACAGCGAAGTTTTATCGTAGTCAGTCCGACACGCCAAAATCATCGAATCCACATAATACGTCGAGAATATTGTTGAATAAGCCTGCATCCTTAGGTCAGTGGAAATTCGTTTTAGTTCTAACATGACGTTAAATTGCATATGAATACGCTTAAAACTCCTAATGGGAAACCGTTTCTTTTATATATTCACGATAGAACAAGCCAGCAGCTCGCAAAGCAGTGCGAGTACGACTGCTACAACGAGCAGCGCTACGAGTATGACGTCCCTCGACCACGATCACGATCATGACACCCAGAACACCGCTAACACAAACTCCGATTGCGATTGGGATTGTTGGGAAGCTGATAATTGGGGTGAAATGGAGCAGCAGCCGTCAGCAGCCGCACCTACGAGTATGACTAGTAATATATCGCCGTCGGCTCATTCGCCAAAAGGAAATGATCAATGGACTAGTTTGGAGGAGGAACCGGTTAGTATTATTTTGTACTACGTACAGGACGTGTATGTCACAATTCGATTATTGACTACCCGTTTATGTAAAACGTTTAAGGAGGAGGAAGCGGCGCAAGGAGGTCAGGATAAAAATGACTGTACAGAGGTAGGATGGGAGGACTCAGAATTCCAACCCTTCGATGATATTCAACCGCTAGAACAGACGAATACAGGTAGGGAAAGCTTATTTTAATACTTTGTCTGGCCAGCAAACTTTTTACGCCTTGACGATAAAGCGAAGTTTGTATTCTAACAAGGCTATAATGATAAAATATTACGATGTTACAAACTTTGAATTGTAGATATGTAGGGGTTTATTCGGTATAGCAGTTAACGTGTTAAGAATGTTTTTGAATCATTTGGCGTACATCGCTGTAATTAATTTTCTGGTTTGCACAGTGAACGCAACCGGGGGATTTAATAAATTTGAGGAAGCTAGAAGAAAAAGGGAGGAGAGAAAGCTTGCGAGGCAGCGTCAGATGGAAGCGAAGAGAGCCGTAAAATTGCGAGCTACCACCGCGAAGAAACTATAAATTTGACGGTATCAAACACCATAGATAAGTGATCATCCTTCAATGTGTCGTTTTGTCTAAAGTCTACGTTGCCATCCGCGTAACGTATGTTATTCTATTCGTATTTTCATCTTGAAACGGGATGGAAACTTGGGTTCGCAAATATTTCTTACAACGTTCTTTTTTATGTTGTACTATGAGTAAGGTGATGACGACTGTAGATTCCTAATTCAGTTGATGAGTTAACGGCGAGATGATCGGTCACTAAAAGAAGAACAATTTTCCCCTGAAGAGGATCCACACCAAGGATCGAAACGTTGGAATTTATTGCAGAGCTGTAGTCCCCCCTCTGTCCTTCTTTTAGTGACCGATCATCTCGCCGTTAACTCATCAACTAAATTATGTTGTACTGTTGAAAAAAAATATTTCTGCGCGTGTGGCTGTGTGTATGTGGGAATGAATGTGCGAGTTCGATTCAAAACTTTATTATCTGTATAATTCATATAATGTATTTTTATCAATTGTAAGTACACGCCTTTTATCTTATAAGCTAAATAAAAAATCGAAATACTTCTTAGTGAAAACATGTCTGATCGTATCTTAATTCACTCACGCGACATGTCCGGTGTAAAAGTACTTTGTCTCGTCAACAGGAAATACTTCGATCGGTAGGCTCTTATCATGAGCCTCCTGTGTCAAAAATAACGTTTGGGAAGTAATAGTTGCAATTCTTTACGATTCCAATCATCGTTCATTCTGTATACATAGATAGTTTAGGAAAGAAATGTATTTTTCATGCATTCTCATGCATCCTTTCGAATTATTGTGTGCCAATCATCGTCACAAATGTGATTGTTCCGTTCCATTTCCACTATTAAAGCGCATATTAAGAGAATTGGCATTGTTGACCTCTCGCTTAAAGCCTAAACTCTCATAGAACGGTATAAGACGATCCTGACAGTCCAAGGATAATTTGTAGCATTGTAAAGCGCGTGATAAGTGTACTATGACTTGGACCACTAGCTTTCCCAGATGCTTTCCTCTGTAATTATTATTCACTACCACATCCTCCAAGCGGCCTTTCTACAAAACAACATAGAATACTATGAGTTATAGTCTCAAGCTATGTCTACTTTTGTTCCGAATAAAAATCATTGCTCCATACCACTGCGCAGTTGTGAATAAATTTTTGTTCTGCAACTAACGTTGCGCATGCTATTACTCTTCCGTTACTCATATCTTCCACCACTATGATATAATAACAACCTGCATTCTTCATCTTCTGAAATTGACCTGCGGTCACATTAAAAACAATGATTATTTGATAAGATTGTGGCACACATTGGAATGTACAAAAGAGTATCTTTTCCATGCGGTCTGTTGCAAGATTAGACTACCTACTTAGGAACTGCTCCTTGCTGACATTTCCAACTTCAGTGAGTTGTCCCAAAAGTTGAATGAATCCTATCAAATACAAACAAAAAAAAAAATTCTGGTAAGTTGTGAAACCTAAAAGTTACGTTAATTGCTTTCTTATATTTTGCTCAAGGATTTTATCCAACAACATTTTTAAGTGCTGGCTGACGCAATGGGCTCTAACTGTTGGGAGTGCGAAGAGTTAATAGGCTTGAAAGGTTTGATTCTGACAGATCCTCTACCTTTGTCATAGTCGGTAGATCTGAGAGGCCTTATCAAGAGACCATCGACATTGAGCGACAACGGCAGTCGGTCCAATATGTTGGCATTGAACAGCTCAAATTCTCCCTCCCCAACGTTTCCTCCCTGACGTTCGACAATGCGCAAAGATTAGACACACAGCATATTCCTAGAGATTATGTTATTACGAGCAATGCACGACTACGGTACAACCTTGAAAATACTCATCCTGCCCAGCAGCACGCTACGTCGCAAGTGCGCAGATCAGCGGAACGTTCGACACAGCTGTTTAAAGTGTATCTTTACCTGCGCCCGTGAAACATTTGAATAACGCCACAATGCCAACGAAATTCTTACCGCTGCCGCATTCCATCGGGCGACACTTTCACATTGCTGCCTGAGGCGATACGAAATTTTTACCACGCATTTCAAGGCTTCGACGACGTTATCAAGATAACGACATTTTTTATACGAGATCAATATTGACGGTAAACCACCGTAAACTCGTCCGAATGAGTCAGGCCATTGTCTCGTTTAGGACAGATCCCCAGAATTTTCATTCTATTTATGCACACGCTGCATGGTCTGCGGTGACACTAGACAGAATAATAAGATGGGGCATGCGCAGCTCCAATTAAGTTAAAATTTCGAAGAAATTCCAAAATTTGTTCATTATGAAAGTCGTGTAATATCCATTTTCAGACGAAATTTAGATTGAAGTTGATTCGTTTTATACCTTAACGGGATTATTTTTAAAAAGATGCAGGAAAAGAGTGGTTTAAGCAAAGTTTGTCAATATTCAATTCTTTTAGATTTTTACTTTTACCACTTTAAAAATTCTGGCACAATTTTATTCACGTTTCATGAGAAAGTTTGCCGTTCAAATTTTATTACGTTTATTTTTCGTTAATTCTGAGGGCGCTGTGAAAAAAATAGATTCGTCGAATTAACGGCAGGAGACGCTTCTTCAATAGGTAGGAGCACCATCTTTAATTTCGTATTCGATGACTTATAGATTAGTGCCGTTTCGGCTGTACATACCTTTATTGACAATTATTCTTACGATTTTCATGAGAGAAAACATTCTCCGTCGTACGGATATCAAGTAATGTATTTCCATCTTCTATTTATCCCCCATCGACGCGCTGTTTTCTACTAAATTTGAAATATAACGTGTATCCTTAGAATGACGCATGCGCACACAGTGTTTCGCAACAAAGCAAAGCTTCTCGGGTATACAAGTGTATCGCTTTCGTGATCAACGTTAGATTCGAGAAATATTACTTGTAACGGTAAATTGACGCATCAATGGTAGCGTGCGGACAAATATGTGTTGGATGAATTTGAACTCCGCAGATTTCCGTACTCAGGTTCGTACAAGTGCACGGTTCTTAACGTGATCCGTTGTAACTTGCGACATAACCTGTCCAAGGCTGTCAATTTGACCTCAAATGTGAACTTTGCTTTTTTGACGCGGTAGCAAGTCGCATCGCTGCTCTCGTTTGCATTCGTTCAAATTCGAAGCTTTGTCAGAGACCGACGTGCGATCGCATATGAGACACTAAAAGTATATTATGTATTTATATTACACGTCACATTTGTGGTATATGTATTATTACAAGCGGAATCGATTTCTGTTGCAGATTAATATTTAACATTCCAACACGCATTGGGGCACATTAAATTTCGAATATTGAATCGATGTATTAAAGCCCTACAGCAAACAACTCAACGCTACACCGGTGAGTTCCAACACAAAATATTGCTTGGTAGCACGGCGGACACTCAAAGCCAACTAACCATGTCTGTACAAAGTGTTGCTCTGGCATCTCTCACGGCCACCTATACCGACTCGGAGGGCGAAGACGGGGTGGAAGACGACCTTCAGGAGAATTCGAACACTCCCCAGGGGGCCGCCCCGCATAATGCCCAAGTCGGTCAGCCCCAGGCTCTCACCAGTCCCAAATCTGGCAGATCAGCCTCAAATAGTCCCAACGTTGCTTCCAGTGTTGGTGGCAAGTCTAATAGCAACTTGTCAAATGCGCCCACCTTAGTGACGGATGTAACGTCAAAGGTGCAGAGATTGGTTTCATATTTCGATGATACGATAGTCTCCGACGATGAAGGAGCTGTGCCGATGGTGGTCGAGGGACAGCCATCAGAGAACGGAAGGCCTTCCTCGACCACTGAGCAATCTCCATCACGTCAAGGGGATTTAGTTTCAGATGGGGAAACAGATCCATATGGCGTGACGATACCGCCAGAGCCGGCGGGGCAGTGTCCTGTTGAATTACAGGAAAAAATTACTAAGCTCTATAGGAAAATGGAGAGCAGCGGTTTGGACATGAATAAAGTCATACAGCAGAGGAAAGACTTTAGAAATCCATCCATTTATGAGAAATTAATTCAGTTTTGTAGCATCAACGAATTGGGTACGAATTATCCTCCGGACAGATTCGATCCGTTCAAATGGGGCAAGGATTCTTATTATGAGGAGCTCGCCGAGGTGCAAAAGACCGAGATGAATAAGTTGGAGAAAGCACGGAAGGAAAAGACGAAAATCGAAATAGTGTCGGGCACGGCAAAGCGACCGAACAGTTCCTCGACGACGGCGGAGGAAGACGCGAAGAAGAGGAAAAGCAAGTGGGACCAAGTAGCCACCGGTGCCACTGCTTCGGTAAAACCTACTGTCCTGTTGTCCCAGCCAACTCTGACGACACTAACGTCTTCGGCCACCGGCACGAAGGCGACCGTAATATCGGCTTTTGGTTCTTTACCAAAGAAAAGACTGTAATCAATTCTGTAAATTTATTGTAAATATCGTTTGCTCGAAGCGAAGCAACATCCACGCCGTCACGTTTCTCGAGCATAGGACACCTCGGCGACATAACACTTTGGTTCCGTATGTTAGTTCTCTCGTCTGCCGTTAAACGATTTTATTGACACGGAACGAACTATGCGAAAGTTCGATGGATATGTATTTTATGGCATTTTTTTTAAAACGTTACGTTTCATCGCATACACCATTGAGATCACTGCACGGTAACTTGATGTGCATGTTATTACGAAACTCGTCTCGATCGTTTCCGTTATTTATTTGGGATCGAAGGTTGTGGCTGCTTGCGTACGAGCGAAATCATTTACTTGAACGAACATTACGTTTCGGTTCTGGTGTTGAAATGTTCAATATAACATATTTTGCGATAGCGTTATATGTAACATATTACCTTTCCACACGACTCAGTTCACATAGCGTATGACGTACGTTATTCTTAATACAGAATTAATAGAAGCGCAAAGATGTATATTTTCTATTTTCAAAATACTGTGTGTCAATGTCTTTTAATAGAAGATAGAACGCTACACAGCCGTGGGAAAGAGAAAAGGCCTGATATTCTAAAGAAATTTCTATATGCAATGATTGCTCGTCGATACGATGGTGCACCTTGTAAAATATGACCTGTCGAGATGCTTATACCTTTGCGTACACATTCAGTCTTACGCGGACACTATTTTTGGTTCACTAACCGACTGACCGGAATGAATTCAGTATTAGTTGAAAAAAGTGCCCGATTCGTCCGCGACGCGATGCGAGTAAAAGAACAATGCCAATGCTCGTAAGTTATTGTTTGACAAGTGGACAATCAAATGGCTCGCACTTTTTTCATACTAACGTTCTTTTGAAGGCAGAAAAAGAAATTAGATCTCTGTTAAAGATGTTGGTGATGCAAATTGTTAACGATATTGTTGTAATAGTTGCACCTGTAAAATTCCTTTAGTCGCTAAACGTACGTGAAACGTGAAGTAACTTTGCGCGTACATTTTTAACATGAAAAACGTCTTTAACGTAGACCGTAGAGAAATCCTAAAGATACGAATTTTGCATTGTAGCTTTTCGATGTGACGCTAATGATGACGATTCGTTCGAATGGGAAACGAAAATTTGAAATTTAACAGAGTTAATAAGATCATTGATTTATGTCATCAACTCTCATTTCTTCGCCTATAATGTACATTGTTGTGACAAAGAAGTATATGTACAGAACGTATATTACCTGGCAAAACGACAAATATTTTCGCGGAAAGAAAAGGTACCTTACTGCCGCCTGTTTTTAAATTCATAGTGATATCCTCGAAGGCATTGTATGTGATAGGCACATTTGATTTGGTAGAAATTGTTGGTCGATTCAACGTTCGCAGCATACGCAATTTTATAATATATTTATACTACGCTGTTTTTGTTCAATCAGTTGCAAACGAATCGATATGTGAAAAAGGTGTTAAATCATTGATATTTTATGAGTAGGGGCACGGAAGATGTGTGTATGTTTAGCGGGACACCTCAGGAGCTAATGTAATGTAGAACTGAGAATACATAGATAGCGTGTACAGATAATTTGTAAAATCCATATTTTTATGGTTTCACATTTACCGAACGGTCGTAAAATCAGTCAAGTTTTATTTGTTTTTATACCTTTATCGAATTACATGTCATTTCAGTTAGAAAATATCTGTTACACACTGATAAAGTATAGTTGACACTTCGCAGAAGGTAAAACCAGTGAAGGAACAAGCCGTTTAATTACCTACTTTTCAATTATATTTATACGGACCAATACAAATCCTCAGCTTTATGTACAAATGGCAAATGACATAAAAGTTTTGTAATTAAAACTTGTATGCATTAGTTAGTTCTAAAGCTATGGTATATATATGTGTATATATGCATATATATATGTACATATATATATATATATATATATATATATACACACACACACACACCATTCTCAGTTTGTAAACAACGCGCAATGACAAATATCTACATAGAATTGTGTGTGTAAATAAAAAAACATTCAATCACTTCTACATACTTTACTGTTCTTATTGTATATGTATTACACTTTTTATACGAGTACGAAAATTTGTTTGTAGAAATAATTATAAGCGACACACGCAGAGCTAGTAAATTTTTATCGGACAGATTTCACGAATTATTTATTTTCCGTAACGTTTCCGAAACGATGTACATATATACTGCGAATGCCAGTAAAGTAGTTTGTAATAATAATGTCTTTGTCATTTATTTACCCGTTAACAAAATATTCGTCGTTGTCGAAGAAATCATATGTGCACATGATTTTTTTTTTTTAAATATTGAGTAAGGTAAATTAATTATTATCAATTGCAACTTGAATCACTGGAACATAAACAGAAAAGGTCGATGATTCCCGATTTTTTGCCACAAACGGAAGTAGTCCAATTTTTATACTTACGGCCCGAACGGTGTTTAAAGTTCTCCAGAAAGACATTTTTTATCAATATGATTTTTTTTTCCGTTAAACTAGACCACTACATATATATTTGACGTCTACTCTTTAAGCTCCATTGCTCCATATATGCCAATGTACGCATAACTGACGCACACCACATCCTTACATCTGTGTATGAAACTTGTACTCTAGCTTCGTCACAATTTGACAACAATATGTTACTAACATGTAGAAGAAATGTAACATTCGAGGAAATCTTGCTGTCTTAACGCTGCGATAGTATATACGTATGTATCTAATTGTCGATTGAAGAATATTACAGATTCTTTGACATCGATACGCAGCATGGATAATTGTGAAGGAAAAAGCAGTGTTTACATTTACAAGAGATGTTTAATATATCTGTAGCTCCGCAATTAAATGGCGCAGAGAAGCGCAAATTAATGAGATAAACACTAGTTATTATTGTTGCATTTATTCGAATGATACAATGACAGCCGACGGAAATACCGGTAATGAGCAAGTAATTCTTGTGACAGGAGGTTATGATCACACTATTAAGATATGGCAACCTCATACAGGGGTTTGTCAACGCACAGCACAGCACACAGACTCTGTATCCTTTGTTTCTCGTTGCGTTAATGTATCACGGTTATTTTTCGACTATAAGTAGTTTCCTGACAAATTTTCTAGCAAGTGAATGCCCTAGACATTACTCCAGATAAGTACGTTATAGCCGCTGCAGGGTATCAGCATATACGGATGTACGATCTAGCATCAAGTAATCCTAATCCAGTTATCAATTACGAGGGGGTTTCTAAGAACATTACTGGATTAGGTTTTCAGGTTTGTTGCTATAATCTTGTATAATTATCAGTTGCATCCTGTTACAATGATTACAAGATATTGATTTATGTTATACGTTTGAGTATAGGAAGAAGGAAAATGGATGTATACTGGTGGCGAGGACTGTTCTGCCAGAATTTGGGATCTACGGTACTGCACTGGCTACCCAATATGAAAGAAAGAATGTATGTTGTATAACAAGGATTATATTCATCTTTCAGATCAAGCAGCTTTCAATGTCAAAGAATATTTCAAGTATCGGCACCTGTTAATTGTGTTTGCTTACACCCAAATCAGGCAGAATTGATTGTTGGGGATCAAAGTGGAGTAATACACTTATGGGATCTACGATCGGACCACAATGAACAATTGGTATTCTAATTGGCACATAATGATGCATTATTGTCAACTAAATTAATTCATTAAATTAAATTTTGCAGATACCTGAAGCCGAGGCTTCCATTCAAAACATTGCTATAGATCAGGATGGTACATATATGGCAGCTGTTAATAACAAAGGTCATTGTTACATTTGGACACTGACAGGTGGTGTAGCTGAAGAACCTACCAGACTGAATCCTCGACATAAGCTCCTAGCACACAAGCGATACGCTCTTCGCTGTAAATTTAGTCCAGACTCTACGTAAGGAAGTGTTCACTACAATCATACTTTCTGTGGAGGAATAAGTACAAATGACAGTATTTAAAAATTTTTGTGTAGGCTTTTAGTAACTACATCAGCTGACGAAACGGCGAGGGTATGGAGAACGACAGACTTCTCTGAAGTGCGAGTACTTCAGCATGAAGCCAAACGTTGGGTTTGGGATGCCGCCTTCAGCGCCGATTCACAATACATATTTACCGGTACGACGACTTTTATGCATAGCCCTGAAAAAGATTAACTTTTTACCACACAATTATTGAGGGTCGTACTCATTTCTTCCTTTTATTTTCTATGTCATATTTAGCGTCTTCGGACGGAGTAGCGAGACTCTGGAATGTGTCGACTGGAGCTGTGGAACGAGAATATCAGGGTCATGAGAAGGCTGTGACCGCTCTCGCATTTCGGGACGAGGTGCTCCCGTCGAGTTAGGAATAAAGAGATTGATAATGGTTTTTTAATATTTATTTTTGATTACACTTGTCCGTCTGCATTTTCCTCAATAGTCATAATAGTATTATGAAACAGTTGAAAATTATAGTACTTACATAATGGTACGAGCCACTTTATGTAACGTTAATTGTATTCTATTCTCCTATATTTTATTTTGAAAATATACAGATGCACCAGCGCCAGTTGGGGTAACAATATCCTTTTGCTTTTGCTATACTTGAGAGTCACGAAGAAGCGTTGCAGATTGGTCACAACTGAATGTCAAGGCCAAACGATTGATAAGCGATCATTCGGTTATAAATACATTTTGCAAAAGCTGCCCTTGCATGAAAGAAACAGATCGTATGACACGATTCTTTTATCACTACATCTCATTTATCTCTTACTAGTCTGATTGGAAGTGAGCATCCTTTGAAGTTGTTTTGTTGTAAAAAAGTTTGGAAGATAATTTCTCTTTTTTTTTTTAATGGTTTTCTTCTCTAGACTTCTCTCAATCTTTTATTTCGTAAAAGTTTATGCGCTTAATTTACATACAGGCTTGCAATTCTATAACTACCGCCTACTTAAGTTACACTTCCGGTTTTACACTGTGTGACACACGCGGGACATGGAAAAACGAAATTGGTAGTAACTGTAGGTACGTTTCGATTATTAACTTTCCATGCTCACATTCACCCTTACAAAATAATACAAATTTCTGTGCGGTCGAGGATCCGATCAACATGCACTTGTATCATATCCCAACATCGACTGCAATTCCGTCATATCAAATCGTCTTCGTCTGTATGTGCAGTGTTAAAAATAATACTATAACGTTTAACAGTTAGTGGATATCATTTCTCAGACTTGAGTTCTGTGTCGCGGCGTAAGTCGAAAAGACGCTGTAAAACGATATGAGGTAAAACAAGGTTTAGTAACCGTTTCTCATTAACTTTACAACGTGACCGATATAAAGATCGGGAAAAGAGAAGAAGCTATTTGCATAGCAAAAGACGAAAATGTGGTTTCCTTTTATTAGTCGGAATATACGCGTGAAATTCGGTATCTCCGACATCATCGAGAAACTATGTCGATGTCAACGAGTAATAGACTCGCTTCAAGTACATATTGCATGCTTGTTACGTATTTTACTTCGTAGTACTTCATGCTCGGAGAAGTATTCGAACTGAAAGCAAAGGAACAAATATTCGAGACAGTATGCTTTGACAATGAGAACACGCGATACTGACAAATAAATTAAAGCCGCGGAATAGATTACAGTTTACGTATATCCTACTAATGCGCCATTCCTTAGTGATCAGTAGCTCATTCTTTCACAAAGTACTGATCAGTAAGTACTCATTAATGGTAATAATGTTGAGTGAATGAAATCGCGTATACGCGTATGGAATGTACGAATTTTACGCTTCACAATGCGTACTCATCAGAGTAGGCAATTAGCCTCGCCGAAAAGGACCGTGGCAGCAAATCTTTACAATTAAAGCGTTCAACGATCAACAAGAAACCAATTTACTACATTCGTGCGGAAGATTATAAAAGCGGTCCAAATAAAAAAATCTGCGAAAATTTCATTTTCACTCTTGATCTAATGTAAATCGGTGCGAGACGAACTTCTGAAGATCCTTTGCTTGGACGACTTTCATGATCGTCGGCACATTTAAATCTGGACGATACAGCTCATCGTTCGAGTTCAGCTTCATCTCACTGAACCATACGTTCTGTTGCAAATCAAGATCGTACATCACAGTATCTTGACATATTCTATTTTAATAAAATTCCAGTCTTAAAAGTAGGATTACACAGGATCACACCATCTACTTCATAAGTAGACACATACAGCGCGGGGCGAGCTATGCATAACAAATATATCTCGACTCATGTAACACATCAGCGAAAAGAAAAAAAAAAAATATGAAGAGGCGTACGCAGAAACGGTTTAAATAAAAGTAACACTGATGCCGGTCACTAAACTGGTATCAATGTGGGTGGAGCGTTTAAAAAGTGCCATATTTAAAAACTGTAACTCTCTATCTAGACAAAGTTATGTACTTCAGTGCATCCCAAGCGTACCGTTCGCCGTCGGCCTTTAAGTAGCTGCGTCTATTGGCTTTACAGATGAGGCAGCTTGTCCACTTCGCCCATTTCCGTGAACGTCTCGCCGTCCATCGCGTAACTCAACATGAACTTCAATGACACGGGCTCCTAGAGTAATCCAGCAAAGGTTACTACGTGATATTCGCGATGGCTAAAGCGCGCAAGGACGACAGTCTAGATTACCTTATGAGGATTTGCGATCAGCATGATCTGCGTGATCGCGGATGGCGGAAGGAATGGATTGTGTGCCGGCAGATCACTCCCAGAAGGTGGCTGTAGTCTGCATTTACATTTCTGCACAGAGAACGTTGCCGTTATAATCCGTGAGTGTACAATCAATGACGTGTCATTTCGGTAAGATCGGTTACCTTAGGTACTACCGCTTGGAACAAGTAGTTGCTCAGCGGTTTCTCATTCTTGCTCATCGTCGTGACAACTATCACCGTCACGTCCTCTCGCGGACTATCCTTCACGAAATGAAGAACCACGGTTATGCCGTTCTTCTCCTCGATCACGGTCATAGGTGGATTTGTACCTGTTGAAATTGAGTGCAAAATAAGTGAAATATTAAAAAAAGAAAGTCTTGTCAAAAGCATGCAATCGTAGCAATACGGTATGGACCTGGCTTGATGTCCTGAAGATTAACGTTGATGTCTGCCAAAGACTTGATCTCGGGTTCGCTACTCGCGCCAATAGACGTCGTCGCGTTGTCGATTTTCGTGACTTCGTTACTCGGATCACTTTCAGTCTTCGTCACTTCCAATCCGCATATCGGATCAACATCGTCGTTCGACGACTGTGTTATATCGATCAACGTATTGTCGCCGTTAACTAAACTCGTCGACTTCCAAACTGACTCGATCATCTGCGTGTCCTTCTTGCTGCTCGCCGATACACTGGACGTATCAAATTGTGACGAGCTACCGCTCGCATTAGTGAGCGTCGACGAATTGTAACATTCTAACATAGATTGATCTTTTGTCATCTTATTTACGGGCAATTTACTGCAATATTAATTTGACATGCAGCGTGGTGCAGTAAGAGAAAGAGAGAGATAGAAATGAATAGATAAGCAAAGACTACCTTCCGTTGGACAATCGGCCTTTCGTCATCGTGCAGGACAAACTTTGCTTGAGCAGAGACTCTCCTAATTCGTTGAGCTCCTCTAATGCCTTTGCCTTGCCGTCTATTTTCTTCACAGGTACATTTGTATTTTCACCTAACCAAGTGCGTGTGCACGTTTCATTATACGGGGTGTCCTACGCTAGAGTGTTACACACTATTTCCTCAGCCACCATTACAGATATCAACTTGAATTTTTCATAGCACCTATATTTCACATTACGCACAGTGCAAGATTTCTAGCAAGGAAATTATTCGAAACAAATTTACTCTTAGGCGGTGCGTAATATTTTTTGATCCATCAAATAGTCGGTTCCTAGCACCATTTAAGGCAAAAAGACCCTTGAGTCGATATGTCTAATGGCAGCGGGGAAGCTCATGTACTCACTTTTGTTATTCGTTGGGAGAACACTAATTGGCTGCATGATCGTTGAGTCCGGTATTAAAATATTTGCGTCCGACACAGTTGCCGGTTCTATCGTTTTATGCAATGAATTGAAGATGTCTCCCAGTGCCTCCATGTCCGTTTGCGGATTTGTCACGTTATTCGTGTTTGTATTTGAACTGCTATCAATCTCAGTCGGTGATGACAGATCTAGCAAAGAGGGAGTGTTGCTCTCGCTCGCTCTAGGACGCTCAACCGCTTGCCCGAGAACTATCACTGACGTGTATTTCTCGAACACTTGACCAAGCTCGTCATTTGCCACAAGAACGTCACCTAGCAGAAAGACGTACATAGACGAAAGATCTCATTATGCGTTCACGGTAGGTTCGAATAAAATTTTGAAGGGGAAATAAAAAAAAAATAAATTAGTAGTATCCACGCAGAACATCCCTGTGATTAATCTAGATAATCGAGAGTATACTGTACTTCCGATATGGCCAAATGTATACATCGTGACACGTGTGTTATCGATGATAACACTTACTTAACATTTCTTCGTTATCTTGAGTCTCGTTTGCTAATCTCAGTACGACGGGCCGGAGACGCTCGCAGGCTTGGTAAATTTGTCTCATCAATTCTAGGTCCTCTGCGCTAGTCTCGTGCCGATTGTATGAGTCCAACATTTCTGACAGTAATTTGACATTGTTGTGCACGGACTCGAGTTCCATTATTCTTCGCGAATTTAATTGCACTCTTCTTTCGTCCTGGACAATTACAATGGCCAGAATAGAATGTATATATGAAATACATCTATCTGCACATACTCGTGAATTAGATATTATTCTTTACCTCCTTAACCATCGTCTTGATCAATCTGTTTGCAGCTTGCAAGTCATCAGGATTTTTACTTTGCAGCAATTTTTGAAGCAGCTTTGATTTTTCTTCGTCTTCAAAGATAGTGTTTTTGGCTTTAGATGGCTTCATAATCTCATCTGCATTAGTGATTATTGGCGCCGAGTCCTCCTGCAGCAATATCAGAATTCTGGCATATTTGTATGAACAAATATCAGAAATATGTAACGTGATATGAAACCAACCTCGACTACACCTTGTTTTTTAAGCATTTCATAGGCTTCCTTGATTTTACTCTCTCGTGGATAATGCTTAGTCCACGTGTACAGTATTTGCAAAACTTTCTGTCTAACGGCACTGGGTGTCTTGTTACCCAGGTACTTTGGCGAAACAAGTCTTATCATTTCGTTCAGGAAACGAAATTTCCCCACCTCTGCTTGAAACTGGGTTCCACATCTTTCCATGCATGTGTCCAGTAGCTGAAATGATAGTAATACATCCTCGTACAAACTTCCCACATTATCAATATTACTAAACTCACATTAAGAGCTTGAAGCGCTTCAGATTCGGTAGGGGACTGAATATGAGACGCCAGCAGCTTACTCCCAATTTGCGGACCTTCTGCCTCTTTAGAAACCACCGCACAAAAGGCTTCAATGGCAGCTATATCCGGTTTTTGATTTTGAGGATTTGTAGCCCGCTCTGCAACAGCAATATTATTATCATTATTACCTTATTAATAATAATCTACATACGAAATGACAGAATGCAACACGCAAAACATGCTTTTCTTATGTTTCTATCACTAACAGAAGTACGTTCAATCATGAAAAAGAGTCGTAATATTTTCTGACCGTCTTTCACTAATTTTGTGGTTAATCGACAACAATGACTAATCCTCCTCCGTCGCTGCGAACTTACGTAAAAGCGCTTCGAGGCTCGTAGTTACAACGTCCATCGTTAATGATTCTTCCTATCCAATGACGTTTCCGTTGGCATCAATCAATCAGTGACAACGAGCTTCATACGAATTCTGCCGCATCTTGGGTTATCCTCCCGGAAGGTTACTTTTTCCTTTCTCGAGTCGGACGCCCTCAATGATGAATGTCTATCGACTCAGGGACCAGTATTCTCTCGCGGCTGTTTTCTCCCGGCGTCCATATCAGAGTCACGTCAAAGTTTTCACTATTTTCTTGATAATGCTTTTACCAGTGACTCCCTGAAAACAGCTGTTTTGGTCATGGGAACCATTTTGATATCTGTTCGTGCGAACTGATGCGAACTATTATTACGTTCTTCGTTAACAGATTGCAAATCGATTGTTTGGCGTCTCGCAGCGTCTCGATTACGTTCGCAGTATCTACCTTTGCTAATAAGCCCATTGAAGCCCATTCATTTGCGAAAGGAACATTAATTGCCGCAGTCGTTAATAACAGTGATAGGACTCGGACGTTATTGTCATTAGTTACCTTGAACGTAGTATGCTAAAGGCGGCTGTATGAAAAAAATAAATAAATAAAGCACCAAGTATATTTAGATTTGTATGCACATATTGCACAGAGCTTAGCACAGAGGTTCGCGCAGGCACGGTCTGGTAGGAGCACGTAGGAGGAACTCTTTTCGAACAGACCGTGTCGACGTGAAACCTTGCGTTGCAACTGGTTGGAACGTGAATACGACTGTATCCTTATCAATCTTTATAAAAACTGTATGTAAGAGTGAAATAAACATACCTACTTGGTCAATGTTCCTTTTCCAACATCCTTCGTTCATCCGTTTTCTGATAACGACAGTGCACATTGTAGGCAGTCTATTCTCAACGTTTTGGACTGCTTCGTTGAGACGTAAAATTGTAGTACATGTGTTCTTATTATTCGTATTATTACGTATATTGTGCATTCAGTGAATGCCTAATAGTATTGTGTCGTGTCGGGCTGTTACAAGGTCACAGTACTCAATTTGCGAAACGATGCAACAATAATTAAGCGCGGGAGTAAAATCGATCGACAATGTACTCATAAGATAACTGGTAGGCTTTTGTTTGTAATAGATAATGTCATAGTGCGTTTATTTTGGAACAACACGAACTTAAAATTAGATCTTCTGGTCATCGACGATTACATTGTTGATTTTACACTTCTTTGAATTTCCCGCCAATCTTTAATTTCTTTGGTACGGTGGCGCCAGCGAAAACGGGGAAACGTTCAAACTATTCATTGCACAGCAGTCGGTATTGTTTTAAGGGAATGCAGTTTTCTATATTACCGACTGCTGTCCAATGAATAGTTTGAGCGTTTTCCCATTTAATTTGGCGTCGCCACCGTCCCAAACATATTAAAAAGTGGCGGAAAAGTCTAAAGTTGTTAGCAATTAAACTATAGAATACATGGAATGAACTTATTTATTACGTAGAGATGCATGCAGCTCCGAGAATTTCTAATTTCCCCTGAGATTCTTATCCTGTTCCCATGAGGAGGTATACAAATTTGTAGCGCAAATTTCGTTATAAATTATAATAATCAAGATACTTATTACCGAAAGTGTTTGTACCAAAAACAACTTTATTGATGTCACATTGATTACAGCTTTCCATAATTAATTATTTTTATCGCGCTCTTCAGGCACGTTACTAGGTGGAGACGTTCAGAATGTGTTTTCGTATATTTATTTGCATAATGTGCTCGTATCAGTTTCACGATTACGATAAAACTCCGATGGCATGATAGAAGTACGCGCTTAGAAGAAGCACGGAGACCTTTCTCGCGACAATTGAGTAAATTCGTTACTTCTTCAAAATACATTTTTTTTTGTCTTATACTTGAAGAATTCCATAGACTGATACTCGGACGTGTAAAGATAGACCAAGAATATCTGCGATGCCGTCCAGGCGATATTACAGTAAGATGGAATATACTTAAAGTGAAACTACACAAGAACCATACATATAAATATATCTCTAACGTATAGGCTTAATAGGCAATAACGTCATGCAACGCGTGATTCAAATGTTTAGCTTACGCAACTTCATCTGAAGCTCGAACCTTCGATTTATACGTACTCCTCTCAGCATCGCACGAGTCATATCCTGCGCTTTTTGTCTGAAAAATTTCTCGCATTAGTTTGGTACAAAATTATTATACCTAATTGAATTTTACTCTTTTTTCTTGTCGCAAATTACTGCCTGCTGGTTCAAACTGAGAGTTAGATTTCTTTACCTCACGTTTATATGCTGGTTCCTTGAGATAATATGCATGGCATCGTTTTTGTTCAGTTTGAAGCCAAATCTGTTATAGATGCCGTCTTTAGTCTGGCTGACTAAACTATTTGCTGTATTTGTTTTGGACTTTGATGGCACTTTCATTGCTAGTGAAAGAAAACAATGAGTTAAGAAACACATCTTGGAAAAGGCAAATTACAGCCATATACTTGTATATTACTTAATAGTATCCATATACTTACACAATGCAATGTGTCTGTCCGCGATACGTTTCTTTGCGTCCACGAGCGACTCCATTTCAGCAAACTTCTTTTGATGAATTTGGGCAAAATTTGGCACTTTTTTCGCTATCGGCGTTTTTACGTCTAAGAATAAACCTTCGATAACTCTACATGTTCAGTAATACAACGACAGCGGTATAAAACACGAAAGACGTCAATTAAGTTGTATTAGACATATACCTGATTTTTTCGTGGACGACATGGTAAGTTTGGACTGATCAAGTTTCTTCGCGAAGCTGCCATGATGACTTCTAGTGAATTTCGTCGAAGTTGAACTTACATTAGACAAAGCGATCGATCTCCTTTTTGTCGATTCGCTTTCAACGCCGTTCGGCATGGGGTTCAATTTCGTGTGGGACGTAAACGGTGACCCTGGGGTTGCATTTTTACTTGATCCTTGCTTGCTCATCCCGGTGCTACCGACTTTCGACTTGAGCGCCGACGGGTGAGCCTTCTGTTGACTCTTGATTAGCGGCTTGACCTGAGTGTCGGACAGAGACTTCGATCTCCTCTTATCCGGCAGCAACAGGGCCTTCCTCGTGACCAAATTTGTCACCGAACTCGATCTCTTCTTAACGCCTGAACTTGACAACGCCGGAACGCTTCGGTTTTGCCGGTGTTTCAACGCTTCAGTAGCTTTCGATTTGCGAATCGATAGGGAAGTCTGAATACGAGGGTGCTTACTGTGCGACAGATTTGCTGACTGCAGCCTTTTCATTTGCAACGGTGACGGTGTCGGCGTCTTCGAGTTTCTGTTGAACAACGGATTCGCAAAGCGCACTTTACAAGTTTTCTTTGCCGTGTCGGTCGGCGACGTCAGGTCGGCCTGCAGCGAGCTTCGTTTCCGACATTTGTACCGTAGATCAGGAGTTTTTGGTTCTAACAAGTCGTAAGTCTCGTCCGCAGGACCCTCTTGCTCCGTTTGTACTACAGTGCTCTCTTTATTAGTCTCGCTCAGACTGTTCTTCGAGGTCTCCGCGGCAGGCTCCTTATTAGACATCAACAAACTATCATATAATAACGGTTGCGATTCGTCTAATAATTGTAAGGTTTTGCTGAATGTGTCGTCCAAATGCTCCTT
Source organism: Priocnemis perturbator (assembly GCA_963942575.1). Classification (NCBI taxonomy): domain Eukaryota; kingdom Metazoa; phylum Arthropoda; class Insecta; order Hymenoptera; family Pompilidae; genus Priocnemis; species Priocnemis perturbator. The sequence goes on from OZ012656.1 coordinate 11,198,339, forward strand.
TCCGGACGACGATGCTTTCGAGTAGGATTGATTCAAATGAAAAGGACTGCTCGTTGCCCTGGGCGATGTTTTCCTCAGTGGCAAAGGCGATTGGGTCAGATCTAGTGTTTGTTGGATCCTTACTCGTGGTGACGGCAATAGTGAGTCTTTGGACTTTGGCGTCTCCTTCGCAGGTGTCCTCTTTCGAGCCGGCCGTGGCACGGACACATTTTCCAATAACACTTTCGGCTGATTCAGAATGGCCGCGACGTATACTGTGGACACTTTGTTCGGTATTTTTATACCAAACGTCTTTGCGGCAGATTGCATCGCTTTCCTCGAAAAAGCCTTTGACTTCTGAGCTTTCGGAGACTTCGCAGCCACCGGTGTCAGACTAGTGCGCGACTCTGACAGAGGCGGCTCTTTCACAGGCGATATCCTGATGATGGGAATCTTGATATGGCTCCTCTTACCGATGCTCAGTTTTTGTTTCGGCGATTTATATTTAGACTTCGACTTTGGCGTTCGTATGACTATCTTCGGAGACTTTGAAAACCTTCGAAGAGGTGTGAACTTTGCACTGAACGATCTCTTCCTCTTCGACTTCTTGTCCGACGAAGATTTCATATCCAGTGAATTGTGTAACGATTGTACGGGCGTAGAAATATTTTTTCCCGACATCTGTGGAGAGGGCGTGTTCAGCGACGATGATGTATCAGAAGTATGTGGAGAGTCCGCGGTAATGGCTAATTTTCGTGGTGTTTTCGATAATCTTAAAGGTGCTTTAGTATGTGTCTTTGGCGAGGCTGACACAATGGGTGACTTTTTTGGTGTTTTCTTAGATCTGTGAGGTGTCAGACTTACGACTATAGGACTACTTTTTGGTGTCACTATATCTGACTCTGAGAGTGTGTTCTTTATAACATTGTTTAGGAGGAAACTAGTGTTTGTTGTTTCTACCAAGCTAGTAGAGGCACTGCTCTGTGCCGATGACGCAGTGGACATTATCAAAGTGTCATGATTAAGAATATTTGCGATATCCTCATTTGATAATGACTGCTTCAACATTCTACTTTTCCCTCTATCATTTTTGCTTGACATGTCTTTTGGCGTAGTTGGTTTGACTGACGATGCAGTCTCTTTTTGTGCCCTTGGCCTCCTCTTTGTTTGCTTAGCACTTGATACTAAACTATTCCTATCACCATCGATCTTTCTGATACGCAATTTTGGACTACAATTATTGACTGTTGGCGTTGACTTATTTTCCATCATGACATTGCTTGTGTGTCTTCTGGTCCTCGTACTTATACGCCGTTCATCCAAAAGTCCTGAAATAAATGACAATTAGCCCTCAGGAACATGCAACCACGCTCAATGTAATCGTATCCGTTCAACATAGATTGCGCACAACTTCAAATAAACAACAGAATTGTCTCCTCTATAACATCACACCTTCACCTTTTGCAGTCCTACCCAATCGAAACATGCACAATATATAAAGTTTGCAATAATTTGGCCACACAGTAGGTCTCCGTCCCTTACTCTTCTGACATAAGCACTCCTCGACTTACGTCAAGAAGTCTTGCACATAAGAATTTCGAATTTTCGCTACAAGTGCACAAACACAGATGAAGGTGCTCCAATAGCGGACGCAAATTTGCTTCTTCTAACTTAATTGCCACTATCGAGGTGTACGAACAAAATCGACAAGTCTTCGCGAGTCTCGTGGATGAAAGTACTCATGCACCAACATGGGAATAAGACATATCAAGAATCGGAGTAAAATGCGATGTAAATCTCTGTCCTGCTTCTATGAGCCGCCAAAGGCGGCGGACATGTTATGTACATCGCATCCCGCCCGAAATATCGTCCGAATTTAACGGTATCTCGCACTCCGGTTACCGGTAAATAATAGTCAATGACCGCTGTGCGACTTTCCGTATACAATTTTGAACGTTACCTTTCCGCAATCGCTTGGGAGACATATTAAGCTTACTACGATTCGTCTCGTTCGTCCTGCAGCAAGCCGTAAAAATAAAGTTGGACGCCTTCAGTCCTCAAACGGTCGTCCGTGGCGCTATCTATAGCAAACAGAAGACTACAGAAGACCCCCATGAAACGGGGGAACGCACAACGCAGTGGCGTTCACTGCAGTTTGCAGGATGAATATATTAAAATTTTCTCCTCCAAACACGTCCGAACACGTTCAAACATGTTTGCACGAATTTCCTCGATTGACGAACGAAATTGTCTGCGCTGCGAAAGATTTTTCGGACGCCCGACTGAGCTGAATTTTTAATTGGCGACACCTTTTTTTATTAAAGTATTATTGTAAGGACAATAATGTATACGCGTATTAGAAATATTGTACTCATTGTGGCGGCAAAGGGTTCAACCTTAATCTGCGGTTGTCACGTGCGAATCTGTCGTCCGGCATATCGGATTTTCTGTTGAGAATAAATTTTGATGCAACTGAGTGATGAGTGTGCACCAGCCCTTAAGGTCATACATGTGGGATGTGGTACAGGATAAAAGATGGCGGACGATTTAAATCAGAACCTCAATATTTTGCCAAATTGATAGAAAGTATCAATTACTGGGTATTTTACTCTACGTCGAATTTACGTGAAACAGATAAACGTTAAATTACCGCCGGGAAGTTCTTAAAGTACGAATAAGAGTTTGATTTAGAATAATAATCGCGGTAAACATGCAGGAACTTGAGAACAAGTTTGCAGAGAATTGTTAGGTCAGATGGCGCGCAAGAAATGTTTAAATTATGATGTTAGGGGGCGTGCGTTTTGTTTAAGACATCAGCAGACATCAGTCTTGTGTCATTAACTTGGTGCAACGAACGTTTGCCAGTGTTCGGATAAATTGAGCCATTAATACGGTTTTAATTATATCACAGTCTAACAAATTTAATATGCAGATATTGATTTCACCCATGAATTTGACGTAAACAATTTTTCGAAGAAATTGTGCTGACGTGCAGTAAGCGATATGCCTAAAGTAATATCTTAACCTAACAACCATTCATCTGCAAAAATCACACTAAACGGCGCCAAAACGAAGTGTTACAAAACATAAAAAGAGGCCGGTTGAACGCAATTACGGGCAACTGCAGGTGAAATTAATCATGATCACGTTCACTTATGACCGAATTATTCCAGCGCAATAAAAAAGGAAGAAAACTCGAGAGTCTGAGAAAATCATACAAAGTGATAAGAGGACTGCTGAACACAATTACAGAAGCCGCAGTCGAAATGCATCATCCGCCGAATAATTACAATGCACTCGAGAAGACCTGGATGCTTTCGTCAAGAATATGCCAGTGCACGAGGCGCCGGCAAAGTAAGAAAAACGTCCAAGGCAAGAAGAGAACGACGGAACGCGATAACTGGGAACCGCGACCGAAATTAAACGAGATCACGAAAATGAATGAACGAGCGCGGCGAGGCACGCGATGATGTCGAAGAAAAGTGAGACGCCCATATAACCGACAGTACCTATCTATCTATGTATACACATATCTAGAGGGTTGAAGCGCGAAAGCGTGGGGGTGGAAGCTCGGCGTGGGCGAAACAGGGAAAGGCGAGGACAGTGAGAAAGAGAGAGAGAGAGAGAGAGAGAGAGAGAGAGAGAGAGAGAGAGAAAGGGGGAGAAAGAGAAAGAGAGAGAGGGACAAACCCGAGGACGGAGCGCAAGTTTGCCGGTGGCGGGCGAACTCGTCAGTACGCGTTCGACCGTCCAGCATCTACGATCGTGTGCGTCGTTGAAATTCGAACCAGTCGTCGCAGTTCGCACGACCATCGCGAGCGTGACAAATCGTGCGTTCGACCGTTTCGTGTACCGCGCGTAGAACGAAGTTTCTAATTTTTTGTAATTCGCCGTCATCACTCGCCGATCGCGGCCGACATGAAGTGATCGATCTTCGATTGCCAGTCGCGCGCCACGGGGCAGCAACAAGCATGGCACGATCTTCCGGTTGCCGCTTGATCTTTCTACCCTTGCTGCTGCTGCTGTCGATCGTCGTCGTGCACGCCACGGGTGAGTTCGCCCAACTATATATTGTGTTTATTTTTATGGAAACGTCCGACGATGAGCTCGATTGAGCGATCGCGATGCGGCGTTATCGGGAGTAAGGGATAGGAAGGACGATATCGGTGTGCAAACTGAAAGTTTTGCTGAGATTTTAGAAAATGATTTTAGAAAAAAATATTTCTTTTGTCTCTCACGCGAAAAAAGCATTATTTTCATTAGATTTCACACATTGGCCGCGCCTCGGCTGGGTATGAATTTGAGATTGCGCGAATGGAGTGCACGCGTCATGCGGGGGTCCTGGTACTATATAATAACGCAATTTCACGAACGACGTGTCTCGTTGACTCTCTCTCGTCTTTACGGCACGGTCTTTTGTCATTTAGTAAGAGTAGTTTGGACGCGAAGCGTGTTAATTATATTCTTTGCGTCGTTGACAATTTGTCGGATGTCCCGAGTGGATGTGATATTTTACACGCGCGAAAGAGTGCGATGAGCGGCTAAGTACATGCAAGGTGATCTTTAAAAGTTAAAGTGTCTTTAAAAGTGACGATCAGGAAACTTTGTCACGCTTTGTAACGGAATTTCGCGGCACTGCTAAAGTTATATGGCGAATAAAGCCTCTTTGACGCTTTCTTATTTTCGCAAAACTCACATTATTATTAAACGGTCGTACGAATTCAACCAATATGTTCTTCAGCTGATGTGCGATAATATTGTTCCTGCAACGAAACGAATCGCTTGATGTCTCACGACTGATCAGCGTGCGAGGAATAAAAATCATAAAGATGGGAAATGATTTCTTTTTAAATCGAAACAAAGTTTTTGTACGGCGTATATTTATAGAACACGGTGCTAAAAAGTTTCGGAAGCACCGAATTTCTCCAATGTTTTGCTTATTCCACGTTGAATCGTTTTACATTGCAATGCAAATGAAACATTCGGGTCTTCCAGACTTTTAATACAGACCACTCATAATAATCACCAGCACAATTCTCAGACTGGTCCTAGGAGACTGCTAAAGTTTGGGTAGACGCGCGTATATAATATGCCTATATCTGTACGTAAACACAATAACAAGACTCCTTGTATCGATCGTCCATGGGCGACATATTAATTAATTGATGGTCCCGTCCTCAATAACGAAGCAATGGCACACTTCAAAATTATTTAATCCTCTTTCCGATATTGTACCTACAAGTTTAACTAGAAGTTTGAATTGGACGACCCTCGGAGATACGATCGCGGCATTAGGGATTTAATCCGATCGGGATGGCCAAGAGTTTGATTGAAAGCGTTAAACGCTTCTTGATTAGTTTTTCTTTCGCATTAAACTTCGAGAACGTCGCGCACCCACATATTTCCTTTCTCGCTCTCCCATCGACGCCGCGCACTCGCTCGTCTTGAGTCATTTTCTCGCACGTCCACAGATCGATACTGGGCATAATTTTTTTGTTTCTTTACCTCTCCATCTGTGCGTATATTTTGCATTCGACTAAATTTCAGCTTCACAATAGTTCACAGTTCACATGCCCTTTCGTCGGCAACAGTTTTGTTTTTTCGCCCACCGTTCTGCTATGTTTTTTAATCGGCCGATTTATTGCGGCGGAAGAATGTTTCGATGAGATTTCGCGTTACGTTTTTCGACGGCACTGGGGCGGCCGGCCGCGATCAGGTATTCAGGATCGCTCGCCTGTGTAACGTTTATTAGATTCTTTCGCCATTATTCTGCCGGAGACCGCACCGGCCGGCTGTAATTTTGACTTAGCCCGGAGCGTAATGTGAAATTAAATTCCGAGGGCGCGTGGAATAATTCAGAAATGCATATCGATACTCGAGTACCGTGTCCCGTGGAAAGGATCCGTGAAAAACGGTTCAATCTGGTTGTCTTCGTCGGAGTCTATGCTTCAGACAAAAACGAGATGTGTTTCCTTATTTCATCATTTGTCCGAGAGTGTTATACATGCGACACAAAAAAGTTCATACATATATAATGCCTTCGTTTCTTTTCTATTGACGGCAAAGACACTTATGAGGTTTGGGATGAAATGCATTGCTGAATTATCCTGTTTATGATGTAACAGAGAGTCGAACAGTGGGCGAAAAAGAAATTTCGCTCGCTCGGAGTACGTTTGACACACGCGGAATATTTGCAATTTCCGTTATGAGCAGATGCATATATTGATTTACATATAATATTCAGCGTCCGGAGTCTACAGTTCGTTCGTTTCTGGCGATTGAATTATAACGAGGCGCGCTCCCGCTTCTACCTCTTTTGCGTCTGACCATACGCGCGCTGTTACTACTGACGTGAAATTACGTTTTCCGCGTCGTTCGGCGCATCCTTTGACAAACTACCGGCGAAAATGTCGTTCTTGTCTTCGGAGACAAATTGTGATAAAAATAATAACTGTTCAATTCTCTAATTGATCGAGGGTACAATTATATTGACTATGCACGGTGTCTCGCATGCAGTAGAACAAATATTAAGGAATTCCACCGAGAAAAACATGGACCTGCCATTTACTTCTCTTAATGCCACAGCACCGAATTTCGTACATTTTCGGCTCCGACCAACTTCCATAACGCTGATTCGAAACATTTTTCCCTATTACGCGTTGCGCCCGACTCGCAGCTAGCGAATTACTCTCATAAACGAGTCCGCTATCTTCCCGTTAATTAACAGCAAACGCGTTTCGAAATTGTCCACCAGACGAAACGCGTACGAAAGGCAAGCCGCCGACGTGATTCGACGTCGGCCTAAAATCGAGCTTCATCGCACAGGTTTGGCACGACACGAGAACACGGCTGGCCGCGCGTGCTGAACAATGATTGCGGAGCTGGTGCAATATTTTTTCTGCTGCTTGCCCCGACCCGTTCTGCAATTTGTACCGCGGGTCGGTATTACGTACAATGGCTGGCTACTTAAGGGGCCACGCGTTGTCCAATTCAAAATAGTGAGAGTAAGAGAGAGAGACTGCGGGCCGGCACGCAATTGAAGCTCTAGCCAGTCTAGCTGAACTCGTTCCCACGAATTCTCGCCCCCCTCGCCCTTTTTATCCTCCGCCGTTCCGGCATTCTTTCATCGACCGGTAAATAGAAACGTTACGAAGTCATTGGCGCGTGTGACGCGTTTTTAATTACTCCGGTCTCGAAAGCGGGAGACTCGGCCTCGGTGTCGAAAAAATGGGGTCCATAGGTCGGGTGATTTGACTACATACTACCTTTTTTCTTTTTTTTCTCCTTTTCGCGAGACAGAGAACTCGGTATTCGACGCGGGGCGGTGTGGCAAATTAAATTAGATTTCGAAGCTGGCGCATCGACGCTCTCAGCGCTCGTCCTTTTCTCCCGCTTATCTCTTTCCCGAAATTCCACTTCCGTCTTCGAATTCGTTTCATTTCCTGCGCTTCTTTGGGGTATTCGATTTTTTACGTGACCTTCGTCGTTGTTACGATAATCGTTCGTAATCGAAGGCAGAGGGAAAAGATCGGACAATAATCTAACGGGTCGCCGTTAGTCTTGATAGCCTTCGCGGATGTTATTTGACCAAGGATATGAATTTATGTAACCGTCACTACAATGAAAAATTAAATAAATGATCGGCAACACAATGTTTCGGTGAAAGTAGTTCAAGTGGACGGAATTGGGTCCTCAGTGTTCGACATTAATCTGTCATCGGCTAGAGGCTAGAGGATTTCACCCAAATCGTTATTCGATTAATTCTCGCAAAACGCACGTTTCACCAGTCCTTTTCGCGCTCCTTAACACATTTTCGATATTTATTCAGCGCCGCGCAATCACGTTTCGCAACGGCCCGTAGCGGACCTTTTTGTTTCAGTGGCTTTCCGAGTGCAGAGCGCGCGCGCGAAAGAGAGGGACGCTGAATATTGCGCAATTTTATATTTCTGTCGGGACGTTCGTGCAGCCGTGAAAGATGAAATCCCGTTACTGTCGTCCCCTTTCCGCACGCAGCGGATTTTAATGTCTGCTGATGTCTCGGCGAATGTACGCGTCGCGCCGCAAGGCGGAACGTAATAGTGAAAACGTATGCTTTCAACAGGACGCGGTCGTGATGCTTGCGTGTAGTTTCGGGAGACATTCAATATTTACATTCCATTCACCGCGTCTCTGATGTTAACGCAAATGTGTCGTAATTCCACCGAGGCCAGCATCAACATATTGTAATTGTCGTAACGCGAAGGGATATTTTTCAATCGTCTTGCCGTGACCTGTCTTACAAGATTAGTTCAACAAGAGTATGACAGACGTCTATGCGACAACAAACGTACGCATTAAAATGGTCTAGACTGATCGAAGTAAATATAGTAATAATTGATATTTTCAAAGTTGCATTGAAAACTTACTTCATCGTAGTTCGAATCCAAAATTGATCGTTCAAATACAAAGTGCTTCATTCCGTACCAGCGGATATCTCTGGCGTGCGCGTTAGCATGGTCGACGATATCGAAAGTAAGCATTGGGACACCCACATTTATGTTAACCAAAGCAAGCATCGCGACGGCTCGCGCTAACGAAAGTAAACATTACAATGATTCGTGTTGACAAGAGCAAGCATTGAATCGGGCACCCATTACCGAAAGCAAGCATTACAATGGGGAAGGTCAACAGAGTATGAAACGCGTCAAGCTCCGGCCGCTGATAATTCTCGGCACAGAAACACTACCCGCCAAGTGATGCAGTCTTCGCAAAAATAACGGCGCGTGCCAAGTATACTACACGGGAGGTCGTGATGCTGCGTTTCAGGGGACCTTGACAAAAGTTTGAGGCGAGAGTGCCGGCGAGTCTGTGAAAAGTGAAATTTTTACTCGGGGCATCAGCCACATTACGCTGCGGCCGAGTGGGGAGCGTGGGATTGTGGAACAGAGAGAGGAAGAAAATATTCGGATAATTTCGAATCAACGTTTGCCCAAGAGAATTGTCCGTTTAAATTCTTGCTAGTCCACTGTTTCATCCGGTTAATCGTTAATCGTTACTTGGACGAAATTATTCGACGTAACGATCCGAATGAGAGCAAACTTCAGTCCGAGCTTTAGAAGGAGTCTTTTTCATTCCGTGCCAAGTTTCTTTGGGACCTTCTGTTCAAGGCGCTTCGGATAACGAATAAATTATTCCATCTTATTCGATTCAATTCGCACAGCACCGAATACGATTTTATTCCAACAAACTCCTATCCACTTGTCCGTTATCCGAATAAGATTTTGCCGAACACTGCTATCTATAGTATCATCTTTCTTCTTGCTACGTAATTTCACTTCGTACTCTATAACTTTTCAAACGATTTGCACTTCATATATACCACCCTACCAACGTTTTGGAAGTTAACAAGTAAATTTATCGAAGAACGAAGAACGAAGAAATGTTAAAATTAAGAGTGTTCCGCGGCTGGCGCGTTCTATCAGTTATCCGAATAAGATGACGCCCGACACCGGCGCAAAATGATTGGCCGTGGGGAGCCTTTGTGTTGCGGGAAGCCACGGTCAAATGTCAGGCACGACCGACGCGACGGAGGGAGCATGGAGAGGGATGCTTGAACGGACAGAAGAGGGATCGTATGTGCGCGAGGGGATGAGATGGCACCAAGGACTCACCTCGTCGACACGCGCGGCATCGCGGGGGATCGATATGTGCCGCCACTACGCCGTAAATATATGGCTCCTTACCGAAAGCAGGCCAAACGACTGTGACTGTTTCCCCGCGATGGGCCGCGGCGACCTACTTCCACGATCTCGCATCGTCGAGGCGAAAGATGCAACGGTTATTGAACAGGAAAAAAAAAATACGTGTGAAACAGAGGAACCTCGTCCTTTTTTGAGGACGGCTAAAAAGCGGCAGCGAACGATGGACTGAATTAGAGTAAACTAGCTTGATAGCCGTGCTTCGCAACGGCATAGTATGGTACCTCTAAAAATCTTATATACAATTAGATTGTAGCCGAAGTTTGTATACTGTGACTGGTGCCTTTTGTCTTGTAGATGGCTGGTCAAAAATACAGGGCAGACGGTGCGGGTCAGGGGGTTCGGTTATTTGTGGGTGGGTGGAAAAATTGTGAAAAAGTTGCAGAATTTTGCCTTTCCCTCGCACTGGCTCCACGTTCAACGCTCAGTAGTTGCGGAAAATAAAACTTTTTTATATAGCTTACCGTTCTTGACCCCGCGTGTTGAATATTCTTAAAAAGAAAACGTCATCTGACTTATCGTTAACAATGCACCGCACTCAACGGCGCGCGCGACGAAATGCGCGTCGAATAGGCAAACCGAAAACAACGTCGATAAATTCGCACCGGCATGCGGCACAGCGGTATTTTCATATTTGTACGGCTATTCTTGTATTCCCGTTTCCATGAGGATTACCGGGGTATAATATCGATATTTTTTTCCTCCCGTACAACTCCCCGCCTTTAACCGTTTTCCGAGTGACGATATTTGGCCAATATTGGCCGAGTGGCAACGTTGTACACGACTTGCCTCGAGTGTCGATGGTCGCAATCGTGTTTACGAGAAATTCAAGCGCCGATGACTGCTACGTGCACGAGTGACTCGGAAAAACTCTTTGAAACGAAACCAAAATGCACGAATTTACGCGTGGATCCAATCAGTAGAGAGAGTCAGTAGAGACACCCAGACGTTCTTTACAGACAAGGGTATCACTACTTAGCTGACTCAGTATCATGAGCTATGAAATAATTGTTTGCAAATGTTACGTAGTTTAGCAAAAACAAGAAACAAAATTCGTGTCAGATATGAACTGACAATGGCGCAGTAGGCGGTCGATAAATATTAAAACTAAATTGAGAGTTAACTTGATGCAAGAAATAGGTTCACCTACGTGAAAAGCAAAGAGGCTCTACAGGACACGGTAAAAATTGATATAAACGAAGAGTCGAACAATCTTCGTAATTTCCGAGCCGACCAAAACGTATAAGCGAATAAATTGCTCATAAAAGAAAAAGTAGATGCACACAACAGATCACCGTGTTCCAGATTTGTCTCGGGCAGCTCGGGGGATGTGATTTTCGTTGAACAATACACTCGCCACAGAGACACAGTCGCGGAACTTTCCGACAGCTTCTCTCGCACGTAGTCTCACGTTTCGCGCACGCGTGCAGCGTACACACCTGTGCGGCAACACACACGCACACACATGCGCGTGCCCCGCGGGCAGTGTGCTCGGCGCACTATGCATTTACCTTTGTTACTTAAGCCGTGCCGCGCTGGCACGTCTGAGAGCGCAAATGTCCGGCGGAAATTTCGAATAATGCACTCGCCCGACTGCCGTACGCGGCGCGCGCGTTAATGCCGACCAGATTTTACGACCTTTACGACCTGCTGGCCACCATCCTCTATGACCCGCTTCGATTCGCCGATTCCAAGCTATCTCGTACCGACGTGCTTCCCGATACTGCCGAGAGAGTATCGAAAACGCGAGCGTGTAAATCAGACGTACTCAATGTGCGGCCGGCGGGCACGCTCATGTTCGGCGGGACTTTGATGTTCGTTGGCTTGTACAAGATGGTCCATACAACTTGCACACCTATACAACATGTAAAGTATGCATCGTATGGAAAAATGTTGTATATAAAATTTGTACGGTTTTTGTACATGTTGGCATAGCGCTCATTAAGTTCCATAACGTTTGTTTGGAAGATTTTGTCCTATTGTGCGTAGTTTAAAATTTATAATAACTCCCACGAACGCGGTGACTTCTCTGTGTTTCATTTCTTACTCGCTCTACGGTACGAATACAGTCAATTCCATGTATGTGTGTCACTAGTATAACTTTTAGACTGTACATAATAGGAAAAAATCTTCCAAATAAACGGTACAGAACTTGGTTGAACTGAAAAATACAAGACGGTACAAAAGTGTATTCGCACCAACCTATATTCGCGAATTTTCCAATAAATGCTTGATAAGATATTATACGTATAGTGTACTATGTCGCGACCCGCGTAACGTAACGGTCATTCACGTATCTGGCCGGAGAAAGAGAATTGTTTCGAGCGTCGGTTATTCGAGGGTCACCTGTGGAATCGCGAATCCTGCCAATCCTCGCCGTTTCTTTGCTTTCGCGAGGCCGAAACTCGAGGTCGCCGAGAGCCGAGAAAACGTGGGCTACCTTCGATCGAGGTTTATTTATTTTTCGAGCATCTAGCGGAGAAAGTTGTTCACTTGTCGGTGGGAAGTGAATATACTGAGTTCGAAGAACCGATTTCCCAGGCGCCTCCTTATGCCGTGTACAGGTCTTGAAAATGTGTGCACGATTTATAGCGAAAAGCGTGATCCTTCTGTTAGAAATATTATGTACAGCTTCCTTAGTCATGAATAAAAAAAAATAAACGATTAGGAAGAAAAGGGCAAAAATGCAATATCCCATAGCGCCTGTATGCAAAACAAAAGAAAACAGTCGAATGACCTGAAATCCTTTGTCGTACCCGAACGTCCCCTCAGGCCAACGGCCACTGGCCACTGGCCACTTGGTCCCAAACGCGTGTGCGGGGGCGTTTCGCGGCGAGCCAGCATTGCTCCGCCTTGCCCGGAAGATAAAACCGAACGCGTCGCGAGCGCTCTCACTTTAAATGAGCTTTTTCACCCCGTCGCCAGCAGACCGCAATGAGGCGCGGCGTGGTGCGCTTATTGGCTCGCCGAGGGAAAATTACGAGGATCGCGGTCGAGTTCCGCCGCAGATGGCCTCGGGATGCACCGACGTTCTCGCGTATGTACACACACATGATCCGTGCGCTCCGTCTTCGGTGCGTCGGGAAGCCTGTCCGACCGTACCGTTCAGCACCACCGCTGCCTGCGATTCGATTCTTCAATAAGTCGACTCTTTCGGCTCTTTTCGCTGAAAAAAAAACGATTCTTTTTTTATTTGATTTCTTCGAGAATCTGCCGCATTATTCTTGATCGTAACCTCTTGAACTCGATTCTTTGGTTTCGATGTGTTTAGAGAATCGTCTTTCTCGAAAACGTGTCATCTGGAATCGCACGACAGAAATACGTGCACGTAAGTCGCCGCAACTAAAATCGAAGCAGGGCGCGTGCGGTGCCGCGTAATGCACATCCGAACGGTTCATTAATACTGAACATTTTAATTACACGTCCCGAGGCGAGCAACGGCGTTGTAATTTTCCTTGCGACATGAGAAATTGTTGGCCGGGCGGCGCGCGCGCGCAGCTAAATCATTGAATCGCGTTTCCGTGCGAATACGCACAGCTGTTGTGCGCATATGGCTTAGGCGGCGTGTGTGTGTGTGTGCGTAAGCGTGAGAGCGGCCGACCGCGAAAAATCAGCGAGACAGAAGCGCGAGTCAAAACGAGTTTACTTATTCACCCAGCCCTCCCCTTGCCCCGATTGAATAATTGATTGCCGAGAAATCGGATTGCGATGGGGGTGTCGTACGGGCATTCGTTAAATTTTAACGTTTTACCGGAGAAACGTGACGCCGACGGAATTATACGAAGGTGCCCGGTGCAAGGCACTGCAAACGATGGTTGATACGAAATAGATTAAAGTTCTATGTATCGTGAATACGGCAAAGCTTCGCGTAATGCTAAAAAGTAACGGGGTGTGTTTGATTCTTAAATTTGATATACAATAAACTGTTGATATTTGGGTAATGGGAGAAATACGTAGGTCGAGTTTTTAGATTTCGATTAATTGAATAGACTAATAGAGGAGGGTTAAAGAATATGATAATCACTCGCACAAACGACAATGATGTATGAAGTAGTGAACTATAGGACCCACAGGCTGTTGACATTGATTTTTAGTATAATAAAGCAATTAGTGAGAGCAGGCAAATAAAAGTGTTGAACTAACTTTCGGCTGGAAGAGGTAATAAAATTTCCTTCCTGGTTGCGTCAAAAAGTTTTTCCCCTGAGTCGTAGTTATATGCGCCGGTAAAGGAGAGAGTTCTACGTCTCATTAGCCAGTGGTATTGTAGGACTTGCTGCTTGAAGGCGAAATTCGTTAAGTTCCCACTGTATGCACGTCAAAGATGTATAATTCTGCTGGCTTACGAACGCATTCTCGCGCATTCAATTAAAAAAAGTCTTTCATCCAAAATGTCTTCAAACCAGCACGCACAGGTCGTCAAATTCATCCCTCGCGCGAAATTACGTCGATATTTCACAAGCCATTACAATTTCATGTTCCAAAGGCCCGTCGGACAATGTGCGTTTGCCATTAATGACGATCGATCAAAAGCAGTGTCTGTTAAAGTAAACGCAGACAATTTTTCATCAACATGCGCCCGACACTATTTCCCAGCAGGAACGAACGTATTTTCCGTGAGAGACGGTTTGAAGGGGGCAAAAAGTGAAGTTCGCGTCTCGCATTCTTTGGACTCTTCGCGATACGAGGCACATTACTGAAGAGGCGAGGGGGGAACAGACTGCAATGAGAAGGAGGCAATAATGACATTGTTCGCAGTGCGCGAGGAAATTGAAATATTACACTGCGGCGAGGAATGAAATTTCGCCTGAAAGATTGAAGAGCGGACGATGAAAGGACGGCTAACAATAAGTCGGTAGTCGTTCGTGCAAAGAGGGCAGAATGAAAAAGCAACGGACGCGTACATTGTTCCAAATGCGCGCAGCAAAATTGCATCGCCGGAGGATTGCAATTTTTAGAACGTACCTACTTAGTTGTCGGTTGGCAATATGTAATGCCATTTTTCAGTGGCCCGCGCACGTTTGCGAGTACCAGAGGATACAGGGGTGTGATGATGAACGGTTTCAATTGTAAGTCTCGAAGTTCTGTAACTTTCATATTCTGACGCCATCTTATCTCTTTGTCCTCGTAACGCCACTCCTTGGCCACTGAGAGTGGACATGCGAGTGAGGCGGACTTTTAGTTCGGGCCACTGAGAGTGGACATAAGAAATGCAAAGGATTGAGTCACCCAGTTGTGTACTAATAATGTGCGAGGTTTGTTTCTTTGCTATGCAAATTGGCGAGCGCAGATCTCTGGCTCGGTTCTTTAAGGAGTGAAAAGAAAATTGTTTCGCTTGCGCGAAAATAAGAGCGTACGGTATCAAGCGTTTTATCTGCTAATGAATGCAAATAAGTGAGCTTGCGCTAGTTAAAATTGCTACCCGCTTTCGTCCGTAAATAACGAGTACTTCTCCCGAAACCGGATTCATTAATAAGAAAGAAATTAGTGTCTGGGTGGGGAATTTAAAAAGTTCCGTTTTTATAGTCCGACGCAAATTGCGGAACAACGTAATTGATGACGAGCAGAGGTTATCTTTCTAGCAGAGCTCCGTGCAGGTGTACGGAAGAAGTCGAAGAAAATACTGATTAATGCTATACAACTACAAAAGTTCAAAGTAAAACTCGAGTACGCATAATTTTGTTCGAATGAAACCATTATCCGAAGCCTGGGAAACAGAAGGTATCGAGAAAGCTGGTCGCGAAGTATGTTCGAGCACCGACGGAAAAAGTATATTTTTCAACTAACATTTACAACAACAACAAAAAAATCGACCAAAGTTCGCCGAACAAATGAGCCAATTTCCGCCTGCACTTCAATTTCGTCCGCAACTTCGTGCAACGCGACATGCGAGGAGTTGCGCGGCTGAAAAGGGCTTGGCCAGTTTCTTCTCGTGGGATTTTCAAATCCGCTTAGCTCCTAAACTGATATTATGCGCATTCTTCCACTCTCGTTCCCCTTGCTTCTTCGCAACTTCTTGCCGTCACTCGTTCCACACCGATCGCCATCTCTCCGCTCTAATTGAACGTTCGATTCAGAACACAGAATGAATGAACTTTTGTGTTCCACGCTCCGTCATGCTCCCGTTCTCTTATTTCCTCGTTTTCGTTTCGTTAGAGGACGAACGGCCAGTACATTTTTCCCTGCAAGGGATATGTCTCCTGACGCGTTGCATTTTTAAAAGAGTGCCAGCACGGTCATATATCACAACGTGCACGCTCCGCGCGCGCATTCGTATGCCCGTGATTTTTGTCTTCGCCAGAGTCTCTTCTGTATTCCGAATTCCTCTTCCCTTTCTAGTTTGTTGACATTTTGCCATATACAACACATATGCGCATGTTTATATGTATTCTTCCATCGAAACCTTCCACCCGCCCTCTCCCATTGGCAGATCTTAAAGAAACATCACAAAAATATAGAACTAACGCGTGCGCCTCCTCCTCAATTCTCTCGCGCGCGCTGCTAAACGATTTACGAGCATCAGCGGCGCGAACCGCGAACCGCGAACTTGAACGGCACGCGACAATTATCCGCTGGCCTTCATCGAACGCCGCGATTACAGGCTTCTTTTTCCGGCCGCGCGACACTGGCCGTAAGAATGCGGCGCGGTATAAGGCATAATAAGGCAGCCCACGCCTGCTTTAATACTGGATGTCAGGCCTGCGTGGTGTGTACATGTGCCGTGCGCCGGTTCTGCTCCCTTTCCCAGCGAGCCCTCGCGACTCGCGACTCATGATGGTCGCGAGGGCGGGGGGTGCGTATCGTTCACAAAATAACTTTTCCAACGACACGGCGAGGAAAGTTCCGCGGGGCACGATAAAGTTCGCGCGGGAACTCCGAGCCGTCCCTTTGTCCTCACGCTCGTCCGGCCATCTGCTTTTAGTTTACTTTTTCTTCGCCGTCGTCTTGGCCGGCGAATGAGGGTCGCGCGAGTCGACGTAAAAAGAGGCGTACTGCAAAAGTCGCGGCTGTAAACGGAACGAATCGGCGTTCAATCGGCCTGAATCGAGGGAGCGGGGTGGGAGTGAAGTAATTCGTAGGAAGGAGGCCTGAAAAATATCGTTCCGTACAGTAGCGTGCACTGTCTCACTAGACTTACTTCGAAAATATGTGTCCAAGAAACGGGGAGAGTGCACGAACTGAATAAAATAGCGAAAATGATGGATGCAGCTGCTGCAAAAAGAAACAAGTAGTATACACTGTTAAGGCCAGGCGCGCACTTCAGGATATTTAGTCGCAGAAACGAAACGCACAGTTTGACTGTTTACTTATTTTCGACAACCAACGTCGCTCTCGTAAAAATATCAAAAGACTCGTTTCCTGCCAACAGCTTTGCCTCTTCGTACACGCGGATGCACTTATGACCATTAACGCATTAGTCGCGCAGATCCGTTGTAGGCCGACGTGTAGGAAAAGTGCAGTCACACGGCTCGCTCCTGTCCATTTCGCGCTCGCACGCGTCTAATAAGAGAACTTCCCTCGGACAAGAAAAGCATCCATACCCACGCGACGCATGGCCAGCATCGGTCCCGTTCCCACGCGTAATAATAAATCTTTCCTTGCACAGGCACTGGCGCGCGTGGCCGACGCCACTCCATACACTGAGCCTTCCTTATGTCAAACTGACCGCGGCCGGTTATAATATATGCCGCTTTCGTTACATAACGGCCGCCCACGCCATCGTTTCGAACGTGGTTTATATGTTAACTAGAGCGTGTGCATGCGATCGAAACGAGGGGAGCGTGCGCTTTTCGTTTCTTTTCAGTTACGTCGCGGGGTATTTTATTGGCCGGCATTGGGCATTAGTCGATTCGAATCTATAACGCGATTGTCGCGCGAAGAATGAAGGCTGGTGCTGTGGAATTCGAGGCCGTCACACCTTTTACAGCTTCGGTAACATTGTCGCTGATTCTTTTATTTTTTTATCTTTTTTTGTTGTTATTTCTAAGTTGCTCAATTTTGTGATAGATAGATAGATAGGTATGTTGTTCCTGTTGCATCGTCACTGGGCGAAAAAATGAATCCTCACAGACTCGATTTTTTCAGAGAATCGATTCTGAATCCCTAATTGCCACGCGCCTAGGTATCGGACACGCTCGAGAGTTGAACGTCGAGCTAAGTGGAAATAAAACGTGCTGGCCAAGTGCTAATTACCTGCCGTCGGCGTATAACTATTAACGGTTGCCCGGACAAAGGATGAATAGCGCGCGCCCACGTGCTAATGAGCCGTAATAAGTGGAGGTGGTAATTACGTTCAACGTTGCTTGCCTATTGTTCCGTCCGCCTCTTTTCGTCGCGAATCCTCAAACAATCGATTCTTTGCTATCCGATTTTTTCGAAGAATCGATTTTTAACCCCAAAAAATCGATTCTTGCAGGAGAGATTTTTTTATAAAGATTTTTTAAGTGAATTCGCAGCATTTATTAATGTTGAACTCGCTTCTTTACCCCAAAACATAGATTCATTTATTTGGAGTTCTTACAGAATCTTACAGAATTTATTATTTTCGAACTTGAACTCTGATCCTTTCAAGAGAATCGAATATCCCCAGTACGCGCGCAGCAACAAAAAGGTCTCTGATTCGATGAGCGACTCAATGACTCATCTCGACTACTCTGCTATCATCGATCCGCGCCAAAAATACCTATTACAGGTCGATTGTTTTCGAGCGTCTCATCGAGAGTTGCGTCGAGTGAAATATGTCCAATTACCGCTGGACAATAATTACGAGCCAACGGATCCGAGAGGAAGATGAGAGGCGACGAGTGAGATGAAGTTCGCGACGAGTACGCTTGAAGAGCTCGTCTCAAACGTTTCTGTGATCCTATTGAGAGAGCACGGTCATTCCACCTGCTTCCGTCCATGTTTCTTCAACGGAGGCGACTTTTGCAAAGCCAATTCCCGACCGCCTTTGTCGGGGTAATTAGTTCTGAAAGCTGCTTGCCTCTGACACACACGGTCGGAGCGTGATCATTGTGACCCGCTCGCACGTCCGCGCGCGCGTGTGCCCTGCAATTTCCAACACTCACTTTGAGCAATTTCCGCTGGATCGTGCTTCTAATTTCTCGATATAAGAACGGGGCGGGCAGGTTTGAGACGACAATTATTTCGCTGTCCGCGCCGCCGGCGAAGATTCAGTGAACCGGACCGACTTTCCGATGAAGAATATTAAGGACTCCCGTACGGGAATTCAAGTATCAGCTCAGCGATATTTCGGTTAATTTTTGTGACATTAATCGATGGCTTCTTATTCACTAATATTTCCTTTTTTTTCGTGTCAAAGATTTGTTTTAAATGTACTTAATGGTGAAGAAAGGAAACGTAGGACTTTAGAGAATTTCGATAGAAATACGGAATATCAGTATCCAGAGTAAAGTTCGAAGACTCGATATTCTTTTTATATTCTAGTACATACGGTATGATGGAAGAATACGTTTCTAATAACATGTTCTGGGGAACAAATGTCCAAGTATCGAATGAAGTGTCTCCGTACGGGAAATCACGTTTGCACGAAGCTTATTTTATCGGCAGCGCTGCGAGATAAACTAAACATTGAGACGGAAAGCGTTCGCCGTGCAGAATTCTAAATGGACCCGTGCAGACATTTTATAGAGTAATAAAAGGATGACGTTTATTTACGCGTGCGAGTTGAGTATACGAGCGATTTTAAAGACTTGTTACGGCCTTAGCTCGTTGCCAGTGGCCTTTACGGCGGCGGAACTAAGTTGGGCTAGAGGCACGATAGACGCTTCTTATTCGAGCGTGGTGAGAATTTCACGGATGAGCTAAAATCACGAGGGATTTCGAGGCTTTGCTCTTCGTCGAAGGATATGTTTATCCTTCCTGCTTGCACCACTTTGCGGCTTATAACGTATAGGGCGGAACAAAATGGTTTCTAAACGCCCCAAGGTACTGCGCACGAGAACACGGAATATAGTCAAATATATTGAATAAATTCTTATCCTTCGAAGCGATGCTTTCGGAGGGAAACTGTATGAGACATTGATCGACTCTTTATGTTACACACGAAGATCTGTACGGTAGACCACCTGAAAACAAAAAATGAAGTATAAACCTTGTCGCAAGACGTACTTCTTTGTCTCTTTTTCATAACCTATTCCAAGCTAACGACACGGCAAACTATCTGTGTCGAAGTGAGAGCACTCATTACATCGATAATATATCATTATATTTCTCCGCAACGCTGTCGACGTAATGAGTCTGAAATATTTAAAAATCCGCAAAAAAAGAGAGCTGTGGCCGGAGCTTTATTGATAGCGGCACCATTAATACACCGGCCGTCTATGGATTTCCTTTCATGGATGCCGTGCCCATTGGCTCCGCTCGCCGTGGCCGTGCAAGTGAAATATCCCGATGTTTGGTCAGCCGTGTCTCAGCGATAACGCAGAGCGCGGCGCTACACTTCTTTCGATGACGTGTCGATCGATCGTCAGAGCTGTTTTCTATAGCGCGAATAACGCCCCGTGGACTATTTTTAGAACCCACGCCACGTGTGCACTCTGCAAATATATTGAAATTATTAATGACGAGGATTCGCCAAAATCGTGTCGACGATAAAAGAAGACTTTTTACGAAGGCTTTCGTCAGTAAGCTGTCATTTCTGTACTCAAAGTCGACTCTGTTTTTACAATTTTCTTCAATTATTATTGTTATTATTGTTTATTGCTCACGGGATTACACCTATTTAAACATTACACGTCTCCACAGAAAATGACAAACTTAACCTAGTCTAATCAAGCGTGAGCAAAAACGGACAGAGAGGAAGGCATACAAATTTACAATGAGACGCTGAGATGAACAAGAGTAGAAACAAATAGCATGATGTAACAGTAAGATGGAATGAACTTAGACAACAACAAACACTACGTAGAAATTGCCACAATCAACACCACCACCAGCATAAATAATAAATTAAATAACTGCATACGCACATGAAATAGAACTCAGTAAGTAAATGAATTCAATAAAAAAATAAATAAATATAGTGAATAACGTCAATTAAATCGTCAATTAAAAAGAAATCGATAGTTGTCACTGGAATAAAATTCGTAAGGTGCATATGTGTCTCAAAAAGCAGACTTTGATTTTGAAAGTGGTACATGTTACAACTAACAGAAGTGCAGACCATAAAATTAAAACAATGCAGCAAACGTTTGTCGACGCGCTTACTGCTCGCACTCACAAATTCCCCGGAATATTTCGAAAGCGCCTCGTTTGCCAAGAAACTGTCTTTGCGGTCGACATCGCCGCGTGCAATGGTGCGTTCTCGTCGCTCGAGGTAGAAGAGACTTTTTCCACGTCCAGGTCGCGCGGCTACTGCCTCTTCGCGCTCATTAGTTTCGTTTAGAGGCGGTACCTGCGAGCGCAGGAACGTTCCTGCGTTTAATCAGCCGTTCTGCATCGTTAAATTGCCCGACGCTGTGCGTTGTCCTTTAACCAGGAATAACGCGCGAAATATGCTCCGGAGATTACGTGCGGTGGACGATGTCTGTGTGTGTGTGTGTGTGTGTGTGTGTGCGTTCTGAGCTTTGCAGGAAACATTTTTTCTTGCTGTGCGAAATATATGAACGGGGTTTGAGGAAGGGGTGGGTGGGGGACAGAGTTATCGGGTCGTTTATGAGTCGTCTTTTTAGCACATTCTCTGCGGCCGAACGAATGTTTTATGCTTTTCGAGACCAACCTTTCGAACGTGTGCGAGTGAGTAAAACGTATGCGTTCTTAATACGTCTTTATGTCAGCGAAGAGGATACAAAATTCGTGTTTTTGAGACATGGTTCATTGTACATAATATTTAAAAGTAAAAAGAGCACGAGTAACAATCATTGGCCGAGTCAATAGTCGTGTTTTTTCTTTAGATCGCGCGTTTATTAAAAATCGCACGAATCAAAGTACGAACACGTCAATTTACGTCAACATTTTCCACGAATTCTACAAGAAACAACAGAAGCAAAAAATCGATCTCTCGGTAAATTCCGAGCTATATCCCAATACTTTCGTAAGGACCTTTGTTCGAAGGCCGAGCACGCGAATTGGACGGTCGCACGATCCTCATTAATAAGTGGATCCCGTCGCTCGAGGCAGGAATGTCGGTTCGACGTTGCTTGAGGCATCTGACAAGCGTGCGACGTCTGCGTTCCTTCATCGACACTGACTCCGGGTTACGTGGGTCCTCGGCATGGCCGCGGCGGATTACGTGAACGCCGCGTCAGCTCTAAAAGCTAATGGATCCGACGTCCTTTGAAGACACCGGTATACTCGTATCGACGTGGCGCGAGGCAGCGGTGTCACTTAACCGATCCGCTCAGGTGACATCGGGTCGTCGCCATTAGCGCTCGGTGCTTTGACTCAGAGACGCCGATGAAAGGGGTTCGCTGACGAGGCGCTGAAAGATGAGCGTAGTGTCGACCGATGACGTGGAATTAGCGGAGCGTTCTTTATTTATTTATTTATTTACGGGTATAAACCGATTAGTTTTGAAAGATCGCATGGAAGTGGGGATGTTCGAGTCTTTTGAAAGAATCTATTCGCTTATTGTAGAATAAGTGAAGAAACACTCCATCGTTTCTTTCGGACGTTTTTCCTTATAATTCTGTTTCCAGTACGGATTTCGGACAGTACCGTATATGGCTTGAGGCCGGAATATAAGCCGTCGTCGCATCGAATTTGGCACAGAGGCGTATTGAACAATTCCCCGAACGCGGAGCGTAAGCAACAGTGACGAAGAATGGCGCGCGAAAGGATGCAGATTTTTCTTGTCGCTGCTCGCCGGCGGCAGAGCGACAGGACAGGGTGACAGGCGAGTGCACGAACCGCCGCCGCCGCCGCCGCCGCCGCGCCGTCGAGGAAATACGGTTAAACGAATGCTTGCCTGCACGGCGTGGCTATAGTGACGTTGACTGGTAGATGAAAATCGAAGGAAGGAGACGTTCCGGGGAAAGAGTGACGCGGAAGCTCGACATGATTGGAACGAGTTTCCAGCTCAGATGGAAGTATGCGCAGCTTTTCATCCAACTCCATCGACCGAACCCACATCAGCGGCGCACTGGAAATTGCGTCACCTGCGCAATCCTGCGGAAATGTCTTTATTTTGTAAATTAACGCGCCGCAGCGCTGCGGATTTCGGACCCGCAATCAACGGGAAGATTGCGTCGTCCGTGACGTCAGTTCTTTGACTGCCAAACGTCGACTCTACCAATGCTTCCGTTGATCGTGTCGCTCGTGGTACAGAAAACGGAAAGTTTGCGATTATTAACAATGCGCTAAAAGTGTTACACGCCTCCACAAGAAGAATTATCTTATCGAATTTGCAAATTGCGCAAAAAAAAAATTAAAAAAATCTCTGTTCTACGCGAGAAAAGCGTGAGTAACATTTTACCCACCCCATACTGTTCTCCCTTCGTTTCGATCAGAAAGCGGGAAGAAATGACGAGCGCGCGCGCCAAGAGAGAAAAATAAAAGCAAAAGAGGGGATAGTGGGCCAAGTCGTGATGGATGAAAAAGATGGATAACGGACACGGGTCACGACACGGAGCGAGGGCAGCGAATGAGAGGGGAGGGAAGGAGTGAAAGAGAGATTGGAAGCAGAACGGATTGGCGTAATTTTCAAAGGACGACGGAGGCCAGATGAGAAGAAAGACGCGCGCGCGCGCGCGCGAGAGCAGAATTTCAATGGCGCATATACGCGCGGTGAGAAGGCACGAGCGAAGCAAGAGATGAAAGGGTGGGGAGGGGGACAAAAAATGGAGAAGAGGGAAGGTAGGAAGTCTGAAATGAGACTTCCTGGCCTGGTTCTTCAAAGAGAATCGGGAGTCCTTGGCGGACGAATCCATCGCGACGATTTGAAACGCAAATGAGATCGGGAGTGCAATTAGTTAAATTCGAGGGAGTCGGATGGGAGCGACGAAAGAAAGAAGTCGGTGAGGGTGTAGGCGACGAGTGGAGGAAGGAAGAGGTCGGGAGAAAGACGGAGGTCCGTTATGAGAATACCCGTTCCAGCAATTTAAAAAAAAAATAAAAACCTTTTCTCAAGAGGTATATATGGTTTCATAGCAATTTTGACAAAAATATGTCGAATAAATACATCGACGAAATATGGAAACTGAAGGGTTCCGGAAGATTCGGAATGTCGAAGAGAGCGAGCGAGGAGCTTTTCTAACAAAAAATTTAGTATGCGACACAATTAGCGCGTTTCGTCCCAGATCCTATTCTAACTTTTTCTTGTTACAATATTAATTAAACGGGTGGAATCTTCTAACCGGTAACACGCAGCCGCGTGACTTCAAACTCGAAAAATGTTAACGGGGTTCAAACAACTCTCGTCGCCCATAGTAGCGAAAGGTTTAACTATCAGCGACGCTTGGGTTTGATCGTCGGCACGCCGAAGCATCGATAACGGCACAAAGTCGGCAAAGCAGCCGCCCCTCGAACTGAGGCGGCTCGTAAAGGACGCTCTGCGACGATAATCGAGCGTCTCGATCGTTCGTCGCGTTCGTAAAGCAGAGCGCGCGGGTCGTGCCCGATCGAACGACCGACGGTATCTTAAAGGAAGCACCAAAATATCCGGCAGGTGTATTGAGGAGCAGTAATGTCGCGTGTTATGGCTGATTCACATTGTCGGGGGAGAGAGAGAGAGATAACGATGCCACTTTGTAGCCGCGGCGCCGATAAGGGGCGTGACTAGATCGGGGGGATAAAGAACGAATGAAAAGTGAAGGCCCCCGGGGGCCGAGATTGCAGGTTTAAGATCGTGCGGACGATGATAACGAACTCTCGGTGCGCGATCTCTTGACCCGACCCCGAATCGGAGGCGTTGTCCGGAAGAGAAAGATCGCCCGGCGTGATCGTCCGTTCCGATTGCCGAGGACAAACGACGCTGGGGCGATGACGAAAGTTTGCAGGTTTTTCGGTGTGCCGGTTCATAACGACGCGTCTGACCGTATTCGGGCTGACGGATACGTTGAGATGGTAGATGTGTCACGGGGGTTATTTGCTCGAGTGTTTTATGATTTTGTGTTGCACTTTTGTGAAGAACGTTTAAGTGTCGGCTTTCAGACGGACGATCGTAGACAGTTTTTGAAATGAATTGTCGCGTTTGTCGGACTATCGCCGCTGTTTTCTACTGAAACTGATGTCATCGTTTATACTACTGAACTGACATCGTAAGTTATTGACTATTAGCGTGTAATACAGGATA
This sequence comes from Priocnemis perturbator, assembly GCA_963942575.1. Lineage (NCBI taxonomy): Eukaryota > Metazoa > Arthropoda > Insecta > Hymenoptera > Pompilidae > Priocnemis > Priocnemis perturbator. The sequence continues at coordinate 11,223,305 of OZ012656.1, forward strand.
TCAGTTAGCGTTTGGTACCGAGTCGCAGAGATCAGAAAGACTTTGTTTCATCTTTGGGAACGGGTAGTACTGCTTTATTGTCCACGGAACTGTGGTCGTTACCCATTTTACCATTGGCCCATTTATCTGAGGAATAGGAAGGAAAAGGCAGTTGCGCTCAAAACGAGGTTTTCATGGCGTTCCTGCGAGACATTATATCTGGGATTTATGACGCAGTAAAGCGCGACGCGATTGCTTCTACCGAATTGTACAACGTGTTAATGCGTTCAATTATCATCAACAACGTAAGTACCAACAACAACGGTCATTCGGAATAAAGCGTAAAAACGCGCGTAAAAGTAAATTCCATCCCGTCAATCTCAGCACGTTCTATCACTTCTACTTGCAACCGTAAAACAACTTTAAATTAAGGCCTTCAATAAAAGCGACGAAAAAAAAGAGTACCACAAACGAAATGGCCGCTAATTTCTTTTCAGTATTCGGTCGTTCCGAAAAAAAAAGAGCACCGATACCTCGTACTCCGTTTGCGACGTGTCAACTCGCATACCAATGTTGCAGCTCGCGAGCAGGAACATAACCAGACGTTACTCAATTTGCATACATAGTCGGTGTTTCGGTGCGCCTGCACTTTCGTTCATCGACTCTGACGCGCGCGTAAGTGCAATCGCGGTCGTGTGCAGGAGCATCTTCCGTGTTTACGGGCGTGCCTGAAAATTTACAACCGTCTCGCTCGCGTCAGTGCGCGTTTTCGCACTTTTGCTGGTACAGAGCAGAACGCTATTTTGAGGTAACGCAGCGCTGGCCGTAAAATGTCGGACGACGTTGGTCAGCTGCCCGTCGTTCTTACACCTCGGCCAGGTGTCGCGAGCGAACATGTTCACGCATGCCTGAACATTTCCCCGCTGACGCAGCCAGTTGTCCCTTCTTTCACGCGAAACTCGGAAAACAATTCAAAATCCAGCGTCTGCAACTTTCTCGAATTCTCTTTCAAAATTGCGAACGAATCTCGCGAATTGGTACGACCCATTGCTTGTAATGCACACTTAGGAAGGAGCGTCCGAGTACGTCTTCACTCTCTTGGTCGCTTTTCCCTCGGCCGCTTTATTTATGCCGGGCCCGTCTCGCAAAAACGTACGAAACTTCACGGGCTGTCGGCTGCGCGAAAATACATTTTCCCGACTGATTTACGAGATGCCGCGATTAGTCGGGGAAAAAGAGTCCGGCGAGGGGGAGCTGGGCAGACAATTTCAAAAAGTTTCTGACAGCGTGTCGCCGAACGTGGCGCTCTTACTTCGCGCACGATAAATCTGTCGAGTCGAGCGCCCCCAAGAACGCGCATTCCTCGGCACACGATAACCCTTCGCTGGGCTACGGCACTTATTCCTGGTTAAGGTGAGGGGCGCACGATAAGTTTAAATTTACGTCGAGCTTCGCCGAGATTGACCGTGAATCGCGAGCGCACGCACGTTCGCCGTGGACACGCGTGGATCGCGTTTGTATAGGATTATTTGGTAAGGTGGTCGAAGGAAAGTATTGGCCCCTGATCGCTTTCATACGAAATTTTATTCGGCGTTGCTTTTTTTAAACGTCGAACTCGCATGTCCACTTTCAGTGGCCCCAGACACACGTCTCTTTTACTCGGATGGCCACTCTGAGTGGCCACACTCGTTTTCTTAAGTGTTGTATCTATTGTGAAATAATTTAGACGCATATAGCTGAAGCTTTATTAGGTTCTTCTATCGTCTAATCATGTTACTACGAATATATTAGAGTACACCTAACCGGTTAGGTCGTTAGGTATGTTAGATGTAGGTAACGAATCCGGTATTACAGTTACACTAGTAACGAGTAACAAACCCAATGAACGTAATAATTCCAATTATCCGTAATAACATTCTGCGGAATGAATATCATATACGATAATTGCGGGCTGTAATTCACCTGTATTAACAAGTTTTCCGTTTGATAACAGAGCAGATTAATAGCAGCTTCGAGCGGATACCGAGCAGCGAGCTCGCAAATAATTCGTATACCAAAGTGCACTGGAATCATTCAGCCAGAGAAAGAAACAGAAAAAAAAGTCTTTCCTCGTCGCTCGCCAGCGGTCGACATAGAAACTTTGCTCAAAGTACCAGCTCTCGGCATTTACAGACTGCGCATAATTTAGATAGCCAAGCCCGAACGAAAATCTTTCCCCGATCCTCGATAGTGGTCAACACAAGGAATAAAAAAGTTGGCGGTCGCCGCTGATAAAAATGCCTCCAACAACCACGTTGTCGCCCCTCGACGCTTTAATTAGAAACGATTATGCGCCGATCGTAAATTATGCCTGACGTCGTAACCGACCGCGGACAAGTTACGATCACCGTGGCCAGATGTATTTTCCAATGTACAAAGAGAAAGAGAGAGAGAGAGAGAGAGAAAGGGCCAATCCAATTCGCGGAACGAAGACGAATGAGAGGTGGGTCGCCGCCAGGTGCTTTTCTTCCATTCTCCATCGTTCCCGTACGCTCACCTAATGCCCACTCTCTTTCCTTTCCTTCCATCCTCGCCGGTCACCCTCGTGCTCGATCGTTACGCGACCGAGCGTGTGTGCGGTCTGCGAGCGATTTTTCTTAACGTGCCACTCCACTCCGGAGAAAGATTTTCAGGTCTTTCCTTAGGAATTTGTTTCTTACCGGTATCGATGAATATTTTATCATCGGACCTTCCTCTACCTTCTTTACTCGTTTCGTCGAGATCCAAAGAAGCTTTACAATTTTGTTACCAAGTGAAGAAAAAGAACTCTCTCTGAAGAAAATTTTGTTCAAGTTAACGCGCGCCACTGTCGTGTAAATCTCACATCCCGCAATCAGGACCGAACTCGGGGACCGAGTAAATCGGGCATTCGCAATGGTCTGCGCAAGGGCAACCGGGTAATTTAGCTGGGCGTCGAAATTACCCCGCGGGCATGGGAAACTTATCGCGACAAAGTGTGTAACTCTCGTGACGCGTAGCAGCCGGCGGACTAATGACTCTCTCTCACTCCTTGCTCGTGACTACGGTGCCTCGTGTCGCGATGAATCACGCAGATTCGCGTGCGGAATGCGAAGTGTGTTGCGAGCGCGCCGAAGATGTCTCACCAGGTGAAGAGAAATATGTTTTTTCCTTGTGAAACGTAGTTTGTTAAGGCGTAAGGCACGGCGCATGTTACAGCCTCATAAACTAAAAGGCGCCGAATATGAAACGGTACAAAGAAAAATGACAAAAGATAGGAGAAAATTAAATGCGCTCGTGTGTATGATAATAAAATGCGCGTTTGGCTGCTGATAAGAGTACGTTGGTCAGAAAAAATAATGAAAATGAAAAGTGGAGAGAAATTTTAACGTGAGTGTTCTACTATGGGGCTTGCGATCGCTTGCTTCGTAATGCGCTATGCAGATTTGATGTACACGTTCATTGAAAATTCGTTATTTCTTGGAAGCGAGTGTCGGGCGCGAAAGAAAAATGTGTTTCGCGTATTCCAATTTGTCTGCTACGGCCGGAATGAATTTCTTCGTGACTTTCTGCGTCGCTCTTCGTAGAAACGCGAGTAAATCCGACCGGATGAACCAGATCGTAGCGATGAAATCGAATGAGCGGGCGATCGGGCCGTTTGACGCATCGGACAATCCGAATCTTTGACGAAGAAATAAAGCGTGTGCAGGGACGGAATATTTTACCTCGCCCGCGCAATCGCCTGTCGGCAAGCGAAATTTATCGACTTAATCGCCGCAGAACATTTTCACCTTCTTCTCCGCACGCGCCCTTTTCTGTCTCTCATTCTTGAATTCTACTTCTCTTCAAAGTCAAAGACAATGTCCACCGCCGCACCTTGTAATGTTTTTCTTTCTTCGAAGGGACGTTAAAGTGAATCATGTGCCTTCTATGAGCAACATCTTTACGATATTTAGATAATATTCAAATTATATACTGCATCATACAATTGCGTTGACACGAAATAATGCGTAATGTTCAATAATGACATCAGAGTATAAAAGCAAAATCTTAAACAAAGCAAAATTGATCCACGACAAATAACAATGACAACCAATATCATGATCACAGTTGTTTTAATAAAAATTCTCCCCATAAATCTGTCATCAGAGACACGTTCGCTGCAAGCAGTCGTATCTATTCGACAAAAGCGTCGACCTTTGTTATTTTCATAAAGTACTGCGATGCAAAGAACGCGCCTCCCCGAAATGAATATTTCAAGCGACGCATTTTGCGCGACAAGCGCAGCAGAGTTCTCCTCGCACCCTCAATGAGTCTTACCCGTGAGATTTGCTGTGCCCGTTTTAACAAGGGCTGAAACGCTGCCCGCGGAAAAATAATGACGGGGCGCCAACATGCGACTCCCACTGTTCCTTTTACCTGCATTACCATTCGCGTGGGTCGGCTTCGCTCGTGCCGTACGATCTCCCTCCTCTGTCTACCACACCTTTCTACCGACCTCGTCAGCTGGAAACGTCCATTCGAAACGACTCACAATCCGTACACGTACACGCTGCGCAACGTCTCATATTGTTTCCTCTTGACGCGTTGCTGCTGACGCGAGAGACGCTCGTAGCTGCTTCCTTGAACATTTCACTTCTATTCGTTTGTTTATACGTATGCACGCGTTCTTTGGTGTACGGTAATTTCGAGCACTGCGCGAAGATCGGGAATGTTGAATCGGTTCAGTGTTAATGCCACATGCCATTGCCAATTGGTACTACGTAAGCTTGACTTTTCATTTAAAATAATACTTACGGGTGAAAATTATCATTATTCATGAGCACAGACCAGAATTTTTTATATTCAGTGTAGAAATTCTGAAATACGTCATCTCTTAAAATTTCAAGAATTTCTGCGATTTTGTTACGTGTGTCCAATTCTTCCTGAAGAATAAAGAGAATAAGATTCAGAGTGACGTAGAATGGTAAAAGATAACAAACATTTATGGAGGTATAAAATTATACTCATTATTGCTACTATTATTTTTCGACACGATCCGCGTACCATTGAAACGTATACACGCTCAGCTTTCGAATGTGCTTATAAGTACCACTACCATTATCGTTCTCCGAGCACTCCTACACGCTTGGAAGTTTCGTCATTTGGTTGCGAAACGACCTGCAATATGCTTGATCCCATCACTACTCACGAAATTACGCTTTCGCGACGTTTCCGAGAGCGTCTTGGATTCGTTTGAATATGAAAGTTCAACGATTCTACTGCGACCTAACAAGCTCTGTGCAAAAGTTGCGCGTAATTAAGGTGTGTCTCGACTTTGAAGTGCTCGGAAGTGGCGCCATACTCCAATACGTTTGTCAGACGATTACAATTGACATTGTTACAACATCTAACGTAATGAAACGAAGAAATTCTAACGGACGAATGCACGCTTTCCGTGCAAATAAATTACTGCGACATTAAGCTCGACTTTTCGTATCAGTATAGTACAACATACAACTAGCATGTTGGAGACCTTTTTCCGCAGCGTCATAAATAAAGCAGTTATTTAAAGTTCTTGCGGATGTTAACTAACTCCGCGCATATCACGTGTATAATTAGAGTGTTAACTTGCGTGCCGCGATAATTAAACATATCTCCGCTATTGCGATTATTTGCACGAAGCGTTCCGTATGAATTTGTCCGAATTTACTGAAACAGCCTGTATCGTATCCGAAAAATGTTTTTAGCTGCATGGAAATGAAGACTTCCATAAATATCGTCTGACCCCGTGTAGCGCGACGTGTATAATCAGAGGGTTAATTACAGCACGGAATAATTATACATGTCTCCGCTAGTACGATTATTTGCACGTACTATCGCGCATGGAATACTGTTTACAAGGCGAACACAGAATCAGTAATCATGGTACGATCCTCTCCACAGCATGTCGCCGCATTAACAGACCGCGCGCAACCCCTGAGGAGATGTTGCATAATTAATACGAATCGTGAGTCATCCACTCAAGCCCATGCATCTCGCCAACTGACGTCGAGATGCGCCAATACTAATAAACAATGTTCACCGGGCTCGGTTTGCTTAGCCCCTCTGCGCTTTCGAGCGTTGATCATGAAACCAGAGACGGACACACACACACACGTATACAGAATATGTGTCTTTTCTTTCGGACTCCCACAAGTTGTCTGTTTCGATGCTTCAACTAAGGATACTTTTTTTATAGAACACTGAAATCGTCATTGTTGATAGTTTTGAGGCGCCGTAGTTAGGTATATGATTTTGTCAGTTTGTTTGGGTACGTTCGAAGTTTATATCGAGATTCGCAAGCAAGCGGCGGACTGGCGCGAGCAATATGGAAGTTCAGCGTTTGGTACGCGATAGAACATTTGCACTTTGATTTATCTTGATGCTCTAGTTCGCGATCAGCCGCGGTTGTATGGATAGATAATAAACAAAGGCGTTTAGCTGGGAGTGAAGTATTAACGTGAAACGGGTAATAAATAACGACGATAAATCGTCCCGCTGTATCTATTCGTTGCAACAGTTAAGGCTGACATCGCTATCCGATGAGACGATTTATTCATAAATTAGCAGCGTTTAATATCGGCCGTATTCGTAAAGAGACTCTACTTTATTCTGATTTTTAACCCCGACCACATTATTCGCATATCCAGTAATACAAATCGACGCGACACGAAAAATTGGAACAGCAAAATTGAATTACTCACACTTCTTCCCAAATTCAATGTTTTCACTCTTTCGACTTAGCCCACGTTTGTAATCACCAGAATATGTACGTATCTACGTGCATAGATCGTATTCCCATCATCGCAACGCAAAACGCAACGCCGAACCTCGAAGCAGTTACTCATCGTTACTCACGCTACTCGCAACGTTTACACGACGATACCAGTTGTCGTTACTGTCGTCGTCGTCGTTAGAACACGATCGCTCATACCTCGTAGTTTGAGAATCGGCATACCGTGCGCACACGATCATGTTTCATCTTCGCGCGCGCGCGCGTGCGATATTCATTCATTAATCACGGGTAAGTAACGGCGAGCATGGGTGGTGGGCGACGATACTGTCGTCGAACGTACATACGGTGTGGTCGAAATATTTCTTCCCGTCCAAAGTGAAATATATGTACATGTGCCGCGTGGGTAACGAGGAATTATGAGATACGTGTCAGGTGGAAAAGATGAAGTAAATCGCAACGTTTTGATTATTGTAACTGTTATTATTACGATTTTTCTGTTTTGCTCGGGTAACATTAATGATTATTTATATATAAATAATATAATAATAATTAGCTGTGCAATTAAATATACCACCCTATATAAAATTATTGGACGTTGACAACGAAAGCTTAATGTCAATTTAAACGAATCGCTGGATAAAAAATGAAAACGCCGCATTGCGCCAACTGTTTGACTAAACTGTATTTTCAGAGAACACAGAGAACCAGTTCCTCAGCAATAACCCTCGCACATATGCGCTGCGAGTTTTCGATTCCCCTAGTATTACGGCACCGTGTTGCACATATAGGTTTACGATCGGCACATGTGTCTGCAAACATGTACATCAGAGTATTTACGGTACTTTATAGACACGCTGGTTATTATTAATTAACACCCTGCAAAACTGTGAACGATCAAACCCTGTCGGAGGATATCTGATAAAGTGCAAGCACCTGTACATTGTCACTCAGACTCGTTCATGTGGCTCACTCCCACATTCATTCCTTCAATAAGCTTACCATCATAGCATCCGAACAATATAATTAGACAGCGAGATTTGATAATTAAGTGACGCTATTACTGCTCGAAATACGCTTCGTATATACTTGCGAGGAAATTTGTGAGTCACTGTATATGTTGGATTAGAAAAATAGTTTCGGTATCATTGAAAGAGAAAGTAAGAGAAAAAATGAGTGTGTGGAAAAATAAAGAGAAGGAAGGGAAGGAGGTGGTGCACGAGGAGAGAGGAAACGGAAGGAAGGAGGGGGCGGACGAGGGCGTGGGAGAGGAAATGAAAAAAGTGAGAAAAAGAAGGAAAGCGGGTAGAGACGGTGATCGCGAAAGGGCTGGAATCGCTTTAATGAATTATACATGCCAATCGGAGCGCGGTCTGTATGAACAAGGATCGATTGGGCAAACGCATCCAGTTGCAAATTTCAAGCGCGAATCAACGGGCGGATCGTCGAAAAGTCCTTACGCGCGGCAAATAAAATACTCCAGGCTCACTTGAAAATTGCAACCAGGTGTTGCGTAATTCATGGTACGCCCGTATCGGCATTGATGGTCCATTAAAAAAACACGCACGCGGATCGTAGGAAATCGTTGGAATAGCAAAGTAAGAGTTAACGTTGCATGAAGCATAATGTTGAATGCGTGAGAGAACGTTTAATTTCACACAGCACTCGATTTTTGCAAGAGAATTATATCGAAGATGAATGTATTTACGAGTTATTCTAAAGTTACATGTGCGACATGTTTTGAACGTTTGCTGGGATCGACAAAAATTATCGCGATTTTTTTTTCGAAGCACCCTGTACGTTGCTGGGAATAAAGTGCACATGCAATTATCCGTACACTATCCGCTTAATAAAGTGTTCTGCCTTTATTTCGTCGAGGTGTATTGAATAAAATACATTCGCAAATTAAAACTTGTCCACTTTACGGAATTGTGCAGCCAGCAGGAATGTGTAGCCCGACGTTATTTCGTTGTGAATGCGGCAATGTGAAGCTTCATGACAGTGGTCGACTCACTGTATGCGATCTGTATCTACGCGTGTTTCATATGTGTCGAAAACATGCATACAAACGTAATTTATTTGCGACTGCGACGATTTTCGACATGTTTGATTTGTTTCGAGCTTCCCAGTGCATCAGGCACAGCGATTAGTACGTTAAATTTGCACAGGTTTAATAATAGTCGACACAGAGGAATTGTATTCCATGTTTTGATACTGTGATGAATACGTGTTCGGTACTGTTGCAGCTTTTACGATGTCAAAGTAATTTTAATAGGCCACATAATTCGAGATTTTTACAGTTACATAATTTGCACAACATTCTACTTACAAATTCTGGCTTGGAATTAAATTCATAATGTTCTCCATAGAGTCTTCTAATACATGATTTTCCATTTACCAATTTTACCAACTTATAGTATCCCTCCCATTTTACAAAATACGTCGTTCAATTTAGAAAAGAAATCTTAACAACCTTGCAGTCTCAGAAGATGTGATCTGAAGATAGAAAAGATCTTTATCAGGATATTGGCTCCTGGTCCCTTCCGAATAAAGATTTCCTTCCTCATACATTTTTTCGTATCATGAAAAGTAATGAGGATATATCCCAGAAGACGAAGTCAGGTGGACTCCTCCCCATACAGGGTGTCCCACCGAAAGCGGGCGGATCCCTTTCGAAAAGATACATCTAAAATATAGACACAGATTATTTCATGTAATGAAATCGAAAATTCAAGCCACAAAGTGCATTTCGAAGAGCAGAGAATGATTTATATTAAAGTGCACAGCTCCGCGCGCAGCACCATGTGCAGCAGAAATCGTTAAATCTGTTCATTGAAATTGTTCCATCATTCTCACCAATTTCTACATTAAAAATGTTCATTCGAACCGATTGATCATCTCGAACAATTTCCTGGCTAAAAATTTGGATAAAAATTTGGATTTATTCGTATAAAAATTAAATGAGGCCGTTCCCGACGGTCTCATTATTGCTGGGGCACCCTGTGCAAGAGTAAAACATTCATGTCGCCGATGTGCTCAGCTAGTCTTAGCACGTTTCGACCACTACTAACTTCTTCCGTTCGGTCGAGCAGTTAATACCACCCACGAGTTTCCGCTTATTCCCAGATCACAATGTTTGCGGTGCAAACCTCATTTGCGCCATGATAGGGGAAGGTTAAGCCGGACCCTCCTTGCCACTTTGGGTAAGTCTTCGTTTATTATACCGCCATACATATTAATTACGTAACTCTCCCAACATTGAGCAAACGTCATTGTCTTGGGCCATATTACGCTTGCACGCATCTCGACCACGTGAGAAAGTTGATTACACAGGGAAGGAGCGTGAAACTTAGTCAGGAATACTCGGCCACTTCTGCAATATGCATTGAGAAATCGAATGCATCGAAGTAGCTGACTGCAAATTATTTCCTGTGGAATACAGTGGATTGTCACAAAATTATACCAATGCGAGTGTAATTCTGAAACATTGTTCTCAAAGAAAATGAATAAGAAAGACGATTCTTTAAGTGCTACGGTAGAAGTTCTGCAAGATACGTGCTTCCTGACTGTCATCTCATCTTCTTACATATTGGTGAATCTCGGCCCACTGAGAGTGGACACGGTGGCGCAAATCGTCAGAACTGAAATACGTCGAGCAACCCCTGCTTCCGCGTCAGCGTCGTAAGTTTGGCCAATTACCGTAACGCTCGCTGCGGAAACTTCGCATTCCGGCGCTGAACAACGAGCAATCGCAAAACCAAATCTCGGCCCGCCCGACGGCATAATGGAATTTCTGGGTTTGTCCAGCACGGCCTGCCGACCGCAAATTCGTTTTGCTCACCCCGCCTCCATCTCCTCCTTTGTCCATCTCCGCCATATTATTCGATTAGGCGAAAGATGGCGTTCGGGAACGGGCTAGCTTCGCGGCGGAATTCAATTATGCCCGGACGATTCGATTTTTACGGATTGAGGATGGAAACGTTGGGCGATCGGGACGATCGACAGGGTACAGAGCGTGTTTATTAATCGGCTGCCCCCATAAAAGCTTATTCAACGAGTTTGGAGGATGCCCAGGTCTTACACTCTATGAAACACCTTTTTTTTTTAATCAGTTGTTTGAGAATATAGAATTATGTCACGCATTTTCTATGTGTCCAATTACTTAATAAGAATCGGAAATAATTTCAGTTTCTTACGCGAACCATTTAATCGTGGATAGTGATAAAGACAGAAAAAAAAAGACAAACTTGAAATATTCAAGTACCCGCTCGGCTCGGATCAAAAAATTTACGAGAAACGTGAATCGGCATCGCGTTGTAATTCATTCCTTACGGCCGCGGCCGCCCAAGACCTCGCGTCGAAGGTTCAAAGCTATGTTCCATCGAAACGCTGGCACGGCCTGACTAATCGATCTCTCGCGTCGGTCGAATTGCAATTACGCAACCTCTCAGCCCGCGGATAGAACGGTGAACAGGGTGCCTGCCCTGGCTACCACGAAATTACAACGTCATTGCGCGCATAATGGCATTACCAACTTCCGCTGCTGGAACTTTCCGGCGCTCCCAGTGCCACCGAATTGGAATGATAGATTAACGATGGCAAGATATTAACGGGTCAACTTTGAAACGACGTTGCGTTACAAGCGGCTGCCAGCGTCCAGGAATGTGCATGTGTTAACGTGTATTATACTCGTATGTCATACCTGTTATGTGGCACACGTGTCCTATGTCTATGTCATTCTGCACATTTGTCTTATGCTGACAACATTGACATTTGTCGAGCTAGGAAATTGGTAGCACTAAAGGATAAGAGTGAAGTTGTTCATATAATATCTACTTAATTTCTTTTTAATTCAAACTTCAGTGCCAAGCTCATGCAGAAAAATTGTATGATTACGTTCGAACGTGACGCTTGCTAAGCTTTCTTCGAAAAAAAGTACTAAATTTAATACACAATAATTAATGGGAAAATGTAAATTTGTTTCAATAATGGTAATGTCCATAGAAGCCAACTGACATCTAAGTACTTTCCACTTTTAACGTTACCAACTTCGTAGCTGAACGCAGTGCCCTGCAACGCAGCTCATCATTTCTCAACAGGTAAACTATGGCGCGAAATTGGTGCGTGCCCAATTGTGACGTTCACTCCGGCGTTCCAATTCCATTGACCTCATCAGACTCGACGTCACAATGTAATTTACATGCCGGCACTTGCGAATACGTCCATTATCTGTCTACTCTCTGTCTTCTCTCAACAGATTGCGATCTATCTTCGAATTTCATAAGAAGTCCCATAATCCTCAAAATTCGTATCAATACCGCAATACTGTTCTAGGACTTGAATTTAAAAAATATAATTTAACGGAGCCTCATATCTACCCTGTTGGCGCCGTCTAATATTTATTAACTCAAAAAAAGAAGAAGTTCAAGCCGATATCTTGAATGCCGGTCGTCCAATATTTTGCGCTTACTACGTCGAAAGCGTATTTTTCCCAATTTATTATATATGAAATCAAGAAGTTCTTCCCTACAACCTAACTTGCCAAGTACTGAGACACGCGCGCAGTCTCGGAATTTCTCGCAAGAGACCCGGTGCCCGACGGACCGTACCTATTTCAGACGCTATAACTTCATCGTCTGCATGCATCTCCGGAATATTGAACGGGCGTCAGGTATAATCGACGTTGCACACGCGGCCTCACGTAATTTTCGCTCAATTCCTCCGGCCTGGCCCGAAACGCTAATCGCTGTCCGACACACCCACCACGCCCGCACGGCCGGGCATATATACGAATCTAATCCGTCGGACGGCAATCAAGCGGAACGATCGTTCTGTTAATCAGTCCCGAGATTGCCTGTTAACCAGCCCCGGCCCCCTCGCTATTAGAGAAGGGTCGCGGGTTAAACACGGCCGTCTAATGCGTACGGGCACTGGCCAGCGCTGATCATGAATCGCGCGCTGTTCAATCCGGCCGGCGGACAAATCCACTTTCCATGTCCGATGTCGCGGTGCTCTGCGAAAGGCTGAAGAGTCCTGCAGTTCGATACTCTTGAAAGGATCAATTTTTTAATCGATTCGGAATCGGTTTTCTCAACAAAATCGAAGCCAAAGAATCGATCTTTTGACTAAGAGAACCATCAGAGAAACGTCTCTAACGGAGACACGAATTTATTTTTTCTTTTTATAACCGCCTCCGTGTACATTAACGCGCTGTGCTTACAATTCGGTTTCCGAAGACTGCGTATTTTGTGCAGATTTACTGGAACTAATTTAACAAAGAATGTTAGAAAAATCATAAGCTCGTCGTTTTTTCTTTCGCAATAAAATGCCATCATCTTCGCAGCACAAAGTGCGTCCTCTTTTTGCAGCCGCTGTCGCTGCAAAAAGAGAAATAATATCTGAATTTTCCGAGTCGATGGCCGCGAGAATAATGGAGGCGCGATAAAGGATTCCGTCTGTCGCGATCACGATATTTTACGTTTATTTGCGCAAGACACCGAGAGAGGTTCGATTGGAGTGCCAATAGGGAGACCCGAGGCAGCTGCTCACCTCTGGACAGCTTGACGTCGTTCCCGTTCCAATTACGAACGAACTAATTGCTACCAGTGATAATTCATTAAAAAAATAAAATAAAATAAAAAAGTTATCCATCGATTTTCTTGTTTCCTACTCCACCCCCCCCCCCCCCTGCTTTCCCACCGTTCCTTCACGCCTCCTCCCTCATTTGCTTTACGATCGTTCATCTCCTGTTTTTCTTCCGTACTTCGCGTCCTCTCCTTTCTATCTTCCCGATTTATTTTCTTCACCTCCAGCTTGCCTTTCCTCCAATTGTTTTTCGACCGCCTTCTCTCTTCTTCTCCCTCGCACCTCTCCGCTTTCCCATCCATCACTTTGGCCAATTTAGATTTTCTCACACCTCGCCCATCGCCGGTTCAATTACGCTTGCCGAAACAGCATCAGGCATGTAACGCGCGGCCGAAGGAAGAGGTTACGATAAACGGATCAGAAACTGTTACCAAAGGCTCGTTAGGCTAACCAGCTTAGGTTCGTTGTCGCCGGCGTGTTTCCCATGTCTCGGAAAACGGAGATTACACGTGAAGTTCCGTCTCCACGACGAGAGCGTTGCTCGTCCGTCGACTGCCGCAGCACTTTTTGCGAATGACACTGCCGTACCAACGGTGCTTACGCAAAGTTTCGTTCGGATAACGGAAGAAGCGGGAAAAGTAACGAATAAAATTTTCCTCGAATAAAGTGCATGCCGAAAAAAATCTTGCGAGACACGTATCCTTTTGTACCAGGCTACTTATTAGGATCTTAAAAAATATACAAAAAAAATAAAAATATAAAAAGTATTAAAACGAATATTCTTGCAATGCCGAACTCTATTGCGAGAATCCGTTGACCTTTGTCACGTACCTTGCTTAACGACAGCCCCATCGGACTCGAAGAAAGGGGTAGGCGGGCGAATTAAAAGGGAAGAATGGGAGCAGAACGCGGATCCGCTGGGAAATGATTCGATATAAATGATTATTATTATCGTCGCCCGGCCGAAAGAGCGGAAAGAGCAATTTGCTGCGGGCAACAATAAGAAGAGATCTCGTTACGGATAAACGGGGGCAATTCCGTGCCGCGGGGGAGAAGGAAAAGAAAAAGGAGTATTACTCGCTCGTAATCCCATCAGGAACTCGTCCAAGCTTCACGGGGCACTGGCTTGGTGACGGAAAGAGTGAAATATCGTGAGCCATGGAGGGCCTACAGAATGTTCAGTAAATATTTCCAGCTGCCCAATGCGGTCCATCGGCTCCAGAAAGAATGCGTATAATGTGGACAGTGCGCGAAACGACTCAAAAAAAACGTATTAATGTTATTGTACATCCATACTTCACCCTACTTTAAGTGTTATCTGTGTGTAACTTATTCTGTTGCTTAATTTTAATTTTAGTTTTCATTTTAGTTTATAGTTTAACTTTGTTATTCGTTATTTCATTTTATATCTTCTTTCTTTCTCCTTGCTTAGTTTAATTGGTTACCCTTTCCATTCTCGAATATTGTACAACAAAATATTGTACAATAATAATAATTGTGCAGTATAGATTACAGACGCTAAGTGAATATTGGAAAATATTACACGTGTCCCGTAAAAAATCGTTACACGTGAATGAGCTGTACGATTGAAAGTGTCGCGAATTATCTCGCAGAACATTTACGGGACGTAATATTTCATTCATAAATTGTCGATGGCAGAGAGAAAAAAAGAGTCCTCAAAATGTGCATTAATTCGAGTAAAGCTGAGATGAAATGTCATAGGCGTTTCAAATAGACACGTCGGTCTGCGTATTGCGTGTACAGTTTTTTCTTCTCCACAGATATGACATTCGTCTTTTTATGTGGTCAATGAAGTACGCGATCGACCTTTCCAGTCTAGTCAATTTATTATAGAGGCCCGCTGGGAATCCCCCGGACCGAAAGAGTTAATGACGCGAGAGAATTAGCCGACAGTAATTCAGTGGTTAGAGTCGGTACCTTAATAAGGAACGTCTGACGTCGTTTCAACGGACCACTTCCTTCGCTTTCCGCGCAATTTCTGCATTCCTCGCGAAACGGTAAGGGCTATGAAGAAATACTATCTCCTTACTATTCAATTGACCCTCTAATGGAGGAATTTCCCGAGTAAAGGAGCTCCGTTTTAACTCGTCTGCGCGCAGAGCAAATGCGATCGATGCCAAAATTAACGTTATTACCGGCGAGCCAACCTGAATAGGGCATTTTTTTCGGTAAATAAATCAACGAAATTGCGACGCCAATATTGTATGATCGAGCGAATATATTTGTGTACTAGGGGTCTATTGGTATACCGAACGGCCGTCATTGTAATCTGCTGTGATAATAATTATTCATGGCGTTGTAAATCAGTCGATGGAAAACGAATAAGGTTAATTACGCGAAAAACTGAATTTTTCGTCGTACGCTTCATAGTCCGTTTCGTTTTAGTGCTTTTGCCTTTGATAAATGAGTAGTTCATTATTTATTTAATCAATATCGCCCGATTTACAAAGCCATGAATAACTTCTGACTTGTACTAGTTGAACGTGCCCAAAAAAACAATTTTTCGCAATTCTTACTGTTATTTTCTGTTTCTCGGCAAGACTTCTCAGTTCTGAACCCTTTCTGTTTGGACTCGATTCGTACGTACTAGGTGCACTGATACGTCTATTGCCCTGAAATCGATAAAAAGTACGACGATGTGCTTGTCGATCGCAAGGACGAAACAGACATTGCGTTATCGGATAATTGCACGCTACTTAAACACATGCTAACTCGTCGACTGACATTGCGTCAACCGTAACGAAATCGTTAAGAAACTTTGCGTCGCTCACTCGATGATAATTGCATGTGCGTACATATAAGATTTACACAATGACACGTGCGCGATTCTCAGTCGCATAGGGAGGCGTCCGCGACGCCGTCCGTCTGGAAAGTCTAGATAATTCTCTCGGCACATGAATGCGACGGTAACACGTCAACAGTCTGCAGCCTTAGAAAATGAAGTGACGCGGCCGTCCGAGAAGAACGTTAACAACTTGAACAGCACAAGCGGACGGAAATTCTCCAACTGCCAGTCGCCCCAGTAAGCGAACTCATCTTTGATTCAAGACACGTTCCCTACAAGAACATATTCCATGAATATAACATTGTTACACGGTGGATCGAGTCACCCCCGATGAATCGGGAGCAAAGGTGAGCTCCCGTCGAATCGTAAAGCTCCGTTAAAGACGTTGCGGAACGCGGGCCGGAACGAAGAGGAGGTCCGAATTATCGGATAATTGGCAGACGCTTGGCAATCTGCCGGATTGCGTCGGCGTGCATACCTCTCACGGTAGTTCTTCAGGGTTCGAAGCTGACGTCATGGTTTCGGAAGTGCATTAAACAGAACTGTGTACAAAGAACACGTGCGACGCGTGCTCCATGTCCGTCTATATAGATATTAGAGGTCATGAATTTACGGGTTTTATGCATGGACTGCATGGGTAACGGAAAAAATTAAAAAATGTTAATAATTCCGGTACGATAATATGTAGTCTCGAAGATTTTAGTGAGGGAGCGCGACGAAGCGCGCGAAGACGGGAAATACAAATTCGTACGGTAGCAAAGTAAACACGTTGGGAGTATAGTGCAGCCGTGAGATTTATTCTGGAAGCACGAAAGCGGGTCTCGACGATTTAGAGACGCGGGTGGGGAGCAATAAGACAGAATTATGTGTCCTAGCAGTGTGTAGACAAAAGGAGGAGGCAAGAAAAGAGCAGAAAGAGACGTTTCCGGGCGTTAAATCGAAGGAACTGTGGAACTAGGGTAAATCGACATACGTACATTATGGAAACGGGCTAGAACTCCACCCCACGTGTGTATATACGGGGTGTTCGTAAAATGTTTGGTCAAACTTCACGTTCCACTAATCGTACGGCAGAAAAACTGTCGATTTTCAATCGAACTGCAAACATTGAAAGTTTTCACGTTAGCGAGTAGGCTGCCATATTTTTTATGGAATATTACCCTTGCAAATTTTGTTTGACATTCAAATATTGGCCGGTTATTATGAAAGTCGTCGAAGTAAAAAATCTGAAAAAATAACATTGTTCAGTTATACTGCAACGTAAAACAAAATAAATGCAAATCAAAAGTTTTGGGAATTACGGATTTAGAATATTTAGATCACGTTCATAATGACCGGCACATGTAAGTAGGGAAATTCACACTGTGTAGACAGTTTCCCCAGTTAACACAGTACTTTTTATACCTTACGGACTATACTCGAAGAACTATAAAACCCCTGCCGTCCATAAAACTCACGTATACGCACGCATACTAATGACTATTACTCCGAAAGAAAGCATTCGCGGATCGATGCCTGTACATTCTTTCATCGCGACGACTAGTAGAATACGCTGGCAAAATTCGATGAAATATGTAAGAACATCCTGTGCACGACCCATCCGCTTCACCGGACACGACTTGTGCAACAAATATTCATGCTCGTACAACGCACGCCGCGCATTATTAATACTGGATCAACCAAGTGATTAAAACGACTCGTGCAAAATGATTGCTCATTTTTCGAACGTCTTATTTTCCAAAAACTTCGATAATAATCATTTTAATCACAAGCAATTCATGCAGCCATATCCACCTAATAACTGTTCTACGTTATTAAATACCTTAGTTATCGAATTTATAAGGCAACTTAAAAAAGCAATTAAAACTAAATAAATTTATATTAATAAATAAATAAACCTTATAAAAACAAATTAAATTGAAAAAAATAAGACGCCGCAGAAATCATCATCGTAGCAATCGGCCATCATTGCAGCAAACTGTCCGACGAGTCAGCAAACGACTTCGGACGTGGTCGGCGTCCGAGTGCACGAGATAAGCGTTTACGCGAATGGGCAAGATTCTGGTCGACCAAGAAGCACAAGCCGGGCCCGGCCGTTATTTATATTCGTTTAAGCGCCCGGCAGAAACTAACCCCGCGGAGAATATTATATGCCGACGGGGGGAGAAATTTATGTACATACGTACATGAAGTCGGGAAAGTGGAATGAGGATGAAACGGAAAACGGACGGAAAGGGTAGGGGGAAGAAAATGGAAGGAAATGCGGAACACGTACGGTGCGGGGATCAAGGCGTCGCACCGAATACGAATATGGCTTGGCGTCGTGTCGCGATAATTCCGCGCCCGCGATTTCGCCCGCAACCGTGTAACGTATTAACGCGTAACCTGTCAACGCGGTGAATAAATCTCCGCGCGACCCGTCGAATAATGACCCGCCACCGATGGCCGTTTCATATTTTAGTCCGTTTCTGTGCCGAGCGATTTTTATGAAAAGCGAACGAGCGTAAGCGCACGAAATTCAATTAGCTCGAGGCATAAAAATGGACGTCTCGTGTTGGCGCACGTTGCGCAAACATGTACGGCAATTTATTTCTGTTCGGTCGACTCTTATCGTGTTACCGGCCCCTGGCCGTTCGCGTGCGACGAATGCGAATTGACGTTTTTAGGCCAAAAAATGGCCCGCTCGAAAGAGGCTCGTGTTTCGGCGCGGAAAAATTAATTTTGCACGATTCGTTCCTGTAACTGTTTGATGCGTAAGAACTTCGAATTGTCTCGCGGGACAAGCCACATTTTTGTCACGTTGTTCCGTCACGGGACGATGTGATTGCTTCGAATCGGAAATTATCAGTTCGGCGCGATTGATGTCATGCGGTGAAAATTGTATGAAACGAGTTCCAGGGCGATTTTTAAGTTATGGCCTTTAACGTATTGGACATATATTGAGCACGTGTACCTGATCCGAGCGCGAACGACCTACTTCTGACGAACGGGAAAAATTGCGTGAATACCTTCGCATAACTCAACGAAATGGGGCATATAGTGAGGAATTGCTTCCTTCTCCTGTATTTTACTCATGAAACTGCGGGCACGATGGAAGTTCGGGCTTCACTGACACGCCAATCCGAGCCTATAGATCACGTTTTAGTGCAGGAAAATATTTCACAGTAACAGTTAATAAGGATCGCTAATTTTTATAACACACAAACGCTACAAATTTTAGCTGCTATTATTTACGCCTACGATTTTAACTGAGTCGATGTACATTATTTTGCAGCAAAAATTAGAGGATGGTACGAATCTGTTTCATGGCACATTCATTGTGTCTGAATGGAAGCCTTCGACATGAAGCACACAACAGTGTCCGACTGTTCCTTTCAAACCTTTCATGGCCGATTAAGCCATCAAATTTAGCATTATTAAAACGTTCAAAAACAATTTTCTACATTCACGAAGTAGAATGCGCGTAGATGGACAGTGTCGATTAAATAAACTCGTTCAGGACTGAATGAGTGAATTAATAGAGCCATGCTGGTCAAATAATTTTGTATTCGATGTCAGTAAAAATAACAGAAAGGATCACTGAACTTCTAACTTACGCTTCGAGAGTATTGACTGTACGAAAGCATTATACTTCCACGTTACCCCGAGCGGTATTTCCGACGACCGCGGACGTCCCAGCTTCGAATAATGCCGCCATTATCGTCCGAAGGACTTTGCCAGGGCGCGTGCGACAATTCCGGATCGATAAGAACCGCGCGCGCGAGAATTCAACGTTCAACTTAATGCAGGCAAAATGCAAAATCTTAATAGCCCGTACCTTGCTGGCTCAACGTGCACCTTTATCTCAGCCGTGTAAAGCAGCGAGGGTTCCAACGAGAGCATACAATGAAGGGGAGAGTTCTATGGGGCGCCTATGTCGACTGTAAGAGCAGGAAGCAGGTAACAAAAGGGAAAGAGCAATACGGTGACTCGTGAAATTGTTCAAACGCGAATACCGGCGCATGTTTCCTCGCGACGGCTCTTAATGGAATAGAAAGATCTGATGCTGATGTGACAACGTTTTATAGAAGCTCGTATGTTTTTCCGTAATTGAAACACCATTCCCATGGGTTGTTTCCCACGTCTACTTTTTCTTTTACTCCTGGTTTATGTAGTAGATGAACAGTTTTTCTTCTAGCGTGATTTCGTTGCTGAACATTTTCCCGTGACTGTTGCAAACATTTTCAACATTTTTCAATATTCTTCATTTTTATTATTATTACCTAGTAACCTAGTCTAAGCTTGAGTGACATACAAAATACGAAGAGATAAAAAATAATAATGCTGCGATGAGATAAAATAGAGTAAAACAATATTAAGATAGAATGAGCTATGAAGCAACAGCAATAAGTAAAACAGCTATATACGAATATACGACAAAATAATCGCCAACAAAAGAACGAGAAAATTTCCCAACAAACTATTTTTATAATAAAACAATATATTACAGTTATATTTGATGCCGTACCACTTCCAGTCAACTTTTGCGCCAGAACGTCGCGACCGCGAAGATCGAAGGAAAATATTTCCCCGATTCGCCAGATCCACTGTACCCGAATTACATTTGGACGGTTCAAAAAAAGAGAAGTAAAAAGAGAAGAAAGAAAAAAGTGGCGGAAAAATATTTGGCCAGTCTCGCCGCGTCACCATCGCATGGCGGGCGTTATTCGAATCGGCGCCCGACTCTCCCAGCCCGTGAATAATTCAGGAGCGCGACACGCATTATGCGGCCAATAAAGCGTGTAAAGGACCGTCTCCGCCCACGAGAGAGTGCCTTCCTTCGTTCGCGCGCCACGGCAAGGAGGCACTTGGACGCTCTCCGATCCGACCACGGGAAGAGTGCGGCACGATGAAATCCAGATTACATCTCTCACGGCAGGTGCGCGCGCCAGGAACGAGACGGCGCCGACTGGCGCGATGAAGATCGTGTCCGTGGAATATAGTCGCGCGGATCCCCGATCCGTGCCGTCTGTCGGGCAAATAAAGCGTGAGTTCGAGGGAAAAATAGCTTTCCGTGCGCCCGCTCGTCCGGCCGGGCGAACGGAATTTATGGATTTAATATTTGATCGACCCGTGCGGCACGAGCGTACGTCTCCGTTCCCGGCCGCGAACGCTGGGTCTGATCGTTTCGAGACGAAAGCGTAGTTCCAGCAATTACGGCGACGATTCTGATTGTGAGACACGCCGTGTGTTTCGGCGTATTATGATTTCATTCTTTGAAGCACAATGATTTTAAAGAGAAAAAAGCCTAAGTTGCGCTGAATCTTGTTTATTATAAAAAGGTGGGAAAAGAACCGTTCATTTGAATTATTTAACATAAAATATTACTCAAAATGCATAAAAAGCTAAGCAAAGGGTTTTTGAATGCCGTAGAAATGTGTGAAATCTTATTTAAACGAGTCGTGTGAGGTGTGAGGAAGCCTGTCAGTCAGTCACTGCATCTGTTTTTTTCTGCTTTTAGTCATTTATATCATAATGTGTTCAGGAAGATGCCGCAGCGTATAGACATAGTGTTCGATTAAATTGGTAGTATTTCATTTTCGAGCGCGTTACTGTTAAAAGCGCAGATGTGGAACGAAATAAATTCGGAGTCTATTTCCGTCGGATATTCGATACTGAGACGTAATTTTACTACTTTCGTGGGTTTGTTCGCGCTGAGTACGAAGAAAAAGCGAACGAAAAGTTCGGGGAACATCGATTATTGATGTACAATTGTTTTTTGTTCTCAAGTATCCGATATTCTCATAAATTTCTCCGGAGGTATCTGGTAACTGGAATAGACTTTCCATTTGTATTTCGAGAATAATTGAAGTTCAGTAAGGAAAACGGAAAGTTTATAAGTTTTCCTATTCCAGTTGCAGATCGTCAGCGATCGTATTGCGCATTGGAACGGAATTTTTTATTTTCTTAAAGAATCCTTGGTATTTGACATCGACGGAATTACTGAGGCAAAGATGCGAATCGATGGAACGAATGAATTGTTTTACAAGTTGCACTTAAATGTAATATAACCCATATGACAGGGGTCATACGTATTAGAATATTAAAAATCGTATTAGGTACATACATCATAAATCTGTCAAATCAACGTTACACAGCGCGGGATAAATATTGTCGTCATCCCAATTAATAGCATTATAATAAGAATCTCCCGCTGTGCATCGTTGCTTTCTCGCAAAGACCTGATGAAAGACAAGAAGATAGAACCCAAGAGAGCGTCGAATGAGGATGGATTGACTAATGAACAAACCTTTCCACCTTCCGTTACACTGACAGGTGGCTAATGACTGTGTTATATAAGGACGTGACGTAATTTTCTGGTATATTTTCCAACCTCTCGGAATACTGGTTGTACAAAAAGAACGCGACGTCGACGATGTAACTGACTGATCAGTAGTGATTCGTCACTTGGACATTTTTCTAGCAGTAGTATTTGCGTTCGAATACAAGAAAAATATCTCTTACAATTACATTTTCGTGCTCAACAAAATATTCCACGGAGAATAAAATCAATCCGGAACACTTCCCTACTTCCCTAGCTAGACCATCTTCATGATCATCCCCACAATTGCACCCTCAATCACTTCTCATGAATCACGACAGTAGACACATTCCGATTCGTTCGCACGAGCCACTAATGTGCTAATGCAAGCGACACGCTATTCGCGATGCACTCGACGAACGAAATAAATCTCCCGCTCTCGTTTCATTGGCAACACGAGAAGACTCGGTCTAATCGACCGGGCCGCCGCCGTTCCGGTGGTTTTGCCCGCTTCTCGCCGAGTACCGATGAAAAACGAACGACCGACGGGTAAAATGCCGATGGAAGAGCGTGTCCGTTAGCCGAGCCGAGTTTTCGTACCTGACTCGCTTTCCCGCACGTTCCCTCTTCCGCGGTGCTTCATTACTTGTCAAGTGTTAATGGATGTCCTATGTACAGGGTGTCGCGGAAAAAGATGGCGGCGGGAAGAAGGCATTTTGTGTTAGAGCGGCATAAACGTAGAGCGTGAGCGGCGCAAACAAAAAGTTCATTTCTTCTATGTCTCTCTTCAACATTTTGTTAAAGTTCCCCGATAGAACGCATGGTATCGGATATTACAGCAAAATTCGTAAACTTATATTGGCGGTTATGCAAGAACTCGTGAAAACTTTAAACACGTTTTGCAAACCGGGGTCTGTATCTCACAAATTAATCGTCTGGTTGACTTGAAATTTGGTGTATAGGTACTTGTACAGTTTTTTTCCTTTTGTCGCGGTTCGAAGACATAAAAATGAGATTCGTTATCGAGATAGTTTTAAGAAACGAAGAGAGAGGATACTTTTGCGTAGAAAAAAAGTCTCGCGATGGCTCTCTGTATCAGGCCGCCAACTGCCGGGGTGGAATGAATCGGCTGATTGCGCGCAATGTCAGCGGCTTGTCGGACAGTGGCGTTCATGACGAGCAGTTTGATGAAACACGGCCGAACGACTGAAACGTGCGCATCCATACGATAATTTCCGTGGTTTGCACATAATCGACCTGCGTCAGTGTCAGCATATAGAGCTCTCAACACCATTCCTGGTGCAGTGTGCGTGCGCGTGTGTGTGCGATGCGAGCAGCTTAGGCCCAATCAGGGCGTTAGCATCGCACACAGACGTGCACGCACATTGCGACACGCATGGTGTTCAGAGTTCCATATGCTGACCCTGCCTCGCGTCCGACGTGTTATGGGAAAATCCTAACGAAACATCACTGACGTTTCCTTTCGATTCACAGCGGACTCCGATGTCGATTCGATGCTCATCGATCGGTCGGCGTGCGAACGGGAGTACATATTCGAATTATGACCGACGCTCTCGCATGTTCCTACGAAAGCAGCGGATGAATAATGCATGAAACTCTTTATATCGGCCGCCTGACGATTTGTTTGCACGGTTGATGATGCCGGTTGACACACGCATAAAGTGTCCCCGTTTTGTCCCGATTGACCGACCTGCATACCATTTTGCCGCGCAAAATGTGCCACCCCAGAGACTCGTGTGGGATTTAAACATTCGTGTTTTTCCTCCCCGTCTCATTCATAATTTGTTGCCCTGTTACATTCGTAATAACATTTTGAAAGTTTGTATGCTCAGTGGTTCTTACGAAAGCATTTTTCCACGTAATTGATACCTACTTGGTAATAGGAGCGGAATTTTGAAATTAGCACTGCCACTGCGCATACTGACCGAACTTTTCAGAATTTCTAAAAAAGATTCTATGACCAGGGAAAAAAAGACAAAGATCCGCATTCCGTCGAAGAAAAAAAACATAATTATTTTCACCGACACTGCGGATCCTACACAACGCGTATCGCGCGTCGCGACTCCAATCGATTCGATCCGAAGTTACGGCCGAAAGTCAGACTCCTATTCCCGAAATTCGCAATCCGTGACCGCTCCCAACAACTTCGCGCATTGTTTCCCGAAGTCCCTCATTCCTACGCATGCACCCACACGCACACTCGTCCATATTTATTTATGCGCGCGCGCGGTAACGCCTTGCGAATTACAAGGGCAATGCAAAAAGAAAAAAAAATCTTCTCCCGCGGTCTCCGTACGGCCGAGCACGAAGAAGCTCCTCTTTCCTTCTACTTTTTCCCCACTCACCCTTGCTCACTTAGCTCGTCTCTCCTCTCGGCTGAATTACGTGCTCTTTCATCGCCTCACTGTGGACCGTTATTCTAGCTGGTGTGCCGTGAAAAGCGAGAACGTGCTCTGCAGACTTTTGGGCGCGCGAGGCCGCGTCGCTGTTGCGCATTTTTCTTGTCTCGCCCACGTAAAAGGCCGCACTCTGCGCCGTTTGTCGCCGTCTCCCTAGAAGATGATTCCAAGGATCGATTTCATAACGCTCGCGGTATGAAATTATGCCGACGAAGAGACAACTCAGTCAGGTAGAGACAGGCACGAACGAGTATTTCGCGCTCGTGTGTCAGGAAAGCGAGCATGCTGACGTAAAGCCACCGGCCTCATCGATCGACGTACACACGCGCGACGTGCTGTCAAGTCCAGTGTGTACATCGATTCATCATTGACGAGGGTCCGTCTTTCTCCATTCCTCTCGTCGACTCGTCGTCGTTCATACATACACCGCCGTCCATAAGTCATGGGACACTTATGAAGTTCAGCAACACGTTTATATCGAATTAATTGTAATCCGTGATAGAATGTAACGTTTGAAAGATTTAGTGAAAAGGCCCTCTTATCGACACCGTTAAAATATATTGAAAATAGTATTAAAAAGTGAACGTTAAAAATTTCTTTCCATTCACGCCCGCTGCTTTTTAGTATCATCGGTGAAACTAAGTTTGGCACTTGCAAGACGAGTTTTTTTCAATACTTGTTGCGCGATCGTTCGCGTCTGTGCCCACAAATGCATTTCTGAAATTGACCACTGTTTTCGAACACTTCCGTCCGGTTCATCCCACAGCTTCCCAATGTTGAGGTCCGGGCACAATCGAAATATTATTAGTATCAGTTACGACCTCAAAAAAATGATTAGCAGCACGTGACTTACTTGACAGCAAATATTGCAGTGAACGGAAATCGTCGAACATGGACTGTAGAATACGTTTCGTTAGAAAATATAAACTGTCCTATGACTTATGGGCGAGGTTGTACATATATGTATATGCGTTACACATGGGACGGCTTTCCTCGCTTCGTCCACAATCGATTCGTGCGAATTCGAACGCACGTTCCGCGTCCATTTCGAAAACAATGCGCGTGTCGGACACGCGTGCCGCCTGCGCGCGATCGGAATTGTATTTGCATATCGGGCAGGCAAACGTGTGCGTACTGCGGAAGGTATCAACGAGGTGTCCGACCACGTGAGCGCACGATGGAACGTTCTTGCTTGGCAAACATCGCCTACGCGTCTGAATAATGATACAGTTTTATCCCTTCGAACTTGCGACTAGTTTTCGATACAATCGACCAGCGCACGTAGATAGATCGATACGACTACGGCAAACTTGCGAAGTCAAACGGCTTCGACGCAGCAAAAGTTTGGTTTCTTTCAAATTAATTTTCGAAGTATTTTTTTTTCTTTTTTGTGAGTGCGTCGGGAAACTTCTACGATGAGAAAATTTACACATGATTTCGACATGAATTGCGATCAGTTATGTGCTCGTTAACTAGTGACAGATTCGCCGTAATCGATTGTTATTTGTGGACCAACGTTTATTGCGTGGGCGAAAACACACGTGGGAGCCAAGACAGAGTTGCAGCTGTGTACTGCATTTAATTAGATGTGAAGCGAACCGTACGTGACTCTACAGTCATCCTATCCTTTTCACCCGTCGTCCAGCAAAGGCCGATTAAAAGCAACCAACGACTTAATACATCATCGCGATATCGTCGCAGTAAGAGTAAACTATTGTTATTGTTACCGCCGTTGGCTGACCAATAAAAAGCTCTTTAATTACAAAGATACCGAAAACGGCCGCGAAGATAAAAATGGCTGTGCGCGCAAGCGTTTCAGATAAGGGAAGATTAATGCAACGATGTCGCAGTATCCGAAATGGCGTGGACAAATATCATTTCTACGTCATGCGACTGGTTGCCATTGTAAGCGACGTTTAAATGGTCCAGAAAAAAACTTATTATTACCGCGTAAAAGGGGGTATCGTTACCGCGTAAACCCTGAGACCGACGAAAAAGTGTGTTATCAACGCGTGCAGAAACTGCACACACACACGTGCGCGCGAAACTTGACACGGTCGATAGACATGTTTCGTACGCGCCAAAACAGAACGCATGCCTTGCACCTCGTTCTTTCGGCATATGCATATGTATACATACGTTACGTCTGCTTTAGTCGAGTGCCGACTGAATATTACATGCCTCTAACTCGGCCAACCCGTCACCGACGACCAACCAACGGCTACCACCCACCTTAGTCGCCCAACCTTTTGCGAGAGTCGCAACGCGCACCTGGTACGGGTATCGATTCGATCGATACGACCCTTTTCCACCTGTTCGCCGATGCGTGCGCCAACGTGTGTGCCTCGTTACGTTCTTTTTTTTTCTCATTCGTCAAATATTCCTCCCTTCGAACTGTGCATTCGAGCGGGCGCGTATGCCTTGCGGCGAGGAAGCGATGACAGTGACTTTATTAATCCGAATATATCTCAAGACAATAAAGTGTGATGTTTCAAAGATAATTGTTATCCGACGTAGGAGACCAATGAATGAATAAACCGACCTGCCTTTCTTTGTACGCATTATTTGTCAAGAACAAAACATGAAAAGGAAATGTGCGTGTCGGTTACGACACGTAAAATCTTGATTAACGCTATGTGGATCATTATCACCGACTACTAGACGCTATTATTCCTACTGTCAACCCCAAGATACTTCACAGTCGCGCATATTCGCAGAAGGGATCGGCACATTTCAACGTTAATCACCGCCTCATTAATTATTCTCTCATCCGTTCAATCGATCTACAGTAAGCCTGTTATACATTATTGCGTAGACGCGAGTGCTAATAAGCGTTTCCAAAAATACCTCAAACACACGCTCTCGTTTTCTTTCGTTAGAAGTTAACACACCGTCGTATCAGTATTAGTTCGTGTCAGTCGTGCACTAGGGATGTTCGATTCTCTTGAAAAAAATCGATTTTTTAATCAATTCTCCGAACATCTAACAATAAACCAAAGAATCTAGTTCAAGTTAAAAAATAATAAACGTTGCAGCCTATCTTTAAGAAATGTCAATAAAACAATCGATCTTGGAAGAATTAATTTGTTGGCCTAAGGAATCGAATTCTTCAAAAACATCGGATAGCAAAGAATCGATTTTTTGAAGAATCGGGTCGGCATAGAACGTCCCTATCGTGCACGAGTAGAAGCACGAACATCGTGACAGTCCGAAATTTGGTCACCGACATCGTTCCGCGAGACAGTCCTCCCTTTTGCCAAAACTCTGCTTTGATGTGGTTCCGTTTTCCGAGGGTTGATGTCGTTTCGTCGAGGACGTTGCCGTTTACGGTTTGGCCAGATTCGCAGCCCACGACGTCGTTTCTCCGGGGAAATCAGACGGGAGCTGCACTTATCGAGCGCAAGTTTCGCGGAAGTTTCTTCCGGTCGACGATCGGACGGCTTCCATCACTGACACCGAAGTGGTTAGACTAAGGTGTTCCCAATTCTACGTGTCCGTTAATCGCATCGACGAGCGAGGGCTTAATTAGACACGTCGCGATGAAAGCATTATAAGTGCATTCTGGGTAAAATTTTCAGCAATTTTTTTAATTCATTGTATTTCTTAAATTTCAATTTAATATATTTAAAGATTCAAGAAAACACGAACTTGGATAATTGTAAAACCTAGGGAATGTGTATGTATGTTGTAAGATTGATGTGTGACAGTGAGGGCATAAATGTGAATTGACCGTCGCAATGATTATACGAAATAAATTAATGCAACAAATATTTTTCTATTACCTCGCGAATGAATAGAATTGCTGAGTTCACGCTTTCATTGCAACGTGCGTGTATGTTTGAACGTTGTGTTTCAGCACGGACCAGGCGTTTAATTGCCATCAGCAGTATTTCTGTACATATTCCACATTTTGTTTGACAATGAAATTGGGTTCTGAGCAAATTTCGGGCTTCATTCAAGTTTCTCCGTCTCGATCTTCGGCCTTCCCAACGCCATCGTGCCTGACTGAGAATAAAATGAATAGGGCAGATTGGTTAAATTTCCTACACGTCCTGATTGGTACGATAAATGGCCCCATACTTGGCGTTACAATTTTAGATCGAATTTCACACCTCGACCAGACGTAATTTCGTAGACGCTTAGTCGTCATAAACATAAGCCGTATTCATAGCTCGGTAAAGAAAAAACTCTGATTAACGCCACACATTTCAACCTAGCTTCTCTTCTTTCCACATTAATTAAGCGAGCACAACGTCGGCCATGTAAGACCATGCTTTCCGCACAAACGTTATTGCTATTCCCTGTAACAGCTCGGCAGCGCAAATGCGCCAGCTCGAAACCGTTTATTCCGTCAAAGGGAGCGGGCATCGAGGATAAAAGAATTTCGCATGACGTTACGCCCACGCGATCGATTGAGCCGAGAATCGCGCAAATCCAGTGTTACGCTCGCTCGGAATGATGGGATCGATTTCATTTTTGCCGGCCGAAAAGTTGATACCCATGCCATTTCGGCCAGGTACGTGGGAGTGAGAAAAAAATGCGTGCTGGTTGATGGTGAGAGCGAGCAGCTGCCGAAAATGCAGAGTTACAGCATAAAGTCGTCACTTCATAAAACTATGAGGCGACTTCAGGAAAAAAGAAAATGTATCTGCAAATTTCTATGAAAAAGTGCGTGCCTGTACATTTGCTTTTTAACTCGACGTCGATGAATTTGGCTCGCGTTAGATTTGTACACTAACCGTACACCATGAGCCAAACACGCTTCACACAATGTCGAAGATCAGAAGGTATAGAAACCAGGGCTGGGATCTGTAGGCAGGAAAAAAATCGGGTAAGAAAAATGGATTCAACGCTTGAATATGCATTTTGAACAAGCTTTTAGGACGTGATACATACGATACAGTTTGCAACGAGGTGGAAACGTCACTGGCGGGAAACGTTGTAAAGAATGCGAAGAGTATTTTAAAGAAATGGGAAATGGTAGAAACTGTAGACGTAGTTTTCGGCGAGCAGCGAGCAACAAGTGGTAAGGGGGTGCGATAAGATTCTGTTTACTATTACAGTGAAGTTTGTGAAACTCGGGAATTTTTGTAAGGATCGGTTTATGACTAAAAAGAAATTTATTATCTGATTCTTTAATAGGTATGTATTATTACCTTAATCTTTATGTTATATTTTGGTTATCCCATTGTACACAATGGGTTCTACTCGTATAATTAAATAAAATAAAATAAAAAGAAAATCAATAAATTCCTAGAACAGTTCCCATATACGTAACCGATGAGTGGTCGGCAACATTTTTCTTTCTGTCTTCGTCTCTCTTTCTCTCTCCCTCTCTCTCTCTCTCTCTCTCTCTCATTTCCTCTAAAATTTCCTTGTCCCTCTATCCCGATTTATTTTTTTCCCTCGCATCGTCCTCGTCTTCTTCCAGCTTTATTTCCCATTCCCGTCTGTTCTCCTCATATATCGCTGCTCTGTTCACACGACACGCACACGTTGATCGAGTAGACGAGTCGCGCGAGCTGATGCCATGAACGAAGGCAATGCGAGCGTGGTTTACGAGCAAACCGACGCTGGATCGTCGTGTTCGATTGGAAATGCGCTCTCGATCACGTCCAGAACAGCGGCGAGGGGGGGTAAGGCAAGGCGGGGAGGCGCGATTGATGGATGGCCCCTTGTAATTTCGACGGACAACGAGCGTGCCCACTCGTTACGATTTTTTACCTTGTATTTCGAGCTCCGATCTTGCGGCCTCGCAAATCGAAAGGACGATAGTTTCATACACGACAGCCGAAGCCGCGAAAGTGGTGATTTTTAAGTGGAAAGCTGGACAAATTGGATCGTTCGAAAATAGAGCCGCGTAGTCGTAGTCGGTATTTTTCGCAGTCATTCATTTTGCATTTATAGTGAGCGTCTCTGCCTCGAAGATCCTTATTTACGTAATTCTGCTTCAGATACTCTAACATTATACATTCGTAATATACTCCATATTCCCGCGCACTTTATTCTTCGCACACGCACATATGCTACTTTCTATACTGTACGTATTAATTAAAAAAGAAAAATGACATAATACTCCGTTATCCTCCCGCATATTACATACTGATGCGAGGAGAGACTCCTAATGGAACAATTTGGCTGGTCGAAAAAGCTCATACAAAGCCCGTCGTACTGCGGGAAGTATCAGTCTCGTCGGGAAGTTCCGCGGTCCTCTCATTTTTTTCTCTTTTTCTCATGCCGCTAAATGCGGTCGTTTCAAACTTTACACCCGGATAAAGGAACGAATTGAGGACGAGTTAAACAATGGGGGGCGAAAAACGGCTTCGCGTTGGATGCGAAATTGACCCGCGCCCCCATTAGCCATGCCTTGTCCCGTCATTGTGAAATGAATAACTCTCGACCGCAGGTTTGCGCGAAAATGGCCGCGCTTTTTGTTCCGACCCGGCGGCGCCCGGTAGGTATTATTTGCGGCGACGCGGAATTCGGGGAGTCCTCTAACGACTATCGGAGGTGCGCGAGTTTCGAGCGATTTTCTGGTCCGTCCGCTCGCGCCCGTGCTCGGAACCCGTGGTAGACTTAATATCTCGATGGGATGCTCGGACTAGATTAAAGCGAAGCGTGTAGTACGTGCTGTCTGACTGAGAGCATTAGTCACGCATGCGTCGGCAGATCAGAGTGAATAAACGTAATTGCAGCTGTTGAATGGTACCCCGCGATTCGTCGTTCACGTTCTTTCATTTTCTTCTATGTCAACATGCACTTAGGAAACTCTTTTTAAATCTTCGCACTCACATGTTCATTGTCAGTGACCGGAACAATTTGGTTTATAACTCTCAAAATTCTGTGATCTTGGTGTTCTTAAACGAGTAACGCCATTTCGTGGTCAGCGAGAGTGGACATACGAGTGACAGGGACTTTTAGCTCGGGCCACTGAGAGTGGACACGGGAGAGAAATGTGTGAATGAAGATTAATCGCGTATTATCGGATAGAGTTCATTGTCAACAATGATTTTCTTTGGCTTATTCCCCTGGACTCACTCGCTATATCACAAGGGATGTGATTAAAAATCGCGATCATAGCTTGAATACACTATTTTGCACGTCCGTTGCCTAGCCTTTGCGCCTTCTATGCAATCCAGTTTACATGCGTGCACTGTATATGACGTTTTTCCGCCCAACGCGACAGATAGGGCACGTCCAGGAGATACATCAAGTATCCCACAGGGAGCAGTCTGGCTAATTTGCATTTTACCTTTACAACGGAAATTCGTAAGCAACTTTCCAATCGTAAAACGCGCAGCAACAAATCTCACGGCCCTGGGGGTTTGAATCCGGACCAGCAGAAAGAGGACACCTTCCCTCTGTGACTCCGGCACAATCTACGTCTCGCTCAAGAACTTTTCTACTTCGAGCCGGCCGCTCACACATGTATCCAATCGAGAGGCTCGCGCGACTTCTCAATGCCTTCCGTGCAGATTGGAGCGTGTGATAGGTCAGATCCGTGGGAGAATAGTATAGGGAGAA
This sequence comes from Priocnemis perturbator, assembly GCA_963942575.1. NCBI lineage: Eukaryota > Metazoa > Arthropoda > Insecta > Hymenoptera > Pompilidae > Priocnemis > Priocnemis perturbator. The sequence continues at coordinate 11,255,671 of OZ012656.1, forward strand.
TAGAGGAAGAGGACGATCGAGTGGAAGAGTGCTTCGAGGAGTGGTGAGAGTAAAGGGTAGTGATGGGAACAAGTTCAATATGTAGTCTTGAATATCAATCGATTGAACATTCAAGGTTTCATTCTTTGGACACATACGAAGTGCTCGGTACTACTGATTACGTCGAAAAATAGAACATAATAACGTGCTCGTTCGTACTAACTCAAAACAACTGGCATCATTTTTCGGTGAATATTTTAATATTAAATAATCTGTATAAAAAGTGTATAACGTATGTTCCATGGAGAATCACTGTAAATTGAAATTTTGATGGTTCATTTTATTTGTGCCATCGCTGTCATCGATGCTGCGTCCAAGCAAGTAGCTCGAACCCATCACTAGCAGAAGGACGCGTCCTTCTGCAATTCGTTTGCCAGGCGTGTTGCCTTCCTGTCGCCTCGAAATGCTTTGAAATGCTTCGAAATGCTTTGAGCCGCTTCGAAATGCTTCGAAATGCTTCAGAACTATCTGGTTGAAGCATGCTCGTGCTTTCTTCCGACGAAGCGACAAAATTTAGAGCGCGGCCGTGTGACAAAGGAACGCCAATAAAGGAGGATAAGAGGAGAGGCACTAAGGAGTAATAAGGGCGAATAAAAGCGCGGTCGTCGATCGATCGAAAGCGTTCCCCACTTTTTCTTTCGTCACGTCTTATATTTTTGGCCGAACTATTGATCCTTTTCGTAAGGGTAACCTGAGCGTTATATTATATTCATCGGCTTGCATTTTTCTTGACGTTAGAATGGGAAGCCAGAACGTGTGAGTTAGTTAATTATATTTAGTAACATGTAAGTAAGTTAATTAGTGAAGATAATTATGTCACGGGCCAATTAAAATTCTGTTTATTACAGTCAGTGCTAGAGGTTGGTTCGGATTCAAGATTTTGAATTTCTACTCAAAGGACCAACATGAATGTTTCGTTGCATCTTCTGACACTTTAATAAAACAATGTGTTCCCGTTTTATTTGATCTAATACAAATGAGCGGAATTATCGTAGTCAGCATTGTACTTCAAACTTTACATATAAGTAACTTACTCATTGGGTATTGAAAGGCATTTAATAGAACCCGATATCTCTGCAATTAATACATAGTATAATACATTCAGCATAAAAAGTTGCAAACGTAAATACTGCAGTGAAGAGAACTTTAATAGCATTTCATGCAGTTGACTGATCAAATCACAGGTTTGAGATAGAATTACACTGGGACCACATGTAGCATCGGAATCGGATTGCACACGTGCAATTAATTAGCACAAGATCGTAAGTGGCTTTAAGGCTCACAGGTGTAAGGTTTCAGCAAAACGCACCAGCCATTACATCGGCGGATTTGTGAAAATGTCCGCGTAATCGTGTGTGAATGTATTGTGAATATCGTTGAGAAGCACATACTACGCACGCACACGGCCACTATTTGAATTCAGTTAATTTCGTGAGATATTTGCAGGCGCGGGTTAGGTGTGCTAATTGCACTGCGAATAAATTCCACTCCAACCAGATTTTATGTACTCTTATTGGCGGGACATTACAAAAGTTCCAAACTTGCTGTTATTTAACAATTCATTTTAAGCTGAAATATTACATTTCGGCAGAAGAACAGAAAATAAATACGTACGCGCGCGTCGTAGTTACCTATTACCAATATAATGAATTAACATTGGCATTATAATATTAGTGCTTACATGACTATTTCCTATAAATAGCAACAAAAATCGTTACGCGCGTCTAGAATTCCAGTGTCAAGGAGAGTTTAGTGTTTCCTTCAGCATGCCCGGAAGCAACTCAAAGGCAATTGGAGTGTTCATGACACTACTGGAACGGTCCAGAATTTGCGGATTGTCCACTAATACCGCTCCCTTTTCCACCGTGCACTTTGTAATACACATGCACAAAACGCTCTACGGGAACGTAATTGTTCCGGGAAAGTTGCACTGCCGAGATCACTGAAAGTCCAGCAGCTTCCATGGAATTGCGACGTCGTCGACGCAAAGCGTTGTCACGCAGTCCAATTATCCCGATTTTGGTTAACAATATGCTCGTCATTGATGTCGGCCGTTTGGAGTTTATGTAAGAATCACGACGAATCTGCGTCTATCGATCAACGCGTCGTCAGATATTACGTAATAAATCTTCTCCCGCAACAATTTACATAACAATCTTCTACGGTACACTCACAATTAGTTACGCCGTCTTCTGATTACCGATTTGGATTTATCTGTTAACTATGCGTTTTGAACCAATTTGTTTCAATTCTCCATACGCCAAAAGCAACATTTAATTGTCTTGTCTGGATTTTGCTCGAATGCTGAAGCGTATAAGGGAAAATTGTACTCTATATGTCGCGAATTATTTTTGCAAAGAACGGCAGCAGCTTCCCTGTTGTATCATAAATAATTGGACGCACAATGCATAATATTATATCGTTTATTCCTGATTAATAACACGGAACATTATGTAACGTGTTTCCTATTCTATCCAATTACATAACAGTTTGCCGATCGCTGCCCATGCTTAAATCGATGAATATTAATCCTAACAATGAGAAGACTCTGAACAATAACGTCTTACCCATCGCTACCATAACACTGCTGACCATCGGACAAAAGACACCAGATCGTCTGAGTAAATACTTGCACGTCACACATTTCCTCCCCATATTTGTAGCGGCCTATTGTGACGTTTTTGTAATAAATTCCTACGTAACGTGAGAAAAGTTGCGAACATTTTTGCCTCTGACATTTATGCGCATACATATATCGGGTATTGAATACCACTGAACGATATCTAACGTTTCACCATACTCGGAACACGCATACACATATACAGACACCCACGCATCAAGTTATATGCATATCAGCATTATGCTCCCTCGTGAAAAGCAGACGAATTCAGCTGCTGTACAGATATGGTCCTGGCTAATGCCAGGGTTTCATGATGAATAAAAAAGAAAAGAAAAGAAAAAGAAACACCGCGTTCTTTATATATCCGAGAAGTAGGTCGTGGCTCCGTAAAAATTGTATAACGAGCGAAGCCGCGGGTTTGTATATCATTTGCCACGGCGGCGCGGCGTAACTCATTCGGTCTAATCCTTCCTTCAACATCTCTCCCGTCTGTCTTTCATTCCTAAATACAGCGTCGCGTCCATTTTCCTCGTCCCGCGAGGAAGAGTAATCCGCGAGACCGCAGAGAGGAAGCATTGCTCAATGTCGGCGAAGTAGCGGCATGCCGCGCTAAGTATCGAGTCTAACGACGTTTTTTATTTCCTTTGTTTCAGAGGAAGCGGAGGACCCCGGGAAGAATGCTGGTAAGGCTGTGTGCAAGAAGTGTTCAGTGAGGGAGTAAATTGTAATTTCAATAGAACCGCACTGGCTGTCCGATTATAACACTAGAAGTACACTGCAGCCAGAATGACTGGTATGACGCGGCTTGCTATAATGAAGGTTGATCTTTAAGGCATTTTTTTGTCGGGAATATTTTACTTGAATCTCATTGAAATATATACATCGTCGATGTATAAAAGTGAAGTGACATTTCGGATAAAATCATTAATAATCTCAGAAAGTAAGATGAGACAAGAGTGGGTATTCATTATAGCAAAATGTCAAACCAGTAATTTCGACTGCTCGGTAGTTCCAGTGTTCAAAAGTCTGTTAACATTTTCCTCACATCAAGCTCAGCCTATATATTAGATATGTGTCTCTCTTTCTTTAAAACGGTGGCAGAGAGGAAATTCGTTACTTTATATATAATATTTTTTTTTGCGCGTGGTTACGTTGAATTGGACCAAACGAGTGATAATTTCCGGAAGAAGGGAAGGTGTAAAGGGCAGGGAAGGGATCTTCTCGCCGCGGCATTTCGGTAATTTCATTAAGCCGTTTTAACGACGAGCAGTCTGCCGGTCGTTACGGCCGACTTCGCATCGCGGTAAAATGTCGAGGAACTCGTTCGGAATTCGCCGCGGCGCAAAATTGCAGCGGGACGGTGAGATCATGTGGTTCATATATCGTGTCGCAGTCGCAGTAGCAATTTCCGAATGTTATTCGTTCGACTTGTTTTTCCATCCCGTCAATATATTCCGACTAAAGATGCTGAGACAACCTCGCTCATATTGTGTCACAATCGAGGATACAATACGCTACTATTACTTGTTCGATTGTTCCTTTACTTTCATAACAAACGTTATAAAACATTTACATAATGGATAAATATAACGTTATAGATTATTCTCTATCTTCCTTTTTTTTCATCTCTTTTTGAGTAATGTAACTAGGTACTTTCCACATTCTTGAATTATTGTACAACTAAAGGGCTCTAGCCCGTCGATAAGGAATAATAATAATAATAAAATGAATGCTGGGATAAAAATATGCATCGCGGCAAACATAGACACACAAATTTGTTTGGTGTCAAACGAATGATTCCTTCTTACTCGTATGGATAAAAAATGGTGTAGTACCAATGAAAAGAGTCCCATCGCTGCCGACGATGCATATGAAATCAGTGCACATTGACGCGAAAACTGAATAAAGACTAAACGCACGCTGTCATGAATTGTCGATGAAAAAAGTGCGCGTGCTTAGCGTCTGTGTCTGTACCCCGACGAGCACCGTTCCCGCGCCGGAATAATCCGCCAGAAGAGTGCAAATAACAGGCATCACGCGGCATCAATAAAAACTTCCACCGCCATTCGTCAAGTTTGACGCGCCCGTTCCGGAAAAGGGATCCAGAACGACCGACTTTTTCTCCCCAATAACAGCGCGCGATAACTCATCCGAAAATCGGCGGATGCCAAAGTTCGCGCTAGTTCGTAACTAGAAGCGGTTTCCTAGCGGGCAGAGAATATCCGATCGAAGAGCCTGCGAAAATTTGGGTCACGGTTGGACAGGCGGGAGAACACTGACTCGTATACATGTTTAGCTAACCGGTTAGGGTGTTAGAACATCAATAAATCGCATTCTGTTTATAGACAAGACTCGCGTTTAATAAAAAGTGAAAAATTAATCAAACGAATAAATTTAGTTATTAACTTTCGCCGAGTGGGCGATATCTCGTGTATGTTACGCCGCCAATTCGTGTTTCGGTTTAAGTGTGTTCAATTACGTGAACCGTGGGATTTTTTCGCGAACGGTCTGCAGAATATTATTTTAATGGAATTTTGTTCAAAATAGCGTCGCATTGTTGCAAGTTGAAGCAATTAAATTTTATTGATTCGGCGAAGTTACATACGCTCATAAGTTTCACACCGTATGTTCGCTAAACGTTAATGCGTTCCGTTACTCTGCCGATTGCTTCCGGCAGATAAATAGAACAAATAGACCGGTTATCAACAGCTAAATTTTGCCTCGTTTTATCGAACGCGATAGTGTAGAACGAGAGATAGAAGATAATTCGCGAAACGACGAGTGCTGCGGAAAAGTCGAAACGCCGTGCCGGGTGATTTTAACGTCGACATCGATTTCCAGCGAATAAAATATTTATGTTTGCGACTCAATTGTTGAATTAGTTGGCATATCCGTTAACTACAAATATCCGTAATATCCTTAACACAAAGAGTGACTTTCATTTAGATTGACAAAACAACTGTTCCCTATTTAACTGTTTATCTCCTTTTCCTTGATCTGTTGAAGCCTTCTAGAATTCGTAATGGTTCCAATTTAATTCTCATCATCGCAGTCTACCATCAACGCACGAGGTGTAAAATAAAATTGATTACAAAATCTAACTGACATATTGATGCACCCGATAAATGTACTCTACCTCAATGGAAATGATCTTTATTCAGAACGCATCGCCTCCTTATAAAAACCACACATGAAAGCGTATTTATCCTCGAATGACGTTTTCTTCCTTTTCCACGCCGCCTACTCCTCTCTCGATTAAGCAGCAGATCCGACCAGTGGAAATCTCTTTTGTGTCCGCTGAATGAAAGGTCCTTATCGCTCTCGTTCGCGCCCCTCTCATTCCGCTTTGTCTTCTGGTTCTCCGGCGCACGAGTGGAAAATTGAATGGGCTTCGGGAGTTAGATTATATTTCCGGCCGCCATGACAGTTTTGCGGCCGGTTATAGCCCACGTCCTTTACGATCGGCGCACGACGAAGATGTGCTACTTTACGTGCCTGTCTTCGGTCACCTCATTCGCATATCTCTCCACTGGCTCTACTAACGATAGCATCCAAGGCGAGCGTTGTCGCGTATTTTCCTTTTACGTCGTTCTTTCGAATCGCTCCCGCTGGGAAACGATTATTGGTGGGCGTGCTTGATAATCGAATCGATTCCGGTGACTTCGTAACAATGCGTGGTCGAGCGCTTAAAGTAGAAGCACCGGTGCACGTGCCGGGAGTTACGAGGGTGGTCCAGAATGACTTAGAACCGTGAAAAATGGCGAACTGCGACCGATATATGATACAAAGATGGCAAAAAACTGCAATATTTCAATAGAAGCCAGTTTTGTCGCGTTCATTTGTTTCGTATATAATACGTCTGAATATTGACTGCATGCACGATTTTTCGTACCAGATTTACGTTGCAAATACCGTGCACCGTGAATCAGCGAGAAGCCTCTAGAAAGAAAACTGGTCAGTCCCTACGGAGATTTTGCCATGTAAAAAGCAAAAGAAGACGAAGGCAAACAAACAAAATCTGCATCACTTCACATAAACCACATTTTCCGCACTTCGATCGACACTCTCGCCTCGTTCCCTACGCAAACCGAAACTTCCCGGCGTATCCTTGAAGCGACTGTACTTCGATAAATCGTACAGCTTCCAGGGAATTTACCGTGCCGCGAGGACGGTGACGGGACTTTCGAGATGCAGGAATATTCGCTCAGACGTGAGCGTAAACAGTGCGCCGCGAGGGCCGGCAAGCGTGGAAGATGGAAGCGGGCGACACCCTCTTCCGTTTTCTGCAGGAGCGGAACACGGCGTCCTGCGCGGCCGCGTTACACTTTCCATTGTCAAGGGAGACCCGACGTGCCGGCCGTTATAGACAGCCGCCGCAGAAATATAAGTCGTTTATGGACTTATATTGCGCATAAAACATTACCTTCCTCTGTGTCTCTTTTCATTTCTTTTCTTTCCTTCACCTTCGCTCTCTGCTCGATATCAGCTTTCGTTTCCTCTCACTTCTTTCCCATACCATCTTTCTAGTCCGCCACATTTTCCTCTGTCAATGTTTCTGCGTCTCTTTATCAGCGCGTCGTGGCTGTCGCTGCCTCTTCGAAGGGCGCACTACTTGTCGTCGGTGTTACGGGCGAAACGTATAAAACGGGGGGTGGGTCGTAACAACGAGAAGAGATTCTTGGCCAACTTTTTCCCGTCAGGTGTGCTTGGCGCCGCGTATGACGCGACGAACAATTTTCTGTTGCTCTTTCCTCCCGTCTGCAGTGCGCGTACCGCTCGTACCGTGCTCAAGTGAAATATATTTTATTTCGGCTTTATGTAACACGTAAACGCGGAGAACAGAAATAGAAACAGGATGCAATTCGGGATTATTATGCGGTGTGAAGTCGTATCTTCAAATTTCCGACAATACGACAACAGTTTTGTAAATCACGCGGCCACTGAGAGTGGACATACGAGTACTTCGTACGGGAAAAAAGTAATTTTTTTTTTTGTAATGAATAATATAATTATATTATTTGTGCGGAGAAGGCCACTGTTAAATTAGTCGGGAGCGAGAGAAGGGCCGTCCTAGTACTTGCCCGAGTCTTAACGTCAACACGAAATTGTGCAACTTCCACGTAACTGCGTACCCACATTACGTGGTATTTACTTTGGGCCTGTGTGCGCTCGTACGAACAATACGTCGCACGTGTAATGCACGATTAATGGCGCGCACGAGGAGAGGAGAATGAAGGAAACCGGCGGTGAATAAGAGGGAAAGAGAGATTTAGGCGAGCGAGCACTTTGCGGCATGTGCCGCACTGCCTACTAGGTAAGGGAACGTATAAATTATGGTCTTAGGTACTTAGGTACTTCGGTGCTTTGCTTGAAAGCAGAAATGTCGAAAGCCAGAGCGGTTTGGCTCTTTCAATACAACCTTTCATGCTGGTGTCGGAGCTATCTGGTGGTAGAATATTAGTATTTTAATTGAAAGGACCTCTCGAAGTTATAAAACTACTTCTAATACGGATTTTTACTTGTCGTTGGTTATCCCTTTTAGAAAGCTATCTCAATATGTACGCTTTGCCCTTTGACAGCGCATTTAATTACTCGTACTTTCGATTTATACCATCACAGTTACTCTGACGAATCAAACTCGCGAATCTAGAATCTTAATTCTGAGAAATTCCTTTCGACTGTAATAAAGATCAAAGTATATACCTGTGTACGAGCAACAGCGTCGTCGGCCGTAAAATAAAAATATATTCTTAATAAAAGTGCACGTCGATCTACACTTTGCTCACCGGTCCACCTTTACTTTCGCCCGCGAAAAAGTTCGCTGCCAGGTCGAAAACTCACAGACACGCGCCGTATCAGCGTCAGTCCTCCCTCTCTCGATCTTTCGCTATCCTGACTCGTCATCTGCGGAAAATTGGCGCGTCTGGCAAGACGGACGGAATCGTCTCCTTCCCGTGGACGTATTTCGTGGGAAGTAAATTTCAGCTTAATATACTGAGAACGAGAACTGACGGGCGGTGGAAGCGGTTCGCTGCTGCTGCTGCTACCACTAGTGCTCGAAACTTCCGCGAACAAATTAAACGTACGTTACCCTTGCCCCTGCCCCGTATTAACCGAAAACTCATTCGACCGTATTTAGGGCGGCGATCGAGTTTAAATTGCGCGATGAGATCCCGCAACACTCCGGAAAGTTTCAGTCGGGCGATAGTTTTGAAATTTCGCGATCACACCGATAATCGCTTGTTCGAGACTCGACGCTCCGACGCGACGATCTTTGTCGCTGAGCTTGGTACTTACGATGTAAAGAGAAATTAAAGTGCGACGCCGGGAGATAAATTCTTCGTACCGATCAGTTTTGGGCAAACCGTTGGTTTTAATAACGAATGGTACATAGGAATAATTACAAAAATTGGGTCGCGGATCAATTTTTTCTTTTTATGTAAATTTACGTATGCAGAAGAAAAACGACATATTCGTATACAAAGTTTGCATTAGAATTAAATATATATACCAACTTTTTTCTTCATTGAATTTTCGTACGTAGAGGAAAAATATACATATATAAATAAATATATATAATAAATATATAAAAAATATATATTTATTTATTTATTTATACGTATTTATTGAAAATTGATCCAGAACACAAGTTTTGTGTATGTAAATATATATTATATGAAAATTTGTAATAGGATAAAATTTGGCGAATTTGGTCGGTTTCTCGAATAAGATTTGGCGCACAGCCACCGATCAATCGTCGCATAAAACCTTGACAAATTGTACTACAGCGAATAGAGTAATCGCCTCACCCTTGACGCCGGCACAAAACATCGCAGGCGCTGAAACTTGCGTCAATGGTTCGGCGAGTTTCGAAGATACCGACGTGACAATGGTTTGGGACGAGTCGGGTGAGCGCAGTGGGTGGAGAAAGACGATAAGTTCGTGCGCGTCTCTTCCTCGAAGTTGTCGAGCGGAACGACAAAGGGTTAAAAGCCGTCCTACTCGACGAAAGTGTGCGCGTATTTCAGAAGGAATATCGACAGCCAGGAAGGAAGTGGTTCGCTATGACTACGTTGTCCTTCACCTCTTCCCTGTCTCTCTGTTTTGTTGCTTTATGCTCTACCTCTACACAGTCGAGAGGAGGAAATTTCGCAGAATTTAAAGCGGAGCGAATTAAAAACGCGAGTACGCGCGTAAGCGAGAAGAAACGTGTTACGATGAGTTTAGCATGAAATTCCAGTACAAGGGCTGCAATTTATTACTATTATGACTACAGCGTCAAAGTGCCATGAAAAAAGGAGACCTACTTCCTTAAAACTTGGATAGTCGATAATTGAAACAGCAAATTTTCTTTAGAACCCCATGATATTTCGTCGGGAAATTACAGTCGACATAAGGTGCACGTCTGCTTATGTTCCATTCCGGAATTTTTCCCGCTCGCAGGTTCGCGGTACTAGCATACTTTGAGGCACGGCCGAACATTACCCACTCGAATCTGCATAGTTTCCCATTCTCATCGAGCTTCCACATAACACACTAGCACATCCTACATTTTCATCCCTACACGCACGTACACTCTCCCCGAACTTTTTCAGTTTCCCTCGCAGGGCAGCTTTGATCCCGTAATATTACATCTGCGTCCACGGTAGCGAAGAAACATCGGTTCACATAATCGCGCCGTGGGGATGGACAAAGAGAGAAAGAAAGAAAGAGAGAGAAAAAGAGAGGAGAGAAAGGTAGCGCGCGCGCATAAAAGCGGAACTTTTGCCGAAACTTCGGCTCATTCTCGCTTAATAAAAACTTTCTCGCCTGTCTCCGGCGCGTGGGAGAATTACGAACGTCGAGCGTCAAATTGCGCTGACTCGCAGTTTCGCCAACGACCCGTAAAATTAACTCGAGAAAAGGGGGTTGGGGGTTGGGGGTTGGGGGTTGGGGGGTGTGAAGGAAGAAAAAAACACGCAGCGAGATGTAACTGGCCGGGTGGCATAGCTCCGACTTCGGCGCCTCTGCGAGATCATAAGCGCCGGTTTTATTCTCGCCATCCCCCTCCAACCCTTACCCGGACTCCCGGCCGTCTTTTGTGGCGCGCGTACTTTGAGGTCGTAACCTCGTTTCGGAAGTCTCCTTTGCGAGCCGTGCATTTCATTACCTCCATTTGGGGTTGTTAGTCTTCTTTCTGGCCGGCTCCCTCTTCTCTCTTCCTTTCCGCCCACTCGTCTCGCACGACATTTATCATCCCGCCGGATACTCATTCAGTCCTGTCGTTTTTACTTTACTCCCTGGGTCCGCGGTCGCCTCTTGTTCTTACGCTTTTCTACATTTTATTACGGCCGGGTTCTGTTAATCTTCGCTCTTTTTCGTCTCTTCCTTTCATCTTCTTGTCTCTTACGACATTTGTCATCTTACTCGATCCTCGTTCTGCTTTTCTGTTTTTACTTTATTCGTTAGGTCTCCTGTTCTCGTAATTTAGCGCTTCTTTCTCCTTGATTCTCTGGAGGTTTAGCCGTTCGTGCGTTCCAGTGTCTTTATTTGCAGCTCATTGTCAGCATTATTCTTTCATGGCGCTGGAGTATTCTTTTCTTATTCTTGTTCAGTCGTTTTCTTAGCAAATTCTATTATTTCTGTTTGGCCTTGTCAGACTTCTCTGGCTTCACGTACTTCGCCATCATACGCACCACATATGTTCCACCTTTCTTTCTGTACGCTTTTAATATTCCCTGCTTCCTCATTTTATATCTCTTCGTTTTCCTCGCGCATCTTTATCACGTTCGTCCACTTTGCGTCCTCTCTTTCAGCAATCCAACCGACAAGTACAGGCTGCGACGCTTTACGCTCCTATATACCGTATACTTCGCCAACTTTCCCACTTACTTCATAATCCGAACTTTCGAGTGGAAAGCTCATAGCTCCCGTATCGAAGATCACACGTTTCCAACTACCAAATTCGCCAGTCCCCCTCGTCTCGCAGCGTACTTTCCTTTTCACGAACGACTTCGTGCTCGAGTACACAAGTTATATCGACACATACCGTCAACGATTCAGTTTATGCCTCCTTTCACTTCGATCTGTCCTTTGACTCTTCTCCGTTCAATCAGTTCACCTCCTGAAAATGTTCAAATTGGCGAAGGTTCGTCGCAGTACAGAAGCTGCTCGACATCGAAATTTCGACGAACAAATTCCAGCGCAATACCCGCACGGTCTCTAGCAAACTTGACGAAGTGCGTGCAGCCTTTGTCATCGGCACCATTAGCCTCAAAGATATATTCGTCGAAGGGGAGCTCTCGAAAGACTGATACAGAGGGAAGGCGTGGACGGGGTCAAGAGATACGCTTTGCCTTTGTACTACCTCGCCAGGTACTCCCCCTCGTCCGATGACGTTAGTGCGATTCCGATCGATGCGATTCGAACCGTGGTGTCCAGGTTGCTCCGAAAGGATTATCGATCCTGTTGGCGCGACTATATTTAGCACGACGCTGAAGCTCGCTGCGGCAATATTCACGAAATCGGTGGGTGCTAAGTGGGCCACATTATCAGCGACTCTTTCCTTTCTTGCCCACTGCGTACCGCTGCCGTAATACTACACGTTCATTGCGTCAGCTACCGGTTCTGCGTGCTGCGAGCGATGAGGTTCTGTCTTACAATTAGACCATATATATACTAATAGACACGGCTTTAAACAACTTGCCGTCACTTTGCCTCAGTTTGTTTCGTGTATTTTTATACGAAAGGCGCGTCTATTCTTATTTCTCGAAAACGTCCTCTGTCTCGTAGCTCGCTTACTTAGGACTGCATTAAATTGAGCGGAAGTTAGCTGGAAGAGGATTATGCATTTCAAGTTTCCTGCGACACGACGACATTAAAATTTACTTGTCGCTAACTGGGGAAGGGTGTAGCTAGTTTCTTAATTCACTGTTAAGAATAAAGTATGCTTGAGTGATTTGAAAGATAAGGGTGAATGGGTACGAGTTTTCGTGCATAAAGTTTCGTTACGCGAAAAACGGAAACAGGAGGTTGTTTGATTTGTTTCGGTGTGTACGTGCGACGATCGTGGAAAAATCATAGAACGCAGTGCAGAGTGGTACGATGAGGAATCAAACGAATCGAGAATTTCGAAATTTGTATTGACACTACTTGATGCGAGCGCGTCACTATCGAAGTGTGTGGCACAAAGACGAGACACAAAATTCAAAGTCCGTCGATATTGAGGGAGAACGAGTCATTTTTATTTTATTTATTCATAGTCAGGTCTAGGACATAAGACCAACTTAAGCACCGTTTTTACCAACGAACACTCTCCCAATTCAACTTAAGACGGTCTTAAGTTTTAAGATATCACTATGAATACCGCTCAATACCTCATATGTCGAAAACTCCTTTTTATTAATATGAAAACATAAATTTGCGCTGACAACATAACGAGGCCGATGAGAGTTGGCGATTGAACGAGGATCGCAGCACGAAGATATTCGAGTCACGCTTTTGATCGCGGGCTGCACAATGCATCAGAGCGCAATTTCTCGTGTTTCTTTGCTCGCTCGCCTTGCGGCAGCGAGCGCGGGAACGAGATTCGTATGTAACATGTGTCGTGCTAAATTTCCCAAACGGTAATGCAATTGCGAAATCAGCAGGGTTTAAGCAAATTTGTCCGTAACACGCGGCCAGGGAAGAACGGACGAGGCGAAGAGGGCGTGCTGGGAAACCAACGAGGAGGCTCGTGTCCACGAATATCCGATGTTCCATCCAATAAGTTCGGCCTAGACGCATGAAGCCCCTTAAGTAACGCCGCGACGCTTTCATCATGTCGATTTCGTCTGAATGTCTCTGGTCGATTGGCCGAGCTCTGTGTATGCTGTATTGCCAGTTTGCTACGCATGTAACGCCATCATAGAGAGTGACATTATAATTCTCAACGTCGTTTTCGACATTTTGTTAAATGCAAATAAAATTCAAAAAATATACATTTTTCTTCCAGTATGATTACTATATTACGACGAGCGAAGACGTAATTTTCGCGAGAAGTAGCAACGGTCGACGTCCTGTATAAGCGCTTTTACTATTCATATCAGTAATTGTGTGTATAAGAAACTGTTATCAACACATGACTCAATTAAGATAGAAGTCGTTGTAAAATGTAACTCATTAGAAAAGATGAAGCGCCCCTTATGAGTTATAGACGTAAAGAGAGAGAGATATATATATACAGCTTGGTAATCATTAGATAAAGGGGATACGAATGGAAGGGTGGCCGAGAACATAGAGTGGGAACGGTCGATCGGGAAGCATCAAGTGAGACGCGTAAAGGTCGCTTTTTAACAGATGTTCGCGACAGGAGTTTGCCGGGATGAAATATCGGAAAAAGCAAGAGTGACGGGATGCGTCGCGGCTATCCACATTTGACCCCGATCAGTCTTTTACCGGCCTCGTCGCGGCTTACTCTCGCGGTTCGTCGAACGCACACCGCGCCGCGCGCTTGTCAGAACAGATCCGTCGCCGCATAAACGTCTCTTTAGACACGTCCGTGACACGTCAGTGGCGTGTTAGTAACATCCAACCTGATGATTCGCACGAATCAGAAAAATATGCAGACGGCATGTAGGTGCAAATTTTGCAATTCAGTTTGCATAGAGACCCTATAATTAGAGTCACGAAATTATCAGGACGGTTAGGTTAGAGATGCCATTTTTCAACAAATTGTTGTTACAGAGAACAGAGTCATTAATAGTGGTCGTATACAAACGTACTATATATAGTGCTTTTGTCAAAAAATGGCGGCACCTCCACGTTTGCAGATTTCTCAGTTACTTCTCAGGAAGAAATCTAATTATTTTTCGCAAAAAACGTACTCGACAACATATTTCGAGAAGAATCGAATCAGACCGGGCCACTTGCACTTGCCTCCGATCTCTCCCGTGACTTGAAATCGAAAGTACGCGCGAGTAGCCAGCGCGAATATGACTGACATGGTACATAGGACAGACACGTCAGGGACATGCGTAAATGGAGCTTTAATCTCGTTGCCTGTCCACCTTTTTCCTCCTTTTTTTGCGCGCCCGAAACGAAACTCGCGCGCCTCGGCGTCGAAATTCAGACGAAGGTGATATGATTTCGGTAATGCCGCATGAAACGTTTGATAGTACTGCAAAGCCGATAACATGATCGGATTAACTCGTGCGGGCTGCGATTGTTAATTGCGCTCGGATTAGAGGGACGGCATAATTGGTCGGCCGAGCCATATTTGTGTCCCGCTGATCGAAGTGAATTTTCGAACGAGCGCCAATCGATAACTCGCGGCGCGACGCGCGCTTCCGGTATTACTCGTAGATCGTCGAATTTGGGTCGCTCGCCGTTGCGGCCGGATTAAGCTCTCTGGTAATTATTTCTCCACGCCTTTCTTTTTTCCCTCTCCACCTCCGTTGTTCTTTACCATCCACGCACCGTACTCCGAAAGAGAGTGACGTAGGCGCGTACAGTACCAGACCAGAGACGCAAACAACGTTCATTTAACGAACCCTCACAAGCATTTTCAACGACGTAGGACGCCATAATGCTCGTCGGAGGAAACAAAGAATGTTTAGTTAACAAAAGTCCGCCATGTTTTTATTTATTTTCGCGCACCGAATTCTTTGGCAAAGGCTCGCGCGGCGGAAGCCTCGAGCACCGTGTGTACAGCGAGCGAAGAAATAATGTTGAGTTAACAGGAGCTCGCAAACGTTTTCATCTCAATTTCACGCTCCGAATGATTCGGAAACGTTTTCTTTCCGGCGGAAAACCTCGTACATTCTATGTCCGGGTCGCGCGTTAACATTGACAGTAAAGCGTGGCAGGCAAATAGATTGACGCTTCGATTTGAGGCAAATTGCGCGTCGCTCTTTTAACAGGTCGTTATGTCGGCGACTTCGGCGCGAAATTGAACATTTGACAAAATGTTTGACTAGATTTCCGCCGCGACGCTTCGTGGGATCATGACTCCCCGCGGGACTGCGGGGTGCGGGATGAGTTCCTCGAGGAAGGCGCTACTTCCTCAGTTTGTCCGGGGAAAACTTTCTTTCTTCCGTCTCATTGCCCGCGTCGTACGTGCTGAGACTCAATCGCGGCGCGCCGCATTGCTCGCCGTCTATAACCGGCCTGCTCAATACTGTTTCCCTCGCGATCCCATCGATTCCGCGTAACTTCGGCGCGGCTAAAAATATCTGGCTCGCCGATTACTGTCGATACTGCGAAAAGGCGCAGATATGGTTTTTCGTTATGTGCGCGTTTCCACTGTTGATTTAAAAAAAAGGAGCAGATTCTCTATTCGACATGGATATCTTTGTTTGCTTTTAAACTATCAAATGCAAGCCCACTGACGAGTGGAATACAAAATACGAAAGAACCGCGTCATACAGGAGTCTACTGTACGTTAATGCAAGAAAAAGAAAAGGACAAATAAATAAAAAGTAAAGGTACGATCGTGAGAAGCACGCAGGGTGAAGAGAAAACAAAGAAAGATTCGAGCTTGCAGCTTCGACGAGCACTATGGTAAACGAATTTCCCAAAATCACGCGAGCGAGGCGCACTTTCTTGCGAGACGGAGAACGTGGCCGTACGTTTTTCGTGGACCGGCGGCGGGCAAATGAAATTCGCCGGCACGTTATCTCGTCGGAGCCGCTCGTTAGGCCACGATCGAAGAGCTTAATTGACGCGGCACACCCCCCGTCGGGACTCGTCATCGCTCGCTGCGGCCAATTACCGTCGAATTACACTCGTTTTCTGCCGTCTCCTTTGCCGCACCCGCGACTGTGCGGCACGAATTCAGCGATAAAATTAATCGTCCCGCCTTTCTCCCCTCCACCACTCGTCCGATAAGCACCCTCGTTTAGCGGGGGTGTCAAATAAATTTATCAGCGCCAATTTCCCCGAGGTCGCAGCGAGAAAAGATGAATTGAAATTTTTAAATACTTAATTGTAGAAAATTTTTGAAATTCGTCAACTTGCATTCTGTAAGAATCGTGTAATTTTTAGGTGAATTTAGAGAGTGTACCGTAACAAATTGATCGTACCTATGTAATTGTGTTGTTCGTTCGTTTAAAACGGAACTATATTAAAAGCAAAACGATTATAAAGTTGTACGAGAACTGCTGATGACAGATATTTTCCTAAAAAAAAAAAACGAATATATATTCTAGCAACCGCGTCGTTCTCAATATTTCCACCCAGTACCAACCACTCGATTATTTTGTTCCAGAGAACAAGAGTGGCGTGCTCGAGGATACTTCGACTTCAAGCGCGGTAAGTAAGGCATGTACCGAATTTCGAGCATTACTAGACCAAACTTTCCAACAAGACTGATTAAATACAACAAACGCTTCAAACAGAACCAATTGCGATTGATTGAATCGATCGACAAAACTAATCGTTCATTCAACTAATAAAAACGACCACCTTCTTAACACTGTAACTACCAAGGGATCAAAATGACTTGTTTCACATTAAACCAACGATTACAATTCTCAATTGCAAATCTTAATTGAACGAAACATTGGCCAGCAGGTGATCGACCTCGTACCTCCTAACAATGAACTTTGCCGGGTTTCAGGAGTCCTGGAGGATCAGTCCGACGGTCCCAGAGGACGTCTCTTCAGACGCATGGCCAGAGCACGTTCCCGGGGATCAAACGGATCGCCGTCCGTTGAGAGAAGAGGACGATGACGAAGCTGGGCCGAATGACGACGAAGATGAAGAGGAATATGAGGGTGAAGCTGACGGGGGTGGGGAGGAGGAGGAGGAAGGAGAGGAGGACGAGGACGAGGACGAGGACGAGTACGTGGACGAACTAAAGGCCATCGCTGAGTCTCACGAGGCCATGTCGAAGGGCGACGCGAGGAACAGCAATGCCAGTTCCATGGACGGCTTGATATCGTCGAACGGAGCGCGTGAGAGAACGCCGCAGACCAGTCAGACGTTCGAGTCCGACGAAACGTCGCTGGCCGAATCTTCGGACGAGGACGTTGCGTCGAACGAGGCCATCATCGACGAGGTCTTCGATAAAAGTCAGGATCAGGAGGTTGGTGGTGAATCAGTCCAAGTCGGCTAAAAAATGTTCTGCTCCATTTTAGTGTGAAGAGTTCGTCGTTTACGGAGGGTCGGTTCATTTTCTGAGACGCTGTATTAAAAATCCCGGGAACTTGTAAAACGAGTCAAACAGCGCTCAAAACGGAATATTCGGGCAAAAAAATGGAACGACGGATGGAGTAATGTTCTGACAATGATACTTTTAGCGCGACATCATTTTTCGAGTACTTCGGCCTACTGAGGGTCCGGCAACAAATACTCTCGCCGCTGAACATAATTCTCCGGTATCGATATCGATGTCTGTTATTGACAGGGCGTATGAAAATGTTGCTTTCAGCGAATTCCGGCGTTACAGCAAAATTCGAGTCGGCTGGCGAAATCGGATATTGACCCGTGAGCGTCGCTCGCGATAATAGGTTTTATCGCTCGGTTCGTAGTGCGCGACCGATGCAACATTTTCCTTTTACATCGGCACGACCTCTCGTCGGACGATATCAATTTCCGTCGGGTTCGCGCGTCATTTCGAGCCGCGCCAAATTTCGTGCCTCGAATTACGACTGGCCAGGCGCGGCC
Organism: Priocnemis perturbator; assembly: GCA_963942575.1. Classification (NCBI taxonomy): domain Eukaryota; kingdom Metazoa; phylum Arthropoda; class Insecta; order Hymenoptera; family Pompilidae; genus Priocnemis; species Priocnemis perturbator. The sequence goes on from OZ012656.1 coordinate 11,273,954, forward strand.
TTTCACAAGAACGCGGCGATTAACGGCGAGTACGTAATATTTCGGTGGCGAAAGGCTTTATCGATCGCCGCGGCTATTTCGGGGCGCATTAATATGCGGAGTATGATGAGAGAAGAGCGATTTTACAGGTCAGTAAATTGCGCAACACTGATGGGTTCCGGAGTTTCGTAGAAAATTGCATTTCGCGAGTTGCATCGAATATGACCTTTGACAAAGATCCTAATCTGCGCGGGCGGAATTGGATCGTTTGCCTCGATAAACTGTCGTTTTCCCGTCTCTCGGCGCGAAAGTCGAAGATTCGCGCGACGACTGGATTTTTGCTCGCCGGCAAGCTACTATTTTACGAATACGGGTCAGCATATTTTCGACCTCGCTCACAAACGTTTCCGCGCGGCGTTCTTCTCTTCTCCCCCCCCCGAGATCGACACTCAGAAGGATTACAAAGTGACGCTAAACTCTGCGCGGAGAAGCTTCGCACTTAAAATTGCGCGTTGTAATAAAATCGCTCGTTGCCGCCCTCTGTCAGGGCGCGCGACGAATTTTTATATGAAAATATTCGCGAGGCACACTTGGCCGAAATTCGATCAAAGGATTGCGCAGGGCAAAAAAATGTAATTTTCGCGATAATCGTCCGACGATTTTCGATGAAATTCGTATGCGGAGGTGGAACGAGTAAATGGAAAATTCCGCAGGTGTTACAGGCACTGAACGTTGATCGTTACGATTACAGCTTGCTTTGGCAAAACACGTCGAATTATCGTGACGCAAGTTCACTTTTATTCAGGCTGTCAACACATGTCGGTGGCGAAACAAGCCTTCCCCCATTTAGCTTTCAACCCCGCTCTTTTTTACGCATTAAAGCTTTTTTGAATTTGTAATAGCTGAAATTTTTACCATGTGTCCGGAAACATTGTAAAAAACTAATCCCTTTATATAAGTGAATGGCGTATTCATAACGTTTATTGGACGCGATGTAAAATAAAGCTTTACTGACATATTGATAAACCAAATGTGCTTTCCGAACACACCTGCTGAATCGCCCGCGTCATTTATAACATTATTCAATCATTTCAACGCCATACGTGTAATTAACAACTGTCACATTAATTGGAGTAATCATTACAGACGCTACGATTCATCTCATTACAAAAATGTACGTATATCAAGCATATATTTATGCTCACAAATAATGCCGGTCATTAAACCGTTCACATGACATTTATTGAACCAGGTCCTCTACGAAACAGTCCTTTCTTCAAACTTTGTGATATAATTCTGCATAGATCACATATTGAGATTACTCCCTACCAATCTTTTCTATTACAGATTCTATGCGGTTTATCTTGAAAATAACAATGTCAACTTGAAAGCTCATTCCTCGATTTTATTAAAGGCACAGTAAGAGGCCAATCATTATGTAATTAATATAGTTGCCCTCCCTCTAGAATACGCTCTAAAAGTGGTAAAAAAATTGGCTTCATTATTCAAGGGCAGCGTTACCGTTCTTTATCCTCAGATCAACAAGTTATAATGAAGGTTCCTTAAAGTACAAAGTGAGAAATGCTAATAGAACTTCTTTTATCATCGAAAACTTCAATAACAGCCCAGCCATCTTTTTACTGAATCATACTTTATGCCTCATCAAAGTACGAAAGTTTAAGTTCCGATAAATTTGAACTGTACACGTTCCACACATGTCATATATGTCCGTTCAATCAGTATGGAATGAAAGATTCGTTCTGATTAAATCGCCGGTCCATTAAATGCCGAACGCAAATTTAATAACTTCTAATGGACGACCTATAATTAATGACGTTTCCGTGTCGGGAATATATCACCCGTCATCGGTAAATTAGATTTCGAACGAAGATATTCGCTGGGGCAGTTCATCTCGCTAGGGTGCTGTAAAATATGAAACGTGAAAACTTTTTCATGCTCTTTTTAACGTTATATTATATGCATCTGAACAACTTTCCCATTAAAGCGACAAGGCAAATGGAAAATCATATTTCACCTTGTAAAGCGGCTCAAACATTTCTTGGTATGAGAATTTTGGAATATCTATTTGTTGATCGTTACAAACATTTAAATTTAAATCATATATATATAAATTTCAACGTTTGTAACGATAAAAGTCACCTTGCAAAAGTGAGAAAACGATCCTGTAATTGTGCAGACCAGCGCAGGTATAATCAAGAAATATGATATTCGCGTTTGCCGTAACTGAGAAAGATGTTTCTTAGTTCGATTCTTTTGTTCACTGCCGTCCGGACAGGTGGCTGAACTGTTAAAGTACAAGAAGGAGAAGAACTCGAACGTTCTGGCTGACGAGCGGGCAAAATCGAAACGAGTGCCGACAGTGAAGAAGGAGCTGAGCACGCAAAGGGAAATACTGATAGCCAGTAACGAAACGCAAGTGCCGAAGACCCTGATACCCTCGGAGGAGACTTTAAATCGTTTGAACGAAGAGATTGCGGATCCTCCGCAGAGACGAGACTTGCAAACGAAGGAGGTTGGTATTTTTCCTACTTCTACGGGGTGTTTTTCCTAAATAGGCGTCTCAGCGTTCGCGGGCTTGTTTCACATCTCGCACAAAATCAGCAAAATTCTGTATTCGAACCATTTGTATGGTAAGAGGAGAAGCAGAAAAAGTTTAGGAGACTGCGGGAGTAGGACCTACTAAAAGATTCTACAAATTGATATTGTGGGAACTCCTACCTGTTTACGTTGCGTGCGCACGAGAGTAGCAAAGCCAGATAACGTTGTGTACAGTATTCTTTCCTCGCACACACTCTACTTCGAGAACCCGTTTAATGATTTAACAGACACGCACGTTCAATGTTGCTGGACGCAACGCAAATTTGCGTTGATACGATTGAATTTACGATATTGTACGATTACACTGGACAACAAAATTGAACTTTTTTTTTGCCTTTTGAACGAAAATAGCCAATTTCGATTAATCTTGACCTGCTGAAAACGAATCTGAAACCCGTTTTTCAAAATTGGCTCGAGATTTTGAGTAATTGAATTTTGAAAAAAACAGCCTTTTTTCCACTTTGAACAACAATCAGATCGTAAGTATACAAGTCAGACAATTTTTATTGGTTGCAAAAAATTCTCCAGACTTTTACGAATAAAACGGTATCAAACACTTTTACAATTTAAACTTGCAAACATGTTTAAACATTAGTTAAAGTGAATAAGACACGTTTTGCGCACCTATTTTTCGAGATGTTTTTCAATTTTTAGAAAAAACTGTGAGTCCGACGAGGATTCCAATACCTCTACGCGATAGAGCAGACATTTGTCTTTAGAAAACCACTTTAACACTATATAAATTATATTTCTGCTTCGCACAGGAAAACAAAAACCTCGTGCGTGTTACGCAGTGTGAGCAGTGGTTCTCTGACTCAATGCCGTGCAAGCGCTAGGCGAAAACAAGCCACAGCGGAGCGCGTGTTACTACGTGACGCGCACGAAGTCTTAGTTAGTTTTCCTGTAGGAAACCGAAACTTGTTTTACATATTATCACGATGGTTTTCCGATGAATAATGTCTGCTCTGTCGTGTAGTTTCATTGGAATTCACGTCGGAGTCACAGTTTTTTCCAAAAATTGAAAAACATCTCGAAAATCGGTGCGCGAAACATGTCTTATCCACTTTAACTAATGTTTAAACATGTTTGCAAGTTGAATTTGTAAAAGTGTTTGATATCGTTTTATTCGGAAAAGTCTGGAGAATTTTTTGCAATAAATGGAAATTATCTAACTTGTAAACCTACGGCCTGATTGCTGTTCAAAGTCAAAAAAAGCTGTTTTCTTCAAAATTCTATTACTCAAAATCTGGAGCCAATTTTCAAAAACGGGTTTCAGATTCGTTTTCAGCGGGTCAAGATTAGTCGAAATTGGCTATTTTCGCTTAAAAGGCAAAAAAAAGTCTAATTCTGTTGCCGAAAGAAATTGAAAAAACCTCCCTAATGATGCGCGCGGAGCATGTTGTACAACTGTAACAAATTTCTCTGGACAATACACGAATTGCCTTCTAAACGAAAATAACCAATTTCGACTAATCTTGACTTGCTGAAAACGAATTTGAAACCCGTTTTTGAAAATTAGCTCTAGATTTTGAGTAATTGAATTTTGAAAAAAACAGCGTTTTTTCGACTTTGAACAGTAATCAGACCGTAGGTTTACAAGTTAGACTATTTTCATTTGTAGCCAAAAATTCCCCAGACTTTTCCGAATAAAACGATATCAAACACTTTTACAATTTGAACTTGCAAACATGTTTAAACATTAACTAAAATTGATCAGTCACGTTTCCCACATCTCTTTTTCGAGATTTTCTTCTATTTCACAGGGCAACACTACAATTGCCTTCTAATCGAAAATAGCCAATTTCGACTAATCTTGACCCGCCAAAAACGAATCTGAAGCCCGTTTTTGAAAATTGGCTCGAGATTTTGAGTAATTCAATTTTGAAAATAAATAGCCCCTTTTCGACTTTGAACAGCAATCAGGCCGTAGGTTTACAAGTTAAACAATTTTCATTTGTTGCAAAAAATTCTCCGGACTTTTCCGAATACAACGATATCAAACACATTTACAATTTAAACTTGCAAACGTGGTTAAACATTAGTTAAAATGGATAAGACACGTTTCGCGCACCTACTTTTCGAAATGTTTTTCAATTTTTTGAAAAATCTGTGACTCCGACGTGAATTCCAATGACACTACACGATAAAGCAGACATTTTCCATCGGAAAAGCATAATGATAATATGTAAAACAAATTTCGGCTTCCTACAGGAAAACTAACTAAGACTTCGTGCGCGTCACGTAGTAATACGCGTTCCGCTGTGGCTTGTTGTCGCCTAGCGTTTGCACGGCATTGAGTCGGAGAACCGCTGCTCACACTGCGTAACACGCACGAGGTTTTCGTTTTCCTGAGCGAAGCAGAAATATAATTTACATAGTGTTAAAGTGGTTTTCCAAAGACAAATGTCTGCTCTATCGCGTAGAGGTATTGGAATCCTCGTCAGACTCCCATTTTTTTGTAAAAATTGGAAAACATCTCGAAAAATAGGTGCGCAAAACGGGTCTTATCCACTTCAACTAATGTTTAAACATGTTTGCAAGTTTAAATTGTAAAAGTGTTTGATACCGTTTTATTCGGAAAAGTCTGGAGAATTTTTTGCGACCAATAAAAATTGTCTAACTTGTATACTTACGGCCTGATTGTTGTTCAAAGTCGAAAAAAGGCTGATTTTTTTAAAATTAAATTACTCAAAATCTCGAGCCAATTTTCAAAAACGGGTTTCAGATTCGTTTTCAGCGGGTCAAGATTAATCGAAATTGGCTATTTTCGTTCAAAAGGCAAATTTAGTGTTGTGCAGTGTTATTTGAAGATTGGTAGAAGTCCTCCTCCAGTTTCATTTCTTAGAGAATATGACAGATCCGAGCAAACGTTCGTTCATTCGTCTGTCGTGCATTTCGACGCGGTTTATTTTTGTACTCTTTCATGAGAGAGCGTCCTGTCGCGGCGGTAAAGTGCAGGGATGCCAACAGTCGAGAATGACTCTCGACGCGGCGGTCGGTGCGCGCTTTTATCCGTTTTCATTTCCGCGAAAGCAGGAGTAATCGTTTCGAACAAATGACGCCGGCAAACGGACGAGTCGTATTCCCTGTCTTTGCCGTCGTTTTACGCCGCGCCGCGATCTCTCCCCTCTCAGCGTCACGCTTTTACATCTGCTTCACTTTCCACTTCCTTTAATATGTCGTCGCACCCTCTCCCCACCTCACCCCTCCCCTCGACGCCGCTGATCACATAACTGAATATTCCGAAAAGTGTCGGAAAATCGGATTTCGAAGGTACGCCTTTGACGAGAGCCGATCGACTCTCATATTCCTAAAATGCAGACGCCTGTTTATACGGTGCTTGCGAAGGATACGAGAAGAAGCGAAACAATTATTTATGCTCTTTCAGCGTGATTTATTTGCAAGCGAATTCTTTCGTTACTAATCAATATTCATATCTATTCTATGCACAACGAATACGTAAAAATGATTTTAAATGGGATATCAATCTTTCGGAGCACCAATTACAAATTAATTATCTTAATAAGTTTATCATTAACTTTTGACCAGATTGCCTGTCCGATTCCTTCTCAATTATCACTGCACCGTTCCAACAGATACATTTTCAACAAAGTCGCATAATTCAAAAGCTCCCACTTCCAAACATTACCAATGGCGTGCGAGTATTTTTCCAAAATTCCCTTTTAACAAAACCATGGCAAAATCCGAGCCTCTCCCGGTGTATTTTCAATGAAAGACTTGAAAGTTTGTTGAATCGCTCGGAAACGTTCCCTCACGTAGTTCAAACACTTCCCGATTTCGAGAGTGCCGGCCTTTACATAGAAACACGTACGACCTGTGGTCCGTTTACATCTTGCAGACGGAAGCAGCTGCGAAAGCAAGGCAGGAGAGCGCTCAGCAAGAAAGACCGACAGCCGAAAGGAAAATCAGCGTTGATAATCGATATACGAGCATGGAAAGTACCTCAGAGGGCGCGAGGCGACTCGATAAGAGGCAGCAAGAAACCTTTTTGACGAACCTACGATCCTATCTGCTCGCCGAGTACGCTGCCGAACGCGAACAGAGGCAAAAACTCGAGGAACTCGGGGTAAGTGTTGAGTGTCGAGAGAGAAGGCGAGAAATAAGGGAGGAGCAAAGTGGAGAGACGAATGGAATGTGAGAGTGGCAAATAAATAGGACGCGCGAATGACAGGCGGCAAAAAAGGAAGGTGGCTCGTAGGTACGCGCGCGTCATTAAAGTTACGTCGGCCTCTTTACAGCGATCCGATTCGAGGAGAACGCGTAGTAGATAGCGTCCTCTCTCCTTTTAACCCTTTGCACTCCTTTGTCGAGTGTGACTTGACATCAGTTTTATCCAGATATCATACCCTTAAAAATTACCAAATCTAAGAAAAATCTGAATAAAACTATATATAAATTACAACAAAGTTTGAGGGCTATATTTAATATAATTAGTAAACAAAATTGTTTAAAATACGTAGCAGTCAAGGAACTGTCCTATGAAATAAATTTCAAATAAAATACTTATAATAGTAGGGAGTTGTTGGCAACAAAATTGAAAAATACTGATTTGTGAGTTTACAAAAATCAATGTCACTTAAATAGAAGTTCTCACGTCGCACCACATTATTATTCTTTCAGCTATCAGATCGAATGATTCGGAAGGATAGATTTAACGAAAGCGGATGAAGTTACGTTCTTTTAGCGGCTCGCCGGAATAATCTTGATATATTTGCATTGTAGAGGGGGACTAAAGCGCAAAAAAGTTAAGATACTACCTAACTAAGAAATTCATATCGTTAATCCGATTGACGCTATTTCTGACCGAAACTGCTTTGCGTGCTGGTGGGCATAATCCGCCCACAGGCAGGTACCTTGCCTCGAGGATAAATTAAGGATAAATGGGCCGTTGCTGCCACCCTCGCCGGCTTCACTATCCGAACTAGCGCGTACCACCGTGATTTTCGTCTGCTAAAATATAAAATACTCGTTTGCTAAACCTCGTTCTCGTGGTTTGTGTGTTGCGCCGCTCGGTCCGATATATTATTGATCTATACTACTGAGGATTCCGTCAGTGGCTTTATCACTGATTCGTAATTCGCTGATCGATTGCCACAAGCTTCGCGAAGTTTTTCTGAGATTATTGAGAAACGTACCCAATCTATGATTTAATTGAGGACCTTCTTTAATGTCAAATCGAAAGATGTAGTTTTGTTTGGTTTTTAAATAAGCGGCTATGCTATTGAGTACTTTACTCTTGCGCAGCGTACTTCGACGTTTTATATTATCGCGGAATATTTATGTAAAATTGAACTGCGAATATTTTCATGATTTACATTATAAAATATATCTACGGGATGTGTATAGGAAAGATTCAAATTTTTCTGAATATGTATCGTCTTTCACATAGTGCCGACGCTCATAAAAATTTCATGTCTCGGAGATTCAGTGGGATATGATTTTGCAGAACCTCTCGAGTAGACGCCACCTAAAGATTTACTACTCAAATATACACAGTGCGAAACTTCCGAAATTTTCAAAAATTCTTAATATCGAATGCAAATTCAACGGCGGACGAATTTCGTAAGCCCGATAAATTCGACGTAATGAGATTATTAGGAAACTTCTGGCAAATTATTACATCTTTCCATACACAAATTTTTCACAAAATTGGGCTTACTTTGAACGCAACTAAAATATACAGTTTCATGTCATAGTTTTACCTAGATGCCTTCTATTATTACTTCACAAAATCTACATTTCTTCAAAGCAGTATTATTACAAGGAGTTTTCAGTCAATCCGTTTTATATGCTAATCAAATCAACCAGACAATGAGTTGTCATTTGTCATTCGGTATATGACTTGATCAGAGCGATTGATCCAATGACAGTGACGCTTAATTATGAATTTCCGGGCACATTTCCCTGACGCATGCATAATCGAGTTTTCTTCTTCAACTCAAATTCCATTCAAGCGCATCCGCGTAATACTTGTTTGAAATTCCCGACTCAAAGTGCTTGCCGGGTAATGCCAGTTTGTATAGTATTTCCGTTTAATTATACTTAACGTGTGTTACTAAATACATTACTCTGCGGTGCTCTCACCGTTTGTCCCCGATTTAACGCAAAACGAAGAGCTTTCATGCTAGAACTACCGAGGGATCAAAAGGAACGACTTGTTCCACATTTCAACACATTGAACGCTAAAAATGTTCCGAAATAATGCGTAACGAAATCGTTATCAGTCGTGTCAAGTAAAGCGTTAAAAATCTATTTTCCAGGGTCTCATGAAACATGTCTTTTCGTCACCCAAATCTGGGTGACGCGGCGTTCTACGTGTTAAACCGTTGATAGGCCTAAAGTTAAAAATTCGTCACATACGTGGCGATAATTGCGAAAGTGTTCTAACTGAAAATAAAAAATGAAATACCAAAATAAATAACTTCACTTCGCAAACACGAAATAGGAGAAACATTACGCCCTCGTTCCGAATTAATTTTGCCTCGGCCACTTTCATAGTCACCGATGCACATAATGCCGTAGTCATGCGATAATTCTACGTATATCTTCCAGTCGCGCGCAATATGCATGACGTAACGTTACTGTCCGATACGGCTGAAACTTCGATCGTTAGTACACATGTGTGCATTACACGTGTGTTTGATATTCCGCTAAGTATCTCACTGGCTGGGAACTACAACTACGCAAGGTGTCGCGCGAATCGGCCCACAGACACGTCCGCCTCCTCGTCTTCCAGATGTTCATTATCGTCGTTATTCGCGGTCTCTCGGACTTGGCTTCGGCCCGCGATCGAAGGACGAGGAGGACGGCAGGAAAGGGAGCAGTCTCTTAGCTAATTCGATATGCTTCGCGCTTCGTAACGACCATTAAAGCCTGTAGTGCCGTAAGGTAGACGTACCGAAATCGTCACGGAGTAATTGGATTGCATGAGGACCATGGTGCGCGAGAGTATGACTCAACCACTTATCGTCTAGAGTCTAGAGTCTACACTGTAGACCGAAAAGGTGGCGTATGACGAGTGATCGTGAGTGAAACGGTGGCAGAAGTTAATGATTTAACACTAACTTCTGTTATTGTCGACAATTTGGCTGACCGAAGAATCCAAATTACTAAATTCGACGCCAAATCGATAATCAATTGGTAGCACGTCTTCTGATTTTGAGGAAACTGAAATATGTTGTGGGGTATGTCAAATAATGATGAGTTTAAGTCATTATTTCGCTGGCTTCAAAGTTATTAACAAGCAAGTTAATTGCGCGTCTTTCAAGCTTTATACTGATGCCGATTATGAAATGAGCGAAATAAACTTCGTAGGAACTTATTCAAGGAACAATATATATTTTTCGCAGATTTTTAGAAGTATGATTATTTCTTCATTTTCGTAATATAATATTTTGGTTTTAATATTTATATTGTAAAATGGCGCGTGAACAGCAAACATAACAATATATTTAAAACGCTAAACGTATGCAATGCAAATTAAAAAAAACTGTCCTCTGTAAATGTAATAGTTTCGGAGATAAACATACGTTTATACAGTCATGTTCGACTAAAAGCGCGCTTTTTCGCAATTTCAACACGTCACGACTTGTTAATAACTTTGAAGTCATCATCCTTTCACATACAGTACAACACAGTACACATTTCGTCAAAATCGGAAGGCATCCTGTCAGCCGGCCCGTACACCAATTAAAAAACATTTACAGTGAGGCCCGCACTGTTCTGCATATACAACTTTACATGCTGGATTTTGCATGAACGAACGATACGTTAGCTGTTTTGAACTTCGAATCCCATCGCGTCCATTGCCCAACTCATTACTCGGATAACTGCTGTTCTCGCGATAATTGGTGCCCCACAGTCAAATAGTCGGACTGTTGGCATGGGCGCGGCGATTAATCTCAGATGCAAAAGCGAGATTCGCTGGGTAGCAGATTTCACGTTGACCCAACCAAATCCCTCCCATTTTTTGCCCCGCCGACGCATAAAGCGATTAAACGAGTTTCGAGACAACTTTTTTTTTTATTCCCACAAGAAGAGACTTTCGAAGACTATTAGTTCGCGTTATGGCGCCATAAAGCTTTTAGATAGTAAAAATAACGTGAAACATATATGCACTGTGTGCCCTAGTAGTTATGTATTTTTTTCTCGATGGAAAGAGGAGTGGAAAAAATTGAAAAGAGAGCGTAAAAATGGAAGATGTGCTAATTGTGAATAAAATTAAATAACTGCGGAATTAAACAATTGAACTGTCATCAAGATATGTGTATCTGAACGCAAACGTATCGTGTTGTTAGTCTCGAAAGGATTAAGGTGGATAAGAATTAAAGCGCAATGGGAACGTGGTCCACTGGTAACTGTGTCAAACTGCCGATGTTAATCATCTGTTTCGAACTATTTCGTGGCAGGTGAGAGAAGGTGCTCTTGCAGAGAATCTGCTGAAATTGCTGGTGAATTTGGCGGAGAATCCGGCTGGCTGGGATCGAGTTCACCAGCTTTTACGTAAGTAGACTATCGATATACAATTCTGAGAAAAGTGCATTCGGATTTTAACACGTAAATATGAGTTCGAGACGATTGGTGGGTTTTCGTAATGTTTGGAAACGGCAAAGTCAATATTTGCGAACAAAGTCGATTTGCCGTAATCGATATTGATGTGGATTGGCAAAGTGTTATGAATATTTATCTACGTCCTTTTACAAAATCGATCATTGCCGAATTCTTCTAGCCGAAATTGAGAATGAACTGGACGTTTCGAAGATCACACGAGAGCCGGAGAAACGTGCTTACGATACGTCGTTACACTCTCCCATTACAACGTCCGTGCCGGTCGACGACACGGAGAAAGGCAAGAAGAAGCCGAAAAAGAAGAAGAAGAAGAAGAAGAAGCCGAAGCACACTACGACGACCACAGTGACGCCGCGAACGTTTGCAGCTACGACCGTGCCGTCGATGCCGACGACAGCGGACACACCATGGCTGACGACACAGTGGCGTCAGGTGGCCGAAAGGCTGCTCGGCTACAAAGCTGTGATTCCGACGAAGGTTCATTACACGATGCCTAGCAAGAACAACACTGTCCCGAAATCTTTTGGAATTGAGAAAATTCACGCGTCTGCCGACGACGTTAAGGAACCGCTGGAAGTAAGGCCTGTGCACTTCGGTAAGATGAACACTCATCTGCCGGCGCACGAAGCAGATGCTCGACCGCGAACGTCGGCCTTCGATCATCATAAAGGTATTTTTCGGAATTCCGTGAAAATGTCGGAAATGGAATTTAGGGACATTTCTTTTTTCGCGCAACACTGTGGATTCATATTTGAAAGCTTTCCAATAATTCGAGCACGATTGAATAAAAAATTGTACAAATTTTTGAAGTCGTTCACATCTGCATACGTGGTACACGAATTACACGATTTCAGTTTCGCACGGTCGAATGAAAGACGCGAAATACTACTGTTTGAATAGTCCGCACGTGACGCGTTATGAGCTTAACCCAATTCTACATTAATTCACCAGATCCAAGTCCAGCTCGCACGGAAAGTCACGGCCCCGGCGACCAAATGAATCAGCGTTCTAGATACGAGAGTATGCCGGAAGTGTCTCAAGAGATCGGACACTCCGACGTGCAAGACGACTATCAAGATGACTTTTCGCCAAGCATGGATTACGGGCAAGCGGAATTTGGGAGCAAAAATCGATTCGGCATGTCGTACGACTACGATCGGCCCTGGACAAACGAAGAACGCGGCTTCCCGCCGTCCGTTCCCTCAAATCGCTGGAACTGGCGTCGTCCAGCGAAGGAGAACCGAAAGTACTGGCCTCAACAGAGTCAAGCGTGGCGAGCGGACGACGACTTTTGGACGAGAGGAGACGACGAGCCGGACGACGGGAATTTCAATATGCCGATCGACAGATCCTGGCCGCGTCGGGAGTCAATGAGAAATGCCTGGAACGCGGATCGATCGAAGCTGCCACCCTGGATACACGAGGACGTGATGAAAGCGCGCGAGCGACCGAGCGCGGCCTGGGCGAAAAACAAAAATCTTCCGGAGAGCCAGGAGAGCGGATCGACGACAAAGGAGAAGAACAAGGAAAACACCAAATTGCCGAAGATCACGATGAAGGCTTGGAACAGTCTCACCTCCGACCCCGCGACCTGGCCTTACAAGCTGCCCGGCGCCAAGCCTTGGCCGAAGGACGCGAACGGAAAGTCGTACAATCCGAACGCCGATTTGGTGAAGAAGCTTGGACTGGACGACAACGAGGGACCCTGGTCCAAAGAGGAGAAGTTGAACTTGAACGGACAAGGGATGATGTCCCAGAGGAAATCTGACGCGAGGAAGCCGTGGATGATACCGAACGAGGCAAAGGACTGGACGCAAGCTCACAGAAACGTCGAGGATAATCTAGGCAGAAGCGAAGAGGCGAGTGCTTGGAGAGGAAAGTACGAAGACTCGCCGAAGATTCAGTCAGTCGGCGCTTGGGTGATGCCAGCCGATCGCAGCAACTGGCGACCCTACGAAATCAAGCCGATGGAAGAAGAGGACGCCAGACGGCAGTGGACGCCTCGCCTGAACATTCCCGACCGCTCCTGGCCCATCAGCCGGGGCCGAGAATCTTGGCTGTCGGACGCCTCCTGGGCGGCTAGGAACGGCATCAGCGGATCCTGGCCAGGGACAGGGAAGTCGAGTAGTCAGTCGTGGATGGAGAAGTCGAATCCTTGGCTGCCGAAGAACAGAGAGCCATGGCTGTCAGGGGGTAGCATCGGTCCATGGTCGTCAAAGTCGGACGACGACAGCGTGCGTCCGTCGAGATCGAAGGCGCCGTGGCTGTCGAACGCGAAGATCGATCGCTGGGGGTCGAAGTCGGCCGACGACGTCATCCATCGGCCGCCCAAGTCGAGCGACCCGACGATCTGGGGCGTCGACGAGATCCTTCGATCCTCCGCCAAGTCGAAGGATCGCTGGCTGGGCTCCGACGTTCATTCTAGCATCAAGTCGAGAGCGAACGATGAGGTATCATGGTCTGGCGGGAACAGCGACGTCTCGCCGTGGCTCCCGCAGAGGGAGTCCGGCAGTGCTTGGTCGTCAAAATCGAGCGAACGTAACCCTTGGAGCGCGCCGAAGCCTATCGAGCCCAGCCCGTACCTGGCTCATCGGAGGATCAACGAGGAATGGAACGCGCCGTACGGGAAAGAAGCATCCTCCAACAATTGGCCAGCTTCCCGGTGGTTCGCTTATCATCGAGTAACTGCTCTGCCGATCGCTAAGCCTGGAACGAATATGGACGCTGGGGCCAAGTCGAAGAACGCGTACGTAGCAGTCTCGGCACTGTCCTCGCCCAAGTATGCAGGGAATGAGTGGCGCAAGAACGAGATCGAGGAAGTGCCTTTCGTGCTGAGAAACGATCATTCGGTTCGGACGCGCTCGGAAGATGCTGAAGGACTGACGATCGGCTCGGGGGACAAAGTTGACATGAGAAAGAGAACGGTCCCGGGCACTGTCGCTAAGGAGAACGGAACTGACCTTCTGGAGAGTCAGCTGGAGGCGCTTGGAAGGCGACCGGCTGCTGCGTTGACCAATTCTACGGACTCTGTCGAGGCAAGTATCGGAGACTGAGTGAAGGGTGAAGTGCAGATGCAGACATGTAGCGCGGATCGTTTGGTTTTGTAGAAGGTACTAAGCGTAGCGCGCCCTCATAGTGGATAGCATAGTTCGAAGTTGGAAACAGATGTTACGCTGAAGTACGTCGAACGTTCCTTCCTTGTAGACCGAGTCTCTTGTAATTTAATCATCCGCTACGTACTGCTATTAGGATAGCCTGCGGTACATACTCGGTATGCTAGAGTAATTGAAATCAATTTGAATACTCTAATGTATCACTGAGAATTTTCATTAAAAATCGTAATTTAGGGCCCGGAGATATGCATTAATAAACAGTGTGTTTGTAATCTTTAAATGAGTCAAACCGTACACTTTGACAATTTACGCATTTCTTCTTCACACCGCATTGTGATTCACTAAGAATGAGGATTCGAGGAATTGCGGGGACCGCTACGGTTAACGACGCTTGTAAAGCGTATACGAAAGTTTCCCTTGAGTCAACTACCGCCGGAGGATATTGTAAATAAAAGTTTCTCGAAACAATACGAGGTTCGACGCGCGACAAACGACCGCGGAGAGTCCCGAGGCACCGACGACGAAACTTTCCTAGTTGCCTCTTTCTCGAGAGAGTTGGATGCTGTGATCGTACCGTTAATTAAATCTTGCCGAACAGTAACGAATAAGGAGACGAAGCAAATGCATCTATACGCGTCTGTGTGTCCGAGTCCGAATACAGAGATAGTCACGCAACTGTTCGCTTTTTTCCGAACGAATGCGTCGGCGCACTCGACAATTGCAGGATATCATTAGAGCTACGTAAAGTAAAAAAGTAAAGTCACATTATTCGAGTGCATCACTTGCGCGTTCGAGAAAGATTAAGTGCACAGATAGCAATAGTTTTCGAAGACAGCGAAAAAAACGGACGTGCAGCTTTGAAGCGTGTAGAGGCGGGCAAAAGGCAAATAGAGAGCGGAAAACAAAGGGACGAAATGATGGAGAACGGGAAGACAGAGAGATAGAATCGGGCGTATCGCGAGAACATCGGCGGAAACTCTCGGCCAGTCCGTTTGACGCTCGAAGAACTTTCCTCTCAATAGGAAGCCCTCCCGCTCAACTCTCCCCCGGAAAGCTTTTTACTTGCGAAACTTCTTTACGCCCCCGTTGTTCCGTCGCATTCGCGGTTTTTCTCTCTTCGGCGAGAGGGACTCTCGCGTCGAGAAGTCCGATTTGGATTTGGGTGTGCGGAAGGAGTTAACTTATGTCATATATTACCCAGTTAACTTTCGCTAAGTAGATTTTCAAGATGCGCATAGAAAATCGCTGACACGCGCTCAAACGATAGTACGGCGAAGAGGCACACTTTGCGTACAGCTTAAACTGCGCTTATTTTATTCAATCTTATTAATCAGTGTTGTAATCATTGCAAGAACTCTTTTGGTCGAGAGATGAATTTTTTTGCTCTTATTCTATTTTCATGGTCTTGCTCTCTAATTCTAATTCTGATCTTTCAGCCAAAAGAGGACTTACGAACATTACAACACTGTTTATGTAGAACGGTCATAAGAATTCTGAACAACACGTAAATGGTAATGGCCATAGTTACTCGTGCTGATAACGATAATACAGTAAGGTGTAAATCGGGGCACGGATAATGAAAGTAGGCTGCGACGAGAGCGGTATATAAAACGAAGTTTGACGGAACACATCTAGTGCGATAATACTCAATGTTAAAACTTATCGCGTTGCCCTGCGGCAATGTACACACAGTACAAGGGTAAGGCGGTCCAGCGATAGGATCGATCGGTTTATCCTACGATAGATTAGCCTTACTAGGTCTCGAGTACGAAAACACCGACATACACAGTTATAAATAAAAACGAACGACAGATGATTGAACAGAAATAAAACGTTGAGAATATACTAAAACAATTTATCTATAACACAATAGAGACCGAGACGAAGAATAGACGTGACGAAAAGAACAGGGTCAAGAGTTAAGACCGCGAGAGCCGGACCGGCCCGAGAGTAAGACTGAGAAATATAGTCGGGGGATGAAAAAGAACGATGACAAGTACGTGACGGACTGTTGAGCAGAGATAAAGGCCTATTAAAGCGCGTCGGAAAGGGCAGCTTTCGTCCGCGTCATAATCCTCGACTCGTCGCCACCGTTCTACGTGCCGCAATTTCTGAAGCGCTTCAGACGAAACGTGCTCACCTTTTTAGCGTGCGACACGAGGAACGCTTTTTTCGCGTCGATATTGAACGTGAACGACGCAAAGGCATCGATGACAGTCGGCCGCGTTCTACGGGAACGTACGTCGCGGTTCATAAAAGTTCGCATTCTACAGATTTCGCGTGCTTCCGACAAGCTCTCTAAAGTAGAACGTGCGCGATGTCACAAGAAGCTGCGATCGTCCGATAAAACCCGTTTGCACCGACAATTAAGGAACGCGCGCACGGCTTTTAATTTCGCTGCGAATACGACGTGTCCAATACAATTTCACGGATTGCTAAACAAGGAAATTGTACAAAGTGACCGTTTTAGCGAAATCGAACGCTTGGATTTCATCGACATTCTGATAAAAATGTTAGTAAAAGATTAGTGATGTCAACATTGTTTAAACGATTTAAATTGATATTGTGAGCGTTATAAAATCAGCGTGGATCCATAAATAGCATGTACACGACAAAGTACATACTGCACGGTCTACGGTACACTAAGTCTTCTCTTGCGCAATATCCTTAGCTTACGTTACGTGAAACAATAGTCGTTCCGGCGCTAAAATGAAGTTATGTGCCCTAAACTATGTCGTTATCCATAGAGAGCGTCAAGCCAGCCAGTGGACCATTTGACCCCGATCATACCGACGAACTCAACGGCCTTGGATAAGGTTCACGAAGACGTAGTATCGACGAAGGCCGCGAACGCGGAGGAAGAGCAGAAGAAGGTCGAGCAAGATGAGTCCGAAGCTAGTCCAAAGAAGGAGCACGAAGAGGCCATACCGTAGCAAAGATATGGAAGTAATGGAAGGAAAATTGGAAGTATGCGCGCGTGTGTGTGAGAGAGAAAGAGAGAGAGAGAGAGAGAGAGAGAGAAAGAGTGAGAAATGTTGTAGGTTAGGAGAAAATCTTTCGGCGATCTCCAACGATATTCTGGCCCGGAGCCCAACGCGTACCGCTACAATTTGTATTCTACATACAAAATGTGCGTGTACATGCAGGGTGTACCGCGAAGTCAGCGTCCACCGAAGTTATATATACGATTATATTATATTATATGATTTATGCAAAGAGCGTTTCGTGACTGGCGATGCGACGCTCCCGTATAAATCGTGCATAAAAATATATTCTGTCACATAGTGACTCTGCGGCCACCCTGTATACGGCGACGTCGCGTTACATCGGCCGTACGCCTTCGAAACTTGAACATTCGCGTACTATCCCGCGGGGCGCAACGACAGCAGTTAACGAAATTGAAAGTTGCCCGATCTAATTAACGCGTACAATTAAGGATCTCGCAGTTTCGCACCGGGAACGAGTTGAATCGGACGCGGTAAGTTCGACTATATCGATCAGGCACGTGAGGGCGTTCGAGGAAAAGGAGGGAAACGGAGAGAGTCCTTGCAAATTGGATGGACTATTCTTGTAATGGTATCATAGGTAAGTATTTTCGTGGAAGCGCGGAAGCGCCGAGCGTGGATTCCTGCAATTCCGAAGCGTCTGTTCGCAATCGTAACGGAACAGGACTCTCCGAGCTTGTTCTTTCATTGCCGACGAGCCCTACGCGAAACGGGACATTGTCGGTTTATACTAACGGCCTGCGCAAACATTATGCAATGAGTTTACTTCGAACAGTATCGCTTTTTGATTAAATACTTTCATCCTCGAATACAATCAAAATATTTTAGCCATATTGTTCGGATTATTGTTGGGATTATGTAATATGAAATTGTATGGACATTGTTGGACCAACGAAGAGATCGCTAAAGTAGACAAATCGGGAACTGATTCATGTTAACAAAAAAAAAACACAGCTGCGTAATGAAAGCTTCAGATTCACTCGTCGTACTAATTGTAAGTTAATGATTAAGTTCTTAGTTACAATATTATGCGAATATGAACCTTATTTGCTCGTTTCTATTGTGATATTACGATTATTTCCTAGATTGTCATTCGAAAATGCGTGCTTTACGTTATGCTAGTATATTTGATTCAGAAGTTAAACTGAATTAGTGCCATTTGTAATGCACGAACTAAATACAACTTTGCCTTTGAAAGGCTAAAAATTATGTCGTCGAACGCGGATCGTCTCAAGAGATTAACAATAGATATCGGAACCGGCTGCGTTTGAAAGACCTAAAAATTAACCGCCGAATAAGAAAGAATGAGAGAGAAAGAGAGAGCGAGAGAGAATGAGTGAGATTTAATTATATTTATATTATATCAATTATAATATATTCACATTTCATCACGTAGATACCAACCACGGAATGATAAGTAAAGGAGAAATTCAATCTGCCTAAGCCCGGAGTAATTTATGTTGAATGAAATACGTTATAGGCTGTACTAAGTCGATCGTTTACTTATGCTTATCGGGTACTTCAATGTGAGCCCCAAAATCTCGAGTATAGCACCGTGATATAATAAAAATGAAACAAACATACTGCGAGGCTGTCTCATATCATACGGAGTGATAGTAGTTTCCATTAAGCGTGATGAGCATTCTGTAACAAGCGCCGATTGTATATAGAGCAGCTTCGATAGGACTTATACGCACTTGTACATTCGTCATTCGAGATACTATGGTTTTCTAAACAGTCCTTAACGCGTTGAGTCCCATATTACGGGCAGTACAGTAGGTCCCCATATAACGCAATTTAGAGAAACAAACAATTTATTTTAGTTACGTACATTTTTTTTTAACTTAAATTGAATTGTGACAAATTTTGGATAACACCGAATGTATCTGCCACATTACACAGGATTACTCTATATTATCGTTGTACTTCGAATCGATACTATGTGAACAACTAATACGGCTTATGAAGTTGCACTAAGTTACATAGAGGTCAGTTTTTGCTTGCGTACCCTGTCTATATAAAATATGATCATGCCACCGTAATTGCATATAGCTAGAAGACTCAACGCGCTGAGAATCCTTTCGATAGTCGACCATGCAGATGGAACAAGCGCAAAACTGGCAAATGTTATGATTTGGCGGCGATAGGCGAGAGAGAGGGTGTAGAGCATACGCACACTCGCATACACACTCATGCGCACATACGCTATAAGACATAATAAAATGGATGCTAAAATGTACGTCCGTCGCGATCTGTCGTCATCGAGCGGACCCAACTCAAAATCCGAATTTCATGCTCTTAACGGAATTCATGTATATTTGTAATATCCTTCGCCGTTGTACTGTGAGCGTAGAGCATTTTCTGTTCTCTGAGAGAAGCGAGGGAATAAATTTCATTCGTTCTACACTCGATATTGCACCTTGTCCACGTGTCGCATTATTTCTCCTCCCTAACATTTTCTAGCATATACTAATTCGCCACAGTATGTCCAATACTAATGCTAGTCCTGGTTTCATGTAAAAGAGCGTCGAAAAATATTAAAGACAGTCTAATACGACTTGGTAGTGTAGCGTGAATAGTTTGGCCGTAAGAAGGCCGTGTCGCATCTAATGCTATCGACCGGGTGCAGAATCAGATCACAACGCTGCTTATGGTGAGAGTTGACACCAGTTGACACTAAATTCATTAATAGCTGCAAAATGCAGTTCCGATAGCAACTATTAATGGTCAGACCTTAGACTGAATACATATTTAGTCTAAGGATCGGACTTCTTTTGTATGTCATCGGGATTGTGGTCGAAATAACCTACAAAAGAATATGACACGCAGTCAAAAGCCAAGTGAATTGACGTATGATGTTACTTATTTAAATACGCAATACAAAAAAAACGCGGTTCGTAGCTCTTATTGTTAATCAAGGATAACAGTGTCCAGATCATACCACGTGGAGGTAACTACGATTAGTGACCCGCCCTGACGTCCACAAACGGTCCCATCCACACCATGAGTACTCCTAAAGGAGGTCTATGCGGCTCAACGAAAATAATAACCTCATAAGCAAAACTGACTCGAAGATCGCATTGCGCGCGATCACAAATATTGAAAGATTGCCTTACACTATACCCCATATTTTATAATGTTAACTGGCAAAAATACAGAATATCGGTCTGATAATCTACACGGACGAGATATTCTCGTCGGTGTAATCTATATAAAAATAATCTCATACCGTCGGTATATACATTGAGCTGATAAATAAGAACTAATTCGGAACATTAGTTGAAAGTTTAATCACTGGATGGCACTGCATATTTCGTTGCTGATGAGAATACACGAGTTACAGAAAAAAACGCGTTACTTCAAGATAAATGTATCCAGGGCCGCCCCGTGTGGGTGTGCAGGTTGTGCCCCGCACAAAGGCGCCTGGTCAAGAAGGGCGCCATTTCAAAATAATGCATACATATGTAAAGCCCATTTCACGAGAGAATTAAGGACGCATTTTCGTTTCGTTCTGGCTATGTGAAATCTGAGCGGCTATCTACTACGGGTACGATATCAGTAACCGAGAAACAAACGCCCGCGTGTTTTGTCATGGATCGCCAATATACCATATTTGGGCAGATCAGCGTTGTTTGCTGAAGGTATACGCGATATTTTCGCAATAATTTAAAAAAAATTGTTATTTTCTCTATTTGTATATACACTTTGTATTAATATGATAAGTATATACAAATTCCCTGGAACTCATTTTATTGTAATTTTCAAATTCTATTTTATGGGGGCGCTGAAACATAATTATGCACAAAGGCGCCTCTCACTCACGGGGCGGCACTGAATGTATCCGTTTGCTACAATCGTAATCCCCGTCTCAATTGCAAAACCTCTCCACGGTACATGTCTCATCGTCATTATTCACGGTAAGAAACGCAATTTCCTAACAATATTGTTCAGAAGCATTGCATTTTGACGATTGGCGTACTTACCGAAATCATATGAGCAGCTTCTGGACCACTGTCACTTGTTCAGTGTGGATTTCGGAACAGAATCACTTTCCTCAGTCAAACTCCAGCCAAATGGAACGATAAAAAGTCAAATCACCAGCAAAGACAGCTCGAAAAGACACAAAACTCAACGTAAATTCACGGAACAATGACAGCACGAAGCACAACACATTTTCGAACGACGCTGCGATAGTGACGCCGTCAGATGGTTGCGAGTTGAACTAACAATAAGGCCCTTTTGCATGACGCCACTAGTGGCAGACACTATAATGACGGCGACTGTGAAGACGTTCGGTAACTGTTTTCATTGTTCATTTTCCTTTTTGACATTTAAAAGAGAACGGTGAGTAGGGTTCTGCCGACAAATTGCTGAAAAATCCCCTGTTCTCAATAATACACGCTGTTATCGTCAGTGATAGCAGATCTGGCACGAAAACACCGTTGGTGTTTTTTGGGTGGGGGAAACCTCGGCAAGTGTGCGTGCGTGTCCGTGAGAGCTGCGCGCGTCGTTTCTCGCCGAATCGCGCTCGGCTTTGAGAGAAGGACGGAACCATGCTGCGTCCTCTTTCAACCAGCAACGCGCGTTGCGTCTTTGTTCGACAAGCAGTCGCGGCGTCGCGTCTTCGTTCCGCACACAGGCCGGTGACAGTGGTGCCAGATTTCGCATAAGGCATCGCACGTACCATTGCGTTCTTTCAGCCGGAAGGCAAATCGGGCACCACCGCCGTGAGCAGAGCGCGATCCAGAGAAAAGTGAATCGAGGAGAGTTTGGGATTGACTCGTCGTACTCATCGTCGCTCGTCGACGCGGTTTTTGTTCGTTCGTTCGCGCCTAGCCATGGTTCAATTTTTTTTCACAGATTAATTTGTTTTTTTAATTATTCATCACACGGCATCAAACGATATTCATTTAAAAATATTTTATTACTTACTACGGATAGTTTTTAATATTTTGTCAGCGGAATATATGTGTCGTATTGGTTTATAATAGATATGGGCAAAATATATATTTCATAAATTTTGGTTTCAGTAACATTAATCTTTCTGTGGTAGTAATAAATGAGAAAGTATATAATAAATGTAAATTATTGCGTATTATGCATTAACCGTGAAACAAGTAATAGGAGCACTTCTTGCACTAGAACGTTCTGAGGGATCGTACTAACACGCGATTTTAACACACGACAGCGTACGTCAGGAAGAATTTGCTTGACACGACGCGACGACGGTGCGAATGTTTTTATGAGTTGTTCTCTATGATTTGTTCTGCATGATTTCTTTTCTAAATAGAAGGTGATCAAATTGTGTATATATTCTAACAGTTCTCAGCAAGTCCCATCACATTGATTTGAAACGTTTTTCTTACTTCGCACGTTTAGTTTAAGAACGCTCTCCCCATTTCGTGAAAGAAAAAGTTGTTCGGTTGAAGGCAATTCACCGTTCATACTGTAATCCATATGTACGTCCATTGTCGCATTCTGCCCACGAAATGTCGCAACGTGCGTATTGTCAAAGAAGGCATGATAAAAGAGGACAATAATAACAAAATCCCTGTGAATTGAAAACCGAAACTTTCATTGTGCCGCTCCCGACCGACCGCGGGTCGCAGTTGGACTAATTGAAATATCTGAAAAGTCTAACCATTCTTAGCACGTATTTCACGTACGTACTAGACATGATTCCCCCGGAACTGTAACCGACTTTTCCAATGTCATTTATTCATCATTATGTACGATATGTATTACATTTAAATGCACATGTACAGGGTGCACAGGTTGTGATAGTCAGCTTTGTTCCTGTAAACGGTAAGTATTACACAAAATTATACAGGAAAGGGTTCGATGGGTTCGTAATATCTATATTCTACGAGACTTCATTCAATTCGAAAGTGCAACGCCGCACCCGACAAATGCAAATGCGTATGTAAGGTTTCTGTTTATAAAATTTAAGATACGTGGACTTCCACGCCACCCATGAGGTGCCACGACTAGCGCGTTCGGTTTTTTAACGTGGACCGTCGCCTATAGCCCTATTGTACCACATTTTATGATAATCATACAGCGTGCGGCAATACCTCTGTCCACTTTGAACGACGGAGATATTCAAGGTGGACAGAGTTATTGCCCCACGCTGTAGAATTAAGGGTTAGAAAAGAAATGAGAGGAATTTTTTTTTTTTTTTGTTAATTTTATTTCATATTAATGTTGACATTGTATTTTTGTGTGGCGCCCCCCCCCCCCCCCCGCCGCTGGCGCCACCACACAAAAATGCTCTCATTTCTTTTCTAACCCTTACTTCTACAGCGTGGGGCAATAACTCTGTCCACCTTGAATATCTCCGTCGTTCAAAGTGGACAGAGGTATTGCCGCACGCTGTATGATTATCATAAAATGTGGTACAATAGGGCTATAGGCGACGGTCCACGTTAAAAAACCGAACGCGCTAGTCGTGGCACCTCATGGGTGGCGTGGAAGTCCACGTATCTTAAATTTTATAAACAGAAACCTTACATACGCATTTGCATTTGTCGGGCAGAGCCGGATCTAGGGCCTTAAACCCTTGAGGCAACAGGCCAAATATGCGCCCCCATTTGCTAAATGTTTCCC
Source organism: Priocnemis perturbator (assembly GCA_963942575.1). NCBI lineage: Eukaryota > Metazoa > Arthropoda > Insecta > Hymenoptera > Pompilidae > Priocnemis > Priocnemis perturbator. The sequence goes on from OZ012656.1 coordinate 11,297,865, forward strand.
TATAACTAAGCAAATAGAACAATTTAAAAAAGAATAATATTAAAATTGATTAAATTTCAAAACACAACATTAACTTCATAATTTTTTATTCTAACGGGTCCAATATTTAAAATTGCACTTTCCTTGCTTTAACTGAAGTAAATTCATCAATTACTGACTCATAATTGATAGTTTTACATAGATTGATAATGTTGCTATATTTGTTTCGTTTTGTTAAGCGCTCACGCAACTCTTATACTTAACAGAACGACATTTTTGCGCCCCTTGTATTTTAAACTTGAGGCAAGAGCCTCATTCGCCTCGCCCTTAATCCGGCTCTGTTGTCGGGTGCGGCGTTGCACTTTCGAATTGAATGAAGTCTCGTAGAATATAGATATTACGAACCCATCGAACCCTTTCCTGTATAATTTTGTGTAATACTTACCGTTTACAGGAACAAAGCTGACTATCACAACCTGTGCACCCTGTACATGTGCATTTAAATGTAATACATATCGTACATAATGATGAATAAATGACATTGGAAAAGTCGGTTACAGTTCCGGGGGAATCATTTCTAGTACGTACGTGAAATACGTGCTAAGAATGGTTAGACTTTTCAGATATTTCAATTAGTCCAACTGCGACCCGCGGTCGGTCGGGAGCGGCATAATGAAAGTTTCGGTTTTCAATTCACAGGGATTTTGTTATTATTGTCCTGTTTTATCATGCCTTCTTTGACAATACGCACGTTGCGACATTTCGTGGGCAGAATGCGACAATGGACGTACATATGGATTACAGTATGAACGGTGAATTGCCTTCAACCGAACAACTTTTTCTTTCACGAAATGGGGAGAGCGTTCTTAAACTAAACGTGCGAAGTAAGAAAAACGTTTCAAATCAATGTGATGGGACTTGCTGAGAACTGTTAGAATATATACACAATTTGATCACTTTCTATTTAGAAAAGAAATCATGCAGAACAAATCATAGAGAACAACTCATAAAAACATTCGCACCGTCGTCGCGTCGTGTCAAGCAAATTCTTCCTGACGTACGCTGTCGTGTGTTAAAATCGCGTGTTAATACGATCCCTCAGAACGTTCTAGTGCAAGAAGTGCTCCTATTACTTGTTTCACGGTTAATGCATAATACGCAATAATTGACATTTATTATATACTTTCTCATTTATTACTACCACAGAAAGATTAATGTTACTGAAACCAAAATTTATGAAATATATATTTTGCCCATATCTATTATAAACCAATACGACACATCTATTCCGCTGACAAAATATTAAAAACTATCCGTAGTAAGTAATAAAATATTTTTAAATGAATATCGTTTGATGCCGTGTGATGAATAATTAAAAAAACAAATTATTCTGTGAAAAAAAATTGAACCATGGCTAGGCGCGAACGAACGAACAAAAACCGCGTCGACGAGCGACGATGAGTACGACGAGTCAATCCCAAACTCTCCTCGATTCACTTTTCTCTGGATCGCGCTCTGCCCACAGCGGTGGTGCCCGATTTGCCTTCCGGCTGAAAGAACGCAATGGTACGTGCGATGCCTTATGCGAAATCTGGCACCACTGTCACCGGCCTGTGTGCGGAACGAAGACGCGACGCCGCGACTGCATGTCGAACAAAGACGCAACGCGCGTTGCTGGTTGAAAGAGGACGCAGCATGGTTCCGTCCTTCTCTCAAAGCCGAGCGCGATTCGGCGAGAAACGACGCGCCCAGCGATCACGGACACGCACGCACACTTGCCGAGGTTTCCCCCACCCAAAAAACACCAACGGTGTTTTCGTGCCAGATCTGCTATCACTGGTTATCGTCGTGTGTATTACAATTACAAATTTTCTAGTCGTTGGTATCTATTGTCGACAAATACCCCAGGTCGGTAACAGTAGATTTTGCTGTATTCACCGACGAGATATTCCTAAAGACTGCCAGCCTTATGGGACTTTGTGTCTCCAGCAAAATTCGCTGTTCTCGGGCGCCCTCTAGAATATATTGCGGCCAGAGTAAGAACTGATGTCGAATCACTACCGTCTACCGTACCGAACTATTATCATGAGATCCTTTCCAATCGTGTATCCAGTGTATATATATGTAGATCAGTGCGCAAGCCTTATATCATTTATTTCGCTTATTCCTTATTCATTAGTGGGGCAACTAGGTTGAAACAGAGGAATGTTAAATTATCCTGATCTATAATATTACACACAATCAAATGTTAACTAAATTTATGTATAGTGACATTTATTTGAAATACGCTATCAAACAAAAGGCGAGACGCAGCCTTTAGTCACTGTGATCCTTGATCCAGACAAAAAATTATCCGATTCAAGGATAACAGTGTCCAGATCACACCCCGTGGAGGTAGTTACGTGTGGTGACCCACCAAATTTATTTAGGTTGAATCACGCAAAGTATAATATACAATATTGTCATATATTGACAGTAATGAATGTAAATGAAAGCAATATTAAATTAATGGACATACTTGGTTGAGCGAAGGTTGTAAATATAAACAGAAATAAAGCAAATGTGGATCATATAATACGTTAAATGATGTGTACATAGATTAATGGTATCAGGTATGGTAGGTCCGATAAGAATGCATATACAGTAATGATAAGTAAAGTTAAACAACCGTAGAATATGTGTAGCATATAATATGAGAAGAACCCCACATTGTGTACAATATAATAATAACGGCTTAAACTTATTCCTGTAATCAAAATGAGAATATGTAATAAGAACAATTGTAACTTACAAAAGCAGCGTAGACACACAGTATACAGTATAAACATGGCAGTGGGTGGAGAGGAAGCAGACACCTGTTGCTGAATGTCGTATGAAAGCATGGTTCGCATAACAAGCAGAATGGACTTCATGTTACTGTGTACATATATGCATAGTGTCAACGTGCACTGTAAGTATTTAAAATGAATAGCACCATTCAAATGAAATAAAATTATATTTATTAAGCACTGTTAAGGTTAACTGCCAATATAGACAGTGACAATGAACTCTCAGTGTTCACTATTAATATCCACATCACTAGCATATTGCACTGTAGTAATCCATAAATCCAATGCTGTATTAGCAAAAGAAGTAACCTCATCTTTGAAGCAAAACTGACACAGTCAAAACTTTCAATGTACTCTTGCGGCGGCCATCTCTGCGCAGTTCCATCTGTGCATCGGCAGAGTGTGCGTCGTAACAGGTGAGCTCTCGCACTTGTCATATTGTAATTATAATTATTAGCTCTTTCATCTCCAAATTTATTACCGACACGCGAATTAAGCAGAGTGTAATACGTTCATCTAAATGTTTCTGCTGAATGATATATAGTAATCGAAATTTTCGATTTTGATTCCTGACATGTCTTGACAGGTTGGAAAATCAAAGGATGCCGTCGAGCTGAACCATCGTTTTCGGCAGCTTTCGCAGCATTACTGGTGAGTGCGACGTTATTCAGTAATTGATTTAGGTCCTAGGGCTGTTGTAGCAACTAATTCGACATAAATTTCGGGTCTATTTAACATGTTTCGTGCTAGAAAAGCAATTATTGCGTTTCTTGATATCGCGGGAAGGAATGGGTCGAAAGGCAATCTCTCGATTTGAACGGTTTTAAAATGGCGGACGCACAGTGCGTTGTGATTCGCCACTGTAAAGTTGCTACATTCACTTCGGTAGTTCGTTCAGACAGTGGCAAAAGTGAGGTCGGGAAAGGTATGCTCCCGCTTTTAACATAGTTATTTTATAAATATTTGTTGTTTCATCCTTAAATTTGTGACAATCTTGAATATTAACTAGCAGGCAACGTAGAGGTGCATATATTTTGACTTGATATTGTGAATTAATCGAAATATCTGACTCTTATTCCAGGCACTCTTGGTAGCGTGGGAAATCGAAGGACGCCGTGTATTTCAGCTCCAGTTTTTCGCAGTTTTTACATGTTTTTCGGTGAGTTTCACATCATTCAGTACTTGATTTACGTGCTAGGGCGGTAGTAGCAACTAATTCGACACAAACGTCGGGTCTGTTCAACATATTTGGTGCATGAAAAGCAATTATTGAGTTTGACAATATCGAGGGTAGGAGGAATTGGTTGGAAAGCACAAGTGCGCAAACGCAACCGTTCGAAAATGGCGGTGACGTCATTCGTGGAGCGGACGACTGAGTAACGTTAGTAATACGATTTTTTTTCAGTCTTATTTCCTATACATATACATGATATATGATGTTTAAAATATAAATTTAGTGCAAAAATTTCAAATTGCACGTTCAATCAAATAAATATTTCGACATATTATACAATTGAGCATAGTAAAATTGTATATGTCGTAGAGGTCAAAATTATTATTCTAAACATAATTGGATAATTTTATTTCTCATGGGTCACCACTTGCAGCGACCTCCATGAGGGTGTGACCTGGAAACCGGTGTTATCCACGAATCGGATTTCATATCTGAATCGAGGATCATACCGGGCTAAAGGCTGCAAACCGCGTATTTTGCTCTCCGTAAGGGCTCAATTGTTCTTTCATTTTTCAATCGTTCAGATATTGAAAGAATTCAATTTCAAGAATTCATTTTGTGGCACCATCCAAAATTGGCGCGCTTGGCGCAAGGCGTACGCGGCGCGATTAACGTGCGTGCGAGTAATTAGCTCAGTAGGCGAAGCGTGCGTGTGCGCACGTAAGTAGTAAGTGAGCGACGGACAGTAGGCGAGAGCAGTAGTGGTAGCTCGAGGAGTTGTAACGGCGGTAATAAAACTGAGATCCGTTTTGGTGGAAACAGAGGCGCACTGCATCTTGCCCCCTTTTTGTTTAATTATTCCTACAACATCAGAAGTGGGATTCACCTACGGGCGAGTAGAGTGAATAGTGATCGGAAGTAAAGTGTTTGGACCGAAACGTGCGCGGAGAACGTGAGGACACGTGCCGAAAGCGCTCCTGGAAAACGGAGCCCGTTGGAGTCGACCTAAGCGTGCGACGTAGCAATTCTTGCGAACGTAGCGGTTCGAGGTGCGAACAGGCGTGAGACGCGGAGACTGTTTGGCGAATTCCGAACGAAAACGACGCAAGAATGTCGCGGAATAACGTGCAGGTGGATGCCGGAAATGGCGGCGATCCAAACGGAGTCGAGGCCGAGCACATGGCGGCCGAAGGCGGGGACGGTGTACCCGGTGGCACGCGATTCCTTCCTCACGCTGGTAGCGTACTACCCGAATTTGACCCTGTTCGGAATGATATTGATATCATACACTGGATCGATAAAATCGAGGAATACGGAGACCTGTATTCGTGGGACGACGTGGCGATCCAGCATTACGGTTTGTCGAAATTAACCGGCGTGGCAAAGCGCTGGCGCGATAGTTTGCCGAGAGCGGAAAGGAGCTGGAGAACGTGGACGGATCTGCTAAAGGAGAACTTCCCGTGCGAAGAAAGCACCCTGACCTTGAGGAAGGAGGCGCAAAACTATCGGTGGCGACCGTACCAGGACATCGTGGAGTATTACTTCGAAAAACTGGCAAAATGTAACAAGGCAGGTATGCAGGACAGGGAGGCCATTGAGTGGATAGTCGATGGACTCCACAATAGTCGATTCCGAGACTATTTAGGCCCGTTATCCAGGTATGCCAAACCATCTCATTTACTGCCGGATTTAAAAAGCGGGAGCATACATGTTCGAGAGGCGTTCCAGCCCAGGGAGACACGTGGGTTTGCGAGCGCGAGCAGAGGTCGAAGTAACGACGTTAAATGCTACGCATGTAAACAATCGGGTCATACGGCACGAACTTGCCGGCAGGGACGTAATACCGTTACAATAACATGCTTTAAATGTGGACAGGCAGGACATTATTCGCGAAACTGTCCCACAACAACCGATGGCGTGAAGCGCGAAGTCGCAAGACCCGCGACGTTACCGACGGCGGGCCGCACAAACGTGATGCATGTTGACGGCAATACTCATGAAAAATATTTTAAGGACGCCATATTCGGCAACAAAGCCATGAGGTGCTACGTCGATCTGGGGAGCAGCGTCGTGGCCGTGCGGCAGGACACAGCGGACGACCTTGGAGTGCCATACCGACGAGATCACCTGAAGCCGTTCGTGGGATACGGAGCAGGCTCCGTGAGACCGATCGGCGTGTTCACGGCTCCATTGTCGATCGAGGGCGTGGAGGTTCTCGTGAAGGCGCACGTCGTGCCGAACGACTCCCAGGACATACCGTTGCTCGTAGGACACCCGTTCACGGAGCACCCCGACGTGCACATACTTAGTACGAGCACGGAGCTGCGTATCGCTCCGACTCTAGACGACTTGGTCCGAGGCCCAACGACCGCCGTGCACAAGACGCGCCTGCGAGCGCAGGAGGAGCAGGTGATCCCAAATAATTATTTAGGGCACATCACGGTGAGTGGCACGCTTGCGAATCAGGAGCTATGCATCGAGGGAGGATGCCGGCCCATGGGGACTCTCATCCCGCGATGCGTGGTCGAAACCGATGGTGACGGTCGCACTCTCATTCCGGTATTAAATGTCACAGGTAGCGATCTAACTATTAAGGCAGGAGAGACGGTATCACGGGGAGAACAGTGCGAAGGACGAGAGGCCAGGCGGGACGTCAACAAGGAACCCGTGCGGCTCGACGAGATCGACACGGATGTGTCGGGAGAGGACGCCAACCACCTTTTGCGGCTCGTGGACGAATACCGAGACCTGGTCGCCAGGAACGTGCACCAGATCGGGCACACCGACAAGGCCGAGATGAACATCGAGCTCAACGACGACAAACCCGTCTATTACCGACCCTACCGACTGTCGTATCACGAGAGGGAGCAGCTGAAGGACGTCGTCAGCGGCCTGAAGGATGCGGGCATCGTCGAAGACAGCGCGTCACCGTTTGCGAGTCCGGTGCTCCTAGTGCGTAAGGCGAGCGGCGAAGTTAGGGTATGCGTAGACTACCGTGCGTTGAATAAGAAAACTGTCCGCGATAAATATCCGCTGCCGCGAATTGACGACCAGTTGGACCGACTACAGGGGAATTTATATTTCACTAGCCTCGATTTGGCTAGCGGGTACCACCAGGTGCCAGTTAACGAAGCTTCGCGTGCGAAGACGGCTTTTGTTACGCCAGATGGGCAATATCAATTCACGCGAATGCCTTTTGGGCTTTGCAACGCGCCCTCCGTCTTCCAGCGCCTGATCAACACGGTGTTAGGGACGTTGCGATACGGCGTGGCTATGGCATACATCGACGACGTCGTTATACCCGCGAGTAGCGTGGAACAGGGGCTTCAGCGATTAGGTGAAGTCTTCGAAAGTCTGCGCGGTGCTAACCTGACTATAAACTTGACTAAATGCCACTTCCTCAAAATGAAATTTGAATATCTAGGATTTGAAATTCAGCGGGGCGTCATACAACCGGGCAGCCGAAAGTTACGGAGCATAGAGGCATTTCCGAGCCCGACGAACGTGAGATCAGTCAGAAGTTTTGTGGGCCTCGCGAATTATTTTCGACGTTTTATAAAGAATTTCGCGGTAATTATGAGTCCGATCACGGACCTGCTGAAGAAGGGGCGGGAGTTTAAATGGGAAGCAGAACAGGAAGCGGCATTGCGCGATATTAAACAACGAATTCTTTCGAAACCGATTTTAGCGATGTATAGTCTTAAGGCCGAGACCGAAGTCCACACGGACGCGAGTAGCGCCGGGTTGGGAGCGGTACTACTGCAGAGGCAAGGCGACGGAAAATTGCACCCGATTTGCTTCTACAGCCGAAAAACGACCCCCGAGGAAGCGAAATATCACTCTTACGAGCTTGAGGCCCTCGCGATAGTTTGCGCGTTAGAAAAATATAGAGTGTACCTTATCGGAATCGAGTTTGTGATACGTACCGACTGCAACAGCTTAAAACTTTTGGAGCATAAGCGCGATATGAATCCGAGGATAGGACGGTGGTTCATGCGTCTTGCCGAATTTAATTACCGACTGGAGTATCACGCGGGCGCGCAGAACGTCATTGCCGACGCGTTGAGCCGTAGCCCAGTGAACGAAGCGGAAGACGTTCCACTAGTAGGGCTACCCGTCTTGGGGATCAAAATAAATACCGATTGGATTGCAGCTATGCAACGGGGCGATCCGAATATAATGAAACTCCGAGATAAACTCGAAACAGGGGACCAGGCAGCCCACACGAAATTCACCATGTATAACGCGCGCGTATATGAGACTACGCGGGGAACGTGGAGACTCTACGTCCCAGACGAACTGCGACATGATGTGGTCGCCGACGCGCATCGTGCCGTGGCGCACCTCGGAATAGATAAGACAGTGGCGAAGATCGAGGAAACATATTATTTTCCAAACATGCGAGATTTTGTTACCCGGTACGTGAATAGATGTGTGCCGTGCCTGTACTATAAAACCCCCAGCGGTAAGGGAGGGGGATTTTTGCACCCGTTGTCGAAGGGAGATCGTCCGTTCCACAGCGTGCATATCGACCATTTAGGGCCCTTTGTCACGACCGAAGCCGACAACAAGTATGTGATCGCGTTAATCTGCGGATTCAGTAAATACGTCGTGCTCAAGGCGACGAGTGACAGTGGCGCGGACGAAGCCGTGCTATTCGTGCGCGAAATGATGGCGCACTATGGTAAACCCGAGAGGATAATCTCCGATCGAGGGACAGCGTACACCTCTAGGATCTTTGAAGAGTTCTGCGAAAGTTTCCGAATAATACACGTGAAAATTGCGACGGCGACACCGAGGGGCAACGGGCAGGTCGAGCGATTGAACCGCGTTCTTCTACATTGTTTATCGACGGTGACAGACGACATTAGTTGTCGCGATTGGGACCTTCGATTGTACGAAGTCCAATTCGCCGTGAATAACACCCGACATAAGGTTACGCGACGGACTCCCTTCGAAATCGTGCTCGCGTACCGAGTCACAGGACTCGAGGACAATCCGTTAGTCCGAGAAATTAGCGACCTAAATGCGACCCTAGGAAATAAGGAAAATCGTCGCGACGTAGCGGAGTTGTTGGAGGAAAATCGAGCCTCCCTCAGCAAGCAATATGATAAAAACAAAAAGAGGTCCCATGCGTATGAAGCCGGGGATATTGTGTTAATACGAAGCGAAGCGACCGCGACCGGCGAAAGTCGAAAACTCAGCCCGAAATATCGAGGTCCCTATGAAATAAAGAAGGTAATAGGTAACGACAGGTACGTGGTGGCCGACATAGAAGGCGAGCGTCAAAGCAGTCGCGAATACAGTGGAATTCTGTCAGCGGACCGGCTCAAATTTGTGAGCAAGGCAGGTGAATACCGGCGGCCGGCCACACGGAGCAGGGCGACTACCGAAACCGATTAATTTTAATTTTGTAATACATTAGTGATAAGGAAAATAGTGCGTAAGGCGTGAGAGCGTACGAGGGGCAACGAGGACGTTGATAAGAAACAGGACGGCCGAACTGTGGCACCATCCAAAATTGGCGCGCTTGGCGCAAGGCGTACGCGGCGCGATTAACGTGCGTGCGAGTAATTAGCTCAGTAGGCGAAGCGTGCGTGTGCGCACGTAAGTAGTAAGTGAGCGACGGACAGTAGGCGAGAGCAGTAGTGGTAGCTCGAGGAGTTGTAACGGCGGTAATAAAACTGAGATCCGTTTTGGTGGAAACAGAGGCGCACTGCATCTTGCCCCCTTTTTGTTTAATTATTCCTACAATTTGTTCCTTTATTTTTACATTATTCGGATATTGAAAGAATTCAAATTTAAGAACTCAATCGTTCGGTCAACGTTTGCAGCACCTCAGTTATTCACTTTGCTAATCAACGTCTGTTTTCTGTTACAGGAACTCTGGAATGTTGCACCTTGTTGGAGTTTAATTCATATTTTTTTCTGACGTAATAACTTGTAATTAATAAGAGGGTATTTCTCAACTTTTCTTACAGGATTGATGACCGCGTGCAACGCGGTTTAGAGTCAGTGCTTGATGACGAAATATCTATTCCTTTTCTAGCCGAATGGGCTATTTGCTCTAACTTCATTCCTTTGCAGAGTAATATAGAATCACGCGAAGTAGAGTCAGTGTTGTTCGATTATTATATTACTAGCTTATAATATTATTAGTATATTGTACATTATTTATTGGAATTAAAGTCAGTGTTTGCAGGGTTTAGTGACCGCGTGCAATGCGGTTTAGAGTCACTCATTGATTACGAAATGTTTATTCCCTATTGAAGCTGTATGAGCTCTTTGCTGTAACTTGATTCCTTTGCAAAGTAATGTAGAGCCACGCGAATTAGAGCCTTTATTATAGAACAGGAGTATCCCACATTTTTCAGTCGCGAATTCGAGTCAGTGTTGTTCGATTATTATATTCTTGGCATATTATATTATCAGTATATTGTAAATTATTAATCGGTATTAGAGTCAGTCATCCCAGAAGAAGTTACTGAGTCACAACAGTTGATTCACAGCTGCCTGCAATGCTGTTGCGTTTGCAAGGTACGTTCACAATTGATTTGTTAATTTCAATATTTTTGTTTGGTGTTTATCCTCAATTAATATTATACATGTTCACATTGGGCTTAATCAAATTTTATTTTACAGAGCACGATTTTATTTAAGATATCATGGTGGATCGATAAAGAAGAAGATGCCAAAGATACCCAAGCCAAGTAGCCAAATCCAGAGTCTGAGGGCCAAGGGTCCATTATTGCAGCGTGTTCCTGTGGTATGCAGTCAAGACAACACTGGTGAGTGAAATTTTAAAGTCCCTCCAGTCACTCAATCATGTCGTAGGGCGAATGGTCCGAAACGACACGGGTGATTGGTTGTAATTACTCCTTAGAAAATTTGAATGAAGAGCACAGTGACCATAGATAAACTCTGAGGAGTTTACCTATGAGTGGTATTTTGTTAGGCACATCATTATTGCCATGTTTAATCAGAGTAGGATAGGTCTCCCTTGCTCATAGTATGTTTCATTTCCATTTCGCAATTCGCGTTCGGGGCATTAACTTAAATAAATGTAAAAATTGCAAGCAAATAAGTCCATATTTAATTGCAAATTCATAATTGTACTTTGATGTATTATCATCATATAAACATCAATAGTAGTTAAAGTATTAAATTTAATTTTTTCAACTCAACAGTTTCGGGTTATAGTTTTTCTATAATCAGAAACAATTTCGTTTTCGCATACCGAATTTGTTTGAAAGAGCAAGAAGGCGCTTCGCGACGGGTAGTACCTGCTTTCAGAGAGACATACTAATATACTGCATACTAGTTTCTTTAGAAAAGTCTCTCTGAAAACAGGTCGCTCGAGGTTAATCATACGTTTCTTTCAGGTTTATTTTATTGAAATATTATTCAAACATATTTTAATGTTCAATTTGAGAAATTATGAAATAATGCTTCAAATATCATGTAAAGTAGAGTTTCATGCATGCCCAGTTTTTTCTCTTGAAATGATAAATATTAATATGTCTATATTTAAAGTTCATATATTTATCTATTTTTTAAAGAACATTTTTGATTGAAATTTAATTACATAATAAGATGATTGTGAAACATTAGTCCGCATACATGTAGTATATACAATATGTTTATTAATCTTAGATCAGGATGTTTTCAGCAATATGGTTGGTACACACTTTGTTGGCCGTGTTCATTGCTTTTAGTCTGAAACCATTCATGCGCCCAGGTGCTGCATGGATGGATCAGACTCGTGAACACGGATGTATTTATTAAGATTTACTAATTTGAACTAGCGACTGTCGATGTGTTTAGTGACCACCAACATGCTATCCATTGTGTGTTGTGTGAATGGTAGTGTTATGGATTGCATGTTGAGTAAGGAAACATATTTATTGCATTCTCATGACCTTCAAGTAATTCTCTTAATGGTTGATTTGATACGAAATCACCGTGATTGCTACACAATTTTTGTAGCAGTAGATGATCACGTTTAATTTAAATATCACGCAATACGTTTTACAAACTGTACAGCATTTGGTTGTACAGTAAAATGAAGTAGTCAAATTCGCGATCGCGTCTAACTTGCATGGTCACTAGCCTTTGGCAGTCGATTTCAGGAAATGGTACGTAAAGTAGTGAAATGAATGATGATGTGCGCTGAGTTCGGGTGTCGGAGACGTCCCGGGACGTACTCTCTAGAAATAGGCCTTTGCACCCGGGCGGAATGTGTGAGAATCCGGGAGTGAGTGTGTTGGCGTGATTGCTTTGCATTTTTAATTATAGGAATTAGGAAGGCAGGTAGCATACTTCTGTGTGAATGGTAATGTTTAAGTAGGAAGGGCCAGCGGAAGGTATCACTATTCTCTCGCGAATACTGGTTAGGCGTTCAAGTGATATGTCTTTACCTGGGATTCATTTGACTATTGCAACCACAATATTTTGATCGCGATCTCACTTGTCTTAATAACTATAATGTTACAATCATATTATTTCTATTCCTTATCAGTATACTGTATCAACTTGCATGACGATATATTTTATATACCTATAACTCATCAATGATACCTCACGTACCAATATTCTCACTTCATGAGAGTCGTGTTATTAATACCGGCCGTAAAATTTGGTTGCAACTGTCATTTGCTATACTTAATGTTATTGTATATTTTGAAGCAGAAATACGTAATCATTGCACAAACGAAGTGATACCTCATCGTATTGTTGGGTCCGTTGAGTTTCGTACGAAAGTATTTGGTATCATGCTATGCGTCTAAACAATACTTCTCATAGTACGACTGAGGGTCACTTCATTACACATACGAATAACGTATTTCGAACTGATTTGGATTTTCGGTTAAATGTGCACGTTTATGAGCAGTTTATAACTTTATCTTTATATTCATACGCACAAAAAGTAATATATTTATATGTATTCCTTTTTACGCAAAATGTTATATTACCACTTTGTACGTTCAAGTTTCTGTATTAAAAATGCCTGCGTGCTAGCTATTGTTCGCAGATATCGGTATAGTTTTCAAAAGTTTATTATATTTCTTTATTGAATCCCAATCAGCGAGGGCTTGCCTACGCATGTCCGAAAAATGAAGAGACTATTTTGACATAGTCGAAGCGGCCCGGAGAAGAGGGCCTTCGTCGTTGGATTAGTATACCACTTTGTCACTGTGCTCGATCATTATTAGGTGTTGCACATGTAACTTATAGCAGTTACATATGTAACTGAAAAGTATCAAAATACTGCCACGATTAACTCTTCTGTTTTTGTCACAGTTATCAAATGCAAGTTATTTAAAAGTATAGAGATAATAATTACTGCAGAAGAAATGTTTATTCTTGAATTTGTTTAAGGATTTACAGATCGTAAATAACACATTCGCCATTTTTTTTATACGACTGAACCTCTTCATTAAAAGTTTAATTTGCTATGAGTTATAATATACATCTATCTTGTGTTATGAAGAGTTAATCGTGGGCAATTTACTTATGTATTTTCAGGAGTTGCTGAAAATTTGAGATATGGCATTGGGCCGCCTTGATAAATCGTTATTTGTTACATTGTTTCGTATATTCATCTGCATGAAATATGGAATAATGAACTGATTATTGACGAATTATTATGGCTGGTATCCGGTGTCTGAAAATTTACGGAGGGATATGAAAATCGGGGGGATTTATTTGGGTGGGATATGAAAATTGACAATATTTTCTTTATTAAAAAAACCAGTCTTTCTGGTTGCTTTTTTTTATTGCAAGGAATTATTATTGAAATGTATTTATTTTTACTGTTTGCTTACTTGAAGAATAACTATTTCTGTTTCAGCTTTATTCAAATTGTGGATAATTTCACTTGTTTTTCGGAACGTTTTAATTTTGTTCTGCTTTCTGTTTTAGGCTTCCTGTTGTAGAGAAATTAATTTGGTTTGTTTTCTTCAAACACTTTAATTTTATTCTGCTTTCTGTTCTAGGCATGCCATCATCTAGAAACTGATCAATTTTTTTTAAATAACCTTATCTTGTCATCATACATTGTGGAAATATTTGAATATAAGTTTAATTTATGTCTGCTTTTTGTTCCAGAGTCTCCATCACTGAAAACTATACCCTACATTTTATGTAATAACATTTTCATTCTATTCTAGAACAGTTGTGGTTTTAATTACTTAATTTGATCTGCTTCTATTCGTGGTAATTAATGTTTGCTTTCTGTTTCAGGAGCACCATATTTTCATCACACAATCAAGTCTTCCATGGAATTTAATTCAATTTATTTCATACAGCATATTTTCCATAGCAGAGGATATTATTTTGTATATTTCTATTTCGTTTAATTTGATGTCTAGAATTGTTTCGTCCCAGGACTTTTATTTTCACCTTAATTCATCACGAAATTTGTTCTTTCAGCATGTAATCAATGTATATTATATGTGCCTATTAATTGGTTTCTGTCATGAGTGCACTCATATTTAATTTCTATTTTCCATATGCAATACGTTTCCTCTTCTCTTTGTGTTTTTTTTCCCTTGCAGCTAGGTTTCTTCTCAATCATCGGAACCATCAACTGACATCTTGAAATATCCGCTTGGCAATAAATTCTTTTAGTTAAAATACAATGTAAACCTTAAAATATAAGCAATAAATTCGTAATCCTAGAAACTAATATAAGTTTTGTAAGAAAGTATGCGTTGTTTGAAAGTGATGAGTACGGTTCTTTGTAATCTGCGGTATGATTGCGACGATGAATATGATGTGTGTCAATAGTCGATATAAATTTTCAATTTTGTAAAAGAGTGGCCGACAGGCTTCTCTTGTCTGTCATTCTCCGCGGCAGGTAAATTTCGATTCCGATTTGCATTGCTTCCCAGATAAATTTTTTTGACAGAACATTTATCTGGGACATGCCAATGAGGAATCATTTGTTTAATGGCTGGAGGTTGGGCCCGTTTTGCAACGCGGGTGGGTCACCACTTGCAGTAACCTCCCCGATGGTGTGACCTGGGAAATCGGTATTATCCACGATATGGTTTTTAAATCCGAATCGAAGATCATACCGAGCTAAAGGCTGCAAATCGCGTGTTCTGTTCTCGGCAACAGCTCAGTTCATTAATTTTTAAATCATTCACATGTTGAAACATTTTTTAAATTTACCGTTACAGTTAGTCGGTAATTCGAATGCAGCACGTTATAGTTTCCATTTACATCATAGCTAGACACGGAGTGCGCTTGAACTAACCTCGTTTCGGGCAAAGTCGGTCATTGTTTACGTGAGACAGCGAGTCCCATAAGATGATCGGTCTATACTATACCTCATCTGTGATTCCATATTTTTATGTTTTATACCTCATGAATTTTGCGGAATGTATTGATAACGTCCTCTGTACGATAATGCGCTGTTTCACAATATTCTGTATGGAAAGTTAAAGAAATCAGTACGCCTGGCTGCGAGATGTTGTTAAAAAGGTTTGCAGAAAATGAGTTTTGATAATGTCAACGTTCTATGTTTGTCTATTACCTACGGTACTAACCCCAATTACCGACGCCAACCGACGCCGCCAAGAGACCTCAGCGCCCCCTGAGACCCCAGTCAGGCCCCATTTGCGGGCCGCTGTTTAACACAGGCGTTGGCAGTCTTTAGGAATATCTCGTCGGTGCTAGATGACATACAAGAAGAATTCGTGACCAAGTACTGAAATACCGACACCGCCCAAAATCAGGCGTGATCAAAGCGCAATCTACAGCTCCGTATAGTTAGCACCCCCAACTCACCCGATTTGAGTTTAAATAGTTGCAATCGTTTGAAGGTCGTTTGATAGTGTTTGATAGTCCAAAATAAACGTTTGATAGTCAACCGTTTACTTATAATTAAAGAAACAAATTTCTAGGGGAATTTTTTGTATAGTTAGCACCCCCATGTTCGCAAATTTGATTTTAAACTATACCAGTCGATGTAAAATCGTTTGATAGCGTTTGATAGTCCAAAACAAACGTTTGATAGTCAACCGTTTGCTTGTAATCAAAGAAATAAGTATCTAGGGGAAATTGTTGTCGAAATTTTTGTGAAAAATCAAATTTCTATCTGCGCCAGTAGATGTCAAATCGTTTGATAGTGAGTGATATTCAATACAAACGTTTGATAGTTAGTCGTTTATTTATAATTAAAGAAACAAGTTTCTGGGGAAATTGTTGTCGAAATTTTTGTGAAAAATCAAATTTCTATCTGCGCCAGTAGATGTCAAATCGTTTGATAGTGAGTGATATTCAATACAAACGTTTGATAGTCAACCGTTTGCTTGTAATCAAAGAAACAAGTTTCTGGGGAAATTGTTGTCGAAATTTTTGTGAAAAATCAAATTTCTATCTGCGCCAGTAGATGTCAAATCGTTTGATAGTGAGTGATATTCAATACAAACGTTTGATAGTCAACCGTTTGCTTGTAATCAAAGAAACAAGTTTCTGGGGGAATTGTTGTCGAAATTTTTGTGAAAAATCAAATTTCTATCTGCGCCAGTAGATGTCAAATCGTTTGATAGTGAGTGATATTCAATACAAACGTTTGATAGTTAACCGTTTATTTATAATTAAAGAAACAAGTTTCTGGGGGAATTGTTGTCGAAATTTTTGTGAAAAATTGAATGTTTCTCTGCGCCAATAGATGTAAAGTCGTTTGATAGTGATTGATAGTCGGGTACAAACGTTTGATAGTCCGGTGCAGACGTTTGATAGTTCTTCGTTTGCTGGCAATCGAAGAAATAAGTGTCTAAGGGAAATTTTCCCACATAGCACAGAGTCGACTATTAGTCGACTGTCAGTCGACTACCAGTCAAGAGTCGACTGTAAAGTCGACTGAAATCAGACTGAAAGTTGACTTATAGTCGACTTATAGTCGACAAATGTCACAAAAAGAGTCGACTTTTAGTCGACTAACAGTCAACTCTTAGTCGACTTTCAGACGACTCTCAGTCGACTAACAGTCAACTCTTAGTCGACTTTCAGACGACTCTCAGTCGACTACCAGTCAACTCTTAGTCGACTTTCAGACGACTCTCAGTCGACTAACAGCCGACGTTTCATTCATTGTATATTCATCTTTAGTATTAGAAGGGGTGCATAAAAAAATGAAACAATAGTGAACAAACAAATGTTATTATAATTATTAATATTTTTTATTTTAATAAAGCCCTCATTCTGTCGCTCGCTCTCCTGAGCCATTCTTGAATAGCACCCTCCACCTCTGCTTTCGTCGCTTTGGAATTTTTCATGACACATTCTGCAAACGAAAGTAATAGAAGCATTTTATGACCATAAGTAACGACTGATATTGAACGAAATCAATTTCGGGAAACATAATATCTCGATGACTTTCACGACGGAGGACAAAACTACCCACATAGCACAGAGTCGACTATTAGTCGACTGTCAGTCGACGACAGCAGTCAAGAGTCGACTGTAAAGTCGACTGAAATCAGACTGAAAGTTGACTTATAGTCGACTTATAGTCGACAAATGTCACAAAAAGAGTCGACTTTTAGTCGACTAACAGTCAACTCTTAGTCGACTTTCAGACGACTCTCAGTCGACTAACAGTCAACTCTTAGTCGACTTTCAGAAGACTCTCAGTCGACTACCAGTCAACTCTTAGTCGACTTTCAGACGACTCTCAGTCGACTAACAGCCGACGTTTCATTCATTGTATATTCATCTTTAGTATTAGAAGGGGTGCATAAAAAAATGAAACAATAGTGAACAAACAAATGTTATTATAATTGTTATATTTTTTATTTTAATAAAGCCCTCATTCTGTCGCTCGCTCTCCTGAGCCATTCTTGAATAGCACCCTCCACCTCTGCTTTCGTCGCTTTGGAATTTTTCATGACACATTCTGCAAACGAAAGTAATAGAAGCATTTTATGACCATAAGTAACGACTGATATTGAACGAAATCAATTTCGGGAAACATAATATCTCGATGACTTTCACGACGGAGGACAAAACTACCCACATAGCACAGAGTCGACTATTAGTCGACTGTCAGTCGACGACAGCAGTCAAGAGTCGACTGTAAAGTCGACTGAAATCAGACTGAAAGTTGACTTATAGTCGACTTATAGTCGACAAATGTCACAAAAAGAGTCGACTTTTAGTCGACTAACAGTCAACTCTTAGTCGACTTTCAGACGACTCTCAGTCGACTAACAGCCGACGTTTCATTCAATGTATATTCATCTTTAGTATTAGAAGGGGTGCATAAAAAAATGAAACAATAGTGAACAAACAAATGTTATTATAATTGTTATATTTTTTATTTTAATAAAGCCCTCATTCTGTCGCTCGCTCTCCTGAGCCATTCTTGAATAGCACCCTCCACCTCTGCTTTCGTCGCTTTGGAATTTTTCATGACACATTCTGCAAACGAAAGTAATAGAAGCATTTTATGACCATAAGTAACGACTGACATTGAACGAAATCAATTTCGGGAAACATAATATCTCGATGACTTTCACGACGGAGGACAAAACTACCCACATAGCACAGAGTCGACTATTAGTCGACTGTCAGTCGACGACAGCAGTCAAGAGTCGACTGTAAAGTCGACTGAAATCAGACTGAAAGTTGACTTATAGTCGACTTATAGTCGACAAATGTCACAAAAAGAGTCGACTTTTAGTCGACTAACAGTCAACTCTTAGTCGACTTTCAGACGACTCTCAGTCGACTAACAGTCAACTCTTAGTCGACTTTCAGACGACTCTCAGTCGACTACCAGTCAACTCTTAGTCGACTTTCAGACGACTCTCAGTCGACTAACAGCCGACGTTTCATTCATTGTATATTCATCTTTAGTATTAGAAGGGGTGCATAAAAAAATGAAACAATAGTGAACAAACAAATGTTATTATAATTATTAATATTTTTTATTTTAATAAAGCCCTCATTCTGTCGCTCGCTCTCCTGAGCCATTCTTGAATAGCACCCTCCACCTCTGCTTTCGTCGCTTTGGAATTTTTCATGACACATTCTGCAAACGAAAGTAATAGAAGCATTTTATGACCATAAGTAACGACTGATATTGAACGAAATCAATTTCGGGAAACATAATATCTCGATGACTTTCACGACGGAGGACAAAACTACCCACATAGCACAGAGTCGACTATTAGTCGACTGTCAGTCGACGACAGCAGTCAAGAGTCGACTGTAAAGTCGACTGAAATCAGACTGAAAGTTGACTTATAGTCGACTTATAGTCGACAAATGTCACAAAAAGAGTCGACTTTTAGTCGACTAACAGTCAACTCTTAGTCGACTTTCAGACGACTCTCAGTCGACTAACAGTCAACTCTTAGTCGACTTTCAGAAGACCCTCAGTCGACTACCAGTCAACTCTTAGTCGACTTTCAGACGACTCTCAGTCGACTAACAGCCGACGTTTCATTCATTGTATATTCATCTTTAGTATTAGAAGGGGTGCATAAAAAAATGAAACAATAGTGAACAAACAAATGTTATTATAATTGTTATATTTTTTATTTTAATAAAGCCCTCATTCTGTCGCTCGCTCTCCTGAGCCATTCTTGAATAGCACCCTCCACCTCTGCTTTCGTCGCTTTGGAATTTTTCATGACACATTCTGCAAACGAAAGTAATAGAAGCATTTTATGACCATAAGTAACGACTGATATTGAACGAAATCAATTTCGGGAAACATAATATCTCGATGACTTTCACGACGGAGGACAAAACTACCCACATAGCACAGAGTCGACTATTAGTCGACTGTCAGTCGACGACAGCAGTCAAGAGTCGACTGTAAAGTCGACTGAAATCAGACTGAAAGTTGACTTATAGTCGACTTATAGTCGACAAATGTCACAAAAAGAGTCGACTTTTAGTCGACTAACAGTCAACTCTTAGTCGACTTTCAGACGACTCTCAGTCGACTAACAGTCAACTCTTAGTCGACTTTCAGACGACTCTCAGTCGACTACCAGTCAACTCTTAGTCGACTTTCAGACGACTCTCAGTCGACTAACAGCCGACGTTTCATTCATTGTATATTCATCTTTAGTATTAGAAGGGGTGCATAAAAAAATGAAACAATAGTGAACAAACAAATGTTATTATAATTATTAATATTTTTTATTTTAATAAAGCCCTCATTCTGTCGCTCGCTCTCCTGAGCCATTCTTGAATAGCACCCTCCACCTCTGCTTTCGTCGCTTTGGAATTTTTCATGACACATTCTGCAAACGAAAGTAATAGAAGCATTTTATGACCATAAGTAACGACTGATATTGAACGAAATCAATTTCGGGAAACATAATATCTCGATGACTTTCACGACGGAGGACAAAACTACCCACATAGCACAGAGTCGACTATTAGTCGACTGTCAGTCGACGACAGCAGTCAAGAGTCGACTGTAAAGTCGACTGAAATCAGACTGAAAGTTGACTTATAGTCGACTTATAGTCGACAAATGTCACAAAAAGAGTCGACTTTTAGTCGACTAACAGTCAACTCTTAGTCGACTTTCAGACGACTCTCAGTCGACTAACAGTCAACTCTTAGTCGACTTTCAGAAGACTCTCAGTCGACTACCAGTCAACTCTTAGTCGACTTTCAGACGACTCTCAGTCGACTAACAGCCGACGTTTCATTCATTGTATATTCATCTTTAGTATTAGAAGGGGTGCATAAAAAAATGAAACAATAGTGAACAAACAAATGTTATTATAATTGTTATATTTTTTATTTTAATAAAGCCCTCATTCTGTCGCTCGCTCTCCTGAGCCATTCTTGAATAGCACCCTCCACCTCTGCTTTCGTCGCTTTGGAATTTTTCATGACACATTCTGCAAACGAAAGTAATAGAAGCATTTTATGACCATAAGTAACGACTGACATTGAACGAAATCAATTTCGGGAAACATAATATCTCGATGACTTTCACGACGGAGGACAAAACTACCCACATAGCACAGAGTCGACTATTAGTCGACTGTCAGTCGACGACAGCAGTCAAGAGTCGACTGTAAAGTCGACTGAAATCAGACTGAAAGTTGACTTATAGTCGACTTATAGTCGACAAATGTCACAAAAAGAGTCGACTTTTAGTCGACTAACAGTCAACTCTTAGTCGACTTTCAGACGACTCTCAGTCGACTAACAGCCGACGTTTCATTCATTGTATATTCATCTTTAGTATTAGAAGGGGTGCATAAAAAAATGAAACAATAGTGAACAAACAAATGTTATTATAATTGTTATATTTTTTATTTTAATAAAGCCCTCATTCTGTCGCTCGCTCTCCTGAGCCATTCTTGAATAGCACCCTCCACCTCTGCTTTCGTCGCTTTGGAATTTTTCATGACACATTCTGCAAACGAAAGTAATAGAAGCATTTTATGACCATAAGTAACGACTGACATTGAACGAAATCAATTTCGGGAAACATAATATCTCGATGACTTTCACGACGGAGGACAAAACTACCCACATAGCACAGAGTCGACTATTAGTCGACTGTCAGTCGACGACAGCAGTCAAGAGTCGACTGTAAAGTCGACTGAAATCAGACTGAAAGTTGACTTATAGTCGACTTATAGTCGACAAATGTCACAAAAAGAGTCGACTTTTAGTCGACTAACAGTCAACTCTTAGTCGACTTTCAGACGACTCTCAGTCGACTAACAGCCGACGTTTCATTCATTGTATATTCATCTTTAGTATTAGAAGGGGTGCATAAAAAAATGAAACAATAGTGAACAAACAAATGTTATTATAATTGTTATATTTTTTATTTTAATAAAGCCCTCATTCTGTCGCTCGCTCTCCTGAGCCATTCTTGAATAGCACCCTCCACCTCTGCTTTCGTCGCTTTGGAATTTTTCATGACACATTCTGCAAACGAAAGTAATAGAAGCATTTTATGACCATAAGTAACGACTGACATTGAACGAAATCAATTTCGGGAAACATAATATCTCGATGACTTTCACGACGGAGGACAAAACTACCCACATAGCACAGAGTCGACTATTAGTCGACTGTCAGTCGACGACAGCAGTCAAGAGTCGACTGTAAAGTCGACTGAAATCAGACTGAAAGTTGACTTATAGTCGACTTATAGTCGACAAATGTCACAAAAAGAGTCGACTTTTAGTCGACTAACAGTCAACTCTTAGTCGACTTTCAGACGACTCTCAGTCGACTAACAGTCAACTCTTAGTCGACTTTCAGACGACTCTCAGTCGACTACCAGTCAACTCTTAGTCGACTTTCAGACGACTCTCAGTCGACTAACAGCCGACGTTTCATTCATTGTATATTCATCTTTAGTATTAGAAGGGGTGCATAAAAAAATGAAACAATAGTGAACAAACAAATGTTATTATAATTATTAATATTTTTTATTTTAATAAAGCCCTCATTCTGTCGCTCGCTCTCCTGAGCCATTCTTGAATAGCACCCTCCACCTCTGCTTTCGTCGCTTTGGAATTTTTCATGACACATTCTGCAAACGAAAGTAATAGAAGCATTTTATGACCATAAGTAACGACTGATATTGAACGAAATCAATTTCGGGAAACATAATATCTCGATGACTTTCACGACGGAGGACAAAACTACCCACATAGCACAGAGTCGACTATTAGTCGACTGTCAGTCGACGACAGCAGTCAAGAGTCGACTGTAAAGTCGACTGAAATCAGACTGAAAGTTGACTTATAGTCGACTTATAGTCGACAAATGTCACAAAAAGAGTCGACTTTTAGTCGACTAACAGTCAACTCTTAGTCGACTTTCAGACGACTCTCAGTCGACTAACAGTCAACTCTTAGTCGACTTTCAGAAGACCCTCAGTCGACTACCAGTCAACTCTTAGTCGACTTTCAGACGACTCTCAGTCGACTAACAGCCTACGTTTCATTCATTGTATATTCATCTTTAGTATTAGAAGGGGTGCATAAAAAAATGAAACAATAGTGAACAAACAAATGTTATTATAATTGTTATATTTTTTATTTTAATAAAGCCCTCATTCTGTCGCTCGCTCTCCTGAGCCATTCTTGAATAGCACCCTCCACCTCTGCTTTCGTCGCTTTGGAATTTTTCATGACACATTCTGCAAACGAAAGTAATAGAAGCATTTTATGACCATAAGTAACGACTGATATTGAACGAAATCAATTTCGGGAAACATAATATCTCGATGACTTTCACGACGGAGGACAAAACTACCCACATAGCACAGAGTCGACTATTAGTCGACTGTCAGTCGACGACAGCAGTCAAGAGTCGACTGTAAAGTCGACTGAAATCAGACTGAAAGTTGACTTATAGTCGACTTATAGTCGACAAATGTCACAAAAAGAGTCGACTTTTAGTCGACTAACAGTCAACTCTTAGTCGACTTTCAGACGACTCTCAGTCGACTAACAGCCGACGTTTCATTCATTGTATATTCATCTTTAGTATTAGAAGGGGTGCATAAAAAAATGAAACAATAGTGAACAAACAAATGTTATTATAATTATTAATATTTTTTATTTTAATAAAGCCCTCATTCTGTCGCTCGCTCTCCTGAGCCATTCTTGAATAGCACCCTCCACCTCTGCTTTCGTCGCTTTGGAATTTTTCATGACACATTCTGCAAACGAAAGTAATAGAAGCATTTTATGACCATAAGTAACGACTGATATTGAACGAAATCAATTTCGGGAAACATAATATCTCGATGACTTTCACGACGGAGGACAAAACTACCCACATAGCACAGAGTCGACTATTAGTCGACTGTCAGTCGACGACAGCAGTCAAGAGTCGACTGTAAAGTCGACTGAAATCAGACTGAAAGTTGACTTATAGTCGACTTATAGTCGACAAATGTCACAAAAAGAGTCGACTTTTAGTCGACTAACAGTCAACTCTTAGTCGACTTTCAGACGACTCTCAGTCGACTAACAGTCAACTCTTAGTCGACTTTCAGAAGACTCTCAGTCGACTACCAGTCAACTCTTAGTCGACTTGCAGACGACTCTCAGTCGACTAACAGCCGACGTTTCATTCATTGTATATTCATCTTTAGTATTAGAAGGGGTGCATAAAAAAATGAAACAATAGTGAACAAACAAATGTTATTATAATTGTTATATTTTTTATTTTAATAAAGCCCTCATTCTGTCGCTCGCTCTCCTGAGCCATTCTTGAATAGCACCCTCCACCTCTGCTTTCGTCGCTTTGGAATTTTTCATGACACATTCTGCAAACGAAAGTAATAGAAGCATTTTATGACCATAAGTAACGACTGACATTGAACGAAATCAATTTCGGGAAACATAATATCTCGATGACTTTCACGACGGAGGACAAAACTACCCACATAGCACAGAGTCGACTATTAGTCGACTGTCAGTCGACGACAGCAGTCAAGAGTCGACTGTAAAGTCGACTGAAATCAGACTGAAAGTTGACTTATAGTCGACTTATAGTCGACAAATGTCACAAAAAGAGTCGACTTTTAGTCGACTAACAGTCAACTCTTAGTCGACTTTCAGACGACTCTCAGTCGACTAACAGCCGACGTTTCATTCATTGTATATTCATCTTTAGTATTAGAAGGGGTGCATAAAAAAATGAAACAATAGTGAACAAACAAATGTTATTATAATTGTTATATTTTTTATTTTAATAAAGCCCTCATTCTGTCGCTCGCTCTCCTGAGCCATTCTTGAATAGCACCCTCCACCTCTGCTTTCGTCGCTTTGGAATTTTTCATGACACATTCTGCAAACGAAAGTAATAGAAGCATTTTATGACCATAAGTAACGACTGACATTGAACGAAATCAATTTCGGGAAACATAATATCTCGATGACTTTCACGACGGAGGACAAAACTACCCACATAGCACAGAGTCGACTATTAGTCGACTGTCAGTCGACGACAGCAGTCAAGAGTCGACTGTAAAGTCGACTGAAATCAGACTGAAAGTTGACTTATAGTCGACTTATAGTCGACAAATGTCACAAAAAGAGTCGACTTTTAGTCGACTAACAGTCAACTCTTAGTCGACTTTCAGACGACTCTCAGTCGACTAACAGTCAACTCTTAGTCGACTTTCAGACGACTCTCAGTCGACTACCAGTCAACTCTTAGTCGACTTTCAGACGACTCTCAGTCGACTAACAGCCGACGTTTCATTCATTGTATATTCATCTTTAGTATTAGAAGGGGTGCATAAAAAAATGAAACAATAGTGAACAAACAAATGTTATTATAATTATTAATATTTTTTATTTTAATAAAGCCCTCATTCTGTCGCTCGCTCTCCTGAGCCATTCTTGAATAGCACCCTCCACCTCTGCTTTCGTCGCTTTGGAATTTTTCATGACACATTCTGCAAACGAAAGTAATAGAAGCATTTTATGACCATAAGTAACGACTGATATTGAACGAAATCAATTTCGGGAAACATAATATCTCGATGACTTTCACGACGGAGGACAAAACTACCCACATAGCACAGAGTCGACTATTAGTCGACTGTCAGTCGACGACAGCAGTCAAGAGTCGACTGTAAAGTCGACTGAAATCAGACTGAAAGTTGACTTATAGTCGACTTATAGTCGACAAATGTCACAAAAAGAGTCGACTTTTAGTCGACTAACAGTCAACTCTTAGTCGACTTTCAGACGACTCTCAGTCGACTAACAGTCAACTCTTAGTCGACTTTCAGAAGACCCTCAGTCGACTACCAGTCAACTCTTAGTCGACTTTCAGACGACTCTCAGTCGACTAACAGCCGACGTTTCATTCATTGTATATTCATCTTTAGTATTAGAAGGGGTGCATAAAAAAATGAAACAATAGTGAACAAACAAATGTTATTATAATTGTTATATTTTTTATTTTAATAAAGCCCTCATTCTGTCGCTCGCTCTCCTGAGCCATTCTTGAATAGCACCCTCCACCTCTGCTTTCGTCGCTTTGGAATTTTTCATGACACATTCTGCAAACGAAAGTAATAGAAGCATTTTATGACCATAAGTAACGACTGATATTGAACGAAATCAATTTCGGGAAACATAATATCTCGATGACTTTCACGACGGAGGACAAAACTACCCACATAGCACAGAGTCGACTATTAGTCGACTGTCAGTCGACGACAGCAGTCAAGAGTCGACTGTAAAGTCGACTGAAATCAGACTGAAAGTTGACTTATAGTCGACTTATAGTCGACAAATGTCACAAAAAGAGTCGACTTTTAGTCGACTAACAGTCAACTCTTAGTCGACTTTCAGACGACTCTCAGTCGACTAACAGTCAACTCTTAGTCGACTTTCAGACGACTCTCAGTCGACTACCAGTCAACTCTTAGTCGACTTTCAGACGACTCTCAGTCGACTAACAGCCGACGTTTCATTCATTGTATATTCATCTTTAGTATTAGAAGGGGTGCATAAAAAAATGAAACAATAGTGAACAAACAAATGTTATTATAATTGTTATATTTTTTATTTTAATAAAGCCCTCATTCTGTCGCTCGCTCTCCTGAGCCATTCTTGAATAGCACCCTCCACCTCTGCTTTCGTCGCTTTGGAATTTTTCATGACACATTCTGCAAACGAAAGTAATAGAAGCATTTTATGACCATAAGTAACGACTGATATTGAACGAAATCAATTTCGGGAAACATAATATCTCGATGACTTTCACGACGGAGGACAAAACTACCCACATAGCACAGAGTCGACTATTAGTCGACTGTCAGTCGACGACAGCAGTCAAGAGTCGACTGTAAAGTCGACTGAAATCAGACTGAAAGTTGACTTATAGTCGACTTATAGTCGACAAATGTCACAAAAAGAGTCGACTTTTAGTCGACTAACAGTCAACTCTTAGTCGACTTTCAGACGACTCTCAGTCGACTAACAGCCGACGTTTCATTCATTGTATATTCATCTTTAGTATTAGAAGGGGTGCATAAAAAAATGAAACAATAGTGAACAAACAAATGTTATTATAATTGTTATATTTTTTATTTTAATAAAGCCCTCATTCTGTCGCTCGCTCTCCTGAGCCATTCTTGAATAGCACCCTCCACCTCTGCTTTCGTCGCTTTGGAATTTTTCATGACACATTCTGCAAACGAAAGTAATAGAAGCATTTTATGACCATAAGTAACGACTGACATTGAACGAAATCAATTTCGGGAAACATAATATCTCGATGACTTTCACGACGGAGGACAAAACTACCCACATAGCACAGAGTCGACTATTAGTCGACTGTCAGTCGACGACAGCAGTCAAGAGTCGACTGTAAAGTCGACTGAAATCAGACTGAAAGTTGACTTATAGTCGACTTATAGTCGACAAATGTCACAAAAAGAGTCGACTTTTAGTCGACTAACAGTCAACTCTTAGTCGACTTTCAGACGACTCTCAGTCGACTAACAGTCAACTCTTAGTCGACTTTCAGACGACTCTCAGTCGACTACCAGTCAACTCTTAGTCGACTTTCAGACGACTCTCAGTCGACTAACAGCCGACGTTTCATTCATTGTATATTCATCTTTAGTATTAGAAGGGGTGCATAAAAAAATGAAACAATAGTGAACAAACAAATGTTATTATAATTATTAATATTTTTTATTTTAATAAAGCCCTCATTCTGTCGCTCGCTCTCCTGAGCCATTCTTGAATAGCACCCTCCACCTCTGCTTTCGTCGCTTTGGAATTTTTCATGACACATTCTGCAAACGAAAGTAATAGAATTTAAGTAATAGAAAATAAAGTAATAGAAAAAAGACTTTACAGTCGACTCTTGACTGCTGTCGTCGACTGACAGTCGACTAATAGTCGACTCTGTGCTATGTGGGTAGTTTTGTCCTCCGTCGTGAAAGTCATCGAGATATTATGTTTCCCGAAATTGATTTCGTTCAATGTCAGTCGTTACTTATGGTCATAAAATGCTTCTATTACTTTCGTTTGCAGAATGTGTCATGAAAAATTCCAAAGCGACGAAAGCAGAGGTGGAGGGTGCTATTCGATGAAACGTCGGCTGTTAGTCGACTGAGAGTCGTCTGAAAGTCGACTAAGAGTTGACTGGTAGTCGACTGAGAGTCGTCTGAAAGTCGACTAAGAGTTGACTGTTAGTCGACTGAGAGTCGTTTGAAAGTCGACTAAGAGTTGACTGTTAGTCGACTGAGAGTCGTCTGAAAGTCGACTAAGAGTTGACTGAGAGTCGACTAAAAGTCGACTCTTTTTGTGACATTTGTCGACTATAAGTCGACTATAAGTCAACTTTCAGTCTGATTTCAGTCGACTTTACAGTCGACTCTTGACTGCTGTCGTCGACTGACAGTCGACTAATAGTCGACTCTGTGCTATGTGGGAAAATTTCCCCTAGACACTTATTTCTTCGATTGCCAGCAAACGAAGAACTATCAAACGTCTGCACCGGACTATCAAACGTTTGTACCCGACTATCAATCACTATCAAACGACTTTACATCTATTGGCGCAGATAAACATTCAATTTTTCACAAAAATTTCGACAACAATTCCCCCAGAAACTTGTTTCTTTAATTATAAATAAACGGTTAACTATCAAACGTTTGTATTGAATATCACTCACTATCAAACGATTTGACATCTACTGGCGCAGATAGAAATTTGATTTTTCACAAAAATTTCGACAACAATTCCCCCAGAAACTTGTTTCTTTGATTACAAGCAAACGGTTGACTATCAAACGTTTGTATTGAATATCACTCACTATCAAACGATTTGACATCTACTGGCGCAGATAGAAATTTGATTTTTCACAAAAATTTCGACAACAATTTCCCCAGAAACTTGTTTCTTTGATTACAAGCAAACGGTTGACTATCAAACGTTTGTATTGAATATCACTCACTATCAAACGATTTGACATCTACTGGCGCAGATAGAAATTTGATTTTTCACAAAAATTTCGACAACAATTTCCCCTAGATACTTATTTCTTTGATTACAAGCAAACGGCTGACTATCAAACGTTTGTTTTGGACTATCAAACGCTATCAAACGATTCTACATCGACTGGTATAGTTTAAAATCAAATTTGCGAACATGGGGGTGCTAACTATACAAAAAATTCCCCTAGAAATTTGTTTCTTTAATTATAAATAAACGGTTGACTATCAAACGTTTATTTTGGACTATCAAACACTATCAAACGACCTTCAAACGATTGCAACTATTTAAACTCAAATCGGTTGAGTTGGGGGTGCTAACTATACGGAGCTGCAATCTACACATGTCTGAGAACGGTGGAAATCGACACTACAATTAAAGTACCGACCAGTACCGACTATTTCTAACTGTGCGATAACATTGATACAAAGGTTAGCACAAAGCTCGATAATTTTCAACAAACGCCTTTCTTCAGATATACATCATCAGTACGATCCCAAGAAATTCTAATTTTTAAGTGTGCTCGTTGCCTTAGATTCATTGTGAAAGAATCGAAATATCTGCCTCTGATGTCAGACACTTGTGGCAGGTTATAAAGTCCTGACAGTTGCGGACTTCAATCACATTTCGTCGCAGTTTTCGCATCATTCTTGGTGAGTTTGACAGAATTCAGCACTTAACCCTTTTAGTGCCGGAGGCCGATATATCGGCTCTTGCTGCACTGGCGAAAAGTGCCAGAGCCGATATATCGGCCCGCGCCTTATAACGCTTTACTATTCGCATTGCGGGAGAACTCTATCTCAAAATAAATTTATAATACCTTATAAATGATCTAATTTCATTACGAGAGAATTAAAAAAAAATAGTTTTTCGTTTTAACCCTTTCTGGACGACGACTTTTTCCTATCGCTTGGAGCTAACGAAATCTAACATAAACACCGATGGGCGCCGCTCCGGCGACATCCGATCTGCGGCGTGAATCGCCGTGGCGTTGGGCCCTTATCGGAACATGTCGACCGCGTTTTACAAACAACTGTTTGAAGACTCTAATGTAGGGAGTCGCCGGAGAATTAGTGTACTCAAGGATTAGGAAGAACTGTCAAACGAAGTTTATTCGTCCCTTGCCGGGAAACGACTGCCTCCTCGCTCGCCCGGGCCACACGTGCCCCTCCGCACAGTCCTTTATTGTTTTCGAAACCGCGAGACATATCCCGCTACCCGTATGTCGGCGGCATCTCGCCACGCGTGCGGCTCAGCGTAAAATCAAAAGCAGCCGCTACGCCGCGACTTCGGCCGCTACAATCGGTCGGCGCCGCTTTGTGGCCTACACCAACGAAATAAGATCGCATTGCCGCAACGAGACGTACGATCAGTTAGTTTCTCTTCGATCGTTGGCGTGAGCAGTACATTTTTGTTTTTGACAAACCAACAATTAGCAAGATAGGATTACTACAATTTTGCCACCAATCTTTTTATAAAAAATACACCGTTATGGATGAAGCGGAATTAGTCCGAATGGTTGAGCATATGGATCTACCACATAGTGACGATGAAGAAATCGTGGCACCAAGTAGTCCGCATCCACGTAGAATATATAGTGATAGTGAAGCGAGTGATAGCGAACCAGATCTTGAGGAAAACGATAGGGAGGAAGCACTGAAAAATTTCCGTGAAGTTACCGTGGCCAATGACAGCGAACATAATCCTCGCCCACAATTTATGGAAATTGCTGGGCCTAAACATATGCCACCAAGAAATTCCACACCGAGAGAGTAATTCGATTTATTTTTTACTGAAGCATTTTTGAGCTTATTGAGGAATGAAACAAATCGATATGCCAGGCAGTTTCTGAACAGAATCGATGTATCATCAGGATCCAGAGTAGCAGAGTGGAAGACAACCACAGTGTCGGAAATGAGAGCTTTTATTGCTGTTCTATTAGAAATGGGTGTTACACGTAGACCGACACTTTTCAGTTACTGGTCAACAAACCATAGACACATTCCATGGTTTGGCCAAATGTTTAGCCGAAATCGCTTTCAATTAATTTGCAGATTTTTCCATGTCGTAGACAATAACAAATTAGCAGCACATAATAGCCCAGGATATGACGCTACAGCAAAATTTGAACCAGTTGTTACCCACGCAAATAATAAATTCAAATATCACTATTCGCCTCATCAACATTTGAGTATTGACGAATCATTAGTCGGCACGAAATGTAGAACGTCGTTGACTCAGTATCTTCCAAATAAGAAACATCACAAATGGGGAATAAAATTTTGGATGCTCACGGATGCAGTTAACCATTACTGCTTATCATTTTTTTGTTATAAAGGAGCCACAGATCAAACAAATAAAGAAGAAATAAGAAGAAACGGTCTTAGCTACGTCGTAGTACATAAATTATTGCATATGAGCAATTATTTTATGAAGGGGTATTATGTGGTGGTCGACAATTTTTTTACAAGTATTTCCTTAGCAAGATCATTGTTCGAAAAACAGACATACCTGACTGGCACAATCCGCAGTAACAGAAAATACATTCCACCGTTTATGAAGCAGAAATTGCAAGAGGGCGCATCTACGTACGCCCGAAACAACGAAATATTACTACTAGCATACCGGGGAAAAAAATCACAGAAAAAGAATGTTTTACTATTGTCCACATACGAAAAAGCTCAAAATAAAACAACTACAACTAGAAGAAGAAATGAACAGGCAAGGGTCGAAAAACCAG
This sequence comes from Priocnemis perturbator, assembly GCA_963942575.1. Lineage (NCBI taxonomy): Eukaryota > Metazoa > Arthropoda > Insecta > Hymenoptera > Pompilidae > Priocnemis > Priocnemis perturbator. Next base: position 11,329,578 of record OZ012656.1, read on the forward strand.
CAATTGTGAGTGAATATAATAAACATATGGGAGGCGTAGACACATCAGACATGATGTTATATTCGTATTTGGATGAAAGAAGAACTCTCAAGTATTGGAAGAAAGTAGTTTTCTCCATTTTCTCCCGAATGGTGTTGAATGCCTACATTTTATATCAGCAAAATACAGACGGCGGAACCAAAACAAGACTCGAATTTATAACCGATATTATTCAGTCGATAACGAGAGAATGGATGACAGTGAAGAGGATAGCAAACGACAGACCATTGGCTGAAAGTTCCACAAATGTGCCCCGCATAGGCGTACAAAAACTTCCAGGAAAACTGGAAAGAGTTTGCGTGGTGTGCAGCGGAAAGGATGGCGGGCCTAAGCGAAAATCACGCACAGTTTGCAATAGGTGCAATAAAGGATTGGTGTGTGCATTAGTAACCACGAATGCTAAATAAATTATTTGGGTGAGTCATAAAAACAAAATTTTACACATTTACAATATATAAATATAAATATTTATGTTATTATAATGAAGTATTATGCAAAATTATATCACAAATATATTTATGACAACATAATTTTGTTTCAGCAATGTTATATTACCTATAATAATTACGTATTTCGGAAGAGATAAACCGTCCGGCACTTACCATGTACCTTCGAGTTATTTTTTATGTTTGTTATGTAATATTATTTATCTTGTTACAAAATATATCGCAAATGCAAAGTATATACTTTGCAATAAATGTTCTATATAAGAATATGATGAAAAGGTGACTTTTTGTATGTGCAAATACGTTTTGTAAGAGAAAACTGGACTTTTACTTTTTTTATGATCTTTTATACCTTTGTTATTTATGTAATTTTCAATGAATATAGAAAAACTAGTGTCATTGTTTTGTTCTCTATTTCGTCCTTAATATACTGCTTTTTGAATCATGTAAATATTGTTTCTGGTTTGGTTTTTATGAGCATTTTCCCAAACCCTAGTAAAACCGTGAAATTCGGCCGGTTATTCTGGCATAGGCACCACTTTTTCGCTCGGCACTAAAAGGGTTAAATTAGATGGTAGGGCTAGAGAAGTAATTAAATTAGTCATAAATGTCACATAACTTTGTGCAACAAAGTCTTAGTTCCATTATGACGCGACGTGATTGGCTGTCAAGGAGGTTAATCCTTAGACAGTATTGTCGAAGTATTGCCAGGCTTGACATCGCGACACATGAGTTTCTACATTTGAGACTTTATGATAAATTTTTACTGCTACTTTCTAAAACTTGCGAAAATCTTGTTGATTGAGTCACGGGCAATGTAATTATAGAAGCATTTTAACCAGATATCGTGAATTGATCGAAATATCTATCTCTGATTACGGGCACTATTTGCAGGTTGGAATAACAAAGGACGCCGTGGATTTGAACTATTACTTTACGTACTTTTCGAACGATTTTTGGTGAGTTTGGCATTGTTTTGTACTTGATTTAGGAGCTAGGGCCGCAGTAGCAATTAATTAGTCATACATATCGAGCCTACTCGGCATACTTCGTGTAAGACTCGCAATTACTGTGTTGTACAATATCGCGGGAAGGAATGGATAGAAATACAATTTCAATATTTGAACGATTCCAATATGGCGCATGAGTAGTTCGTCGTGATTGGTCACTGTAAAGCTTCCTCGTTCACTTGGGTTGTTTGGCCAAGTCAGTAACAAGAGTGACATCAGGAAAGGTGTGCTCTCACAATTTAACACAATTATTTGGTAAATATTTGCTAATTTGACCATATATTTGCGAGAATCCGTTAAATTGAGTCTGCGGCAACGTAATTGTGCAAATGTTTTGACTTGATAGGATCAATTAATCGAAGTATGTCACTCTGATTACAGGCATTCTTGGCAGCGTGAAAAATCGAAGGACGCAGTGGACTTGAATCAGGGTTTTTCGCAGATTTTACATCAATTTTGGTGAGTTTGACATTATTCAGTACTTGATTTAGATGCTAGAGACACAGTACCAATTAATTAGTCATAAATATCGGGTCTATTCAATATATTTTGGGCTACAAAAGCAATTATTATGTTTTGCAATTTCGCGGGCAGGAAAGGGTAGGAATACACGTACGCCATTTTAACCGTTTAAATATGGCGCTAGATAACTTTTTCCATCGGAGCATTAACGACTCGCGGTAGGAATGCAATTTTGTTTGTAGTTATAATTTCGATAAAGATATTCACTCTAAAATATTAGAACTGTGAATGTTACGTCAGAAATGTTAGATTCAGGATTGATTAAAATAAATATTCCCACATACTAAATATATAACAAAAATAAGCACATTAAAATCGCATATCCCATGTAGTATAAGTTTATTCTTATTCCAAATTATTATTCTCAACATAATCGGGAATGTTGCATAATTGCAATGGTTTTCTGCGACTATAGTAAAATATACATTTTTCCAGGAGATGGCTGCTTTTATGACTCCAATGCTGCCTGACACTCCAAGGATGCATCGTCAGGCTACAGAATGCAAAATGCAGAGTATAGAGCATGAAGAGGTCTGAGGGTCAAAGATCCGTCGATGCAGCGTGTTCCTGTGGTATCCAGACGAGTCAACACTGGTGAGTGAGATTTTTGAGTCCCTTCAAACATCCAGTCATGTCAGAGGACGATTGGTTCAAACCGACACGGATGTTTGATTGCAATTATTTCTGAAAACTTGAATGAAGAGCACAGTAGCCGTAGGTACTCTCCGCAGAGTCTATTTATGAGATAGTATATATGAAATCATTTGATAATATTGTATTGCACTAAAAAAATAGTAAATTAACAAAGTAAAATTCATGCTTTCTATGTTTCTATCTTAAAGTCGTGTTTTGTGTCAATCAAACTTCCTGCTCATATCTGTGGTATAATCTGGAACGATTTTGTTTTAGTGTTCCAACTTAGTTTTAAAAGAGCAGGAAGTACGTGCACATTACACGTATTAAGTATCACCTCATTACACAGTCGAGCGAGCACGATTTCATATGAAAGCATATAGTATCATCCTATGCGTATAAAACTATTAGACTACCGAGGTATCTCCATTCTGTTTTTGTGCATTTGCATTAGCACTAATTTCAGGATCGATATGCTCACAGGTGTGGTTTGAAATAATGTTCGAACTGATCTCCATTTTGATGCCTCGATAAACGATCGTACATCTATATAACAATCACCTGCAAAACACTTTATTAATAAAAATAGCTCTTCGACTACAATCGCTTAACCGTTAACAGTACATTGCATTGATAGATGTGCTTGCCCTCGTATCAAGCTCACGTCTACGTTGCTCACGTAACGACCTATGATATACGCCGTAAGATATCACAATTTAGTAGTCATATTTTTTTCCGCCGCCATAGTTCGCCGTCGATGTTCAGACGTAATCGAACGCAATATATACAATCAATGATATGACTCTTTAAAAACGCTAATTTGGACAACGTGTCCCTCCCAATTTAGTCAACGACCCAACTACGCGACGATAAAGCGAGACTAACTTGCAAACATTAACTCTGCAACGGCGCGACGCGCGCCGTAAGTGATCGAGGCGTCCTCGGAAGACTCGGCGGACGTCGTCGACGGCAGGCCGGAAATGGACTTTTTCTTACGAAATCATCATCTCTGCGAACGCTACGAAGCCGAAATGACGGCGCAAGCGCGACGCTTAAAGCTAATTGCATTTTGCATTGGCATTGCAGAGGAGTTCGTTGCCACTCAACAGAAATCCGTAAAACACTTAACCAATACGAACGCTGAAAGACTCGGTAGAACACCGATAACAATGAAACACCCCGTAGAAATCTGCACGGGTCCACGTGGCGATCGACAGGAATACGATAAACATCCAATATCTTCCGATCTTCATAATCCACCTTTCTCTCTCTCTCTCTCCCCCTCTCTCTCTCTCTACTCATACGAATTTCATCAGCTATGCACGACAAAAATCAGCCACCCATCCAACGCACTTCATATCGCGCTGTTCGTGTATCGGGAAGCTTATTTTCAGCCGAGCTCCAAAGTCTACACGGTCAATCAATGAACCAATGACTGGATTTTCGTCGGAAAGAGATGTCGGTTCTTCGTTCGAGCACTTCACGAGAAGACGGAACAAGCGCACGTGTTCGTGCTTCATCGATCGCGAGGCGTCAGTCGGAGTCGTAGTCCGCCGGCGCTGACGAGGACTAGCTCCGAGACGAAACGAAGCCGATCCTCCGGGTCGAGAGATTCGATTTTGAAGGCCTTCGCCACCAAGAGGATCGTCACTTTCACGACCATGGTGGCGAACTTCCAGCCGATGCAGTTTCGGGAGCCCGCGCTGAACGGGATGAACGCGTAGCAGGGAAACTTCGGGCTGTCGGGCAGGAAGCGTTCCGGCCTGTAGACGTCCGGCTCAGGGAAGTGACGGGCGTCGCGGTGGAGGAGGAACGAGTTTATGAGGACCGTCGAACCGACGGGAATGTCGTGTCCCACTGAAACGTCATTATAACATTTTATTTTCACCAATTCTATGTTCGCCGGAAGACGGAACACACTCTTCTAGATCATACGTAATGCGTGTCTCGGGCATTTTTTCTCACGTAGGCCTTTGTTTTGAGAAAAAATAATATATTATTTCCGGTCACGTAGAAAAATGTGAAATAACGAGGAAACTAGGGCTTTTGCAATTTTTTACTTGGGCCACTTTCAAAATTACCAGCACAATTGTAGGTGTATATACTTACTTATGTTTATGGGACTGTATATTTGCCTCGCGATCAACGGAGCAACCGGGAAAACTCTCCAAGTCTCCTTGATGCATGCCTCAAGCCAGACCAACTTGTTAAGAACGTCCAACGTGATGTCGTTCGAGCCGACGATCTCGTCGAATTCGTCCACGATTTTTTGCTGAAATCAAAGCGACCAAGAACGTTTCTCAAAAATCGTATCGGACAAGTGAAGAATAGCAAATTCCCGCGATTTTTGAACCCCAACCAATTCCACCACCGACAAAAAGCTCACAATCCGTACGATGCGACAAAAACTTTCGATATTTCCATTCTCAGACGATTTTCATCTCGCGTTGCCCATTGTACCCTATTTCCCTGATTCTCCGGCGAGCCTGAACACACTCCATTTTGGTCTTGATCCAAGACACTTCCGCCGCAGGACACAGTCGCCGTAGGATTCGCGCAGCACTATCAATGAATTACACATGAAAACGGACGTACTTGGTATTCTGGATGTCGTCCAAGCGCATAAAGGATCCACGATATGCTGGTGGCCATCGTGTCATGCCCCGCGTACATGAACGTGTTCACCTCCTCCCGAATGTCCTCGTCCGATAAAACGGCGCCGTCCTGAGATATTTCTAGAAGAAGATCCAGCAGCGCCTGGCGCTTTTTCACCGGCTCGTTGAAGTTCCCGTCCCTCTTCAGTCGCCATTCTGCTTTTCTGTCGGCGATCACCTGCGAAATCATCCCATTCACTTACGTTCATTGCGCGCGCAAGCTTTGATAAAATAGAATAGAATAGGCGCAATTATCCACTGCCCATCCGTCTGTCCGTGCTGCCACGACGTAATTTCGTTAATTAATCACCTTGTCCACGAATCCATGAATGACCTTAAGCGAGTGATCGTGTTCCCTGCCCCATTTGGTCAGCTTGAAAATCGGATCGAGCGATATCCAGACGTTGGTGAATCTCCTCTGCATTATGGAGGCGATTCTATAAAAAGAAGAAACGGTCGCTTGAAATTCATCTTTCCCCACTCGGGAAGAGCGCGCGCGCCATCAAAATTCCGACGCGAGATTAATGCGCGACGCATTCTTAATGCCGCTCGTTCGACGCCGGCTCTACTCACTTGTCCACGGCCAGCACGTACTCGTTTCTGAAGTTTGTTTGCGCGTTAATGTGATAGCCCATCGCGCTGTCTGCAACAAAAGAAAAACCAACGCTGAAAATGGCAATAATGAACATGTCCCGTGACTCCCGTGGCAAGAGTCGCGCTCGCATCGATTTGCCAGCGTCGCGACACGTGGATTCGAAAGTCGAACGGAGCCGTGCGAATGTCGTTACTTTTTCTCGCCGGGCACTGGGCGTCATCTTTTATATAGAGCAGGTTGTGGAAAGTTATGCGTTACTCGTGTTACGCAACCTGTGCCGGGGCTCTAATTGAGGTTCAATAGAACCGTAAACAAGATGTCGCGTGCGGTTACGAAAGAAATTGCAATAATTAACTCATTCTGCGATGCGAATCGAGTTTAAACGAATACGTGGCTACGAATACCAATATATGTACATTGTACATACCAGGTCGTCAGCTGGTACGTGACGGATAGTGTAACTATTGACAAATGTGATTGCAGGCGAAACAAACTTTTGTGTTTATGATTAATCGCGTTGCCGAGCACAGCGCAATTGTGTCGAGCGAAGAACTGAGAAAAACGTGGGGTGATCTGTTATCTGCCGTGAAATACGTGTTCGTAACAACGCGTAATAAGCGTCTGCGCCGCGTAAGATAAATCCTCGCATCTTTGTCAGCCGCATTATGCAACTAATATAAAAACGACGGCGTAACACTTGGCACACCTAGCTGCCAATAAAGCGGACAATTTATGTAGCGCCGTTTTTATATACGGCGCCACCCACGTTCTCGTCAGGAATCTACATTGTAGAGTCAATGCATCACGCAGTACGCGAATCTCGTCGGTCGTCCACATCGAACTACCAGAGTTCGTAAAACATGAACTTTTTTTCTCTTTTACAACATCTGAGTGAACAAACTTAGTATTTCACAGCGCACGAGTCCAGAATGACGGGAACACATTTCAATTGTCAATTGTCAATGAGCGGTATTCATAGTGAGGTTCTAAGACTTAAACAATCTTAAGCACCATTTTGACCAATGATCACTTTCTAAATTCGACTTAAGGACTCACTTAAATCTTAAGATATGACTATGAATACCGCGCCACCAGAACAGATCGCAGTCTTGTGAAAAAAATCGAGTCGACGCCGTGCGAACCATGAACTCTAGATGGCGACGTGAAGCGCGGTCTCCTGTCATTTCTTTTTCATAACCCGCAAAAAGAATCGACAAATCTCGCGTGCCGGGCGCGCTCCCGCAAATGTGCGAGCGCATCAATTTCTCGGCAAGAATCATACAGAAGGAAGGCGAACGGGACGAACGGCAGGAAGGATGCGCGTGACTCTCCAGAAGAAGGTGACAGTGTGCGGCGGGATGAGGAACGCGGACACAATGAATGCCGGCGATAAAAGATTCGCCGATCTGTCAGGGAAAGGGGATTATTGGACGAGTCAGAAGAAAGGAAAAAAGGGATCGTTGAAGTGCGGCGGACACGGCATCGGGGATGGAGAAGTCGCAGGCACTGATATCTACCAGCCTATGGCCGATCGTACGAACCGGGCCATATCGAAGTCGGGCTCGGGGAATGGCCTTCCTGCTTCGTACAAACGTCGGAACAGAGACGCTAGCTCGCACTTTATGGGCTTGGTACGAAACGAAGGAAATCGTCATTTTCCGCATTTTTTTCACGGGAACTACGGCAAATTTTCAGGGAGTTTATAGTCGATATTTTTTCAGAATAAAAAAAGGGATCTTTTGAATATAGTGTCAGGTAGAAAAATAAGCGTCCAACTTCATCAGTCTCTAACAAGTAATATGAAAATTTGAGAAAGTATAGTTTAACAAAACAGAGATGGTGTCACATAATCTATAGATTGAAATTCGCAAAGAAATAAGAATCCTTCGGTCCTTTATCGTACGCACGTACTCAATTAAGTACGCGCTTTGAGACGCAATGAAGAATGATCATCTCTGTCGACGTTCGACACCATTTGTGTGACACGTTGTCCGTCACGTACCATTAGGTGAAGCCGTCGGCGCTTCTCTACGAAATAACCGAGCGCACCATTCAATTGGCCCAACCACGGACTCGTGCCGCCAAAATGGACTCGTTTCAACCGCGTTTAACTGGTTCGCGGATCCCAAAGGCTTCCCCGCGCCTCCTCGAGCTTGCAAGACCGAAGATCATCCATCACCAACAGCCGAAGAAATCCGGACATGTCGTCCCAACCGCTCTTCGGGCGACCGGTTCGTACTCGAAAGCGTCATATCAATTAGTCCGGCCACGTGCAATAATGACAACGAGCGTGTAAATTGCGCGATCGGGAATTTTTCGAATACTTCAGCTACGCGACGCATAACCGAGCTGGCGAGGCCGAAGAAGGAGAAGAGGACAAAATTGGCGGGCGGGAAGTCGAAAGCGGCGAGGAAGACGATTTACGCGCCTTGCAGCTCGCGAATCATGTATCTCGCGCAACCAAAGGCTTTCATGAAACTCTCCGATCAGAGCGAAGAATTGTCGAAACGGCTGATGGCCCTGCAAATCTGTCCTTGGTACGTATCTGCGACTTCTGCGAGTGCGGTACGAATGAACGAGGTTAACAAAATCATTGAACGAACGATTCTTATCAAAGAAAAGCTTATTTAACAGTAGAACTATCGAGCAGCCAAAATGCCTGGTATGATATTTTGCTGTAACGAAGGCTGACGTTCAAGACATCCTATTTCTATATTTAAGATCACTTAACTGCGAGCCTTCATTGCAGAAAATTGTGAAACAAGTCATTTTGACCCCTTGATAGTTCTAGTATTAAAAAAGACGCTCAGATTATCCTACAGTTCGTCCCGGGGAACGCGCGCGCGCGTGCGATTCTGGCCAAACGAGAATCTCTCAGAATCGCACCGTTGCCCTCGCATCGTCGCTCAAAATCGAGGAACATGTTCGCCTGCGGCAAAGAGCAAATTTCGCAGGTTGCACAAGTCAGTCGACAAGGGAAAGAGCGGCGGGCCCGCGAGCGTGCGGACCTACAGAAAGGTTCGACGTGTGAAAAAGTCAACGTGGAAGCGCAGAAAGGCACAACGGCTCAGGTCTACGAACTCTGATAGAACGATCGTGACGGTGAACCCGCTGATCTCTGGTCAGCGAACGACTCGCAAACGCGCCAAGAGAAAGAAACGTGCCGGACAGCGCAATAAATCATGGGGCGTGAAAGGCGTCAATTAGTCCCGGAGTCGCGCGGGAGAAGGGAAGAGCACGCGGTCGTCCGAGATTGCCCGAGTTCGAACGTTTTTCAGCGCCACCAAAACGCGCGCCGCGTGAATTCTGCAAAATTTCAACAGCGTACTCTATTCAACAGTCACGTGTGCGTATATATATTCAGAACAAATGTGTACTACAATCTGTCGAGACAATAGTTGCAATTTCAAACCGTCAAATACATGTTCTTTACAAATGATCATTGTAGGCGTTCTTTAACTCGTAGGTAGTGAATGTATACGTATGCTGAAGGTTTGGCTTTTTTTCCATGTGCATTAATTAAAGAAATTTTCTTCTAAAACACACCGTGGTAGGAGAAAATTCGATTTATCTTTTCACGAACAATCTCACATTCCACTCCTTTCAGTTGTGCCATCAGTTGCGAGTCACCCTGTATACGCTTTAGAATTTGTTCGAATTTGATCATATGGAGTTATTACCGCGTATCTATTGTATCGTAATTGGCACTGTTAAGTCACGCAGACTCTCTTCATCGCATCACGAGTTTTCTGCCCTGATCCTTTCTGTCAAAGTCCCGAGGGTCAAAATCTGCCCCCTTCTGTTACGTCGCGAATGAAACGTGTACGCGAATTCATGATATTCCCCTCTCAAATTCGTCACGAGGTCATCGACCTACGAGTTCAGTCTCTAGGATTTCAACCGCGCGAATTGGAGAACAAAAAAGAGAACAGCCGCACTGTGAGTGTGAGCACTGAATTGATGTGTCAGTTACGGGCCATTCCACGTCAAACCGATCACCAACTGACAGCATGTCTTCCAATTTTAATGAAACTGTAATATGTTCTTGTCTATGCGAAATAATTATGAGTTTGAGTCATCATTTCGCTGGCTTCGAAATTATTAACAAATTATGAAATGTTGAATATATTTATGAATATCTTTTTATTCTTGTCGTACGCCTCTTTTTTAATATGAAAATTAAAAAAAAATATTATATTACCTCGTTTAAAATAATCTTATAATCCAATCTTTCAGTGTATGTACTTTTCTGTGAGTATATCTGCTGATACACGCGCGTGCAGTCATGATCAAATATACATGTATATGCCAATATCTGATGCAACGACTCGATGGAAGAAATTGTTTTCGGTCACGGCATCTTACGTAAAGACACGCACTGTTTAAGATATAAAAGAAACTAAGTGGTTGACTGAATTTGTTATTACTTGCCGCCGATTTCCATAATGACCACCGTATTCGACGTAGTGATTAGTTGGAAATAATTGTGATAACTCACCGCAAATAACGTCGAGGGTAGCACGTTTCGCGTAAGGAACCACGTCGAAATCCTTTCCGACCGTCTTCTCCAGGCAGCCAATCAGCACGTGCGCCTCCCTCAGGGCAGTTTTGAGATACTCTTCTAGAAGGCCACTGTGGAATGTAGGCGTTAGCAGCTTCCTCCGGAAATGCCATTTTTCGCCTATAACCAAAACCACATCCCGTTGAAATTTCGTGCCCGAACCACGTAACATGCATGTCGCAAAGAACTACACTTACGAATAAATGACAAAACTTTAGCTATTATACCATAAATAAACATATACAATAGCCTAACGTATCGAGGATCAAAAATTCGGTCAACTCGATTGGTATTGAAACTTTGAAGCTCAATCTGCCCAGTGCGTAACGTCGAAAACATTCAAGTATGTAATGATACGAGCGCAGTGTGACGTGTCTCAGGTAAACGCACGTCTATTACGGAACATGTGCCGCTCGGAATCGTCGTCGACGATTGTACGGTAATTAAGCTGTCCGTACCATCCGACAACGTCGATTGCATAACCGAGAGCAATTAGTCCATTGATATTCTTCGGCCACGAATCGGCTCGCACACACATTCTGTCGCGGCCACACGTGTCTCGTCATCCTTACGCGAGCGGAATTTCGATTTGCGCGAGGATCCTCGTCCCGCCGGTTATCCTGCCTATTTTTAGATAGTCCGCCGACGTTTTTGAATTATGCATCCCCGGCGAGTCGTCATCGGCGCGGCGTCGTTTGGAAATTGCGCATCTGCCCGGACGGACGCACGGACGGCAGAGTGTTTACCGCGTCTACGGCCACGTGGCGGCGTGAGATCGATTTGAAAAAAAAGAACGTGTCCATGCGACGGACGACTGCATCCTGGTGTCCCGGCGACGCAAGGAGAGACGGAAGCGAGTGGGCGAGGGAGACTGAGCGAAAGAGGAACAGAGAGAGGGTCGCTGAACAAAGAATCCCGGGACGCTTCGAAATTCCATCGTTTCTTTCGCGCATAATTATCGACGCCCCGAAAAGACGCGCCATTCGAATTCTCGCGGCGGGTTTGCTTTTTTGGAATGCTAACGCTCGCGGAGCGCGCGATCGTCCTTGATCGATGGAGTGTCGGAGAATTTTTTCGATATAAAGTGTCGATCGGAGGGATTTTTGATGATCGCTGCACTTCCTCAGTTTCGCACATGTCACCAGCTCGCGAGCTGTTTTTTGTCGGAGAGCATGGTATATCAAAAAATTCGTCATACTTTCGGAAGTAGTTGGGAGCTAAAAACAAATTGTCGCAGCAGGGTTCATAAGTTCATCGTTCCTTCGAATTGCTACGTTTCACGGAGAAGAACGGAATGAAGTACCTCCGGACACTTTGAAAAGATTACGTAAGCGTACAAATGTCACGCGATGCGCACTGATTGCGAACAAAATGACGAAACCTGCCCCTGACCCGCGTGCTTTTCCTTTCCTCGCGCTGGAGATCGAAAATCGTCTCGGGAGAGCGTGAGAAAGAAAGATTCGTTCCGCACTCGTCTCAGAAGCGGGCGTACGTACACCGGCGTTCTATAATTTTCCTCTCTCCTCCTTTTCGTCTTCGCGCACGTAGCGCAAGGCCGGCGCCAGGTTATTTCTGGACTCGGTGAACTGGTTATGAATCAATTACTTTTTCGCCCGTTCCCAATCACTTTCCGGGCGACGCGACATGTAATGTAATGCCTCGAGTGACACGTACGTTACAGGGTGGGAGAAAAGTAACTGGGCCGGTGGGGTCGAGAGGGTACCGGGAGTCGACATTTAGGCGCCGGTGATTACGCGGAAGACACCTGGCATCGGCTCGTCCGTCATGCGCGAATTTTTGCACCGAGTGCCCTCAGCGCCGTTTTTCTGGCCGCGTGCCGAGATTCCTCACGAAAAAAAAGAGAGAACTCGGTACTGTGTCCGCGGAGACGGGTTTAAAAGTAGCGTGTAGGAATTAATAGCAGCGCCAGAGGAAGAGGATAAAATTGGCGAATGACAGCCGAACGGGTTGAAGACGATGGATCGAGTACGGGAGTCAGCCGATTAGGGTTAGCACTATTTATGGAACTTTTCGGCATCCGAACGTACGGATGCCTTGGAATAGAATTTCAGTGCCTTCGAATTCGAGAAACTCACTTTCGATCACAATACTGCCCGACATGTAGAAATTTGGATACGCTAGAAATATATGTAAACGTAATATATACAAGTTTAGTGCAGAGGTGAATTGGATGGATAATAGACTGGAAGTGAAATTTGGTACGATGATTTAGATGAATCGGAGGAACAAATTCAAGGTGGCCGCAGATAGCACTGACGAATTCTATCAAGAATTCTGCTCGAGGCTAATCACAAGTGTTCTGACATTGGTTCGCGTTAGACACTGATGAGAGGTATCAATTTTGCCGAACTTTGTAATAAATCATCAAAAATATTATCTACAAAGCTATAAATCCTTCAATTTATCGACAGCATAATCTTACTCCCAACATTACGATACATTTTTCCTGGTTTAAATGTAAAACCATAATAAAATCAATGCAGAACACAGCGTATAAACAACACAAACTCACCGGTACTGGTGACCAATCCAGTGCCCAACCAGGGCTTCAGGTACTGATACTCGAGACTCTTATCGATGTGCACGCTGCTACTGAGCAAGGGCTGCACAGCTTCCACTCGGTATAGAAAAATGAACGGTCTCATGCCGACCCATACCAGGTAAATGTCTCCGAACTCGCGGCCCCATTTGACGAGCCTCTTGAAGAATTCTGAAACAAAAGCGTGCGATCAGCGAATGGGCCGTGAAAGATGAAACTATGTAAGAATAGGCATCGGCTCCTAGTCGGACTCTCCTGGCTTAGGAGTACGAGGCCGACGGAAGCATTCGCATAGCCGGCAATGCCGGTCGTCGACCTTTACGCCCGTCTTCCTTTCTTACATGCCGATGCGCAGAAGTGAGCCTTTTGCAGCTACCGACATGCTCAATCGTCGCTATTATCATTGCTCTAGGCGTCATTCGCTCCTCCAGCCAGGCCGCGCAAAGTGCTTGGCCGAAAGAGCAACGAACCGAGTGTTACTGGGCAAAGGTGTCGAGACGATGCCGATGGTGGAAACGCAGAGAAACGTTTCGAGCAATTTTTACTATTTGCGCAACTTCATATCACGTAACTAGCCACGATATCGACAGTCAACTCATGACAAGCTTATTGGAAAGAAAGAGATAGACAGAGAATATGAGATGAACGTGTATCGTGGCAGCAGCGCTTAATAGACAGAAAGCGAGGAAGAGGCGCGTGCAGAGAAGATTTGTAAGAGCAAGAAGGGAGCGAGAGAGAGGCTAGAAAGGAGAACGTGGCTGCACGTGCAGCAAGTGGGCAAAAGGAGTGGCGCTCGCTGACCGGACGTTGACCGTAGAAATGGCAACGTGCATTTTTGCAACACCCGCCAGGAGAGAGAAAGGAGACGTGTAGTGTGCCCGGTGCGTGTGTGTATGCGTGTGTCAGAGAGTGAGAGGGTGAAAGAGAGACGGGGACCTTGGGAGTGCAACGAGACGCCAGGCGTCCTTCGGACGGTGAGGACCTTCGACGTCGTCGGCCTATTTTAGCGCGAGACGTGCACGCGCCGGATCCACCGACGAATGTCGACGCCGAGGGACTCTTCCTACCCTCTGCAACTGCAACCGACCATTGCATGCCTCATGGTTTCGGGAACGCTCCCTCTCTCGTCTAGGTTCAGAAATTTTACTCTAATGATATATATGTCGATTTTTCACCCTTTTGGGGGTGCATCGATTTACGTTACGATATCAGTGAAACGATCTAGTTTTTTTTATTTTTTAGCTCAAATTAAGACTCATGTTCGTAACATGTGTACTATTGCCAGTGCGAGAAGGCACTTTAGAGATGTATAAAAATGTATTTGACCGAGAACTAATACGACGCATCGATCAACACAATCGAATCCCTCATCTGCAGAATCCGAACCGATCGAACCACCCACGCGTGAACTCACCATCATTGATCGGTGCATCTTAAACCGCGAACTCTCTCTCTCTCTCTCTCTCTCTCTCTCTCTCAACCGTTCAACCAGAGTCATCAAATTCAAGAGAAAAAAAGTTATTTTAACGCTCTCTCAACCTTGAGCGAGGACTCCGCCAGAGTCGAATCTGCCGGGCATCGGGAACTAAAAAGAAGAGAAAAACCGTTCGATTCGCGGCCGCGTTATGAAGCGAGCCGGCGCTCGGGACGAATTTGAAGGCGCTGGCCGATATAAATAATTCCCCGTTAGACGCGATCGAGACGAGGCGAGAGAGAGAGAGAGAGAGAGAAAGAGGCGTTAGACCGTGAGATAGACGTGTCCCGATCGACATTGAGAGGCGTCGCGTCTGGCGTAAGTCTGGCCATCGGTGGTCCGTCGGCCGCGAAATTTGCCGCGCGCGCGCGCGCGCGAAATCCTCTTTTTCTCCGCTCGTGACCCTTTTTTTCGGGGGCAGATATATAATCGCGCACAATTACCGTGCCGGGGCCGGCACCGCGTCATTCAAACCGCACGCGACCTCGACCCGCTTTTTCTTCTTCTTTTTCTTCGTCTTCCTCGCGTGTAAACGCGTTCCGGGCAAGGGAGGGGTGTCTCGGGACTTGGGTTGACACTTGCATTGTTCATTCAGTGATCGGATGTGGAAAGAAAACAGCGGCTATTGGGTCGAAGCATCATTTTTGTCTTGTCTGAAACGTGCAGTCAATTCTTATTGGATTTATTGTTTGGAGCGGCCTGTTAATTCACTGTTTCTGTGAGAGCATGTGCTTTTTTGAATTTGTAGTTTGAGTCTAGGAGGGTTAAGTGCTTCGACACGGAAGTCTAGAGTCAGAATTTATTAGGAATGTCCTACTTCTGAATCTAATTGGAATCGAGCTAAGATTTCGAGTTTAAGTGTGCAAAATGTACTGTGTATCCATACATGCGACCGTCCGTGTTAATGTTTTTTCAGGAGAATATATGAATCTTACTATTTGGAAGTATCTCAATGATAATTTGTATAAAAATATATGTTCGCAAAGGTTAACGATATCTTCGTTCAACAAGACCAATCGTTTCTCTTATCGTCGAGCAGTTCTCACATTTATTCTGGCTCATCTGTGTCGCTCCATTTGATTCGCATCGTATCAGCCGAACGCAGTCGCTCCTCCGCGTTATCTTCCGGCTATCTCTTGCGCATATTATTGCACTTTTGTTGGAAATGGGGCGCATACGGCATGCAGATTGCCAAGTTTTATATAATACCGCAAGTAGCACGTGCTCCGTCATAACAGTCACCGTCCCAACGAAACACAGCTTCTCGTAATAAATTCACAAGGGGCTAGGTAAGCAACATATTTTTGCACACATCCAAAAACAAATAAATCCTCCCATGAGCAATCTTCGAATTCGACCACAGAAACGATTTTTCGACGCGCCAAGTGTCGTTTGTAAAAACGTGAGATAACGTACAACGAAAATAACTGACATTGCGAAGCTGGTACCACTGGCCGGTGCCGCGCTTTTACAATTAGCAGTCCTGATAAACCGTTCATTCTCTCCCATCTTCTCGCCAGCCCTCTCTCCCTGTTACTCCTCGCAACTGTCCATTTCTATCACGATCGCGCGCGTGCATGTTCGGTCTCTCACGCGCGACTTTCGTCTTTCGTCCTCGCCGAGTCCGCCCGCTTATCGTCGATGCTCGCATGTGCGCACGCGCGCACGTGCGCTTCTCTTCGCTATACGACTGTATGTCATTGAGAAGAAGCGCAACCGGCACGTGTCCGTCCTCGATACGCGTGCACATATCCGGATGCACCGTACTGCATACGGTACATGGTGCGACACCGGTGTAAGATACGACCTTTCAGCTCTGCCAATTCAGTCAACTCGACCGACTCATTAGGGCAGAATTTGCTTTTATAGCTACTTATAAGCTACTTCTTTAAGATTTATAGGTGACGATGGCTGATTTTTACGTCATATCGTTTTTTCACATTTTATTCATAATTTTATGGTAATGTAACATGAGTTGATTGAGTCGACTCGATTGACTTACGGACGTACGCGGAATAGACTTTCGCCCGTGTCTGACTCCTACCCCTTGCTCGGTACGCACCCGGCGTGTTTTCGCGGGCTTCGTGTAAATATTTTCGCGAGACAGTGTTTTTCGCCGGCCCGAACGCTTCTAGCAATAAGAAAAAGTAGCTTGCCGGTGAAAAAAATTCATTTGCCTCGCCGGCGGCCGAATGTTTGTCCGAAATAAATTTATAGCGGCAGCCTTTTTCACGATTCTCCATTTTTTTTCCACTCCGCCCCGACTCTGCAGACGGATTCGGCTCGGTCGCAAACATCGGCCGAATTTCCGCAAGCAAGACACGACGCTTCCTGTTGTGTCTGAGAGCCGAAAGCGCATGACAATATAAGCCAATCTTCAATTTCGAAATCACGACACACTTTAACGACTCTGAATCACCAGAATCACAAGTACTCTCAACGCACACGGTTTCCTAAATCCGGACAAAGTGCGCGTAAGACCGCGAAGAGCATCTTGGAATCGAACGAATCGTACACGTCCGCGCGCGATTACACTATTACACTCGGCCGACCGATACTCATATAAGCCGCGTGACACGTTCTCGCATTTCGAGCGCCGGTGTCAGGATCAAGTGACAGCGTGGTCTTACCTTCCGGGCCGCAGTTCAGCTGATAAGCGTTCCCGATGATCGGCAGCGCGAAGGGGTTGGGCACCTTCCTGAGGGCGTAGAGAAATCTTCCTCGCTGCACTCCTAGGACCAAGGCGACCGCAAGCACGCACAGGGACAGCAGCAGGGTTACCCAGGATCCTCCCGCGCCCGGCAGGCCTATACTCGACAGCTCGAACATCATTCGGGGTCCTTCCTCTCGACACTCTCCGTCCGTCTCCTCCAACTCGATTTTCTCTCCCGACTAGGCCCTTCGTGGTTCACACATCTTGCGAACAGTTACTGGCACCCTGCGCTCAATCACGAGGTCCTCTTGAACGGATCCGACTTCAGGATCAGGAGGAAGTAAATTAATATTGAGGCTGCCGTCGGTCGATTTCGTTAATGTTCTTCGTAGCCGCCTCCTGACTCTCGATCGTCGTCCGATTATTTTGGAAGACAATCTTCCCAGTCTTCTGGTCTTGAGAACTTCACCATCCAGTATGCAGCCGAAAACTCGAGTTTCAACGATTTCTCCGCTTTCCTGCTACGAGACAGAACAGACCTCTTAACTCTCCGCTGAATTGCTTGCGCGGGACATTCGAGATTTTCGCGCCAGAACCGTCGTTTTTTGCACCCCGACGAAACGGCGCGCGCGACAACGAGAGCGAGGAAGAGAGACAGAGAGAAAGAGAGCGCGAATATTGGCGGAAGAATAGAAGAAGAAGAGTCGGAGAGGGCAGAACGGAATGGGTCGCGTGCAATGCCTGTCACGAGCTCCCTCGGTTATGCGTGCCCGTACGAAAGAGTCGCCCTTATATACTACTGAATGCTCTGTGTACTACAACCAGTCGGCCAGTGGCTAGCTCCTCCACCAATAGAAACTAACACGTGGGTCGCATACTGCGTATGTGCACGTTACACGCTCTCTGGTGTGCGAGAATATCTCTCTCTTCCTCTCCTTTCTCGAGAGCGTGTATATACGCGCGGATGAATTCTCTCTCTTTCTCACTCTTTCCAACAAGCACATATATGTATATGCATATGTATATATATATATATGTGTGTGTGTGTGTGTGTGTGTGTGTGTGCGCGCGCGCGCGCGCGTGCGAAAGAGCAAGCCGTGAACCTCCTCGATTCTTCTCGCCCTCTCCCTCGTGT
Organism: Priocnemis perturbator; assembly: GCA_963942575.1. Taxonomy (NCBI): domain Eukaryota; kingdom Metazoa; phylum Arthropoda; class Insecta; order Hymenoptera; family Pompilidae; genus Priocnemis; species Priocnemis perturbator. The sequence continues at coordinate 11,347,860 of OZ012656.1, forward strand.
GCGCTATCTCTCAACACGAAACTCACCTCCAAGGATTTCCCACCGGAGGGAGGGAGAGAGAGAGAGGAGGTAAGTCAACGACGATTGGTCCTTCGGCTTACTCGCGCCTCGCAAACGGAGGATGTCGCCTCGGCGTACCGATCGGAGAACCCGGTAAACATCTGCTTCCGAAGAACTTGGCTGGTGGCAATTCTCGGACGATCGACATGGTCGGAAGTTGGTACCGTCAGGCAGGGTTCCAGTCAGTTTAACAGTTCAAAAGTATAGGTACAGGTTCAAGAATCGCAGCGTGATGTCGAGCATTTTCCGATCGCAGACTTCGTTAGAAGTTAACGTCAAAACTATTCGCGGGTCAGAGTCTCAGAATGAGTTGCTTGACATATTCGTTGTAACGAAGAATCGTTTTTGTATCATTCTGTTTCGTGCTTCGATAGGGTCTGGCGAAATTTCGGCAAATTAGACGTTTTGAAAATGAGCGTTCATTGTCACGCGACTTGAAGCGAATCGTTTTGACCTCTCGATAATGCTCGCGTGAAATATTCGCCAGCGCGTCGACGACGTCGAAAGTGAACGATAATCCGCTTGCCGATTCACTATCAGCGATTCTCCACTTTTGCCCGGATAAAGATCACCGATAGAACGCCACTTATCGCGACTACAACCGGATAACGATCAAGCGTCCGATTATCATACCGAAAGAACTTGTCACGTAGTCCACCGGCCCGGGAGCTTTGCTGCCCGATCGAATCCCCGGCACTTTCTATTGGCGACGAAAAAATTCGCTACTGTTGGACCTTAACTGTCGCGCTGCAGCGACGCGATTTATATGCGCTCGAGTTATCAGTCGGAAATCGAAGCCAACGGCTCCTCTTCTTCACGCGATTGTATCTCGTCACCGCGCGCGATTATCAGACGTGGACATAACACTTCACACTTCTATCTACGGCGACCCGGCGCTGGGGGCCGTGGTTGAAACACGTGGATTTCTTCAACCACCCACCTCACCCGATTTTAAGCGGCAGAATATTTACGTTCTACGATCGCAACGCGAGTGGAAGGACTGCTTCACTTCGAACAGATCAACGCGTGCAGCGAAGTTGCACCTCGCGAGCGACGATTACACGCCGCGTCTTACGCCGAATGCGTCTGGGAGAAGCTCTAGGCACGATTACGATATCTCTGGCCTCTCGATTTCACTGTTGATTCTTAATATTGCGGCCAAAATAATGCGATTTTCAAGAGTAACCATTTTTTCGTTTCGGCTCAGTTTAAGAGATACGAAGCATTTTATGTGTGGTAGACGTGAAGGAGAGCGGCTTCCTCTCAGATTTCGCTCAAATTATGTAATCTAGTGCAAAAATATATATTCCTCTTTTAGTTGTGGAACTGTGCAGAAAAATAGCTAGGCCTGCATTAAATAGCTAGGTACAGCCGTGATAACACTTAAAATGCTTCACATCTCTTGAACTAAGCCGAAACTAAAAAATGACCATTCTTGAAAATCGCATTATTTTGGCTGAAATATCGAGAATGAAGCGTCAAATCCCCCCCAAGCACTATTCTTGAACGCTTAGTGCACGCGATCCTTTTTATTTCACTTACATCGTACGACTGTTTCCACGAACGACTGCGAAACTGTCATATTCAGGGTCGTCGGCTTCGAGTCGGGAACACTTGTAGGCGGCACACGCACTTCTCGCAGTCCTGTTCAACGTGACCGACTAGACGCTTCCTCCACTCACGGCGAAAACGTTGCGAAGGATGGACAACCGTCTCGCTTCCCGGGTACTCCGAAAATACGACGAAAGTCCGTACGTACCGGTGCTCTATACGCCGGCGCTGCTGGGTCACCGGTGTGTTGTGTATTTTGGATGTCATCGCTTCGATCGTGCGCCTTTGACACCGGCCCGGCAGCTTCTGTCGTCTAGCAGTTGCCGATCGTCACTCGCGCCGCCAATCGGACCAACCTCATAGCGTCAATGTCTCGTAGTGTTGACATCCCGGCACAATTCGTAGGACACGTTTTCGTTCAACGATCGAAATCCGGGCTGGGATACACTTGTTAAATATTAACGCTCGTGTAATGCCGAGTGTCGACATCAGACAGTCGAATGTTGACATGCACGTTTCTGTAGACTTGGAAATTTTTGGCTTCAGTCAGTGCTCCGGTATCTTACATCCAGTCATCATCCGCGAACTCAACTTCCGCTCTCTGCCGAGCCCACCGACATCACAAAATCCTCCGGCTTGTCAGCGCACCAACCCGCGCTCCTCTAATCTGCCGCGGATAGCATCTAGAGTATCGCGATACCGCTGGAAGGCACGAGTCATCCTCGTGTATATAGCCACTTACTTTCTCTCTCGGCGCGTTTCCTTCTTCATTGACCACTGGCAGCTCTCGCGGCCGCTCGTAAAACAGAACGGTCCGTCACGCGTCGTTCGGCACGTGCCACGGCACCGAAACGTGAGAAAAAAAGGAGGAAGGTGGGTGGAGACTGGAGAGTCGGGCGGGCTCCCGGGAGGAGCACTGTTCGCGATGATCGTTGCCGTGGCCGAGCAAGGAGACTGACCGAAAGGATGAAGGAGTCGGGCCGAGGCACTTGTCGCTTTTAAGGCGCGGTTAGACCGCGACGAATGTCAAGGTGAATCTGCTGAATTTAACGGACTGAGAAGGACGAAGGAGACTAGGAGGCAGTGGGCTTCGACGCGGATAGTTACCGGTGCTCTTACGACTTCGGAGAGACCGGCGTGATTGACGGTGCCAGAAGCATGGTGGGGCGCTAATCACTGCCGCAGACTCAATTTCGTAGCGGACGCGGTAGGATTCAAGATTTTATGACTGCTTTCTGTGGGACTGTTCTACTTCGAGTCGCGTGCTACGTGCTGAATTTTATGCTGGAATAAATTGGATGAGACAAGGTGTACTGGACTGAAGTTCTTTAACTAAGCTCTTCCGATTGTCGTTGGTACACGTAATTCATGTTTTCAATAGAATACGAATGACTGAAAGGGTCCAGCTGTCGAGAGGACGCACGAAGAAAGGATACTTCTTCGACTTTCCTTTCTACACCTCTCTGGAGATCTGAATGTTACAATAGTCAAGGCCGTCCAGTGTTCCGTGATGCCGACGGACGTCTGGACGACGTCGAGGCAGGCACCCGTTATCAGGATCGATACCGATCGATTATGTAATCCTCGTTCAGGCTGCTGGCTCACACTCCCTCTCACGTCACGACGAAACGGTGACGTAGGCCCTCGGCAGTTGCTTGCCACGTGCCACGAGTGCTGCTGGCCGAAAGCAGGACGAGAGGGTAGGGGAGGGGAGGAGGAAGAAAGGAAGAGAGTGGTGAGCGAGGAGAATCCATGAGGACGAGAGTGGGTTGGTGCTTGCGATGAGTAAGATGAATATAATGAATGTGATGACCCGTCTGTAAGATACGTGTAATGACTACGGTGTGTAAGATGAATGTAATCGCAGCGTCGGCGTGTGGCATGGGTATGTGTCGATAATCGTGAAAGTGGTCTGAGTTATTTTTTCTTGTGAATCTGTTCACATTGATTGAAGCTGTTTAGTGCATGGGCTTCAGGAACATGAATTATCTTCGCTTAATTATATTTGTCGCAAGGAGGGAGTCCTACGGCTCTATGCGTACGGTTAATCCCTAATTTCGAAAGTATTCAAATCATCGCTATTTGTTAACGAAATATTTAACCTGATATTATCAACGGAACATTGTGCCGCGGGATACTTTTACAAAAGAGAAAATACACGGTAAACATATGCAAACGATTTTACGGGGGAACATTCGATTCAACATAGATTTGCAAGAACTATTTGCACAGCAGCGCGTATATCTAACACATATATTTGATCTACGCACGCTGCCCAGTTGAACCATTAAAGTACCGCTCCCTTTATCAGCGCACTCTCTCACCATAACTCTTGTTCGATTAGCTGCTTAACGAACACGTGTAAAAGCGGCAATGAACGGCACACGTGGTAATGACCGTGAAAATCTTGGCGCTGCATCCGACGATTCCTCGCTTGACGTATAGGGCCGCCCGCGCCGGTGAAAATGGAAACGATTCGTCGGGCTGACAGTGACCGTGAAAGTCGGCTTCCTAATTAAGCGAGCCGAATCCGCTTGGTATGGCTCGTCGAAAATTCCCGCGCCAGAATCCTTCGGCGCCGAACCGAGTGGCCCGTCTGTGTCTGTCATCGATTACGATCGATTACGTAAGTTTCGGCTACCGGTTGGCAGCGCGTAACATGACGGAGTCCTGACGCGTGACTTGCAACTCATTTCTCCTTGTCCGCGGGACATCGAGTCCAGGCAATTTTGATCTCCCCCCGGGGTTTCGCGATTCTCGCAGAACGCGAGGATTAAGACTTATTTAAGTAGAATCTCAGCTGTTATTTGTTTATTTATTTACGAATGTATAAGATATACAGAAATGGTACTAATCATATGTTAAGATATTAAATTATTGTATAAATATTGGCACTACGAACTACTAAGTTTACTTTATTCCTGAACGCCACTAGTGAATTCACGTCATCTACCGAAGTGTTGATTTTTGCAAAAATTTGTTACATTTTTACAGTCTTCGATATGTAGTTTAAAATAGCTAGGATCTGATTTGCTTATTGAAATTTTAATGGGATTCTTTTACCAATACGTATTATACATAATATGTAATGTATTCTTCAAAAGTGGGACGAAGTCTCCGGAAAGTAGGTGCCGCGAAACGTGAAATAGGTTACTCCGACGTCTCCCGTAACTCTGCCGCAAAAATCGTACGCTATGCAGGCGTCGTAGACGCCGGCACTGGAAGAACTCCGCACTCTCGCTACGTCCAGGGGTCAGACCCACGCTGCGTCTCGTTAGCATCTGAATCCGCGCGCGGCCGCGTTTCGATCGAGCTCTGATTGTCGAGAGAACGATCTTGAAAGATCGCATTTTCTTCGCGATTTTCCTTTCACCCACGGATGCCACTTGGTGGCAGCGCTCTAAGCTCCTTCTTCTTCCCTATTGTCAGCGACGAACAAAACGACCGGACGGAGGAAAACTAGCGGCCGGTTCGTCGAACCCTCGCTACCGGCACAAAGGACACGTGCTAGGTGATCGATAAGACCCACCTTCTCCTCCTCCTCCTCCTCCTCCTCCTCCTCGTACGATGCGAATTCGGCCTCGCTTTTAATGCGATTTCGATTTGAGGGGGCGAGGAATGCCTGGAGACGCGAGAGCGCTCGCGATCGGTTTATGCGGAAGCTGGTGCTGCTTTTAGAACAGACTTTTGTCGATGTTGGGCGATATTTTGATTAATAATTATCGGTTACGATTGAAGAGTAGATTTCCTGGAGTTCACGTCGTTCGAAATCGATGACATTTAAATTAACAAAGATCTGCGAAAAAGTGTAGACTCCGAATCGTGATTATTGAGCGAACAGAAAAGAAGATAACTTATCGAGAAGCAATGATTTCGGGAAATAAAATGAAGCAAGTTGTATTAACAAGACTCTCATCCGAACTCGGTCTTGGAAAGGTTCCGGACGACAAGAGAAAAAAGTCGATGCCTCGACACTAGTCGACCACCCGGTATATACACATGCGTTTCGCGTGTGCGTCCGATCTCCTGAAGTGAGCTCTCCACGTGCGCGACCTCAGCTCTCTGTTCTTCTTCCGCGGAAGACAGGCAGCCGCACGAGTTGGCAAACAGCAGAGAGCTTCCATTACATAATGGCCCGTTTCCACGTGTAACCCGTTCCTGGAGCGGGGGAGTCGGTCGAGCGGTGAGGAGGAGCAGGAAAAGTGTCGGCCGGTTAGTGATCGAGAGATCCACTGCGATCGGGAAGATCCACACGTTGCACGGGACTCCGTCGAATGTCGGTATCGCGTACATTATTTTTGGAATCATGGTATTACGGTCCAGATTACAGTGTCATACGCATGCGAGCGTTTAATGTTTAGGCATCTTTTTGTTGTCGCGGGAACAAAGGTGGCGTGAGAATAAGGTATCGCGTGTCCATGACTGATTATGTCACGTACTGTGTCACGTCCGATATTCGTACGTGACGATGATTATGAAGATGGTCTAAATACAGAAATCTAATTTTTCGCTTATACTGCAGTTCTTTTTTCAATTTCACAACACTCATATACCTTACGATCAATTTCGTTCAATCAATTCGTCAAGGTTTTCTTACGCTCCTGTCGAGCATTCTAAATTTTTGTACATCGAAACCCGCAGGAATTCGTTGCTCGATATTGACGACACTAGCCGATGCAAAAACTCAAATGGTCAGTCATGCAATGGACTGTGTAATTTCCGTGGTACTTCGACAGTAAATCAAGCCAACGCGATATCGTTGAACCGATCGCGTTGCATCCTGCCCCCCTCGACTCATCCGGTAATTTTCCGTAATTCGAGTTTCAGTCCAGAAATGAATAAGTATCCACAGTAAGCCACTTTGCCACGTGTAGGCCAAGGCAAACCTGCGGCTGTCGTACACCGATCCGATCTATGACTATCGATGTCGATCGCACGAACGAGCGCATGAATCCTCTCGATTACATGCCTACTGTCCAGGGCCGTTTGACCAATGGCGAGTGAGGGAGGACAGACTCGCATTAGCAATAACCGCCCGCTTTTCAAATAATGCCTAAAATCGTCACGCGATCTGGTATAGTGCTCACCAACCAATAGTCCCACAATCAGTCCTCACACGAGTGTCCCGTGTATTTGTTAGATTCCGTTTCACTCCGCTCATTTAGGAAAAAATATGTACTTTTTTATTCTCTAAAATTTATCACTGAAATAAGAAATGATTATGACAATGGTAAGCATCGATCACCGGAATTAACACTAGAGCTACCGAGCAGCCGAAAAGACTGATATGACATTTTTCTATAATGAAGGCTGATGTTCAAGACATCTTATTTCCGATAATTTTTCCTGGCTTTTATTAAAATATGTACATCATCGATAAGTGAATGTAAAGTAAAATTTCAGAAAGTAAGATCACTTAAGTGTGAGCCTTCATTGTAGCAAAATGTAAAACAAGTCATTTTGATCCCTCGGTAGTTCCAGTGTTAATTGGCAGCTGTCAATCTGGGAGCGATTGAATTTCGTTACTCGACACGTGCTTCCTTCGGTTTCCGCGTATCGAAATGTTTGCCACACTTCAGTCGACGAGGCAAAGTGGCTCATTGAATCGTATCGTCCGTTTAATACTACTCCCTTTTAAACGGTGCAATCGTACTAGACAATAAACGTTGATTTAATCAAATTTTTGCCAAACACGCTATTCTCGGGATCGATGAGATAATCGCGCGCGCGTTTCTGATTCGTCGACGAGAGAAGAGAAGTCGGATATCGTTTTACACGCGACCGCGGGCCCGTGTTCCCTCGGAATGTTTGCACATGTGCCAATGACGTTTGCGGTTCGTCGAACGTCCCGCGACACAAGCTCAAATCTGCGCCGCGAGGACGTTCGGTGCGATTCGATCCGACAAATGAGATGATTGCAAGAAGCCGACGACGATCGGTTGATTATAATCGAACGATACTCGGGTAACATAATATCGACGGCTCAAGTGCGATTGCGTGACGGTTTGATAGATGGTAAGCGAATCCGCACACTCTGAGTCTCGTCTAATCCTTCTGAAGTAGAGAGCAAAGAACAGAAAACGATGTTTGCGAGTTAATGCGGATGTGCGGCGATATCCGCGAAAGGGAACTTTGCATTCTTTTTCTTTTACTGAAAATATTGCGCCAACTTCAAATCCTTAGACACGCGTCCGTTTCTTTTCCGAGAACGCAGGAGAATTTAGTGAGCACGGTATATATGACATGTGCGTACCACACACGTCCAGTTTGTGTAGTCCGCTAAGGAAATTGTCCACATATTAATGAATATTTATCAGCCGCGTATGCATAACATATATAGCTTTCCACGTTTCGCAAATGCATACGAGTACGTCCCGATACACATTAACTGTATTAGCATATGCACGCGCGTCATTTGCATGATTCGCTAGCGCTAGGCGCACAACAATCACTTACTTACAGGCTTACATTGTATCAAACGAACTCATGAGTCACGCCCCACCTCCCACCTCGGCTCCATAAATCTCGTCAATCGTTCCCGCGCAGCATCCTTGCCCTCGCGTATTCCAAGAATGCACGAGGAAGCGTTCATTATATCGGAATGTGCACGGTCAAAATGTGGGTCCTGCTGAGAGAGAGAAAGGCACAAGATGAGAAGAAGACGAACCAAGAAAAAGACGTTAAGGGCACTTTCACACGAGGCCACTGGTGGCAAAGTTTGTTTTATATTTTAACCTAGGATCTCACACCATCTCTACGTTTTAAAACATGCACGTTTTCGCATTCTGACTTTCCATTTTATACCCTGACAGTGAATCTGGATTCTGCACCACTCTAGAGGCCATTTTTAACCGACCGGTAGAAGCAAGCATCTCGTTTTACAAACGTCAAGCTAGTCAATATTTTCATGTTTTTCGATAAAACGTCATGTCTCCGATTGTCTTCCTCCTACTCTATACGATAAAGAGTCTGAACCTTCTCGTAGCTCCACACTGTTCCACTGCTTCGCAACTAGTGTGTCGGCTGGTGTCGGCCACCGATGACCGCCCCTCACAGTTGCCTCGTGTGAAGGCGCCCTAAGGGAAGATGGGACAGAGCAGAAGCGGCGAGCAAACGAGAGGAAAGGAAGAGAAAAGAAAAAGAAGACGCGAAGGAAAGGCGGGAGCAGTTCGGGTGGGTTTGGGCCGAGCCGCTTCACGTGCCCGAACTCGCAAGGACGACCAGAGGCCCCACGGGGCCTGTCGGGGTTCCGGTTACCCCAGACTCGTCTGGCGTACACGAACGAAAGAGTACACAGAACGAATATCGATGATGCACGCGCGCTGCAATTATGTCATCGTCCTTAACGGAGCCCCGACTCTCTTCGCCCGTTCATTTTCCCGTCGCTGCCGACCTGAACGGCTACCAGCTTTTTGATTGCAGGATTAATTAAGCACAGATCAACGGAGCCATAGTGGTCGTGACACCCAATCATTTATATGACATTTTTCGACGTCGTTGTTACCCGACGAAAACGGATATCGAAGACGACGGTACCAGAAATAGGCACCGTCGAGCGTGTCATTGATAATAATCGACGAAATTATACAGCGGCAAATCACCTTCTCATCAACATCATTTGCATGAATGATCCGCCGGAACGTCCTACTTGAGCTCGGAAACGTTCGAGCTTTGCGCTTGATATCGTCGAAAACTGCATTGGCACGTCGCAGGCCAAGAAGCAGGGAACGCGAAGAGGGCTGAAGAAGAGTACAACCGAAACTAAAGAAATTCCTCCACGTGCCAGGCGAGCCGTGACGAGCCGTGTTTTTCTCTTCGCTGAGGGGCCAATTTTCCATTGGCACGTTCGCACTCCGACCCGCCTCCTCCTCTTCGTCGTTCGTGGCGTTTTGCGTTCTAAAGAAGTCACGTGTCGGACGCGAGCTGGACGACAAGGTGAGGCTGTTTCAGGCCACACGTGGCAGAGAGCCACGACCACCGTCGCTGACAGCTCCCGGATTTATCTGTTTACGGAGGTGACTTACGTGGACATTCGGAAGCCGAGAAAGGCAGACGGGAGCGAAGCGCACGTTCAAGTGTCGCAAGAGAAATCTTCGAGGAGGGTCCCACTCTTCGGCACACATATTCTCGATCTCGCGCGCACTCGTTATCACGGTGCTAGTCTGCGCTTCCATATTCCACGATTAATCGTCTTAACTTTATATTAAGGGTCCTCTTAACATCGTACTGGGAACTAGTCTGCAATTACATTATTGCAAAATTGAAAATTGTCAGAATCATGGCAATGTGAAAGGAAACATTCATTTCCGTTAAAATCGTTTAACTTACACTCGATACCTGTTTTGACGTCACCAATTATGTTCATGATGTCTGCATGGATCGATCGGAATCAACGTGCAGCGTGCGTGGAATAAAACACGCGGCCGCTTGTGCAGACGGATCTTCGGCCAAGTCCGAACTGGTCTCAAAACCAGATGAACGTTCGCACGAAATGTCAAGCATTATATCGTCGGCAGAAGGCACGGCAAACTGGTTGACGATAACAATAATCGTATATCTGAGCTATCAAGATACGCGAACTGAAGATGTACCAGATCGCAAGCGATAAACTGTCTTGTCGCAGTCTGCCTGCTCCATCCTATCAATAACATAATGACATTGCGAAATCGTAATTCTTCCACTAGGCTCTAAGAATAATCTCTTTAAGGCTGCTCAGTTAATATTATTCTTTTAATAGCACGTTACAGCGGTCTTACAATTCCTTTTCTCGCCTAACGACAGTGTCTTTTTTCTTCGCTCCCAGTACAACAAAGTTCGTTTAGTCTTCATCAGTCTCACGAGTTAGTGCATCGTAACGTTTTTTTCTTTTTTTTATTGTTCATGCCATGCGATTATACTATCCGAAACCGTCTTTGTTACGAATCAGTTCGCGTAATCAAACTTCCCAGCCCGTACGTGGGACTCCCAATCCGTCTGCAGTACTCTGTCCTTCTTTACCGAGCGTTCTCTCTCTCTCTCTCTCTCTCTAACTTCACCGGTCCATAAGAGAAACTATACCGAGGGCCCCCATGAGACCACCCATCCGTCGGGCACGAGACACGTGTATGACCTTGGCTCTAACCTCCAGAGCACGACCATCTACCCCCCCAGGATCGAGGGTCGATGCATCTAACCGACGATCTGTCGCCTCGCTTTTTTCTTTGCTTTCTCTCTCTCAAGGAAGAAGGATCACTTCCTTTACGAAGGTCTCCCTAGTAGGTGGAGCTCACCAAGACCGTAAACACGGTTGCTTTATTGACGAGGGTCCTCGTCCAAACAACGTTATCGATGTTGGTGCCGTCCGTGGATCGGACCGATTCTCACCGGGTTTACTTACCGTGAGGCACAGAGTGGCCCATGCTAAAGTCTCGGCTGCGTTGGCGTCAAAGATGGATATTGTTTATATCAACTAGATTACTCGAACTGATGTTGAGTTCGCATGAAAAATTCGGGTTCGATGTAACCTTCCAGTTAGTCCGAAAAAGTTCAATCTACTTGGACTATCCTATATTTACCTATGTTCGAGTCTGCGTGCATAAAGATCTATGCAAACATTCGTCGTCGTCGGCCTGCAGAAGATCGCGCGGTTATCGCTTCACCGGGGCTCCAGGTCAGTTCTGACCCACGCGTTTCGACGAACTGAAGTGTTACGCGTGCTCTTATTTGGACTATCACCTATAGCTACAATTCGCGAATCTCGTTCGACTCATCGAGCAGCGTCCATGGTCAAAGGATCGAGAAGAGTGATGAGTGTATTTGTCATTGATTGAGACCGAGGGGGAGACGTTATGTGAGACGGAGGAAAAAGGGGGCTGGAGGGAAAGGAGAGAGAGAAGAGAGCGCCGACGACGACGACGACGACGACGACCTCGAAAGTCGCGAGATTTATCGCGCATTGTGCGGGCGCGTCGTATGTATTAACAATTCGTATTATCTGCCAGCGCGTACCATTTATCCCGGTCACTTGGCGGGGACACGTGTATTGAGCGCCCATGCGGCTCACGAATATGTGTCAAGACTAATTGCCGTAGATACTTAATCAGGGTCCTCGTCACAGATTCGACCGACCCACTTTCCTTAATTCACAGAAAAATATGTATTCGAGAGGAGAAACCGCCGCGGGATTGCGCGCTCTAAATCGACCGAATCACATCAATTATTGGCAAGCTAAATGTGGCAATAATCGATCCGGCGGTCGCTCACGTTCTTCGCTTTTACGTTTAACAATGAGAGCTGGAACTCGTTTTTGTGCCTCAAAGATGCGCTAAACTATTATACTAATCTGTTCACTATCATATGTATAATGTAATACTAACATGAATCTCGGTGATGATTTGCTCAAGTAAACTTGTATCTTCCACAGAAAGATAGATTTTTAACCGCATAAACGGGGGGTGCTGTGTATTGTTTCCGCCTAATTTGATGGACCGGTGTAATTTCTAACAGGTACAAACATTCACCCTACTTATAAATAGCGATGCAGGGATACGCTCGAGTGGCGGCGAATGATTCATTCCGATGTTTAAGTTTGAATGGTGGCCTTGAGGAAGGCGCGATAGTCGTCGCTGCAGCAACAATTGGCGATTAGACGATGCTCCCGGCAGCTATTGGCGTGAAGAAATCGGCAGTCGGCCAGTTTGCACTGATAAGGCAGTGGCTGATTGAGAGGGTCAGTGCAGCAGCACGCGTCGTGCAGCATTTTCTCGCCGCAGTAAGGGTATATTGAACTATCGCATAGAGGGCATCTTCGTCTGCAAGGTAAGTAAGCCGTGGTCATTCATTTTTATACGTTCTACTGAAGTGATAACTTTGCATCTTCGAATCTACGAATTTACAACAGTGCCACTTCTAATTTAATTGATTCAAATAATGAAGTGAGTCGGTAAAGTTGTCCGAAAACTTGATATAATAGTTGGTGTGTGATAGATGCGTCAACTAATATTTCCTGCTGCACTTTGATGAATGTAAACTGAAATACTTACTTGTTTTGGAAAGGCTTGTAACTCATACCGACATACGCCTGTCGTTCGTCGTTTTGCGGGAAAGGAGTTAACGGTACAACTCCACTGACCCCTGACTGTTGATCGCTAGACATACTTCCATGTTCGCCGGGATAGCCTACGTTATGGAAGCACAGTTTGAAACAAAATCGTGCAAAAATGTACAGAATTTATGTTTGCACGAACACAATCGACACGTAATTCTTAGCACAACCGGGAAGAATATATTTTTATCATCATACAAACAATTAATCAATACTTTATTTTATACAAAGTAGATTTTCCAAAAATTCCGAATCATGAATTTGCCTTATATTCGATATGATTTAATTCGATTGCTATTCAGCCGTGTTCCTTGTTTAATCATTTGCACAGAAAAATTGGTTTGTTCTCAGAGTGAGTAACGCCCGTTACCCAGCAACCCGTTATACTCTCAAGTAACAGTCGGTAATGTAAAGGAGCATTTCCGAAAAGCTTCAGCATAGACGAAGTATAGGATATACCCATCATTTCACGGGACATTGTGTCTCATAATTTAAAATATCTATTTTTTTTTAACGACGACAAAAACGTGATACAATAGCAGACAATGGCAAGAAACCATATCAAAGAAACTCATGCATACTTTCAAACCCTTCAAACACCCAAACTGACACTTTAAAACCTACCTCGATACAAGCATCGTGAAACTTGAGCAGCATAAAATATTAATTTTAAGAAGAATATCTTGCCACGATCTACTTACCTGAGCCGCCAACGACGCAACAGGTGATGATCGCGCCAACGCCGATCAGCGTCACTGTCAACGAGTACATTTCTTTCGTCGCGAATTTAAAAACCGTGCGCAGCGTTCGGTCGATGAGGACCGGTCGACTTTTTTCGGAGAAATGAACCGACTTTCGCTCGCCTTTTGCCCGACACACCGAAAAACGAACCCACGCGCTTCTTTCGCTCGCCCACACGCCGACGTCTCTTCCGCGGCGATATCGTGCGCGTGCTCGACGTGTGCCCGTTATTCGAAACTGGTCGCGATATTCGAGCGACGTCGGTTTAGTGGAAATAAAAGATATTGTCCCTCTCCACTGAGTCCTCTGCGATTCGCAAATAGGCGAATGGGATCATCTTCGATGCGTGAGCGTGACCCCCTTTCGCGCACCTGAGTTTACAGACATTTCTAGGGCGTGGGCCAAAGCGCGTGGTACGACCAAGGAAGTCGAAAAACGAAGCACGGAATATTCATATATATATATATCTATAATATTTTTCCATTCACGATCTTATGTACTGTGAAATAATGATGATTCTTATTTGTCGAATATTCGAATTCTTTTGGTTACGTGTATCGACGCGTTCGATGCTACCGTATCGTTTGTATTTCACGAACTTCGATAAGTCATCAGTAGAAAGTTCGGTCAACTATCACCTAAACTTAAAAATTAAAATAAAATAAACGTCTGCTACTAATTTGCGACACACCAACGACATGCTCGCGCCCATTAAACGATACTATCATTCTGTACACAAACGTTTAACCTAATTCTTGTGTGTCTTACATAAAAAAAAGACAGAAAATATATTGTTTCTCCTTGCGTCCCGTAACCATCGCCACTTACATACGAAATTTCGCAACCAGTTACGAGATATATATATATATATACATACATACATACATACATACATGAGACTTATAGTATAATAGTACACGTGATTTCCGTTCGATCGAAGGATGCCGCGCAAAATGCGAACGACGGGCTCGATTCTCACGGATAATTTTCTTCGGCCGTAATCTCTCCTTTCGAGCGAGCGCGCGCGCAAACGGCAGTGTCGTCGACTAAACGGATCCGTCATACGTCCCGTGCGAATGTGCTCGTCGAAAAAAATACGAGACGTAACGATCCGCACGACGTCGGACAATGGTTCGCGTGTCACCATCCACGCTAATTCCTGTCTCGTGTTCGGTCACTTGACGTTATCGCGAGCGACTCGATCCAGTACAGAGTAGAACATCGTCTGTCCACGTTGCATCGCAAGGCGGACTGATGGAAAAATAATTTATTAAAATAATTCATGCTATACAAAATGTGTCATCGTAGTCATGGATGGCGTTGTTGACCGTTAGGTCAGTTGCAGAAGTATGCCGAGCACCGTCAGTATCGTCAGGAACTTGGTGAGTTGAGGTCCGCTGTTCGAAGTAGTGCCGCTGGCCAGATACTTCCCTGCAAAAAAAGTCTCATTAGTATGGTACGGCTGGTATATATATATATATAAATATACTATTTTATTTGTGCGTGAAGGTAGAATATATTAATATCATGATACCAGTTCAATCAAAATGTGAGTAATTTCTGTACAAATTAACAACTAGAAATTGGATGAAAGTGTCAGCGGTAATGATGCTTCGACGTTACCTTAAATTGAAGATAATAACATCTTTTTGCTTGACAAGAAATGAATATCAAATTATTATTGCGATACTCGTAATTTAGCCGACGCTTACATTTGTATGCTTCGGTTTATGCAGATGAGAAAGATTCATCTCCAATCAAGTCTTTCGGCACATTTATTCAATACCGAAGTCTTCTCATTGATAGCCAAGAAGAGGGTATTATCTTGAAATCAAGAATTTTTGTAACACCGGCCGCTAAATACGATGATTACGGTCGCTACATGTGTTACATGAATTATCGCGATCGCAATAATAACGGTCATTACGACTGGCTGCAATTATTTGCACACGCCTGCACCATATTCCTCGCATTTAATTCCGACGCAATTTCTGTACGTGGACGGTGGGTGTAATAGACACATCGAAGAGATTTACTCACAGACAGAGGCCAGGTAAGAATGGCAGCAACATTCCCGTAACCTCGTGTACTCCGCACAGTCTCCAGCCTGCACTTTACACTCCTCTGGTCCCACGCGACAAGTGTGCTCGACGAACGGGAACACCTCTAAACAGAAACGACAGAAGAACGATTGAAGTGACAGGCGAATCGATGGATTAATATACATTTTTTATCTGTAATATAAATTATAAATGAATATGTCACGAGATCGATGAATTGGCACAGGATGAGATTTCATATTAGCGCGTGAAAATGGATAGGAGAGAAATACGGGACAAAGTTATCAATGGGTCATCTCGCATAGTTTTTTTTAAATTTATTAATGTCGTCGGATGACCATATTTCTACCCGGAAAAAAAGTTACGAGATTGTAGTGTGAGGCAGGCTCTCGTTTAAGCTAAGGAAACGCAAATAATCGACCGGTTCGATCGCGGGTCGTTGAGCGCAGCCAGCTCTCCTGCCCTGATATCATAGACTTCCGGTGGCAGATATCAGTTCCGCGCGGAATCGTGTCGGGTGCCTTTAGTTCTGCGCACTTGCGCGTCTGCCGGCCGATTAGACAGACCGATCATCGTTGATAACACGGGGCGGCCGTATTTTTATTTCGTCCTATTAATACATCAAACAATTTACTTATTTATTTATTTTTATTTTATTCTTTTATTGTTTGATGTATTAATACGACGATTTTTCATCAATCGGTACGATTATGTGCATTATGTGTGAATGAGAACATACAAAAATGGTCGATAATCGAATGTTCACACGTGCATATTAGTGTCGACGTTAAAAATTCGTGAGAGAAAGCCTGAAAATCATTCGCTTGAGTAGAATACACCCTCGATCGTCCAGCGTATTCGCGAGAACCTGAGTCAGCGGCCGATCAATGAGGATGATTAGAAAAGCGCGCACGGTTGCAGGAATGATTCACTGAGGTAAGGCCTGAACGATCGCACGAAACGACTCTCGTATGCGACGAGTGTCGTTGAGGAGGTGCGTGCAGAAACGCAATTTTACCGTCGTCACCACCCTCGGGAAACGTTTCGCGTTTCACGTCCACGTACCCAGTATACACGCACTCGACGAAGTGCGTTAACGACGCACCTCGATACGCTCCGAATGCCGAGCGAGATTTGTTGCGCGAATGTCGAACCTTTAACGAGGAGCGTGTGTCCAATGGGCGCAAATCGAAAGCGACGTATTTCTGGCGGAAGAAGATCGACGATCGTGAAAAAGTGAACCGTTCAAAAAATCAAGTTATTTAAAAATAAAGAAAAGAGTATTTAACGACCGTAATGACATTGAAGATCATTTTTGTTACGACCGCTAAACTCGTTACGTATATACTTATAATTATTTGAAAGTGAGCGAATACTATAACAGAATGTTAAACAAGTCGTTTTATCTCCTTAATAGTTCTAGTCCTAATTTCTCGTAGTTCGCCATTCTGGTCTATGGAATATACGGCTGAGCTATGCATCCCATCGATAACTTAAACACGCGGCACACGGGCCGACAGAGAAGGCTTCGAAGGACGATTTCCTGAACAGGTGACTGCCCTTCCTGCCAGCTGTGACAAACCTTCCCGAATCCCTCCCCGTCCGATTATTATCCACGGCCCATCAGGAACACTAAAATCGAACTGCCCCATCGTCCCGTCGTGGAACTTACCCGTCACAAACCTGCCTGCATCGCCCCAAACCGGGAAATTAAATTAAAATAGCGTAGTGTTGCTGACTTTTAACAACCCAATGTGAAACAAAACCCTCTACCCCTTTTTTGAGGGGAAAAAATAGCAGCTACGTTTTATCGAATATCTCAAATGTCAAATAATACTTAATTGTTCATTTAACAAACATTGACCGCAAAAGATAAGACACGGGAGGGATGATTTTCGACGTCATGTAAAATCCGGGAAGTTCATTACTGATGCGAGTCTGTCTCGGCTAATCCGGAACGGTTGGCGGTCTTAAAATAGCAATCGGACTATACGTCAGTCTTATCGCGATGAATGACAAAAATCATATGCCGCAAATTGGCGCAGATTGTATATTGTTCGCGTTCGTTACGTCGCTCGCGATTTCCGATTCGAGTTTCCATTATCGTGCCGGTCTAAATTGCGATCGCCAGTTGCGTCACCTGTGTCTATGCTGCTCTAGCCGCGCGTCCGCGTGTGTGCCTGTGTAATATCGACGGCCTTCTTCTCATCCTTTTTGCACGATCCCAGTTCACGCACGAATTGTCCGCGCAGGAGACTATCTTTTTTCACGCGACTTGACAAACGAATCAAGGGCAGGATGGAAAGTGTCGGTTTCCATTGTTAAATGGCGATCAAGGACGTGGCGTCGGGCGGAGGAACGTACGTTATCGATAAAAAATGATTGTAATTGGGTGGTTCAATGGTGATCAGGAATGACATGATCGTCTTATGCGGTCTATTTAGAAACTACATCATGTCCAAGTACTCAGGTACGATTAAAATCGTTATCGATATGATTTTCTCATTTTTGCGTTTTTTTGCGTTTTCATAGACTACAAGCAAAACTTTTTTTTTTATTTTTTACTTCGACAACTTCCGTGGGACCGAGTGACACATTAATACGGTTTATTATGAACACTAAATGTTAACATAAATCGATTCACTCACTGTTATATTCGCCGTCGCAACAACAATGATCGTTCATCACACTGCCATCCTTGCAGTAAGTCATCTCGGAATTTGTACAAGGTTTGCATCCAGGTATAGGTCCTACAAATAAAACACCCCATGAACAAACTTCCGTTTACGCCCGACACATACTTGCATAACTACAAACGCAAAACATGTCATACGGACATAAATGAATAACGTGGATGATATACGAATGATGGCGTAGTGCTACAGGCAATGACATTTGTTTAAAAATGTGAAGGAAAGAAAGAAATTGTCAGACCTAATGTTTCGACACCGAATGTGTGTCATTTTCAAGGCCACATATGGAGAAGCATCGAACAACCATATATATTAATAATAATGTTATTTTAATATTTCAATTGAAAATAAATCTGTAGAATGATATTTCACGTAGAACAAAAATCATAACTGAACGATAGAATGTATGATTCTGTTTGCGCATTTAATACAAATAGAATTCTAGCGGCTAAATAAATAAACGATTCCATCGACAATCGTGAGACAACCAAACAAAAGTTGAATGTCCAATAATTCAATTTAATGACAGAGGATGTCTAGCGACAGAAATATATTTGTTTACTGGACACCGTGCTCCGCGAGATCGGCAAAGGTTCGCCTCGTAACAGTTCGTGAATGAAAAATGATATTTCATACGCCCCCTCCTTCCGGCAGCGGATCGTTTCGATTAGACATTAAGATACGTCATTAAAGTTACATGGCAATCGCCTTTAATTCAAACGCCGTCCGTATAATTCACGCTAATTAGTGTCTTGGGACCCTTACGCAACTCCGTTGCAATTGTGCCGCCGACGTGCGCATATGTGAACGGGGAGAAGGAAAAGTACAAACAATTCGTTGTTAACCTTCGACGCTAATCCAATTTTTTTCCTGTCTCCACTTGTCCGCCCGTTTTTACCTCGTTTAACCTAGTTAATTTTTTGGACGGGACACTCGGTTCTCTCGCGTACACGTTTTGCTCGCGAAGTCGCTTTGACTCGTACGATTCAAACGGTAAATATAATTATACCGTTCTGTAGCAATTAAGAAATTATTAATCTTCAAAATGTACGCTTACAAGTTTCGGAGAAAGATCACAGAATACCGGCAAAGTTAAAACTTGTCTACTTTCGCTATCAGCCAGCGGACTCTGAACAAGCTGTCATTGACAATTTTATCGCCAAAATTGTCAATGCCCGGTTTACATTAGAGACAAAGTATCCATTCACGCGGTCATATCTGCGATTTCTCAGTATGATGAGGAGTGAAAGAAAAAAACCGACTGATAAGAAAACAGTTTCGTACCTTTCTTGTCCATACCGACTGGGGTCGCAGATGCGGGAAAGAATGTTAAAAATATCAATTATACGGGCACACGATATACATTGATCTTCGTTTCAAAAGTGCATTAAGGGGGCACATGTTCTATTTTCGAACGTAGCAGCCACTTTTTTATTTAAAAAAAATCGTCACATCGAACAAATTGTCGCATCGACTGTAGAGTTCCGTGAAATTCGGACGAGAGAAAAGGGCCGATGATAAAAAAATATTTATCACCATATGTATACAAAATTCGTAAGGGACGAAGAGGGTAGAGTAGATTTACCCCCTTAATGGCGCTTGAAGGTGGGCGCGCAGATCAAAGGGAGTTATTCTCGGCGGCAAGATAAATACATTTAGCACCGCGTACATCCCCGTGCAGGCCGGGTCTTTATGGACCAGACAGGAGAATCGAGTCGGACATAAGTGTAGATGTAACGCATTCGGGACAAAGATAGACGAATCTCGGAAGTCTCGTAACCAGAGCGTCTCGTTACGTTCGGGAAGAGATGCACGTTTGCTTGACGCGATTGAAGATTGTCGAAGGGAGCATCTCATTTCCTTATCGCCTCGATGAGCTATACGTACCGTTAGTGCAAAATACTCGGAAATTTGCTTTCTTCAAAAACTTACCCGTTATACGTACATGCATCATTGTACACGCACAACTATTACTAGCCGTGTTCGATTTGAAAAAACAGTTCGATATTGTGGAATAACATTACTTTATGGGAGGCTTCATTTTTGGGCAAATCGACTTTGAAAGTCGGTCGATTAAAAACTGACACTTATTGCGTTACCTGGATAAAGCACCAACTTTTTCGCTTCGGCAATGGCGTCTTTGTACAGCACCTGGTGCTCCAGCACGTACTCATCGTCGGAGTGATGATGATTCACGATCGTTACAGCCTCTAGACCGCCGAGGATCAGAATGAGAACTAGAACCGTCAATGCACCGGTGTGTATCATGCTAGCAGAGTCCCTCCGTCGACATCCTCGATCACCATTATTCGACGCCCTTAATCAGTCTCCATCGCTCTTCCTATTTTTACCACAGAGACATTCTCGACTTAGTGCACATCTCGGACTTCTGATCGATC
The DNA here is from genome assembly GCA_963942575.1 of Priocnemis perturbator. Taxonomy (NCBI): domain Eukaryota; kingdom Metazoa; phylum Arthropoda; class Insecta; order Hymenoptera; family Pompilidae; genus Priocnemis; species Priocnemis perturbator. The sequence goes on from OZ012656.1 coordinate 11,368,447, forward strand.
ATTTTCAAGTCATTCGAAAAACATGCGAGCCGAGCCATTTCGACCCGGTTCATCATTTCGTAAAGTACGTTGTAATCTTCGATACGCTGACACTCTCTTATAATTACTTTTTCATATTTATCTTTGTCAGTGGTTTTTGGGGAGCGTTTCAATCAGAATTCATATTTGTTCTAACGAGCCTTCGATTATCGTCTACGGTCTGGGTAACTTGTTCGAGTCGTAAGATACGATAAAAAGTTGTGGTTCCATAGTAGAACGATCCTATAGTCCGTCACGTGCAAATTTTCACGATTATCGGCGAAACGTACAAGTTCAAGGATATCGCGCGCTGTCGGGAGAAAAAGCTCACGATATCGATCGTCTGATACGTTTTATTTCGGGGGTGTGATTCATTCGACGCCACCCTTGGGTCGATCCGACACACCCTTCGACGAAATTGCCCGTTACGCACATGCACATGAATATATACATGATATAAGTATACGTGCGTTGGTTTGATGAAAGTCTCTACATCGAAGAAAAACAACCTTATCCTTGCCTAAAAATTGTTCCAAACGACCTAATCGAATACTGCTTCAAATTTGCTCCGAAAAATGTCGTCGGGCTCGATCGCTCGCCTTCCAGAAGTTCGCTACGAATGACTCACTCCCCCGATGACAAAGAGAGAAAGACGCACGATGGCCGTTAATTAGAACCAATTAAGGGCTCGCGGCGCGCAAAAGTTAGAATTCATTCCCGTGGTTCGCGCATCAAGGTGACACACTTGAGGCAACTTCCCGTTCCCGATGCTTATCCCGACGGGCTCTTGCTTCGGTTTTCGGAAGGTCTCTCACCTCGCGTCGACCAGGAACTTACTCGCGAGCGCGTGAAACGACTAAACCAGACAAACCCAATTAAGGTATTATGCCGTGAGGTAGTACGGTGGCAGAAGAAGGCGGACACGGTTTATTCACTTTACGAATTACGTCATGTACGGTATACCAGCTCTGGCGCGGGGACAATGCCGAAGAAGCGTCGATGCCGGAAAAAGAAACCGAGAACGAGGAGCACGGTCTAGGTTCACAGGATGTTACACGGAACATAAACATCTCTGCGCGTTTATTTCGTAGATCGCTATTTGGAATCGGACCTCATTGCATTTTGTTCGTTTTGCTCGCATCACAATTTTCTTCTTAATTCCGACGTTTGTCGTTACCTGCGATACTACGAATTTTCTTCAATTCCTCAGATTCGAGCTTTCCCGAAAAATCGAACGCGTCAGCGAAGCTCGTTGCATGTCGCTTGGCTCAACTAAACCCGTGGATCACCATTTTCACCTTGGTTAACGCGACGTTTGTTATTACACGCGATACTGCGAATTTTCATAAACTCACCTCGCGGACATGAGATGTTTCTAAAACACGCTCGCGCTCGCGCTCGCGCGCGCGCGCGCCAATTTCAATCGACTACTCGCGCGGACCGCCGCTGCCGCCGCCGCCGCCGATTACATTATCCGCTCGGCGCGACTTAGAAATTGTAATCGCCCCCGCGACTCGCCTGTTTCTTTCCGGCACAATGAATGTTATCCAAATAGCCGCGTCGCATACATATGCGCGAGTATGATAATAGCGACTTGACATGCATAGATATATTTCGAAACGCTCCGACGAGAGGCCGCGGGCGGGTCTTTTTATCAAAGAGCCGGCTGACCTCACGACACCGCCGAATTAAAGATCTACACGCCGTTTCGCTGTGTGCCACGGAAAAAGGGCCAGAAGTTATCGCGGTCACGTATCGAGAGTCCCAGAGACCAAACGTCTCCCCAATGCACCGAACACACCATCTGAGCATGGTAAACATATTTGTACCAGGCAATATGACAGCGTTCTAACCGAGAAATCTGAGAAGAATTCGAATTTTTCACTCACTCTCTAACGTAAATCGCAACGCGAATTAATAACAAATTCGATGCTTTCTAATTTTTCACTCTTTTCTGGCCAAAAAACATGCGAACACTCCCAGCTCTCCGGTATAAAAGAGCCGTCGTCCTCTACGTACCGAACACGCGTAAACAAATAGCAAATAGCAGGACACGCATACGCTTACCCACATTCACCTGGCAGTCTACGCGTACACTCGAAACATAATAGAGTCCTCTCTCCTTCTTCGTCGACGTTCATTCACGTCATCGGCACTCTTCCGTAGGAAACGCGTCTGTCCTTACGGCATGATACGTGCTCCTCGTCGCATGCCTCGTTCCCCGATCAGAGGGACAAACCTGCCACGAGGGTTGAAGAATACACCCGTATGCGTGCGCCAAGTATACACAGGGAGTGGACGCGAAAAGTAAGCGCGAAGATTCGCGAGAGTTGATGTGAAATATGCACGAAATATGCGGTAGGTGTACGCAAAGTTCACGACGAATTGTGCGCGAGGCAATGCACGGCGGCGACAATGTACGACCGTCGAAGGCTGCAGGCTGCGTTCAACTGAACGAGGGCTGAAAAGAGTATTAGGAGGCACCACCACCGCCACTCTCCTATGTACTACACTCGCCACGATACCGTCTCACCACACTGCCTCCACGCGCCATCCCGCCAACCACGCACGATGCACCACTACTACTGCTGCTACTGCTACTTCTACTCCTACTACGCCTGTCGCCGGTACTCTTGTTACTGGCCATTGCCATTCCGCCAGAACCGCGTTTTTTCCCCATTTATCCTTTGTATCTATGGTAATTGATAGACACAAAGCTGCCCGGCCTGCTTGCTTGATGGAAGAAAAGCGAAGGAACCGTGAAGAGAAAATTATTTAGTTCTTCGAGATCGTCACGTGTGATTTCTCGAATTATAGTCGTATTACTTATTTAGAATTTGCGATTTCGATAGTTAGAGATTCATTGATCGAGTGTGTATTGTAGCTCGTAGTTGGTGCGATACGAAATGATTGTAGACGTCGTGCACTCACTGTTCAATGTTGAAAATGTGAAAAGATTATAATATTTGTGATCCAAGCCACTGTCGAATCGTTACCGCGGATATTCTGACTGTAGCAAAATGTTTCGTGGAAATTCCGTACATTGCTGATATCGAGCAAACACGTTATTCGCTCCCGATAATTTGACTTCGAAAAGAGAACGCGCCGGCGAATAAAAAGCGTGTAAGTACGGATCGTTCGTTTTCGCTGAATTATCTTGGAAAAAGCGAGCATTAGGAGACGACGCGGACGCCGGCAGCTTCCAGTCCAGCACGGTATAATTTACGAATGGAGCACGTCTCGAAGGAACACCAAAATAGCGCCATTGTCGAGGCGTTACGCGACGTAATGTAAACCAGGAAACCGTACGTGATTGTATATACGTCATGCACGCCCGTGTGTCGGTCCGTGTGTCTAGCATAACGCGTAACGTCGATCGCGCAATACAGATTGGAGTTGAAGCTGAAACGAGAGCCCAGTCGCGCCCGTTATTTCCCGAATTAGACGTCTGTGTCCTAGGATTTTGCTGGTCGACGATTTTGCTATTGTGCCAGGGACCGAGTTGCGGAAGGGAGGACCTTTTCTCTCGTGACAAAGGATCTCGTCTGTCGGAGCGGATTCCATCCCTTCGCGTCCCTATATTCGGAACCTTCGATACGTGCCAAGGCGAGAGAAAACGTCAACTGAAATATTCTTTTGCGCAACAAATAGTTGTTCTGATAGAACGTGAGGTTTCACGCGTAACGTCTGTAGGATGGACGTTGAACTTTTTATGATATCTAACAAATGTACCCACTGACTGAATTATACTAAATATGTCGTTTTTGTTGTCGAAATTTGTCGCAGATTGTTCGACAAGAAAATGACGTTTCGTTTTACGGCAAGGAACGGGCAATTAAATGTATTATTTATTTTTAAATTTATTCAATCAGCATGTGATAAAAGTTCCATCATCGACCGAACAAAGAGTGTCGCATCAATGCGCAAAAAAATAGATAAAACAAACAAAATATATGAGTGATGTGAACCTTATTAATCGAGAATGGTTGTATGAAAACATTACCAGGGTCAAGAAACGGTCACTTTCGGAGCACCTATTCACATGGATTACGCACGTGCACGACTCACTGCTGAGCAGCTGATGTCTCCTACCACCATCGCCGGTCTACGTGCTTCAGTGTATGTTCAGAAACACATATGGAGTGAGACCTGTAAACGTACACAGGGAACCAGGCAACGGCCACCTGGGTTCACTGAAATGTATACCTTTATGTGATCATTTCTACGCCTCTGTATGCAGATTAGCATACACTAATAAACTTTCACTAATATACGCTATGTCAATACACAATTACGTGCATGCGTTATAATGCACTATGATACGTAAATATGCTGTATGTACGTTAAAGATTGCTTACAGGCTGATTAAAAGCAAATGTTAGCACTTATGTGGAAGTAATTTTTTTATTACAGGTACTGCAATGCATCACTCGTAATACGGTAGCAACAAATGCGTTTGATCTTCAAGAATCTTCTCCAGGTGGTCTCGAGAGACATAAGAGTATACATATTCCCCACACACAACCACATGTATACCCACATGAATGCACAAATTGTCCATATAAGTATTACCATTTTTCGACGCACCCTGTATATTGACATGCTTGCATCGAGAGAAACGTTTCCACAGAACACACTTTAAATCTTCACTCACAGTCAAACACGACATTCCTACTCCACGAAACATCGCTCAAGAATAGACTGCTTAAATCTACAAAAAGTCATGAAAGATCTTATACGTTCGCTCATTAAAATGATAAGACTGTATGAAGTGGACCAGTTGCGATGAATTATAGAGTCGTCCCTGAAGATGGACATGCATGTTTCTACACATGAGCGAAGATTTACATCTTAACACCTGGGATCACAGGCACATCCACTGTCGTAAGGAAGCGTCGAAGGCCTCGCAATGAAAGGCCCCTTACGTAGCCTATCGATCCTGTCTACGGAGGGTCCTTGCCTTATTTAAATCCCCGGTGGCCGGTGGCAATGTCCGCGAACGCACTGTAAGCGACGGAAAGGTAATCGTCCGATAAAGTCTCCACATTAACATGCACCATTCGTGTAATTAACGGAATACAATCGTATTACCATAGAACTACCATGCGATTAAACTGACTTGTTTGAAATTTTATGTTAACGACCGCTTATTTCACTCAGCATATTTTTTGAAAATTTGCCTGCCTTTTATGTGCCGATGATCCCAGAAAATAAGATGATTTCCAATTGAGCGTTTATTATAAGAAAGTTTCAAAGGTAATGTTAGTTTAAACACTCGGTAATTCTAGGGTTGTAATGAAAAGTTTTTAAACCACAACTTTGATATAACAAAGTCTGTTACTCGTTGCATTAGTTTATCTCGATGTAGAAATGCAGCGATGGCAGAAACATATTATTATAATGCTTTTACTATGACTATAATATGTATATAATGTATACAGTCATTATTCGTCATTGTCATCAGTTCAACTGCAGAATTTTAAGATTTTAATATGCTATGTATGCTATTAATTATAATCGAATAGAATTCTCATTTCATAATAATATCGAATCAAACCACTACGATGCGCATAAGAAATTACGAATTGAATGCTGTGCGTGAAAAAGTGTCGATGCATCGAGAGCACAACTTCGCAAATGTTTTCGCAAATGAATGTCACAGGACTCAGGGTCCTTATTGATCCGAGAACTCCTGCCACTGCTAAGACGCAGTAGACGAAAAGGATCGCTTGCTACCTGCTTTACTTGTCCTTCACTTCTGGGTTAAGCGAATTTTCAACGGTCGATTATCTGACTACCCGCATATCCCCATTTCGTTAACACACTTTCCGGATTATCGATTATTGGGTGACACGCGAAGGACAAAGTATTCATTTCGTCAAACTGAAAAGTACTTGTCTCATTGTTACGGTCCCGTGCGACGAACGCTTGGAAAATGAGGGAATGTTTCGTACTTTACGTAGCATGTTTGACATATTTGTAATTATGGTTCCTATTTTTAACTATCTTTAACGCACGAATTTTTCTCTGCGATCGCGAGGAGAATATTTTTCGTCCGCTTGATGATGGGCGCGGTAGTGCCCAGCCCTGGCACGCTCCATATATCTTTCATTGTGGCACACCTCGTGTGTGCGTCTCCGGAACAATCATGTGAAACAATTCGCGATTCGCATTTCGTATCGAACGATCGAACGATTTGTTGCTTCGACCGTTCTCATCGTCTGATAGTAATCGTAGATACTCATCATCGGACGCAATCGTATACTCAATCGCATCAATCTTCGATCTAATTACTGTGATTGCAGTCTCGACGTTACACCGCAAAATGTGTTCCTGATCGCGGAAGCGGTTTAACAATAAGTAAAAAATTCTGAACAAATTTGTTTTGTAGCGCCTCGGTTTACGTTAAAAGGAAAGTGAAGCTTTTTTCAGATTTCATGCTTAGTAGTTTAGTCCACCTTCGTTCGACCATTATCGCTGAATATTATTTTTTAATTCGAAGCTTAAAATCCACGCTCCTCACGCTCGACATCGCACGCGTATAAATTTACATTTGCGAAATATTTGTTTATCATATTTCTTTTTTACTGACTCGACTCTCCGACACGTATGCCCGCTCGAATTTTTCAGACCGACCCGCATTTGTTTGAAACGACGAAATTTATCGACGGCGAGCTTTCCGAGATTTCCGCTGCCTACGGAATTTTCGGACTCTCCGAATTTATGTACCCGCGTCGCTGACCTTCTCTTGTTTCCGCGGGCCCGGGAAGCGGGAACAAGAGCGCAACCGAATCATTTACTTTTCTTGGGTCTCGAGAGAATTTGCCCTCTCCCGCGCAAGCGGCGCTGCTCTATCTCAGCGAATCGTTTATTTGCCTTGACGATGTGTCAAACAATGCGTGCACGGGAATGAGCGGCGTAGGCGAATATATGCCCGATCGTAACTGCTCCGTCAATTCATTGCGCAACCTTCGGCACGATCATTTTAATGGACTGACTCTAACGCGGCCTTCCGTATTTCAAGAAAACGCCTCGTAACGTGACGTGACATCTCGAACAATCGTGCAGGATCTTTCGACTGGATCTGAAACACGCCAGTTCTTCGTGATAATTCGCGAGAGAACAACCGAAGAAGACATTTTTTCACATGGCCGAATACTATGATTTTTGCGGCAGCCACGACAAGCTGAGAGATGCTTGAGTCGTCCAAGTCTTCGTACATGGAATATATAGTTTTATGGCCAGTGTATTTTTATTGATGCAATGAGAAGCGAGTGAGACTTTGTACATGGTATGTTTGAAATTAGGATGGCTATTGAGCAGATTGATCGTGAAACGTTTTTGAACGGCAGACATCCTTTGAACAACCTGCATTGCCATCTAGCGGGTTGTCATTACATTAGTATTTGAAATAGTGCTACAATATGATAAACTACATGATTCTCTCTCCGCAATAACTTAAACTTTCCCTCCAACTTAGAGGCTCCAAGTTTTAGGGATTAAATTAGTTTAATATGTGGGAATCAAGTAATGAGATTCCTTCAGTTTCGAGGAACTTTGGCATGATTGATGGTTCCTTCAGATCAGAACAATGTTTCAATCCTAAAATCAGCACTCAACTCTTCAAATGTTTTACCCTGAACACGAATCTGTATTTGTTTCCACAATTGGATTATCATATCGAAAATAAGTGATAAGTTTTATTGAGTTTAAATGTGAATTCGGCGAACGGTGATTTTAAACCGGCGCCTCCTCTGCATTACGCAACACAACGACATCCTTGATGCGCGTTTATCTAGAAATCTGTGCGCAACACCACCCTACTCCAGGGTTTGCTAACGTCTATACTATGTTCCAAGCTACAGTAAGTAAAGACTGGCAAAGACATGTCAGCACTGTAAATAGACCTGACTGAACCTGACTACTGTTGGCTACTCAGAGAGTGGTAAGGCGCTGGTCGTCTTCGCTGCGCATTGTACGAATCTTTTGCGACAAGAGTATCATCAAGTATAAAGCACGCATTTTATCTTCCACAAATATCTGCAGCAACGATGACTTCGTCACCGATTATGCACCCTGTGAGTATGCTCGGTATTATACTATTTCGTTTGCTGGGTACCAAAACTTCTCATTGATCCGTAAATCGTGACATCTGCAATGCCGTTCCACTGCTGACGTTAATAGTGGCAACCATCCGTAATCTGTCCCCACTGCCTTCACTATTTGTTTTTGAATAACATCAATTTTTAGTAAAATAGCTTACTAGGATATACGTTCTAATAAAATATTCAAATACATTTTTTATTATCTTTAATTAATTTTTGTTCTTTAACTATTTTAATAGGAAATCCCATATGTGGGAGCAGTGGATGGTGGCCTTGTACCAGGTAAAATGGTAAAGGTACAAGGCAAAGTCCCATCGGACGCTGTCAGATTTGCAGTCAATTATCAATTAGGCCCAGGATTGAATCCGAGAGATGATATAGGTATTCATGTGTCACCGCGGTTTCCTGAAGGCTTCATAACTAGGAATCACATAGAATCCATGAGTTGGGGTATGGAAGAGAATGAAGGACCGATGATGATCCGACCGGGTCAAGAATTTGAAATACTCATACTGTGTGACCATTTTTGCTACAAAATTGCTATCAATGGCAGGCATTTTGCAGAATTTACCCACCGTCTACCTTATCCAAAAGTCACGCATCTAGTGGTTGACGGTGACGTTGAAGTAAACTCTATCACTTACGAAGTAGTTTCTGTTGGACCCCCAGGACCACCACGTTCCCCAAGTGCAACTGCGATACCAGATGTACCACCAGTTAATGTTGGACCACCGGGTAACTGCATATGTTACTGTTTTCATAGTGTGTGTGTAGATTTGAACATTATTTATATAATTTTCTATTATTGATTGAAGGACCTGGAGGCTTGTACCCTACTTTAGGACCACAAAGTCCTCAAGGCTATGGACCTGCACCTGGTCCTGGTTATGGACCACCTGGTGGCCCAGGCTATGGACCTCCACCACCAGCACCTTACGGTGCGCCTGACAGTTACAACCCACCAAGAACTTATGGCTATCAACCTGGATATCAAAAAGCAGAAGAAGAAAATGCTTTTGGAGCATGTTTGGATAAAGTCGGTTTGGCAGTGGGAGGATTGGTAGCAGCCGGAGGTGTTGCAGCAGTTATGAATGCCATGAATGTATGGGTTACCTTTTACACTGATAATTGAAAGCATCAAATTTTAAATATTTACTAGTGATTGGCCTGCATTTTGGGTTGGGTAAAGTTTGGCCTATACTTTCTCATATACAATAGCAAATGCTAAGACTTCCTAGTAAATGTATAAAATTCCTGAGTTCATGCTTTCACTTTAATACACATACCATGATGTATCCAAGTTATAAGAGTGGATACCAGCGACCCTTTCAACTTTATAGAAAAAGAAAGACAATGAAGAAGAGCACCAGAAGGCGGACGGATCAAAATCACAGTCGCACAGTGAAGCCGGTGGCCTAGGCAGTTTAGGGGCATTAGGCGCTGCGCTCGCAACCAGTTTGGCGAGTAATGCATTGCAGGGCAACAATTCGCACCCGCAGCAAGGCTATCCTGGCCAAGAATCCGGCGGCGGTGGTGTTTTAGGATCTATCCTTGGAGCTCTAGGTATCACGCACATTTCTAAGTTATATTTAGTGGATAATGGTCGGGCTATTCTCGCATATCTTTACGAAACGATTCAATTTGGGGACAGAGACGTCGACGCGACTGATCGTATCGCGGTAACGTGATGCATGATCATGCACTATGATTAAACCTGAAGGTACCATGAAAGATCGTCAGAATGACCGCGCGCCGAATGATGTCATCCTGTCATTACCATCAAGGACACAAATAGTTCTGCGCAAACGTAAACCGTACTCATTTACACGTACGCGCATTTAGTAGACACGCACGACCGATGAATCAATAACTCGATCTAAAGGTTAATAATCATCGCCAACGTTAAGTCCACAATACTCATGTGCAACGCATGGTATATAATCCGTTTAATCAGTAAATTAATAAAACGTCAAGTTGATCGCGCTGGCTTCTCAGAGAGGCTAAAATATCCCTAATTCACCTTGATCAATGATGGTTACCCTTTAATTAATTCCGGAAACAAAGGGTTAATGATTGTGATTAAACTAAGGTGGTGGTGGTGGTGGTGGGGCGCAAGCACCTGCTCATGCACCTCCGCAAAGTGATCCATTGGGTGGAGCTATTGGATCGATTCTCGGTGGAGTCTTAGGCGGCGGTGGTGGTGGACATCAGCCTTCAGGAGGATACCAACCGGCAGGTGGATACCAACCAGCAGGTGGATATCAACCAGCAGGTGGATACGGTGGGTATCCTGCGCAAGGATACCCCGGCGGGTATGGTGGATCACAAGGTTCCGATACCACGTCCAGCCTGTTGTCAGGTATCGGTTCAGCAGTCGGATCTTCACTATTTAGCAATGTTATGGACGGATTAACGAAGCACGGCAAAGATGTAAGTGAACAATTTAGAAGCATTGGATAATGTGGCTAGCATTCATTGGTAATCCGCACCTACTTCTGGAGTGTTTGTTCAACATGACGCGATGTTCTATACAGAAGTCTCATGGCAATCAGTCTAGCAGGAATTACGAGGCTCCGCCAACTCCTCCGCAACCCGCTCCCCGCCCAAGTACTCCTCCACCTTCGGCAGGTCAAAAGATGACTGCGGACGAGATTTCGAAAGGACTTGGACTCGATTAAATATACGTTATTAGAGTAAGGTAAATGCTAGCAGCTCTGTTATTTACATCACAAACGAAGATCTTATATGCTCTCTAGATTGCTTCTGAATGTTAAAAAGCATCGTCTTATAAGGACGTCATACTGTTTTTACATGTAAAATGTTTATTCGTACGTCGAAAGACGATGGATTGAAAGTTACAGGTGTAAAGAATTTTAAAGTCAGCCTAATCTGACGTTAAATAGATCAAATGCGAATCTGAATCGATTTGATGGAAAATGGTATATATGATTTATTTATAAAAAGTAATTCTAATGTGAGTATTTTTTATTGTTAATTAATTTGGGTAATACGAAGTGAAGGAGGAGTTATTACATTGCAGCTTACGACAGACATCGTAGTTTAGAGTCCTGGTAATGTTTGTGACAAACATATTTTTATAAAAAATATTGTGGCCTTTCGCACAATAATTCCGCCATACATTTTACAGACAACGCACATTTTTATTTATTCTGATTATAAGGAAAATAAATTAAAGAATATATTATGTATGAAACAATTTATTACCTGCCTGCAGCTCACGCTTATCTAATCATGGTCCAGTACCTCTTGCGACAAACTCGCGTCCAGCACAACGTCGTAGTTTTGCTGAAACATTAGGTATTCTATTTTCTATAGTACCAGTGCATTTCCAAGCAATGCTAGTACTAGAACTACCGAGAGATCAAATTGTCTTGGTTGACAAAATTTGAGAAATTACGATTATTTAAAGCTGAAAACCTATTATAGCAGAATGTCGAACAAGTTTTTTTGTCCCTCGATAGCTCTAGTGTTAGAGAACCACAATCTTACATTTGACTCAGCCTTTAACGCTTCGAGTTCCTCTTTTTTCTTTCTATTGAAGAATCCTACTTTAACCAATCCTATGATCAAGAAAATTAACAATAGAATTCCTAAGAAGACGGACAGAGCTATTATCCAAGTAGCAACACGTTGCGCTGCCGGTGACCCAAGAAACGTAGTCGCAACTATAGTACTATCAGGTTTGTGACCCAACTTTTGTTTGACGTTAGTCGGTTCCGTGATATTAACATGCCCGTCAGACACAAAAAATATAATATCTTTTCCTTCCAGTACGGTCGCTAAAACAGAGTTACAGATGAACAATGCATAGTCAGAACTGTTGTAAGTATTGAAACGCATATGTGTGAAGAGACATGAATTCAAGAAACAAGAAGGAAAAGCCTGGAGCGTGATTATTGTAAAATTCTAATATTTTTGTGCCTACATTCAAAGTTCAATAGTCGCAGGTCCATTGTAATAAGAAGCTTAGCCACAGATTGGGAACTCGTGAACGGTCCTAACTTGCATTCGATGGTTCCACATGCTACTGCGGGATTGGAACAATTTACGTATAACGTTCGATTCGCTGGCGGAACGTTCGTTGGCGTCTCTTCTATGGTAAACTTTTCATGTGTTTTGTGTATCAAATTGGCAGCTGGAATGGCCAATTCTACTTCGACAGGATCAACATTGTCGGTGTCGACGCTGGTAGAAGGCGATGATATACCGGAGTTTTTCGTGTAAGAACAAAAGAATCGTTGTCCGTCCATACGACCCGACGTCTGATTCACGTTGTTGATCTCAATCTCTTTGCCATCCTGTTTCCAGGCCGTGGGCACTGTAACCGTGATTGTCGCTTCCTCAATAGGACTGGTACCGAATTTTTGGACCTCATACAGATGTTGAAACCTGACTTCATCTACCTTTTTTTCCTCTTTATCCAAATAGGAATACAGGTCTTCCTGTGCTTTTCTGAAGTTCACATGTGGAAATACGAAGACTAATCAAGTATGAAGTTTGAATTGACCCTTTGCACTCTCCTGTCCACTCTCAGTCGATGGCCTGAGAACATGGGCACGAAAGTGCAAACGGTTAGTTGGTACTGACCCCGCAATGGCTATGTCAATGTCGATATCGAAGTAAATCGTCAATTTGTAGACGTTATCCAAAGGATTAGATTCCTCACTTTGGGTTGTCACCGTTGCCAATAATTCTGTACTGTTAATATCGAAATGCAAATCGCTTGTGTCCAACTCCAAAAGTAGCGTTTTCTAAAATATCAATACGTAAAAATACATAAAGTGTTACCCATTGGCTCGAGCTCATACTTTTCCAAATTTCAACATATATTTCTATATATTTACGTTATGCATGCTTGTACTCACATGACCTCGGAGCGGATTTCCAACATTACAGACTACTTCAAACGTGCCGTTTACGTCACTCTCCGTGCATTCCGGAGGTATACTAGCCAATGACAAAACTTTTGGAATAAGTAAGTGAACGTTTGACCGATATGCTGGCTCCTTACGATTAAAAACGTCGATGGTAAGTTTCAGAGTAGACGCTGATCCAATGACGTACGTATTTTCAGGCTTCAAGTCAGTGGAAACGTGCACGCGAAGATCAGACACACACACATTGTCCTCGCCACAGTCGACTGCAAACGGCAGCTGAAGCATGTCCTCAGTCCTTGATAACGCCTTATTTATAACGGGGCAACCAACGCAAGAATCTGTTCTGTCCTTTCCCTCATCCTGCGCTGTATCATTCGCCAAACTCAACGAAGCCACTATTTCTATCGGATCGATCAAATTCTGAATATTGGGTTTAAGGTATATGGTATGCTGTGTACAGGTGTGCGTTGCTCTGCGCACAGTTTCCAGTGACCGGTAGGTATTGTTTGCATTCTTGTTCCCTGGATACACAGCTCTGGCGTGCATTTGATCAATCTTCAACATCACGCTGAATTCTAGAAAAAGAATCATCTGTTGAGGTTGGCGTTCAATCTTACATTATCCGAACAGTTTCGCTCCTAATTGTTACCTAACGATTCTGGAACGTACGTCCCATCGTAGTAGATGCAGGTATCGACGTTGAACAACGTCGAGTTCATTAAGAGCTTCTCCTTCTCGGTGTACGTAAGTTTGATCACGCCAATGATCACAGGACGTGAACGAAGCAAAATTGCGTGCTCTGATAAGTAAGCACCGACCGCAATGTCGTCGTGCTTGTCGCCATTCGCATCTCTGGGATCAGACATTGAAATGCCGAAGCCACGAATGTTGTTGGAAAACTGAGATCCAAGAATGCGCTGGCTATATCTCCTGACGAGACCATTGTTGTTGCCGTTGTATATGTAAATTGCGCCGGTGTTTCCTTCGTACGGGGCACCGATTGCAACGTCCTTGTAACCGTCAAAGTCGATATCACCGAGACATATTATGCTGGAGCCGAATCTACCTCTCACTGCTTCTCCTTCCAGGATTTGCGTTTCGAAGATCCCCTACACGCAAACAGTGCAACAAGTGAAATGTATGATGTATCCGAGCTCTTAATGATAAAATAATAATATTAAGCTTTTAATAGAGAAATCAGAATGTCTTGTATATAATGAAAGTGCAAATTAACCAATTGTTTTAGGAATAAGACTTACGTTATGCCGAGACAAAAAACCGTAGACACGACCTTCGTCCTCCTCCTTACTCCATTGTGGAGCACCCACGAGCAATTCATCTTTGCCATCGTCATTAATATCGCACGAAGCCAATGACGCACCAAAGTATTCCCCGTGCTGTTGCCCCTCTAAAACTTTATTTACAATCAGCCTTCTGTTAGATACTTCGGGAAACGAGAATAGGAGCACATCTCCGTGTAAATTGGCACCCCTAGGAGCACCAGCCGCGTACCAAAACTCTCCTGCTTTAAAGTAACTGCCTGACGTCATCGAATATCCTGAAATCGAATTTAGTGCCCGGCTACTTGTAAGTATATATATTAAATAATATACATTACTGCATTTAGTTTTTTATATTTATAAAAATGGTTTGATTGTGAAAGAGACATTAAACGGCTTGAAAAAGTTGTGTGTCTTCCAATGACTTGTTTTCTAGTAAATAACTTATGAAGCTTACCGAAGTAATCGGAGCTGTGCAAACTCTTCTCATTGCCGACATAAGGCAAGATGGTTTTTACGGTACCGTCAAATGATCGCATTGCTAGTATCGGACTCCCCTTCCAATTGAAAGTTCCCGGGGCGCCCATTGCAAAATCACGTCGGCTGTCGTACGGGCTTACGTGCAAAGAAAAACCGAATTGACTCATGCCAACATTATAAATCGCAATGTCTTTGGCCAAGTTTGTGATCTGTTGCGAATAAGACAGAGGTAACATAATACGACGTTGCGCCTCTCTTTCAAACGTGCTTGCATTATCCGCTACGGATGAGTAACAAATGCCGTTCATATACCAATTCGGTCGATTCCTTATAGAAATGTTATTCTTCCATCGTGGTCCGCAAACCTGTTTGCAAAGTTTCACCAACGTATGCAACATTAGTATTCTTTTTAATTGCCTACGCATATGTATAACGAAAGTGGTTTAACAAAAACGTCAAAAAGATTTGATCCTTTACATATGTTGTATTGCATCGATTTACATTACCGCACAAGTAAAAAACATTTTTTAAAAAAGTGATTTAGGCCCCTTTCATGATCACCGGCATATATATGTATATATATACTGTACTGTTATTCGTATACGAGTGACCAAAAGAACTTACCACCACTTGAGGATGCGTTTTGTTTTCCACAGCAATGGTCGCGCCGATCCATGCGTTATCCTTGATTTGATCAGCGATTGGATATCCATTAATTACACCATTTTGAGTTCCATCGATGGTCCACTCTCTGCATGACTGATTCAATGGGCAAAGATAAACGGTACCCGGTTCCTCAACGAAAGAACTACTCGTGTTTCCTCGCGGAGCACCGACTAATAACGTTGAATCCTTATCATCTGTATACAATGCTACCGAAAATCCGAAATAACTACCCCGTCTGCCTAAAGAATTTTTAGGATCACTGAACACGATGGCATTTTTGGTGTCGAAATTGTACGCCGATACGATCGTTAGTAATAAACTGATTGACAGACCGTGCGCCGTAAGACGTAACATTTTGAATTCAATTTAAGCAGCAAATCTTTAATTTCCAAGATGCTGCGCGTTAGTACGGTACAAAGCACACTGCGCTCCATAAAGTTTTCGTAAATGTAAGGTGTCTCATAATCGGAGGAAGGATGTGGTATCAGTTCCTAGCGACGTACCGTGACATCATCTTTTTAGTCATTACACAATGGTCAATATTTGACCATACTCGTGTTTCTAACATAGAGTGGAAACGAATCGCTGAAAATCGCTTATAACCGTATAAGTGTACATATGACTCAAGACTGCTAGCAATCCGAGAAAATGAATCAATAAGTTACATCGAACGAGTTACTTTTATTTATTCAGAATAAAAGACGGAGTAACGTGGAAGCGATGATTTCGTTCTTGCGTTTCTCCATGGAAGTTCAATCACATGAGAGACTGCCGTTATATCAATTCATTGTTTTATTTACTTTCCGTCACACTTACAAACCATGTCAACAATATACATCGCCCGGATACGCGATTATTAGATAGCTAATGCTGCATTCAATTTCACGGCGGATGTTCTCTGTTGCGTGTCGAGTTTTACACAAAATTTGAACGATTGGTATATCGAAAAAACGTTCATCACGCATATAAATTGATGAAATGACTTTCCTAGGATGATCGCGGAGAGCATCAACCCCTTCCAGCATTAACGATTTCAACGATGACAGAGGTCGTAAAAGGTTTCACGAGGATGGTGGGATACGTTTCGGGACACACTTCGGGGCTCGAAAAAAAGGGCAACACCGAAATTCCATGTCTCTCCCGACGACAAACGCACACGACACTTCACCGATATTATCAAAAAGAACGTACGCGAAAAGGGGGGGGGGGGGGGGGGGAGGGGGAGGAGGAATATTTTCATCTCACCGGGGACATTCTCGTCGAGGTGTGAAAAATGCGACGAGACAAGATACATTATAATGACGGACAGCGGGAGACGCACACACTGACTCAGACACACCCACGCACGCACGCACATTCGCACACAGTCACCCTCTCTCGCGAAGATTCACAAAACATAAAACGGGAATAAAATCTAAAGGACCGAAGAGAAAAGAAATAGAAAAAGAATCGACCGTACTCGCGCATGATCAAACTCAGTGTTATAAAAATATATTTCAAGGAATCACAGATCCGTTATGTACAATAGGACATCGGGTGGGGAAGAAGGGAAACACGCGTCGATCGACAAAGAGCGGTTTAAGGGCGTGTTAAGGACATCATTTTTTTTGGGTGTGGGGGGAGGGGGGGGGGGGGGGGGTATGTTCATTAGTCGGAAGAGTCGGTAGTGGTCGAGATAGCATGGGAAAGGGGCGCGGCACGATTCCGATAACTTCTCCTCGCGACGTCGACTCTCTTCCGAAAGCACTCAAGATTCTTCAGTTTCTGCTCGTGATCGGAGCACTCATTGTGACTCTTCTGCGTTTGTCCGCCGGCACCGTTCTTCTCGACCGTCGACACGCCCGACGTGATACCGCTGTCGGGGGTCGAAGGAACTTTGTAGAACTTTTTCACTGGAGTGGACGGTCCGTCCGCCGCTTGCTGCAGCACTCGATCGCTGGTGCCGTTAGCGTACTCCTTCCACTCAGTCTTGTCCTCCTCGTCCGAGTGCTTCTCCAGTCTCACCCGCTTGCCTTTGCTCTTCCCGGGATCTCGCCTCAGGTTATTCTTGCACTTCCGGTGTTTTCTTCGGCGAGCCCTCACCGAGGCGTCAGAGTCGCTTTTCGAACGCTTCTTGCTGACCGACGAGACCGTCTCGTTTTCCTCGGAACTGCTGCTGCTGCTGCTACTGCTGTTGCTAGTGGTATTCGCGTAACTCGAGTGCTTCGTGTCGCTCTCGATCGGCGTGGTCGTGTAACGTGACCTCCTGGATATGACACCGGAGCTGGTACTTGGTTGGGTAGCGTCGATTGGTAGTTGTGGTTGCTTGTTTTGCTCATCCTCCTGCTCGCTGTCGGTGTCGCTGTCGATCTTCAAAACTGTAATCATCGGTCGCGCTCGACTTCTTCTGCCCGAGATCCTGCCGTGTTTTCGCTTCACGCCACGCAGTTTCGTTTTCGATTTCGATCTCCGCTTTCTCGCCGACTGAGCGTTCTCAGCTTCGCTGACTGAGCCCGAGCCCGATGGCTCGGGGGCGGCGTTTGAAGAATTGCTCAGTGGTGCACCGCCGCAGTCCAATGCTGCGAGTCTCATTAACTTCTCTCTGCGATTTGCGATGAGACGGGTTATTCGGTTCGCCGTGGAATCTGTGGAATGATAAATAATTGGTTTATGTGCTGCATTCTAGGTGCTTTCAACATAACATATATGGTCAGGTGCATGTACCGTCAGAATCTGTTGCACTGGAAGTCCGCCCAGTCGTAGGATTATTCTCATAATCGCTCGGTGTCTGAGGGGCCGTCGGCATGTCCTCCGAACTCCAGCCTTCAATTTCTCGTTGAACGAGGGAATCGAAGAACGCCATCATTCTCGGGTCCTCTCTGGTCGACTGGTGACTATAATCGTGTGTCATAAACTGTCCACTCCGTAATACCAGTCCGATATACTCGTCGTGCGTGAAGACTCTTCGCTGTCTTTCCTGTATGCCGGCATCCCTCTTTAAAAGTTTCAGAGATTCAAAAGATTCGAGTCGGCCGCGACAATACGAGCAATGAAGCTTAGGAGAAACTTCGAGTAACTGATCGAAAAGCCTACCTTCAATCCTCCCAGGCAGCAGTCTCCAAGCCTAAATGGACTCCAGATTTTGATAATCTTTTCCACTCCGGACGAAGCAAGAACGCAGCTCGCCTGGTTGTATCGTACTTGATTAACAATCGAACGGTGTCCGCGCAATACCATGTGAGCCGAATCGACCCATTTTATACCGTCCGGCGGAATCTTCCACATGTACAGATTAAAGTCATCCGAACCTAAAGATTGAAATTTGCATCAATGTGACAATTTTCTGTGGTGCACTCTGTTAACGCTGTAATTAACAATATAAACACACGTTCGGCCGTGCAGAGATGAGTTTAAGAGGATTCCTGCTACACATAACTTTTCGTTCGGGCCAAGTGATATTCGTGCCAAACAGATAGTACACCGTTAAATAACTGTTCAACGGTATATTATGCATTTTTACGTTGAATACGTAGCCTACTAATAAATAAATTTCCATCTCGCAGAAAAGCATGCAATCAAACATATTGCACACCCATTATACCGTACCTGAAAGAACGTACTCGTCGTTGTCGCCAGCGAAACAGCAGGATTTCATTGTGCAACTGTTATAATATCCGGGATGATCGAATTGACACAGGTGCATAGAAGAGTCAACAGCATACAAGACCGGCGGTAGTCTTCTTCTCAGGGCCAGTAATCTGTTCCCCGCCGCGTTAAATCTGACGTTCATGCAACTTTGCGCTGGACTTTCGTTCCCATAACGTAACACGGGTCTACAATGAATATTAAATGAACGATTAATTGATCCAAAAGTATTAATCATTGCATCGTAACTTCTTTGACGAAGGCACATTAATTTTTGTTTTCCTTTCGTATGCAAATAATGCTGCTTACTCCAAGGGTTTTCGAACGTCCCATATACTGACGCCTTCTTTAGCATTGGCGGTAGCGAGCATTCTGGGTTCAACGGGATTGAACATCACAGAATGAAAGGCGGTCTTATACTGTGCCAAGCAAAAGGTCTCCATGCCGCTGGACCCTCTTATGTCGTAGATTAAAACCCTGCCGTCGTCGCAGGCGCTCGCAAAGACATTGTCATTGTGCGGATGTATCGACAAACCGTATACAGGCTTTTCGTGTAAAAAGAAATTAAGAACGTCGCTCCTGCAACGCAGAACGTGCAATGCGAAGTAAGCATCATGAGGCCGTACCACTGATTAATAACAACAAACGTACGTTCGCAGGTCGTGTACTATAACTTGATCGTCGTTTCCAGCGGAGAATATTTTCGTTTTACTGCTGTCATAGCCAAGGCAAAATATATTGCTAACGTGTTGGGCTTTCATTACCACAGGCTTCCCAATGCCCTCGATCGCTTGCTCCAGTCTCCAGAGTAGAACCCTTCTGTCATCACCGCCTGCAAGAAAATTATGAGACAATGATTTACTCCGATCACTGACTCATCGAACATATCGTGACTACCTAGTCCTGATATCACACACTTGTCGCTTGACACAAGGCAAAGTAGGATTACGTTGAAATGAAAAGTAACAGAATGAACGTACTTGCCGATAGACACAGGACTCGAGCGAAAAGTAACAGTGTGTACATACTTGTCGCTGTACTCCAGATTTAAAGCAAGGAAAGATGAGTGCGCAGGTATGAGCGAAGACAATTAGAACTTGCCAGACACAAGTAGATCTCCCTGCCGTGAGAACTCGATCGCGTTAACACAACCGTAGTGCGAGAGCAGATCCTTCCTGAAGAGGTTCTCTGACACCTCGAACCTGGCATTGACCAGTCGTTTGCAATGATTGACCTTGTCGTCGATCTGCCGCGCGACGACACACGACACCGGACAGGAGGCGGAAGCGCGTTGAGCCATGTCTTCGCACCTCTCGATACGCAAGTCGCAACGTGTTCAAAGGTAGCAGCAACCAGCGACCAGCAGCACCTACCGCCGAGCCACCACCGTCGTGTCACCAGCAACGTTGACCCTCACCTATCCTCCCTTACTGTCGCGCTGAGAAAAAAAAACACTCGAAACAAACAGTGTGACGTTAGGCGTCACGCGAATAATAGATTTGCGCTTCGTCCGAAAGACAGATTATGGGCTCTGGCATTTGCACCGACCGATATCCATCCGTCCCGACTACCATCTTCTATCTCACTACTTCTCTTACTCTCTCTCTCTCTGTCTCGCTCTCCCTGTTTCTCCCCCTATCTCTCCGTCCTGTCTATCTCTCTCTCTCTCTCTCTCTCTCTCCCAATCTCTCTCTCTCTCTCAACGCATCGTCACCCCGCGAACGCGTTGTTCACTGGCTAGAAAACACGAAAACACGCGGCGCCCAATTTACCAGGTACGAGCGCGAGAGAGAGAAATACGTGTGGCAGAGGAGAGGGGGCGGGGGGGATGTCCACACGCACACGCACACGCACACGCACACGCACACGCGAGCTTCCCTCGAAAACACAGTCCCTCAGCAGCGGTGTCGGAGGGTCCCGCGAGAGGCAAGGCCATGCGCATGTATACAGAGACGAAGAGGACGTATCCTACCGATATTTACCCCGTGTCAGAGCACACGACACGCGCGCCAGCCGAGGGGAGAAAACACGCGACACACACGTACATGTACAGCCTCGACGCGCAGTATTAACCGCGAAAGAGCGCGCTGGCGGTAGACGTTGTTGCGCGCACTCTTCCTCTTCTTCCCTCTCGATTTTCGCACGCTCCGAGGCTCTCGCGAGAGTACGCCCCGACGAGGCCCCGACGAGGCCCCTCGGACCTACGAACTCGCAATCTGCTGTCCCGCGAGCCTCCAGACGCGTATCACGCACGAACCAGAACGCGCTGCACAACGACGACAACGTAGGACGACGATGAGAAGTCGAGGATCGCCGTGGATCGCGCCCCTTCCCTTTTCCGTGTCCACACGATCAGCTGATCGGCCCCGTCCTCGCTCTCTCTCGGTCACTTCGACGAGCACCGCTCTTTCCGACCGGTCGCCTCCCAGCGCATCCCCGCCGACCACGGACCTGCCGAAGACTGCCTCACGGCGCTTCGCACCAGGTCCAGCCTCATCGTCGAGCCGGTGCAGCATAAAGTCGCGCGCGCCGTTCCTGTCTCGTCGCTCGGACGGCCTTCACCTCGCTGGATCTCACTGATTCACGACGACGCGCGCGGATACGAGCCGCTACTCCGCTCCAGTTGGCTCCAGTCATCCAGTCTCCTCGCGGCGCTACCTTCTTCGGGTGGAACAGGGTGGAAGACGGCCGGGGCCGGCCATGGACGTCGGCGCCAGCTCGCGGATGCGCCGCGTATTCGTCACCGGACCGCCCGGTAAGAGATGTGTCGCTGATAAGTTTTCGAAACAAGAGAAACGTGTTTTACGGTTGCTACTTTTCTTAAATGTCTCGCTCTCGGTTCTAGTTCGAACTTTCAGAAATAGAGCCCAGATTGTTGCTCTAGCGTTGAGAGATGGTCGAAGGACGATTATAAGTTCATTGTTTGCTTCACGAGTCGCAGGTGTGGGAAAGACGACGATTTGCAAGAACGTAGCGTCGCTGTTAGAGAAGGAAAACCGTAGAATCGATGGATTTTATACGGAGGAAGTGCGAAATAAGGATAGTGCCAGGATTGGATTCGATGTCGTACGCGTAAACGATCCCCAAAACAGATTGCCTTTGGCTCGCAGAGAGTTGGTTCCTACAATATGATAGCATGCCTCTAAAAAAGTCATCAGCAGTCACCGGTAAAGTTACGTTTTGCTTTTTCCACAAACAGGAGTTTGCTGCATAGGCAAGAGCGATCAAAGTACAAGGTTGGACATTACAACGTGTTCGTGGAAAATTTTGAAAAAATAGCCCTGCCAGTCTTGCACTCTGACGCGGTAAACGCACAGTATCGAGTGTGACTGCATACACTAACATTCGACCTGCCGAGGAGTCAACATAACTTGTTTCGCAAATAGTTACTATAAAGTGTCATTTCTAAAGCATCCTATATTCTTAAATAAAGATGATTTAAAAATCAGAAATCATTACAGCAAAATGTGGAACAAGTCCTTTTGACCCGTCGGTAGTTCTAATGAACGTTACAAACCCTGCAACGTTTACATTTTAACTTTTTTTACAGAACATTTTGCTGATCGATGAAATCGGAAAGATGGAATTGTTTAGCACGAAATTTTACGACGACGTCCAAAACATACTCTTCGGGGTGGCCAATAAGGAAAGGTACACCATCGCGACGATTCCATTAATACATAAAGTACCGCAACGTTATCTGACGTTTTTTAAGAAATTATGCGACGACAGCGAATCCAAAGTTATAGAAGTCACTCGTCAGAACAGAGACAGGCTTGCGGATGAAATAGTTCGCACGATCTCATAACATTCGTCGACTCAGGCCAACTGACACGTGCGTCGGTGATTACGACTTGTAAATAAAAATATCTAGAAAAAATGTACTTTTTCACTTATATTGCACTTTAAATAGATGCAGCATAAAACAAGTGAAAAGTTAAATTCTTTCAGATTTTTTACAGGAACCACTCTCATAATCGCCCGCGTACATATCAAGTCCTCAGACTGAAACTTCAAGACCCCGTTATACATTATAAACATTATTTATTATTAACAAAAAACAAAACGTTAGATCGCAAAAATCCCGCCAATCACAATAGATTCGTAAAAAAGTAGTCACAAATAACGTGACAAATAGTGATCGGCATGGACATTGTACTACATAGTCATGCTAAATCGCATATGTATTAGGTTGTTGTTGTTTTTTTTTCTCATATTAATATAATCACTGTCTGATCGGCGCAAACCACCGTTATTCATTAAAGAACGAATCCGACCAAGACGTTCAGCGTATCCGTCATCGGCTCAGCGCGAATCACATAAATATTCGATTATAAATTACAATTCTATTAAAAAGATCTTTGAGATCACACTTGTCACGGTCCGTGCGCGCGAACACCTTCTTATTGTCCTTAATGAACATGGTGGTTTGATTGAGGGTACAAAATAGAAAGAATCTTCGCACCACGTCTGCTTCGCCGTTCGATCGAACGGAAATTCCTGCGCGCCGAGGGCACGTCTCGTTTTCTCACTCATCGTATTCAAGAGAACTCTCGCATTCTTTCGTTCGCCGGCCTCGGTTTTTCTTTTCAGAAAACAAGCATACCACTTTTCAGTATTTTTTTTCGTGTTTTTTTTTTCGCTTTTGTACCCATCAATGTATTATACATTCATTGCGTGTGTGTATTATGTTACAGGAAATTGTCTTGTTCCTAGAAAGAATATAATAATTATTGTTGCGGAGAGAGCCTAGCGTTTTCATATTCTCTCCACGTCGGTATCAAATATATTACGCACACTTTGATTGGGCTACTCGTACTTAGTTACTATTATTCATTTATTCATTTAGCAAATAATATACCTAAGGGTGGTTCCACTAGCACATGAATTTTAGTAGAGAATTGGCGTACGCCATCGGCCTTACGTTCGGATGAGGCTGAAAAAGAAAACGTCGTGACAGTGGCTGGACTTTATGTCACGCGAGTAGAGCTACGTTAGAATACGTACCACTGCTTTATACGATGTAAAATATGGCTTCATGTCCTTCCCATTAAGTGTGATAAAGGCACCTTCATTACCCATGGTGTCACTGTAGATAATTGAAACGTTACTAAACGACCATTTCCAAGCATGCGTGATTGAAACTGTTCTCGTACAAAAGTTACATATTTTCGTATTGTATATTTACAACTCACGAGTGTAACGCATTTTTATGCTCGCCATTATAGGTCCATTCGGAAAATACATCGAGAAAAGATGACGCTTGCCATATTATATAGTTAATAATTTCTGATATCGCGGTCATCGTCGATGGCGTTACTACAGGCTATATACTTCCTACCAATTCACTCGCGAGGCCCTGATGAAGCTAATTGCAAAGTTAGCGAAACGTTGACAATACTCCACTCAAGGACGCGGCCTACAACCGTAAGCCCTAAATAATCTATACCGTAAGCGTTCGTGCGACGAAGGTTTATACCTCACCAGACGTCTGACTCACCAATAATTCGGTGCTGAGAATACCGTGATACACTGTCCGTCGTGTCCGACCTCATAGCCGTCGTGCTTGACCTCGTGACTCCGCACGACATAATCGAGGCCGTTCAATCGAAGGAACGCTTGCGTGACGTCGGGACCAAAGTGAACACCGACTCCTCTTTTGCTGGGTGCCCTGCCCGGCTGCGGCTGCGGATCCGACCATAATAATTCGCACATTAATCCCTCGTCGGGGGGTTGTCTGTTCCTGTCGATATCTCGGATCTCTTGTAATGTTACATCGTCTCTGGAGAATAAGCCACCGTGCATTACCTGCAAACGAGGCTCAAGTTAAGTTTCTGGAAAAAGAAGGGAGGAAGAAAAATTCTTACTTCGACTTCTTTCCCCGTTACGATTTGTTAGTTAATAGCCGGCATTGTACTTGATCGACGGCAATATTTTCGTCGATCAGTTGAGCCTCACCGATTGAGCGGGCAAATTTTACGTTCTTCGAAACGGGATACTTACGAGTACTCGACCGTTAAGGCAATGTGCTAGGGGGAGCCAATTATAAACTTCTGTAAACAGTTCCGCCATTTGCGCCGTGTACTTGGCTTTCACCTCACCGTCGAAACCGTACATTTGATTCATTGTGGCGGACTCGTGGTTACCTGTCGATGGAATTGCATTACAGTGATCATCCCAACGAACAACGTTGACGTTGTACGAATGTAATGTGCATACAGAGAAATAACATACCTCTAGACATAAAAAAATGATTTGGATATAATAATTTAAAACCGAATAATGTAAATATACACTCTACAGAGAAGGAACCTCTATCTACGAAGTCTCCGTTGAATAACTGTAGGTCTGTTAAGAAATATATGTATGCGTGCGAAGAGTGAAAAATTGACAGTGTCACTATGAAAATGCTAATGAGAAAATCATGACGCGAGCATAATGTGCGCTTAGCGAAGGATACATAAGGATTAGTTTCTGATGGTAAACCATTTAAATCGAATATATTCAGCAGGTCATAGTACTGGCCGTGTATATCTCCGCAAATTGTAAATTTACTATCTTCAGGAATGGTAATATCCACTAAGCTCGGCTGTGCCATGAACCACGCTTTCACGTCTAAAAGAATTTTGTAAGCGTATTTGCGGTGTAATTTGTTCTCTGTCCTGTACCATTCTAACAAGTTTTGCATAAAACGCAATGTAACTTTGCCATCTTCCAGTTTAGGCCCTGCATATTCATCCTCAATTGCTAGAACATTTGTAACTTAAATTGTATGCTATTTGGACATGACTTATTTTTCAGATAATTTAGAATTCAACTGATCAGGGTATAATAATGTACCGGATATAATTTCAAGACACTCACCCATAGATTCTAAATTTATCATATCAGCTATATTCTTCTTATTTTCTTCTAGGGAAATAGCTTTCTCAAAAGCTAGCCTCTTCAAAATCTTACAACATTCTGTGTACTTAGCCAACGCATCCTTATCATTCGGTTTTGCATTAGTTACAGTTTTATAGTCCGCAAGAGCCAGCTTGATCTTCCCGAGTGACATGTGCGCCGCCGCCCGGCGATAATATCCCTTTACATAATTTTTGTCTAATTCAATTGCCTTGGATGCATCCGACAACGCATACCCAAAGCATTCCATCTTCAAGTAGGCGATACTCCTGTTACCGTAATAGACAGCTACATTGGGATTTAATGCTATAGCTGCTTTATACAATTCTATAGCCTTCTCAAAATCTTGATCTGGAAGAACGACACAGAATTAGGAACATCACTTAGTTAGCGCATTATCATTTAGTGGCAACTCCACAACTCTCAGAGCACAAATACTCTCAGAGAGCAAGTTGAAAACTTGCAAGCCAACGCGTCCTAGCTTGTTTCCCTAAACACATCCTTCAACACGTGGTCCTTATTATCGTCAGCTCTTGATTCACTACCCGAGAGGAACACATTACTCAACCGGCGTCGCCTGGACGCAAAATTAGAAAATACTCTAACAATTACCAATTGCTAGAAACTCTCAGGTGTCCACGTATCCTAACAAGAAAAAACTACTTCCTCTGTCGTGTAACATTGACTGACCAATTAATTCGATCGCAGGATGACATAACTACATACAGAATCGGTACGACCCGTTAAACGCTTGAAATTCTAGCAAAATTACACCGAACGTCCGAAGGACCGGGCGTGCGCTCGCTTGAAGAAAAACGTTGCGATCGCTGCGTGAAAGTTTGGTTAACTTTTAAATACACGTGACTATAGCGGATTAATCAAGGTAGTCACGACGGGCTGATCGCGACGACAGCTCGGCACGACCGTTCGGACCGGCCAAATCGATCATCCTTGGGGTGCCCTGCAAAACGTACTTTTGAAATATTCGTTCGCCTCCTCTTTGAATTTTTCCGCTCTGGCCGCATGCTCGGGCGATAACACTCCTGTAATCTCAGCGTTCTCGCTCATCCTGCGTGTTATGTCCCCTGTCGTTGCTCACCGACCGAGAACCGACGCTGCCGACGGGATTTTTGACTTAAACAATAAACCGAAACGTAGACGATAAGTAACGCATTAAAGAAAGGATTGTTGTTTCCCCGTGTTTTTTTCTTTCGGTTTCACATAAATGTTCCTATTTCGCGAGGCGCACAGTACATCGTGAAACTAACCGTTTGACTGCCCGATAGAAGAGGGCTGTTCGATGGATCGAGCGAGCGAGGGTCGGCGATAATGATCGAGAAGTTGGAAAGATTTGAAGAGTATATTATATAGCGCAAGTGCCGGCGTGCAATATTCCCGATCGGCCTCCGATAAGACTGGTTTATCTGTTATTCCACGCCGCAGGGAATTCGATTGAGAGAAGTAAACGCTCCCCCGGAGAACGTCGTGCTTTTCTTTGTGTGGCGTCACAGACGGAAAATTTAAGTTTTCTTCACTGTAACCTAATTCAAACGGGACGAACGTACGCAGTTCGATGAATCTTTCATACGTCTTAATCGGTTAATTGGCGGAACTTGAAATGCACTATTTGAAAGTTGTACCTAAAACAAAACGATTCATTTATTATTATATTTCAACATTTCAAGCGAGTCCTGCCGCCGCAAGGAGGTCCATCGGACTTACCGTCCAAAGTCCTGTCTTCCATTAATCGCAATGCCGATCCACACTATTTACGGTCGTTCACAAAATAATCGCCGAAAACAATTTAATGCTTAATTCAAACAAACGGAAACTCCGCTGTGCTGTTTGAACGCAAATTGACAGCAATATCGGATGATGTCGGCCAAAACGTTATTGTGAGCCACTTGAATTAAGAGGAATGAAAACAAAACCGAAGTCTAGTACCTAATGCCGTGTACATGTCAACTGTAATGCTGTCTCGCAATTTGAAGCACAATTTGAACTCTCGCAACCTTCACAATTTTCTCCAAAGTTCCTCGAAATTACCGGGAAAGAGTGTTTTTGCTCACAGTTGTCGGGAGACAGCTGACAATCGACATTTTAAATCATGCCGCGAATCGGACGTAACCTACACGCGTTTGCGAGTGTCAAGATTGTCGCAATAGAATGGAGCAGCACGATGCTATTGTTTGTCTAATGTGCTAACACGAGAGCGTTCAAGGAACTTGCTTATCAGTCGAAAAATGGCCGTTATGTGATGTCTGCATTTTGGACTACTCCATTCGTTCCACACACTCCATGATTTATATACTAAGTCGTCGATAATGCTTAACGTGTCCACTTCTATTATTTACAATGAGGTGGATAAAGAAAAACTTAGACTTTATGTCGAATGGATCGATTTGCATTTTAAGATAATATTACTGACCTCAAAGATGGAGCTACTCATCGGAGAGGTATGCGCAACGGGACTGACTGTCATTTTGTTATTTCTATTTATTTATTGTGACAACGAACATTGTGTCTGATCAGCAACTGTCTGACTTTGTGTAGAAAGCTCTTTTTAGAATTATCACTATTTTATTTTTGCCAGATGTCTGCGGAAGAGATCAAGTATTATTCAGACGAGCTGTCTAGGTCGAGCGATGAGTATTTAAAAGACATAAATAGTGCCTTCTTGGGGAAGGATACAAAGATACAATTTTTCCTGCACAACGATATGTTTATATGGAAACGGAAAATGTGGACGTTGGGGAAGATAAAGTTGCAACGAATATCAGAGATCAAATCTCTCGCATGTGTCTTTGGAGATTTACTTGCGCATCATGAGGTGACTCAGGAGCAATTAATTCAAGTTGGTATAGAGAATGATTCTTTGAAGAGGTGTAATCAAAAATTGACCACAGACATACAAGACATGATAAGAGTAAAGGACACTATGGAGAAACAGCTTTACAAAAAGTTTCTTTCAATCTTAAATTGTAAAAAGAAGAGAATCAGAGAGCTTGAGAATATTTTGAACAATGGTGTAAAAGAAGAGAAATCTGTTTTTAAAGAGCACACGGATGAAAGCGATATGTCTGATAAAGAAGAGAAGCAGCTAGTAAAAAATGACTCTGTAAAGTCAGAAAAACGGAAATTACTATGTGACAATGCTCAGTCAAACATGAGCAAAGTCCAAAAGACAAATGTGATTACAAAATGTAATGCTAAGAGTGATTCTAGTCCAAAGGCATCAACCAGTAAAGACTTAGTCAGTGAAAGTGTCCATCCAACAATGCCATTATCATCAGACAGTTCTGAAACAGATTGCGAGTTAGAATTGAAGGATTCAGATGACACTGATGCCCCAAAGAAATCCATCCGGCGTTTGAGTTTTACTGAAGATCCCGAAGAAGATTTATTCGCACACAGTTGAACGTGTCATTACATATACAGACACTGGCATGGTGCAGTGCTTACAATGCTGTATAAATATTATACAATGATGATATATGAGCAATGATAAAATAGAATGATAGATATAGATGAGAGAATGAATAGATTCTTATAGTTTCAGGCATTAAATCGTTGCATGTCATGCAAATGCCTGAAAGAATTTAATTTTAAATATATATGTAATACCACACTGAGTGGTATTTTTATTATAGATCGATTGTTTAGACAACGCTTAATTATACATTCTGTATACATGCGAATATAATATTTAAATTCCACTTAGACCGAAATTTCGTCATTTTATATCGATGCGCCTGAAGTAGCTTGGCTTGCATTGAGTTCGTTTGTAATAAGAATGATTGCGAGGCTGTCTGGTGTACTCCACGCGGACATATACATTTTTACGTTTCACAAGTCCGAAACGATTGAAAGGGAAGTCTGACGAATGCGGGTTTATCATTTCCCAATGACCAAACGGACACGGCTTTGGTTCGTCGAGTATACCCATCATTCTGAACAGCTGGACAGGTGTTGTGCGGTCACGTTTTGGCCCGGTAAATACACTGTACAGCAAATAGTGGGTCCAAGGGTATCTAGGCGGAAGACTAATGCTTCTTTTGGATTTTTCCATCTCCACCTTGTACAAGTCACGTATGCCTTTCGTAATACGCTAAACATTGTGTTAATTTTATATTCCTACGAAGGCTCGTTTTAAACAGAAATTTTGGCATGACTTTAATACATTAGCTGATGTTTCAGTTGTTCACCTGTATGTGAGAAAAATCCCGAATTCCGATTTTTGGACATGCAGAGGCGTCTATTAATAATAAACGTCTTCCATTGATATGATTATCGACAAAGCAATCCTGTGTTAAACGTGATATTTCATATTAATTTGATGTGCAATTTAGTTAGATACACTGGAGATTGGAGGATCTGGTCTCTCACTTTAGCCAATAATTCGCGTTAAATGAGGGACCACTGTAATATGTCTAATTATAATAATAAGATTACAAATTATATATGGTATTCTTAATAACTTGATATTGTGGTAGGCCAATCGTATCTGTTAACCAGATAGTAATGTCTCTGCTATCCCATGTCCAACATTCGGGCTTTGGAAAATTATTAACAACATCCCCTGATAAGTCCGCCAGTGAAGGCGGTGACGGCAACCAAGGTTTGTATTTTCTAAACATCATAATATAATGAATATTTTAACTAATTACAGTACGAGAAGTATTAATGAAAACATAATATTAACTCATTTTCTGGAACGGGCGCCGAATACTTCAAATGTTCGGGAAGGAAACGTTGCGTTGTCATATTCGACTATTCTTTACACAAAAGATCCGTTTAGTGTACCTTTCGATCAGAATATCCCCAATTGCCTTTTAACGTGACATGAGACTCGTACACAAAACTTTTGTAATTTAATGGTATCATTATAGTACATTATGAACTTTTCAAAGTTAGAGGGCAAATTTGAATGCTGTCAAATAGGGGGAGTCACGAACGATTAAAGTTAATTTCACAGCCGGGCGCCCCTCGTGAGCACCAATGGAATAGTATAGTTTACAATACAGCCATTCCAGATTTGATCCTATATCGTCATCGTCCAATGACCGTGCAATGTATGTTCACCTGGATAAGAAAAGTTTCATGCCTAAGCCCGAGCGCCCGAGCCCGAAGCAATCTCGAAGTGTAAGCATATCATGGACACCCACTGACGTACACAAGTACGCATCCACTTCAGTTGACGCGTCACAATCACAGCACATTCAGAAATTTAACTGTCATTCCATGCGACCGCAAGGGTTATTTACATCGTAACGTTTTTCAGAAATTGTTCGTCGTGTGTCGTGTTCATCATATACGGCGTAACCTTCAAATGAAGCCTCAGCGAAATATCTTGCCAAGTAACCCTTACCCACGGAAAGGTTGTTTGTATACAACAGTCGGACGGTTAGGCATAAGCGTAGGACATAGATAAAAATTGTAATCATTCTGGACAATGTACGTCTCCATCGAGTAATGAAAAGAGCGGGTGAAATAAGAATGTGCATATATATTAGGTTTGTGTTTTTTCGCAGGTGTGAAATGTCGTTTATGCGAAATATTTGCGCATGCATCGGCACGAAACAGCATCATTGATGTCTCCGACACATCCTGAGGATCTGTCCGTACCCGAACTGATCTTTCGAAGTGTCAATGGCAGCAAAATAAGGCTGTACGAGCGACGGAGTCCACGGGTCGGCGGGGACAACGGTAGCGTCATCAAATTCGTGGTCCAGAATGAAAAGTCACTGAACGTTAGTGTAAGCTTGTTACTGTTGCTCGTTACGCTATTCCTGTGGATTGTCTTTGAGAGTACGATACCTTGGGCAGTATCAGTATCTGCGTTATTGCTACAGTGGGTGGCTGCTATTAAGGCGACAAACAAAGGTCAGTTTGCTCACGGTTTAGTGACCTGCATCCCTTTCTCATCCACTATTGCTAACCAATTGAATTTGTTATGAATCTTACCTTTCAGGTACATTATTAGTTATAAAGTACGTAGGCATACACATCACTGACAAGAAGGTGTTTTCGGGATTTGATTCCCGGAGGTTCTTACCTTGGGACACTGTTCAAGATGTATTTATTAATGAAGTGATTACAGGGGTAAGTGCACGCAAATACATTTATTGATGCTGTTTAAGGAATAACGGAATAGGAATGTTTGTTTTAGCAAAAAGTTTTATATTACCTTACATTTTTGGTGAAAGAAACAGTCGGAGGAAGGGATCTGACCAGGTTGGTTCCTCTGTTCCAAAACTTGGTACCTGAAAGAAAATGCCTGGTGTACATGTACGAACGATTAGCCAATTTGATTGGTTCGGGCAAGGGCAGGAGCCTTCTTTAAGTGTACCCGGTTCATACTGGCTATGCTACAAGAAGAAAATTTACAAATTTGCTTTTCAGAACCATCATAATGTCAGGTATGTCATTACAGTACTTCTCAAGTTTCATAATTTTAGCCTTTTTATATTACGTATATGCAATGGACATACATTATTGCGTGTTAGGAACATTGGACAGTTTATGCATAGCAAGGAGTTGCTGAAGATTGTTAGACGAGTAATAAAGTGTCGTCCTTCGCAAGGACAGCAGTTCAGTACGAAGAATCTTCTCGTCACCTGTCGTATCCTTTGACAGATAATAAACAGATTCTCACATCGGCATGTTTGCTGCATAACGAATTTTTTATTTATTGCATTGCAACTAAGATTTAAGAAAATGCTCATTGAGTATTTCGCCGATTTGTATACCGTCCCTTTTCGGTCGACTCGCGGACTATACTCGCCAAATGATTAGGACCAATCCGGTCGCGGTGGTGGGAAAGAAATTCATTCGGATTGCTATGACGAAACAATCGATAAACGTGAGACTGACAACATATGAGATAAGGACACTACCACTGGCACAGTTTCAGTACAAAGTCACGTGTACCATTGTTGTAAAATAGTTTCGACCGGAAAGGTTTAAATCTGCGAAGAAAACTTGTATTACATATATATACCTTCCTTAATTCGTACATAAAAAATATGTTCAGAGCATACATCATGGAAGCGGCAGGACAAAATGTTCGCCATGCTCAAGTTTCGCGAACGTTCAGACGCGTCGACGAATAACCGAGCGTTTATCCTGACCGTAAAGGTTTGCCGATCACCGCTCTTGCATACGAGGAGAGAATCGCTTGACCCAGAATATTCATCGGCTCGCGACCAGCGTGCGCTAAATCCGAGACGAATGCACCAAGATGTAGATAATTTAAGCGCGACGAGAAGGACGACGAGCACAGCGAATCCCGTTAAGCGTAGTTCGTCGAAGAAGGTTCGGCAAGAATCGTTGCGCACGAAGGATTCGTCGATGGCAGACAGAACTGTAGACGTAACAATGATAGAAGACGAGGAATGTACCGTTCGACAAGGCTCGTCGCGCAGGAAGGATTTGACAGCGGAAGAAAGAGGGTCGGACGTAACGATCGTGAAAGACGAGGAATGTATCATTATCGGTACCGTAGAGAACGATACGGAGGCTTCGATTCCTGTGCCGTCTGTTCAGTCGCATTCGACGAACCTGTCGAGAAGAGATAGCAAGTTTGTCGGCCACAAAAGAGTGAGACGCAGCACGAGGGATAAGAGTCGGAATAACTCGTCGGAGAATAGTAACGATCGCACCGGAAGTGTTGCAAATTTACGAAAAAAATTGCTCAAACTAGACGTTAGCGGCGACTCGGACGCGAGCAGCGCGAACGCAAGCACTGATACTGAGGCTGAAAGAGGCGTGATCGATGAGGATGAATCGGGCAACACGGAGAGTAGGCGATTGCGAAATCGGGATAGAAGTCAAAACACCTCACCCGCGACGGTCAACGTGCGGGAACGGAGATCCACCGAGAATGTAACCGAATCTTTGTCGTTCAACGAAAGTGACACCAGCAATCAAGACAGTTCGTATAGCAACAATAGCGATTCCGACGAAATAGCTACCGACTCAGCGAATCTACCCTATCAATATCTCATTGAGAAGGAGATAGAAGACGCAAAGAACGGTATGACTTCTTCGTCGTTAACTAAGAGTAACGAAGTGAGAAGAGATCGAGGAAAGTCAAGCGCAAAAGTTGAAGGTCCGACTGAATCGGAGAGGCGTAACGATCCAGCCTCGGGCAAGTACAATTTAATATACAAGACTGTGGAAACGGGGAAGAGTGACGGGAATCACGCCAGTGGACAGTTCGATCCGTTCGAATCGTGCCAAGAAATGGATTTGCTGAAAAATCAACGACGTAGGTCGAAAAGTAAAAAAAAGGCCGCGAAAAATGCGTCCGACGATGCCGGTCTGCGCTCGTCCAACATCACCGATTTGGTAATGGAAGGTCTGATGTTCACGATTCGACAGGATCAGGACAGTGTCTCTGTGGTCGAGCAGAAGACGAAGCTAGAGCTCGACGAGGTGCTAGAAAATTCGGAGAAGGCCGAGACGAAGGAAGGAGAGAAATGTTTACTCAACTCGAGTCTTCTCAAGCTCGAAAACTTGATAACGAAAATCGAGTTGTCGCAGGCGAAACATGGTCACTGCATTAACGGAGATGGTCTGACAGCGGTGTCCGACATGGAGGATCCGAGCTTTATGGATGTCCAAACTATTCAAGGAACAGATACTCATAAGAGCAGAACTGGTACCGATATAGTTGATTTTCCGTGGAACTTTCTCGATAAGCCTTCCGGTCCCCAGAACGATAATGTTGATGAAACGTTGCACACGAATTCTTTGCTCGAAGAGAACAATAATGCCACGTCGATGGAGAAAGTTGAGCTAGAGAAGAACTTTGAAGAGGAGGATGTCGTACCAGAGATTCTGCGTGAGGCAAATCTAAGTTGTTGTACCGATGTCGCGTTGGCTAATTCCTCAAAGAACATAGATGCATTATTGATCGACTACACGTCGATCGACGAGACGGAGGACGACATTCGTTATTCCTCGGAAATTTGCTTGGAGAATTTCGCGCAGCCGTTGGCACGTAGCGCTACGCCGGACATGGTCGAGCAAAAACGATCGTCCAACGTACCGAGGATCGTGTCGAACGAGATCATCACGGTCGATCAGATGCCGCTGGCATTACAAAAAGCACTAGAGAGCAAATGTGTCGAGCGCCTCGATCCCATGCAAATGATGAGCAAGCCGTCGACGAGCGGCGCCTCGAACGAGCCACTTTCAGAATCCGTAACATTCGAGAATGCAGAGTTCACTGATGCCACCTATAATTATGCAGATGCGGAAGAGATGACTGAGAATAATATATCGTGCGACAACGAACATGTAGACGAACAGATCAGCTCGCCTAGTACGTCCAGAAATCTTTTGAACAATGTACCCGAAGCTCATGCAGACGCGAGTTGTCTGGCGAGCAGACCACAGCCCGAGGAGCGAGCGAGATGCAAGAGAACTCCCGCACAGAATAAGCAATACGGCGTGTCCAGTAAGCTGCAGGACATCACCGAGGATTTCTTCAGGGACATTCGGTTGCAGCAGCAGAAGAAGTCCGTCGTCGATCAAAGGTGTCTGCGGCAAAGAAGGAGGCCAACGAGGACTCAAAGCAGTATTAGGAATAACGACGTTCAGGTGGAGATGCTGAAGTTCATTCAGCACATCACGTACGGTGCCAAGGTGGTGGTGCAGCGATTGAGTACGAAGAATATTTCCGCTATCACGAGAAAGAACTCCTCGCTGGCCACTTGTACTACGAATTAGGACATTGAGAGTGAGACGTCGGGAGTGCCGAGTCGATCCCGTTGCCGGCCTGAAAATCGCTCCTAGAACGGCCATACTCTATGCGAACGGTATCTAATACATATATGTTACCCACACATACGATGCTGAATAAAGCAATCCTACACACTGTTGACTTGTACTCTTTATTTTTTCAGTATAAAACAATTCTGTCTCGCTTCTTAAACATATGTGAACGTTGTGTCTGTTTTCTCTCTCTTAACGTGTTCCATGACTGTCCTTAGATTGTCAATTTGCTCCAGCATCATCTGAACCTTCTCGTTCGGGAAGACAGAGAGCGCATTTTTATTGGCCAGACCGGCTTCCAAGAACTTGTTTTGCTCCGGTGTGAAAGGTGTAATCGCGGATACACTGGCAGCAATATTCTTTGTTAAGCAAGGCGTCATCTGAAATGAAATTCACGGTCCAGACAAGTTATCGATGAAGAAGATTCAATAATAATCACTAAATGAACGATCTAGTAAAGTAGAGTGCAGTGGACCCTAGCTTTACGCGGACTATTCGCTTGGCGCCGAGTCTCTCGGTCTGTTTTGCCGCCGACTAACCAAAGTAAAGAAAATTGAGGCTATGTCGAGCCTGGCACAGTTTGTACAACTTTTGCTGTAAGTTCAACGATTTCACTCCGTGCACACGGGCCAAAAGAATCTTCTGGCCCATTGCACTACGTTCACTATCCTAATAAAAGCTATAAGCTGATTGATTTTCTAATCGAGCGTAAGGGGAGGGGGGGGGGGGCAGCTGTTATTCATGACCGGTAGTTAAGAGTACATGAATAAACAATGTCTTGCTTAAATGATTCTCACGCATATCTTGCTAGTATGTCGGATGCACTTTTCTAGCTCTCTGGCACATTTCTGTGGAAACTTTTGCCGCGCATCGCAGAGGCCGTGCAACACGTCCTCGCACTCTAGTTCCAAATCATCTGCAAATACGGGAATCTCATAAAGCAAACATCATCTTATATGTGAGGCAATTTGAATCGCGGTTCTTACCCATGTGTTTGATACTTGCAGCGACCGGACTAGACGGAGTTGAAATACTGTCCTGGAAACAGAAAAACAGCGGAAGGACAAGAGAGCGACGCTTCGTGTACAGCCAGACGTTTAACCGTTACTGTTGCTTTACGGAACGTTGTGACCCTTTAAACGTTCTATCACAAACAGCAAGATTTTTTTTGTAGTATTTTGTTTATCGAAACATATATTCTAATATAATTTGGACACGATTTCTGATTGGTAAACGGATTGACCCCTCGTGTCAAAAAATGTCCAATGTCTTGCATATATTGTCAACAGCAGTGTTAATGAGGCGAAACAAATTCAAGTAGCAGTTTAAAATGGCTGGACTCTTTGGCCCGCCAGAAGGGTCAAAGTTTTGTCAGATTCAAACTCTTATTATAGCGTGTAAAGATAGGCCGCGGACAGTTGCGTAAGATTGAATGATACAGAAACGTCGGTATGCAAATTGATAATTTGCACTTGCCGCGGCATTCACGGCCACGTGCACACATACATACTCCTTTGCAAGAATCATCGTCCCTATTACGCACAATATTTTTTATACCCCGTCTATACAGGTTGAGACACCTAATATCGGACTCTAGAATAATTCCATTGCTTAAAAAGGATGCTGCATCAAATAAAATTGTTAGTACAAAGTTGCAAGAGGCGTGTGTAGGTAATAGGGTATAAAGTATGCATTCGGGCGGTAAATTATTTATTGCATTGCAGCTTACAAATGAATTCACGGTAATTAAAACTCTTGATCTAGACGCCATAGATAGATAGATAAAACCTTCAAAGAAATCTGGTGGGAGTCGGACCTTGAATGCTCTCAAAACGAATGACCTTGAAAGACATCTCCCATCACCGTAATCGGCCTTTCGACACGCCCCGACCCGACGACGTCCCGCAGTCTTGTCATGCGCTCATAAACAACAGAAAGATATTCCAGATTTCAAACTCTATACATACATCTATTCTATACGAAGTGTTACACGATCCACCCTATATACCGCGCTTGAGAGACTGAGAAACGCGAATGTGCGGCGCCGACGAATAATCGTGCACTTTGATCGTTCCTTGGCAGTACTTTTGCTCAGTTTTCAAGATCGCTAGCAATCGCCTGCGAGGACGACGGTAATTGAGTGAATAATCGCGCCGATCTGCATTGACGGAAATCGATGACGTCGACAATTTCTGTCTGCGTGGCACCCGCATCGCCGCTTACACTCTGATATTGCCGGATTCCTATATGTATGCCGGAACGCCATTAGGAGGCGAATGCCGTTATCCGCGGCTACGTGAACAGTCACTACTAGGACTGCCTTTTATTTGGTCGCTCTCGTTATCGGAATTAGTGACATGAGCGGTCGTTAGCAGTGGTTAGACAATAGAGTCGACCGCAACGTCGAGTAGTCCGCGACCCTGTGAAGGAAGTAAACATTACACGTCGAAACGCGTGCGTGCAAGAGAGAGAGAGAGAGAAGGACCCTGGTTTCGTGCGTTTCCAGCCGAACAATAACTTTTTCGCTCAGTTTCTCTGGCCGCTTGAGCTATTATGGGGTTCCTGAAGAAAACGGGCACGATTTTTATATACATCGGTGCCACCTTAGCGTTCATCACCTTTCTGCCGGGTCTGCCGCCCAATGTGGAATTCACGGAGTACAGGTACATCTTTTTCGTCCACACTCATCTGAGCGGGGACTGATGCAATTTTTTTTATTTTTTTTCCTTGCTCTTCACCCATTACATTTACCGTCTTTTTCGGCATTGCGATCCTGTCGCGTTTCTTTGGATATGTATCGCTTGCACTAATCTTATTTACTGTTAGCTAATTTTTAATTTTTCACCAATTCCACTATTGTAAATGTTGGTTGTGAACGCAGAGATTGTTGTGCTAGCAAACGACTCTTATTGCGTAGTTTTATGCTGAACATCATTTTCCCTGGTATTGAAAAATAATTTTGTCGAATATTGAAAGAAGCAATAACAAACAATAGAGGTGTAATTGTTTCAGTATAACATCACCCGAGAAGTTGGAAGGCAATTTGGCAATTAATGATAGGCTGAATGATGCAGAGAAATTGTTTGTCGGCGAACTTAAGGGATCAGAATCATTTGATTCTTATGATGGACAGCTGTACAGTGGACTGCACGGTGGCTATGTCGTGAGATATGAGGGTAATAAGATTGTGGCTGTTGTGAAGTTTGGCAAAAAATGTGGTAAGTGTCGAACAAAGTTTGACGTTTGAGTAGGGAAAAATGTTGTAGAATATAAGTATATCTACATTCTTGATTGCAGATGGCCTTTGGCAGGAACATAAGTGTGGCCGACCACTAGGATTGAAGTTTGATAAGAAAGGCAGCTTATATGTGTCTGACGCTTATTATGGCATTTTTAAAGTTGACGTGAAGACAGGAAAGTATAAGCTCCTGGTTAATTCTTCGCAACCCATTGATGGAAAGATTCCACATATACCTAATAGCTTGGATATCGCAGAGAATGGAGACATTTACTGGACAGACTCCAGTACAGAGTTCAAACTTTATGATGGATTGTACACACTTCTAACAAATCCATCTGGAAGGTACATTAACACTAATGTATCTAAACGGGGGTGTTATGTTGCTTAGGCCATTTATCTACAGATGTTTATGTGTAGTGAACATACCTCCATATTGAAATATATGTTACTTACCTAACCAGGTGCTATCCATATGTCATATTATTGCAGTACTTCCATTTTTGCACTTATTTTAATGGCTTTTGATTATATTATAACATGGATACTATTCATGATATGCAACGCATTCATACATGCAGCAAACATTGCATTATCATAAGTACCCATTCTGAAAAGCTTTTTCCTTCCAGGCTTATTCGCTACAATGTAATAACAAAGAAGAATGAAGTATTACTGAAAGACCTAGCGTTTGGCAACGGAATACAACTGAGCAAGGACCAGAGTTTCCTCATTGTCGCGGAAACCGTGGCGTCGCGCATTATGAAATACAATTTGAGAGGGCCAAAGGCAGGAAAAGCGGAGGTGTTCTACGCCGGTTTGCCCGGTATGCCAGACAACATCCACAGCGACGGCAAAGACGGTTTCCTCGTTGCTCTGATCGCGTACGCCGATTCTGAGCATCCCGACCTGGTTCAATCCATCACTCCCCATCCGTACATAAGAAAGATGCTCGTGCGACTACTGAAATGCATTGAGATGCCGTTCCTACTCATCCAAGACTTCTACCCTAACGTTTACGCCGAGAAACTGATCCACATGGTAGGATCTTTCGAAAGCGTGTCGCTCCTAATGATGCCCAGAGCAACCATCCTTCGACTCGATGTCAACGGCAAGATCATCGAAGCTGCGTACACAACCGACGAAAAATTATCGGGCATTAGCTCAGGGTTCGTGCACAACAATTACTTATGGCTAGGATCACCGTTCGTCGAATATGTCGCCAGGGTCCCACTTAAGCAAGCCTTCCCAGACTTGGCGCAGAGCCTTGCGTCCGAACCGGTGCAGCGTAAACAAGCTCCTCACGCTTCGCAGTCAGTCCCAGTCAAGAAGTCTGCACCTAAAGAAACGCCGAGCTCTACGGATACTCCTCCTGTAGCCAAGCCCGGCTCCACTCAGGCAGGCCGTGGTTCGGAAGCCGAGCAAGTTAGGAAGCCGAGGGAGGCTAAGGTGGCAGAAAATGTTAAGCCCGCTACCAAACCAGTTGCGAAAGCACAGGCCACTGTACCGCCTACTCCACCGCCAGCCAACCAAACTCCAAAGCCAGTCAAGAAGGTCGCTGCTCAAACAACTACCCCGACAACTACCACTACGACTCCAAAGCCAACCGCAAAACCGACTGCGAAGCCAGCTGCAAAGCCGACTCAAGCTCCGTCGGCGGCTGCCAATGCGAAGACGCAGGGCAGCCCAACAAAAGAGGTGAAGAAAGAAGCTACAAAGGTCGAAACTCCCAAGCTAAGTACGACGACTAAGCAGTCTGAAACGCCGGAGAAGATGCCTGCTGTGAAGCCAACCGATACGAAGCCGGTTGACGCGAAAACCAAGCAATTCGCGGGGTCCGCTAAGCAAAGTCGTCAGAATACAGAATCCAAGCCTGCTGCTAAGCCGGCACCGGCAAAGAACCGTCCCGCGGATGAGTTTTAGGGTATCGAACGAGAGCCCGGGGTTAAAACCATTCCATCGTTATTTCCAGTGCGCATTTTCTCACGCCAATATAGTCTCCAATAGGAAAGCGCGCAGACATTCCTCGGAGCTGCAACGTATTATTTTCTTTGTTTACTGGTATACATTCCTCTGGGTGTAAGGATCGTGCACAAGTTGCTTACTCTTCTTTTTTCTTTTTTTCTTTTTTATTTCCTTTTGTACCAGTCATGTGTACCCACGTACATGGGTATTTATAGATACATACTTACGATAGATGCATACGTATAT
Source organism: Priocnemis perturbator (assembly GCA_963942575.1). NCBI lineage: Eukaryota > Metazoa > Arthropoda > Insecta > Hymenoptera > Pompilidae > Priocnemis > Priocnemis perturbator. The sequence goes on from OZ012656.1 coordinate 11,409,650, forward strand.
GCATGTACTTCCACGACGCGCAGAGCAATTTTTGTTAATCGGAGCGTCATTAAGAATATTCCGATTCCGTAATAATAACCTATTAGTATTGAGGAAAATTTTAGAGGAGGGTGCATTAGAGACTGTGATTTGTAAGTATATATTAAGATCGAAAGTATTGTTGTTTTTGCAGACCTTTTCTATGTATGTCACATAGTATATATACCGTTTGTATGTGTATATACGTATTTTGTATATTCTGATTTTTACCGGTTTCGCATTCCTGAAGTTACAATCCTTCAGATGAACAAAACTTGTTGAGTAGACGCTTGTTATTCTGATTCTACGTCTTCTGTTATTTATGACGTTACGTGAGCGATCTATTGTCCGAAGAATAGATGAGAGATGTTATATTAGTTGTATGGCATATAATGTAATCAGCATACCTTGTCCGAGATTGAAAGGGGCGAGAATTATCGAGTTTCTATGAGTGCGGTGGTGAAAATAATATATGTTATTGTACGAACGATTTCTGAAACATAGATTTGACTTGTTTCGCCAAAGTTCGTAAGTAGAAATTTTATGTTTCCATGTGTTCCATTAGACAGTTTTATATTCCTTAATGTAAGACGTTGAGACGTTAACTTTATATAAACCATTGGTACAAGGTTGTACAGTTTCATAGATACGATAATAAAATAGTCGTTTTTCCAGATGTAGCAATTTTATTGCGCGTAAAAATCGATCCCATATCTATTCAAGGTGCAGTTAATTATGGCAAAAATGTACGAGCTATTTTTCATGCTACCAATAGACTAAAAAAATATAGTATTTGTCATAAGAATGTTGTCAGACGTAGACCGAAAATATGTGTTTGACAGTCATGCGCCGACGGTAAGTATTTTGCATTTTTGCAGTGTTAAAACTGTATCACGTGGTTTTTAACATTGGTACAGTCAAGCCAATTTTGTTCCTCAGATACATTTGAAGTCTCCAAATGAACGTAGGGCTTCTGTTGAACTGCCAGTATCCATTTCTGTTTCTTTCCCCATATTTTTGTGCTTTGAGCAAGGATTTGAAATATAGTCTGACATAGTCATTGCTTATTGGTTCAGATTTTTTATCTGCTACCGTGCTAAAGCCTAATTTCAGAAGCTCATTCGCAATATTTAGATGCTTCTAAACACAATTCAAATGATACAGTCAGCATTGCAGACCTAAAGTTCAGTCATAGAAGTGTGAACTAGGATTAACATTCAAATTGTTACCTCATCCCTCTGTGGTATAGTTGCGATACATTCTACAAATTCTTTCTGTTTGGATACTGGTACAAGCGAAATATTCTCTCCCACAACAATACTCTGAAGCCAACTAATACCTATAATTAATGTTTTGTTTGAGTATTATCATACAAAATTCCATCAACTATAGACAGTGAAACTTTGGAGCATTGTAAACAACAGTATTTACCATTTGACGTGACATTGATTCCAGGTATTTTTACAGGCAAATATCTATGATTTCCCCAACGAGGTAGTGGAATCATGGACCTGTGATTAACCATAAGCAATGTATTATTATTGCCTGCTTCTATATACACTACTGTCCCTCTGAATGGAATATAATCTCGCAAAAAGTGGTTTGGTATATCGGACGGTCTTCTGAACTTAGTAAACTGAGAACAAACAGAAAGATAGGCAAAGACATGCTCCATTTATATGCATGAAGCGTACACAAAACATGACCTGACTATATTATCATACTTACTGGTCGTATTGCATACACTGCGTACAGCAGTCCAAAACTGGAGGCCCCATAAATAATAGCCTAAAATTAGTAAGACGCAATAAGAATGTGATTCAGTTCGGTACGATAGAAGATATATATAATGGTTACTACACCTTCGTTCCGAGCGTCTCGTTCTCGATGATCGAAGTGTACTTCTTAAAAATTGTTGATATTTTCTTATCGTCCATATTTTTATCTATGCGTCTTGCGATGGTGGAAACGTTGTTGTCAGATAATATAAGCATACACTGTGGTCACATAGCAATATCTTCGGTATAATATGCTTAAAAACATGTACCTTCGTAAAAATGGAAATTTGTTTCAGCGGCGGTAGGAATGACACTGAATTCGTGTATGTAGCAAATGGTAGCAAATGGTAGCAAATGACCGGCTGGAAGAGTTAGTATTCGCATGAACATCAGATGGAACCTGTCAAATGTCACAAACATCTGTTCCGGATTAAATGAAAATTGTTAAAAACATACCAATTAAATGGTTCGTTGCTGCGTTGGCTCGTTCTGGTTGCACCGGCGTAACCGTTATTTCTATTGACACGTTATTAACAGATTTAATAATAACCCTGACAAATCGAACCGGGTCGGACTTGTTTATACAGTATCTTTGCATTCGCATACGTATATAGCGTCGTCTACACAAACTGAGGTCGTGTGTTTGTCAAAGAATTTTAACACATACCGTACTTTGTGAGTACCCGTATCACTATAGTACGCGAAAAGTTTTGGAAGTTTGCCAAAGGAAGTTATACTTACATTCGAAATGAGTGATGAATATATAGCAGATTAGAGTCAGTCAAACGGTGAAAGATAAAGAAGGGTTTGTTCTATACTTCTATTCTTTCAACAAACAGCAATACACGTTTACTCAGGATTCTATAAAACTTATCCAACTGTTGGAGCGAACCGGGGACAGCCGAGGATCCTCATCATATTGCCTCATATACTCACCTTTGTTTGCTTCGACAATATATACTCATTATTATCCAAGGGAGTCAAATCGATCGTCAGAAATATTTATAAGATAACTAAGTAGATTATACTTTATGTTTATTTTGGAATAAAAACACCTAAAACTAGATTTTCTGCCCATTTACGTTTATTAGCTTGATTTCAAACATATTTTAAATTTCCCGCCATTTTCTAATATCTTTCGTACGGTGGCTCCTCCGGAAACGGAGAAACGCTCAAACTAATCATTGGACAACAGTCGGTATTCTCAAAAATGGAGGCAGTTAGCGACAATACCGACTGCTGTCTAATGAGTAGTTTGAGCGTATCTCCGTTTGGACTGGCGCCACCGTACCAAAGAAATTAAATTGTGGCGGGAAGTTCAAAATGTGTTTATTTTATCTCGATTAAATACGTATAAAATGATATTATACTTCTTGTTATATTATTCATATCATTACATTATTCCGCGTTAAGTGAATGTTGATCAGTGCTCTGTTGCGTCTAACGGTTCCTTTAACTTTTAACGGACACGCCTGTAGAATCCCTACTGATCCCTACACATACCATCGGACCTGTTCGGTACCTTCAACGCTGCTTCCTCACGCAACACAAAATTCTCTGCACAATTCATAAATCCCTTTCCTATTCATCACTGTTCATCACTAATCATCACTAATCCCGATACCTTTGCCCGAGTCGCCGAGTGGCCGAGTCTGACAGACCGTCATATCTAGCAGCACTTGACACCTGCAATCACTTGCAATTCAATTCGGCAGCTTCGTATTCCCGTTATTCACACCCCGTCACACGCTGTCGTATGCCAGAAACGCAAATTTTGCAATCGTCAACGGAAGATATGTAATCGAACCGCGCGACTGCACGAGGAAATACCGGAATATGCTGACAGTAGATCGGACCATCCAATTTCGTTAGCTCAGCGCCGTTTTCTTCCGTGACAATTCAAATGCGTCGTCTGGCATCGTAATGTATATGACCGACGCTGATAAAAAATAAACAGCCATTGCCCCGTCGACGAGAGCAGCATGTGTATTCCGTGTGAAATGCGGCATTGCATCGCACTGATATATTGCGTACAGTTCGATGAGACCGATATAAATATTTAAATTTGCATATGCAATATATGAATATTGTGCCATTGGGCTCTTTCTTTTGGCGCACCTTTAGTTCGGCGAGCAATTTAGATGGGAGGAATCAGAGGAGCATGCCTGTGCTAATTAAAATAGGTGTTGCTTTGGTAAGAGGTGTCAGGTGTATATAGGCGCTGAGATGCGTTGAAAGGAGGGTATTTAATAGGTATCAATTATGGAGGGCTTCAAGTATAAGATTTTCGAGCTTATTAATAAGCAGGTAGGGTGATTAAGTGAATTTTTTGTTTGACCCCTTTTTCATTTCTGTACGGTGCACTGAAAATTATATACAGTAACCGTTTCAACCTATATCCATTAGTGTATATTGTATGGTAACAATTGTATGTAATAAATGTATGTCCTGTTCAAATCACTAATAGTTTGGGTACATTATATTCAGTATTGTAAGAATGACTAAATTATTGATACAGTTACAATGTACACTATATTGCAAACATTCATAACACTCTCATATTTAATTCAATTACTGTTCATTTGTGTACGTTATGTTGTGTAAAATAACAATATGTAATTCAATTAATAATTTAAATACTGTCCGTTCATACGTACGTTACATTGTGTATAATTATGATCATTTAGAATGCTACAAAAATTCCTGTTATGGGCGTCCACCCAGATCTTCTAAATCCACCTGAGTCTCAAAAGTTTGATGACGTACAATCAGAGGCAAGCCAGTCCGCAGCCAGCGAGCCTATCCCAGACCAGGACATATTGGAGTCCATTGAACAAATTTACTTCAATGCCGACAGCAATTTTGACCCCTGCAGGCACGAACTCGAGAAGCTGCCTCCAATACTGAAGTCTAGGGAAATTGAGAAATGCTACAAGAAACTTAAACAACAGCATCAGGTTGTTTCCAAGAAGGTCCTTGAACTAATTCTCCAGAAGCAAAGTGCTTGCACAAACGAGTGTGAGAAGATTCAAACCATACAGAAACAACTGCAGGGTGTTCTGGAAATATGTAAAATGGGCAGGGCAGACTTAAAGCTAGCCCGTGAGAAATTCACAATGGCAAGTTTAGGTATATTAGCAAATTATCAGAAGAGACAAGTTGTAAAAGAACTACTGAATTATCTGAACACCATAAAGACACTGGTAATAACACTATTAGTACCAAGAACCACTTTAACTGCTATAGAATGTCTAATGTTTACGATACTTCTGATCACTGCGATACTTATTTCGTAGCAACGCACAGGAGACAGACTTCAAGAGCTATTGAACGAGAAGAATTACCCAGGCGCCATTTCACTTTTACTCGAATGCCAAGGCGCAGCACAGACCTATAAACAGTTCCACTGTATCACAGCCCTGAACGGCAAGCTCCAGGATATTTTGGAACAAACCGAAGAAGCGTTGGACGTCACTCTCTCGAAAATGTGCACGGAGTTCGACGTGACGGTCTACGCATCGATTCAGGAGGCGTACATGCTGCTAGGGAAGACCCAAACCGCAATGGACCATCTTCATATGCACTTCGCAGCAGCCATACATAACACAGCGTTTGCCGCTATTCATTCTTACGCGGGCGGCGACATGAAGAGACAGTACAAACAGCTGTGCCAGTCCGTGCCAAGAGACAGATGCATTCCCTGTCTGACAGAATTGTGCAAGTCCCTGTGGACCATTCTTAGTTCCTACTACCTGGTAGTCAGTTGGCACAATGCGCACGAGAGCTTCGCGAAGACCCAAGAAGGCGCTAAAGATCTCGAGGAGACGTTTAGCAAACAGTACGTCAAGCAGAAGCTAGAGAATAGTATGATACGAATATGGCACGATGTTGAGATCAAAATATCGATTTACCTGGCGAACGTCGATCTGACCTACGTTAAGTTCGAGCAGTTCGTTCATGTTCTCGGTATAGTCAACAGATTGATGGAGATCGGCGAATTGTGCGGAGTCACGACGAACGATCTGCAAAAGTCTATCAGGAAGCAGTCTCTGTCCTACTTCTCGCATTATCACGCGTCCCGTCTGGACGAGCTACGAATATTTCTCGAAAACGATGGCTGGGAGCTTTGTCCCGTCAAACCGAACTTCATGGCCACCCAGTTGCAGGAGTTCAAGAGCTTGAAGCCGACGTTGAACAGTTACAAAACGTGGAACAGTTCGGACAACGCCAATACGAATGAGAACGATAGTCTCGTCGATCTCGAAGGATTGCAGAAGTACTTAGAAGGCGGCGCATCACCTTTTGCTGTCGGCCTAGACGATACGATCGACGAAGACATTTTAGCGGATGATGACGTAAGAGATCGTAAATTCAAAGTCCCTGTTTGAGAAACTGTGTTTAAACTATTTCGATTCGCTGTATCCGATTCTGTCTGACCCAGTGACGCAGAACTGAGATCTACCTTTTTTCTATTCTTCTTATCTATTCACAGGATGAAACTGGCGCATACTTCTCCGATGAATCGGACGACGACATTCCTGACGAATTAAAGCATGATTACGTGGATGAACCGGATCACACAAAAGGGAACAAAAAGAAACACAAAGTAAAGCACTTTGGTCCGATGGTCACCAATACAACTTTGAGTGTATTGAGAGTGTGCGGAAAGTATCTTCAGATGTCGAGACTCCTGAGATCGATTGCCGTCACAGTCATACAGAGTATGATACAATTTTTTGAATTGTGCTTCTACACGGTACACCTATTCTTCACTTCCGATCTCGTAAGTCTTGCGTTGTTACAGAACTGATAGCAAAACATTTCTCGAGTGTCATATAAACAAATTTTATGTCACATTCTCGGCTTATTTTGTCATGTCATCACCTTCGGTAATCCTGAACTTGTGTTGCAGCAAATCAACAGCGAATCCTTGTACAGTCCAAAGCTGAAGCTGGCTTTGGCGCGAATCAGGGAAAATCTCATAATGTGCGACAACGATACCGAGGACAACGCCAATCCGAAATGCGATAAAGTCCGACAGCCGCAACTTTCGTCAATCGTAAACTTATCTCAGCCCGAGAAGCTTCACGGCTTGACGGAGCGTATCGTGGCGGTGGAGTCTCTCATATTTTTAGGACAACAGTACGAGGGTCTGAAGCCCTACTTGGAGCATCTCATCGCCAACAGCCCGCAGCGAAATTTTCTTCATCAGTTTTACATGCAGACCATTGCGTCTACAACTGACTTGAGGAAGCCAGTTTACATGGCAGTTGCGTCCCAAGCGTTTGACGTGGCGAACATTCTGAATCTGATGACCAGAGTTAATTGGGAGGTGACAGACGTTATGTCACAACACAGTAGCTATATCGATTCGTTACTGGAGGTACGTACTATGCATTAGTTTATACTCTTTCAGTTTGGAATGGCTCAACTATTCGAAGTTAGGAATGATTGAATTTCAAGTAGCACGGTTACAGAAAAAGTTCGCGGTTGTTCAGGTGTAAGTTATAAAATGATAGCAGAAGTCGCAAGGATTGTGGTACAATAGTTGACGAAATTGTCTCGCAGGAAATGTACACGTTGAACGAGAGGCTCAAAACGATCGGCAGCAGTCTTCCACTGACGAAGGACGTTTCTAACTCCGTATGGGAAAATGTGGCCCACTTAATAACACATACTCTGGTGGAAGGGTACGTGTACCTCGTGAACGATCATTGTCCGTTAACTAACGTTGTTGATAATGTCCCAATTACAGTTTCTCCAATGCCAAAAAGTGTTCGAACGGAGGTCGAGCTTTGATGCAGCTCGACTTTACGCAACTGAAATCCAAATTCGAGACCCTGACCACACTCAGGCCGATGCCGCACAAGGACTACGTCGAGTTATATATAAAGGCGTATTACCTGCCAGAGAACAGTCTGGAGGAATGGATCAAGGAGCACAAAGAATATTCGAACAAACACTTGATCGGACTGGTCTCGTCAGCTTGTCAGAATAACAAGAAAACACGACAGCGTTTGATCGCCCTGGCCGAGGAACAACGATCGAACAAATAACAAAGAACAATCCATTACAGCGCGTCGCAAGATCACGTTGACATAGGTATCGACTGAAAGTCAAAAGTCAACGTGTCTCGACATCAGGCAAAAGTATGCGAGTTGTTCCACATAAAGTGTCAGTTTCCTTTCGCATCTGATGTAAGAAAAAATTCCAGTCGATGTCTGTGACAATGGCGAGGGAAACTTTTGATGTGGATTGCCCTGCACACGCACACACACACACACACACACACACACACAAACACTACACGTATGTAAAGTATTATTTTTAAGCGAATCTCTCACAAAAAGTTGTGTTCACATAAGTGAAATGACTTACATATCGTGTCTGGGTGAAAAGGACTTCGAGAATTTTGATCTTCTGTGAATCTCACGGCGAAACTCGTTCATTCCCTTCTCGTCTTATGCAAACTCACGTACTTCACTAAAGAAACGTAGTGAAGGACACGCTGTGCGTTTATACATTTATACATCCAATCTGTGATGTTTCGAGCGCGAAACTGAACATGACAAGAATCTTATGAAGAGATCTGTATGATATGTCTGTGTATATTTGTACAAGATTTGCACGGTGTTCGCTTTTTTTTTTTTTTTACCTTTTCTTCAAGAAAGTAAGCGAACGCGGGCGACTTATTTTTCGTGAAAACGGGGTCCTGTATGTATGTATGTACACTAAGAATAATCTCTAAATGTTGATTAGAAACGAACAAATTGGATCTTCATAATCGTTACGCAAAGTAAATATACGATAATTGATCCAAAATAGCTGTAAGAATCAAGATTTACATAGGAGACATTTTCTCACGAGAATTTCCTATCCGTCTAATAATTAATCGTCGTTTCTCATTTGTCTTACAATTCCGAAACTGTCTCCTTTCAATGGCTCCAAACTTAGCAGCAAGCTGGGGATTAAAACAATCTCAGTTTTTAGAGAATGCCAAATCTTTTACAACAGCGCACTATGAATATGTAGATGCGTTATTCCATCGTGACATTTTGATTTACGTTAATAAAATCGATACGGGGCTATGTAGTGATTTGAGAAAGGTGCATAATTTGTTTCGCTGCCGATGAATAGTATCTCAAGCTGTTGATTTTTACTATTACCGCTTCCTGCAGACTAAGTCCGTGTCACTTCAAATTCTTAACAATACAACGACATGATCTCTGGATAAGCAGATCGCCGAATATCAGCGATATGACCTATTTTCTGTCATATGATTACGTCTTCGTTAATATTGAGTTCAATCAAAACCCCGTATCGCTAACGATATTTTATATACGACCAGCTAATATAGTTTAATGAACTTTTTATTATACAAGTCATAGGTACTGTACAAATACATAACTGTACTCGTTAGTCAGTTGTTGAAATTGTGTACAAAAAAATTGCTGTTATTTATCTGCTCCCCGTATGGCTTTAAATATACCGAAACCAAGAGAATATCGTTGCATCCTGTTTTTCCGCAAACGCTAATTTATATATATTACATATAATGATTCCCATTAGATGGGATCGCACATTTTGTTCTGCGCAAATCGAACCTCCGAAATATTATGCGTATAATATAATCGCTCGAGGTGTCCGTAAAACGAATCCTATGCGAAGATTCTTGACGCTTCACGTGTAGACAAAACAAAATGTGGTCCCATTTAAAAAATAAAATAAAAATGCAACTTCACTGTTTGAGCGCGTCGTTGCATTTTCGGAAGAAATAAGAACGTAGAAAGATAGTAATCGCCATGACGCACGGCTTTTCCCTCGACCATTTTTTCACTATAATTCATAGCTAAGCAGCCGTAGCCCGTATCAATTGCGGGACTTATTCTACCTACTGCGTGGAACATTTAATCTAAAAGGATTTCTCCGTAATCTCCTACTCAACAAGACCTTCCGCGAATAGTATAACTTTTGCTATTATACTGATCTTAACTGACAAACCGTTTTTCCTTCTCAATCAAATCCATCATGTATAGGCTTAACACCCTGACGATACGGATAAAAAGAGCTACGATACAGGTGTTCACTGTGACGACAAAAATGAACTTCATTCCTTTTATTTACTTTTCGCTTAGAATCATGTATTTTGCGTGGTGCACGTGTATATAATATATATATAATTTAAGTAAAAATAATTTAACAATTTCGATCGACACAAAATTCAACCTCCGTTTTGTACACACAGTAACCGACCCGGGAACACAGAAAATAAAATAAGAGAGATTCGAAAATTCCGTGTGCCACTGCCGGGATAAAATGTGTATGCTTCGTAACGTGGTAAAAGTTACGTTGTATACGTCAAAATAAGAGATTACGAGGGGGAAAAATGAATCGGGAAAGAGACCCTAACTACGCCTACATAGTAGTCCGCTGTTCTCTCCCGGCAGCGAACTTTCTCAGTACAGTTAATACGGATTCGGCGTGGAATATTAACGATGAAGAAGACTCTATGGTTACGGAGTCATATTAGGAAGGGGAGGAAGAGAATGGCACGTTCCGTATAAAGTCACCGGTTTCCTGCCCCCGAAAGGGTGAACTAAGTGGTAGTACAAATCGGACTGGGATTGTTCGAATGCTACTGATAAACTTCGGCTATTCAACATTCTTTCTAAAGAATGTAAAGTTATGTTTAGGAGGATTTCAAGCAAAATCAATTATATAATGAATAAAAACAAAGACAAGGTACATCATTGTGCATGAAAGATCCTATGAGACGATCAAATGAAAAACTACGGTCCATTTTTTTTTTCCTTTAAGGGATACTACATTTTACGGAGGACCGATAACAGATTGTAACCACAGAGTCTGTTAATACTGGCGAGAACAATTTGACGCATCCCGCGCAAAGTCCCGTATTTTGTTCCCTGTAAATTATCGGTGAAGTCTCTTCTTCCATACGCCATTTTCGTTTTCTTATGTTTTTTTTCGTTTATTTTCTGTCTATCAAGTACGTCTTATCTATAATAATTAGAAATGCCGAGGGAATCACTTTTACACATTTTGCGATTTATATATATATATACTGTTGTATCTCGATGCTGGACAGTCACGCGCATACAACACGTTTCTCAATTTAAAAAATCTAACGTTTACCGTGGAATGCAAATGAAAGTGTTTAACGTAGCAACGGCCTTGGTGAGAGAACAGTTGCTACTTCCTTCCTTTCTCTCTCTCTCTCGACCAAATTTTTTTTGAGAACACCCGGTCTCTGACTTTTAAGCATACGCTACAAAAAAGTTCTTGACGGTTTTTATAAAATTTCTGTTTTTGACTGAACTGCGTCGCAATCGTTCCACTACGCACCGCAAACTGTGCTTACGCTTTAATTATAATACAGTGAAACAAACGATGCGTGCCGTTCGGTATGGCGCGAAGTATTCCGACTTCTCGCCTTCGTTCCGTTGCGGTCTAACACTATAACGTATCGCGAATTATTCTGCTTAAACGGTAAAAAATCTTGGCAGATTCGAGTTTCTCTCCGTGCCCGGCGAGGCGAACGTATCTCGTCGCATACTCGTGTTTCAGTTAAATAATCTGTCCTGTTTCGTGCTCCGTGCCCCGCTTGAACGGCAACGTTTTGCGTACAACGATACGATTTTAACAGTTAACGGAATGCAAGAGAGCGGGAGAACGAGGCGCTTCGTAAACAGAGCGGATTATTAACGTCATTGTGGTCATTTTCATTTTTTTTTTTTTTGTTTTGTCTGCAAATTGTGCGTACGGACAATTTCAACTTCTGCGCGTGTCTCTCTATAGATTGTTTCCTTTTACGTTCTACATCGTGATCGATTACATCCCAATTAGAGTGAAGCACACTGCGGGGTGTACGTAATAACGGCCGAACGGAAGTTTGAGATAAATGTTGCACGAAGAAGGCTTTCAACGAAGCAGGAAACTGATTTCTAGTATGTCAATGTAACGCATTGTCCTTGCAACATGCTTCACCGAAACTGGAAGACGACGGCGAGTACGGACGATTTTTTTCTTCTATTCGCTGAGCGAGCGTCCCATACGAGAAAGAGGAAAAATTCGAACGATATCGCTCGCTCACTCAGTTTCGATCTGATTTATTAACGTTAAAATGGACCGTGAACGTCGTAGGTATAATTTGTTTGGTACACATTATTAATTAGACACTGTCGAACAATAGTTTCGCTAATAAGTTTAGTCGCCTACCGATGATCTTTAAAGATTGAGGTACTTTCCAGTTGAGATACATTTAACTCATATTCTCTGTTCAATTGTTCTGTTGTTTTTTTTGCCCCTAATTCCCCCCTTTACGGGACAGAATGCCAGGTCTGATATTTCCGAAGTATCAAATAGTGTACTAATCCGTATGAATACATGAATTCCTTATTAGTAATATTAATATTAATATCGTTATTATTAATATTATTACAATTATTTAAATATTATCCCATTATCATCTAGATTCTCTCGCGGCTCTTGCAACTTTTGCCATAATTCAGTATTAGTACACTCGCGCAAGCGTAAACGGAAGTTGCGGTTAAAAGTAACGAGTCGAAATCTACGTAATGCTATTTAGGTAATGCTTTGTTATAATAATAATTTTCATAGACTCTGATAAATAAATGACAAAAGCTACACCTTTTGGTACCTCGTTTCCATTTCTTTTTTATACGATAAATTACTACTTATTTATTTCTTGATATTAAATCGAAGGGGGAGAACACATCGTCCACTGTTGAATGGCCACCTTGTTTTAGTTCAAGCAGTTTCCTCGCTTCGTGAAAAGAAACGTCTGTCCGATCGTCATCGATCGTCGATGCACGGACCGTACAGAGCTCGTAGTGTCGATAAATTAAGATGAAAATATGAAGCAAACATATATTTTCTGTACGTAGCTAGGTTGTCGACTCAGAATAAATATTTGCTCATAATTTATGATTGCTGGTCAACCATGTGAGACCCTCGTAAAGACCATCTCCAGTTGTGGCACAAGACGGTTGAACATACCAATTTCTATCTCGTATCCTAGTTAATCCCAATTTCTCTTGTATCTCGTGCGGTTTCATCGCTGGGACAAGGAAGTAGTGCATTGATTTGAACTTAATCATGACCAACGTCAATTGAATCAATGTGTGCTGAGACTTACCGTCAGGAAGATCTTGTTTGTTGGCAAAAATTAAAATAATAGCATCTCGCATTTCCCTATCATTTATAATTCGATAAAGTTCTTGACGCGCCTCATCAATCCTATCCCTGTCTGCACAGTCTACTACAAAAATAAGTCCTTGCGTACCAGTGTAGTAATGACGCCACAGTGGACGTATTTTGTCTTGCCCGCCCACATCCTAAAAATGATAATACAGTTTATCACACTGTGCTCAGCATACACACAGTATCCATGATAAAGTTAATCTGACAAAGAAATGACTGTTGCACACTTACCCAAACATTAAATTTAACGTTTTTATAGGTAACTGTTTCTACATTGAATCCTACAGTCGGTATAGTCGTCACGGACTGTCCTAGTTTAAGTTTATACAGTATCGCTGGCACATTGAAATTAAGGAAACGAACACGAAAGCACAATTGTTGGGGTACCCTTCGGCAAGACTAGATCAATCTCTCCAATGATTTGGGACAAAAAGGATACTAGTTTTCCCAGCTGCATCCAGTCCTAGCATGAGAATGCGCATCTCCTTGTTGCCAAAGATCTTTGACAACAGCTTGCCCATTTTGCCAGCTGCTTCCTCGGCACCCGGCACCTGAATTTCGTATATATCGAGTATATAGCCGATCGGCTCTGAAATCTGTCGAAGCGCAAATAGGTGTGTACGCTGGGTGTCTCGTGATCATTCGCACTCATTACATGTCTCATCAAGGATACGTGCTTCCCTAACGGCTAATTTCCTCGAGCACGCAGACTTTCCTTCGAGCCAACACACCCTCTCCGGCAAGACACGGCCGTACGATCACTCGAGTCACTCGCGCCCGACAGAATTGCTGCTCGCACCGAACCAATTGTCCCGATTCCTAACCTCTGACTCGACATTTTCGCATTAGAACAGCGTTAGGCACGTCCAGCGAGAACGGACGAGACGCTTTTTTTCGCAGAGACTGCCAGGAGCATCGGCCCATAACCTATTTCGGCCCAAGCACGATACACCGAGCATCCGCTCGCGACGAGCCAAGAAATTGCGAGAATTAATCTGCTGGCCGAGCGGTGCCGACAGCCAGAACGCTGTCAAAGGACCGTCCGCGAGGAAGAACGCTGCTACCGGGACAATTCGGTTCGCGAACGGTGAGTGTCACACGACGGGCCGGTTATTTAAGGACCATCAAAAACGATCCTTCATAACAATCAACAACGGCGGCTCGATCGCCGACAAAGCGTGTCCGCCAGTGTCCGCCGAATTAATTCTACTTCTATCCTCTCATCCCGTCCGCCCGCGCAAACGGTTACAAAATCGTGCTCTTTTTTTTTTTCCCTCGCCTGCCGTCCTCCTCTTCTTCAAACGAAGAACTCACCGAGAAACATTTACTTATCATCAAATGAGACACACACATACACACACGCACACTCACACAGAATACGAATAGGTCACAACATGATCTGCTCCCTACACTACGTAACTTCGCGACTTTACGCCTATAATATTGCTGTTTGGCATTTACCAATAACGTTATTTAGTCAAGTACTGCATGATGCCCCTCATAAGTCACAAGCACACACGCATGCAACTTGAAAAAAATATTTGGAGATCACCTCTCTCTGGCTGCGTGCATCGGAGTTGACGCAATTTCAAGCGCCATCGCATGCTGCGGAATGCTACTAAAACAATGAGAGCCATATAACTGGCGATATATTTAAAAGTCGGACTTTCATATCGGGCCGATTGGGCGAGGGTGTGGTTTTACATCGTTTGATAATCTTCCGTTACTTCTTGTCGAGCATATTCGTTGGGCATATTCTGCGAGCGGCCTGCTGCTGGGCCTCCCGTAGCAGCTTGTATTCACTTGTCACATATGAAGGAGTCCGTGATGCTGAAAGTGGTCTAATACAAGGAACCTGACAGAATCAACCCTTTTCTTACTCGCTGTCATTATAAGTCTAATGGAAAAAATTCTATTTTGTAAAATCTTCGACTTAATTACATATTTTCATGATCGCCCGAAGGCCAGGTACTTTGTGAATTGTAATAGCGGTATTTCGACGGGAGAGAAAATGTATAAGCGACGAATGTCATTGGTCGAGGGATTAACGTCGATTAGATCGTACGCTGCAATGTCGGTTGACCGTATTCTAAATTGCTAACTGAATCGCAGAGGCAGATGTGAAAGTTAATCGATAGCTTTGTCTTAAAAAGAAATGATGAACTTCGTTGTTTCATTTTGTTCAACATGAGCAATGTATAATCATTCCGATCATTCTCCTAACAAAAGGTACTTTTTAATCTGGTTCTGATGTACGTTAATGTTGAAATAATTTTAACTCCGGAACTGCTGACAATTTTTCGAACTGCGGACCGGTCTAGTCCGCCCTTGCTGTATATAATAGTTCTATGTTTTTGGTATTCACTGCCATCTGCTTGGGAGAGCACAAGACCTAGCAAGACCGTGAAAGAGTCATTAAACGAAATCTCCCTGCGAACGAGCGAAGACCAAAAACCATCTGATCAAATACATCAAACGTGTCCATATGGTAGAATTCTCGCACGGCACGCGCGACATTCGATACAGATCCCTATATATCTGCGCTGGTCTTATGCAAACCTCGCGGATCAGCAAACAGAGGACGATAAGCATTGAGCATTGAATTCCCGTCCTCTAACGATTTCGTAATCGAATTGTCTTGCTAACTTACGTCGACGATACAGTATATGTATACGGTCGTATATATATGCGTGTCGGTGATTATGAAACTGATCCAAATCCAAAATCGGTGGGACTAGAATTTTTCACTTTTATATTGTAATGTGTAAATCGATGAAACGCAGAATAAAGTGATGAATTAAATTTCTTGAGATTCTTTACCTACCACTCCCATAGCTACCGGCACATATGACAGTTCCGAACCTTTGCATTCTGACTCATCCGACGGCCCGCAGTCTTTAAATAACTTATTTCCTCCGATTTCAATCTTGCGCCTCCGTCGGAGCAGTTCAAACGTCACTTCCAAAGGAAAAACGTAATGATCGTGCCTGACTCGCAAGCCTGCAAATGCACATGCGCCCTGTACAGTTTTGACGCTACCTAATGATAAGAGGAGCGTCTAACCATTCTAACCCGTCGATTTGTGCATACTCTCGTGCGTCTTGTTAGTCGACGAGTCAATAACGTGGTCTTATGTGCGTGAAAGTCATCGCTGTCGAGAAGCCAAATCTAGGAGCATAAAGAGCACACTGCACGAGGATAGTACAGACCGTGATACGGTACAAAATTAATGCATTTGCAGAGAGAGTAAGGTCATTCGCGATATATATATATCTTCTAACACGTGTCGGTGATCAAATTCATTCTCTCAATGGTACCTATATACTGATAAAAGGATCGGCCAACCATTCTAACTCGTCCATTCCTGCATTATCTCGAGCGTACACTTAATTGTCTACTCAAAAAGGTGATGGTATGCGCGTGGAAGTGTGTCTCGCCCACAGTTCAGGATCTGAAACATAAGGATCATAATAGCGAAGAATAGCATAGAGCGTGATAAGTAACAAAAATTATATTTTTGTTGCAAGACAAACGTCGTTCCGGATATCCGCGTATATATATATGCATCTTCTTTTAGCACGTGTCGGAGATCGAATTCTTTCTGTTGACCTCGCCGATTCCACTTCGAAAGTCCATTCCTCGCTCTCTCTCGCCTTTCGTTCAAAAACCTGTTTTGCGTAACATTCACCGTGTATAACGGCGGGACGTAGGACCGTGAAATGTCAATTTGTAACGCGTCGTGACAAAGTTTTACATCGGTGGCCATGATAACGCCAACCGTCAGCGACTGCGGCGATTGAAAGTGACGAAAGTCATGAAGTTCACGGAGTCATGCATGCGGACCGATGGAAGGTGAAGATTTTTGGATGCTCAACTCTTAATCCCCTCCGCACAATCGCTGGTATCCGTGATTTAAGAAAGATTTAAGATGATGTCATGAATGCGGACAAAAGTAATTGAAGCTGAAATATTTCTGAAACTGAAAATCGTCGGTAAGACTACGCGGGAATATTTTGGACCAACGTTGAAGAATGGACCGATGAAACGTGTCAGTTAGATTGCACCGCAGGGAAAGAGTCGGTTCTATCGTTTCGGCGAGAATGTCAGTGAGACAATTATCGAATCCCATTGGAATCCTGAACTGCTTTCGTCGGAATTTCACTCAGACTGGTCCCCTTCGTGTCCTCGCCAAAGTAGATTGAAAATGATCGATTTGGCTTTGCAAAAGTCTAGATTAACGTAACTAAAATTATCATTGACTCTGTAAAAGCGTGGTACCATTATTATCAAAAACCATCTTTTCCGCTTGGCAAAAGTGGAAGCCTTCAAATCGGAGACCATCGTGTCCAACTTCGAGACATTGAGATCCAGTATATCGAAGAGGATCATCGACTTCACAAAAGCGTGAACCTTTAGACCAAAAACAATCCTCGGATAAGCAATTACCATAATAGATATATGATACGCACACACACATACATACAGATACACACCGGCGATGGAAAGTAAAAGAAGAAATGTGTCGAGCGAGCGGCTGGTGGGGCGGCGGGTGTCGTCGATAAGAGAAATCGAATCAAAGCTGCTACGTGGACACGGGAAAGGGAAGGTGCACTGTTACCTTCGCGTTGGGTTAGGTCTCGGCGATCGGCTCTCTCGATGCGTACCTGTTGCTCGTGTCAGTTCAGAATTATCCCGGCCCGTGCATCACCACGGCCTGGTGACGTAGCCGACGATTATCAGCGGAGACTTTTAAAACCTGCCCCCGGTGATAAAGCGCGCGCATACGCACACACAAGATAACACGGTATTTATTGTGTACGCGCGGGGGACAGTGCAGTTAGAAGTGTCAAACTGTTAACAAAAAAAAGGCTACGCACCAGACATGGAATCTATGAAGGAAAAGTTGACGGCGTATGGCCAGGAGCATTTGCTCAACTTCTGGAATGAACTGAGCAACGAAGAGAGACACGTGCTGGAAAATGACATAAATGACCTGGATCTGGCAGAGGTGACAGCGTATTACAGTAAGGCGGTAGCTTCTTCAGCTTCCATGGGACGGAGTATGTTGGACGACAAGGTCCAGCCTGTTCCCGAAGAGAATATAGCTTCCATGGCTAGCATCAGCGAAGAACAGGTAGAGACGTATAGGAAGATGGGGCTTCAAGAAATAGCAGAAGGTCGGATGGCTGTGTTGCTGATGGCAGGCGGACAAGGGACTAGGTTGGGAGTTACGTATCCCAAGGGCTTGTATGACGTGGGCCTTCAGAGTCATTGGACACTGTTCGAGATTCAGGCAAAGAGGATACTCAGGTTGGAGGAGATGGCGGAAAAGGAGTGTGGAAAGAGAGGAGAAATTACGTGGTACGGAAAACGTGTTTCATTCAGTTCAAATGGAGTATTTGGTACTTAAGAAGTAACCGACTTTTTTTATCAGGTATATAATGACCAGTGAAGCGACTCACGAAGCTACTTTGGCACAGATATACAAGTACGGAATAAAGGAGAATAATATAAGAGCATTCAAGCAGGGTATGCTACCGTGCTTTACGCTTGAAGGTAAAATCATCCTAGACGAAAAGCACAGGGTGTCAAAGGCACCAGATGGTAATGGGGGACTCTACCGAGCGCTCAAGGTTCAAGGAATATTGAACGACATGCAGCAGCGTGGAATTCGTAGTGTTCATGCACATTCCGTCGACAATATACTGATAAAAGTGGCAAATCCGGTTTTCATAGGGTATTGCCTATCCTCAGGAACGGACTGTGGAGTTTACGTGGTCGAAAAATGCGATCCTCACGAGCCTGTAGGAGTCGTTTGCAAGGTTGCTATTTTTCTGTCTTTGTACTGTTACCACGTTTTCAATTTTCCTTTACCATGTTATATAGAGGCTACTTGGAAAAAAGAATAATTTCCATTCACACTTCCTTTCTACCAACAATCACTCTGCATACGTCACAATTTCGCTGTCACCCTGTGTCTATACAACGCATATGATCACAGTACAGATAAAACTATTGATGTTGATCGAAGATTATCGTCCCCTTTACATCAGTCCGAGATTTAAACGAACAGAATGTTTGACTTTGTCGTAGGTGGAGGACCGATACCGAGTGGTAGAGTACAGCGAGATTTCCAAGGAAACAGCTGAACTGCGACGTAGCGACGATCGTCTGCTCTACAACGCGGCGAGCATCTGCAACCATTACTTCACCACAGACTTTCTCTTCGAGATCGAGAACCTTCACGAGGCCGACCTGGATCTGCACGCCGCAAAGAAGAAGATCCCGTACGTCGACGACGAAGGCAACAAGTGCGTCCCCAAGACGCCGAACGGCATCAAAATCGAGAAGTTCGTCTTCGACGTCTTCAAGTTCGCGAAAAGCTTCGCGGTCTGGGAAGGGATCCGCGAGGAGGACTTCAGTCCGGTGAAGAATTCAGACACCGCGGGTCAGGACTGCCCGGATACCGCGCGGAGGGACCTGTTGCGTTTGCACAGGAAATGGCTGTTGGACGCAGGAGCGAAAGAAGTGATTGACGACGTGGAGATCAGTCCGTCGGTGTCTTATGCCGGCGAAAATTTGGACTTCGCCAAGGGGAAGTCGTTTCACGGTCCGACCATTTTACGTTAGACGAGCCTGTATCTACGCTCGTGCGCTGCTTAACGTTAGGTAAGTGCGGACGTTAAGCGGCGCAGGACTGTATGTACTTTGATACGGATAATTGCGGAAAGATGTTCGATCGTGAAGTGCGGCAGGGTATTGGGCGAAAAATACACCTTGCCAATCGCTGTGAATCGTAGCAATCGAAGAATGCAACGAAATATCTATCGCAAAGGAGTACACTAGAGATTTGGATGACGTACATTCATTGGGAAAAAACAGACACGATCTTTACGCATTCCTTTCGGAACGTAACACGTTGTATAAACTATGAAATCGCTGCGACAGTTTCCAAAAAATCCGTTGTGAAATAATAAATTGCGTGTATATATGGCAGATTCGGAACATAGAATCATACAAGGTGTGCCTAACTTTTATAACGATCGAGATACGGGAAATCGCGCACGTTTGTACTTTTAGCTGTGCTAAGATAACGTTTACGTACGTATAGAGTGTTATGTATATAAGAGTATTGTCGGTGCACGTTGCGCGCAAGATGATAATGTTTATCGCGCAGAAGAATTGGTTAATAAATCGCAAGTAAGACGACGATTGCAATAATGAGATTAAGTATTACGATTGTATTCCATGAGGATTTTATATATTATACACGAGAATAAATCATTTGAAACGATTGCATGGGTTTTATTCCATAATTATAGCGACATTTATAGGCATGTGTGTGTAGTGAAAGCATACATATTATCGGAAAGTAAAAATCAAAAATGCACTCACCCTTCGGTCGACGATATCAAACAATGAACGATCGTTCTTTCGGCACGGGGCGCAAGTTTTTGTTCCCATCCATTTGAAAATATGCGCGCCCTGCTTATTGAGAACAATTGAAAGTCACGTGACGCTAAAACAAAGTCACGCAAAATCGTAGGTTACATTTTTGCATTTTAGTAAACAAAATATATAGCCTAATCTTTGATCGCAAAGTAATGCATATTATCAACTATATCCGGGGCACTGACAGAAATAAACATAAACAACTAATTCAGTATTCTATATTGTATTTGATAAGCCTCAATTTTTATTCCGATCTTTGAAACTCGTCCGTCTACATAACTTGAAGAATCAAAAATTGACATTTTTCGATAACAGCGCATATTTAATCGAAATTTCATAGCAGTCTAAGATCTCTATTACTCCAGAATAAAAATTTTGATTCTTTAACTAACGAAAACAATCTTTCATAGTAATAAATTAAGAAAATAATAAGCATAACATACCTCTACCCCTGTTGATCATCGCACATCACAACTCCAACTGACGTTTGCATGCGCATTGACTCTCTGATTGGTCAACGTAACCCCTCCATTATTGGTCACAATTTGAATCAAAATTTCCAATTCGACTTCTTTTCCGTTCAGTTTTGCGAAAGTCAAGAACAATTACTATTAAATTCTATCGAACAAAAAAGAACTCGTATAATAATTTCATGATGCGTTTAAAAATGAAAGATTTTTCATGATTTAAGTACCTATAAAAATGAGTTCAGTTTCGAGCATAGAAAGAATTAGTTTGCCGCTGCTGTCCGCTCAAAAACATATGACTTCCGACCATGCTTTTCTATCGTAGAGACTGTCGGGCTGCGTGTTTTGTTTATGTGAAAAATTAAGTTGTACCAGTGGTTGTGCAAAACGTAAATTGGGTTTATATACGATGAATACTATTATTTCGGTAGATGAGGAGAAGAACATATTTAGGTGTTTGACGAAATGCGGTTGTTGCGTAAGGTGTTCCTTAAGATTTATTGGGGTTCGAACTTTGAAACATTATGACAACCCACTCGAATATGCGCAAAATGTAAGTTATGAATGAAAAATTGTCTGTTTCTTCTGTTAGTTTAATTCAATTAGCGGTGCATCTGCAATAACACCCTAATACAATAATAATCATGGATATTTATTACTATATCAAATGATGCGTAAGAATACATATTGCCAAGGCAAATACAATACATTATAAAACTGCACAATGTCTGCTTTAGTAGACTAATATATTTCCTTGAATTTTTATTTTCAGTGTGGTTATGTTGACGCAGATCAGTACTCAAACATTGATGCACCTTGCACAGTCTGTTTAGGTATTCTTCAAGATAACACTCAGAGTGGTGTGATCAAGAAGATTAAGTATGAAATTGAGAATGAGAGTTACGATTGCACTTCATTCACATGTGCACTAACTATACCTGTGTCTGTGAGACTCAGAGAACAATCGTTACACGTTCATATAGCTAAAGAACTCAGTCTGTCGGAAAGCAGCACAACAGCGTTAAAATTGAAATTGCATAACATTAAGGATGTCTGGAAGTGGCTTGTTCTTTCAAAAGTCGAAAAAGTCATAGGAAAGACAGCATCTGCTGCATCACCATTTCTTATTGAGGTGTTTTTGGCACACCCCTGTGACGAGAAAGAATGTGCAGACATGTGAGCTTAATATTCACAAATTTAACATGTATTTACGTATTATACAGGCAATCCTATGTTCTTGGAAATGCTTTATCTAAAGTAACAGTAAAAATATGAAATCTTTAAAAAAAAATGGAAAAACCTTCGACACCCTGTATACATTATATGTATAGTACTGATCGTGAGTAATTATTGCAAACAGTAAAGGTTTTTTGTTTTCTTCCAGTGTGACTAAACTCAATATGAGAAATAACAAAGGTTCTCAGAAGAAGCGGAAGTACAATGAAAAGTTTAGCAGAAAAGGTGTAGAGAGTTTAGTGTGTGAAATATCGGATGACGAGTTTGCAAAATGTTTCAAGGTACCACCTACGCATACGGATTCATTCGTGGACGTTGACAAAGTTCTGTGCTCGCACAGCAGTATTTTCATCGGTGGCCGTTACAATAAGTTTTCCCGCAAGCTCAGTCAAACACCGTGGTTCATAAACGGCGAAAAGAAGATGGAAACTTCCGTTCAGGACATACTGTGCAATCCTATTGCCGAGACTGTAAAAGCTCAGTGTAAGTTCGTGGGGGTCAGTCTGGTGTAACGAGTTGACAACAAAAAATATGCATTTTCAGCATTTATGAGTTAACACCATTTTCTAATCATTCCAGCCATCAAATTTTTGTCGTCCGGAAGGGAAGACGTAGATGTGAGGAACATTTACTCAGGAAGACCGTTTGCAGCAGAATTGGTTAATCCGCGAATGACAAATATACCAGACGAATTATTAGCAGAATTGGTGGACAGTATTAACGCGTCGACGACTCTAGTCAGAATAACGTCAAACTTAAAGATTCTTACAAAGTATGTCCACCGTTTAATTACACAGATTATGGGTGGTTGATATAATTTGAAATCTAGATGTTTTTAACATTTCCGCAGGTTTATTTTAAATCGATTTACACACTTATAAACCTACATGTTTCTAAATTTAAGTCTACATTTTTATTTTCATCATTCTCAATTTCTAGAGTTGACTTGAAAATGCTGAAGGAAGGTGAAACAGTAAAAACAAAATTCTATCGGGTACTTTGCGTCTGCCGAGACGTTTCTAAAGAAGAAATATCGCTGGACACATTAAACGGGATGAAGAATCTTAAAATAATACAGAAAACGCCAGTGCGTGTATTACATAGGCGACCCTTAACGCCGCGAGAACGTTGCATATACGAAATGCGTGCTAGGTGGGTGAATCCTGATGAGCTGCGGAAGTTATCAAACGTTGCGAAGGAGAACTCGACGCTGTTCGTATTAGATGTCAAGACGCAGGCCGGAACATACGTGAAGGAGTTCGTGCACGGTGATTTTGCACGTACGAAGCCTAGCTTGTGCGACATTCTCAATGCGGAAGTTGACATCGTTGCGTTAGACGTTACGGGCATTAATCTCAATTGGCCGTAACCGAGATAAATCGATTGGCGATGTAAATTATGGATTTAATGTAACGTTGCTGTACAAATTACGGATTTCTTCTGTACTCCACTATAATATCGATTGTTAAAATATTTTTACATTGTGTACTTGTTCGGTCAGTTTTTACAATTGTAGCGATTATTCAACGATTACAAAACGTTCAACAAGGTGCGTGTCTGTTCGTCTCAATCCATAAATGCTTTTTAACAGCCGCTAGAGAGATTCTGTCGGAACTCTTTCGCTTAATCAACTTTGATATGAGATCCTTTGAACCAGACTTTATCTGCTCGGGCCAATGTACGTTTATAGTCTTTATCCTAGCGTATGTCTCTTGCTGCGAGTCACTAAGAAACGGTGGTCGGCCTACTAAAAACTCATAGCAGAGAATGCCTAAGCACCAGTGATCAACAAATACGTCGTATGTTTCTCCTGTTATCATTTCTGGTGGCAGGTAATCCAGTGTTCCACATAAGGTGTTTCGTCTGGGGAAGAAATAATAGTGTGCTTAACGGAAGACCTTGATATACACTTATTCTGATATGCCACCTATTAACTCTGATATATGTTTACTGATATGCAGGGTATATTTATACCACCATCCACCGAACACTCAGCGTACTATATTCATGGTACATACTTTGAGGAAGGTGCATGCACAGACCATCCAAAATCTGCCAACTTGATATTCCCACAGCCTGTGAGCAACAAGTTCTCAGGTTTTATGTCCCTATGAATTACATTGTTCTTGTGGCAATACTCCAAAGCATCTGCCACTTGATACGTGTACTTAGCTGACCTGTAATCCAAAACTGACACATTCTGAAAATTCACAATCAATATCAATAGTATGTTAGGAATGCGACAGTTACAAATGTTCGCTGAATCTTTCCCCTGGTTGACGTTTCAGTTCTTTGTAAAGCTCTCCACCGGCAGCAAATTCCAGTACTAGATAAATACGTTTGTGATCGTGGAAGTAAGTTAACATTTGCAGGATATGAGGATGCCTGAATAGAATGGAAACCAATGAATGCATATTCCAAATTTAGAATTGAGCTAAAAGTAAACATGGTCAATAATTAGATGTTACCTTAGATGAGATTGAATTTCAATCTCGCGCATGACCTGTTTCTCTACACGGCCCTTAATAAGTTCGACCTTATAAAGCACCTTCAGTGCAACAATATACTTTGTCGTTACTTCCCTCGCTAAATACACACGGCCAAACTTTCCACGCCCCAGGGGTGAACCGATTTCAAAGTCAGGCAGACTCCACTGATATCTATGCAACAAAACCACAAAACATAAGTTTTCCACCTGAACATGATGGGGAAAGATTATATGTTGTTATCGTACCCTAATCCCCTTCCTTCAATATGTTCCTGCATTTTGTGCAACAGATTCTCAATCTGCTTATGTTCGTCAGGGACAGCAGAGGGTGCTTTAAATAATTTATTATTGTGGGCCATCTTCGTTGTTTACTAAAACATCAAAATTGTTCATTAAATTATATGACAATTAGAAACTGACGCTTTTTCTAGCTTACTTACATTATCGTCGAATTAATAAAAGCACATCAACAAAGGCAACGATCAACTTTTGCTCTGTACTTCAGGAAATCTTTCGTAAAATGTCCCCGCGTGAAGGTTTCCACAGGTTTCCTCCATAACTTGTTCTAACTGACGCTTTCGCTCGTGTAAATTCAAATATTTTAACGTTGCCGCGGGTGCTGCCATCTGCTGAAGAAACTTAGTCATAGACTACTGAATACTTAGATGAATTGAATTTTGTACGGGCAAAAGTATAGAGAGCACTGAACGGGCCTGCTAAATACTGCGTAAGAAATAAACCTGCCAGTGCCACGTATGTCATGGATAATTAATAATGATAACGGACATAAACATATAATAAGGTGCATGATCAGTTTTTTATTCTGAAAGAACCTCGAGTTTACCGGATAATATTAATATCAACGTTTCTTTCAGTCATTACTACTCGTTATTTCAATGAACAGCTCAGCTGTCATTATGACTGACAACAACAATCCCTTGCCAAAGGCTCCTAAGGAGTTATGCTTCTCCGAATTGAGTTTCATACAGGTACTTATTTATGCATTATTTTACTTATACTGCTGGAAATTTATTTGGACAAACTGATGTTATTGTTGCAGGACAACTTTGATGTTGACGCATTCTTGCAAGAACATAGGAAGAATGTCAAGTTGGAAACGATGCGAGATCACTTAGGGATGTACTTGAATTTATTGAGATCTGCGATGATTGATTTGATTAACAGAGATTGTAATGACTTTGTGAATCTGTCAAGCAATCTTATCGGTTTGGACGGTGCTATTAATGATTTACAGGCACCTTTGGGTCAACTTCGAGAAGAGGTCATGGTACGGTGTTCAAACACTTTTATGTCAATATTATACTGTGTTTGTATATCATGAAACTATAATGCTGTGATTATTCAATGCAATTTCTTTTGCAGCAAGTTAGACAAGCTTTAGATGACGAAATAACAGCCATCTTGGGTTGTCTGAATGAAAACCTTCACAACAGAGAATATAAACAAAGTCTGCATAGTCTACAGCGTATTTATAAATCTTTACGAAAGTTGTCTTCAATATTGTCCACGGACAGGTTCATGGGCAGTCCCGTCAAAGCTGATATCTTGGAGCAAGCTGCGGCAGAAACGAATCAATTAAAGTTTCATATATCCAGATGCAAGTTGGACATAAAACCACAAGTAGATGTAGGTATTGTATTTGTCTTTTCATTATGTTTCTATACAACAGTTTTCGTTTTGCAGGAAAGTAACCAGCTTGAGACTCTCTTGGTGACACATTTAAATGAGTTGTTCTTAGCATGCATGCATGAGAAGGATTCAGTCTTGTTGGTTCGTTGTCTGAGAATTTACATGACTCTCGACAAGGTGACTGAGGCAGAGAGCGTGGTGAAAAACGAAGTAGTACGAAGATTAGTGGACGGTGTCATCACCGATGGAAATCTGCAGGCTGATACACTGAGTATTCAAAGCGTTTATCACAGATTAGTAAGCATTCTGAACTTGGAACTCAAGCAGCTGCTTGACATTACGTTAAATCGGAGCAGGGTGTCTGTAAAGGGGTTCAATTTCCTAGTCAATAGTTTCTGGGTAGAGGCGGAGGAGAAGATCGAGCAGTACATGAAGGCGATTTTTGCGCCTGGAGACCCCGAATTGTTTCACAAAGTAAGGTGGTGTCTAAAACGCTGTCGAATTCGTACAAATCATAGCACACTATCGGCCGGCAATTTTTATTCCATAACTGCTATCTTGACTTTAAATGAGTGTACAGCTACGTTAATTCTTTTTGATCGCATAAATAATGAAATTCCGGTGTGGGTAGCCATATGTGTATACCAGACCATATACACTTTTTGACAGATTTAGCACAGATTTAGTCTTCACATCCAAACTAAGCAACCGGCCTTTAGTGCACTGACGTACAGCTTTGTCTAACATCAATCGTACTTTAGAGGTATATAGAAACGCTCGAGTTCCTCGCCATGATCGAAAGCGAGTGTACACCTGAGTGCTTAATCAGCTTCAGGACACACCCTCAGTACAGGAGGTTCCTCAAGAAATGGAACTTGCCCGTTTACTTTCAAATTCGATTCCAAGAGATCGCTGGCGCGGTTGAAGTTGTCTTAACTGAATCGATCTCCCCAGCATCCGTCAAGGGAAAAGTGGAGAATCTTACGGAAGACCAGTATTGTCTGCACGCAACTTGTGCGGTTTGGGATGGTTTGCTAAGAATTTGGGCGGACGACGTATACATCTATCAACTGTTCCAACGCTTCTGGCGGCTAAGTCTTCAGATTTGCTCGAGGTACCAGGTCTGGATGCAGCAGGCGATTAAGCAAACCTGGCCTGTGGTGAATGAGACCAATTCGAATGAGCATGACGTGCCAACGAAGCTGAATTTTCTTGTCTATTTGTACATGGACGTTGATAAGTTTCTGAAGAGGTTACCGTCTTTTCTAGCCATGACGCACTCTAAGTTGAAGAATAAGAAAGATACGTTGCCTAAGCTGCTACAAGGTAGGTGTCACGTCAATCCATTCGAAACCAAGTAACCAAGTACCTAATTCAATGAGTTAGCAAGTGCAAGTTGCCGCTTGTATCAACTATACTACGTACTCACAGCACATTTACTGCACGTATAACAGTTAAGAGTGTACTAGATTACTGGAGTTGGTGTAGTAGAAAATTTATATGAATATGCAATGATCTTACAGACTGCTTGGCCGAAACATCGAACACTCTAAAAAACACCTTACCCCTAATAACCCAAGAGATTGTGAACGAATTGCTGACACAATGTGTGGCGCACTTGAAACAAGTCAGCGATATTCCTAGATTGTTTCGACGAACAAAGCGGGAGGTTCCGACGAAACCGTGCGCTTATGTGAAAAACGCACTTAGTTCCCTGAACACATTCCATAACAACTACAACAAAATTATTCCAGTTTACGTTAATCAATGGCTGGAATTAGCATTAACATCATTGACTGAACGGTAATAGATGTTCGCTAGACATTCGAAGTGAGCATATATATGTGCAATAAATCTCATCATTACAGCTACTTAACGTTTGTCCTCGACGTGCTGACGTCTGTACAAAAGACCGAAGAGAGTCTTCGGAGATTGAAAAAGATTCGTGATAAATCGACAGGGACGTTCTCCTCTGAAGCTCAGGGCATTACTGACGATGAAAAGATACGCATTCAGTTGCAAGTTGATGTGCACGGATACGACACCATGGTAAAACCAACTGCCCTACCCCTCACACTTTCAACATGCCGTACAGTTCCACGTTCGTATTTTCCGTTTCAGATCAAAGACCTAAACGTCTCAACAGGCAACATAAAAAGTCTACAAGAATTACTGCAAGCCGTAGAGTCTGCCGTGAAGAAGTAGCACACTTTAGATTTATTTCCGGAAAGTAGTGCCCCCGGTGTACATATAACGGTTATCGGCGGTAAGCCCCTAGAAGCGGTGAATTATCAAATTAGAGCCGTTTATTCGTAATTTGTACACTCGTCACCGATTGTTTCTTTGCCCCTCCTTTCGCTACGGATAAGCGTCGAAAATAAATCCCTATTTGTAAAGTACCGTTCTTACGTCTACGAATCATATGGGCTAGCTCTGTGAAGAATAACGAGGATAAAATGATAGAAAGTAACAACGTTATCGTATTTACATAATATAGACTCTATATCACATGTTTCATTCTTATTCTCTGCCGACGTTCAACGTTAAGCGGTAGAAAATATAATATCGTGTACAACGGCTTGTACTACCAGGAGTCGCACTCGGGCAGCTCGATCGCGACGATCGCGTCCTGATGCGGATACTGTGGATGCCACCAGTCGAGGACTTTGTAACGAACAACGTGATTTAGAAAGATCCCTTTCGACAGCGATCTGGGATCGTGAGTCGTTCCAAATCCAAGATACAATCGATGATCCTTGAAACCCGGCATCAAATTCAGAGACACCGTCTGCAGTATGAGTCCGATGACAGGTGGGAATATGCTGTACTTTAAGCAGGTCACCTATGTACGGAATTAAGGTTTACAAAATGCGATAGTGACTGTAATATGGCTTAGCACGTTCAGTGCCGACGTATGTTTGTCGAATTATGACCGGTTTAAAATTGAAGAACGATTGAGTTAATAATGAACGTGACAAGTGTGCGTCGGCGGGACTGAACGTGACGTGCGACTGTTTTCATACTCGTAGAACTTTACATCCTTCCTCGGGATTGACAGCAACGTCTTCCAACATTTCCAAGAATTCCGGCCTCCTGGAAACACCGCGACTCTTTCTTGTTATAGAAGCGTTACGGTTCTTTGAAATTTCCATGAGTTTGAAGTAAAAGTACCATGACTGCTCATACTTCTGCAATGAGGAATATAATATTTGGCAACTGTTTTTACAATAATCTGGTACGCCATAATACAGTGGATATCGATGGCGTACTTTGTGCCACATGAGACAACATTTTCGTTTGACCAAAGAGTGTGGCTCAGGCTGCCTGAAATATGATGAACTGTAACCTTCCCGTTCCAGAGGAAAATAAGCGGAGTGTAGCATTCTTATTACACACGCACGCAGTCCGTGACGTCGCACCATGCACTGTGGCTGCAAACGTTCAGGTAGGCCTGGTACAAATCTGTAATATCTGCAAGAAAAATCCAATTCGCATCTTTTATACTCTGTTCATCAGCATATAATTTAGTACATGTATCCGGTTATTTTCTTGAGCCAACGTACTTACGATTTATACATATGAAACCAAAACTTTGCAGTGGTTGTGACATGATACGAGCTCTTGCAAATTCTGGCGAACGTTCCTACCGATTCGGGTGAAACATACTCTGATATAACGAACCAGATGTCCAGCGGGTAATCAATGCCTATAATAATATATAATGCTATTTTTATTTGGTTCAATATCATTCTCTATTCATTTGTTTTATTTTAAAAATGGGTTTTTTAGGTAGATAATGATTAAATTTTTCAGAGATATATCAACATCCATTACAGATCAGCTTAAGATACTGTTAATGGCTCACAATCTATAATGTTGGAAATACTACCTTAGCTACTATCTGAGTGCTGCCAATGTTTTATTTACCTTCTCCTTCCACATCTTCTTTTTCATGTTTTGTCCTTCTACCTAAAGATCAGGGATGAATTATTTTTCAGCAGGTTATTCTTGGTTAATACATTTTACTGTGCCCAGGTGCCAACATTTCTGAATCCCAACACTGCTTATAAGTTATTGATAACGATAGCACAGAAAGCCGATGTCATACCTTCTGTACTTTCAATCTCTTGTCTCAATAGCAGCAGGTCAGCCGTGCAGTCGTCGAGGAGACTCTCCCAGGTGTTTCTAACGTTGTCCATCGATGCTGTATCACATTTGCATAACTTATCAAACGATCACAGCGCAAAAACAAACGTAACGATAAATAAGGAGGCTGACTAACCAAAGTTGTCGACTCTTAGCACCGTATTCCCTCGACGACGCCTCCGTTCCTCCTTCCTACCGCGCGTAAATAGCAGTCAAGCTATTACATATTAGTTCGTTAATGCGATCGGCAACAAACTTTAGCGGAATTCATTGCAAAGAGCAAAAATCGGTACTTTATAAGTCGCAAACGTCGACTCGCTGCGTAGTGTCAAAAAGCACTAACGCCATACGCCGTCCAACGCCATCCTTCTCTACATTGCTCTACATCGAATTGATTCTGTCAACATTTCACAGATGGCAATGACATAGCTTGCGCAGAATTAGGAATGGTCGCCGTTTCGAATGTTTATCAATATATCAACACTGTTCTGTCAACAAACAAGAAGATGTTTAAACTTTACAAATAGTTTTCGCCGGCCGTTGACTTGTAATTTCATTCGTCTTTGAATTTCCCGCCACGTATTATTTCTTTGAGACGGTGGCGCCACGCGGTGCGGTGAAATACTCACACTGTTGAATCGACAGCAGTCGGTATTGTGGGTAACGAGAAATATTTTAAAGAATACCGACTGCTTTTAATGAATAGTTTGGGCGTTTTCCCGCTTGGAGGGGCGCCACCATACTGGAAATATTATAAAACGGCGGGAAATTTGAAACGTTGTTTTAGAAATAGAATCATATCAATATATAGAGATGCAGTCAACACTAGCCGATAGTACGGTTGGAAACAAGTCATTTTCACTCTTTATTAACCGTTTTAAATATACATATACATAATATTATAATAAAACTCCACGTTAGAAAGACACTTCGCCATCCCGCCAGGCGCCAGGCGCCAGGCGCCAGGCGCCAGCCGCCACAAAACGCAAGATCGGCAAGATGGCAAGATGGCAAGATGGCAAGATCCTCCTCGCGGGCATGCCGCGTTCACACTGTTCACAGGCGGCAGATAAAGCGCATTTGAACCCGTCATAAACGGTCCACCATTGAACACAAGAACACAACATCGTTTCCCGGCGAGCCGTCGTTGTCGGAACTCTTGTAAGATTTGCGCGCACACACGCTCGAAGTCGTAAGGAAAGTGCGCGCTCGCGAGACCATTCCAACATAGAGGCACCCGTGGTTTCTGTTCGGCCCGTATTCCACCGCACGCCATGACTGAAATTTGTCGGCAGAGTAGGAGTGGAGTAGCTGTGACAGGTCAAACGGCCAACAGCGAGATCACCTAATATTCGCGACGATCGCGGGTGGAATATCTCGGGCGCGCAAACGCGTCGAAGCGAGCGTCCGCGAGCATTATCGTGTCCGTCGATCCGGCCTGCGTGTGCCGATAATCGTTGCGCGACGAGCTCGGCTTTCTACGCTGGGAAAACGGGACGGCGGACTTTCGCGGCCGACGGATCGGAGAGCAGGCGCAGAGAATTGGACGGAATGGAGGTTGGTTTCAGGCTTCTCGCGGGGAATCCTGTTAACGGCGGCACGGGGGATCGATAGACAACTGTTGTGCACGAGCGGAGACCGTTTTGTGGGACTGCTGTGTTGATGCGCTTCGTCTAGGTCCTGCGACGCTATGCTCACTGGTGCGAGTCGTTTCGGGGGACGAGTTCTTGTTGACGCCTCACGGCGTTTCGTTGCGGTGAGAGAGCCGAGGGAAATGGAAATTCGGGGGTAGTGTTTCGGGTGACGCATATTAACAGGTGGACGGCGCATATACTGTTTTGTGTATGTTGCCTTGGGCAGCAGCGGAATTTCCATTTGCACAGTATGCGTTGCCACCGTAACATTCTTCTTGGGATTAATTTTACAACTTGATGGCCTTCGCTTGTTTCAAGTCTTTTTCAGTAAGTTTCGTGGACAGGCTGTGTTTGGCGGTGAGAATCTGTTCAGGGGGGACGTCGCTGTAGACGCCTTTGGTGTTTCAGTATTTTTTGACTTGCGTATTAACAGGTGGGGTGCACAACAGATTTTGGTATAACTCGTTTTATGGGGCAGTGAAATCTTTATCTGTACACACATAACGTACCTGAATAACTACCTGTTTACTCAGTACTAATGCTTTATTTGTTGTTTATTGTTTGCTAGGTGGAAGAATGTTCAGCAGGTGGCGACACTGGTGCAGAGGAAGACGAAGATGAAGCGTCGACCCACGGTTCTCCAAGCAATAGTGGCAGTAGTAGCATGAGTGGTAGCAGTACTTCCACGGATAGTGGAGAAGACAGTGGAGAGGAACGTGGAAGTAGTGGCTCTGAGAGTCATAGCTCGGGAGATGAGGAGGAAGAAGATAATGAGAATACAGAGTATTCGGTCAAAGTGGAGAGTCCAGATGCCTTGGTACACTTAATTTTACTTGCCTGCTTCAGCCCATTGCCTTGCAGTCAGGAAAAGATAAAAGACATTTGACTACAGCTCCGATAATTTACTGAAATGCATTGGACACCTCATAGAACACAAGTTGATGAGAGTAGGGCAATGGGTTCAATGTTTCACATTACCTTTACACGAGTGTATTCATTTTTGCGAATACCTTAACAGAGATGGGAAACTTGCGTGGCGGCAAACACGAGAGTGAAACTGCCACAGGATTTATGTGAGCACTTTACCGTTTTCAAAGAGCTTCTCGACTATCCCCGTTTCTGGAACGAATATCTCAACGACAGTCAAAGGGAGTCTCTGTACAGTTTGTTGCCAAACTTTCCAAAGGACTGTAATATGGAGGTCGAGATGGAGAAGACGCTGCGCATGTTGTTTGATAGAGAAAATCATAGGTAATAATGATACTTTGCTTCCTCGGCTACATATGCCTGATTCATTTACATACTGTGACAATCTTCATTACATCTTCAACATATATACGATTTAACTTCTATTCACTTGTGGGTAGTGTGCTACTATTCGAGAGATAGCTTCGACATAATACAGATCCGAGTTAGGTCAGAATAATCAAAATATCAAGTCTCACCACAAATCGTCCCGATATATGTAGTATCAATAAGAAAGTACATCAGGTCACACTACTCCAAGTATGACTCACGAACCACATGAAGACGCATCACAACTCATCCGCAAACGATCAACCGTTGAACACCGCCCTAGGTTTGGCGTAGCAGCCCTCGACTCGTTCCACAGTCACCTGTCCGCGGGCCACTTCCGGCCGGACATAAAACGAATGCGCAGCCTCGTCCGCAAAGCCCAGCAAAGAAGACTCCTGTTCGAGGAACGCAAGCGTACCTACGAGTTAGCGAGCCAGCTACTAAAATCACGCGAGAGTCTGTTGGCCAACGCTTACAAGCAAGGCTTCAGTCAGCCGGCTCATCGAACGGTCTCCAAGCTCCACTGGCGGAAGCCGAAGCCCGCGATGGGTAAGTACGTTGCTCACACGAGAAGACGTTAAAAATCTTCCAGCTGTTTACATCCCTCCCCCCACGCTTCAGCCGTTTGGCAGCGAAGTATGTAGTAACCTCCCCGGGGGCAATGCAAACTAACACGCCAATGAACCGACAGTTGAAGAGAAGACTCAGCTCCGCTATTTGGAGGAACTGAGCGCGCTGAGGACGGAATTAGGCGCGAGCGCCCGACTGGCAGACACCACGTCCGAGAATGAGGAGAACTATCCGCAATATCAGCTGGCAGGCAGCAAGCAGAGGAAGAAGAGGCGTTCGACGGTCGGCGTTCAGGGACTCTCGATTAGGGGCATGCAGATGAGTCAGGAGGACGAGACGATTAGACCTGTCTTTTCTACGCTGCAACGGACCGAGTATCCGTTGAGCAGATCGCTGTACTTCCGGGAACAGACGGAGGAGTCTTATAGGGCAATGTTGATTGCTCATAAGAAACGCAGAGCGCGCCGGGACGTACGTAACGCTTAGTTTGCGTGTCATCGTAGTTTTAATAACTGCTAACGAAGATGGAAAATGAAATGTTGAGCGAATACTTCCAAAGTTATATTTCCTGCTTAGTCTCATGAGTTCTTCCTCCTACAGATACATCCGGAATTGAACACGCAAGGCATAGCTCTTGCAGACTTAACGCAACGAGCGCAGATCGGTCAGAAACACAAACTTTCCATCGGGACGTCCATTCGCGTTACACCGGCGAAGAAGAGGATCAAACTGGAGCAAAACGCACTTTGTCCACCTGCGCCAAGACTCGCTAACTCTGGTTCTGTGAAACATGAGAGTGACAACAGCGACTACTCGCACACCACCGACGACAATAGACACTCGAATACGATGGACATGGACCATCGAATCATGACTCCTATCAAGTCGGAACCAGTCGATGCATACGAGGTGCATCAATTGTCAAAGAGAAAAATGTACGTTTTCTTACTGACTGTTTTAATGGTGATGACTTAGACGTGTTGAATACAGTATGTTGTTTTTTTACAGGAGTCCAGCTACCCCGAAGGGGAAGACAATAGTGACGACGCCTGAGATTAAGAAGGAAGTAGAAGACATAGAGTATGACGAGATAAAGACGGAATTTAATACGGCAGTAAATGAGGATATGCCTGGTGAAACAGAGGAGGAGGAAGAAATCGAAAAGAAGGAGTTGGACTTGGATAGCATTGATATGATGCAGATACCTATTCAACTCGACGACGGCATTGACATCCTCGAAGACGTCAAGTAAGCTGTTCTTTTTTTTTTATTCCACGAAAGAACCTTCTTGTAGTCTACGATGATCAAACATAAGAATTGCACCACCTTCACCGTTTGTCTAATTTTTGTACGCAGATGCGAGGAAGAAGCAATGATGCCGATGGCCAGCAACGACATGTCTGTATCCGGTGGAGATGATGCTATGGACGTTAATGGCGGTGCAGAATTGATGCAAGAGACTCACGCCAGCTTCTTCTCTTTATTAAGAGACGCCTTTACCTCTAAAGGAGAATTCAGAATGAGTACGATCGAAATGAAGGATGCCGTTACCCTCTGGCAAGGAAATCCAATATCGCCATTGAATGATTGGTACGACTGATCTCGTCATTCGTTGCCATACGTAAATATGGGTTTAATGTGCGCAATGTTTCTGTGCAGGTACTCGTTCGCGTCTTCGTGGCCTGCTTTGGTGCCACTGGCTTTAGGATTTTTGGCCGGTGAGCTGACGTATTTGCAAGAGTTGGAGCAGCAGGAGCGGGAGCAGGAACTCGTGCCCTATTTAGAGAATAAGGGCCGAGGGGTTTATGCGTGGATTGGAGCTGGCCGAGACTCGGACTCTCGGCTGCTGGACTTGTGCGCCAAGTTTTTGTTGCACAAGTACGTATATACTTTTGTTCCTACTGATTGAATGTGTTCAACGTTGAAAAACTGCAACTGTTTCAAAGTTCTTTTTTCTGGCACTTCATCAAATCTACTATCTTTCCAGAGAGTCATTGATTCCGCCCAACATGTCGAACACTACCACCGCTCTGGTCTCTGTCAAGCAACAGTCCCAACCACCACAAACCAGTAACAACAACAGTAACGGCAGCAACGTCGGCAACGGAAGTTCGACAACCAGAAGTGCTAGTCCCGTGTTGGAACCGCTCAGCGTCGAGAGTGCAGTAGGTTCGATCACAGAATGGGAACCACCCCGAGCATTGTGGCCCACAGAATGGAAAGTTCGTCCATCCACGTCCGAGGAGCGGGAAGAATTTCGTCGACAAGAACGTATGCGTTACGCCGCACCTCATAAGGCATTTACATATCGAATGCACGGTTACGCTTCTGTAGTCGGGCCAGTGAAAGGAATTTATCAGCACAACGTCGCATCTGGTCTGACCAAACCACGTGGACATTCGTTACTAGTAGCCGACCGACCGAATTTCGTGACGATTTTAGCCTTGGTCCGAGACGCAACGGCGAGACTCCCCAATGGCGAGGGAACACGCGCTGACATTTGTCAGCTGCTCAAAGATTCCCAGTACATAAGAGAGCAAGGCGAGAGCGACGATAAAGAGGGCTATCTACATTCGGTCGTTTCCGGGGCGCTGGATCGTTTGCACTATGAAGCCGACCCATGCGTTCGATATTATCCGCGACGGAAGGAGTGGCTGTATCTGCACAGAGCGCGGTCGGAGTCCGAGTTCGAGATGTACCATCAGCAACTGCAGGGAGTGGCAAAGAATAAGAAGAACGTGGGCAGTACGTCGAGGAACAAGTCTCTGCAGCCTACAATGAAGCCGAGTAACGTTAAGGAACAGTCGCCTAGTAACAGTAAGGAAGCCACGCCAAAAAAGGAGCGACGCGTCGCTGCTCCTGCGCAGCCAGCGCAAGCAAGGAAAATCGAGAGAAAAGTGGAGGAGAAGGTGGCCGAGTTACCGGTAACCACGGAACCGACTTCCGTGGTCAGCGCACCCACTACCACCGTAGTGGTGACGTCATCGATGCCAACCATTTCTGGCCCGACCCTATCTTCGACGACCCTTACAAACTCGTTGAGTTCGACCGCAACGACCATCAACATCGAGCGCGAGAATGCGGTCATTACCGAAACGAAGCCTCAGCTCTCAACGCAGACCGCGACAAAGAAGATCGCGAACATCGGTGGCAAGCCGGTGGCGGTGGTCAAGACTAATGCAGTTCAGAGTCTGTTACAGTCGAATCAGCAGCACTTCCCTCATCACCAAATCCAGGTCTCGACGTCGGCAGGCTTGCAGACCATAAGATTGTCCGGTCACTCGGTTTTGCACTCTGCGCAGACTGTACCGGCGAGTAGTAGTACGAGTGTCGGCAGCGCGACGACGAACTTGACGACGATCTTCCCGACGGCGAAGGTTCAGACGCAACAGCAGGCGCAGCAAGCACAGCAGACCATCGTCGCGAGTCAGGCCGGGAAGAGTATTCTGCAGACGACGAATATCAAGCAGCAACAGCAGGCTCAGCAACAGCAGCAGCAGCAGCAGAGTCAACAGCAACCGCAAACACAGCAGCAGCACGTTTTGCCTGGCAAGACTTTACTCGCGTCGCAGATTAAGTTGGTCAGCTCAGGGCAGATCAAGTCGTTGCTCACTGGACATGGATTGCAGGGCCAGACTATCTTTATTAAGCAGTCTTCGCCGTCGGGTAATCAGCCACAGCAGTTGCAGCAGCAACAGTTGAAGGTAGCGTTCAATTTCTGCCGAAAAATTGATCAGTGTATTCTACTCGATCATATTGAGAGTATAGCAATATCTGTTTTCACGAATCGTTAGCAACAGCAGCAACAGCAGCAGCAGCAGCAGTTACAGCAACGTGTGGTCACGAGTCAGCAACAAATGCAAACTCCAGGCATGCAGCGAATAATCGCGCAAATCGGTGGTAAACCAATTGCAGTTCAAATCCAACAGTCGCCGCACCAACAGCAACAGCAGCAGCAGCAAAAAATCTTGGCCAAGGTTCTCACCAGTTCAGGCGGTGGACAACTTATTTCAGTGGAGAGCTTACTGGCCCAGAAGGGATTGAAACTGGCCACGACGACTGGACACGCGAATCAACTTAATCGGCAAGGAAAACAAGTCATACAGACTCAGTACCAAGTATGTACCTTTTAATTGCTGTCCGGTATGCAAGAAAAATTCTCATTTTTTACCCTACGTACCTTTCACACCGTATCTGTTATAGGTCGTATCGCAAGCCCAAGGGTCCCCCGGACAGTCAAAAGTAATAGTAACATCGCAACAGTCCCAACCCCAAGCTCAAACCGTGCGCATGGTCACCGCACAACTTGCTGGCAAGCCGATCGTTCTCGCCAGCGGGAACAAAAGCGTGGGTGTCGGAGTAAGTGGTAGCGGAAGTGTCATTCTTGGCAAGCAGCAGTCTTCCCAGCAGCAGCAACAACAGAATCAGCAGCAGCCGATCATTCTACCAAGTCAACTACTCAACATCAAGACTCTCCACGGTCTCAAAGTCATACCCACCCCCGCTGGCTTGAAAACCACCGGTGCTGCAGTCTACGCCAGAGTCATAGCACCGACTACAATCGCATCCAGTAGTCAGTCGGCCGCCAATCAGCAGACGACCCTTCAGACTCAACAGTCACGAAACAGTCCGTTCGGCACGCCTTGACAAAATTGACAATTCTTCTTCATGTATTTTAACTTTATTTCCGTTCGACCGCGGTACACGAAAGCCACGGTCGACACTTTGTACAATTATATCGCGGAACTCGGCGCGGTTCTAAGGAGAGGAAACTTTCCAAATAAATGCTTGGCAATGAAAATCCATTCGTTGCAACACCCAGAAAAATTTATTCGGCACGCCAAAAAGAGGCCGAATCGTACGGCAAATGTGCACAAAACTTGGAACTCGCACAAGAACATCGTCACAGCTTTCTAGCGTCTGGTCACCTTCAATGTCCTTACAGGAAGAGCCCTTCGGCTTCCAGGAACCTCTGGAACGTTGCAGATTTAAAATCTGTAATCGCTAAAATATCAAAACAAGCGGTTTCTGAAAGTCGGAGGGCCCTTATTCTAGCGGGAGTTGGCGGGTGAGGAGCACTGTTGCGCGCAGTACACGTGCCTATATACGCGCGCCTGGAGAGGTGTGGACCGCGCAACCGCGGAGTGTGCTCCGACTGCCTTGAGGCTAGGCGCGAAAGCGTGATTTCGAACACACTTCTTTATTCGTTTGTACATTGGAATACTTGCGCGCATCATTTGCCGCTGGGATGAGAGTACGATAGCGAAATAATGTCGATTATTAACTTTGATCATCCTCGGAAACGGGCGGCGGCAACGAGAATGCAAGGTCGTCGAATTATTTACAAATGCATGAGTAACGGATTTAAATACAAAAACGCAACGTTCTCTCTTGTATCAAGAAGATTCTGCAGTGTCACGTTTAACGTATAAATAAAGCCTTAACGGTATGGTAGTACAATATAAATTAATCTTATAACATCCGACCCTCTCTATTCGTCGGAGTACTTTCGTCTTCTAAGGCAGATCATACGGCGATGATATTTTCTTCGTCTAGGCGGCGGTAAGCCACCGCGTCTTTGGTCAATGGTTTCGTTTCCTTTTTTGTCCCCTACCGTTTGCAGGGATATCGACAGGGAAGCGAAAAGAAATCGTCGCACTCTCGTCTTTCTATGTACAGTATCGCTCGCATGCGTTATCCCTTTATCATCGTAAACTTACCGGCAGTGGTTACAATACGCCCCGAACGAAATGTCTGCGAAAAATGTTCAAACCGCGATTCATGTCGCAATTTGTTCGCAAACTTCGAAGCAATCTCAATGGCATAGGACCGACGTCACGCGCCTATGTCGTTTCACCTCTACGACTGAAGATACAGGTGTGCGTTCTCGATTTTGCGACTAAATCCTATCAACGAAATAACAAACGGGATATAGTTGAAACGCATGTGATTCTCAACGTAACACAGTTCCCTTCCTTGCATCGATACCCTCTTTGTCACACAGACTCACAGCGGGATTCCGCGCAAACCCACGGGCACATACACGCTCACACATTTGCAACACTCTTACTAATAGTCTCTATTACGCTTCGGAGTTTCGAATGTCCTGGAAAATGTCTATCAGATTGTTCACGCCAATCAGATAACCGTCCTCGTGATTCCCTACGTGCCACTCGGCGTCGTGTCGAATTCTGGGCAGGTGTTGAGGTAAAGGTAGGGTCTTGGCGAAGTCGATCATCCATACACCCGCGTTCTTGGCGTCGTGAACGAAGAGAAGACTGGAACCGACGACCTCGTGTGACGCAAAGAACGGAGAGGCTTTCAGGCTCGCACGGATGGCTTTCAATCTCTGGAGATACTTAGGTACTGCATGAGGATAGCCGTCGACGAAGCGTCTGAGCGCCTCGGTCACCTAAAACCGGAAAAAGTGAAAATTTGGTTTTATTGGTACCTCCATTACAATCGTTCATCAAAAATTTCACCCTACACGCTTCTCCAAGCAAAAGAACGATTACGACAAGCCAGATACGTGCAGACCCCGCGTTACCCACCTGCTCCCGTGTCCTCGTCGTCTTAAAATCCTTCGACGAGCCGCCATGCGCCAGTTTAATGCCTTCCACACGAAATCCGAGCGTCGCAGTGCTGGATATCGTTTCCCTCCACACCATGTATCTGGGCTTCGTCACTCCCTGCACTCTTCGCTCTTCAGCGCTCGGCGCAGTGGGATCGACCTGCACCATCTTCTCATACATATCCTTCCTTAGCTTCGGCCTCTCCTTCGCCTTGGCCAGCTCCGACTCCAGATAAGTCCGCACACCGACCTTGCAGTCCATCACGCACGGATGCTCGAAGTCGCCCAGCAGGTCTTGCAGCTGAAGGTAGGACGTCACGATCGTCGTCTTCTTCTTAACGTCCTCGTCGTTCTCCTGCTTCTCAAGGTCATTCTCCCGGACAGCCTCGTCCGCCTCTCTGACATCCAGCACGCCCTTGAACTCGGGCACATACGGCCGAAGGACGTCGTTCATCAGCAACCGGAAGCAGGCTTCCTCCTGCGGGCAAAGCTTCTTCAGGATCGTTCCGGGTGTTGGGCCTGCTCGGAAGTCGCCCTGATGACCCGCCAGTTGTACCTGAACGGAAGGAAAACTATTGACCTCGGTGTCATTCGGTTGAGCGACTATCTGCTGACGTTGACGTCAAATGAAACGAGCACTCTTACTACGTCTGTGCATATATCGTAATCTAATCTCTCGCCGCGGCGTATGTGCGCGAGATCGTAGATGAGTATCGCGAACACTTTGCCACGACGACGTAGGAGTGGTGAAGATTTTCGCTAGGTTGCATATGCTAACAATGAGACAAGGTATAAGAGTCGTGCACAGAGTCTGCGGACTACCGTAAAACCTCGATCTAATAAACGGATCCGCGGAATGGGCTTGCCGGTTCAAGGTAAGTATTGGTCGATTCACGTCTACACTAGGCGAGGAATGGTGTCATTTCAAACTGCAAACACCATCCGCGCTTTCACATTGAACCCTACACCAGCTCCCCGCGTTAAGAAGCTCTCTTACACACGCTCACCTCTTACAGAGTTGAACTGCCAATAATCGCAGAAAGTGTAAGAAAGTATTTTCCTCACGTATCATAGCGGAAAAGAGATCGACGTCCGGCGAAGGTCCCACGAGGTATAAGATTAACGCGCGCGCGCGCGCGCGCGCGCGAGAGAGTTTAAACCGTGGAAAAAGGACCGTAAATCCGTGCGAAATTCAAGTTTTACCGTACGTTTAGGCACATGAAGTGACGCGCGTCGTTTAGGGGATCTGCACCGTTCTCTGTCTGTGCGGATAATAATACAAGGTAGGCCTTTGTACGCGTACGTCCGCCGATCAGGTGAGAATGATAACGGGCGCTGGCACGCGCGCAAGTACGCGCTCCCGATAATGCACGATTATCGTCATCTATAGATACTGACCCACGGATAACGCTGCTTCTTGTACGTCTGGAAGAACGGCGTCCAGTGGACGATGTTCCTCAGCTTGCGCCATCCTGAAGTCTGAAAGAAGAAAAGAAGACGCGGAGTTAGATCGGTACTCCACGAGCTGAGGATCGCAGAGCGCCATTGTTTTTTAGCCCGGTTCCACAGACCGACCGATCGAACGCGTTTACTGTTCGAGTTCGTGTCGACGAACCTACTTCGTCATATTTCCTGTAAAATAGTCTTATGTGATGATGTAATAAAAAAAGCTTGCAAATATTTAATGTATGGAACTCTTTGGTTACAGAGGATGATACGGAGCAAAAAGTAGGTGTGACATACATGAGTGTAGATCAAAAGAGTAGGAGGGTTCGCGTGAAATGGAGAAAATATATGAAATGAAAAAGATATCATTGCAATAGAAGTTAACAGTTCTGCATATCCTGTTAAGTGCCTATTTAAATTTGTTGTACGAAATCCGTCCTACTACGATTATAATATATACATTCATATAAAATAATATAAATGTCTTTGGCCGACCAGCTTTCAGCACGACGTCGTTCCGTCTCACGCGACGCGACGGCACGCATGAATAAAATCGTATTCCATAAATCATATCGTAATCTCATACGTGAGACTCGCGATTATTGTTTCTCAAAGTGTTTTTTATCTATGCGTATATATATGTAACCGATCACGACGTGAAATGTCGGTCGCTATCGTGTTTCACAGGTAAATTCGACCAAATATTGCGGCAGACTGCTTCGATTCCGACGAATCTCATAAGTATAAGTGTATCCTGATACAATCTAGCGCGCGTCATAGTTTCGTTACTTCGGGGAAGAGAGAGAGAGAGAGAGAGAGAGAGAGAGAGAGAGAAGAAAAACAAGTGTCTAGAAAATGGTACGGCATGGTACGTCCCCATACGTCACACACACACACACACCAATGATGAAATTCTCGACGGCGCTTACGCACGTGGGTTAACGTGCGCCTAACGTGGGCCAGGAAAAAAAAGGTTCGTCACTGATTCGCAGAAGATGACCTTCCGATCAAATTTCGCGAGGTTCGCTCATCCGTCATTTTCTCGAACCGCGCGGAAAAGGAAAGTAGACACGATTTTCCTTCACGCCTCAACTATCGACAGGCTGAAACCGGGACTATTCGGATAATTTAATATTCCAATAATAGGAACTACGAACTTGGTATCGAACACTGCGAGTACCGATGAGTGTACAATATTCAAATTCTTTAGTATTCGAGCATCGAACAATATTTGGATAGCATTCAAGTATCCGAACTATATTCAATGATAATTAGACGAATAGTTCGAGCCCTGGTTGAGACCATCCTCGTCTTACTAAATTTTTTGAACCGAGTCATTTACAGTACCTTAAGTGTGAAGAAAAAAAAAGAAGCAACAACAACTC
Source organism: Priocnemis perturbator (assembly GCA_963942575.1). Taxonomy (NCBI): domain Eukaryota; kingdom Metazoa; phylum Arthropoda; class Insecta; order Hymenoptera; family Pompilidae; genus Priocnemis; species Priocnemis perturbator. The sequence goes on from OZ012656.1 coordinate 11,453,028, forward strand.
GATCTCAGAGACGTGTCTCGCAGATTTACCTTGAGGCCAGCTCGATCCTCGCTCTCTCGGCCCGCCGACCTGCTATCCGTGTAATCCGAATCCCATTCCGAACTGAGATCGTCTCCGCTACCCTCGCCCCACTCCAGCGACTGACCGAAGCTCGCGGGCGGCACTTGAAGCAGTCGCAGATACTGCTTGTACCCGGAGCTGCAGTCGTCGACGATTTCGTCCCGGGCATTTATCTTCCGCTGACGATCCTCGTCCTTGCCGGCCGACTCGAGTCCATTAACGACCCGCCGGCCGATGTCCTTCTCGTCGTCCGCGCAATTCTTCCCCAAGTCCCGATAGCTCTTCTCCTCGATGCGAATTCTTGGACACTGGCACGGCGACGGGCTGCGCGATGATGAGGAGGATCGACGTTCCAGGGCGCCGATCGAGAGTCTTCTCGAGTTCCGTCGATTTCGAGAGCGCACGAGTCTTCGCTGCCTCGGCGACGCTTTCCGCTCGCAATCCTCCACGTCCACCTGGCCGCAGCCGTCGAGCAGGGTCTTCGACGAGACCACGATCCTCGGGATCGGCATTGGCATCGTCTTGTACTTTTCTATCTCCGGCAGCGCGCTGTTTTCCTTCTCGCTCGTGTGCATTTCTTCCGCTACGCGTTTTAATGTGCTTCGAACGCATGAAACGTGTATCGTGGAGGAATTTTAGGTTAATAAAGTGCCGTGATGTGGAATATCTCGGCGTCCGAAACGCGTGCCGTGAATCGATGCTAATGACGCCCACCAACGACTCGCCAAGGCCCTTAATTCACTGCTCCAATCGTTCGGTTCCCGCGATTATTCTCAAGTTCATTGATCCCAACTTCGTGATCACTCCCGATTTCCCTAATCAGACCCTCTTCCAGTTCACCAAACTCTTCGATCCTCCCGCACTCATCGAAGCGGAAAATTCGACGTGACCGATGCAAGCAAGTACGCCTCACGACAGTAGACGCAAGCGGTTTTTCCCGAGCACTTTCTCTCGGCACGCACGCTCGCGGTCGATTGACGTGAGTCAACTGGCCTGACGCCGACTATCGACACTTTTCCGATTATCGGCGACGGCTCTTTAACGCGCTAGGTGACGTCCGACCGACACAGTCAGGGGTCATCGGGTCTGGCATGGCACGAATAACGAATACGTTAGCGCCGCTCGCCTCGCAATCGCAATCAGCCGTCAGAGGCTGAAACTGTCAAGCACGTGCTGTTTACCGGATCGGAAATAGTCGTTCCTTGTTTATCGCACGAATTTCAATTTCCTCGCCGATCCTTATCTCTCTCGCTCTCGCTCGCTGTTTCTCTGTCGCTCTTATCGCCGCGGTGCGGCGTATTTATAGAACGGTCCGAACGGTCCGAACGGTCGAGCGGCGGCAGTGCGGAATTACGGAGTATGGATCATTCGCTCGCCGCTTAATCGGCAGTTTGGTCCAGCCGGTCCAGCGACCCATCCAGCGATCCTGATCGATCCGCTCGATAAATCCTCCCTCTCGTTTTTCAAACTGTTCGGGAGCTGTTCGTTTATGGTCAACTTGGACTCAATGTCGGTTGGGTGCGCCAAGTCGCGGCTGCTCGATAATAAACGTTAATTTCGCCTCCTCCTCCGGTTCGCTTCCGTGGAATCCGTGCTGAATATCAGAATTTCGGCTAAAACGAAAATATTCTTCGCCGTATCGATTCTCTGGATCAGAAAGAGCGGGCTACACTTCCAGCGACGATCAATCACCGAAACCACCTGTGCGTACCAGCAGCACCTCCAATTACATCACTCCAGCGCGCTCAGCGTATTTATCCGGCAAACAATGAAGGGCGCGCACCTATCGCGATTCCTCGATCGACTGATCTCCTCCACCCACGCGGCAGAGTGTCGAGTCGAGCCTCTTCTCTCAATGCGAACGACTCCGTGCGTGCCACTTTTTATTCCCGCCAATGCGTGCGAGTGTGGGTCGAGCACACGAGTACGAACGTACGCGCGGTGGCCGATCGAAATGATATTACGCAAAACTTGGGTTGCAGGGGACGAAAAACGGTAGACGGGTAGACGGGTAGACACACTCGACACCTCCGATCCCGCGTTGCGCACTGATTTTCGCCAACTGCGCCCTGCCACCAGCTGACGCTTCCACGTGACGGCCCGATTGACGTATAGACGCCGAGATCTTCCGCCGATACTCTTTTCGCCGTTCCGCGGAACTTGCCTCTGCCTCTGGTTCGCTGGACTCACCGCGCCTGTCGCTGACGTCAGTTTTCGCAAGGACAAGTGCGTCGCACGCTCGACTTGGCGTTAATCCATTTCCGCACTTCCGGATCTCGCCGATCGATTATGAGGCGTCGGCCGCGTTTAATTGCGCGATCGGGATGCTTTATTCGAGGAGATTTGTTAATTTATACCAGAGCCCGTTATGAACGGAGAACGTTCACCTTTTCTCTCCCTCGACACCGACGCGCGACCTGCACTTGCGTTCCTGTTCCTACGTGTTTTACGCTTTTAATCGCCGAAGGCTGTCCGGCTTTCTGTAAGACGACGTCGCGTCGGCCGTCGACGTCGACGCGACGAGTGTGTTATGTAAGGAGAAGGTTGGGATATTTTCTTCTCTCGCCGATTTTTATCGTGGCCGCACGCCTCTTATCGCACGTCCGCTCACCGTTTCGCGGAACTTCCTTTTCCACGGCACGCACTTCAGCAGTCCTCTCGAGCCAGAAAGCTCACCACTGTCACTCGCGTCGTCGGACGATTCTTTTCACTTGAAACGCTACACCGAAATTCGGACAACTTCTTACACGTCTATCGGGCCTTCTCCACTTCTGACTCGCGATTTGCTTTTTCCGGAAAGACAGTGTCGTCATCGATGATTCGCGAGAGTTTACGAATTTTCGTGTCACGCTTACGATGAATCAGTCGTGCAGATTTCTAATTCGAGTCCATGATGCACGGCCGTTCTTATGATACACACTGATTTCCTCCGAACTTTCGTATCATCTCTGTTATGACGAATCTGTCGTCTGGACTTTTAACTCGATCTGCTCGAGAAAGTCATTGTCGATTCTCCCGAATGCGTCGTGTCACTCTTGTGACGAATCCGCGACGTACTGCGAAGTCGCACGTTCGATTTGCACGGCAGTCTTCTTTGATCCGCCGTTCCTCCTCGCGTTTCGATTCAATATAACCGCGAACTTGGGTAAACATTGACTTGTCAGAATTACGCAAATCGGCCCGATTCACGTGGGCAACACCTGCGGCGCCGGCTTCTCAACAATACTCTCCCGGGGAAGACACTGTCGGCGACGATACGTCGATCCTCCGAAATGTTATCATACCTGTCAACGAATCCGCGCGCGCGGTTTCAGTAATCCAGCACGCCCGCGCTCCAATTTAATATAAGCGCGTACTTGGACAAACATTGACTTGTCAGAATTGCGCAAATCGACCCGATTCGCCGGAACATTTGTCGCCGCCGTTGAACGCTTCAAGCTTCAAGAAATCGTCTTTGACGAATCGTAATCAGAAATTCGATTGCCAATTTCCTTCGTTCTCGTTTTCATCCCATTCACCATCGACGACTGCCGAGCGAATCACGCGAAGCGCTCGTCGTCGCGACCCCTAATCAAGATTAGTAGGCAAGGCTGGAATGTGCAAGCATTGTCTTCCCCTCTCGCCTCTCGCATCTCGCCGCCGCTCCTCCAACTACTCGTCATTACTCGAACAAAACCGTCATTCTGCTCCTTTTGTCCTGGTTCCCCGATTACAAACGCGGCCCACGTAATTCCGTTCTGCACTCTCTTCCGGCGTCAACAATTTCCATCCGACGACGACGACGACGACGACGTTGCACAACGGGCTAGGTGGGATACCTGATGTTCCGCCTTGGCAAACGAGTTTCCGATATCAACGCGCGTCACGCGTCGCGGAATTGCACTCTGCCGCACCATAATATTGACCGGAGATTGCGGCGGATCGATGCGACTGGGATCATGTCGCTATCGTGTTGTCGGGAGAGCAGTCTTCACGAGATAGCTGCATTTCTTCTGTGCCTTGGTAAGCATCGAAATCGGAGGCCGACGAATGGAGATGTGAGAGGCACGGTTTTCGGTGTCGGTGGGTTTCTAGAATGCCTGACTATCGTGTGTCGGCGGATTATTTATGAGATAGGTGTGTACAAGACTCTCGTATGACGCGGTTAATACGTTACGCGTAATATCAATTTTTCTGCTATAACGCGCATAATCTAAAGTACCTAACGTGTTTGAAATGATTATTGCTGTGCCAACTTTTATCTTCTGTGTTTTATCCAATTGGACAGTTATTAATGTAATTACGAATGAAATATGAATCGCGTTATATGGAAGCGGTAATAGTGGCAATATGTTTGCCGCGTTATACGGGAGTCTACTGTATATTGTTTTAAGAAGTACACTTATCGTGTTCATGGATTTATGGAATACGTGCTATGTGCTTCTCCGTCTGTTCGAGGGCGATCTTCGACGAGTGTCGAATTTTCAATTTTGACCACACCGATATGAGTAGTAGTTGTCTCGTGTTCAGGTAAAAATTCAATTGAGTACCGAGATTACTTCCGATCGCACTGACGACAACGCAAACGCGTATCCTGTCTCTGGAATAACAGAATAGGTGCGAACTTCGATCGGCGTCGATGGGAACTTCCGATCACAGCGTAACAGGAATCCTTGACGATTTCGTATCGATGAATTTCGTCGAGTCGACGTTTCTCTTTATATTCAAGTACAGTCCTTGATGAGCACCGAATTTTAACGCCAGACGACACTGATGTCAACGTAACAAGAATCGTTAACTATTTCGAATCCATGAATTTACGGGCCGGACGCTTCTCTTTGCATTCAACGACGAACTTGGATCGGCACCGAACACAGACTCCCGATAATCTTCCTCGGAACGTATCGGATCAAGTGTCCGAGCATGCCAATTAACGTTACTTCCAGCACACACACACACACACACACACACACACACACACACTCACACAGACGCGCTGAAACTTGAATCGTACGATTAAGTAGTATCCGACATGCACGCCTGCGCAATAATCCTTCGGTATCAATAAGAATTCTTGGCTGAGGTTATTACGTAAGGGAGTCCTGTTCCTCCTTGACGAACAACTTTCCAATCGGTGCATACGAACTGATATTGGCACTGCATCTTTTCAACGGCTCAATAACGATCGCTTTTGTTCGAAGAACGCGGCGAACAACAGTGTACTCTCATGACTGACTCTCTTATGTACGTCGATTCTTCGAAGAAGTCACGAATGATTATATGAAATATGATATTCTTCAATCGATAAAGTACGTATGAATCCATAAGGTTCACAGCGTACTTGTTCACGATAAAGAGACATCGAAAAAGAATCCTTGACTAGCAACGAAAGGGTCGAGAGGGTCGACAACGATTTCGTGCCATCTTCCGCTCGACATCGGACTTCAAAAGTGAAACTTCATTGCGACGATGAGCGCGTAACATCACACACCCTTCTTGACATGCTCAAGTCGTCCGATCGACAGTGACGTAACGACGCACTAGTCGCCTTACGTCTCGCGCACGCCTCTTTGCCGTTTTCAAATTTCGCCCGACTAATCGCGTCGCGTATGCATAACAAATTGAATGACGCCGCCGCAGGTCTTCGCGTCAGACATCCCGTTTTACATCTCGTAGCCGTAATCCTAATTAATCATTACCGGCCACGTGTTTCGTCGGCGCTCGTTTTTTCTTTCTCTCTCTCCCCCGGCCGCGTCCAGTGTCCAGTGTCCAGTCGCGAGAGTTTCTCGTTGGCAAGACGTGCTACATGTACAGGGTGATTCTCACGGTACATTCGTAAAGCCACGTCTGATTCTTACGATTAATTAAGACTGAGTATATAAGAATGTCACGAGTGAAAGAAAACAATGTAGTTGTCGTAGGCGATAGTATCAAAATATTTTCCGACGTCGCGCTCGTAATGTGAAGCGAAGAATCTGTCCGGCCGCACACCTCTGCACACCGCTGTATATATGTACATGTAGACGCTCGAAGAGAGAAGCGAACGAGACGACGAAGGAGAGAACGAGATGTCATCTATATTCGGGCGCAGAACTCGTTCGCGGCAGCGATGACATCATTTGCATCGCGATTTCTTGCGTCACTTACGATTATTGCGCGCCGTCCGAACACAACTTGTGGAAATCGCGCAGCGGGGGGACGGAATTAATTTGTTTGAAAAATTGCGCGCGACGGGGTGTCGGTACGTGTCGGATGCACGAAAATGGAGGACTCTCTCGAGGAGGCATTATTTCTTTCGTCAGCCGGTCCGTATCAGTTTCTGAGCGTTTCGTGTCGTAGATTGGAGTAGATTTTGTTAAGCTTTTAAATTATAATAAAATAATCAATGTACGACTCCAAATTAAATCCTGACACGGTCACTTGGCTCGGTACGGTTGGTGTTAAGAGAACACTTTTCGGCCAACCTGATATTTTCAAGAACCACACGTTACGTAGGAGAGTATGTATCGTTTGAACGAAAACGGGCTCCAGTTCTAGGAGCGGGTAATCGTACAGCAGTCCGGCGTAGTTGGCGAAGTTCGAGCAGACTGCTGTTACGTCGATGTTGAATTAGACAGAACTTGTAATTACGGAGTTACATGCACATTGCGAAGTCTGTGCGCGACGGGCAGACTTGCGGCATGTGGCGCGTACGTGTAATGCGAAACAATACGATGATCGTATATCGCGGCCGTCGGTTCCTCGTATCGACAGCGTTAAATCAAAAGCTTCTCCTAACTGGCTCGAGGTAAACTTTCAACCGAGCCGCCTGCGCCTGCTTGTGAAACGTCGCCATGCGCGTTGAGTCGAAACGACGTCGGAACACGTGCGCCGGTACTTAACTGTCGATGCAAGAATTAAGGAAAAATGTTAGTTTTTCGCCTACTCCGTGCCGCGCACCGGCTTACGTTACGGTGCGAGTAAAACAAAAATCGATTCTTTCCGAATTTCTTCGGTTGCTATCCAACCGTCAGTTCCCCAGTAGATGTTTACGCAGATGCTTGCAAGACACCGACGTTCGCCGAATCGAATGCGTTAAACACGGTCAATTAAGAAAGCCATATTACGGCATATCTTTTTGCGATATTCAAGAGTACGGCCTGACGAATATTGCGCGCTCTGCGGCACGCCTACGTAAAGACGCGAGAGAGAAAAAAAAGGACGAAGGGTACAAGCGATCGGGGTTCGGACTGTTCGGAGGACACCTCGCGACGACGATATGAGGCAAAAGATACCAATAAAAAAGAAAAGAATAATCGGAAAAATCCTTGACACGAATGAGTCCTGCTCTGCTCTGCGCGTCGCAAAAATAGCCTGGCCCGAATTCGGGTGCCTGGATATCGGTATTTAATTGAACGAGGAGGCTCCCTTCTGGAGGGCGATGTGCGATAAATCGCTCGACCAATAAAGAAGAATTTAAATGTGCGTCATTTGTTCGTTTGACGGCACGTAACCAGCTGCGCGAAGGGACATCAAATTCAAACTATATATTAACTACGATCAATAAGCAATCGACACAAGTTTCCTTACAGCAATTTGCTGCCGATTCGGGGCTGCCTAATTCTTGCTTCTAACTGCCTAAAAAATTGTGACGACCGTTACGACGAACGGTACACGTATTTCTGCCGGAGCCTTTACAGCCGATTTCGAAAAAGGAGGTTCTTCTCTATTCGACATGTATATGTCATTTTTACATTTTTTTAGGTGCACCTTTTTCAATTCGTGTAATGACGATAAATTACACTCTAATCCTTTCCACGAAAGAGCGCACTGTCGCCCGGTCGCGTCGATGTCTGGCATTGTGTATCACGTAACGTTCTCTGCGCCGCTCAATAATCTTTTGAATTTTTACGCCGGAATTATTGACTCGTTCAAGGAGAGGCGACAGTGTCGTTCGATGCACGTCAAGTTCTGACGATCGCCGACGTCTTTATTTAGACGAAGATATCGTGCGCGCGCGCGCGCGCTTCTTGGTAAGTGGCCGAAAATAAGCGATTGCTGGCGAATTAGCGGAAGAGGGTATAGGTCAAAGAGATGACGACCGATTAGAATATATTTCAAAATCCAGCCACGTCTCGGGCATCGAGAATCTTAGCACATCACGGCACAATCTATACCTTGCCGTCAGCCATTTCTTTTTTCTTCCAATATTTTCGAGCACCACTGTCTAAATGACTTTTATCATATTAAGGTCCGCGAACACTTACGCGACGCTAGAAACACCGGACACAGTATTGGGAGACATGAACTAAATCCATTCGAACAGATATTTATCGTTCAAACGTCTTGTCAGCCTGGTCGGTCCCCATGATATCATCGTATCGTCGTGAAAATCGTGCATGCCCGCGTAAATTTTCTAAGCGGCTCAATAAATGTGTCCAGTTCCGTGTCCCGTCATCCGTCGGCTAATGCGTTAACATTAGAAGCTGACGAGCGGGGTTAAAAATAGATAATAATTTTGTTATGAGCGTGGTCGGGCCGATTCGGGGCAAAATGCTTTACGGTAATGCACGGGCTAGTCACCTGTCGAAGGTCGATGACGCACACGATGTTAAACTGACAACGGAAATAGCAGTGTCGCGTAATTACCGGCTCACCCCGGGTCTTTGCGCGCGGTTTTTCTCCCGCGCCAGATCGCGGCACGATAATCTTCCTTATTATTATTTATTTATTGCACGGCCAAACATATGCAAAAACGCGAACAAATTCATTCGGATTGCAAAAGATCTCTCTCTCAAAATAAATTGATAAAACTTTAACTTCTTGTTACAATTTATTTGGTTACCTTACTAAATTTCGTTCAGTATTCTTTGCTTAGCTACAATTGCCTGAGAAACATCAGGTTCGTACACAGCAGTACGATCTATATACCTATTTACTCTGATAGGCGAAATCTGCGGCGGCCAAGTGCTAACATTCTCGCGCATCGTTTTGTGCCACGATCGACAGCAAGAGGCCGATAGTCCGGGGGTCTCGATCGTCAAAGCGGTCAATCATCGAGTTATCGACAATTCGACAGACGTCAGTCTGGACAGGCCGGGCAACGAAAAATGCTCCGCTCGCGAGCAACAGTGCTCTGAAGCGCTGGGGCTGGTAAAGAGACGTGATAACACGTTCAACTGACAGAGAAAGTTGAGTAGAGAAAGAGAGAAAGAGAGGGGGGAAACGAGGATAACGAACTATTACACAAGAAACAGCAGGCGAATAAGCCGGCGGTCGCTCTGGGAGGCCAAAACGGTAAACACGAAAATTTTGAGAGGGGGGGAGAGGGAGAGAGAGAGAGAGAACAATAAACAGGAGCCCGATGACGTCTAATGCGGGAGAAAAATACGCGCGTAATTGAATTTACTACGCACGAGGTGCGCGAAATGAGTCGGACGATCGGCAGGAATAATTCAACGACGCTGCATGCAAATCGTGGGGACGCGGGATTATTAAGTATACTGGCCGACGCACGCGGGCAGACGGTTTAATGAATAGACGTCGGACTATTTCATTGTTAACCCTCTGGTAACCCCGTTGCCAGTACGATGTAACACGCGGCGCGTATCCGTGCGCTGATTTTCGGATTTCATTTCGAATTAACAGCGACTTCGCAACGGTGCGTACTGGTATGCGTACCAATTTCATTTTAACGTACGATATGGTGTGAGTCAGTTGTACACAAGCCCAGCTTGTATTTAAAAGTCTGTCCAATTGTACGTATTATGTCGAGCGCACGCGTATCGTACTTTAGAATTCGGCGAGGTGAAGACGACTGACGCACGACGCGCGTCAAGTGTATCAATACCGGAATTACATCATTCAAAATGAATTGGAGACAAATTCGAAATTTCAGTACACTTCAGTTAATTGCTCGAGTTCTTCAATGTCTCAACCCTATTACTCTTCGTTGGTGTCATAATTCGATATTAAGGGCTCTTTTTCAAGGGTTGATTCACCCATTAACATCAAGTTATGGCACCAATGCAAAGTAGGATTGTTGTGCGGCCTACTTTACATGTGTGCAAAATTTCAGAGCTTCCAGAATCTACGATTTGGCCAGATTCCCTTGTTAGAAGACAGGTGCCGAGAAATGATAATGGTAGAACTGCCAACGGAGTTGACACCACTTTTTTTACGTTCTCATAAAGAAAAATGACGACCTTCCGATAAGCGCTGAGGAAAAAACATGAACGATATTCTCCTAAATATGGCTGCAGCATGCCAGGTTCGGCGAGAGCGGTTTCGAACGAACAATCTCGAGAGCGCGTGGTGTAAGGTGTAAGGTGTAACGTAAGGAGGCGCTGGGCTGCACGCGGGTGTCTCCGAAAGGTAACACGAGCCACCTCCTCTCGCCTATGCGTCGGCACGCACGGCTATCGGGGCAGGTGCCAATTACCCGCAGGAGCGACTTCGAAACTCGATCGTTCCAGCTTCGAGCCGTATCGGGAAGCGTGGCGAGTGGCACGTTGATTTACAAATCTTCCGTTCCGCTCCGCTCCGCCTCGCTCGCGGACAACCCCGCGATTAGCGCCTACCCGCTCATTCCCGACGTCATTTTGGTACGGCGAACGCGATCAAAGGGGGGCGAGGCACGAAGTCGAGGTGTACGCTAATTGCACAGTGTCGGACCCGCGATTAAGGGCGACAATAAAAGCTGTCTTTTAAGATCGTTCGGTCACTGAGATTTCGAAAGGATCGACTGAGAATATTTATACCGCAGGGTGTAATCCAACGTTTGTCGCGGAGCATTCGGCTCCGTAAGTGTATAGAATAAATTTAATGTACTTGTAGACATAGATGTTTTTCTAAATTAATGATTAAATAAATGACTTTCCAAATATCGTTTCCTTTCTTTGTTTCCCTCCATCTTCCCGGATTATGAGGTTTTGACACGCCTGCCGAAAATATTCCGAAATCGTTGTTAGCCGTGTCAAGTAAAGCGTTAAAAATCTATATCTAGTAAGTCTTTTCGTCGGGCAGATCTGGGTGACGCGGCGTTCGACGCGAGTGCCTGATAAGAAATGCGTCTCGTTGCGAAACTCTTCTATTCGACGCGAATTCGGTCGAAACGTTTGCGAAACGGCACGAATAAGTGAATTAATTAACGACGCGGCGACAGCGGCTTTTTGTTCGCCCCGCAATTGCCGCCAATCAGAGGCATCCTCGATCGAGATCAAAGAATCCCGTCGACGGACGCAGGCCGCACGTTAAGCGCACGAGGCGCACACGTGGTCGCCTTATGGCATTCTCGGGCCGATTTAAAGAAATCGAGAGCGAGCGCTAATTGGACGCGTCGATTCGGCGCTCGTCTCCTCGTCGTAGAAACGGCCACGGGGCTGATTGAACTTGCAATTCGAACGGCATAACTCGGCGTAACAGTGTAACTGTAACTGTAACCGTGTAACCGATCGACCGCGTTGAGGCAATATGTTAATTGCGCATTTAGACGCCATTTTTAACCCCTTCGCGCTCATGAATCGAGGCTGATTCTGATATAATGATGTTCTTTTCAACCGACTTCAAAAAAGGTACACTGATAATTGTTCTAATCAGTGTAAACCCATTAATGATAATAATAAATAAATAAATACGTATGCATTTTCAGCAGATTGTCTGTTCTATTCCTCCTTTACTGAAACATCGGAAAGTATCGAATATTTCACTTACTCCGAATCCGCGATCGAAACCTTCACGGGAAATAGGAACTGAAGCAACAGTTCCCACCACTATACTAATTTCATAAGCACCGTACAGATATAAAAATAAGAAAGCGTGATTGAAATGAAATGAGAAACAGAACTGTTCCCTAAGCGTTTCGGGGGTCGGTTGCCCAATGGCTCCTAATATCTCCCATCTAGAATCAATCATCCCGCTGTCAATATCCGCACGCTTAATTACGAAGCTATCCGTCCGCAGCGCGGAGCGCCCATTGATAAGGCCTTCTGTTCATCGACAGCTCGCCGAACGGATTGCGAAAGGCAATACGACAAATGTCTTATATTCTAGCTTCTCGTTTACCTTGTTGCGCCCGACCGCGGGCGGGCTCCTCTGCCTTCTGTCGACGATACCGAGCAGGCAGTCGTCGCACTTGCAGTAACGATTGCCGCTGGATGCCGAATCGGAGGACAGGACGGAGTTGAAGGTGCTGGCGCTGGTCTGACTGTCCATCGAGTCGGTCCTCTGCAGAAGATGATTCTTCCGCGCGGGAAGCACCACGCCGCGACGCTTCTCGTCCTCGTCGGTGTCGTTGACGCTCTGCCTCTCGATTTTCGCGAGTAGGAGCTGCTCCATCAGATTTAGCGTCGGGGTCGACGACGCGCCCGACGACGTGCCCGACGACGTGCCCGACGACGTGCCCGACGACGCCTTGCCGTTCTTATTCTGCTCCATATTCCCGGTCGATCGGCACCAGAGTTCAATTGGAATGACGCGCGCGCGACGTGCCGCGCTCACTCTTTCTCGCTCTGCCAGATCATTTTCGTCCACTCATTTAATGCCTCACTGTCGACGTGCCACTCGGGAGTGTTCGACGAAGCTGTATGCAATTTTGTGAAGCCCTTTTTTCAGACAGTGTTGTTCGTTTGATTCTAGATTGCGAATTCCTCGGAAAGCGAGCTGCCCCCCTCGTGCGATCTATTCACCGACGACGTTCCTCGCGTAATCGCGATGTCGCACGCTCGACCTCGTCGCTCATTTCGTGGTCCCCGACGCTGTGAATTCCAGTCAAGGACGAAGTCACCCGACGGCAATCGTCCAACGCACCTTCACGCCTCCGACCCAGTCCAACACTTCGACTCTTTCATTCCACACACTATTCACTTCATATCGACAAAACACCACTGCGTTCCTTCGCTTTTAATTCGCAGAGATCACTGCAACCGATGCTTATTGTTTCGCTTGCATTGACAATAAATAGGTCGAGCAGGCAGCAGTACGCAAAGCGTTGCGGTCAATATAGTAATCTGCTTCTTTTCATTCCGCACACGATACGTCTGCCGTCTGCCTATCGTTGACACGGAAAAGCTTCACCGCAAGCGGAAATTTTAAGCCAGCCGTGTTAGGTTCGAACAGTTAATTTTGTTAAGAATCAATGAAAATGTCACGACGATACACAGAAGCAGCGCGCGCAAAAATTAGCCAAAAAGGAGAAAAATGTCGAGTCCACCCAACCGTGTTAATTTCAAAGTTAATTTGTTAACTATTCGCGGAGAGCATGCTTTCCGTGTCGCGTGAAACAAATCGAACGCTGCAGTGCTAGAATTTTATCGGGTCAGGTTCAAAGAACGAATGTGTCAACGAATTGATAGGCACCGTGCGACATATTTATGAAGAGTGCATCTCGCGCCACCCCTTCGTGTTCCCCCGACGGCCCCGACGCCTCTGACCGACTCTTGGTCCGGCGGCTTTGCTCAGAATACACCTGGCCATTTATCTAGCGTCCTTGGCGCGGAACAGGAATCCACGAGGATATCGAAGACTGGAGCACGGGGGCACTCGATTCGATCAGGTCCGGTTGCACGGTTTTGCTCTACTGACCCGAATTGAGTGCTTCCTGCTACGAGTCAGGTACGTGTTACCCGATGATATATCGCGTATAGTTTGCACAGAGTGTCGACATTGGCGCGTACAAGCATTGGCGTGGCACTGTCGAACGATCGGCACTGTCGTGGATCGAACGTTTCGGCGCGAGACTCCTGCTGCTCGACGCGCGTTCGATTGTTTGGTCAGGTGCGGTCGCGGTTTTCGAGGGGGCTGGAATTTTTCTGCGAGCCGTTCGTGTGCGTCGCTGACAAACTTACGGACGTCTTTTTGCGAATCGCGTGCTTTTGACTCATCATTTTTCGCCATCCAATAGGATTCAGAAAGTTTGGCTAATTGCGTCGACGATGAATTCGTGAGACAGGAAAGGCAACCTTTAAACACTACAACCACCGAGCAGCAAAATGACTGGTGTGACATTTTGCTATAATGAAGGCTCGTATTCAAAAGATTTTATTTCCGGGAATTTTGCTTGATTTTTATTAAAATATATACGTCATTGATATATAAAAGTGAAGCAAGATTTTTTAAAGTAAGGTGACTTAAGGACGAAGTCATTTTGACCGCTCGGTAGTTCTAGTGTTAACATGGAATTTATCAGACTGACTTCATTCTTCATGTATATCTAGCGTATTCGAAGCCGAGGAGCTCTAAGTAAACGTGCCTCGACGGGGATGTTTGGCCAAGACAAAGTTTTCCGCGCCATCATCCGCAATTTTACCAGACTCCCGTCTCCGATGGCACCAATCGACGCGTGCGTTTGTTCGTTCGATCGTCTTGCCTTGAAAGACGAGAGAGCGAGCGCACCTGAGGAGATCCCAGGAAGCGAGCGAGTATGCGAGCGAGCGCGGAGCTGGCATTCAATTACATCCTGACACCCGCCAACCGATGACGTCCACTTTACGTAAGCGATTGAAGGATATTATCTGCGACTGCTGCAGTCACTGCAGACAACGCGCGCGTCGGGGTTCTTCTCCCTCCAGAGAACGACCTGGCTCTTTGTTGCAACTGTCTCGGGGCCTCATTGAGGCTGACGATCGACAGGTTTTTATTTTCCAAGATTTCATACGTTCAGTACGTCGAACGCGGTTGTTATGTTCGATAGGTTCGATGCGTTTGGCAGCAATCACATTCTATCCTCCGAAAATGCTACTGGTGTAAGTAACTTATTGAAAGGTTCAATGCATTCGGTACGTATGGAATATTTGAAATGTTCAATATGTTCAATACGTAAGCCACGTACAGCGTGTCTGACGCTAACGAAGTGGAAATTTTTCCGCGACCGACGTCTAATGACTAGAAATACCACTTTGCGAGAAAATGAGGGGACGCGTGCAATTCATTTGTTCCTCGACTGTTCGCGACGCGAGTCAAGATCCGAGTCCGGAGGAATCTGAGAATATCCAGCTTGTAGCTGGAAAGAGGGTCGACGTTGCGTCACGCGGGAGATCATCCAAACTGTATCACCCGAACCGGAGGTCTCACGTTACACGTTTCCCAATTGGAGGCCGAGCAAAAGTGTCAAGTATTCGATGAGACAGACCACAGTCGTTAAATAAAAATTGATTAAAAAATCAGTAAAGAAATCGAGAAAACACTAATCCTAGAGAGAACGAACAGTGCCCGACAACTGTTGTCCAATCGAACCGGCCGAAAACAGTAATGGTAAATATGAGCAGCACTCAATACTCAATGAAACAAACAGTAATCGATTTACGATCCACAGGCTCATAAGGCTGACGCAGTTATCTCACTTCCGATCGCGGCGTATCGCGCGGCGTGGCTTTGCCTGCAAAGAAGACCGTCGACGTGGGTGTCTCACATGACATATCCATAATTCACGGCGCATCTCCCCTTCCCACAGCACCCGAACGCAAGTATACATGTTGCGCCTCGGCGAAACAATACGCACCTAGAGCACACACAACTCCGAAGAATAGAGCCATGAATCAGCCCGCCGCGCCGGTACACAATACCGATTTTATTATCTACGATACCGTTGCATCACACACCACCGCTCGCGTAGAATACACAGTATCCTATTACAAAAGGCGCGCACATAATAATACTCTAGGCGTAGTTGGTGCGCGAGAAAATCCGACGATTTCGTTGGACATCGAGTTCGGAAAGAGCTCGTGCTGTTGGACGGAACTCTGCCTCGGACCAAGACGCTTCTTATCGCATGACTTTTTCACGGCACACGAACACCACGATGGAAAAGTGCCGGGGCTAGGACCCGATCGATCCGCCGATCGATCCGCCGATCGATCCGCCGACCGCGTCGACGGGCAAACGGTCAACAAAACGAGCCGTTCGCGTTCGTTCGAGCGAACTTGTAAACCGCGGCTCGCCGTTAAAGGAGAGTGACTGGCTCCTCGTACGCGGTGAGCAGATGTGAAAAGGAGCAGCCCCTGCCTGCCCTCTTTGGCCGTCGCGTCGGGCCATTTTATGGTTTATAGTTCTCGTCGGCGCGATGACGGGCCTGGCCACGCAATACCGGTTAAATTGATACGTGCCCGAGTACGTGCTGGGAGTGCGCGAATGGATTTCGCCGTTGGCACTTCTTCCAACACCGGCCATCGCCAGGATAGAGTATCGCGATGGAAAAGTGATAGAGAGAATTCATTGAAGATGAAGAATTTTTTGGTCGATCGAGTACATTGCTACACACCCCAGACATCTAGAACTTCAAAGATCTTCCAACCTTTTAGTATCTTAGCTCAGAATGTTAAGAAGTGGTGAGTGTGGTAGAGGTAGCGATAATGATGGAAAAGTGATAGAAACGATCGGAGATTGAGGTGAGAATTGAAGTTGAAAAAGAAGCTGACAAAGAGACTTTCGTCGAAGTTGACGAATGCCGCGAAAACTGAGCTGGAAGTCAAAGTTACGCGGAAGGAATTAAGACGGCGGAGAGTTGCGGAGCAATTGACGTATTTTACCCATTCGCATGGGTATTGCGAGCGCGATAATTAGCGACCAGCGTCGACAGTGTGACGTGCCAAAGAATTAGCTAATTGCGCGTGGCTCTGCGTCCAGATGATGCATCTAGGAATCAAGATTCGCGAGGACTGGCAGGAATCGGCCACAGCCGACAACGCGTTGCACGATAACTTCTTCAACGATGCTTCTGTCAAAAGTTTATACCACTTGCCAAAAATGCGCCCGACAAACTGACACCACACGACCATCGGCCACTTTTTGATGAGACCGTATTCAGCACAGCAAGGCACGTCACATTATACTGATCGACCAGAAAATCGAGTGACGCTTCGTTCTATCCGAAACTACGTTCGACATCCCTATAATAAAGCCGCTTATTCATCGCAATTGGATCGAAAAAACGGGCACGATCATTGGGCGGGAGCTCGAGAGCTATCTCGTTATTAATGCCGGATTGCCGGGCGAGATTGATACATCGAAAGTAACCCACCGATGCAAAGCGATTTCCATCGAGCGGACACACCGCGAGCACAGTGGACCCTTTCGACGTTTACTTTCGCTCGTACAAAGGTCAGCGGTGTTACCCGCGCCACTTCACGTGTGGAAATCGAAGGAAACGACCTACTAAGTAGGTGGTAGCCATTCGACGCGAGCGCTCGGAGACTGCTAGTTCGACGGATCGTGCGTCCTATTGACCCTAGTGCACTTTTCGAATAACTCTTACACTTTCCAGAGCGGACGTACAGATTGTTAAGTAGCGATTTTTCTTATTGCTCGATTAGCATATCGTACGTGTGTAATGAATCAAGAATTGTAGCAGAGTCGAGTACGTATGTGGTGAAGGATTAGATGCAAAAGTATAATCATAAGTCAATGAAAATGTAACGTCAGTAAAAAGCCGCTGTAAATCATCGATTCCTCCTACCACCACTGCGCTCTGCGTCCACGCGAGATTTTCCTCGAGGTCTCATCTTTCGGAGCACTGACGAAACGACCACACGCGGCTGGCTTCCCCTCACTCTCGCCCGTTTCACCTTGTCGCGATATCGCGAACGACGAAGGAGAAGAATAAAGGACGGCGCGTTCGTCGCACGACAATTTGCGCGCAATTACATCGTCTCGCACAGGAGGATCTCGTTTATGGTCGCGACGCGTGCACACGCCGACGTGTTACAAAGCCCGTTCTCCGATCAACTCGGCTTTTCAGGCCAATTTAGGAATCCAATCGTCCAATCGCCAGCAACTGAATACCCGTCACAGAGCTTCAAGAAGACATTCTCCCGCCTGGTTGATGATATACGCGGTGTGCGCGATGCAAGCGATTATATACGTATACCCGCCGCGGCGACATATAAGAACGCGGCACACGGAAAATATGAGAAATTATGCAGCTATGTAACATGTCCTACAAACCCGGTGTAGTGAAATTATATGTATATACGCGTATTATGCGCGCTGCACGTGCGAGTAAATGTGCGTGGATATATGGAAAATGACGTATGTCGGCAGAAAATCGAGAAAAAAGAACGGACCGAGGGAAGTCGAGACCACGTCGGACCACCCGCACCAAATCGCGCGGCGCACTGCCAATAACAATGGCCCGCATTCGAAGATATAAGTGGAGGAAGTCCGCGCGTCCGCGGAGGAAGTCCTCCGCACCGCATTCTTAGGTGTGCAGGGAGAGAGAGAGAGAGAGAGAGAGAGTACGATACGTCTGAATAACGATGGTCATTACTCGCGCGAGCCAGTCGTTAGGTTGATTCATGCTGATCTTGAACGAACAATCGGGACAACAAAAAGTGCGAGGGTAAAAACACACGGACCGAGTTTGCAGGGAAAGAAGGATGAACAAAGAGTGGGATATGGTGTGGCATAAAGAGTAGGATAACGAGTGGGGCGAAGTGCAGAACGAAGAATGGGACAAAGAGTGTTATATAAAGGAGCGAGACGAACGGCAGGGCTGAAAAGTGTGTACAGTTCTCTGCCCCCGGACGAGATTACGTGACTCGCGAGATGCCAGAAAACGGAGGCGGGCGATCTCAGTCATTGAACGCGGGAAGCCATCGGGCGATTTCCAACTCTCCAGATTAACTTGCGACCGCCGTCGCGTCGAGAGGAATTTCGCTCGCGCGTAGAAAGCTGGATCTGCTGTCCGATGAGAAATGTGTCAATGACGGTTGCACGAGAGTCGTGCGTGAAAAAATAACGAGGATATGAGAGAGGAGGAGAGGAGGAGAGGAGAGAAAGAGCGTGATCGATGCCGTCGGAGTGTCGAGTCACGACGAGTTTAGAATTCCTACGATCGGCGCCCCCGATCGAGTCGGGGGTCTTGTCAGGAGCAGTCAGGACTCAGGAGTCGTCAGCGAGGACAGTCCTGTGATTTCGTGTTTTTTTTTGTTCCTTTTTTTCTTTCATTTTCAGCCATGCGGACAGTTCGCGACATATCGAAGGTTCGACGAAAGAGAAAAAAAAATAAAGCCCGAGAAAAGAAACAAGCTCCCAGTCGACTCGGCCAACCTGGGGACCATTTTTGCAATCGAGGGTCATTAATCAGAGAGACGCTGATTGAATTAATTCGGCCTCGTTGCCGTGGAAGGTGGTGGAGAAAAAGAAGACAACAAAAAAATCCGTTCAACTTTCGCGATTGGCTGTGAGGTGAAAATCGCACGTCACGTCGTAATGTTATCCCTTGACGGTCGAAAGTCGTGGTACGGACGTACCAATGATTGGACGCGTGAGTGCGATGTCGTGAAACATTTCGAATTTCAAAATATAACATCCGCTCATCCGCAACGTATGCGCCATTATTTCACTGTGCTCGTATAAACGCGTGATACGGTGTACGAAGAAAATCTGAAAAACAGAAGTAGAATTTCTCACTTACGTCGTAGTGTAAATCGGAGCAACAGGAAATGAGTGAACAATTAGATTTTCCGGCCACTTATGATACGGCGCAATTGTACACGAAGACAGGTACATACGTTACAAACGTTATATTTAAGGAACATTAATATTAGACCGAGGTCGAGGGCACACATGACGTTGTACTCAGAAAATGAATAATAAAAGTACGTTATTACTCAAATGAGCAAATCGTATATTGCAGCCCGTAAGCAAAGGGTTTTACAATTAGCTGGATCACAACGTTTGACGCTCCTATTAGAGAGTCTTATCTTCGTCAAAGCCCGCATTCAAGTGCCTGTCAGTGCAGCGTGTCAGTTTTTTCGAGTTCCATACCGTTTCTGGGGGCTGTCGCGATAAAACGTTCGCGTTTCGTTGCCGGTAGCATTATCGGGGGCACACACGGTTTTAGGGCTTCACGCTTTATTCTAGGCTCTAGGCCGTAACACTTATGTTCGCGTGCGCTCATCGGGTATTTATTAGCAAACAACAACAACCACAATAATAATAACATCAATAATCTGCGAGGAAATGTGTGCTGAAACACAATGATGCCTTGCTATCGCCTGCGGGTATGATAACCGTGATAGCAAGACTAACGGGTAGTACAGTTTCGCGACGCAATCATTCAGCGTCGTTTTTCAATGACTCGCATTAGCGTCACTCTCTACCGTGGAAAGTCCGGCTCGATTGCCGTGTGGAACAATACGCGGGGGCTTTTTCTAATGTGAGCGCAAAATTATGTTTTTGCTGTTTGCTAAGCATCGTGCACCGTTGACATAACTGTACTGTCGTGGCAAACGCACTTGCAGCTTGCGACCGTAATGAGGAATTAACCGTCGCTGAATTTCTATATTCATATGTAATAAGCATACAGTGAATTATATCACGATTGAATATATCTTCCATTTGAGTGCACGATGATTAAGAGACCTTTACAAGGCACTTGCAAAATTGTAATGACGCACAAAGGATTGTGGTCGCGATCGTTTCGCGTCTAGTCTAGTTAAATATCAAGATTGTACTCACCTGAGCAGGTTTCAGCGTCTGCAACTCGTTGACGTCACACTCGTCCCCACTGAGACTCGAGATGGTGGAACAGTCTGATATCTTTCTTGCCGGCGGAACGTCCAAGTACTCGGTTTTTGTCTTGTCCCGGAAATCAAGGGGGTCGTTTCCAGTGTAATTTAACTCTTGGTCGTCGAACTTGGTATAATACAGACTAGATGAGTCCAAGCACGAATTCCTTCTATTGCCGGGCTCATTAAGATCTCTGAAAATACAAATTTCCCATGTTATTAAGTTATATACACAGTTTCAATTGTGAAAGTCATTACATAGGATGCGCTTTATTACAAGTCGGAAGTTTGACTTTGGAAGAGACAGTTTGCAGTGATGTTTATACGACAACTCTATGTTCCTCAGCTACATTTGCCATTGACATCGTTGTTACTTCAAGCCGAAACTGTACCTTATGACAGAGGCATTGGTCGATCCGAGACAGAGGCAACAAGAATCTGAATGCCTTCGGTGCCTGCACACTTGTAGGAACTGACTGTCCAACGATTCTCTGATCTGGTCGCAATCCAGGCACGAGCAGCTACTGGCCTGGCTAGGACTCTGACTATCGCTGGTCCCCTCATACTTCTCTAGGTCTAAATCGCTCCTCTCCAGCTTTTCATCGAAATACGAATAATCTGAATAATCACTGACAACCACGCTAGGCGTTCTCCAGTACCTCGGTCTTCCCTCGCTCAACTCACACTCCCCACTGTCACCTGCATTCACACTCTCCCATCCTACAAAAGATCATTGTGCAAACGTTGGGTGCGGAGAATCCAATTGAGGAAACAGGAGTAATGACATTCGAATAGAGTGCACGATGCAAAAGCATATCGGCCAAGAGGCTCACCTTTGACCTGATCCTCATCACTGAGAACCGCGCTGTCAGAACTGTAGCATCTGGTGACCCTCAGTTTATGTCGCTTCTGATGCGTGCCCAGCCCAGAGTTACCATTATTCCCCACAGAGTTAGCACTCGTGGTGACGGTCGTGTCATCGTCGCTGGGCACGGTTGAGTCGAGACTCCAGCATCTCGCAACGGAACCCCTTCTCCTCTCAGAATCCGACTCTATACCCTCGTCGCTCTGCGGACTCTTGCTCAGTCCACGAACGATCACCGGCATCTTGATCGCGTCGAACTCGTCGTACTTCTCGTCGCTCGCCTCATTCGAATCGTGCGACTCGTCCACTTTCTTCCCCTCCGTCCTTTCTCTCCGCTCCAGTCTCTCCTCTCGGGCTTCCGGCTTCTTCCCTCCCTCCTCCCGGCGATCCGGCATCGTTATACTCTTCGTTTTCATGGTGAAGAAACTCGCGGGAGGACGCCGTCGACTCCTCGCGTCAAGAAGACGCTCGAATCCACGTACGATCTCGCATAACGAACCTTCGGCCTCGCACTTGCCGCGTGTACTGTTGTCACTACCACCACCGCCGTTATTGGCACTGCACTCGACCACGGTGGTGTCGCTGTCAGTGACACCGTTGCTTGTGCCGGCGGTGCCGCTAGCAATGCCTTTGATAGCAGCTACAATGCCGCACGTCGAGTCACTATCAACGACGACGTCGTCGCTCGTGTTATCGGTCGAACTGATCGCGTCACGACTACTCTCCACTATGCCCGCTGTTGGCGACGCAACGCTCGCCGACTTCTCACTGTCCGGCGGCGTGTCCGTCGGATAACGAGTTTTCGGTATCTTCGAAATCGCAGTCGAGAAATTCTTGACCGCGTGCGTCTGGCGAGGAGCTCCAGTGATATCGTTCCCCGAGCCATGAGCTTCGATAGTGTCTGTCGAGAATGTTTTCCCCCCGTACGTTGAATAACGATCGTCGTCAACAGACTCGGCTACCGGCGCCGAAAACGCTGCTTTTTCCCTCTCCGTCGAGCAACCTTTGCCAACAACTTCTGCGCCCGGCTCGAAATATTCTTTCTCCGCCGTACCCACCGTCGGCTCGCTATAATCGCTCTTTCCTATGCCCAGCGGTGCGTAGCAATTCACCACAATGCCCACTCGCCGTTTTCTCGCCGCGGCACCTTGCCCGTTATCATTATCGTTCCGCGCGAGGTGCGAAGTCGTCGTTCTGCAAAAATCGCTGGTGCCGAACAGCAACAGTCGACGTCGACGCCGGCGACAATTCGGTGGCCCGTCTCGCCTTTTTCTCAGCGCGCCTGGCCGACTGACGAGAACCCTCCTCGCGGAGAGTAGTAGAACGGTGGCATGACATCGCGGTGCGTACGGCCTGGCGCGTACATATTGACGTCGGCCATGCTTGGTGGCACGAAATCGGGAGATACTAGATGGGCAATGAGAGGAGTCGGGAGTCGACGACCGTTGCGAAAATCCGACCTCCTCCTGCTGCTGGCTGACCTCGACGACTTCGCTCGCTTCGTCGGGCGAGCACTGACTCGGTGGTTTGGCTCGTCTGGACGACGACGACGAGAACTCTTGCCACCTGTTGCCCTCGTTATGCTGCTGCTGCCGCACGTCGTCGCACTCCTTCTTCTTGCCCTGTTTTTTGTCCTCTTGCACGCTCTGCTCGACGCTGCATGCCATTGTCTCTGGCCTCTGCGGTGCGCCACACGTTCAGCGGGAGATTATTATTGTCAGTCGAGCCAGATGTGCTCTTTTGTACGGCGACGATGTGAGAATGTCACGGGGGAATGTTGTTCCGACACCGATGTGTGTCAGCGGCGGGTGGCGGAGGTTCGTCGATTTAAGGGTGTCAGCGCGTGTTTCTTAACGGCGCGTCGTGGTAACGATTTGCGCTGGGACGGGGACGGGGACGGGGACGGGGACGGGGACGGGGACGGGAGGCAATTGGTCCTTGATGCGATTCGAGAATTGATCCCTGAAAGACGAGTAACTTCCAAGTACTGTTTGAATCGGTGATGAGTAGACTTTTAAATATATCAGCCTTATATGTTATACAATTGCAGCTTTAAAATGTTTTAGCATGGGTGCCCGAGACATTGGAGTAAGTTCGAAGTGTGGCTTGAAGCAATATGCATTTAAATACAATAGTCTAACGTGGTGTGAGAATTGAATGTTTCTACTAACTTCGAATGCACCGGTTCAGCTACGTATCCAAACGAAATATATTTCCCACACCGTGCGTCGAGTTTGTCTTTAAACTGGAGCACCGCGTCGGTGCTACTGCCGAGTAGTACACATTGCGATGAAGGAGTGTCTTGCCGCACACCCGTTGTAAACAAGCCGATAACACAGCGTCTAACGATCATCAATCGACGCCGTGCACGCGCTCTTCACCTATTTCCTCCTCGCATCTCACGTTCGTCAACCTTGAACCCCACACATACGATCGCGGAAGAAAGGAAAAAGCTTGCCTCGCCCGAATGGTATCCGGGTCAAAGAAATGTAGAGATGCCCGCGCAAAGAAGGTATGCCAGGACCGCTTCTTGCTCCTTCGCATTGACGTCACAAGTGCGTCAGAGTGGAGGCGAAGAAGCAAGAAAGTACTATTGAATGATCGCAACAGGCCTGCAACGGTTATGGTGTGCCCGTCTCGTATATTATCGTTTCATTCTTTCTCCTTCTCGACAATCTATCCATTATCTCGTCAGTTCAAGTGGCCCCTTGCCACTTGAGCCTATCTATGCGCACCAACCGCACGGAGTATTTCATCGCTCAGGGCAACTGCTGACGTGCAAATAAATCGTTATTACTCCGAAACGAATGCGACCACTTTCTCGCGCGACCCGCGAGCATCGATTTCGTTCGACGACCAAGCACGTAACGTTTAACGTGGCTTCAGTTAACCAATGGAGCGTGAAAAATCTGACAAGATATGCGTCTCGTGTGCAGCGACGATTAAGTCCGATTAGTACCCCTTTTCATGTCGGAAACGTATGTATACACGGACAATCACGTCGACGACGGTAGGCTGGGATGATGTTCAAATAAAAATAGCCACACGTAATTCCCCGCTGTTCGCCGATCAAAGTAGGATTGTCCGAGACGTGCGAAACAATGCGACGGGTGAGCGACTAGATGCAGACTAGGCACGCAGATACTTGTGATGGAATCGGGTCAATGTTGGCCCAAGGCCAGTGACTCTCGCTCGCATCCCGACTAAGCCCACATTACAAATTAATTGCAAATGTAAACCGGATACTCGGGCACGAGTGCATCTGACGAATGTGTATAAAAAAAGAAACTGAGGAAAATTCGCTTCATCAGATAAGTACATCGTGTAGAGATTGGGTAATAATGTCATGTACGTAGAATGCGATCTTACTTTCAATTGCTCCTCGACGATTTCTTCCTTCGCGCATTGTGTCAGTGTTGACGAACGACGGTAAATTAGGGCACACAATATCACTTTTGTTAGTAAATAGTGGCACGGTATGGTGTGGTGTGTTGCGGTCGATTAATTCGAATCTTGAGAAATCATACAGTTTGTCCGATCATCGTGTTGCCCGATGGAAAAACGGAGGCGTAATTTTACATCGTGCTAATTGAATCGTCGCGGATACTCGACTGAACTCCGCAATTTGAACTTGACCGCTCTGACTACCAGACCCGACCGTATTCGCAGTCTCCAAGGTGGGGGTCGATTGCATTGCAGGGGGTTTTCAATTGCATTCTCATTGCGACAGCTAAAACGTTCTGTAACACTTTCGTCCAAACTTTCTGTAAAACGCCATGCTAAACGTTTTCTACACCATTCTGTAAAACCACCATCAAAATGTGCTGGAAAACTTTCTGCCAAAGGATCTGCAGGAAAAGTTCGCTGAAACGTTCCCAGTGAACACGTCCTTTACAATATTCTGCCAAAGGTTTTCTGAAACATTCCTATGAAATGTTCTCCAAAAATATCTCTAAAACCAAATGTTCTGCAAAACAATTTGTCAAATCAATCTCAAATAGTAACTCTACAAACTTCTTTTCAAAGTCTCCAATACCATTCTCCACACTCGTCCACTAGTACCTGAAAAGGAAATTCCATAAAACCTACACACACGAGAATAATCCACAACACATTCTCAATCTGTCACAAAAACATCTATTTATCGTAATCGATCTGCGTCAGTAATGAACTGCTAAAGAACCTTGTAGCACGCAATACTCGACGAAAATTTATCTCCGTCGTCGCTGTTTTCTGTATTGAAAAATGAGTGGTCATGACCGTTCGACTCTGCCTGTTCGACAGGCTTGAGCCACTCGCTTATCGAAATTCCGGTATTCAAATGCTTAAAAGTAGTCTCAACATGAGGACGGGTAACCAGAGTGGTACCCGTTTTTATATTAGCGCGCAACATCCTCCATATTTCGATCTGCTCTTGTTCCGGCAAATAGAACTCGAAAGAATTATTTATAATTATCACATCGCTTTCTCCCACTAATTCCGGCGCCTCCTCGATTCTCTTGTGCAACACTTCCACCCGATTCTCCATCTTATATTTCTGCACGATACCCCGTTGTAATTTACACAATTCCTCGTTCATTTCCACGCCAATTATTCTTTTTGCGTCTGTATATACATATGCCTGGAAGAATTTCGATATTGTAGAAACGTTTAAATATGGTTAATAAATAAAGTACTATTATTATTACATTATTTATGCATGATGTTTATACATACACCGTATAGCACTGCACCTAATCGAGATCCAATATCTAGAACTGTTTTACCTTCCAAAGTAGGCAAAAGTGTGTCGAATATGTAGTACAAGGCGTCACGAGACATCGAATGTGATATAAATACTGAAACAGAAAAACATAGAATATAACATGAAGTACTATATTGATTTAATGCGTGAAATGAATAAAGTTCCTTACTTAAAGGCGCTATATTTTTGGATCCACAGTCACGGCAATAGTGTCTGTTGACTGTCCCATTATCTGCTAGTTCACTAACATCGTCGTCATTATACAGGAACTCATCTATATGCAATGTAATATCAGGATCACAGTCAGCATTCTAAAAAAGGACTGAATCAGTAAAATGACACATCTTGAACAAGAACCAATTGTACCTCTCCACTTTTTGGCGAAACTATGTTTTCAGATGGAAGTATGGCGTTAAATGGAAGACGTTCCTTAATATCTGAAACTATGCTGTTTAATACAAACACAGGATCCTCCATAATATCATCACCCACATTGCCGTCAGCGTCGTCAACATCTGTATAAAATAGAAGATATATGTGTGCGCGTGTGTGAATATATATAACATTGGTTATCACATTTATCTAATACTGATTGTACTTACCTGCAAAATGACTTTAATATTACTCTTATCCGTGCACAACTTAAAATACATACCTAATTTATTGGCACAGCTTACAAACATGGGCATCGCTTCTTGCAAGATAAATGAAAAGAAGTCTTCCTTGTCACTCTTACTCAAATGTTTCGTGAACTTCGCAAATTCTTCCTTTGCACTTTGCAAGGTGGTATGACTTAGTTCGGTCATTTTTGACAATTTGCTTTTTATTCACAGTTTTATCGATCAAACAATTATCGTTACGCAACTTTAGAAATGTTCAAAAATTTGCGTGAGGCTCATAACCATTCTTTGAAATGAGCACGTGCTCACGCAGGTTATACGAGCGACGTAACAAAAATTGTGGGAGGAAAAAGATGAAATTCCCAACTAATTAATAGTCAAACAAATGAAGAAAAAAAGCGTTCAACTACCGGATCAATAGTTTACGATGTGATAATTACGTCGAATGTAACTGTCACACTACAATTGCGGTGCCAATTAAAATTATCGTAACACACATTCAAACAGTCGATTGTAGCGCCACTTATGGAGAACTATTCCACTGTACTTCTCCATTTTGTCAATGATTAATTCAAATTCGACCAAAGATATTCGCAATAATATGTAATTTTAGTGGAATTAAGCAACAAACGTCTCTCTAACTATACTAGACATGTGGCAATGAATCACTCACCGGCCACGAACACTTGAGCAAGCATCAGGAATTCAGCGCAGATCTGCGCAGATTCAAAAACATCGCGTAAAACAGTCGTCGAATTTCCGACAACAAACTCTGTTCCTGCGAATCCTGAAAAATAGAATAAAGTTACGGTAAATGGAATGTCCTCGAACCCCAATTTTCTGATAAAAACGTGCCCAACGTGTTAATTTCACGGTTTACACAGTTCAGGAATTGATTATCAATATAATTACCAATCAATTTCGTGATAAAACGTGCTGCACTCCTCCCCGTGCCGTTGCACCGTTCATCGAAGGTTTAACTGAAAACCGTAAAAAGCGCGCGAATATTCAAACTTATCATAACGTCCCCACAGGTACGGGTGCGAAAAAAATCTCTTACGTTTAACTGCGCAGTCGGTTTATTTGCACAAAAACATTTTAGTAAACGCTGTACGAAAATGTATATATATATATATGTATATATATATTTATCTATCAGTCTATATAAACCTTAGAAAAATGTTACTCGTGAAAACTGAACGGTCGCCTGCAATAAAATTATCGGACGCTAACCGTATAGAGAAGATCAAATTTAAGTGATCCGATCTTCAAGTACCAAATATCAGTTACCGTATAAATTGAAAGAGAGAGTGAGAGAGCTTAACCGAGAATCATAAAGTTACGATAATTTTTTGTCAGTGTACCTGGAACAGTCTTTAAGGTGAAGGATTGGGAGTGGTGCTCGGAGTCGGTCCGTTGGAAAGAACGTCGCCAGAAGCTGGCGGCATGTGGGCGTACTGAACGTACTGAGGTTGTCCTGCAACGGCATACCAATGCTCTGGCACGCTTTGTGGCGGCATGTTAGAATACGCCGTTTGAGGTGGATACATGTATGTTCCGCAAATCGGATAAGTCTGCGCGTAATTCTCAGCGCCGGGGAAAAGATGCTGAACATAACCGTGGTAGCTACTACCGTCAGACATGTCGGGATGCTGTATGCATGGAACAGACAAGTATCCGGGACTGGCCATGTAATAGGGATTACCAAAGCCATCGGCTTCGTTGGGATAAAATGGAACGCCCGCGTAGACGGAATGCTGCAAGTATGGCGCGTGATGAGCATTCGGAGAACCTGGCGGTCCGGGCAGCGGCTGCGAGCTGTGATTCGGATGCTGAGATTGCATCATGTCGTTATTCGTCTCGTTGGCGTTGGGCGGGCCTGTATTTTGAGGGTACTGATTGCCTTGCTGCACCGGTAACGATGCTTGCGGATGCGATTGAGGGGACAGGTTCCGGTATCGATCTGGGTCAAGGAGAACCGATTAGTCGTTCTCAAATTTCGTCGTTCGCCACTCTCACACTAATTCATTAATCGAGCAATAGGTATGGATACGTACTATCGCTGTTCTTCTTAAATCGTGGAGCCAGAGGCGGTTTGTTCATTCGCTGATGGTCCCTATTGCCATTCATATCCTCCTTAGTCTTCTCACGAGTAAAATACGTGGGGTCCTTGGTGCTCTTGTTCCTTGGACTGTCACCATTGCCAAGCTGGTTGTTGTGCGCATTGTTTGAGCAAGTATTAAAATTATTCGGAGCCATTAAGTGAGGATTGGCCTCGTATTCGGTGTTATCCATATTCTGCATATCATCCTCGTTCGTTGATGGTCCATGACACCAGGGTCCAAAAGCAATCGGTTGCCCGTTTGGTCCATAATAGAATGCACGAGTCACACGGAAATACTACCAATAATGGGTTACCTTTATTTTTTACCATTTAGTTTAGTAGTCTTTGTCACAAGTATATTCCAACTTACGATGGCAAAGAGTTAATATTTTTCTAACAATATTTTCATATCATAACAATCGAGCAATATGATGTAATGTTATAAATCTGATTACTTGTTATAATAAACCACCCAAGTTCTACCTTAATGTATACCTAAGTTATTATGTTATCCATACCTCCAGTCCTAAGTTGTAAAAAAATCTCAACGTTAGCGGGTCGGACAATGGTAAGTCATTACCATTAACATCCAAAGTTTTAGGAACGACACAATTCATCGAGCGCAGTGTACGGTCCATATTGTTGTCAGGTATCATTTCTGCATAACTTCCAGGTACGTACGGAACAATGCAATAGGGACCACCATCTCCGGCATTACGTTTTCCAAAATTCGGGATATTCTCTTTGTGCTCGTCGATCGTCTTTTGTTGTGAAGTGTCCAGTCTCGGCAGCGAAGAATTATCCATTATCGACACCATGGAAGGCGTCTGAGGAGAATTCTGTATCGAATAGTTCGAGCACGTATCAATTTCATAACCGTTAAACGATTGCTGATGATCCAGTTTGCTGTAACGAACCGACGAGGAATTATTCTCTGCACTTGCTCGTTAGATATTTGAATAAACGTGACGTGGAACGTACTTGTAAGGGGATTCTCGCCATTGATCGTTACCATTAAAATCTTTCTTATTGTTATTGTTGTTAGTCCTGTCATTGTTGGTCGGCGAGAGGTTGGAATTAGTCATTGGGTCCTTTCCTTTGCGCGGTAACGTATTCGAAGATTTTCGCCATTTCTGATTAGCGTCAGGTACAGAATTCTTCCGATACGTTTGCGGCCAGTTGGTTTGCTTGTTGCTCTTCCTTATCGGGAAATGTCTCAAAGTGGAATACGGTACCGTTCTCTTCTCCCCTAATTCCTCAATGAAAACCAACACAGGTCCTTCATTCTTGCTCATCTCCTGAATGTGTCCGTATAAAAGCATTGATGGTTGCTTAATCTTTTTCTGGTTTGATCTCGAGTCGATGTCGTTAAGGTCCCTGTCGGCAATGCTTGCGTAAATGCTGTTATTGTTAGCCTTATCTAATTCTTCCTCGCTGCTCGATACCTGTACCAGACACTTGCCACCGACTTGAAATTCATTGCTGTTATGCTTATTCCATCCGGCGTTCTTCACCTCTAACAAGGATCGAGTTGAAATTATGACAAGACACGACTGGAGATTATGTGAGACCAAACAAGATCGGTTGAAGTTTGTATTAAAAATATTCCGCAAAATTGAAACACCGTGTTGAACAGTGAGCGTTTTACCCTGTCGTAAATGTGAAAATCGTAGATTGCATACCGCGTCTGATTTCGTGCCATATGTCGAAGTCTGTGTTACGATATATGTGCGGATCGAGCGCTTTTGCGACTCTGTAAGGAAATGGTAGAATTGCTCTCCCTGCAACGGGTGGATCGTCTGCATCGACGCCGTTCTCAATTTTGTTATGTATCTCCATAGTCAACTGTCTATAACGAACAATCGAACGTCACATTTCACTTAAAAAATTGATGGTTCTACTTTTCTCAGACGTTCGATATCAGGGATGAGGTAACGTTTGAAATCATTACATGCTTTTCCAGGTCTTTTGTCAGACTCGACAGCTTAATAAAACACCGCACAACGATTGTTCGATCATTGGCTATATATTATATGTAAAGTGGCGAAATTGTAGTGAACATTCTTTTTTCTGAAGCCTTTAGAAAAAAAACACGATCTCGTCACGCCGAAATATTACCCTATCAATACTCCTTTTTATCGTGACGCAAAACTAAGGAACTTAAATTATTGTTACGTTATTATATGAAATATGAGTGGCGAATCGTTACAACGTTAGCAGATATCGGGTTACGTTACGTTTATCATCCCTGATGCATCGTCGCACGAACTTACTCTCTCATTTCAAAGTTTCCCTTGAGAAAAAATTTGTCGTGTCGGAGAACAGCGCTCTTGTCGTGCAACATTTTGTGAACGGTGTCCTCGATATTGGTCATATGAAAGACGTCTTTGTAGAGCGTCTGATATACGACGGCTGTAAGGTAAGAAAATCATCAGATTTTGCTTATTTGAACCGTTTACCGTCGAAACTTATTGGTATAAATATTAAATTATTTTCGCCACGTAATTGCAATCAGTTTTAATGAATTTCGTCTTACTTATATAGTACCGTATGGTATATTCATGTTTTATCATTTTGATACCCAATTGAATGTCGAGGTCAGATCAACATTAAAAATGCTGCAGTGAAATAATTTGTCGGATATAGCTCTACACACGATTGCGAAGAGTTCAACAATATGCAACGTGACTTACATTGACAATAAGCGGCCGTAGATATGAAGTCCCTCGTATATATGCTTTCGTATTGCTTTTGAGGCGTGTAACATAAGTATAACGAGTCCTCGAAACCATTATTGGTCACGGTCTGACGTAATTGTTTCTGCGCGTTAAAGACAACTACTTCCCTCTTATACAGTAATGACATCGCCTGAATTTCATTCATGCCACCCCACTCAGTGAAACAAGCCATTTGTTCAAGATAACTATCAAAAGGGATTGATACGCACTGGAAACAAGTATTCAGGTACACCAACACGTTTGATACTGGTATAAGATAGATCTATTAGAACAGTCATACTTCTTATGCAAATTAAATGTACTGTTAATATTGTAAATTATATTGGAGCAAATTAAATCATGAGTATTATATGTAAATTGGAAAATGTCAAGGCAGAATGATATTTATGGATATGGCCTCCATTCGAAAGATCAGAATCACATTTGCGTAACCATTTGCTCAATAATGGGTAAATTTTTTGTTAGAGGATTACCTCTTCGAACAAGTGTCTCATTTTACGCATAAAAGCAACACATTCCTTGCGAACGCGTATGTGGTAATATTGAGTGAGGTAAATCTGTTCGCTGACTGCTCTGAACAAACATGTTGGATCCCTGGGCGAATGCTTCCGAAAGTACCCGTCATTCTGCAGCCATTCGTCCACAGGCTCTTGTGTCCTTTTTGAAGGCTTCTTCGGTGATATTTCCATTACTCTTTGATATAGCTTAAAGTAAAACACATTGTATGAAGAAATCATAGGTATGCGTAATGAGCAAGTGCACTTTCTATACCTAATTCAATATAGCTCAAAGTAAAACAAATAATTCCCAGAATACTCTGTATTGCGTACTGAGCGTACAGTAATAACACCACTAGTATAATATTTACTACTCGTGCAATCAAACTCGAAGCAGGCCATGTATACAATTTTAAGAATTCCTTGTCATGCTGAACAAGCAAATGGTAATAACATTATAAACATAATATTCTTCCTTGGCTCATTTGAACGAACGCTAGTGACAGATGAGTGTCGGCGACATACAG
This sequence comes from Priocnemis perturbator, assembly GCA_963942575.1. Lineage (NCBI taxonomy): Eukaryota > Metazoa > Arthropoda > Insecta > Hymenoptera > Pompilidae > Priocnemis > Priocnemis perturbator. The sequence continues at coordinate 11,485,645 of OZ012656.1, forward strand.
CGACAGTGTAATTTTTAACGAGAGCCTTACCTGTACTTTGTCGACCGTTGCTCGAACGGCCTATTGCGGCTTCAGAAAGTTACGTCAATATTAAATAACTACGGCGGTTTCGTAACGAAGATCAACGTGCGAGGTTTTCGAACGATTCTATCGAACAAACCAATTCGCATCAATTGGGTCCGTCCGAATACGCGAGTCTGTATCAAACAGGTATCTGAGTCGACCTAACAAAGGACCTTCACTGAGCACGCTTATCGTCTTCCTCCTGTTGCCGATAATGAGAGCGTGGCTAATAAAGGACTAAGCTATGGATCTCTCTCGCGGCGTGTCCCTTTGATATAGGCCGCTAATACATTATTGGACGAGAGCGGTGGCCCTACCAATGAGTGCCGTTTGTTTCAAAATACTTTTTGTCGCTCGTTTTTGTCCTCGGCAATGACGCACTGTACACAATCGTATATGGGAGCTTATAGAACGTTCCTGAAGATCGGCATTTGTCACATAAACCGCGGGCATTTGAACGTTCGTCGAGCAGCTAATCGATATTATATGATATATATTATGAATTATAGACTGCTTATTCGATGTTCCATCATTTTTTTCGTCATGCACTGTACATAATTGTAGATGATCATAAGACGATCTTATGTTTATGGCGTTATTCACATCGGGGCATATGTGATGGATGTCTTACACATTATTACTACGATGTTGCACAGATTTGTTGGAAAATTAGTCTAATTAGTATGCGAGAATGCCTTCTAGACGATCATGCACTCAGGGCAAGAGACAACGATGTAGAGAGGGCGATCATAAATTAGACATTCGTACAAATTACTTTTTATTCGTCGTAATAATTTCATCGGAATGACAATGCAATGTGTACGAAATATTAAAAAAGTACAATAGCCCGTTATATAAAATATGATTTTTACACAAGTATAAGATCAACCGCCGTACCGTACGCGATACCTGTAACGCATGCAGTGTCACAAATGTGTTTCATTTTTTGACTGCTATCGAAAATAACGTTTGCTTGCTTGCGTGCAGCTTCTCTTAGTATAAAAAGTACTCTCCTTTGGCGAGATTGATTAGTTTCACGAACGGAAAGAATGACGATTGCCGGCCCGGAACGGATTCGACATGCATTGGTAACAGATAGAATGTTTCGATCGAATTTTTTCTCGTACGGTGTGCGCGCGCGTGTGTGTGTGTGTGTGTGTGTATGTGTAACTGTCTGTCTGTCCTACGCTTGCACGTTTCGAACCGATTCCGGGCGCGCACCTGTATCACTTTCGATCGTTTAGAGTAGGCTCGTGTCTCACGCAAAAAAGTGGACCCCCACAAAATGGGTTATGACGTATTCTCGCCAAAAGGAACGCTCGTTGCGGTAATATAAGTATAATCATGAGATTACATTAACACACTGTTTCGCAATTATGTTTTCATTTTTTTTTCTTTTCTTGTTGGCAATGGTATGAATAATTGTTATAAAATGTCACGATATAGAAAAAATGGAAGAGATGACGAGTCGCTGCTTCCTTTCTTGTCCTTTCGCTTCGCCCGAAGGGTTTCCCATTTTAAGCAGCTACTTTCTCGGCATCGATCGCTAAAACAAAATGGCACCGGGAAAGTTAGATTTTTGCATAATATATGCCGTTCGGATGCACACTTACACTATGTGATTGAAACAGATATAGAACTAAATTAAAATTATTACGAATATGTGCAACTACCATGTATGCGTAATAAAATATCGTTCATGCAATATTACATACCTTCTTTGGTAGGCAAGGGATTCTTCTCGAGTGTTTCTGCATGCTTAAGTTTCGCTGGATCAAAGTTCTCAATTCCAGAGATGAGCTGCTGCTTTCCCTTTTCTTGCTGAATCGCTGCGGAAATTCGTTACAATGTTAGGATTATTAATGCTCCAGATCTTACGAATGTGACTCACAATCAATATACGTACCGTCCTTGTCAGGTAATGGATTCTTTTCCTGGGTCTCAGTATGCTTCAAACTGGCAGGGTCGAACGTCTCAATGCCAGCAATTAGCGTTTTTTGAGTTTTCTCCGCAGCTACATCTAGAAATCGAAAGCAATCTATTAGATGATACATTCATGGATTCACTGAATATTACCCCAAAGAAACCAGAAGCGTAGGCTTTTTGATATTTGAGGTCGGACTCAAGCAACCTTATTACCACTATTAAGAAAACATCTGGCGCCACGCGTACGTATACACATATTTGCGTTAAATAAGCTTCGAAGACAATTCTGTGAGATCTGTGACAAAGAATGTTTTTTAACGAGTGCACAGAGATGCTCCGTGTACTTTGATTAAGTGATTCAGAACTTTCTTCTAGTCATAGATACTCGCAGAGTGTTCTTCCCAAGCAATTGTTCAAGCACCAAGCCAACAGGACAGATTTTGCTAGACAGTGCCGAGGGCGATAGCTGCTCCCATGATCCTAGAAAGGGAAGTACTTTTTATACGTTGTACCTTTGGCATTGGGCAAAATAATCTTCTCCTTTGTATCGGCATGCTTCAACTGATCTGCCTTAAAAGACTCCACTCCATGGATTAATTCAGAATGTTGTCGCTCCTGTCGCACGTCTGTATCGTCGGTTCAAATAATATGTAATTTTAAATCAATCAAAACTCACTACGATTACTCATCATCGAGGCATACGTATCATGTATTGTATACTATCAAACATATACTTCCGAACATGTTATGACTCGTAGTAGTAGTATACCTTTTAACTGAGTTTTATTACATAAATCATTTAAATGTACACAAATGATCTCTATTATTAAATGCAAAATGATTACAATATTCAAAAATAGTATTACTAACAATAATAAGAAATGTGTATAGACAAGTACAATGAAATTAAAATAAATGTCGAAGTATAATAAAAGAAGACACAGCGTTCCTCGATAGTGAATATACAGCCGAACGATTTGTTAGCATATATAATATCCATCACTGTAAAAACAGGCTTGAGTTTATAGAGAGCAATGTTTTCTGCGTACCTTCGGCGGAGGGCAGTACATTTTTCTCGGCAGTGGCGGCTTTCTTCATGCAGCCATGATTGAATCCTTCCAGTTCGCTTTTCAGATCCAAGGCTACTTTTGGCAGGTCCTTCAGCGACAGACTTGACATGGTGCTTGCAGCGTACTCCTTAATCTGAAAGAGCACAGACTAACATCAGCCCTCTATCATCAAGAACGGCTACCCGAAGACAACAAATCTTCTTCAACTTGCCAACCTAGCGTCAAACGACTGTACATTATAAGCGGTGCCGTAGGCGATCGGTGAATTTCAATCAACGACGAGCGTCGGACTCAAAACGACAAGCGTGAAATTTGTCCTCAACGCTGATATACGCTTTCATCTGTTTTCTCGAATGCTTCCGCCTTCGGTGCCCGATGTTTAGGAATCGTCGCTCGCAATGACGTGTTGCGGCTCGATTTCCACTACCGCGTGCAAACTGTACGAGGAATTGACGACGAGGCATTATCGTTAGTCACGGAATCAGCAGACAAACCGTGTTCTTCCTTCGGTGTGCGCGCTGTTTCTTCGTTATCGCTTTGTGGGAACGAGAAATGGAAGAAGGGTAGGGCCGGTATGTATGGCGATACAATGTTCGCCTGCATATATGCATCGTATGTATGCATATGGCCATAGGATACTGCGCATCGCGGAGTGCAAATATGTTACGGTAGAGTCAGATTTGAATGGCCTGCGTTTCGATACACAACAAACAGTTCAATACGATCGGTTCATCATCATGAACGCCGTGAACGCGTCGAGCTCATACTGAGCTGACATGAGAGTTCGTTCGAACTTTGCCGACAGTACTTGGAAATTAATTTTTGTTTTTTGTAACACTTGCTCAATAAAAATGTACATTATTTAACGATTGAGATGGGAGGCAATAATTGATTACGCTGTCATTGTCATGTATAAGTAATTGGTAAACTATACAATAACGACGGACTCTTCTTTGAACGCAGCAGTTCAATCTATTTGTGTCAGTCGGGTGTCGCGTAATTAGAATTATCTTTTTTTCCTCGTTTATCGCGTTTACCCAGGAAAGGAGTGTGACAACTTTAATCACGGGGCCTTTCGCGATATCGTTGTGGTTTGAAAATGCATTGACAGCGGAGCTCTCCGGGACTTCACGTCTCCGCTCTCGCTCGAGCGCGCTCCGATAACACTAGAACGCGTCCATTCAAAATCCGTATTCCGCAATTATTCTCCGGTCTCGGAAAATATTGATTCCGCACTATCTCGACACGCCGCGGCCGTTGCAAGCGTCGTCGCGGAGTCTGAAAGGGGACGTAGCACGAAAACGCATTGCGTAACTCAGTACACAGCGGAGATCGAATGCAACGGGATTGGTTCGAACGAAATATTTCGCATTGAACGGAACGTGAAATAATTGAAAACGGTATGATTTGTTTGATCGTTCGATGCACGGGCCTAAACCTCGTCACATCCGATTTCCGCTGCAGCCGGTGTAAGGCGAGAGAGACAATGGGCTATTTTATGAGATCCACGACGTTTGTTGCGTCGCGTCTCGCGAACGGTGAGAGAAGAAAGCGTCGGCAGAACGAAAATTCCGGACGAGTAACGGAATCGGCCGTGCACAAAGGTGAGCAAAAGTGTGCGGCCTAGGACGAAGAACGTCGTTTCCGGTCTCCGCGAGGCGTCGTTTTTACCGGCGAAAGTAACGGAATTGTCACGCAGCCGCCCTCGCGGATGTTGAATCGTTTTTAATAAGTGCAAACAGACGGAAGTCTGCCGATGAAACAGTGCTCGCCCGACGATTCCGTTTCTTCGCGTGCATAGAACGGAATGCAAGATGGAAGTGTCGATTATGTCGGGTCGAAGGAAGCGTTCGTACGAATCGTCGACGAAAGACTTGAAGACGGTCGTCGGATATTAATATTGTGAAGAATTATTTCTCTGAAACGATGAGTCGCCGATGACGGATACTTTTATCCGATAACGCGACCGCCCCATTTTTTTATCAACTTAAGCCATCTTTCGGGCACACTCATTATTCCGTCCGTATTAGACACTGATTTTGCGGTTTCAGCTAGTTGCAAACGAAAGTAAGTCTACATTTTTTTGGTCCTCTACGTATGAGAGAAAGTGTGAGTCACGAAGCGGAAGTGGTGGCTCGGTACTTCCGGCCTCTGTTTCCTTCTGCGACGACCATGCTCCTTGCCACGCGCATTCTTCTCATGCCGAGAACAGAGAATATGACGGCCGCGTTTTATCGAACAATCTTCCGAACGACTCAATTTCGCGTTCGCATAAAAATACCCGCATGATACGCGATGTCAGTTAGCAAATCGTCACGCGCTATTTGCGATCGTGATGTTCCAGTTGTACGCCATTAGTTCAGGTAGAACGAATATTGTCACGCTCATTCGATCGTGTCAGAGAAAAGATTCTGTGATCGAAGCTCATTTGTCATTAAACGCATCACGATTAAAAGTGTACTTTTGTATGAAAAATTAGAAGTAGGATTTGCCACATATTGTGACAAAAGAAAATTTGTGTAAAATTGAGTAGTGAATATTGTCCCACTTCGATTTTTCGGCGAATTTCTTAGAGATGCCGAGCGAATGGATACTCGTGTTATAGGATGCCAAAAGCGTACACGACTTCATTAATAGTCCCGTCACGACGACGTCGACAAGCCGGCAACGTCCGTCATATGCTCGGTCTATCGAATCCGGTACTCACGAGGTTTTTACTCGACCGGTATGACTCACGCGTTTCCCACTCTCGTCCTAGAGAATCTATCCTCATTTCTCATCTTTCCTCCCCGACAACTAATTGAGCGACTAGCATTTTCGAGACGTTTGTCTGAGACTTTAACAGTGCGAACCGTTGTGACTTTGAAGTGACACATTTATGTTTTTATTTTCCAATGCCATTTCTTTAGCAGTGTGTCATGAATGTACAGTATGGTATCATTGTGTACATACGTCTGTCTGGTTGAAACATGAAAGTAACGGTATGACTATCTACCATTGTTAACGCGTATTCGGGTTTTATAATATTATTCTTTCTGTGACTACATTTGTTTAGAACTGTGCCTCAAGCAAAAGGATGTCGATATTGTGTATATGTTCGCTTAACGTCCTACTTCTTAGAACTTCTCGCGGACGTTAAGTGGCGCACGCTTGCATACCACTTTCTTCGTTTGCCACCATTCTATTACATAATGAATGTCAAAACAAAACGGAAAAAGTTGCCTATAATGAGATTCCGTTTTCGTGCACGATCGACGAAAGAAGGAACGCGCTTAAGTGTAAACCGTCTGCATTCCACGCGGCTGAAGTCACTCGAGGCTCGGGGGGCCCAAGCCGGGCCGGTCGCTCGTGTTATCAGCAACGCAGCACGATTATGACACGCAGCAAGGTCACCGATTTCGCCCGTCTTTTGTTTGCACCATCACACGCTTCTCTCAGCCGACCGTTCGCACTTGTCGTTGCGCCGCTTGTTTTTCGTCCGATTCCGGAACGCGAAACACCGCGTGTCGCACTAGTGTTCGCGAGCAGTTCGCGAGCAGTTCGCGAGCAGTTCGCGAGCAGCAAGCGGCGAGCAGCGTACGGCGGGTCACCGCTTAAATATCAAGATACCTACGAACAGATATAAAGAGATAAGGCTCTCGTAGATTTCGATGCTTCACGACCTACGCTACGTATTTCGAGGGGAATCAAATCGTCAGCTGTTCGTTAACATTTCCATCCGTTGGACCGAGCGTCCGGAACCTGAGAGAGAAAAACGAGAGTCGCGGCCGATATTCACAATCGGCATCTCCGGGGAATGCGCGATCTGCAATTCTCATCGCGTTTCGTCGAGGAGAACGAGGATCCGCGTTTCAGTGCCGCACGGCGTGACAGGGTATATATCTGTAATCTATAAATAGACGATGAAAGAAAGGATGTACCGCGAGGCGGCGAGGAGAGTCCTCCGACTAGAAAATCGTCGCGTCAACCCCGATGGCGAGAGATTTCTTTTTATAACTCCTCGGATCTGAGTATTTTTAAACAGGACCGTGCACGGCCAAGACATCGTACGGAGACCTCCCGACGTCGGCCATTTTATTTAACCCGTTTCCACGTCAACTTCGAGAATGGTTCTCGGCCGAGGATACGGGTAGACAATTTTGCTTTTTTATGGTAAACGTCAGACTCTGATCGAGATTTTGACACTTTCGTTGTCATTTGCCATTGCTTTGCTATTTTAACATGATGTAACTGTTGTGCAGCCGTCCATTTCGGATAACGTGTCCTCCCTGAAGATACAGGATTTCCCTATTTTCGGATGCCGCTCAACGTGCTATGACGAAGACGCTGCTGTTCGTAATGCGCTCCATCTAAAAACGTGAATTTACATATATACGGATATTTTAATCCAATACTTTCTTTCAAGAACTGTCACTTGGACGCTGCCTTTGAAAGCTATTCTTGCGATTGTTTGTTCTCAGGATGCTATACCTTGAACAGGACAGTTTAAAAAAGTGCTAAAGTATATCATAAATATAGTGCACACGGAGTAGAACGAAATTCTGTCCATATCGCTCTATTTAAGTCGTCTCGAAACGGTTAAAGACCTCCCGTTCCACTCCTCATTTCGTCAGGACTTTGACCGGGGCCCTCGGGCAGTAACAAACACGCTCCTGGAGAAGCGGGAGAGACTTTCGAGGGATACGTTCAAACGGTGGGTCAGCATCGACAAGGCTGTATAGGTCCTTATAAGGTAGCCGGTCGTATGCCTGTATATAGAGAGAGCTCGAAAGAGGCCGAATACGCAACCGGCGACGTCGACGACGATGAACAAGCTTCGCGTCCTTACGTACCAGGCTCGTTGAATATTTTTTCTCGTTACCCGTGTGGGTGTTACGCATCTACTTCTTTCGGCGGTATGCGTTCGCGCGATTTCTGTATACTCTAACGAGTCTAACGTACGAACTCGGTTATGTTCCTTGTTACGTACAGCTATCCACCGCTTAATGTTCGCGACACTCTCTGGACAAAAATGATGTCAAGCCAGTATCACGTACACAGCTATACGATATAGTGCGATGTACCTGTATTAACGAGAACAGTCAAGATTTCGTGTGAGAGCGCATGCTTCGTTCGGACGTATAATAGACTCGGGCGTTGAGCGAATGGACGTTAAGCGACGCATAATTGTACTTCGGTATGTTCCTGTCTATGTGTAGTTGGGTACGTGTCTCTTGCCTGTATACCTGTGTCAGTACAGTTGTGTGTGGCCGGGTACTCGACTGTACGTAACGGTAAGACCGCGCGAGAGACGAGATCTCGATTGCCTGCGCGCAACACAACAGGGTACGAGACCGGATGAAAACTGGGATGAAACGCGCGGCGTAGAAGATGCATGCGCGAGCTGGGCTTGCGAAGCACCGTGTTGCTCGCCAGCTCCGGAGAAACCGGAGATTTGCCTGCTGTTGTGTCGCTAATTGATAGGGGGACGCTCGAGTGCGGTGTCCCTGACGAGGAAGGATGCTCGTGGATGTATGTCGAGTGTGTCGGATGAAAATCTGCGTGCACCCTAGATTTCAGCTGCTACGCTACGACGTCAGCGCAATTGAATTTTCTCGGCGTACTGCTCTTTCTGAAGAACGATAATGGGTCAATTAGTAATGGAGTCAGATTTCAGATCCGATCTGTAGGTTTCAGCACGCATCACAAGGTACGCGACGGGTTCCGACGGAAAGAGTACCTCGAAGGACTTTTTAAGACGAGCGTTTAAAGAAAATTTGCGGGCAACCGGCGCCGTCGTAATTGGACTTGCGTCAGAGACTCCGATAATATACCGTTGTTCCTGACGAACCGAAACTGCTCACGTCTCTGGCTCTTTTCCAAAGTACCGTGACTTTTCTAATTTTGGATACTTTTCGCGCTGATCGTCGTACCTCCGACGGTGAAACTGATTCAACTTAAGAATCACGTAATTAGTGATTGAGTGATTGCGTTCAGGGTATTACACTGAGCCCATTCATTCTTTCATTTAAAAAAGAATGCTGAATGTTGCTAAGGTGTACATAAATAATGCCACGCAAGTGCTGATGGCACAATAGTCCGTTGTGAAAAACATGCCAATAGGAGAACCGTAAAAAAACATATCCTTAAGAGTAGAAGACCCCCTTAAGCGCGCAAAAGGATACGCCGAGAGAAATCTCGATAAATTCTGCTTGATCTTCGTGGCTGGATGCATCGCGAGGAGAAAAGGGGCCCGCGAGTTAATAAGGAAACTAGGTTGCTCGCACCGACGAGCTAGCCGGTTTGCAGGACGCGTCGGTGTGCGATCGAGGCTCGAGAGAACGAGCGCTGTATAATATACATCCATCACGGTGGATCGAGTATGAATCCTTTCGGTACCGCGATCCAGCACATGGACCGCCCGCAAAACTGCCTCGTGCCAGCCGTTGTTTCGCGTGAACCAACATTTATCGCCTAACCTTTATCCCGTTCAAAATCCTCCAATACACCTGGCGCCGTTCTAATTATAAAATTCGGGTGAAATCTAAAAAAAATCCTCAGAATTATGTTTTCAGAAACGAGACTACGCGCTGAAAGAACGAGCGTTTCGAAAGAAGAAGTCGTGAACTTTACTGAATGATACACAACGAACGATTGGAGTGTTCTATACTCCGTGCCTGCCCACACGCAGAATCTCAATTGTAAGTGAGGCTCTAAACATCATTGGACTCCGGCTCTCGAGCGAACCTCAACGAATATCACCGAGTGAACATATCGTAAGCAATGCATTTTGCGGAACGACACATTGTCGTGGGTTCCTTTGGAAAAGGAGATCTTACAGTCGTTGGCTAACGAGTTCGCGCGGCTGCCAATTAACTTGGGTAATCGCTTTTAATGGAGGGTTCGCCTTCGACGTGTGGATGCGCACGCTCGGGTGTATTACACGTGTGCGGTTTCCTCTACACGTGCGCGGAATGAACGGATTAACGACATGAGCCGCTGCATCGTTTGAATGCCAAGAATATTCCCGATCCGCAGATGGTGCACGGAGGCAGTTCTTTTGTACATCCGATACCTACTCCAAAACGCGGCGGATAGTGGACGGAACACGGAACACGGAACACTCCCGATGCGGAAATAGTATTCAAACTGACGATTCGAAGCTCTGTGGTATACGCGTTCTTGCATAGATCCAGTATTTGATTAACAACATAAGCTGCCGATATCATCCGAACATAAGTACATACCGATGAGAATATAAGAGTGGGCCAAATAAAGAATCCAAACAAACGTAACTCGTTACATCAGTTTCTGTTGCATAGACTCGCGTTACAACATACAATATAGGCGAAGAATTCCATTTTCCTTGATTTTCCTCTTACAAATATGGACCACTTTCATAATGACCGGCATATATAATCGGCATCCACACCTACTGCAACAACTTACACACGCACGTGTACACGCAGAAAACGTACCCTCAGGTATCGACCGGCGTGGGGCAGCGGCGTGCACCTACGTTCGCCTACGTGTGCACAATGCCCACGTAAACGTACACCTAGAGAATGCACACCGCACGACGATTGTGCATTGCCGTTCCACGCAGGCCAGACGCGATAGAACGCGACCGTGACGGCTAACGAACCCTGGACGCGCGTATCGTATCGAGCGGTGGCGCGTATGTACGTTCAGGGACGTGCGCGACGGGTGGCGAGAGCCCATCGCGCTCCGTTTCCCACCTTATTTTTCGGCGAACGGGCACATCCAATTCGTCGACTTCGGAAGCGACATTGGTTAGCGCGAGCGACGTTGACGGTTGCTTACATCTGAGTGCGTATGATGATTCTTAATCAGTAATGCGATACGGACTATTATAAACAAATCGCGTGGTTGACGTGAGAATCAGTTGAAGTCTGATTCTGTCGGATTTTTAGTGTACTATGAGAGACATTGGCTACTGCGAGCATAGTTAACGACGTTTACGTTGCGTGAAGCACTATTGAGGTCGAGATGAGAGATCATCTGAAGTATCGGTAGGACTTGTCGATCTTGAGCGCAAGATTGTGAGTATAAAGCAGTATAAACAGAAGTAGGGGAATAATGTACAAGTGAGCCTTTGTAGATAAATATGCAATCTCTTGCGGTATAATAAGTGGCAAAGATTTATCTACATTTTATCGGCTCACACGTATTAAAAACATTAGCACACCCGTCGACATACCCACCTTCAAACGTCGCAACTGATTCGAATAACTTGTTCGTAAACTACTAAAATTAGAAGAAAACATCCGTAGACAGTTTCTCCTAATATGCATTGCAACGTTAGCGCGTCGCGCTTACTTAAAAGCCATCCTCGCTAACGAATATTCACCGACACGAAGCTGCAGGAATCGAAGCGTTAAAGAATGCGCCTCCGCATTTTAATTGTTACGCTTGCACAGTTGCCATGCCAACTATTAAGAATCCACTTGGCCGAACGGCAGGCGATAAATGCCACAGTTCGCAGGGACGGGGAAGCAACTGATAACGGTCGGGCGATTTCCCTGCGTCAGGGAAACAAGATACCTCGCCCTGTCGTTATCGATTGATGGAACGGCGATCAATCGGCGCAGCCTCAACCGGAAGCAGGAATGGCAAACGTTCAGGGGTGTGCTGTGTACGTATATACCTCGGGCACACTCATGTTTCAGCAGTGCGACATAAAGTGGCGAACTGCGTCTTCTCTCTGTCTCTCTTCTCTCCTTCGGAAGGGGCCGCAGATCGGCCTTGAGAATATTTTATACTGGCTGGCACGTGAACGTGGCGGGGCTGCGTGTGTGGATGACGTGTGAAGATGCACACGCGCGTGCGTATGTATATGTCTAATGTCGATACATGTCGTAAAAATAACGATCGAAGCTTCGTGTCGATATTATTAGGACAGTACGTGTATATAGTTGTGAGCACATCGTTCATCGCAGTCGATATTGTCGCCGTTAGCAAAACAGAAGTGTGGATGTTGAGATTTGTATGTACGTACAGGCATAAATCGATTTCGGATGACGTGTATCAGAGCTTTGCAATGTATAATAAGCATGCGGAAGAGCAAGTTTGATTACTGGAGAGCGATTATGTTAGGTGGGTGCATCAATTCCACCGCATACAAACACACTGTCCACCGCAGTAATACGATCCCGTTCAAGTACTAAGTACTAACGTTTGCACATACCAGACATTTTTGCCTCCTATCGATCATCTCAATGCTTCAAACGATGTGATCATATCTACACATCTTCCACGGTTATAATAAGCATATTACTTCAAAGAATATAAATATCTCTTATTGGGAAATCGTGAATCTAAAAGTAACACTCGTCAGCTGTGAGTTTTGGTTTGCACGTCCTATTAGCTGACTATTAAATTTTCAACCAAAAATAGTACGAAATCACTCCGATTCGGAACATCAGCTTGCCCCGAAATTTCGACGTTCCTTTCCGACCATTTTGGTCTCCGGTATCTAACGACATATATACGTATATCCACTTGCACGGGAGGGGAGGAGTCGGTCGACTTGCAGCAGACGGTTTCATCGATTGGCATTGCGGGGTTCGAGGAGTAGGGGTTCGTGAACTCTGCGCGCGATATCTATATGTTCTACATTAACGCACCGCGCCGACCTAGAGTTTCATGGTCACGGGTAAAAGGGTGGCTCCGCCGACTGTGCCCGATCTCCCGTGGAAACGTGCGCCCAGTTGCCGGGTACTCGGTTCGCAGGAAAGACCGGCCGTTAATTATCGCGACGAGGGCGTCTGTCAACTTGCTCCGATTTATAGAGCACTTTTGCTCGCTCCAAAACGGCACCTCGCTCGCCTTGAGCACATCGAAACTCGTCCGCGACATGACGACATGCTAATTGCGCACGATTCTCCCTTATGAAGATCGGCCGAGGCGTAGAAAAGTTATTTGCTACGTCGCGCGTCGTCACGTAGCACGACGCAATTTCCGCGTACGCGCTCGCGCTCGCGCTCGCTCTCGATAAGTCTAACCGATTCGAGTTGCTGTAAATCGGAACACCGTTTTTGTTGCGAACCTGGAGTATAAAGCGTACAGAGATATTCGAATTTGAGTCGTCGTACGTCGCACCACCGAGTCACGAGATTTTGATAAGTACAACGATTAGACAAGTTGGAATTCCGCATGACAATTTGCTACACCGCTAACCATCGGTTGACTACATCTGTCAAAACCACGCCCTTGTCCTGCCCTGCGACCCTACCACCTCTGCCCACACGATTGCAGGAGCCTTGCTTATTCACGAAGGGATCTACACAGCGTTCTCTTTCTCTCACGCGCCAGATCCTCACACGGCGCTGATTCCTCAACTATAACTGCATTAAGACTAACAATAAGATGCGTTCGGAAACATTACGTGAAGACAGAGACAGCACATTAATGCCCTGTTAATTACTCAAAGCCGTTCGCGTACCAGCAACGCGTGTGTTGCGAGATATCGCCTTCATTTCGCCTCGCGCTTCTATAAATGGTCATCGTAATTTCTCGCTTTCCCCTCACGACACGGCTTGGCGTCGATTTGTATCGGCGGCACGAGATTATCCACGCCCGAGCACACGATCCGATCGATTTCGATGACCGAGAGGCGAAGAAAGATTGTGCCGCCGACGAAAAATGTCCGAAATGAAAATCCTCGACACAAAGGCGAATATCGAAAGGAAGGCAGAGCGATGCAACGCCCTCGTCTGCAGAGAATACCGTGGCAGGGTTATCGGCCACACCCTTCGGTCCATCACTCGATCCTTCCTATCAATGAGAAAAATCGATCGGGGTTGCGGCGACCGATGGGACCGACCGAGACGTTCCAACTCCTAGAACGACTAGCGCGACTCGCGAAAAACGCAACACTTGACGCAATTCCAAGGCGTCGTGCTTACTCCCGTGGGGACATCGCCTCGCAGCACGTCGCACGCACGACGCACGCACGACGCCTTCCTTTCGGATACACGGACCCGACCCAATGGCAAGCCGGCGGCCAGCCGACGACGTCGGCCAGAAAGTCAGTTCCTCGTTGTCCACCGTAAAGCCCGCACCGAATCGTTCGCTATTCTAGCGTTACGGTAATCGCGAAAAAGGAGCACTGACCTGTCAGTTGTCACTACTCGAGATACGTCGTCGGGGAGGGCAAACGCAGAGACAACGCCGGCCAGCCGAATGTTCAAGGGCAGGAAGGAGACAGTACACTGACTGACTGGTTAGTGGCTCCGTCGATCGTAACGCCAGGTAACACTAGCCAGGCAGACTTCCATTTGCCCTTCCCCACCGGCCTCCAGGCCTGCCAGACGTGCTCTCACAGCTCCCACTACTCCGCGGAGCTGCTCGCGATAACCAATCGGCTCACGCCGTTCCTCGCCCACTCCCGTCGCGACGCCGACGACTACGCTTGTCTCCAATCGTTTCCTTGACCGTCGCGTCGCGTCGCGTCGCGTCGCGTCGTGTGGAAGTTCGAAGGGTGGCTGGGCTGACTGGGCTGACTCACCCTTCGCAACGGCGTGCGCCGACTCTCCTCGAATAATCGAGTCGACTGAAAGAGGAAGTTTACGTTCGACGGCGGACTTTCCAATGCACATGACTGTCCGGAGTGACAGATATATTGTAGGAGAGGCACGGTCTGGGCTCACTGCGAGTGCAGAATTAATGTGTTGCTGGGTCGGTTCTCGTTTGGCGGACAGGGGTGATAAGTAAAGAATTAGTACGGTATAAGATAGCAGTTGGTATTGGTGGGATGTAATGCGTGAGGATAGCTGTATAGCGCTAGAGGTTTCATTAGTATATGAATATGCGTCAAGTCGAAGTAAAGGGTCGAGAGACACGGGAATGTTTAGTTCTCGCGGTCGCATCAATTGCACTCTTGCATAATGTGCAAAATTCGTCCGTGGCTGGGTGCACACCTTTCATATAATTGTCCTAACAAACATTTCAATTTATTCAATTAATATTTCTCTCAGCCATACAGTGCAACGGTATGTAATCGAAAATTAATAAAGATAGCGAATACCAAATTAAATCTCGCATATGCGACAAATATCGCACAAAGTAGCTACGTTGCAGCTGCGTCGTCAGTATGCGCTACGTAAACGTGGGCTTTTCCGCTGACATTCGACAGCTTTTTATGTCGGTCGTCAATTTCTGCCCCTGAACGCAGAATGGGGGTGCTTTCCACGTAGGATGCCTCTTTCATACCTAAAACCAGACTCTGTTGCTATTTGCGGCTTCGATTGGGGGAATATCCGAGAACCTTGGGGGTTGACGCCGACGCCATGAGTCATCGTTGTCGTCAGCCCAGCTGCGCGTCATATGGCACGTGCTCATACGGGTGTTCCCGTTTTGTCAGTGAATGCTCGAAATTCTGCCGCTTTCTGGAGATCCGACAGCTCATATCACGAATTTCTATCCTGTATCTTGGCACACGGGTTGGGTAGGTGACATGGAATCGTTGTGTGTGCAGATTGGAAAATAGTTTTATACAGAAAAATTGACATTTGGAGAAATACGAGTCAAATTTTGAACCGTGTTACGAGTAGTGATGGACGATATAGCAGTGCTGTCATGTGTATAACGCACAGTGTTGTATCTAATATATACTTGTATCAGAAGCATTCAGCTATGGTGCATTTGGTTAATCCTTTGTTAAAATATTTGCTACACTGGATAATGGCCGAATACAGAATGTCCTCCTTTTTTGAAGTCTGTTAAAAATTGGCCATCCGTAAAGTCGACGTATGTATATTACGTCCTTATTAAAACTTGGAAGCGTTACTGCACATGTGAGAAATTATAAGAAAATAAATTTGAAAACGGTTGATGAAGAAAAAATTGACGAGAATCAATTATGAACATAGGGTACACAGCCTGTAAGACAAGTGTTACGATTAAGACTTGGATGGCAAAAAATGTCATTAAATGTTACAACTTACACACTGATCTGAAACTTCATGGCGTGATAATGAATTGAACTAAGAAACGCGTACATCGATCTATAATAAATGTAGATAAAAATGATTACTTGCATCAGAGTAAATTAGAATTTCTTCGAAATGTATGAAAATACCTGCTCCGTCAACAAAGACTTTAATAAACGCATCGAATCGGTACCGCCAGTCTAATACCTAACGGAAATAAAACAAGGGTTTGGTCAAAGGTGCATTTGACAAGAGTGTTGTTTTTTTATTGATAATAAGATACCTCTTACCTCTAAATTTAATACACATCACATATTATCCTCTTATTGTAATGTAATTCTTAGGAATATATACAAAAAGCCATTACAAGGGAAAATCCTATGTTATACACGGCGATACATCGAAAACGTGTAGTGTCCGTTTGAAGGTACGAATGAAGAATTCTTAGTTCTCTAAATGCGTGAGAGGTGTGGTGTACGTGTAAGAACGACGTTTTTCATCTTTTTGTTTGTATGATTTGTAACGGAACAAAACCAATGTAGGTAATTGGTTTAAATTATTACCGATCTAGCTCTCTAAAGGGGGGTGGAAGTGTGAAGGGGCCGATCATCATAACCTTAGTAAAATTTTCTTTCATCTTTCTTGTCCATGGATGTCAGCGCGACGACGACTTTTATAATAACAATGTTACACATGGGATAAACACGCCATGAAAGTCGGTGAACAAATGCACCAACCCCCGGCACATGAGAGATTGGCTTCTTGGATGTGATCAATATAAAAAGAAAAGAAAAAGGGGAAAAGAAAAGAGAAATTATTATGTTGTTAAGCTCCACATTTCCGTTCATATTTCAATTTCACATTTCTCTCTCTCTCTCCGTCCGCACGTTCTCAGTCAGCTTTCTGCTTGTTGCTCTCCGGAGACTTGTCTCCGTTCATTGGCGAACGAGAACGACTGCGGCTCTTGCTGTGTTTACTGCCTGAACGTGATCTAGACCTGTCACCCCTTGATCTCTCGCGACTAGATCTATCCCTGTAAAGAATGCGTGGAGAAGACATACGATTAAACACATGAACGTGGTACACCACGGTGCCTTTTTTTTCGCCTTTCTTGCGCGCGTTCTCTCAAAACGTGTCACATACAAGACGGCAATATTTAAATCATTGCGAGACACGATAATCGTAAGGAATCTCAATTCTAGCGAGAAGAACTCACTTCGAGGGAGACTTGGCTTTGGATTTGGACTGCGACCTGGACTTTGACCTCTCAGCCTTGGACCTAGAACGAGATCTGGATTTGGACTTTGACTTAGATTTCGACTTTGAGCGGTCTCTTGATCTGCAAAATTATAGTTCAAAATGAAGAGAAGGGACAAAAAACGTATAAGAAAATATATAATAACGAAGAAACTGATTGAGGTTCTTATTTTTTTCTTTTCCAATAAAAAAAAAAAAAGTTTGCGCACACGATGAGCAAATGTGCCGCGTGTGAAGCATGAATAGTAACAATAAAAAAAGAAAAAAGCGTGAGAGCTCAAGGCAGTTCAGCCAGCCCAAAGCACTGCCCCAAATTTAAAATGTAACAAAAATGGGAATGAAAACATACGGTGACTGAATATAACAATTTAAAACAAGTACATGTGTTTTACACACACTCTCTCTCTCACACACACACACACACACACACACACGTATCTCTCTTTCCGACAAAGAATTGCGCACAAGAAATGAAGCAAAAAAACGTGACAACTGAAATCTGTGGTCTCTTCCCGATATGGTCGAACGGCGAAAATATGTATGTATTTATAATGAGAGACGAATGGAAGGTGACGACGACGAGAATGTAAAGTTTCTAAAGAGGAGAGGTACTCACTTGGACTTGGAACGTGAGCGACTGCGTTCGGGAGATTTGGATTTGGATTTTGACTTGGATTTTGAATGTGCCCTGGACTTGGATCTGCTGCTGCGACGACTACGGCTACGAGAGCTGCGACGGCTCCTGAGTACAGATAATAAAACACACGTCATACATTTTTATTCTGCTGCTACTGTGTTAAACGTTCAGTCATCAAGTAAGTTGATCATTTTACGTGTTCATGCACGAACTAAATTCAGTCTCTTTGTCAGACACAATACATATGAAAACCCAACAAAAAAAGTAGGTCAGTGTATGCAATGAGCCATCTGCCTGTCGTAAACACTATCTTATGAAAAGTACTGCGCTCTAAGCAGAAGAAACACTAAAGTTGACAAGCAAGAAACGTAATTCTTGGGCTAGAAGTGAACGTATGGGTTTGCCACAGACAGTAACTTGAACGCGGGTTTGAGAACGATTGTACCTTGAGCGGGAGCGGGATCGACGCCTGGATCGGGATCGTGATCGTGATCGCGACCTCGATCTCGAGCTGGAGGATCGTGAACGACGACCGCGCCTCTTGTCCTCGATCAGCCTGATTCTGCGTCCGTTCAGCTCCGTATTGTCCAGTTTGTCAATAGCATTCTTTAAATCTGAATAGGTCGCGAACTCTACGACGCTGGAGAGAAAAAAAGGCATTCATTAGACTGTGTCAATCTGGTAGATAAAGTTGCTTACTAAAGAAACGAAAATATTTCTGCGAAATAATTTGCAAATTTAAAAAAAAAAAAAAAAAATTACCTACGTATCGTCTAAGTGTCAAGATAGTTTTAAGTTAATATTTCACAAAGATGAACTCACCCTTCGTTCCTGCGCTGTTTATGTGCATCTGCGTAGGTTACCTCACCAGCCTGTCTCATGTAATCCTTTAAATCCTAAGCATCACACAAAGTAAAGAATTAACACAGTGCAACGCAGCGGGATTACGTATAACTTACAATTAGTAGTGATATATGAACTGTACTACATTTTGTATTCCTAGTCTGAGATATCGCAAAGGTAAAAGTATATAATTATATATATCCTGTGCACTCTCTTACATTACGCTCTATCGCGATCTTCCTTGTTCTGATGGTAACCTACGTGAAGCCTTAAAGAAAAGGGGTAATGCATTATGCCCAGCTTGGTCCCAATTTTTTCTCTTTTTTTTTCCTCCCTTTTTGTTTTATAATGACGTCTTACCGAAATTATGTGCTCGAATTTAGTATCTGTCATTGACACAACCTTTCTTTTTATGCAATTCAATCGTTAAAAATAAATCATGGAGGGAGTGTACTTTTAAAATCGCCACACTGCAGAAACAGGTTTCGATGTTAACGGTTGTGACTCAGTTGCAACTTGAGAGAGATCATATTTCAAGTTTCTGCAGAGTGGCTTACAGAAGTTCATTACACGATTGATGTCAGATCAGTTGCAATAGTCTTACTACGATGTATTTGCAAGAATGGACTCTGCTACAGTCTGAAGAATTAATAGTGTAATATTTCAACACCTTTCAAGTTAGTTAAGTCTCACTATTAACTCGAAACAAACCGTAATATCGCGCTAAAGTAAAAATGACCGGAACTCGGAAATCAGCGGCGTGATATTCATGTGAAAGTCAGAAAACAAAATCTGTGCATAACTCGACCGGAGCAATACACTGAACCGAAACATATATTGCAAATAATGAACAAATAATTCAGGAGCATGACTATCAACATTGATGCTGAAACCGAAGGTGAAGATGCTTCCCGCGATCACTGTGTACTTGAAACTGTAAGAAACGAGGATGATATGAGTTGAATATGATCGGTAATAGCTTTCCAACGCGCGATATTTCTCCATTTCGAGGCTTGGAAACTACTACTCCTTTGCTCAGCGATAAAATACTGTGTATCCATTCCGAAAATCCGTTGTCCTGATCCTTGTGTATCATTCAGTTTTTTCCGTAATCTGTAGTGAGCGACAACGATAATGATTTCTTGGACCTTCTTCGAAAACTCTCGTTTCACTGACTTCTTTTACGACGTTCGTTCAGCGGTGGAATATAAAGCTTGTGCAATGTGTGGGAACCAGGTACGGCTTTTTGCTGTGGACTCTCGTAGATGAGCATACAATACCGAGTAGAGCATTCGTATGTCATTAGTCTCTCCAAATCATCCCATTGGTGCCAGTGTGTCGGGTGTTCTGCGAGCCATTGTCTCTTATTGATAGATATCCTTCTTTCCACGTCATGGAAAAGCAAATGCGTCATGGAGTGGCTGCGTGACACCTTTCCTCCCTTCTTCATCTTCCGTAAATCCTCTCTAGTATCCTTCCTGTATCCCCAATTCGCTATGTATCCAAAAGAGATGGTTGGTTTTTGGTTGTAATTGGCTTGCATAAAGAAAAGTTGATTCGTTTCTCACCGATTATAAAAATCGTGGAGCAGTGCGCATCCAACGTCGCCTCACACGACCCATAGACAGGTATGCAATTAGAATTGACGCGACCGGTCGCGACAAGACTCTAAAGACGCGGATCACAAAACGGAGTAACGTTCCTTTTCCACTAACTACGAAAGAGCAATGAATGGATGCCTAATTTCGAGCACAGTAATCTTTATATATTCTGATCTTGTATATCCCATTAGCATATCTGGCAGAAGATTATTTTCGTGTGCACACACGTCTCCGAGCTTCGAATGATATTTCGATAGTTCTATATACACATGGAGTAATGGTACTGAACTATATATTTTGGTGCACAGTAGTAGTAGTAGTAGCAATAGTAGTAGCAGTAGTAATAATAATAATAGTGGTAGTAGTAGTAGGTAGTAGTAGGTAGTAGGTAGTAGTAGTAGTAGTAGTAGTAGTAGTAGTAGTAGTAGTAGTAGTAGTAGTAGTAATAATAATAATGAGGTAATATGTATATATCTGTATATATAGACAAATATTGTTATTATGTAGAAGTGTATAGATATAATAGATATATATCTAAGAGTACACTCGGTTAAGGTGACGCATTTACCTTGGGCCCAGGCACCACCTTGCTTACGGACAGAGAGAAAGGCCAGACACACACGGCGCTTGGTCGGGTGGTCGAACGGATCTGTGTGGCGTAGAGTCGCGGATGGTTCGGGTTTCAGCCCGTGTATGCCCTCATGGGTGGCCGCTGCCTGACTTACTAGATGGCTTAGGTTGGTGGCGTACCAGTAGCAGTAACAGTCGTGGTAACGGTGACAATGGTAAAACGGTGATGACAATGACTGTAGTGGTGAAGTGGTTCAGGTTCAGATTCAGGTTCAGTTTCAGGGGAAAAAATGGGGAAGATAACGACGACGAGAGTTGGCGAGACTTATAGGGATATTTGGGCGTTTCGGTCGTTGGGGATAAGAAGAAACCGGGCAACAACGGCGGCGGAGACACGGTGGTTGGACAGTAGCAGTTGTAATCCGAGGTAGAAAAGTAGGTCAGAGTGGTCATTGGCGGTTGGTAGGCAGACGTTTTCTCTCTCCCGGCGATCATGATGAAAGGACCGAAGAGTATGTAAGACACAACCTATGACTGGGAGTTTGTCACTGGGTTCCACCACGTATCGCACTGCGCAAGTAGTAGTAGGCGGTAGATAGGTGGTAGTAGGTGTACCCAGTGCCATCACGCGGCTCTCTCTCTCACCCGGGACACCTCAGAAACCAACCTGGTGCCACTTGAACTCAAGGCGGGCCCATCGCGTGCATCGTCATCTCTATCATCGCACATCAGTCTCTATTGGCCCTACCGGTCGCCCCTCCTCGGTGAAGAGGACATGGCTCTTCGGAAAGAACATCAATTTTATTGTTTTTCTCAACTGTTGGCCGAACGTAAATGAAATAATAAGATTGGAAAAAGTAACACGTCGGAGGATCGAGAATCGATTGAGAGAGAAATTCTTTCATCAAAGGACAACCAATCATCCGAAAAGTGCAACGACAGATGTGTACAGTTAACAAACAAAAAATTGATCAAGTAAGACTTGGTCCGTTTACATTGCACGGGGCAAGGGTGCTGCTGCTCTGTCTTTCTCTTTCCCGGTTGTCGGAAATAAGTTGAAACGTATGTCGGCGGCACTTTCTTTCTCTCTCTCCATCTCTCTTATGTACACACAGGGCACACACGTCGGGTGTATCCTTAAGTTTTGCTTTTTTTAAACTGGTGTCTCGACGGATCTCGAGCAGTGTCGTGCGTCCTGGTTATTTCCCACATCGTCGTGTAAACTCCTAATTGCCGTCTCCTTGTGTTTGTGTGTCCTTCTATCTTCTTCCTACGTTCTTTTGATTCGCTGTTTCTCTTCGTCCGAAATAATATCTTTTCTCTCGCAGTGTTCTCTTCGCCGCTCTTTCTCTCGCACTCTGTCTTTCAATCCGCATCCAAGTATCTTCATGAAAGAATAAACCAGCTAGAAGGCAATTATCTCTCGTAAAGAATTCACGGTTTGGCGGTGTGTCTCGTATTTTCCTTGTACTCTTCAACACTTTGTTCTGATCTCTCTCTGCTTTCCTCTCGTTCCTATCGTATCCTCTTTCCTTTCGATAGTCTTTCATTCGTCAATACGAGACCTCGTTTCGGGATACAAACACTTCGTATCATTTGCCACAGACTTACTTGATCAAAAATGTACATCTTTCAAATCCGAGATAGGGGTAACGTTTTTTTTCTCTTTTAACGAGTAAATGAACTTAAAATGACGAAAGAAAAAATCGAATAAAATCATTGGCATTAAAATGTCGCGTGGTAAGTTTGGTTCGACTCGGGGAATACTACATATATATATTTATAATGTAAAAAAATATATATATATAAATATGGATACAAAATTGTCGTTTTATCTTTGGCCAGTAGAAAAGAAAAAGCATTTGTAATTGAAAGATGGTAGGCGCCAACGAATAGGGGGCCCGCGCCCGATTAAACGGAAACCTCGAGTAGCAATCAAACTCACGAGAAAGCTAGAACACGACACATTCGTGAGGAGGGCGAGTTCATGGGCTTACCTGCCAGCTGACGCGGCTAGATAGGTTTTCCACTGTGAGGCGGTACTCGGTCCTTGTGGGTGGTCCGTATCTACAATAGGAAAAAATAGCCTTTATAGTTTAACCATATGTGTTTACAAAAATATATATATATATATAAATAAAAAAAACGGAGTAGAATAATAAGCAGGTTTGTCTTGGACCTGACTTTAAAGTTATAAAATTTAGAAGAAAAAAAAAAAAAATAGACCAAAGTTTGAATCGCAAGAATGAATTTGAAAAAATTTCAATTATTTGCAATATATCGATTTGTAAAAAAAGTTAAAAAAAAATTGATTTAGAAAATGAGAAAAAAAAAGTTAAAAGAAATGTATCGTTAGAGCGTAACATTGGATGTATGTACCTGGGCAATGATTGCTTGTAGCTAGATGCAGTCCTCGTGTTTCTGTTCACACTATCTCTGCAAAAAGGGATGTCATGTGAACAGAAATAACGGATCGATGGTTAAACCTTCAGCAAATAACTACAGATCTGCACTCATTGCTCAGGCATACAATCAATCACCTGTTCCAATCGAATCAAATCTACTCAAAATGCAGCAATAGCGTACCTGTCGTGCCGCATATCGTCTCGGCTGTAACAAACACAATACCACACGTCTATTAGTCGCCAATTACGTCACACAGTCCACACCACAGTCTCTCACGCAATCACTCTGTTCGTCTTTCACTCTTATCTCTCTCATACCACAAAAAAAGTCCTACTGCAATATCCATTCATTTTCTCCCATGCACACACATTCATTCCCATTCGCTCTCTCACACTCTCACGATCGCTCACAAAACTACCAGCGTCATAAACATAATCTCTAGGAGGGTATGTGTGATTTCAAGGCACTAGCGATATAACTGGGTAGAGACATCGGCTCGCTCGGGAGAGCAGTCAAATCCAAGACATTTCGAGCTTCATTTATAGATACTACTGTTTCTAGACGAGCCACTTTTAAAGACTATCGAAACTGCGAGAGGGCAGAGAAGCCGCGCTTTCGTATTCTCAATTAATAGCAATATTCAAAGAGTGAATAAATAACAGAAGGTGGAAAAAACGCGCGCGTTCTCTCTCTCGCTCGTTCAATTTATTATCATCAATGCTCTCTAGAGAAAATCGAGCTTATCATATCCAACGTTCGGTTCTTCCCACTACGGAGGACGCGCGAAATCCACACGCGGAGAGAAAATTAAGTCGCAAAATTAATGGCAAATCGATGCGCGCAGAAACGACACGTGGAGCCTGAACACAGCGCGCGCGCGCGCGCCTATACATCGTCCGCATATGAAAACTGCAAATAAACATCGTCTCGTTTTCTAAGGTGGGTGAACAGGGGAGGAAACAAAATGAAACAAAAGGGGGGGAAAAAAACATATCCATCCAAAAGAAGAGATCCGAAGAAACGCAAGAGAAGATCAACTGAAACAGAAGAGAAGAAACTGAGAGGATTTCGCGCATCCCTGAATCAACAGCCTGCAGGGGGAGGATGGGATAATGATCGCTCTGATAAAATAAAAAAAATGGATAGCGTGTCTTACGCAGATCGCCTCGAGTCCCCATAACCACCACGGGAGTCACCATAGCGCCACTGGTCACTACCCCTAGGTGTCCCCCGGGCCCTCTCTACAGTAATTCTGTAACAAGACACATTGGATATGCTTACTTGTCTCTCCAGGAGCGTGAGCGTCCGTAGCCACGGTCGCCTCGCCTCCCTGAAACACCCCGTGCTATCTCCACCGCCACTCTGAAACACACCCAACAAAACCCCGCCTAAGTCCTCAACTAATTCTTACTCTAAAGCTGCTTCCATCCTTCCTTCCTTCCTTCCAATCCATTTCTCCTTCCATTTTTCATCCTCAGCCCCTCCTCTCGAAATCCCGTTCATCATCAAATACCGTCCCGTCTCTCTCTCTTTTTCTCGCTTTCTCTTTCTCTCTCTCGCTGTCTCTTTTTCTTTCCCTTCTCTGTATCTATTTTTTTTTTCGTCCAGTCTCTGAGGCGCTGTCCCCTCTGTCTTTTTCTCATGTCGCTCACTCTGTCTTTCTCTCACACTCGTCGTGTCCGCTATATACCTCTCTCTCTCTCTTTCTCTATATATAAAGCCTCTGCTATACGCACCCCCTCGCAACGCTCTTTTTTTTCACTCGCTTCTCAGTCTTTTTTTCTAATATAAAAAACGCACGAGTAGTTACTTATGTCACGCTGTCTCTCGTGAGAAAAGAACTGACACGGCGGAAAGAGCACCGAATGTTTGTTTACGCTATACGGGAATGACTCGTATTTTTTTTTTTTGTTTCGTTAATTGAGCAATTCGGGGAATTGATGGAAGTAGTTCAAAATGGCGGCAAGTCACGTCGATTTTTTCGTTCGGTTTTTGGGTTTCGATATATACTTATATTTTTTTTTCGTTAAAAGAGATACATATTGTGTTATAGAAGAAATCCAATAATTGTTATTGTTCGGAGGACAGACGCCGTATACTGAAGACGTAAAAGCTTAAAGGCAACAACCAGAAACCGTTCGCTAGGGAAACTTAATCTGACATCGTATAATTGTACTGTCAACAAGATTTGTACAGAAAGCAACAGCAGATCGTGTTATTCTTTTCGACGAAGTTTTCTTTACACGTTTTAATGCGATTTCCGTACGTCGAAGTTAAAAACGTAAGACGCTTTATGTAAGTCGGTGCCGTTAACTACCCCAATGCTATTGCTTCCCATATACTAAACCTATCTAGATTACCAGTACAACATTAGCAGAAATTGACTATTTCACGAAGTTCAATCGTTGTCGAGACAAACGTGATTAACGTTGTATAAGGAACTACCATACGATTCGTATTCCGTTCGATAATCCTTCAAGAATCGTCAATGTGTTGTGCCAATGTTGCACAATCACTACGTGAATCTTAAGTAAAGATACAGTAAAGGGATAGTATATAAATATATGTATTCAAGTGTCATTCAAGTAAACTAATGTAATATTTGGTCAGTATAAAAATGATCGCAACAGCTCGACGAATCCGTTTTAAAGCAATGTCGAACGTATTTTGATTCTGAAGCGAGCAGTATATATATATATATACATATATATATATATATATATATATATATATATATAACGGCTACGGTGATATTCTGAGAAAATTGTACGTCCACTGTCGTCACGTCTAAACGAATTTGTGAGAAAAAGCTTTTTTCATGCACATCATGCTACCTACACCGTTCTTTTATTAATTCTTCTCTTTATATCTTCGTTTAGCCTCAGTTTTAATAAGTGTACGCGTTTTGTTACTGAATGGTGACTACGTTACCTTTCTCCTAACAGCTCCTTTCCGTTGAGCTCGTAGACGGCATCGTCGGCGTCCCTGTAGTCGTCAAATTCCTATGAACAAAAAGACAATTGGTAAGTCAACTGACAGTGATGGCATGGTATTCAGTCAGGCATGCAGTGTGCACAATCTTAATACTTTTAAATCAATCTGTGATTAATGAGCGATTCACTAGTAACTATTCTCTTCAATATGGTTTAAGGCTTTTTGTATTATATATATGTATATATATACATATGTGTATCTCTCCTGCTAACATATATATATATATATATATATATACTCAGTTTTATCACAGGTTCTTAGCCTGATGTTGAAAGTAGAAAAGATGCGGATGAACTTTATATATAGTAGACGTTCCCCATACACTCTATATTAGTGACGTTAATCATACGGTGATATATATGCCGCCATACACTCAGCGTAGACTCTCTCTCCCTTCTGATTGACAATAACTTACAAACATTTTGCAGATAAATCGACGATAAGCAGCACGCAGCTCCTCTAAACAGCCATAGTACCAATGTGCTCAGGGCTCACGGCGGGTCAGAACTCGGATAATCGAGCCAAATTTGCAATTTGATACACTATGCTTTACTCATTTTGGTCTAGATACAGCCGGGGTGAGTAAGTAAAGTTTATTCCACGTCGTATGCCGCTCTCTCTCCCTCTCTCGAAGACCAAACTGAGTATCGCAGAGTGTAAGGGTACAATTTTTTGTCTTGATATAGGTACTTACAACAAAGCCGTAACCATTCTTGATGAGAACATCACGGAATCGACCGTAGCCTCTGAAAAATCTCTCAAGGTCTCTTTCCCTGGTGCCGTATGGAAGCCCACCGACATAGACCCTTGTCCCTACCATACTGTAAAAAAAACAATTGACCCACATTAGACTTACCACAAAGGCAAATCCATTCTTCATAGCGACCTCCTTGATTCTACCATATTTCCGGAAGAACTTCTCAAGGTCGCGCTCTCTCACCCGGTATGTTAATCCACCAACGAATACTCGGGTGCTCATTCTTAAAGGAAAATATAAAAACACCTTACATAACAGGGTTCCTTCAAGAACCTGCCGTTCAGTCACATGACAACATAGAAACTGTTACTCTTGGGATTCTGGCTGAGGAGTGCGAAAATAGTCTACAAACTTGGACATTTTGTTTCACTCGGCTACTGTAAGTTTCAATGTATTTTCAAAGTTCGCTTATGAAATTAAGGAAATCAGCTTTTAGATAGAGATATGTGCGAAATTGATCTTTGAGATATCATTCGTTAACATAGTAGCGTTTCAATTAAAACGTTAATTACATCTCATGCACATTGCGTGGGTGTAATTAATGAAACATTTAATAAAAGACACGTAACAAAACATAAGCAGAAAACGTGGTACACATAACAGGAAATCAAATAACCTTTTGTCTTTTCTTTTCCTAATGCTACTCAGCCAAAAATGTGTAAAGAACAAAAAAGAGAGAGATGCGAATGCGTAAGCATTAAACTTGTTCGGTAGATGCTAAGTAAATATGTATGCTGTCTCTTTATCATATCATGTGACACAGAAGCTTTATCGGATAACGAGCATGTATATTAATCTTAATCTCAAGTACCGAACTCATTTAATGATAAAGCTTGTTGAGAAAAGGAATGAAATCCAAAGAAATAAACCGCAAAATTGCATGTCTTCTCTTTTACACGTAGCTACAAATGTCGCGAGGCGGATTAACCATATATATATATACATATATATATCTAAACAATGCCAATCCAATCCAAACAGAATTATACATCTGCCAATGGCGATAAGAGTGTCATGTAGTAAAAAATCCCCAAAAATCAACTTTTCATTCATATTGCAACGCAAAACAGTGCAATCAAAATTAAAGGGCAAATTAAATATATTCAGATTTTAACTCAGACTACTGGCATAATCATAAAAAAAATATATACATGTATATATACATCATTTTCTATAGTTACCCTATCTCACACACGAAACTATATATTATCAACGAATCAACAATATGCGATACCTAGGACGTTTGCACTCTCCTATAGGCGACTCAGCGCAGCAAAGTAATCGATCGAAAATATGAAAATTGTCATAGCGACTATCGGTCCGACATGAAGTACGTACAATGAGAATGATCATCGATAGGAATGCAACGTGTACATATCTACATCACAGAGGCACACGTCGTGTGTGCATGCGTACACAAAACACGAGGATGCATCGTTACACGTGCGAAATTATCCTCTCACAGCCGCGGGCACGAAAATGAGGAAGAAAAAGAAGAGCAAAATCGGCGAGCCAGATACTTGGTTAGGGCAACGTGTACGGCGGAGTTATTAGTCAACAAAATGGCGAACCGGAGTAGCGGGATGTGTCGCTAATTGCGCAGCGCGTGGCGTTACAGGGCGTATGAGTGAAGAAAAAAAGAAAAAGAAAAAGAAAAAGAAAAAAGTTGCTCATCGGCAGACACCGCAAAACTAGCTAGCCGTAGGGATGGAGCGAAGAACGACTCGAGCCCTCACTTGCCGCGACCAGCACGTAAAATCACTTCCAATTGTACGGCCTTCGTCGCGATCGATTTTGCGTGTGCACATGAGCTGCACTCGGCACCGCAATGTGCGCCTACTATTATTTTGTCTCGGTTGCCCATCGGCATCGGCATCGGCGTCGGTAGAGAAGACGAGGGAACGTCAAGAATTATCGTCGTGCGCTCGTTCTCGCACGTAGCACGTAGACGCAAAGCCAGCGGCTTTATATATTCGTCTCTGGCTGCCGTAGTCGGTCGTCGTCGCGCGTTCGTTTTTTACCGCATAATGGCTGTGTGCGAGAAGACGATTCGCGGACCCTCAAAACGTATTCTACTACTCGGAATTTCGCTCTCGGCTAGCGCCGTTTTTTAGGCAATCGATCGGAAATCGTGGCCGCTGCCTCGTGATATCTCACCTGGAATAGTCTGGGAGTGGATCCGCTTGTGTAACCTTCTCAATTCTTAACGCGCAGTATTTCCGACACGAGACCACTGGAATTACTAGCCGTAATGATCAGCGTCCGATGCAAGATGGCTCGCCTGTGGCAACGGAAACAAAACGGGGTTCACGTTGGCCGCGGGACGGACGCCCATTGGCGCCAGCCTCCAAGCCAGACGCCTCTTCCTTTCTCGCGCGAGAGACTAAAAAAGTCGTCGTAATCGAAAGAACAGCGAAAAATTCGCATCCCGATGTCGAAAATAATTTGATTAAATTAATAAACGTGGCTCGGGTCTAAAATATGACATTTTTTTGAGAATCTTCGCGTTGCCGTGGAATAGGACAGCCCCCCACTGCTGCGGTGCCGGTAAGGTTGATGGACTGTTATTTGATACAATTGATCTTTCGAAAAGGGAAAACGCGATGCATAATTGTCGCGACGATTATTTCGATTGTCTCAGGCGAACGGGATGATTTTTGTGGGCGGATGTTCGATTGGCGGGTAAGTGTGGACGCAATTTGGACAATGTTTGAGGTGGGTTCGAGGTTACGCATGCGCAGACGGATGTGCGGGAAATTGAACGTGAGGTCGGAGGGTTTCGGCACGCGCCGCGTTGTAGCGTGAGTAATTTGTTCATGCTTATTGTTCATTTCGACACGTTTTGTGGGACTTTGCTAGTCTGTTGTGTTCGAACATGTTTCAGATTTGTTCGGGTCCTCCTCGCGATGTCGAGCAGTCGTTTTATTCGCTGAAAAGACGGCACCGTCCGTTGAACGGGATTTGCGACAATAAATAGGTTAGTGCGTTTTCAACTATGTTTGTCGAGCGCTGAATAAAGTATGCGTACAAATGAAAGGAACGCGCAACAAGAACTGCGAATGTTCGTTAATAGAGACGCATAAGTAATGATATGCGATGTTTTCGTAATAAACCATGAATGCGTTGAGGTTCTCTCGAAAAACACTGAATACATAAGTGTTACCAGAGTCGTCCTCAAAATCATAGGACAGTCATTTGAGTATGACAAATTGCGTGGATAAAAGAGATGCATCATCGTAAGGCAGGGACTATTTGGTCATGGCATATCGAACAGAGGGTCGGTGCTCTTTCAGGTCAATTAACGGTACTGAAAGTCATAAATATCCGTTAAACGACACGACTATCGACAATCGTATTGCCTCGTCGTTCGGCAAGTGGCCGACGATCGTTCCGAAAAACACTCGTACGCCATCTACTGAAAACAAAAATGGTGGCCGCCAATATGCCCTATCCCTGCCCTGGTTTTATGGCACGCCAAATGTCTGCGTTCTCTAGGCTTCCTTCTATTATGCATTCCCCTTCGGTCGATATATCCAATTTCGATGTGAGCAAAGGGAATCGTTTTCTCGCTGCCGACCATACGTTACGTGCGAAATAAGCGGGGGCCGCCTCTTAACCAAACAGAAGGTGATTTCAAAACTGATCGGAATATTTTCGACAAAACTATAACCGCACCAATGTGCGATACGTCGTGTCATTCGCCTTATGTAACGAAACTCACCGTCTCGCCGTTTCGGAACGGTGTCTTTCGCGCGCTTCTTAATATGTGCTCTGTACATTGCAGGGATTAATGAGACATAGCATTTGGTGGCAATGCAGTAGGAGGCAAACTCTGATAAACAACACTCATTGAGGGCAGGGAGAGAGACGTTTTATTTTCCTGTATAGGAGGAGCGAGGATTGCATATACACATTTCTTTGACTGGATACGATGGGTGTTCGTTTAGACGCTGGCGACTCGTGTTGAGATGACGTATAATCACGGAGTGATTAGTTAGTTAGGTTCGTATGTGATTGCGGATAAGGCATTTATGTTACCTTGACAAGCGTGTCTCTACCTCCATGTGTGATTGTTTTCAACGCATGCGCCCGCTGTACCTCTGATTAGGTATTGCGTACGATGCTACTGAGCTGTGCAGAGTTTGTGGTACCCGATCGTATCACTCACTTATTTGTTAGTTGCTATGAACGGGATGGATAGAGGTATGTTTATGAAATTTTTCTGTGCCAACGTAGGTTGTCTGGTTTCATCTGAGCTGGTAATGTCCGATAGAGCAAATACAATGAGGCTGGAAGCTGAAATGGCTGCACCCTTGCACTTGCAGAGATTGGAGCGGAGCCTCAATGTACAACCATTCTTGAGGCAGATTAATGACTTGTTTCAAGACCACGCTAGGTATCCGTATGCTGTATCCATTCCATTGGCTAGGTGCAACAGTTGTAGAGCTAACGTTGTAATCTTTTACTCCCAGTGAGGATGATAAGTCTGTGTCATCAGAGTCTTCTGGTGGTTCAGATACTTATCTCGACGATGTCTTGACGAGAAAAGAGGAGGAGAGAATTAATAAATTGCGACTGTACAATATGTCGAGCGTGGGAGAGGAACGTAGATGGCTGCAAGACATATTGTTAAGCGATTCGTCCGACAGTTCGGCATCAGGTTCAGATACTGACGGTCCTATCACAGAGGAGGACTTTCAGGACATGCTCAAGTTTCACATATTGCGAAAAAAGTATCAGGGACGTTTCTACCAAAAACCTGAGGTAGACTTTATTATTTATAAACTTGTAGGCATACCATTAGGACGATCATAAAAATATGGTTTTTGTGGCTATTTCAGAATATACAGTATCAGTATTATAGTGCTGGCTTGTTATCGAGCTACGACAGATTTCTGGAGCATCAGAAACTGATAGTCGGTAATAAAAAGAAGAAGGAGAAGAAACCGGAAAAGAAGATCATGAAGATCAAGAAGGAAAAGATGGTTCGGCATAGGGCATCTGAGGATTACCATGTACGTAGTTACCATACGAAAATGAAGACTTGTACCGCGACGACAACGTGTTGCATATTTATAGGAAGGTGGGTATCCGGAGGAGGATTGGGACCGATCGATGCCAAAGGAGGAAGAGTTGGACGAGGCAGAGCTAGAGGCGATCATGCGTCATCAACCTCGACAGCGTGGTAGGAAAAAGCATAACAACAAGAGTCCAGAGGTGATGGCAATAAGGAGACGGAAAATCTGGGTCATGATGTCGAAGAAGGAACTTGGCAAAGTACAAAGAGCGAAAACCAATAACCATAAGGAAATGTTAATAAGCTGTAAAAAAGTAGCGCAACACTGTATGAAATATTGGCGACAAAAGGCTATGCAGGTAACGTTCTCAGCTTCACACTTCGATTGTGTAAGCCGTCGAAAAAGTTCAGTAGATGTGTAACGGTCAACGGTCGCTTTGTAGTCACAGAAAAATATGAAGGAGACTATTTGGCGAGCGAAGCGTTTGACGAGAGAGATGCAGTCGTATTGGAAGCGTTATGACCGTGTCGAACGCGAGACTAGGAGAAGATTAGAGAAAGAGGCGGAGGAGCAGCGTAAGATGGACGTCGAGTTGATCGAGGCGAAGCGGCAGCAGAGGAAGCTCAACTTCCTGATTACGCAGACCGAACTCTATGCACACTTCATGTCTCGGAAGTTGGGAAAGGCTTCGCCGGAGGAACAGCTGAGAATATTGAATCAGTTGGACGAAGAGAAAAATCCTAGGCTCACTGGGATTGACGACTACGATAGGTACTATGAGAAAATATCACTATTTTATTTTCATAATTAATCCCTTGCACGAAGAGTAACTCCTGGACACATCGAAGTTTGTTCGTTTTTTATCCAAACTATGTTTACCTGTGATTCTACAACTGAATTATAATTTGAATAGTGGGACACCGTGTTCCCACGTACTAACTCGAAAGGGTACTAACTTTTGATCGGTAGTACTGAATCTCGACTTGTAATCTAGTGACATAATGAAGCACAAGGCTAAGAAGAACGCGACAGAGGCGTTTGACAGCGAACGGGCCAGAACTAGGCAATTCGACACAGCTGCCGCATCTCAGGAATTACGTTTAAGCGATACGCCGGAAAACTTGGAACATCCTCAGCCGGCTATATTTAAGGGAAATCTAAAGGGCTATCAATTGAAGGGGATGAATTGGTTGGCCAACTTGTATGATCAGGGTATCAGCGGAATTTTAGCCGACGAAATGGGCCTAGGGAAAACTGTACAGTCGATAGCATTTCTGTGTCACGTGGCTGAGCGATACTGTAATTATACATTGATACTGTTACAAAGAAAGCATGAACTCGAAAATTGTATATGCTTGCTAGTTGTTCGCGTGCCTCGAGACATGGGCACCTCAGTAAATGTATACATTCAGTAGTAGGTGTATACAATTACTGAATTTCATGCTTTAATTGTTACAATACCATTTCGCACCTCGTACATCGGCGGATTCTCAACGGTTACGTTTCACAGCTGTATGGGGACCATTCTTGATCATATCACCAGCTTCAACCTTACACAATTGGCAGCAGGAAATGGCCAGGTTCGTGCCCGTTTTCAAAGTTGTCCCATACTGGGGGAATCCACAGGAGAGGAAGATACTGAGACAATTCTGGGACACGAAGGATCTGCATACGAAGGAAGCTTCATTCCATGTTGTGATCACGAGTTATCAGTTAGTCATTACGGATTACAAGTATTTCAATAGGATAAAGTGGCAGTACATGATCCTCGATGAGGCGCAGGCTATTAAGAGTACGAGCAGTATGCGCTGGAAGTTGTTACTTGGGTTCAGTTGCCGCAACAGATTGTTGCTTAGCGGTACTCCCATACAGAATAGTATGGCCGAATTGTGGGCATTGTTGCACTTCATAATGCCGACCTTGTTTGACTCTCACGACGAATTTAACGAATGGTTTTCTAAGGACATCGAGAGTCACGCTGAGAACAAGACTGGCATCGACGAAAGTACGTTATTTCAAGAGAACCCCCTCTACCTTCGTGTTTCCGACTTCTAAGCATTGCCATTTTTGTGTTACCAGAACATTTGTCCAGGTTGCACATGATCTTGAAGCCGTTTATGTTGCGACGAATCAAAAAGGACGTGGAAAACGAGTTGTCGGATAAAATCGAGATCATGGTTTATTGTCCGCTCACGACAAGACAGAAGCTACTTTATTCGGCGCTAAAAAAGAAGATTCGTATAGAGGATTTGTTGCATTACACTGTGGGTGGTGGGGACGCAGCACCTAACGATAAGAATTTCACGTCTAATTTAATGAATCTAGTCATGCAGTTTCGTAAGGTAAGACTTTTCTCCGTATGCATACGTCTAAAGCATATGTATATGGTAGATGTTATGTGTGTATAATATATATAAGATCACACAGGAAGAGAGATTATATGTACGTTCTAGGTCTGCAATCATCCAGAATTATTTGAACGTAGAGACGCAAAGTCTCCCTTCTTCATGCACACGGAATGTCATGAGATGCCCGCATTATTATACACGGAAGGTCTACTGCATCTCTCATTACCGTCGAAGGATCATATATTGTACAATAAGTTGTTCATATTCGCCACCGAGTATATCCACGATACGCTTCATCGTAGGGGCACGGATTTGCATGGGAACATATTTTCGTTCACTAGGCTTATTAATTTATCTCCAATGGAATTAAGTAATATATTTATCACCGGCATCTTATTCAGGTAAGCGGTTTTTTTTTTTTTAAATTCTTTACACTTCTGCCATCTCGATAGAAAAAAAAACGATAAGAATATTATTGTACAGATTGTGTTTGGCGACGCAGACTGAGCGAAAAGTTCAGATGAGGCGTTATTGGGAGGATTGGTCTGCCAATGAGAGAACACCAATACCGACGAATCGAATGCTTCTGTTAACGCGAAAGATCGATGACTCGTTACGAGTGAATCGAGAATTAATTTTTTCGCGAAAGATCGCCGAAGGGGAGGCTGTATATACACATGCTACGCATAAGATACATTCGATGCCGGAGACTGTAGCCCACCGAATATTACGTAGCAGTAAGAGAGCCGCCAATCAATCGTTGAAAGTGCGTATTTATTAGGGTCGACGGTTCATCATGGATAGATAATTTATGCGCATAAAAGAATAACATCTTGTTCCAGGTGGCGAGAGCCCTTCAACCTGGTAAAGCGGAGCAGGAAGATGCAAAATTGTCTTTGTTACCGGAACATCCTCATCATCCTAGGCCGCCTATGATGCGCTACTGCCAGCAAACAACGATACCTTCCTTCATTTGTGATAACAACCCCAAGGTAGTGTTCACGTCATACACATATCGCAGCGATCTTATGTACCTTACGCATCAAATACGAAAACACAGATTTTTGTTTTTTTACAATGCAAATATTTTTGAAGTGCTTGAAAATAAGAGATCTTATTGTATCGAAGAACATATCCATATTTATGTCACAGGTACAAGCCAGCCCGCGAAAATTTTACGTTAGTAATAATGCAGCTTCGTGCGCGTGGAGAAGACACGAGGAATGTGGCGGCCTGTTCGGACAGAACTTGCTCTGGTTCGGTTGTCAGCGCGCAATGTCTTCGCAAGAAAGTTCGGTCGTTTGCACAAGACAGACCAGTGCAACATTTTCTTACAAACCGCAGGGCGGGCTGTCAGCATGTGTGCCCATCAATGGGTGGTCCAACATAATTGTGCCGGATAAGCAGACTCTAGTGACGGACGCTGGAAAATTGTCAGTGTTGGATAGTCTTCTGCGTCGTCTCAAAGAACAGGGTCACCGAGTGCTCATCTATTCTCAGATGACGAAGATGATTGATCTGCTGGAGGAGTACATGTATCATAGAAAACACACATTCATGCGTTTGGACGGCTCATCGAAAATCTCTGATCGCCGTGACATGGTCGCTGATTTCCAGAAACGGTGAGTTATCCAGCGCAGATTGAGGTTTATTGCAGGAACGGAGGCTATTTATTAAGCGTACGTTAATAAGAGCTGGATAGTAGTTGCATGATGCAAGGCCTGACTCTCGATAGCATGTCCTATGCGGTGGTCCTAACCGCGCATAACTAAAATTTGAATTAATTGGCGAATCGATTCTGTCTCGGTAACAGCTGCTAGTCTGGGTCTGTGTGAGAGTAACGTGTGTGTCGCTTTTTAATAATGGCTATCCATCGATCCCGGGCAGTGTGACCGTTACACGCTAATGATCGTTGTTCGCGATTTTATCAATATATATCTCTATCGAAAGTCGGGAAATCATCTCAGTTGAAAGTGCTGGACTATAAGAATTTTCTGTTGTGGGCCGATTTCGTGCATGCGATCCGGGGACCAATCGAGCTGGCCAGAACCTTGTATGCCAGGCGTACTTAGGGGAAGGATTTCAGCATAGAAATCCCCCAAGTGCGGTGCCCGTGCGCCGAATTAATTTCCATACGAAACGCGGCAGCATACGTAGCATTTAGACGAGGCGATTGTTTAATCAGTAGGAACTGTTTCATGTTTCAGGGCGGACATATTCGTCTTTCTGCTTAGCACCAGGGCTGGCGGCCTGGGAATCAACCTTACTGCCGCAGACACGGTCAGTAATCCTATTCTCCTCCTTTCGTGTTACCTTGTACGTATTCCCTTAGTCAACATCAGTGACACCTGATGTTCAGTCCTTCCTCTTGGTACTGTGTACGAAATTTTTCCAAACTCTCCGACGTATGCATTTACGCCGTTCTTGTAAGTAATAGACATTCCATTTATTTCTATTCCCGTACCGTCTTTCAAAGGCATCAGCTTTGACATACTTACGACATCGCGTGTAAAATCCTTTTTCGTCCCGAAAATTCCTTCGAATCACGAAATCGGCTGTCGATATCCAATCTCGCCGATATCGATTTAACAAATTTAGAATTCGCTCTCGCGACAGTACCGCGTGTGCTCGACATTCGAAGAAGACTTTCGTCAACCCCATTTCTCACGTTTCCAATAACAAACAAAAGAAACAGAAGCCGCGGTCCTTATATCACGTTCCTTCTAAAGAAAGCCACGAATCCATTTAATTGCAGGTCATTTTTTACGACAGCGACTGGAATCCGACGGTCGATCAGCAGGCGATGGATCGCGCCCACAGACTCGGCCAGACGAAACAGGTGACGGTCTACCGATTAATTTGCAAAGGCACAATCGAGGAGAGAATCCTGCAGCGGGCTAGGGAAAAAAGCGAGGTACGCGGAGGAAGTCCTTCCTCATCCTTCCCGACCACGTTCGTATTAGCTACGATTTCGCCGATTCTCCATAGTGCGCGTTCCCTTTACAGATCCAACGTATGGTAATTAGCGGTGGGAACTTCAAGCCAGACACGCTGAAGCCGAAGGAAGTGGTCTCTCTTTTATTGGACGACGAGGAGATAGAGGCGAAATGTGAGTATAATTATCCCCGTCGTCGAGCCAGTCGAGGCCGGTGGCAATTACCGTGTGCACACGAAATATCGTGACACTTCTGGCACCATGTAGAACAATCCTTCCTTCCGACCATCGAACCCACCGACGACGCCGGATCCTTTGGTAGCGTTCGGCGAACACGCCGCCGTATGTGTGACGCGAGCGTTATTACGAGGGGCGGGCTGAATCGAGCATTGTGATTTAACACTTTCCTATGTATATTTTCGTAATGATACCCAGCCGCGTATAATTGCATCCTAATGCATACGTATGGTAATGCGCCTCTCAGGAAGCGTTCATTAAAGTAAATATCAATTGGCGGG
Organism: Priocnemis perturbator; assembly: GCA_963942575.1. Taxonomy (NCBI): domain Eukaryota; kingdom Metazoa; phylum Arthropoda; class Insecta; order Hymenoptera; family Pompilidae; genus Priocnemis; species Priocnemis perturbator. The sequence continues at coordinate 11,523,520 of OZ012656.1, forward strand.
CATGCAAGACACGTTCTTACGCTTCCAATTTAATATCAGCGCCTTCCGCAGTTACTTCCCCGTAATCGTCTCGGATGCGTTTCGTTCTGCCTATAGAGGGTCCGATTTCACGGTGCTCGCTACACTCACGTGCCACGTTGTTCGCTGATGCGGAATCGTATGTCGCGAGGCGAAAAAGAAAATGATCGGCCAGTTTGTTCGTTAAACTCGTGTAGTCCATACGGATTCGTCTCAAGTTCGGCAAATTTTGCACTTGACATGATTTTCAGGAGCCTGATTTAATAATATTTGAACTCTAATTAAGCAAATTAAAAACAGCTAATGAATATAGAAAGAATAATTTGCAAACAATTAATATCCTGGCCGACACTTATTTATTTGGCCAAATTTTCTTCGTAAATTATAGATTTAGCTTTAACTTATATTTTCGTGGGCCGGTTTATTAAATTCTCAGGTTTGATTGTGACTTGTGAGTCCGCCCCTGGTAGTCGAAATTGTTTCGTCAGACATAGACACACCGTAAAGGGAGGGGGGGGGGGGGGGTGTACGGTTGGGTGGTACGAAAGTCGGGGTGGGCGCAATTACATTATGCTCGTTAGGCTATGCTAATACCCTAATAACGAATAATAAGAACGAGAAGGGGCAACGAAACGTCGGCCGTGCGTCCTCGCGTACAAACCCGTGTCCGTATATTTCAGACAGCCAACGGAGCGAGGAGAGAAAGCAGCACGCGGAGGAGACTCGCCTCGAGTCAAACGTACACCACAAGGAGAGGGACCGGAAGAGGAAGTTAACCGCGCTTCCGGTCAAGGTGAGCCCGGCGCCCTTACTCCGCTATCGGTCGCTACGCCTTGCATTTTTTATTGCCCGCTTCTTCTTCTTTTCGCGCGCATTATTTTTCTCCCTGAACGCAACGTGCTGTGAGTTTTCGAGTGTACTTATAAGTACTATTATTCTCGTGCAGAGTTCGAACATTGGTCGTTTGGTTTCGAAGCCACTTCCATGTAGCTTGATTCCATGGAAATGGTATAGTGTTCGTATACAGTCAGTAGAGTAGTATCGTTGCAAGTAAATCGCTCGCGAATCAAATCTGCTCTGTTCGAGCTACGTTGTCGTTAACATTAATCGTTGAATCACGCTTTTTTTCAAGGGAGACGCAAAGAGACCGTGTCTGATGGACGCAAACGGTGACAAGATAGCCGACAGCAACGCCCAAGCGAGTCTAAACGATAGCAATCAAGTCCCGAATGCCAATCAGCCGCATCATCAAAACAATCACCAATGCCAACAGCAGCAAGCCGAAGGGTCCGAGGACTACAGTGCGCCGGCCAGCCCGATTAAATCGGAGGTACATATACGTTTCTGTGCAAATCGCGCTAACAACGGACGAGAGACCGTAATTTGCGTTCGCCGGCGATTCAGGGAGATAATCGTGTGTGCGTTCCCTTTTACTTTCCCAGGACGAGACCAGCAACGAGGGTCTGGTCGTCGACGTGGACGGTCCTGTCTTAACTTCCGGCGGTGACAATCGTCAACAGAGGGTCGCACAGTTCGGAGAACCTGCCAAGGTTGCCCGACTGGGTCATCACTTTGTTTACGGGGTCGGCGGCGGCACTGGCGGCGGCACTGGCGGCGGCACTGGCGGCGTTCGTATGAGACCTGCTATCCGTGGGACGAGCAAACGTGGCAGGCCGAGAGGATCGCGTAGGGGTGGTCCTGTCGGCGGCAAAGGCAGAGGACTGCTGCTGCTTCATCCTCCGGGAAAGAACGCAGGTGGAGCGGATTCGCAGTCGCAGTCTTCCTCGTCACCCAACACGGTGGCCGGCGAGCAGAGTTTTCAGCCCGGTGAGTGATCTTCGATTTTAGAACCGTAGCGAACCTGTACTGAACATCGGACATGATGCGTCATAGATACATTGCTCATCACGATACACGGTTCGTGCGACGTAAAACTGTACCGTGACGCTCTGTGCAAATAGCGTTATCAGCTCTGATCGCACTACTCGATCTCGTCGAACGCGATGCTCGCAAGCGATGGCCGTGCGACAAATTCCAGCAGATAGGAATCGGCGCCGATGAATGATTTAACATCGAAAATCCGCATCGCGTCGCGCAACGACTCCCGGCGTAGCCTGCGGATCATTACCACGTAACGAAAGGCGCATATGAATACTTCATTTCTTCGCTGACACAATCTACCCCTCTCCCGCGATCGTCGGCATAAATAATGTCCCTTAACCGGGCGTGCCTCGGCGAGCGATAGCGGTGTCTGCAGCGCGTCAAGGACGATTTTTATCATGCCCAGTCGCAGCCCTCGCCCTTGCCCCCATCAGTTCGCCCGGGTCAGAATCGAGGGTGGGCCAAAGACTCTTCGACAACAGCTGACGGCCCCGTTTACTTACTCAGGCCCGCTCTCTCCCGCCTTCCGTTAATTTTCAAAAGCCTCCTCCACGTTCGTCCGCACGAAAAATGACTTTCCATGACGCACCGGGCGCGCGCGCGCGCGCGCGTACACTCGATAATGCCGCTAATCCGACTTCTCTCCACAATCGTCCGCGGCCCCCTAATGTAACGACTCTCTTTCCTACCTCCGGCACTTGGCTGGGTTCTCAGGGGATCTGCGGGTTCTACGCTCGATTCGTGCGACCCCCTCGTTCATCGAAATTCCCTCGCGAGCACATGTGCGCGCAAGTGTCGAGGGGGTAGCCTAGCCACGGGGGTCGCTCTTGGGCCACCGCTACCCCAAAAGTGGACCCCCCCTCAGTCAGAAAGGCGTCGTGACTCATTCCGACAACACTCCTCTTCATTCGTCCCGATGATTCTGCGCGCGCGTACGCTCCTTCGCTGGGATCGTCTGTTTTCGTAAGGGACGTAAGGTCTGCTTCGATAATGGAGTGCTTCGCAGGCTGCTTTTTGAAGGATTTTAATGCGCGGACGAGCGGTTCGTTTCCTATCGATCGTGGCGGCTGTGTTTGGTGTGGGGCGTGCGGGCCGATGTTACATCGTCCTACGCTCCTTTGATGCGGGATAATTATTATTATTTATATATCTATTAATACTCTCTGGGTCTCTGATATTCGTGTTTGAAAGTATGCTTCGAGGAGAGTCGAATCTGTCGAAATCGGAGTTACCTTTTATTTATGCGGTGCGTTTGTAGACGATTTCAAAATAAACCGGTCGACAAATTCCGTTTCACGTTCCTATCATTCGTTTAGTCGCTCGCAGAGGCTTGTTCGGCGAGCGATCGACGATCATCGATGCCGAGGGAATATTTGACCTCACGCGGCGACACGTGGTTCGCGCAGGCACTTGGACGCGTTCGAGCGGCACAGGTGAATCGCTCTCCGGCCGCGTGTGTACGGAAAGGAAAGGAAAGGAAAGGAGTCAGTCTCTCAATCTCTCTCCCTCTCTACCTCTCTCCCGGTTGTCGTTCACTGGAAGGCGAGCGGACAATAGCAGGTGCGGAGCGAAGGCGACAGCTGCGATCGATGCTCTTCTTAGGTTTTTGGAACTCTGCTATATACCCCCTTCTCGCTCTCACTTCTTCTTGCGTCTTGTCGACGGCTTCTCTCTCTCTCTGTCTTCCTCGGCTCGCTTCTGCGTCTTGACCGTTCCTCTCCGTGGACTATCTCGCTCACAAAATTATGCGGGAGGACGAGGGGTTCAGCTGTCAATGCCTTTTGCTGGATTCGCTAGATTTCACGCTTCAATTATCGACGCATCGAAATGACAAGGTTAATATTTTCCATCATGCGGTTTTGTTTTTTTTTTTTTTCTTCAAATTGTCCGATTGTTGTATCGATGATCTGTGTATGTCAATGAAAATAAGGCAAATTTTCCGAAATCACGATGATTTGGAAGTCGACGATCATTATGCAAAATGTCCAACAGGTCAAACGATCAAACTATTTTATTATATATGAACTTTCTTTTGTCTTCACGCGTCGTGTTCAGTGACAAGATCCTACGCAGAGCTTCATTCTTTATTCTCAATGATCTTAAATTCGAGATCAATCGTTAGCTTAACTTGAGAATTCTTTCAAAATCACGCAGTAGGTACTAGCTTCCACGTATTGTCCTTCGAATAAAATCATTCCACGATTCATGAACACAATTTTTCCGTCCTCCTACACATGCAGCAATGAACCTTATAAAAATTCGTCCACGATTTGCCACCGCGTTACCGTGGTACAAATGACAGATGCCTCGCAATTAACGTTCGAACGTGGAACGGCGGGGGTAGCAGGATCGATCTGATGATACGTCTCTCGTTTACATAATCCCTCGCGACGAAATACTTTTCCTCGAAGCCGGCCGAGCGGCACGTGATCGTGTGCTAGGGCGTGGGGTTGTTGTTGGGGTTCTCGTTGGCGAACGTCGGCGTCGGCGTCGTCGCGATTCGTGCCGTACCTCACCGTACCTCACCGTACCTCACCGTGTCATCTCGCCTGTCGTTCGCCCCGTTCGACTTGATCTCGAACAGCCATATTTTCTTACCGAATTACGGCAGGCATACCCGCGGGACGAGTCGTTGCCTTTTTTCGTCCGGACGTCCCATAATGGGCGGCAGATTATTACCCGCCTGTCGCCGATCACGTCCGTACTGGGATCTCTGTACTTTCCCAGTCATTCTATGCTCGCAGGCTGCCGGCAACGAAATCAGAGCGATTTCATTAAAGTTGAATGACGTGGGTATCTACAGTGTATCAGAGTATACGTCGCCATTTCTGGGAGCTTCTTTTTTTCACCAACAGTTTGACCGCGTTGTTGCTTGGATTTAAGGGTAACGTGTAACAAGGGTTTTAGTATTTGCGAGGGTCTCTGCTTTTAATCGACTTCAACAAAGGAGGCGGCTCTCTATTCGACGAGTATATACTTTTTCTTTTTTTTAAACGTACATCATGTGCATCGGATAAAAAGTGTGCAATTAGTTGTGGTTTTTCGGTGAGAGTCTTATGTGGAATCGCGCGAAATTATTCGACGGTCTTCGGGTGCACCAAGTGCAAGTCCCCGTGCGAGGTATGAAGTACAAACGTGCGAAAGGAGGTGGAGGAGAGTTCGGTTGTTGGCCGGGTGAGATACGGCAGGATAATGCTGGTAGATAGGACGGGGTCGTCAGCATTCCGCGGATCCTCGCGTTCCATCCTCCTTGAGTTTCTTCCTTCTTCGATCTCTTTCTGCGTCCCGATGAGAATCTCGCCCACGCTCAGTTTTCTTTCCGCGGACGACATCGGAATCGGTCGGTATATTACACGCTGTTAATCGGCAGTCACGATTGAGCGCATTTAAAGCGAGAGCGAATTTATAAGTGTACTGGATGGTCGAACACTTTCTCATTTTTTTTCACAAAAAATTGAACATTTAGCTTTCCCTTAAAATTACAAATCTATACTTTCCCGAACAAAATGAAAATTTATACTTTCCTGAAAAAGAATGAAAAATCATACTTTCCGAATTAAATTCTAAATTTCGACCTTCCCCCGAGAAATCGTCTCTCGTCAAATTCAGACGCACATCTTGATCCTCCTGCGAAATTCGGCGTCTCTTACGTCTGACGTAACGCACCACGGGTGTGCCGCTGAATTTCGATTTTCTCATCCACTTCTCCCATCTCGAAACGTGCACGCCGAATCACGTTCGCCGACGCTTCCGCGCCACAGGCCACAGCCGCCTCGCCCGGTCGGCAATTCTTATCCGCGCCGAGGACTTTTCGAAAGGGAATCGCGAACGTGCCACGGAATGTCGACGAGGATCGCGAGGAAGAAAAGGACGGCGGTCTGGGGATGAGGACGAGCATAGGGAGAGTAGTAGGGGAGGAAGCTTGAGACACGCTCGTACATCCTTGCGCGGCTACTGACCTTCGACCCTGTCACTCACCCCCCCCCCCCCCCTTCCTTTTGCGCAGAATCTAACCCCCCTCCCCCACTTACCGTCCCTCCTTTCAAGCTTCTTCGATTAAATCTCTTTTTCCTTCCTTCTTTCTCAGTCCATCATGCCCCCTGCCCTTTTGCGGGCTCCCGCGTTTACGACACGCCTGGAAACGGTTCGCCGGCCTTTCTTGCGTAGAGAAGCACTCTAAAACGGACGATAAATTGGCCGAGGCATTACCGCTAGCCGGAGGACTCGAAATTCCTACATTCCTCCTCTCGCGACCGCCCCCCACAAGCTTTTTTTCTTCATACTTTAGTGTCTAATGCCTTTCCTCGTCTCTTCTACTCGGCTCCCTGGAACTCATGTTGGTAGGTTCGTCCGACGAGACGTGTGGCGTGATTTGTCACGCCTGTTCACGTTACGTAGGCCATCTTCATAATTGCTCGCACAGCATAAGTTTTCTTCTTTTTTAATTGACTTAAAAAACGGGGGTGGCTCTCTATTATTTATATTAATATATAATATTTCATTGTATTTTTTTTTTTTTTATTTTTTTTTGTTTTTCATTTTTTCGTATATATTTTCAACGCTCGTGTCAGCCGCTAAAAACATTGTCCGTGGGATTCGGAATTGCTGTGATTCGATGGTTTGATTCTTTTTCTCTACCCCCACCCGGACAAATGTGTCGTTAGTCGAGATTCCGCACGGGTTTGGGGATGGGGTGTTCCTTGTTTCGATGTTCCTACAGGTCAGGTTCTTCGTTCCCGGTATCGTTGTCCTTCTCCTTCGTCTTCTCGCACGCCGATACCTCGTCCTGCTCGCGTCGCAAGAAACCGGTGAATAACCGATTAACTGGTCAGACCACTCGGCATTAAATAAAGTACCGGCGTTCCGGCGCATCTGCCATCGTAATCGCGAAAATTGCGCGTTGTTCCGAGCTGGCCCGATCATTATTCTTATTATTGGCGTGTCCCGTTTTCGGTGCAATTTCTCGATTAGCCTGTGCTGACGTTAGACGTCACGCCGTTCTAGATGCAAAGCGGCGCCTTTAGTGCACAATGTTCGTTGATGTTTGATATTTTTCGTTTGTCCGATAATGTTCAAAGTACAATATTTATGTAATGTGTTGCAATTGAAAATTTCGTATTAGATCGAAGCCGACGTTTCGGTACCGATTGCGTGCATTTTTCAAAAGCAGTTCATATTTAGGTAATGTTCGTGGAAATGAATGTTGGGTTGTAGGTAACTATGATGAGAAATTTGATTTGTAGGATATTAGGATGTGAGAAGAGAAATATGTATACCTGTTTTAAAGAAGTTTCCGTTTGACTCATGAATAATCTATTCATTCATTCTACTATCACTACTATTTATTAATATATTGACGATCGAAAATAGGACTCAATCGAGGCGTGTTGTATTCATGAAAATTTGTACTCCTACGACGCATCGATTTCGGATATACGAATTTAATGAATGAAAGTGAGAATTTTCTTTGGACATACATGTATATGCCACGAAAGATTTAGCAGTCGGCAGTCGAAGACGGTGGACTTTTAAAGTGGACACTGTTAGTTAACGCTTCGCGGACAGGATGCGGCGTACAATGTTACGTTCCGCTGCAGGGACACGTGGTGTACAGTCTTGTAACACTTCCGCAGACTTCGGTCGCGGTGTAAATTTCACAGGAATTCGCCTATCGATTCTACGCCGCTCATTATTGCATCCACCCCCGCACACTTCATTCCTCACCACTAACGATTTCATCATTGACACTTGGCCCACACGGTACACGTACCAGTAGTTGGATCGCGTATCCGTCGATCCACACATTCGACGCCTTTCATCAACAAGATCAATTAACTGCATCAGTACGCCCATTACTGTCGCATTCACGATTCACCTGAGGCAACAATTATTTCGACTTGCCGCCCGCATGAAGACCGTCACCAGAAAGCACGAAAGAGTGTCATCATTCGTCGCCAGAAAAGAGCAGAAATAATTGCTGGCACCGGCTGGGTTAGGCTAGGATCAGCTTGAATTTTGTTTCGTTCCAGGCGTGCACGGTGGGACAACGCCGGCCGACGGTGACGGTCCCAGCACAGTCGGTCCTCTAGGTCCAGTAGGCACCCTGGGCCCACTCCCAGGACGCGGTGGCAGCACAACAGTCCGTCGCGGTCCAGGCCGGCCACGTTTACGGCCCACCGGTCCAGGACACCAAGGCTACCGCACTCCAGGCACTCATCATCACGGCAGGAAGGTGCAGCGTCCACTTCCCGTGCCACTGCGTTGTCATCAAGGAATCTCGGGCGTCGGTCAGCAAGAGTCTGCCAGCAGCAGCAAACGTTCGTCCGGAGCGTCGACCTCCTCCACGGCGCAGACTTCGGCGTCTTCGTACTTGGCCGCGCACGGAGCCGAGTCCAGGCCGTTCGGATTCTACACTCAGCAGAAGCAGCAGCATCAGCACCATCATCAGCAACAGCAGCCGCGCGGCTCGTCTTAGCTCTCCTCGGATCCTGATTGTACGTTCTAAGGAAGACGATGCTACTGGCTGAACACTGTCGCGCTGGTGTCCCATGTGTTCTGGGTAGACGTTCTGGGTAGACGTTCTGGACGTTGTCGGTCGGATGGTTCGAGATGATTTCTTAAGGCGACGGCGCTCGGACGGTGTTGTTCTTAGGTCGTTTAGCGAATTTATTCGGACGTCGTGCGGCCGCCGGTCGAATCGTGTAAATGTCCACTATGAACTCTTTCTATAGGATCAGTTTGTCGGATTGGCACGGAACTTGCATGTCTCCGCTAGCGAATTGGTCGAGGGTCTTTTGAGTTCGCCTACACCCTCTGACGGATTCTGCGAACGTTCTGTCCAAGTTGCGTGCAGTCTCTAGCGAATTATTTGATTTCCCTCCCGTTTCCGTTAGACTCGTGCATGCCTTCTAGCGGACTCTTGAAATGTTCATCGAGTCGCTCCTACGTCTCCCTCAAATGTGTGCATGCTGATACTCGAGCGAAACGAACGCTCGGTACGCGAGAACGAGAGTGCGAGCGGAAAAAAGTCGAATCTTTAGCACTTCAATGACCCGGCCATGGAAGTCGACGCCCAAAACCTGCATATGCAGACCCATGCAAATAATGACGCTGATGAAGGTTGGTGCCGCGCGACGTTAAAAGTACGGGCGTACGCGTAAAAGAAAACAATTTCAATTTATTTCTATGACGGACGTCGTACAAGGTTTGTCGTGGAAATGCATTGAAGTTGTGCGCTAATTTCGTTATTTCCCCACGTACGCACGTGCGGCCCCAGCTGAAGGAGACGATCGTATCGCGCGTACCTCACGATCTCTACTTGCGAGATCGTAACAAATCAAGGATTTGCCAAATTCTTGAATTGGCATCAAATGACGTCAGCTTCCGACGCTCACTTTCTCTCCCTCGATCTAGGAGTGACTCTGCTTTCCACTTGGTCGACTCACCGTTCGACGCGTACGCGTGTGTGTGAGATACTTAACGAATAAATAGACGACTTTCCTGCGTAGCAGCGGGTTTCGAACGAGAAGGCAGATGTGAAGAGAGTGTGTGTGAGTGAGTGAGTGAGTGGGAGAGAGAGAGAGAGAGAGAGAGAGAGAGACGTGTCGTTACCGTGATTGGAAGTGTCGACTTCGGGTTTCACTTCGGATTCAGTATTTGCCACGATTTAAACGGAGAAGCACAAAGATGGATGACGCGTTGATTTGCGATTCATGTTCGTCGGTTCAAGTCGAGCTCCGAGGGTTGTGATTCTTGCCAAACGGAGAAGCGCCGATATTTTCGACACGGGCGGGAGATGGTTGGATGGGAAAATCGATGGCGAACGAAGCGATCGAAAAGGGGGCCGCGATAGTAATGTAATTTCAATTTCGTAGCTCTGTAATAATCGTTAATTTGATACGACGAAACGTCGCGGCCGCGGTACTCTTCACGACGTTTGCGAGGACATCCTGGTGAAACCTCTCAGCCGCCATCTTTCTTCGCGTCATTCTAGCTCTCAATCTAAGATTTCTTTTAGGTTATATGTCGATCAATTGTATTGCGACGTACGGTGGCTCGTAGGCTTCTTCAGGCACGTTATCAAAGGTGGTCCAAGTGAAGAATTGGAAGAATTCTATTTTTCACCCCATTTCACGTTGCATCGTTTCGAAATGACAGAATGAGCGAAGAAAATTGTGTCTGTTTTTCTCGCAATTTTTTCGCACGGTCGCTAAACGAACCAAGTTCGGACGTTAAGCGAGTCATTCTTGTCGCATTAAAAATCGCATGATTTCTGAATCGATTTGCGAGCCACTGTAACGTCTATTGTAAAGTTTTGCCCCGACACCTTCTAAACCCTTGTCCTCGCATCCTTCTTGCCGACCTGACGACGTACCGTCAATTACCGCGATCTTAATTCCGCCGTCGGACTCGGTTAGCCGATATTTTTTATGCGTGTTATGAAAATGTCACTGCGCCGACTCGATTTATAAAAGAAGGATGGTATTTATATTAGCAATAAACGAAAATGAAGCAGCCTTTAAAACTGACCCTGACGATCGTGCACGACGACTCGCCTTTCATTCTCCCCCAGCAGGACAAACCACAAATTCTGCTCCATCACTTTCCACGTTTAGTACGCGAGATGGCAGATGCGGTTAAAAGCTTGATCGACAGCGTATGTTTAGGATCGACGAATGGGGTGAGTACAGTTTGTCGCTCGAACAAAAATGTCGATCATTGAAAATCTTGGAAAAGTATGTCCTGCCTCGTCGTACGAAAAGACGGAGTTAAAAGTTAAAACTGACGATCCTGCCATTCGGCCACGATTCGTGCTCTCTCTCCCGGCCGACGCGCGACGTATCGGAAATTAATAATTCATTATGCGTCATCGGCCGCGGTGGACAAACGCGATCGGACACGCCCCCTTATATTATTTATCCATCTGACGCATACCGTCCCGGGCCCACGATCCGACTCGTCGATGACTTGTCCTTGTTTTTGCCCGCCAGCACGGTCGCGGGGAGAGAGCGAAGGAAATTAAGTAAACGGATGAAAGGTGAATAATGGATGAGCCCGCTCTAGTGTGACCGACGTGTGTAGTACAAACGAGGGCTGTGAGTTTCTTGCATGAAGCCTTGTAACCCGGTCGACGTTCCGATATCGAGAGGTCGACCTCGCCGGGGGAAACGGGGTAAGGCGAAGAATTGCTTTTTAGCCAATTATCACGATATTTCGTTTGGCGCACCAGGATCGTCGGACGAAATATTTTAATTGGCCGCTGGCGGTCGCTCGCTTTTACGTTGGTTTACTGGAATTCGAAAGGGACGGACGAACGGACGCGTTCGATTGCGGAGAACGATCTCGTTCGTTCACAAGCAGTAGCGTCTATGCGTCAGTAGTGAACGTCAATGGATGGTCGGACGGCGGGTCGATTATATCTGCCGTCTAGTACACGCTCAACACTCGCGGGTTAGACTGTTCTGAGTTCTGATCTTACAATTAGATCATATATACTCACAGACGCGCCTTTCGTATAGGAATTCACGAAACAAAGTGAGGCAAAGATAAAATCGTATATGTGACGTCAGGTGTGGGTAAGAGATAATTCCAAATGACCGATACTGCATGTAATGCGCTTTATGTACAGGGTGATCGGAAATTAATAATTTCATGTTCCGGTCGTGTTGAGGAACGCTACTTTTGAACTTCAATTGATTTCCTTCCGAAGCCAACGTCGCCATGTCCGACCGTATGGAAATCGGTAATTGTGCATTATTCGTTCAACTCGCTTTCTAGACAGACAGTATTACAAGTATCAAACGATAATATGGAGCGTGAGACAGCAGGATGCCGTTCTAGTCGATAGTCATCACTAAATCGTATACGTTCGCCCGTCTTTCGATTCAATACACGATTTCACAATTTCACGGAAAATGCTAATTTGCCGAATACCGTCGCGCAGAGTTCCGTTGGAAATTAATGTTGGCGGACGACTCTAATTCGATTCACGTGCCTTCCAAGAGTTAGTGCGAGCCGCGAACGTTGTTCTTCGACGCGACACGGTCGTAGGCTGCCTAAAGCAGTATGTATCTGCATAGTGGGCAAATTCGGTGTGACAGCAACTCGTTATGGCCCATTCGCTTATTGCGAAACTTTGAATACTATCTCACGTAACGCGCGACAACGGCGAATTGCTCCTAAACTTTGAATAATGCCGGTGCACGGTGCTCGCCGCGAAACTTTGAATAATATCTCACGTGGGACTTATAGGCGACAGAATTCACCCGGGCCGCGGTCGCGCAAGAATTATTTCTCCCTCGTAATGGCAGCCCGCCGCAGTATCCTATTGTCCCGAGCTGCCGACTAAAATGATACCCTCGCACATTATTCCTATTTTTGCCCGTCAACGTACATTTCGTCGAAAATATCTAGGAATATAGGGATTTCTTGTTTTCGTCCTCTCTTTTTGTCGTCAGAAAATGTGGATACTTTGCGATTTGGCTATATTCTTAGGTATAATCGGATGTCAGGGACTGTCGTCTGTCGGCTCGTACGGAATGGCCGAAACCTGGAAGGCAATATTCAGTGGACGCGAGTGCACGATGCTCTGCAGCTGCCGGTCGCAGTCGCGCATCATCACCCGCGTGATTGGATTCGACTTGATCGCGTTCGAGTGCTCGGTGCCTCGTGCGCAGTCAGGAAGGTCTTCGATTCAGCTGAAATAATGCCAGCTTCTTATACGCGCTCGATTCGCTAACTTATTCTTTCATTTTTTTACTTCACCACGTTTATTTTATTGTTTCGGTTAGGGGAGTACTTGCTTTTCACATTTCGTATTTCATTCGGTGGATTAATATCTAAGTGTTTATTCGTCGGTTCGATGAGGCTCTTAATATTGGGGGCGTCGTTGTTTTCACGCCGTTTTCGATCGTCCACGCCCCCGGTCCGTGTTTCATAATTCGAAATATTGTATTATTATGTGTAAGCTCTTAATTTATCATTAAACATCCTTCGGCTTCATTTTATGATAACAATAAACCAAGGAATCAGCACTTAAAGTTTGTCGCATACATTTAGAATGACGCTGTACAAGAAGGGGCCCGACTTTCAGGTCTTTTGCCTAGGACCCGACAACTTCTAGACGCGCCGCTGACTGGCACCCCAAGAGACGGCAGCGCAAAAATACGCATCGCATGATCGGCCTAGTCCACACTCCACACGCACCTCGTCCGCGCGCTGATCGTCGGCAGCCGGCAGCCGGCCGCGCCGCGCCGCGCCGCGCCACGCGTTGATTTGTCGTCTTCGACCTGCCGGATTTTTCGACAGCGCAAATTATCCTCCGTCTGCGTACCGGCGGCTGTGCGTAAAAGACCCTCGTAATTGTACCGCCCGCATTTTGCATGGGCTTACCGGGACGCAGTTTACCGAAGGTCACGCGGCCGCTCCGAAGGTTGCCGACGAGCCGATGGAATTTACGCGGAGTCGAGGTTGAAGTAGAAACAAGCAAAGGGAATGGGCAAAAGCAGCATCGATCCTGCACTGTCCTCAAGTCGACGAAAGTCTTCGATCCTGCGATAGAAACGTTTCTTTGCCACTGAAGGAAATACTTCATTAACTCTTTGCACTCCTTTGTCGAGTGTAACTCGAAATCAGTAAAAATTACGAAATGTCAGAAAAATGTTAATAAAACGGGTTTTTTTTATTGAATTTCGTTCTTCCTTTTTAACGCGTTTTATTAGTATACGTATGTACGTGTACAAATACACATACACATCTATCAATGCTCCGCTGAGCTGGATAACTTGCTATCACCCGATACTATAATTTTCGTAGTTAAAGCTGATTCTTTAGCAGCTTTAGCTAGCTTTAGTTCACTGTATTTCTTCTGCTCTGCATCAAATATTTTAACGAGTTCTTCATATGCTGACTCGCTAGGTATCCCACCAGTAGCATATCTAGATACTATTCCTATTCTGCGTTTATTCCCTCTCCTTAATCAGTTTCTGCCACTCGCGAGAGAGAACGATTCTCCGGGCGCAACAAATTATCAAAATTCGGTCTGTAGATTTATATTGACAGGTCTACTGAAGTAGGTATCAACGTACGGTCACAATGATAATCGTATTACGTTCGCCTATTACGTTTTATTCCGGTACTTTCTTTAGCTTCAGATTTTGTAACAGAAATTACACTTGATGAGGTATTATTATTGAGAAAAATCGTATTAGGGACTGACGTGAGATCTCGCGAAGGAGGATGAGGACGAGGAGAAGAAGGAGAGGAGAGGACTGAGACCTTGCGATGCACCTGCTCTCAGGTGTACCTCCGCACCTTCTATCCGCGCGTGCAACGTTTCTCTATCTCTCTTTTCTTCTCCTTCCTTCTCTTCTTTGCAAAGACAATCGCACGCGCCTGCACCAGCTTCGCGATTCACGATCAATGATTATAAATTGCCCGCTTCGAGCGAGTGCCCTGCTAACTCTTTCCGGTCCTACGCCGATTTCAATCGAGATCGGCAGTAGATCAAGGCCGGCCATCTTAGAAATCAAAGAAGATGGTGGATGATCTTTCTACGTCAATGCTTCGATCAACTTACAAGTCGGGATTTTATTGGATCCATAGCATTGGGATTCGGTAGTCGGGCGGTGAGGTGTTATGAAAAGCTTTACTAAAGTGAACATTTATATTTTATTAATTGAAATTAGTGCATCTGATATCCCCTCTTCTTGGTTGACGAACTAATCAATTTTATTGTCTTCTCTCTACATGTCATGAATAATGGTGTCCACTTACAAACTTATTGATTGTCAGTTCTGTTGCTTATTATGGTAACCATGTTATAATTAATGATGTTAACTTCTAAAGGGGCCATGTCGTAGTTTGATCGTGCTACCGGTGTGTGATTATTGAGTATTGTGCCATTTCAATCAGTAATAGTTGTGTTTCGGTTCTTTGTAGCTGGTTATTGTCAAATTTGTTCTCTTCTTTGATTACTGCTTGTCTATTTTTCCACGTGTTCACGTCTTTAAAGGTGTTGAGGGGATCCTAGTACATATCCCGAAATATGTAGAGAGAAGACAATAAAATTGATTAGTTCGTCAACCAAGAAGACGGCATCAGATACATTAAATTATTCACGGTTGACTCACGAGAACAATTAATTAAAATTATTCATCATTATTTATTAATATTTCTTTTAATATTGCTCCCTGCTTTGGGCTTCTCTTTTAATCGCGTCCACTTTCTTAAGCTGCTGTAAAGCCCGACAGAGATCGCAGTGAGCTCGGACGGTGGGGCATTTTTACGATTCAATGCGAGAATAATGGACGATGCCGGACGATAAAACGTCGAACGATAGGCTGGCCGGGACGTAGCGTGGAATTATTTGATGTCTCACTTCACGCGTGCTCGCGTACAGCCGTTCTACCGGCTACATCTCGGTCGTATCGTAATTCTTTCATTTCAGCAAAACGTTTGAGTCGTCCAATTGCTAACGCTCGTGTATTCTATACGTTCGGGTTGTAGGGTATACGGAATTCGCGTCGTTTGTGTCGATCGTAACTTTGCGGCCAAACATCGGTACACAACCGTACAGCCACGTGCTTATGTTTATATAGGTGGTCTCATTGTAATGTAAGCAAAGGATTCTGAAAAAGTTGCATTTTTTTACTTTATCGCAACGCAAATCGAATCGACGGAAAGTAAAAAGTAATTCGGATAATTGTCAGTTCTAGGTTGCAGCTTCCCTTCTTTTGGCGGCGTTGCATGGCGTAGAAGGAAATGAACATTAATATGAATGTACGATTGAGCGACGGCTTTCCATACGCTCTCGAATTACGATCGTACAATAAAACTTACGGCTCGTTCCAGCGACGCGCGACGGAGCTCGCGTGTAATCGAATGCTCCTGTTCCACGTAGCCGCGTAGCCGCGTAGCCGCGTAGCGCATTAGCGAAAAATGTGTGCCAGATTGAACGGCGTAGAAAGCACTGGCGGGGCACAATGTAACGAGCACGCAAATTAAAGGCGTGACCAAGTAGAAACCGGCTGATTAAAATGTATGAATTTACTTGCCTGCTTGGCCCCCCGCGCCCCCTCCACTCGTCTTATGTCTGCTTTCTTTTCCTTTCGACAGTTTCGACTTGCTTCGTATTTCGCCGTAACGATTATTCATTTACAGATGATCTTTCGATAGAAGTCAGACAGAATTTCGGAAAATTACATTATTCCTAATTAATAAAATATTGGACAAGTCATATTTCATTGTACCTGCATTAAAGCGTGAAATTTCACGTGGTCTGTTTCGATTTTTCAACCACATCACCGGATCAATACTAGAAAATAGCTGCAAAATTATACACCGAGCCGTGAATCGACTGCTCGATTTGCCCAGCGAAATTCGACTATCACGCGGAAGTAATTTGTCGGCCAATAATTCGTGCAAACCGACGGGGTAGTTTGGGAAGATTTCGGGAATAATCGTAGCATCACTTATCGAAAAAAAATAAAAAGTAAAAAATATTCAGCCTTCTTTTGACGTCCGAGTAAAGGACGCCAATCACTGACCATGATCCGTACAGAGTGCAGCGTGCTGATTGTAAGAAAAAGTGCGGCTGCTGATCACGGCAGGTTGATTCGTGATTGGAAATTATTTTTCGGCCGTCAAAGTTAGGTTCTGCGGGAGAGTGCTCGAGGCGAGTGCATCCGCGCGTGTGACAGGTGTTGCCTCCTTCTCTCTCTCTCTCTCTGCCATGGGGAACGAGTTTTCCTTTCAAGGTCATGGCCAAATCCAGGCGTCCGCCATTCTATTCGCCGGATGTCAATGAGGCGCGCAGAACCTCCTGGTCGATTATTGCCCTGTCTTCTGCCGAAGCCTGCTATTAGTCCGGCATACGTTTAGCGCTTGTGCAACAACTGCGGGATGATTTAAAGCCGACTGTCGGGTATGGAAAACGAGTGTGGCATGTGCAGGCTATCGAGCTGTGTCGACCGATAAGAAGAAAAGGAACAGTTAGCGGTCATGTATGGAGGACTGATTAGCACGGAGGACTGTTCGACGCACGCGTCCCGTCAATTGCTATATAATTGTATACTCTAGCGTATCGTTGCGGAGACAATACTCATTTAATGGGCGGTTCTCTTTATTCTTGAAATTATTGTTTCCCTAGACCCTAGACTAAATTCTATGCCACAGTCCGATGAAATTCTTGTAGAAACAATAGAACTCGGACTCGAGATATATGGAATCTTCTTTTTAACCGACTTCAAAAAAGGAGGAGGTTCATATGGAAAAAATAAAATAAAGTTGTTTCCCCCGATTCGATTCGCGTCTCGCGTGTATCGTCTACGCTCTACGCGTGGCCGAAAAAGGTAATAAAATGAGCCCGAAGCAAAGTCTGGCGTCTGGCCCGTGTAGAAAGCGTACGTAACAGACTCTCGACTCTCGGATCTAGCCGGGCGCAGGAAGCGGCGCCAAGGGAATCAACAGGTGAATCGTTCGTTAGCCGAAGAATGCCCGAAGCAGCGGCTCCGTTGACGTGGCGCGAGTTCGGCCAATTATGGCAGTGCCGATTCTGGGCGATAAAAATTTCAAGCCGGCCGACGGCGTCGTCCGCTCCCGAGAGGACGAGCAGCAGCGAGCAGTGGGGCACGTACGACGGTCGGCCGATTTGTGGGGTTAGGTCGACGGTGTCGTCACTTAATTAATTAATTAAAGGCTCAGCGCACCTATCGACAAGAATCATCGCGCGCCGCTGAATACCCGCGAGTCTCACTTAATTAATCGGGGAAAAGCTCGTGATTACATTCGGTATGATTCGAGTGCTCGACCGCGAACAGGGTATTACGCATAATCGACGGAAGTTACACCATCTCTCTCTCTTTTTCTTCCTTCCTACCTTTTCGCAGGCCACATAGCGCGCGTTCTTTTTTACACTTTTCGGCTCCGCGGATGCGGACATTATGGATAATTATCGAAATGATTTGGTTGCTCGACGACTCTCTGTATCGGGGACGATTAAAATCTCTCCCGCGCGCTCTTTTCTCTTCTTCTTACGGGTCTTCAGGCTCGCTCCCTTTGTCTCGCGCGTCGATACGCACGCCGGACTATAATCAACCTAATTACAATTAGGGAATAATACGGTGCGAGGATCGCGCGTCTGCCATTCTTGCTTCGGAAAGGTGGTCGACCGTTGCGAACTCTTTCGGCGTCATGCGCCTTGCTTCTCGATTTATGTATACCTTTCTCTCACGGCGCGGCGAGTCAATTAGCGCCGTCGCAACCGATGCCCTCGGAGTCGAAGCGTTTATTTCGGCCTGCGAAACGAGAGGAGCGAGTGGAAGGGCGGAAGGGAAGTCGTTCGGATAGTTGACACAGTAGTCAGCACAGGCAACCGGACGATTATAGATTGTACTGTATAGAGATCAAATATTGAGTAATTTATCGACGACAGGTACACACGACTGTTTAAGTGTGTCCATTTAATGGTGAAAAGTCGTCAGTAAATGATTGAGCAACTCGCTTCGCGCGTATCTTATATGGAAGTAAGAAACGAACGAGCGGGCGAAATTAGCCAAGTGAAACGGCCAGACCTCCCCGCCCTTCCTACTCGAATATGTAGGGAAGGAAGTCTTCACGGATACGTACGTTCGTGAATATGCGTGGAACTCGCGTTACGCTACACCGCTGATTCCACGTACGAAAAAACAGGCGACGATGAAGTGCTGCCTCGCGGTCGGAACGCGCTGCGCATTCTCACGTTCGTAATTAAATATTGTTTCTCAAATTTTAATATTTCTACTTTCTTACACTCGTGATTAAATAATTTTCATTTTTTCTTTCTTAATTTTTCTTTCTCACATTCGAGTCGGACGTGCATATTCGTAAACTGTTCGATTACTTGTTTATGTACTTATTTGATTTGGCAAGTGCCAAATCTGCCGACTTCCGGGCAGCTTAATTTCCGTCATTACGCCCTTCCGCGGGATGCGAAGTGGAATTTTCCGACTGTTCCCGTTCTGTCGTAATTCCGGGTTAACGTAATTGCCGGGACGAACAATGCTCTCGTTACTTTCGCGGCCGGGCTCTTACGCTCACTCTCGAGCCAGATCTTTTTTTAATGAGCTGTCAAAATGACCTAACCCATTTGACAGTTTGCCGTGACGAACTTTTCCCAATTTTTGCTCGAACATATGTACGCATGGGTATGGTAATTGTACTTACAGTTGCATTGTCACATTTGGATGAGACTAGCATATTTTCAGAATTTTCGAAAATTATTACAACTTTGAACGGGCGCAAATATATAAACGTCGGATTCTACCGGAGTCTGACGGAATACGGGACATCGTAATTTAGCGTTCGCTCTTAATTGAAACTTGAGCCGCGTACCGTTAAAGATTGCGGTAGATTTCTGCAGTTCCGCCGACAACTCTCCGTTCGCAACATATCTTTCCCTAGACGACGAAATACAATCGACAATGGAGCCGAAAGAATGTACTAAAGACAAAAATCCAAGATAAAGTCCGACACTCACGCAAAGTTCGATATGCGTCGTTTCTCGGTGTGTTTACAAATTTGTCTACTCTTGCAACTTTGTATTGTTCTCTCGTTCGACCTCTATTAAAAACACTGCGTTATGCTCGAAAGAATTCAACATAAATTTCTTCGTGTAGCAATGCACCGTTCGGGAAATTCTATTCCAATCACTTGTCACGATTGTCAACGCAGGATAGAACTTGATCCCACCAAATTCTCACCTTTATTCACCAAATTTTAAGCACCATGTGCCCCCAAGGAATATTCGACGATTTTCATTATCTCATGTGGAACATCATCGCACTTTATATTGTACTTTAAACTGCGTTAATCGTACATGCATTCTAGCTAACGAGTTCTCAGGTTCAGTAGATTTTTCAATGCTTCCATCCAAACATTTAAACGCGCCTCACATCTTGCTCTCTTCCGGTCTTAATTTTTCCTTTTTAATTCTAATTTTCCTATTTTATATATTTATAAGTTCCTTCATATACCTGCGGGCATTCATACTGTACACAAATTCTTACATGCACACACATGCTTGTGTATATTACATATCTTGTGTCCAAGGGTTTCTTACCCGCTGAATTATTATTATTATTATTATTATTATAATAAATTAAATTAAATTATTTTCCACCCATGAGACGACGTTTTCTCTGACGCACGAACTGAAAAGAGGGCCGAAGGAAGCGAGCATTTTGCGCGACACATTTTTTCCCGTTCCTTGTCCGATACACCAGCAGCGACAATGGCAAATGAACTGCCGTCCGCGTCGGCACAGGAAACGAAGTAGAATTTTCCGGCGTCACTCGAATCGTGGCTACTTCGAATACAGTTACGTCGCCGGCGGGAGCAGGTTTAGCTCGTGTCCGTTGTAAAAAGCACGCTTCGCTGACAATTAACGACATCGTTAAGCCGCCCAGACTTGTCTGTAATCGTTGAATAAACATGCCGAGATTTCGCGGCGGGCAAATGGCTGAGCGAGAGGGGGGGCTGATGGAAGAAAAGGAGTTACGCGCGGGTCAATTAACGGCATCGTTGAGCCTCTAGTCTGGCACGTAATCGCGAGGCGCCGTCCGATGATTTTGCGGGGAAAAAAATGGTGCGAGACGTGCTTATCTGCGCGCGATTCATTCTTTATGGCACTTTCCAAGTATGTGGCGCATGGGATGTTGAAGGTTTTCGAAAGAAAGTGTCTCGGGGTATAGGTAGGCGTTCGACACTTTTATTTGTTAGACTTATGGCCCTGTTCTATGGACAGATTTGAAGAAGCATTCTTTTGCGTCCGTTCGACACTTATACAGTCAATTATAGGTGATTTGTCAGGCGATAAATCAGTGATCCCTATTCCACCGACAGATTCTCTGATATCATTGCAGGAAAAAGAAAGAATCCCGTAGCGTCCGTCCTTGGAGAATTTTCGAAGAAAAACTGATTGAAGCGCTGAGGCCATTGCTAGGCCTGAAGACGCGGTTGCCGGTGGTGTGGTCGGTGGTGGCGCGGGCGCGGGCGCGAGCCACCGAGCGTGCTTCCTGCCGCTTGACCGGAAGTCGCGAGTCAGAGGCTCGGCTCTACGTAGGCGTTACGCTTCCTTACGCGTATCTACACCGTCTCGCTGCCAAGTTTTGCCTCTAGCTCGCTCGCCATTCGCCGAAGAGGAGGACGGCCCTTCGGTGCCGTCTTACCCGGAGGAACCGTCTTACCATCGGTTCAAGGACACACGGCTACGAAGCGAGTGCCTCAACCTTCCATTCATCATGCGCGACTGTCGTAACCTGGCATTTATGAAAGCTTCGCCGACCGCGCGCATACGTCATTGGAAGAATCCGCGAATTTGCATATTCTTATCAGTAAACTCGAACGCTCCCTTTCCCCGCTCCGCCAGAATGTCTTCAACTATCGTAAGACATGTCTCGTCTTTCATGCGTCAGTGTTCAGCTTGTCACGTATGAAATGACCAAGTGCTTTTTCAAGCGTATGCCTTCCTTAAGGCTCGCTCATGAATATTTTATTCTTATAAGTAAGATAATTCGTAAGTTGAATAATCAAGGTTTGAAGAATGCGTCACAATGAACTCGAACGATCAGGCGTCAACAGTGTCTCCGAAAGAATTGGGGACTGTTTGAAAAATGAAAATCAAGCGTCAAAACTGTCACGAATACTTCGTACCACGTAAGCGTTCCTTGAGACCTGACTATAAATATACTATTCTCACGTCATACGTCGAAACATTAAGTCTTCGAGTAAGTCCAATCTAATACACGCCTATCGTTTGTTCAATCGATCTGCCATGCGGGCTGTGTACTTTGACTCTCCGCGCCCGACGAGTTCCCGGTTGTAATGTTCGCTCGTTGCCCCGCGTACTGGATACTGCAGCGCAAGGGAATGCCTCAACCGTACATCCGGACGGTATAAACGAGAAGTTGAACTTTCTCGCTCCGGCCGTCTCCGCGGCCGTCTCCGCGGCCGTCTCCGCGGCCGGTGCTCCTTTCGTTTTTGACGCGCATTCTCGACCCGCTCCCATTTCCTGCCGTCGCGTCGTTCCGGGATCGGCCACCGTTGTTCCTGCACTGTGTACTCGAGGACTTGCTTTCTTGGCATTCTGACGATTTTCTTCGCGCTCGTCGCCAACTATTGTGAAAACGACACACTCCATTATTTTGCATCTATCGTTCCGATTGCTTCGTATAAAAAATAGTGCCTAGAACAGTGTCAGCCGCAGTAAATTTTTCTATATGCTCAAGAGTTCGTTCGATTAATTTCGGATAACAAATATTGCCCAGGACAGTTTCAGCCACGGCGAATTATTCTGCTTGTCCAAGAGTTCGTCCGACTTAAAATGTGGAAACGGTGGCCGGAATCGTCGCCAACGAATATTTCCTCGGCAGAGACTGAGTTGGACTTGCCGACAAGGAATTATCTTTCGGTCCGTGCACTCCGGCAGGAAACCTAATTTCAGTCTTCCTGTCATGGGAATATGCACACCCTGCGTCCCCGGGCTCGATGCGCATAAGAATACGAATCGGAGCGCTCCGGTGTCCGTGGCTCGTCAAAAAATGCACGACTTTCGACTAATCGACGGACACGGGATACATGTTCACACACGTGCATTTAAAGAGAGAGAGAGAGAGAAACACGAGGGAGCCAAATTTACATTACAATCGACAAATATTACACAATACGGAGGCCATGCAACAACCCGACTTTCCATCGAAATCCATAAGAGTCAAGCAGAATTACGAGAAGCACGATTATTTAAAAACGATTATAATATTATATTGAACAAGCGATATACAGGAACGTGACAGTAGAAATGAACATTTTTAAAATAACAAATATGTTATATAATAACGTAAAATATCTGATCAGGCACTCGTCGCGTCGACAGTTCTAGTCATGCAACGTTGTGCACCGTGCCTCGACGCAGGGCGGTTTAATTTGGCGAGCCGACGAGGAGCAGACTCGCTCGTTATCGCGAAAGGTGCATCCTTATCGTCGGGCGAACGGTGGAGGGGCGAAATTCAAATTTGGCCCTGGTCCGGAATTAATTCCGTGATTTCACCTGGGAAGACGCGGCTAATTGGCCTAACGACTCCCCGTCGACGGGGTTGGGTTGGGGAGGGGCAGGAAGGTGCGTCCTAGTCTTTCGTGCCTCGGCAACCGGCCAGTTTTCGGGAAACGGGCCGAACCGATTTTTATCGGCCGTCGTCTGTCTTCTTCGTTCCATCTTCTCGTCGTTCCTTCGCCCGTCTCGCGTCCTCTCGCTCTCTTCTTCCGGCCTCACGAGCGTGCGGCCACCGGCCGTTTCGAAGTGAACGAGAGAGAGTCCGTGAGTCTCGCGATTCGTTACGCGAATTAGCCGTCCTCATAAGCGTTGCGGTGTTATCGCTCGCTCGACGTCGAGTCCGTCGTCTTTTTTTTTATGTTCTGCTTTTTCGAAGCGAAAGGGTCCAATTTTCGGTATACAGGCTTTCGAGCGGACGATAATCTGATGTCGGTAGGTTTTCTTTTATAGGTAGAGGTGTTTATAAGATTTGAAGGTTGACTCGGATGTTTTCTTTTTTAATGGAATGATTTAAACATTGTAACGTGTTCGTTACTGATTGTGAGCTCAGAAGCGCACCCTCTTGAATCGATTAAACCATGCTTCGCAAGTGTTCACGATGAAATACATTCAACAAACTGACAATAATGTTGTTAATGTTGTCACTTTCCTTTATCTCTCCTCAGAAAACGTTACAGACAGAACACAATTTTCCATTGCAGAGCTGTGGTTCTTGCAACTAAGTCCCTTTGATCGTGCATCTCGCCGTCCCCCCTCTATCATACAATTAAGAGTCTACGGTCGTCACCGTATCATACCTTCTTTTATATTCGTACTATTCGAATGTCGATGAAATGTTAGCCCTTTGTGCTTCGCGTATTTCTCGACCACTGCATACCAGCAACTCCGGCATATTTTTGCAGCCGCTACTTAAAGTATCAGAATCATAATCAGTAATAACGGTCTAACAATAATCAGTCATAGACGTAATTTAACCCCAATATTACAGAGGTATGACGTTTTAGTTATCAGCAGATGACAGTTGCCAACGCCGACGACGATAGCATCTTAAAAGGAAAATTAAAATTAAAATTAAAATGAAGCAACGGAGCGTCAAGGGTTAGAAAATGAAATTATTATTCGAACAGTCCCAGCACTACCTGCCGCCCGTCGACTCGCGAACATTCGTTTTCCGCCTGGCACTTGCCTTGGCCAGGATTCACGATGTCCGGCAAGACGCGCATGCTCATTCGCTTCGGCCGGAATCAAGGTGGAGGGCATATCGGCGGCAAACGACCGCGTCAAATTACGCAGGTGGCCGGCCCTCTATCACCGTCAATCATATAACGAATAATCTCGTGGCGCGCGCAGCATCAAACCAAATCGCACCGGATCGAGCCGATAATCCGCAAGCGATCAACTCCGAATCGTCGGCCGACGATTTAATACACACTCGTTCTCGATTTTTAACGAGAATCGCCGGCGTAATAAGTTGCTCGACGAAAAAAGGCAAGTAGCTTAATAGCTCGGACTCGCATCGGGGCCCGGGGGATCTAATTGTATCGTGCCCTTAAGTGCGACGGAACGGGGTGGCACTAATAATTTCCGTCAGTTCGCTTTTTATAGTTCTTTGTTTTTTCTTCTTCGCTTTTTCGTCGTCGTTTTCTCGCGAATTCACTTGGCGCCGAAGTGCGACCGCCTGAAATTACTGTCGGCGCGCGCGCGCGCGCGCGCGCGCGGCTTTTCATGCATTATTTATGATCGCTGATCGGTATTGTAGATTCGGGCCTGAAATTGGACGCGTGACGCGAGTTCGGCGTGCATTTTCGTAACACGGTCGACGGCATCCGCGTCCTGCGTGCGCGGGAGAGACGAGAGACAATGGGACGGGGCATGAGGGGAGTTTCGTAGGGGAGGGTAGAGGGTAGAGGGTTGGGCGGCTTGTGCTGGCAAACGCATTCGCTGTGCTCGGAGGATTACGGATGGAACGCGTTTCGAGTACTCGGGAATGTTTGACGGTTTGAAGAATGCGTTCTGACGCACTTCAAGGATTAAGCGTCAAAAGTCTGCAGAGTACTACTTCTGACGAAAGTGAAATTTTCGGAAGAAGGTTCGAAAGCGATCACGAATTTCGAGAAACAAGAGTCAAAATTGTCTAGGGTACCCTGGGTAAAAGTAGAATACGAGGACGCAGCTTTGAAAGTCAGGTCTACCTTCCGGAATTAGAGTCGGAGACGTCAGAATTTGACCCTGTAACGTTCGACCCGTTTTCAGGTAACGTTCGGACGCCGAGCGTAAACGCGCGATCAAAGCCGACGGTTTGTTTCTCGAGGCTGGCAGTATTCTAGAAATAACATACAACCACTTGGCGGTTCTAAGACGACGCCGCTCGATCGAAGAACAAAGTTGACGCTTGTTTGTGCAATGTCACGTCCATTTCCTGCGATGCTATTCTTCGCTCAACATCGTTGTCTATGTTTAACAGTTCGGTTATGTTCAGTGTCGGAAGACGCATATGTAGCGTGATGGACGTTCTGTTAGAAGTTCCGTAAAGAGAATATAGAGAAGTGAAAGAAATTTACCCCTGAAATTAGGAGAAGCAAATAATTCTTCCACGCGCAACATCCAGAATATTTCTCTTTCTATCATACAAACCGTATAACCATATATTAAAATTATTTGCTCAGCAATAAACGATGCAATTACTACCTTATCCTCCAAATGCAAATCAATATCTATGCGACACACAGAAAGGGCTCGAAAATTGTTAATTCCTCCGCCATAATCGCACCACTCTCATTAATCCCGTGTCAGCATGCCTGCAATTTTTTTCTAAATTCTTATTATTTTTTTAGCATATATAATGGCTACATGTAAGTCGATCAAACCTATGCGTATTTAATTCTTTTTCAATTACTATGCCAACTTTTATTTTCTATGTTTTATTAAATAGGACAGTATTTTAAAAAGAAATGGCATATATACGAAACATATATTATTAATGTATGTGAAATATCTTTTATTCCATTAAAATTGAATAAAAAAGTAATCGCGATATCGTTGGCGCGTTATACGAATATGCGTTATATCAACCTCAACCTGTAACGCACCGGATTGGCGGTGCAATTTCGCTGGGGAGACGCTGGGAGAGGAGAAGAAATGTGGAAAAATGCGGAAAGATGAGAATCGAGAAGAATCGTCCGCGAGACGCCGAGTACCACCCAGTGGGCATAATGTACGTACATGTACCTGAGGCGCGGGTAGGAGGGGGCACTCTCGAAAAGCCGCGAGGAAAAGCAAAGGAGGGCAGAGAGCGACGCTGAGCTGCAGCAGCTGGCTTCTTCACCGCAACATCTGGCGGCATCCGATACTTATTCGGCAGTGCCACGCGCCACTTCCACTTCTCCTCTCATTTCTCTCTCTCTCTCTCTCTCTCTCTCTCTCTCTCTCTCTCTTCGTCTGCGTCTTCGGCATTCTTCTCGCGCTCTCCTCGAGGACCGACGATTTTCTCTGTACGCTCGCTAAGCTTTTCCGGCCGGCCTTTCTTCGACCACCGTTTCAATGAGTGCACGTGCTTTCCGCGACGTCGTCTTCCTCTCGCCCACGCTTCCTGCGCATTGTCCGTCGAACGCACCGGAGACTTCGGGTGGCTGGGCCTCGGACGTCTTCTGTCTGATACGGGAATATATATCTTTTTTTTTCCTTTTTTGCTGTAATTAATAAGTAATGTGCCCCCTGCTTGGTTCGATTCGGATATGTGATGTTATTTCTCACTCAACATGTTTCGGGACAAGCCATGGCTCCCTCATCAGGAGTCTACATCATGATATACGGAGTTATTTAGTGCTTAATTAGTCTAATGTGGATTGGTTGTTCGGGGGTATTGTTTTCGCTAGATGGTTAATGATTATATGGGAGGTTGTGTTTTTGGTACTTACTGGGCATTAAAAATCACGCCGTGTAAATTGAATTGTATGATTAGCGTATTTTTTTTATTTCGTTTGGCTTCGATGGCGGCCGCGGCGGCAGGAGAAGAGTCGGCGACCGATTGCGATTGCCGGACGATCTTATGTCGCAATTTGTTCGACGACGCGTTTTCGAGAGAGCTGACGCACGCGCGCGTATGCGCGTGCGTTGATCGACGTGACATGCGAAACGCGCCATATGTAACATTATTATCCAGTTCCTTTCTGTCCTTTCCTTCTCTGCGCTCGCGGTGAAATTTCCGGAAACGGGCCATCTCGACATTTGCGTTTCGTCGACACGATTGATCGACGGATTCATTGTACTACACTCGTCATCTGTACTACCGCGGAAGGAGATCGAGATCGATCGATTTCCTTCATCTTCACCAAGACACACTTTTTTGTTTCCAATGAAAAATGTTGAAACATTTGCCTTTCCGCTTAAATTGAATTGATATCATTCGTAACGATAACTACTGTATCAGCCATCCCCTTTCGGAAAGCTTGAGTTACATATTACAGAAACGTATACATACGCATAAATATGTACAACAGATTACACAACCACGACGTA
The DNA here is from genome assembly GCA_963942575.1 of Priocnemis perturbator. Taxonomy (NCBI): domain Eukaryota; kingdom Metazoa; phylum Arthropoda; class Insecta; order Hymenoptera; family Pompilidae; genus Priocnemis; species Priocnemis perturbator. The sequence goes on from OZ012656.1 coordinate 11,551,022, forward strand.
TCGATATTATCGATCCGCGTATCACGCTCCACACACACACACACACACGTGCACACCGACATTACATCTGCTCACGGCATACAACATCTGGTCGAAGTCTCCTCATCTCTTCAGGTGAAACTTTACGAACCCGTGTGCGCAGAGTGAGGATGTTCGAGCTGTTCATTAATCATCGCGCGCGCCTTCGCCTTCGGTATCTTCATTATTAACGTCGCTGCACTTTCCTGGCCGGCCAAAATCGAAGCGTTATTATTTATCGCGCGCGCTCGATTATCTTTGCGAAAAAAGTAACGAAAAGTGTAACGCGGCGAGTAACGGCGCCTAAATGACGATTAATGTTCGCGCCGCGCATTAATTGACGCCATTCGTTACCGGGCGTTATTTAATTTCGTATGCATGAGGAGAGTTTCGTGTGCCTCCTTCCCGATTAAATCGATCCGTGGAAAGCGTCGGGAAAGAATCAATCTGAATCCGGCACTGCGTTGTGCGCGGAATGCAAAAAGTTCGATTTTTCAGGCAGTGAGGTACGCGACGCGTAAAATATTCATTTGTGTCAGATTTTTCAACCCACTTCAAAAAACGGAAGAGGTTGTCTCTACATTTTTTTTAAATTTGTTTATTTGTTGTTATTATTATTATTATTATTATTATTATTATTATTATTATTATTATTAATCAATTCGTATACTCTCGCACTCTGCTTCATATTCGAACGACTTCGGTGCGAAGAGTCGATGACGACTGGCGAGTATGACGTAATTGGCAAATTAGCTCCACTTCCGCCACCCCCTCCTGGATATACCTTTCTTTTTCTCCCCTTCGTCTTTTATTTTATCAGCCACGACAATCTTCGTCGCGTGCATATCGCGACGATGTCTCGCGCTGAATTTCGAATCCGCAAGAGGTGGCTAACAAGCTTAACAGAGCGGCATCCTCGGCCGCATGATTTTCAATGCAACGCCAAGATGGCGGACGCGAGTTAATGAGGAGTCGGTAATGACGGTGACCAGGGGCGATGATAATTCTCCGATTACATGTCATTTCATCTGCAAGATTTTACCAAGTGCAAGTGTGAATATTTATGGACGTGTAGTTGTACAGTCTAGGAACGTGAGGATCGTTCAATCTTTGCCGTGGCACCGTGCGCGAGTGATACGTGCAAAGTTCGCACATCATTTCGGAGACGCAGACGAGAACAAGTGGAGAAATTCGTTTCGTTGCTTAAATATGAAAATTTCTCCTAGAATCGACGTTTCAAAGAATCAATCCCGAGACGTTTTGTAGGAAATTAGAAAGAACATCTGATCGTGGCGTTAATTATCATTTGAGAGACTTTTGATGGTTGGGAATTGTAGTTAGACTTCTCGCCTGTGACTATACGGTAAGGAGGACTCGTTTTTCATGGGGTTAGTATAACGTGAGCGATTGTACATCGCGTGCTCGCGTCGTTGCTCCTTATTAAGATAGTTCAGCGAGCGACTTTTAAACATTGTGTATCTCTGAAGTGAAGGGAAGGTAACCGACAGGATGAGGAAAGAGTCACGATCGCGATTCTGTGTGTTCATATTCACGTATTCGTAAACGTAATAATACACTCTGTACATCTATATATATGTATAGATTGTACAGTGGCAAATATATGCTCAACCAACGAGCAACGAAAATCGACGGAATTTACGTCAGCTTACACATACACCACTAGAATCACAAATCGACGTCAGAATGAAATTGTGCACCGTAAACGTAATTGGTCCGCAGCCAGCGAACGTGAAACGGAGGAGTACCTAAAGAAGCAGGAGCCTGACGTACCGGGTGTTTGAAAAGCATCCGGGAGGGGGCAAATCTGGTGGACGTAATGAACTGGCTACCGGGGTTCAGCGTCTTGCCCGGCCGAGAGCCGACGAGATGAGGAAGGTGGAGAACGAGCGCCACGCTTGTAAACTCGTAATAAGCATCTTCTGGCGCTAGCACCCGCCTCGGGGCGGTCGGCCAGAAGAGATCGGCTTTTGTCCTTTTGTTCTCCGCTTTTGATTTTTTGTTGTCTCTTCTACGGCCGCCTCTGCGGAGGGACGGCGGACGGCGGACGGCACGTTTTTCTTCGTTTCTTTTTTTTTTTGTCTATTTTTTTCTCTTATCGAAATATCGGTTAAAGAGAAAAAAGACAGTGAACCGAACGAATGACACACTAGTCCCCGCGCGGTAATGGCGACCACCGAATACTGTCGATCCGCATCGGCGGCTCCCCGAGCGCGGGGTAGCACACATCGATGGAGGGTGGCCGTTTATAAGAAAGGAGTAGGGTCGTCGAGCGAGGAGAATGAGATGGAGAGGAAGTGGCGGGAGGGGGTCGAAAGCGAATATCCTTCCTGGCCGGCGAGCCGGACAGCGAGCGGGGCAGCTGCTCGGATTTGAGCACGTGCTGCTGCTTCTGCTGCTGGTACCGCGAACGTGCGCTCCGAGGTAGGTAAGTAGGTAGGTTGGTAGGTTGGTAGGTGGACGAGGAGTGCGCGCCGTCGCTTGCCACGGCCCACGACTTCCTACGACCGCCTGCGCTCGCGTTTACGCATTGCTCGCCGGTGCGCTGCGCACGTGGAACGAACGCACGCTCTCGGGCAAGCATGCGTGTCACCCTTCTGCTTGCGCTACGAGCTACGAGCTACGAGCTACGAGCTACGTGCTACGACGCGAGCCCCTTTTTCGTGGAAAACAACGCGAAATAGTTGCGAATTAGATATGTTCGATTTTAGGCAAATTTTGCTTCCGATTCTTCAAAAAATTCGATAACAAAGAATCGATCTTTCCTCCAAAAGAGGAATGTAGCAGGTTGTACTTGAGAAAGAACGCTTCCTCTTTTGAAGTAGGTTAAAAATATCGCGAATTATTGCGGCGTGATAGCTGTAGGTACGAACTGGATTTTTGTTGGAACCAAATTGCCGGGGGTGAAGGTTTATTTTATGATTTATGAGTTAGTATCAGTTCCCGGACAAAATGTGGAAAATGTAGAATTTTTGAGATGTCTTTTTTTGTCTTCTTAATATAACAGTTTATGCAAGAAGGTCAGACTTTGACAGAGACACGTGTAAGAGCCTAACAGTAAATGTCTGAATACGACGACCTTATGACCAGTGCCTGTTACACGAACATTTATCATTACCGCTGAAATGTCTGCAGATGAAGAGAATACACCTTCATTCGACTAATTTTAAGAGACCATCAAAGTTTCGGCGAGTCCCAAAACACTCGTTGTTTAAATGGCAAATCTCAGTACCCTATCGACGTCGTTCAATTTCGGTCATGTGGATTAATAGTACATTCGACTTCTTTGTACAGTCCTCCGTTCACATTGTCCCGCTTTTGCGTCGACTAACGCACGTGCTTATGCAACCCAACGAAATCGCGTCCCACTGTCGTTCCTCCGGGACGTTCGATCAATAGAGATCCCAACTCCCTGGGGTTCATAGGACACAATAACGAAGGAGCAGGAAGGAGACCTGCATCGTTAGAGGTCCCTCGACATTCTTCCTAACGCAACAGGATTTCGCCCTACCGTGCGTTATGCATTATAAATACACATCGTGGAAAATCCAGGGAGTCCCTTTCTGCCGATTTTTATATCGGACATGCCGGAGGGCGGAAATGGTAACTGTCGTTAGGATGAGGATTCATCTGAAACGAAGTTCAGTTGGATATCTTTATACGTTCATTTCTAATCGTTGTCGCAGTGAATAAATAATAATTGATAATAGAGACGATATTGAATAAGATTTTTTTTGTTTACTATATTTCTTGCTGCAGTTATGTAAATAGTAGCTGTCCTTGTCACGCCTAATGTTCTGTGAATTTAATTCTAATAATCGTGTGCAACGATGTTAAGTAGTATATCTTATAGCTGACTTTGATTCTTGCCAGGCTATTCCAAGTGGCCTCCGCGGTGTGCGTCGTATTTAAACATTGTTAATAGTAGTTTAATTTGAAACAAAGTTAACCGGTAGTATTGCGCGCTGTGACGCTAGCGTTACGTGTATCGTAAAGTTCGAAGATTGCAAAGAGGATTCTGCGAACAGATTAGGAAGACTCACGGAAGTGCGCTGAAACAGCATAATGCGACGCACGACGGTTATTATTTTCTGGAAATCCGCAGGTGCACCGACCTCGTCCGGAATTGATAATGAGAGTATGCACTCTCTACCCCGTTCACGAAATGCCGAGACGACGCGACCATAATTATCAATCCCCAGTGGCGTAATTAACACGTACTACGCATACGATATTTTCAGTTGGAAATCCGCGGCAGTGGGAAAAATTCTCTCTTGTCGTATCTCTGTTGGTTCATCCACGAGACTATTACCGCGACGCGTCCGCAGATGGAAGTGCGGCTTCCGTCTGGATTGATTGGGCGTCGAAAGCGGAGGAACGTGGAGGTGTCGATTTTCGCATCCTCATAATTATATTAATTTTTCGACGATGCCGACGCGACGACGAACGACGACACGTCGCCGTCGTCATAAACATATGAATTTATCGGGCCGACGAAATTTCGCCATTGATGACGCACACGCCTCGTTCTAGGAAAAACGCGTACGGCTTCCCTGGGAGGTAGAAATTGGCAGGCGCATCTGTGCCCTCGCTCCGAGCGCGCTAACTCCTTCTCCGTCCGCATCCGCACATCATATCTCGGCCCACTAACGTTCGGCGTTATTAATTTCTGGAAATCCGCAGGTGCGCATCGTCCTCACTCTCCACTCTCCACTCTCCACTCTCCACTCTCCACTCTCGAGCCGCGCCCGACGTTCCTCGGCGTCGTGCGACGAGGATATACGATATATCGGTTAGAATATTGCCAGCGATATTTATTGGTCGGGCCCGGCTCTCGTTGCCGTACCTGATAATCACGCGACACCTGTTACGACACAACACTTACTTAATTGGCGGCCGGCGAACAGCTGCACACACGACGAACCAATCACGGCCTCCTCGACTCGAAATTCTTCGTCGCTTCGCGACGTCCCTATTGACGAGCACCTGTTCCGCGGCCGAATACCCCGCGTGAGAATCCTTCACCAGGATCCCTTCACATTGCCCGAGTCCCAGTCCGAGTCGGGAGCCCCCTATTCGCGAGAGCTCAGATTTATCTCACAGCGACATGCGCGCGTCATTTCTCTGATTCGGGAAGGTGCAGTGAGATTATGTATATCATTTATTTCTTTATTTCTTTAATCAACAGTGTACATATAGACGGAGACAGAACATAACGTAGGCTAACCTAATGAAGCATAACTAGCAAATTTACGTTACATCGGAGACTTGCACACACTCATTGCCGAGCTTGAACCACTACTTACATAATATGTCTCACACGCACACGCTTGTGCATCCCCAGATGCGAAATTGTCTCGACACCGACTCGCGGAACATTTCGTAAGAGCTCGTTGCGCGACATACTTTACGATCGGTCTTACCTCGACGGACGAAAATCTGGCCTTGCGCAATCTCGCCGCGGATTCATTACACGCTCGATGTGGAGCAACCACTCGGAATGCCGGCGGAATTAATGGCAACGATGAGTTCCGATCGAGATTTTTCGGCCTCTGGAGAAAGTTCGCTCGCTCGAGATTTACTTCACTCCGAACGCCAGCTGACCGCGAGACGACGACAACTCGCGCAAACTCTCGCTTTCCGACGCACTTTACGCGGCCGGCGCGTAATTATGGGAAGAAAATTGTACGCACTATACGCGAAAGGCGGATGTCATCCCAAGTTTGCGCGCGTCACCTGTTGGAACTTTCGAGCGCGCGCGAAGCGCACTTCGACGGAACTTCATTTCGCGACCGACGCGAAAGTTTGCGCGGACGAGTGGCAAAAAAGTAAGCCGACGCGACGTCTCCATCGACGTCGTTACGCGGGACGCGGGACGCGGGACGCCAGTTGATTTTAAGCCGAATTTACCTGACGCAGCTAGCCGCGCGGCGCGAAGGAGCGAAAGAAAGTAATTTCATCGGTAATTGGCTTGATAATGTAATTTGCCGATTGAACGGATCGACTCGAGACGATTCCGTCCGGGTTGTTACGTCTTCATCGGGCACCGACAGGTGCGTCGAGAAGGATCAACAATGTTGATCGAGGGAGCAAAACGAAATGTGGGGGTCTATGCGACAATTTTCGACAAATTTCGACAAATTTCGACAAACCTGCATATTCGCACGTTTTGTGATAGCTGCCAATTTGTATGTTCTAATTCGATGCAACCGCCTGCGTTGTTATGACGCAGGCCGTGTTCTAGAAAAGCTCCTTATTTTCGCTCAACGATAACGATCAGCAACGTTTGCGTTGGCGTACCTTTCAAAAGAATCAAAAACTACAAAAATCATTTATACTAACAGACATTTTTTTCTTCACCTCTTAATTCTATATCAGATCTTTTTTATCCGTAAATTGGAACGAAGTTACAGAGACGGTCTGAATGAACGGCTTAATTAAAAGTCGATATTCTCGAGTGAGAATCGATAGCGGGTATGGCTGTGAGCTGTGAGTGTAAGATCGAAGAAACGAGACTCTTTCGCACGAATCCGATTGATACGATCGATTCCGCGATACGTCGGGCTCTCGGGTTAGCGATTCATTTAAATATCAAACATCCTTGCAAACGGGAAACCGTGGAACACGAGGACGGCACGTGTCGTGTTCTCGATTGACGGCGATTGTCAATGGTGGACCTGTTGTTTGTAATACCAGCCGATAGTGTTACACAACGATATCGTTCATTGTCTTTGTCGCGACGCGAGTCTGCTGGTCGGGACAAAGATTTCTTTCAATGAAACTTCTTTTTGTTCTTTAACGCCAATCGCAGGATCTTCAGTTACATATACGTCATCACTGTCACCACAAAGGTATTGAATAGACACATGCATTACATGTCGTCAATCGTTTCTCTCTGTTGTACCTATATATCGTGAGTTTGTAGCACAAATCATTCTATGTATCAGCCTTTTACTCGTTATGTTATTTATAATATTATACTCAAATCTTTATGTTATGTTTCACATGTCTTGTTCTGCATTAATGGGGAATACTCCGCGAAGAAATCAATAAATCATCTATTAAATATGATTATCAGAAATAAATATACATCATTACCGCTCCAGCTACTTGAATAGTGTAGACATCGATTTGTTCAGCACTATAGTCAACGCACTTAGAAGCTCATTGCGTAGTGTAATTAGTATTCGTAGTTTAGTGTAGATTAGTATGAAGTATGCGAGAGTTAATTTATTTCTTTTTCGTTAGATTTTAGGCAATTGTTTCTTTTCCTTTTGGTTCTTTTTGCGGCGCCCGTGACGAAATGTCCCTTATTTACTGTATACTAATGACTTTACATTCGGCTTTCCGTCGACCGAAGAAGGTCGATCGCACGAAAATGGCACAAGACCGAATCGAATGGACGACACCTACCCCAAGCTTCCCTTCGGGATCCGACGCGGCCGCGAATGGGGCGCCGTATATCGCGTGACACCTATTCCGCCGACCCCTTGACACAATTCGATTCCACTTAATCCAGCGCGCGCCGCGCGCCGCGCGCCGCGCGCCGCGCGTCGAATTCGCATCGGTCCACGGCCTGGCTCGTGAAAAGGTCATTTGGCTTGTTCGCCCGCGCAGACGCGGACGATCGACAATGAAAGAAAATTCGGATCACGCTCGACACCAAGACGCCAGGTGGGCACAGATTCCGAGCGCGCGCGTGGCATGTGGCATCTGCGAAGATCGCCGAGCGGAGAATGGCGGATGGCGGATGGCTGAAAGACGGTCCCAGAGAAATGGGTCCGAGGAAAAGGAAAAGGTCGGGACGACTACTAGGGAAGGGAGGATATGCTTGAGGGACAGGGGAGTTTGACTGCTGGCACGAGGCCTGCCGAGGAAGAAAGGAAGAATTATCGAAGATGGATATGGACTTGGACAATAGGGTAGGTGGTGGCCGGATCGGAAGAAAGTTGTACAGCTAAAGAGTGTGTGTTTGCTGGGCAGTTTTGGCTGACGTTAGAGGCTGCCTTCTTGGGGAACGTTGGAGATTACGAGTGAGATTGAACGTTTGTTCCAAGTATTCAAATTTCGACCATAGTGTACATTGAAGGCAGCACTGAAACTTAGTCGAAAATCTAGGTCAACGCGATATCAAAATTTCCCCAAAATTCCTAGCACGACACCTTCGAATTTGAGCGTAATGCCCGGCCGGGAAAAGACGTGGGCCGGCCGATGGCCGAAGGAAGCAAACGGTGCTCGAAATAAATGCGGAGGGGTGTCCGGGGAAGATACGAAATAAGAAACTGGCCTGCGCCTGCGACCGACTGCCTGTTAGAAGAAGGTAGCCTGTTGCCTGCGAGTCGGTGGTTCCTCTTGTACTCCTGGGAAGTAGCGGCAGATGTTCGAACTCTGTTGGCGCGTGCCCGCTGCCACTTGGCTGCGAAGAAGACGGTGCCATCTGCCCCTTCTCGACTTCCCTCTCCTTCTTTCGCTCCCTTCAAAAGCGCACGCACACACGCCCGGCCACGGCTCGCAACTCGCAACTCGCAACTCGCAACCTTCCATCCTCTTTATGCGCCAGCGGCACCGCTGGCCGGGCATTGATACGAAATTGCTATCGGAGGGTCCACAGGACCCCCGTTCTCCTTCTCTTATCTTATCCAAGACGACGCGACGCTAAGAGCAGACTGCGTTCAGAGAGCGCGCAAAACAACGCGTGGCGTTGTACTCGAAATTCGATGCGGCTACTGCTGCATGAGACGTGTGAGAGAGAGAGAGAGAGAGAGAGGAGAGATTTTTGGGAGATAATGGCACGAATTTAGCTGCCGGTTAGTGGTGATGATGAAGTTTTTTTAGATTTCTTAACCAGTTTACTAAATAAGATGTAATAAAAATGTCATTTGTTCGTATGTTTCGTTTATATCACCAACAAAGCTGCTATGAATTTTTTGTTTTAACATTCGATTATTCTCTTTGTTATATTGAATTTCTTACAATTATTTTTTTTTCTTTAATTTCTCTTGTTTATGATTTTTATTATATTTAACCTTTTGAACGATGAATCATTTCTCATCTCGGTTGAGATTTTTCGTAAAATTTATAATAGGAGCACTGCTTCCGCAGTTAGGCGGTCCAAATTGAAAAATGCTTTTACAATCTCGATTATTAGTCGCAATGTGTTTGGCGCGTTACGGGAGTCTGGTGTGTTTGTCCTGCCGGGGAAGGGCGCTGATACGAAATCACTATCTTCAAGTTCGCGAGACCCCCGCTTCCCGTGTGTACCCGATGGCAGATAAGTGAGGTGCGAGTGGCACGCGACCGCGTCCCTCGATATCTGTTCGCAGGAGTGTTACGTGAGCGGTAAACGTCGTCGCGTAATCGGAGGTGTGGTAAGGATCCTGCATAGGGTCAAGCCGTGGACGACTGTCGTTTTGGAGCGCTGTGGGACGCACGGGATTTGTCACATGGCCGAGATCGGGTCGAAGCGTGTCGGGCGCGTACGTGGCTGCGTCGGGGTGGGGACGTCCGGCGATTCGTATGCCTCCTTTAAACACACGGAGCAATATGGTACGCGCGTAATACGTGTAATCGACGACGCTCGGCCTCGGGCCTCTGCAATTCTTCACGCGGACTACGGACTGACGCACGCTGCGATCGGGGGACAGATTTTTCCGGGACCGTCGCCCTTTCGTTTTTCGCTCAATTCATTTTTTCTGCATTTATTTCACAGACATATGCACGTGTGAATGTAAATGCAAGAACAAGAAGAAAGGGAAAAAGGAACCCAAGGATGACCAGAAAAAGAAAAGATTTCTTTTTTGCATCTTTTGCGTACTGCATATGGTTTGCATATTTGTGTTTAAATGCATATGCAACAATATATTGCATATGACGTTTTTTTCACTAAGCGGCAAACTGTTAGGATCATCATGAGTAGCTTGGAAGTTTGTGTTATGGTTTCCAATAATTGAACTTTTCGATTCAATTTTGTAAGTAGTTGTGGAGTGAGAAGCAATTAGAGTGACTACCGAATTATAAGAAGTGAACTTTGCTTTATTTCATTTAAAATGCCAAAGCTTCGAAGAAATAGAAAAGCATTAATCCAATTTTGGCTTACAAATGATTCTAATGTCGTTATTGACGAAACTGATCCATCAAGTATTTATTGCAATAATTTCACAAATATTATGCAATGAAGGTGTCGAATAGCCAAAGAATGTGCCAGAACGTTGTTGGAGCAAGTATGCTCCAATTACATCATACTGCATAAATCTTAGTAATTGATTGCAATGCAAACTACAACGTACCTAAATAATTGCAACGGCATTCTTAAATACATATCCTTACATTTTGTATCAAACATAAAACTAACATAACACACTTTGCATGTTGTTCGTGCATAAATTTCTAGAAATTGACTAGAAACACCGGTCGCTGCATTTTCAGTCCGCTGCCACTGAGCTTCGACCACGACAACACATGTCCCACCCCCTTACTCCGTCAACGTCAGCATCGACCCTCAAACGCAGTCCTCATCGCGAAGCTCTTCACGGCGGAATTTACAAATTATACGCGAACTTTTCTATCCCCCCACCTTTTCTATCTCGAACCCCTCGAAAAATGTTAAGCGCGCGACGACGCGTGGAATATTGCGAGCACGTGTTGGGGTAGAAGGGTTGCGCGCGCACGACCGGCCAATGGGCACTCGGGGAGACGTAGATGGCGAAGCGTAAACACGCGGCACGGTAATGCGTGCCACGCATGGAGGCATCCACGGGAGAACGAGCCGGAGACAAGAGGTGCAACCTGGCAGGCAGCTTCAACGTCTGTCGTGGAAACGCCTTCGTTTTTGCAATTGATATCTCAACGAGGGATGGCGAGGGCTGGCCCGCCAAGGCTCGTGACATTTTTCGGCGGCAGCGTGCCAGCTGAACCCGAGAATCGAGAATCGAGAATCGAGAATGAGCTGGCGTGGTGGCATTTTCAACGATTCGTCTTTAAGGCTAGAACTAGCCAGCAGTTAATATGTCTGGTATGTCATTGTGGTACAGCAAAATAACGAACGCACATTTTTTATAACTTTTATTAAACGACGTAATAAGTAATCATGTTTCATTATAGCAAAATGTCAAGCCAGTTCAATCGCGAATAGAGATGCTCACTATACATTTATTTAATTCGAATAATTTGAGAGATTTTTGCTGAAGTTGAGTGATCGAAAAGAAATAAACAGCATCTACGCATACGTATACGCAGTATGTAAAAAATCTAGCGAGCGCACTGTCAAGGACAGCGAGCTTTACCCCATCGACACCGACGCCCGCACGTGCACGTAAACGCTAACGCATGCCACGCTTGCTCGCACGAGTCTCTCGCGTAATGGGGATTCCCACTCAAAGCCACTCACGACGGATAGAATTGGCGCGACTAATTACTCGATCAACCCTCCAACCGCCGCGCCCGCGTCTTCTTCGATCAATTTTCGAACAGACTTCGAAGAAGGCGGACGTTCTCTATTCCGATAGACCGATTTGAATAATCATTTTTAAAAATTCTAACAAAGAATACCCATTAACTTACAAGCTCGACGTCAGTCGGCTAAAATTCGACAAATAAAACACTTTCCACGGGAGGAGGGGATGCCTAAAAATGCAATCAACCTGTAAGCACACCGTGCACCTTATACTCTAGTCATTCAACAAACGAACCAAATTATAGACATAATAGACGTAAAAAAAAAGAAAATTATTTGAAGTCAGCGTCTGTTTTTTTTTAAATGTTGTCATTCTCCCGAAAAAGTTGGCCGAGTACCTCGCAGGAATTCGCGCGCGTGTCCTTTGAAAGACTGGTCGCTCGAGCTGGCCCGCGCGCATATGGGCAGGTCGGCTCGTCGGCTGTCAAAGAATGGCTAGGCACGGGCAACAGGAGCAGATCGAAGATCGAAGAAGGAGGCCTGTCGCGGGAACCGGAGACAATGTTCGCGCGAGCGCACCAACGTGACGCGTGCTCGACAGCTTCCGCGCGAGCAGAGGTCGATCGGGCGAGCATAATTCGGGCGGTCGGGAGGAGAGGTCGTCGCACCAACAGATGGCATCTATCCGATATACGCCACGGTCTGGATGCTGGCTGCACACTACACACCGCACAGCCTCTCGGATCGATTGCGCGGGGTGCGCTTTGTTCGGACGGAATTTGGTGAGTTGGTCGGAAATTCGAGGCGTCGCGCGTCGACGGAAGAATGCGCGTGGGATGCAAGGTGTCGTTGGTGAGGTGGCGAGTTTTCTGCCACGCTGGTAAGGGTGACTGTGAGGTGGGAGGAGGGAGGAGGGAGGAGGGAGGAGGTTTCGGATCGTCATCGTCGCCCATGCGGATGACAAGCGAATTTCTGCAGTGAGAAAATGAGTTTCGGTGCAAATTATTTATTTATACGTTCATACGGGTAGCGACGAAGATTTATAGAAATTAAGAAATAGATGGCAATAAATAGTGAGTCATATCATATATGGTGCGGAGCTAGAGACGAATTCTTAAGTCGGAGCTTATGTAGGTACATATCAGATTGGTGGCGAGTGAATTCGCGAATCCTTACGTGGGACGTACTTCAATATTCAGGTCGTCTGTCCGGTTTCTTCTTAGCCCTTTCGCTACGAGCGTCGCCTATAGGCGACATCCGCGCGATTTTTTAATTCTTAAATATATTTTTATTGATAATCATTGGAAAACCTTAAAATATGTTGTTGTGTAACAATGAAAGAAGCGTTCGATCCGGAGAATGACAAGTCTGCACAGAAAGATATAAGTTCGAACACCAGTTTGCCTAAGCACAACATGCATACTTTCCGGCGCACTGGTCCATTCAGTGGCGCTACTTCAGCGGCACGCTGGCCCGTACAGCGGTGTCGCTCCTACGGAAAACACTGCCGTAGCGAAAGGGTTGACACAGATTGTTTTTTAATATAAAAAAATAGGGGAAAACTTTCATTTCAGTGATTGGACATAAAATATTATTAAAAATGAGAAAAAAAATAACATTTCGATAAATATTGCCACCGTGCGTAAAAAGCTTAGCAAAGGGTGGGAGAGTTTTTAACCTACACAACCCCAAAGAGTTAAAATTCGCAGTCGCACTGATAATACGTCCGCGTAAATTTCGATCTCACGGAACGAGCGTCTCGAAAATCGGGCTTCAGGCCCGGTAGAGGGTTTCGGAAAAGCGGGGCGAGCGGTAAAAAGTGTCGAGGCAGAGGAGCGTGCGCCGGGCCGAAGGAGGAGGCTCGGAGCAACAGATGGCCGAGAAGCATGCGGATGCTGCGTCGTCTTTGTCCCCGCGGCACGTGCCGCGGACTCCTTATTCCGTGCTCAGAACGGCTAAGCCGGATCGCGTCTCGGCTTTCCTTTTCCTCGGCGCGCCAACACTTTTTCGGCCCTGAAAGAGATTTTTCTTGCGAGAGAGGACGCCCCGCCATCTGTGCCGATTCTTTACTCTCCTGCCCTTCAGGTACGAGACGACAGCAGCCTGTGAAATCAACACCGGCTGCGCGCCGCGGAAGGAAATGTTTTTCGGGAGAAAAAGGAGCACGTGCCGCCTGCACATGGAACGTCGTACGCCATTCAGGCCTCCTCAGGTCTTCGGTCTTGAGATGCGCCCCAGAAGCGTTCGTCTCGGGGCGCTCTTTATGCGGAATCGTTCTGAGGAACGATTGTCAGGTTGCTGCTGGTGGCGGTGCTCTGTATGCGTGCGTGTGTGATTGGTATTGTGTAGTTTGGGGATGAGCGATCCCGTTCAAGAGATTCGATATTTAAGAAACATCAAGTTTTAAGAATCGACAATATCAATATATGATTCGCAGCTTTTCCCAAAATTTCAGTGCGTCGCGAAAGTGAATCTTTCGAAGAAAGTAACAATGCCACCGCCTGGAATTAGATACGCCACGTGCTCTTGGCGAGAGCGCACTTTCGGGAAAGATTAAATTCGCGCGAACAGCCGCGTTAATTAGCGAGCACGTCCGGAAACGAGAATCATGATCGAACGATCGAGAATCCGTACGGGAGTTGAAAAGCAGGGAGAGAGAGAGAGAGAGAATGTCGGGACAGACGGTCTTCCTGTTCCTTCATAACCACCGACCGATCCTGCCAGATGTACTGTATCAGTGTGTACATGTGTCCGGGCTAAGGAAGCACTCAGATTTCGGATTTCGGATCCTTCGTTAAGGAAAGACTTCCTTTTTAACGCACACCCCGCCTACGGTAGTCGCTTTCTCAAGAAAACATACGTACTGGAACGCTAATGAAATTTGCTGCTGAAGGAGGCGAGCATGACGTGGTACATATATATACATTTTAGGCAGTGGTGTACATGCGAGTGTGATCCAATCGACAAGCAAGCACTTTTCAGACGAGCCAATTTCGCAGGCCAATCTCGCGAGCTCTGAAAAAATGTCTAATTTTTCTATTTCGTATAAAAAACAAATACGCGCAATGGTATCGATCAGTCAACCTCTGGACACACCTGTTCTCAAAAACCACGTACCGAATGGGTCACGAAATGCAAAATAACGTTTTCAAAAACACCGTCGATCATCGCCTCCACGACCACAGTTTTTGATACTTTATCTTGAAATTTTGAAATTGATTTTATCTATATATATAAAAGAATCTGTCCTGACGGTAAAAAGCTAGTCCATAATAAACCTTAACACTAGACTACCACCAAGGGGTCAGAGTGACTTGTTTCACATTTTGCTAGAATAAAAAGGCTTTTGCTTCACTTATCAATGATGTACATACGTTCAATGAAAGCCAGAAAAAATGAGCCTTCATTAAAGGCCCAGCGTCTAATAACACGCGCTCGCTTATCGTCGGCGTCGGCGTCGGCGTCGTTCGCAGCGTCCTATTATACACCGTGAGCAGAAAGAAGCGAGCGGCTCTCGTCGAAGACGCCAGCAGCGTCTCGCGACGTCGCTCGCCCTCCTCGAATATCGCTAGCAGCCAACGCTCACTAATCTCGCGGTGAAAGCTGCATAAAGGCAAGGCAAGGGATATCTCTTCGGTCCCGATCGCTCTCCTCCCCCTTTGTCGTCTTTTCTCCCGGCATCTGGCACACCGGCAGTCCAAACACGCTTTTGTCCCCGGTACCTATCGTCCCGTAAGTAAATGCCTCTTCGTACCTGCCCCGACATCGACGGCTGCGTCCTATAACATTCGCTCGGTGCATTCAGGTTATGCGCCGTGAGAAACGAGCTTCTTCGTGCATCGACGTCCGCGTATGGGACTTTACTAATTGTACATTTTCGTTGCAACGCTTCTTCTTCTTTTTTTCCGTAATCGTTTTCTGTAGTTGGCCTCGTTGATTGCAGTGATGGGATCTGAAACACTTCGAATTCTCTTCGGTCCAATATTTATGACCAAAGATTCGAATCATTTGCAACAGAATTCGAAGCTCAGAACGATTGCAATGTTAAATCTGTCGCAAAGCAACAATAACGTCGTATCAGCATCGGGACGAGTAACAGTATGAACGCATATATTGAAGACTTCAAGAGTTTCAACAGTTTTAAGAATCTCTGACTTCGAATAAATATCGAATTGATTCGAAGCCCTGTGGTAGTTGATTTGCTTGAAAACTTGCAAGACAGAGTATTGAATGCCCATCACTAATTATAGGTCGCTTGAATCATGTGTGCTCATAGACACGGTTCTCGTCTACGAATTCATGAAACAAAGTGAAGCAACGATAAAATCATCTGTATGACGTCAGATGACGGCAAAAGATAATTCTGAATGACGAATACTGCAGGTTCAAATTTTCAAATAACACTACATACGAACTTACATCTTTACTTTCCCCACCCTCTTTGTTTTATCGTCCTTCTCTACAGTCGCCGTCTTTAATCGCGTGGGTCTTCAACGACCCCCGTGTCAGTATTTGTAACCGACATGTATATTTTTTGATTGTCCGACAAAACGCATGCACCGAGCATTCTCAACACCATATGATCTAATTATAAATCACACCGAGCCAGTACTATCCGCGTGTCGCTCCACCGTATTAAACATCGTGCACTGAGCGTCGCATACTTAATACTCTTTACCAGCTTCGGAACATTTCTCTTTTACATCTTATTCGACTATTCACCGCACTTCATTGCCCGAAGCCACAGGATGAGGGCGGGAATCGTGGCATAATAAAGTGCGCAACGTATTAACAGGCTCGACTGGAAAAGACGCGAAGGTCTCCGACGAAAGTCAGTCTCACTTTCCCCACGCTGCTGCTCTATCAATTGCTCGTAAATACCCTGCTTATGCCAATGACTAGGCTCGTTCCTCGCCAACAGCCCTCGCACATAGTTAGCTAATTTCCCATTCGCTTGTGGGAACTCGAGACCTCGATATCCGGCGCATCATGAGCGTGCCTGAGACCACGTCCGAAGTGCATCTTGTACGGGATAAACGCATTAATGTTATCCTGAGGAAGGACACGATTTTTTCATGCCAAGGCATCGTTCTAGACGATTTTCTACGCCCCTCTTGTTTTTCGTTCCCGTTTCATTATACGTGAATTTGTTAGCTACGACTGAAATGGGTGCCCCTACTGGGACTAGTCGTCGAATTATCGAATAGTCATAGAATATCATTTGAATACTCGAACACTATCCGAATATTGTTCACTCATCGGTACTCGTAGTGTTCGATGCCAAGTTCACAGTTCCGATACTATATTCAAATATTAAGTTATCCGAATAGTCCCAGATCTAGTGCCTACCGATAAATAAACAAATATTTAAATGCGGTGTAGATTGGGGCTGGGACTATTCGGATAATTTAATATTCGAATATTTGATGGATATTCGAGCAGTACGACTAAACTTCTTTTCTTATCTTCATATCCAAATACTGTTCGGGTAATTGAATATTTTAATATGTAAGAACGTGAAAGGTGTTGAACATATGATGAGTGAAGAATATTCAAATTCTTCAGTATTCGAGTATTTGAACGATATTTGGATAGTATTCGAGTATTCGAATTATATTCGATGACTATTCGAATACAAAAATCGATCGAATATTTGAATAACTGATAATTCAACGAATACTCCCTGCGATTGATACGTTCTTTAAAAATCTGACATCATCGGAAACAGGTCACGAACATTTCCAACAGTCAATCAGTCAATGTCCGTACGTCTTCGACGTAGTTCAAAATTCGGATAGTCTGGAAAAACAAACTAGAAGAAGAAGACAAAAGCTCTGCTAAATTCTATAAAGAGTCTTGATGCGGTGCTGACGTTGATTATGCCGATTATGGCTGAGAGTGGCCGGGGACGAGCGGACAGGCGGTCGTTAAGGAACATCGGTCCATTAATAGAGTGGCCCCGACGAGAGAACTAATCACTCGACTAAACAGGTGACGCGATCAATTTGCCGCTCTCTGCCAGCGCTGGGGTAGACTCTCGCCAGACGATTCGTTCAAGTACGTGCGACGCTGGCTTCCTTTCTCCGCGCGACGGCGCGGCGACGCGAGGAAAAGGCGCGAGAAGAAAGGATTTACCGATGGAGAACGATCGGTCACGCGACTACGGTCAAATTAATCAAGACATCTCGCTTCGAGCGACACCCGTCGACTTTCTTCCCGTGTTCATCGAATATACGGGATGTATGTGAAAGGAATTATGTCGGCGTACGCGATCAAATTTCCAATCATTCAATTCGCATTATTTTGATATTTAAGCCGTTTGTGGGTGCGAAAGAAAACGTTGCAGAATGTATAGAAAAGAAAGACAGAAAATGCTAAAAATATCAAGAATCACCCCGTCAGCGAATAATAATAATAATAATAAAGGCATGAAAGACGTCGATTTTCGGGACCAGCGGCGCGAGCCGCGAGGCAGCCGATATTGGGAGCAACGAGGCAACAAACTCGCCGCGAGGAACAAGCGTCGATGTCGGGATCGATGCCATTGCCCATTGGCCGGCGCGGCCGGTTTTGGAAAATGTTCCCGATTCGTTAGAAGCGAACGTCGCACGAATTAACGAGGCCGATAACGGTGCCGGCAGGTGTCCACGTGCGTGGCAGCTACCCGTCATTCTTGTTTCCTCGCTTCGGCCCAGCGATATTTCGCCGGAATCGGGCCGCCTGCGCCTCCCTGGCGCGAGGTCGCTTAAGAAGCAATCGGACATACATAAGAGAATCGCAGAAATTCGCGAAATTTTCACGCACCATGTATTTCAATGCAATAAGGATGCATAGCATACCGAATTTCACAATTCCATACTGCGTAGTTTAGAAGATAACGATTTCATAATTTAACACAGTCTCCTGTGGAGAAATCGCGATTCAAGTTCTTCTTTTGTCACAGATTCAGTGCTTGTACACTCAGTATAAAAAGTTCTCTACCATGCTGTCGAATAATGGTGAATTTTCGAAAAGTCAATCTTCGGTAGTACATGTTACATATTGATCTTTCATTCGTCCATGTTAAACATACACTACATTATCTACATCCGTAAATATGTATGTATATGAACGCCAGAAAGCGCAGGTTGCGGGTTCCGTCGGACGACTCACCAAGTATGCTCGCGGATTTAACGAACTCGATTCGTGTGGACTGAATCCGAATGATTTTTGGGCTGCAACTTTCGAAGAATCGATCTTGTCCGGACACGCTTATAGTATGAGCCTGTAAGATGTAAGATGCTTTCAGAAGTGGGCTGGCGAAAGACTATAACGAAATCCATTAAATTCGGCAAGCTTGCCCAGTTCTAAAACTGACCACGTAGTGCGCATCTTTGAATCTTGTTCATTCCTGAAATTTCACCCCACTGCTACTGAAGTACATTCATCATAGATGTGTAAAGTGTCGTCAAGATTTCGGTTGATACGATGATTCAGGAATTTATTATTATTATTATTTCTTTAATAACGAGCATAGGCACCTTTGGTGCACAAACATGACATAGGAATAGAGACCACAGAAATAAAAATATATAACAAAATGGCATAAGACTAAAAAATAGTGACGAAAAAAAGAAATAGCAATAATTACAAACGGAGCAAAAAAGTTAAGGCCGTAGCAAAATTCCTTAACATTAGTTACAAATCTGCTTAGACAATTATGTTTACCATAGGTCGTTCGGTGAAATTCTTGTCTGAGAAGCAAAGCGGTGCCTAATAGAGGACTTGGTAACGTTAAAATTTAAAAGTGAGACTAAGTCAGGGAATGAGCGATCATTATACATGCATATATAAGGTGTAGAAAAATCTCGAAAAAAGTTCTAGTCGCGAGCCCCCGACAGGGTCCGGCCAGTTAAAGTCCGCTCGTTTCCCAGTGAACACTCACAATCAGCTTACAGTCCCGTGCGGCAGCCTGCCCGCAATGACGCATTCCATTTAAAGCCGCGTTATTGCTTTATTATAGTGCCGTTATTAGCGTTTTTACGCCGTCATTATCGGTGCGCTAAGGTCTGTATTATGCCTGGCACTGCTCGAAGTAGAATGCAGCTGTTACACTGTACTTTCCATTCGCGCGCTCCGTTTTACTCGGGCGCCAGCGACATCGAGCGAGCTGACGAGCATCCTTCTGGGATTACGGCCCGTTTTCGTGCGATCTGCGCCAAATATCTTTGCCGGGGCTGATGATTGCCGGTTGATTGTGAGCAGGAAGTAAATGAGCATCGAATGGTGCAACGCACGTACACGGCCGTTCATAAGTGTCCGGACGTGCACGAAGTTCAGTAGCATTCGACTTATATAACATTCACATTTTTCCGTACGCTTGACAAGTTTTTTCGACATGTCTGTCACAATTTCTTGGCCCATTTTATGTGAAACATTTAGCTCTAGCTCGTTCTGCAAACGTCGGTTGTCTCGCTCAACGAACGCCCTGACACTTGCGAGATATGCAATGTAATCGGTGAGCCGAGAAAGAAAATCAGATTTGTAACATAGTGACGTTCGGACACTTTTGAACGGCATTGTATTTACGCACGTTCTCTCCTGGCAATTTTAATCGCCCGGCCACTTTACTTTCGTCGCGAGCCACTCGACCGAAAACGGAATTCGAATTGAAAGTGGCGCGCAATTACACGCGCGTCGATTCGAACTCCCGATATGCTTTGCAATTTCCTCGGGTTGCATTTCGTTATGAGGATTCCTCGATAGCTGCAGTGCGCGAATGAACGTAATGGAGTGGAAGGTTTCGAATTCGTGCGAACGCGCAGTGCGTCATTGTAACATAGCTTTCATTCGTGACGTTAAAGTAAGAAATTGACAATGGCTCCACATGTGACACGCGTTTCCTTATACAAATTCGCATAACGTCCGACGACGGCTTGCAACAATTCTATGCATGTGTTTAATTTTTACGACTCCAAAATTACGCTGATAAAGCGTCCCTCGACGTCAAAAATGGACTGAAGTTTGACTTGAAGTTGGCAAAAAAAATAAAATAAATAAATAAATACAGCATCGTTCGATGGACGCTTTATCAGTGAGAAAATGCAGCTTGAACAGTTCGCCCGCGGCAGAACGGAGGCGTATAATCTCCGCGCGGCGTCACGACGCCTGGAAGCCTCGGCACTTTTTTTTCCCCCCCATCTCCTTTTGAGCCCGAGGAAAGCCCGTCGAGGACGTGCGCAGCTGTTCTTCTTCTTCGCCCTCCGCGCGGAAGTAATCCCGGCCGATCGGCTTCCTCCCTCCTCGAACTGCCCCGAAGAAAGGGAACAATAGAAAAACACTTCGTTTTATCGCAACTCCCACGCACGGCAGTGGAGTCTCGCCCAAATTTAATTTTCTTTATGGCAAACATATTTTTTTCTTTTTTTTCTTTTCTTTTCTTTTCTTTTTTTTTGTACCCAGTAAAAATATTATGTCCATATCAATTGGATGTGACTTCCGAGGATTAGTTCTATACTTTTTGAAACTGATTTGCTAAATAATTCAATCGATCGATGCCGAACGCTGCGTGGCAGGCGGGTTGAAATGAAGTAAATGGAACAAGCGTGGATCGCGCGGTAGTTGTTTGTCGGTGGAGGAACGAGAATTTTCGTCGTCGGACCTTATCGTGTCTCGGACGACGTCGACGGGCCCCCGGCAACATTGTAGCCAAATTATCTCTTAATGCGCCAGTGTTCGGTCCGATCGAACCGTTTTCTCCGCTTTCTCGCGGCAATTAATGTCCTAAATGCGTGCGCGGGGACTGGAACCGTTTCGATTACATAAAACGTGCGCGGCGAGAATTACGTTTTCGGGACGCGACGCGGACGGAAAAACGTCGGTGGCGTGCGAAAAATTGACACTTTCCCCGTCCGAGGCGCGCAGTGAGGCGTCGCGGTTTCTTTTACCCAATTAAATGCGCACATACACTTACTGCCACAACGCTCGCCTACCCGGTGCTCTTTGGTTAAACGCTAAAACTGCCGGCGAACCCAAATGACTTGCTGGACACTTTGCTACAATGTTACGCGCGACACTTGCGTATCATGTACCTAAGAGTCCGGCAAAACTTCGAATAACAAGTCGTTCTTCAGAAATCAACGTATATATGTACATATGTAGAACCTCGTTGCGAGCGAAACTTAACGTTGGCTGACTTATCTCTTTTTTTTTCTATTCGACGTGTATTTTTATTTATTTTTTTGAATCTATGCTCACGCATGACTCGCACACTCGTTGGGTCCCATTTAAGACCCACGTTTTAAACCAGTGCAGTCCACGAGAGGGGCCCCTTACGCCGCTATTTCCACCTCCACTAGATAGAAATGGTTCTGTCCTTTATGTTTCATCGCGTTTTTTTGTTTATGCCGATCATGACACACGGTGCGTCGTCCGTTTCCAGGGCAACGTTAATTTGTTGGGGGGGCCTATAGAGGGGCCCTGGGAGCGCTCCCTGGACAGCACTGTTTTAAAACAATTCTTCCACCGATTTCGAGCGTAATTTCTACATGTTCATGATTTATACCAGTGCTGTCCAGGGAGCGCTCCCAGTGCTCTATAGCCCCTAACCCCCCCCCCCCCCCCCCCCCCCCCACCACCAAATTAACGTTGCCCTGGAAACGGACGACGCACCGTGTGTCATATGATCGGCATAAACAAAAAACGCGATGAAACATAAAGGACAGAACCATTTCTATCTAGTGGAGGTGGAAATAGCGGCGTAAGGGGCCCCTCTCGTGGACTGCACTGATTTATACCAATATGTAAGACTGCAAAATAAAAAATAAAATACTTTTAAAAAAATTAAACACCGACTTGAAAACAGCACTAGAAAGGATAAAATAATTTTTCCTTTTTGACGTCGGTGCCGAGTAAGAAGCAAAGTAGCCTATCAATTGGGGGTGGTACACTGTCTGTTTCGCTATATTCATTTGTTGAGGAGTTATAAGGCATTCTGTCTGAGTCTGAACATATATTTATGTTCTTTTTTTAAAAAGTATTTTATCAGATGTTCCATAGTAGGAATACCATGCGCTCGGCGCCTATATAAAGATACGCAAAACGAGCGTAGCGTGAGAACGATCGAGAGAATGAATCATTCCGCGGCTAGAGATCGCTCGCGGGACAGATGCGTCAGAGGGTTAAAGAAAGGCGCGGGGGGTTAAAAGTAGCGCTCGAGAGAGGTGGATCGGAGAAGAAAAGGAAGCTCGTCGCGTTCGAAGCACGGCGCGCGCGTTCACGGTGGCGATCGAACGGAGGAGATGATTGTAATCTCGTGATTAAGAGGCCCTCGTGTACTTTGTATGATGGGCCAGCTCTTTTCATGCTCGGAGTCACGCTTGCTGGCGATCGAACGATTAATCGACCGGCTCACGAGGGTACGCAGACGATTTTATTGTCCTCCGTTAACGCTGTCGAGCATCAAAATTAATCCACATTTTTCTACACCGTGACACGAAATGAAAGATGAATACATATGTGAGACGCAGCTCCTGATGCCGGGCCAGCCGAGGAGCGACACGCGTGAGGACGGCAAATTGCTGACGATTAAATGCTCTCCGCTCGTCGCCACTTTCATCCTCCTCACTTTCCCGCGTAATGAGCCGGCGACCGGTTACAAAGTGTAGCGCATCTCTCCTCGCTCACTTGACTCACTTGACTCACTTCCTTCCTCCTTCCTCCTTCCTCCCGCGTCTCCTGCAGCTGTTATCTCGGCCGCGGCTAATGCGCTTGCACCTTGACGATCGAAGCCGAGGCGTCGCGCGTCGGCGCCATTAGATGCGCGCCGCGGATAAAACGTGTCGTGTCGGCACTGTCGGGCTCGAGAAAATTCTTCCGATTCCGGATTAGCATCTCCATGCGGATATTTATTCGCCGCCATTATCATCCTGCCTGCCGCCTCGACTCTGCTTGCCCTGCCTACTTTGCGCGACCGCGCAAAATTATTCGCCGATAATGCAAATTCGTCCATTTCCCTATAATTACCGGCGCCGATGTATGCCGTGCGTCGGGGCTTAAATTCGAGAAGTGCTTCGCGAAATTACTTTGTGGCGGGTCGTCGTGCCCGCTAACTGCTGCCCAATTTCATGCCGGCCGATATTGATGTCCGCAAAGATCGTCGGGCTCCCTCGTTCTTGGCGTGCTGTCGGATCTTTTGCTCGGCTTGGACGATTCGTTCGATCGCGTGGATAGATGAAACTGGGTTACAATCGGATACGGAGTAAATTTACAGAATCGGCAAAAAACCTTTGGGAATCAGGAAATGCAAGGCCCCTTTCGAGACATTGATTTGCTGCTCAGGAAAGCAACGTTTTGTGAGAGTATTGAATATGCAGTGTTTTTAAATAATTAAGATAGATGATAATTTGCTGCAAACGTTCAACATTTCTATTTTTTTTACCAAATAGGCCATCGTATCTGGTAAAAAGTAGAAATTTTGAACGTTCATAACAAATCATCGTTTATTTTAAATATTTAAAAACAGTACATTATATTATTTCAGCACTACCTAGTCCGTACTTATTATACGGTAACGGTAATAAAATACACTAAATTAGAGGTACTATAAAACTAACGAATAGAGAACTAAAATAGCAATAACATGTAAGAAAGCTGAAGGGAGATAAGAGATGAAATGACAGTGTTTTATGAGAAATGTTTTACCTGCTTCAACTGTCAGTGTTCTATGTTTCCTTGTTAGCCCGCTACATATTTCTTCTTCCCTCTAATTCTCTTTTCCTCTTTCCTTGTACTATTATCTTTATTATTATTATTAGGTATTTTATCTTTTCGCTTTTTATTGTTATTTTGCTTCTATCATATTGTACACAGTGAGCTGTAGCCGTACAACAGCATTAAATGAATAAATCAATAAGCAACTAATTATCACTGATGGAAAGAAATGATTGACGTGAAATGAGAGACGTGTGTCGTAATGCAGCATTATCGCCAACACGCAGCAAAGTACAATAATTGCATCAACGAGCGCGCGGATTCGACGAAAGGGATGGCGAAGTGGCTCGCGAGACATATCCGTTTCCGTTGAATTATCATTCTCCGTTTCCTCCTGCAAGCGGCTTCACCGGTATCGTGACGTGGAAGTACGCTTCCGTAAATAGCCATTAACACTCTCGTCGGCTCGGCATACGCATCCACCGATCGTTATTGCCTCAGGGCACGCCGACGTGTTCTCGGTTCTCGCTCGGCCCGAATGACGCGCTTAAAGCTTAAAGTCGTCCGAAAGGACGATCATCGAAACACCTCGCAATCACTCAAGTCTCACCAAAATTACATTCTTTTCTTCATTATCCTATTATTTTCTCTCGAAACAACATGCACACCGCGGTGTCCGATTCTTTTCTTCTCTCGGCCTCTCGGACGTTATTAAGGACGATTCGAGGGAGAGAGCTAGAGCTATTGTTGGCGCGCGCTTTCTCCGCGGGCCTGATCCTTTAATTCCGGGACTCACCTCTCACCCCGGGGCCACTGGCTTCGTCTGCTTTCGGACGACCGTTGCGATGCGCGCACCCTCCTGTTCTGGGACAACAGAGCTGGCAAGAAGAAGAAGGCGAAGGCGAAGAAGATCGGGGGAAGACGGCCGGGAGGGGCCAAGCAGCAGTGATTCAAAAGATTCTCCATGCTTTTTGGGGTGTCTCGCAGCTGTTGCTCTCATCCCCTACCCCCTCCTGACTCTGCAGAACTCTCGTGCTCTGCCTGTACACAGTGTACAGCTACGCCTCGTCGAGAGAGATTCGTTCCAAGATTTTGTTCGGCGGGAATGCTGGGAACGACGACGTGCCACTCTACAATTCCCTACAATTTTCCGGACTGCGAAACTCGACGAGCGGGGGTGCAGGCGAAGTCGGTTTATGCGGAAAGCGGAAACGTGCAGTATCTTGGCGCGCAATATACAGGAGGATGATCCAGGCAACTTGCACGCCGGTGTAACTTGTAAAGTATGCGTCGTATGCCAAATTTCTAGGGTTTTGAAGGATGTGTCAGGCGTAAGCGTTTCCGAGATTTCAAGGTCGGCTGGGTTTTTTTTTCAACGCCACGAGTTGAGTTTTCGTACATATTTCGATAGCGCTCATCAAGTATTTCCTATTATGCATAGTTTAAAACTTGTAATAGTAACACAGATGCGTGGAAGTGAATGAATTCGTACCGGAGAGCGAGTAAGAAATGTAATACAGAGATGTATTATACCGCTTACACGACGCATCCTTTAAAATCATACAAATTTCATATATGTACCAAATTTGTCCACACGATGCATACTTTACAAGTTGTACAGGTGTGGAGGTTGCGTGGACCACCATATATGTATGGAGTCAATTACAACTCCTATGCATACAGAAGAGCAAACAACATCAACATTGATTATATCGAAATATATACGCACACGGTTATACCCACCCCGTATATACAACAATTTAACACCTAACTAAGTAAAGAGCACCGAAATAATCTGCATACCCACCACCAACCGTCAAACTTCCCTACGAAAACCCAACCCTTCGCTCCTGGCTCGAAAACCTCTCATAACCTGTCGCACTCACACACGCGCTGCCCCTCGAATCAGCGATCCACCCCCAAAACAAGAAAAAAATTTGGAAAATCTAAAAAAAATGCCCCCGAAAAAACCCGTGCAAAATCAGCGCTTCCCCCGACGTTGCATAATCGGCATAATCGGCCGCCTCGGGTAGTCGAGGGATTCGGTAGGAGGGTCCCTAAAAAGATTTCGCCCGGCATTATCGGCCGAAGGGAAGGAAGAAGAAGTGCGAGGCACGACAGATTGCGGGCTTCGATCCTGGGCCCTCATGCCAGCCGGTCGCTTCCTCTTCTTCTTCCTCCACCTCTGCTTCTCGTCCTTTCGCTTCGCTGCACGACTGACTCCTTCGAGACCGTCCCCTTCCTCCCCTGATTTCCACCCCGGCGCAGGACCTTCTGCGCCGACAGAAGGTCTGCACCCTTTCCACTGGCAGGCCGAAAAAATGGAGCTTCTGCGGTAGGGTAGGAGGAGGTGACTTCATAAATCTCGCGCGCCGTTTTCTGCGTCTTTCTCTGTCGCTTCGCCAGCAGAAGAGGGGTTGGAGTTGGACGGCCTTTATCGAGCCCCCGAGACTTATTCCGCGCGGATACTGCTTCTTCTTCGGCCCTCCAACCCTTTTTGCCCGGAAAAGGGAGCCAGTTCCTTTCCTCCACGTCGCGACGTCGACCGTCAGCGTGAAACTTTGCCTCCTTTCTTCTGCTCTTGGGTGCTTTTATTTCCGACTTCGGAGGGCGGAGGGTTGGGACTGAGAGTTACTTCGTTCTTGGCTAGCTCTTTAAGGTTAGGTGGCTTGTAATCTGTCTCACCCTTTTTGCTTACCTCCTCGCGCATGGTGAGGTTATTTGTGTTTCTAGTCTGTAATATGGGATTTATCGATATCTTATTCTTCTTCTCATTTGTTCTTGTCTTTTCTTTTCTTTTCTTTTCTTTAAAATCCTCTACCTCAAAGAGTTAAAGTACAGAAGAAGGAATATGTAGAGGGTTGGGCACCTAACACCGGCTACCTGAATGCCTGAAAACATACAGCATAACATTGTTTCTATGTACAAAGTGCAGTAGAGTGACAAAAATATAAAATTCGAAAAACGTATCCTCTCCCACTTCGCTTCACGCTTTCTTTCGAGGCAGTCGATGAAGAAGGGCACGTGGCGTGGAAGGATTCGTCGTGAGTTGGCGCCTGAATTTGCTGCGCATAGGAAGTAATTTGCGGACACCTGCGTCTGTGCGCGCGAAATTAGGCGCGTGCCTTGCTTGAGAACGGTGGTGGAATGGGCGGTTGGGGTGGGAGAAAAAGGGGTGGTGCGCATGGCGAGTCGGACTGATTGTGCGTCGCGTGCTAGGCGAGCAGAGGTGTATGCGCGGCAAATTGCTTTATTCAAGTTTAATGGAACCCGCCGTGAGTGGGTCTTTGGGTTACAATTCCTCGTAGGTCGGATGAATCGATGGATCCACTGTGCGAGAATGCGCGAATCTAGAAGGTGGAGGTACAGGGTAAGAGTAACAGAGCAAGAGTAAATCGAACAGAGGAACGTGGAATTTGCAAGGTTAGAGACGTAGAAAGTTAGGCATGTAAATTACGTCCACTCTTTCGCTCAGTGTAACTAGAATTCACGGTAGATCCACCATTTTTACGAAAATTTGATAAGAGTGCCCGAAAAAAGGCCATCAACGCGTTTACAAGTCCAAATTCCAAAAGTGACATATACCACACAATGCGGAAAAGTGCGCTGAATTTTTTGCCACTTACACTTTAAACGCAATCTTTTTCAAAATAAATTTCTTCAGTAACCGCGGCGGATGGAGACAAATGGGCTTCGGATTCGCGTTTGGAGCATCAAAATCCATAAGAATACCTTGGCAGATTTCGGGACACACAAAGCACGTTAAAATTTGTTGGCCAGCTTAATCAATGAATGTTGCGCGCGCGCGCGCGCGCGCGACCTGCACTTTCGACGTCCGCCGTTTCCTGCGCTCGTCATCTTCGACACGCGACACTTCCTGCCTCCGGATTCCGAGAAAATCTCCTTTTGTCGGAGAAAATCGCCGCGGCACCCGTCGAACAGCCGTTTCTCACAGTCCGCGCCGAGCGAGGCTCGACAAAGTGCAACTTCCACCGAGCCTGTCTTCCCATAGCCCCCGAAACTTCCGGCGAGCCCAGCAGCCGACAAGGTCGCGCTCGCACCTGTACACTTCTCACACTGCGCACATCGTCGATCGGTCCCGAAACGAATGAAAGGAGAGGAGGAAGAAAGGGTTGACGGTGTGAGAACCGGACTGTGCAGGTTTGCGATTTCGAGCACAGCCAGAATTGCCGTGAACGGGAAATCGTTCGCTGGGCGAGTGACTTTCTTTGGCCGGACGGGTTGTCAGTTTTAACAGACTTCAAAAAAGGAGGAGCTTCTCTATCAGACATGTATTTTTGGTTTTATATCTTTTTATTTTTATTCCTGTCACTAACTCGCGAACGGCTTGTCGGATCCTGATGGTTCTTGGTTCACATGAACGGCATGCTTCGCATCCTGTCCCATTGGTTCCTCTTGAGTTTCGACAAATTTCGACAACGAAAACCCATTTTTTAACCGACTTCAAAAAGGTATAGCACTTTTTTTTTTAAAGCACCTCTACTTTTTTCTTTTTTAACATTCATCAATTCTTCTCACTATCCTTATTGAGACTCTGAAATTTTAAGTTACAAATGTATTTTATTACAATCATACAAATTATATATATGCGATTTTTATTATCTCCGGCAGGACTCGAAGTACACTGCATCTGGGCCGAAACTTCCGGTCAGTCTGACGACAAGGTCGTTAAGACACCTGTGCTTGTATTCGACGAAACGTTATGGGAATAGGACGGAAAGCGGTGAGAATACGTTTGTTGACCTTCGCATGGTGGTATTAACGTTGAGAAACTTGGAAAATCGTTGTCTCGAAAAAGACGATTCGATAATGAAATAATGTGGTACCACATTACTTATATAATATATGCATACATATTATATTATGAATCATATTTCAATATACCGAAGTACAGTACATACTTTTTTTTTTACACATCCGATTTTCATTAAAACGTCCGACAAAGTAATACAGGAGCTTAATAAACAATCATTCTAGCCAAGCACGATTCACTTTTGACCCACCGGTACTTCCATTGTCAGACCATAAGGGACCGACACAAGCCCGTGCCGGATAACGTATTCGCTACATCGGCATACCTGCCACATTCATACCGTTTCATAATAATGCAATACACTGGGGCGCACCGTACTCATAGAACGAGACGTCCAAAGGACCTCGTAGAGAATCGCTGAAGAATCGTGTCAATGGGTTGGGACTTGGGAAGTCGAAAAGCGCGCGCGAGAGAGGGAGAGAGAGTCGTGCGTGTAGGAAGGTGCGCAGAATAGCGCGAGATATCGCATATGGAGTGCTTCTCTGTGGCATCTGTTGCGTCGTGCGGCAACAACAACAACCACCACCAACCAGAAGGCACCATCACTACCACCGGCCCTGCCGACCACCAGGTGCTACCCCCCTTCCGTCACTCCCCATCGTCGTCTTCGAAAAAACCTTCTTCGTGCGCCTCCGCCCCTTCCCTCTCGCTTCTACTTCGGCTTTATTCCCCGAGATTTCCACCATCTGCACCTTTGCGCCATCCCTCGCTCACTCTCCTTCTCGACTCTGACTTGTCGGACTTCCTTCTTCGACAGTCTCTCTCTCTCTCTCTCTCTCTCTCTCTCTCTCTCTCTCTCTCTCTCTCTCTCTCTCTCTCTCTCTCTCTCTATATATATATATATATATATTCTCCTTCTCCGTCTGCCTATTGCACCCTGTCCGCGTCCCTGCGATTGAGTCTAGAGAAGCAAACGGTGATTTATACGTCTGTTTGGCCACCTCCTTACCGCTCGTTGGCAGTTTTCGGTAATGGCATTTTACTGCCGAGACTGTGTCGAGTAAAAGGTACTTTCGCCTCGGCGTAGAACAGGCTTTTTGGGGGCTGCTCGGGGGGAATCGATTGATGAACGGCGAAGCTGGACTTGGCAATGTTCGTTGTGTTAGGTGTATTCGATAGTGGGAATATGTTGGACAGATAAAAGGTGTTGGCATGTATTTACATATGTCCAGCTCCACATGTTTAATGTGTGATAAGAGTTTTGTACATTTATTCAACATTTTTCAAAGTTTAGGGTTAATATAGTTGCTGCTGGTCGCGTGTTGTCCGTCGTTTATATATATATATATATGTTTTCTTTATTCGCGGGTATAGAATGATTTAATTTTGAAAAAATGCAGAAAGAGAATGATAGTCGCGACGCACAACACGTGACGACGGGCAACTATATTAATCTCAAAAGATTTTGAATAAGTGTACAAAAATCTTATTACATGCTGAATGTGTGAAGCATACTGCGCGCGCTGAACATGCATATTCTTCCCTCGGCGACGTTTTAAAATCGGAACATTCGGGTCGCCGACGACGCGAGCATATGAAAGCGATGAGCAGCAGGCGTCGTATCACGTCGCCACCACGTGGGCCCCGACCTCGCGCGCATGCATGCACACGTCCATAAGCTGGCAATGTCCTTAGGCGCTCTGAATTTTTTGCGCGCCAGAGGCCCGTTCGCCAAAAAAGGTTAATTTCATTACCGACCCGCGGCACGCTCGGGAGAGTGCAAAAACGAGAGACCTATGCCTGGCCAGGGCTATGATGGACAGTAATAAACGCGCAGCACGCGTCTCGAGTGCGTCAATGAGTTGGGCTTGACTCGAGCAAGCGGCCGCTTATGAGACGCATTACGGGCTGCGTCGAAACTCAAATTCATTACTTTCAACCACCCTACGCATGTTGAACATTCTGGTAAAACATTCGACGTACAACGCACCAACCCTCGGCTCGTAATTTAGATGAGCCAGAAAAATCTTGTTTCATGCCGCTTTACATAAACATGGTTCCTTCTCTCTTAACCCTTTACACTCCTTTCACGACATCAGTTGTGTGACTCGACATCAGTTTTTATATTTAAAAATTACAAAATGTACGAAGAAAAATGTAAATAAAACGAGTTTTTAATTGAATTTGGTTCTTCTTCTTCCTTAAAAACAAATATAAATTACAACACAGTTTGAGAGCTACATTTAATATAATTAGTAAACCAGATTGTTTAAAATAAGGAGCAGTCAAGGAACTGTCCTTCGAAGTAAATTTCAAATAAAACATTTAAAATAGTAGGGAGTTGTTGGCAAGAAAATTGAAAAATAATTCGGAGTGCAAAGGGTTAAGAAGATAGTACATTTTCGCTGGCTTTCTTTAGCAGCTGCCAACCTCTACGATCTACGTTATCTAGCTTCTGTCAAATTGAGTCTGACACAATTATTGACTGTCGAGCCGACTTAATCGTAAGATTTAACAGTAAGAGTACAAGTGATAAGTTCGGCCAGCAGCGAAAGGGTTTTAAAGAGCACAAGAGAGTCCTTCGTTCCTCGGCCGACCTCGTGACGAGACCCACGATCTCTCGGTGTGTCATTGTGGCCCGAAACGGTTTCGCGCGGTGCATTGTGCTCGCCTTCTTCTTCACCCGGTCCTGTTCCGCTTTGGCTTTCCACGTCCACGACGCGAGCAACCGGCGCGGCGGTGTTAATGGGACGCACCGTTGCGAGATGAAAGAAAAGGCCAAGGGGTGTAGGAAGCGGGAGGGTCGCATTCATACTTCGCCAGGCGCGCTATATGCTTCACAGGTATGCGAGGTAGGATCCATTGTCATTACCGACAGCGAGTTCCTCTCCCTCTGGGTTGTGTATGTGTGTGTGTGTGTGTGTGTGTGTGTGGAGGATTATAAGTATTGTTTCAAATGTTCCTACTGGAGCTGATAAATATACATATGTATCTACGTACATGTGCACAGTAATGTAAAGATTCGCCCGCGGCCCAGTCTTTTACTCGATACGCACACCTGACCATTCGCGGGTAAGCTGTGATTTGTATTAATTTAAGTAATTTAATTTAATAGAAATTTGTGTTATGAGAACATTGTATTTAATATGAAACAGGGAATTTCGTACAGGAATTCGGATCCGTGAAGTTTCTAAGGGCAAGAACTGAAAGCCTGTTATTAATTCCCGGTATACAGCCCATAAATGTACAACGTGATAGATCATAGCACTACTTTGCACTTATTCCTGACGAATACTTCAAGATATTGAGTTCCACCCTGTCAGCGCCAGAGAAAATATTCGGATCCGCCAAGTGTTAAACAACACGAACCGAAAGCGCAAGCTACCCTCTTATTAAATTCCAGTACACAACCACAGTATTTCCGACTTATTCCCAACAAACACCCGCTACAGTCGCAAGGTGTTGAAAAAGACGAAGCGAACGCGCAACACAGTAGAAATGCCACTTATTCGCGAAGTGGCCCATGACAGTGTCGCTCCCGCAACGACGCGGACTCAAATACGCAACCTCCCCTGTTATGTCTACCGGCGAGTTAAAAAGTTTCTGCTTTCACAGCTGCTCCGCGTCCGCGGCGGGCCCGTTCGAAAGTTGTTTATACTGTTGCGCGCGCCTCCAGCGGCCGCCTCTCGCGGGCATTATTATCACACTGGCATGCCGAGATGGATGAGCCTGGCGAGCGGAGAAGCGAGCCGCGCGCGAATGGCGGAAACTTTCGTAACAGTGGCTCTCGTATCAGGTAGTTTGCGCAGCTGATGCAACCCGAGGGGCGAAAGGAGACACCGATATTGCCGGGAGAATTTTCGCCGGGGCTGGCTTCTTCCACGATCTACCAACGGCGACGACAAATCTGCTCGGGGACCGTGGGTGAAAACGAAAATCTCTATTTGCACGGCTGACATTCTTACTCGGCGTCCCTAGCTGGTTCGTGATAGATTGTCGGGGGAAGAGCGTCCGCGTTCGTTTGTGTATGTGTGGCGTTCCGAATTGCGGAGGTTAGTCGGATTTAATGACACCTGAAGGTGGGAGGAAGGTTGCGAAATAATATTACATTTTTGGTTATTATTTTAAAATTGAAATCACACCGACCCGAACACACGCACGCACGCGTGAGTAGTTGGACGAAGCAAACGTACGGCAAGCTGAGCAACAAAGTAGCCCATAAAAGTGCGCCGGCACGGCGCTCGAGCGCGACAGGGTATTAATTAAAAGCGGTGCAATTAGCCGGCATAACGACGAGCGCGCATGCGTTCGCGCCCGTCGATTTCCGTGCGCCTCGCGTCGTCATCGATTTCCCTCGTTAACCCGCGAGCAACGAATTACGAGATGCCGACGATAGCCGCGCTTCTGCCTTTTTCACTCCTTATTCCGCGCGTCATCGCTGGCGCGATCGGAGTGTGTCGTGTCCCTCTGTAGCCAGAAGTGCGACGACGGCACATCGATTTAAGTAGACGCCATTACGCTATCGGCCGAACGGACAGACGAAGATCGATCGTTCGCCGTGCGTCGGGAATCTGCATGCGCTGCCAAGCTTTGTTTTTTTCCGTGCCATCTTAACAGTCTGCGGGTCGTTTGCTTCGCGAGGAGGCAACGATCGTATTAAAGGCGGCGAATATGTATGCGAGAACGTTCGGTGTCGAATTCTTATTACGAAGTCGTATGCTTCACTTATCCCGCTACACGCTCCAGTTTTGTTTAGTTAGTTGATTTAGTTGAACCTCGATTATGCTAACACGATCGGATTCGAAGTTACAACATGCGGTGTTGACTGTGAAAAATGTCTCGCTGCGGAAGATCTATCCGGTGCGCATTTTGATGATTTTCCCGTTAAATGATCATCGATCGTCACCGCAATAATCATGAAGAGGATAGAAATACGTGATTTTCAGGACGATCATACTATTCCTAATTTCAGACATTTCCATGACTTTCGTGCCGAAGCAGCGCGGACTGCGACGCCGCTTCGGGGAGTGCAAAAATCGTAAGAAAAAGGGAAGCTAAAGGTGCAGCTTGCTTTTTGGTTCGGGCAACAGCAGGAGCTGCGTCGGCGTCCCACGGTTTTCGAGGTTCAGCGGGGTTAAAAGGAATTACATTATCGTGAAGCGTTTGGGCGTGGGAGAGCAGGGAGCCCTGCGAAAGGATCTCTGCCGGCTGATGCACCACGCTGCACCCGTTGCACCCGCGAGCGTCTTTCGCGCCCCCTCCCTCCATTTTGTATCCTTTGCTCCTAAAAGGAGCCGAGACCTCGTCTTTCGAAAAGAGGCGAGAACGCGCTTTCTTCTAATCGCAATCTGATGTTGCTAAGGAGCGCAGCACCATCTTATCCAGCATCTAACGTGACTGGCACTGCGTGTGCATTCGTTGTCTGCTACACTCCATCCCTGTGCCCTGTGCCCTGTGCCCTGTGCCCTGTGCCCTGTGCCACCTGTTCTAAGGGTAGCTGAGAAGACGTTCCGCGCAACTTCCGTTCCGATCGTCCCAGAAGTCGACTGTTTCGAATTGTTTCCGAGCTTCTCGAATATTCCGATTTTCTGTCGGATCCTTTCGTTGGTTCTCAATCTTTCGACAATTTCTTGTACCTCTGCCGAATTTGCCGACGTCCTTCGATCCCTTGGGATTTTTTAGTTGTTTCGACTTATTTCGTTCATTCGATCTCTTCCACCGATCGCGACCCACCGGCTTACCAATGAGGGACAGATGAGCTGGACCACTCGCGCACAGGTAGACACCGTGGTCGTCGTGCAACGTGCAGCAGGTGAGCGGTAGGTCGAGCGTGTGCATGCCTGCCTGCCACGCATGTGTAACCCCGCGCACAGGCCCATACGTGCGCCTCCAGGCACGTCCGTGAGCGCAGAACAGACTGCTTATGCGCCCAGAAAGTTGTTTACTTCGATCCTACGAATGCGTAGTCTGGATACTCACGGTGGCAATCTGGATGCCGGCTGCTCGGCCAGTATTAATTTCGCTCTATCTATGTGGGGAACAGAAACGAGTTGGTGCGAGGATTCCGACGATTTTTCCTACTCGTTGCGCTCCCGTACGGCTGTACGCTAATGTCAAATTTATCGATCCGTATCGAACGCGTAGAATAACACACCTGTGTCTCTATCTTAAACATTTGTTTTCTAACAAAGGAAATTATGTTAAATTATGTAAATTATTATATATGAATATAAGGTTAGAAAGTTAATCAATTAATATTTTCAATTAATTTCACATTAGCGTAAAGCGGAAAAATTCGAACCCATAAGCGACCTAACAATTGTCAATCCGTCATGAAGAACGTTTCAATTAACATCGTTACAAGTGCAACTAGCCTACAGAATCCGGGAATCAATTGGTCGATTGGAATCGTGGGGAATCAGAATGTACACGATTCTCAAACGGAGGTATGTACAATGAAACAAACGAAAAAAAAAACCGGTCAGTGATAGAGAATTTTATTGCACAGTCCGAACGGTCCGATTTAATTACCGAGCGTTAAATAGAATTAGCGTAGACGAGCATAATAACCGGGAGCGGCCCAGCTTTTTCGGGGGTGGGGATCGAGAGCACTGGCAGGGAACTTCTTTATCGCGCGGACAATGTACGCGCGCACAATGTAGAGCCGAGAAAAAGATGTGCGCGCGGGTGGAACAGGGGGGACGCGGGCGGGTTCACACACGCTGACGAGTCAGGTAGTAAGGTGGGTGTAGGTGGAGGTGGCTCGCTCGGTTATTGCTTGGTAGGTAGGTAGGTAGGTAGGTGCATACGCGCGTAGCGTGGGAAGGTCCGGCAGCTGAGAGCTGTGGGGCCCCAAAAAGCGGCTGCAGCTTCTTCTTCTTCTTGCCTCTGCTCCGCCTCGAGTCTCGCTCCGCTCCTCACTCCGACGGTGCCCTTCCGTGGGATCCCACATCGAGGTCCGAATCGACAGGGACCCTTCCAGATCAGCTCCACGAGTGAGCGACTTTTCACTTTTCAGGACCGTTCCACTGGACAAGCCGAGGAATCGGTGGACATTCTCTGCTAATCGAGGTTCAAGCTTCTCATGGCAAGCTTCAATCTTTATTGTTTATTGATGACGTAGGTATAGAGACAACAAAAACGAGAGAGTATAGATATAAAAACGCTTAAAATAGACTAAACTGATTTAACAAAAATAAAGAAGAATGACAATAGTAATACATAAACAAATGTTTCTCTTATACAAGATCAAAGTCGTCATCGAAATGCATTGAAGATTGAAATTCGAAGTTGAATAATTGCTTGCATGAGAGAAACGCCAAACTCGCAGCCAAAGCAGCTAATAATAAGAACGAACTTGAAATGCTTCTCGGCCACGACGATGACACGTTTCACCAACGAGCCGCAAATCCCGATACGTCTTTCGACGGGACGACGACGACGACGACGACGAGGAACAACATCGAGGACAAACGGGCAAGACTACGACATCCTGTCCTCAATTGAAAGAGAACCCGGCATTCGGCGATGGAGAGGGTCTCATTATTAATTGTTCGAGTTCCTGTTCAAACAGTGAGATTAAATCCGGGAGGAACTAATCCGGCACGTAGAGAACTTGGCCTCCCTTATTGTCCGTCCCATGTACTCTCTCTCTCTCTCTCTCTCTCTCTCTCGTCCCACACATGCACGCCCTGGTTTAAATATAATCGCACACCACAGCGCGCTCCCCACACGTGAGGAAGGCACACAGATTGTCGGATCCTGAATTCGAACTTGGGACAGGAAGCTCCTGCTTCCCTCGTTCACGGCCTCCTCTTTCTCCTTCTTCCCTCCCCCTCCCCCTCCCCCTCCCTTCCATTCCCCTCGACCGCTCTTCGTCCTCGGCATCGGCCCCTCCAGAGAGAGAGAGAGAGAGAGAGAGAGAAGGCGCGCGTAACAAAAATAATAAAACGTGCTTCCTTCCGTCCCGTCTGCGGATCCTACATCTGGCACGAAACCGATCGAACGGCCAGTCTCATCTTCGATACCCTCTGCCCCCATCCCTTAGCATCTTGCTCGATCGGCGAGGCCGCCTTACCTCGGATCCCGTCGGCACCGATTCCAAATCACGTTCGTGCTCGGGCAGATTGACGATCGTGTTTCGAGGGAGCCAGAACTTTCAGGGCATTGTTGTTATTATTATTTCTTCTTTACTGACGCCCATGGGCTCTTTAGTGAACATAGAGAACTTTCGGGGAACGGAAAAATTGTTATTCTTGAAAATGCCATTATTTTGACTCAAATATCAAGAATCAACAGTCAAATCGTGCCTCACACGATCACCCGACTCTTTGTTCGGCGCGATTTGTCCGGTAATGTCGGCGAGCTAATGTGACTATTCTCGACTCTCCATCCCTCGAGCCCTTGTTCGAGCCCTTGTTCGAGCCCTTATTCCACCCCTTCCGCGCCCCCGTTCTCTTTTTCTGCCACACCGTCTGCCGCGAGATCGCCGGCTGTCGGCAATCCTTTTTACGTTCTTCAGTGTTTCCTTATCTCTCGGAGGGCAAGGCAAGGGTGCGCCAATCTGCGCAATGGAGTGGTTCAGGTAGGCGGTAACCTTGGCAGTGCGGAGATTCATCGGGCGATCGGTCGCCGATTGCGCGGGCCCTCCCCCTCCGCCTCCGCCTCCGCCTCCGCCGCTGGCAAATATTCCGCCCGTACAGATTCGAGCGTCTGATAAGCCGCAGATTTCGATTTTAATCGAATCCTACCGAATGAACGTGTGCTCGCAAAATGGCGCGGGTGCCGTGTCGCGGAGAAGGAGGCAGAAGGATGACAATCTTCCTGCTGACGAAATCGGCAACAGTCAACTGTTGATCCGTGTAATACCATTTTTTCTTTTTTCCTTTATTATTTGAAGCGAACGATTATTCTTCTTTTTGTCCTTCTTGCTCTTTGAATGAAGTCGAAGTTTAAATTGACGTTCTATCGATTCCCTTGGAACGCAATCGTACGCGTACAGTACTGAAATGCTGAAGAACAGATATCCGCCGGCGCGTATGTACCGTGAAAGAATGAGCGAGAAGGCGAATGGTGGCGTCGAAAAACAAGCGACGCACGTGTATGTGCCTCGGAACACGTGAGAGAACGCGAGATCTCTTCGAGGGGAAGCGAGGAAGAGAGAAGTAGTGGGCGGAAGTGGCCCGTAGAGAGAGGAGGCTGCAACCACCTTGTTGGCTTCCGCTATATTGAGTGCTAGCGATACACAACCACCTTGTTTCTTCTCTTCCTCCCTGACCTCTTACCAGTCCTAAACCACCACACCTCTCTCTCTTTCTCGTTTCTTGTGCCACATGTGTTACACGCGCGCTTCTTCACCCCGAAGACGATATACACGTATATATACACGTACGTATATTGGAACTTACTTCTGCACCGTAAAGTGGGCCCCCCGAAAATAAAGGGCCTCGACGTCCTTACTTCCTTCCTTTCTCGAAGTCCTCCTTCTTCGCGCAGCCTCCGTTCTCCACACTTTTCGGTCACGTTCCCTGTCTCTCTCTCTCTCTCTCTCTCTGTCTTCCTTCCGCGATTCCGAATGTTCTCACGGCCGTTCGACGCTGCAAAACATACTCTCGTCGGACGGACAACATCCGAGGGCAACCGGATTTCGTGTTTTCTTAATCGACTCGTTTAAATGAGCGAATTTTTAATGAACGACGAATCAGGGTTGGGACTTTCGACGATACGTTTTACGTCATACGATGCCTGCGGCTGGATAACATTTTTTTCCCGTCCTCCTCGCGCTCAACGTACCAGCATAGTTTCCGCGCAGTTTATCTTGCGAGCAGCCGGCGAGCAGGATTCGACTTGTTATTCCAATTGCGGAAACAGAACGAAGGTCACGGGGGTGGTTGCACGAATACAACGAATATTTCAAATACGTTGCCAAGCAGCAAGGTTCAAGAAACCCGTATGCTTTTCTTATATTATATCCCTATCTTCATATCCAAGGAATAAGACGTCGGTTGTTCAGATGAAGAAGTAGCGTAATTAGTAAATCATAATAATCTTGTGCAAGATGAAAGAGGGTGCAAAAGACACCTTTACCGTTCTTCGATCATACCTCGATATCATTTTAATACGTGTATTTAGTCTAAAATCAGGAGGACGTTCTCTATTCGACATGTATTAAGTGTTTCTTTCCGTTTTCTTTGAAGGTATGTTCACGCATAATTAAACACTTTTTTCGCCAAATTTCGAGAGTAATTTCTACATGTTTGCGAGTAACTTTCCCATATCAATTTTAAAAAGTTCTAATAAAGAATACCCAACTTTTAATCCACATCTTTACTAGCAAATTACTAGCCCGGCGTTGGTCGGGATACTGTAAACTGTGACTAAAAATGAAAAAATACAAAAATTGCAAAAGCAAAAAGTAACACCGGCAACAAAAATGCATTAAAAAGTATGAAACCATCTTGAAGTTTTGAGATCGGCGCCGAGATAAAAACAACAGAACACCTAAATAATTTTCTTTAACAATTCAATTAGCCCGTAAGCACACTGTTCACTTCGTATTCCAGTCATTCGACAATCGAAAAAAGTTATGAACATTTCCTTCGTCAATTGATAGGTCCTTTTCTTCCTACCTCGACACCGACCTCAAAAATTGAAACTTATTTCGTAATCATACTTTCTATTGCCCATGCCATTTCGAAGTCGGTGTTACTTTGTTTTCGAACGTTTCTTTACAACACGTGTATTTAGCGTACTCGTTCTCCAGCCTCGAATCGACAATTTTGCCGCGAAAATTGGTCAACGATCAGCTGTACCTGTGTCACGGAACTTGTCAACAAGAATTCGTCGAATCGTCCCGTCCACACACAGCGTACGTACACGTGGAGAAGCGAGGCGTAATGCAACGACTCGACTTAATTAATTGAGATTGAGAGGTTAACGAACGTGGCGGAGGGTGGCTAACTACGGAGGGTCATTCGTGTCCCGGGGATAATCGCGCCGCTGCCCCGTGCCGGGCGAGAGCACGTCAGTCGGTCAATTTCGTTAAATGGATGAACGGCCCACGAACGGCCCACGAACGGCCCACGAACGGCCCACGAACGGCTAACGAAGCGGCGAGATAGATCGCTTCTACGCCTTATTTATCTTCATCGGCCGAACATTAGTCGGCCATTCCTCATGCCCACTGACAATTCCGCGGCGACGCTTGTACAGGTGTAAACGAACGTTTGCCGTCTGCGCTTTCACGATAATGACGGGCGAGAATCGAAGATCGCGGTGGCGTGCCCTTTGCTTCGTTTTCGGAGTAAGGCTGTAAATGAGTGAGTACGCGTGGGAGTTATGAAAAGTGGGCAGAGATTTATCAGGTTTGAGACTGCCGACGATCGGCGATCAGAAGTCGACGAAGGTCCTCGATACGGGCGTATAAAACGGCCACGTACCGAGGACGATCGTGATGATGTCCGCCGGCAGAGCAAAGATAGTGAGAGGAGTGGAGGGGAGGCAGGCCGTTTACCTCAAAAGACACGTACTTTGGGAAAGTCGGCGTCGTCGGTCGCGCTCATACGTAATTCCAAGAGTACCCGTACACATCATGACGTACGCACGAATATACGAGAGTCGCGTACTAAGGCTGGGGTACAAGTACATGCGCATCATAACACATAATGACCGAAACAATTAGATACAACTGTACATACGACCGGCCGTATAATTATGTTTATTATTATTATTACTATTTTTGCTTATTGTACTTCATACTCCAGTCTCTTCTTTTCTTTTTTTTTTTTTTTTTTTTTTTTTCGCCTATTAATATTATATGTTGTCCTATTCTGCATTTTTATCAATAGGTCGGCTGACTTTGCACAACAATCTCGTTATGTACAACCACCCTGTATCAAATGACATCACACAGTGCGGCAGTGCCACAAACGATCAAACCCCTTCACCATCATCGACTCGTCCTATCATACGCGATTCGACGGCAGGTTGACAGCGTGAAAGCGAAATACAACTGTCGCAAGCACGAACGCACACGTGCACACTTGCAGAGGCACAGGGTGACGTAGGTGGTGCGCCGACGATTAAAGCGTCCTCCTCGCCCAGCGTCGGCCGTTTTTATCATGACAATGCGCGGACTCGCATGGCCGCGTATTGTTCCGCGCTTTCCCACACGCGGCGCCTACGTGAGTCGAATTCGTCCCGCTAATGGCTAATGGGACGTCGAAAACGGTAAGAGGCTCGCTCGAGTCGTCGCCGCGCGCTCCCGATTTATGGGACCCCCTGACTGGCCCTGACGTAATACGAATTAGAATGCGCTTCGTGACCGGGGTCAGATTCCGTCCGGCCGACTCGTGACGTGTGATGGGTGCTGCCGGAATCCCGATTATCGGAATATGCCGATCGCAGGAGGTCGCGACTGTTCGAATCGTTTGATATTCCAATGAACTTCGAGTATCTTAATATTAGGATGTTATTAGGACTGCTTTGTGGTTGAGTGTAGAGACCCTACGATCGGAGTC
The DNA here is from genome assembly GCA_963942575.1 of Priocnemis perturbator. NCBI lineage: Eukaryota > Metazoa > Arthropoda > Insecta > Hymenoptera > Pompilidae > Priocnemis > Priocnemis perturbator. The sequence continues at coordinate 11,592,432 of OZ012656.1, forward strand.
ACGTATTAAATGTGTTCATTTTTACCGATGCCACCATTTTTTAATACAAGTAATAGATCATGTGTCTGTGTTACTCTGTACTAAATGTCGTTCGCTATTCGATTTGTTGTATTGAAAAATGCCGTCGCTGACCCAATCTTGTTGACTATTTCGTGTCTCTAGTAAGAGGCTTTCTAGTTGAGTGGGTGATTTCGAAGTTGGGGAGTTGTGAGTTTGCTTTGCAATGATTTCTGGATACTTCAAAGCCTTCTTTGGGTTCTGTATCAGGAGTCGGGATTAAAGATATTAGAATATTTCATTATATGTGCGGGACAAAAAGTGAAGATAAAGATAAAAGAAAGTAGAATGTCATCGTACGCGCATCATGCGGACGCATCGACGTGAAAGAAAAATCGATCGATGGAAACACTATAAATCCGTCGAATAAAGAGAACAGTCTTCTCTGCCTTACGTGAAAAATTGATTAAACTCGTGTCAATCGGCTTGACTTCGCTTCACACGTACCCTTCCAAGCGAACAGAACTTAGACTTAGAGACTGACGAATCGGAGACAATCGCATTGTTACTCGTTACAGGAGTGCGCGATGTTTCACGGTTTCCTGCGGTAATACCGAACAATGGACTGGCATTCATCGTGCCTACGTGTTTCAGCGTCCTCGGAATTTCCTTTTTTCTCAGCCGTTTCCACCGCGCCTGACATTTTCTGTGCACACACGCGAGCGCGCGTGTGGTCGGGGGGTTAGGTAAATGGAAATCGTGGTATCGTGGAATCGTGGTTCGGCGTGAGACCAAATTGACCAAGGCGACTGTGTGTTGTGGATTTTTGTTCGTTCTCGTCGGCGGACAATGACGCCGACAGATTTATTCCGACGTGTGACTGAATTGCCGAAGCACTTTTTGTAATCCCGACGTCATAGATGCCTTCGTGCTGAATAAAAGAACGAGTCTTACTTGTGACGCAGCGCAGTCTTTGAAATTGGAGGCGGAGCCGGCGTGGAATGGAAAGGGATCGAACTGGATTCGAAGCGGAATTAATCTAAATCGGATGAAAGTTCCATGTGCGATTGACGCGGAATCAGAATTGAAATGGAAGCGCACTAAGAGTGCGATGGGAAAGGGATGAATCAAAGAATGAAGGAGAAAAAAGAAGAAGGAGGACGACCCCTCAACTCTTTCGGTCTATAATCTTCCCGGCGAGCGCGAGGTCCGAGGCGCAAGGCTATTAATTCACAATGATCCTGGTCTAACCAGCTGCCTCGTCTGGAGAAAACAGTTTTTTCGAAAGTCACACTGTTATAGTAGGCTTCCTCCTCCGACTGCCTCTCTTTTCTCCGGGGCACGTTTCGATTTAAGAAACCAGCAGCACAGGCTCCTTCTGCTCGTCTCTCTCTCTCTTTCTCTCCATACGGTCTCATCTTCCTTTCCCATACACGTCGCTGCCACTCTCGCGGGGTTCTTCTAACGTAAAGAAAAACCGAAGAACAGATGCGCACACTTTCGGGACCGATCCTTCTCTCGAACCTTTTTCCGCCTCGTCCTCTGGCAGGTAATAACGAGAGGCCAGTCAGATGCAAATTCGAATCTTCGAGACTTTTCCCCGCACGACGCGCTCTCTTCAAGTGCCATTGTCGGTGCTTCGTTATTGTTCGCCAACCGCAAAAATTCGTTGCGCCGAGCGCAAAGAAAAATAGGGACTGCGCGAAAAAAAATCAGGCTAATTCGAGCGCACCCAGCGTCTGATTGTGAGAACTGCTGACAGTGATAATGAACGTAAGGAGTGGCTCGAAAGAGTGCTTAGAATTTTTTGAGGATTTTCGATGAGCAACTTAAGAATCGGCGTAAACGACGTACCTCTAAAATTATTGAGAGTTCAGGGTGCAGTGAGTGGTTGATTTTTGCCACTGTTTGATATTTTTTTTTTTTAACGGTGCAGGTCCTGTACGGAACCAAATTTTGACCAGTTTCACCATATGTCGATCGCATCCTGCCACTTTCCACGTTCTTTCGCTTCTTAACCATACACCAACATTTACATTATTAAATGGGTATTATTATCCCATAAATCAAATGACGCAAAGAACGAAAATATTTCGTTATCGCCCAGTTCCGTGTAAAAAACCTGAACCAACATATAAGCCCAGTACGAGTGATAGACGGGTGCGGACAAAAATAATATTTTCCTTCTTTCTTTTTAATTTGTTCCTGTTTGGTAGGACAGAGGACGAATTCAAATCGTCATTTAAAATTTCATAATTTCATTTTTCTTTACGTATTTTTCAAAAACTTGATTGAAATAATATTTTTATTCTCACAGATAAGGAGTCTTGTAATGGTTAATTAGAGCATAAATCTAGACGAAAGCCTTTTAGTACACATGCCCGTAGTAGCAGACTTCATTACCCATCTATTGAGCGATATTTAATAACTATTCTTACGTTTTAACCGAATAAAATACAGTGAAAACTATCTCGCATGAGTTGCGACTAAACCTTCAGCGGATGGTATTAAACAGCAACGATTATCCAGCAGTCGTAAACAAAATCGAGTTATTAACATCTTCACACAACCATAAAAAATGTTACTCACTGCCTTACGGAACTTTAAGTTTTTTTTTATACATTTTTTCTCGCCTGTCGACGCACCGTGCACCGAGAAGAATCAAAGCTTGCTCGCGAGAGTCGTGCGAAACCACAAGCCCGACGTACGGTTTTGGACGGGGGGAGCGGGAGGAAGCCAAAGAAGAAGAAGAAGCGAGCGCGCGGCAGAACGGAAGGAACAGGGCAAGACGGAAAGAAAGAAAGAAAGAAGGTCCGCGTCGACGGGAGAAACAGCAGCTGCAACATCCGATAGGTATCGTGCTGTTGGGTCCGGGGCGTGGTGGGGAGTTATGCCCGGCAGGGTCACTGCGGAGAGATTATTATCGTGGGTATCGGGCCGCTCGGCCACTCTCGGCCACTCTCGGCCACTCTCGGCCACTCTCGGCCACTCTCGGCGAGGCTCGGGCGCGTGGCACGCGTGCCGCATCCCCACCACTCGCCCATCGTCCGTCGCTCGCCGCCCGCTCCCCACCTCTTGGGCCAGAAGAGGCCCGCATTCTGACTCCCCACGTATCGGCGAGGGTGCGTTTCCGGGCATAATGCGGCTCGTAGTACTATGCCGCCCGCTAAAGTAGGACATTGTGCCCGCGGGCCAATGCGGAAGGGAGACTGCGTCTCGACGGCAGAATGCGTCACGTTTCTGCAGAAAAGGAATAGGAGAATGATGCTGTCTATGATGCTCGGCTTGACGGCAGCTAATTACTGATATATATGAATATATACACTGAATGTGACGTAGCATGCGAATACATATGCCGAGTTGGATGAAGTATGTACTACTCGTTACATTTCAATCACCCGCTACAGCTTGAGTATTCGGGTTTTCTAAACATGGCGGATTCGGTTTCTAATCGGCGCAGATGTTTTGCAATGGATCGTACATCCAGTATATATATATATATATATATATATATATATATAGATTAGTGTTTCGAAGGAATCGGGCACTATTCTTTTGTCATTACCGGCTCGTTAAGCCTCTAACCGATACTTCAACCGAACGCGCCAGCCCTACAACCCTAAGGCACATCATCTTCGAGGACCTCGATCATCGTCCGACCCCTCGCGATAAATCTACGCCAATCGTCCGGAAACGACAGAAACCGTGCTCTCAGTCGAATTAAATTTGTTTTTAAGAAGGCATTCTTACTGGGTCTCCACGAACCGAGCGTACGTACTCGACGTTTGCGGATTCCGTCGCAACAGGGACGAGTGGAGTGAATGCATTCAGCGTCATGGAGAAAAATGTATGATTCCGTGAAAAATTATTTCGTACGCATCAATTTTGTTATTTCAATCTTCTCATATTCGTAGCTCATTCAAATATGAACCTAGACCCTCCTTCCAAAATACGCGCAGCGGTGATGTTAGCGTGGGTCACGACTGACCCGCCGTGGCGGCGGCAGCGAAAAACGGCCAGTCGATTGGTTAGGCGTCATTTATCGGCGGATGACGAATGATTGCGTGAATCGGCTCGAAATCCTACCCAGACCCCACCATCCACGGGGCGCGCATAAGCGCGCGCGTCCATTTCTCGTCACGAATCGTTTTCACTTCCCTGCCAATTGATCGGGCCCGATAATTGGCACGGAAAGCTGCCCGTTGGCACTCGGGATTAAGCGGAATACTGGACGGAGGAGGGCACGCGGGCGTAAAAAGCGAACAGCTGGACGAGTCCCGTGAGAGCTTCGGCGCGAATGAGTCAATCGAATTTAAGCGCTCGCCAGGCTCATTTCGACTCCTTATCCGGCGTCCGCAGTCAGCGGAATGCTTCTCAATAAACTTCGTCGGCAAGCCTCAGCGTCGCTCGATGATCGCGTCACGCGAGTGTCTCGAGCTGCCGGAAAGATTCGAGCAGCAGATACTGCCTCGCGTGTGTGGCGGAACCGGTCGAGTGCTCGCCAATTTCGAATTTACTCAAAACGTCCGATCCGCGCGGAAAGTCAAATTAGAGGCTACGTTATACTAAAAATTCGCAATCAGTACTTTTTTAGTAGCTTGAAATTGAGAGAATAGTGACAGTTCGTGCTTGCTCAGAAATTCGAGTTCCTTCAAGCATATGATTTTGCAGTATTATATACAGGGTGTCTCAGTTTGATTTTCACATCTTAATTTTGTCGCTACTGTTACTGGTGGACATTTGAAGGTCAACATGATTTTTTTAAATGGAATGAATTAAAAATTGTAACACATTTTCAGAGAGCTCCCATCGAGTCGCACAATATATACATTGAATATCTTTTCCTATTACGCTATCGAAATAATCAAATTAAAAGATCCAGTTGTCCTTCAAATCTCCTAAGCCCCTCCTCTTATAAAAATGCTACCAACATCTGATTTACTGTATAAAATACAGATACTACATAAATTAGTAAATATCGTTTGTTCGACCTATACATGAACAAATATCAAATCATTCCCCCTGATCCCTTGAATCGGCCTCCCCATATAAACGTCCCCGAAAAAACCAAAACATGCTCGCATGCGTAGATTTTCCGGCACTCATCGTCCGCAGCGACTGCCTCCTCAGGCCCGATACGGCTCGTGAAATGTGAACGGCGCACATCGTCCTTCTGCCCCGGTATCTTAAATGCAATCTCAAGAATTTCGTCCGTGGTTGGGACAACGATACGGGGCCCGCGGGCAGGCGGAAACTTTACACTTGCGACAGGTGGATCAGTCGAATTTCACGTATCGCCTGACTCGGTCCAACACCGTTTTACAAGACCTCAGTTGCCTGGCTCCGTGCAGGAACATTGAATCCGGTCGCTGGTGCGAGAGTGCGCGCAGCGAATAAGTACGCGGTACGTGCAACAGTTGCGTTACGGGCGGCCGAGGGACAGATTCTTTTTCGTTTGCACGGCCCTCCCGAATTCTCACCCGAGGCTCCATTGTCAGCCGAATAGGCTGGACGGGCTCGAGTGGTGCCGGCGTTTGCTCGCGCAACCATCCTCGACTTAATCCTTTTCTCTGCTTGCTTTCCGAGCTCCGAGGAGACTTTCCGTTTGCGCGCCGCCCCGGTTTATCAGCGCACACAGACGCGCCTCGAGATCGAAGCTGGCAATCTGGGAGCTTGCTGACGGTTGGAAAGGATGAGATTCTACCGAACTGCGTTGGTTCGATGTTCTCGAGAATACGGTGCTTGAAATCGCGATCGGTGTCGAAGCTTAAAAAGTTGTTATTATTATTATTATTCCGTATGTATGTATGTATGTGTGTATGTATGTATGTATGTATGTATGTATGTACGTAAAGCGGTACAGCGAGAAAATCGATTTCTTTGGTACGTTCTCTAATTTTAAGCGAAAGGTTTTGTCTACTATCTCCCGGCGACCAAATTATATATTTTATTTTTCTCCTGTTCATTTGTATTTCATATTTTGTACTGCCTGACAGGTATTTATGTGCCCGATACTAGAATGTGCACATGTTGAATTTATTGAAATTTTTCATTTAGAAGTCATTAAGTGGTCCGAAGCCAAAATTTGACGTGCTCGAATATTTGGCATACCGTGTAATGAACATAATGAGTAAAAACATGAAGTCTTGCTGATGTCGAGTTGAGAATTTCGGAATCGTCGTTCGGCTCCTCCGCTCGTCGGGATACAAAAAAAGAAAAGAAAAAGAAGCGATAAGTCGTCGCGGCGATTTTGAAAGTCAGCTGTTTTAGAGCGTAAAATGCAACGTTGTCCGGCAGCGGCGTTAATTTACTTAATCGCTCGTTTAACATACCGCGCGCGTGCGCGGACGGTCGTATCGCGGGATAGGTTCATTTTTTAATTTTATCGGCTCGCATCTAAGGTAATGATGACAGTCCGTTGCACCGGTGACTGTGGAGGCGCGCCGCAGGTGAAACGCCAATCGGTCGGCCGATCTTAATCGCCGTACAATGATCGTAGGATATTTTACGCAGCGATTATGTTAATCGACGCGAACCGCTCGCGTTTCTTTCAATCGGCCGCGAAACCGATACGACGACTTCCTGTGTACCAAGAAGCGCGCGTGCGTGCGAGGAGAGAATCGATTCGCGTATCGATCGTCGCGCGGATAACGTTACTTCAATCTCTCGGGTAGCGCAAATGCGAATCCGTCGATTTCGCGGAATTGTGCAATCTTTTACTTTTCCGCTCCCGTTTCTCGTCGCCCGACTCGAGACAATCATTCTGCGATTTTGTATCCTTTTTAAAGTTCACCCTATTTACAGCGTTATCGCTGCGTAGCTATTTCCTAGGTTTAATTTTAATTTAATTTTTACATATTTTAATTTATAGTTTAACCTTGTTACTTCATTTTATTATATATCTATTCTTGTTGTGTTTCGAAGTTTCTCGAATACTGTACCACAAATTTTATTTTTATTTACGAGCTTTGAGCCCACAGTATGCCAAATATTCAAGCCCTTAAAATCTTTGCTTTGGACCACTCAATGACTTCTATATGACAAAATTGAATAAATGCAACATCTGCACATCCTCGCATCAGGTATAAGAAAGCTTGCGAGGGAACATCGAATCAGATCCAGCTCAACGTGCGACCACAGTTGATTAACACAGCTTTAACACTAGAATTACCGAGCAGCCAAAATGACTGGTATTTTACCCGAGAATTTTATGTACATCATTGATAAGTGAAAGTAAAGGAAAATTTCATCGTTGTAGCGAAATCTGAAAGAAGTAATTTTGATCCCTTGATAGTTGTAATGTTAAAGTCTCGCAACCCCTATTTTTCTCCCCGCGCACACCTCCCTTCCGACCCGCCGCGATCGCCTAGACGGATAAAGTTGAATCACCTCTCCCTGAAAGTCACCCCGTACATGCGAGCGCGTACACGTGCGGCCGCGTATGAATGAAAGAGCGAAGGAACGAAGGGAGTCGCGTGACGGATTCACGTGCTGCGTTTGTCGACCACCGAGGCGAGCGAGTCCGAGAGTGAGTCGGTGCCAGTGGGAGAAGGAGAGAAGAAGAGGCCCGGCCCGCGAGACATACTCGCTACTCGCACGCGCATACAGTACGTACCTAGCCCGGTAAGTAACGCCATACGTAAGTGACACAGTAATGAGAGCTCACGTATGCACGTACATTCGCGCACCATCAGGACACATAGACGTTACACGTATCCGGCGGCGTACTCTCTCTCTCTCTCTCTCTCTCTTTGACTCGCACACGCGCTCGTTACACTGGCGGGAGACGTGTAAACGCGGCCGTGCATAAAATAGTGCGAGAGACAGTGCGTGCGGTGTAATGAAAGAGGGAAGACCGGGAGGGAAACGTAGGGATGGAGGGAAGGAGAGAGGGAGGGAAAACGACACGGTGGTTGAGGCGTCGAGGCCGGAAGTGGTTCCATCTGGCTCCCCCGTTGGTCTGACCTGTTGAACCACCTCGTGACCGGAAGTATACCATACACCTACGGGCCCTCGCCCCTCTTGCCCCTCTTGCCCCTCTTGCCCTTCGCTCCCTCCCTGCCTCCTTCTTCCTACGTCACCCTACGAGCAGCACGAGGCTGACGAAAACAACAAAGGCTTCTTTCTGCCCTGCGACACCTTATCACTACGTAGGCCTGCCGGTGGCGTGTTGTTTACCCGATTACGTGGCCATGATTCTGTCGGCCTCCCTGTTATACGGGCGACACGGTTCCCCTGCCAGCGCCGGCCTCGTTTGGCTTTTTGGTCGCGCACGCGGCGCGAACAAGGGGAAGAGGGTCTCGTGATGGCTGACATTAGAAAGCGTCTGCTGCCTTGCAATTTTAACCCGTCTAGAGACCTTTCTTCCTATCTCTCTCTCTCTCTCTCTCTCTCTCTGGCTTTCGTTTACCCTGCGACACCTCATTCAACAGCAGTAATCGTCTACGTGCTAATTCTGTGCAACGACTTTTTCTCACATTCTCGAAGATACAAAAGATGTAGAATCATTTTTGAAACTATTGCTGTGAGGGCTGTCTTCAAAAAGGGTCTATACTATGCTATTTACATGAATAGCAATGTTAATACGTGAAGCGTGAAGGGATTGACATAGGAAGTAGGTTGACAATTAGTATATGAGAGTATGTTTGTTAGAAATTAGGTATTCATATATTATACATATACATAAGTGGGCAAAATGTAAGGTCTCGTCCATTCAAGTTCATTTCTGGCTTGTGATGCTGAAATTATCAATGAACTAAGCTTTCAATTGTGGCCCAAATTTGATGTGCTTTGGCTTATATATGACAATCGGAATAAAGCTCTCAATGGCTGAAAAATGCAAGACCGCAGAAAATCGTCTCATTGAAAAATGAAATATGCGAAGAACGTACGTAGACATCGGCTTACTGATTCGCATCTCGATGATGCATTAAGAGTAGCATATAGCAGTTATAAACCCGATGCCTGTCTAACCGTACAAAATTCGTCTCAATACCAAATATCGCACTAATTTCACAATAAATGCTTGAGAAGATTTTGGTTTATTTCGTGCATTATTATATATTATAGGTATAATTTACTATGCTGCGGCTCGCGTAACGTAACACTCATACACGTATATGGCACGAGAAAGAAAAAAAAAAAATATTGAATATACATGTCGAACAGATAACCTCCTCCTTTTCTGAAGTCGCTTGAAAAGGTTGAGTATGGCCAAACTATGCTATATCCACAGTATCAAAAATCCTTTTACCCTTTACATTCCATTGTCCAGTGTGACTCGACATCAGTAAAAATTTGTTTTGTTTGAATAGTCTTATTTTTTAGTTAAATACAAATATAAATTACAACAAAGTTTGAGAGCTATATTTAATATAATTAGTAAACACAATTGTTGAAAATAAGTAGGAAATGTCCTTTCAACTAAATTTCAAATGAAACACTTAAAACAGTAGTAGGGAGTTGTTGGCAACAAAATTGAAGAATAATTCGGAGTGCAAAGGGTTAAGAACACAGTATCCAGAAGAAGCCTCCCCGTACCAGTCGCTCGAGAAAGTTCACGCGTCGCGCACCAAACTCTCCTGGGCCCTCGTGACGTCATCGCGCGTAGAAGAACCGGATGGGGTGCGGTGAACAACCCCATCGCGTCGCCCCCTTCCTTCCACCTCCCCTTCTGCCGGGGCCCAGCCACCGCACCTAGCTCCTGCACGTACCTACCCACCGCTATACGGGGTGACAGAATATTACGGTGCGCATACTGCGCGGCCGAGCGAGGGCCATTGTACTCAAAACATAATGCCCTGGACCTGTCTCGGGCACGCATCGACGTTCCCCATTGTTCCCCCCCGCCACCCCCGGGGCGAATTGCATTTTTCCTTCTTTTCCGCCTCCTCCCACTCCTTCCCCTGCGTCGCAAGTGGCGAGTGTCAAAACCACCGGCCGCTCGTAAATCTGCCTCAAGAGGTTACGTACACCTAGAAATTTTCGAAAAATCCATTCTTGCTTCTGATATATTTTGCAAGTATAAGGTGTGCGGGATATCTCCTCCGAATTTGAAAGTGATTCCGTCAACATTGCCGGCGAAGCGGCATATTTGAGCAGGCATTTCTGCATACGTTCTTCGCATATTTCTGGGCACAGATAAAAGCACGGCGGGCCGTATGCTGAGTACGGCTGATTTAAAGTGTTCTGGTGTCGATGATACTGATTTCGGTCTTCGCAGCTTTTGTAATCTCTGTACTCGATGCCGTTTTCGTGATTCTGCCCAACAGTGGGCACGTGCTCGGAGCACGTTCAACTACGTTGGGTAGATTAAGTGTACATGGCACTTTCCACTCCACCACACCTTTATCAAGTCGTGACTTCGTGAGTCGGGGGTCGCCAACGTATGCTCAAACACGTAACGAACCGTTTTTGGGGGCCGTCATCACCCATCATGTGGAGTCAAATTGTCCCCGTCAATAAATAAGATAATTACATATGAAATATTGTATCGGATCTAAACATAAAGCATTCGACGTGGCTTGGTGAATGACATTAATATACATACACATAAAAACATTCTCTCGATCCCATCACATCGTCATTTAAATAAGAAATCACATAAAAATCCGCAGCGCTCAATCAAGACAATCTTCAGCGTTTATTATTCTTCAACTCATATTCGATTCTTTTGTTACGATTTTTTCCGAGAATCGATTCAAAAATCGATTCTTTCACCTGGTCTCCCACTTTTCGCTCCTCGCCACCCCCTAACTCTCCTCGTCATTGCGGTCTTATAACAAACATTTCCAATCGACCACCCACCAAATCCATGAACCGCGGCTCTCAACAACACTTCTGACCGACGCTACACATCAGAATCGCAAATTCCGCCGACATCCTTGGAGAACATCGTGCCGTCGCAAGCTCAACTCGAGACCAAATAAACCCCCCCGAAAAAAGCAGCGAGCATTCTGTCGCATCTGCCTACGCGCCGCACTGACCTGTGTGCGAGCAAGCGCGTGCGCACACACACACTTCGCCCTGGTGGTGCACGCGGTTTGCACCGGCGCGTAAGAAGCGTAATACGCTTAAAAAGAAGGGTATGACGTCACGAGGAGGTGGCACGCGCCGCCGCCAGAACTCCGGACGGGGGTACGCGAGTTATCGTGGCACGGGGCAGAGAGAGAGTCGGAAAGAGGGAAGGTAGAGAAGGGAACATTCGGCAACGGGTGGCCGGGGGCACGGAGAGAGAAACAGGGGAAACGTTGAAGAGAGAGAGAGAGTGGGGGGGGGGGGGGGCATAGGCGCCCCGAGGAGTCCAAGACGACAGACAAGCGGGCACGCAAACAGGCAGGCAGGCAAGCCGAGCATGCAGGCGAGCAAGAAGAAGTCCGCACGAGTGACTGGGGCGCGGGGTCGTACGTGGTCGCACGTAGATAGGTGGCGGGTCCACGCCAACCCGTCCTCTTCGCCAATTTCCCGAAAAAACAATCTAGCCGCGCCAACGGCTTATTTAGTCCTCCAGCCACTCCAGGCGTAATTCAGAAACATTTGTTCTTTGAAGAAAAAGAAATTCGCCACGCGTCGTGAATGAAGCCCCTATTAGCGCAACGAACGCAGCTTCCCATCGGTAGGCACCGTCGATCTACGCCAGCTTCCCGCGAGTCGAAATTCGTCCGTCTCGTATAGGACGAGGGAAGAAAAAGCGCGAGAAGGAGAAGAAGTAAGAGCTCGATTACATCGGAGCCGCGGCGAGCGGTGGAGGGGTTGACACCATCCACGCAGGACGTCGTACACTCGAACGACTCGGTGGTGGGGGTGGGCGCGTGCAGCCGGCCTGCAGCTGCCTTTCTGGCCTTCCCCCCTCCCGCGCCGCTCGGCCCCTGCCACTACGCCCCTCCTCGAGCTCCCCTCTCGCCCGTGTCACCGGCGCAGCCGCTGCCTGCCCACCACCAACATGCACACACCGGCACCGCCACCGCCACCGCCACCGCCACCGCCACCCCTCTGCGTTCGGGCTCGGGCTCGGGCTCGGGCTCGGGCTCGGGCCAACCCCTCCCGTCGGGGGCCCGGCGGCGGGACCACAATTATAAGTAGGGGTGCTCCCGTCTTACTACCTCCAGTCGAGGGTTGAACTCCGTCGTACGTACACGTGCGGCTGCCCGTCGTTCTTGCCAGAGAGCGTACACACGCGCGTGCACAGCACGTTGGCTGAAAATAGAGTCGGGGCGGTGTGGTGTCGTGTGTGTGTGTGTGTGTGTGTGTGTTTGTGTGTGTGTGTGTGTGTGTGTGTGCGCGCATTTGGTGCGCGCATTTGACGCGGGTGGTGCTTGGTGGTTCGCCAACCGGAGAGTCCGAGGACGGGAGATAGGAATACGGAGAACGTCGAACATTACCAAGGGACCAGCCGAGCGAGCAACCTACCCAGTGGCATACACGGTATAGCGAGCTACTAGGGTACTACTGCTGCTAGTCTCACTACTACCAATTGGCGGTCGCGTATGCCGGTGTGCCAGTGTGTGACCGCGCGCACGTTAGACGGACTGAGAGAGAGAGAGAGAGAGAGAGAGATCGAGGACTCGTCGCCATCTGTCGATCGTGCCGGTAGTGCTCGGGAGAGGATACACTTCTCCTCTCGCCGCGGAGTCGATGCCTCGACGTTTCGGAGGGCGTCCGCAGTGTGTCGCCAGTGTGGCCTGAGCAGAGTGGAGGCGCGCGTATTACGAGTGGAACACCGAGAGAGTCGAGAGAGGAGAACATTGGTGGGAGTGTGTAGAACGTCCGTACCCTCGCGCTCCATCCTTCGGCGCGCGCCTGTGCTGAACAGAGAAGCGTGCAGAGAGAGAGAGAGAGAGAGAGAGAGAGAGAGAGAGAGAGGGAGTGAGTGGTGCGCCGCGAGAAGAGTGGAATAACGGCAGGAGAGTGCGGAGCAGTTGGCAGAGGAGCTGGCGCACATCAGTGTAGCCGCGGCAAGCCACGACTCGGTGTTCGCGCCGATTCGTCGTCTGGGTTCGCGAGACAACGGAAAGGGGTTGTTACGTGTCCAGTGTGCGGGTCCAGAGTGCGGAGTGGTGACCCCCTTGCTCAGCGCGACAAGTCGAAAAAGCCGCCCCTCTAGCGACGCAAGCACATTGACTCTGCGAGCCGTCTCTCTCACAGGGTACTCTCCCCCACCTCCACCTTTTCTTCTTCTTCCCACCACCTCGACGCGCTACCCTTCTCTCATCCCCCCTCCCTTGTAGCCTCTCACAGCGCCCCTCTTCTGCTGCTCCTGCCGGTCGCTGAGGGAATATTCCTCACGGTCGGTCGGCGGCCAGTCAGTGCGCGACTCGTCGTTGTTGCGGCGGTTGGCGAGGAGGAGAGAACGAAAGAGCAAGACGGAGAGAGAAAGAGAGAGTGAGAGAGAGAGAGAGAGGTGTGTGAGAAGCAAAGCGTGCCTTCAGGAGGTGCTTGCGGACGGAAATTATGTTCGCGGAGAACCGTCACGCTCCTCGTCGACGTAGTGGCCCGTGTTCGGCGAGAGTTTAGAGAGAGGACAGCAGTTGACCCTGTCAGCGAAGGATACACGACCGAGGAAAATCAGTGTGCCGGCGCTCGACTCATTTCTCTCCCACGCGAATTACCCCGACCCCTCGGAATACTTGGACTCGCGAGCAAGCCGGCAGCCGAGGCGCCCTTCTTTGCCTCCTCGAATTCGTCGCATCATACCCACGGATAATGGAATAAGTGTGTCGCAGAAGAGTGTTTTTTTCAGTGACCGCGCGTGATATAACTCGTATATGTATGCGTGCCGCGTATATACGATCCGCCGATATAATCGAAGAAAATAGTCCCTGTCGACCCGCGACGTATTTCATTCTTACGCGCGAGAGTCTCTCGTGAGCAAATCTTCTATGTATATATTATATACACGTCTCTCTGTATACGCAGATCGGTGGTTCGGTACAGTACCGGGATCGGTCGAAGAAGCATAGATCTGCCTGCTTAGACGTGTACGTGGGATCGCGGTGAAAAAAAAAAAGGGGGGTAGGAAGTGTGCACAGTGCGGACTTCGACGGGATTCGAGTTGGGAGAATTTTCGTACGTGACGGTGCGTCGTGCGGCTGGCTATGCATCCTCGCGCACTCACGGCGAGGAGGTAACGGCCGACGAGCAGCGGAACACCCACCGGTCCACACATACGCACCGCACCTCCGTCGGGGACAAACGCCGGCGGCGTGTAAACATCGACACAGATTCAATCGCCGAAGCATGTGGACCACGATGATGCTCGTGTGGACGGCCGCCGCCGTGCTCCTTCCAGCACTCAGCGCGGTAAATACGTCTCACTGCTTAATGGTCCTACCCTACTTTGCGACCGCGCCGGTCAAGAGTGATCAGAGTCAGTGATCATCGCCGGTACCTGATCAGACAGCTTCTTTGCACGCCGATAATGAGTTACGCCTTACGCCTCTTACGGAGCGGTGCCTCTGAGTGAGAAATGGTTTGTCTTCACTTTCGATCGGAAGAACGGAAATAAATTCTTGAAAATCTGTATTTTGGAAGGAACGTTCTTGTATGTATTCTGATCACTGGCACGTCGGTACGAATGTTTCGTGCTGTATAAAGTATACGCGTGGCACGGTTTTTCTGGTATTTTTTTCCGCGGTATCAAACGCGTGTGGTTCTTTGGTAAATTGGTACAGTCGGTTGAATTTTAAACTGCGATAGTACTCGAGGATGCCCCTGGCATGCAGGCAATAACCACGGACGGCGGACTCGTGTGTCGCCCGTGTATCACTCGTGTATCGCGGCGTACCGCAGGCTAAACATTGTTGGCAAACCGCGCGCGTGCTAGTACATAATTGGCAAGAATGTTTGTTTGGGTCCTTTAGAGTGTGCGTAGAGATTTACATAGAAATTCATGTATTTCGTGAATTTTCCAAGTTATGTCAATTCGAAGCAGTTACTATAAAGTTCTATTCGCGTCGAATATTCGTGAAGGGATGAGGCAGTAGGAAGTTCTTCATCGTAGTAAGTAGTTGGGGTCGTCGGTGTATTGCGGTGTCCTCCGACTTTTACTACTGTTCCCGTCGTGCAGAGAGACTGAAATAGGTTTGTCAACTTTACGCCTCGACGGCGATCACACACACACACACACACACACACAGCCCGTTTCCGACCTTCGGCCGCGCGCAGTTTTGATGAATGGCAGTACGAGCTCTGTTTTGGGTCGTAATCGAACTCCCCTTCCACGTTCCAGCAGTCTCGCGTTTCTTGTTTCCCGACCCCGTCGGCTTCGGGCTCGCTCGCTCGATCCAAGATCGTAAACTCGCTCGAATCGCGGGCTAAATGACAAGTGAGACGAACTATCGCAGTGGGGGATTAGTCATACGAACGGATTTCATTCTTCATTCGCACGGCGTTCGATGACCCTCGAGTTCCGACGGTTCCGTACACTCCTACTTCCACATCTCTCACTGCCGATACTTTCGCGCGTCACACCTTTTCATCAGTGTCCGCACCTCCGCCCATTTTCCATACACGTCACATCGATTTTATTCCAGCCCGCAACTTTCATTATTATTATTTCGATTTTTGCTTTATGAACGAGCATGGGCCCTTTAATGGTAGTAAAAACAAAAATATGGACTAACGTCAATGCATAACATGAGAAAACGCTGCCTCCTGACAGAGTGCGTCTGGCGTCGCCTTCCGAGCCATTACGCGTCCGCCTCTTCCCGTATCTTTTTTCACGCGCCGCTCGTCACGACTTCCAGCGTGTGTTCCAGCCGCGTATTCTTCCTGGGAGAGATCGCTGCTCTGCCCTCCTCGCCCTCGCCCTCGCCCTCGCCCTCGCCCTCGCCCCTGCTCGCACTCCCGTCTGGCGCGTTCTCTCGATCCACTCTTCTTCTTTCCTCCCGCGTTCCAGCCGGCGCGCAGTCTTATTTTGGCAATTTGACAGGGAAAAAATGTCAAATGTTGCATGAACTTCCTTTTCAATATGTTCGTTTCATCTCTAAGTGGTGGTAAAAACAATCTGCTGAATAAAAAAAAAACTGCAAGATTTGCTAATTTTCCACACTCGAGCTGTTGTAAAGTGCAAAACGAATACGGGTGGCTTCATAACAAAAAGTAAAAACTTTCCTGACATCCCTCTGAACAGACTGAGTAACCTCCACGTAAAAAAGAAAGTTAATTTTTAGACTTTTGCCCTCCTAGATTGCAAGTCAAAGTAACACACTGTGCGGCGCAGAAAGAGTAGAAAAGCAGCGGCGCACAACGCTAAATCTGGCTCCACTCTTTTAGAAGTGTCTAGCCTCTTCCTCGGCCGCCTCTCCTTTTCTTCCGGTTCCTCGCTCTTCATCCGCGACGACTCTCACCTTTCATTTATTCCGCCGATGACTCTCGCTTGCAAACCGGCGGCTAACAATAAGGCCATTTAATCGTAGGGATGGACGATTCCGTTCAACAGAATCGAAAGTTAAGAATCGACTATTTTCAAAAAGAATCGATGAAAATAATGCAGAATTTAATCGAGAAATGGATAAAAGAAGAGAGAGAGATTTTCTCTTACGAGAAATCGTAAGATATGTATGTCGTAAGTAAAAAAGTAAAGGAAAATACCATTGTACCGTCTGCTTAATTCTTAACTTACGCTTAGTTTCTTCAGTCTGTTCCGTGACTTGATAATGCTTAAGAAAATTTAAACCCAAAAAGACGTAAGAAAAACGTCGATTACTCTTGATTCTCGGTTGGAAAATAATCGATTGTTCAGAATAAAAATCGAGTAGAATCGCCCAATCCTAATTCGATCTGCCTGATTCGAGCCTCGTTCTCTACATCACGTATGTATTCGGTACTTTGGGCGGTAGGAGGGACACTTGTGTCACGCCAGTGTACGGAATAATGATGAGTGCGCGCTGCCGTTCGGGAGGAAAAGTTTCGTAAGTGCCGATAGAGAGTGCCCGGCGCGCAGATGCGGGTTAATTCGACAGAAGTCTGAGGCGACGGACAATTTTTGTCGGACGAAAAATTGCGGAACGCCCCGCTTTCGTAATAAATGTAACGGTGCCCGCGCGTTCGTCTTGCCGATGCCGGCGGCGTTTGAAGAACAGACGCGAATTCGCGAGCGCTCGCCGCTCGGCGCTCGCCGCTCGCCTTCTTTGTTCGCCGCGATCTTGAAAGTCCGGCCCGTCGCACACATGTGCGATGTGCGCCGAGGCCCGAGAGAGAGAAGACAGACGCGCGCGATCGTCTTCTTCGCCCGTTTTGTCGCCGACTCGGCAAAGGAGCAAAGGCGTTTGAAGGGTGGTGGAGGCTGAAAATCGTTTTGTGACGAAATACCCGGCCGCGGTGTATCCGTAAATACGACGCGGCGGCCATTCTCGTTCCAAGAATAGCCCTCCAGCGCGCCAAAAATGAGAATTCCTCATCGAGAGAACGCTCTCGCTAGAGAGACGCGCGTACGTTTTCTGCTTCTCTCTCTCTCTCATCACGCGTGTGTGCGTCAGGCGATGTTCAGTCAGACTGACCCGATCGTTCTCTATTTCATGTTTCCGGACTGCAAAGCTTGCTTCGTCAAAATCTGCTTTGGCTACGAAGGCAATCTTTATCTTTCTCTCTTGCTCTCTTCGTGGAATCGGCCACGGGTTCGTTCCACTCGTCTTTTTTATGCCGCTCTTTTCGCTCGGTCAAAAGCAAGGAAGGTAGCTATCTTCGGATTCGGGACCTGCAGAAGTGTTGGTGGCTGGAAGCGTGTCGGAATAAAATTCCGTTCCTTAAAACATCGTTCCATGTACACAAATGTTAATTTCATTCCGCACGGGAGGTCCGCTAGAGTACGCGTCATTATCGCAAACTGCACGGAACTTAGTCCGTACGCCCTGCGTCTGTACCATGTCAAAGTGGCAAGGCTCGTTGTTTGTCTTTCCCGCGAAAGTCGACTCGTGTACGTGGGAATACACTCACATAAATCTGATTGCGAGCCATTGTCCATTCGCTGTCAGTCAGTAGTAACGTGTAGAGTACGAGGGGCAAGAAGGGAGAAATATCGACGTCATCTGGCCGTCTCTGTTTACATTCGCACATATATTCGCGTAGGTGGGAAGAAAGATCACCGGTTGTCGTCGCGAACTTGTCACTCCTTAACCAGCCAAGCGCAGTCGGGATCGATGACTTTCATTCCTAGGGCCGCTTTCCACTTTTAATGAATAGCTCGTTTCAATGTAATCGCACTCGTTCGCGAGATAATGATATAATATTAAATTAGGAGACTCATTATTATTATTATCCTACCGGCCTCTCGAGCGCAAAGAATTGATACGCGTTGGTGCGGCATAACGCACGCGCGTCGTCGTGGGGATGAAATTAGACTCTGCGCTAATAGCGTTTCGCTTCCAATTACGCGAGTGTGTTAAGTAACGTTTTCGCGTTCCCAGGGAAATTGAAGCAAAACGCTTCCGACGCGATCTGTGTCGAGCGCTGAGACGGACGTATGCGCGTATGTGAGCGCGCACGCACGGGATAATACGTGCGAATGATCAACGTCAGACTCCATTCATTGGAAAATGCGAGCCTCACCTTCTAATCTGCTGCCGACGTGTTCGCAATTAATTCGTCGAGACCGTTGCCTGCGTGTGTGTGTCCGTCTCCTCCTCTGTGCGCGCGAGAGAAAGAGAATAGAGATGAGTGGTGCCTCGTTCCTTGCACGGAAGGCTGCCTGGCTCCTCCCGTGCGGCGTGCGCGCTAATACGTTTACGAGTCTTGCTCTTTCTGCCTCGCTCTTGAAGACTCTTTTTTAAAGTTCGGCCCTCCGCCGAACCGTTTATCAGCGACAACGTGTGTTTATGTGTCACGTTTATCTGTCCCACGAAATACCACCCCTGTCGATTCAGAATTCAGAGAGATGTGATGAAAGATGCAGTTGTAGTGTACTACCGATTTCGTGTCTTACTATTTAATTATTTCAGGCGTAAAGCTAGTCCTTGTTGTTAACCGATTTCAGCCGAATCTTGTATTTGATTGGCAGCGTAGTACATACGAAGATTCGCGGTTCACTCGGAGTCTCGGGTCTCGGGTCGAAATTCGAGCGGCCTGAAAAGGGTTCTTTTTGTCGGGTTTACGTTTACGCGCGAGGGACCGCGTCTACATCTACACGCTCCTCCTGGGAGACGCGCACGACGCACGCGTGCGCAAAAACACGCTGACACACGTGCTGGGCCGAGGCACGAGACGCGACCCCCCCGTCGCCGTCGTGCGCGGACGAAAGCTGGCCCACGTTTATTGCATGCGGTTTCACTTGCGCGGCCGTATATTTCTTTCGGTTTCTTTCAATCAACTGCGACAGTACGCGCGCGACTTGGCAGGAATTTCGGATGAAACTGTGAATTGCGTATGTGTGAGAAGAGCACACGGCCGATTGAGTCGAATGAGGAAGAATTCGTTTCAGAGACATTAGAAGCGATGTCGATGGTGGAGTTGTTCTGAATTGTCAGCGATTATATAGGGTATAATAATTTTCTCGATTCTGTCTACCACACACACCTGTCATTCAGAGCGCTGCGCCCAACCATGTTAAATCTTTCCAACCGCTGAGAAAATTAAAAAGAAAATAATTAGGGACGAGAAATTTCGGCGTCATTTGATATTCAAAAATCCCAAACGCACGCATATTTTTCAGGTAAGCGCCTCGGGGGTGTTCGAGCTGAGGCTGAAGTCGTTCGTCAACGAGTACGGAAAGGACAGCCTCGGGAAGTGCTGTTCGGGCAGCATGACCAGGACGGGCGAGTGCTCGGGCGTGTGCAAGACGAGGTTCAGGGTGTGCCTGAAGCAGTACCAGGCGAACATCGACATGACGTCGCCGTGCACGTACGGCGACGTCGTCACGCCCGTTCTCGGCGAGAACATGCTCAATCTCAGTCCCAACGTCGCGCTGCCCAGCTTCACCAATCCCATCAGGTTCCCGTTCGAGTTCACGTGGCCGGTAAGTTCATCATTCGCTACTATCATCATCATCATCATCATCATCATCATCATTACTTATAACCGACGATCGGTGCACCCGTTCGTTATATAACAATAAACGCCTATGGACGATTTTCGTTTGCGGCAACGGCGCGACGCGGGCTTGCGCAACAATTCGATAATTTCAATAAGATCTCCAAGGCAAATCGCGCCGGACATTTTTGCGTGCTCGCTTGCCCAACGGCCCGAGCAAAACGATGCTCGTGACTCGGACGGACAAAAAGACGATGATATTGGCGCCTTCGCGAGCGGATCTAACGAAGCTTACGCAATCGGTCGCGATCGAAGAAATCGATCCATTATGAATACGGTCGGGGTCCCGCTTGCGATTTCCATTTTCTCACGTCCAGCCAGCCGTCTAATGATAGAAGCCCCCGCGCCTCTGTTTTTTCTTTCCCAAAGAAACGACTATGTACAGAAAAAAGTGGCATGCGTTCGTAACGCTGATTATTAGAACTGCCATTGTTACTATGTTCCCGCCACTGTCAATGTGACAATATACATACGATGACATACGAAAAATCGCGCGCGCCAGTAACCTGTTAAAAACTCGCGTCAGAATTGTGCTACCCGACGACGGTGACGCGTGCGTGCGTGCGTGCGTGCGTGCGTGCGTGCGTGCGTGCGTGCGTGCGTGCGTGCGACAAAGAATTCCCGCCGAATGGCAGATGGCACGGCCAAAGGGTACGAGAAGGAAGGAACGTCGGCACTTGTTTGTCTCTCCCTTCTACTTCTGCCAATCCGCCTGGCAAGCTGAACACATGCATACACACATCTATGCATATATGTACGTCTCTCTAAAGCGTGTCTCATCGTTTCGTTGCACTCGCGCACGTGTGTCCTGCGTGTCTTCTTTCTCCGATCTGTCCTCATTTCTACTCTGCTCTACTCCGTCTTCCTATTACGGGGGCGCGCGAGAATGGCCAGGACACGGCGGACGTTGGCTTCAGCGAGCTCTTCAAGGTCGCTCGCGAGGTAAAACAAATATCGGCACGTTACGTGGTAAACAATTTCTCGGCCTATACTTTACGATCCTATCGACAAGTTCGGTTAACAGTATACACCACCGCACTGTTTGCCAACCCTTTTAGTGCCAAACAGCGATATATCTAAATTCATTCGCATCGCGAGAGAACTCTGTCTAAACATAAATTTGACAAACTTTTTTCTAACTGTTTTAGGTTTACCGTCTTGTTCGGTATTCTTTGCTTAGCTACAATTCTTTCAGTCGGCACTAAAAGGGTTAAACGAATGTCTATTACAATCGATGCATTCAGCGTTCGTCGTACTAGATAACGCTGTATAAGCGGCTTGTTCGGAAGAGAGAGAGAGACATATATCGCCTCGACGGATCTCGGGATTTTGCGAACGGATGACGCAGAGGCGCCAATGTGATAATAGTCAGATTTCTCACGAGTCTCCACACGCGCACCGAGACCGAGGGCCGAGGGACGCAAGAAGCCGAGGTATGCGACTCAATCTTCGCAGCCTCGTAAACGTCTCTCCGCTCCGCGCCGCGCCGCGCCGCGCCGCGCCGATGCAATGAAATTCTCAATGACGAGACTCTCCACCCTAGAAGAAGGTGGTTTGAGGAAGAGGTGGGAGATGGGAAAAAGTTGCCGGCGTCACTGGCAAAATATCCGGTATCGAAACGTGAAGCATTCCGCGATCGATTACGAGCTTAACGTAGGATGCAATTTTCAATGCGTCAGATCCGCGACCCTGAACGAATGAAAAGTCTGCCGGAGCAGGTTCGGCTGCTTCACTTGGTTCGAACCTCAGACCGTGTATACTCATAGGCATGCCTTTCGTAAAGGAATCCACGAAATAAACTGAGGCAAAGACAAAATCAGTCACGTGTGGGCAAAAGATAATTCCAAATGACGCTCTATCAGCGGCATTCATAGTCAGGTCTTAAGACCTAAGACCATCTTAAGCACCGTTTTAACCAATATATATCTGCAAGCAGCAATCTTCAAATTTTCAAATGAGATTACACACAAACTTCGATCATTACATATTGACCACGTGTGACGTCACATAGATGATTTCATCTTTGCCCCGACGTAGTCGTTTGAAGCCGTATCTATTAGTATATACACATACACAGTTAACATGTAATTGCGTCGATAATTCCATATATACACACGTCGCGAATTATGTAAATACGGAATTCGTATCGGTCCTCGCGATAGGGACCACTCCTTCGATTATTATCCAGACCGTTCGAGGACGTTTTTCTTATAGAGTCAGCTCGAAGGATGTGGCTATACCCATGACGACGTCGACGCAAACCAACGAATGATGATTGCAAAATAATGATCGACGAATAAGCATAAGAATAGAGAGAAGAAAATTGACGATTGTTACGCGGTAGATCTGACGGATCGAAGTTTTGGTGGTAGGGGTCGTGAAATCTGGACAGTGTACGTCAGTTCTCGTGCACTTCTGCCTATGAGACGGCGACGAACTGCAGGGCAACTGGCAGATGGCTAGGCCTTTTGTGCCTCTACACTTCCCCCTCGCTTTCTCTCTCGTTCGGTAGAGTTAAATTTACTAACCCATATGGCACCCCTTGCCAGTCCACTTTTCTCTCACTCCTGTCCGCGCGCTCCTTCTTCAGGCCTCCTCCTTCACGCCCGCCTATATCGGCCAATATTATAAGTCCGCTATATCGAGCCTGTCTGGCACGGCGAACTCGTTCTCAGAACTCGAAACGCAAAAGTTCGGCCCCGAGCGTCGCTAAGAATGCGTCCTGATGAACCTCGTCGCTATTTCGGTCGCGTAACACGAAGTTACAGCGTTTGCTGAGATTTCGCCGAATTATGCGCCTATTTGAAAGTGCATGCACGCTTGCTTGACACGTTGTCTGCCGCAAATGTTCCAACAGAATGCGTAACGAAATCGTTGTTCGTGTCAAGTGAAGCGTTGAAAATCTACTTTTGAGGCTCCCATGGGAGGAGTCTTCTTTTCGTTCGATGTGTTAAAGAGTGGTTGGGATTAAACGATAGATTCATTCGAATTGCTCGAAACGAGACTGATAACGGAGAAATAATTAAGGCGACGCATTCGACGCGAAGTCGTTTTTCAGAAATCGAAACGCGAAAATTTCAGCCGGATTCCGCCTACGGTGAGATCGGCGGGATAGCAGTGGCGAAATAGCTTGGGAACATGAAATTCGCGTACGTGAGTCGGGCAAACACGTAGAGAGACGTGTCTCTGTGTGTAGGTGCGCGCGTACTCGTACGTTTCCGAGCGAAGTCAGAAAGTGCAATTACGGCGAATTACGAAACCGACGCTTCACGGACGATAAGAGGCAGATTAATCCGCGTCAATTAAATCGCGCGCGCGCGCGCGGATTGAAGTTCGGCCGTGGTCGGCAAACGTTTCGGGTGAACATTTAAAAATCATGCGCAAATCGAGTGTGTGCCGGCGCTTATATCGAAATTCGATGAATCTCGGAGTCAAGAACGCGGAGCCTTCTGAATGAATTAATAAACAGTATATAGGACTTATAGGGGTGCCTTCTTCCACGGTGAGACATTTGCAAGAAAAGCCGTACTCAGGCGTTTATTAATTGATGCAAAAACGATTATAAACCAAATACGATTTAATCTGTTGAATTAACTCTATTAATGCAGAGGCGTGCGCGCGAATCGTGAAAACGTTGGGGAAAAAGAGTCGTGGGAGTTGCGCAAGCCGATAGATCGTCGACGCCGGCCCGCGGAGAGGCATTTGCCTATGGCAACTATTAATAACAGTTACGTGTACCGTACGGAAATCTCTGGCCGCACCGAGCCTCGGCTACGCAGAATTAGCCGACGCCGAGCTCGCGCTTTTCCGCGCCCGCACTCTGCCAGCCGCGAGAGAGAGCGAGTCTTTATTAATTAAGCGCGGTGAATATAGGGTGGTCTTAACCTTTACCCGTGAGAGTTCCAAGTCGATCGTTCTGGCTCGAGTCATAATTCGCTTCGAAGATTTCCGCAAAATTGTCCAACGATTCGAAACTTCAAGACATTACCCAAGCGAGCAGCCTGCTAATTAAGCGGTCAGGCACCTTCATCCAATCAAGTGCGGCCTGGTCTGATTTTGCATTGACGATACTTAAGTATGTGGAATTTGCTTTGAAGATTGAGATAGGTTCGAGAGTACCTAATCGATAAAAGCGAGTAGTCCGCGAAACTTTAATCTAAAGCTTAAGTCGCTTATGATATTAATTAAACGGCCCCGGAACGGTATTCGCGTCACGAGCGAAGGTGCGCTCTCTGCTGAAATGGAAGCGCAAAGAGGTTCGCAAAAAGTAGCAGTTTTCTGCTCGACAAAGGAACGACGCGGAATTATGCAAATCGGCGAGGGAGGACATTTTATTCGGGCCTTAATTAAGCACTTTTCCAGCCCGAGAATAGACAAAGCCGTGTGATAACCTTCCTGCGGAGGTCCGACTCCTCCAGTATCCCGAGGACGACGAAGTCGAAGGATCGGCACACTCGTTGCCGTCCGCGAATTATGCAAAAGGCGGGCTGGATTCGTGTCCGTCGTTAATTAAGTGCCCGCGGCCGCTGGAATAGAAGAAGCTGGAAATGAAGGCAGAGAAAGAGAGAGGTGTGATACGTAATCGTAACCTTCGTCCGAAGTAAGAGTTAAACTCGACTCTCCAGGTGCGCGTGTGCGTCTTTCTCGTTCTCTGTCGCGGTATAACTCGCTGTTAATTGGTTTACGTTGGTATACGCCGCGCGCTCGCCTTATTAAAACAACCAGAGTCTCTCTCTCTCTCTGTCTCTAGTCCACACTACAGTGCCCGGCACTGTTTTGTGCGCAAAAGGAGAGAGAGAGACGCTTTGCATACGTCGTACGTGCCCCGGGAACCGACATCGACCTATACGTCGCTCTTCTTCGCACACGGCGCGAATTTATTGCAACCCTTTCTACGCCTTCCGAAATTCTAAACCAATCTGACTATACCCTCGAAACTTGGCTACCGTCGATTTATCCGCACAGACAAAATGACTGGTCCGACATTTTGCTGTAATGAAGGCTCGTGTTCGAAAGATTTTACTTCCGGGAATTTTGCCTCGCTTTTATTGAAATATATACATCATTGATATATAAAAGTGGAGCAAAATTTCAGAAAGTAAGGTGACTTAAGAATGAGCCTTCATTATAGTAAAACGTCAACCTATCATTTTGACCGCTCGGTAGTTCTAGTGTTAAGAAAAAGTCAAAAATATGAAAAACAGAAGCGAAAAGAGTTGCGTCGACGAATGAGATCCGTGAGAGTCCTTCGCGAAGAGAGGAAGAGAGGCAGGCGAGCGAGACGGCGAATAGACGAGAGCTGAAATCGGAAGGTGTATTTTTAGTTTCACCGCGAGCTACAAAACTCACGCGATCGGCCTCTTTCCGCACCTCTCTTTCTCGCTCGCTCTTTTAGTCAACCGCCTTCGACAACCCCCTCGCCCCCATTTCGCTCCCTTTGCTTCCACCTCGACCCATCGTATTGCGGTCGAGGCGCCGCCTATGCGGTTTAGGCATTAGGACCTATTACCACCCTCGGACTCTTCCGTTTTCTGCCCGTCGGGGTCGGCCGTTTAAGGATCGTTTAAACGCTCTTTTCTGTGTCTCCTCTTCTACCGTTTCCATCTTACGTTGCGGGATTTTTAGCTTTTGTTTTAACCATTTAGAGTGATTTCTATTGATCGACGGAGTAGTACGGAATTTACGGTCACGCGTGAACGTTGTTATCATTTTCAATCGAGATCATAAATTCTCGCTATTTTTATTTAAATTATTTTTGTATATATCGCTTCTTCATACACGCGTTAGTATATTTCCGGCGGGCGATCGTCTTCTTACCTAGCACGTTACAACAAAGAACTATGTACCTATGTACCAGCTTCGTTTATACGGAAGTACGCGCGAAAATGGTTTCCTTCTTCTTCGGCACTCAGGATCTCGTCTCACTGTTTCTCTCCGTCTCCCTTGCCGGTTTCTTCCTCGAAGAGGAGCGACTTCTTTGAGCATCTGCTAAAAAAACTCGACGAGGGCCCCTGCAAAAATGGTGAAATGGGTTTGTGTCCCGAGGCGCGCGTCCTTCTCTCTCCGCGTGAAACTTGACGTTCGAGTTAGTGTGTCCTTTCCATGTGAGCAGCACGTCGCTCTCTGTACTGAACTCTCGTAAAGCGAACAGAAAGAGAGAGTACCGACTTTTCCTTTTGCTCATCCTCGTTGATACGATAGTCGATAGATTGTTCATCGATGAACAAGCTACGTATATATTAAAGTGATATACAAATGATCTTGGGGATTTTTTCTATTCTCCAACGACATATCTGATGAATTTGGTCTGTTACTAACGTTACCAATGTTTACGTTATCCAGGACTAACATTCGTGCCTTTTATTTGTAAAAAGTACAAACGGTAGAAAATTTCGGCGTGCTAAAAGGGAAAAAGATTTCTAAATAAATGTCTGTTTTATATTTTTAGCAAGATATTCATCCGTGATGTGAAACAAAATGATTTGATACATATTTGAAAAAAAAAGATTTCTTTTCGAACCTAAAATAAATGTTGTAGGTATGTAAAGTATCTTAATATCCATCACGTCCGGCTCGTTGCGAAAAAAAATGGTCGGTGAAGAAAAGGGAAGGACTTGGAAAAGTTTGTCGCCGGCCCCGCCCTGATGTACCCCGTGACACGTGGTCGTCGGGCACGCAGAGACATCAGCTGACATGCCCTATCGGCGTGCGAAACGGAGAAAGTATCGTCGTTCGCAGCGTTTTCTTTCAGCTTCGCGGCTCGATTCGTCGCGTCCAACGACGGAATCTTTTTCCTCGATCCGATCCGATCCGATCGGCCTCGGACTTCTCTCCTACGATCGTCAAATAATTCGCGACGCAGCACTGAACGGTCTGGTATAATCGACGGAAAATCGAAAATGCGTAAAGAACAGCTCGTTGCGGCCGAAAGAGAGATATCGGCCGTAAATCGACCGGCTGAAAGAATGTCTCCATTACCTCATGCCAAAGAAGAGCCAGCCGAATAGAGAAGCGGGCGGGAGGGGTGGCGGCGGAGACCCCGTGAAAGCGTGACTTTTGTCCGCGTTAGCGGAGAGAACGAGGAAGCCGTTGCCGAACGATAATCGAGGAATAAACTTTGTGCTTCCTGCGAGTGCTCCCGAAGTAGGGAAAATGACGAGGGAAAAAAAGGGGTCAGTTCGTTTTCCAGAGAAAGTTGATAGGAGCCGACCTACTGGCGAGCCTATGTGCCAGCACTCGCTCGTACGATTCAGTGTTGTTAGGCGTCATATCGTGTAGCATTATGAAATTAAAATCAAATTAAAATTAAATTAAATTCAATGTCAGGATAATATGCTTGGCGCACGCGTACACAGAAATTCCTGACTTTTTAGTTTTAGTTAGTCAGATTCCGACGTGGTGAGACTTTCATACACGCCGCCAGTGATTCGGACGAAACGAGCCGACAATTAATTAGAACCGCGAATCGTTAAGGAGTTGCTAACGTATCGCGCGCATAAAAATCATCGCGAATTATTCGTCGGCCGTCGGGACGCGGTCTCGACTCGCTCGCTCACGAGTCGGTGCCTTTTAACGGGTCTATTTTTAAGCCGACGCACTTAATGTCCCGACGAGCGTGTACGAGCGATATGGGGGGAGAGATGGGAGGTAGACTGAGGAATCGGTAAAAGCGCGGGGGTGGTGGATGAGTGAGACGAGAGAACAGCGAGCGCGAAACGTACGTGTAAACACATGCAACGTCGTACGCGTACGCTTCTGCACGATATGCCTACGTGCGCTCGCGCGTGCATTGCGCTTCGAGCGTGGCATTTCCGCGTGGTGAAATTTTCGTGGCCTCCATTCTTCGTCGAAAGGAGGAAGAGGAAACCGAGGATAACGAGCGACGACACCGCGACGCCTTCGGGCACGGCGAGCCGATCAACACAGCACGCACACATACGTGCGCCGAACGACCCTCGTCTCCTCTTCATTCAATGCGTGCGCGCACGCTCGACGTCCTGCGAACGAAACGAATTCCGGCTACTTGTTCCTTCCCGTTCCGTTCGTCGATCACATCGATCGCGGATGATTAATGAGACACCCCGTCTCCGCGCGCATCTTCATCCTATAGTCTATAGGTCTATACCTATTCCGTGAGAGCTTACAAAGCAATTGGCCCGTACGCGTACGAATATATTCACACGTGTTCGATCGATGAATTCTTCGTACCTTGCATTAAACACTTGTTCACCTAACAAAGCTTGACGTCACAAATTTCGTAATCTCGACAACGTCTCCCGCGAACGCACCGAAGCTCCGGAAACTGGAGTGGTCGATCGAAAAAGTGGCCGGCGACCGGCTGAATTTGTCACGGCGCTCTCAACCTGTTAATACCGCGCGCGCGCATGTATATACCGGAGAAGCACGACGGAGAGGAAAGGGGAGTAATAAAGAGCAAGATAGGGTAGGATCCGAGAGAAGAGAAAAAGAATGAGAAGACGGGAGAGAGAGAGTGACAGTTGGTGTTTTGCGGGAGTGGGAGAGGGAGAGAAAGAGGGACCAGAACGCGACTGGGAGAGGAGAGAGGCGAGAGAAGGTGGAGGTATGCTGTGCAGCCGTGGGAACCGACTCCCGACGAGTGAGCCGAGCTCTCTTTCCGTCTTCTTCTCTCTCCGCCGATCCCTTCTCCTTCCACTTCTACCCGCGTTCCGTCTCTCTCGTGCCCACTCGCACCTCTGCCCACTCTGTCCTTCTCCACTCTCTTCCCCCGCCCTCTCTCCGTTCTCCTCGTTCTCTTCCTTTTCATCATCCTGCTACACGCTCGTACGCTGCCCTCCGATTCCTGTATATATATATTATGTGTATACCTCCTCCGTCACACCCTATTCCACGCTCGCTCGTTCTTTCTTACTCATGTCGCTCTCTTCGTTCCCTCGTATACCTGCACTTCTCACATCTTTGCTCCCTCACTTATCTTCCGTTGCCGAATTCGCGGATTTTTTTTTAGTATTATAAGTACGTGGGTGGTGTTCATAGTTAAGACGGTTTTCAGTTGCCTTCGACGTGTGTATACGCCAATCCAAAGCTCTGTTGCGGTGCGGTGCGGTTGTTATTTGGTGGTATATGTTTCCTTTGTACTTTTTTTTTCTTTTTCTTTTTTTGCTGTTATTTGCTCTTTCATATTTCTTGTTTATAAATTTTATTATTTTTTGACAATATTTAACCTTTTAATACCAATAGCCTTTTCAACAATGAATTATTAACTTTCTGTCGAATTTAATCCTTTCTCATTTTGCTTGACTTCTTTCGTAAAATTCATAATAGGAGCATTTGCCCTGCATTCGACGTGTATAATCGTCGTTGCTTGATTTGAATTGCGCATCCCGTTAGGCATTTTTCAAACCAAAGTCCGCAGATAACTAGTTAAGACCTGACTATGAATAATAAAATGAATTAAATATTTTATAGATATCTGATCGAAAGGTCGGACAAAATTGCCTTTAAATCTTCACACAATGAAGCCTGCGCATTATCCAATGGAACCGGTCAACTAAAAATAATACATAATAACATTATGAATATTGAAATTTGGAAATTGTGCAGAAGTCCCTCGATTTCGTTTATCCACTGCCTTCTGGTTCGTTCCGTGCACTCTCTTTTATTCCTCCACTCTTTCTCGCGGTGCACCTCGTCGGGCCAGAGACCGCCTCTGCTAACCAGCCTCGAAACACACCCAACACATTGTTCTTCGGATACTGGCAAAGCTCCCCGCCGGCGAACGCTTCTTTTTTCCGCTTTTTGTCGGCTTAATTCCGATCCCCGTAATAAATTAGCGGACGATCACGGTGGCATTTGTCCGCTCGGCAATTTATTTCCTCCTCCCCCCTCTCCTCTTTCGTAAGCCCCCGAGCATTCCCAGTCCTCTTCGTCCTACGATCCGCGGGACCGTGCTCTTTCCTTTCCCGATGCGCAAAGTTCGTCCTTGCCGCGACAGAAAAGGGCGGTGCCCGTGACCGTGGCCGTGGCCGTGCCCTTTTTTTCCGCATGCAACCGGGCAGAATCTAAGAATCTCGCGGCAGCCCGCGGAATCCTCGGATGATTTCGCCCTACGCCCTACGGCCTACGGGTCCGGAGCCGCAGGAATACCGAGGACGAGGACTGTTCGTTCGTTCCCTTCGTCCTCCGCGCCGCGCGCCGCGCGCCGTGAGAGACAAATTGCTCGCTGGCGAAACGTGTCGCGGGGACAAAGTGCGGGGAGGAGTTATTGCCGCTGACGTTCTTAAAAGCGGCCGCGCGGAATACCTACGCCAGACATTCCCGGCCTTGCCTCTCTTGTCCCGCGTCGATTCCCAATTCTCGATTCCGCGTCCGATCTCTATTGCGAATATTGCGATGCGTGTTCTGCGCGCGACATTTTTTCGCAGCGCACTTTTGTGTACGGGAGAAAGGATTTGGAGAGAGAGAGAGAGAGAGAGAGAGAGAGAGAGAGAGAGAGAGAGAGAGAGAGAGAGAGGAGAGGATTTTGTGTCTACGGGGCCGATCATTTTTATCACAACAGGTGACGAAATGAGCCAAGCACAAAGTAAATAAGAATGGAAAGAATGAGAGAGGTGGTATATTCCAGGAAAAAAAGCAGTTATCCTTTTCAGATAGAAGTTTTCTTTTTTCAAAAGTATTTAATTTTTTTATTTGGATTTTTTTACGAAGTCCGCAGCATTTATTAATATTGAACTCGATTCTTTCATTTCGATTTCTTAAAAGAATGTGCAGCGTCTATTGTTCCTGAACTTGTTCAGGTTTAAAAATAATAAACGCTGCAGATTCTCTTAAAGAACTACGAATAAAAATTCACAAGTAACAATAAAACTTCAAGATTAACGACTGCTGCAGATTCTCTTAAAAGATCCATATAAAAAACGTGTCCTGCAAGAATCGATTCTTCAAAACAAAATCTGATAACAAAGAATCCGATCTTTTGTCCAAGAGAACCGATGTATCGAAGAATCGAATCGGAATCGAACGTCCCTAGTGCGTACGTGATCGCGTTGCATGTGGCATTTCTGCTTCGTTTCCGCAGCGAATAAAAAAAGGAAAGCAAAAAAAAATTCCTCTCCACAAAGTGTGCACACTTCCGCGTTGTTACTCCAACTACATTATCTCTGCGTTGCATATTAATTTCTCGGCAGCAATTACTCGAGCGCTTATCTTCTCTCTCTCTCTCTCTCGTTGCTTGCGTGAAATCACCAGACACTCGATGCGCGCTAAATCATTCGCCGACTATCAGGCCGATCAGTTTTAATAAACGATGAATTCACCCCGGAAACTGGGTTAACCTCGCACTTCCCCCCACCTCCCTCACGTGTGTATGTGTCCACCTTTCGATTCCCCACTCGATTTCCGTCGCATTAAAATCGCACGACGCGACACGCGAATTTCGTGTTCGCGGTGGCGCACGATCCCAGCCGAAGGGCACGTGTCGCGCGTGAATAAGTAAACGACGCCTTGAACGCCGTGCAAATCCGAGGACAAAATCAAAGTTTGGATCTGCTTATCAAGCAAGCCTGCGTCCGCGTCGCGTGAAAAACTGTTTATCGCAAACACGAGTGTTGCGCATTCGTTCTGCGAGTCGCGTTTGATTCCTTACTCTCGTGTCATGTCAAATTATTTATCGCTAACGAGTATCGAGTGGCTCTGTATTATGAATCGTGTGACTTTGCTTGCCGAGCCTGCCGAAAGAATTAATTGATGAGGTTCGCGGAGAACGGATTGAACGGCGTCGCATGCTCGGATATAAACATTCGTTATTCATCGTGTGCAGGAACGGGCTAACGAGGTCGTGTGTAATACCGGCGCTGGAACTGTCGGTATGTGTGCGTGCGTGCGTGTGTGTGACGTTAATAATTAAACGACGCATTATCACTGGTACGCGCACATCGCGTCGCACGCTGCGCGGTATACAAGGTGATTTCTCGCAACGACCAATTCCAACTTTCTCGTCCAGTATATATGATCGCTTGACACTTTTCCTGCCGCGTCACCCATACCCGGCCGACGAAAAGATTTGTTCTATGGAACCCTGGCACATAGATTCTTAACTCTTTGGGGTATGGTGGCATTATTTATGTCCCATTTTGAGTAATGTCTTATGTTAAATAATTGAAATGAACGTTTCTTTACACATTTTTATATTAAAAAAATTCTGTGCAATTTGGGTTTTTTTGTTCTTTAAAATTGTGTGTCTCAAAGAGTTAACGCTTTGCTTGACACGACTAACCATTTCGTTACGCATACTTTTGGAACATTTTTCGCAGACAACGTGTTAAAAACCGATCTTACGGAAGTAACGAGCGAATACAAGTACTTAAGTATCCATACGCTTGTACCGTCGGTGAAGCCGATTAACAAGAGAATCAATTAAAAAAAATCAGTCCCGACATCTAGCACCACGGACCAAACTCCCAAATTTCCCGAATCGTAAAGTGAAGGTGCGACAGTTTAGTCCTATACCGCGCTAAACACACGAACCGCGACGCATTTTCAGTCGGACGACAGACGATATCCTCCTTTGTGATCTTCCCCGGCGAGTGGTCCGCGCGAAACAATGCTCGGTAATAAAGAAAACACCCTGTGCGTGAATGGTCCGGGCAAATTGTATGGGTGACACGCCGAGGCTGGCGGGGTATGCGTGGGTATGACGTCGTCGTCGGTCGTCGGTCGTCGGTCGTCGGTCGTCGGTACCACGTACGTACTTATTACACAATATAATGCCGCGTGTGCGTTGACGCGGCCGCCGTGCCGGTACTATCCTCGTGGGCCGGTCGTTTGTCCACGGGAATATCGTTATGGGATTTATGGTACGTGCCGCAACCGTGCGACGGACTGGCCTGCCCCCCTCGCCCACGCCGAATCGCGCGGCCAATGGGACCGAAAGCTGGCCAACGGGACAGCGGGATTTAACGGGTTAGGAGTTAGGACCTGACACTTCGCGGGCTGTTTCGGATTCGCGGTCAGCCAGATTTTCTGGAGTTTCAATTATTTTCGATATTCGGCTTCGAGAGTTTGGTAGAAACGTTACTAACGAGCGAAAATTCGGAAATTTTGCAGATAAGTAGGCCATTAACACATCCCTAATTTTCGTTTTCGTCACATGTCTCAACGGTGAGAGTACAAATTATTTGTAAAACATTCATAATTGACTATATAATGTTGAATTCGTTCGATCATCATTTTGTCGCACTTTAGTAGACGGGTCGGACCGGTTTAGTTTTTCACTCAACTTTTTTCCGCTATCTCTCATCATTCTTGAGATATTTCACGAAAAAGAAAATTCTGAATATTTTTCAACGGGTGATTGACCCCTTAACATCGAGTTATGGCACCAACGAAAAATAGGGATGTGTTACCGATGGCCCGCTTTACAGGTGTGCAAAAATTTCCGAATTTTCGGAATTTACAGGTTGCCTATGTTTCCTTGTAAGGTCTGAAAGATTATTGAGCATTGTGAATTCATTAGACGCCTTGTACGAACACGCGGTTTCCACATGACACGCGGAGCGGTCTAACCGTTCTCGCCTCGTAGAAAACGGCTCCATTCTGGAAAAGTCTGCCTCGCCAAAGCAGTCGCGCGCGCGCGCGCGCGCGCCCCCACAAATATTCCTGCTGTGCGGTTCTACGTCGAGTTATTACTGCCTCGTATGTGGTCAAATGCAATGATCATTCGCATCGAATAAGCCGCCTTGACTATCGCGACGTGCGCGCAACACTCGAAGGATTCAATATAAATTTAAATCTCGCGTCCAACATCATCCGCACAATTTCCCTTCTTCCTTTTGTCTCTCCGCCCGACGACCACACACACACACACTCTGTCTGTCTCTCTCTCTCTCTCTCTCTCTCTCTCTTTCTGTATGCTGGTCGACTCCAATGTATACTAATGAGCGTGTCCAGCTAACGCGTTCGCCGCCACGAAGAATTTTCCCCATATTCCATCGATCTCATCAGCCCAATCTGCTTTTACATTATATTATCGCTTTTAACATTCACCGTACCAGGCACGGTCAAGTGACCTGGTGTCAGTATTTAATTAGGAGTCGCACATTGGTTAGTTTATTATCTCCTACAATAAATTGACAATTTCTTTCGGAAAGAAACGACGTCTATTTCGTAATCGGTCAAACTTTTAAAGTATAACAAAATAATCAATGTACAACTCCAATTTAAATCCTGAATCGGTCACCTGGTACGGTTAATGTTAAGAAACGAATATATATATATAATTAACGCAAAAATGCGTCGGCTCGTCAAATCAACGCACTAACCCCCCCCCCGTCGTAATCATGTCCGTTATTCGATACGATGGGAACGTGGTCCGAACGTCAACCCCGATAGGCGTGCACATGATTTGCATCCGGTGACACGTCGTCAGGAAAGTTTCATCCCCGTCGAGTAACGTAATAATTTCCAGAAGGGGTTTCACTCACGGATGCTTCTGCCCTCTTCCTCTCTTCATTCGCTTCTGCCTCGCTTCTTCCGTTCTCTTTCGGTCGCGCACGCCCTTTTCTAACCTAAATACCAGGTGCGCGCTTTAAAACGTTTAATTTATTATTAATTGCGATCCGAGGAACAGTAACGGCAGCTGCAACGCTCGCGAAACTCTTTGCTGACTCTTCTGAGTAATTTCGCTCCCGGAACCCCCTTTTCTCTCTGCGTCCCCCCCTATTTTGACCTTATTGTTACACCATATATATTAATAGACACGGCTTTAGAAACCTGCGTTGACGCAGGGACAAAATCATCAATGTAAGTTCGTGTATAATCTCAGTTGAACATTTGAACATAGCTGGCTTGCATATATATAGAGCGAATTTCATGCAGTATCCGTCATTTGGAATTATCTTTTGCCCACGTGTGGCGTTACATAGATGATTTTATCTTCGTCTCACTTCGTTTCGTGGATTCCTATACGAAAGTTGTGTCTATGAGCCGCATCATCATTATTATTATTATTATTATTATTATTATTTATTTATTTATTGGCGGGCTAGAGTTATAAGAATAAGTTAAAATAAAACAACAGAAATTATACAGAGTAATATAACAGAGTACATATATTATATGGTCTAAGGCTAAGATGTCGACGCATAATCGGTCATTTCTCTGTACCCGAACATCAGAATATTGTCGTACAAAAAACACCACTGTTTCTCACAGCTCCATTTTTCTCAACTCCAGCCAGCTCAGCTCTGTTTCTTATTTTCATCGTCTTCCGATTACGCACGTCGCTAAAGCAGTGTTTCTTTTGCTTTTTTTCGTATCTTCCGGCGATTACGAGTCGACGTCGTTACGCGAACTCTTCTCGCGTCTCTATTTTTGTTTCCCCGGAGGGCGGCACCCGACGACGCCAACGGCCGCCTTTCGATTCCCTCATCTCTCCGTCTCGCGTTCCGTTCTCCACGTTGGGCGCGCACACGCGAAAATCCGGGAACGGGAACGGGAACGGGAACTCGCGATTCCTCTCGTCAAAGTGCCGCCTCTCTCGCCTTTCAGTCTGACATTCCGCGAGCCTGTGGGGCGAGATATTCTCGCGGTGGGCGTCGGGCAAAGACGGCATTTAAATCGGCGATCGAGGTTTCTGCTCGCACATTCTCCCGGCCGATGCGAAGCCTAGTTTGCGGATACTTTGTTCGATGCGTACAAAATGTCGAGTGGAAGTAAGCGTGGCATAATTGTATCGGAGGTGTCCGACGTGCAATCGTGTCCGGCCCACTCACTCTTCGCGTACGTCTGGAACGGCAGGATTCTACTGACGTTCGCGTCTGAACATCTCAATCGTAACTGTTTACTTCTTATGATTCGTCTAAATCAGTGTTTCTTAACCTGGGGTGCGAGAGAGGTTTCTAATGTTGCAATAATTGTCATCTCCTAAATAAAAACATCTGAACATATTTTTCAAGGGGGTGCGAGACCGTATTTTCAGATTCAAGGGGGTCCTGATCACCCAAAAGGTTAAGAAACACTGGTCTAAACGTTGATAGTCTCGAAAAGCGGCGTTTAATTGCGGATCGGACTCCTACGGTATAAAATTGTTAGTGGCATACATTGCATTTGTTCAGCACTACAGTCAACGCCTTCAGAAGCTCATTGAGCGGTGTAATTAGATTTTCATAGTTTAGTGTAGATCCAAACCTACATATCTAAATTAATCCAAATAAAAACCTTAATTCAAATCAAGTATACGAGAGTTAATAATTTCGTTTTTTTCCCCCTTTGCGGCACTCGTAAATAAATCAATCAATTTTGTTCGCAGGGCACCTTCTCACTAATAGTGGAGGCCTATCACGATGCGGACAACACCACGCACCAGTCAGCCGGTAAGTCACTATGCAGATTCTGACAGATTTGATTGAGAAATCATTATTCGCCTTAGCGAAGTGTCTCGAGCCGCCGCTGTTAAACGTGTACAGTGTACACAGTGCGTCGCGGACGAGCAGTCATTCGTTCCCACATCTTTTTTTAAACCCCTTACTTCCGCCCTGCGACGTATCAGAGACGGCACGACGGCACGACGGCACGAGTGGCGTGTCTTTTTCTCGGCTAGCACGCGCGTCGCTGCGCGTGAGAAAAAAGTCGTGATACGGTAAGCGGAAGAAGGACGGGTCTGGTGAGAAGAAGCCAGGTAGTGGATGAAGAGAGAAGGAGTGAGAGACAGGGACAGATATGAACGCGGGAGAGTGGATCATCTAGTAAAATTAGGCATGACAGGCGTGCGGGAGGCCTAAATGCAGAATGGCTTTCCGTGGAACGAGAGCGTAGTCTGGGCATGTGCAGTCCAGCTGGGCCCCGGCATCGGGTCCGAACAAGTCAAGAAGCCACTTCCGGCGTGCATGAAAGACGCTCACCAGAGACACGTAACCTCCGAGTCCTCCGTATCGTCTGTCTCCTTCTTCCTCATCATCATCGTCCTCTGTCCTGCGCGGTCTCTGCTCCGTTTTCCATCACAGCGGCACCCCGGGGTTCAAGGAGAGTCAAGTGGGAGAACGCATCCTGGATCCTGCGTTATCTGGAACGAAATTCAGTAGTCTGGTTAAATGGGTCACACGAGTCGGGATGATTAATCTAAGCAATCCGACCAAAACCCACTACTATCTGCTGGCCACTTTTCTGTTCTTCAGAATAACAACGAACCGTCACGTTCAACTTCGCACCTAGTCACTTTCATTCTCTCATCTGACATTTGCTATAGCATTCACGGTCACCCTGCATTCATTATACTCGGACGAAATGTAAGTTGTCAAAATTTGGATGTCACTAATAAGTCATTTGCAAAAAAAACATATATGTATACAGGGCCTTTTGAGAGGATGAGAAAATATTTTAGGAAGTGGTACTATAGACCGATTTAAATAAAAATCTTCATAAAAACGTGTGTCCAATTTTTACTAGTTATATTCGAACAGCTATATCTCGCTAACTAATCAAAATTCGACACATGTTCATATGAACATTCTTATTCAAATTAGTCTGTACAAACACTTCCCAAAATATTTACTATTCTTCCTGAAACACCCTTGTACATATATATACACTACAATCTGCTCCCGCGATCTTCTCATTTTCTGCACTTGCCGCTGGTAACTGTGTCGCATGACACAAGGTGGGGGGGGGGGGGGGGGGGGGGGCTAGAGATGGGTTGCCTAAGGGCAGGGAAGGGTTGCGTGGAAGGGGCTGAGGGGAAGAGAGAAGAAGCAGGCGGAGGCACTAGTGTTTCCTTCCTGTGTAACCGTAACACCCACCTTCCACCACAGTATAGTAACTTGAAACCTTCCATACACCGTTACCCGCGAGCATATCCTACGCGCGCGCACACATTGTAACGGCCTCTAACGATGAATCTTACGCGCTATGCTGTACGGAACCCCTACGTCCCCCAGCTTCTTCCTACTCCATTCTCGGCCGGCCCGCGCCGTCCTAGCTAGCCCTCTGCGAACACTCGGAAGAGAGCGTCTCGAAAGAAGTGCACTTTATTTCGCCCGCCGCGCCTTCCCACTGCGTTCGAGAGTCGAACTTAGGCTGCGCCTGTCCTCCCGTTGAAAGTGCTCCTTAAATTCTGCGATGCCGGCACCACTTTAGCGTTTCCGCATCCGGGGAAAGTGTGTCCCCCGGGTGGTTCATAGCAGTGACGAGGCGAGGGGTGAGGGTTAATTACGGACGAATTAATACGGGACGAGCTTTGCGATCGAAAAAGAACGCTCGGTCGGTTAACATCGTTCGTAATTGGTGAAGAGAGGCTCGCGCTTGAAAAACGTGGTTCCTGGCGTTTTATGCGCCGAAGCGCATGGGAACCGTGGCGTCTCGTTGGGACTCGTGTACACACTGTTTCGATTTCGATGAAAGCTGTGAGTTGACGAGTCGGCAGACAAGTGGGTATTTATGAATGTCTATATCTGTCAATTTATACGCCTCGAACTGGCGCGCACTGGAGATTCCTCACGATCGCTCACCACCGCAGTCTACTACGGTAAGGTCGAGAAGCACACAGAGAGGCGCACCGCGTACGCACACACGTGATCATGCTTCCGCTCCGCCGCCGGTCGGTAGATTCTAATTACCGTCGGGCAGGACTTCGGGGAAGAAAATTAAGCGGTCTCGCTCCTCTTACTCTGTTTTAAACTCAGTCTCGAGAGTGAGCACGCACGCGAGAAGCCGGCGCGCAGGAAGTGATTGAGGCGGATGTGCACTACCTGCTTATCCACGGCGGGCGCAACGTCTGTCTGCCTCTCGCCGTCTCTGCTTCTATGCAACTGATACACACGCCGCGCCGCTTTTGTCAGATTTCGCCTCGGCCGCGGCTGGCGGACTGTCGCCGGAATACTTTGTACTTCCGTTTACCGTCTTCCGAAACAGTACACGAGAACTTACATCACCAAGGCGCCGATCACGCAACCTGCAGACCTTCCAATTTCCCGATCACGCCATCGACGCATACCACTCTCTCTCTCTCTCTCTCTCTCTCTCTCTCTCTCTTTTTCTCTCTCTCTGTAAGAAACTCCGTTCCAAAATATGGGAAAAAAAAACAACACAGTGCTCAGCTGGCAACCCCTCGCCACCCGTGTTCTAATTCCTCTAATTACGAAGCTTTCGCTGGCGCGCTTGCGCTCGCGACTACGCGGAATCACGAAGGGATCCGTCCTTTGTCTTAATCCGCTCTCGAGAGATGAATGGCGACGTTAAGGACGATGCGAAGAAGGAGAGAAGGAGAATGAGGAAGGAAGGCGAAGCAGGAGCCGGCGAGTTCCCATTAATATCCATATTACACCGAACATTGTCCGGGATATATTGCTGCTCTTTATCGCCGAGACACACCGCGCCGAGTTCTGCTCGTTCCACCCACCCACACGCGTCCGTCCTCTGCGACCGGGCCGTGTGTGTTGTGCTCCGTCTACCGTGCTTCGAGCACAATATAATACCCACAACGCACCGGCGAAACGAGCCCTTTATTGCCGCGGCGCTGCTCGGATGCTGCTTCCTTTCTCAGGCCCACCACCCAACCCCTTGCCCCGCGTTTCCAACCTACCCATGTACGCGCTCCTTTCTGTGCTGCAACCAGCAACCCCGCGGCTCACGTGTGGAGAGAGATGTACGTGCGCGTACAGGCAGTTTCTCAGGAACGGCTGCAACCTGCAACCGTTTAGGCCACAGTTTCAGGTTGTGATAGTAGTCTGTTTCCATGATTCCGAAGATACGTCCGATTTTATCGTCTTACCAGCGGCTGAGAACTCTTCGTTGGCCGGTTCTTTCAGGCACCCTGTACACTGATGCGCGCGTGCGGTGTATCCTCGTCTGTCTCTCTTCTCTTTCTCTTTCTCTTTCTCTTTCTCTTTCTCCGCTGCACCTGCAACCAGGCTCGCTTCTCTGCACTCGACTCTCGTCTTCCTGTCCGCGCGGACGAATTGCATAGTTCCCGCGACGAGCCGTCGTCTACTTTGGATAATTGACGGTTGCCACCGTCCGCCCGGCCGCTGCTCTTCTTCGCTGCCTTCAACGTCGTGCCTTTTCTCCGCTTCGAGGGAAAGAGCGTCGTCGGCCCCTCGTGCCGCGGCGACACTTTCCGATTCAAGTGCAGAAGTCGTTTGCCTCCTGGCAATTCCGCTTGAGCTTTCACCTCGCGATCTAGTTGGTGCGTCGATCCCGAGACACACTCGTTCACGATTAATCAATCTGAATGATGAGTGAGCCCAGGTAGAAGATGCCTCCTTGCCCAATTTCGACTCATTTAAGCGATCAACATCAAATACAGTGTAACTGAAACTGTAACTGTAACTGTAACTGTAACTGTAACTGTAACTGTAACGTATCATAAAACATCAAATAACATAATAATAAAATACAATTCTCTACATCTGACGTCATTCACAGAAGCCGCCACCCCGCAAACAAAGATATTAATCGAACCCTTCCGCGTGAATGAAAAAGTCATGACGAAAGAATGCGCGCAACATAACTTCTATCGTTCGTTTTCACGGAATAACAATAGTCTCGCAGTGCAACAAACGCGCACACCGACGCGCAACGTGCGTATGCATGAAGCTGCGAGTCCGGCGCGCAACTCTTACGTCATCGTCGATTGTCGGCCGCGTTTTCCCTCTATCAACCGCGAACCAAGCCAGCCGAGCGAGTGTGCGCGACTTTGCGCGGGGTCTGGAGCCTGGGCGCGCTCTCGTCGTACATGCGTGCGTGGTGCTCTCGGTGTGTCACGCCTGGCATGCATGCGTGCGCGCGTGTCTCCTCTACCGGGTGCGCAACTGCGCAACTGCGCAACTGCGCACCCACTCTCCGGCCGAACCGTGCACCTGCCTTTGCCTTCCTCTCCGCATGAACTGGACTCGGCAACAATAACACGACGGCGATAATTGACCAGGCCCTGGTGCCGTTTCTTTTCCTTCGCTCGCTCGACTTTATCCGGCAACGAGCTCGCCGCGTGACAAATAGCACGTGCCCCGAGGTAGTAAACCGAGCGGCGAGGATGACAGAAACGAAAGTCGTGACCCGAAAATATTTGCAGGCCGCATTCCACGAGCAATTTCTCGCGACTATAATTGTCGAGGTTAAGTAGTTGAGGTGATGACGCTTTATTTTTTGGGTTAATAAGAATAATTATTGCGTAATCGTGAAACATTGAGTGGACCGGTGCCGGGGTCAAAAGTGGTCGGGCGACAAATGACTTTCCCTTCCGACGCGGAAAGAGGATGACAAACGAGGAGGAAGCGTATATTGTTGGCCGCGCGCCAGTTCCTCGAGGCGATCCTTGGTCGGTTTCTGAATGAACAATAGAAAATGTCTGCCTTTCCTCTCTCTCGCCTTCTCCCTGCTCGCGACCTCTCTCTAATTCACTCTCACTACGTGTGCCGTCGCGTCCCTTCCTCTCGCACTCTCATTGTGAGTCGTTAATGAATACCTTGAATCGGGTCTGGCCTCGAGCCTCGAACCGGGTGTGTTTACCCGGCGTGTAACATCGTGTATACTCGTGGTCGGTGGTCAAGTAGAAACAACGGGCGTGTATACAGTGGCGTGTCCTGCGATGTACATACAATCAAATTTTGCGTCTGTCGAGTTCTGTCGCAACAGCCGATACTGGTCGGATCACTGACGCTCGATTTCTACCGCATAACTGATAAACCCTTGTTGTATTTTCTACTTACGCACTTCGCACATACTTATTAACTGATATAACACGAAATTGAACTGCTGTCCACCGTGCTCCACATCGAGTCACAGAACTTGGAGATTGTTCTTTCTACTAACAACGTACCAAACAGTATGCGACTCCCAACACACCTAATACACCGGCTCTACCCACGCTGCAGAAGACACGTAATCGAAACTCGAGGAGCGAAGAAGACACCCCGGCGGTCTTTCTCATTCTTTCCTTCCCCTTTCCTCTTACGTCCTACGACTTTCTCCGTCGGACGATCGTGTCCACGTCGCGGCGCAATGAATTGATCGAAATACGATACAAAGCGACGCAACAGTCACGCGTGCCGACCGACTCTGTTATTACGGGAACAGATTGCTTATAACACAGCCGTGCGAATAAGCATGCGGTGGCGCGGCGGTTGGATAAGAGATAACGTGTCGGAAGCGGAATCCTATTGTCACACTGCCGCGAACTCTTCTCTTTTTTTTTCTTCTTTTTTTTTCTTTTTTTTTCCTTTCCTTCTTTCTGTTTGCGGAACCTCATGTTGTGTAGACGAGAAGACGGGCAGGTGAGGACACGAGGCACCGTGCGAAGTGGTTGCGCGCGATGTTAACACCCTGTCTCTGTCTGCTGTCGCTCATTAACGACCAACAGAATGGATACGACGGTGCGCTTCAAGCGACTGTCACGCGTACCGTTTTCTGGAACGTCGAATTAATACGGTGCATCGGGCTAATGACAATGTTGTTTTCTTGCGCTCGGCTGCAGTGTGGCTTCACGGGTACTGATTGTGAGCAAGACTTCTTCCGGAGAGTTATTTGGTGTCGGCGTGGTTTATAAACCTTGAAGTTGCGACTGCTTCAAGTCTGGCGTGAAAAATTACATTTTTAATATCTACTAGAGTCTACCCCGAAGAGTCCAGAAACGCTACTGTCCAGACGATCATGAAAGTGCTCCAACTACGAAGAACTGCAGAAAATTCATATTTATTCATTCTTCACCTAACCTCTTTCATAATCACTGGCACACATGTTGCACGTACACGACCACCTAAACACACATACACACACCAGTCGGTCCCGATTGGACAGCGTGCGAAGATCGGCGTTTTCGGAACTCGTAACATCATCACCTGGGAAGACCAGAACGACGGGCCGAGTAGGAGTCTGAGCATTGGTCTCCGAGTATTAGTAGTAGTAGTAGTAGTAGTAGTAAGAGTATGAGGAGTATGAGGAGGGTGGCCGAGGGTGGCCGAGGGGAAAAGATAGCCCCGGTAAACTGCTTCTCCTTCGACTCCCGTTTCGCCGACAGCGAAACGCTACTTCCCTTCTGGGAAGAGAGAGGCTGCCGACTCCCTCCTTAAGTATTCCCGGGCACGCCATCGGCGAAACCTCCGTTCGTCCTTTTGTTCCCTCCCTCTCCCGATCTTTCTTTCTCATCATCATCATCATCATCATCCTCCACCACCATCACCGACCACCTCCTTCCTCCTTCCTCCTCCTGCTACTTTCTGTCCGTGCGTCGACGTATCCTCACCCCGACACAGTGGCGTAAACTGCGAAAAAGGACCGGAGAACGGACAGAAAACGTACGCGGATTTCGTCGAAGTCGACTCCGAATTAGCGAGCAGTCGAGCATACTCTGTTCAAAATTAGTAACTTGTCTCACGTACTGTCAAACACTGATCATTATGAACACTCCGGGAAATCAGTCTCAGCCGCGCAACAATCAGAACGACGCATCGAGAATGTATTAAAAAATCTCGCGATCGACAGGCTGCTTTCTTTCGACCACGTTACGCTGTTGCGCGCCGGCGTATGTACGTATATACATATATACACGGAGTAGCAGCGAGCCCGAGTATCATCTCTCCGTAATAATCCATGAGGAGGATAGAAGCGGTGCCCGTGAGAGACGCTGCTTTTTCGGTAGGGCACCTGATCGAACGGTCCTAATCTCTTGGGCTATTATGATAATGCGTTTAGACGGAAGGTTATATGCCCGGCCTCGTCTTCCTCGACGCGGCTCGCCGAAAAACAGGTAGGGCCCAGAAACAGAAAGCCAAACAGGTGGACGAAGAGGTAGATGAAACGAGAGTGACTGGGAGAAGACCATAGTGCGCGCACAGGGCGCCTGAAGTCGAGTAAAGGTGAAGATAAGTAATTAGGGCAGAAAGAAGTAGGCAAAAAGACAGGATCGATGATAAAATAGCGCGGAAAGCGATGGGTTGCGTGGATGAAGAAGAGGTGGGGGAGGATGGGTCGAAAGAAATCGAGGCAGACTGGCGAAGGGTGGTGGAGAGAGGGAGTGCAGAGAGAGGAACAGAAGAGGAACGGGAGGAAGGCGAAGAACGCCTCTTTCCCAGAGAACCACAACGTGGTATACGCTTACTC
Source organism: Priocnemis perturbator (assembly GCA_963942575.1). Classification (NCBI taxonomy): domain Eukaryota; kingdom Metazoa; phylum Arthropoda; class Insecta; order Hymenoptera; family Pompilidae; genus Priocnemis; species Priocnemis perturbator. Next base: position 11,636,517 of record OZ012656.1, read on the forward strand.
TCTTTGTGCCGGATGCGTGCCGCCGGCGAAGTAGCAATAGCGGACGAACGTCCGGTCTGCCCTCCCTCTCTCTCTCTCTCTCTCGCACACTTTGTTTCTCAACTCTCCCTCTTCGTCCGTTACTCTCTCGCGCTCATTCACCCACTACTCTCTGCCCGTTCTCTTTCTCTTCCTCTTTCTCTCTCCTTCTCTATCCAGAGGCCGATGCACTTCGATCGCATCATTGGGTGCAGCACACCAGGTCTCTTTCTCTGGGCCAGCGAGCAAACCACGCTTAATTACTTTCTCATTTCTCCGACGAGCCACCACACACTCACGTGCGTGCCGTCTCGTTAAATCAGAACCACCCCTCCGCCAGGGGTGCTAAATATAAACACATTCCCTCGTCGATCCCTTATCGAACGTGCCTACACTCTCTTCGGGAGTCGCGTTCAAAGGAGCCCGAGCGCGCCTGATCGACAATCTTAATTGAAATGATCGTTTAAGTTATAATTACCCGTCGTTACATCGCCTCTCTTCTCTCTCTCTCTTTCTCACGCGCACACTCTCTTTCCGTCAGTTTCTCTGTCTGCCTAAAATTGCGTCGCTACTTTCGTGCAGCAGCCGGCCGAATACAGCAGTTGCGTAACCGAGACAAAAATAACGCCCGCATTAAAGACAGAGAGAGAGGGGGGAGGGGGGGGGGGGGGGAGTCCAAAAGAATCGACTGCCGAGTACAGGTAGTTTCTCACCTTTCTTGCATAATTGCTCCAGTCCCAAAAGCTTGAACACGAAAGTTGTATGTACGAAAGTTGAGCGATGGATTTGAACTTAGTCACGAGTTGACTGGATTCTATATAGAAAGATGACGTGCACAACGACTGCGAGAAATTTCATAGAATTTATTACAATAGCTCGCAATTTAGTTTACCGTCTGTTATGCTCATGTCTCATAATTAACGGTGCGATTTGTTGGAATTTTGCAGGAAAAGTGCTGATAGCGAGACTCTCCACTCAAAGGTGGCTCGACGTCGGCCCAGAATGGATAGAGGACGAGCACGGGAGCGATCACTCGAGGATGGTGTACGAGTACAGGGTCACGTGCGTGGCCCATTATTACGGCAAGGGATGCGAGAACCTGTGCAGGCCGAGGGACGATAGCTTCGGTCATTACAGCTGCAGCCCGACTGGAGAGAGAGTTTGCCTCTCTGGATGGAAGGGCGACTATTGCGCGACCCGTGAGTCTCACTTTTCCGTTACCTAAAGCTGTCGTAATTGTCCCTGATGCCCTGGCCGAGCGCATATGTATGTGTGTTGCGTACATGCGCGACTGGGATTGTTGAAATTTTCATTCTATGATGAACTTGCTTTGATCATCGACTTTTGTAAGATTTCGGAGTAATTCCTGGCTCGAGTTAACTCGGAAAAAATGGTATCCTTCTACGTGACGCGCGCGCATCGCAGAATTCAGGTTGCAGCACGACGTGCCTCGCTCTCCTTTTGTGCGAATCGCCGTGGGAAATTCGTCACGCGGTCACGTCACGGCTGCCGGGCTTTTAATTTCGTTGACCGTTTTGTTCGCGACCGTCTCCCCGTGTCCTCCTCCCCCCTCTCCCCTTCTTCTCCCTTTTTTGCCAATCGGACATTTCGAGAGAATCGATCCGTCGTTACGCACCGCATCGCCACTACCGATCGACCCCAATTATCCGTCCCATGGGAATGTTCTGTACTGGTCATTATCGTACGTCACCATGAGAACGACAAATGAGCTCGTAGAATTATTACATTATCAGATATCTACATTTTACGTCCCGGCGTGATTCAAGGGAAACGATAGGGAAACAATTGATTCCGAGCCCTCCAGTGCAATTGCCCTCCTGTGGCAATTCCAGTGCTAATAACGTCTCGACTACTTCTCTCTTCTCTTCTATGCCCTGATCAACGCCTCGAAACTCTGCACTGTCGGCGACTTGCGGAGGGATAGGCTCTCCGAGTGCAGTGTCGGTGCAGCAGCCAGCAGTTGAGTCCAAGCGTGCAGCAGCTTCCCACGCTTAGTTCGCGCGTGTGTGAAACGCTCTCTCTCTCTCTCTCTCACTCTTTCTCGTCTGGTCTCGTCCTTCTCTTTCTGTCCCAGTCCCTCGTTCCAGCATCCTCCTCATTCTCTCGCGTACCTGAGCACTGGGACCAATACTACGTCGAAAGCGGTGTGTGCGAGAGCGAGAGGACACAGACGGTTTGCCTTCGTGTGTGGCTCCACTCCTCTCTCTCGTTCTTCTATCGTCACTCGCCGCTTTTGCTGCTACTTGCTGACTCGCGTTCCTTTCTCGCACACTCTCCCGTCTCTCCTCTACGTACCCATGTGCGCACGGGCACAGGTACAAGAGCGGCGCACAGGTATGTGGCAGGCATGTACACGCAGGGTATATATGTGCCACCTGGTGTGTGGCTGCACGTACAAAGGCGGCCTTTACGCGGCGGACGAGAAGAAGACCCTTCGTCGGGTGAAATCTTTCGTTGTTTCTCTGGGCCCCCATTCTTCGCCGACGCTGCCGCGTTTCGGGCATGTCGGAGACTTCTTTCTGCGCGCGCGCGCGAGAGAGAGAGAGAGCTCGGGGAAAAAGATGCTATTGTCGTGCGCGCCCCACGGCCGGGCCTGTCCTTTGAACCGGTGGGATACTGCTCTGGCTTTGATTTTTTTTTTTTTTCTTTTTTTTTCTGTGACTACGCAAACGAAAGCATTCCGCGGCGCGTTCGGTGTCGTCAGGTGCAAGGTTCCGCGCGCATGCCAACGTAATATTCGTCGAGGAAGATACGAGAAATGGAGGACCGAGCGTCGTCGACGTCAGTCGTTTTCGGTAGCCTCCGAAACGGCAGTGTCGAGACTATCTGCAATTTTCGTTTGGCCGCTCGTTAAAGTCCTTATCTCGTGCCAGCGCGCAGAGAGAGCGAACGGGGAGCGCATGCCTCAGCGATATTCTTCCCGTTCGCGTCGGCCTGCTCTACGCCGTGTGCATGCCAACTCGTTAAAATCCGAATCTGCGGCCAAGTTTCGATTCCTGCCCTCTCTCCCACGCCGCGCCAAGAAGCCAGGCACAATCGGTCGTTGCACCCGGCCGGTCGCTCGACAAAGTTCGCGCATCGATTACTAATAGACTACTTACGCTTCATTTCGTCAAATGTTCTCGGCCCATTCCTGGAATCGCACCAGCCTCTCACGTCGACCTCGCCGTTTCGAGAATCGAACGTCTCTCTTCCGTGCCGATCGGCTCGCCGTGCGATCTGTTCTCACCTGCCATACATATATGTATGGGACGTGTGTCGAGCGGCGGCGGCAGGCGTTTCCGTGTAGAGGGCGAGAGATGTTACGAAGTAACGTCTAGTTACCATATGTAAATAGCATTGCGACGTTGCGTGCTGCTGAAGAAGTGTAGATGCGGATAATCGTGGCATGGAATACGATCGATAAGATGAATTCTACGATTCCGAAATTCGTCCGCTCATTCGCGTACCGAGCGGAGTGACATCAAGCGGAGAAAATAGTCTCGCAACATTCGAAGCCTCCGCTCAACCCTGAACCGATGACCAGGATGCGGATACATCGTTGAAGCCTTAGTCACGCGACATCGCGACTTTGTTTTTCTCTCGCGCTCTCTCATCGAGCATTTTAGCACACATTTAAGTGCTGGGAAGACGTTTGACGACAAACGGATTCGGGTTAACAGTTCAGGGTTAACGTCTATCCGCGGCCGTTTTTGGCCGACTTTCGGGAATTCAGATTAGAAGCCGCGGCTGTCGCCGGGTCAAGACGCGACCGGGGGCAAAGTTGGTGTCAATTATGAGCGTAGCGCGGGTCGGCGAGGAAACTGGTTCCCGTGCGACCAGGGACTTTCGCTTTGTGTGACGAAAAATCTGTTAACACCGAAATCCGAGAGCAATTTTTTCGTTCCGACGCGCGACGCTTCGTTTGCTCAGCTGGGTATCATATTGGGCATAACGTTCCGTGCTGTCTGTCCCGATCCTCTCTGGATGTAGGTAGAAATGCCCCCATTATGCGATACTATGTTGTAGTTAGTAGTATGTTCCTTTTAATCAACTTCGTATATATGTCATTTATTTTTAAAATACTGTCCTATTTGATAAAACGTGAAAACGTGTTACTTTAGATTATGCACGTTATTTGACAAAAATTCATAGACCGCGTAACGTATTAACCGCGTTATACGGGAGTCTACTGTATATATATATATTTCGGGTAATTCATTCGTTCAAAGATATCCTGTATGCAAAAAACGATCGCAAGAATTGACACGTGCATTAATTCTGCTTAAAATTCATCCGGCACAAATCTCGCGCTGCTGATGTATTGCTTAAAACTGCTGTCGCCGGTGGGACACAATACCTGGAAAACTGTTCGCGTCGCGACATTGGAGGAAAAGAACACGAGGCAGGCAGCCGACGAGTGGTCGTTGGTTGCGGCACTTTTCGCGCCGCAGGCCTGCTTCTCTTTCGGGGGTGCCACTTGGAGTTGTATAAGGGTTGCGGGGAAGCAGGCAGCTGCAACGCGACATTCGACCAGAGCAAGTGAGAAAGAAAGAGCGAAAGACAGAGAGAGAGAGAGAGAGAGAGAGGTTCTGAGCGAGTTTGGGTCTGACAGCTGCAGAGGTCGGTGCTTTAACCAACAGCTGCACCAGTCCACGTCCATTCGATGCCTTCTCTCCCCTTCCCCCCTTTCCACCTTCCCCCCAGTCGACGCCGAGCACATTTTTCCTGCCCTCCTCTTTCCAACCGAACCTTCTTACCTCTGTCCGCCTTGACCAAATTCATCGCCATCACTTTTTCTCTATTCTTTCTTCCCATTCTAAGCTTCATCCCCCCCCGAAAATCCACCCTCCTCCGTCTTCGTCGAACTTCATTCACCGATCACATCTCTTTCCCTTCTCACCCGACCCTCATTCTTCCACTCCGCAAAATTTCCCTTCCCCCTTTCTTTATGCAGGCCCCTTACCCGTACCTGCTCCGCTTTTCTCAGACAAAGTGCGCTCCTCGTTACCCCGAGGTGTTCGTAGGCACAATGCGCGCAGCAGGTAGATTAGAGGTGGCTCAGGAGACAGACAGTTTCTTCAGGAAGTCGCAGCACATGGCGCGCGCACTATTGTAGCAGACGACGATTGGCTACCCTCTATGGGAACTCATTGTCGGCCTTCTGCGAAAGGTCAGGCCGCGTCCGTTGGCAGGGATGACGGACAGGAAAAAAAAGAGCGAAAACGAGGAAGAGAAAAATCGATACCGTCCGTTGCGAGGCGTAGAAGTTCGTTTGGGTCGGAACTTGTGACCGGCTGGTCTCGTGACTTCGCTGCAGGGTCAGGTCGTTTAAAAGGAACTGCTAGGGGCGGCACACGCGTGGTGTTGCGCCGGCGGTTTCTTGGTGCCACGCTCGCCCACGTTATTATGTCTATAACATAATAATGTGAAAAATAAACTGAATTTATTTTTACTGTATTACAGAAATCAGGCTTACAACTACTATGTGCTACTCTTAATACATCATTGAGATGCGTATCTTTGCATGCTTCATTTTTGAATAAGATGATTCGCAAATATACGTCGATTAGAACAGTGTGAGCACACTTTTGCACAGCATCTTGTATTTTTCAGGCATTGAGAGCTTTATACAAATTCATGCGGCCGGCCGAGCTTTTACGTATGACCCGAATTTGATGTGCGTTGGCTTGTATATGAGAACTGGAAAAAAAGTTCTCAACGCTTGAAAAATACAAGACGGGTACGATTCGCATCTTGATGATCTATTAACCCTTTCGGTACGACAGTTCAGTCCGCCATAGCGGCACGCCTGAACGGGACCTCCCGCCATACCGGATATATCCGGCGCTCGTCCACACAGGTCACATCAGATGGACGCCGGATATATCCGGCACCCGTACCGAAAGGGTTAAGAGTAGTATGTAGCAGTCATAAACCTGATGTCTGTCAAATAGTACAAAGTTTGTCCCAATATTACAAGTACAGTGTACTATGTCGCGGCCCGCGTAACGTAACAATCACACACGTATCTGGCCTGAGAAAGAAAACGGTTGAGTATGGTTGGTCTAGAGTCTAGTGTATTCCAGGTGACTTAGCGATCGGCTAAACGTTGGCATTCGAGCAATTTCGGAGAGCAAAATTTAATCCGACCGGTAGCAACGTGTGTCAAACGTTCATTTTAAGGGGGATGAATGACGTAACCAGACTGTAGCCGACGAAAGCAATCGGCATTCGCTTGTTGCCTCTTATCCCATTCTCTTCCCAGGACGATCGGAAAACGCGACAAATTCGCACAGCCACTCAGCGTCCTCCCCTAAGAACGAAGAAGAGGGCAACGGGACGGTAGTAGAAGTTAAATATCGCCGCGATGTGTATACTTTTCACCGAATACCTTCGTCTTTCGGCTGCGACCCATTGGTGAGTTTCGCGGCAAAAGTTGTCTCTTGGGGTTGAGGTGTGTGTGCGCGGGGGGATCATGGAATCTCTGCGATTTGGCGTTCCATCGTCGTTGATCGAGGGGAATCGAGAGAGAGAGAGAGAGAGAGAGAGAGAGAGAGAGAGAGTGTCTCTCTTTCTCATCGCTCTATAAATATACTCTAAGCTTTGGCTCCTCTACTCTCCTTAAGTCTCGTTCAGCGTGACGAGAGAGGAAGAGAGACGGAGGATCGTGGGCCGTTGAGCCCGATGCCAAGGTCACACGGCCCACCGGCCCACCGGCCCTTACCTTCCAGCGCACCCCCTCCCGCCTCAGCCCCGCGGAAGCCCTCGACCCCTTCTGTGCCCCTTCTTCCTTACATCGTGCACATGACTACGTGGTGCCTTCGTGAGCGGGCCCACCTTCAACCCCTTCATTCACCAACTACGACGACCGAGGTACACGCACCTTCCTCTTCCTTCTCTTCCACTCCGTCCCTCTTGTCGCGCCACGTTGCCGATTCCGACGCGATTTCGTCGTCGCTCACATCGTACGGCTCCTCGCCGCCAGCTTCTCGATTCCAGCGAGCATTTCATGCAACTAGTACGCCTTTAACCCTCGCGTTAGCGATGTTCGATTTTCTTGGAAGAATCGATTTTTTTGGCCTAAAAATCTACAGAAAATGGGGAAAAAAAGGATCTCATAAATTAATATTTGCTTTCCCTATCAACCGTTAGCTATGCTTCTCCACTCTGAGCAGTATACTGAAGTTTTTAGTCTCGGTCACGAATATCGACACTCTGCATATTTCATTGGCAATATGAAAGTAACGTTAAGTTTTGTTCAGAGTGACGTCATCCACCACGTATTGTGTATGGCGGATTGTAGGTATTTGGAGCAAAAAAAAATAATTATATGTACATGTCGAAAACGCGAATTAGCAGGATACGTTGGTGACAAACCGTGTTCCTGCCGCACTAATCGGCTCGACTGAACAGAAGTCGACGGTGTTCGTTTGGGCGTACGGCCTGCGTCGTTCGCCGCGGAAGGGTTAAAGGTTCTATTAACTTTGCTGCCAAATTGCGGACGACCCAGTGCCTTCAGGCGTAGAAGCGGAAAGGGGTCTGGCGTTCGAGGGGAGAACGACGTTCCAATTAGGTGCTTCAATGGCGGGATGATACTTAACGGTTTGAGTGCTCGCGCGTCGACCTAACTCGCTTCACTCCCCGTCTTACGTTTTCATAATTCCGCAGCTAATCACTTATTTATTCGTTCGAACGCCCGTTCTGTCGTGGCGTTGAAGGCGGTTTACGTGACGTGCGCAACACGTGCGCGTGGCACGCCTGTACTTACATCGAAATACGTGCGCGCGGCGACGTCTATACGTATATACGTTTGTTGACGATCGCTGATGGCGCGCAGTCGCGCACTTTCTCCTCGAACAAACGAGGATTCTCGCTGAACAATTCTCGGACCCAATGTTTTTTCTCAATTTTTGCTCCTAGGAATATCGGTTTGTTCCAAATGTTCTTACTGTACACGTGCCTCGTGAATTCATCATTCTGTAATTTCGTGTGATTGTTTGGAAAATTGTAGAATATACAATACATAATCATCGATCACACCTCGCGCAAAAGCAAACGTGAACGCGTGTAAGAGGAGACGATGAGCTGCGTCTGTCACGACAAATTATAGAGGGTTAAAGTTAATTATAACTCACCAGCGTATGGGGTACCGCGGTCGCGATAATTACGTTAATACGCGACTCAGTTGATTTATCGCGCCACTCTACGAGCCCTAGCCGCGAGTCGAGGGAAACAAATGGAGTCAAACGTAATCAATGAGCGTGATTCGCACGGAATCGCTTGCGTGCACGCGCGTGTAGGCGTGTGCGTGTGCGTGTGCGTGTGCGTGTGCGGGAAGCGTATGGGCGGTCGAGGGAAGACATGGCCGAGAGGCAAGCGAGAGGAGGGCCTTTCGATTATTTGCGGACTGGACAAGCGACTCGACACGTGACACAATTTCATTACCCTTGCGCCCCGGACCGTGCGCCAAGAAGTATGTATATACCGCCGCTTGGAATCGCCTTTTCTTCCACCCCGTGGCGCTCCGTCCTGCGTCTCTAGTTTTCCGGGAAAAAACGCTCCGCTGTTACCGTTTCGCGTCCGGAAACGAGCGTCGCGCTTGTCGGACATTAGCACTGCCTATTAAGTGTATTATAATTACTTCGTGCAGCGTATCTTGTTCAAATCGGTACATTGGTGTGTTTTACAAAATTGTTAATGGCCTCATCAACTGCTCTCGAATCCTTCAGAAATTTAATTTTATCATACACAAGCCGTCAAGTCGAGATAGACCACTGTTCGAACCAGAATTCCGACGAACGCTATATGTTCAATTCATTCATTGACTTTGCGTCCACATTGCATGAATTCAAGTTTAAGCCTGTATAGCAACAACAACAACAACAATAATAATAATAATTCCTCCGGTCTTCCGAGAAGCAGGCCCTCGACTCCGTTGGTGCGGCACATTTTCCTTCGAATTAATCAGCGGGCTCGAGGCGGAAGAATATGCATCGCGGCACAGACGATATTAGGAGCCGACGGTTAATTCGGGTGATCATTGACATTGTAATCGTTCGATTCCTCGGGACGCACGTGGTCATTGGAGAAATGACGGTAGCGCGCGGATCTGGAGACGCTACAATGTGCATCGATGCCGATCGACTGGCTCACGAAACTGTTCGCCGTTATTATCATTATCGAGTCGACGGTCCGTGAGTCTATCTAATGCCAACTCATCGACGAAACTTCGACGACCGCCGGCGCCACTTCCTGTATCATTACGGGACGTATTAATACGGTGAATTCTCTAAGTAATTCCTCAAATGCATTGCCGTGTACGATTCGACTTGCGGCCAGTGTCTCTCAAAGCCCTGCGACTCCTGCGATCTCTTCCAACGAAGCGCAAAGTGAACGAGCTCGCCAATGTTCGGAGCGAGAACATTCAGAATCGGCGTAGACTTAGCAAATGATTCGAAATATGCAAAAATTGACCGAATCACAGGTCTCGATCGCTTAGAGAACTCGTCAGCTCCGAGGACACCTACGATATTCAACACCCCCTCGTCAATTTTGAACCCTTCCAACTGCAAAAACACGTGGCTGGTCAAACCAGGCCTTGAGAGACGCTGGTATAAATTATTATCGAGTACGTCTCTGTCGACGACTACTATATACGCTTGCATGCAGCATCCCAGGAATATGCATACACACATACAAATCCGCCCCTTCCCCCACTGTATCTCTCTCTCTCTCTCTCTCTCTCTCTCTCTCTCTCTCTCTCTTGAGCACAGAGAGTCGTGAGGGACGCGATCGACCTCTTGCGGAGAGTTGCCTTAACCTTTTGGATTTTTTCTTACTCGTTTCAGCCCGCTGCCTGCCCGGATGCGACGAGCAGCACGGACACTGTAATCGACCCAACGAATGCATGTGAGTATATCCACGTCATACTACTACCCTCGCATAAGCATTAACATGAGTCTGTACACAACACGCGTGCGCGTGCATGCTACGTGTACACGAATGTGCGTGTCGGTGCTCACTCGCATCGTACTGATATTCTCGACTTCACGATCCTCTTGCCTCCTCCGCTTAGCCGGCTTAGCGTATTTCACGAACAGGTGTACACACATGTGTGTGTGTGTGTGTGTATGTGTGTGTCAATCGGTCTCTTCTTTCATCTTATTGTTTGCAAGCTCTCTTTTCCGCCGCGCAGAGAGCTTCGTACGGTGTTCGTGTTCCGTGTGTTCCCGACGGATCGGTTGGATTGCTTAGGCGCGGTAGAACGCGGGCCGCGTGTGTCGTTGAACCGATCCGAGATCGAATTGCTATTTCGGAAAAGAATGGAAATAGCAAGGATGGTGGACTCGTCTGCGGCTCGGGATTCTGGGATCTGAGAAAGTTCGCGGCGCGGCGGTGGGATTGGAAGTGAGCCCTGGCGAAAGGATGCTTCGCATTGTTCCGATTGCGGTGTTTTTTCATTGCCGAGAAGTCATACTTTAGGTTTCTGACAATTATTGGTAGAAATATCTAAGTACACCTCCCTTTTTACATTCGTCCACTTTCATATTTATGCAATGAGCGAATACGCAGCAGAGTTTAGTTGTAAAAATCTGAAATTAACTAATTTTTTTGCAAAAATTCCGTTGGAAAAATCTTATAACATGGCCATTTTTCCGTTCTCATTTTCGATGCACTTCTGGCTAGACCCGATAAAATATATTAAATCGGTACGTTACTTCTCAATGAAAACGGTCTTAACGCGAGCGTGCGGCGACCGAAGGAGAAGATGAGTGACGAAACGAGTCGCGTGGCAATTTGCGCGGACAAAGATTGCGACCTTCCAGAAAGGCTGCTGCCGGCGGCCGAGCGAGCCCGGTCGCCTCGAATCTCGGCCGGGTCGGCGTTAACCCGGGGTTTGGAGTTAACTCGATCATCTAATTACTCGACGACCGGGGTTAATTGTCCCGTTAGCCGTCAGGCATGAGCCAGCATGCCGCGACCATCTCGTCTTCCCTCGCCTCGATCCCTCTCTCCTCTCCGAATCCCTTGAACGGCTTGAACAATCTACCCAGTCGTCCCAGTCCCCTTTCTCTTTGTAGCTCCTGCGCCGGAGCGCACGAGCGCACGACGACGATCGTCGATTCGATATTTTTCTCGTCGGGAATCGTTTAGTCCTTCGTCGTTGAACGATTGACGCGTTCGCGGAGAAGCTTGTTCTACAACAGTTGATTCCATATTTTTTTATCGTCTTCGAAACGAAATTGACGCGTGAACGGAGAAGCCCATTCTGCGATACTTGGATCATAATTTCCTGATCACCTTTTACTCGATTCGCTCACACAATCACAGTGGACTCCGGCGCGACGGATGCTCGCCGAGATCTTCGTTTTCAAAATACCATCCGCTTCTCCCGCGAGGATCGGCCTCGAGAATCAGGCCTCTCTCGCGTCGCGCTAGATTTTACGCGCCGGACGCACGATTTTTAAGTCTCGAGGTTACATCGCGCCGGCGCGGTGCAGAGTTCAAAGTTGCAAGGCGAGAAGGACGAGCGAGCGTGTGGCGAGTCGGAAAGAGACGGGCACGGGCGCTAAAAGTGGCGAGAGGGCGCGAGGCAGACAACTAGCTCGCAGCAAGAGAGAAAGAGAGAGAGAGATGAAAAAGGATAGGTACCCCCCTTATAAACGATACCGTACGGATTTCTCAGTACGGCGCAATCGACACGCGGTAGTAAACTGCAACTCGTCGCAGTAAAATAGGCGCACAGTTCGCCCCGGCACGAGAGATCAAGAGATTCTCGCGGCATCCAGCTATTACCAGCCGCCGCGTGCTGCACAGTCGCGAGCGAGTTGAGAGTTGAGAGTCCGCCGAGGAGAGGAGTCCCTCTCTCTCTCTCTCTCTCGCACTTACGAACACAGCATACATACGTGCACGCGAGCCTCGCACACGCTGCCACGTCTCTTTCGTACTCTCCTGCGCGAGATGCAGCGATGTGTGCAAGATGCAACGATGCACGAGAGACGCCGGCGAATATGCGTGCAAAGTGGCGCCGCGCAGGTACGAGCCCCGGCGACTTTTCCCAGGCGTAATTGGGTTAACGTTTTATACGCTAATGCGCGTCGAGTTTCCACCGTATTTTACGATTCCAGGCTTCCGCGGGCCGTGGGCTCACTGTCGCTTGGCCGAGCTGGTATCGAATGGTGAAAATCGAAGTTGTATACGTGTCGAATAGGAAATGTTAAATTCTAGCTCGAGTCTCTCGAATCGACCAAGTTGTACGTTATCTTCGATACGTGACGGAATACATGCTTTCCTCGCTTCACACGGCAGATTTCGAAGTAAAGGGGGGGTTCAGGGCGGTGGGTATAGGCTCCGCGTGGTCGGCCTCCGGAGTGCGCGAGTTGAATTTTCCGATCTCTACGTGGAATCGGCCGATACGATCGGCCGGACGACAATTGCCGTGGGACGGACAGACCCGGGACTCGTATGATATCGGTCGCGTTCCCGTGGCCGATACGTGAAAGAATCGCGGCTATGACGCCCCATTGAAATTTCGGGCCCCGCGCGGTACGTGGCGTGCGACGAAGAAGAGTGCTAGCACGTCGACGTCGTGTCGTCGACTTCGTCTTCGTCTTCGCTTCGTCGGCGGTTCCGTGTTCGTGTGTGCCCCCCGTGCGGCGCCTTGAATACGGAATGATTACGACGCGTTTCACGTTCCTCTCGTGTATCGGTACGAGCCTGTGCGACCTCTCCGATCTTACGGCCTTTCGAGAAAGAGCGCAGAAAGAAAGGAAGACCTCTTTGACTTTTCTTCGAACCCTCTCTTGCAGAGCGACAAATTCAATGTAACGAAGTTGAAAATCGGATATGAGAGGAATTGATGTCGCGTAAGAATTTTGTCGGGAACACGTTATTTTTGATTCAGTGCTTCGACGACTGATGTTGGTGGAAAAAGGGGAAGAAAATTTGATTGAAATCCTATGTGATCGTTGGTACGAGATCTCAGGGAAAGGCCTCGAATCGTCGAATTTCGTCGAATAACACACCCGAATATCCTCGGCCGGTCGAATCGTCGGTCGTTACGTGCGCGCATTCGTGGATTTCTCCGGAATACAGGAGTTACAGAGCCGGGTAATTACAGGAACGATCCTCCCTCTCTCTTCCTCCCATCCCTTCTCTCATTCGTTCTCCGGCATTCGGAGCCGTATTCCGCGATACGATCGCGGAACACACTCTTCTCTCTCTCTCTCTCTCTCCTCTCACCATCAGGTGTATCCCCCTATTCCACTCTTCCTCTCTCTCTCTCTCTCTCTCTCTCTCCCTCTCTCTCCCTCTCTCTCGCACCCGCTCTCATACCCAAAGCAACGAATATACTCTCTCCCGCGGTACAGTTGTCTCTCGTTTCGTCCCTTTTTGGCCCAGCTCAACGTTCCTCTTCCGACGACCAAGTCGACGAGTCTCTACTCGTTGTGTACACGGGACTTAATGGTATAGTCATGCGACGCGACGTCGACTGTGGCTAAGGTTCCTGTTCTCCGTCTCTGTCCTCTCTAGTCTTCGCGCCGTGTGTGCGCGAGCTCTCTCTTTTCCCCTCTCCTCGTGTGGACAGTGATATCTATATATATAAATATATATAATATATATATATATATATATATATACACACACACACACACATGCACACACGTCAGAGAGAAAGAGAGAGAGAGAGAGAGAGAGGCGAGCGAGTGTGTTGGTGGGCAGAGCGAGGCGCGCGCGCACACACTCACACACACAGATGAGCGTAACCTTTCCTTGACCCGCATACTGAACGGCTGTGCCGAGGCTCGAACCGTGGGAACACTACTCGACGACTCATCCCCACTCCCCGACGAATTCTACCTCCTCTCCTGTCTCTCTCCTACCCTCGCTCTCACCCGGCCGCGCACTCCGTCTTCTTCAGTCGGGACTTCTCTCTCTCTCTCTCTCTCTCTCTCTCTCTCGTCCGTCCCGCTCGGAACTTCGTCCTGCGTCCTCGTCCGACTAATCACATCTCCCGGAGAGCCTCTTCTTTCTTCTTCTTTCCCTCCGCCCGTTGTTCGTCGCCGGTTCTCTCTTTCTGCGTTTCGTCGAGCCCGTGTAACCCCCTGGACGACGACGTAATGGCCGACCACCATATCCTCCTCCTACTACCTACTGCTGCTACTACTACTAGTGCTGGTACTAATACTACTGCTAGTGTGTAGTTCTCCTTTTCCTTTTTACCCCTCCCCCACGTCTTCTCATCTCCGCGCACAGCCTTTATCCACCTTTGCGTATCCTCTGTCGCGCGATCCTACCTTTCTCTGCCCTTTTTTTTCTCCGCCTTTCTCTCTCGCGTATCACGTAGTCGACACGTCTGCCTGCGTTCCCTGTCGTCGTCCTTCCCTCGGAACCTTCCTTCTTGAGGTGGAAAAGGAGAGAGAGAGAGAGAGAGAGGGGGGGGGGGGGCTGCTTCTTACGGTCCATGGAAGGCTTGTAGGTGAGCGACTCGAGAAAATGCTTCTTTTCTCTCTTTCTCTCATTCTCTGTGCCAGCGCAGAAATGAGATTTAGCCGATTCACCCGGTACAGTGCCCAGGCTGGTATAACGTAGAGAGGCGCATTCTTTCTCCCTCATTCTCTCTTTTTCATCTTCCACCCCTTCCTTCGTTCTCATTGTGCGCTACCTCGCGGCCTTCTTTTTCGACTCGCAAGAGCACGTCGGAGCTTTCTCAAGCTTCGCGCCTCCTGTGAATAATCGTGAGCGTGAGGGCAGATTGATAGAGATCCGTTCGACGCCACTTCGTGCGTCTTTAAGTAAACGAGCGTGTTAAGCGGCGCGCATTGATTATTTATTTATTTACTCACTTAATCCAACGTTTCAATTTAGAGTAGACATAAATGTGCCTTAGCTACTGAACTGAAAGTAACCTGTAGTACCGAAGAAAGGATAAAAGAGGAAGAAGAAAAGGAAAGAGAGACCGATGATAATTTCTAAAGGAGACAGATGATCAAGTTAATTCACAGATATTCCGTCGAAATGTATCAATATTGACGGAAAAAAAATGCATCCTCATGAAGAGGTAATGACGATTTTGAAGAGTCCGTTTCTTTGAATGGCATTCCTTCGAAGCACGTTCGTCGATGTCGAAATCAAGCACCGCGAATTTTGAAATACTCTGATTTACGGGAATAATACGCGAATGACGAGTTATATGACGCGGATGATGTAAGAGCGGGAGTCATAATCGTTGGACTCGTATAGACTGTCAGTCTATCGGCTTCTCGTCTACCTTTCCCTAGTCCTTCTACCACCTACCTCGCTCCGCGTAAGCGAGAAGGAAGCAAATGCCTTTATCGAGGCTCGTACTCGCAACAAAAGCCACACTCTTCTCGCGTGGTAGCATTCATCATGAGCGTCGGTAGGTCGGTACCGTGCATACGCTCATTCTACCTGACGGCCCTCTTACTCTCCACCCAAATCGCGCCTCGTTTGTGCCGTGCAAACCTTTCCCTCGACTCCTCGGCAGGACGCCACAATGGCTGTCGATTATAGCGTTTAGCGTGAATCACGACTCTCACGCACGCCGGATCTCGTCTCTGAGCCTTTAATTGCCCCGCCGCACATAATCTCGCCGCCAGTAACATGAGGCTCGTCGCTCGTCAATGTTTCGGAGCTATCCGGCCAATGAAACGGAGAGAGAGTCCTGGCGCTAGACTTCTTTTTCTCCACCTAGACCAGAAACGATTCTGACCCTTCGTAGTGGGCACGCAGGTGTTCCGCGATATCTTTACGTAAATTCCGTTGCCACGCCGACGTCGCCGACACCACGAGAATATATCCTAATTCACTTTCTATCTTCGCGTTTGATGAATCATCGAGCTTGTATACCGAAGCATCGCTGACGTTTGTTTTCCCTCCAATTGTTGCAGATGCCACAAGGGTTGGAAGGGCAACCTGTGCAACAAGTGCGAGCGTTACCCCGGCTGCCTCCACGGTAGCTGCAGCAAGCCCTGGGAGTGCCTGTGCGACGAGGGCTGGGGCGGTCTATTCTGCAACCAGGACCTCAACTACTGCACGAATCACAAGCCCTGCCTTAACGGCGGCACCTGCTTCAACACCGGCCAGGGCGCCTACACCTGCTCCTGCGCGCCAGGCTTCGCGGGCACCGACTGCGAGAAGCCGCTTTTGAACTGTCACTCGAAGCCATGCCAGAACGGGGGCACGTGCACGATGGACGCCTATGGGAACTCCACCTCCGCCGGCCCATCTTCGTTGTCATCGTCTTCGTCGTCGTCGTCGTCGTCGTCGTCGTCGTCGTCGTCGTCGTCGTCGTCGTCGTCGTTGTCGTCGTCGTCGTCTTCATCTTCATCCTCGTCGTCCTCATCCTCGTCGAGCCTAGCCAACGCCGGCGTCATTCTGCCTGGTTCCAGCTCGCTGTCAGACTCCTCCAGCAAGTCGCTCACCTACCGTTGCACGTGCGCGCCCGGCTGGCGCGGACGGCACTGCGAAATCACGTCCAGGTCCTGCCGAGACTCGCCCTGCCTGCACGGCTCGACGTGCGAGGACGACTCTCTGCGCGGCTACGCGTGTCGTTGCCCTCCGGGCTACACCGGCAACAACTGCGAGTCGCAGGTGGACGAGTGTTCGCCGAATCCCTGCCAGAACGGCGGCAGCTGCACGGACTTCGTGAATGGCTATCGCTGTTCGTGTCCCGTCGGCTTCACCGGCAGCAACTGCGAGACAAACGTGGACGATTGTCAGGGCGACCCGTGCCTTAACGGCGGCACGTGCGTGGACCAGGTGAACCGCTTCCGCTGCCAGTGCGTGCCCGGCTACGTCGGGCGACTCTGCCAGGACAAGGTGGACTACTGCCTGGCCAAGCCCTGCGCCAACGGCGGCAGATGCATCTCGGGCACCAACGATTACCGCTGCGCCTGCAAGCCCGGCTTCACCGGCAAGGACTGCAGCGTCGACGTCGACGAGTGCAGGAGCGCGCCGTGCAAGAACGGCGGCACGTGCAGGAACCGAGTGAACGAGTTTCTGTGCGAGTGCGCGGACGGCTGGCACGGGGAGACGTGTGATGACGAAGTTGGCGCTGCTGGACTGCCTATTTTGCCTGCGGCCTCTGCGGCTAGCGCCTCCGAGACGATCGTCCCTATTCCACCGTCCGGGGCTAGCTACTGGTCCGGGAACCTGTCGAGACACGTCGCGTCCGCGGAGCCGCGCGACGCCGGCCTCACGACCGAGCACGTCGTCGTGATCGCGACCCTCTCCACGGCCGTGCCGGCCTTCGTCCTGGTGGCCGCGGTCGCCGTCATGTGCATGAAGCGTCGTCAGAAGCGTGAGCAGGCGAAGGCCGACGAAGAGGCCAGGCTGCAGAACGAGCGGAACGCGGTGCACAGCAGCATGAGCAAGCGCGGCGCCGCCGGCTCCGGCGGTACCATCAGTGCCAGCGTCGGGGGCGGCGTCGGGGGCGGCGGCGGCTGCGGCGGCGGCGGCGGGAGCGTGGGTGGCGCCGGCCCGCCGACCGGCCTCGTCGGCAACATCGGACTGCTCGGTGGATCCGCGGCTGGACTGATGAGCGGCGGCGGCCTCGGCCTCGGCCTCGGCCTCGGCGTCGGCGTCGGCGTCGGCCCCGGCAGCGGCAGCGTCTGCGCCCTCGGCACCGGCGACGCGCACATGATCAAGAACACGTGGACGGCGAACAAGAGCGTGAACAACGCGACGGCGAGCTCGAGGCAGGACGACCTTGACTCGTCGTTTCAGACGGACGTCACCCTGGACAGCTCGTGCTCGGGATACAAGCCGGAGCCGGTGTTGCAGGATGGCAGGACGCGGACGACGAAGCAGCTCAACACCGAGGCGGCGGCGCACAGGGCGTCTCATCTCTTCCAGAAGGAGAAGGACTGTCTGGGCTTGGGTCTGGGCTTAGGTGTTGGCGTTGGTGTCGGCGTCGGCGTCGGCGTCGTGGGCGTGCTGGAGAACGCCAAGAGGTCGTCGGTGTTCGCTGCGAGCAGCGCGCCGGACAGTTGTTGCGCGGCGGAGGCTGCCTTGCTGAAGAGGCCGTCCACGTTAACGGAGAGCGGGGGTGGTCCGGGCGGCGGCGGCGGCGGCGGCGGCGGCAGTGTCGTGAGTGGGGCTGGTCCGAACGACTCCGGTTGTGGGGTGTACGTGATAGACGATCATTATAGGCACGACGCCGCGCTGGCGGCGACGCTCGCCACGGAGGTGTAGCCTCGATTCTCACGGAACAGTGCTGCCGACTTCATGGACTCGATACATACTGCGGGCACGTCGCTCCACACGCTCGCCGCGACGTGCAATGAAACCGTCGTCGTTTCTGACTTCGATTGGTCGTCAAGTGACGCTCGTGGGTGAAGTGACTTTTTCTCGCCGTTTCGCGCGCACGTCTCTAACAATGAACTCTAACCTGCAGAGCCAAAGAGAGGGAACGAGATCGGACTGAGAGTGGTGGGGAGGGGCGAAAACGACTGGGATTATTGTCAGAAGAAAGAAGAAGACCACCCATCCGGGGACGGCGGCGATAGCTTGCGAAGAATCGCAACGTTAGAGACGAGAGATATGGAGAGGGGAGTATATTAAACAAACAAACGACAACAACAAAACAACAAAATCGCGATGCTGTGGGGCCACGGCCGGACGACGATTATTGAACCCCCGGCCGGGCCCGTCTTAGGAATTAATATTATATCGATTGCTCGATGCAAAACTTTGTACAGAACTAATTTATTATTATTGTTATTTACTATTATTACGATTGCTATTATTATTAATTATTATTATTAATATTATATATTATTATCTATTATCTATTAATATTATTATGTAATATTATGATTGTATTCTATCGCATTATCATTGTTCCATTAGTTTCTTTTCGAATTGCGGGACTGAGAAAACCGTGCTGTCAAGAGAGAGAGAGAGAGAGAGAGATAGAGAGGAGAGAAAAAACAGAGTGCTGCCCGAGAGAGAAAGAGAGAGACGCGAGGAAACGGATTGAGCGGAAAAACGGGGAACTTCGAGTGTGTGTGTGTGTGTGTGTGTCTGTGTCTCTGTCTGTGTCTCTGTCTGTGTCTCTGTCTGTCGCGAGCATTCCGTGCTTTGGTGTAAATGTATTCCCGTTGCGTGTGCGTCTGTTGTATGCGTGCGTGTGGACTCCGTGTCCTTTGAGAGTCCGCTGCGTCTGAGAGGGTGTGTTCGCGAGTGAGAGGGTGAGAATTAGAACTTCGCAAGAAAGAGAGGAGAACGTGTTAACGACGAGAATCAAGGATCCGCGAGACTCTTCCTTCGTCCTGGCCTCCCACGGGATAAACCGCTCCTTCCTTCGACGTACGACGAGGATTAAGAAAGAGAGAAAAAAAAACAAAGCAAAGCTCTCAGGTCGCGTTCACGATATTTTTTGCCCCCCCATCCCTTATTCGTTCATTCCATTGGAACGGGGCTGCGAATGATCAGCCTGCCTACGGGATTCTCGTGTCTCCGCTTGCGAGGAAATTCGAGATCGACGAGATCCGGCTGACTTTAGAGAGTCTTGAGACCGGAAATATTGGCAGGGATCGCTGTTGAAGGTTCGAAGAGAAGAGAAAGAGACGATCGTCTGTCATCGGATCGTCGCAGAGAGCCGTCGTCCTGCCAATATGACCCGCGACCCTCGCCCCGTTCCAATCGTCCGCCCTGGGAGAACATAACGCGAACCTTCGCCGTCCGCATTTCGTTCTCCTTCCAACGCGTACCGAAAGCATATCACATCGAATGCGGCCCGAGATATCGAACATCGCAGATCACTCGGCCGACATGTCCACTCGTACGCGACAAATTCCGCGCGAATCCCCCGGCGCAAAGAGAAGTGGTCCGCGTTGCGTATAAATAAATATATAAATAAATAAATAAAGTATATATATAAATATATTATATATATGTAAAGAGATGACTAGGTGTCGAGTGCGGACGTCGCGTGTCGTGCGGCGTCGAACAAACGAACGGGGCCAGTAATATTCCGTGCGTTTTTCGACCTTGAGGGCAGCGCGCGCGCGCGCGTGTGTGTGTGTGTGTGTGTGTGTGTGTGTGTATGTGAAATTCGAAACTTTTTTCCGCCTCCTCATTCTCGATTCCACATTCATTCGCAGACTCCCGCGAGACATGGAAATTGTGAGCGATAGAAGGGGAAGGGGGTGGGAGAAAAGCAGAAAGAGGATCGCGACGCACGGTTTGATCGGGCTCGCCGTTTCCTCCAGCGAAACTCAGTCGGGAGCGTCGAATTCGGACCGATTTATTGCGTATTACCTCGCTGTCCTCGGCGACGATTTACGCGCGGTTGTTGGTCGCACGGTCGATGATAATTAATTATTTATTTATGGATGGCGAGAAAGAGAGGGGGGGAGAGAGAG
The DNA here is from genome assembly GCA_963942575.1 of Priocnemis perturbator. Taxonomy (NCBI): domain Eukaryota; kingdom Metazoa; phylum Arthropoda; class Insecta; order Hymenoptera; family Pompilidae; genus Priocnemis; species Priocnemis perturbator. The sequence continues at coordinate 11,656,928 of OZ012656.1, forward strand.
AGAGAGAAAGAGAGAGACATTTTGCGACGAAACTGTAGGTGGACGCCGGTGGTGATATATAGACGCTGAATAAATTGCCGAAATCGAGATACGATTAACGATTACGATGATAAGAGGAGATGTATGTATCGCGACGACGACGAACGATGATGATGATGATGGTGATTTAACGATGATTATGATTGTGTTAGAAACGTACGATGACGATGTAACGAACAAAGATTCGATGATGTTCCTGTTATAAATAATAATTAATAAAGTAATCGAGAGAGAGACGCACACATCTACCAACTAAGTCAGGCTTTGGGTGATTGTCGCGAGCGAGAACGGAGACGGACGGGGGCGACTGTGAACCTACGATTAATGAGTCGACGAGAGAGCGGGCACAGGTGATTATAGATGTGTTAGCGGGGGGGCAGAACGGCACGCGAGGTCGTCGGATTTAATTATTGTTCGCGCTGTGACGACGGCGATCGACGAGAGAGACGGATCGATCTCGAGCATCGATCGGTCGCCGTCGATTCTCAAATCGAACCGCAAACCAACCCCTCCTTCCCTCCCCCTCCCCCTCCCCCGCCCCTGCCCCTCCCCCTCAAAAAACCCCTCCATCCTAAATAACGAGACGTACGATACGTATAAACGATTATATTATATGAATATAATGTGTAATAAAGCTGTTGTCATTTTTTGTACTTACACTTCTTTGGACGATTTGATACGTCGGTGAGGATTCAACGAACCCCACCCACCCCTCCCCCGCCCTCATTTATCTCATCCATCACGTCACTTTCCATACTCTTCGCTGCCCTCATCCCCCACGTACCTCGATCCTTCAAATTGATGCGTCCACCCACGGGCGTGTGTCATTTCTTTTCCCCTCCGTATCACGCATTCGCAATTACCAGTCCCCACCCCTCCCCCCCTTCCATATGATGGCCTTTTGTTCGCGTGTAAAACGTATTAAGAGAACATTGTAAAGACTTTCCGAGAGGCGCTTAACATATACTCACGTACCCACACGTGCATACACACACACACACACACACACACACACATACGCGCGACACGATCCTTTTTGTATAAAAGAATATAATATGTCGAGCCATCGCGCAAATTACGATGGATAAAAACTAAGAAACGACACGAGAACACAACAGATTCTGTATATTTGTAGTAGAAGTGTACAATTATTATTAATTATTATTATTATTACTATTAATATTATTATTATTAATTATTATTATTATCGTGTAAATAGATGAATTGTCAATATAACGATGTCACAACAAGCGACAGTGAACGATTAATAATGATATATTGAAAAAAAAAAAAAAACGAAATCTGTCTTCTCTCTTGCAACCCCTACATTAGCATATAAGAACAATAAGAGTGAACTTCGCGAATACATCGTTTTCTGGCAACGCGGATCAGAAACAAATCTAAAAATATGAAATCGCTTATTCTCGTATTTGCGCCTATGACTATGTTTTTCTCATGACATTGACTCTGATCGCGGATTAGAAAATCTTTTCTCAGCTTTATCCGGTATGCGCGCAACCTTTCGAGGATGGGACCCGTTGTGCATCGTGTGCATGTGCATGTATCGTGTATACGCATACTGTCCTGCTTGCCTTGCCTGCCTAGCACTGGCCGAAGGCTTCTATTTCCGTACGAGACACGACGAGCGTGGAAACCGCTTAGGAGGCAGGACACGGATATCCATCGCGACAAAGACGCCTTCTCTCCTTCCACGACACGTTTCGCGGGGAAGATCTACAAATCAACCTCCAATGCCAGGCTATTTTCGTACTGTTAATTCGCGTCGGCAAGCGGAATTTAATTACTCGCCAACGAAAACGTGCCAGGCTTACACTTTTTCGGTAAACCTGGATTCACCGCTTCATTATGATCCCGATCGTAACATTCGTCTCAATATTCATTGTAATTAGCTGAGGAGTGGACGCTGAAAACAACGAAACTGCTAGGAAAATAAGGTTACCGATGGCACGTACGACGTAGAACAGTTTCAATGCAAGAAGCGAAGCTGTCTTTTCTGGCACTCCTTTCGTCCTTTCAGTCAGTCAATATGACTACTTCTATCTTTGTTTTGTCTATTTTCTTAAAAATTAGTTTATCAAATGTTTGGCATATTACAATTTTGTCGTCTCGTGATCCAAAAGATTTTGTGTCGCTGAAGTGTGGAAAATTACATGCTCCTCGCTTGCGCAAGTCTCCTAGAAGGAGACATTTGTTTGTCACCCAAATTAAAATAATAAATGTAGGTTAGATAACGTTAAAATAATGTAGAGTACTGTTTTTAAATAATTAAAATAAACGATAATTTATTTGCAAATGTTAAAAAATTGTCATACTTTACAAAATAGTACATTACCTAAATAAAGATTCTATTTTATTTTTGAAAAATGGTGAAAAACATATTTTCATTATTTCATCTTTACTTACGTAATGTCCTATTTGGTAAATAAGAATAGAAATTTCGAACGTTTGCAGCAAATTATCGTTTATCTTAATTATTTAAAAACAGTGCACATTCAATACTCTCACAAAATGCTGTTTTCCTGAGAGCCAAATCGATGTTTCGAAGTGGGCCTCGCATTTCCTGATTCTAAAAGGTTTAATAAAGACTTCTAGTGGGACCATCAAGTCTTTTGATCCGTCTGACTTTCTGCTAACCGGGGAAATAAATTACGTATCCCGATTCGCCCTACTTTCCTCCTATCTCGAACCGAAAATCAAAAACATATTAACAGAAAAGAAAGCCTGCCGTAAACGCTTCTATCTTACCCAGCCGCATGCATCGTCATTATGTATTTCTCTCGGCCGTCGATACGCAGACTCCTGTATCTATAGCTCTGCCGCCGTTGGTCCCGTTGGTCGTCTCGAAGAATCGGCGAGTCGTGCGTTTTGTGGGAAGATCGACGAGAGAAAGGTCCGGTCGGATAGGTCGAAGGAGGAACTCGCGCTTCTGCGGGATGACACGAGTAAGCGCCGATAATAGTCGGTGCTTTAGAATTTTATCTAACTGCACGCGCGTCCGCCAGCATCGAGAGTCGAGAGTCGAGAGTACTGCTACCAGTACGACGTCGCTTCCGCGAATTGCTCACGGGCTACTGCTCTTCGATCGCGATTATTCCGTCGGCAGGAAGGTGCGCGCGGAGTCCATCGAGTTGTTCCGGGGAATTGCAGGAGGTGTCGGGGCCATTTGGCGCGGTGTTATTAGAAGATTAGCACGGACGATGAAAATGTATTAGACGAAGGCCCGATATAAAGCCCGTTCGAGTCGGACAACCTCGCTTCTCGTTCATCGTACGACCGTAATCTTCGCTCACAAATGGAGTCTGTCCTAAATGGAGCTGTTTTTTTCTCTTGCAATAGTGTCTAACTTTGCACGAATTACATCATGGTCCTACTTAAGGGGTTATCCTACTGTGACCAACCTCAAAACAGGCTAAATTTCGCGAATTAATTCCGAAAAAACTATTAATGCGATATTATTAATTTTTTAATATGTATTTGTACACACTTTAGGGAGCTTGAATAAAAAATTTTACAACAAAATGTTTATATTTGAACAAGATATGTGACTTCTTGTTCAATGGTGCTCTTCGTGCACGGTTCGACGGTGGGCACGATTTTGGTGATTTGGTGGGTCCGAAACGGAAAAACAACAAAGTTTCATGAATTATATTGCAATAGCTATCGTGTATCGAGGGCTTTTTTTTTTCCTCCATATATATAAAGAAATACAACATTTTGATTTTTTTTTCGCTATTTTGTGCACAAAGTGGGTAGTTTAAAGTGGTTTATTTCTTAAACAAAATATGTTATCGAAAAAACCGCCCGATACACGATAGCTACTATTTGTCCGAACATGTGTACAAAATTGCAAGTCAATTAATCAATTACAGTCTGAGATATCGTGCCCACCGTCGAACCGTGCACGAAGAGCACCATATTGAACACGAAGTCACGTATCTTGTTCAAATATAAACATTTTGTTGTATTTTTTTTTTATTCATGCTCCCTAAGGTGTGTACAAATACATATTCAAAAATTAATAATATCGCATGAATAGTTTTTTCGGAATTAATTTGCGAAATTTAGCCTGTTTTTGAGGTTGGTCACAGTAGGATAACCCCTTAAGACGTGACTTCCTACTACATTAGGAGTGGCATAGAACGCTTTATGGCCAACGAAACATAGTGTTATTTTTGTCAGCCTACGACGGCTCCGTATAACAATAATTAATCAAGTAATTCATTTCAAGTTCCTAAGTTTATAAACAATCAATTAAATATAATTAAATTCTCGCTGACCCGGATCATATTTCATACCCTCTCGACCATGGCGTTCGAATGTTTTACACAGTCTTCTCTGATACAAAAAGTATTACCGATTATGTCACCGACAGCTTGCCAGCTGTACATAAGTACTTCTCATGCAAAACGTCGATTTCAATGACTTCTGGCGCCCACTTGGATCTTTTCCCACGTTTCCCGCCTGGATCGCTCGGAGGCGACGATTTTCAATGACTTGAAAAGGATTTGAAGGTCTCTGGCACAGATGATCGGGCACGACGATTTCCGGCGGCCACTCGGCACTTTTCCCACGTTTCCCGAGTGGAACCTAGAGGCGACAAGTTGGGACGCGATGGAACGAAGGAAGACAGGAGGACGCGAGTCAGGATAATTCCTTCGTCCGCGGAGGACGGCTCGCTGAAAAGGCATTATACGTATATCGACATCGACGGAGGCAGAAGCCGGGGCAGAGCCTCGTGAAAGTCGCGCCGTGGCCTAAGAACATCGGGGCCCGAGCTACCCACGACTCATCGTGTCGTTATATGCGCGCCGGTTATTACCTGCAGCCCAGCCGTTGCAAGCCCATTACCAGTTCGCGTGGCATTTTTCGTTCCCTGCCCCCTCCTCACCTCCGTCCCTTTCCATCCAAGCGAATCTGTCCATCCGCTTATAGCGACTTCCTATAGCGACTTCCTCTTTGTCTACCGATAATACGTGTTTTATACGAACAGCAGACATGCACGATTGTCGTGGCATCGACTTACGCACACGAGATCTGCGTACACCTTGGTTGCACCTACCTGGGAGTTCAGATTTGGGCGGTTGAAGAAACGTCGTGTAATCGACTGCCGCTCGTGTCGACAGTGTGATGGGAATAAAAAGAAAATTAAATGTACACGTCGAATAGAGAACCTCCTTCTTTTTTGAAGTCTCTTAATAAATAAATAAATAAATTAATAAAAAACTGGTCGATGATGATGTTTTTCGTTTATTTTCTGTTTATCGGACCCAAATTGCAGACAGATTTGTTCTCCAGTCGGCAATTATAGCGTTGAAGTTGAATTTCGTGGCTGACAATGAGACCAACGCTTTACCCCGATGCCAAATAATCCCACAATATGGCGCGGGGCGAAAGTGCGCCAGACAGTAGGATCGGCGGACCGTCGGAATCTGTCGTAATCGATTAAAGATAGTCGAGGCTCGGGAGAAGGCGCGTCGCGATTCCGCCGCGCTCCAGCGATCCTGAAAGTGACGGAACCTGGTCCGACAGTCCAAGCCCCGCCTTGCTCAAATTTCCCGAGTTCCGCCGATGGAAATTTTCGGCGCGACGCGACACCTCGCGCTGAGCGCTGAGCGCGCGGTTCATCGACAGGACGACGGGTTCCGCGATTTTTATGCGAGACGTAAGGATCGGGACGGAACGCGGCCTTGCGTAGAGGGTGCTGGGAAACTGGAACGGTGTACAGGGTGTTTCAGGAGGAATGGAAAGTTCGTGTAAGGATGTGCCGAATCATTATTAGTTACAGAGATACAGCTGTGTTGATTAAAGGAATGCACTTTTGAATTCTCTCGACAACACCACGTCTACCTAATCATTTGCCTTTGATTGTGTACTACCACTACCTAAAATAATTACTATTGTGTCCATTATGGTTGAAAGTAGAGGAAGAAATAAGTTCGTAACTTAGTTAGGTGTTAGACGATTGAGGAAGGGAGGGAAATTAGTGTTGGGCTAGAATTTTGGTGTTCTTGAAATATGTTAAGCGTCGAAGTTTAAGAAACTAACGTTTTACTGTTTAAGGGGTGAGGCACTCTTTCGATTATTGAAGCTTGTGGAGAAGCTAGTGACTCTTTGCTCTATATATGCTGTGTGTTTTAGATTCGCGACAAATGAGAAACGATGAAAGGTAATAAATAACTAAATAGGGTGGAATCTTGATTAATTCTGTCTGAGACAGACGCTTAATTTGATTTTTCATCCTATTGACTGGGTCGTGTAAATTCAACTTTTCAAAAGTGATAAATATCGTGATTTGAGATGAAAAATTCGAAATAATTCCGGGGATGTTCAAAAAATAGATACAGACCAGCACAGTAGCTCACTACATACGCGTCTACTTTAAACCAGATTTCACAAGTACCAACAATCGATGCAGCGTTCACCCCCGGATTCTTAGAAGATCCAAAAAAAAAACCAAAAAAGAATAAATATGCATGTCGAACAGAGAACCGCCTCCTTTTTCGAAGTCGGTGAAAAATCCGCGGAACTCGCTCGTCCACCGACAGATACTTTACGTCGCTGGCCGTGGACAATTTTCAGCCGCCGACTGTAGTGGGTGAGAAACTGCTCGCCGAAAGTGGAGCAAAAAGACGAATCACCCTGTATACGTCCCGACTTGATCGCGCGCGATGACGAGAGAGGACCGAGCGGAATAAGGAGCGGCGGGGGATACTGATCGAGAGAGCAGGAGAGAAAGACAAACGGAAGCAAACAGAGAGAGAGAGAGAGAGAGAGAGAGAGAGGGGGCGGAGGTGGAAGAAGATCCTTAACGCCGTCTCACGTGCTTGTAAAGTCTGTCCGACGATATATCGAACCCGAGGGCAAGTGAAAGTCCGTCGAAATACGACGACGTCTATACGCGTACTTGCGCTCTGTGCACTCCTTCTACACAACGCGCGCCCGTGCACAGCGAGTCTGGTGCACCTCTTACCGCGCGCGCATACGTATGTAGTTATGCACGCCAGTGTGTGTGTGTGCAACTACAGCTACACCCACACGAACCGCACGTCTGCGTCGTTCTGAATGCGTGCGAGACGAACGGACTGGCAAGAGGGGCTCGCGGATCAAGTGCGCCAGCACGAGAATGGGGAGAAATTTTCAGAATGGCAGATGCGATTTGTCGGGGCCTTTGGCTCAGCTCGGCTCGGCTCGGCTCGGCGCGGCGCGGCGGACGCGAAGAAAGTACGTTGTCGGAGAAGGATTCTGTGTACGTTGCGTTCGATGAATGTGCTCTGTCTGCAGGAAGTTTTCGAATTTTTTGAACGACTAGTGTAGTCCAGTACCGATGCCCACGCCTATTCAGCCGAAATAATCCATTAAAAGTGGAGTCGAGCAGGTGTTTGAACGATGACGCGGAGGCTTCCGAAATGTCCAAATAAGTGGTCTCGGGGCAGGAATCGCTTAATGGCGTATCCTCTCCCAAGCGCCGCCGGATCGTTGACGAACGATGATAATCCCGGGTCGTGTTCATCAATTAGCGTTAAACGTGGCTCCCCCCTCTCCCACCTGCTTTCTTTACAACCGACTCTCATTCACCAGCGCCACTTCGTCGGTCGGCTATATTCGCGAGGAACAATCAAATTTGCGCCAGGAAAGGATGAATCTTCGAGGGGAGGGGGACTGGAGAGGCCTGACAGAGTACGATCAGCGCGTAATGCCTGTCGGTGGAAGGAAGTAGCCCGATTTCGGCAACATTAATTGCCGGCTCATTACTTATTCTTTATGCCCCACAGCCGGGCTTGGCTTAAATGGCCGTGCGCCGCTCCTTCCCGCTCTCATTGGCGCTCATTAACGTGCTAACGCGAAAAAGAAATCTGGCCGTGCCCTCGGGAAAACACATCGTGAGTCCTGGACGGGACTTAATTAGACGTTGTTAAGTGAATGAAACGGGCACCGCTTCCGCGGCACGAAACAGGAATCTTTGCAGAGGTCCATTGCTTTTTCTACGGTCTCTCGACAGCAGAGAAGTGGCAGCAAGGAACAGGGAGTCCAGATTGAGTGATGCCAGAGAGCTGGACAGCAACCACGCGCCGAGTGTGTGTGTCGAAAATCATTCATGGACGTAATACGCACTTGCGTGGCGCCTCGATTTTCCTTTGGATCATATATATATATATATATATGACCTAAACAAAAATTACGAACTATATATAATATTTCTATGTGTATCATCTAATAAAAAAATATACATATATATATATATATATATATTTGCCCAGCCCTCTGGCATCGCTGACAATGAGTGTGTCTGCTATTACTACGGAACACTCTTCGTTTCGCCGCCCAAAAGTTAAGCAAACACGATCCGTCCGCGGCGGTCGAGCAATGCGTGCTCCATCGTTCCATGTTTGCGAGGAAATTTTTGGCTGCACGAAAATCAGAAGCCTTTCCGCCTCCGCGCCTCGTTTTAATACGACTCCGCAATTAGCCTCGGCCCCGCGATGCCGGGCGAGCTTTTAAACGCAGCATCCTGCCTGTCCGCGTTAACGGGTCGCTGTACGTCTCGGCGCAAAAGTCGGCGTGGCCAGGAGAGCCAGTCGGGGCAGCGCGCACGATGGGCGGCCGACCGGGTTAAGCGACGCGCGAAAAAAAGAGACGGTCCGCATCCTGACGCTGGCGAGAGTGCGCGCGCGCGGCCCGAAAAAATTAATTGGCGGATGTAATCCGATCGATTCCCACGGATTCGGCCTATGCCGAGGCGAGGTACGTGCGTGCGTTAGGTATTCTGTGTTGGTGCGCGTAGTATACCGGCCAAATTCGATGCTGCGAACCGAGGACGTACCCTGCATACGTTATATGTAGATGTCACAGGGTCTACGCGGCTGGTGAGCGTAGGAGCGTAGGATGGAGACCGTCCTGACGAGTGTGTCGAACAGTGTTGACGAGAAGTTTTGTTACCTATTTTTAATCGAAGAGGAAGAAGAAGAGGAGGAAGAAGAAGAAGAAGAAGAAGAAGAAGAAAAAGAAGAAGAAGAAGTTCTCTCTTCGACATGTATCTTTATTTTTTAATTTTTTATATCATTACTCGTCTTACGACAGACGGAATTTATAGAATGACTAGTGTAGTCTAGTACCAATGCCTACGTATATTTCTATGTTTTCCCCAGTTTATATTTATCTATAGCCATTTTTATATTTTTTCTACAGTGCACGATTGATGTGCAGTGCGGTAAAGGGTCGAAACGAGTTCTTTTAATTCACGCTCTTAATGATCAGAATTATCTATTTATCCGATCGCGTCTTCCTTTACTAATGATTGTTTAGAAGATTGTAAATAGCCTCATTAACTGCTCTCAAATCCTTCAAAAATGGAATTTTCATGTACATAAGCCGTCAAGTCGACATAGACTACTATTTAAACCAGAATGAATTGACTTTACGGATACACTGCATAAATTGGAGAATAATGTTTACACCCAGGACATCTATGTGACACAAATTAGCTGCTGACTTATTTCACTTTAAAAATTGTAACCCGGCTTTAGGCCCGTATAATAATAAACAATAATAATAATAATCACTAATTTCTGAAATCTATGAGCTATATGCGTTGTTCACCAAAACTAAACGTAAAACGTTCGTGACGATCGTAATAGAAGTGTCCGCCACGACGAATTCACAACTCATCCCTGTTCGAAAATCCGAGTTCATCGAAAGCATTGTGACCCGACCGCATTCAAGCCAAAGGTTGTACGCACGAATCGATCCGGTCCATTATCGTCGATAACCGGTACACGAATCGCCCAGTTTCCCGTGAGCCAGTGGCCTTTTAACGTCCGATCAGCGTGCAGTGGCGTGCACCCGATGCCCTCGTCTCATCCAATCCACAGACGACAGACGTGTCGACGTCACGGGGTCCCGACGATTGTTCGCTTTCAGCGGCAAACGGAAATCCGCGGCCAGCTCTCGTCCGACCCGGGCTTAGTGTCCCACGATATCGAGAGACGTGCTCAATTTATTCTCCAAACGCGCCCCTTCGAATTTCAGGTGAACTTTGCGAGGAGTTCGACGTCCTACGTAACGCACTTGCCACGGGTGTTGCGTTTCAAACTATGATATCATGGTTTTCGTATAATTTAGATGTGTGATTTTATTATCAAGTCTTTATTACCACCGTTCCCTTGAAATAGTTATTCATTGCGATTACGTCGTAACAGGTTTATTATCGATATAGGAATGGCAGAAATATGTCATCTTGATTTTTATTATACCCTGTTCGTTACGGATCACCTGTTCATTACCTACTCACGTCCCGCTATAAATCACGATCGCCTGAAAGACGAATCGTTTGATAAATCGCACGGATAATAGCCTATATATAAAACTACACGTCTCCGCTCTTTATGCCCCGCATGCCTCTCGATTATCCTTCCTCCGTTGACAGACACGGATTCCGCGATTGTTCCTTCCGATGATCAAACGGAAATCCGTTCCAGACTACCGTCGGCGTCGTTCATCGGCTTAACGTCGGCCCATCACTGGGAATTATCTCCCTTAATTGCCGAAAATCCGAATCAGTGCCGACGGTTCGTGAGCGATCGCCCTCAAAATTCTCAGATGCGAACTCAAACAACCCGATATCCGTCTTTCGCGATCCTCTCAAAAGTTAATCCGCCGCACGACGGATATTCGTTTTATTATTTATACGTTGCTCCGTCGATTGCTTAAAGATCTTTCGGAAAATGTGCAGGTCGCTACTTTCTCAGAATCGAGTACGATTTCCGCGGCAGGCACGATGACATCACGCACGTGAACTTAGGATTGTTCGATTCCGATTCGATTCTTCAAAAAGTCTGTTCTTTTCCCAAATAATCGATTCTTCCGAGATCGATTTTTTTATTTGGATTCTCTAACGGCAAATCTGCAGCAATTGTTGACCTTGAAATGGATCAGTATAACTCTATAACCGCTCAGCTTTGCAACTTTTTTTGTTTTCTTTTAGTCATTATTTGTTATTTTTAGCGTTAAATTCTATTCTTATGCCATCTTTCTGCAATAAAGGACCAATGCTCGTTAATAAAGAAATAAATAATAATAATAAGAATAAAAACTCGACTTGTTTTATGTCGATTTTTTCAGAAAAGCCGCAGTATTCAGCGAGCGCAGCGTTAGACTAAAATGTTTTATGATTTTAACGATGTTTTTCTTGCAAGCACACGTTTACGTTGTAGTTGGTACAGAGTGGAGAGGCGGTCAGGCGCTGTCAATTTGAAACTTACGTTTTACACGCGTCAAGTTAGCTCGCGGCTCCTATTAGCAGCAATTCTTGAACTTGAGCTCGATTCTTTACCCGCAAAGCAATCGTTTGTTACAAGATCGATTCTTTGGTTTTGATTTTTTCCGAGAATCTATTCTCAGATACGATTCCGTTTCGATTGAAAAATCGATTCTTTCAAGACAATTGAACATCTCTAAATTGTGGAATATGGACGTGGAATTGGTGCCTCCCGTAAAAGCTTGCGAGGCGTGCTCGGAACTTTTGGCCGAGGGTGTAGAGTGTAGTAGGGCAGTGTAGGGCGCCCACGGACTCCGGGAGTCGTTCGTTTTCGTCGTTGCGAACGGAAATCCGCGGGCCGGATGCTGTCCCTCGCGCACCGTCGCGCGTCGACTTAATGTCCCGTGATATTGCCGCGCGCACTCGGCGCAAATTGTCGATCGTTCTCTCGTTTGTAAGCTGTCGGCCGCGCCGCCGTTAAAAGCAAGACGCGCGCTCGAAATCATCGACTCCAAGAGCCGATGCTGGGGAAAAAAGATGGACATAGTCAGATGAATCGGACCGCTCATCGATAGCGGTCGTTTAAAGTCGCGCTACATCTACTACCTTTGTTGACAAATTTATATGTATGTATATACATATACTTATGTGGAATGAGTTTAGTCATGATATTGCAATGAGCCTTGAAATGATCTGCAACTACCATTTCCGCAAAGTGTTAATTGGATCAAAAGAAATTGGTTTGCTTATTCCCCGTTTTATTTTCTTCATTTTATTTTTCTTCCTTCTTTCTTTACTGCCGTCTTATTTGGCTTATTATTGTATATAATGATAAATTATAATATGCCCGTACGAAGTTGAAGTGTGCATGTACTTGGTATGAGCTTATTCGTTCGACGAGTAAGGGATATCACGGCAGCTGAACCGTTCTCTTGCTCGACTCCACGCACACGTGCGCACCCACACGCCAGTACGTATCCGTCGGCCGTTCTTTCTGACATTTGGAACTCGGCAGTCGGCAGTCGGCAGTCGGCAGTCGGCACACACCTCCGACGCAGGTATGCAAAAGGCTTCGCCTCCTCTTTCGCGTTTACGTCGGGGGTATCGACGTGGAAGGTGAGTGATAGTGATCGCGTGAAAATGCGAATGGTGGTCGGTCCGTTTCAAGGGTCCAGCGACTTCGTTCTCAAGCTTCCGGAAAGTGCCCGTTGACTTTCCGAGTTTCCTATCTCAAATTAACTCGAAACAATTACTGATATTCGGAACTTGCCATTTCTGCTTGGAACATTTTTGTGCAAAAAGAAACAAAATGGACTACAATGTTACGAGGCGTGCACGCCGCTGAGTACAATGAGCGAGTGCTTCTGTACGGCTGACAATGAGTGGGTTCTCATGACGTAGATCAGTGTAGGGGTAGCACGGAGGTGTCACACTCGTCATGCGGCAGGAATTTGATCACACGCGACGTCGCAACTCAGGCTGCACGCGCACCATTGTCCCCTCAGTCTCCATTCAACCTTCTACCCTCACTTGCGTAAGTCGCATAAAGCTGCGCTCGACTAATTAACGTTTGCGCGGACGACAATGCGGATCAGAACGTACAACAATGAAGCGCCTCGTGACCGCGAAGACGGCGAAATTGATGAGGAACGCCGAAAATCGTGGCGAGGTCGACTTTCGAGGTCTGCTGTTGCTCTATCATCACAGGCGAGGCATACTGTATATAGAATGAATGTGAATGAGACCCCCCTCGTCATATAAATATACATATATTTTTATTCTTTAATATAATCAGAAAATAATCACTCTCTTCTTTCCTACCGTCAACGGTTGAAAGTTATCACCTCGACACTGATTTCGAATCGTGCCAAATGACGAACTCTCTCGAATTCGATTTTTGACGCATTCGGTGTCATTTTCCCCGGGACACCCAGTCTATCCTGCACCTCGTCCGTGCTAGTATATTTCGGCAACCCCGTACCCCGCACCCTGGGAGAGTCTGAGTTTTCCCTCCGGCCCGCATCTGACCCCAGTCATTTATATAAACGTAACGCACCGGCAAAACAATGCGGGGGCGCAACGAAGGTCACTCTGCGACTTGAAACACTCCGCGCACGAGGTCGGGTCCTGGGATCTCATAGGGTCATGCCAATCGAGATTCTAACCCTCACCGGCCTAATCCCTAATCGGCGGCAAAAAGCGACCAAGTATGAAAATCTAATTAATTATCGGCCAGCACTGCAACTATACCCCAGAACGTAAAAGGCGCTGCGCTGCGATATGTACATACATTGTGGGAATATTGTGGTTATACATAGTATTAGTCATATTATAAGATAGGAAACACTTATGTAGCACTACATAAATACGAACTACCAATATTTATGAAATATTTCGTCACGGCCGAGCCGGTCCAAGCACACTGAAGGATTCATCATTATTTAACGTTAGATCGCCGTGTCCGCCGCCGACATACGGCGCACTTGCAGTGGCCTCTTTCTCCGCGAGAACCGAACTTATACGAACGATATTGATATTCTAGAAGGTCGGCACCTCTCTCGACTCGTCCAACGAAATCCCTTCGACGGCTTAGCGGGATTAATAAGGGGGGAATAAGAAGGCGAGCGCGATGCAACGATGCAGAGCGGTACGATGCGGTACGGTACGGCACGGTACGGCACGGCACGGTACATTCACCAATGACCGAGTGGCACGGATCTTCCTCCATCCTTTCCACTCTTCTCATCTCCTCCGCGTCTAACTCCTCGCCGAGCACGGGAGCCTCGCTCTCGTCCAGAGCCCTCCAACCGCTCGGGCAATATTTTCAGCCGACCGATGTCAATAGGTCTTCTGCCTTTGAGGCCGATAGCGGGACAGGGAGACGACCGATACGAGCTCGAGCCTCGAGTTGGCCCGTTCGCAGACAGTGCGGTGTGTCGGTATTAGGGATTCTCCAATCATGAAAATAGATTCTCCGCAAATATCGGAACCAAAGAATCGAGTTCAAGCTAAAGAATAATAAACGCTGCAGATTCTCTTAAGAAATTCAATTAAAAAAAAAATCGGATTTTAGGGTAAAAGAATCAATTGTTGAAAAAATTCCCTATCAAAGAATCGATTTTTCGAACATCCCTAGTAAGTATGTGCGTATAGCAGAGGGGTTTGGATTCACGAAATTGGAAGTCGTCGATTTTTATCCTGAACTGTGACGAGAGATATATGCGTCCTGGGTCGCGCAAAATTCGTTTTATCGTGCCATCACGTGTGCATCTTGACAATTAGTCGGCAAGGAGTGATCACTCTTTTACACTCTTTTTTTTTAAGAGTGTTCATTCATAGTAAGGCATACGCACAATAAATACCCTTACAAAGAGAAAGGCGCCAGTGTTACGTCACGGTAGGAAGTCGTCGGACGCACACGCGCGACCCTCGCCGGACGAAAGAAGACGCGCGCATTTCGTGCAGAACAGGAAATGTAAGACATCGTCGGTCATCGCCGCGTGACAAAAATGAACAGAAAAAGATACCAAAATTGGCCAAAATACTCTTTTCGAGGCTTCAGCGACCAATTAATTAGTCCGCGGACGTCGTTCGAAAAATGTCGATGCGCGCGGTGCGTTCCTCCGGTGCGGCCGATTGCGACAGAAGAAGAAATTTCCCGTGGCCGCGGAGCAAGGCGACGGAATGAATTACTCCCCATCGCGGCAGTGGCCGTTTACGCGCCGTTTCGCAATCGGCGGGCAAGATCGATTCATGAAATTGATTCACTTTTCCGAGAACAGAGCGTGCGATATGATTCAATCGATTATGCGTACTTCTCTTATGAAACGCGAAACGGCTCGTTCTCGCGGCTCGCGGAATTTCATTCTGGAAAGCTCGTAAGAGCGGCACGCGCGCCGTCGTGGGCGGAGAAAGAAAGAAAAAAAGAAAACAGAACGAGGAAGAAGAAGAGAGTCGGGCCCGACGAATTTATAACGAGAACGAGGAATGAGAAACGGGCCGACGAACGCGCCCGCGCGTAATTAGAAAGTATGCGCGAGGAGGCTCCGGTCGCGGGGGAATGCAGGCGTAACGCAATGCAAGTGGAATTCTGTTTGATTTCCGCAGCTTGATAAAAGCGCGCGCGCGCGTTCCGCCGTCTCTCGAGGAGTCCGAGGAAATTTTCAGCACACCGCCATGCGCCAGCCCGGCAGCGACGCGAGTCCCTTGTTAACGAAGTTTTCGTTTGCTGTTGCGCCGAGCTATCGTGTTTCTGGCACCTTTAGACAATGTGTATTAATAGAGAGGGAATATTATACGAATGCACGATTTAAAGTGAAGTTAAGATTACGGGGAACATATTACGTCACGTGTGGGCAAAATGTAATTCATGCTTTACATATATATTTCAATCTTTTGCAATAATAATAATAATTCAACGGGTAAGGAACCCTTTGATATAAACATGTATATACGTTCAAATATGAATCATTTATATATTAAAAAATATATATTGCCTTTTCGACATTTTTCGTAAATAAAATAAATAAATATTTATTTTTTAATATAATCAGAAATGATTAGCATTACTTTACTATTTCAACGCTATGCAACTGTTGTCCAATTCCACTCTTTTCGTCCTACAGTTACATTACATACGAACTTCCATGATTGCTTTGGCCACCTGTGACGTCACATAGACGATTTCGTCTTTCCCTCAAAACAGCTACCCGAGGCCGCGTCTGTTAGTATTGATCAACGAGCCAACGGCATTCGTAATGTCACACGACACAGATATATATACTAGGTTTTCGGAAAGTGTCACAAAATTGGTACGTAAACTCCTTCATTCCTTGACGACAATCATATTACTGCAGCTACCTACAAGGCATAAACTGCGTGTACAACCTTACAGTCACTACCTACCATAATCCCAGCTTGCAAAAAAAGATACATCTCGAATAGATAACTTCTTCCTTTCTTTGACGTCCGTTAAAAATCAGATTGCCTCACATGTAAAACGCACCGCGAACCGTTCTACACGCCCGGCAACTACCCTATGAGCTGTGCATTTCCACCACCTACTCCCGCACCAACAAGAAACCCAGCAGCCTTCCGTGAAAAAATTGCTCTCAAATAACTCCGAAAATCCGACGACTTCGGGACTTTCCACCCGATCCCATTCCCACGGGCGTCCGTTTTCGGCCAGACGCCAGGCAGACTAACGGAAGCCCATTGCAGGAATCAGCATCCCGTTCCTCGCCGCTCGCCGCTCGCCGCTCGCCGCCCGCGCCGTCATCGTCTCTTTCTCTCGGGGAAGTGATTACATAAACAAACGGAACCTCTCGTCCCGGCGCATGACGTAAAGCCTCGACGTCGTGTGGGATCCGCAAATTCATACGCGGAGAACGACGACCACACGACCAAAGACGAGGACGCCGATGATGTGGCGCGCTCGAAGGTGAGGCTCGCCGCTATAATAGGATTAATTCGTAGGAGCCGAGGAGAATACCGCGTCGGTGTAGAGTCCTGCCTTGCCCCACCCCTCTCGTCCCTCGTCCGGTCGCGTGGGCGCTCGGCAGGGCCGTATAATTTCGTACCCCTCCCGGCCCTCCCGTTACACCCTATCCTATGGACGATCTCTGATTGATTAATTAAGGGAGATGAACACTCTGACGGCGACAAAAAAATCGACTTTTCTTTTTTTATCTTTTCTTAAAGCGTTATCCGCGTTCTCTTCTGTTGAGAGTCGTCAAATATTACGCTGATATTCGTGAAAATGACAGAATTGCGGCCGTTTTTGTGGCGCGTAGTATCTGAATCTTTGAACGCCTTCATCGCGAAACTACATTTTCACAGCTACGTTTTCGTGTAAATCACTTCAAATGTAAACACACAATATTTCTGAATACAATGTTCTCGCTAAGGCGTACGGATTTTTCTTTACCTTTAATATGTTCCCCGAAACATAGTTAAGAAACGTTACTTCTTTTAGTGGACGATTCAAAGAAGGTTTATTTTAAACATGCGTCATTTTGCCTATATTCCAAATATTAGAATTTCCGTACGCTCAACTGAAGCTACATTCATATAGTTTCAGAAATTTGGGAATTTTTTCAATTCGGTCGATTTTTGAAGACCTTGCGCGGCGTGCGGAACCTACTTAAGACGCATCTTATATAAAAATAAAAACGTATTCCGTCAAATAAAAACATACAAAAAATCTTGATTCATCTATTTGCATCGTAGGCATTACAACAAATTCGCGCAAAGAAGCTACATTTTCGACCTGTCACGGTACGAAGACGTTATTTGTGGACTTTATGATAGACGCTCCCCCGGATGTGCTCAATTAGGGTGGTATCGATAAGATTCGTTACGTCATGATATCATCTTCAGCATCACACGACGCTGGTGTCGACGGAAACGATCTATTAAATTCGGAGATTCAATCCTCCTTCCCGCTTCCCGTTCGTTCGGTGTAGGGGTGAAAAAAAAAAATATAAACTTGAAAGATACTTGAAAAATTCGTAAAAAATAAAATCAACAAAATTCACGGAATTCATTGACTCTCCACAGACGGCGACCGTTGACCCTTTTTTCACCCTGAGCGCGAGAAGAAAAATGGAGAGAAAAAGCTATTTGCCCATCCACCTTCTCGCGACTGCCATGAATCGACCGCCCGGCAACTCGCGTCGAGTCTGGTTAGAGATTTGCATAGTGAGCAGTCGATCGTCGATAGCGGAACAACGAGATATGCCTCGCTCGACGATCGGCGACGACGGCGACCTCGCGCAGTACGACAATCCCACGCATCTCGCCGGACAAAGGATAGGATATCTGCCGCGAGGAACGATCCGTGTCATTATCGTCGCCGTTATAATCCCCATTATTGCAGCGTCGGGACGGGTCCGGGTCCGGGTCCGGGTCGTCCGGGAACGTCCTTCGCGGCGCCCGACGTCGTCGTTCGATCGCTAGACCAACGGTGGAAGAGGTGAAAGAGATATCCTAACGTCCTAACGCGTCGCGGCGCCAGGACGAAGCGCGACATCAGGGTCGAGCGCACTCTGCGTTTGCGTGCCATGCCGCGAGACGCGGGACTCGCGCGGCCGAAAGAAAAAGAGAAAAAAGTACATGTCGAGTAGCGAACCTCCTCCCTTTTAATCGACTTGGAAAAAGGAGGAGGTTCTCTATTCGATATGTATATTGTTTGCTTTTTTTACGTATCTTCGCGCATCTACTTCACTCCCGAGCGAGTGAATCGATTTTGATGATTCTTCGTTTATATATGAAAGAGGGTGTTATTAAATGAATAAATGAATCATTGGGTGGGTAAAACGTTCTGTCAACGGATTTCAAGGGACAGCAAGGCGTGCGTCACGCGTCACGCGTCACGCGTCACGCGTCACGCCGCGCCGGTCACGCGGTTGAGATGTTCATATTCCGTGCAAAAGTGAATCGAGATAGAAATCGAGAGTGGGCACGAGGCACGATCGATCTACCCGGGGCACCGCGCTTCACTCCGCTCGCTTCTCCCGATCTCTCACAGTTCCAAGTCGCCGATGCGTAAAGTGGCGTCCTTCGGCACAGAAATAATAATATCGCGGCTGACATCGCGAGACGCCGCGCTCTTTCGTCTCTCTCGCTTTCCACGATGTCTCTCGTCATTCGAAGCGCGAATATGTACGACGACGCACGGCACGGCAAGAATAGACCAATTTCTCAACGGCTCGCGCGAAAAACACTCGACCGAGGACAAAGCTGAGGCGCTGAGGGTGCTAAAGAAAAAAGGTTAAGTTGAGTTCAGACGCGAAATTACTCTCGTAATCACGGCCACGATTGTAAAAGTTCCACGTGCATTTAAAATTCACTTTGCGCGACTCCCGCCGCGCCGTCCCGCCCGGTCAATTACTGCAAGTGTTGCGATGTCAGATAGCCAGTTGGGTATGGGAACCGATGTCTTCTCACTGGACAGTACCTACACGATCAAATTCTACTCACTCACAGTCAGTAAACAGCAAAGAAAAACGTTAGAACCCCCCGCATTTTTCAGTGACATCATAAATTGAATTTGCTCGCCAACTAATCTCTCTACTTCATGGACATTGATTTGTTTATTCTGTTGATTCGATATTTTCTGCAACGATACCTCGAAAGGAACGACTGACCTCCACCTACTGTCGTCCGACCTACCGTTAGCGTCAACTTCGTACGATCTCGTTCGGTCGTTCGCGGTTGCATTTTTCTCGTCGGGCGATACGGGGTCGCGCACGAGCAGGCACACCGTTCACTAATCCGCAGGCTGTCTACTTCCAAACGGAAGAATTCACCTGACTGATTCCGGCCGTCCGGCGTGACCCTCCCGACGCGACGATCAATACACGATCCAATGCAAAACCTCTGTGCCGATTCCGTCATCTTTATCGACCCTGAATACGCAGAAAATTCACTGAAAATGACCCCACAATTTTTCTTCTTCCGGCCAAATTTTCTACTTTCTTCGCCGTTCACTTTTTGAGACTTGAGAAGAAATTAGCCGGTGTCATCGGACGTCGTGTTTCTCGTGTCAGAGCGCACGTGACTCGAGAGGAACAGCTGTTCAAGCTCGGTCGGGTGTGACGGGCTGTTCCTGAAAATTCACGTCTGGACGCGAGCGAAGCAGTCGGCCTGAAAGATATCGGGATGATAATTATAATTGGAAGTGCGTGCGTCTGGAGCAGGGCCCCGACGTCCTCTAGGACCCTAGTTCTGGGCGTTCGTTCTAAGCTAAACGGCGGAAGAAGCGTCCGTCTAATGACGCCAATTCGCCGGAACTTGCCTGGTCTAGGATATTCGAATTGGCCGAAATTCAGCAATAGGAAAGAATCTTTAACTAACACTGAGTACGTGTACGAATAAATTATTCCACCCGCATCGCACGCCAAACATTCCCAATTAGTATGAGAAATTCAATAGACACGGCAGTAGTTGGAATAAAATAAAGGAGGTTAAACAAGACTAATTAAAGTGAACGGAATGATTCCTCAGTTTCTTCTTGGTTGAAAAGGAATTATTAGTTCATGGAAGGCACATTCTTTTGTCAATTATGTGTATTATGAGAATGAGATTTCGTGGGTGGCTCTGTGACGCTTTTCGTTTGGCGCGGATGCACTCTGCGTAAATTGATTGATGAAGAAACGAAGTTAGTTGAATGTTTATCTCGGTTAAGAATAATTGTGCGTAATATTCAGCCTTGGTCAGTGTAATGGTAAAACAATGTGCCTTCCATGAACTAATAATTCCTTTCCAACCAAGAAGAAGACACATTGTTTTATCATTACATTGACCAAGGTCGCTTATCACACACAATTTTCCTTCATTTCCTCATCAATCAATTCACGCAGAGTGCACATTTCCTCGAATCCACCGAATTGCAGACCAACACCACTGGTCCTCTCCAAACGGAAACACCCCGTCACACATCCCCCCACGAAATCTCATTCTCACAATACGCATAATAATTGCGATGCACACCCGCGCGTCATTAGGCGCCGATAAGCCTTTAATATAAAATGGCCACTCCGGGTAGCGACGAGTCGAAGGCCTCCGCGTTCTCGAAGGCATAACAGTATCTCTCAGCGACGATTACCATTCCAAGGTAATCCCCCATACGAAATGCCGCACGCGGCTTTGACGCGGAATCTTTCGAGAAGGACGAGAGAGACGCGAACGTTTCGTGCCTACGAGCCGAGCGCGGAGGATAAAGTACGCTTAACATGACTGGGATAGGACGAAGATGACGTGCTCACGGGTTAGAGCCCGGGGTTAGGCTGGGTTAAGGTGGTAGCCAATAGTAGTAGTAGTATGTAGTAGTAGTGGTGGTTGCCGTTGCCGTTGCCGTTGCCGTTGCCGTTGCCGTTGCCGTGGTAGATATTGGCAAATTGCAATTGGAAGGAGCTGGTGCTGTGAACGGGAATGAGGGAGTGAGTGTGTGGTGCTGTCGTCTTGCACTTCGCGGCGAGGAGGCGAACAACTTTCACGCGGCGAGCTTCTTCGCGTCGGGTATGCCTATGCGATGCGGTCGGTGTCGGAGACTGTGCTCGGCGAGTGGATCTGATGCGTGTGCGTGTGATCGACAGATAGCTTTTCATAGGAGACTCTGCTCTCGGGCGCTTCGTGATGGGAAATCGAGGATTTCGTGAGGAGACAGTGGGATCGACGCCGTCGCTGGCTAGAAACGTGCGTTCCTTATGCAAACCGTGAGTCATTGAGCGGTTGCATCTCGGCACGAACTCTCTTCGTACCGGCCCAGGCAGTCCTCTCGCGTCCGCGGATGCACGGAGAGCCGTGCATCTTCTACTTTGCGCGGTAGAGGAGGATGGCGCGAGCGAAAGATCCTAAACTTACTGTAATGCAGGCGGTAATGCTATTCGAGCAGAAGACCAGAAATAAATTTCATCGACCACAGGCGCTCGGGAGCGTTTTGAAAAAAAAAATAAAAAATGTTAAAGATCGACGAAGACCTCTTTTTTTCTTTTCTTTTTTTAATAAATTTAAGAATAAGCCTAGCGATTGCCATGCTCGTTCCGATGTTAGCCAATTACCTGCTTCCTGTCTTCTCTTATTGTTGCATAGAGAGAGAGAGAGAGAGAAAGGATAAAGAATTTGGGTTATATTAGAACGTTAATTGCCGCGTCTCCGATCACGATACGCCTTACAGCTTACAGCCTAATCCGCGCGCATGTTTCATTAGCATAGCCCGCCGACTGCCACTAATTGCCGGATGCAAAATAGGAGAAAAGAGAAAGCGCCCGCGGGCATTGTTTGATTCCTCGTCGAGGCGCATAATATCGATCTCCGGCCCGAAAGATCTCTAACGAGCAGACGTCACGTCGTAGGGGGGACACAGACTTCGCCCAACTTTTCAATACTGCTCCCCAGACGAAGATTCGTCAGCACGAAACCGTAATTATTTGATAACGATAACGGACAAAACAATTATTCACTACTGTGCCACTACTGTTTCGAGTACGTTTCTTCCTTTGCCACAGTGCCGAAAGTACGCGTCGGATTATGTTTTGTCGACAAACATTTTCCCGCGGGACTTGCCTCGGCTTTTCGTTTGAACTAGGGCTGGGAATATTCAAATATTTCATCAATATTATTCCGCCAATATCGTATCTGAAGTAGGACTAGGACTATTCGAAGCATTATTATTCGGATATCGTAAACTGATCAAATAGTCGGGTACCGATTGAAATATTCAAGTATTGAACAATATTCGGATAGCATTCGGGTATTCGAAACATATCCGACGACTCTTCAAATACCTACGTAAACTGATCAAATATTCAACGTGAAAATTTCATTGAAATGATTATTTGCTAGGTTCAGGGCCGCGGGACACGTGCAATGCCGTGAGAGCGTGTGCCGTCTTCTGTCTCCTGGATGAGTGTCAGATAGGGACGCGGAAGGAGGAAGAGAAAGAGAGAAAGGGAGAAGGAAGAGAGAAGTCAGGTACCCGAAACGGTACCGGACGCGGCAGGTGGATGACGCAAGCGAGATGACTCTACTCACGGTTATCCCCTTCCTTCCCCTTTTCCCTCCCCCCTTTTCCCGCAGGGATCCTACAGCTGACACTCCGCGCGCGTCCTTCTATCCGTTCTCGCAGTACTCCGAGGAGGAGAGTCACTTTTCGTTTTCGCTGTTTTCCTTCCAACTTTCGAAAAGTCCATTTTTGGGGGATTTTTGGCGATAAAGGTCTGAAGGCTGGGGACACGCGAGATACCAATGTACGCGCGAACTTGACAAACGATTTATATGTATTTTTACAACCAAAATTATAATGCAGGAAGTAGGCGAAAAAAAAGAATTAAAAAAATATACATGTCGATTAGTACCACCTTTTTTCTTGAAGCCGATTCAAAAGGAATGAAATTGACATACTATTTCAATGCATTTCTACGACAAAACTCGTAACGCACGTCGTACGTAAGTTCTATTAACGCTCCTGTGTCTCAAAAGTATACATACCTAGAATCAATAAAGGGTCAAAACTGTATCTTTCTCGAAACGACTTTTTATCACAAATCGCCGGGAATTTCGACTCTGCCGCATCTCGCATAAACACAACCCTCCCCTATACAAATACCATGCACATCGACGCTGCGCGACCCGCCCATCGGAACGATCGTCCTCATTTACTCCGAACTCATTGGCCGATAACGACTCGTCTCTGAGAAAGGTAATCATCCGGTAATTGCGACTTCGGGGCTCGTGGGACGTGGAATTGAATTTGTCGGGGCCGTTTAAAAATTGACCGCGTGTCACACCATATGGTCCGTATTGAAACGACTTCCGAGTTTCTTGAACGTCCCGTGTCTCGATCGTTATGCCCGGCGTAATCGCGATTAGTCCGACGGTTGCAACGAATACGAAGGCTTGCCGGGCCGAAATATAGAAATCACACTTTATTCGAAGCCGGCCGCGATCCACTTTGATAATCGCGAGCGGCGTGCAAAGCGATATTACCGTCGGAAGCACAATATTTTTCATAACATTTATAGCGTTCAGAAATCATTCAACCAATTAAACAGCTCCCTCTCTCTCTCTCTCTCTCTCTCTCTCTCTCTCTATATATATATATATATATATAATATTTAACCATTTAATACGGTCGATGGCACAGTTCAAAATCCGACAAAGAAGACCACACCTATTTTATGAAATATAACTTGATTTTTTGTTTACAAGAGTCACTTGTACAATTTTGGAATACGTAGTACAGTGAAAGCGCGCGATTGTTACAGTACAATGTGGAACGGGTCGTTTTAACTACTCTGCACGTGTTTCAGCGTCGAGAGGACGTTTTGTCGAGCGCGGCTAAGTAGGCGTTATTAAGTAGGTTGCCGCTTCTATTCGAATTTACGCGACCTTTTTCGGCGAGTGCATGCCAATCGATCGACGATCCGATCGATTCCGGCGAAATGGCCGGAGCCGAATTCACGAGTCACTGGGTATATGGGTATGAATAACCTTTCGACGCCGTTAGCTCGTTCCATCGTTCGACTATTCGCCGATCAATGGCGTCGCGCCGGACGAGTCGGTTCGGGATCGCATAAATGCAAGAAATTCTTCTTTTTTCCGTCGCGTGGACAATTTTCTTTATTCTTCAACTCCGCGAGGAAACTGTAAGCTGTCGAGGCACCGAGCCGCGCTCGCGAGTCTGGTACGTACGAACGAGAGATAGAAAGCAAACGGTTTCGGTCAATTAGCTGTTTTGAGGTGCATCGTGCATCCCGAACGGAGCAGCGAGCAGCGAGTCGAGTGAAGTGTTTGTTGCCAGAGCTCACTTTGCCCACGGGCCCCGGATTGCCCCGACACGGAAACCTTTCTCTCCTACGCCCTGCACAGAGAGCGCAGATGGACCCGGAGGAGCAGCGAGGCTGCAATAATTAATCGATGCGATTAACGTAAGCCTGCCAACTTTTTCACACCACCAGTCGACCCCCGATCTTTGTTTCGAAAAGCGAGCGTACAAAATGGCGTCAAATTTATAAGAGTAAGAAGAAGCGTACGAAACGTAAAGAAAAATTAAATGCGCTCCTGGTAACAGTCTACTTGGCCGAAAAAAATAATCAAAATTAACGCCAAAAAGAAACTGGTGCCGGAGGGACGGAAATTTTCCAGGCCAGTTTCCCGCGGCCATTGAGTTTCGTTTTTCCGAAAACGAGAATGGCCGCGGCTGGCTCTATTAGCGAGACCGCCCTCGCCATGCATCAATTAACCGCGAAAGCGTGATTAATTGATGCACGGCGCGGGCAAGTAGCAGGCCGAAGCAACAGAGTCTACACGAGCGCGTTTCCATGCTCGCCAACTACATTACGGTCGGCTTTATAGAAACGAATGAATCCGCACGTTCTGTAGACTAGTTAGCATATTCAGATCCGTCACGCGGTTGCCTCTCCTTTTTCCACCTGCCTGCGATGTCTCAACGTCAGAACGTGCTTCCCATGCTTCCCAACGACACGTTTCCCATTTTAGTATAGTTATGACGTTAGCTTATTTTTCCAATCGCCGCACTTTCTTAAGAAGGAATCTAGCAGACAGTCTGGTCATTCACAAGTGTGGATGATGTAGGGTATGTTTAACATGGACGGTTAACAATTGCGGTTTCCGCATAAGAGACCGTGCTAAATCAATGAATTATCATCTTCTAAACTACGCAGTAATGAATTCTGAAATTTCGTATCCTCCTATGCATTAAAATGTGTGATTTTCTTCTGTGTGTCCAATTTCTGCTTAATTTAGACCCAATTATTCTATGTTGGATCTCCTTTAATAATACATATAAAAGGCTCGTTGAAATTAAGAAATCTGCGATGATAATGAGACGTATTAACGCATCTGACGGTTGGTTCACCAGATGAACCGTCTGAAAAACCTGGGAAGTTAGGAGTCGGCATACGACATTTCCGAAACGCACTGCCTTAATGACCTCGTAAAAATGGCTATTGTGATGAAATGAATCCTGCGGGAAACGAGATTTTAGATATAAGATAGAGGAATTCGCGAAACGTCATCACCTTAATAGCCGGGTACAAATAAACACGACGGGTAACATTATCACACTAATCGTCTGCAAAATGTGCTAAGTGAAGACATAAAGCCAGCTCACAAAACTGTCACCACCCACTGACTATAATTATAAAACAAATACTGCACGAAATACTCGAAAAGTGCCTGACAATGAGTGAGAGTGTTGATACGTTTCCTGTACCGGTTCTCACATGAAAATTCGAAAGACTAACAAGTTCTCAAGTACTAACAACGAAATTCCGCCGAACCGGCGAAACGTTTGCCTCATAATCGATCCCTTCTCATTTCGCAACGCGGTTACGTAAGCCGCCGCGCCGGCCGAATACTATGGCGTCTGTCAAACTAGACAGAACAATATTCGCGGATCGAGAATACACCGGAAGCGGGCATGAGGACGCGCGTCTTTGGAGAAAGTTCTTAGACGGTAATGACACGGGTAGAGCGATGTAATAATGGCGGAGCGTTTTCATTCGCATCTGTCACCGGACACGCGTCGTCATTCGCCGAATTACGTGTCTCTTACCGTATCGTCATTAAAGAACTTAACACTGAACCTGTTGAGGGGTCAGAATGCGTACTGTCATTGTTCAGTTATGTAATCTTACTCTCGTTCAAATACATGGATCATTGATGATAAACGACAAAAGTCAGTCGTAATGGTCGGAAGTATGATCATTTGGAAATGTGTAATCGTTATATTAGCAAAATGTGAAATGTAATGTACTCTTCGTGTAACGTCGCTCGTGGCCTAGTGTTTCGGTCGATCACTTAAGTTGAAATGTGAAATAAGTGATTTTAAGAAGGCCGAAACTGATCGGTACCATGCATGAGAACAGGTGACCGAAACTTGCACGTTGACCTGGAAAATGGAACGTTTTCACCTGCCCAACAAATAGAGCGTGAGATTCTAATTACCGTGACAATGTGTATTGGCCTGCGTTGCAGTCGAGACAAATTTCCATGGAAACGGGATAAGTGGCCTTAGCCGGCTGCCGTTTATACTCGGGCAACTAGAAATTTATGTTTCGTCGGACGACGACTCAATGTCTCTTTCAATATTACTGCCTCTCAGACACAGAGCAAATATTTCCCTCTCCAAGTATACGTTTACTACGGACTGAGAGTGATTCGAACAAATTGTCAAATTATCAATTGTAAACCAACTTGTCGCGTGTAATTAAATAAGTCATTAATTTGATGCAATCTTTTCGGTAACTCTGACTTGATTAGAGCTTCGCAGTCGCAATCAGACCGTCTAAGCAGTGTTTCCCGTATAAAGGAAGCGATAGTGGGAGAAATAAGGAGAATCGTGGCGGCTCTATGCTCTATGCGATCCGCGCCTTGACCGTATTTCGCCTCGTAAAAATAATATTTACGTAATTGCGCGATGGTCCCATAAATGAACAATCGCGGCGCCAAGCGACGCGAACCACGTTGGTCGCGATTATCCAGGTCTGACGCGCGTCACGTGTGTCGGCGATTACGAAAGTTGCCTAAGTAAGTCGCGTATCCCATACTCTCCGATGATTAGACCGTTATGAAATCGATGATTCCATATGCAGCGACCTAACATTTATCCGGATCGCTCTCGGATGACATAACGCGGAGAATAAATATCCCTTTTCACGCGAAATACGAGGCCACGGAACAATGCGAGGCAATGAAAATGAAAAACGACCGATGAGTCGATACAGCCATAAATATCACTCTTTCAACACTTTGAGGCAGACAATTTTTAAGTAAAAAAAATACCCAAGTTGCACAGAATTTGTTTCAATATAAAAAAGTGGAAAGGAACATTTATTTCAATTATTTAACATAAAGTTTTACTCGGAATGAGAAAGAAAGAAAAAAAGACGAACATGTCAGTTAGGCCCGTGCCCAAGTATTCTTGACCCAAATTCTGTGAAACATATATTTTCCCCATTCGCGTCGATTATTACATCGATCCTATTTCTTCGCACAACAGCGCGGAATCCGTCGATTTCCGATACGTTCGCCCCATGCGCATTTCGAAATGGCGCAGTCCGATTCGATTTTCGCGGCAAAACAAAGCGGAAGAACGGTCGTGCTTGACGTAACAGCGCGACGTCGGTGCAGCGGTAAAAAATTAGCATGCCGCCACGGTGTGAGTCGTATGTAACGTGCCGCATTTTACGCTCCTTAAGTCGGCACGGACGTTCAATTGGCGCACGGTCGTTGCTGCGCGAGCGTTCTTTACCCGGTTCGTGGTTTTCTGCTGAAAAATAATGTTATAAGAGCGAAACGTTGCCGAGAGAGTACGATACGTATACTGTAATTGGATCGACTCGACGTCGTTCGTCATTAATGACTGATTTAGAACAGAAAATTGATCTCGTATGCATGGGGTTAATATGCAAATACGAAGTTTCTGGTGTACGGTTTCGAACTTTTCAATACTGCCACTCGTCGTCGATGTTGCTCAAATGAAAGGCTCTTAATGAGCGTCTGGTAACGGTAACAATGCACAACGTTCACCTAATGCGTTACGCAAACAGAGCCCTCCTTCATGGAAAAGACGAGCAAATAGCCGGGTCGAAAGGAGCCACGGGCACCGAGGTCTCTCGAAACGAACGTTCCATGACTACTCTCTGATTGCTCGCTTTACGCACGTCCGCAGTTCCGCGAAGAAAGTTCGGAAAATTGTGTAAGACAACGTAGCCAACCGGCCGAGGCGCACACACACACACGTGACACTGCGACCCGCTCTTACCAAAATCCCTTTCACAGGGAAGCATCGTCGACACGACGGAATTTCCAATAACTCGGCCATAACTTCGCGGCACGTAGAAAACATGGCATATTTCGCATGCTCGGACAAACGATAGAGGGGAAAGAAGCTTCGTTCATAGGCTTCTTTCCGCCCGGTATTCGCAGTAACAATACAGGGTGTTTCAGGAGGAATAGTAAATATTTCTAGGAAGTGGTAGTCTAAACTAGTTTAAATAAAAAAGTTCTTATATAAATATATGTCCAATTTTTATTAGTTACTCACAGTAGGTGTTGATTGAAGGCAAATTAATAAATGTCGCCAAGACACATGTTTATATCAACTTTTTTATTCAAATTAGTCTATACCACCACTTTCTACAATATTTACCAATCCTCCTGAAACACCCTGTATAGTCGCGCAGCCTGAAAGCGCAAAGAAACCAAAGGCGGCAATTTTGTATGGACCTTAGAGTCCTTAGACCTTAGAGTCTTAGACCATATATATAATATATACCCACTGACATGGCTTCAGACAACTGTGTTGAGGCAAAGATAAAATCATCTATGTGACGTCGTCACACGTCGGCAAATTAATGATGGAAGTTCGTGTATAATCTGATTTGAAAATTCGAACGTAGCTGCTTGTCCATATATAGAGCGTATTTCATGCTGTTAACACGTTCGCGGACAGTAAGAATTTTCATGAGCTACAAAAATAGACAGATGATTCATTATTAAACTAATTGTGATATCCGAATGCTGATAAGTGACGAGAAACTTTTCAATACACAAAGAAAAGGCGAAACAAAATATAAATACTCAATGAACCAGTTAGCCAAAACATTAAAGTGCATAATAATTTAGAAAAATGAACGCTACACACGCATCATTCACGTCGAGGAACGTGTTAATGTCATTTGAAATTATCTTTTGCCCACATGTCACGTCACATAGATGATTTTATCTTTGCCTCACTTTCGAAACGATCGTAAGTTGTCGCTGTGCGTGTATGCGTTACAATGTAACGAAAATAAATATAATTTGGTCAGGTATAAAAGTAAGACTTTTCCCTAATGTGGTGATATATGTGCATTTAAGAAAGCGTTTCGTTGGAGGAACGGGGATTCCTCGTTGATGGAAAACACGAGTGAGCAGTGAGCACAGCAGTAGGAAGAGGTCTGGGTACGTACGTACATCGAGCACACGCCCCTTACCGAACGTATGTACGAACGTTCGTCACGCATCGCGGCGATAAAGTCAGCCAGGTATCTCGAGGATAACGTTACTGGCGCGGTAGTCTCGCGTACTGTCGTTGTAACTCCATTAATGGCGTACACATGAATTCGCATGTACAGGGTGTACGCGGCTAAACGTGTGGCGTCCATCAAAGGGATGCAGGCATGACGTCAAAGTCATGAAACAAGGTCATACCGTCTCGAATGCATCTTGAGTGCCTTTTGCATCAAACAAGGACGTGAAAATTCGGCTTGCTCTAACTTTCCCCACTTCTGTTTCTCTCCATTTACAAACAAAAACATCGATCCTATTTCACCCTCTATAATTCGTTTTCATTTTGCATTTTGCTTGTTTTCTTGTAACTCTGATTACCTGAAAAGTCATCTTACTAATAAACGAATTCTCACACAAAATCTACTGTCCTCACACAGAAATGAACAAATTAAATCTGTTCCATATGCACAATTTTCGTCCGCACGGATACTTTGCTGCGGGTAATATTCGTTAATGGGCGAGGCAGAGGAGTCGGCGGAACGACGGCTGACGTTGGAACGACGACACCGGCGCCATTGTCTAGCATGCGAATAAATTCTTGCTACGCGTCGTCGTAGTCTGCGACGATTGCGCAATCCCAGTGGACGGTTAACGGGAGAACGAAAGATTCGTATCTCGCGTACGCGAGGAGCCCTAATTATTTCCTCGTTACATCGCGTTACTTTCATTGATAGACGCGAGGCGCGCCGGCCGACGTTAAAGCGTTCGACGCGAAAGGCGTCAATTATTGCGCGTTCTTTGCCGCGAACGCGTTACGCCGGACGCGAGAATCGTTCTCGGCTGTACTTCGTTCGGCTTGTTAAGGGCTTCTTTCACGCTTCTACTGCTCTTTCCCTTATCTTTCTTTTTTTCATCCCTTTGTCATGAATAAGGCCACTTGCGATTTTATTCCGAATTAATGCCATTATTTAGTGACATGTGACGCGTCTTCCTACTAAAATCTATGCGTTTGGCCTGACATTGTGAAATGAGAGTAAGGGACTTCGTGACATGAAACGCGTTCGATTGTCCTTGAGCGATGAACCAAATAATTCTGTAACACGGAACCAATCGGTCCTGAAACAAACTATTACGATTCAAAGTTGGTTCACTATGGCTGCAGATCGTTGCGCGGGCAATTAGCTGGCTATGTTTTTGCATTATACAACGACGACTCCCACTCCCGCGGCGTGCAACGAATTGGACAGAGAGTCCTCGTGACTGTGAGGCTAACAACTCCGCGCACGAGTTA
The DNA here is from genome assembly GCA_963942575.1 of Priocnemis perturbator. Classification (NCBI taxonomy): domain Eukaryota; kingdom Metazoa; phylum Arthropoda; class Insecta; order Hymenoptera; family Pompilidae; genus Priocnemis; species Priocnemis perturbator. The sequence continues at coordinate 11,688,052 of OZ012656.1, forward strand.
ACTCGAGCGTGTACGAAATGTACGGTTCGTTTCGCTGAAATAATAACGACGATCTTGGGAGTCGGGCGCGTCGTCGTCACGGCGTAAGCAGGAATTTCTTGCTCTCGTTTCCAGCGCGATTTTCACCGAAAACGCGGTATGTATTTCGAAACCGCGAAACGCGGCTAATTAATTCGCCGCTCGACGTGGACGAGCTCGAAATTAGGGGAGCGGAGAAGCAGGCCGACGCGCGACGCCCCGACCAACTTCGGAGTAGGGATGTTCGATTCTTCTTCTTCTTCTTCTTCAAAAAAAAAAAAAAAACTCTTTTTCAGAGGTTAATCTTTAAGTAATTAATCGTGAACTCGATTATTTACCTCAAAAGAATCGATTCTGAATCGATTCACTTGAGAGAATCCAGTATCACTACATTAATTCGGAGCAAAATCATGTCGAATCGTGCGAGTAAGAAATGATTGCGTCGGACAGAAAATATGCGGCCACGGTCGGGCGGATATCATTTCGACGATTGATGCGCATCGGAAAATATGAAACGGCAAGGAATTTCGTGATTGAACGGATCCACGGGTTGCGATGATTGTTATTACCGCCGATATTGACACTTGACAGTGCGGGCGAAAACGCATCGACGCGAATCCGCGGGCAATGCGGGAGCAGCGGAATCGAGCGATTAATAAACGGGCCCACGGATTTGAATTATCGATACTAATCGAAGCATTCCGCGCGAACCGATGTTTGCCACGAGCGAATGTGTTACGATTGGAATAAAGTGATTAATGAAACGAACGGATGCCTGGCACGCGAGGGAAAATATTGTCAAGTGAATCCCATAACAATTAGCGCGGACGAGCCAAATTGACAGTGATGAAAAAGTGACCGAGCAATTTGGGTTAACAAGTGACGTAATTCGACGAGTGGCCGGCCCCGGCGGCTAATATTCGACGGACGGAAACACGTGAAGGCCCGCGCGTCGGATGGGGTGGATGAAAGAGCTGGACGTGGAAAACGAACACACCCCCTCGCCAAATGATGGAGGCATAGAGACGCGAAGAGTTAAAATGCGACTAATTAAATCGCGGCGCAATCAGTCGCGTCGCGTCGCGCGCGGATTCGAAATAATCCTGTCGGCCGACGCGACGTCGAAGAATGGGTCGTGCGCCGTGAAGTAAGCCTTGTCATATAAATAGTGCAATAAACAAACAAACTGATTCCTGCAGACACTCATTAAATCCCGGCCCCGCGCGGTATGCGCCGCAGCACCCGTGTCCCGGCCAATAAAGCACGCGCAAAATTTCGTCCAGTCATTCAACCGAATCGCATCGCGCACATTTACACGACGAATTTATTTTCGAACGACCTTTTTGCCCGCGCGCATTCGTACTCTTTCCGAATTTGACGTTCACGTACGAAAATTAATATCTCCAAACGTTTCAATTCAGAATGAAATTTTCGAATTATTACACTGCAAAGAAGAAGTCTTTCTATATTGCCCACGATGAAAGCCTAAAGCCATATATCAGCAGCAAAGCAACGATCTCGATCCGTCCAAAGCGAAGTGTTCCGTACCGGATCACTCGCTCCCGCCGCGGCATTAAAACGGTTTAATCGTGTAAACAAGCGAGGAGCACGCCGCGCATCCCCGATGCAGTTCCCGCGGCAATAACGCTAGAAAAGAGGAGAGACGAATGTCGCGGGCGTGTATAACTTTACGCTAAGCTGCAAGGGTGTCGGGCATTAATGTCACGCGATAAATGTCCCGACGCAAACCCGTTCCAGCTCCGTCCCTCGGCCGTGAATGCGTGACTCGGAGATATGCGGGCGGGGGCTTAGGACACCATGGCAAACGTGCAACCGCATCGCGAGTGCATCGGGCCTCACGATCCTATGCACCTTTTTCTTCTCATACCCCACGCCCATTATGCACATTTTGTTGCACGACGTACGAGCACCTAAAATTTAAATTTCTAGAGCCTGCCTGCGGAGTATTGTGTCGCTTGGATTTCCTTGTATTTGTACATATTGTTATACTCCGTTGCTAGTTACACTTCCGAAAACAAATGCATCGCTATCAGTTTCGGGTTACGCTTGCGGCTGGATTAAAACAAACTGGACACTTTTAATCTTCGCGAGAGAGTGTCATTCGGGAAATTGGGAGAAAATGAGACAATCCTCACGAGCATATTGCGCGTCGTTGCCCAAGTGCGTGCGTTAGAGTCAAACTCAAAGATCGAATTAAAAATAGCACGGGACGGTGTGGGCGCTTTCTAAATGCCGTCAAATTTCGTGCAAACGCTGAAACGACGGAATCGCTGCTTAAAATAATGGCATGCAAGTGGCCGTGCAGCGTTCCAAAGAGTGAATAGTCTAATATTCCCTGAACCACTATACTGCTACAAGGGGAACGAACGTCCTACATTTAGATGTACCGTTGTTGAATATTCCAGCATGTAAGCGGACCCTTCTCTTCATTTCGCAATCGCTTGCATTTAAAGCGGACTCGAAATGCGATTCTACGTCATTCTACGGAGCGTTCATGGATCGGTCAGAAGTCCGGAACATTTTTCTCTGATAATGGCTCTGTTTTATCAGAAATCATCACTTATCGTCCGCGTACTGTTCCTATTGCTGTAGGATATCTTACGAGCAAGTTACCACTGAGCCACATTCCTGTGGGCTTAATCGAGACATTTCTACCTTACCGATGTGATAGTCGTGGAGATTGATAGGGTGGCACAAGATACTGTAAGGTAACAGAAGCAGGCTGTGTTCTGACCTGATACGGAAGTTTTCGATCTTCTTAACTGGTTACCTCGCTAGGATGTTATCAGCTTCAGACACTGGACTGGGGGATTGGGATAACTCGCGGTTACCGACGACCAGGAAGCAAGGATAAGTTCTGGAATTAAATCTGGATTTAGTGACAGGACTGGTGTATCGAATGCCCAATAACAGAATAACCTCATATCGATAACACTACATTTTCAAAGCCAGCTTCTTCTCTTTGTATAAAAATTCGTTAAATAATGCACAAACTAAGGCGCTTAAAATATATATCATGATTCGTCGGTTAGTAGAAATATGAGACAAATTCTGTGATGTTTACGCAGAATTATAGGAACATCCCGTGACTATTTTGTGCGGTTTTCTGGACTTGAACAAGTAAGGCACGGCTTTCTAGACTACCTCGTCTGAAGTGTTTGGACCCGTTCAATGCTGCCAGCGCAATGTGAAAGTGAGAAAGAGGCACGAAGAGGCTGTTAAAGAAAACCACCGCTACTCATATTCAAACAAACTTAACGAATGATTCGTGATAATTAAAGCTGCCCAATCGTATCTCCAAGTCTCGACACCGAAAATTCGTCGTTCCTAAAACGCTTGTAATCGACAGGAAGTCTGATATCAAAGTCCCGTCTCGTCCTATTCGTAACCTTACGCCTAAATGTTTAAAGCATTTGAAACCGATGACGTCCGTATGCGTCATGTAAAAATAAAACAAATGTTACGATTGACCATCCTAGACCTCGGTTTCGAATGAGTTACGCTATGATATTTCAAATATAGTCGGTAACGAAAGCGCACAGGGATGCGCTGGAATTTTCATAATACTCGAACGGAATCGTGGAAAGCGTTCTTCATCTTTAGACAACGCAACGTTTTGGTCGGTACTCTTGAGGGACATTGGAAGTAATTTCCCTTGACGTGATTTGTGGCTGATCGGACATCGTTGCTATCATTCCCATTGCGAGCGTCGAGCGAAAGAATTTGCTGGTCGTCCAGGTCGATGTGGAACTGTCTGTTACCCATCAGCGTCGCCAAGCACATCTTCTGCTCCTCTATTTTTGCGAGTACGAGTAGTTCCAATGTGAAAAGATGCTCATCGTCGGCTTCCGGTAAGTAACGATGCATAAAATCGGCTAAGCTGGATACATCGAGGATGAAATGTTTAATAACTGTCATTGCTAAAGGGCTAGTATGCTTATTGCTCACTTCGTAATTGACGAACTTATAATTTCTACTTGTAGCAAACATACTATATTTGTTCTCATAACTTACTAGAACTAGTTTAAGTCTCCTTTCAATTATTCTCATACAGTGTGGCGCGATGCGATTCGATCTGTTTAATTCCCAACATGGCACAATGCGAATGTCAAAGTTTAACACACAGAACTTGTTCCATCTTACCGTAACAGGTACTCAACGTTGTGTCCACTTGGTCCCGAACTATCCACGATTTGTCCCGCGATATCGTGAAGCGGAGCATCGCCAAGCCAATGCTCGTTCGTATTAGTTGCGATGTAGATGATAACCGGGAAACTCTTCTCGCCGTCTCTCGTATAGAAGGACGAAATCGTGGTCAGGTAACCACCCAACGAGCATTCCCGTTTTTCTAAGTAAGGCAACGCCGCACTGTCCTCAATTTGGAAGGCCCGACCGTAGACAATAGCCTTCAAACGAAAAATGAACATATTCACATTCTCAGTAACGGCCACTAATCCACTGCTGCCATTTGCCCTGCGGTTCTCAACGTTAAACATTTGGATTACCCGTTCGAAATCGATGACGCGCACCGTATGCGTGAAGCAAATAAATTGACATCATAATTGTCGACGTCTGAAGGTAATCGTATAATAAGATCTCAGCACCGAATAGGTTCATAAAAATTCATTATAAGTGTATAACACAATGTGTCATGCTAGTAAAAATACCCTAAACAATGCATGAACATGAGAAAAGAGATTTGAATAGAGGCAACCGAGCAAATGATTGCAGTCGCAAAGTGTTAACGCTCTTCATAAGGACGTAAATCAATGCGACGTTTACCTCTTCCTCCTCGACCAACGTGGCGACGCGACCAGGCTGAAACAAAAGAAAGCAGCCCATTTTTAAACATCTCTCCACCGTACGCAAGAAAAAAAACATCGCCAAGTTCAAAGTGTATGCAGCTGTCTCCGTATCATGGGTTCTCGCGTATAAATTGCGCGTAAATACTGAGCAAATAAATGCGACGAGCGCGGTATATGTGTCGCGCCAAACCCGCGTAACGTACCCACGTATCACTTTCCGCGACTTCAGAGCTGGTCTCCGGCACGTCACGCATCCGAGAATTTGTATGCGTAGAAATTGCACGCTTTTACTTACGGTCGTGTGAAATTAGAGAAGCACGGACACGATAGTACGCGCTGCCGTAGGGGGAAAAGTATTTCTACGCGACCGTTTGGTGACCCCTGATGTATGATTCATTAAAAAAGATAAATATTTTCCCGTACCGTAACGGGCAGGGAATAATTGCATAAAAATAAGCTGCCGTTATCGGAGAGAGAGAGAGAGAGAGCAGTGTTTTTCAAACTTTTCCCGACTGCGACACACAATGAAATACATTTTACACCGCGATTAGGCCCCATTACGATTACGTTATGCGCACAATTGAAAGAGTAATTGCATGAAGCAACAATGATTCCGACTTACGACCAAACGGGAAAACGTTTGTAAGCACGGTTGTTACAAAATGTGATATTAGTGATGTTGCATAATACGACAGGCTAAACAACTGCAGTATCGTATTCTGTTAACAAACAACTTTTCTGCACTGTTCGTGGTCATTAAATTTGATGCAAACAAAGAAATGGTACTATTTCATTGAAAAGGAACGCTTCTTGCGATTTGTTAAACTGGTTTCACGGCAGCTCGCGAGAGCACCGGAGCTCGACGCGTGTATACATACTTGGAAATCCCTTGTACAACGACCGTTTCGATCGTCTCGCGAGGGAATCAAAGTCCTGCTTCTCCGTGTTATCGAAAACGCATTATCGTCCGGGCAAATGGCATCCGGCACATTCTAATGCTTCCCATCTAACTGATCCGACTTTACAACCGGGGGCTTCGCATTGTATCTCATCAGCCATCGCATGCAACGTGGACTTGAAGACTTGACTAAAAGTCGGTTTACAGTTCTGTCCTGCAGAAAAAGGGGCCTAATACGAAATATAATTCGCTGGTGCTGCAAAGTCCAGCGTACCCTTCCTTTCCGCTTACGTGTACACGGTAGCTGAGGCAACGCACGACACTTATTATTGCATCGCTTTATCGCGCAACGCAACGCGTGCCGGTCGTCTGGATTTTATCGAAAATAGTCAGACCGCTCGTGGCATTGAACGAGATTATCGTTCGAGGCGACGAAAATTTTACGTAATGAACATTTTTGCAATATCCGGTTTTTGTTTACCCTGCGGCACCGTCTTTGATTCTGTGCAGAGGTCCGCCGAACCGGTAGTGTATGAATTATTATGTAATATGTAAATATACCCGCCGAGATATATATATACCCACGTTTACATATCCGGTGTCGCGTCATCCAAAAATTCGCGACAGTGTACTCGGAGTTTACCATTAGTACCATTTACTGGCTGTTAGTTAACAAGAAGTATTCTTAATGAAAAAATAAAACGTTTGTTCGCTTAGACGCGGGAAAATGACGGGCACAAATTTCTTTTTACGCAGAAATAACAAAAACATGAGTACGTCATATTTTCAACTTGCCAGACGCAATAACACAAGCAAGTGCGATTAGACATTTATCGCGCCCGGTTTCGATAGTACGAAATTACGTGCACACTTCATTGAATGTTTCCTTATTACACTCAAGACGAAATCGATCAAAACAAGTGTTACGACGAGCTTTTCTGTTCCCTACGTGAGATCGTTTCGTTTCACGTCGGCGGACGATAAGAACGGCGACTAGGAAGGCGAAAGGGGTCAAAGTTAATGTCGAAGGAATGTTAATTAACCGCATACTCTTGTAATGTCGTCGATCAATGTAACATTCTCAAAAGCCGGAAGCAAAAGTATACCCTCATTCACCTCGACCGAATTGCGTTAGCACGTAAAGGAGCGAAATCGGAGACCAGACTATGAAGTATACGGCTGAAAAGTACGACATTTTTATTACCGAAGATACGAATTCCAACTGTATACATTCAGGATACACGTTAATAAAGTGTACGACTTTGAGTAAATGCCAACGAAATCCAGATGAAATGACAACTATGCAGAGGTCCGTTACACTTTGACGTTACTTGATCTTAATCATACCAGCTACGAACACAATTGCGTTCGCTGATTCAAATTTCATTATTCCGAAATAAAGGAAAGACGTTCGATCTTAACGTCTGAAATACAGTATTCACCAACCGGAACTCTATCCCCGAATCATTAACGGAAGCATGAAATCGAGATTACTCACTCGCTAAATACGTGAGTAAACGTTGATTATCATGAAAAAGAAAAGAATCTTAAGGAAACATATGTTTGCACCATTTTCAACGGGAGACACCTATGTTTCTATACACTATATACTACATATAGTCTATTGTTGTCTTCTCATGTATGTTTACAGAGGTGTTTATCGTCGACACAAACAAACAAATAATACATCTGTATTATCTGTCTTGCAAAAGATACAACACTGCGCCACGTGCTCGCTCGTCGAAGGCTGCACGGTTTATGGCCAAAAATAAGGGCAGACCGCAGGAGGCTATGTCGTGCGCGTAAATGAACCTCGACGAAAATAGAACATCGCACGCGGTCGTTCGAAATAAAAGACAGCCACGTTTTGAAAACATCGTTGTTTTCTAACGAACTCTAATCTAAAGTATAGGTACGCCGAACGCGCTACATTAGTTCAGCACCTGCCGCCTTCGAGTCTGGGCACAATGTTACATTTGGGCGCGACGATCATATTTATAAAACATGCCGCAATGACGGGTGCGAATGCGACGCGCGGAAATTTCAACGGTGCAAAAACAAAGTGCTTACTTTCTCGACGGTGCCGCGATGCGTCGTATTCCCCTGCCAGAACCGTCTGCCGAATCCTCTTACGAAGCCAGTCGTACTCTTGGCGTAACCGAAACCCGGATGCCAGCAGAGTGAGCCATACCCAAAAACCCAAACTCCGTCCTCTTCGTGCTTTCTGCCTTCCATTGTTCAGGTCCTTTATTGCCACGACTCCGCCAGCGGAATATCGTGGGTCGGAAGGGACGCGAGCTACGTAGAGCTCTCAGGCTTCCGACACCTGTTTCCCGGCACGGCTTCGTTCTTCGCACGCGTAAACACGTTCGGCGTAACGTCAACGCTAACAGTTTGTACGAAATGCAATTTACCTATTAACTGCTAGACCACGCTGACTGCGCCGGAGGTTCCGTCGAGGTCGTCGAAACTGGACTGGGGATTCCGGCTTTCATCGAACAGTTCTGTATGTTGTAACCGTAAATTGTCTAACTAGCTGCTAACTGTTGTGTGTTACAAAATGAATAATCGCCTGGCGGATCTGTAACACGGTCGTGCGCGTCAATCGAACGAATGATTCCGTGGACGAGCCGAAGTCATTCTATGTTTGACGCAGCGTCGATTATGTTCGATCGACGCCATCGATCAAAACAGCTTCAAACTGTGACGCGGGGACTTCCACCCTCTCGACGATTCCGCTACTTAAAAGCTCGAGCGTTAATCTCCACCAACTCCCCCTCAGTCACTCCAGCCCATTCCTTCCACTCTTCCTGGTCGCACGTGATCCGATACTGTTCCGATAATCTCCACGGCAAATGTTATTTGTTCTCTCTTATCCTGCGCGGCGTCGCTGCACTGTAAACGTAAGTTCAAACATTAAGTACGGTACAAAAGAAATCGGATACAACGAGTATTATCAACGAACTACTTTAATCGCATTAGCATAATCTGGTAGCACAATAAAGCAAAAACATTGAATATAACAAGTTTCATCAGCGGTTAATTTTGTTCGCAGCTGCTAATATCACGTACTGTCGAACTTCATGAGCATCATTTGTTTACATATTCCTCAACAAGTTCGAAAGGACCATCAACTTTCGATGTCCACTGTACCACTTACCACTCTCTCTTACATACGAATCACGTGTCACTTATCACACGTCACACGTGTCATTAATCATCATCCACTAAAATCGTGCCGCACTCCATTACTCAACTCACCCGTATGTTTATCAATCCCAATGACCGTTGACACCGACCTGTCGCGTCTTCGGAACTGCTGCGACTCCTGCGTATCGTTGCCTGCTGCTTCGCTCCGCCTCTTCCGCAGGATCATTTCTCGACGATTGCTTCCTTCCTCGGCTAACGGTGTCCACGTTGACCTCACGAGGACGTCGGCCGAGGTACTCCAAGTTCCGCATTCATCCTCGTCGTTGTGTCTTCACCGAAAATCGACGATCTGTCGCGTGAATGAGGCATTTGCGGCGAGACGTGCAGTGAGGACACCAAATTTTGACGGGAAAAGGCTTGCGAACAGGATCGTCGCAGCGAGAACGCCGTGCTGTGGCTCGACCAAGACTGACCAAGAGACTGCCGGCAACCGTCAGCAGGCGTGCGCTTTCCTTACGTTACGGTGCGTTACGCCTACGGTGAGACGGCGCTGGACGGCGCCGACGATGACGAAGACAGAATGTGCGCAGAAGTGGAAGAAGGACGGTGATCGAAGTCCCGCCAAGTGGGGGGGGGGGGGGGGGGGGGGGGTATGGGGAGGCGGCGAGAAAACGGGATGATGAAACACGAAGGGTGATTGACGCATCGCGCCTAAAAACTTACATGTGCGCCGCGCTTGATGTGCCCATTATTCCATACAGCCAATTTCACGCTCATCGGCAGATTGAATGAGCTTGCCGACACGCTGGATGGCTGGTGAGCAGGGATGTCGGTCCGGGCACACGCGTGTCCGATTCTAAATACTGGAAAGGAATTATGGATTTCATGTGATTAATTCGAATGACGACCCTTTGCATTAGATTGTCGGGCTCTGCAGGCGACGCTGAAAATGGTTTATAATGTTCGACTAAATGTATTACGACACACGCTTTTTGTCGTTCAAACGAATTCCCGATCAGTGTACTGATGGAGTCGTTTTTGTATAAATTTAAGGTTTTGGAAATTCGTTGTTGAGGGTTTGGTTATTACATCGTTTGTGATGGTTGTTATGAAACAAAATGGCGGTTGGTTTGGGGGGGGGGGGGGGGGTGTACAACCTAACGAGTTTCTATTCTAAGAATTGCATATGTGAACATGTATCGATCTGACCAAAATTGTTGTCATGTTCGAAAAATATCCTGTAGTATATCAATCTTTTCATGTTTACTCTTCTGACACAATACAAATCATTTATTATATGCATGTTTACGTGACACAAATTATTAATATCAAATACAGCTTGCCACGAACAAGGTTAGAATCGAATATCATTTGGTATGCAATTCGAAGGAAGACTGTAAACGGTAAACAAATGCTTTTAGTGGCTGGTACCCGATTTCGTTCAATTTTTACCACATTTGCAAAACAATCGTAACACAACCGTTCACACAAATGTTCAGAGTACGGTATGCGCAAGCAACTAAATTTTCAAACTTTCAATTAGGCAATATATTGTCACAATATGACCGCGAAAACGTAAGCGGAACTGTGGTTTGAAAATTCAATATGGCCACCAAGATCCAACGAATTCTCCTGCAGAAACTCGATCACACAAAACGCTGCTAGCACGCTAACAAACGAATAATACACTGCGAAAAATACGGCAGATACGACGCCTATCGTATGATGCTTACTGAATTCATTTCCTTGTCATATTAATAACACACGATCAGAGCAAAAACAAGTGTTCAAAAGCCGACAATGACGCCGAAAGAAAATTGTCGAATTAAATTGCACATGACGCATTGGGGAATGAAAATTTCATGCCTTATAGCGAGATAACGTAAAATAGAAATAGCGTGTTGCATATTTACCGATAATTGAGGCATGATGCCGAAAAATTTGCGCGTCATTTGTCAGACGCACGCGAAACGTTCTCTCCTCTGCCAGCAATCACCAGCAATTACTGCTGCTACTGACCTAGTCACCACTGCAGCAAACCTTGCAAACAATAATTCGCTAGGGCGACATTAGTACCACGCGATTTTACTAATCAGTGAAATATTTACACATTACACATGTGACAACGGTTTAAAACAACGTTTTTCCAGGTAAGTCACCAAACATTTATCAAGCCACTTAAATTATGGTAATCATAGAATATTCATTACCGAAGTTTTAGCTTAAATTAAGGTATGCCGGTTATGTTTCATTGATGTTCTCATATAGGTATACTGGTTGAAAGCTTATCTCTACTTTATTGACCTGTTGCACATATCAATTTTTCATTGAGGATGATTCAGAAAGATACTCCACCGTCCTCGCCGGACATGTACGATCAAATGGACGAGGAGGGTATGGTGTATGTAGGAGAGGTAGATGACGTATTGGACGCTTTTGAGCATCCTAACTTGGACGATGATGAGGCAATGGAAGAGGATGTTCTCGTTGTTGGTGATTCAACCTGTGTGTTCACGGGTCACAAGTACGGTGAGTCAGAGATACGTACAATTCATTAACTCAATAAATATCATCTACCTATCTTTAGGATCTGTATTCTGTGGTTCCTTGAACAAGACTGGAAAACTGGCTGCTAGCGGCGGAGAGGAAGATAAAGCCTATTTATGGGACGCATCGACAGGGGATGTATTGTTGGACTGCACAGGACAGAAGGACAGTGTCATATTTGCAGAATTCAATCATGACGATACATACTTAGCCACAGGAGATATGAGCGGGACAATGCAGGCATGGAGAATAAGCGATCAGAGTCATGTTTGGGAGTACAGCATGGGCGATGCTACTGTAAGTTTTTCTTGTTGTCTGCTCGGACTGCTGTAGGAACATGGGATACAACAGTTATCTTTACAGTGGGTGAAATGGCATACAGCTGCAAATGTTCTATTTGCTGGTTCTGTAGACGGAGAAGTGTATATGTGGAAGATACCCGATGGAGATTGTAAAATTTTCCAAGGATTTGGCTGTCGTGCGGAAACTGCAACGATTTTACTGGACGGTAAATACCCGTAAAACGTAAAATTTGTGAGCACATAACTTACAAATTCTTTTATAGGAAAACGTATGGCTGTGGGTTATGGGGATGGAACGATAAGAGTTATAGATTTGAAAAGCGGATCCGTTTTGTCTTCCATTCCTTGCGGCGTTGGTCATTCTTCCACAATAACTGCCCTTGACTGTCATTCGGATAATAATCTTCTGCTATCAGTAGCTGTGGATGGCAAAACTATACTCAGTACAGCACAAACCGGCAAGGTAACAATACATCAGCACCTTTCTAACTAATCAAACTTCCCAACATGATTTAAAAATTCACTCAATATTCAGATAGTATCCGTACTGCAAAACTTGAAACACGAGAAGGAGAATAATGATGAAGGTTTAAATCATGAGGTAGAGGACACTAACGAAGGGGCTGACAGTAATTGGGTAGAAACTGCCGCTTTTTGCAAGGATCCTACTTTTCACGTCGCAGCGACGGGGACTTTGAACGGAGAAATCTTTATTTGGGACATACCCAAACAGGTACTCTGTCCTACTTACACGCCCATTTGAACTCTTGTCTGGGGCAAGTAATCGATTATATCAATTTCGCCAGACGCTGAGGCAAAAGATAGATCAGGAGAGTGGTATAAGTAAATTATTATGGAGAGGTACAACGTCGATTCTCTTGGCCGCCGGTTTGGATGGTATTTTAAGATGTTATGATGCAAAGACGAGTCAATGTTTACGATCATTCGCTGGACATACCGCCGATATTCTGGACCTGTACCTGTCGGGGTAAGTTAAGCAGATAGAACTAGGTCATTAACCCAATTGTGTTATACATTAGAATACTCATTTTCAGGGATGGAAAAGTGGCGTTAACAGCTTCAGACGACTCAACGGCACGAATCTTTGACATTGCATCTTTACCTTAATACAACGTCATAGACAATCGTTTAGGCTGAAATGCTTGTTATTGCGTAAGTCATATAAATATATATATATATATATATATATATATATATTTATATGACACACATATATACATATATATTATGTATGTACAATTTACAGATACACTATCCGCTGTATACTCCGTTCTACCGTTTTTAATTAAAAATAAATGTTATTTATTTTTTGCAAAAATTCACATTACGAAACGACTTATGTACTCGTCTTTGTACCAATCAGTATCAAGCAACATCCTTTGATTCTGCCACCAGATATGCGTTGGCGCATTGTCCTGACCATTCTCGAACTCCAGCATTTGACTGAGAGTAAGAGAAAGATCTGTTGATATCAAACCAATACCACCTGTTCTTATTGGTCCAGGATGGTACATCCTTCCTGAATGACTCATGAAAAGTCTATTTGGTCGAAACTGTACCTGTAAATACGCATAATTGGATATAACCTTCTAAATGATGTCGAGCTACAATTGTTAACCCTTTGCGGTTGTGTGTGAAACTACAGTCGACCTTAAACATTCACTATACTCATTAAACCGATGATGCACCATATGCATCATGTAATAAAACTGATATCATGGTTGCTGATTGGCAATGGATAGGTATAAATACATCATAATTAATGTTTTCTATTAGTGATATGCTAAAATACCAAACCAAACATGACAAAATTCATTTGGACAGGTACAGCTGAAACAACAAAACTAATTCCAACCCCAAAGGATAAAAACTGTATACACGTTCCAATTACCACTGCTATGGCCAGATCTGCATGATTATAATTCAACACAAACTTCTCCGACTTATACTCCTTCCTCTCCACCCTATCAAGATGCGTGAAAACTATGGGCACAGATTCACAGCTGATGTAGTTAATCTCTACCCTGCGACACTTCACGAAGAATGGGAAGTCCTCCTTATAACGTCCCTCATTCACGTCCAGCTTTGAGAACATATTGGCCAAGAACCTTTTGTCTGAAATGCCATAAGATGCAACGGTGTGCAAAGTCTACCCATACCTTGCATTACCACAAACCTTTGAAGCAAGTTAGAATGTTCTTTAGACGGGTGTCATTCAGGTATAGCTAGAAAGGCATAAAAATATCACTGAATATTTATTCCACTACGATGCACGGGGGAATGAGACAAAATAGAAAATTACCCGGCCATGAGAGTCAACATAATAGAAATATTCTCTCTGGTTCTCGCACATCTGCCCCTGAACGTACGGATTCAATTTCTCCTCTTTCTGTGAATTTGGGGGACTAGCAGTCTTGCACCCTGAATAGCGGCGCCACAGAATCGTGTCAGACAATGCGACATGTCTGTGTAGAGCATATACGTCAGCGCGTGTCAGAGATCTCAGCATTTCGATTGTTACTGATGAAAAATCATACTATCAAAAAGCTGACATTTTCTCGATTATAAAATAATATATACGTAGTGAGACCGTAACCTTAACTTCTGCAACGGTTTCACTGGCCGAATACCTATCCGCGAGGAGAGTGATGACTGGTGACGACAGACTTGTATGTGCCTTGTATGTACGCGCGCCACAGCAATACCGCATGCCACTGCATGCCACGCAATAACAGTGTGCTGACAAAAAAGTTATTGCGCGTAGTTGACGAAGCAAGATGTAAATAAACTCCTTCCTAGTAGCGCGTGCTATACATTGGACTGTGTCGTATTACGTACTGTCATAGTCAAGGCCCAACAAACGACGTGTATAATATATTGAAATATTTTAAGTCTATTTGCTGCTATTTACCTGCTGAAATAAGCATTGTTGTGTTGATATTATAGAGAACGAACCGAACGCGCTCCTATGTTAGTTTGCTGTCCCGTCGATCAGCCAATCAGCGCGCTGACTCGAAAGTTGAATATACAAAATGATCCCAGTTTGTTTCATGCAGCTTTATGTACAGTTGGGCGCGCGTTGCCGTACCGTCATGCGATTATGAATTTTTTCGTAACTTAACCTCTGATTCGTCGTAGGTTATGTGTAGTGAAACGTTTTATGTGCAACACGACGTCGAGTAAAATAAACTGAGTAAAAGATGTTGGATCAAAATGGACAGGCGATTAAGAGCAACAACCCCGCCCCAACGGTTGAACAGATTAACGCCGACAGGATAACGCAGGTAATTCACGATCAATGTGACGGTTCAGAACATCGATGAATGTTCCGTGCTTACGAATTGCATTGCGTCTTTTCAGCTTGCCAACAAATACTGGGCCCCGCATACGGTGGATTCGCATCTGTCGTTTAGTCAGCAAATAGTGGAAGATATATACGTTCAAGAAATATGTGCCTCGAAATTTTCGATCAGGAGAATAATGATGCTGGAGTTCAGTCAGTATTTGGAGAACTTTCTGTGGCCGAATTACGATTCGAAGACTGCCTCGAGGGCTCATACCATGTCGATTGTGGTGATGGTGAATGAAAAGTTTAGGGAGCGTGTTCAAGTTTGGGAAGCGTTTGAAAGGAGTCCTGCGCAGTTTGCAGGATTTTTTCAAAAAGTACTCGAAGCTTGCCTAGAAGACAGCATTATGGACTTTGATTTGAAGGAGCAGACCGCACTGATAGTTTTCCTGAATCACTGCTTCAATTCCATGGAAGTGTCTTTAGTGAGGGAAGAAGTCAAACGATTGGTATCATTGTCCATGTGGATTTCCCTGCAACAAGGGCGTCGGGAATTGGAATTCCGAAAGTATCCCAAGTGGAGGAAGTACTGGAAGGTGATACAAAAGAAAGATAATCCTGAACATAAGGAGAAGCTCCAATGGGAGCGAAGGTTTCTGCATAAATTGATGATCAAATTTATGACCATCTTGGAAACTATTTCTGCTGAAGGTAATTAACATAGTAATAACCATAACTGGGAACAATGACTGTAAATAGAAATATAGAACAACGATTTTCTTTGTGCAGGTGTTGTGTTGCCAGATAAAGTGCGGTATTGTGAACGTTTTCTGGAGCTTATGATCGACCTCGAGGCCCTGCTGCCAACAAGGCGCTTCTTCAACACAGTCATGGACGATTGTCATCTGGTAGTGCGCTGCCAATTATCAAATTTACTCCATCGCCCAGAGGGTGGTCTCTTCGGACAGGTAAGTCCATGGATTTTTATCATTGAGAGCATTGACTTTGAAGGGATGCTTCCAGTTTAATTTGTTAAAGAAGATATGTTTTATTATACAAAAATTAGGTCGCTACATATATATAAATACTACATAGACGCTTTAAAAGATAAAAAATCTCTGAGAGGTCAGTGTTTTCCCAATAGGTGCGACGACCATAAATATCGAATCATCACGAAACCTTACACGTTTCTAAAACGACAACAACCGAGAATCATGTTACTCAAAAGTTAAGTGCACGTCTCAGAAGGCAAGAGAATCATTTTGACAAGGTTAAGGCACACATGTAGTTCGGGTTAAGTTTTTAAAAACGTGTCAAAATAATGTTCGCCATCGATACAATAGTACCGTTAAACGACGATGAACGCGTTATGTTGCCTTAAATATAACATCCCATTGAGCTACGCCTTGTGCACATTCCGATGTGATAATTTGCACGCAAGAAGGTGCTGAGACACTCGAGAGACTTTGGTGAAAACAGCAAGTCCGATCCCAGCGATATTAGTTCAGCGCAACTATCGTATAATCCTTGGAATGTTTGACACGATGCACGTGAAGGCAGACAAGTCCGTCGACTCTCCGTCGACATTTTGAATCCCGATACACTCAGACAAATTATCACGTCCCAACGGCGTCGCCGGCAGTCTTGTCATGAGACGAAAAATATGTCTCCTCCCAAACGTCGACACGGCGGAGCGAAGGAGATGAGATGGTTCTAATAACCGGCGTTAATTGCAGTCATCTCCTCCCCCCAATCGAGACCCTCGATGTTCTCACCGGGATTACAACAATTGCACGTCTTGCCGAGCAAGAATGTCACTCTCCGCTGTCCGAACACGCATACGTATAATATAAGAATGGCCTGCAACAGATTCACGACGATATGACAATAGATGAGCGGATCGTACTTCAGTCTGGAGAGTAACAGCGACAGCCAACCGACGCTCATTATCGCGAACAGAAAGACGAACATCCGGAAGCTGTACTTCATCTTGTGATGAATCCTTCCGTACGTGCTCATCCGCTTGATGCGATTGGCGGTAGTGAGGACGAAGCAGAGATCGACGATGATCGTGAACGCGACTGACGTGAAGAGAACGGAGATCCCAAGCCAGCCGACGGTTTCTTGGGCTGGATAGGCGGCATTGCCGACGGTTGGCCTGTTGGTTTCCAATGCGAAATGCGCAAAGATCGCCGTGGCAGCGATTAATGCCGTTGCACCCCAGACGTAGGTCGAATAGTAGCAGTACTTCTTGCCGTCGGTCACTCGTAGGAAAACGTTACGCGAGCGGAAGGTGTTCCAGACGTAATAACCGAGAGCGTTCAGCCAGAAGAACGCTGCCAATAAGGAGACGTACGTGACGGTGTCTGAAAAGTGAATATTTTGAGAATGTGCAGAGCATTGCGGGCTAAGTGTACATCGGTGCATTATGGACAGTACATAAATTTGCTACCCCTATGAAGCCTCCGCCTGAGACTGGAGAGGATAAATTTGCCGACTACTTTCAGGGGAATAGTGAATTATAAAGTACATCCGATACTAACTGTACTGATACTGGATACTGAAGATGTCCGTTTACAAACGTACCGGCTATGAGGAAACTGACGTGGCTTCCGAACTCTGTGAAGATCCGGACAGTGGACGCGCATTGACTGGCGATAAGGCACAGAGTCATGCTGGTGATCATGTTACCGACGAGGTCTCGTAGTTGAGGCAGCACGAAGTAGACCACCGCGACGACGAGGTAGCTGGCTATGGATATCGCATGGAAAGTAGGATCGATGGCGTGTCTCATGAGATAATTGGTGTCCGTCCATCGCACCGCGACTTCTGGAACGCAGACCATCGCATAAGTAGCCACAAGATGATCCCTGCTAAGAATGGCCTTGTCAATGCAGTAGTGCCCGAAAGGATAGTCGTAGTGTATGGACCGCGACTCTTCGTCCTCGTCCTCGTCCTCGTCCTCGTCCTCATTCGGCTGCCAGTTCGCTCCGAATGTGCTCTTGGTCACTCGCGTCTGATCGGCGACGTAGTGTCGAAGCTTTCCCGAGGAGAGCATGGCCAGTCGGTCGGGGCCGTTCGGCGAATGATAGACGTGCCATTGGTGCTCGTTCTTCTCGCATTTCGGCAGTCCGATCCTCAGCTCGTATCTTGGCACTTGGGAGTTGGACGTTATCGGATGACCTCCGGTCTTTGGGTCGATGAATTCCGGCAGCCACGGTGCCGTCTCGTTGGTCTCCGCCAATGGTCTGCACGTGTCGTCCACCCGCACCTCCTCGGACTCGCAACACTTGGCGATCCTGATGCCGTCGGATTTCTTCTCCTGCTTCGTGGTGATGGCTAGTGCAAAGTGTTGACTCGCCCCTAGCGAGCCGAGTACGAGGAGTACTGTCACGAGATACATCGATGATCCCCTTCTCTTACGTACCGGTGGGTCCGTATCTTCTCTGTCTTTGTCGCTCCAGGTGCCGGTACGCTATCCTTCTTCTATGTCCCTGCACTTTGCTTGCTCACGGTCCTTCCTCCTTGTTCCTTTGCACCTTACCTATCTCGAGTTCTCTCTTTTCTTGATGGCTCTTTAAGCTACGTCTTTCTCTCTCTCTCTCTCTCTCTCTCTCTCTCTACCCACTTCCTCACCTTTCTTCCTCCAAGCCCAACGCTGCGTTCTTTATCCTCCTCGCTCGCACTCGTCCGTCGTCGCCGTCGTCCCCCGTCAACACTAACTTCTCTTCCACACGTCCTGCACGCGTTTGCATTCGCGTACCCACGGAAATCCCGTGCGAGATCGATCGGGCCCCGACTCGGCAATCGCAAACGTCTCAGCTTCCCAGACGCTGGCGTGAAAATTCGCTGGCGGGGCAGTTTTCGCGTGCGAAGCCTCGCATGCCCTCGTCGATCCCGATCGACGTCCCCGACGGCGTGTGCGCGTTCCGACGCCGTTCCTATCGACGCCTACCCTTGCGCTGCCGTGTGTTGTCCGCCATGACATCCACATTCAATGCCCATTCTCTCTTAGCACGCTCGTTCACCTCTCCCCGCTCTGCTCTTCTTCTCCCCACGTGTCTTCACCGTCTCTTTTGTACCCGACACGCACATTCATGCATACGCACACACGCACACACGCACACCTGCGTATACCGGTCCCTTCGCAGCGAACACGTACGACGACAGTAGTACGATGCTTCCTTCCCTTTTCTATCCTCCGACGACCCTGCTGGCTGGCCGCACGGCACTATAGAGCTCGCCTGACGCGATTCGTGTGCCTACTGCCTACTGGTTCTCTCCGCCTGCTGGCTCGCCTCCCTTCTTCTCTCTTTCTCCCTGTGCCCCGCGCGTTCCTGCTCGCGGCGTTTCTTGCGGCGCACGCAGTGCCGTAGTCCCGACCCCTCGCACCTGGCTGCATCGTTCCTCGAGCGAACGGTCACCGTCACCACCACCCCACCACTGCCATCGCTGCGCGGACGAGGGGTTGTGGCTGACAATGAGATTGGGAACGATCAGGCTCGTTCAGGATCGGGATGCTGAAGTGTGTTCACCAAAATGGCCGATTCAGTGAACTCTGGGCGTAGAGGGCTGAAAATAACTTGTGACACGTGTTACGACTGGTATATGTGGAATGGTAGATGTTTGGGTTATGTTACGCGGTCAATGGATGATTGTGAAAGAAAATTTTGTATTGATTTACATTTGGGAGGCGTTGTGGCAAGTGTAACACGTTATGTAATCGAATTCTCAGGATGTGTGTTGAGAAGCTTTATACGCATGCATAGGCAGGTTTATAAGGTGTGTGTGTGTGTGTGTGTAAGTATAGATCGGTCGATCGGTTCTGATGTCAAGAGAATGGAATATGGACGAAGGGAAGACTGCTTATTCGAAGATCATCTTTACCACTAACAGATTTAATATTTAAAACAAAACTGATTCATTAACACACACAAAAAGCTCTCCTACATTGCTTTCTTCTTTTGTTGTTGTACGTAGCACATCCGCTTTTTTGGTTCGTGCATTATGTGGACTGTACGCTTGTGAACTGTATTAATATATATGCTGCATTTCATACTTCAGGCACGGTCGGTATATAAATATATGCAGTATCAGCATTTGGTTACGTTACGTGTTACAGTTCGCGAGTGAGTACGCGGCTTTAGACGGTCGAGTAATCTGGATAAGATGGGAGGGGAGTAATGATTGTAGGCTGTCTACTATTGATGTACGACAGGCCGATTCAATGACCTCTGGCGAACGTTTGATCGTGAAAGATGCAGCTTTTGCTCATAATAGATCACGAGGAAGGCTCTTGATCGATGGCGATGAGAGTCCGGTGCTGATCAAGACGAAAGTGCAAGCAAGTTTTAAGGCGACCACTTCGGCGAACAATAATGCGATATTACTCACGCCACCGATTTACACACAATGCCATCTCATTCAACAAGGATCGCATTCCTCGACAAACGACACAACTTCATATATATTACAAGATTTATATCCTACCATCTTCGTATAATATCGAATAGTCTGCGCATTACAAATATTGATACACTTAACAATTACATAACGTTATCTAACGCTGGTGTATCGATAGAGTCATTTTGACTCGCAAACGTCTTCTGTTATTCGTTCGTCGAAAGGCAACACGAAACACACTCGCACGTGTGACGTACCGTACGTTTCTTACGTAATGTATACATAATTCTATATCGTCCATCGCTTGAAACGGTTGTCTGTATGTTCGACTGGAGAGGTCATAAGCGGTAGAAAAAAGGGGGGCAATTGGCGATGTGGCTACGCCACTGACACTCCAATGACTTCCCGCGCGGCGTGGAATTACGCGCTGACACTGGCGCGTGTGCCGACGTGAGTGGGCGTCGGATGCACGTGGGTACAGTGCAATCAGCGCACAATCGATTGTTCCGAGCACTCCAGTTTACCTCGTCGAGTAGACTTTGTTTCCCGTTAATCCTAGTTTCGCGAGACAATTTTCATACAGGCCCTTCCTAAACTGCCGAGTCAAGCTTCAGGAACGTGACAGACGATTATGTGGACACTGTTGGCGGTATTCACAATCAGATCTTGAGACGTAAGACCGTCTTAAGCACAGTTTGTCCTCTGGAAAATAGATTTTTAACGCTTTACTTGCCTCGACTAACGACGATTTCCTTACGCATTCTTTCGTAACATTTTCGGCAGACGTGTCAATACGGTCTTAAGTCGTAACATCTAATCCCCAATAAAAATGTAAATGCTTATTTTCGCTACTTTTGACTGGAAAAGAGATCCAAGCCGTTCGGTGTATTAGATACTGCGCATTCAGGAACGACCTGTATGAGATAATAAGTCACGTCCCGCATTTAAACGCTTTTGTTCTCCACGCCGCCGCCGGTAGCCTGCCAATTAGTCTCTCTCCGAGCACATGAATTTCCGAACAAGTGTGGTGCGTGCGAATATTGCCAATTTACCGCTTGCTTATGTGTTCAAGCAGACGCGCTCATCGCGTTGCGTATCTTCTCAGCCCACGCTCGAGGCACTTCGACTCGTTCCATATATGTATCTATATCAACGATTCGATACAGCAGTGATCTGATAATCGTACGGTACTCGCGGTACACGAATTATACTAAACTGATTTGATCGTTCAACAGACACAATTGAATCATGTCAAGTAACGTGTCTGTGCCTGCATCGTTAAATGATTATGATTCGACGGTTGAGACGCGCTCATTTATAACTGGAACTACCGTGCGGCCAAAATCACTGGTATAACATTTTGCTATAATGAAGGCTGATGTTCGAGAAAAATCTTATTTCCAAGCATTTTTCGTGACTTTGATTAAAATACGTAAATGTACACATCATTGATAAGTGAAAGTAAAGCAAAATTTCAGGAAGTAAGGTCACTTAAGTATGAACCTTCATTGTAGCAAATTGTGAAACAAGTAATTTTGAATCTTTGGTAGTTCTAGTGCTAGTGTTAAATGTCTGAATCGTGCGGATTACACTAATCGTAATTTTTCACGAACTCGGGTTCACAGAATGCCGTGCGATGAGCTAGGAAAGACATGGCTGCAAGAGGTGCCTTCCTTAGACGTCAAAATTCGCTCGAGTGACGAGGTTTCGAGTGTGTCAGCGATTGACGCAAACGCGAATCTTTTGGTTGACGGGTTTTTCGATGAAAATAAAATGTTAATCCCGCACAGTCATCGGGTCGTGAGTCAATGCCTCTCCCCCCGCCCCCGCCCCCGCCCCCGCCCCCGTACACGCGCACATAACATAAGATTGTCTGCTGTCGAGATTGCGACGCCCAGGCAGCGGTCGAAGGCGTCCGATCGATCGATCACCGGCGACACTTCGTGGCTCTTTTTTTATTTTCGTTCATCCATTCACGGGAACGTCGAAGATAAAGCCGGTTCAGCGATTACATAATTAAAAATCGAGAATATTTTTGGTATATTGACTATCTCCTTAAGACGCAGCGCGCCCGCCGATAAGCGCTCAACAGAGATTCTCGTAACGTAAACAGCTTAAGAGGTACGCTATACGCTAAATATTTCTATTAAAGATTGATCCCCACGTTCGTTGCCGCGAGGCTCATCAATTCACCCTCCAACGTTCGAAATTGATCAATACTCATTTGAGGAACATCTTCGAACGAGTCCGTCGGCTCACATCGATCGACTGATACGTAAGAAGGAAGTTTGTTTGAGAGAGAGAAAACGCAAGGTCCTGCCGGCGCTCGTTACGATCCCGCGCAGAATCTTGCGCGACTTATTAATAACCGCGAATCAACGGCGACGTTCGCGTAACGTTAACGAACGAAACTGTTAACGGCGCCGACGGTATCACTTAATCATTCGTTTCTTGAATCGGGATGCTGAGAGCGCGCGTTCGCTGTACGGAGCAACTCGATTGAACTCGTTTGGCTCTCAGAGTTGGCTGTTCTATTCGAATCATTTCGAATGAATATTTATCTAGGAGAGTCGCTTGAATGAAGTCTCGTTAATCGAATGACTTCATCCGGACGATAGTTAAGATCCGTTTTACATATATCCGTGACGTGTCAGTGTAGTTAGAGTATTCATCTTATTGATTCATGGAGTCGTACTTGCGGTGAAACCGAATATTCGAGGAAGTTCCAATAAAAGTCGGTCTGCTTCGAATATTCCGACAGGTGGAAACGATCAGTACTCGATCAAGTCGAATCTAGATCGTTAAACTATTGGACAGTACTGACAATGAGTCGCTTGCAGCTCCCTTTATGCGGACTACAATGTCAATTCGATACCAGCTCCCGACGCTTAAAGTAACGGATACGCACAAATAATCGTGCCGACGAAGTTGAAAAAAGTAATAAAGTAACTAAATGTTTCACTTATATCGAAAAATTGTTCGTGCGACGAACACCGTGATCCTGGTCCGCATAAAAGTCTATCCGGCGCGACCATTTGCTCGCCAGCACGGAACGGGAAGATTCCTCGACAAAAATTCTGTCCGTCGCGTCCCGCGTGTGTTGGCCGAATGAAATGTCTCTGTTGGGTTGGACGCGACCCAGCCACTTCCTTCTTACGCCTGCTGAGACAGTTCCAGCTCTTCAGGCAGTATGTCCTCGCACTCCTCGTCCTCGTACGCCACCCAGGACTTCGGGAATCCGATGCCGCACGGCCGCTTCTTCGCCAGCAATTTCCTGACCCTCTTTCGCGTCGCGACCAGCAGCAGAAATATCACCAGGCCCTGGAGCGCGTTTAGGATGTCCGTTGGAATCCTGCCAGCGAGACGGGGAAAATAGAGGCGGCAGTAATAAAAGAACGGCGTGCCGCGTGCGGCCAGGAGGAAAAGTTTCCACACCGACTGCGCAATCGCACGTTTGGAGGAAGAGACGGAGGACAGAAAAACGCGCCGCGGAAGAGGACGGGTAGAAACGTTGCGATTGGCCACGGGGAAGTTTGAAGGCAATCTCGGTTATATGATTGAAGCAAAATGAAAGCGCTGGTCAAAAATAGAAATGATCAGTCTTCGGAGGGAGAGGTGTAGCAAAAATTGTCGATTCAAGCGCGTCGAGATATAGAACCTCGTGGACGTCACTCTAAACTAAATAGTAACAATGAAACTTTACGCGAAAATCAATGACAGCACAACATCGACATACACATCTCCATCGCTAGAAAACGTACGTCACTACATATGTATTAGAGGTCCATATTTGAAATTAACGTATCCGTGTACACTGTACACACGGACACAACAGAGATCTCTATTAAATCGGTGCGATTTAAATGCACAAAAATGGTTGCTCACACATCCGTTTTATCTGTGCAATCATAACTGTGCACTGAAATCACTTAAATTTATCGTAACGTCT
Organism: Priocnemis perturbator; assembly: GCA_963942575.1. Classification (NCBI taxonomy): domain Eukaryota; kingdom Metazoa; phylum Arthropoda; class Insecta; order Hymenoptera; family Pompilidae; genus Priocnemis; species Priocnemis perturbator. The sequence continues at coordinate 11,712,452 of OZ012656.1, forward strand.
GTAGGCAGCCTTATTTACGCATATTTATATATTATTTAATAGACAAATGCTCATCAGCACTGCATACACGTGTTCACGTGTATATAAATATACGTGAAATAGAGATCTTTAACAGTAGAACTACCGAGCAGCCCAAATGACTGGTATGACACATTTTACTACAACGAAGGCTGATGATCAAGACATCTTATTTCCGACAATTTTTCCTAGCCCTTTTTTAAATATGTATATCATTGATAAGTGAGAGTAAAGGAAAATTTCAGAAAGTAAGATCACCTAAGTGCGACTGCCTTCATTGTAGCAAAATGTGAAACAAGTCATTTTGACCCCTTGACGCACACGTGGACCCTTCTTTCCCTAAAAGAAACTTTCTAGCCGACTAATCGATAAATATGTATAGATATATATTGATCCTCAGCGGGCGGACGGTCCCCGGAACCGTCTGTGTTTTTTCTCTTCGCGAAAATACTGTATGTATCTATATGTAGTTATTGGTTGGTCGCGCGTCGCGGTCGCGGTCGCGGTCGCCGGCAGCGGAAGGCTACCTTAATAAAGCATGCACATCTACGATCTGGAAGAGTGCTGCTCAGCATCCACGTTTCCCGGCCGATAACGACGCAATCAGCGCGCAGAGGAAAAGTTCCCTCGCGTTATCGGGGCGAATTCACGTAGCGGCAGAGAAACCGCGCGAGGGTAAAACCCGCGAGAAAAGTCTCGGCTTTCCGCGTGAGCGCGGCATGACGCACCAGTAGTCGTTGTTCTTCGTGCCGGCCGCGAACGACAACACCTCGAATATCCACGTGATGCCCATCACCAGGACGAGCTTGAAGTACAGCAGGCACTTGAAGCGCAACGCGCGCAATTTGCTGCCGCTGTCCTCGCGGTACTCGAGCCACAGTCGCCAGCTCGTCAGGCCCAGATAGATGATGTTGAGCGCGAGCAAAACCGCAATGGGCCCGTAAAAGTACGCCCACATCTCGAGGGTCCCTGGGGAGAGAGTGTGCAATCTCTGATGAGAGGAGACGAGTGCGCGGCCTGCTGCTCTCTCTCAGGCTCGTGTGTCTGCTCCGCATAGGATCGAGTGCGAGAGTATGGCTGGCATGGACGTAACACAATTTTCCGAGGCGTTCTCTACCGTTTCTTTCGAAATCTAAATTTACGGGCTGGGACCTTTCGTCGAATTCTCCGCTATCTGAATATTTCATCAGTTTACTTATTCGAATATTCATTGAATATATTTCCAAGTTGTTCAGTATTTGAATAGTCGAAGACTTCAGTATTCGAATATTGTTCACTCATCGGTATTCGTAGTCGAGAAGGCATATACTGGTGCTACAAAGTGACACACTGATATTCGAATGGTCCCGCCGTACTTTTAGTACGTAAGAAACAAAAATATATATATATATATATATAGAATCGTGAGACATAGGTAAAGAAAGAAGAGAGAGCTTTCACTTGTTTAAGGTGCGAAGAAAATTTAAAGATCGGACATCGGACACTCCCGTCTCCCGTATTGTGAGCAGAGTACGAAATAATGAAAGCGGTGAAAAGCGAGGGACGCCGAAAAAAAGAACGTAAAGATAGTCTTGACACACATCTTTATAATGAATCTTCTTTTCTCGATAAGGAAGGCACGCTGTCTTTGTTCCACATACACATTAGAAATTGATTATTCGTCTATACAAACAGCTCTGACGCGAATTTATTGCCGACAATCCCTCGTTTTTCGCCGTATAAATAATAATTGAACGATACCATGTCATCTGCTGTGCTACTTTGCTGCGCATAATTCGATCGGCAAACATTCAGCTTGCGCGTCGTTAACGAGATTAGCCGTCGGTGTTTTGTCAATGATAACGTAACAACGACATAGTTTCAACACCAGCGAAACGGGCCACATAATTGCGGCATAACAATGGCGCGCAGAAATGGTCATAAATCGATGTCGCGCATGACGATAACACGCCCACGGTGCTTCGACGGAACACGCGCAACAGTCGGCACGCTCTATAGTGCCTTGAGCGTAGGATCAATGGTCTAAGTAAGGTTAAGGACCTAGAATTTGTGTTTTCATATTCTTATAACATTCACTTTTGATATGCAGGATTGTTGAAATTTCGAATACGGTACATTTAATAGATACACAATTCGAATATGACCGTGTCTCTTTAGGCGAGACGATCGGAAGACCTGACGTAACGCATTCTAATGTTCCGCATTACGTGGCGCGAGGAAAGCAAGAGTTGCGACTTACCGCCGAACCAGCACGAGTGCTCGCCGAAGCGAGGCCTGAGATGATCGCCCTCGATAAAGTGCGTGACAAGGGCTGCGATCATGAAGCACGTGGGCGCGAGCCATCCGATCGCGCAATAGATTGCGAACAGCGGCTTGTCCTTCACGCCGAAGTTCTTGAACCTACGCATAGGCGAGAGAGGACTACATTAAAACATACACTCGCCGCTCTATCAGTCGCTGATGCCTCAATTTTCGACGACTTCGAGACGTATTGTCTCTCTGGCTCGATTTAGCAAAAGTATCCAAATTGTTGCATTTCCTGAGGGCTCGTCAATTTTCGTGCGACGCGACAGTCACGACATGCACGCGGCCAGCATAAACGCCCGCGGCGTGTGCCTCAAGGATGAGATGAGAGGGAACCTTGAGAGCAGCGCCGCAGCATGACCCATCGTGCGATATTGGAGAAAAAATTCCTTAAATCACGGCTAATCGACCCGGCTCGACTAATCATCCTGACGCGTCTCGATTTCGTCTTCCGCGATCCTTTTGGATCGTCCTCCTTTTATTTTTATTTTTATTTTTATTTTTATTCGCCGTATTCCGTACTCACCACACCGATCGCCATATGTTGAAGGCCACGACGTTCAGCCAGAAGAAGGTCGACATGAAGCCGTAGTAGAGTAGGAATGCTGGAAGTACGATTGCGGGGATAGGTTTTATTGAAAGTGGCATTAATTCGCGGTCGAGCAAGATTCTCTCTCTCTCTCGCGCGCGCGCGCGCGCGCTCGCGCCATTGGCCTCGGCAAGCTGCCGATACCGTGAGCGATCGCGGTCGATCGGCAATTTGTATACGGAGGAACACGGGAAATGTCAAGTGTGCCGCTGTCCCCCGGAAGCCGCGAATGCGGATGCGACGTATCTGTGCGTCGACTCATCTTCTTATTTTAGAACGATTTTTCGGATTTTCTTACTCGATACGATTTCAAATGCTCTCATGCGTCGAAATTATTATTACGACTTGTTGTCGATCGAAACAATAAGCTGTCAACCGTGAGCTATAAACTATCTTGCCGGAAACGATGATGTTCGCGTAGGAAAGGACTCGAGTGTGACGTCATCGTTGGTTATCTTACCCAGCGATAAGCATATCACTTCATCGCCCTCCTCGTGGATCCTTACGTGCTGAATGGAAAGGACGATGTAGCTAACGGCCAAGGACGTGACCGCGGCCATCATCGCCTTGTCCTGGATCTCGCGGAGCTCCGGCAGGATGATGTAGACAGCGAGCGTGGCGATCAAGAAGACCGCGGACACGATGCTGAGGATGCAGAAGAGCGCGTTCCGCCATTCGTAATACTGGTTCTCCTCCTCGAAGCATATCAGAGCGTATCGCTCCTTCTCCGTGCCCAGATCCAGGATGCAGAACCTGGGTAGAAAGCAAACGGCGAATTATGCAACGGTGCGCGAGCAAGATAAGATAGTCGTACAAGCTGCGCGGCGTACGCAGTGATATAATTGCGCGCGCACAAGGGAAACCGGTACGATTCGATACCTCGGAAAATCTCTTAAGAGAATCTGCCAGATTTTTTATTTTTTAACTTGAACTCGATTCTTCCAAGGGGATGCGCGATCCTTTTACTTGGACTTCTTGAGAGAAGAAGATTTTTCAAACGAAAAATTCTTCGATTCTTTCGTTTTGATTTGCGGCTTGCGGCATCGATCTACCACCTGAGGAGAGAGGAATAGAATAGGCTCCTGTTTACCTGTCGGAGGGCATGCGGTCGCCAGTGTGATCGAGCCAGATCGAGCCGTCGTCGGACTCGACCAGGCTGAACTTATCCAAGTCATTCGCCTCGGCGTCGAGCAGATACATTCCGCTGGGACAACTGACGCGGACCGTGCTGCCGTCGGTGCATTCTGTCGAGTTTCTCCACGTGGTCCCGTTCGGGCAACAACTGACTCGATCCGCCAGACTCGCGCTGCCAGCCGTCGGGGCCCATGTCAAAAGGCAGAGCAACGTTATGCGGAGTAGGACTGCAAACGAAAGTCAGCCACTGACATTAGAACTCGGCGAACTTGTGACAATTATGCGTACGACGTTTCGCTATAATTCTAATTTATTTATTCACCGGACATGTCGCATTAGTACATAACACGAGACATCTCAGACAAACATAATGATCTGAGTGTAATATAAGATAACGAGTAAGAGGCGCATACATAGAAAGAATGAGTTTAGCGTTTGAGCTATAAACTACGGTATATGCAACAGAGAGAAAAAATACTTGTTTAAGGTAACGAATTAAGCAAATACACGGGAGATTTTCTTACGAAACGCATCAATGCTTACCGAGAATAATTCCCGGTCAGATGGTTTCGGTCACTTATCAGCGATAGTGCAGATTCTATTTGACGGATCAGAATAAAACAACACGATGTCCTGAATGAAGTGTATACGAAAATAATGATTGCTGAATTTTGTTTGTTTCAACACTCGATATAATGATCTTGTATATATTGAGATACGCAAAAGTCAGGCAACATTTCGAAAAATAATGGGATTTAAAAGCGAGCGATTATAGCAACTCGTAGTATACTGGTCTTAATTGTGCTGCAACCACATAACGAGACGATTAGAAAGTATTCTAATTGTATGTCAAAAAAATGGATCGAATTTTTTCTGTTCATTTATGCCGCACGTGGATCGATCCGACACGAAATAAGAGAAGCTCACATCTCACATTCTACTAATGAATCAGCACGACATGGACATTTATTTGCTCTCGGTCACATAACTCAGCCATTACACGGCGGCGTGCCGACTTAAGTATATACACGTTTCCCTGAAAATAAACGTAAAAAGAGAGTCGAGAATTTATGAGAGAGGTTAAGTAATCGCGTCTCGTGCTGTCACGGCGACGAAAAATTCCGCAAATCTCGCGCGAATCACCTGATCGGTATGACACATAAGATACGCGAACGTACGAGATTGATCCGTTACGCGCGAGGAACGTTTGTAAAACGGTCGGGGTAAAAGTGATCGCTCGATATGATTCGCGACACGACACGCACGGCGAGATTAATTGATACACCGCGGAACGTGGCGCTTTTTCGCAAAGTGCTTCACAATCAGCCGGAATTCCAATGAGATATACGTCACGTTCGAGCCTCGCCGCGTGTCCGGCATTGAAATCTACGAAGACGCCGCCGCGCCGGTTTCGCTCGTTTCCGATGAGTAATAAGACGCTTGACGTCAGTCGATAATAATCGATGGATCGGGAACCACGGCAAAGAGAGATGGTATTCGACTTGTGCGTTCCTTTCGTAGATGCCCGAGAACTCTGTCGAAGCGGGTCGAATATATTCTTGAATATTCGACTGATATTTTAGATAGCTCATTAGCTAGTTTACTATATCAATTTTTATTATAATTTCCTCTTTATTTTTTGGCCGAAAAAAGAGATGGCTTTCTGATTCTTTAGGTGCTCCAAAAAGGTATAGAAGTATGCTTTGAACGAATTTTACGACTTTCCCGTGGTACGTGCCACACATGCCACATTTGGCCGGACTCCTTTGACACGTGTCAAGCGCGGTAACAGATAAGAACCGCGAGTCCCGCGAAGACAAAGACGCGCATTGAAGAAAAGTATCGAATCTGCGACGCTCTTCGAGATAGACCGAACCGTGTGTGCGAACGATAAACTTATTGGCACTGACGAAGCGGGGTAATAAAGTTACGGGAATGCGTGGAAACGGACGAACGAGAAAAGTCAATGAATTTCGGAACATTACTGATGTGTTGTTTCGTATGGTCAGGTTTCGACTTTCGACACGATTTCGCCTGATAATCGCTCGCCTACGAAGCTAACAAAACGCATGGGCGCTTTAGTGCACAAAGATAACATAGGAACAGAGAGAACAAAAGCAAATGAATGTATATTGAAACAAAGCAAGATGGCATAAGAGCAGAATTTAACGCTTAAAATATACTGAACTAAAGTGACAAACATCAAAAATAACAGTAGTTATAGAGTTGAGCGGTTATAGAGTTGAAACGGGCGGGCGGTTATAGGGAACGGACCAGAAAAGTTGAGGTCGGAGCAAAATTTGCTAATATTGATTACTAATCTATTTAGGCAATTGTGCAGTAATACAATACTATTTGTACGCTGCGCACTACGCCACTGCCAACGTTATCGTATCGTACAATATTATAAAATATATAATGATCAAATTATATTACTGATGGTTCAATGTTTCTTCCGGTAGTTCGGAATTGAAATGCAGTGCGCGCCGATAATAAACTGTCGTCACGCCGACGGCGTCACATAATCGAATGGAGAATGAAGGAAAACGGCGAGAAAATACTGGCACATAGAACAGCAGCGAACCACACTACCGCGACCGACAGAAGCACGAAAGTTCGAGCACTCTGTCCAGCCCTACGCCCATACCAAAATCCTTCGTCGCGACTTCTGCAGCGCGCCTAGAAATACACAGCATCGTCGACGAAAAAACAACATATATATATACAGAGAGAACGTGCCGCGGCGATCGTAAAGAGAATTAGTGGCGTCGCGAAGAGCGAGGATAGGTAAACGATCGTCAAGGACTGGCAGCATAGTCGGTCGGCGGGCCCGTATGCGCGAACGATTACGTGCACGCGCGCGTATGCGATCGTATGTGCCGTACACCGTACAGCGTACAGTATCGCATGCAGCGCTGCTTCAGGTTAAAGTGTTACAACGTACAAAGGATCTCATTCAGCCCCGGACCCGTTCGATCGTTATTTCGAACGTGTGGTCCAAGCTCATGCGCGAATCTACGAGCGGTACCTATGGTACATGAGCAGCATTATCGTCGAACTGGGTTACGCGAGTGCCTGTCGGTTCGCGAACTGCTTCCGATTGCGAGTTTCATTCGACGTGTCCTGTTTGGCCGATATGTTGAGGGGGTACCCGGCTGGACCGAGCGAGAGTGAGCCGTGTGAGAGAAGCGGTGTATGAGGTTCTCGTCTTACGAGAGGTGTGCGATTTGTCAGTGTGATCTGTGTATTTCAGTTCGTCAAACGTCTCACTCTCGCTCGGTCTAGTCGTATTCTACTTTGGAAATGTCCAACAGTTCATTTTTGCTTCTTTTGCTTCTTTGCGGCGCTTTCTTATAGTTTAAGATCTAAAATATGTGCGTCTGAAGTATCACTGCTTCAACTATTTCAAGGCTCTTCAGACTCGTGTCGATATCTCAAGGAGCAATCTAGTCCGATTAAAATCGAATTCTGGTATGCTGTTGGGTGGCAAAAACGAAAGCCTGACATCGATAATCAATTTTTTACTTTTGTCAAACTTCTAGAGATTTGCGCGAAGGCTACGATTGTATTAATTCGGTGATTTAAGCGGACCACCTTTCATACGCATATTTGTATGAGAAAATTCTAAGTGACAGCCTTGCGATACGTGTGCGTGTGTGTGTGTGTGTCGTCCTGCCCACCGTTCCGATACGAATCTCTATCTGCCAGATAGAGTTTCAATTCAATGTTCAGCTTTCACTATCGAGCGACCAATTGAACCGTGCCTCGGATGATTAATTTGCAGGTGATTGTTGGAAGTCGATTGATTAGGGACGCACCCCGTCTCGCGGAAATCCATTTTCCAGAGAATCGATCGCGTGACCGGAAACGAGGAGAATTGCAGTTATCGCGGGGCCCGATTTGCGCGATCCTTTTTTTTCCGACAAACTCTCACGATACTCCTCGATAACACGACCTTCCGGATTTCGTAAATGTTATTACCGAATTTCGGAACGATAGTTATCGTCGTACCAAAAAGAGAAGTTTGTAATATTAAGATTCGCCGCGTTGCGATGCTCACTTTCTGCATGCAAAATTGACATCTTCAGGATCGAGGAATAAAAATCGAGAGAGAGAGAGAGAGAGAGAGAGAGAGACGGAGAGACGGACTCGCGGTAACGACGCATGACCGGCCGTTACTGTCACACTTATAGAAATAGCTCATTGTCAGTCGACACCGCTCATTCCATCTTTTATCAGGTATCACGTGAACCGCCGCGTCGCCGGTCGAATCATGCAATATTTCCAACGGAGAAAACGGAATGATTAGAAAAACGATAGCATGAAACGCGGACAGCGTACACTTGTACGCGATCCGGTAACGAGTGCGATCGCGCACGATGCGTAACCTACTTCGATAACGCAAGTTTTGCAGTGCCGGGTGCATACGCGATACGACGTACCTACCTACTCCTACACACCGCCGTTCCATTATCTAATACGCGCGCACCTCAGGGTGTGAGTGCATCATATTAGTCAGCGCGCGATCTTTTCGGATCTCAACCTCGCGGGCTTCCTCGGAATCGGGGAAGAAGAAAGAATTTTGCGCCGGCCAACGCTGATATTGTTGTGTTCAGTTTTCCTCGATACACGGAAAAAATCGAAACCAAAGAACCGATCTTGCAAGAATCGAGTACAAAGTTAATAAACGCTGCAGATTCTTTTAAAAAATCCAGGTAAAAAAATCCATATCTTGGAGAAAACAGTACATCCTTCAAAAAGTCGCATGACCAAAAGAATCGAATCGGAATCGATCATCCCTGGCTGTAGGCTGTGCTGATCGATGTTGAAAATGAAATCGTCAATTGGCGTGGGCCCGACCCGTTCGCTGTCTTGTTATTTTGAACACTCCTCTTTCAGACATTGCATTTCCGGAAATAAAGTACGCGCTATAGATGAAATTTCGCGATGTAACATTTTATAACATCGAAATTGTATTTAAAACAGATCTTGACACCCACCATTTCACTGGCACGGATACAACAGTCGCGATATCAATAAGCATCTGTCATTTTTTACTTCAAAAACGAAAAACTGCTCGGAGTGCAGCGGATTGATTCGCGGCTCGGACGAAAGTCACATTGTTGCGTGCGCGCCACCACGCACATCCGCCATGGTCGAAAAGGAATTTTTCGCGCTCGCCGTTTTTCCTCTCGGACGATACCTGCCTCGCGGTCTTTTGCGGCCAATGCTCTCCGCCTCGTGCTTCGAAAGGTACGCTGCCGTGAATGAAGCGTTCGGAGCAAAAGGGAACTCGACGCACATGATTTTCATTCGACGCTTCGTCACGTAGCCGCGCGCGATTGTCGGCTGCGTTGATGTCGAATAAATACGTTAGCTGTTGTTGTTTCTACATAGTCGAAATACGCACGAAACCTGCACGACGTGTATGTGCGTGCTGGTGGGCAAGTGGCCTAAGTGGAAAATCAGTAAATCTCGGATTTGTATTGCGTCGACTCGCAATGCGATATAAGTGATTTTTTCTCTCTCTTTTTTTTTTTCCTTCTTGACTCAAATTCTCTTCAAATCGTAAACGCGGACACTAATTGGTTACCGCTGACATGTTTTCGGTATGGAAATGAGACGTAATTAACGACGAACGTAAAAACATGCGACGGATATCTTATGACGCGATATCAGCCAAAGGTCAAGATATTCGACTCAATGACAACTCGCTGATTTTCACGGAATTCCAGGCGCTGCGAATGACGAGCAGTCGGTTGATACGCGCTAAACGAATCACTTTCCGCGTGATTCAAGCAGGAATTTCGTAGAAAACCGATTTCAGGGCTAGACACACCACGTACAATGCCATATGTGCGGCATCGGAAGCACGCGATGAATCGTAACATTATAGCGCAGCAAATAAATTGTCTTGCATGAAATTGCATCAAATGATCGATATCTTATCTGCGAATCTGTTATTAGACCAACATACAAACGACTGAAACAATGTACGCTCAATCCCCTTATGCATGACGGGCTTTCGAAAGATTTCTAACGAAACGATCAATCGTGTTGTTTGTTTTATTTGACCGTGTCCAATTATGATGTGGATATTCATCCGGGTTCGATTCAAAAAATTGAGCTTTAACATTGACTTGACAGATTCTCTTGACACGCACAAAATATATTCTAATTTACTGAACTGCCCGAAAATCACCATACGAGCGTTAGCATTGTTTCCAGCCACCCTCTATGCCCTATGCAAACTTTGCCCGGCGAGATCGGCCAATTTGAAATTCTGATCGATTGTGCGTAGAGACTCATTATCGGTCGCTCGTTAACGTTCATTTGTCATCACCTTCGACCGAAACAGAATACTGGCATGATAGATAGCGCCAGAAAGGAAATGCAGACGCGGAAACTTAGCGCCACTGACGTAAGTCGAGTTCCGCAGAACTTTGCGTCTCCGGGGAATCTTGTGCTGCGAAGCGCTTTAGTTTGGGAGAGTTCGAAAAAGATGGCGCGATAGGAGATGAAATTAGGCAGATAGGCGCGGAAAGTTTGCGGAGCGGCCTGTTATCTCAGATGTAAATTACGTCTGCCTCATTGTAGTTGCACCTACGTCCACTACGGCACTTTTCTGTTACACTTTGCGCGTGTCCGAATCGGGTATAATGTCTCGGAATAACGAGTAAGAATTTGTTTAAACCAAAAATTTATCCGTTATTCGATCTATTGATAACATTATTTTTGTCAGCTCATCTTCAGATTCATGGAATAAAAGATCCACTTCAATGACCGGACGCTATATACTTTGTTTCGTGAGGCAAAACTGAAGTTTTCTACTTGCGACTTTTACGAATCAGCCACAATATTCAATCGAAATAATTCGAACGTCACGGCAGAAAAGCGTGTTGTTATGTGAGAGCTATGCAAATGACTGGCCGTAATTGCTTGCTAGCACTCGAAACTTGGAGTAACTGCGCATACACATTTTACGTGACGCTTATGCATCAACCGTTTCTCGTGTCAGAAAAAACAAAGATGTCGGAATGCGACATCGTCTCGCGAGCCGCCGCCTATCACGGCAGCGTTTATTATTGCTCATTACCGCACATCTCTAGCACGAGATTTCGAGATTACGAATTCGTACGGATTCGTCGATATTACTTCTTCACGGCACACGAAATATCGCGAACTGGCCGGGCCTGTCAGCGACAGAAATAAAAATCGCCCGACGATATGTTAATGAAGTGGACGCGAGAGTGACGTTGAGCGCCGCGCGCGCGACAATCCGATTTTACCGTAATGACAAAGAGTCGTAATTGCGAAACAAGTTGCACACGCCAGTGGGACGGACTGTCAACTCGCGCAGCGATTGTCAGTCGGTCGATAGGAACTTTAACAGAAACACTCCGTGACGAGACGTTTGAAGTTTGAAGCTTGAAATTGACACGAGACAATGGACTTTGCGAACCTTCAGAATCCATTGTGATCGCTTTGTTGGACCGACTTCTTGTGTCTCGTGTGTCGCGCGTCAGTGTATTTATCGGATCGATCGATCGCGATCGACAGTTCGCCGACTGAATAGACTAGGCACGTATGATGATCTGTGTGTGTGTGTGTCAAGGTTTACGCACCTCCGCTGCCACTGGTGCAAATCACGTCCACAGACATTGTGTTTATCGCCCTCGTTACCGCATTTCTTCTTCTTTATTCGATTGGCCGAGCGTGCGTAGCGCGCCGCGAGATAAAACGTCGCTAACGACGCTGGGTGGTGGGAGGGGAGGGGAGGTTGGTTTGACGTGCGACAATGAACGAGGATGATGATCAAGGGTCAGAAACTCCGAGTAGTCGACGATAATGAGGAGTCGATTTGAGGAACAAGAAATTGAACCTCGTACACGGCCAGGTGTACGCGTGAATTCTGTTGTTTAAGAAAATCAAGGGGCGGGGTAGGGTAGAATTTGCAACAACCTGCTAGAGCACGTGCAAATTATTCGTGTAAATTATTGCGGAATAATGAGAAGAAAGGGTTTTGTGAAGAGAATTAGTGAAGTATGTGGTTTGATGCTGGCAGGATTGTGGATGATGTGCGAGGATCCAGGACGGATCGAAACTGCAGATGAGGTTCACCAGTGATAACGGACTCTTCCGAAGATGCGAATTCTTATCCAATCGAGTATTCCCGAGAACTGGAAATCTTTCCTTCTCAGACACCTTCTTTTCGCGTATAAAACGACGTGAAGCGATATACGGTGTGCATCGAATATTGTCCTCTTCCGAATCTTTCGCTTCACGATTTTCTCAACAAATCTTCGTATATATTTCCGTAACACGTCGGTCGATTCGAAATATCATCAACACTCAAGAATTCTTCGTATATATTTCTTCAACGCGTCGATCGATCCGAAATGTCATGGACATCCAAAGTCACAGTTTTCTCAAAAATACTTGGTATATATTTCCCCAACACATCCAAAATACGAATATATCTCCAATATCCTCTTCTTTCCATTAACTTCTCGCTCCCAACTGTCTCCGAAACTTCTCGGAGCCTATCTTCGTCCTCGAAATATCACAATCCGCCACTATCGACAGCCAACGAAAGAACTCTCGAAAATCTGCGTGTCAAGCCTCGGTGGCGAAGGTCGCGAACTCCGTGAAATTTCAATTTCACTGCTCTCTCCCTCTACGTCTACGCTCCCGCGCTCTTGAGCGAGCGTCTCTGCATCGACTGGCGCGTCTCGACCAGTCTCGACTGACGCGAGCTCTATTTGCACTCTCCCGCGAGAGTGCGAGTCGAGTAAACAACCCCGTCCTCGAGAAATTTCGTTTTCCTCTCCCGATCGCCGCGTTCGAGGAGGCGAGCTGATCGGTTGGCGTCCGTGCCGCACTGCGATGGATTTCAAGGCGCACGTGCGGTTTTGCGTATCGTGCGGCGTCGCTCGGGGACGTACACGATATCAGCAGCGACTTTTATATTCGCACCAGTGACCAGCTGCGAGCAGATTTATTCGCGACCGCTTCGATCCTTTCGCTCGAAAGTCCAATTGGCCTGGAGAAAGGATGCTCCGCGCGGCGTGACTGTTTCTACCGGAAGTCCGGATTGCTGCGACGAAGCTTCTTGTGTTGAAAGGAATGGCAGCAAAATTGAATGCGTCCGAATGAGTAGTAGTCAGTCGGTCAGTCAGTCGGTCAGTCAGTCGGTCAGTCAGTCAGTCCGTCCGTCGATTATGTTCCCGAGGAGCCCAGTGACTTCGGCGGGAAGCGGGAAGTCGGCCGACTTTACGACAATCTTTCCTCGCCGAGTAGCAGAACTTTGATCGTTCTATCAGACTCGCGAAAATCGTTGAAGAAGGAAAGTTTCCGACACTTTAAGAGACTTCCACTCGAGTGGCTACCTCGACTCTCGACTCCTCCCCGAGTCTCGAGTTTCGCACTTGTACACGCCTCTTGCTAATACTGCGCAAACAGCTGCGAGCTGCCGGCACGTGTCGGCTTGCTCAGCACCACTCAGCACTCGCGTCTAATGAGCAGTAATTAGATAAATGTAAACGAGCCGCGCGAACTCTTCTTTGGCAGATGAGACTCGAGGAGCGCGACAGCGAGCGAGAAGAGGAGTCGACAGGTTGTCGGAGCCGCGCTCACAATCAGTTCCGAACTGATTGCGAGATGATTAACGGCACAGTTGATACTGATACGCACTCGCCGTCCGTATCGTTTCGCGAAATTATCGCGACCGTCTCGAGGTCACGGACGATAATATCGATACACGGCTATCAATTGTTCGTGGGTAGACGTTCGCTGTCAAGTCCCACGTCCCACGTCCCACGTCCCACGAACCTCCGAGGCACCGGCCAATTCAATCGGCGCGGCTGCGATTTCGATCAATAACAACGGAATTGCCCGATAATCGGCGGATCGTTACTTCATTTTAGATCATTCAGATGATCGTCGGGATTACGGAACGAGCTGCCGCTTCTGCTTTCTTCCGAGTCTTTATCACGATCCTCTCTTTTGCCTCATCGATCGTCTCGATCTTTTATTTACACTCTCGTCGAGGCTTCAGGGTGTCAGGTAACGGATCTGATTGTCAGCTTATTCGTCCGGACTCCGGAGAGAACTGACTTCCGACCGCTCGATCGAATTGCTCGAGGATTTCTGCTAATGGCCTGTCGTGCCGAGCGTGGGTGATTTTCGCGAAGCGAACGATGCCGTGCACGCAGTTGCGTGTTACGGGCAAGACTGAAGCCGCGAGGCCAGCTAGCTCGATGCCCACCTCTTTCTCCGGTTGCCCGTATCTCTGTCCCCGTCCGACGCCCACTCGATCCTCTCGGCGGCGGCGGCGGCGACTGGAGGAGATAGCCATTGCCTTCTTCTCCTTACCGCCCGTCGAAGAGGCTCTCCTAGAACATCCAAGATCCGATTGCCCGTTCGTTTCTTTTATTTTTATTTACTCATGTTCCGTGGTTGACCTGTGTGTACCCTTTGGCTACAATGTGAAACGAGAAAAAGAAAGAGAAATATATATGACTGTATAATTTGTCGGTCAGATAGTTGGTAAGAATAGATAAGTGAGTACGAAATCGAATTAAGAATAGCAAACGCCTTTATACCCGTCGATTCTCGCAGTAATAATAATAGTAACAGTAGAAAGCAAGCCGCAGAATTTGTCAGACATTCATCTATTGCCGCTATACGATCGATATTTTCCTTTATAGATTGAGGATTTTTCTCCCGCTTCGTGTGAATTCTGTAACCGAATGCGTTCGACGATTCCTCATTTAGCACATCTTTTCGACCCGTCGCGCGTCGACCCTTCGTCACGCTCCGCAACTTTTGTGAATGGCCCCAACGAACATTCGACGTATCTCGGTTGTTTTTTTGCCGACACTTTACGTGTTTTACGAATAACAAGTCAGTTTTATTGGCGATACAGCTTCGTGAGTAATAAACATTTATTTGGGAGAGAGTGTTCCGGAGACCCGGTCGACTTGGATCTTGTTCTCCCGTCGAGGCTACGACGACCGGCCATCATATCATCTGGCGTTTTCCAATCAAACCTCAAATCGGTCTCCCGTTCAGCTGTTCTTGGCAACGTTCCCACCAAATTCAGACATTTATTCGTTAGTTAACGTTAGTACGATTATTATGTCCCTTGACCGTTCTGCGAAATGCAAAGGATATATGAATTATGACGCAGTGCTTCAATCATTTATATAAAATAAATTCGATATTCGAAAGTAAAACGAACAAACATATTCGGACGAATGATCAATCTGTCTCATTTTCCAAACGATGTTTAAATTAAGAATTGATGGAAACAATCAAATAAATGAGCTACATATAGCCGTGCCTGATTAGATGTTAATACGTTTTCGAAGCGAGTCATCTCTTCATGACGCTCTACTACTCTTCCGAATAGTGCTGGCAAACAATTAATCACGCAGTTCCTTTGCGTGCTTTATAGTGATCAAGGAATCCGAGATGAATTTGGTGAATAATGTAGTTTGTCGAATAACACTCATCTGTTCTTCTTTTGGCATGCAGTTGCTGGAAATGCTCAAGTTCTACGCGAGATTCGAGATCAGCGAGGAAACAGGTGACCCGCTTACGGATCACGATATGACGCAGTTGCATTATACGAAGATCACCTCTCTCCAGGTATAGTAACAATGAAGAACGTCGGATTGAATCTAATGAACCCTCTGCGCTATTCAAATACCCGCCACACTGCCATAGGAGCTCTACTTACAGATTTCGAAATAATAAGAAATTTACTTTTCGTTCGATACTATATTGAGGTACGTGAAGTCAGTGAGATGCGACCAATAGGGAATAATACAAAATGTAGTTTTGCTCGACACAAGCGTTGTATATTCTACTCGAATGTGATAAAACAGATGACATTAAATGTAATGATTATATTTTGGGGCAGTTTCACCCGAACAGTGCACCGGAGTGGAATTAATGGGGCTGCAGGTCTATTAACCAGCGTATATGCTTCTCTTTCTAGAAAGCGGTATTTGCCAAGTTTCCTGATTTGAGAACCTTCGCTTTAGCAAACGTCGCGAGCGTGGACACGAGGGATGCCCTTTACAAACACTTCGGATCGCTCAGGTGACAGTCTCGTATCTGTACACAGATAAACGTACCAGGAACCCTATCTAACACGGTCACTGTTCATTGCAGCCAGGAGAAATTGAAGTCCATCGCGAGCTATCTCAATCTGGTGCCGCCTGAGGAACGGGAGAATGATGAAAATTGGTATCGGCTTGACATGGACTTTCTGCAAGAGCTTTTGGTACGTAGCGTCTACTGCTTGACGTTGTGGAACAAAAAATCCTTCAGTTTTTCCAATAGCTTCGATCGAGGACAAGACCTCGGTCAAAAAATCGGGAATCGGGAATCGGGAAAGTTGCTTTTTTCCATATATTACTGCATCATAAACATGTTACATCGTGATGCAAACCAATTTCATAATTACAAAACGCATCTTTGTTCATTTGTGTCGCACGTTAAATTCAATTAGATTTGATTGACCATTTGAATTTCAGATATCTCGTCACGAGCGCAGAGCCTCGCAGCTGGAGGAGCTAAACGAGATGCCCCTGTACCCCACTGAAGACATAATCTGGAACGAGAGTATCGTACCGACGGAATACTTTTCCGGCGAAGGATGCCTCGCCTTGCCGAAGTTGAATCTACAGTTTCTCACGCTGCACGACTACCTCCTCCGAAACTTCAATCTCTTCCGTCTGGAGTCCACGTGTGGGTACAGCGAAACTAGCATACCGAGAATCCGCGAAGCGTCGACACTGGAACTACCGAGGGATCAAAAGAGCTCGTGCGACACACTCCTACATTAATGATCGCACTTTTTCTAAATCGTCAAATTTTCCCAAAATTTCGCGTACCTTCGTGTACAGACGACTTCAGAAGGCGAGAGAGAAGAAACTAACTTTGAGTCTCCTCGCTGGTTCCAGCGTTAACGACAAGGCGCGCGTGACTCACGAAACCGACGAAGGAACCACTTCATTTGCATCCACCCATTATCGATGCAGCCTCAGGTAGATTTTCTTATACGCGAAACCTTTCGAAGCTGCGTGCAAAAAGCAAAAGGAAAAAAACAACGTGATTAGTGATAGGTGAAGAAAGCGGTGGTGCCGCGTGAGCTTGATGCAAATGAATCAGCAGAATAGTTTCGCGAGTCACCCAGGCCTAAGATAGACAAAGAGAGCGAAAAATATAAATTAGCGAGCGTTGCGTCGGTGCATCAATCACACCAGTCTCTATAACATTGCGTTCACTCATATTTGCAGACGAAATACGGCAGGATATCGAGGATGCCGTGAGCAGGCTCTGTCCATGGTAAGTTTCCGCTTGCCACATTCACTGCTGAATTATTTGTCTAATTAACCTTTAACGTGACGGCGCACGTCTGATGACGTTCATCACCTTCATCACGCATAATAAGTATGTGCCGCCGCTTGTATCTCTATTTTGTCAGCGTCGGATAAGATAGTCGATGGACAGGGAAAATGTTTGCTCGACGCTATCGGTCGAGCAATACTCGTCTCGCCGTCAAAGTCTTGTGCAAATTCTCTTTTCCGGCCCGTTTTCTGAGCCCCTCTTTCTTCGACAGGCGAGCCGAGGACGGCGGCGTATATTTCGGCGGCTGGGCGAGAATGGCTCAACCGATCACGCAATTCGCCGTGGTTGAAGTCGCCAAGCCGAATATCGGCGAGAAGAGGCCGTCCAGAGTGAGGGCGGACGTTACCATCAACTTGAGCGTTCGAAAAGAGATAAAGTCTGAATGGGAGAACCTCCGGAAACACGACGTTTGCTTTTTGATCACGGTCAAGCCTCAGAATCCCATTGGTCAATGCTCTTTCCTTTTTACGTTTGTTAGATGTCGGCAAGTGTCCATTGCCGGATCTTCTTATCGACTTCTTCTTACAGGCACGAAGTACAGTCATAAGTTGCCGTTTGTGCCACAAGTTGGTCTAACGACGGTTCGCGGGTGCGAAGTGGAAGGTATGTTGGATTCAAACGGCAGAGTAATAGAAGATGGCCCCGAGCCAAGGCCCATTCTACCGGGAGACACGAGAACTTATAGAGTCTGGTTAGATTCGAATCAATACAGAATCGATATGGACAACGCCAGTCATGGCGGCGAGGACGTTTATGAATGTTTTAATATTATCATGCGACGCAAACCGAAAGAGAATAATTTTAAGGCAGTACTTGAGACCATCAGGGAACTTATGAATACGGAATGCGTAGTTCCGGACTGGCTTCATGATATCATATTGGGATACGGTGATCCTGGTGCAGCTCGTTATTCGAGGTAATCCATTTTTCTTTACTATCTCAATATTATTTTAAACCAATTCTTTTTTTTCTTTTCTTTTTTTTGCTAACAGAATGCCAAACGAGATTGCAACGATGGATTTCAACGATACCTTTCTCGAAATCGATCATTTACGTGGCAGCTTTCCGCAGTACGAGATCAAAGTTACCACAGAGGATAATGAGAAACTCGTACGACCGTTTAGATTAATATTTGAAGATATCCGCGCTAAGACTAGCGAGGAGGCAGTCAAGAAGATCATTACAGTCGAACCACATGTTCCACCTAGTCGTGGTCCATATAAAGCTAACGAGCCAAAAAAGTTAGTCAATACGAATCTTATGGCGTCGTTCATACGCCCAGTCTATAGATCTTTATGTATTATTTTAGGAATCAAATTCCGTTTACTCCCACGCAAGTTGAAGCTATTCGAGCGGGTATGCAGCCAGGTTTGACCTTGGTCGTTGGTCCACCTGGTACCGGTAAAACGGACGTCGCTGTGCAGATCATTTCGAATCTGTATCATAACTTTCCCAATCAAAGGACGCTTATCGTGACACATTCCAATCAGGCGCTTAATCAACTGTTCGAGAAAATCATGGCTCTGGATATAGACGAGAGACATCTGCTGCGTCTCGGTCACGGTGAGGAGGCTCTAGAAACGGAAAAAGACTTCAGTAGATACGGAAGAGTGAATTATGTTCTTGCTAAACGATTGGATCTACTTATGGAAGTGCAGAGATTACAGGTACTCATATTAGATTGTAATATGAAATTGGATTTAAAATGCATAGCACGTTGAATATGTGATCCCCGCCTAATCTTGTGTACATCTAAATCATGTCGAATCTCATTCTCTCGCCGTCTGCATAAATCTGAATAATATTGAATCGGACTCTCTTTCTGTCCAATTCTGTGCAAATTTGAATTATATCAATATTAATCGAAACTACTGTGGGTACTTTATCATCGGCCATGTTTTGCTGTATTAGGAATCGTTGAAACTGGGTGGTGACGTAGCCTACACTTGCGAAACAGCGGGGCACTTTTTTACTTATCTAATATGGACACGCTGGGAGCGTTTCCAATGCAAAATTAAACAAAAAGAGAACGCGGACGAGGGTCCTCTTCCGCCGTCCATCGTTCAAGACGAATTTCCATTTCACAGGTTCTTTGATAACGCTCCGCAGCCACTGTTCAAAGAAAAATCTTTCGAAGAAGATTACGAGATCGCATGCAGTTGTTTCAGGTGAGTCTGTTAAGAACCAAAACAAAAACTGATATTAAATAATCAGCGAATCATGAATTCATCGACGTCCCACTTTCACTGTGCGACAAATTCACAAAGTGTTGTAGTAAATACTTCTCCTACAACGCAAAATCGTCTTTCGCAGATACATCGAGAGAATATTCGCCCAGCTCCAAGAATTTCGAGCCTTCGAACTTCTCAGATCCGGCCTGGACCGATCTAAGTATCTATTGGTGAAAGAGGCAAAAGTAATCGCCATGACTTGTACGCACGCAGCATTGAAACGTCGGGAACTAGTGGACATGGGCTTCAAGTACGACAACATCCTGATGGAAGAATCTGCCCAAATCCTCGAAATCGAGACCTTCATCCCGCTCCTTCTCCAGAATCCTCAGGATGGCTACAATCGTCTGAAGCGTTGGATCATGATCGGAGACCATCACCAGCTGCCACCGGTCATTAAGAACATGGCCTTCCAGAAGTACTCGAACATGGAACAGAGTCTGTTCGCGAGATTCGTTCGTCTTGGTGTCCCGACTGTCGACCTTGACGGTCAAGGTCGCGCGAGACCAAGCATCTGCAATCTTTACAATTGGCGGTACAAGAAGCTGGGCAATCTCGCGCACGTAGAGCGTAGCTCAGAATATCTCGTAGCGAACGCAGGCTTCCTCTACGACTTCCAGTTGGTAAACGTGGAAGATTTTAATGGAGTTGGTGAGAGCGAGCCGAGCGCTTACTTTTATCAGAATCTCGCCGAGGCAGAGTACTGCGTCGCAGTTTTCATGTACATGCGTCTTCTTGGGTATCCGGCGGATAAGATCAGCATACTGACGACTTACAATGGGCAGAAGCATCTGATAAGGGACGTGATCAACATAAGGTGCGCAAATAATCCGCTGATCGGTAGGCCGAACAAAGTGACGACTGTCGACAAGTATCAAGGTCAGCAGAATGACTATATACTGTTGTCTCTGGTAAAAACTCGTGCTGTCGGTCACTTGAGAGATGCCAGACGTCTGGTCGTGGCAATGTCCAGAGCTAGATTAGGACTCTACGTCTTCGCCAGAGTGTCACTCTTCAAGAACTGCTTTGAGCTGACGCCAGCGTTCGATCAGCTGATGCGTAGGCCGCTGAAACTGCAACTTTTGCCTCGGGAGACTTATCCTACTGAGAGAAAGAACGATGCTGTCCCGGAAACGACGCCGATGGAGATAGAGGATATGCCTCATATGGCCAAATTTGTGTACGATTATTACATGGAGAAAGTTAGCGGTATGAAGGTGAGAATTCGTGTATGTCGTGTCAAGATTCGTACCCGTTGGGACCAACGAGCGCACTAACATTTATCTTTGTAACAGGAATCGCAGAAGGTTTGGCAAAAGCCAGGGTCAATGCAGACATTGAGTCCAACTCATAAAATACCAGCTCATCCTGGTGCGGACGACGATACGGACGACGAAGAGTACAGCGAGGAGACGCCTGAAGTACCAAACCCAAAGAAACACGAGGAAACAGAGTCCAAATGCGAACCAATTCAAAACCTAGTCGAAGAACCTATGGAAGAGGACAGATAATCTACCGAAACTAGTCCTACGACGTCCTCCGATAGGTACGACAGCACACCGCCTATATAGAATATTCATTTTATTAAAACGTAGTATATACTTGTACATCGATAAATCTTCGTATCACAACAAAGCTAACGAACATTCGTACATAGGCTTTCCTAAGGGGTCAGTCTAGTGTAACGCACCGAAAAATGATGTGCCATTCCAGGTTTCTCCGCGAGTGGCAAGGTAATCGGTTAATTATTTTGTTTTGGTCACCGCTGTGAATTTCAAGAATGTTATGTAATAATTTGTACTTCACTCCTAAACAAGCCCGAAACATGTCCGGAACAAAACCCAGACCAAATCTTTTAGAAGCACGTTTTCAAGGCTACAAACTCAAGAAAAGATCTACTCTCCTCCCATCACACTAGACGAACCCCTTAATCTCGAAGCAGCCAGAACTCTCGCTCGCCGAGTCGCCCATTCACTCCTCGCCATTCGTTCGCAGTGTCTCAGAATTAAAAATAAACGGCCATATCACAAATTCGCCGGACCCTCGCGAGTCCTCACGAGAGCAGACGCGTCCTGTCCTTACTCGCGAGTACAGCCTTCCGACGAAGCTCGTGCCTGTGCGACTCGTTATCGGCCGATTTCTGCGAAGCCGCTCCAATCGACCTGCCGGTCGTTTTCGACGGTACGTAGCTGTCGTCGAACTTCATCAGCTTGCTGGTGAAGTCAGGCTGATACTCCTCGATGAAGACGTTCGCCCCCTTCGAGTTGGGCACATACACCTCAGCCACGTTCACGTTCACGATTCCAGTGGAGCGTGGCTCGTAAGTTTCGTAGGACGTCGCGTATTGCGTCGCGTATTGCGTCGCGTATTGCGTCGCGTAGGCCGTGGTGGGCATGCAGTTCGGAACGTATGGAATCGGATCGACGTCGTTAGGCCTACTGTCCGCTACTGTTGGCGTGTACTCATTGGACGGCACGTACATGCTCTCCAGCGCGCTCTTCTTGCTCGGCACGTACTTCAGCTGCGTGCAGAGCTTCTTCACGCTCGGACAAGCGTCCGGGACGTACTCTTCGAGAGAAGCCTTGTGCGACCTTTCGGACTTGTCTCGCTTCGAAGAACGCTCCGAAGTACGGTCCGACCCGCTAACGCACTCGACGCTGCACTTCTTCGTTATGTCGCGACTGGCATTATCTGAGGATCGGGATTGCGAGGATTCCGAGTCTCTCTTCGATTTATGTCTCGCCGGAGACACGTTGACGCGGATCGTCGGCAATGAGGTGCCAGTACCCTTTGAACAATCGGGCGGTTCAAACGTGTATCTGTAATAGGAGAATTGAAAAATTGAGGACGGAAATAGGGGAGACAGGTAGAACATAGTACGGCGGAAAGTAGATGAATTACTCATGGGGCAAAGGTAGTAGGAAGTAATTGGTAACTCAAAGAGATATTAAAGTCTCAAAGGCATACAACTCATACTAGAACATGTGCACAAGCTCATATAAAAATTCACGGATATTACAGTGACGGCGAAAGCTGTTCTCCAATCTTTGTAGCAGGAATTCGAGTATTTTAGGAAAATGGCAATCCTGAGAAAGGTGGTATCATGCCTTACGTGACTTCCAACTGCCGTGTCGACTTCCGCCATTCACATCCTTGAACGGTACTCTGTCCATCCTTCTGACTATTCCGTAGCAAAGCCCTTTTCAGAATTTTATACAACGCAGCCCAGTCTTCGAGATCCAACCACTTGTTTGTGGCAACCTTCTTCCTCTTTATTTCGATCGTTTTCTCTTGCACAGTAACCACGGCCGTTGCTAAACAATTATCCGAAGCCTGCAAGTTCAAAATTTGTTAAAGCCTGGTGAAGTCAGAAATTTATTTTGATCACTGATACTGTACTGCCCATCATGTAATAAATGCAAAGGTTATAAAACATATGCCGATGATGATTATTGAGTGAGTAAGAAAGATATTTTTTTTACATCGTTTTACTTACAATCATATCATTTTCATAATCACTGGCACATATTACAGTCTAACATTATAACGCAGTTGGCTCATGTATTATGTATGAAGATTCATACAATCATTTTTCTCCGCTTACAGAAACAGTTTGAATGTCCTAACGACGTCACCAATCAAGGAATTTACGAAAATAGACATAATAAAATATCGCGAATACGTGAAACTGCATTTAATACATTGTACATAAATGAAAGTCATTTATATATTATTTATGTAACTGATACACGTTGTGATTGATGTCAAGGGTGTATATCTGTGCATAGATACTAAAGGCATACCGTGCTGTTCAGAAAAATGTAATATAAAACGATATTCAAATTACGTTAATTAATAGAAGATCGAACGAAAATCCTTGCATTTTATATTAAAAACAGGATATGAAAGGGTTTCTCCAACAACTTCAAATATTCTAAACCTCTGACTTTATTATATTATTATTATCTGATCGTATTATCGACAGTACAGTGACCTGCACTACCACCACGTCACGTTACTCTTCATCTGACAGCTACGATGCACGTTGCAGGTTAGAAAATCTAAAACAACGGAGAAACGAACGAATGAAGATAAATTTGATCCACGCACCTTATCCCCCGTAAATACAAAATTCTTCCTTTTTTTACATAAACCTGTACATATCTACAACGGCTATCCGGCTAGAAATGAATTACAAACAGCCCTTCCCTATCCGCCCTACTCTCATGTTCAAAAGCGAGCCCAAAGAAGACGCAAATTATTTGCGTGACAATGACAGTTGTTTGCCAAACGACAATGGCAAAACAAAAAGAACGAGGATCGAAAGTGATCGCACACACTCTCTCCCGTGCGCGCGCGCGAGCTACGTACGCTCAACAGCTGTTGACCATCGTTCCATGGGCGAATACCTTGATCACTTCCAGATACTGTCCGTCTCGGAACATAATCGAGAGAGTAGTGCTCCCTCAATCGCTCCGCGTTCCGCGTTGATCTTTTCCGCCAGCAGCGAGGCCTCGACCCGTGAATCGTCGATTATTCGCCACGATCGATGATTTTGAGAAATACATTTACTCGACTGCCCTCCTCACCTCCGTGTTGTCGCATTCCACGCGTGAATGAACGGGTCCGACAGGTAGGACCATTGAACTGTAGGCTACCTGGAACGAGCACTGTCGGCGCAGAATGCAGAACGCGCTGTTAGAGAGAGAACGTTGACAAGTGCGGTATCCGTCTTTCGTACTTACGCACGATGTCTTATGGACATACTATATACCGTCGCATGCACGTTCCATCGCATCCTCTGACCAAAAGAATTCCTCCTTCCACCCTTCCAGCCTGTGTCTGACTGATCCTGTCCTATATATATATATATATATATATATATGTACCGTGCGATGTTCAGTATTTCCGAAAGGGTAGTACGTGCGTCTGACAAAGGATAGAATTACCTCACTTCCAAATATCTCCCTCTTCTTGGCCTGACTGCGGTCTCTGCATATCGATGCGTTAATTTCAGTTATTCTGATATAGTCTATTCGGATAAGAACTTTTAAATTTCCCGCCGTTTTTAATATTTTTCGTTGTGACGGTGGCGCCAGAAAGAACGGAGAAATGCTCAAACTAATCATTGGATAGCAGTCGGTATGTTTTCGGTGCGAGATGCAGCATCAACAATACCGACTGCTGTTCAATGATTAGTTTAAGCGTTTCACCGTTCTTCTTAGCGGCGCCACCATACTAAAGAAATTAGATGTGGCGGGAAAATTCAAATTCGTTTGTCTGACTTTTTGTATTAGTTCGACGATTTTATTCCGCGCACGATGGCTTGATAAGTCTTCTATTGCATTCGATCCAAGATCATTTTTCTAACCGCGTACTATGAGATCTTATAAATCTGGAGCAGACTGTTATTGTCGATAATGAAACTCCGGAAAGGCTATTCATATTTGCTTCGTATTAATTGCAAGATGGCGCCAGCTAACACGCAACCGCATTGTCGGCCGGTAATATAATATTTTCCTGGCCCTCACCGTATCGCACTCACTATACACAGCGTGTAACGCTATATTCGTAACGCTTTGCAATAATTCATAAATAAGCGTTCTGTTACCTTGTCTCAACGTTTCGTCGATGGCAAAGGTCCTTCGTCGAGACATTATCACACAACACACACACACACACACACACACACACACACACACATGCGCGCGCGCGCACAAGGAATCGATTTTCCTCTCATCGAGAAGTCAGGCTTTCTCAACTTAAGTATGTAAATCGTCCGTACTCGTTAAATTTAGCGTACAAAGTGTCACGTTGCGAAAAGATCAATTCTCGAGTCCCTGGTAGTTGACATCGTTAACTATATACGTACGTATATAAATAATCCGTAACGCACAGTGGCGGACATGTGTCCGCGAATATATTGTCCGACGCAATATTATGATCTCTAGAGGCAACTCTAAAGTATCGGCACATTAGTTGTATATACAAAATTAATAGTAGAGAGCATGATAAATATTCCTGCCAAAACCACTCGATTTCTTGATACTAATTATGCACGCATTTCAACGATGAAAGATGCATTCTCAGTACACATCCGCCATCATAGACGTAGACATACTCTGTTCAGGACTCTGTATTATTAACCAACCCCCGACTGCAATAATATAATCCTTATGCTTCATTCTCTTCAATCATCAGATTGTCGATGTTCGGCGCTGGCTGTCCTGCTGTGCATTAGGCGTTGTGGTCAAAAGCAAGTAACGGGCGAGAAGAGTGAAATGTGATGGTGTGCACACACGATATTGCACCCTTTCTAAGAAAACGCCCCCAGACCACTGGAAAGCACGCGCGCCCACCTTCTCCTTTCGAAATGTGCACTCTTCCTTTAATTCGTCGGACGTCCGACGTTGTTCAATTAAAGTGCCACTCTCCACGCGATATTACGTCGCGCCGTAACATATTTCAGCGGTAAGGATCGTTTTGTCACGCGAGAGGCAGCGCCCGTTGGAGAAATAAAATAGCAGGCATGGAACAGAGAGAGACAGAGAGAGAAAGAGAAAGAGGGACAGGGAATTCTGAGTAGTGCTTAGAAAACGGACCAAATATCGTTTATAAATTCGAGGACGTATATTTTAACAATAAGAGCATATCGTCTGTCGCGATAATGTAACGTAATCGGGAGAGTTTGCCCTGATTTTGAATATACTCCCTCGAAGCACGAGTAATCTAAATACTTTACCATCCATCCCGTTGTTGATTTTGCAGCAAACTCTTTCAAGCGAAACTGACTTTTACGAAAGCGAATAGATTTGAAGGTACATAATCGTTGTAAAAGTTCTGCTTAAAGGCATCTTTTTATATCAGTATATTTATTTACTCGAGCCCTATATATGTATATACGTAGGACAGATTAGCTTGTTGCTGTTTACCGAAATTGGTAGAAATATTTGCGATTCGTTATTACGGAACATGTTAGCGTGGCGTACTATTCCCCCGTCATTCTACATACATAAATCATGCATGCAAGCCGTTCCGGGTTTTACATAAGTAACCACCCCCCCACGCACACCTCTGCATAGGATCAGAAACTGAAAGTGGATCTTAAATTATGTATGACTATTAATATTGTATACGCGACATCGCTATACCGCGCGGCTGTACATATGCAAATTATACCGTGGCCGTCCGATTACTGCGTTCAACGAAACGCCTACTCCGAAACGGAGCAGCGCTGAAAATCCCATCCCTCGTTTCCCGGCCGCAACATCTGTTCCGTCTATTTTCAATCAAGGTCAACAATTTTATTCTCTCCCGGACCGACGCTTTTCAACGCCTTAAATGCGTGCCCCAAAGATTCACACCCGATACATGTACATCTTCGCGAGGTTCGACCGACGGTGAGATAGACACGAGTTTATGGAGTCGTTACATGCGTCCCACGCGATTGTTGACTGATCCCACCCTTCCGTGTCCGATAACAACGTATTCGTCGCCATTACGTTTCCTTATCTTCCCGCCTCGCTATCTCTTCCTGCCCGCAAAATGCGCGTCGAACAGCGAATCGTGACCGTGCCCAACAAGGAAGTATGTCTCAATTCAATTATATTCCTGACACAAAAGTTGTCGAAAGAAAAAGAAATTTCAGATACGAATTTGATGTTTTCCGATTTTTCGTGGTGCACTACTGGACTATTCTGTGGTGGGTATGGAAATTGTCAGACAAATCGAGGTTAGGTAATTTCGATATTATTTATGTTTATTAAAGTAGCATAGTCCATCAAAATTGAATAATGATTAGTACTTTATCAATTCATTTTATGTTACCATTCTACGCCGTATCCTTGCGGACACCGTATAACAAAACTATCAGCTTTGGTAACTGTAGGCAACCTTTTTCGTTGGCAATGAATTTTCCGTGAAAATTTCGAATAACAGCACTTACGTTATCACGATGCCGTATCGTCGATATCAGTCCTGCATACTTTATATCGTTCGTTTCTTTTCACCGTACCTAAATGTATTCTCCCGTTTCCTACGCACACTGCCTGCTTTCCGTAGGTCGTGCGCCCGAGGAAGGTGAGCATCGGCTTCGCACCCGACCGGGGGACGAGGACGGGTCTTTTTTGCCCCGACGATAAAGGTTCGAGCTCTCCTTTACGGGCGATGGTGCTGAAATCGATGCGACTGTGCCGGAGCTGCGAGCGTGGGTGTTCCAGGGCAGATATTCGATCGGACTAGCTCGGATTGGCGGCATCCGGAGTATCCTGCTGGACGATTGGTTGACAAACACCCTGCGTGCCTCCCACTACCCCCTGTTGAACGTCGAACGAGGGGGTGTGCTTGCGCACAGTGTCGTGGGTCAAACGTTCAACGATCGCTTTCGATGCTGTCGGGCCCGCCACGAGGGTTGTTCAAACGTACGACTGGTTACAAAATGATATCTGCTTAGTTGGCTCAGTAAGAATACCGATAAACGATAGATTAAATGTTTAAATTAGTACCAGCGTGTTTTCCTTCTTCGAATTGAACGCTGAAACTACCGAGTGTTCAAAAGCGCTTGTTCGACATTAGCTACAATAATTTCTTCTTCCAACGAACCACAGAACCACATCTGCCACTTTCGATGTCGGCGAACATCGAGCGGACCGTACTATTTCCTTAAGATCCAGACAAATCTTCCGGAAAAACCAAGACGTCCAGCGACCTCCAGGCCTGCCCAGCACGCCGGCCACCATCAAGCTCAGCCCCTGTGCTCGAAAGCGTGCATGCGCATCGGCTCGCAGCCCCCGTGTCTCTCAGTCGACGAAGTCGGGAGAGGATTGTGCACTCCGTCCCGTCGTATCCATGCGTCAGAGCCACTTCGACAGCGGCCGAGAGAGGGTAGTGGAGCGCCAGAGGACTTGAGAAGGTTCGCACAAGGCTACCAGGCACCATCCACCCCCACGCCAAACTTGACCGCACGGCAACGGACAAGCGAGTCTCACCTGACCCAGAGACAGTGTGAGGGGACAAGTTGACGCCAAGGCAGCCGGCCGTACCTGGCATTTCCTCGAGTCCGACTCGCGAGCATCCGACGTTGCTGGGACAGCTTCCTGGCGAGGTACCCTCTTCCACGGAAAGGATGGTGTTTAGACGGTTCTCCACCGGGACTAGCGCGCTGGCCTTCGGTCTCGCCCTGGTGGCAGGCGCTGCTTTTCCGCGCGCAGTCATGGCGATCGACTTGAGCCGCTTCTACGGCCACTTCGACTCAAAGCGAACAGGTGAGTCTGCGAGGGTGCCAACCACTTTGCCTTCGCCGATTGCGTCGGGTCCGACGAATTCCTATGGTCATTAAGAGGCACCCTGTACTGATGATCGCGGTCAAAACGCAGCATGCTGATTAATCGGTACTCTGACGATTCGGCGGGCTTCTTAATCAATTCCAGTAAATAGTCGCGGTTCAAACGATCCGTGAGGATCCCTACCGTCAGGCTTCATGAACCGTGGCGAACGCTACCCGTCAAATCGATTCATCGATCTTCTCAAATAGCAAACAACACTGTTCGCCCCGTTAAAGTAAATGCTTCTACAAACGACTCCGGGATTCGAATAAAAACAATTAAGAGTCCAATTTCGTTACAGAGCGAAAGAAAATCCGTTCCAAGGATCCAGCGAGACCTCCTTAACAAAATAGTTCTTTGCGGCACGATAAAGAGAGACCGAGGGAGACCTTGTTTCTTATTTTTCCGTCGAAAGGCGAATCGTTGCATCGCGTGTTAAGGTTTCTCAAATGATTTTCTCCCTACCAACTAGCGCGAGCCCGTTTATCGCGGCGGGTATTAACATTCATCTTACGGCGGTAGGGCACGGTTTTATGCAACACGAATCGCCGCACGTCCTTCTGCGCTCAATGAAACGAGTTCACGGACAGCGGCCGAAGCCGAAGGGTCTTTAATACAGAAACTTGCGCCTTCTGACGTAATTCGGACTTTTGCACGGCACCATCAGACGTTATTAAAGGGGCGCGAGGCGCCTTCTAAGGTCGCTGTCATTAATAATACTAATGGTATAAATATTTCGCTTTAATCAAAGTGAGAGGCGACTGTTGTTGGCACGCTTCAACCCCTCGCAACTTATAATTCATTACCACGTGGAACACACCCACACACACACACACACACACTCCGACCGCCTTTGTCGCCACGCTCAAATATACTGGTAGAGAGAGTGAGAGAGAGAGAGAGAGAGAGAGAGAGGAAAGGATGGAAAGCCGCTGACTCGGCGCAGAAATTGAACGTGGCTTCCTTTTGTTTCTCGTTCTCGTACATTTTTTCGTCGACTTTAACCGAGACTGTCCTATTGCTGGCCGTGGAAAATGTCGGAGAAACGTTGTCAAAACTTGACATTCAGTTGATAATACAAACATATTACGGAAAATGTTATTGCTGTAGGAAAAGGATATTGGTCGGGCCGAGGCGGACGAGTTTGGAAATGAAACGTTATGAGGATGATGGGAAAATAATTGGCGGGTTTCAATTTTGTCGCCGACAGGGGCTCGCCTCTCGCCTCTCGCCTCTCGCCTCGTGCATGGGAGTGCCTTCGTTCTTTTGCCTCATACACGGTTGCTCGGTCAATATCAACTGTTCCGCGGCGCTTGTCGAACCACCACCAGTTGCCTGTGTGCTGTGTAATGATACTCGTACACACGGAAGGCACGTCGCTCGCGCACTTTCAAACGCGTATGTACGTTGTTAGCGTTCTCGATGTTCACGATTGAGAACGGGTGACGTGTAGAATTTGATTTTCGCCATGTCAGCGAAAAGCAGACGGTAGACGCGGAAAGAGTTGAAACATTGTTATGTAGAAATTAAGGTAACTGAGATTGCGTTCGAAACATCGTTAATAATTAAGGTCTTTGTATTGTAATTAGAATCACCTCTTTTTGGGCAGTGTTTTATGTTGAAAGTCAATTGGACCTCCATTTTTGTACGATCTTAAAAACGTGGAAGTAAAATTGAATTAATTGCAATACAATGTTCGATTGTTGTAACACGAGCAGCGTTATTAGCGATACGTTTCAGCGTTAAAGTGGAAAGATTGGAGTGCTCGGGAACGATAGGCGCGAACAGGTGGGAATTGGGGAGAGCAAGACGGTTGAAAGAGAACACTTTAATCTCGAGGACGTCCTTGTTGGAATTTCATCCACTCGCGCGCATGTTTCAGACAAGGTTTGTCATCCTTACGAGCCGTTTAAGTGTCCTGGCGGCGGAATCTGTATCTCAATACAATACCTCTGCGACGGTGCCCCAGATTGCCAGGATGGATACGACGAGGACTCGCGACTGTGCACAGCAGGTAACCCATCAATCCTTCAACATCTGACGATGGAAGAGCCGTGTGCACCATGTGCATTTCTTACTTTTTCACCATTTTTCACAATATCAATCTGACAATATCAATCTTGCGCGCGCACCGATATGTGACAAAAATCACAAGATCTATTTTTCACCTTTTTCATGTCGCATGGATTACATTTCAGAATAATTTACACTACATGCAGTCATTATTTACCGGCACCCGTATCGCGACACAAGGGGTGTTCGGCTAAATTCATCGATACACTCACGAATATATCAGAATATCACTATATTTTTCTCACATGCACAGAGTGTCTCAGCTGATTTTCACATCTTAATTTTCTCGCTATTATTACTGGTAGGAAAAAATGGTTGAGGGGAAGGTTGAATGGTTTCAAGTGAAGCATAATCTGATGTTAGGAGTATTTTTATAAGTGTAGGCGTTTAATGGAATAAGTTGCAAATTGTAGCATATTTCGATAGCCTTCACCAAATTCCACATCATTTATTTGAACTATCTGTTCCTATAATGTATAGTTTAAAAGTTATAACACTGACACAGATATGTTGTTATATCTGTCAACCAGTTGGTAATAGGATAAAAAAGGTTTCATGCGAATATTGTGGGGCTCGGTGAGAGCTATCAAAATGTATTACAACTTGTAACTCATCCCCATTTAAAAAAATCAAGTTGACCGTCAATTCTCCTAAACGCCTCCACTTATTAAAATGCTACTAACATCAAATAAATAACAACGTCAAAATCAAGATGTAAAAATCATCTGAGACACCCTGTACAAGATCGTACATTTACACACGCAACGCAAACCCGTGCAAATATCCCAAGCTATCTCTATACCCACTTTCTCGGATCATGCGTCCGCCGGCGTCTACACACCCCGTCAGAAATGGTGAAGTGGTGCTCTATCTGTTAAATATTACAGACGCATCTGCGCATATGCGTTTCAGACAAGGCGTAGCGCGCAAAACACATAAGTCTCGCCACAGATAGCATTTTTGTTAATCGACTGATATCCATTAACAGCCAAGAGACCGCCCGTCGAGGAGACCGCCAGCTTCCTGCAGTCCTTACTGGCCAGCCACGGGCCGAACTATCTGGAGAAATTGTTCGGCATCAAAGCGCGGGAAACGTTGCAGCCGCTCGGCGGTGTGGATAAAGTGGCCATCGCTCTTTCCGGTGAGTAGAGTCATGCTGAAGAATCGTCCACACGTTCCCTGAATACAATTTTCTTCTTTCCGCACAGTCAGTCACTCGCCGATGGCGAGTGAACGACACACCGGCTGATACTGACTCCTCAAACAAGTTGGTAGTGATTCATTTCATCAGCTTCGAACGCGTGTTAAGGCATTCTCGACACATTCCTGTAATATGATATTCTTTATTTTTGTATTATGACATTTTTCCCAAATTTTCCCTGACTTGATTTTCGAAACATTTTAGAGAGTTAGATATTTTACAAACAGTGCACTATGTTTATACACGGGATGCGTGTATGAAATTTCATCTAAGAACACTATGATATTTGTTGCGTACTGTACATGACATAGAGATATACGTGATATTGAGACCTGTTATATCTATATACATTCTAAATGGCAATGCTTGATAGCATATTTTAAGAGGAGAATTGTCAAAGTTGGTTGAAACATTGTTCACCTGAAACCGTTCAGCACTGCAGAGTTCGCACTACCACAGTACACAATCATTCGTTAAAATGTATAAATTCAGTGCATCGCCATAAGTACTCGTAAGTACCTTTGATGATAACATGTACTTACGTGCACAATTATCAAGTGCTACAATTACTGGTACAGAATCGATCTACCTCCCCTGTAACATCTACTACCCCACCAATAGTCTCTTTCTCTCGCGTCAAACAAACAGTTCCACTTTGATACCGGCGAGGTAGGTACGTGTTTCGATCAAATATTTGAAAGTGTACGTAGCACGTAATTGAATCAGTCGCTTCTGCAAGGCGCCCACCCTCGCCACACGCACTGCCCATTCCCAAGGCAAGGATCGTCAATTTCGCTTCACCTGACACTCGCCTCCCCAGCGATTCTTAACGCTTTAATGGATTCCCCTGGCCGAGCAATTTCCTTAAAGCACCCAAGTCCTCAATCGAATGTCGCCCCGTTCAAGTCCGTATTTCTACCCCGTCGTAGCTTGTTACATTCTTTTTATCGACTCTCGCTGACACTTTTATCGTCGCACAACCCGGCGCTGCCCCACGCAGCGGTCGACTTCATCATTAATTGCATGCGGTTTTTAGCAAATAGAGCTCGCGTCGGCGCGAGCTGCCGGCCATTTGCATGTCATTAAGACGAATTAAAAGGCTGAATAAACGGTGATGCGCAGAGAGCACGCGCAGATATATGCGGAACATTTCTCTTTATACGGCATCATAATGCGCTTCGGAATATGGAATATTGCGCGGGTACGGAAGAATGCGTTCACAATTCCGAATGTGTACATACTCTGTACATATCGAATGATGCACCAGCAGTACCAGCACGGACTACTCGTCGAAGCGTGAGCCAGTGTTGAAAGTATGGAAACACTGTTTGCGAAACACGGAATATTTGTGAAAAATTTGCAACACTGCTCGAGAAACAGAATATTCCGGCCTGTCAAAAATATACGGCGCTCGCCAACGCATTCAAGTTTTCGGGGAAAAAACCCGAGATAGTACAACAATAAATAAAAATTGATACGATCGTCAGTCAGCAGTTTCGAGAGATCCTCGGGCGAAATTCTCGAAAGAGAATTTTTCGTAATTCGATAAACGCAACCAAAGCACGGAAAGCCTTTCGCGGAGGTAAAAGTAAACGTACATAATGCAATTTTTTGGGATAAACGCAGAAAGGTTAAGAAAATTGACACGATCGTCAGTCAACAATTCCGAAGAGACCCTAGGGGTAAACAAAAAATTCGAGCTACCGACAGATTCTTTTAGAAATGCTCAGTCTCTTCGTTCCTTTCTCCGTTCTTTGACATCTGTAGATGTATGTATTTAAAAAAAAGTGTCCTGACTGACTGCTGACTGACTCATCAACGCCCAGCAAAACCATTGGGTCTAATAATATGAAATTTGAGGAGTATATTCCATATCCGTGACGCAAGCACCCACTAAGAACGGATTTGTCGAAATTCAACCACTATTTTTTTATATATATATATATATATATATATATATATATATATAGAATAGCCAATTAACCTGGCGTAATTCAAGCGTAAGATCAATCCACATAACGATAACCATTGAGGTACTGCTACTCTACACATTATTTATTGTTTAGCATGATGAGAGTCTTTGTAGGTTTATAAATTCATGATTATATCGCTTATGTTTATTATACGATAATTAATTATAAATTGCTAATTAGACCCAAACCAAACATTAAACATTAATACTGTACCGTAGCGAAGCACGGGTATCAATATCAAGCTAGTGACGAAAATAAATCAATGATTGCAGAGTCCCAAACGATCGAGGACTTCGGCGCAGCTCTTCATCTGTTGCGCTCCGATCTCGAGCATCTTCGCTCGGTATTCATGGCTGTGGAGAACGGGGACCTCGGCATGCTGAAGTCATTGGGCATCAAAGACTCCGAGCTGGGCGACGTCAAGTTCTTTCTCGAGAAGCTCGTGAAGACAGGCTTTCTCGACTGAACGAATTCTTCGCAATCAAGAGAGAGAGAGAGAGAGAGAGAGAGAGAGAGAGAGAGAACGAGCATATCTAAGCTCCACTTTTACGAAACCCATTGTCTCTTTCCTTGGCGTATGTCTTTTTTCGAATTCCTTCCTGCTCCCCTGTCAATGACGCGCTCCAGCCTCATGTTAGGTGGGAATATTTCCTTTCTGCCGCAAAAGAGAGAGAGAGTACCGGGATACGCGCATTCTTTTCGTCGAGCGGTCGAGTATACGCTGGAAGTCGAATACAACGAGGTCGATTAGGACGAGATATCGGATGTTGCGAGGAAATTTGACGATCGCCTGACACTGGACGCAACATAGCATACGAATACATGTGCCGAGTTAAACCTGTGGCCGCCATTTTTAGAAACCCCAAATACTCCCTTAATAAAAATGGCGACTATTGTGAATCGATGAATGAAGAGGGCATATCCGGGTGTGTCTGAACTGAGCACTTTCAGTGATGTATGTACTCATTATATTTCAATCGCCCGCTACAACCTGAGTGTTTGTGGTCTGTAAAAATGGCAGATTCGGTGGAAAATCAGCACAGATGTTTTGCATTGGATCGTGCAATCAATGTGTACATAATACCAAAATTTGCGATCAAAATTTAACGATTTTTCAATGTCGCGATTATATGGTGAGCATCGAATACAATGACATATACCGGTGCTGCGAGAAAATCTGACGGTTCCTTAACACTCATTTACGTCCAATTTGCATCGTGCAGCGAGATGTCCGGTGCTGCAAGTACATTCGATGATATCTTCAAAGACAAACTCGTCATATCCGATTCTCTCGGTACATATTAGTCGCGGAGGCAAACGCGACGACGTGAACCGTTTCATGCCTTCGAGTGGGTGGTCTGCAAGCCTTGTCGCTGTTCTTGTCCCACGCTGCGTGCCCGTTCGGCTACGATCAGACACATATCATTTTTTCGATTAGAACAGATTTGCAGATTGCCAGTCTCAGGGACATGTATGCATGATCAAAAAATTCGGAGGGAGAGAGAGAGAGAGAGAGAGAGAGAGAGAGGGGGAGAGAGCAAGGCAGAGCGCAAATTTGCGAGAAAAAGAGAACGTCGACGGTTCGATTTTGTGATCGCGTTATCGGTTTCAGTTTCATTCCCGTGGAATATTTGATTATTTTTATATGCCGATGCAACGCTGCTCAAAGCTCGGAGAACACTCAAATTTTGGCAACACACCCCGATTTCGCGGATATAAGAAACGATAATAACCCATTGGGGGCGCACTACTCTATTATTTGTTCGCACTGCCCGTTGAATGTTTTACTGGCTGGTACAGTATATCACGTTGGGCTCGATCTTGGGGGAATAAAGGAACGATCGAATCGAAAGATATGACACACGCTTCCGTCGAACGTTCTTCCTCTCTTCTTTTTCTTCTCGCGAAATTGCAAACGTGTCAAGTTACCCGACCATGGAATAGATGAAAAGAAGAAAAAGAAACAAAAGTGGGTACAAATCGAGAGGTGGCATCGTACCGTGTTCCTTCAGGGTATGACGCGCGATTTATATTAGACGAAAGAGAAGGAAATATATATATATATGTATAGAGAAATATATATATGCATATATATATATATATATATATATATAATTTTAGCGTACTAATATTTTCATTACGAATGTAAACGGATACATATCACTACGTACATATCAGTAATTTAATGAGAGTCGCATGGGGTCGAATGCTCGCGCAGGAATCTCGCGATTTTGAACGTCCACACATTCGTGTCCTTCCGATCCGGATGAAAGAGTGACGAAGGAGCAAGCGTCCTACGAAAGGCAACGAATGGAGAAGCATAATTGACGCTAGTGTTGCGAGCCGAGCTTGTGAACGGTGAGATTCCTTGACGAGAATTCAACGGGTAATTAAGAAATTATAGAAAGCATACGTCTATTTCTAAAGCACACTATTCTAGTAAAACGAGAGAAAAAAAAACAACAATTGACATATCTTCTACCTAAATAACGAACCTAACTCTAAGGGGAATAACAAAAAGGAACAAAAAAAAAAAAAACGAAAGGTCGTATAATTAACATGAATAACGTCGACAGAGAAATCACTTTTATCAGATGGTAGATAATATTTTGGTATAAACTATGTATCTTCGTCCCTCCACATGTCAATTACGGTCCAAAGTAGGGCCTGGACCGAGGGCAGAATCCGAGGGAACTTGTGTGTGTGTGCGTGTGCGTGCGTGCGTGTGTTGCAAAACAAAACCGAAGCAAACAAAAAAAAGATCGACAAAACCACAAAAAAACATCTAAAGAATATACAAACCGAGCAACGGGGTCAAGGCATTTTGATTTCCTCCGCTCACAAGCTTGCCTCGACCCTCGTTAAGCCCGTGTCTCTCGCTGTAAATCGTACTCGTGAACGTAAATGAATACCGATAAACAACCAAAACAAAACAAAAAAAGCAGCAACAATGATGCATCACGTGAGAACCACGCCCCCCCCCCCCCCCCCCCCAAACCCGACACACCCCAGGTTTACAATCAGTAGAGAGCAATCTGGAATATGAATTCTTGAACATTCAACGTACGCGAGCGAACGTCGTCCTGCTTGGAATGACAACAATATGGACAAAAATCTGATGTGCATCAGACTGCGTTGCTCGCGCGCAGTGTTCCTCGTCCATTTTTTGTCGATACAATATCGATTTCTCTGTCCTTCCGCCGCAATTCGCTGCGGCTTTCGAGATTGATTGACAGACGATTACTGCTACTCGTTCCCTTTTCGCCGGAGAAGAATCCTTAACACATTCGGTACTGGACACAGATGTGTATGCGCATCCGCGGAACTCGACTGAAAAATGGATACGGCTATTAAATGAGTATTCGTATGATGACGCGAATGTGTCAGGCGGTGCTGAACCTGTTAACGAAGGATCTCCAATCACCCTTGAAACGCCGTGACGAATAATGGCCGCACGACTTCTCGATGCAATCTCAGTCTGCGATTCCTTTCGAACGCCGTTGCCTGAGATTGGATTCGGAATCAGGGCTGTCCAATCTTCGATTCTTGCGGCTGATAATTCCGATTTTTGTCGAGCGTATATTTAATGTTTACATTTCTTCTGCACCCGCGCCCCGTGTCTGAAGTCGGATCTTGTCAGTTCCGATCGATGGACATATACATGTATGTATGTACGTTGTAACACGTGCGTCGATTACGTTTAAGGATTTTGTTGATGTCCCCGGTCCTGATTGAACGCGATGAAAGCGTGCGTCTGAAGGTGTACGAACCGGGCATCATGGAGTTTGCGCAATTTGTTAATTTTGAGTTCTGATATTGTTGTACTGCCAATGTATTTGTCATTAATACGGCAGCCGTGCGGCGAAACCGGTTCATTATATGCGATCTCGCTTCTTAAAGTTTTTGTACTTCTCTAATTAATTACGTAAAATACAATGCTCTTGGAAATGATGCTGTGGCGCGATTGGTCATTGAATAAATTGAACATTTCCTCAGTTTCACGTAGACGCAGTTCAAGTTGAATCACACACCGCATATGTCGTATAATCCACTTAACGTTTGCATGCACTGTGAGATGAGGGGGTGGAGAAGAATAGGAAGCAGACAGTGAATCCGTCTTTTCTCGTCGGATGTAGGTCTTATGGCAGATTTATGAGTAGTCGAAATAAAACTTAATACTCGTCTCACGTATCCTTTATTTAAACGTACTTCATTTCGCCACATTGTTGAGCCCAATGTACGGTTGCATAGGGTCATAAGTGACCTGTTCGAATCTTTGTTAATAATCAGAATAAGGTGGGTTCATGTTACATCGATTCCTGCGTCACGGTCGAGTTTTTCTTGATCAGTAATTAGTACGAAGTATTAGCGCACTGCATCGTTTCTTCACTTTTTGAAACCAAAAATACGTAAGGTACGTAACCTGTGTTGCCTGTTCGAAGTTTTCTTGATGGACAATCAATATGAAATGTTTTCATAATCCAACGTCGATTCACTTACAATTAGCCGAGCCATAAATTGTACGGTACATGATCTATGTTTGGTACGAAATATTTTCATGCCACACCGTTCTGCCACTTTGTGAAACGAAAAATGAGTACGATATATGATTTGTGTCGCCGAAACGTTTTTACCACAATATATCTTATTTACAGCTCTGCCGGTTCAATTAGTTCGTACTTATCAGTTCTACCTCCCAGTTCCTTCAACTCCACGACCAAATCTTGTATATCTATCTTACGCGACACCACTAACGTCCGCTGGTTCTTAGGGCCATAACTGTGCGACTTCAAGCCCATTTGCCTCGTGAGCCTGTAACACACGAGCAGTGAAGCATAGCTTATTTACAGTCCGATCTCATTTACGGTCTAAAGTGTTGTCGGAAAAATACTAACTGATGCACGGCTGCCCTCTCTTCATTCGTAAAGTCAGCAGAAAAGACAAGATCGTTCCTCATGTCACCCATTAGGTATGTGTTCAATATACCTTTCAACTTTTGCTTCAGATCTCTTATTGTGAAGTTACACGACTTCAAACCGAGGCCGTCTCTCGTTATTTGCTGCTTGATACTACAACTTTATGCCAAAGTTTGTGTCAATTTATTTATGTTTATACTACCTGTATAAATGTGTATATCAGTAGGAAAATTTCTTACCCGACAGGTTCTACGATTCCTTGCTGACTCTTCCCCAGACCCCCCCCAGTCCAACCCATAAGCTTCATAATCTTAGTACCGATATTATCCTGCGGCATCGACTCCTCGACTTTCAGTTCACTCTCCGTCATTAACGACGCGTTCACGTTAGCCTCGCCCAAATTTTGCTTCACCTGAAATTACATTGCACACCTCTTACTGCCCACTGACCAAACTTTCACGCAAAACTTCGCGACACTTATATGTTCTAATATCATCAATCCGCCCCCTACGTATCTTTCACTTTGGCAAACCTTTATAGTGTAATAATGTTTCTGTAATATAGATAAGCCATCGATGGCTGCCTCTTTCTTTGCCGCTTTTTGATTGGCATTAACTGCCGACGCCAGGTACTTTGAATTTACAAGAATCGTACATTTACTGCAAACAGAAATAATTGCACCGATGATTATCGGGATCGAAGCTGCGACAATGAGTGGATGGTCACAATTAAATCAAAATAATCGTGTCAGCGTGTGTACATGAGAAACAGAAGCAGACAGAGTACTCTTTTTCGTCATTTCTGGACGATAGATTGCATTTGACGCATCAGCGAAAATGATTCTCAAAGAAACAACGGCTCGATAGTAACCGTTTAGTGGAGAAGAAAGGAAAACGTGTTCTGATAATACACCCACCACTTATCATCGACTCTGTCAAACTTCCATTGCACATCCCCACCCGACGCATAAACGGCCGACGAGAGTATATTTTGCGGTGGGTCGTTGGGTCTCTGTACTAAAATAATGTTTCCGTATGGTTCATGGGACAGTTTTATTCTCTTCGTAGGAAGTTTCTCAGTATTTATTGCATTAAGGTGCTTCGTCTGACCGGACTGCGGCTGTGTTTCTTCTGATATAGTGGACGTAGGGGCACTGACTCCTACAAAATTTCAATTTCCAGCAATAAACAAATTATCCAGCCCATACACCAAGGACTTAAATACATAGTAGCCTGATAAAATCGTACACTCTGTTATTAAACAAAAACTGGTAATTGCTTACACAAATTTGTACAATACACAGCCATAAAAACGTAACTAAATAACAAAAGAAAATATGTCACATATAACAATATTATAGGTTGAACGGAAAGCCTACAAGCGCCAGTTTGCGGGAGAAACAAAGAAAAAAATATATTTTCACCTTTGGACAAATCAGCATTTGATTGTACCTTTAATTTTAGAACTGGCTGCATCTGAGGCCTTTACAAATGTCCTCTGTATCTTATTCTTATGTTTTTCTCTGTAGTCCTTGGCGACGTCTTGCGCCAACTCAGCAATCAACTGCATCGTTTCTTTCGGATATCTGTGCAAGGAAAGCATCCAACAATTGAAAACTAAAGTTTCAATTATAAATTCCAAGTTAGGCTAGTATCCTTCAAGGAGTCTTATCTGTCATTACTGTAATTACCTGCAACCTAAGAATTCCACGTTCGTGAACACTTGAGCCAAACAAACAAGTTCATCCTCCGGGAAACTGTCCTTGTGGGCGAGTAAAAAATTTCGCCTCAATTCCCAATGCTCGTCACATTCGTACTCTACTTTGTACTGTTCCACGTCCCAATCATCGCTCTTACTCATTTCGCTTGATAATCCTGATACCTGCGAACAACACACAATGGACTGAGCAAGAGTCGATACGGGAAGTAACAAAATGGTTATCTGCATTAAATATTTGTATGTATGTACAGTTTACTGAATCGAGTCGTTGAATCTTATGAGATCCTGCGTGATCTTGCGTGTAGACTGAAATTCAGTAGGCCTTCGCTCCGATGCAGTTGAGTTAATACGAAAATACCTTTTTCGTTGAAACGTAATACACGCGTTGAGGATGGACGAAACGATCACTCTACAATGCTCTACAATGTCGGACGCACACACGCCTCAACTGGCCTCAACCGCCTTCTGTTATGGCGGTTCAATTCTAGAATCTAGTTGAACCCAGTTGAACGATGGCGGCGTTGGCGTATAAAGTCCCCTTTCAATTCGATTCAACCGCTGTTGTTGCGTTGTCACCAGTTGTCACTTCACTCCTCTACAAAAAGGTCATCGCTGCCTTATCTGCCACCTGCCTGCCTTAAATAAACGGTAATATGTCTCCTCGGCACATAAGCGGCGCTACCATCTGTTTCCGGCAAGAATTTGATAATAGTCGGATCTGCACACAACCATCGCAGAAGGCTAGGCGAGGAACCAATGAGACGCCATCACCGTTACCTGAACCGCTGAACCCTGAACTCTGAAGCCTTCAGGCTGAAGGGTGGGGATCAGCAGCCAACTCGATTGGACCCGGAGCCCCCGGAGGTCCATGAGGACTAGAGGCAACTAGAGGAAACTCGGCGCGAGAATTCAACCCATCGCCGTGAAGATAATCGATAATCTATTGAAATAATTGATTGAGTCATAAGAGGAGTTTTGTTTAATTGAGAGAGGAAGAACGAAATAAAGCACTTCTATTTCAACCTCTTAACAGTACAGACGTAGTTCTTCCTTCGTGAATCTTTGCTCCAAAAGATTGCCTTTGCGAGCAAGGTGCATTAGCGCCTCACGGGCATTACCCACGCCTGACAAATAGTTTGTCTCCATCATCCCACGCAACACAATATAACTTTTTGTTTACTGGGAATAGTCGGAAACTTCCGTGTTAAGCGCTGCCGCAGTGTTTTGCGCGCCACCTGACTTTTGAAACACTCACCGAGAAGTAAACATCAATATGGCGACGATAGACCGCGGAATTTGAATGTTCTTAATTTTATACCCTTAAATAAAGAGTAAAAGGTACAGGTATTGGCATCTGAAAAAATTGGTTCAAAAAATTACGATAGCATGAAGAATGCAGAATATAATTCTTGCGTGGGATTGTGTCATAGTTATCGGAAGATGTCAACATTTTCTACCCCGTCTTTACATTAAAAGAGAAAATGTTGGTAACCGGTCTTGGAAAAAAAAAAAACTTTCTCCTCCCTCGGCAACAGCTTCTTTCACAGTCACGTTTTGGTACCGTCGAAACCAAGGTAGAGAGTCGCGCGTATTCTTTTATCGTAACATATTCCAAACATACTAGTTTATAAAATACCGTGCCTGAAAAACAAAAGCATTTACAGACGTAACACCAACAAACAAGGTGGCAATTTATTCAAG
The DNA here is from genome assembly GCA_963942575.1 of Priocnemis perturbator. Classification (NCBI taxonomy): domain Eukaryota; kingdom Metazoa; phylum Arthropoda; class Insecta; order Hymenoptera; family Pompilidae; genus Priocnemis; species Priocnemis perturbator. Next base: position 11,755,056 of record OZ012656.1, read on the forward strand.
ACACGAGTCAAATAATAACACAAATTCCGTGAAAACTGAAAGGCATTTTTCCTCAATAGCATATAATGGTAGTACACAAAGTGCTTGTAGACGATGCATCCGCATGTAGGTAAAGATAAGTTTGGATTGACGTTTTAAGAACCGCTCAATCTTTCACAATCTCTTCCAATACAATATATTTTGAAACTTACGTTACTGATCAATTTCTTTTCCAAGTTTAGATATGGCTGTAAATTTTCCACGGTGATAGAAATTTCAAAAGAAGAGTGATGGTGTATCTGATGCGTTATAGATATAAAGATCATGACTAGTACACAATAAAGGGCTTTAATATTACTTTCGATGTACAAAACATGTTGAATATACAATATTATTTGTTTCTCAACACTGTCCAAATTTTGTGATGTACTCCTACAAAATTGTTGGTTTATAAAAGCAAGCATGTTTATGTAGGTGTTGATTGTAGTAAAATGATTTAGAGTTTCGCGTATAAAATTACATAGTTTCTTTCTTTTCAACATTGTCTTTTGACGCGTCCTCTTTATCATCGCAAAATATATTTTAATATAATTTTACAACATACTTATATTGTGCTAAACAGATTTTCCAGTTTGCTTCGATGTACGAGTTAATTGAAGCGCATTAGTATCAGCAGTTATATTTTTATATTAATATTTCACAGCTTTGTTCCTCGCCATTCCCTTCTTTTTACAGTTACTAATATTTGGTAATGCTCTTAATCGATTTCGTACAACTATCAGACACCACAAAATGATTCTTTGGTCTTCATATTGACAATAGCATTTCATACTATTCTGTCTCTACTTTCCACACAGAATGCCCTCACGATCGATTACCAAATTTTGGACGTGTAGTCCAAATAGAGATGACTGAACGGGAAACATGGCACACATTGTGCAATTTATAAATACCCTGTGCTACGTTTTCCCGTAAACGTATCATCAATGTTTCTATACAAATCATTCCATCGGGGAACTGACTCATTCTGAACGCAACACATCTGTTTAAATAAATCGCCTTTACGATGTTAGGTGGAATAAACAAAGTGCCGTACTTCTTAAAGACACTGTGTAGCAAATGTATCAAGTTAGTAAACTATATAAGAGAAAAAACACTTCGATTCTGGCACTTATCGCGGCTTCATCAACATGCTTAAAATCATCCTCCTCCCTCATAACAACAACAACAACGATAACAATTGATTTAATTACAGTAACCGCAATTTTTGTTATAGTTATTACGTCTTTCCGAAGAGTTATTTTTACTGACTTGCTTGCGAAGGAACATACATTGTGGCGTGAATCTGCATAAAGTATACTGAATACAGACGAGACATATTTGGACGCAAAGTCAGCGGTCGAAGATATGCTCTTGGGTTTACGGGCTAGAGGCAAAAATGATAAATAAACATCGATGCAGCGATCAAGTTTGGCTATGCGTCGACATTCCTCACACGTCAGTATACTTTACCCAAATCGAACCAAGTACGTAGAAACCGTTGCGTATAGAGCAATAGGCCCTTATTATTTGGACCCTGAACCTAAAACTTGTACTTATTTATAGCACCTTATGTTTTTATGTCATTTAGATTTTCTGCAATAAATTAAGAAGTACAATGATTACAAAAGATAAACGTATATGTCATCTTCTATCATTCATTTGCAAAAAGATCCATCTCATATATTAGTGTACGGCTTCGATTGTTTTCAACTAAATATGTCCAAATTCTTATATAGACCCTAATGACCAAAAACAAGACTGCCAATCCGACAATTTTTACATTTGTAAGAATGGGAATGTAAGTGCACTTCTATTTTTTCAAATTGTATTGTTACTTTTAAAGTGAAGGGAAAATATCTGTATTCCAATGTATACCCAAAAATATGTACAGGACAGTGTTGATGGATCATTGACAATATGACATAATTGGCAATACCAGTCTTGATCACTTTCTTACGGTGCGATGACCATATTGTTTTTTCAACCTGTAACGATTTCGAGGTCTATGAAGGTTCAGGGAAATTCGCGCTATATGCAGGCAAAGTGATTACCTTACGTAGCTAAGTTAACTTACGCGTTAATTTAATAAATTACCACTTCATATAATTACAAATAATGATGGACGTAAAATCAGTTTAAAATAGTCCTAAATTTATATAAATGCATAGTATATACATATAAGTAGAAGGGACGTGCACATGTATATACATACGCATCAATTATGTATACACGCGTGCATGTATATGTATACTGTCATTTAATCTGCACATATATGTTCCTCGTTACATACATTGTCTTCCTTTGTATTGCAGCTTTTCTTTTAGAATAGATCCGTGACATGTTGTGCGATTGCAATAGGGTACATTCAATTGTCGCACTTAGCAAAAACGTGACGAGTACTTAGTGTCTTTTATATGCTGAATGTGCGGGTAGATAAGTGTCAATGCTCAACGCATATTTTACAATCCTTTCCTTATAATTTGACAACCATACTGTTTATAGTTAGGCTTACCTTACGTTATATTTGTAAACACATAAATTATTGCGTGGGTGTATCGAAAATGTATCAAGTTTAAAAGCATTGTCGAGTAACATCAATTATCCTTAGGCAAGCTATCTGCTTCCGTGAAAGGCCTCGTAGTGCCCGTTAAAAAACGGTATCGTACAAATGATATACGATCTTCGTTGTATGTATTATCATTAAGCATATTGCCATTGTTCCGGCATGTGTAGTGTCTTGTCGCTTCATATTTCATAACACGATACTAGCGTCACAATGCCTTCCGAATGGTCATGAGTCAAATGCGCTCTTCTTGCCAATACTTATATACAGTTTCAGAAAAGAACTCATTAATTCTCAAGAACGTTTTTGTGCCCATTTTAAGTCATCAGCTCTGGGCTTGCAACCAGTTGTCTTTTCAATAATTACTTCCAGGATGTACCAAAATCTTATTATTTCTAAGGGCCAATTCAACCATCCTGTCGTAATACAAAAGTAAGTTTCGTGCGGTGCAACGTGATGCACGCGATGATGCTTTCTGGGCAGAATGATTCTATGTTCCTGCAACCAGATCACCCATGCAGGCAACCCAAAATATGTGTGAGACCACTTGTGTATCTACAAAATAAAAAACAATTCTATAACACAGCATATATATAATCTTAATTTTATTCTGTTTTCCTTCATTCCAGTTGTACCTGTATACACTATAATGATAACTACAATACGACATTTGTCTCTATCTTTTAACATTCTTAAAGTGATGTTTGTCACCTCAATTCTCACGAACCCTTCATTCCGTAAGAATTTAATCGTTCCACTCCTGAAAAATGTTACAAGCTCTAATGCTATAAATGTTACTGTAGTATCATGCTAACCATGCCATTATGTGTAATGATATATATCTGTATCACCAATTCCGTCTCTGGAACTAATTTGCCCAGCAATGCCATTTACAGTGCAAATAATCAGTTAAATCTGTTAAATGTTGCCTGAATTTGTAGTCTATAGGCTATATTTAATGTACTCCGTGATTTCGTACATCTTTACATCGGTCTTGACGTTACAATTTCTTTGGAAACGACTCTCTCTTCCAATGCAAATAATCATTTTAATGTTGCGTGAGTTCGCAGTCTATAGGACATCTTACTCTAATACCAAGAAGGCGATCCTGTTTTGACATGTATATGAGGGTACTTTGAAGGCATACATTAGAGGCAAATAAATACATGAATTGAAGGAAGACTCGGAGACTGAAGCAGAAACGGAAACAAAACTACTTCGACACCCGCAGTCCACAGCGACACTCACCTATTGCTATGTTATGATCTGTAGACGGCACGAAGCAGTCATACTTATTAAAATGCTGCGGTCCGTTAATGGTTTTCAACAAAAATTAATAAAAGATATTAATTGTATGACAGAACACAGCTATCTTTATGTCAGTATTATTATTTGTATTTGAAAGAAAGTGCATCTCTCTACGCAATATCGAGTTAATTTTCTCGGACCGGCGGCTTAATATCGATTACGGATCATAACCAGGTAAAATAAATCATACAATTGCAGTAAACGCAACGTTAACGTAAGTTTACGTTTATCGATGTACAAAACATTTTAGGTCAAAAAATAACTGAGGAGCAAGACTGCAATCTTAAATACTTTTTTACCCAATGATATAAAAGGTATATTAGCGCTTTGCATTAGCACTTTGCGTTAGCTCTTGAGAATTGAAACGTGAATATGTTTTACTTATATGTTCTCTCAAAAAACTAGAAAACATTTGTCTGTTAAATCGGGTTAGCCGATCAATTAGGAACGCTCACTGGTACATACCTGATTGGTCATTGCCACGAAGATAGCGAGGAGAAACCAGTAACACGTCCAAAGAAATTTTTGTTCAATCTCCACATCAGAAAGTGTCAAAAAGTCCCAGGTCAGTTTCGACAGAAACGGTATTGTCACCATGAAATTATCACCGTTGGTTTCGATGAAGTCGTGCCTCGTTATACTTGTCGGATCTATGTGATGTTCACGAAAGGGTCTCAGGAAATTCTGCAAAGATATCATAACAATAACATGTATTAAGAAATTACGTATTATTCAGTCATATTTCTCACAAACAAATCCCTTTACAGCATTCTACTATTGTGAGTCCCACTTTTATTCGATTCCTTAATTTCTACTTTGTGAACTTTTTTTTTCACACGTTATTTTAATCATCTACAAAGATCCATCGCATATAAATCTCGCCCATTTTATTTAAATTTTAATATTATTATTGTTTACCGATACATCTTTAAAAAACATCGCTCCGTAAATATAATGTTGAAGAAAAAATGTTCACAAAGTGTTCTTCGATGCCTCGTGATTTCAAGGCCATCAGTATGTCCCTGTCTATATACAAATAAATATGTTCTTATCTATTTATATATAACTACGTGATAAAAGGAGAAATCCTAGCAGGTATTTTTCATACATACGTAAGCAATAAGAATATTTAGGTGGTCTACTTGAGTACGTTTTCCTGCCTCACTCAATATTGAATAGAAAATTGTTTTGCTAGAGTGTTAGCGGTACAAACATGCCAGATTGTCTGATTATTTAGACCAGGCCTGGCCAACACGCGGCCCGCCGGCGATTTTATATTTGTATTGAAACTTTCGTTTCTCGTTGTCTAATCGCCGAGATGTAGTCGGCCACGTGCACTGGCGGCATCGTATGCTGTCGGCCCGTTTGTAGCCGGTATTGTTTCATATGGTGCCGGTTTCATTTTCTATTTGTATTCCATTTTTTAAACGCATGTTCACCTAAAGTGCCGCCCGCTGTAACGTTACGCGTCATCAAAGTGGCCCGTCAAACCATTTGGGTTGGCCAGGCCTGATTTAGACACTACCGATGATAAGCGTGTATACAACCTTTCCTAGGATCGGAAACTCCACGGAACCCCACGTGTCAGCAGCCCAATGAACCAAACCGGATCCGAAATCGGCAGTGACTATGCCGCATAACGCTGCAATTGCTATTGAACTCAGATTTTCCAGTTTTAATCGGACGAGTATAAATATTGAGTTGATTGCTACGAGCGTGATACATATACCGATGCAAATGCATTCTTGGGTTCTCTTTCCTGTAGAAGCAAAAAATAACACGACAAAGTATATTTTTTCTGGACGTACGCATACATATTTATAGAAAATTAGTAATTTTATTTTAATTCCCATTATGAACTGAGTATCCTAATGAATTTACAGAAAAGTTTTCAAAGATACTATGACGCAGAAGTGCGCTAAATTGTACTACCATTTAATTCTGGTTACAGAGTTAGCCGTACAAAACCACGTGCAGCTGAAATTCATGTTCAATTATCGTTGTGTATGATAAATTGTTGCATCAGCGAAAGAATTACATAACATGCTTTTCTTCGAAATAACACTATTTGCAAAATTACAGTAAACTGTAAAATTGGCCAAATGTTGTTCTATAATTGTCTTCTCGATTGAATTTCGACGTATTTAAACGAAATCGTGCTGAAATAAATTTTGTAAATATTGTCTTAAGGAACATGGGCATGCAGTTTCTCAGAATCATTTTTTATTATAATTATTCAACTATGCATAATAAGAATGAATCCTACAAATTAAAATATGTGTTCCTGGGCTTCCTCAGTCCTGACAGAACATAAAACAAGCTATCCTTTTGATTAAAATAAAAAAAAAGAATCGATGACCTTGAAACCTTGAGAAAAAAAAATATTAATGCAAAACGAATATTCGTCCTCTCGACGCAAGCTATGTCTTTCGGAACCTCTTTTTCATACTACATACAAATTAGGATATTTATAGCTGTCAATTTAGATTATTCACACTGTGTGTCAGTCACATGAAGAAGACAATGACAGAACACCGTTTAAGCTATTTTACGAGGCAGCCTTGATAGAGACTGTAGTGTGACAACGGAGCTCACCAGTGCTATAAAGACTTGCTAACTCCTGCGCGCCCTTATGACTTGGACCCCATCTAGGCACTGCCTTATCATACTGCGAGATCTGTATAACAGAATTGGCATTGGGATCGTCCTCGAGCATCGAGTTTTCGTAAATCTGCCGTTCGGTCTTCACTGGAGCCAAAAAGTTGGTGGCCATCGAACATGCGGCCGAGGCGGCTTGGCCAAGATTCGTTACCACCTTGATCTCATCCATCCTGCTGACTCGTGTATACTTAATACGCACGCTCGCTGGCACCTTACTATGTCGAAGTCACGATCTTTCTTTAACTCAGGAGTCAACTGTGTCAGCCATTGTCAATTCATTTCTCCGCATTTTTCAACCGAACTTCGTTTCTCAGCCGGGCCCTGTTTGACCACGTCAAGCCTCGACTAAATTCTTGATATTATGATTCTGTATACCTGCCTACGCGGCAACAACGACAACTGAGCCAATTTCTCTTGTCTAAAAAAAATATTTTTCTCCGAGCTACATCTTAGCGGGCGTTTCCTCGATACGCTCATTATCGGGACGAAATCTTTAATGCCGAAACTGATCGATGAATCGCTTGACGTACGTAGATCCGATCTGGCAAACTCTCTTTGACCGTGTCAAGGGCTGGAACTTCAACTGCGATCAAAGAAATATAACTCTGTTGACAAACACAACTTTTAGGATTTTGTAAAAGTCAAACATTGTGTAGTGTCGGAACTAAGCAAATATGCTAATGGCGCTAAAATTCAGATGATATCACCTTATTGCGTAATTACTTTTTCGGTCAAATGTTACGTGTAAGTGTAGCTCTATATTGCCAATATCTTAATCTATTATTGTGTACTACTATCATTTTTGCAATCTATCGTTAACAGCATTTTTAAGAAGACACATTGAAACAACGCACACACAAATGAAGCCCTTATTTAAATCTTTATTAACAACCTACAAGCATAGGTGATGTAGTTGTATTATATTTACAAGCGTGACAAAACACATTGTGTTGTACTAAAACTAATACTCAATTAAGTCATGCCGCACGTTTGTCGTTTATCATTTACCATCTTCTTGTACCTTTTCTGACAAGAACGTGGTTACCATTTTATTTATCCTACCTTTGCGTGATGCAGTAATCAAGTAGCCGTATATCTGACCACTACGACTACGTTAGTATTTCGTGATTAACAATGGATCTACCACCGGTTACAGAACATTCATAAGTAATGACCAGGAAAGAGTTCTTCTGAGATAATTAGAATTTTCTCTAAATTGCATGGATAGAGATTTTTTTCTTTCCGTAAAACAACATATTTTTATCTGATTTTGGGAATAAAAATACAAATTGACCGACCCATGACAGACAGTGTACCGTGCCAATCATTTTAAGGTGTATATTTTTTAACCCATACTGAACGATTGAAGCAGATGCTCTGCTGTAACCCGGTGCTTCATATCTGACTATCTTTCATATCTTCAGAACTGCGATGCCTGATCTGATGTTCGATGTATATTACGAGAAGCAATGTGTTTCTGTTTATCCATAAAAAAGTGTGAAAGACGGAAGATCGATAAAACAAAATCTTAACATCAGGTGATTCAAAAGATACTCTGTTACAGTTTGTCTTTTTTTCTCTTTTGACCGGCCGAAGGTAGATGGAAAAGAAACATATAATTCCATACGGACAAAACATACATGACGGTAAAACTTGAAAGATAATTTTTAAATTTACTGCATTCGATTTATGGAACAGTGCATTTTTTTCGGCAGAGGTTTTCTGATACATTCATAAGAATCGGCGATCATCCTTTCAAATGCCTCACTTTCTGCAATATTATAATTATAATCAATAATCTCTATAGATAGTATTAATTAATGAACGGAACGCGCGCTAGAGATAGAAGCACATATTAACACGACGCCAGAGCAATTGCGATACACGATCGCATCAATTCTTGAGCCCCTCCATACAATTCTAGTATGGTTTCGAACGATTCAATATCGTAACAAATACCATTAACCGTTCCGTAAGCAACTTTGTCTGCAAAACAACCATGATCTCATTATTAATAAATCAGACGAATAGAACGGTTACTTTCAACCTGAGAACGGTTTGCGCAAAAATCAGTTTACGTAAGAAAACTAGGTGCTCTACGTATGAAATATACGAGTCACGGCAGCATGTGCGATCCCTGCAATTCCCCGCGTTTTACTATGTCGTAATGATAATGAACAGATAACCATCATTTCATGGACTAAGTTCGATAATACTCGTGAATTTATGGCTCGCTAATGTGGAAAAGTCTTACCTCTTATCCACAGAAGTAGATAAGATGTATCATACCTCCGTCATAATCAATGTAGCGTAAAGTATAACTTAAATGGAATTTACAGTCATCAAAATCATTGTACTAAAATAAGTTCCAATTGGTGAATATAGAATTAATGGAATATGAAGTACAATGCTTTGTATGTAAACACATTATATGCACATATGTGAAAAAACAATGATAGAGCAATTGGTAAGAGATGTGTTTCCATTACGCGTCATCTCTTTCAATACTGGGTGCCCATAAAGTTGCTGTACATTGCATATGTCTAAATAGTATATAATAGTATAATATAATTATTGATTATATGTATATTCCTTATATGTATAGTTGGTGAGGCCTCTAACGATAGAACCTAGAACATCTCCGTTATTTATGGATGTATGAAAAAGCTCTGCAGGACATAGGTAATCTTCGGGAGAGAGAAACGGGATGACCATTTTCTTATCTATGGATATCTCTGGCCAAGTTCCAAAACATTTATTTAAAACAATTTTTCCTATTACGTTCAAAAGCAGTTGTGTAGTTTGACAGTATAAGATAAAGAAGAGTACAACACTTGAACTATGCGGAAAAGGAAAATAATATGTCGCAGATGTCGTGCTGACTTGGTTGCATTGACCCAAATATGTACAAATTTGTATACACCCCTTTTCACTCAAAAAGATAATGGTGAACTTGAGAATTTTGTAATATCACCCGTTACACAGAAAATCGCTTTCACCTCAGCAGAAGATTTTTTGTCTAAACATATTTTTTATACAATTATACCTACAAAGCCAATCACATCGGTCACTTTACAGGAATCACCATGTGGAATTCCATGCACTGTAACTTTACATATACCCTGTACGTCACTGGCCAACACTAAAGTTGCAATCTACAATTATCCTGATAAATATCTATGTCTGTTTCTTATATCGCGCATATTTGGATCACTTGACAGAGTAATGCATGTGTATATATGTATCTAATAACCTAGGAATGACGTAGTAAAGCACGACCGAATGCGTAACCGTTTGACACGCTTGGCGAGTCATTGCAGTCATGTATGTACACGCACGCGAAGTTACCAATCCCCTGTACGATAAACGTCTGTTACGAGTATCTTGAGCAAGAAACTGCGTGTACGATTCAACAGTCTTTCTCGGTGGCAGGAGTAAGCGATCACAAGAGTTAAGCTCAAAACAAAGAATACAGTTTGTCAATAGGTCTATCGAATCTCGGTATGAAACGGATTCTGATTAAACTGCCATTGTGGGTTGTATCATAATGGATTGTGTGTCACCGATAATAATCAGAATCGCTGAACGTAAAGATCGGATACGATAGCGTACGCTTCGATAATTTGTTGCACTTAGGGATGAACTGTGGCTCATACACGTACATGCATATACACATAAGTTCCGTGTACACTTGAGTAGGTGCCAGTTGAGTTAAGAACGTTTTAGCATGAGACATTGCTGTGTTTCGAGTTGTATTAACACTTTGAGTGCCACGTCGCTCATATCTGAATGGCGCATAAATGTCTTGCAAAGGCCGTTACTTAAAAAGCATAAAAGCTCTGCTTACACTAGCAGCAACAATTTGGTTAGGTCATTTTTGGAAATATGCTTGGAGACTCAGTGTCACAGGTTACAGGAAGTCGTAAACGCACCAAATGCAAAATACATGCCGTATGAAATAAAATGGCTCTATACTGAATAGAAGACTTGTTTCTAATTATTCCTGCATCACCCCTACAGAACGGATGGGAGCAGTAGCCTATCGAGTTATGAGGTTCTCTTATGAGAACCCAACATTGACGGCGCGATAGAGAAGGAAGAATATATAGCGTCGAAAAAGTTATTTGATAGCACAATATATACGGGCATAATATCAAGGAAAAGGATGACCCCCGAACGTGTTTTATCAGACCAGACATCGTTCCGTCATCACTGTAACTATATACTCTTGATACACTATTTTATGTCAGTCGCCCACGTCTGCGTATTTTCCAGTCATCCTTTACAAACTCATTTAACTACATTTCCAACTTGTGTCGCAATTTTACATTCCCTCGCGCCAGTAACTCTAATAACACATTTTCCGTTTTACCCTAAAAGCCTAGGAACAGTATGTATGTAATTCGAACGCTTTTTCGCGCACTCTGTCAGCGATATATACGCTCATAAAGCACAGATATTGAAGTCATGTCGCTCATTCCAGCCGAGACGTATGGCTCTACTTGTAAATAGAAAACAAAAGTCTTTGCATTGTCCCCATACGCTCTGCCCATGGAGTAAGTAATAGGGAGGAATAACAATTTTACGTTTAACAGCAATCTTCGTGCTGCTACTTATTTCATCGTGCGCGTGCAAATTTGAAAAAGACAGACGAAAAAATATATCAAGAAAATAAGAAATCGCCGTTCGGGTGTGCATTAACATCGAAACAATAGTCGAAATTCGGTGCATTCCGCGAAATGCCAGACAAGCCTGATAATGAAGTGGACTAACGCCGGTTGTACACTAGCAGCGCGGCGAAACGTGCAGATTGGACGTAAAATTCCGTGATGCTTGTGCCCATGCATTCTGACAGTACCTCTAACAGGATTCATATTTGAACATTATTAAGGTTGCCACGCATGTGTACATACAAATAAGTATCGCTTCTTTCAACAATTATTTTCGTTGGCCTCGTTCTCGCACGACACTTTGAAATAAGTTGCTTACCAGGATCGAAAAATCGAAGCTGCTTCGGTGGCTGGACCCTAGTGTATCCGTCGTTTTGGGGTTCACGTGGTTTTACTCTCGAGAGTATGACAAAATTAGAAGTGAAAATAATACTGCAACTCGTTCCTGAAAATTTCTGGCGGACGGTCACCACCGCCTAACAGTGACTGCTGCGAGCGTTGCGATGCTCATGTGGCGCCATATACGGCACAACGATACATTCACAGGCGACCGCATTGTACATGCGTGCTGCGGGCTATTTTTCATATAAGACCACATCTTGCACGCGACGTTCACGCGTTTTATTCACGAGCCTTTTATTGTTTCGTAATTCGTAGCCGCGATATCAACTTCCTATTCCTATACGGATGCCGAATTTCAACTAACTATGTGTTTACTTCTTTGATACTGACCCCCCACCCCCCTCACCGGAATGGCGGATTTCGAACTCATGGTTTTTTTATTAGAAAAACTATTTTATTTTTATCGGAATTAATATTGATTTCGATCGAGATAAAGGAATTATTACACATTCCTATTTATCGTCCGTCAACCACTATAATTCCGCACTTCTGTATACAGGGTGTTCTGGTAATCATGTTATAACCGGGGGAAGGTCGGGGCCATATGAAAACATTAATTGAATATTTGGAATACATTTGTTACCATTTTTCTTTTGTATACGGCTCTGTCTTTCAAAGAAACAAAAATTAACATTTATTTCGTTCTGCATATTAAAATTTTGTTGTCATAAACAAAGCGTGGTTGAACAAAGTTTATTTAAAACTTTTACATTTGTTTTTATTCTCACTCTTTACGTCACTTAATTCATCACTTAAGCAATCGTTTAAATTTTGTATCAGTATATATGGTCAAAGAAACGTTATTTTACAACGGATTAGCGAAATACAGAGTTCGATGGAAATTAAGTTTAAAAATGCGTCAATATAACCACAAATGAAACAGTCACTTATTGCTCAAATTCAACAGATAGTAATCTTTTAATGACGATTTAAAACTTCCCGTTAACATATATTATATACGCGTGTATGAAACACTGTATATAAAAAAAATGATATTAAACTGTAGTTCGTAGACAGAAGGAGACAGGAGAAAATAAATTGATATAAAATAATCACATATAGGTATGTAAACTAATAATTAAAAAGAAATACTGTTGTACCAGCTTAAAACTCGGCCCAACGGCAAATCGTGTACATACGTTCGACTTTAATTGATTGTATACGTTAACCGCATTAAGCTGCCTGATGTCGGTGAGATATACTTGCATAACCGGTAAACTACTTTCGGTTATAATCCCCGTGATGTACTGCCCTTGAGGTTTGTGTACGTATGAAGGTAATGGACCTGCATAATTTACCACTAGTCCATGCCAATCTACTGGACTGTAACTACGTGAAATGGCCAACGTCATCCAAAGGGGTCGTTCGGACACGTGCTATTTCACAGAAGAGTCATACCTTATTTAAGGTATGATCGACCAACTCCCGGTCAACTTGAACCAACTTGAACCAATAAAGTTACGTAAGACGCGCTAAGCAATGAACGCGAATATGAAGGTGCACACAGAAAGAACGGCAAAGATACAAGAAGAGTGGGCGGTATATTTGCGCGCAAACCATAATTTTTATTGGAAGCGGAAATATAAGATGTTTATTAGACTTTTATAACGGTCTTCGCTACTTAATTGCTATTCTGGATCGAGCTAGTGGTGGGACTAAATTATCCAATTAAATTTTACGTTGACATATCGATTCCGAGAAGCATCCGGTTATAAAATCAAACAGGGATTTAAACAAAAAGTCCTAATTTTGTTGGAGCTCGATTCTTGACATTCTTCAAATAAGAATTTCCAGGTATCGTTAAAGTAATCAAAAGGTAATAGTTTGTTGGGGGAAGCCCATAGACCTTATATATAATATGGACTGGACCTTCCCTATCCCGGCAATGCACGGTTTGGGAACGGTGATTAGAGGACAGAAAAGATATGTCCTTTTCTCTGTCTCTCCTTTATGTCATACCACTCGGACTATAATGCGCATGCTCCGCGCAGAAGCAGTACATATGCAGTACATAACACAGTATATGACGCAATGCAATACAATGCGCATGCTCAACAGTTTCGTAGCAACCTGACAAACAGCCAGTGACAGCATATTCAGCGCAGAACTCCGAGCTCCGAGTATATAAGTATGGACTGGGGACCATTGAACTATATACTACCTGGAATGCGCACGGATGCAGGAACAGCCGCGCCTCGCTGTTAGAGAGAGAAGAAAGACATTTTGGTATTCTGTCTCACTCTTACCACTGGACCTTTGGGACATACAGTCGATTTGCGCCTTTCGACGTAAGTTCCACAGAGATTTTATTAGATATGACCGGTTCGAAAAGAGTTGCTCTCTTCTATTTAGATATTTCAGGAGGTGATGTCAGTATGTCACAGAAATTAATGTATATGATCACAAAACAAAGTGAAAAATACTATCAAACGCATTAAAATTACACATGATTTTTTGTTTTAGAGGTAGTGAAGGTTAATTGTTAATACATATCGAAATTGCTTTCCTTTGGGAATTGTTCATCATGCTGGATGTAAAAATATAATACTTGCTCATTTTTTGTTTTTTTCCAAATAGACATAGACAATAAATAAAATAAATATTACAATAATTTTTATTGATATTATTAATTTTGTTTGAGAAAGTATCCTTTTTAACAGACTTCAAAAATGCACTGAAAAATATAAAATAATGTTCAATTTTTCAAGTCGGTGTTACTTTTTTTAAGTTTTTTATGCGTTTGAAAGTAGTGTTTCCTCGTTCAGGTTCACCCATTAACATTTTAGGAATAGAATAATACATATCCTGTTTTTATTACGACTTACCCTTAGACTATATATGTATGGACTGCCAGCAGCATGCCTGAGCCGTGTTAAATTCGTGACGAAACATCTGTGGCGCCGCTACTACCCAAGAACTAACTTTAACGTACGTTGTATATCTATATATATTGATGTACGCATGCGCTCAATTGACTCGTGGTTGACTCGTGTGAAGTTAGTCAGAGCCACAGTAAGCGAAATATATTGCGATTCTGTAGTTCTTGGGTTGTAGCGGCGCCACAGGTCTTTGAACTAACGTGAATCAGCAACTAGCGGTCCATATATATTTAGTCTAAGCGACTTACCATAAACCCTTTTGTCAAAAGGATAGTACAGCAAAGATAGTTCAGTTCCGTATATTTTAACGGCGTACACAACATTATTGAAAGGGTAGTACAGGTAACAAAGGACAGAATACCAAAATATCTTCTTTCTCTCTCGGCGCGGGTCGACTGCAGCTGTACATACGGCCGTGTGCGTTCCAGATATTCTATAGTTCAATGGTATTGGGTTATTGCGTTTTTTGTTTATGTATGTTATTAAGGCCGTGTTCAGAAATTGGCTTACAGTACTGTCAGTACTGACGCTGGTTTTACTGAAAAATAGTCGTTCTGTTTTACTGACAGTGCTGCCGAACGCGTTTTCCAATAGATGTCTGACAAAATGGTAGTACGTTACAGTCTCGTCAGCCATACTGAAAAGCATTTTTGAACGGAAATCTAGTACTGACAGTACTGTCAGCCAGTGTAATTCTGTGTCGTGAGAACCCGCCGACCCGTTCCTGAAGAGTACGAGGATCCTATATACATACGTACGAGGCGTGGGAGTTGTATTGAAGCACGCGTCTCCTACAACGGTACATTCACTGCTGCCATCTAAAGGACAACATTTTGTTTTGAGAAACACAATCATTTATTACCATTTATTACCGTTCTTGATAGGAAACGGCAGATGGTTTGTGATGCTGGTAGTTGTTCCAAAATTGTTCCAAAATGGTGAGATAATAAAATATTTGCATAATGTTTCGTTAGAAAACTTCAAATATCTTGTAACCAGTCAGAACAATAAATTCAATTTGCTATTTCGTTTTTAATGATGTAAATGATTGAGAGTAAGTGAAATGTCGAAGAAGGTATACGCAAAGTTTATATATACCATTTATTATATTGGTTCAGTATTTTACTCATAGAAAAAAACGTTTTTTACATACCTCGAAATTACACCAAAATTTGATTATAAAAGTAAACATGTTTACATTGTTTAGAGGGGTTATGTTTCAATAAAAGTTATTTGCGCATAAATTTTTTGCACGAATGCTGGGCTTGTATTATATTTGCAATGACTATAAGAAAACCTTTGAGTTTACTGTGGTAAAGCACTAACAATAAATATACAAATCAATTATGCTATAACAGCCATTACTAAGGACTAATTTTCATTAAAATCACATTACTAGTCGAGTCTCGTAGCAGTAGGACTTGGTCTCGCTGCAGTGGGATACGCCGGACGTTATGTGCTTAAAAAAATGCCACATTTATCCCAAAAAATGGCAGAAGCTTTTAAAACAATGCCAAAACTTGACTCACAGGTTTGTACAATAGTTCAAGTATTGATTTAATTGTAAATTGTTAAAGGTATTTTAACATATTAGGAAATCAATACCATATTCTTTTGACCTTTTGAGTTTGAGAGTTCAGCATCCACTGGCAAGAAAACACTGTGTTTCTGCTTATCTATATCTTATAAAATGTGCTTATTGTATAGGTCACTATAATTTTTCATACACTTTTAATGATCTAACACATATATCCTGCAAACAAAGACTTAGTGATTGTTTGTTGACAATAAACTTTATTGAGAAAAGTTTTCAGATTATGTACTGCTTCTAAAGTTTTTATGAATTTTCTGGAAAAAGTATTTCCCGATTATAGTTTAGATGTCATCAGTGAAGTTTGTGCTTAGAAAAAATTTTCTTGACAGGATGTAAAGAAACTAATTTATGAGTTTTTCCTCCATTTATCTTTTTAGCACGTTTATATTAGATAAAAAAAAGATGGTACACTGCAATTTTATAAAGTCAAGATGATCTAGCTGTTTCGTGTACACCTAGTGATATGGAAAGGGCAATTAGTGCAAATCTTTGTCTATATTGAAAATCATTCTTTTGGCAGATTATTAGAAGTGCTCAAAACATTATAGTGACTATTCTACGAATATACTATGTATTGTACAGATCACGCAACGACTTTATCAACTGGAAATGTTCGTGCCCTTTCTAATACTATAAAAGAATATTATTAAAAATTGTATATTGTAATAGTATTGAGAGGCAAGTAATGTGCTGGAAATATGCCATCTCTGTTATGTTAAATATTTGATACGTGCTGTTGTACGTAGCCATCATTATCTTGTCTTTATTATCATATACCCTGCATGGGAAGAAGTGCATAAGTAGTATGTAATAAGTTATTTGAATTGATGGTGCAAACAAAATGTGTGCAAAAGCAAGCTGAGTACAGTTGGAAACATAACTGATTATTAATGCTTTGAAGTAATTTGATTTTTGTAACCGTGGCTGACCTCTTACAATGGCATGCTCAAATTGTCTCGACAATCATTGTCACATTAAAAAAATGGGATAAACATTACCATCACATTACATCCCTCTGGCAAGGAGTGATATAAAACATTTCTAAACATCTTTCTATGTTGCTCATATGTACATAGTTACTTGTCTGACTGTGTACACATGGCATAAACCACTGAAAGTTATTCTTATTGACTAACAAATGAAATTATATGACTGTTATTTAACCATGTGTCTTGTATGTTTATGTACTTAGTCATTAGCAAACAGCAAGTATTATAAAGGAGGTTTTGAACCAAAAATGAGTAGACGGGAGGCCAGTTTAATTTTGGGTGTATCGCCTACAGCTAACAAGGCAAAGGTGAAAGAACAATTCAAAAAGGTCATGGCTGTAAATCATCCTGATAGAGGTGGTTCTCCTTATATTGCAGCTAAGATTAATGAAGCAAAAGATTTAATGGATAAATGAATAAACCAATATGTAGAATGTATATAATGTATTTACATCTTGATTACATGTAGTAAGTTGAATTAAAGGCAGGTTGACTGAGTTACTTAACAACTGTATCTTAATTTAACTCATACTAATTCAACTATACAAATTATAGTAATAATATTAAGAATAATCTTAGTAACAAAAACAAGAATGATGGGTGCCACGATTTCAATACAGTTCGTACCTATAAGATATGGAGAAAAGAACACATATATTTTAGCACATTGATCCAGCAAAGTGCAACAGCATTTATTTAGCATTATGTCAGAATAAATCGTAGTAAAACTATGCTATGACCTTATTCAGTACCGTCACATGATTGTGAAATATATGAGGTGGTTAAAAATATTAAATTTCATTGTATTGATTATATGTGTAATGTTTATATCAACTTTATCCGTCGTGGAGCATCATACGTGCAGCAGTGTAGGATCGAAAAAAGAAAGACAGGATTCTCAGGCAGACGCTAACACACTGCGGGACTGTTGCCTTTGCGTCTTTTTCTTGTTTCCGATCCTGTCTGTTCTGTATAGGGGACTCCGATCCCCGCATACGTGAATGAAGTGTGAATGTGGTGCAACGCTAAAATCCCTCGACTTGAATAAGTTTAGGCTAAAGACCCAATACATTTGATCGCGAGTCGAACAATATTGGAACAAAAAAAATTCGATGTGCTTATGGATATATATGTACATATAAAATAAGAAGTTGCGTATATGTAACATGTACAGATAGGTAATATGTACAACATTCCTTGGAAGAAGTATTTTTTACGATAACAATCAAACAACTAAAATATACTTTTTTAAAATTGTTCATAAAAAAATAAGTAATTACAATAATGGTGCATATGGATATACGATAATCGTGTCGACAAAGACTGAAAATTATTTTCTACATTTGTTCAATAATGAAACGACTAGAATGTACACATTAACGATTAAAATAATTTCTCTATCGTCCTAGTTTATCTTCCTTTTGTTCTATACGTTGTTGAGTCACCTTTGTCCTCAATTTCATTATTGTGCTACCAGGCAGCGAACCAGGTACTTTAAAAATACTCTGATGGATCAGATAAAAAATGATTATAATCTTTGTCACAGGAATAATATAACGAATTTAAGTAAAATCACATAATTCACCTGCATAAAATCATGACATTGCAATACAATACTGTCTTTTGTAATTTCCTTAAAGCAATCGGCTAGAGCTGTGAAATCTTGACACGCTAACAGATTATTTCTGTTTCTCTTGATTAGTGTTAATGCAACACGGAATATTATTTTGCTGCCTTCATAGAAAAGACAGTCCCATGTTCGTAAAGTTGTCTGCCAATAGAAGAAGGGTATTTAGTATTATGCTATTGCATAATAAATAACTTGTACAAATGGAAAATATTTGACAATTGTTTGTACCTCAATTGGTAAAACTTCTGCGAATAAACACACAAACCACTTTGTTGTAATGACAGCCCAGGGCAGTCCTAAGTTCGTTACATGTCCATACACATCCGGCACCTTTATTCTAAAAAATTATCATGTTTCAGAGTTACACATAACAGACATAAGCACGAAGGTAAATAACATTAGTGGTATCGGTAGAAATTGATGAACTTACCTGATCAATTCTGCAAGAACATCAATGTCTGTAAGTAATCCATCCATAGTTGGCGTGTAGTAATCCGGTAAAATTTTATCAATCAATACTTTCAGTAACCAAAATGCAGTTTCTTCACTTTTTGTTACTATGAGTAGCAACCCTGCTATATAATTCAGTCCCTATGAGGAACATGATGTAAAGATAATGATGAGAAATGTAGTTGTATTGATTTTTTTTTAAATCAAGCGCTTTAGTAATGAAGTCTTACTTGACAATATCCCACTGTCTTATTCTGATGTGCAAAGGCCAGTAAAATATTATAAAGCTGCAGTTGTTGATTTTCAGTGTTGTTGAAAAATATATTGTCCGGAAAGGTTCGTGGTAGATCAGTTTTGATAATTTCCGCAATCTCTGTATTATGTGGGGATCTTAATAATGTTTGATAAAGATCTGGCGATGCATTTTTTATTTCTTCACCACCGCTCACAGAAAGCCATACCTTTGTGAATCAAATTTGTTTTCCAAATGTTTATTCAAACATTCAACGCCGGTTGCATACTGTGAACTCATTCCAAAAATATTTACATGATTTAGGCACTTGAGTAATAATAATATCTACGCGCAGTATTCACTGGAAGTGTTGTTTGCTTGAAAATTTGATGGAGTAAAATACTACACAATTGTAATGATCTGACTTATGCTTTTACCTATATTGGAATGGACTTTTTGTTTTGACGCCTTTGTAATTACTCTACGTCGGTGAAGATTATATTAATGAACATTGGACTTATAATAATTAAGACTCACCAATCCTCTATGCTCGCCTGGAATACCCTTTCGTACATATCTTTTTACAGTGATACTTCTCTGCAATGATTTTCCTTCGCCAATTATTTCTGCCCATTTCTTCGCTCTCTTGGCAAGAACTTTCAAATATTCGGACATGAACTCTTCGTAAGTTTCATAGTCAAAGTTTTCTGGTCTTTCGAAGCCATATTCATCGACATTGCTGAGTAAGTATAAATATACAATGAAAGAGCTATTTCAATTTCTGTATGAACGATGACCGATTAGTTTAGTAGATTAGTAAATCGAATATATATATATTCTTTTCGTTACTTCTTTCTCCAATACAATACAATAACTATTTTTAGCTAACTACAGTATAACCTCAAAAAAGCAGTAATAGAAAAGGTATCTACTGAGAAGACGATATTAAACTCTAATAATAACATTGATCAGTCCGAAAATGTTTTCGAAAGTTTATTTAAATAATTTCACTTCCACAAAAGAACGCACTAATAAGGTGTATATTATTTACCTAAAGTAGGAGCTGGCCATGTCTTTCAATACAAAGATCAGTACGTGTCGATTGACAGGTGAATGTATGTTCTGCACAGACGCTATATTCGGTCGTCTAGCAGATAGTAAACATTTTACACTCCTTTATGTCGGTCGTCCGTGTCTTCGCAAATACCTGATGCATTCCAATCTTCGTTTAATTAATTAAAAACATAGCAAGGTGTTCTAACGGGCGTAAACAGTTAAGCGCTATTGCAAATCAGCAGGGATCAAGTGCTGACTACAAGTGATTATTTAATTGATGAGTATCCCATTTTTCATTCTTATTTTCATATAATTCAAAGTTGCATAATGAGAAAGGTATTCTGCGGAAAATTTTGATTTTATTCGCAAAGGCTAATTTCAGATGGACTTTTTTTTATAAGTGGCATTTATTAAAAATGTACATCACTCCGCGTGCGATGAATCGCTTTAGTGATATTCCTGACCATTCCCAATGATTCCCAACCGATAGCGCGTATACATACGGGATACGGGTATTTATATCCCTGCCTTTGTAAAATGAGAAGAAAGGCGAGTCAGGATTGTTTATATAGCTTGCAATTACAATTAGATGAGTTAATCACGGCCGCGCAGATCAGTGCAGTGTATTTCGGATGATTTCGGAACACAATTGTTGAAGAGTAGGCGAAAGAACCCCAGGCCTGCCCAGGCCCCAGGGATTGAAATTGAAGAGGAGGGCGAATTCACTAATACCAACCTATTGTCGATGCTGCCTGGTGCTGCCCGGTGCTGGTGCTGCCGCAGACGAACCACCTGGGCAGTGTCACGAGCCTGTGCGGAGAACGGACACCCGGGACACCGCAGTACAGTATCCTGCTTTCGAGGATGGCCGCGATATTATCCAACTATTCGCGGCTTGCGCCTCGCTTAATAACTCGAATTACTGTATCGCAAACGCAAGTGAGTAACATTACCGTTCTACGGTTCCAGCAATCTAATCCTGTTGAACATCTTTCTGCTACATCTATGCGAACTGGATCAATTTGAGGGGGCCCTTTAAATAGAATTCCTTCATCTGCCGTGACAAATCCTACTCTTACCTTCCATGCTTGTTATATAATAACGCTTAACATGTGTGATCCGTTCGACGATCCGATTCAGGTATCATCTGTCAATTGAAATGTTAAGGTGATGCCTGCCGGCCGTGCGAGCCAACCTTTCTCCTTCCCTTCTGAATTCAATATTTCTGGTTGTCGAACTTAATCCCACTGGCTTTTAAGCGTAAAAGGGTTTTGTTCCGCCGACTACAGAGATTGACTAACTGCCCATTGACATGTCAGTACTAAAACTTGCCTTTTTTTTTTACTTAACATTAATGTCGGTGTGAATCATTTAAATTTGTGTGAGTTTAAACCTCCTGAAGTACAGGTTATCATGGTTATTTTTTTGCAGGTTGTGAGATCCTTACATAGAGAAGGTAAGATTAAACTTGATTGGAAATTTTCATGATGTGGGTTAAGATTTGATACGTACTACACATTTATATGCCTGTTGAGAGCAACAATTGGAAATTATCGTTGCAAGGAGTATTAATAAAATGTAATTAATTTTGTAGGACGTATACTATTTATCCGTACCAAACATACGGTCGAAGCCAAAACTCCATTGTAAGTGTTTTTTTTTTAATCTAGCATCAATTATCTTTACTGCGTGTCTTCAATACATGTATACACATATGTTTTTTTTATTTCTGTAATTCTGTATTTTTCATATGTATAAGAGTAACCATAGGAAGCTTTTAATATTTCAAACAAAACATGTTTATTGATCTTTAGATGTACAAAGTCTGCCACATTTCATAGATTGAAATATCCGGCCAGGCATTTTCGGTCAACATCCACTTTATGTAAGTTACGACATTCATAATTTAAACATATTCTACATAACACTTAATGGTTACGTAATGTCTCTTCTCAATATCCTAACCCATTAGGGGAAATAAGAGAAGTCTTGGTGCCAGCGTTTGCAGAGAGTGTGAGTGAAGGGGATGTTAGATGGGAGAGAAAAATAGGTGATCAAGTTAAGGAAGATGATGTATTGTGTGAGATTGAAACTGATAAGGTAACAAACTCTTCTATACTTTACTATAGTCTATTATGTTATATGCACACATATTAAACCGACACTGATACTCCATGTTAATTATATCAAATATTTGTAGACATCTGTCCCTGTCCCATCACCTGGTTCGGGAGTGCTAAAAGAAATCTTTGCAAATGATGGCGATACGGTAAAACCGGGACAAAAGTTGTGCACCATTGATGTTGGTGCCACTGGGGGAACTACTGCTGCAGCTCCTGAGAAGGCTCCACCACCACCACCGCCACCGTCGCCGCAACCTTCCACCAAAACGGCACCACCGCCACCGGCACAACAAACTCCTCCACCGCCATCTCCATCAACGTTACCACCGCCAGCTTCGCAACCTCCACCCCCACAGAGTCCTGCGACGTCGATGCCAGTAGCAGCAATTAAGCATGCACAGGTAAACAATTGTGTAATCACAAAAGAATTTTACCGCTATGTCTGCGTCTTTTTTTACAAATTTTCGAAATATCCTAGTCCTTGGAAGGCGCCAAGGTACAGTTACCACCGGTCGATTACACACGAGAAATAATTGGCACAAGAACAGAACAAAGAGTGAAGATGAATAGAATGCGCATTCGAATTGCCGAACGTCTTAAAGAAGCACAGAACACAAACGCTATGCTAACAACGTTTAACGAAATAGATATGAGGTTATATATTTTTTGTAATAAACATCCATGTAGTTAACCGAGGTGTAATGTTCTTTCTTTTGTTTGCAGTCGGATTATGGAGTTCCGCAAAGCCCATCAAGAATCATTCATGAAAAAATACGGTCTGAAATTGGGTTTTATGAGTGCCTTTATCGCAGCAAGTTCGTACGCTTTAAAGGATCAACCAGTGGTCAACGCTGTGATCGACGGAAATGATATTGTATATAGGGATTACGTTGATATCAGTGTTGCAGTCGCAACTCCTAAAGGACTTGTTGTGCCTGTACTTCGCAGCGTCGAGAATAAAAATTTTGCTGAAATTGAAATAGCTTTGGCTGCTGTGGGTGATAAAGCTAGGAAAGGAAAGATTTCTGTGGAAGATATGGATGGTGGAACTTTCACGATAAGCAACGGTGGCGTATTCGGATCATTAATGGGAACACCTATAATCAATCCACCGCAGAGCGCAATCCTCGGCATGCACGGTGTTTTTGAACGACCTGTCGCCGTCAAAGGACAAGTAAGCAATATTACCGGTCACACCAAACTTATCACGTCTATAAATTGATACTTACTTTACATATCGTATACATATTGTTTAGGTTGTTATTCGTCCAATGATGTACGTAGCATTGACCTACGATCATCGTTTGATCGACGGACGCGAGGCTGTGATGTTCTTAAGGAAAGTGAAGGATTCAGTTGAAGATCCAAGAGTAATTCTAGCCGGTATCTAAGGGTTGCGAATGCTTTCATCGACTCACTTCAGACACGTTTTTGGCATAATCACTTCTAAGATTTTCTACACCGCTTCATGCTATCTTATGTTCAGCAAATTACGTTCGAATGTTCAGAGCACTAGATCGAAAAACTTGTGTGCCGCTGTGATCGAACGCAATTGAGTTTACGGCTCGTAATAATATGATGGCAAACATGTTTGCAAATGTCAGGGGTCGTTATTCGGCAACAAAGCAATTTTCTGCCCAATCGTACGGTCCATTTCATGGAACATGCTAATATTTCGACATACACTAGGGAAATTCATATACGATGCAATCGTACGAACTACCTAAAATTTATTGCCGCAGTAAAGTCTACTAAACACATCCATTCGTCGATATTCTTTACCAATAAAATGATATTGCTATCTACGTGGATATGGAGTGTGCACTAGTATGTATATGAAATCACCTAGAGTCGTCGAAGATCATGAAGAAGAGCAGAAAATTGTGCATAAAAAAAAGTCGTAAATGTGATCGTTTTTTATTAAGGTATGTCTTCAGAATGGTCACGGTGTAATACTATAATGGAATATTATAACGTACCCTGTACGTAATTTTTCTCAATTAATGGGATGATCACTTGTAGATGCGTTTGTGACAACTGCGGGACAACAAGCCTTGTCTCTTATTGACAAATTTCTATTTTAAAAACTTTCTATTATTAAATTATCTAAAACTCAGATAAAAGCTTTCATTTTTAATACCCCAATTTGACACTACGTTCTAATAAAACTCCACACAGAGCAATTATATTAAACTAGCGCGACGTAATAGAGGAGCCACAAACGTTTTTACTCTGTGTTACTGTCACTTTCAACTGATTTCATCCAGATCAACTTTATAAAGGTGTCACGAAGGAGCAACGTTCAACAAGGCAAAAACGTACTTTGTTGCAAATAGATGTAATTAGACGAAATAAAATTTCATAAATCTGTATTTTGTTAGCATATTTTGTAGGGTAGTGTGTTTTTAGATCATTCTGTTATGTGTTATGTAACAATATTTGCCCCCTGGGCATATCGACTTCTTACTAAACTCATTTTTGTATCATCAACAATGAAGATATATTTAACGTGGTCAGAATTGGTCAGAATAAGGAAGATACCAGGAGACGCCCTGTAGTCCCTGTACAGTGCTGTACAGTTCTTGGCTTTAATCGATATTACACTCACGGTAAGAATCGAGATAAACCTCGACGTTGGGCACTCGAAAAGTGCGAGTCGAGAAATTAATCGAAGTGCGACAGATGACTGCGCTCTTTCGTGGGATCGTTGGAATATGGTAAATACCTCATTCGTTAGATATTTTTCATGCAAAATATAAATTTGTACTGTAAAATAGGCATCTAAGTAGACTCGCGTATAATTTAAAATCAATCGTTAACTGTCACGTAAAGATATCATATATTCGCCTATGTTATTTATGTTTTGACACGTATTGTAGGTTAAGCGTGCTTCTAAGGAACCATTATTGTTTTGGCCGATTCAGTGGAAAATTGATTTTACTTTACAATATCCTTACTGTTTCGCAATTTCTTATAATGCTTCACGTCAGAAGTGTTTTTATCTGTAAAATTATATCCTTACGTCTCAGGGTCAGAATCAATCCGGCACTGGAGGTTCAGGTGATAAGAAAGATGACAAAGACAAAAAGAAGAAATATGAACCACCAATACCTACTAGAGTGGGCAAAAAGAAGAGGCGCACAAAAGGTCCTGACGCTGCATTGAAGTTGCCACAAGTAACACCTCATACACGTTGCAGATTGAAGCTGCTGAAACTTGAACGCATAAAAGATTATCTACTTATGGAAGAGGAGTTTATTAGAAATCAGGAACGATTGAAACCTCAGGAAGAGAAAAACGAAGAGGAAAGATCAAAAGTTGATGATCTTCGTGGCACTCCAATGTCTGTTGGCACATTGGAGGAAATAATTGATGACAATCATGCTATAGTTTCTACTTCAGTCGGCTCAGAGCATTACGTATCCATTTTGTCATTTGTTGATAAAGATCAATTGGAACCTGGTTGTTCTGTACTGTTGAATCATAAAGTTCATGCAGTAGTTGGTGTTCTAGGCGATGATACAGACCCTATGGTCACTGTGATGAAGTTGGAAAAAGCACCGCAAGAGACATATGCTGACATTGGAGGTATAAATAAGTATATGCATATAGAAATCTCTGAATACTGTGCTGTCGGCTGTGCCCTACTTTCTGCTTCCTTCGGTCGGTGATATTGAAGTAGCATTGGTCCATGTAGCAAGCAATGTTGCAACAGCTTGGCTTGGCAAATAAATCAATCATAAAATGGGCTAATTTTTCAGCTGCTTTTATGCTCAACTCTCTAACAACGCATGGGCAGCAGCAAAATGGGAATATTTTAATATTGATGGAAATATGCTTTTTGTGCGAGTAGTTATTCTAATGCAATAAAAATTTATGTTCCAACGATATTTATACAATGCAGGTTTGGACACACAGATTCAAGAAATTAAGGAGTCTGTAGAGTTACCACTCACTCATCCAGAGTATTATGAAGAAATGGGAATTAAGCCACCGAAAGGTGTAATTCTTTATGGACCACCGGGTACAGGAAAGACACTCTTAGCAAAAGCAGTTGCAAATCAAACATCTGCAACATTTCTGAGAGTTGTTGGTTCGGAACTTATTCAGAAATACTTAGGTGATGGACCTAAACTTGTCAGAGAATTATTTCGTGTTGCCGAAGAGCATGCACCTTCTATCGTTTTCATTGATGAAATCGACGCAGTAGGAACCAAGAGATATGACAGTAATAGCGGAGGAGAAAGAGAAATTCAAAGGACTATGTTAGAGTTACTGAACCAGTTGGATGGTAATAGTCCTCTTGATAGCCTAACTGGTTTTATTTGTATTTTTACTAAAGCTTTACCAATGTTGATCTAATTATGTTAAGTCTTGCTTGTATTTGTTAGGCTTTGATAGCAGAGGAGATGTTAAAGTGGTGATGGCCACTAATAGAATAGAAACCTTAGATCCTGCATTAATCAGACCAGGGCGCATAGATAGAAAAATAGAATTTCCGCTGCCTGATGAGAAAACAAAGAGAAGAATCTTCAGCATTCATACCAGTCGGATGACATTGGCACCTGATGTAAATTTAGCTGAATTAATTATGGCAAAGGATGATCTCTCGGGTGCGGACATAAAGGTGCTGTACATTTATGTTAACAACTGCTTGAAGGGTGATACTAATAGCAGTAATGGGAGTGATAATATGCTTGATAGAAGTGCTAATATTAATGTATGTTCCAGGCTATTTGTACTGAAGCTGGATTAATGGCACTTCGAGAACGTCGTATGAAAGTAACTAGCGACGATTTCAAAAAATCTAAAGAGAGTGTACTATACCGAAAGAAAGAAGGGTCACCGGAAGGATTATACCTCTAGAAGATGTGCTCATATTGAATTTTATTAATTCTCTGTATTTTCACTTATAACTCGATGTAATCGTGTAGCCCGATAAATCTGTAAACCTTAAAATTTCTTAAGATATTTCTGCATAATCATATTTTCAGGGAGCATTTTTTTTATTTTTAACTAAACAATTTGTACAGACTCTTAAGTATTTACATTGTACCAAAATGATCCATCGTATTATGATAAATATTTGGTAAGATTTCCAAAGGTAATTTGTTAATGTTAACATCATATTTTATCTATGGGTTAAAATATTTATTAAACCTTCGAAGGACCTCACTGGATTCTTTCTTTTGAGCATTCGTAATATATGAAAAAGATTTTTCCATTGGATAGTTAACATTAACCTCTTCTTCCAACTTGCAAATATAGCACGCACCACGCCTGGTTTCTTCAAGAATAATTCTCATTTCTAATGGATGTTTCACTGTTCTTGGCACAATACGCATCATACTCTTGTACTTTCCTAAAGCAAATGCAACATCAAACGCATCTACATATCCTACATCAAACCCTCTTTGTAATATATGTTCAGAAGCAGTGACGCTGCCTTCACGATAACCTCTCTGAAAGGGATGTATTCATTGAACGTCAAATGCTATAGATATAATAGAGTATATAAATATTTTTCTACCAGGACGCTGCTTTTCCGTACCTTCGACGCTGCATCTATAATGCGTTGGAAACTTTTCGAAGCTATCTGTAACGATTCGTCTTCCTTTGACAGTTGAAACGTGACAGTTTGCGCGGTATCAGCCATACCCTCTGCACTCTGCAATCTCAGCATTAGCCTTCACAAGGTAACCAGTGGTAACCAGCGGTAACTGGCGGTAATGCAGCTTGTGTGTATATATGTATATTTACACCTATCAATCAAAAAGTTTATTTTCTAAACTTATAGCTGAATCGACCACCCGGACACGTAAGTCGTGCCAAGTTGTGCAATGGATACAGAACCGAGTACTTCAGAGGAGCAAGATGCGAGTACCGTGGATGTTGATTTACCAGAAACGATAGAGCAAAAGTAACATATTTTCTTATGCATCAATTTCAATTTTTTAAAATCGCAATTGTAATTACGTTATTCTAGTCACTTATTTAATTTATTAAAAAAAAAAAAAAATCCACCGCACGTGCATGTGCCTATTCCTGCTAATAACGTCGCTGCATTGGGTTTTATTTTACAGAATAATGGCATTGGCACAGGCTAATCCAAAAGGGATATCAGACAAAGACCTGACCGCGGAAATGCCTGGTCTGCAACCCGTTCAAAGAGCACAAATAATAAATAAATTGCTATCTCAAGGATACTTTGATCTATATAAACAAGGAGGATCATTGTTATATCGCTTAAAAGATCCAGCAAAGGCAAAGACTGCTAAAGGTGCTGATAATGAAGAGAAAGTCGTCTATACAATAATTGAAGAAGCTGGGAATAAAGGCATATGGATTAGAGATATAAGATTCAAGTCCAATTTGATGCCAACCCAGTTGAATAAAATATTGAAAAGTTTGGAAACAAAAAAATTCATTAAGGCAGTTAAATCAGTAGCAGCAAGCAAGAAAAAAGTATACATGCTTTATAACTTAGAACCTGATAGATCAGTCACAGGTGGTGCTTGGTACCAGGATCAAGACTTTGAGGCAGAGTTTGTTGATGTTCTGAATCAACAATGCTTCCGCTTCTTAGAGCAAAAGAAAGAAGAGACAAAGAATTGTAGAGGTGGACCGATAGCAGGAAGGAACATTGCATTTGCATCTTCTAAAGAAGTTTGGAAATTTATATCAGATTTAGGAATAAGCAAGGTCTGACATCATTTGTATGTTTCAAAACATTTTTAATAGTTTGGCTCTCTAGAAGAAGGAGGGATTGGATCAGACAAATTTATATTACTTAATTTCAGGTAAAACTCTCTATCGAGGATTTAGAAATGATCCTGAATACTTTGGTTTACGACGGGAAAGTTGAAAAGACTGTATCAGGAGATGGGAATAATTTGTACAGAGCAGTACAACCATTGCTAATAGCACCAGGATTAATAGGAAGTCCTTGCGGAGTTTGTCCGGTATGTCACCTGTTGAGCTCTTTGCGATAAATAATTTTAACTAATGTAATTCGGCAAACATGAAATGTAAACAGAAGTAGACATTTACATTAACAAGTGGGACATGTGTATATACCATTCAAATGTTTGATTTAGGTGAGGAAAAATTGTTGCGATTTGGGGGACATTACACCAGTGAAATGTCAGTATGTTACAGATTGGCTGGAATAAAACATCACCTGTAAAGAAATTATTTTTTTCACCATTTAGAACTTTAAACTGTATATTTTTTTCCTTGAGAACCGTTTCAATAAAAAATCGTATGTACATCGAAAGATTTAAATAAAATTTAAGGAGCAAAAGAAGGTAGTTCTGTGAGACGTAAAAATTGGTGAAAAGAATTGCTGTGCATGTATATATGTGCTCTTCTATATAGCAGCCCATCTGAATCCATCCATATGCACACACATATGCATACATCATCTACTTGCAACATGGCAGTTGATGGCAGTATGGCGCTGTCGTTTTTCATCATTCTTCGAGCGCCGTAAAATAAGCTATTCTGTTTAGTCCGAAAATATTTTTAGTCTGTTACTGTTATTTTGTACAGTCACTGAGGCACCTGATAAAAACGCGCCGGTCTCTCGCGGCATAATTTTGGTCGACTTAAGGTGGAGCAGTGAAGAAAAGTTTGCCGCCTCATTTGCATTGTCCCACAGCGATAGCAATTATCTGCGTAGTCGGACAATCAAAGTGACACTGTCATTAACCGTTTGTAAAACGAAATAAACTATACGTTTCTATTACAAGACATATTCGCTGCTCTTCATCAGTTCACAATTAACGGCATCGTAACTGGAATGCGTTCGTAAGTTGCAAACGTGCTGTGGTCAATAGCAGATGCGATTGATATAGTGAGACATATCAGCTGTTCTCGTAAATAGAAAAAAACAAACGTCAAGTTATTGTAGAAAATGGAAGGCGGTCCGTTGTAATGATCGAGGAGATGGACAACTGCGTTGATGCCATGACGTCGAAACTCGAAGGATATTGGGACTACGTACCGGATTCCATTCTGTTGAATATTTTTGAATATCTGTCTGCAAGGGAACTGTTATCAGCTGGAGAAGTCTGCAAATCATGGAACAGGGTTTCTCACGACAACTTCTTATGGAAAGACCTTTTCTATAAGATTTACAAAGTAGATGCAAACATCGGCATCGTGCCAGGTCCGTTTTTCTTATGACGTGTTTATAAAGGTGTCGTGCACTCAAATGTTTGACCTTTTGGAATGGATTCAAAGGTAGACCCAGTAGATTCATACTTTTTCTTCATGTAGCGCAAGCATTATGATGAATAATCAAAAATATTATGCAATGGCGAGAAGGTAATCAACTAGAATGGATAATGCATTAATAAACATATTAAAAGTATGATGTGGTCACAAACTATATAGCCATTCAAATCATTGTTTGAACAGATTAGCTTTTTTGGCACACTGCACGTCACTTATTCAACACTCATCCTTACAGTACATAACTGCAGTAACATAAATATCATTCCTATACTGATACATTTTTTTATTGTAATGCAGAAGCTTTTCCAATAATAATTTGTTTCTAAAGTTCTGTGATCTTTAATAGGAACTTATTTTGGTAGAATGCATCAAAATTACTATTATGCATTTCTTACTAATTGCCTTTTCAACAAACCGTTTTACTATCAAAGACAAAATATTCTATTTACAATGCGTAGGATCAACATCATCTTTCTATAATAATTTCTTACGAGAGAGCATTGATTTGATATTTCCATTATTTCAGGTAAAGCATCATGGTTGGAAGAATTCAAACGTTTGACGTATCATACCCCTCTATTAGAAACAGAAGTTTGCAAAGGTCACTCAAATCAAGTGCTACACGTCAGCTTTTCTCATAATGGCAAAATATTTGCTACATGTTCTAAAGATGGGTATGTTCGGGTAAGTTTACTTATGGTCTATTCTGTTTATAACACATACTGTTTAAAACATAGTTTAAATGTATTTTAGATTTGGGACAGTCAATATCCAGTCAGTATAAAGCATGTTCATGACATGAAAGAATTTGAATGGAAGTATACCCAGTTTTCTCAGTTTAATTCTATAGATACCTTGCTGCTTGTTTCTGGTGTTCGTTATGGCAATCGTCATAGTAGCAAGGGAGAAATAGCAGTGTTTAGAACAACTCGTAAGTGGAATCAAGTATACAACTTTTTTACTATTAAACAACAGAACCTATATTGATATACTTTCAAATGGTGGTGAGATATTGTTTAATTTTAAAGATTAAAGATTTGTATCAGAATTCCCACATAACACAAATGGCAATTTGGTGACTGAAGTTCGATTTTTTAGAGTTGAAGTCGACTTTTAGTCGGCACATAGTCATTTGTGCCATGTGGGTTGCCTTCATTACAATTGTTTCCCCTTGTTTCCTGTATTCTTTCCCACACGTAAATAATATTTCCTTTTTTTGCTTGCACACACAAATGAAATGTGTAGTTTCCAGTTCACATTCCTATTTGTTTTATTTTTTTTACACTTGCAAATTATCACTGTTTACAAAATTTAATTTCTGTGCTATCTCCGAGCAATGCATCAAAATACATCCATATTCTCTGTTATAGCTGATTTTGAAATTCTACGTAGGGTGCCTAACAGACCATATGATATATTTGGCACTTGGTACAATGAAACTCATCTTTTAAGTGGTGATTTATTTTCACTGGGACAATTTATCACCACGTCTCACATACGTCTTCATTTGGCCAATGAAGAAGAAGTGAATGAACATAATCCATTGATGAGAAAACTTTGTAGGTAACGTATTTACCTAATATTCTGCCCCAGTATAGTAAAATTATCATAGTTCCTTCAAACATTTGTAGTGCAACATAATTTTTCGTAGTTTAACATTACTATTCTTCAGAAAAAGTTATTGTTTGTCATAATTACACAGGTTTTACAATAAAAGTGCTTCGACAATTAGAGGAATTATAGTTGCCAATTGTATATCTCCTGCAGCTCAAAAATTTGAAGAATCACTAAATACTCCCTCATCTTCTACTGGTGAAGTGGGCAGAGAATTTTCACCAACAGATACGACTTTTCCGTCTGGTTTGAATAACAATTTTCAGAATGATGAAGAACCAGAGATACTTCATCATGCGTCATCCAGATTACAGTGAGTTATATCTTTCTTTTTGAAGAACCCACAAAGAATACAACAAGTTTATGTATACAATGTTTCTGCTGTTCTATTGCGTTGAACTTATGATATACATAGTTTTACTGAAACTAGTGAAAAGGGTGTAACGGACCGGAGGACTTAATAATCACTACAGCTACTCCTGCAGTTTGCCATTAGTAATGGAAGTTTCTATTTCTCATAGGATATAAACGTACATGCATGGTAGCTTTTTTTTGCAGATTGAACCTTGCAGTGTCCCAAAAGATCAGCTGATCCGAAATACCCCATTGTCGTGTTCATAATTGTTCATTTCACTTTTCCATCACTTTTCCATCACTTAGCGATTAAATAATGATGGTTTTCCTATTTCCTAGGATGTATAGATGCACGTTTTAAAGGAGTTTCACAACTCCACTGTCGCCCCACTCATAATACTTTTGGCCGGCCGCCTTTTATATATACAGAATTATATATGAACTATTTTATCCGTTTTTTCCGTTATCCTCGAACGTTATTTTATAGAACGTTAGTTCTTATTTACCGTTATTTAATACTAATAGCATTGACAACGCGCATTGTTTTAAACAATTACGTAATGGTGGATTGATTAAAGTATACACAAACAGATACAGTCGATTGGAAGGTGGATTTATGAATTGGAGACAACTTGGTGATGGGTTTGATTATGCTAGTCCTATAAAATACAATCAAGAGTACAGAGAAGTAGAAATGCAGAAAGACATACATGAGAGTGGTAGCGAAAATTGTAGTCTGGATTATAAAGACGACGGCATTTCTATGGGTAAGAGGGAGTAAATATTGGGAAGTAGTCGTTTTACATGTAATACCGGACCTGCCTCACAGATTCTTCAATGAGCGAAAACTGCGACAAGGATGAAATTGCCAACAGATCTGAGACATTACTTATATTTACAACTGGATCAAGCACCTACACACCGCATCAAGTCGGCTTCAAAAGATTTCAGCAGATACCGCCCGACGGTCATGAGTTGTCGGACGAACGTCCAATGGATGCCGAATCATACGATAAGGCGGATCACTTAATAGATGTCCATGGGCATATAATTGGAATGGGTCTCTCTCCAGACCATAGGTATGTGCATAATTATTCTAGGATGTTACTGAAGTGCATGGGTTTGCGAAAAACCCTTTGGATCTGAAATAACAGCGAGAAGTATATAGAATGCATCTTAAAGAAATAACAGTGAAGACATTTATTTGCTCTTATGCATGAGTCACTCGTGTGTAATGTAACCCACAACAGGTGTCGGCTTTTGTTAACTTTGCAGATTTATGAAATTTGGCTACACCTTATAGTATAAGTATCAGTTTGTTTTATGTTCGTAGGTTTCTTTATGTAAACACAAGACCTTGGCCACGTGGTTATGTCATCACAAACCCGCTAAAACCGCCACCAATTGCTCAAGAAGTAGATATCCACGTGATTGATTTAGTAACTTTGAAGGAAGTTGGTACAATGCTGAGAGCTCATAAGGCGTTCACTCCTAATAATGAGTGCTTTTTCATCTTTCTTGACGTATCCGACGAGTATGTAGCAAGGTATTTTCAATCAAGCTCCTTTATTAACCGACTTCAAAAAAGTAGGAGGTTCTCTATAGGACATGTATATTTTTTCTCTTTTTTTTTTATGTGTGTTCACGCATAACTCGCGAACGGGTGGACCGATTTTGATGATTCTTGGCTGGTTTGAAAGAGGACACTCCTGTGGTGGTCCCATGTCGAGTTAAACAAATGTAACACTTAAAATTAAAATATAAAAAACTTTTAATATTCGTCGCAAGTCTCTGCTCATGCCCGAATAACGTAAACGTAAACGATTGGCTTCTGTTCATTTTGTAACAATTGTATTTAATTTTCTTACCGTTAGTGTTCCCTATTAATTGTGACTAAAAAGAGTAGCACCTGTATTGCTGGTGCAGCATAGTACCGTAACAACATGTATGATGTCAAATTCACTGTTTACCCACAAGGTTTGAATTTTTAGAAGGCGCAACATAAACGCTTCAACCTTCTACTAACATTTTACTTGCAATAATTTTTACATTTTCCAAACTTGAATTTTCAGATACTAAGTTTTCATTATCGTTTTCAGTGGTGCTGAGGACAAACACGGTTACCTTTGGGATAGACATTACGGAGTTTGCGTCACGAAATTCCCTCATACCGACGTTGTCAATTCAGTGGCTTTTAATCCGCGCAATTCAGAAATGCTTGTTACCACCAGCGACGACTTCACCATCAAGGTTTGGCGTAGCCGGGCAATGGCTAAATCGTTGGGTCTGAATGAAAAATCTTACGGCAGGGGTATGGAGGTACGGAAACGGTGCCAGTTTCACAAAAGAAGCTGCATTGTCGACTGACTAAAGGCTATTAAGTTTCCAATATAAGGGATGTATATACATATAAATTCTGGCATAACTGACAAATAAGTTGACCACTACTTCGTATGTGTTCTCTACTTATACGTTTGACCGGACATTCTTAACACGAAGACAT
Organism: Priocnemis perturbator; assembly: GCA_963942575.1. NCBI lineage: Eukaryota > Metazoa > Arthropoda > Insecta > Hymenoptera > Pompilidae > Priocnemis > Priocnemis perturbator. The sequence goes on from OZ012656.1 coordinate 11,790,343, forward strand.
TGTATAATTATAAGATAAACAATAAGGGCGGTCAGCAAATGCTGCCGCCATTCTTTTTTCTTTTAGAGTCCATTTGTTGAAAGTTAAAGTTATTGCGTTGAATTACTATCTTTCTTGCAATATTATTATCGTCATATTAAATATTTAATCGAAATATAAACATTCAGTAGTTATCGTTTTTGTACAGTATAAATAAGTTATGCGCATGAAAAATTGTGCACAGAACATGCAAAGAGTACTCTTTCCTTCAGCGTATCAATTATAAGGACTACTTTACGGGAAAGGAAGTGGTTGGCGGAACATCACTAAAATATTGAATGCCTCTGTGATTTGTAATATGTGTACGGACGGTCTTCGAGGTGTAATTAATGTTATCTGACATTTATACGCAATCAGCGTCGAAATAATATAAGGAAAATCAACATTTTCCAATCGTAGATTTATCAGTGTATAATTGAAGCAACACATTTTCGTCCAAATTTTCGAAAACGTTTCTCAGTTGAAAGTAAAATGAATTTCCCATGTGCCTTTATTTCCAAAAAAATAAAAACAAATTTGAAGTTTAAAGTAACTGTGCACGGCGCGATTTAAACCCTTTTCTTTGAAACTATAGCGCAAAACGGAGAACGTCGCGACATATGTACTTTCCCTTTCCAACGAGAAAGGAGTTTCCAGATTTGAGCGAAATTAGTGCCTCGGACGCTCATTTTGCTTATGACAACAACTCAAAAGTCATAGTAATTATCGTAAAATCTAAGTATATTTGTGAAAGCAATTCTGATACATGACAAATTATATTTTTTTTTAATAGAAAGAGTTTAATTTAACAATTTATATACATATGGTTAACAGGGTATTCCATTTACTTGAATTATCTAATATTACGTCGTCACAAGAGATACGGTTCGTAAATTTGTAAATATAATACACAGCAGTTGTGTAGTAATTGCTAATGTAATTGATTGAAAACATACCAGAAATCTTGACAACCATACACCTACGCGCGGCTATAGAAGTGCTATTCTTGTAACACAGCATAGATGTATACGATTATTTATCTCATTAACTAAAAGGTTTGCAAATATTTGTGTAACATGGAACTTGACTGTAATTATCGGTTCAAGACAAGCCATATCAGTATAGTGTACGTATTAGTATATGAACATATTCAATGTCGTAGTATTCGCAATAATAGTTTAAAGAACCTGTAGAGAAAGTCCTCATTGATTTATATTGCATACACCCGAATTAGAGAACAGAATTATAAAGAAATATAGGTCCGTATACTCACCTATATACGCCTCATTAACTTTCAAGTACTAATTGAAATACGGAATATTGTAACACCGATCCAAAGGATTTTATAGGCAACAGCTTCCCCATATCAGTTGAAAATAATCTTTTTTTTTGTTTTATGTCGAGAATAACAGATTGGCATTTATGTTGAATTTGTTACTATTGGCTCTATAGAAAAAGGGAGTAAACTATGAATATATATAGAAATTGTGAAGCTCTATCGTGCTTAAGAAAATATTTGTCAATTTTACCGGGATGCGGTAGTATTCCGTCCTGCTGTGATTCTGTTGTATTAGAGGCAGCTTTTTTGTGAACACTTTTATGCCCATGACAATGTTCACATTCATCATCAGAGTCCTCGGAACTGCTTTCTCCAAAAGTTTTGGGCTTTTCATAAATACAACAGCCTAAGGGTGTTTTTTCGTGCATTGACTTTCATCGCAATCGGTTCTTGTCACGTAAACAAAGGCACAGTGAATGAAGGTAAGTTATACTTACATTTAGATTTTTTCTTGTTCATGTTTTCATTGTCGACAGTGCCTTGGGTCCACTGAACCTTTTTACTCGTCCTTGGTTTTCTAAGACGCAATCGAACAGTCGGTACATCCTACAATTAAAGATATGCAAAGAAACTGATGATGACTTGCAAGTTAAGTTGTTAGTGAAATGTTTAACTAAAGTCAATGTTAGAGAAGTAGCAATTGTCAATTGGAAAAAGTATTTATTTACTTTATATTACCAATAGAAATACAATTACAATTGTAAGAGTAAATTAATAGAATGTTTGTTAAAATTTATCTCATATAGCATAATATACGAGAATAAGAAGGTCATTACTGCTGTAAAATCTTTAATTTATTCCACAACTCTATTAGCTAGCAATGATTGTATTGTTTCATCGGAGTAATTTAACATATTCTTTAATATTTCCACAGTATGTTGGCCTAATGTTGGTGGTGCCGATCTTGCAATGTTTTTTGCATAACTGTACGTTACCGGTGGACCTACAACGTTAACACTCCCTAATCTAGGATGTCCTAATGTTTTTACTAATTCCATGTATTTTACATGAGGATCATTAAAAACCTGAAAACAATATATATATATATATATATATATACATATACACACACATATATATATATATATAAAAACGAAACTGTATTCCTTTAGTAAGTTACATTGAACATATGCAGTAGAATATGTCACAGTGCAATGTCAGTTTTGCGGATACAATTTTATTTTTAGACATTGCCAGGTCTTACCTGACTTATTGTGTTTACCGCACCATATGGGAATGAAGAGCCTTCAAATGTGTTGGCCCACTCTTTATTTGTTTTTCTTTTAAATTCTTTTCTAAGAATATCTAAGAGTTCATTTCTGTTCTTTACCCTAGCTGAATTATCTTTAAACTTATTGTCACTCTCTAATATTGTCAAGTTCATTCTTTCAAGAAGCTGCAAGAATTGATCATTGCTTCCAGCGCCTACTGTCATATATCCATCTTTTGTTGGAAACGCTTCGTATGGAACAATACTTTCATGTTCAGAACCCCAAGGCGTTGCTTCTTGATTACAGTTCAAATAATTAGATGCAATATTTATTAAACTGGCAACCTGTGTAGCTAAAAGATTACATTCGATCAATTGTCCTCTATTAGTCTTTAATCTTTGAAGCAAAGCTGCCATTATGGCGCCATGTGCATATAAACCTGTAGCTAAATCTGTCATTGCTACTCCAGCTTTGCACGGGGGCCCACCTTTTGGGCCAGTAATGTGCAAGAAACCACCTAATGAAGCAGCGATTACGTCGTATCCGGGCCTATTTGCATAAGGCCCTTTTGACCCGTAACCAGTTAAAGAACAATAAATGAGTTTAGGCGCTTCTTCTTTTAACTGTTCATATCCTAAGCCCATTTCCGTTAGCTTTCCCGGAATATAATTTTCTACTAATATATCAGATTGCTTTGCCATTTCGTACATTATATCTCTACCCTTTTTTAAATCAATGCAAATACTTTTTTTGTTCCTGTTGACACTCATAAAATATGCTGCATCCTGAGTTTCATCTAAAAACGGTGGACCCCATTTACGGGCTTCATCTCCAAAACCTGGCCTCTCAACTTTTATTATCTCTGCACCAAGATCTCCTAGAATCATTGTGCAATATGGCCCAGCAACTATTCGTGTTAGATCTAATACACGAATGCCAGAGAGTGGAGATCTCTCGTCTTTGACAGCAGTGGAAAATTGTTGGCAAGCTGTAGAACTGCACTTATGTATAATACAGTTCCTTCTCAAAGTAAACTTTAATGAAAGATACATCAATTTTCTAAACATATTTCGTCAGTTGTATTCACGTCAAATAAGACCAAACACTGGAGCACAATGAACTTATGTCAAAGTAATGAGTTTATACTGCAGGCAAACTTGGTTTGCACTTACAAAAGCATTTATCAGAGATTATCGTATCAGTCGTATGACACGTATTCGCTTGTTAACAATAATGTGCATACCTGTGATCCTGAATCCGTAACGTCCCCCTCCAAGACAGTCTCCGTCTGCGTCTGGGATGTGGATTGTTCAGACATGACCGATTTCTCCATACAGCAGAAATTCTCAGAGACTTTGAACAAGTGTAAATGAATAATGCTGTGCAGCAGTGCTATGGAATAAAATTTAGTTTTGGTTGTCCTTATCGAATTTACAAGAACGTCGCCATATTCGGTACCCCTCCTGTGTGTTGGTATAACGAATATTCGATCAGGAAAGATACGCCGCGCACATGGTAACATAACCTTTCATCATTTTCACGCGGATTCGTGTTATTATCATAAATACATGTAAGAACACATCAATTAATAAATGGGTAATTAGCGAAATGTTTGTCGAATCAGTTTGTAACCAAATTTTATTAGAACTCTTCGTCTTCTTTTCCTCTGAAGATAATCGCCAGCAGTTCGGCCAATTCACAGAACGTAGAAAGCGTGTGAGTGTGTGTAATTGTGTATAGTATGTAGTATGATGTGGGATGATGTTGGATGATGATGTGGGGTGCCTTCGTGCGTACACCTACATATTTTGTACTTCTCCTTTATGACCTGAAAGTAGCTGTATTTGAAAATTTTATCGACTTACTAACCTCTCTTGCACAACATATATATGTAAGATTTCTAATGCGTGTAAATAAGTAGAGTTGTGTTGTCTACATTTTTTCTCAATGCAGACCTACTTTGGGACCGATTAGTTAAGTCCTTTGTTATTAATTCTCTGCAGTTGGATATTTTAGTTTTGACTAAATGGAGGTAAAGGATCGTTTCATCGTAGTGCGTAACCATTCGTAACATTATATACAATCGTTACGATGCAAACGCGTCGTAACTAAGTTTTACGATTTTCGAATTTAGGACTGTAGATACCAATGCATTCTGTGCGCAAATACTAGCTATTGTGAATGATGCGTGGCGTAAAATGTTCTTGCAGACAGATACTAAAGTTCCTCTGCCACTAGATCCAATAAAAAATAGCCAGGTCGAAGACAGGAGGCTATGGGTAGGCAACTTAGACTTGCGAATTAACGAGTAAGTATTTACATAACTGAATTACACTGTTAAATATCAACATTCAATTAATTATTTTTCAACAAACAGTATCTTTATCGATATAGCTTTGCAAAGAAAAGTAGCAATTTTAGATTAGTAGGATTTCAAAACATTTTCCTTCCGCTCAATGCATACGCTTTCAGGCAAGAGAATGCAAGTGTGTGCTACCTGTAAGTTCTCCCTGACACAATTGTCATTCACTTAATGTGACAAGTTGTATGTAAATACAATATTGCAAGTGCTTTTTTATTGCTTGAATTGCTTGGATCTCATTCATAAGAAATCTTTTTCCATATCCCTTATATGAAAGTACTTCTAAGGTTAAAACCTGTTGTGATTTTACTCGACAATTTGTATTGATAACCAACCGTGTTCCAGTTGACAAGTTTATGTTAACCTTCTATGATGTCATACTTGCATAAGATTTACAGGACTGTGGGAGGCTCAAGTGTATTAGGCAGAATTTAAAGATATCACGTGTCTGCTTTGTTTTGCTCTGGGAGTGTATGCGTACATTAAAAGAGAATAAGTCAATGTGGTAAGAGAAATAAGAAAAAGCTAACTCTTTATATGTCAACCGGTACCAACTCCTGAAACTCGTCCAACACCATGGAACCATTGAAAAGTTCGACCTGCTATTTCATCGATCTGGCCCACAAGCTGGGCAGCCGAGAGGGTATGCTTTTGTCACTTACAAAACAGTCCAAGATGCTGAAGCAGCGAAAGATGCTCTACATAATCTGAAAGTTGGAGCAAAGAATATAATAGTCAGATGGGCACACAGCGTGACAGAGGTAAGTGGCTCTGTTACTGAAATTAATGCAAGTGCAATATGTTCACAACAAGTTTGCAATCTTTTGCTATTTTTATAATACATTTTTCCTTTGTTTCTGCTTTCAATAAAGATCACTGTCAAAATGTGTTCAAAGATTTGTGGATGAATTTGTGGTACTAGCCTTCATTAAAAATAAACAAAGGACTTAAATATTGTATCACTTTTTCATAAAACAATTTACATGCAGCACCTAAATTGTTCCAGTGCGACATTGAGAAGCCGAAGCCCAAGATAAACATTCCGGCATTAGCGGGTGCAAAAAAGGAAGATGCAAGGATAAGGTAGAAAATCAACATGATACTAGGATTGACGGATAGTTAGAAGACAAAGAATGACATGATATCTTTGTTTAACAGTCGTGAGACAGCTATTCAGGCAATAGAAGCAAAATTGAAATTGATGAAAGAGTCGGAGGAAGAATTCGAACTGAACAAACCGTTAAACGGCTCTCCTGTTATACAGCTCTACCAAAGAGGTGAAAGCCAAAAACCGTCCACATCCACACGGTACCATACCCGTGGAAGTTACTATCACAATAACAAGCCATACAACCGTTACAAACCCAGAAGATAATTCACGTTTTTCTTTCATTTCTCATCATTTTTCAATTTGGAGACACACAATACAAAGACTCTTTCAGCAAAATACATTCTCATGAAAATCATAAACACATTTGTTATTTATGTTCGACCGTATCATAGAGCAGCATATCATCTTTTTTGATTAGTCTTTATTTCTTAACAATTGCAAATGATTCCTACACCATGGTGCATTTGTATGAGGTGCACCAAAGTATAAGTACATAATTTAATTGATAAAATAATGCTTAATATGTTTGTACATCGATGTACGTGTATTTTCATAACATGTTGTATGAACCTTTTTCTATAATAAATATGTATAATAATAATGATGGATAGAGCTTATGTAGGAACCGCCAATTGGGTACATGTCCTTAAATAATCATATATCAAGAATGTTTGTAATTTCTGCTTAATCTTTTGCCAGTATATATTTTCCACGCATATGATGTGGTAGGGGTACAACCCCTGGGCAGGGAACCTGTCCAGGCATTATACATATACATGCCTTGGCACAGCCTATGCCAAAGTTTGCAGGATTATCATGCTTTTGTCGCTCTATTGTTTCACTTCTTATCACATCCTGAGTTTTGCCAACAACACAAAGTAAATGATTCAGTATTTCATCCTTATTTCTACTATCCGCGTCTATTAACACAGTCTTGCCATCATCTGTAAGAAACAAAGTTCAAAATATATATGTATATGTACATGGTGTCTTCTAACTAGTGATGCTGTATGGAAGCTGGCCATTGTAAATCGAAGAATAGGTCCAAAATGTAGAATACATTTTCCTGTTATACGGTAACGTTTATAAGGAAAACTATATCTATGGTTTTAATGTTACTTCTATTATATAAAATAGTTTTTGAAAATAAAAGTAGGTGTTTTGCAAACGAAACGATAAATTTGAAAATGTCCAAGAAATTTGTACCATCAACTTGCCAGTACCACTTACCATAATAACACTTTATAAACGGTGTAGGAGTTAGATTTTTGAATGCTATAACTTGGACATTCGGATTTTTGTATTGCACTTGAGGCAGATGCCAAAAAACAAACTCTCTGGAATAAAGAGTAAAGAGTAAAGGTATTAAAAGGATGAATGCTTTGCTACTGTTCGGTTGTTGCGCGGTTTCCGGCAAGTTAACCTAAAATGCACCTTGCTCCCTTATGATGCTGTCCGTACGTATTATAATTGATCGAAAATATTTGTATAGCATTTTTAAGATATAGTCGACCGGACTCCAAGTATTTTACCGTTCTTCGAATAGGTGCTGGACCGATCATAAAAGGCATGATGTATTGTGATATGTTGTTTTATTTAAACCAGCCTTTTAAATGCATAGATCTAATAAACACCAATAGAGCGACTGTCTCAGGTCAAGCGGAGAAACACTCAAACTAATCAATGGACACCAGTCGGTACTCTCGATAACTGCATCCTATTATATCGATAATAGATCGGTTGTTTCGGTACCTAAAAGCATTGAACTATAGAATACCTGGAATGTGCATTGTGCACGGCCGTATGTACAGCTGCAGTCGAGCCGCGCCGAGAGAGAAAGAAGACATTTTGGTATTCTGTCCTTTGTTACCTGTACTACCCTTTCAATGATGTTGTGTACGCCGTTAAAATATACGGAACTGAACTATTTTTGCTGTACTATATCCTTTTGACAAAAGGGTTTATGGTAAGTCGTAATAAAAACAGGATATATATTATTCTATTCCTAAAATGTTAATGGGTGAACCTGAACGAGGAAACACTACTTTCAAACGCATAAAAAACGCTTTTCGAACCGGTCATATCTAGTCAAATCTCTGTGGAACTTACGTCGAAAGGCGCAAATCGACTGTATGTCCCGAAGGTCCAGTGGTAAGAGTGAGACAGAATACCAAAATATCTTTCTTCTCTCTCTAACAGCGAGGCGCGGCTGTTCCTGCACCCGTGCACATTCCAGGTATTCTATAGTTCAATGATACATACGTAGTCTAAGCTGGTCTAGCCAAGGACTTTATCCAACTTTATCCTTGTGTATAAGGTCTATGCTTAAATCTTAAATCGTGGCTTTATTTTCTTATACCTTTCTCTGTCTCTCTCTTTACATCGCTACCATCGCTACATTGATTAACACGTATGGTCGGTAGTTGGAAGTGGTTGGAAGTGGTTGGAAGCGTGTGCTTTTGTTGATAGAAGATTTTCATACTTCTTGTTACGGTAATTAGAAAATCTGACATGCGGTTTCTATTTTTACGTTGTAACGTACAAATACACAATTTCGCCATTCGATCGTTTATCTTGCGTGTTCTGTCTGCTGTATTTATTCATGTGCCTTTTTACACCTAATGCAGTCTGATACCATATGGTACAATCTCTCGTAAGTCCGTCTTCATTTCACATTACGCTGCTTCTTTTACAGGATTAACGTAAGAAGTTCTGGCCAAAATGAATTCATCAACAAATGCAAAAGACATTCGGCAAGCTTTCATAGACTTTTTCAAACAAAAAGGTCATGAGTATGTTCATTCAAGTTCCACTATACCCCGTGATGATCCTACTTTACTCTTTACCAATGCTGGAATGAATCAGGTATTGTTCATCAGTTTGACTTCATTTAATATTGTTATAGACCATACGATCTAATCAATAGCGTTCTTTTGGCTCATTTTCCTATAGTTTAAGCCAATTTTCTTAGGTACCGTTGATCCCAATAGTGACATGGCAAAATGGGTGAGGGTTGTTAACAGTCAGAAATGCATTAGGGCTGGTGGTAAACACAATGACTTGGATGACGTTGGTAAAGATGTATACCATCATACATTCTTTGAGATGTTGGGCAATTGGTCGTTTGGAGATTACTTCAAAGTAGGCTTTGGCATTTACTTGAATGCATAAGTCACATAAGGAATATTCAGTTGTAACTGCAGTTGGTATAATGGTCGCTTTGCTCTAGAAAGAAATTTGTACCTGGGCCTGGGAGTTTTTGACGAACGTATTAAGATTACCAGCGGAGCAACTATATATAACATACTTTGGTGGAGACCAGAAGGCTGGATTACTACCTGATGATGAATGCAAGAACATATGGCTGTCTCTTGGGTATTAACATGATACATACTGTTTTAAATTTTGTTATACATGCATTAATGTGTTGCATATTGGTATACACATCAATCTCATTTACTCTTTGTAGAAGGTATACTAATTGTTTTCCTGTATTTATGTTTCGGGAATAATCAGAATAGTATTCAACTTCCACTGTTTTAACTTATTTAGTTACATAGAAATCTAGAAATATCAGAAGCAGTATCTTTTTTATGAAAGTTACTTGGCGCTTGGAAATATATTATAAACCGTTGAAGTAAAGTTTTTTGACTGTTATGTGTGGCCAGATTTTGGCCCACTGGTACCATACGCGCAAGTGTGCGTGACTTGTCTGTGAGAGCCGTCCTTCTCTCCACGCGGCTCTTCACAGACAAGCATGCACACTTGCCCGTATCCCCACTCAACTGGTACCAGTGGGCCAGAATCTGGCCACAGTGCTGTTATGTCATATATTAAGTAATGCATTATGTATGCACGTATCTATGTACATGTCAGGATACTACCTACACATGTAATACCTGGTAGCATGAAGGATAATTTTTGGGAAATGGGTGAAACAGGACCTTGTGGTCCATGCAGTGAAATACATTATGATCGAATCGGTGCAAGAGAAGTGCCTGAGCTTGTAAATATGGATGATCCGGATGTGTTAGAAATTTGGAATCTTGTGTTCATACAGTTCAACAGGTAATTAAAAACAATCTTGAATTCAAGAAAATGTTTTATTTGGAAATGAGACATGTAATCCAGAAGCTGCACTTCATAGCATATTTGTACGAACATAAATTGTTTCAGGGAATCAGATGGGACTTTGAAGCTGTTACCGAGGAAACATATAGATTGCGGGTTAGGCCTAGAAAGATTAGTGTCAGTTATTCAAAATAAACGCGCAAACTATGATACCGATTTATTCGTACCATTATTTGAAGCTATCCAGAAGGGTACAGGCGCAGTTACTTATCAAGGGAGAGTAGGATCTGATGATGTAGATGGAATTGATATGGCGTATAGAGTGTTAGCCGATCATGCGAGAACGATTACGATCGCTCTTGCTGATGGCGGAATGCCGGATAATACAGGAAGAGGGTAGGGGCAACACCGTTTCAGGTCCCATGTTAATTCTATCAGTGTAATTCATTATTCAATTAACGTTTATTTGCAGATATGTGTTACGAAGGATTTTAAGACGCGCCGTACGTTTCGCAACAGAAAAATTGAATGCTAAACCAGGGTTTTTTGCATCTCTGGTAAACGTGGTAGTAGAACTCCTTGGTAAGCAACCTACGCATCTAAAATTTCGACGGTAAACCCATTTTCGTCGGACATCTGTAATATTTCTGAAACATTTAACCATCTTTTTAACCAACTTAGAAAAAGAAAGAGGTGGTCTATCCGACATGTATTTTCTTTTTTGATATTTTATTGAATTATATTACCCCATGCTTCAGAAGTAGCAGTTTTGGTGTACTCAGCATACTGATGTTACTGGAATTTCATTCAATATACTAATTAATCTTGCTCCACATTCAAACTTGCTCCAACCTACTATATGAGATGGCGTTGCTATTTGTAGTTCTCTTGATGTACATATGTTAAAAGGACTGCCGATAATGTCCGATAATATGGACAATTGCGTAGAAGCAGTACACGTAAAACTCACTAAAATCAACTCAAAGATGTTTACTGCTAGACACAATAGGGTGGTTCATGCCAGGAACGGTTCCGATATTGGCTACTTTCCCCTATATTTTATTGAATTAATCTTTTAAAATGTTTCAAGACTTCTTTGTGTTCATATAACAGGTGAAGTATTCCCAGAAGTAACGAAAGACCCGCAGAGTATAATGGATGTTATTAATGAGGAAGAAACTCAATTTTTGAAAACCTTATTGCGTGGCCGTAATTTGTTAAACCGTACTGTTGAGAAATTGGAATCGTCGACAGTTGTGCCGGGAGATGTTGCATGGCGTTTATATGATACATACGGCTTTCCAGTTGATTTAACACAACTTATGATAGAAGAGAAGGGACTGAGAGTTGATATGGCGGCTTATGAAGAAGCCAAAAAGCATGCGCAGGTATTAAGTAATTTGTGTTTTCACATTTTTATATCCAAGATCACTATTTTGTCTTACTCTTATCCGAAATACAGTTTCGTCTGATAAACTATTTAGTTGAGAACCGGGGAAGCAGTCTCTGTACAATCATGGGTTCAAACGATCGGCATCCTTTATTAATACTCTTGCTTCGCGTGCAGCACAGTTACTGTTGGTTTCGTTCTTCCACCAAAAGTTATTAATACTCGTCCGCGCACTTGTAACTCGATCAATATTGAATCTTATTAATAGATCGTACTTCAATGCATATCTTTTCTTTTTTACTGTTTCTTTTAACAAAATGTTTCACGATATTTTTGACTATTCTTCAATTTAGATAGTTAAATTACTGTAATTTATGTTGTTATGAAATTGAAGGCTGATTATTTAACAAGATGTTTACTTTACACTGTTATACTCACAGCTTTATCACACTTTAGATGCTATCTCAGAACAAAGCTGGCGGGGTCGATGTTCAAATAAATTTGGATGTTCATGCAATTACGGAACTGCAGAGTTCAGGGATTAAGCCTACAGATGATTCTCCAAAATATAATTATGTTGTAACCAGTAAAAATAAATACCAAGAATACACGTTTCATCCTTGTACGGCGACGGTTATAGCGATCAGACGAGCAAAGTCTTTCGTGGATAAAGCCTTATCCGGAGAAGAAGTTGGAATTCTATTGGATCGGACAAATTTCTATGCTGAACAAGGCGGACAGATATTCGATGAAGGATTTTTGGTGAAAGTTGACGATGAGGTAACAACACTTCATCCTTTAAGTTTAAGTTCTAGACAAAACGTGCCGTTTTGCTAATCGTATCCACTTGTATCAATTTTGGTTTTCATCAATATTCTCTTTAATACTTCACAAGCGATTCAAATTTGTTGTATTTTGTAGCCTGCTATAATACCGATCTTCTGATAATCAGGAGTAGACACACCTTGACTATATATATATATATATATTATATTTTTGTGCTCATCGTATTATCATCGAGAAGATTATTATTTGGTGTGTTTCTTAGGGTACCGAAGTACGCGTCAAAAATGTACAAGTCAGAGGTGGCTACGTGTTACATATAGGCACTGTTGGAGGAGGATTATTGAAGAAAGGTGATAAAGTTCATCTGAATATAGACACAGCACGCAGACGCCTTATTATGAGTAACCACAGTGCTACACATATTCTTAATTATGCGCTCAGGCGTGTTTTGGGGATGGAAACCGATCAGAAAGGTTCGCTAGTGGCACCTGACAGATTGCGCTTTGATTTCTTGAATAAAGGTTTGTTTGAAATATAACATTTTTGCTAAAAAGAAAATATTATCTTATTAATTTTAAATTATTATTACGGCACACGTTTCACTGCCCATACTTCTCATACCAGAATCTTGCTATTGTTTTCTTGTCTAGTATTTTCTCTGGTATTCTATCGCTCAATATACTGGTTCTTTGACGGTTCCCATTTCTTTTCCATATTGCCCTTGTATTACGGTCCAGTTTGCCTGCTTTCTCCCTGTCTTTTTTCATACTTTTCTTTATATGTGTATTGTGAGCATCCCTATTGAACTTTACATTTTGTTAAGATTTGTTCCAGTTCTATTTTTTTCAAGGATCTTTACGTTTTGTTCATCATTTCTTGTAAATTTTGTCGGATTGTCCACATATTTCCTCTCCATCGGTAGTAACTCCTCCGCCCCGAATCTCCTTGCATGGTCCAGAAGTGTTACACACTGTTTTCTCCTCCCCCATTAGAGATGTCAACTTGAACTGTTGTTGCATTAAATGGGGAACGGGGGTCACCTAATCAATGGATAAAATAAGTATTAGGATGCCTTCCAAGGGCAAACATGGGTCCCCACTCAATTTTTGCTAACGCAACAGAGCAAAAGGTTTTATATATTTATATAGGTCTGACAGTGCTCCACAAGATTTTCGTGAAAACTAACTTCCTACGCATCGTTCAAGAAGCTGAAAATACTTATGTCACTGGGATTTGCTTGCAGGTGGTATGACTGCTGACCAGCTTAAGAAAACTGAGGAAATTACGAACGAAGTAATACGTCAGAACAAAAAAGTGTACGCTAAAGATAGCAACTTGGCAACAGCAAAGACTATTCTCGGTTTACGTGCCATGTTTGACGAGAATTATCCTGATCCGGTCAGAGTGGTTACTATGGGTGTACCAGTTGAAGATCTTGAGAAGGATCCTTCAGCAAAAACTGCCATTGCAACCAGCGTAGAATTTTGCGGTGGAACGTAAGTAATTTCACATAAGCACGCATATCCATTGATTATGCATATGGATACGTTTACATACATTCTGTTAGCAGTAAATTTGTTCAGAGTATACTATTTGTAAATTTGTTCAGAGTATATTATTCTGTTGTTCCACAATTTTCTCATTAGCTTTGTACTTACCGTAGAATATTAATATCTATCTGTCAAGGATTAACTGTAATCATACTCGAAAGCGTCTATTTATAGCAATGGCTTTTTTCCTCATGGATAGTTTTGCCAGTGATATTGTTTTTACTTTATATACATATGAAAGGAAATCATCAGATTCTCTAACCTAGAGAACCTTTCAGGCACTTACATTACACGGGACACGTCGGTGACTTTGTTATCACAAGTGAAGCGGCTATTGCTAAAGGCATCAGACGTATAGTTGCAATAACTGGTCCTGAGGCAACAAAAGCTCTCAACAAGACAAGATTGTTGGAAAAGAAAACTGATCAGATACGTTCTCTTATACAGTCTGACAGAATGTGTGGAAATTCAAAGGAGCATATAAAAGAAATAATTGAACTGGCAGAAGATGTGTCACGTGCAACAATTCCAACTTGGAAAAAGGTAATTGCTGCATATAAACAGCTATCGGTATTTTAAAGTAGCTTTAATAGATCTGCGGCTGATGAAATAACTGATGACGAAAGAAATTGTTATTAGAGTCTTTTAAAATAAAAATATAAAATTCCTTTCGTCAACAGTGCACGGATGTTATGACTTCCGTTGACAAGAAGGTGCCAAATATATATTGAACACGGATATATTCAAGAGTTAACATTGCCATGTTTGCTGAAATATTACTCCCCTGTGCAGGCGGAAGCCCTGAAACGGAGAAATTTTGACAGTATTTTTTGTAACTTTCACTAATTCGTAAGGAGGAGAAAGAAGTACATGGCTGTCGCTGCGTACCAATGACTATTAACATTTTTACAATTTTTTTTATGCTCTTATACATGCGTTGTGTGGCTCCCTGCTTCTATTTGATCTACGAAAAAAAAGTTGAATTCATAAAATGATACATCCTAAAGAACGTGTCGATCGCACACGGTTAAATAGGAATACTGCTGACAGAAGTAGCACTACTGTCGTGCAGCGAAAAGTGTCATATAATATTTACCATTATTATAGGATGAAATACGCATGATACTGAAGGATCTGAAGAAATCTCTGGATGACAAGGAGAGAACCGCTAAAACCGCTCTCACTAATATGGTCGTTGATACGGCTAACCAGTTGATTGAAGCAAACGTCGGCTGTCCTCTACTCGTGGAAGTTTTAAATGCCTCCAGCAATACAAAAGCATTAGATGCTGCATTGAAGAGAGTGAAAGAGATATCACCCGAAACTAGCGTTTTGTTTTTTAGCGTCGATGAAAGCTCTAAGAAAATTGTTGCTCTCTGTGCTGTACGTAAGGTAAGAAGTAGAACGAAAAGTGTTGAAAACATACACCAACAGATCGTTAAAAATCATACAGAAAAGTCGTTTGAATGTCACATTATGTTCAGGTATACAGGGCAAATTAATATATCTTTGCAATTACTTCAAGCGTGTATTCGCTTTGCATTTGATTTGATCGAAATTATAAGACATCACCATCGGGCGAGTATGCATTGTCTTTTGTTTCATTAACAAATATTACTTTAGTCCGCAGTAGCTAAAGGATTAAGAGCCAACGAATGGATACAGGAACTGATTCCATTAATGAAAGGGACAGGCGGTGGAAAAGCAGAATCTGCCCAAGCGTCTGGCGTCAACGTTACGTGTTTAAGTGAACTGATTCAGAAAGCTGAGGAATTTGCTAATACGAAGCTGAAGATTAAAGGTGAGCGGCCGTACAAACAATAGACATCAATATATGTGGGTCATATATAACATTGCCGCAAAAACAAAGGTAAATTATGATTTTTATTTACGATTATCAATTTGTTCGTAGGCACGAGTCGCAATAAAGAGAGAATTGATAAACAGGAGCAGAGTACAGAAAGAAAAGAAGGACATTGTGATCTCGCAAGCAACTTGATACTTTATGCAAATTGTGGAAGTATCAAAAGTTGTCGCGCTCAAATCGCTGCCAAATACAGTAATCGAGAACTAATCGTAAATCCTATCGATAATATGTCAAAAGTATCGAATCAGATAATACTGGAAAATGGCAGCGTCAGATTGCAGGATAGCAACGCCATAGCGCTTTATTTATCTAACTCCAAATTAAAATGTGCCGATAACGTATTTGGCTTTACCCAAATTCTACAGTGGATAAGTTTTGCTGACAACCACGTGTTACCAGGAGTTTTTGGTTGGTTCCCTCCAAACATCGGACCAAGTACGGATGGTCGAACGGAAAAGAATTGCAAGATAGCGAAAGAAGAGCTTAGCAATTCGTTGAAAAAGTTAAATGACATATTGCTTACAAAGACTTACTTAGTCGGTGAAAATATTACACTTGCAGATATTTGCTTATTCACAGCATTGATGCCTCTGTATGCGCACAACTTTGATTCAAAGTCTAGGGAACACTATGGGAACTTAAATAGGTGGTTCAAGACAATTTTTAATCAGCCGGAAGTGTACAGTGTTGTGAAAGATCACTTCAACCGTTAAAGTTAATCAGCATAAAAAATTAAGCTTGTGAAATGTTTTATAAATGATATCGTTTACACTTCAGTAAAATGATACAATAGAATCATGTGCAACCGTCTTTTAGACCCATGGAATTAGCGTTCATACGATCATAAACTTGTCTAATTTTCATTAGGAACGTTGATATATTAGTGCCATCCTTTGCCGAAATCGGGATAATTGGTAACCCGATTTTCTCCTTTAACCGTTCCAAGTTTTCCTATAAAAGAAACAGTTTACTTCTCAATGTTATCCACTCGGATCGTAAGTAAGGAACAGGTTCTTGAATGATCGAATACTTAGTACTTACCGCTGCTTTTGGCAAATCCATCTTATTTGCGACGACAATTAATTCACGATTGTTTAGTTTATCGTTGAATTGCGCAATTTCATACCTTAACGTTTCTAACTGTTCCCACGGTTCTTTCAGAGTCACATCTACAACGAGCAGAAGAGCGGTGCAGCGTTCGACGTGCTTAAGAAATGATATTCCCAGTCCCTTGTTTTTATGCGAATCTGGTATTAATCCTGGTAAATCGGCAACTAAACGTAACAAATTTTGATCTCAGTACATCCTTTGCTTAAACAATAGAAGTCAGTGTTTACGAAACATACCTGTAATTTGTTCGTAATCGTCGTAAATTACTACTCCTAAATAAGGTTTCATGGTTGTAAACGGATAGGCAGCGACTTTTGGCTTAGCACGAGATATAGCTCTTAACAACGTACTTTTTCCAGCATTAGGAAATCCAATCTATAACATCACGAAGTTTTCTTCTTTATACTGACGTCAATATAAAATGAAAAGCAAATTTCTCTTATAAAAATCTTTTATCAAAATTATGAACATGTAAATATTTAGAACAACTGATTGGACTCAGTATTAGATCCTTACATTAAGTATAAGGTGACGTGCAATAATTAGCATACGACATACTTACTAGACCAAAATGCGCCATGCTCTTCACTTCTAATGTGTATTCCATTTCCTCACCAATTGCACCATATTCACAAATCTGTGGTGATTGTTGCGTAGACGACTTAAAATAAGCATTACCGTGACCTCCTGCACCTCCTCTTGCGGCTACAAACATCATGCCTTCTTGGTCTAGGTCAGCCACGACTTTGCCATCAGTATGCCGTAACATGGTACCAACGGGAACATTTATAATCTTGTGTTTTGCACTTTTACCAAAACAATCTTGACAATATCCTTTTTCACCGTGTTCCGCTTGAATAACTCTGTTGATGTCAAAAAGACCCGACGTCTCCGTTGATGCCTGTTGGATTAAAACGATTCTCTTCTACTCCCACATTTTGTAGATAAATAGTTATGTTTGCGGAAGATGTATGCACATGCACCAGCTGATGCACTAATGGTGCGACCTAGAAGGAACCTACGCTCCATTCAGAAGACACACCAAAAATTCTTCAGTCTTCTGAAAACTTGTTCAATAATATATTATCGACTCAAATGAAAAAATGATAAAAATTAGAAATTTTTGTAAACCAAAAACTGTCGTGCTTTAAATTTTCATTCATTTGATCAAGATAATCCTGTTTCTGATAGGGACAGTATGTTTAGGCCATTTTGCATAATTGAATTGCACAGCACATAGAATATAAAAGACTACATTCGTACTAGCACTTGTCATTTTTGGTGTTTTATAGATATATGTATTTGTTTTTTGAAACCTTGAATATGACGTGACCACCATTTCCACCATCACCCCCGTCCGGTCCACCTTGATCGTTGGAAGATATGCGTAAAAATGAAATAGCTCCATTACCACCGTTTCCTCCAATTACTTTAACCTAATGAACTTTTAAAAGTAGCTATTACCTTATGAATATTATCCTTTAACCCGTTAATCAAGACTTACATGTTTCATGTCAACAAAATGGTATGCTCTATTCTCCACAGCCTTTGATTTAGTATTACGTAATGGCTTAGCAGTATCGTCTGCACTTTGATATCTGCATTGAATTAATGACTTTTCCATATAGTTTGTAATGAAAAAGTTATCTGTTACAGTAAGAAGGTTCAATGCTAATTTATCCAGATTTCTAACATTGCACATAGGTGCCTTTGCGAATTGCCTCAGACAATGCATCTGAAACATAAAGACAAAGACTAGATTAGTCATTTTAATAATTAAAGTACATTTGTATAATAGCATTAATGTGTTACAGGTATTTGATAATGTCTGTTGCGAGAATTGCAAAGAATACATAAAATTACAATAATTTCACTAGGCTTTAAAACATGCTGTTTTATTTCATGATCATTACATTCACATAATATTTCAAGCAGTTTACAGTTACTTTATTTACAAACGATGACATTTAGTGTTTCCTCCAGAGTTTTACTGATCCAATTTTGATGTATTCCTAAGACCCTAGATCTATACAATGGTATATAATCTGATTTGTATGTTATTCTATAAGTTTGAGATTGTTTCTTGTTGCAAGGGAACACGTATGAATTTATTAGTTTGACATCATCAACAATGCATGCAGCATTATTATATAAAGCCTGAAAGAATTCCAAAGTATTAAATTGTGAGTTAAAGTGAAACGTCATGTCAAATGTAAAACTTGGAGAATATATAAAACAAATGTCACTCTGTTTTAACGGACTGTGAAATAGTGACAGCATATCCTGCCATGTCAAACCAGGCCGATCAAATTTGACAACATCTATCTTGTAATCGGGAGCTATGTTATCAATGCTAGGTTTTCTAGACTTTTTTAAAATGTGAGTTAGAGCCCCTTCAGTATGAAATTGTTTGTCCAAACTACGGTATCCAGTTACTGTATAATCTTGCAACGAAGATAAACTAAACGGTTCGACTGCTTGTAACATAAAATTTCCATGTGCAGCCATTTCGACTATTTTCCAAGAATCATTCCAATTTCTATTTGGATCATCCATAGGAGTGCCACCTTGACCGTTACATAATGTAACTAATAGTTCACCAGTAGGTCTCAGTATACTCTCTGCAGCAATAAAAAATTGCTTTAATAGTTCTCTATTTTTATTGATTTTCATTTTGCCACCGACATGAGGAAAGTTAAAGATAATTTTATCAAAAGTCTCTAATTTCAGTATTGGGTGACATGTTAATTTTGTTGCGTCAACTTCAAAAAATACTCGTATACCTAAAAAGAAAGATATGAAAGTGTGTTTACATCATTTTGCAATGCCAGATATACTCTTTAGGAGTATACAAACCGTTATTTGCAAGGTACTCTACGTTTTCCTTTCTGGTAATTTGATGAACACATGATTCGTAACAAGTGGCTGTAAGATCAATTTTCAAACTGAGTCTATGCAATGCTGTGGCGAAACTGAAATTTCCTTCTCCCAATAAGAGCACTGCTTCGTTCTCTTTAAAAAGTGACTCTCTCATTCTTCTAGAATAGTGTTTGCCTAATCAATTGATTTAATATATATATATATATATATATGTATGGTGTACACATTAAATGCACAGTAATTTATATATATATATTATAATTTATATATATATACAGTAATTTATAAATAAATATATATATATATTTATTTATATATGTATACGTGTATTTATCAAAAAGGTTATACTTTTTGATGCGCGTGTAATTCTATTTATACATAAACTAAAATAAAATTAATATGTGCTTCAAGCAGTTGGCTCCTTTTCTCTTACATTTAAGAGACTTGCCCAAGTATTGCTTGTGTAATTTAATACTTTTTAAGGTTACAAATAAATTCATAAAATCTCGTGTCCGTATGCCTCCTTGCGTGACTACTAGCAGACTACTAGCTGCTATCAGCTGCTACTAGCGCACTAGCTACTTCTGACTATTTATATATATATATATATATCTATCCATCCATACATGTTCTCAAAGATGATGTGTGTACGCACAGCTACGCACACGCGCAAATGTTTCCTGCAAAAGCATGCAAAGTTTACCCCGGTTTATTTAACTATGTGTACACAAGCACTTACGTCTTCCACCGTAAACACACTCACGACAAAAGAATAAACTACACTGAACTACACTAAACTAACTTACAATACTTACATCGTATCAAGTCGAATTTATAAATTTGTCATTGGTCAAAACTGTGCTTAAGCAGTCCTCCGAACGTCCTAACACCATTCGTGCCGCAATGTGCGTACGCGTCTGTGTGCGATGAGCGCAGTTCAGGCCCAATCAGGGCCTTAACATCGCACATAGGCGCTCACGCACCTGCGACACAAATGGTGTTCAGAGTTCAGAGTGTTCAGACCAGTGATAGCAGATCTGACCCGAAAACCCAATCGGAGCTGGCGGGGTGGGGGAAGCCTCAGCATGTTAAACACTTGCCGTCTGCCGAGGTTTCCCCCACCTCGCCAGCTCCGATGGTGTTTTCGGGCCAGATATGCTGACACTGGTTCAGACCTCCATATGCTGACACTGCCTATATGTCTCAATACCTGACTGGGAATACCGTCCTAAGAGAGCCGCGTTTTTTCAATGCGCCCATTTTCATGTTAAACGGGAGAAATACCGTTTTTCATGTTTTTCTCACTTTACTCATAGACCTTCTATCACTTTAGTATTGTGCAATTCTGGTCTAAATTTCTTTGGACTCCCTTGGATACCTTAAACGGCTAATCAATCAGAGGACTTTCACTTTCATTTTCTTACCCCAGATTTTTGTATGCTTCTCTCATGACCAAACCGCATATATTATCAAGCATTTTGAAGCGACTGTTCGACGCTCCATCGCGTGAGATCAACACCCATAAGTGATATAAAAAAAGTTTCTTTGTAAGTCCACGGTAGGCTGACGGGGGGGGGGGGGGGGGTGCACAGCCGCGCGCATGCACGTATGTGTACGTGACATATATATTTTTGTACCCCACTTCCTATCTATAAGGTATGTTTAACCATTGATAGTGTGCGTGTATGGGAAGCGAAAAGGTGCAACGGAAGTCTCCTGCACAGATTTATGTGTATATTTATAGTTGTACACGTTATGTATATAACTAATTGACAAAGCTGGCGTCAATGGTATAGTCCATGTGCACGTATATATTTCTGCCTCTTTTTTTATACAGAATTGTATTTTCCGAATTTCACGGAGTTATAAAATATTATTTCTTGTTGTATTAAAGTACTTCGACCTGCGTTCCGTAACTATTATAGCTGTACTATAGTATTATAATAGATTACATTTATTTACATCCAATACGATCGATATAAGAGAAAGATGGAAATTAAAAAATTAGTTGCTGAAGCGAAAACGGAAGTCCTAAAGACGCGGGAAATGGTGTGGAAGAGAAGAGCCGGTATTATAGTTATAGGTTATTAGTGAACTGTTTTTTTCTTTCTCATAAAAGAATCTTAAATATATGAAATATAGCTGGAGAAAATTAGAGTTTATCGCTTCGATTGGAGTATATTGGTAGCAGAACGCAAGCAATAATCTACTCGAGATATCATTGTTACTGAATTAGTCGAGTGGATCGAATGCAGTCGCAACTCAAAATATTTCAACGCACTTGAGTTCGATTCGAATGATCAAGTCGAAAGTTGCGATCGATCGCTCTGTCTGCGAGTAGAGCTCTAATCCAAAAGACAATTGTGTGACGGCTTTTATCCTGCAGTCATCTATAGAATAGTGTAAAAATGGTATATGCGTGAGGTATGATGGAGGTATGTGACATACCCTGATAGCCATAAAGAGTTCGCGCCACCGCGGGGCATGTAACATATATATATCGCGCGTATAAGTGGCATAGAAGATATGAGGGGCATCGGGCATAAGAAAAAAAGAGAGAGAGATATGAAGAGAGCGTGAAAAAAGAAATAAGGGAATGATGCGGCGCGAAGTAAGAGGGTGACAGACGAGAAGTATATACAGGAGGCATGACGAAAGTGGGAGTCAGTGGGAGTGGAGGGCAGCGACGGAGGGGATGAGATAGTGGGGAGGAATAAGGGTTGGTTGTTTCCCCCACTCGCGCAGCGTTAGCAGCACGTCTCTCGTTCCACTATCGTACGGAATCACGGACAAATCAAACATGGCGATTTAGTCGCTATTTACGGTGAAGGCGTACGGTTCGTTCTCGCAGCGTAGAACGAATCAGTGGATTAACCAGTCGGCTCGAACGGTTATGAGTGTTTGTGTTGTTGCGAATCGACGAATTCTGCGCAATATCAGGAGTATGGAAGAGCTGGATGCGAAGCTGTCGAGGGAGAAAGTATCGAAAAATGGTACGGTATGCAGCAGCGGTGACGAAGTATGCGGTGCGGCAGCGAAGGCAAAGAGCGTAAAAGTAACAGACCTAATGAATCCGACGACGCCCGTGAAGGCGGCCACGGCGTCATCGCTCTTGCTGCTGCCACTTTCGAACCAAGTGTCGCGATCTAGCGGCCGAACCACGGACAAATCGACCGACAAAACGCCCGATTGCCGCCTCAATGGCAAGAATGTAAGCGATTAGCGATTTATCGTTCTATATACACAATATCACGTTTCTCTGACGTTATCATTCAGCCGTTTATTGTGAAACTTGTGCAAAAATTGGGTTTTCCGAAAGGAATTTGTCTAATTCTTAATTTGGTTAGAATTCAATGTCATTCAAGTTCTCCATTTAAAATCTCTGAATAAATACATAATAAGAAGACGAATGACTGAGAAGCTCGTTACATCTTATGCATTGTTTTTCTTTTGACAATGTTCTATCTTCCATCATTTGACTTTCTGTCTTTCAACTTTTGGGTTGCTCCAGTTGCGTGTTCGGTGGCGGCGGCGGCGGCTGCTTTTTACTGCAAATAGATTGATAATTTTTAATGGAAGGATAATGTATTAATCATAAATTTCTTTTAGTGTTTAGAGACGGCTGAGAGCCATAGCAAGTTGGAAAGTGGTAGTGGAAGTGGAGATCAGGATGGTCTTCACTTTGATACATACGAAGATGGTGGAGATATAGGGGCAAAGAAAAGAAAAACACGTAGAGGTAAACCTAAGCATCGAAAACTGAAACCATACTCTAAACAACAACTGTCATATCAGCAGCATCAAAGATGCAGATCTCTTGCACGATCGTATGCAAGGCTCGCGAAAACAGGCAGACAACCACCGGCACCTTATAATACGACCCAATTTCTTATGGACGATCATAGCGATCTGCCAGATCTAGAGCAGAAGTTGTCAGAAAGTGTGACTACCGAGGGACCAGCGACATTTCAAAAACCACCAGTACCCCCTCCTCGAACTAGAGACTCCAGCTTCAGTGTAGATTCGGACGAGGATTATTTTTATTCTTTCCCAGAAGATGAAAAAGAGTTCTTGACAAAGGAATTTTCGAGCGCATACGAAGATCTTCATGCAGAGAGACTGGGCTCTCTTTCCAAATCAGAATTAATACAGGATTATATTCAACTCGAAGCAAAAGTTGATCTATTAACAAAACGTTTACGTGTCAAATGCTTTCATCAGTTTGAGGATCGTGAGACGGATGGCAAATGTTGCACACAAAATTCCAATGCCACAGAAATAGAACTTACAAAGAAGCTTAAGATATATCAGCAAAGAATTGATGAATTAGTACAGCAGAATGAGCAACTTAGGAGGGAGAATGAAGCATTGAAGAGTGCCGGCAGCATGGGTATTGGAATGGATAGCATAAATTGCACTTGCGGATGTACTGGTGGCTGCAATACTGGCAATACTGTTGGAAGTAATGACACAGGTGGAGGTGGTATTAGTGGTGCTCTCACATGCGGTACCAGTGGTGTTAGTACGAGTATCTGTGCAGGGAACAGTGACAGTGGTGCATCTCATGGCGGTGGTTGCAGCCAAAGGTTACAGCAGTGTCCTGATAGTCCTGTTTCTAGCATCGATAGCGAAAGTGACAGTGATAGTACGAGCAATGAAAATCATAGTATTTGTAGCTACAGGAGCCCAACTTCTTCTTCGCCTGAACATTTTCCTTACAAGTCTAGGGTAGATGATATGCAGACTAAAAATAGATCTGTGTCGAGTATTGACAGTAAAAGTAGTAGAAGAAGTAGAAGCAGTGGTAGCAGCAGCAGCAGTAGCAGCACTGGTGGCAGCGGTGGCAGCAGCAGCAGTGGTTGTGCTTGTGGTGCCTCTACGGACACTAGTTGAACTATATTAATAACACCGATCAATTCGGCAAAAAATTGTCTAACCGTTCATCGAGTGGATATTCTTCCGATACAATCTTGTCCAGGACATGCTTTTATCAGCTATCACTATTTGAAATATGGCAACATATTGTATTTACGTATTCCTTATTCAAATAGAGGTGATGAAATAGAGAAGAAGGAAAGATGGATAATCTCCGAATAAGTACATATTGCTGCAGTCTCAAGCGAGAACAACCATGGCAAGCAATATATTAATTATGACAAAAGTATCCCTATTCTGTCCTACTCCTACAATTGGATTTAATATCAAACATTAAACCTTCACTTCATTTACGCCTATTTCAATTTACTTCTTACTATTACCTACTCTAAAGACTGGTAATAGGATAAACCTTAAACCCATACCCTAAAATACACCCTGCACTTCAATCTTTTGTCTATTGGAACTATCACGTCAGTGCAATCATATCACTTACATATATATGTATGTGTATAGACAGTACTCTGTACAATTAATTGGTTTAAAGAAATTCATGCTGCTATGTGCCTCTTTACATTTCACTTGGTTTTTTCAATGTTTTTAAGCAAACAGCGTATTGTAAAGCACTGAGTGTAAGTAATAATGTACAAAAAGAAAATTTGCATCACTGAAATAGTTATACGCCGCCACGGATTTACATAAAATGGGAAAAACATGTGATGTATCAAGTGTACTAATACAAACTATCATTTACGGTTGTATAATAAGCTAATTGTGATTTGTAAATTAAGAATGTCTTTGTACAATTATGTAGATCTAATAAATAAGAGTTTACTAGTTGGTTTATGGAATGAATGTATGATATGTAAGGACATTATTTCATGTTTTACATTTTTAATAAAATAAAAAATTTCCTTCCAGTTCTTTTATCGATCGCCAATATATTATCGTACAAGAGCGCCTTGCAAAGTTACTATTTCGCAGGTGGTCACGCGGAGTGAGCAAATACACGCTGAGAAGAACGAAAGATATGTTGAAGCAGGTCACACAGGTTTGTACGAGTGATTTGAAAGTATCTCTGTCGAAAGGACTCGCGATTGTGTCATTTGTATGTAAATAATAGTCTATTTAATAGATAATATACAGATTAACTGTAAGCTTATTGGGAAAAATTTGTTTCCTTCCCATTATTATTCAATTATTTTCCGAATTGCTCTTGTCCTGATTGTAAATAGGGCACGCATTACGGTGCTTCGTGCATATACATATATATATATGTAGAGAGAGAGGGAACGTCACTGCGCCCAGTGTCGGATAAAGCCAGCGCGGGGCCTGTAGCAAATTTTATCAAGGGGCCCTTGCAGTGATGCCAGAAAGCGAAAAAGCAGCACGCCGAGTGTGTGCGTGCCGTGTCTGTGAGCGTCTTTCGCGACGTTCAACTGTGACGATTATTGAGAAGGATGGCACTATGCTCTGTCTCTTTTGTACGCATTTCAATATCGCTCGCTATTATGATCGTGCTCGGACCTAGCACAAACTCGGAAACGGAATGAAGCATACGCGGTGCGACGTTGGTGGAAAGGAGACAGAGCATAGTGCCACCCTTCTCAAAAATCGTCACAGGTGAACGTCGCGAAAGACGCTCACAGACACGGCACGCACACACTCGGCGTGCTGTTGCCTGTTGCTGCTTTTTCACGTATAAAGTATTATATATATAGTTTGGTCGAGCAGCAGCGAGAATGCGGAAAATTCTATGTGCCACCTAGTGGCAGATATAAACCTCGGCACCCCACTTCATCCTTTCAGTTATTTTTTAATATTTTTTTTCTCAAAATTCCTCAAAATCGTCCTTCATTTAATGATTTACATTTAGTAGTCGTTATCGGCGGTAGAGAGATTTTGAAGAAACGTCGATACGTTTATTAATTCACGAGACGTTGTGTGACATATTGGCATTATTCGTTGTCGCGCTCTAAAGTTATAACATTTTCGTTTGCAAAAGAGACGATGTTACGGTCCTCGCATTCACTTGTCTGTCAGCCTGCGCAAAGAAACGAGCCGGTTGCCAGTCTTCCATATGAAAAAGATTTGAAACTTAAAATGACCATAGTACGATACCTGCTCATAGTGCTCATGGTGCTCATTTGATACGCGAAAGGCACAAGTGAATGAATCGCGGCTGATTGTAGCCAACTTCATAGTGTGTTCAATTGAAAAACATGCGAGGCTAGCCAGTGGCTGGCGAAACCTGTCGTTTGGGGCTTCATAGCTGGGAGTTGAGATCAGCACGAAGAGTTCGGGTGGAATATTATGAAAGCTATGTCTCATCACTACGTAGTGACGGCACATAAGCCGACCGCTGTTACTGCCTGCGTAACTGGTAAGACAAGTTACTGATTTGGATGCAAAGGTCTTCTACATATATTCAGATCATAACTCGAGAATGCAGTTATCGCTATTTTCTTATGTGCCCAGGGAATTTCACATCACCCACGGATTTGAATTTAATTCTGGCGAAGAATGTACGGCTTGAAATTTACCTCGTCACACCGGAAGGTTTGAGGCCGTTGAAGGAAGTCGGAATCTATGGAAAAATTGCAATCGTTAAATTTTTTAGGCCGCCGGTAAGGTTATCAGAACGCTACCACTGCACGTTTAATGACGTCGTTGCAAAGTTATTTTCAAAAATGTTCTATTATCTTTCATAGTCTAGTGGATACTTGACATCTTATTCAAGTCTAAACTTTTCGCTATTGGTACAATCAGGAGAATGCTATGCATGATGAGCTTAATGAATGAAAAAATTAATTACGTTATACGCTGAAAGTTTTATGTGATAATTATGTCTGGCAATAGCGCCTTACAGTTGTTTACGCGAATGCTCCATATTGTTTGATATACTTCGGAATATGATAAAAGTTACATTTTATATATACTCGTTGTATTTATCAAACTATATGATAATAATATTATTAATATTATGCAGCACGAAAAGAAAGATCTTCTCTTTCTGTTGACTACGCGTTATAATGCCATGATATTGGAATGTATCGGAGAAGGAGAAGATATAGAAATTATAACAAAGGCACATGGAAACGTGGCGGACCGTATTGGAAAAGCAGCTGAGACAGGCATTAAGGCTGTTATTGATCCGAAAGCACGTGTAATTGGACTTCGGTTATATGATGGACTTTTTAAAATTATACCTTTGGAGAAGGACAATCCTGAATTAAAGGCTTCGTCCATACGTATGGATGAACAGCAAGTACAGGATGTGAATTTTTTACACGGATGTGCAAGTCCAACCCTTATTTTGATTCATCAAGACATCAATGGGAGACATGTTAAAACACATGAACTCTCGCTAAGAGATAAAGAATTTGTTAAGATACCATGGCGCCAAGACAATGTAGAAAGGGAAGCAATGATGGTAATTCCGGTGCCCTCACCAATCTGTGGTGCAATTATAATAGGACAGGAGAGTATACTGTACCATGACGGTACAACATACGTCGCAGTTGTACCACCCATAATAAAGCAAAGCACTATAACTTGCTATGCAAAAGTGGATAACCAAGGCTTACGATATTTACTTGGCGACATGGCAGGTCATTTGTTTATGTTATTCCTGGAGCAAGAGTACAAGCCCGACGGCACGCAAGTAGTAAAGGATCTAAAGGTGGAGCTTCTGGGAGAGATTACTATTCCAGAGTGTATAACTTATTTAGACAACGGTGTTATATTTATTGGGAGCCGCCTCGGTGATGCTCAATTAATCAAATTAATTACAAAGGCAGATGAAAATGGTTCATATTGCGTGCCAATGGAAACTTTCACAAATCTGGCGCCAATAGTGGATATGGCCATAGTTGATTTAGAGAGGCAAGGACAGGGCCAGATGGTAACATGTTCTGGAGCATTTAAGGAGGGATCGTTGAGGATAATCAGAAATGGTATCGGCATACAAGAGCATGCGAGTATTGATTTGCCAGGTATAAAAGGTATGTGGGCACTCAAGGTTGGTGGCGGAAACTTTGACAATACCTTGGTGCTATCATTCGTCGGACAAACGAGAATACTGACTCTAAACGGTGAAGAAGTTGAGGAGACAGACATACCTGGATTTGTTGCCGACGAACAAACATTTCACACTGGAAACGTATCGAACGATCTCTTTGTTCAAGTAACACCGACTTCTGCAAGACTTATCTCACACGAGACTAAGACAGTAATTTCTGAATGGGAACCTGAGAATAAGCGGACGATAAGCGTTGTCGCGTGTAACGGTACACAGCTTCTTTGCGCCACCGGCAACGACCTCTTCTATATGGAAATCGCTGAAGGGGAAATTATTCCGAAAGGATTCGCGACGTTACAGCACGAGGTTGCCTGTTTGGATATATCTCCTCTTGATCCGGCACCGGCTGAGGCGCGAATAGTCGCCGTCGGTCTTTGGACAGACATATCGGTTCGCATACTCACTTTACCCGGTCTCGAGGAGATAAATAAAGAATTATTAGGTGGCGAAATCATACCCAGGTCAATTTTAATGACTTGTTTCGAAGGCAACACGTATTTACTTTGTGCTTTGGGTGATGGCAGTATGTACTACTTTACGCTTCATAAGCAGAATGGTATTCTTTCCGATAAGAAAAAAGTTACGTTAGGTACTCAACCGACCGTGTTGAGGACATTCAGGTCTTTGTCAACGACAAATGTCTTTGCCTGTTCCGACCGACCAACTGTGATTTATTCCTCGAATCACAAGCTCGTATTCAGCAATGTAAATTTGAAGGAGGTCAATCATATGTGTTCCCTAAATGCAGAATCGTATCCTGACAGCTTGGCACTTGCGACCGATAGCACAGTGACCATAGGTACCATCGACGAAATTCAAAAGTTACATATCAGGACTGTACCTCTTGGAGAATCACCAAGACGCATTGCTTACCAGGAGAGTTCGCAGACCTTCGGTGTGATCACAATGCGAATTGAAATGCAAGAAAGTAGTGGTGTCAGCATAGTAAGGCATTCTGCTTCGACTCAGGCTGCGTCTATTTCTACCATCAGCCATATTGCATCCCATAACAAACCTACTACAGGACACACTGCCAGCAGTGATATTGGCCAGGAGATTGAGGTGCATAGCCTTCTCATCATTGATCAACATACTTTCGAAGTGTTACACGCACACACATTTATGCCCACCGAATATGCTTTATCCCTAATATCGACTAAACTAGGGGAAGATCCCACTTGCTACTTCATTGTTGGAACAGCTCTTATTAATCCGGACGAAAGTGAGCCGAAAATGGGAAGGATCCTTCTTTATCATTGGAACGACGGAAAGTTAACACAAGTGGCTGAGAAAGAAGTGAAAGGATCCTGTTATTCTCTTGTCGAGTTTAATGGAAAACTGTTAGCAAGCATCAACAGTACTGTCCGTCTCTTTGAATGGACTGCAGAAAAAGAGCTTAGATTGGAATGTAGTCATTTCAACAATATCATAGCTCTGTATCTGAAGACAAAGGGTGACTTTGTCCTAGTAGGAGATTTGATGCGATCCCTTACCTTACTTCAGTATAAGACAATGGAAGGCAGCTTCGAAGAGATAGCCAGGGATTACAATCCTAATTGGATGACGTCTATTGAAATTCTTGATGACGATACCTTCCTTGGAGCTGAGAACTGTTTTAACCTCTTTGTCTGTCAGAAAGATAGGTAAATGTACCTTTTAAGTATTTTTACAACATTTTTTCGATCAATGAGAAGATATGACGTTTCATTTTATTGCAGTGCAGCAACGTCGGAAGACGAGAGGCAACAAATGGAAGAGGTTGGTCAATTTCATTTAGGCGATATGGTCAATATCTTCCGACACGGTTCCCTTGTAATGCAAAATCTGGGTGAATCCAGTACACCGACACAAGGATGTGTATTATTTGGCACCGTCAGTGGAGCGATAGGATTGGTCACACAAATTCCCTTCACTTTTTATGAGTTCCTGCGCAATCTTGAAGACAGACTTACAACAGTTATAAAGAGTGTGGGCAAGATCGAACACAACTTTTGGCGCAGTTTCAACACGGAATTGAAAATCGAGCAATGTGAGGGATTCATTGACGGAGATTTGATTGAGAGTTTTCTTGATTTGAGTCACGATAAGATGGCAGAAGTTGCAATGGGCCTTATGGTGAGTTTCACGCATCTCACGAATGTTCTTCTTCGGGCAGCGACCGTAATGAAATGGGACTAAAAATAAAAATGAGAAACGCGTTTAAGCTTTTTCACCTATTACCTTAACCTTAAGCCAAGTAAAAGATGAAGAAACTTGATGGCTTGATCAGCATATTCGATTCGTTAACCATGAGTTCATTTGCTGATGTACCCTTCCCTTTCGCCGGTCACTTGTTTTCTCCATTTATTCTGTGTATGCACAGAAAGTCTGAGAATGATATAATGACATAGGGGAGGTGAAACATCTGAAAGGCGCGTCACTTCGTTCCGAATTTAGAAACGCCTCTCGCATGATTGCATCTTGATGGCGTCGATGGAGTCGACGTAATGAATCATGGTATTCTCATTGATATATAGATTGACGATGGCAGCGGTATGAAGAAAGAGGCCACGGTGGATGATCTCGTAAAAATAGTTGAGGATCTGACGAGAATTCATTAAAAAGGAATAAGTATATGGTCTGCAGCTGGAGTTACGCAGTCTTCGATTTTGAAGAAGAGCCTGCTGGTGAGTTGGACTAAATGGTTTTGAAGTGCATTCCCAGTGCAGAACACCGATGCTTTGCAAGTATAGATATGAACCTTCTTTACCATTGATCAGTTCGAAATATGCAAAGGAACATTTTGTACATCAAAGGTAGTCTGTCACACATGTCGGTGCTTTGTCTACCATGAACAACGCTCATGATTAACTGCTAATGAAATTGCACAAGATGGGATTGACGTATATATGGCTCTGGCGTCACATGGAAATTAACCGATTTGTATGAGGAGAGACGGAGGAGTCGACAACGTGTTTCTTGTCGGTCACTACATTGTCGCGGATCAATCCACATCTTGATGCAAATTTATTATTAAGCAAGTAATATGCCAAGTGTAAAACAACGCATTGCGTTAAAGCTTCAGAAGCAGTCCTAGGTTTTCCGACCAAGTGAGCCATTAAAATGATCACGTGTTAATTAGCGATGGGCATTCAATACTGCTTCGTGCAAGTTTTCGACAAATTGAATCACTGCAGAGCTTCGAATCATCTCAATCTCTGCTCCAAGTCTTCGGAGTCGTGAAAGTTTTGAAAGTTCCAAATGTCCTAAAATTATACTGTTTTTTTCACTGGAAATATTGTTGAAATCTTACATTAATCAGACATATCACTATGACGCATAAATTGTAACACATTCCAATTGTTTAATGAACTCTCCTCCACCTGGTTATATGTTATTAATATCTTTACATGCATTGAAGATTTTCAAGACTTTCTGGTTTCAAACGATATTCGAAGTGATTCGAAGTAATCAGCAGCCAGACCGCTGCTGTCCAAACCCTTATATATTTGTAAGATTAATTGTACATAAAGGGAAGCATCTGTTTTGAAGTTGCGCTAAAGCGCATTGCCTTACACAGATGTTTGCATAGAATTACAAGATCGAGTTTGCCCCCAATCCAAAACCGGTGGTTCCAATAAAGGTTTTCTCTTTTTTCACGTTTTGTGTGTGTTTTATGTAATGAGAGGAAAGAAATTATAATTTCGGTTGATGTCCGATTAACAAGAGTGTTAAAAGATAAAATAATTAGTTTATTTATTCATATTTATGGTGGCTGTGAGTGTTTCCGGATCAAACAACCATCCACGTAATTCCTCGACACCTTGCCCAGTCATTCCACTTGTCTCAATCACTGTTATCCGTTGGCTAACTTCTTTTCGTAGACGAGTCAAGTGAAGCATGAGAAGGGCTTCGTTTCTCATCTGACGATATGAGAGATCCATTTTATTCAAGATTAAAGCAATTTCTGCATTACGTAGACGCGGTTCAACCAATGATGAGTACAGCAGTACTGCAGCGGCGCTTATTTCGCAAAGATTGCTTGCATCCACAACGTATATGACTTTACGAACCTGTCACAAAGCATTACCATTATCAGTTATATTGTCGGTACTATTGACTCTTTCCTTGCCCCTATCAAAAACAAATGCCACTCTCCAGACGCTATAAAGGGTGATCAATTTATCGTGAAATATGGTTTATTAAAAGTAAGTTTAAATATTTTGACGAATTCGTAATTTACAATTATTTTTTCTATATTTTTATAGGTATCACCGGTAATCCTCATGAAAGATGAATTTTGAAACGACCCATGAGAATCACTGATGTCATTTACACACCACAAACGATATTCGGCAATGAAAAGACGTTTGAAATAAGTGCAAACCAGAGAGAACAATTAGGGACCCATATTTTATGCCAAATCATTACTCTCTGGTGTTTAGATTGAAAGCTTTTATGGCCAACGTTGCAGTTAAGTTTATGGCGTAAGACATCATTTATAGTGACAACTAACGTTGTCTTCAGACTGTCATGCAGTTTGCTGTAATGTTTGCAAAGTTTTGGCAATACTTCGTTCAAGGACGCGGACTGCTTGCACTAAAAACCCGTAAAAAATTGTTTCATTATTGCATTACCGGTCCTTGTAGCAGATTAAGACTAGTACTATACAAGGAATAAATTCCAGCCTCGCGGCGCAACGATAGGCTATCTGTGAGAATTACTGTTGAATCTTCATGGCAGGGATTGTGTTAATATTGCAAATTTATTTATTGCTAATTCTGCTTCATAGACTATCTATGCACTTATTACCTACGGAATTTGAATTATGTTACATTCTGGTTTTACATATCAATGATGCTGCTCGTTAGTTATGATTCTGTTACGTGACAAGCCTATGAACAATATTAATTTAAAGTTTGAAAGAGCTCTCGAATGGGCACTTTTAACTCTAGTGGGGCAAAAATTGTAGTAGTAAAGGTAGAATAAGTAAAGGGCGGAGGCTGCGCATCCCAATTACGGCTTGAACTGGAGGGTTCCAATAGTTGTGAATACTTACACTTCTGACAGAGTCAAAGAGTTTGGGTGGGGGATTGGTTTCTTCATTGGAAAGAATGTGCAAGGTTTCGAAAATAAGTGAAGCCGCCAGGCAACTTTGCGGATGTATGTACATGTATGCGGTTATATTCGTACGCGTTCAGTTGACAATTATAACTTTCACATTTAAGAGGTGTGTGTATGTGTGTGCGTGCCATGAATAATATACCTTTTCATAATAATGTTTCCATATAGGAGCCATATCTCCACCGATTTCTTTGATAATCATATCGAATTCGCCAGTGTCATTTTTCACCGTGAACAGATTTACTCCACTGGTGGACACCGTGTGAGTTGCATCGTCTATCGCGTCCCCTTGGAGCCGTTTCATCAGTACAGTTTTGCCAGATTTTAATGGTCCGAGGCAGATACACATTCTCACGAAACTTTTAGTTATTCAATAATGTCTCAATGTTCGCTATATTCGTTGACCAAACGAATATGTAATTGGTCCCTTAACTGTACCGTGTGAGAGCCATCGATTTAACCTCGTCGTTTCTATGCCGATGGGAGTGTGACGCACTCTGAATCGTCAATTCACGTCGGCTATGTTTGATGCCGTTTCTCTATTTTCTACGTCGAAGATACGCTGTCTTTTGTCGGTCGACGTGCCAACTGACTGCCGACGACATCGATGATTATTACAATGTTGGTACATCAATGGATTCAAATATTTGCTCACTTTGATTGATTGATTAAAACTGACGATAAATTTAAGCAATTAAAGAGATCGATCATCAATTGCAATTAATAGTTTGATTTTTAAAATTTAATCATCAATCGTTAATTGAGTCAAATAGATCCAAAAAGATCGGAATTATGTTACCACGTAAAACCCCTCCTCAATCTTCTTCTTCTTCATAGAATGCAGAGTAGCGTCATATTTCTGAACCTTACGATATATAACGAAACACGTTTTAACCGTGCCCGTGAATGGGGAGAGCGCAAACGTCTGGTGAAGCCCTGACGAAAAATATATTTTATAAAGCGCGATAGCGTTTCTCCCATGGTTCCGACCACATTGAATGTCGAACGTTGCAACGAACAACCATATGGGAGCGTGCGCGCGGGCGAGCGCGGGTGTGTGCGTGTAAAATAGTTTTTATGGATAACCATTGTGAGAATAGTACTACCAGAAGATAAGAAGCTGTTCCGGAACATTTTAGCAATGGAGGCTACCACTTCAACTATATAGTAAAACTTTCACATAAATCATCCAGGTAAGTTAGATAGATATTTACTTCCCATGAAATATTAATGAATCGCTAAGGAACCGAGTTTTTGATGCACATAGAGAGAATGTCCCGCATAAAGTGTTATCACTCTTTCCTCTGACATCATTAGATTTGCCAGATCCAACTTGGTTTGTATTAAACGGGGCAAGGGGACGGACTATTTGACGGATAAAATAATTATTGATAAACAATCTCTAATGATGGTGGAAAACATGTGCGTGGAAGACCGTATACACAAGTCAGTCTTGTGCCTGGGTTGTATATAGGGACTCGAGGCATATGAAGACATTAATTCGAGCATACTCGATAACAATGTTCTCTATTTCATTTTCCTCCAAACAAGCGACGCGTGCGTACATAAATTACGAAATATTAACCGGTGATTATTAATTAATGGTCAACCGTTGACAAGGCTTAGTTATACACTAGCAAAGTGCATGTAGTTGAAATCATTTCAACGCAATTGTACGTGCACCATCAATCTACTAATTGTGAGATCGAGTTGAACAAAGTATCACGTTTCAACCGAGTAGTTTTTAACACACTACCGATGTACATGTATTCAATTTGTTGCACTTAAACAATGATTTCCTTCATGGTACCATACACACTTGCAGTGGGTCTGTTCTTACTGAAACATTCAGTGTAGTAAAGCTCGCACTTGCTTTGGCATTTGCCACATATGTAAACGTTTATCCTTACTACCGGCTATCAGCTAGAAGGTGAAGCACTTCATTATAATTACTGCACTCGAGCTATTTTAGCAAGACTGTACAGAGATCAGTATTTTTCGTACCTTATTGTCGACAATTTCCATGCTGAGTAGCATATTACCAGGTCCGGGTATGTTACAAATTAAACTATGTTCCTAAAGTACGATAAGGTATTTATAGAAGCTTACAAGATTTGAAAATCAATTTAATCAACACTTACTTCTGTATTGAAAACATATATATTGCCATCATAACAGCCTGCAAAAAGTAGGTTCTGATGAATGCACATGCATACGATGCCGACACCCGCTTCGTATCGTACAATTTCGTCCCCACTCTGGAAGATATTAGGATTTAAGTTCATTTGAAATGATGACGAAACTTGCAAAAAAGAGAAATATTTGTATATATATTCTTTTTACTAACCGTAAAGTCGAAGACTGGTAATGACGTACTACTTGTGCCACAATATACGAAACCACTGTGACGCATCAAACTGTATACCGTATGATAATTTTGATCGCAAATTGTTCGAAGGAAAAGACCATTTTGCGCGTCCCTTATCGTTATCGGTTGATTGCGCGAAGCGACGATCAAAACCTTTCGTGGCCCTTCATTCGTAGCTTTCAGAGCGAGCACAGATTTGTCAGAAAATTGTATGCTATCACCTTTTATCGTAGCAGACTGAAATAGTAGGAGAAGAGTTGCAGTTAATATCGGTAGAATTCCCGTATATAGGCAGAAATCTGTGGAGTCACTAACTTTGATATGAAAACGAGATACGTGTCCAGATTTTGTACCAATGAAGATAACGCTCCAGGCATGATCCATACATTGTATAGGACTTCCAACATTGGTAGTATGTTTCGCTTGAGTACCGGTCTGTAAAACACATTACAGTGGTTCCGTTGTGATGCAAGGAAATAAGGAGAAGATAATAATATTACCGCAATATCGTAACAACGTAAAGTCCCATCCAACGATCCAGAATACATTCGCTCCTTTGACACTTCCGAATTGCCGTGCACTTTGTGAACGTATAGGCAAGTGACCGCCGATCGGTGGCCGCTATATGTATTCAAAATTTTGTTCGACGTCTGGTTGTACCTATATATCGTTCCATCTTCGCTGGCAGCTAGAAACGAATTATCCAGTACCTAAAACATTCGCAGGTATTACACTACCTTGTGCTATGGCATAGGATTTTACAAGTAATTTTTTACAGAACAACCTCTTGCTTCATTGCCGTAAATATTTGATAACATTGAGAAAAAGGAAATAGTACCAAGCTCTTCCTAAACGCATCACCTATTCGTCGGAGTAACAGGAAACGTTTAAGAAAAGTAAGCAGAAGAACAGGTATCGTGAAAATAATGATTGTGGATTTATAGGACATAAATTGAATATGTTTAAGTGATAAAATGTGAATACGGTTTAACTTGCCAGTCCTGGCACTATAGTGAAGTAGTCATTGCTGGAGCAAGGGCTAGGTAGAGATGATGCGAAATAACAAATTATAAAATAAAAAAGAATGCGACAATTTATTGTAGCCACAACTCTCCTTTGTTCGTGTTCGCTTACAGTCTCTCTCTCTCTCTCTCTCTCTCCAGAGCATAGGTAATTAAAAAATAAATTAGAGTCTTCTACATTGATGAATTCGATGTCGTCCGCGCGTTCTTGTAAACATTGCACGGAAATACTTTGAAACATATGCTGACTCAAGATATTATACGGATGGTCGTACAGTTATAGCCAACATGGGTACTGATTGATTGGTAAAATTGGTCGTGATAAAAGATTAAAACGTCGACATTAACGACAGCAGGCGTAGAATGCAAATCCTTTACCTTAATATCTAAGATTGGACCCTTGTGAGCACTATACTCGATTCGTGGAGATTCAGTTATGTTGACAGATTTGGCAACTAAACTCTTCGTCGGACCATCAAAGTTCTTATGGACGACAATCTTATTGCTCTTCTCCTGAATAATTTCAACGTCTAGCTTTTCAGAGGTTTCCAAATTCGTGGGTTTCTTCAAAGAGTGCTTTAACGCAATGTCAATTGAAGGAGAGTGCGTGGCTCTGCTGTCCACTAACGGTGGGACACGTTCGTTGACAGTTTTGTTCGCATCGGATATATCAGGCGTAGTATTGTTGTCATGCTCAGCTTCGGCATTGGTAGAGACAAATTGATGCTGTATAGCACCAGGATTACTGCTGCACGGTATCTGCGTTTCGCCAATTGCTTTGTCGCCTGCTACAATGGATTCTTTAACTTCCCCGTCCTTTAGGTCGGAATGACCATTTAACTTCGGTCCATCGACAATGTTATTTTCAGCGGACGATGAAGTTACAGTTCCGTGACCGATTGGATGTTTCACCCTTATCGTTTTATTACACAGATTGACTGTTGCTATTCCAAGTTTACGGAAAACGCTTGAGTCGGCATTCGACCTCCGAATCGTATGCTTAATATCAATCAACCTAACTTTACAGTTCATCATTTGCTGTTTTGTATATTGCTTCCGTTTTCTCACTCTACAACTTTGCTGTTGCTGCACTTGATTGTCCGACTTAGCATTTAAGTTTGTTATACTGTTTACAATGGACTGATCAATAGATAAGGAACATGTTAATGATGAGGACGATGACAATGCCGACGATGATGATGATGATGATGATGATGATGATGATGATGATGATGATGATGATGATGATGATGATGATGACGGTGACGGTGACGATGATGATGATGATGATGATGATGATGATAACGAAGTCGTTGACGACGATGATGTCCTGACGGTCGCGTCATTATTATTGCGAAAAGGGTTTTTGCGACCATTCGAAGAACGGTGTTTACTGGCAGATGTTTGATCATGTAATAACGTTGACACAACAGACTTGCTCAGGTTACAATCTTTATCTGGATTCAATTTTGAACGCTTTAAGAGCTCTGCAGATTTCGAAATTGGTCGAGGAGGTTGAAGACTAGTAATTCGCTGTCGATGGGTAGGCATTGTTTTACTAGACCAATGATTGGTATTAATCGTACTATCAACAAGTATTTTGTTATTTCGAAATTTTCTTTTGTTGTCTTCGGATCGTTGGATCACTGACTCGGTTATAGGTAATATGTTTCGCACCGATGCTGATAAAGCCTGACGGTTGGCCGCTTCATCCAAATCTGGTGAATTATCTAGTTGATCGTTAATTCTTGCTTGTAGAGTTTGTGTCAACTCCTTAGCGGAAGATTCACATACCTGTTTCACTTCTCTTTTAGTGCTAGCAGATATATTCGGCAATGTGGTATTGCAAATTGTGGTGGTGGTGGTGGTGGTGGTGGTGGTGCCGGTCACGGTACAGGGACCCAATGAACATGGGACATTGGGACTCACATCGCTTAAACTAACCTCATCTTGCTTATCATGTTCTGTATCTTCGATCTTTACTCCTTTGATAATGGCACCAGTTAACTTATGTTTCGAATCGCAGAACGATGAGACGCATACTTGTGTCGTATCCATATTGATTTGCTTTGCGCTTGCGGATCCGGCATTTTGCGGAGACTGTTGAGTGGACGTAAGCGTGTCGGTTTGAGAATGTTTTACTGAGGCTGCGATTGTAGTAGCGTCTTTATCATTGCCTTCGGCACTTACATTACTATCGCCATTCATTGAGGTCCCTTTTATCCCGAATGTCACTGAATCCTCGCTATTTTCCGTTTTGTTCTGAGAAGAATTGATGTTAAACGTCGTTCGGCGTTCAATAGCATGCTTTTTTGTACCGTTTATACTGTTGCCTTTAGCATCATTCACCATATTACTGGTGCTGCCATCGTCGGATCTTTGGCTACCGCTGCCACTTGTGACGTATAAATCATTAACTCTGTCTTCAGCTACGGCGTTTATCACTTCAAAAATATGATCCTCGATAATGCGTTCAGAGTCTCTCGCACAATATTCGGAAGAGAGCATTATTCTTGGATTATTAGAGCAGCCAACATTACGATCCACATTGCTACCATCTGGTGCCGGAGCATGTCGCGAAATTGGTTCTTGTAACTTCTGGACATAAAGTGCGCTTAACGGCAAATTCTCTTCTTCGGGAGTCAAGGACTTGATGCCGCGAATAATGTTCTCGCGTCGTACTCTATCTTCGTTTCTTTTGTTCCTCTCTTCTCTGATTTCGCGTTTGTACGTTTCCTCGAGCAACGCAAGTCCCGTACAAGCTCCACTTTTTTTTTGTGCACTTTCGTCACTTAATGGCGCAGGATCAGACCCAAAAATAGATTCCCAGGAACTTTCATCCGAGTATATTAAAAGTTGTTTTGACATCTTGTACTTGTCAGATTCCGAACTGTATTCTGAGACATCCAGCAATTTATCTTCTTCTTCCTCTATTGACTTTTCAATGTTCGAATTGTCATGATTTTTCGTCTTTGCGACACATTCGTTTTCTCTTAGTATATCGATAAGCACCCTAGTGAGAATGTGATTGCTCGCCGTTTTGGACAAACCCTTAATGTTCTTAATTCCAGGTTCATCGTCAGTGGCTCTACACTTATCGCCTTCTGACATAGGCGCATTGACATTCTTTTTGGTTTCTGACTCAGTGACACTTAGCGGACACTGCGTACAAGTAGATTGAGAAATATCTTGACCAAAATCTTTCCTCGACTCAGGCAGGCACGCCTTATCTACCGTAATAATAGTTTCAGCTGTTTTCTCCTCTTGTCCGTAACACTTTGAATGAGAAACTGCTATATTATCGGATATATTACTTAATTTCGCTACCGATTCTCCCGTATTCAATGTTAAGTCATAATTCTCTAATGTATCACGTCTATGATTCATGTCATACTGATCGTCTTTATTCGGTTTTGCCGATGGTCTTCTTCTTCTTTTGCTGCTGCTATGTTTCTTCGAAGTTGACGAAATCTCGTGTCTAACATCCTTACTAGTGACCTCTTTCTTTTCTTCAATATCATTCTCATTGTTGTTAGTATCGTTACCACTATCGTTATCATCATTGAGACCTGTCATGCTATCATCATTAATGTTAGGCACATTTTCATTCCTTTTCCGTCCCTCATTCTGATTGTATGGCTGCTCTAGAAAGTCAGTTTCACGAGAGATACGTTTAATCGTTGAAATCTCGACATTTGCATTTTTGGAAAGTGTATCTATCAACGAAACCGATGTGGGAAATGCACGGTTGGCCGCAGACGTCGTCGGGACTGCAACGATTGTGTCGACGTTAATGCTGTTTGGTAGAGAAGGCGGCTTTGTTATTGAAGATTCACTTTCCATTAACTGATACAGATTCATCTTCTCGCTCATTAACTTGTGAATTTCAATATCAATCTGGACCATCCTCGCCATTACCGCTTCCTTCCTATTGATGTAACTTGCATCCCTATGAACGTTCGCCATTTGTGAAGTATCAGATACTGGATCTTTATTCGGTTTCCTCTTCTTTTTGGGAGTTCCAGTGAGTTTATTTAGCTTGATGTCACCGCATTTTTCTTCGACAAGCGTTCTCTTCCGGGCTGACTGAATTTTTGAATCAATAATTCCTTCCGTAACGATCACAAGATCTGGTTTCCGCCGGATTACTAAATCATTCGTCCTTTCCGGATCCGTAATCTGACTGCAATAATCGCTACTCTGAGCATTTTTGTTAGCGCACGTACTCGTAATTCGTGAAAATTGGACGTGACTGTGTGCTCCCGGCGTACACGGCCTGCATGGATCTGCGCCGTTACCAACGCTTGTCGAAAAATCTCGACCGCGAGTTACATTTTTATCTATTTTCGAGTTTTCCTTTGTCTTCGCCATATTCCTTCCACTGCTTTTGGGAGTATTCACTGTAAGCTGTGCTTGACGATCGTTGCCGCCGTCGCTACTTCGAATACCCAGAACCGAGCACTTTGTCGACTCCTTCAACGCAGCTTTTGTAGGCACTTGTAGTTTGGATGGTGCAGCGGGGAACATTTCGGCTGACGAAACCGCCGAGATCTGTAAATCCGTCTCGCTCCGAGGTCCGGTAACAGCAGTGGTCATAGACGATACCTCCGGCCTGTCTTTTTCAGAAATTCGCTTACTTTCTTTTCTTCCGGCAACCCTCAAATTTTCACCCAGCAATTCCCCATCCCGGTCATCGCAGGTATTCGATAGTTTTCTAGTAAAGTTAGTTTTAAACGCGTTCGGTTCGTTAGCTCCAATAACATTCTGACAGTCATTACCATGTGAAATTTCTAGCGTCATCACGGTACTCGTGACAAACGGTTCTTCGAATTTTATAGTCTCTCTAGGTGAGTTAAGCAGAAACGATGTAGGCATTGGAGCTATCAGCGGTGGAGGATCCGCGTATAATGATGACGCCTCGAAAGATTTTCCAAAATTATCGGTTGCATTATATAGCTGCTGATCAATTATTGGTAAATTACTTGGTCGCTCACGTTCAGTATCCCCAGGCGAGAACTGCGTGTTCTGTGCAGCCGTTTTCTCGTTTCTGGTCAAGGTATGTGCCGTTTTATCAGCTGCATAATAATCGATTGTCGCAGAATATAGTTCTTTAGAGCTGTCAATATTTCGGGTTGCATTAATTACATCACCATCGACGATGTCTCCTACAGTTGTAGCGATCGAAATTAAGCCAGCACCTTTACTCTCCCTGCGTGAGTATGTGGTATCAGAAGATTGCTCAACCAGTGGCTCGACCGCACTCATCCCAATAATATGACAAACGAATTCGTCATTTTGAATGGTACTTTTCTTAATACGACCATTGCCATTCATCGACGATTCACGATTTCTTTTATGCAATGCTGTTTCAGTCAACAAATGATTAGATTCCGTTTCAATGTTAGTTCTTATGTTAGCTTTTATTTCAGGGCGCGGCACAACGGTTTGATTTTCATCGGACGATTTACTGGCTATCGCTCGTATTGCGTCTGGTAACTCGCTACTTGAGCTTGCTCCTAGTTGGAACTTGGAATCTGATTCCGCGGCAAAACCCCTGAACGGACTACCTGGCGAAGTTGCTTCCTGATTTTCGAATTCTCGGTACGGTAGGTATGACAATGCGTTGCGGCTGGATTCGGAACGTGAAGGGACTATAGTGACAAGAGTGGATTGCTCGTCTGGTCTGTTCTCATTGTCGTTAGCCTGAGGAACTTCTTCATGCGAAAGACACTGCACGTAAATTCGTTTATTGCTCAATCTGTCAGTTTCATTGCTTTTCGCATCAGGCACATCTTCCAACGTGTTTTTATTCTTATCAATATTCTTCGTAGTTTTCACAGTCCCCGCAATAATGTTTCGTGGAATTTCAATAAATGCGCCGGTTACACTGTGACATGCTTTATCTTCATTCACTGTTACAGCGAGTGTCGGCTCGTTATCAAGTTTGCCAAACATTTCATTTTCTGATATTACATTCGCAGTAGTACAACCTACGTTTGCTTTATCGTAGGCAGATTGGCAAGGAAAATATTGTTCGACAGTGTGTTTGAACGAATGATCTCGCGTAGGTAGGTCGTCGGGCGGTACACGGATGAGCTTGGCTATTTCCGGAGTTGTATGGCTCCCAGATCTACTTATTCTTCCATCCGGATCCGTCAATTCTTCGACGTGAGTATTGACTGCCCCAGCGATGTCGGCATCGGCATCGGCATCGGCATCGGCATCGGCATCGGCATCGGCATCGGCATCGGCATCGGCATCGGCATC
Organism: Priocnemis perturbator; assembly: GCA_963942575.1. Taxonomy (NCBI): domain Eukaryota; kingdom Metazoa; phylum Arthropoda; class Insecta; order Hymenoptera; family Pompilidae; genus Priocnemis; species Priocnemis perturbator. Next base: position 11,833,754 of record OZ012656.1, read on the forward strand.
GGCATCGGCATCGGCATCGGCATCGGCATCGGCATCGGCATCGGCATCGGCATCGGCATCGGCATCGGCATCGGCATCGGCATCGGCATCGGCATCGGCATCGGCATCGGCATCGGGATCGGCATCGGCATCGGCATCGGCATCGGCAACGGCATCGGCATCGGCAACGGCAACGGCAACGGCAACGGCATCGGCATCGGCATCGGCATCGGCATCGGCATCGGCATCGGCATCGGCATCGGCATCGGCATCGGCATCGGCATCGGCATCGGCATCGGCATCGGCAACGGCAACGGCAACGGCAACGGCATCGGCATCGGCATCGGCATCGGCATCGGCATCGTGGAAAGCACTTTTCTCAATTGTTTCTGGTAATTCCGCGTGAGCTTCTGGTACATCCATCACAGAACACCGTGGTTCGAGTTCTTGAGCTACTGGCGCTGCCTGCCACATTGTTTTTCTTAGCCGTTTATCTTCCCTCGCTCGCCGAATCTGTCGTGTTTTTCTCCTTTTTAGTTTTAGCTCTTTGCTTCCTTCGGACCGAATGTTCTTAAATTTCCGTGACCTGTTTCTAGGTCCACACTGTGCATTACTCTTAATAGTAGTTGCTGTCGCTGTAAGTCTTCCTCCTTTGTTTCCTGACTCTTTCGCGACAGCCACTAATCGTTTCCTCTTCTTCCCTGCTAATAATCGTAATCTCTGCGTTCTATCGTGTCTTTCCTTTATGAACTTTTCTTTGGCTTCACTTAAACTATTAAGATGTTTCAATTCCCTGCTAATCCCGGCACTGCTATTTGATGATAACGGCCGATTGGTCTGATCAAATACACTTGACGCCTCTTCTCGGTTTTCAGAAGGTAGAAGCGAACTGTTCGATTCTACCTCCGCTTTATCCGCCGAAGCAGAATTCTCGGTATCTATGTTACTTTGACCCTCTCCGTTCTTCATCTTCTGCAATGTAACGCGTCCTTTGTACTGGACTACCTCTAGTTTCTTTAACGGTGTGGACATGTGTGATTTAGGTGTTGGAATAGCAAGATCTATTTCTTGAGACAATGTTATGCCTACCTTTGGATGCTCCTTCGAAACAATCACCCTACTGTCGTTTATATTTATTTCATCACTTGAAGCAGCACTGCCATCAAACTCCCGCAAACTTTGTCTCATCGGGATTTGCGTTATTTTGGCGTTTGAAACGCTTTCTTCGCTTAATATATTACTGATCGTGGGTGAGGCTTCATCGTTGCGATGGTCAGTATCATTACTGGACACGATCGTATTTGTTCCTCCTCCTTCAACTGCTGCCATTGAAGATTCTGGCATCTGTTTCAATTCTGCCTTAGTTTTGGGCTGGATCATCGTGGAACTTCCAGTCGCTTCATCGCGAACAACATGCATTGTTGCATCATTCGAACATCTTTGCGCTGGCAACAGTACATGTCGATTTGGTTTATCGTCGGCAGGTTCTTCTTTGACAATAATTTCCTTTTTAATGTCATGCTCCAATAGCAATGTATTATCCTGAAAGATATCCACATTTCTTCCCTTCCAATCATCTGCTTTATGTCTATCTCGAAATGTCTGTCGTCTTTTCTTTTTTTCCTCCCGATTTACCAAATGGCGTGCTTTAAGTCTATCCCTTTCCTTCCAGGTCTGTTGAATTTCCGCGGTTACTTCATCTCTTATCGTCTCGTTGAGTGATCGCGTTTTCGCAATTTTTTCCCTTTCCTTTATTACCTTAAGAAGTTTAGTGACATCAGCGGACAGTTCATCCGGTTGACTGAAATCGCTGGAGCTACTCGTTACACTGCTAGAGTCACTGCTCGAATTGTCCGATAGTTCTTCTATCGATGATTTTTTGACCGCGCCATCGACTTTTGCAACAGATTGGTCAAGATCTGCGGTGGGACCACTGTTCTTACGACTATTACTCTCTTGCGGAAGTGATTGTGACGGAGAGGCTGCAGGGCGGAATGTATCGGGGCTTGAATTGGTTGACACATTCGTACTACCGCATAGATATTTCGCTTTCCACTCTTCTTTCGTCAGATTTCTGAACGCGTCAGGACTTTCACGATTTTGATTTCGCTGGCGGTAGGAGTGACGACTAGATTGATTATTCTCCTGTAAATTCTGCTCATGGCTTCGCTCATCACTGCGGTTGCGAGTTTGCTCACGACTTCGACGGAAATTTCTCTCACGATTTCCTTCACGGCTTCGCACACGATTGTGTCCGTGATGACTCCTCTCACTGCTTCCTTCTCGACATCGTTCCCGACTTCGCCTTTGATTACGCTCGTGACCACGTTCATGACGTCGGTCATGTTGCCGTTCGCAACTTCGCTCGTAACTCCATTCGCGACTCCGTTCGTGGTTGGTATTCCGTTTACCACGATGACAAAGCCTATCCTCTGAGAAAGATTTTCGGTGTCTATAACCGCCAATCTCATTACTACTTTTGTTACGTGTTGACAGTCTTGCTTTTGCGATCCCTTCAGAAAATATCTCGTCAATATCCAGTGTGGTACGATGTTTCAGGGCAACACTTGGTTCAAACCACCATTCGTTTCTTTCCCCCGAAAGGCTCTGACAAACGTTTGCTGCTGCTGTTGTTGTAGTAGTATTCGTAATATTCGTAGTAGCATTAGTATTGACAGTAGTAGTAGCAGGTTTACCTGCCAGGAGCATGCTGCTGAAGTCAATCGTGTTAATCGGTGATTTGTTAAGCGAGCCCTGCATATCGTGCAATATACATTCGTCTTCTATCGTTTGCAATTCAGGCATTTCATTAACAGTATTTGCAATCAACGTGCGTGACAGTGCCTTGCCATTAATTGTATTATTTAGATCTTCCGAAACAGATAAGCAATCGCTATGATCATGTGACGCAGAGTCAAGTTCCAGTACCTCACTCAGATGATGAATAAATGCTGTGGGTAAATTGGCAACATCTACTATTTCCCCCGAATCCAGCATAGCATTTAACTGACTCATAAATTCTTCCTTATCGTAACCTTTGATCTTTTCATCTTCAGTGTTTCGCATTTCCAGGGACAACGAAGACCTTTTCTCTTTGACTAAATGCTTCATAGCAATATCGAATTTTCGAAGGCTCGAATTGTTCAGCATATTACGTATGTCATTTTTGCTCATTCTGAGAAAACGATTGATGACCTTATTTTTCCAAGATGATTCTGATGTCGGGCCTCTTACTTTCTTCCAATCAGTACCTATTCTAATTCTTGAAGCTTTAGACAAATCTAACATGTACTGAGGTGTTATTTCTCCTCGCGTCTCAACATTTTCATTCCCCTCAATTGCAATTCCATCTCGAGTATCTTTATGCAAAACCTCATCATCGTGTTTCTCGTTTATTGTATCGTTATTACCTGACGTATTATGTTTAAATTGTTCGCTATTCGTATTTATTACTTTAACGCATCGTAAATCTTCCTGGCTGTTTTTCAACTCATCAGCCGGTTTATTGATAACCGATACAATTGAAGAATCACAGAGCACCGATCTAGTTCCTAAAACTGATAAAGAAGATGATAGTGGCAGTGGTATCACTGATCTAGGAGGGGAAGGAGGTGGTGGCGGTGGTGGTGGCGGCGGTGGTGACGGAGACGGTGGCAAAGGTGGGAGTGATGTTGTTAATGGTAGAGAGCTGTCACATGACCCACAAACTAATGGCGTTACATTTAACCGATCGACATGTGAATCGATAAAGGAACTCTGATATTGGTCGCACAGTTGGTAGTGGCCAACATGCATAACTTCCGGTTGAACGATACGTCTGGAATATATTGACTGATCCAAAGAAGATAAATGTTGATCAATATTCGTCTCTTGACTAACCGCACACGACAGGGAGGAGTGATCATTAACAGTAGAAGGTCTTGCTGTATCCTCATTTAGATGCCGGGTTGTTTCTAAATTTTTCACAGTCAACGAGCGTTGATTCGGTTTCTGTTGATTTCCTTGATGCAACATTGCGTTCCTGTTTGGAGAAGAATCACAACCGACTAACGAATGTAAATTTGTAGATTTCACTTTTATAGATGATGAATAATTATCTTGATTAGAGTTTTCCATGTGTTTTCTCATCACATTTGCCATACTTTTCCCAGAATTCCTAAGATTTGTAGTCTGGTAAGTTGTCAACGTTTCACACAATTGTTTACATGGAATGTTCTTGTCAGGCTTTGGTGCATCTTTGGAAACATTTTCAGTTTTGCTGTCTAACGTGATATCCAATGAATTTTGCACAAAATTCTCACTTTGTTTGACACATGGATGGCTATTATTTCCAATTATATTTGTATCATTTGTTACCATTTCAATGATTTCTACATAATCTGACTTTGAATTATCAAAACTGACTCTTCCGATGTCTCTCAAATCATTGAAGGTCAAATTAAGCTCGGGTGGCTCGTGCCTCAGTTGAGGTAGGCCTATTGTTAATGCAACAGCCGCGTCAGGCTTCTTGACTTCAGAATTTATATTACTCGCATTATTCTCCTCCCAGAAGTTTGTAATGTCATCCTCTGTTATAGACGACAATTTTTCTTTCAATCTGTCTGCTAATTCTGTAATTTTCCGCTGCCGCTCTTCCTCAGAACCAGGAAGGGGATCTTTGGATCTTTGGATAACTTCATTACGACACGTATCTTGCTGCAAGATCAACTGCTCCTGTTTAGAAGCAGTCTTGTTCTCCGCAACGGGCAACGGTAGAATAGGTGCTTGTGCCTGAGTTGGCATAGGTATTGCAGATGCTGGCGATGGTCTTGGCAGTAGTTGCGGTCTAACAGGTGATGAAAATCGACTGATGCCATGAACATTTGGCGCTCTAGCCCTGTTATTGAAGCGATATGGTGGGTTACACCAAAATGGTGGCCATCGTGGGAAATTCATGTTCCCCTGCCACGGTGAGTAAGGCACTGCATGAGGTGGTGGTGGTCGATCGTGCCAAGCGTCCACTCCTGGCAATCTTTTCAAAAGTGGTGGCCGTGAAGAATTGAAATTCGGACGTGGAAACCGTGGGTTTCCAAAACCGCCATTCGGTCCGAAATTTCTACCTCGAAAGCCAGTACCACTACTCATTATGCCGTTTCTTACCTTCACGCTGCTTTTTCAGAACTAACTTCTCTCGTCTGATGATCAACAACAACCACCACCTCTTCAAAGACGCTTACATTCTCGTCGGCAATCGTACGATTAACGCACTTTCATACCGTCTCGTACATTATTCTTGCATTTGAGCATGACGATGTTCCAAGTAGTACCTGCCACTGCTGACCTGCTGACCATAGTATGCAACTGTTGCGGATACAGCAGCAACTGCACTATACTCCTGCTACTCTTGATTCACAACGCGTACTACATCGCACCTGCAGACAGAGCAAAATCTTTAATGTCAGTCTGAGATATGTGCTGTCTTTTTTATGTGTCTCACTTTCTAACCTTATTATACAATCCTTTCCACGGCAATACTTAATAATAATTTTACTTCCACTCACTCCCACTCACCCCTACTTGCTCCCACTTACTCCCACTTGCTCCCACTGATATACACAATCGCACGCCACGCACGATGCACGTTGCTTTACCAACTTTTAGAAACAACTCATTCGAGGACGCGCGCGTGCGGTTTCATATGTGAGAAACTTCCTGTAAACTGGACAAATTGAACTTTCCTGAACGATGAACGAAGTTTCACGACCACTCTTGCATACAGCACAGGACCACAGGAGTAAAATTAAAGTAATGAAGATAAATATAGACGCGTAATCATAACGTTTCATATAATGACGTGCGAGTACGAATACTGCAAACGGGTACGACGGACGTAACCGGTCGATTGGTCAATTCTTTAACTAAAAAACACGTCTCATTGTCAGGGATACGACAAGCCCTGTAACAACATCGGTTGCCTCGTTGCCTGGCTTTCATAGATTTTCGCGCGTTAACATCAAATTTGAAAGTTTCATTGTTTCGATCACTTTCATTGCCAGTCTTTCAAAAAAAGAAGTCCTTCAAATAATTTCATACAATTCGATCTACCGGACGTTGACATGTACTTGATGTACTTTGTCAATTTAAGATGTATCGGAATTTCCGCGGAATTAAATGGCTCCGATACGGTCGCGCTACCCCATGGACATAGGAATAAGGGGACGGTGCCAAAGGGCGAGGGGAGTGAAGCCACTTCAGGGGAGCAGGGGGTAATATTTTGGTGCCACATTGGTGATTGGCTGTAATCGCGCAAGCGCACTCTCATTTTCACTCCAACCTAAAACTTGACTTTCGGGTTAGTTCGAAAAAAGAAAGCAGGTCAGAGTCAGCTCCGTCCCCTTATTCCTATGTTCATGGTGTCAGCATATGGAGTTCTGAACACCATTTACGTTGGCAGGGTGGGGGAAATGGTGTTGAGACCAGTGTCAGCATATGGAGTCTGAACACCATTCCTGTCGCAGTGCAGCGGTGCAGTGTCATCAGAAATAGCATCCTGCCACGTATGGCACGCGTGGTGGGGGAAGAGAGAGAAGTAGATGCGGCGTGTCCGTGAGAGCTACGTGCCGCTCGATTGGCTCGTAGCTCTCACGGATAGGCACGCATACTACTTCTCTGTGTGCGGCAGGATGCTATTTCTGATGAAACTGTCGCAGTGTGCGTGCGCGTCTACGTGCGATGCGCGCAGCTTAGGCCCAATCAGGGCCTTAGCATCGGACACAGACGCGCACGCACACTGCGACACGAATGGTGTCGGAGTCGATATGCTGACACTGGCTTTCAGTATCAATGGTTTTCAATTCGGAGGACTATATATCGATAACTATCGAGATTCTCTGTATACAAGTGGTGTCAAGTGGCATGCATACATGCACGCACGCCTACCTCAGCTGACCTGAACTGACCTGAGCCAATTTGAGTCAGACTGAGATCAAACGTCCGTGAGGTCCATATTAGTTGACATCAGTCCACATGAACTTATTTACCAAGGACGATCGAAAACGGCGATTATCGAACAAAATAACGATTATTGTTCTAGGTACCCTTGCAATGGGATATCTTGAGTACTTGAGTAGTCAATAATTGTTAAAGTATCGACGAAAACAAGTCTAACGTGACCTCTTCAGAAGTCTAGAGAGTTGTATATGACAGTCATGAATTGTTTAATGTTAAACATAATGAATTGTTGAGGCTATGTGTATAAGCATGATCAAAGATTATAGTGACATGCAAAATCTACAGGGGCTTTACTATCGTCAACTCGTCATTTCTTTGATCATGACTAATCAGAAGAAGTCAACTCGATGAATCGGCTAGCAAGTTGGTTAGGACATTGTGAACACATTTACAGTTATTTCTTCCTCAAATCCTAATAGAGAGTTAAGATGGTAGTACCGGCACGAATGCCACCATACAAGTCAAACAAAATTCTTTATTACCGCAACAATTTCTTCCTCCTATGCCTTTTATTAATAGTGCTTCTTGTCATATTAATTGTTGCATACCACGTTTTTAAATTTGGAAATGTCCAGCAACAATCCATGTATACGCCAATAGTTTTAAACGATCTCAATAATCTACCTACATACACGTTGAATCCAGACATTTCAATGGCAGACGCCACGAATTCTTCATGTACTTATTTCGGTTGCTTCAATGTTTACCGTTGTGGCAGCCAAGGGAATAAACTTTTAATATATGTTTACCCTCCAAAAATTTATTTGGATGCACAAGATAGGCCTATAACTAATCAAATGACAAAGGAATTCTGCCAACTTTTAAAAAGTATTATCTCCAGTAAGTTTTATACCCCAAACCCTTACGAAGCTTGTATATTTGTGCCATCCATTGATACACTTAATCAAAACAGAATAAGACCTCAAGAAGTATCAAGAGCTTTTAGAACACTACCATTGTAAGATCTAATTTTTTTTTACAACATGCATTTCTGGGTTATTGAGCGAGTGCGTAAGATCTGCATATGAATCTTGTGAATATGAATAGATATACTTCTGATTTGATATGTAAAGTTTTTACTCTTTACATATTTTGCGATAGGATGAAAATTAAGGTATTACGTGCAGTTTTAATGGAATCAGAAGAAAATTGCAGTAAAGTGATGCTAAATCATATCTGAAGAAACGTTGGAGCAACGATATTGATCATTTTATGTGTTGAAAAAATGTCTAAAAGTTTATAAAGAAAAATTTTATTCTGGCAACGATTGATAAAACATCTGAATTTTTCTTAGCAACAGTCAATGAAAGTAGGATATGGCAATTACAGGGCATATATACTGTCCTAAAGTTATCTCAAAGTTATGCATGTGAAGTAGGTATCAATTGATAGTAGAAAAAGGAACTTCTGCACTCATTGCAATATCTTCAGAATGACAATGCATTTGTCATTAATCAAATTATGTAACTACGTTTACTTCTAACCAATTTCAAACTATTTCTAGTTGGAATAAAGGAGAAAACCATTTGATCTTTAACATGGTACCTGGAAGTGTCCCAGACTATAACACTGTCTTGGATGTGCAAATTGGAAAAGCAATGATCGCAGGTGCCGGTTTGTCTTTGTTAACTTACAGATCAGGGTTTGATATCAGCTTACCAGTATATAGTCCGCTCGTGAACAATTTAAGAGCAAACTCTAGTACCATGAGGTATGTTTATAGTTATAATGACATGCATTCTAATAACGATTTTTTTCATATGTTTTATAATGATCTGCTTTCTCTTACAGAACGTGGCTCGTTATATCATCCCAATTCAATATCAATTCAGATTTTGAACGTGATTTAGCAGAGGTAAAGTCTCTCTTTCCTGAAGAAATTTTATTACTTGGACCATGTCTACAGTATAATCCCATGAATACTACACTTCGGTGTCTTGGGGACCATGTCTACAAGTATCCTGATGTCCTTCAAGTATGTTAAATATTTTCAAACGTTGCTCTATATAGAAAGTAAGCTTCAATTGGCTACTTCATGCTTTCAGATGGCTACATTTTGTTTAGTAATTCGTGGTGCGAGGCTCGGGCAGAGCACTTTATTAGAAGCTATGGCAGCTGGTTGCATACCCGTCATCATTGCCGATTCTCTTGTAGCACCATTCCATGACACAATTGATTGGACAAAGTACGCATACACGTCAGAGATGTATAGCTGTAGAACAATTCTTATACTTATACTTAATTATGTAGGGCTGCAATATTTGTACGGGAAGTGGACATTTCATTAATAACAGATATATTGAAGAAAATATCAGGGCAAAGAGTTACAGAGTTACAAGAACAGGGGGAATGGCTTTATGAGAGGTATTTCAAATCGATGGAGAAAATAACAGAGACAGCGTTAGAAATATTGGCAGATCGTGTATTTCCACATTTGGCAAGGAATTATATGCACTGGAATGTACCACCTCATAGGGTAATTTTATGAAAAACGCAATATTGATTTTTATGAAACTTCCGCAATTCACTTATTACGATATCGTTGCACCTATGCAGGATATTACTTCGCCACTTCTCTTACCCGCAACAGCTCCCAAAACGCGTGGCTTTACCGCTGTCATTTTAACTTACGACAGACTGGATCTTCTGTTTCTTTTGATTAATAAGCTCGTTAAAGTACCGAGTCTTTCGAAAGTATTGGTTATTTGGAACAACCAACGTAAAGATCCGCCACATTGTAAGTAAATGTTCATTTAAGTTTTCCTTTGTAGGACATTAGTTTTAGGATTTGGCGTAATGAACACAGCAATCTTTTTATGTCCTTGCGTATGTCCTGACGGAAGATTGCGAGTTTGGGGATTATTCCCCCCCCCCCCCCCCCCCCCCCCGCATACTCTCATCTTGATTGACGTGGCAGATGAATCACCAGTAATTATTCTCAATTTTGATTTTACTTATTGCAGCTTCCAAATGGCCAAAGCTTAATAAGCCATTGAAAGTTATCCAGACAAAGGAAAATAAACTATCGAATAGATTTTATCCATACGATGAAATTGAAACTGAAGCAGTATTATCTATAGATGATGATATTATAATGTTAACAGCTGATGAACTGGAGTTTGCGTACGAGGTACCAGCAATATTTCAAAGATAATATATGGTCTGTCAGTAAAAAAGCAGAATGCGAATATTGTACATGTTTACTTAAGCGTTAGTTATTTCTACTTAATATTGGTTGAAGATGCTCAGATTGTGTTTATAGGTTTGGAGAGAATTCTCCGATCGTATTGTGGGATTCCCGTCACGCATTCATATGTGGGACAATGGAACCAGCTGTTGGAAATACGAGAGTGAATGGACAAATAGTATTTCCATGGTGTTAACGGGGGCTGCTTTTCATCACAAAGTAAAATATATTTTTGTTGTCTAGAAGAAATTGCTTTTTGGTGTTGCTTACAATTAGACGTATGTGTACACGGCACATTCGTAATCTTATTCTAGTATTGGAGCTATATGTACACCACTGCAATGCCAGGTGACATAAAAGAATGGGTGGATGAACATATGAATTGCGAGGATATCGCAATGAATTTTTTAGTAGCTAATATTACGGGAAAAGCTCCTATAAAAGTAAGTTTATGTTACGTAAACGATTAAAAATGGATATACTTTGAAGTTGGAATGTGATAAAAACCATATTGGACATTATAGGTAACACCAAAAAAAAAGTTCCGATGTCCAGAATGTACAAACACTGAGATGCTCTCAGCCGACCTAACTCACATGGTGGAAAGGACACAGTGTATAAATAAATTTTCGTCTATTTATGGTTCGATGCCATTGCAGTCGGTCGAATTTCGTGCAGATCCTGTTCTTTTTAAGGATGTATTTCCCGAAAAACTTAAAAGATTTAATGACATCGGAAGTCTGTGATTTATATAAGACGCATGGAAATGTTTAAAGGAAATCCTTAAGGAAACGGCGGCGGCATAAGATGTATCTTTTATGTGACATTTTATTTCCAAAATCCTGGCTTGACACAAAGCCTATTTTGACACTTGTTCAGAAACATTTATGCTAAGCTTATAAAATACGGGGCTAATAGTAATATTGAAGAAAAAATACCAGGAACTAGAATTTTATTCTTTGATAATCACTTGCTCATTCGATAATTGTATTATTCGTGTCAAATATATTTTCAAATAATATTTCTTACCTGTAATGGCACAATTGGCTTATTTAAGTTTTCGCATTTTATCTGTCTTACGTTAGACAGAAAAACAAAATATATCGAGAATTTATATATAAAAAAAAAAAGTATAGAAGTCCTACCATATGTTTTACCTAAATCCGATGCAATAAGTGCTTATTACGATTATTGATTACCCTTCGAATCCTGTGTTAGTTTAAAGCAAATACCTTCAACTATTGCTTTCGTACCTACTTCACTGGATGGAAGAACTGACATGTGACTCTAAAATGAAATGAGAAGCATAAAAAAGGCCAATACAATATATCGGAAAAATGTGACTAAAATTACGTACAACCGAAGTTTGTTCGTTTGAGTTCATGTATCCCACTATCATCGAATTGGTCGAATGACTCCATAGAAAGTCTCCAAGTTTGTCATTTGGTGAATACCTAACAGCTATGGCTCCTCCTAACTTTTGTTCAAGACCATCTAAAAAGCTCGATTCTGGAAGCAAAGACATGGGCGTTACGTTTTTCTCACTGTTAAACTATAGCAGCAGCAATAAGATGAACTATGTAGTTATTTCACCGATAAATTGAGACTTCATTGCCTGATGCAGCTTGGTCGTTGGGCAAGAGGCATTAGCAATTGATTCTGCTACTGTACGTGCCAATGTTGTACGTATGAGGTGCTCTCCGCATCCAGACGTACTGGTACCTACTGACCAATTATTCTTGTACGCCCATGTACCACAGCCCCATATACCAGCCTATAACATAATAAAATACAATTTCAAATACAGCTTCGCTTATTATTATTACTTACAAATTCATAGTTCATTGTTGCATTAATGTTATCATATTTTTTTGAAACCAGAATGAAAATTTAAAAGAAATACACTGTAAGGTGTCAAATTATAGTGCAACCAATCTGCACACAAAGTATATTATAATTGAAGGCATAATACAGATGCAATACCTGGCCTACTCTCCCAGGATATTTTAAAATAATACCTCCACTGGAACAAGTTGAGGCAACATTTCCATCAGCATCAACGCATATTGCACCCACAGTATCCAATCGTTTCTTTGCAAACTATATCGAGATTAAAAAATATATTTAATGCATCTGAATAACTGCCAACAACCTGCATATATCGTAAGATGATGACAAAGTTGTCAAATTCTTTACTACCTTGTAGGTCTCCATGTCTGCTTCTATATCACAGTCTTCAATTTTTCGTTTGTAATGTTTGTATACTTTTTCTGCCTTTGCTGAAAATATTTGAAGAAGAAACTGCTTGACATATGTGTTAAACAGGATATGAATTCATAAGCTACTGCAAAAGTTCCAACAATGACACAAGATTCTCTACATCCCAAATTTTTGTTTATGTGGGATACTCGTACACACGTGATATTAGTTCTTCCGGTGGTAATGTTTGTATTCCCATTTCCTCTGCCCAGATACGTGCTCCATTGCCAACTAAAAAACTGTCAAAATGCACCAAAATGAGCAGTTGTCTGTCCACCAAACCCATCAACTTTCTATGTGAAGCATATCATAGTTACGTTGGAGGAATTCTTCCATATGCAAATTTTAAAGATTGATGCTCGCATAATTGTTTTGCTAAAGATATTGGATTTTTTATCCCACTGACTGCACCCACTGCCCCAAATTGTAAGTTACTACCATCCATTGCACTGGCATCACATTCTACTGTTCCGTTAAATGTTAAATTGGAACCAAATCCAGCATTTGTTAGAGGTGAATTTTCTAATAGTATGGTAGCATTTACAGCAGCGTCTAGAACACTCTGACCAGATGTTAAACTTTGGCAACCCTAAGGAAAGAAGAAAGACATTTGACATAGCCATTTCGGAAAAATTTGAAAGATAAACTAAAATATAATATATGCGCAAATATTGAAGTCTGTAATTGACTTTACTCACTATTTTACAAGCTTCACGACATAATATCTGATATTTTTCTTTATGAGTCTTAGAATGTTGTCCAGCACCTATTAGCATGATTTTGTTGAAAAATCTCTAACACAGATGTTTGTACATATACAGTAATATACATACAAATGCAAAGCTGAATAACCAACATACCCACATGAACAGCAATGAATCCTTGCTTATCGCTATTCATTAATGTCACTTTGTGTTACTCTTTCAAAACAATTGCTATAGACAAATACCCTTCTCATACTTATATTCAATTGTGTTTATAACTTGAATACTTTACTTAGCAAGTGTTACGTTGTGTGTTATTTCAATACATAGAACTCCACCTATCACCAAATCACCATACCAGTGTCAGCCTGTCAGCATATTCAGCGCTGGCAGAACAGTGATGTTCCTGGGGACGCTTTCTCGCGCATGCGCATTGAAATCTCACTTAAGGAGCGTGTTAATTGTAGAAGAAAAAGGGTTCTGTTGGGCCCTCTGCTCAGATAGTATTAAAAATAATAGAAAATATGTTACAAATTAATAAATTACAAATAAATAATTAACAATATCATAAAAAGCGATGTAAAGACTTGCTTAGATAATTTGTGGCATTATTTATACACAAACATATTTATATTATACAATATTGACATAATAATCAAATAGGAAAGGTTTGGGTAAAGAAACAAGAGGAAATAAAGTAATTTTTGAATAATTTATTCAGTTAACAAAAATATTTTATTTGGCAGAATTATAACGAATACCAACATTTGTTGCAAGAGTAAGGAAAACTGCCAAGAACCTTACCAATATTCATAACAAAAAAATATCACATTTATGGTTGAACATAGAAAATAAATATGGCATCACAATTTTTAAATCTAAATAAATAAAATTAAATAAAACAATAAATAATATGAAAGAACATTTTTCCATAATGTCTATTATAACAATTATATATATATATATATATTGATATATAAATAATTATATTTAAATATACAGTGGAACCTCTCATAGCCTACCTAATAGGGAGACAATGTACGCTATCTGAAGTACCAATCGCGAGCCAGAAGCGGCTGTTGCTATCCCCACCATTCCCCTTCCTTGACACTCGTGCAGTGCCGTGACTGCAGACCCCGTGTTCGCTCGTGCCCGTATGAGATATTGTAAACAAAACCGCGACAACATCGTATAACATCGACGGCCCTGATCAATCCCCCTCCAACTAAACTGCTGCGTCCCGACGCTCCGCCCTCGTACGCTATGAGAGGGTACGCTATGAGAGGTTCCACTGTATACTAACCGCTATAACCTACCTTACCTCGCATTACCTCTTTGGGCCTGTGCATCTCGGCAGGCTGTTGCGCCGTCCCTGGATTTCTGCGCGAATGCAGTGCGCATCAGTGATGTTCCTGGGGACGCTTTCTCGCGCATGCGCATTGAAATCTCACTTAAGGAGCGTGTTAATTGTAGAAGAAAAAGGGTTCTGTTGGGCCCTCTGCTCAGATAGTATTAAAAATAATAGAAAATATGTTACAAATTAATTAATTACAAATAAATAATTAACAATATCATAAAAAGCGATGTAAAGACTTGCTTAGATAATTTGTGGCATTATTTATACACAAACATATTTATATTATATAATATTGACATAATAATCAAATAGAAAAGGTTTGGGTAAAGAAACAAGAGGAAATAAAATAATTTTTGAATAATTTATTCAGTTAACAAAAATATTTTATTTGGCAGAATTATAACGAATACCAACATTTGTTGCAAGAGTAAGGAAAACTGCCAAGAACTTTACCAATATTCATAACAAAAAAATATCACATTCATGGTTGAACATAGAAAATAAATATGGTATCACAATTTTTTAATCTAAATAAATAAAATTAAATAAAACAATAAATAATATGAAAGA
This sequence comes from Priocnemis perturbator, assembly GCA_963942575.1. Classification (NCBI taxonomy): domain Eukaryota; kingdom Metazoa; phylum Arthropoda; class Insecta; order Hymenoptera; family Pompilidae; genus Priocnemis; species Priocnemis perturbator. The sequence goes on from OZ012656.1 coordinate 11,848,800, forward strand.
ACTTTTTTCCATAATGTCTATTATAACAATTATATATATATATATATATTGATATATAAATAATTATATTTAAATATATACTAATCGCTATAACCTACCTTACCTCGCATTACCTCTTTGGGCCTGTGCATTTCGGCAGGCTGTTGCCCCTAATTGCCGCTGCTCCGTCCCTGGATTTCTGCGCGAATGCAGTGCGCATGCGCGAGAAAGCGTCCCCAGGAACATCACTGGTGCGCATGCGCGAGAAAGCGTCCCCAGGAACATCACTGCCCCCACCACCGGCACCGCCGATGGAGTTCTGCACTGAATATGCTGACATTGCATCATACCAACCACAGGAATGGTCATAGACCTTGGCCGTGTTCAGAAATTGGCTGACAGTACTGTCAGTACTAGATTTCCGTTCAAAAATGCTTTTGAGTATGGCTGACGAGACTGTAACGTACTACCATTTTGTCAGACATCTACTGGAAAACGCGTTCGGCAGCACTGTCAGTAAAATAGAACGACTATTTTTCAGTAAAACCAGCGTCAGTACTGACAGTACTGTCAGCCAATTTCTGAACACGGCCAATATATATGGACCGCTAGTTGCTGTATTCAGGTTAGTTGTAAGATCTGTGACGCCGCTGCCCCACAAGAACTAACTTTAACGTACGTTATATATCTATATATATCGATGTACGCATGCGCTCGATTGACTCGTGGTTGACTCGTGTGAAGTTAGTCAGAGCCACAGTTAAGCCAATGCTACAATGAAGTAAGCGTAGGTTTTAAGAAATTAAAACCGTCGTAGGCAGCCGTTTGTAACTAGCACTTCCGGTTTAAGAGCCCTCTGATTGGTTGGCTGTCACTCGTACGACTACAAACTACAACCTGCGTTTACTTGATTGTAGCATGGGCTTAAGCGGAGTACGTAAATACGGCCCTTTGACACGGTAGCGCCACACACTGCGGAGTAAAGCTCAAACTAATCAATGCATAGCCGTCGGTAGTGAAGTATGCATTATCGATAATACCGACCGGTGTGGATTGATTAGTTTGAGCATTGCTTCGCTGAGGGTGGCGCTGCCGTATTAGATACCGCGGGAAATTTAAAAATCTTATGCCTGACCGGCCAGTAACGATTTGACTCAAACTTTTCGGTTATATATATATATATATATTATTAATATATCAGATTGAAGTAAACGTGACGTGCTGCGGCGGCCTCAACGTGCGTCAAGTTTCACATGGCCAACCATCTTCATCCGCCATGATCGTTACCATGGCGTTACCAGGGTTGTTATTTACCAATCCGTCTGCAATAACAAGGGCCGGTAATGATGGGCGATTACTAGCGGCGCTCCCGCTCTCTTTGGTCGGTCGGTCGCGCGTCGTGTATTCGGTGCCGTGATAACAGACGTTTCAACTTACGCGGAGAATTATCAGTCTCATCATCAAGCGGAAAATCGACATGTCAGTTTTGCCGTATCGGGAATCATCGATCGGCGAGGAAGAGTTACAGCAGGAGGATGAGTGGGAGGAAATCGAGGAAGACGACGGCAAAGAAGCTGAGGAGATCGAGTCTGAGGTATATACATACATACATACATGAATGATTTAGCGAAAGATACCAAACGCCATAAGGCGTTCTGATCATCACTGCATCGAAAGACGATAAAAAGCCACTCTCATGACACTAATACGCAGCTCTGGACAAAACGCTTAACCCGCGAAATGTATTGCAACTTTCGAATGGCATTTCAACACTTGCCTTAACCTCTTCCCGAAATCGTGTGTTTCAATTTAAGGTCATTATTGGTAGCTGGATTCTAATTAAAGGATATAGTCGGCATGGTACTGATAATCTCATAATATAGCACGTAATGTAGGATACCCTGATGATAGGCGATTCTTGAGGAATGTTGAAATGTAAATGTATGTGACATTTGAGATATATATATATATATGTAGCTATTCAGTCTCACATTACTAGCATAACGCTCAGAGGGAAAATTGAAGTATTCATCGCGGCCCATTTACAGATATCACGTCGTCCAGTAATTTTGCGCAGAGCCGTTATCGAATCGCTCGTTTTCTCATCTACCTCAAGTGCAATACACTAATGCGGTTCACAATGATGTAATTCGTTAGCATGGACCGAGAGACATCACGTTGCAAGTTTTGCGGGACGTGGAGCACAAGTTGGGTTCGATCAAGCTCTGTTGGCCGGAAGTGGACCTAACGAAGGACATCTTTCTATCGAGCTTACCGGAGAGCCATGGCACGGCCAGCGGGAAGGAACGGTTGCTACTGTTATACGCTGAAAATTTTAGGAGACTGTTTCACGCGACGTATCCAACTCGCCGGCCCCTTCTGCTGGCGTGCAAAAACGAGTGTGGCGTGCAGGTAATGAAATCGTTTTCAACCATTTTTGTTCCGACGCGCTTGTAGCCTTAAATTATCAGGCTAGACGACATCGGTGTATGTATACTGTTGCAACGTTTGGTTCTTTAATATGTTTCTTGACAATCAGCAAGCTGCTTGTTGTCTTAGATCTGGGCATTTTGTGAGAAACACATCGCATAGTGGAATTGATGATATATGACTGATTGCAATTTACATTACCGAATCGATTATTGGAGATTTTTTGTTGGGAGAATCATGGAAATGATTCTTCGTCGTTGTGCGGAACCTTTATTGTCTCCTTGTAGATACCTGCTGTTTTTTTCATTAATGCGCCAGTAAAGGATAAGTTAAAGAACGTGAGATCGTTGGATGGTATATTTTTTCGGTGTATTCTCTTGATAAATACTTTCGACTCATTGTACAAAGGTATTCTCTGCGTATAAAAATTAAAATGTGTCATAAATAAAATTATCGATATTACGATTAAAACTTCTTTCTTTCTGAGTCGTTATAAGATTGTGTGTGTGTGTGTGTGGGTGGGTGTAAGTGTAAAGGTAACGAGGAATATCATCGACGATCATCGGTCAAGCATCAATTATACCTTTCTCTTAGCATCATCATTTGCGTTGATGATCGTGAACGAATAATTATCGTTATCATCTTTGCCATTAGACCAAAGCCGTTCAGATTCGTCTGTCATTTCATTTAACTAACAGAAACAACAATTGCGTAGTAGGAATCTCTCTAATATAATCGATGAAATCCTTCTCTTGCTACAATCTAAATAATAAAAATAAACTTCGCTATACATTTATTCATACATATTTTAAATGTACTACAATACATGGTATGCACCTTGTCGCGCAAAAGTGCATAGTCACAGTCTTATTTACATGCATCGCCCTATCTAGGCGATACTTTCTTCACTTTGGTTTTTTGGTTTTATACTTTTATTATAAATACGCCGCCCACGTCGCCAGCGAGACTATCATTCGTATCAGTAATCTAGTGACCGTAGTCGACCGCAGAGATCATTGGAGTGGGCCGATTTTTGCGGACCTTATTACGCAAGCGTTGTTACGCTTTCTCTCTTTTCCCTACATCGCGAATTGTCCGAGGAGGGGTGACAATAACACTGAAACTTAGTCTCGCGGCGACAAAGGAGCGAACGCGAGAGCGTAAGAAATAAATCACGAGGTCGGAAAATGTTTCAAAGGTATGCATATGATGTAACGTGTATTATATATGTCGCGTGATGATGGTAATGTCGTATGTCTGTGTCTGTAACGAGTGTGTATCGTACGTGTAACTCATAATCGTCTTCTTCGCTTCTCTTCTGCACAGAAGTTTGTGTCTACGACTATCAGACGAAGTACACTGCCGTATCCGGAACTGTACACGTGGCAGGGGTGCGGGAAATTTGTCAGCGACTACATCGAGTACGAGCCGCCAGACAGAGCACTCGCTATGGTAAGTGAAAATAATCGCAGGATTTCGGCCAATTTTCATCCGTCCAAGCCGTTCAAACCGCTATGGCTTTCGATCCGTCTATATAATCTATTTAAAGCCGCAAGCGACTTGGAGGATACACGCCGTTTTTCGTCCTTAATTCCGAGTCCCTCACATCATCGTCTCTTGCCATTCTTTGCCCCTTTTTGCTCGATAGCGAGTTCGACCGCAAATCCCCAAGAGCATTTTGTTTCCGTTATGGATAACACCTCCCCGACCCATCTCGTAATCAGTTTGTGCGCACTTTCTCCTCGTGAAAACGAAACATTTCCAAAGAAGCACCGTGAATACTGGACAGGAAATATAATAAACGTATCCATCGGAACTACGTGTTGAGTTCCAAATGTCCGCTGGTATCGATCAAGCTAAGGTGAACCTGAACGCAACCCGAATGCGTTCCTGTAGGTCTCGCTCTAACGGCTGATCGTGGAAGGTGATGAAAAGGAAAACGCCGGTAATCGTACTTTTTACAGTCAAGCTAGCAGTAGAGCACAGTCGAACTCGCTCTCTTTAAAGGTGGCTAAAGACCATGTTGCCGAGATCAGACTTTAGCGTATGACGATTTTGTTTATTATAATACACTACAAACATAAGACCCGTTAACAGAACGAGAGGTAGAACTGTTTTGGGAGAGCGCACTTTGCGAATCCACAACAACGATAGCACGACGTGATCGAGTATTGTTCGCGACGAGCGCCGTACAACGACGACGACGACGACGACGACGACGACGACGACGACGACGACGACGACCGAAAAAGTTGAGAATAATTGGATGCTGAATATACCCTGGATCGTCGAGACATGCGCCTCTCATCGATGATCCCTTACGCTCGTTCGCTGTGGTAGCACACTTCCCGAGTAGCTAAATTTCGGGATCAAGCTCCTTCCTATGGAGAAACTTTGTCCCAAATTTGTTTTGCGCGTACGTGTGGTTAACGAACGGTAGAATAATCAATAATTCATAATAATTAATATAATTAATGGTCGATATAACCGTGATAATGATTAAGAATGTTCATAATAATAATAATAATCATAATGATAGTACCTCTCTACGATAGCTTAACTTTAATTACAACAGTCCATCCACAAATTTGGTATATCCTCTTATGTACAGCTTTGTATAAAAAAGAAAAAAAAAAGACGAGTACGACCTATTTTGATTCGGCCCGATTTCTAAGGTAACTCAAAAGCAAAACTGCATCACGGTGAGAGTAAGAAGGGGAGAGGGGGCATCTAAGAAAGGTGCCAAAGTATTGACGTGCCCCTATAACGGGTCCGAAAACGACTATGTTCTTTGAAATCAAGTGGGAGAATTGATCGCGATCGGAAGTGGTTGATGGTAGAAAAAAAAAGATGGGAGTGGTGATAGGAAGGAAGGAAAGAAGGAAAAGGGGATGGGGGCTGGAATGAACGTGGCACCGCAAAATCTGTGATGATTTCTCTATCCCTTCTCTCTTCTTCCTCGATCTCGCCGTTTCCTTCTTCTCTGACTTTAAACTTACACTCTTTCCTAAGATATATATTTAGCATCACAGCGTCGTCGTCTCCCGTCTTACTTTCTGCTCTGCTTCAAGCTAGACGATTTCTTTCTACACGCCTTGAGATTGTCCAACAGATACTTGAACTGCATTATCTGCAATCTCGTAACAGCCGGCTCGGAGCACTTGTCCAACCATTTGAAGAACTTTTCACCGTGCTCGATCGCTTCCTCGGTACTGCTCGGCACGTCTCCGTTGCCGCCGCCGGCAGGCATCACCACCTGCTGCTGCTGGTGCTGATGTTGATGTTGCTGCTGCTGTGCCGCATCATCATCCGCCTCATCCATGTTGAGACTCCTCTTGACGTTCTCGTTATTATTGTTGCACAAAACGTTGTCGAGAAGCGCTCTCGCCTTGCTCGGCGACTTTTTCGCCGCGACCGGACTGGGCGCGGTGACGGGAGTGGGCGTAATTAGAGGAAAGCTGCACTGTTTGTACCACTGCCAAAACCATGAGCCGTCATGCTGATTGATGCTCGGATTGAACGTCGCGGACTGCTGGCCCAGTAGCTGCTGCTGCTGCGTCAACCACAGCCAGAGGGCTTCGTCGATCTTCTTGTTCCCGGTGCCGGCTGAACTGGAAACGTTGTCGGTCCGCTTATTTTTCGTAGAGTTGCCACCGCGGACGGCACCGTTCTCGTTCGTCTTCCTCGGTGATGCCGGTACCGGCGTCGACGGCGCTTCCGCCGCTGGTGGCAGACTTTTTCGTGCGCAAGATGACTTGGCAACGACCGAGTCCATTTGCGTGGGGGCGATGGCAGAGATACCGTGCCTCTTGCCGTTACTCGCGCCTCCGCCGCCGTTGTTGTTGTTGTTGACGTTGGCGAGTGTGGAGACAGCGACGTTGCCGGCGACGCTCTTGGTATATTGAAGACCGTTCTCGACAAGACCGACGGGAGTGCCGGTAGCGGCTGCGGCCGCCGCAGCTGCAGCGGCGACTGCCGCCGCGGCGCCGTGCGTCGTGAGGCCGGGCGACATGCCGAGCAGATTTTTGGCCAGAGTACCGGTCGCGCCCGACAGGAGGCCAAGTTGCTGAAGCAACAGCGAACTGTTCTCCGGTCTCATGCCGGCTGCCATGCTGGTCATCAGACCGACGTAATCGATCTTCGGCTTGTCCTGCTGCTTCAAGTCACCACCGTCTCCGCAATCCGTTACGAAGGACGAGTTCCCCGTAGAATTGGATCCTGGCGCGCCGCTCTGCGACCTGCTGTCGATCTTCGCCCTCTTGATGCACGGAGGGCCTCCCTCGTCCTCGCTCGAGAGATTGGCCGAACCGGAGGCTATGTTTCCGGGACCGCAGCCGAGTGCACCGGGCGTCGCGGCACTATTGTTCGCGCCGGACGACGATGCCGGCGAGTGTGCCTCGCTGTCGGGCGTCGACGAGTTCCTCGCCATGCCGCGGATCTTGTGCTCGCTCTTGCACCAACCCCGTAACGTCGACTCCGGCACGCCGATGTCCCTCGCCACCGACGCCTTACTCTCGCCTTCGTGCACCCTCTGAATCGCGTCCATCTTCTCTGATGCCGAGAGCGCCCTCAAGGGACGCTTCCCCGGCCTTGCCGACTCGCCCCTCATCACCGCTAGACGATTCTCCTTTGTGCCCTCTCGCAGACGATCCTCGAAACTAGCTTCTTCCGACGCCACGGTCGTCGTCGTCGTCGTCGCCGTCGCCGTTGTCCCTGTTCCGGTGCCCTCCTCGGACACCCTTGATGATATCTCCAACTTGGATCTTCGTTCCCGCGTCGATCGGCCCTTGCCGCGAGTGTCGGACAACAACACTCGATCGGGCTCGTCCGCGTAAACGTCCAAGTTCGTCGTTCTCAGATCCAGATTGAACGGTTTTGCAGGACACCACGCTTTATCGTGTTGCCTCCGATTCAATTTGTCGTCGAGACGATGATACTCTCTACACACCGTTGCGATTTTCGGAAATCCGCCAATTCGAATGGCAATTCTCCTCTTCTCCCTCCCCTCTCTCCCTCTCTGTGAATTTTGAAAGGAGAGAGAGAGAGATAGTGGCGCGGCGACACGTTAGTAGAACAGCAGCAGCGCGATGGTTCTGCCTCGCGGAAAGTGGAGTGGCGAGCGCGCGCGCGCGCGCGCGATCGATCGACGTTCACGTTCCAGATCGCGCCATCCGACTATATCGGGCAGAGCTTGGACACGCGCGGAATTCCAATTGCCCGCCGCGTGGCGATGAAACACACGCGCACGTCGACGACGCGGACGACAGCCACAGAGTCGCGCCAACGAACGAATGGGAAGACAAGGACGGAAAAGTTCCAAGTTGGCCACGACTGATAACCACCACTGAGCCGCTTGCCCGAACGGCAGTAGTAACAGCTACGAGATGATGACGGCGACGGCGCCGACGACGACGACGCGAAATACTCCTTTCTCGAGGTCCGTACGCCGCACCGTTTCCGCGGCGTGTGGCAACGATTCCTATCGTCGCGCAGTAGTAAATAATGCCGTGTGTAAACGTGGTTACGCTGCTGCTCCCGCCACCGGCGTCGTTGCTGCCACCGGTCGGGGGTGGTGGTGGTGGTGGTGGTGGTGGTGGTGGTGACGGTGGTGGTGGTGGTGGTGGTGGTGGTGGTGGTGGTGCTGCGTGGAATAGCACATGCGCTCACAGAGAGTAATAAAGAACTTTTTTATGAATGAAACAACTCGGTCGGGTGGTTCTCCCTCCCCCTCCCCCCTCTCCAACGACGTCTCCTCCGCCCCCACCACAGAGTACACTCGACGGTACACTGCACCTCTCCTCTCCTCTCCCTTCGCAGTCTTTCTCAGTCCTTCCTCTTCTTCTTCCGTCTCTCTCGCTCGTTCGCTCGTTCCCTCGGTCGCTCAGTACCCGTTAGTCTCTTTCTGGCTCCGTTGAAACCGATGTCGCGCGCGCGTTCCTGATCTCTCGTGCTAGTGAGAGATTAAAACAGGGCACGGCACGTTACTTGGACTCGTGCTATCGCAATTCTCTCCTCGTGGGCGGCCGCCGTTAGCGCCGTTACCGCTGTCTGTTTCCAACGTCGTTTTCGTCGATGTTGCCGCGAATCCAACCAACCAATCCGCAGTACGCGCGGGAAACGGTATTACTGTGCCACGAGGAATAGTGGTACGGCTGCACGGTGCATGAGATTAGAATAGAGACGCATTGGGAGAAGGAAAACCTACGTTGCTGGAGCGTTTGCCGATGCCACTACGTGACACACTACCATCATCGGTGGTGGTCACACGTTCATGGGATACAGGCGAGAGAAAATATCGCCCGCCGATGACTGCGCGACGTTCTTCTGATGGTCCCTTTGACACGATCGTCAATTTGCCAGCGACGACGGTGTGCTCGAGCGCGTGTTCGTAACTGATTGTGAATGTGCACAGGGGAAGTTACTTTCCTCACGGAAAGCGAACGCTCGCGACGATCACACCGGGATCGGTTTCGGCGTCACGCGCGCCTTTATTTGCCGCGTGCGTGATGTGTGTGTGTGTGTGTATATATATATGATCTCGACGACGATGGCCTGCTGTTTTGTGCGCGTTAAAGAGGAACGCAGCGTGGCACAACGAATTCGCACACGCACGCACGCACGCACACACGCACGCACGCACGCACTCACGCACGTACGCAATAATAAACTGTCTCTTCTTTGGCCTTTTTCTCTCTTCTGCTTTGTCGCGAAGGAAGAAACGAAAGGATGAACTGCGCGCGGCGTACGATTTAGAGAGTCCCTTTTCTTTCCTACCGCCGCCGGTGTCCAGCCGCCGCGTACACCAAAGGACGCCCGTCAAGGACAAACTGTTCACACACGATGTTATCGATGCGCGAGTATTGTTGTTCGCGACATCATCAGAGGCAACGTCGAGAGTCGTGACTTCTTTCTCATATGCGACGATCCTCGTTATCTGTCGTGCAGCGATTCCCTCTATCACTCTACACACCGTTTCGCACACAATTCTTGCTTCCTCTTCCTCGTTTGTTACCACCGCCGCTTTCAACGTTCTTGTTTGTTGTTGATGCCGTGAGGTACTATTCGGCGCGCGTGATCGGACTCGTTTATGGGCGACAAATCATACGAAAGTAAAAGCACGGGTTTTTCTCACCAACGATGCATTCACTAAATTCGCTTTTCCATTTACTCCCGTGTATGTTCGCGCACTTTAACCAATGTTCATATAAATATTACGGGCACTATATCGACACTTGAATCAAGAGCACTTATAAATGTTATAATCCTCACATCACCAGCAAAACTTGAACTTAGTTCACGACACTTGGATATTGTCCCCCCGAATCAATGCGAAGGCAATTCTGATCGCTCTTCTCCAAAACCACTGAATTCTCTTTCTCTCTCTTTCTCTTTCTATTCAGTCGGAAGACCCACGTAAAGCAGTAAGTATAGTGTAGTGGTGGTCGAGAACGTGATCGTCGTGGTGGTCGTTGAATTCGAAGCGTGCGACAACCGGATGGGCTCGATAATCTTCGGCGCGTGTAAAACAATCGAAACGAGCACACGACGGTCGCGGGTGATGGGAAAGTGAGGATGGTATGTGCTGCGCGCGAAAAACGACCAACGCACACGATGTTCTCGCGACGAATCGCGACGCTCAACTGCGGTGCGGTGGTCGCCGGCGGCTTTCCGCGGACTCGCGACGCCGCTTCCTCCCTTCCTCGCCCCTACCTTTCTCGCTTACTCACTCACTCACTCGCTCGCAGGCTCTCCCTGTGCCGCGCTCCCCTCATCCCATTTTGACCCTCGCGCTTTACCGTCTCTCTCTCTCGCTGGTCGGCTGGCCTCACCCTTCGCTACCTACTGTCGCCCCGTCCCCGTCCCCGTCCCCGTCCCCGTCAGCGTCCGCGTCCGCGACCTCGTCCCCGTCCCCGTCCTAGTCCCCGTCGCCGTCCCCGTCCCCGTCCCCGTCCCTGTCTCCCCATCGCGGTCTCTTCCTCCTTCAACCATCCTTCGTCGCGCTCTCCTCGTTTCCCCTCGACGGCCCTCGCGTGCTCTCGCCGTCGAACGACACTCCCCTCTTGGTGTCCCGAACTCTCCCCCTTCTGCGTTCTACCCCCTCATCCTACTCTCTGCTCTCTTCCTCCTCCGCCTTCGCCTGCGCCCACCTCATCCTCATCCTCATCCTCATCCTCATCCTCATCCTCATCCTCATCCTCATCCTCATCCTCATCCTCATCCTTATCCTCATCCTCATCCGCGCGTCGCCTTCCAACACGGTCGCCCTCTCATAGTCGCGCTATACCACCCCCTTTCCTCGCGATCCCTCATTCTACTCTCGACGGTCTTTCCGACCCCGTCGTCGACGGTCACGACGACGATGACGGTGATGACGACGCCAGCAGCATCAACGATGTCAATGCTTTTATGCGCCCGCCTGCCGCGGCATAAGAACGTCGTTACCCATCTATACCATTATTTCCCAAATTCCGGAATGATTTCAGATCTTTTCGATGACCGATACACTCGAGCGTTTTATTCAACTTACCGCATGTCCTAGTACTGGTGGATAGCACAGATTGAAGAATAATTCTCATCTTCTTGTTATATCGAAGATTGTTCGGATAATTAAAGTATATCAATTGAATAGGCATCATGGCCAACATCTTTTCGGCCTCGGTCATACCCTCTATCCTCCACGACAAGCGCACACTTTTTCCGTGCTCCGTACGTTCCCCTTGACCGGCTGCTACGGCGTCGACGGTTCAAGTCCGATCTTTCGTTTATAAGACGCTTCCGAGGAGGATGACGGGTTCGAACAACATGCCGGATAACGTCGACTTCGGATGAACTTGCAATTAGCTGGAATGCCCTTGTGCGTGGATAGATTTTCTCGTATGCAAAGGCAGATGATCTATGCATACATACTTACATATTTAAAGTCCCAACATTTCTGATTTTATCTTATTTGATGAAATATTTTCCGCCCAAGTTACCTGTCCCTCCCATTTTTCGTTAAACTTTACTTTAATGTTCCTTCTAAAATCCTCCGAACATGTTTACTTTTCACGCCCGAAATTTGCCCCTAAACATAGTTCCTGCTGAACGTTTCCCCTCTCCAAGACAAGACTGTTCACTACTGGCTACACACGTTCATTTTAACCCGATTACTAGGATGTGTTATTCTAGAAATTTAATAAATTATTACCTAACGAACTTTTGCCTTCTTGCCGTTCCTTCTATCGTTTATTGTAAACGTTCGATGTATAAGTAGTTCTATCCGGTGTCATCGTACCGAACGAATGGATATACGATATCGATTGCTGAACTGGACCAGTATTGCCAAGGTCGCTTGAGAGTTTGTATGCAGTCTATTTTCGAAGCACGTCACTCATTTTCTTTCTCATTTTTGCTCTTAGCATGCAATTACAGGAAAAGCATATGCCTTTTGTTGGTCTGTTATGCAATTGGTATATAAACGTTGAAAACATACCCCGCGCGCTAAAGTTCCGACTCTCTCTCTCTCTCTCTCTCTCTCTCTCTCTCTCTCTCTGTCTTTCTCTCTCTTTCTCTTTCTTTCTCTCTCTCTCTCTCTCTCTCTCTTTCTCTCTCTTTCTCTTTCTGTTTCCTTGTCTGTAAAACAGTAAGAGATATCAAGATGAAGGTAGAAGACGACGGCGTGGCGGTCCGGTAAAAACCTTAAATCCACTCTCTGTTCAGCCAGCGAGAACGGCACTGACAACACCTACCCCCATGTTATCGCTCCTTCGCGTCACTCCCGAGGGAGAAACGGATTTACGAGCGCAGCCAAAAATCCGTACGAATGTTCGACAGGGTTACAACGCCTAAGGAAAGTTCGATAATTCGCCAAGTCAATTTATCTTATCGCGCTGCATTCATTCTCATAAATACTTCGAAAGGCACACCGGCCGATCGAGCTTCTTACGGCATGATATAGCGATACGTGTTAACCAATGCCACGTGTTTTTCGCACCTGTACAGTATGTGTACATAGGTATATATGTCTTCCCCTTCATTTTTGGTGCGACGGGAATTGCACGTCGGGGGTTCCTAAGGAAAAATATGCTTCGAAGATGCGCGTCGCATATTATTAACAAAATTCAAAACGTAACCGCTCGACTTATTGTGAGTACGAGTTTGGAAAGTTCGCCGTCCAGTTACCTTTTGTTTCGCATCGTGCTGATACTTCCGTAACAGGGATTATCACGTGTAATTCAAACAGTTACTCGGATGAATAACGTGGAATCTACGTAAAAACCGCGACGGGCTTGTAAGATTCGTGAAATCGATAATCCCGATTCGACCTAATGGGTCTTATAAGGGTCAAATGGTTGGTTGAAGGGGCGGGGCGGTAAGGGGGGGGGGGCAATTGAAGTATTTATAACCGGCCTGAAGGTAAATTAATACGATTCAAATCCCGGCCGTTCAAATTCGTACTTCAAAGCGATCCCTTCAAGTGTTTATGCCTACAAACGCTTCTCGTTTGCCAATGCACGTACAGTACGGTGGCTTAGGGAAGTATTGAGTCGCGTGCCACTAAAACTCAAAGGCAATTCGATACGAAGGTCATAAAAGTATCTAAAGCAATGTAAACTTGGAATACTTTATAATACGAATATTATTACCCGAAAACTAGGACCGCAGGACTATTTGGATAATTTGATATTCGGATAGATTATTGATACGTGATTGTGATGCTGATTTTTCGAAGAACGGAATTGTGACGAAAAAGTTGTTAGGTCAGTGACATTAGCGTCCCGGCGCTGTAGCCTTGAAGTTAATATCTGTTTCACGTAAAACATTCGATGATCTTGACAGGATTCTGGCACGAACAGACAATGAAAAATTTGACAGTTAATTTGACAGGTCGGTTTGAATGTATATTGCATATCTACCTGCAATAAAATGTCTCAATTCTTTGAGGCTAGTCGAGTTGGATTAGGACACATGCGAGATCAAGACTGACACTGACGAATACGTAGAATATGTAATTTATATTATGTTTTGTTGTAAACAATACATCATCGACGGTTAACGCTTTGTACGATACTATAGTATTATTTATTGAGAAGTAAAAGTAGTCTTTTCATGAATTCCAAATCGTTTATCCTTGGCCATGTCGTTTAACTTGCACTTTTAACTCCTGACGCATGAGAGGGTTAAATGGCGATACGTCATGCCATTGTTCCATCTAGCACTGTACAGAGAAACGAGGGGTTAGGACTCTGCGGGATTAACTTGTTGTGCTCTATTTCATGATATTTGACGCCCTGAGCAAGAGCACCATTTCTGACCTGTGCTAAGTCGAAAAATGAATGCATAATATTATATATTACCTGTCTGTGTGACCGCTTCTAATTTTCATTGCTTATCAAGAAAACACCGGGATTTGGATATTGTTCTATGTACGCGGAAAGTTTAATTTGGCTGTTAACGTTGTCGATGCAGTATCCTACTCAATCGTATGTAAAAAAAAATCTATCCACGCCTGGAGGCCCCCAGCCTTGACGAAGACGAATGTCAGTGTGTCACGCTCTTCTGAAGCGTAGTAACATCGGGGCCAGCAGGAGGGAAAAGTGGCGGGAGATAAAGTATGAAAGAGTGAGAGAAGGCGCGCGCACGGTGTGGTGGGATGCGTAAAAAAGAGAAACAGTAGACAAAATGGGGAGAGTTGAGTTCATTCATAAAAAAGAAAATTATTACGCCAACGGAGAAGCGACTCCCGCAAAGTGAATAATACCTTCCACTCCCCCTACCTACTGAGCTCCCCACCTACAACTTCTCCAGTATTCAACAGCAGGCAGCATCCAACTCGTGAACGACAATTACCTCCACCCTATTCTACGTCCGTGCAACTGTGAAAGATCTTCAGTGATAAACCTTCGCCTTCGCTGATCCTTTCTTTCCTATCCCTCCTAGTCGGCTGTCTTTCCTGTCTCTCTACCCCATCCCCAACGCATGAAATCTCCGAGTCCAATAAGAAAACTCATGGAAGTTAGACGCTCGCTGTCCATTGACTTGTTCCACGCGGTGCGAAAAGCGTCGAGAGAGGAAAGGCAAAGAATTAGATGACGACAGACGTGAGTTAACGGGGACGCATACACAAAGTTTCGAAAAGATCGCGCCGAAGAGAAAGAGAAAGTGAATGCGCCGCGCGGGAATCCGAATGTCTGTCAGAAAGAAAACTTTTCACGGTACAAGCAACTTCGTATACATTTAGGTCCCCCCCTCCCCACAATCACCACTGTATGTGTACTTACTCGGGGCTCGGAGTTTTGTGGGAAGGAATGCTTTGATAGCCGCTCACTTTTTATCAACCGTTTAACTGCAATTCATATTTGTTTTATGCTCTTAACGGTAAGGCATGTGCGTAGTTAATTCAATTTGGACCCGCACTCTTTGGCAGCGCCGTAGAAGCATTAATACGTTTGACAGGTACACATAAACGACCACCGCGCGGTAAAAAACAATTTCATTCGGACCGCCCGCGCCCATTCGTTCATTCGTGTCCTCTTTAGCGTTATTTTTACCCACAGACCCCGCGCGTTACTTCGATCCACTTTCACCTGCTTTTGCGCACAACATTCTCGTATTTATCCAGTCTCCCCTCGGTCTGCCCGAGCATCAGAAACTTCCATCGCCCTCCCGCATTGACTCGGCCATTAAGCCACACGTTCGGCCATCCATCCATATCGGGCAGATTTTGAAATTCTTTGTAAACAGAGCGCGCGGGGTCCGTAAAGACGAAGACCGTAGAGTAGCGTAGAGCATGTAAACTTTTCGGCTCCGAGCGCGAGACAGCCCCATCCAATATCGATATATCGACATGGTCCACGTTTTCGATCTCTCGTTACATGCGCGTCACTTGTTCGTGCACGCACGTGGTGGAGGGGAGAGAGAGATGCCTACGTCCACTATCCATCCGTCGAGACACCCACGTAATCGTCGACCCCGGAGAAGAAATCCCCGAAGCTGTTCGGTCGAAGGTGAAGCGGAGCGACTATGAGGAGGAGGAGGAGGAGGAGGAGGAGGAGGAGGAGGAGGAGGAGGTGGAGAAGGAGGATAAGAAGAGACGTCGGCAGAAGAAGAGAAAGAAGGGGAAGAAGGGAAAGAAGGCGAGGTGGACGAAGGAGGTTGTTGTCGGGTGGCGTTGCTGACGCTGGCGAAGGTGATGTTAGCCGATAGTAGAGTGGTAGTGGTGGTGCTCGTTGCGTCGATGAGAAGGAAGGCGTGTAGAGAAATAGAGGAGAAGTGAGAGGAGAAGGAAGAGGGGGAGGGTCTCCGTGGAAATTTACCGGAGCGCGAGTTACGGGAAGTTGCACGTATAGCTCGCGAGAAGGAGAAAGGACAGACGCGGCAAACGGGGAAGAGGGACGGAGAAAGGGAGTTTGCTAGCGCGCCCTCGTATATACGCCGCGGGTCTCGCATCCGCGGCTACGAGCAAAGGGGCGCCAAGGGTTCGGGTCCGTCGTGTCGGGTGGCAAGTTGAGGAGAGGGTGGCAGAGGGGGTAGGGTAAGAGGACTCCGACAGAGAGAAGGTTAGGCGGGTATAGGGTGGCGGTGGGTGGTGATGCTGGAGGCGGCGGGAAGAGAAGGGAAAGGCAGAGGTCGGACGAACGAGGAGGGAGGCGGTGGTGGTGGTAGTGTGAGGAGAACGGGGTAGGAGGGTGGTGCAGCGGTATATACGTGCCGTGGCTCGCTGCTCGCCGGAGGTCCACAGGAGGGTGAGGCTTTCGGATGAGGAGGAAACGAAGCGGGGGAAGGGGAACATCGCGGGGTAGGCGGCCGAAGGAGAGGCCCTCTCCGTCCTTTTCTCGTCCTCTAGCACGTGTCGTTTTGCGTCTTTGTCCATCTCTCTCGCTCTCTCAAACTAGCTCACACGCTCCTTCTCTATTCCGCGCGAGCTTGCCCTCTCACGCTCTTGTTACCTCTCTCGCACGCTCTATCATTCTCTTCGCGTCTCCTTCTATCCCCTCTGTGTATTTCGCTCCCTCTCACTCTCCTTCTCTGTCCCTCAGTGTATTCCGCGGTAAACGACCAGGCCTGGTCGGCGGACCCTCGCATGGCCTGCAGCTGTCTCCTAACCCCCTCTCGTTCCACCCCCTTGCCCTTCTTCCTTCCTCCCCGGCCCTGCGCACCGCGCCGCGGATCCCCCCGTTCGTTCTACACCACCCTGCACACCCTACTGGATGGCGTAGAGAGAGAGAGAGAGAGAGAGAGAGAGAGAGAGAGAGAGAGAGAGAGGGAGAGAGGGCTGCTTCGGTCCTATGTACTAGGTATCCCGGCCCGACCAAGGGAGAGGAGATTGTGTGTGAGTTCTGCCTATGTATAGGTGAGGGGTGAGAGAGAGAGAGAGAGAGAGAGAGAGAGAGAGAGAGAGAAGAGCGAGTTACCCTGCAAATACATAGCTGCACGACCGACCGACCGACCGACCGACCAACCGACCGCGGGCTTCGGACGACCCGAGAGGAGAGTTAACTCGCGACCGGAGAAAGCGGGATACCTACCTACCTACCTACCTACCTACCTACCTACCTACCTACCTACCTAAAGGTGGTGGCGAATGAAGAGGCTTCGTTCGATCTAACACGAGCTAGTTTGTGTGAGAATAAAATCATGGACGGTGAAGGATAATTTCTAGGCTGAATGTTTGATAAACAATGTTGCTACTCTTCCGATGCTGCTGACAGCGCCAATCCTACGTCTCTGGCTCACAGACGGTCGCTTAATTCCAACTGTCGCGTTTGTTCTATTCTTTCCGTGCATTCCTCAATGGTAGTATTAGATAGTATTTGTTAGCTTCCGAGAAATCGGAAATTAGCACAGACGAGATGCGAAAGAAAGATCGTCGAACGACATGAAACGCAGGCATAAAGCGTCACGGTAAAGGTGAGAGCAGATGGTTGGCTCGGACTTTGGACCGAGTACGGTCCAGAAGCGAGGGGACGGTCTTTGGCATGCTCGATGGACGAGAATCGATTTTCGCCTGGCTGCGGGAGCGTAAGGCCTTTGCACGTACATATACCCAACGTCCAGGCACGGCAGAAATTAACGTCGAAAATTTGGTAGAATTATTTGTGGCGATAACGGAAGTACACCGAAAATAACGTCCCGCTAAGTAATCCTAATCATCGTAAGCAATAAGAACACGTTGGTATTAAGCATCGAAGATCAAACCCCTTGTTAACGGCGTCAAATATCCCCGTTGAAGCGAGCTCTTATCATAAATCCCTTACGAGCGTTTGAAACGTTTACTTCTGGTGGTCGTATATCAAACACGGAAAAGGACAGGGAGTAGATAGAAGAGAGAAAACGAGGGACAGAGAGGGGTGAGGATGAGTTTGGGGGGGGGGGGAGCTGAAGAGGAAGGGCGGATAGATAGATAGATAGAGAGGGAGTCGAGTTATAGAAGTGGGTCGATCCTATCTTTCTACTTGGGGTGGCGACGCGTTTGCAACAAGTGCGAGAGACGATAGCTAGATACATACATACGTACATTCGAGATTCAGTCTGGCCCGGCACAATTCCATTCATCGTCGAAACATTTCCAACCAGATGCCTCAACGATCGGCGCGCCGGCCCAAACGCAAATTATCGAGTTAACCGGGCACACGCATACAACACGCGCCTACACGGTTATCCAAACATGCGTAGGGGGTGTGTGGGATATACTCTCACGAGTGCAAAACGCGGAAGGGCGACTCAACAGAAATTGTCTTTCAGCAAGTAATTTTAATTAGATCGCATAATAATATCCGTCGTCCTCCTGTGTTTCGCTCTAATTGTTCTCCATTAGTAAAGCGTGTCTGCGTATGCGTGTTCGTGTTACGTGGCATGCGCGCGCTCGCGCTCGCGCTCCCCAATGGGCGTATGCGTATACAGTCGTTCAGATGACGGAGGGCTGCTGCCACTGTTGCTGCTGCCGGTAGCACGGTACAGTTATACATTCAGTGTATACGTGGGTGTACATATAGATACACAGGTATGTGCACGCCACTCTCGCTCGCTCGCTCGCTCGCACACAGGAAAACGTGTACGAGCGTGCGCGGCATAAACGCAACAAGTTTCCTTTTTATACGGTGACCTACGGGGTTATTCAAAAGGGAACCGAAAGCAAGAGGGACAGCGTTATTACGATGAAAGGCCACCAGGGAAGCTTATCGTTCCTTGGAGTAAGTATCATCGTTCACTCCTTCTCTAGCTTCTGTATCGGAATTGTTGCATTTGACGTTTTTCCTTCGTGCTGATGACATCCTGAAGCGTGACATGCCGACCATGTACCATTGTCATTATTAATTACTAAAGCGGCGATCATACTCTGCATTTATTCATCTCTGTGGCTTGGAAGGATAGACAGAGGAAAGTGAAGAGTCTATATGTTTTGCACTCTGCACCCTCCTGCACGAATAGGCAGTGTGATGTTCTCTTCGAAACGCACAGGGTAGGTAGTTGGCAACATTTGGACTAGATAGAGAGGTGAAGAAGGCACGATACTGAAAGAAAGAAAGGGGAAAAGGGACGCGCGCAGTCTCACTCTTTGAGATTTGCACGGACGCACGCACGGACGCATGTACGCACACCCGTGGCGAACAATGACGGTGACGTTAGCGGACGTTCGTTAAAAATAAACCTTCCATCGCACTGGATGTTCTAGGAAGCAAACCACGATCTGCTGCTGGATTCTTGAAATCAATGTACTTCTGCGAACGTGCTACGAAATCGCATCATGATTTTTAATGAATTCCAATTAGTGCCTGTGAATGCATTCCTCAAAATATGACGCTCGATAAAGTTGAGAACTTTGCAAAATCTGTTCCGACGTATATGTTTTAATGAACGACGTGTGCATAAAGTGACTCGCATTGGAGTATACGTAACAGGTTTCGGGTCATACAACCAGATACGAAAATACCATTCACAAGAGCTAATGTGAGTATGACGCGTATTGCAAACGGGACATAGTGATGCATTATTAAAACGTTTTTGTTTGCTGTGACGGGGTGCGGCGCCTAGCCTAACCTTTAACATGTCTTAACACGAAAAATGTTTTTCTTTTTGCCATATTTTGCAGTGAACGTAATAAAACTGTTTTACCTCTATCGTCCTATTTTTACTTTCACTCATTGCCATTGAACTAAATTTCATGCCGCGTTTCAATTACTCAAGTTAGCAGAGTGTTTGAAATGTATATATGTATAAACCGTGGCCGCTGTCTGTGCGCAATGAAAGCGAGTAGAACAAATCGAATCGCGTTCCGGCATCATCCGCATTCACTACGGCACTACTGGCTGCCTGTTGCTCTTATTAGAACGTTATTATATCACGGAATGAGCCACCCTCCAGGTTACCGCCCTCTGTTTCCCTTTCGTTTTCCAACTGTTTAGCGGTCCGTTACTTTTATATCTCTAAAATTCAACGTTCAGCTATTGCTCGTGTTTTCGTTTCCTTTTACCAACCATACATAACGCCGTAATGGTTTGAAGTAATTAAGTTAAGTAGCAGTAGGAAGTGTTCGTGTACTCTTAAGGTCGTTTAGATTTCCTATTACACCAAGCAGGCGCGTTGACGTATTTATGACAAATAGAAGCGTGTCAATGGAGGAGAGTTTTGAAAGAAACGAAGGCGGCCGTTTGCGAAAGAATAGCATGGATGCGGGTTGGACGTTGGCAGCAGCACCGAACTGGAGGCCACCCACCCCTGCGAAAGGAGGGGAGGTTTGAGGGAGGATCAGGTGTCCGCACTTCCGTCTCTCGGATCCGGTGCAGGCTCTTCTCTCTCGACTGAACAACAAAACGATTCCTCAGCGAAACAGGCGATCATGAAGCGTCTCAAGCCGAAGAGCGAAGAGCCGTCTTTTCCTTTGCTTTCGACCTCCGACCTCACGCCGCGCCGATCGTGGAAGTGAGTGCGTGCTCTCGCGTCCGCCTGCAAGCGGAAGGAGAGAGTGGGCGGCTTGCGCGTCACGCGAAAAGATAGACGAAGATACATACGCATGTCATGTGTCAATGTGAAATTCTCGAAAATATCCAAGTGCACGCGAACGGTCCTGATATCGAGCAACAGTCATTTCGTCGTTTCATCGGTTCGTCGGCTCTGTCGACGAGGCGCAGCGTAGCGAAGCCTAGCGAATCTTTCGAGAGACGGGGATAGTAATGAAGAAAACGGGAGATATGCGAGCGGAGGAGGGGAGAAACGGAAAAAATGGAGAAGGTATGGGAGGGGATGAGGGGGCGGAAGAGCGAGGAGGGAAAAGGCCACGGCGACGAGGTGGCTTCTGTACCTGAGGGCGATTCGCGCTGGTATATATGGCGGTTATATATCTTCGGCGGGCCACGTCGTGGAAGCACCGACCGTTTCTAGGTAGTCGGGATCGGCCTTGCTTCCTCCCTCCCTTCCCCCGTCTTTATACACAACCCGACCTCGCCTCCTTCTCCTCCATCTCCTCCTCCAAGCTACGGACTTGTCTTGCTCTTCTTTTCCTTCCGTCGCGCCTCGCCGAAACTCTTGCCTCTCTCTCTCTCTCTCTCTCTCTCTCTCTCACTCACTCTCTCTCTTCCTTTTACCCTACGCCGTGCTGGCCTCTCGTTCTCTTTCTTCGCGAAATACTCGTTGGGTTAATCTGCGAGACAGCTGTGCCGGGGGTATATACACCCTCTTGCCTAGGTCTGCCCCTTTATTGCCGCGTCTTCTCTTCTTTTTTACGTCATTATTAAAGGCGCGCCCCAATGACGACGCTTTGGCCGCGGGGAGGGGTAGAGCGGATTGAACGAAGAAGAGAGGAAGAGAGAGACCCGCTTCTGAAACTGGTCGCTCTCTTATTCTAAATTATCCGGGTACCTGAGTCAGGAACCGGCAGTATTTACGCGTTATCGACATGGTTCTTCTGATCGGATACATCGTGCAGAATCACGTGGCGTTTAGCCATTAGAATTCCCGGATTTCTAAAGCGCTATCTAGTCGTGATTACTCGTAAACGTAACTAAATAATATATGTATCTATATACACATCTCTTAGCTTATCGTAAAACTTGTCTCACAAAAGCATATTCGTACAAATATGTCTGGATTGGCGCGAAACAGCCGACCATTCGTGATGAGCTCTACATATGGCCCTAAACGTCGCTCGCGCACACACAAAGCAGTGTCTATGCCGCGCGCTTAATGGTCGATAAACTCGCGTCTGTCGCGACTCGCGATCTCTAACCGTAGCTCAGAATTACCGGCCGATAGAAAGCACGGCGCGACGTGCGTACTCTCGAAGTACGGAGCCGCAGCAGTCTAACGGTATCGGAAGGGGCCGCACGGAATGTAAAAATCCAAAGTGGCTTCGACGGGCGGTCGTTCGTTCGCTGACGAATACGGTATGGCCAGACCATTTCCGTGGGACAGATTCGCGATAATCGATGCGAGAATCGCTCGTGAAAACGAAGGGTTGCCTCGTCCGCGTCTGTTAGCCTTTCCGCGTATGCCAGCGTGGGGCACCTCCGTCGGTCGTGGTCGTCGTCGTCGTCGTCGTCGTCGTCGCATAAAAGGGTGGGGGAGTTTGGAAGGGAGCGGCAAGGGGAAAGGTCGAGGAAAAGCGCAACGAGGGAAAGGCAAGATGGTGAGGTAGGGGTGCGGAGGGGTGGGGTGGAAGGATGCGGAGGGAGCGACGAGATGGGGCGATGGGGCGATGGGGCGATGGGGAGGGTGGGGGTCGGCTCCATCGGTTTTCCCGTTACTTCGACCAAGTCGTACCTAACTTATCTGCGCTTAAAGCCGCCCCTTCGGCGTCCCTTCGGGGGCCGCCCGCTGCGCGACGAACGAAAATGACGCCGTTGCCGCGTCGGTGTCGCGACGAACACGACGCCGTCATCGGCGGACGGACGGACGGACGGACGTGCGCGCGCGGACCTGGAAGGACGTTGGAAAATAAATTACTCATGGGGGCGGCCGGATACCCGTGTCGGCGTAAGTTCCAGACTAACAAGGAGAACGTTTCACTTCCAGTTCAAATTCTGGCAAATCGACGCAACATATTGTTACAGCCCCCATCCCGGGCATGTAAAAGTATGGTATAGGCGCGGAGCAAGGCCAATTTTTCAACTTTTTTACCACTTCTTAGCGATATCTCGATCACGACAAATGAAAGAGCAAGCGCACAATTTGCTTGGGGAGCGTGGAGCGCGTGGCGCCTTCAAACCAGGGTGATTCGGTCATAATCCATTCCGGACAGGGCGGTCGGTCGGCCTCGCGCCGCTTTAATAAATGGCACTCGTCGGCCGCTGTATAATGGAAACGGTCATGGTGCATAATCGCTGCGATTTTCTCGGCCGTGGTTGCGGGTGCGAGGCGGTTATCCGTACGCGGCAGTCGAGCGAGGTCATGTGCTCTCCCCCCCGACCGCCCGCCTGCAACACTAACGGAATTGAATTAAAACTTACCAACGTTCTGCGGCAAACCTGTTCTCGCCTGTCTTAATCCTACGCGGGAATTTTCCGTCCCCCGCTACCCCTTTTTTCGGTCCCCTCCTTTCATCCATTCGTAATGGACCCATGCCGTCATACCTGAACAAAACAACAAAGCCTAACTCGAATTTGGCTAGATGCTCATGGCCCACGTATGCTTTGTGCGACGAATTGAACGGATTCGGATGGATGTTATCATACGTTGGCCGGACCTTGAGATTCCGTTCATTTGCCAGGTTGAGGATAACGGAAAATTGAAGCTCGAGTCCCATTCGTTCCTTTACTCGCTCATTCGTTTCTGCATCGATCCTCACGATTGATAAACTTGCGATTAACGCCAGGGCTACATTTCTGCCCTGAACAAAACAGTTGGCCAAGAGTTTGCGTGCCATTCGCATACTGCTCGCGCACTGCAGCCGTTTCGCATCATCTCGGAAAATCCGAGCGTTCTTCCGTCTCGCGTCTCGGCACTCGCTCTTCCAACGACACACATATGTCGAGCATCAGGAGACAAGGAGA
Organism: Priocnemis perturbator; assembly: GCA_963942575.1. Classification (NCBI taxonomy): domain Eukaryota; kingdom Metazoa; phylum Arthropoda; class Insecta; order Hymenoptera; family Pompilidae; genus Priocnemis; species Priocnemis perturbator. The sequence continues at coordinate 11,872,175 of OZ012656.1, forward strand.
CAGCGGGAGAGAAGTCAAAGCGTGTACGCACACATATGCACATGTACGCGATCCATAAAGGTACATACGAGTATGCTGCGGGTCTATGCGTGCGACGGATATGCGTAAGCGACGGGCAAACTTTATACTTACCTTCGTCGTGCGAATAAATTATCGGATTACCGATTATCGTGAACGCTGACAAAGGAATTGGAACGACGATGGCGTGTTCTTTATGTTATCCGTACGTTTCGTGGGTAGTACTAATTAATAAAGTCTTTCTTTGTCGGACAGTCGAATACGTAATCTACTGGAATGAGAATTGCGTGTAAAAGATACACCTATATAAATCAAAAGTGGATTCAAATGTTTGACATGTTTGCAAACTACACAGGACCATATTTACAGCTAAAACTACAAATGATAAGTGTATAAACTATGTGATTACTGATTCAAACATGCGCAGGTTCGACAATTCAATGTAACGTATTCTGGTGCTTACACGCAATCAATCCTTTGCAATACCTAAACCTTGCATTTCACTAACGTATATGATCCTAAATGAACTACTCTACAAAGATGTATGGTTCTCAGTCCATTCTATACCGACGTCGTTGCTTTAACTGCGATATCAGTCCAACCGGGCAGGCATTTCACTCGCATTATACGCATGAGGGAGGGCGGGTGGATAGGGAGGCAGAGAGAAAGAGAGAGAGAGAGAGGGGGGGGGGGCGAGAGGGGGGGGGGAGAGATATTCGGTCATTGAGTGGTCGCATTTAATACCTTATTGCAATTATATTAATATTTAATGTGTGCCTAATATGTTCCTAATGCGCGCCAGCACACACCGCAATTCGTGGCATATAATCGGCTGCATGGCAAGGTATAAGCGCACGCGCGCGCGCTTTGAATCGATCCCCGTTTGATTACCCCACTGATGTTGAATTAGTTATAAACTTCCACGGCGCGGAATTATGATTCATTTTGATATACGCCGACCAATTAATATTTGCGTCGGTGCGCAATATGTAAATATACAGTAATCGAGTGCTTCTCTTCCGCTGCGTTTGATCGACGAAATGCAATAAAAGTCTGACGATCGTCGATTTGTTACGGATGAACGATGATTATCCGCTTTTGGGTAGGTCACATATTTTTAACAAATTTTCCTATGGATGCGTACATCGTATTACGCGTTGGTAGGCTCGGTACGTTGTGTTTACATGGGTAAATAGGGCACGAATTTAATAATGGTACAACGGGCATGAACGGGTACTTACATATGAAAGAGTAAAAGGAAAAATGTAGACTTGATGTTCGTTTTTTGTGTGGTCCGCTGTTTTCGTGAAAAACATCATCGAAGATGATCCATTTTACGCGTAGCTTAGCATGCCTCTCACCCGGAACCTCGAAACTGTTGGTATATTAGCAAAGCGAGAAAAGAGTGGAATGTAGTCAACTAAAAGGATTCGACTTTGACTTTCCTAGTTTCAACGCACGAACAAACGGTGGAGGATTTGAGCTTTCTTACATTAAACTTAAACTTCCTTAAATACATATTGGGAAACAAAAACATGAAAAGAAACAAATATCTTGGCCTACGGATACTTGATGTTCTGTCACCGCCTAGCGCCGACAGCCGCGCCGACGGCGAACGCATCGAAAGTCGTTCACAAGCATGTCCCGTGGAACAGCTCGCCCGGAATAAATAGCACGAGGGCCCAGGTGTGGTTGACGGTGTGCCCCTTTGTTCGCAGCGAGTAAACGGCTGCGAGCTGCGAGGTGCTCCTAATTGACGGCTCTCACGATTTTTACCTCGCTGACCGTCCTGCCGGCGCGGCGCGGCGCATCGGCGGGCGCATCGGCGAGCGCATCGGCGGGCGCACCGGCGGCGGCGGGCGCATCGGCCGGCGCATCGGTCGCCCGGTAGATTAACTCTACTCCCTTCACCCTGCCTTCCTCTCGCCTGCTTCACGCTTCCAATCTTTCCCGCCCCTCTGCAGAAAGCTATCGAAGGCCGCGCGCGACGCGTATGTGAACGAGAAGAAAAAGTATGTTCTCTAAAGAGGACTACGGGGACAGAAGAGAAATGAGAAAGCTCAAAAGCAACATCGCTATATTTGCACAGTGTTCATCACTGCAGTCCGATATGGTCCATCTTCGATCAACTTCATTAGTTAGTTATGCCTGTAGTATGCGATAGATACAGATGCTTGTATGGAAGTAGCAGCAATTGAGAATTTATGTACACATGCAAGCTTGAAATTTGCGATGGTTTGGTAATATAACGTATTCCTCGAATGCTTCATTATTGCAAGCGGAGGAAGTCTTCCTTTCTACTACGTATGCGTGTCTGTGTGTATGTGTAAAAATAAATAATTGCTCGTTGTCCACGGTAACGGTGCAGATAAAACGCCTTTGAAACAAAACAGTCTCGCGCAGCTCGATGGTGGAGTCTCACCTTTGTCCTTTTGAGGAACCGATCCGTGGAGGCTGCTGCCCATCGACGATAACGCGGAAAGTCATCGCACATTGTGCGCGTTTCTCCGTTCATGTACGAAATTCGGCCTAGATGATGTCAATCTCAACACAAACAATCTCTCTAACGATCCACGCCGATATTAACGGCGACAAAACAAGCACGGATACATCGTAGAATTTAATAGTACGGTTTCGAATCTACGGATTATAAGGTCGACCGATTATGTTCACAGAATGAATAATTACGAATTATTAATATTGATTAGCTTACACATCGATATAGTATGATTATCGAAAATTGAACTCATACCGTTGACATTAAATATCTGGAACATTGCAGAACGTACGGGCATGCGCCTGTTACAAATTTTCATCAGGCCGAGGGGTGCGAGAGTTTAGCGAACCTCAAACGTTCTCGGATAGAGATATCTAATAATTATGCAGATTATGAGGGATATATAGAATAATATATGTATAACCTACAACGCGAGTCACCGATAAAGTTGATTCGAATCATTATTATCGTGTATATTTGTATGCATTGTAAACGAGTACTCGCCCCCTGTACGTACGAGGATGAGGTTAGCGTCTATTTACACCTCGTTTCCCCATCTATATCGTTTATTTCCATAATAGTGTGCGCGCACCAGGAGAATACATGCCTACGTGTACTGTAGAAGGTGCCGGCGATGTTGGGTGGGTGAACACGTGCGTATAGGAAAAACAAGGACGAGACGAAAACGACGACAGCAGCAGCACAGGAAAGACGGTAGGAAGAAAAAGAAAAAGAAAGAGAAACTGTACTGCCACTGGGCCGTGTGGCTTCGCGCCCGAGCGCCTAGTGTCATACGATCGTGTGCGCACGCTCGTAAGTGACAACTATTTGATTGGTGTGCGTGCGTGGCGTAGTACACATAATACGCCACCACCTTGTGCATTCTCCGCTCCTGATATGAAGCCTTTCGTTTTCGTAGACTCGCTAAGATAAAACGGTAATTGAGTAAAACGGTAAAGCCATTTTTCCAGAAGCGGAAAAGCCTGCCCACTATGTATATCTCCGCCACCTCCGCCTCCTCTTCTCACTACGTGTCTGTAAAGATCCTATCAGACATTAACGCCCTCTCCCCTTCGCTCTGGTCCCAACCGAGGCGCGCGTCCCTTTTGTAGTCAAGAATTTCGGAAGCCGGATCTCGATGTTTCTTTTCTTTCTCCTCTCCGGCGGCCTTATGCCGAGTGACCCCCCTTCAAATCGTCATCAAACAACTCTCTCTCGCCGCGGTAGCGCTGCGCCGTTACAAGTGGAAAGAGTTTATGAATGAGAAGAAGAATGCGAAGGATAGTGTTTCCGGAAGGAGGTACGCGCGCAATAATCGCGGAACAAGCGGATGGGAATGGGGCTTTCGTCGGACTGTGAGAAGAGGAGGGGAGAGAGGCAGCAGAGTCTTGGGGAGGGGTGGAGCGGAGGTCAAGAAGGAGAGAGGTCTGAATGGATGAAGGGCATACGCGTACGAGTGGAGAGAGTAGTCTCCTTCCAGAGGAGAGCGAGTTTCAACGTATGCCTCGATATATTCCTTCCGCTCGAGAAACCTGCGATGCGCGATAGGCTTGACTCGACTGTTTCTTTTCTTTCAATTTGCTCTCTCAAATCTCGACATGAATTAATATTCGATGTTCACCATTTCGATTTGAATACTATTAATAAACTTCGCCTATCGAATGACTTTGGCGTTTGGCGTCGATTGTTTCGAAGAGCCACTTCTTAGGGAAGGAACATTGTTCTCAAACGGTCTGGAGTTGTATTATAGCTGCAATGGAAATAATTGAAAAAATTATACCAAACTTAAGGAACATGATTCATATTACACAGATCATACCATTTGAATGGGTACTGCGAACGTCGATCAATGAAAATATCGGAACGCGTACCTAATCTGTTGGAATATTGGCCTTACGGATGATTTGAGAAATTGTCTTTTGTAGATAATACGACATTTTAATATCCAGAAGATATAAGCACGTAAGCAAATTCGATCATTCGGATTACACGAATTTACGTTCAGACGCGGCGTCCGGTAGACGGAAGAAATTTCTTAGAATATTGCGCATCGGTCGTTCAATCACAGGATCATTAAAATCGAGAGAGAGAGAGAGAGAGAGAGAGAGAGGGAGAGAGAGAGAGAGAGAGAGAGGTTCGGAACTGCGTCGTTAAACTCACAAGACAATTTCGCTCCTGTTCTAACGCCGACACTTATCTCTTTATTCCGGCGCTAAGTGTGCGATCTTCGAGTCGGTTCGTCATACTTCCGAGACGTCCCGCTTTGCCGGCGCACGATCGGGAACGCTGAAACGAGGAAACGAAATCGGGAACCGTTCCGTCTAAGCGGATTGGGTGCGCGTGACTGTTCACCGGGCGGAGACTCACGAGCCGGAATGAGTGAAGGAGAATGAGACAGATAGATGGACGGACAGATAAACAGAAAGAGGGAGAGAAGATGGTAGATAAAAGAAAGGCCATGAGGAAATAAGCGGAGAGGCAAGATTGCGAGCAATAGAGAGAGGGAGAAGAGAGAGAACGAGGAAAGATTAAACGGTCGGAGCAGAAAAAGCCGCTGTTTATGATCTTCCTCATATCAGGCCGTGCCAACGGTTTTGTCGAATTTTAATTAGATAAAGACCGACATCCGACTGCCGGCCGATGCGAGCTCAATCGTCGAAAACATCGCCAGCGCCAGCTTAAAGGGCACTTGCTCGAAAGCCGAAATAAAAGTTGCTGGAGACCGGAGCAGGTGATGCTGGATGGATTTGAAGGAACGAAAGGCGCGCAAACTCGTGGACGAATTAATAGCGGGACGAGCGGGCAAAGGCTCTCAGTTTTCGAAAATATATTGGTCAGTCTCTCTCTTTCTCTCTTTCTCTCTCTCTCTCTCTCTCTCGTTTTCTATGTGTCTCCATTGCACCCACACCGTGTTGTCACGTGGCTATGCGCACACAGATCTATACATAGCCTAGAGACGTAGACACTGACCTACACACTGACGGCCACGCGGCACCCACATATACGCGCGAGTATACACGCGTGCACATACGCAGAGGCAAGCGCGCGCGCGCGCGCACGTTCGCTCGCTCGCTCGCTCGCTCGGTATCGATTATAGGTAATCGACCGTTCGTTCCACCAATCTGCGACCCGTAGCTCGAGGGATAGAGCCGGATGGCAGTGTCGAGAGAGAGCGAGAGAAATGGGAACGGAGAGAGAAGAGGGTGGTTTCACGGCGAGAGGTGGCCTGCGGGAGGGTGGTTTGGGGGAAGGTGGGCTTTGCGGGGGTGGCGAATGGTTGAAAACGCCGCGGCAGCGTCGGCCGTCACTCGCGAGAAGCCGAGAGGTATAGGACTTAACGAACGAGCGAACCCCGAGGGCCGAGAGCCCGGAGTCGGGAGTTAACGCTCGAGGGGTCGTTAATTTTCCGAACGTGCCCTTCCCTCCTGGCCTACCCTTTATCGCTCTTTCTCTGTTCGACCTACCATCTCTCCTCCCTCTTCTCTCTCTCTCTCCCCTCCTCCCCCCCCCCCCTCCCTCTCACTCCCGCGTTCACTCTTCTTCTCTTTTATCCTCGCAATCACCCGTCGAAGGCATGCGCGACTACCGACTACGGTCTACCCTTCCCTTTGGCGAATATAAGAGATACTTTGATCTTCGACAAAATTTCGTTATTGCTCCCTATGTCTTTTACGGTTTACGTTTATCCTTTAGATTTCAAGTATTATGTCGTTACGCAGTATGGCATCCTTCCTGGAGTCGATGATGTAACGAGAGCACAATGTGTAACTTATCTGCGATTATTATTGATGTAAATTATTCCGTCGCAAAAATGTCGTATTTAAAAGTAAGACTGCAACTTCTGTTTCCATGCATTTTCGGTATTTTCCGCTCCCTTACACTGATCCCCGGGTCTCGTCTAGTTGTCACTCGTTGAAAGCATGCGCGCGGGAAAGGGCGCGATTGCCGAATAGCGTGTACAAAATTTCTCTGTATCACCGCGATCAATGAAACGTAAACATTTTTTACTTTCATTCGCGATTAACCCAATAATCATACTTCCGTGAAACTTTTTCGAGGACGTGTACGCGCAAATGGTATGGAATATATGATTGAAGAACGCAGGAGGGAAAAGTCGGGAGGATGTTAGAGAACTAAAGTTAACACTCGAAAAATATGAACCCGATTAGACCGATCTTTATTGTTTTGCGCCATGTAAGTGAGAAAGTTAAGACGTAGGACAAAGAGGCTAATTGTTTACGCGCGCGGCAAGTAGAATGCGATCACGAAGACAAGCGCGCAATCTGTAGAAGCGCTGCTGCGCTCAAGGCGGATGATGTCGAAAGTCGAGAAGTCTTTGGCAGGAATTAAGGACTGAGGATTGGGACGACACGGTGAAGGGACGAAATCATTCAGGAGATGTACAAACAACTAAGTGTTACGACAGTTGCATTGATGCTCAGGATGCATACAAAATGTATTACACGCATCATGAAATTGTAATACAATCGGTATTTGCTTCTCTCGTTTATATTTTGATCGCTATTATAAGCGCTTAGAGGAATAAAGGCAACAATAATAATAATAATAACAACGAGACACGGTTACGTAAGTGAGCGGGATACATATATTAGCATGCAGAACGCATCCGATTAAAACTGTCGGTTCCAAGGAAGTTTAATATTATTTAGAGGAGCTTATAATAAAAGACTCGTAGCCGATATACTACTCTTCGAAGCGACTTTAAATCAGTTTTGAAAATATTCCCTACTCAAATCGTGCTTTATCCGTCCGAGTAGCGTACATGAAGAGCATTTTCCATTTGTTCGTGATTACGATGACGACGACGATGACGACGTCGAACGGTGAACATGGCGGCGGCGGGCAACGGTGGCCGGCCACCGACAAACAACCGCTTCTGCACGCTCTCTCGCGACTATGCGGGCGTGGATCGATCGAGGGCCCGGTCCTCTCTCGCGTTCGCGAGAAGGCCAGAGAGAGGGTCGAGGGTTAGAGAAAGACGAACCGAAAGGGGGGGGGGGGGGGGAGAGAGAGAGAGAGAGAGAGAGGAGCGCCTTTAAATTTGACGCGAGAGAGAGAAGCGTCGGGTAAGCGCTCTCCCGCCTCTGGGGCCACGACTCGCGAGCCCCGCTTCGAAATTCAGCCATGAACCGGAGAGGATCGAGAATTACTTCGAAGCGAGCTTCTCGACCCCCTTTCGCCGAACGTGATTCGTGCGAGGATTGTTTTCGACTGTCGACGATCAACTACTTTCCAACGTCACCTGCTTTTTCCTTCGTAATGGCTAGCAGCAACTGCAACTGTTACATATGGGACACACGCGTGTATATGTATTATGGGGTAGGTATATCCTATAAAGTAATATACTTAATATTGTATGTTTTACGTTTCGGTATCATAACATAGAGCAAATCTCATCGGTACATACATGTATACATATAACTCTCTGATCCGGCGGAGAGAACGAATCGTTGAACTTGGTACATATCGGCAAGCCGACACGTATTTTTAGCCCCGATATCCATAGAAGCGAGGCTGCGCGGCACGGCGCGGTGCGGCGGTTATATAATATCCGCGCCGTCCCCCGCGTATAAACATAGACGCGTCGCGATCGTCTTATCTCCATTCTATCGAACAAGTCGCCCGATACTGGCCCTCGCGCGTAGAACATCGCGTCCCAAAGTCCCAACTTCGTTCCTCTAGAACGCTCTGACTGGTCGGATCTGGGATCCGGGGTCTGGGGTCTGGGGCCTGGGTTAGGACAGGCGGCATAACGGGCGAAAGATTAATTGGAATTCCAGAACGCCGCGGGTACTCGAAAGGTCGGAAGAGTTTGTAAACGGCCGTAAAGTCTGGCAAGGTCGTGTTTACGGACGCACGTGCGTTCGCTTCCCGCGCGTAAATAACCTATGGACCGCGTATACGCACGGTTCTGATAGACTCGCGTAATATTACCCGAAATTCCGTAGGCCCGATATGAAGAACGGTAAAGGTGATCTCGTCGGCCAATCGACGAACCTTTTAAAACTGCCCCGGCCATTCTGGGCCGAGATTCGATCGACCGCTCGCGCGGCTGTGTGCCCGTTACGCTGAACCTACTATTTCTAACTTTAATCCCCTTTGACACGTACGCCGACGACGTACGGTACATTAGAATCTGGCGTCGCTTTATTCTTTACTCAAACATCAGAAGCTGGTAACAGTCGGGCTACTGAGGGGTCAAACTGACTTATTTGACAATCTGCTACAAATGATTGCTCATATCAAAGTTAAATTATTTTCATCAATTTTTCCTCACTCTTACATACCGGCGATCAACACACCTTTTTCAATCAAAGTCAGGTAAAGTTAGGAAAGTAGCATAATTTCAACGTAAGCATTCATTATAGGAATATGTAAATCAAGTGGATAGTGCCTTCAGAAGTGGCCCAGTGTTAAATTCAAACGAAAAACATCAAATTGATCGAAATCTGAGAGTCGCACAAGAGTTATTTTTTGGAGTATGTCGGTATTTCAATGACAGATATGTTTGTTATTTAGATCGATTTAGAAGGAATCGGTAGGAAGCGTGGTAAGCAGTAACGCGCGAACTCGTGAGATATCGCAGGCCATTTGAAAGATGGATCCTAGGTATACGCACCGTACGACCGTACCGTTTGGCGAGACGTCGATAATTTAAGCCGAAAAATAATCCGCGCTAATTAACCTGCGCCGTCGCCGTCGCCGTCGCAACGAACGTGCGGCGGGTGGCGTGAAGAAAACGGGGTACGGTAAGGTACGCGCATTACATGCCGTCAACCGTGCAAACTGCAAAGTGTAGGTGGTGATTTCATAGAATACAAGTTCTGTCACGGTTAAAAGAATAAAAGCGAAATCTTTAAAACGTTCAGTTAGCCAGTAATTACGCCTGTACTGGCATTTTAGTGTCGTATATACACGCGAAAATAAAGAGAGCAATTGTCCCAAGTTCCAAGGCGGATCGGGAGTGTTAATCGGCCGCGATTCGTTATGGCACGCGAGAAAATATCGGGCAACGCGGGCGCGCGTGTATCGGCCAGTTCCAAGAACTGCGCGAGCCTTCCGAACGCACTGTCGCGGCCAACATATAGTCAACGTCCGGCGACGAGCCTCGTCGAATCTTTGTCGTCTCCCTCTCCTTGTCCGTCCTGCGCACGCCCTATCTCACATCTTCCCCGCTCTCCCGTCGTCTCTTGCCCCCGCCGTCGATCGCAAATGTCCGTCGCGTCGCCATCGCCGTCGCCGTCGCCGTCGCCTTCGCCTTCGCCTTCGCGTTTGCGTTCGCCTTCGCCTTCGCCTTCGCCTTCGTCTTCGCCTTCGCCTTCGCCTTCGCCTTCGCCTTCGCCTTCGCCTTCGCCTTCACCGTCGCCGTCGCCGTCGCCGTCGCCGTCGCCGTCGCCGTCGCCGTCGCCGTCGCGAGAAGAAAGCCGAGCCGCGAGGAATGTATCTAGATAAAATTCAACGCGAGTGCTGCGCGCGTGTGCGTTGGAGCTTGCGAATGTGGGCGTGCGCGGTACTGCGGGCTTCTCACTGGCACCAAAGATCAACCGTATTCGAGACAAATTTTGCATCGCGGAATGAAGCGCGATAAGTCAGCTGTATATGGAATAGAATTAATACTATGTACGAAATTTCTGAACTTGGCTTCTGGACAGAAGGCATTGTTCTGGCGATATAGTTTATACGAACTATATAGTTTGTAAGGTAAGATAATAAAAGTGAAAAACAGAAAATATGAACTTACAATTAGATGCGTGGCTATATAATTTCGAAACGTCCGATCTTTACGGCAATATTAGCATAATTTGCCTATAAGGTTGAATAAATGGTGTTGGTGAAGGCATGTCCAGCACGCAATTTACGAGACAAACGAACATAATAAAAAATGATCTCGATCATGTCTAACCTAATCGATGCACGCGCGCTTGCACACACGGCGACATTCGTATCTACGAGTAGACACGCATACAAACTGCCCTGACGAAAAGGCAAAGCAAAGCAAGACAAAGCAAGGTAGTCGCTGTCGTCTTCGTTGTCGGCCGTGAGTACCGTTACGCGGTTTGGGCTCGTGCAGCACAATGGACCGAAGGAGCCGGCTCTCTGAGTCTTCTTAATTTTCTCCTTGGTGCGCCCGGCCGCTAGACGAGGAGAGCGAGAGACGGAGAGAGGGAGAGACAGAGAGAGAGAGGAGAGAGAAGGAGCGCGACGTAGGAGAAAGAGAACGATGGTGAGGTGATAGAGGAGGATACAGCAAGGCTGGTAAGGAGTTCGAGAGAGAGGTAGAAGAGTGAGAAATACAGAGACCTGACGCCTCTGTCGCCCCGGTCGGCGACGGGCATCGTCGAGGCGGGCTTTAATTAGCACGGGATTTCGGCGAACGACGGACGGACGGGCAGCAGTCAGGGCCGAGAGCGGTTTTCCGTGCCGTGTAACTCGAGGAGAGAGGGACAGGGAGGGAGGAGAGGAGACGGGCGATGGGACGAGGCAAATAAACGGTCGGATTGAAGGATAGAAGCCTTTATTTCTAGGATACCAGAGGACGCGACGAACCCGAGGGCAACCGTTTTACCATAAGTTCGACGATAAACTCGTAAATGAACGGATATTGATAAGAGAAGTAATCTCTCTCGATAATCGCACCGTCGGAAACGTTTACCCTATATACCTAAACGGGCAAATTGAAGGAGACCGAACATATTTTCAATAAAATCGCCGAGAATTTGGCGAGAAAGCGAATAACGCGAGGCTATGCCCATGAGAGCGGAGACCGCGCAAGAGGAGGAAAAAGAGGGTCAGAGCACCGTGAAGAACCGCGAGTTGCTGCCGCTGCCGCGCGGCCCGAAGAAACAGGGGGGGGGGGGGGGGAGGCGATAAGGCATGATAGAAGAAGAAAAAAGGGAAGGAGAAGGAAAGAAATTGAAAGAGAAGTGGCGACCGAAGGAGAGGGGTGGATAGAAGCCGCGTAGAAAGAAAGAGATGGTTGAAGCGATGGGTAGAGAGAGAGAGTACAGTTTGAGGGTGGCGCAGGGCGTGAGCGATGAGGGGGCGGCGGGAGAGCTCGAGGGCGAGTGAAGGGCGGAGGTAGCGATGAGGGAGATGAGAGAGGTGGCGGCAAGTGAGTTGGGTCGCGAAGGGACGCGAAGGGACGCGGCCGGCTAAATAACGGCCTGCCCTATCCTTCGTCCCACCCCGCTGGCCTCCTGGCCACCCCACTTCTACAACGTCCGACCCCCCGTCGGCCTCCCTCGATTTACCTCGCACCTCGACGGCTCTTCGTCGGGGCGAGCAGGCACGGGGGTGGCGGAGAAGGCGGATGGTGGCTGATGGGATAGAGGAAGAGAGAGAAGAGGAGATGAGAGGAGTGGAGAGGGTGGGGTAGTTCGCTGTGCTCTGCACCTCCTGCCACCGTGTTTTCAGACTTACGTGCGCGCGTTACGTCTACGTAAACGCGGACTCTCTCTCTTTCTTCCTGTCACGCGCGCATACTCGCCCTCAAGGAAGCGAGACGGAGAAAGATGGAGATAGACACGTATAGACACTCTCGCACACAGAGCCACGCACGTCTCTGGTGAGCACGGTCGAACTCCCTCTGCTCTCCTAGCAGCGGCCACCAGCACCTCCTCCGCCTCCTCCGCCTCCTCCGCCTTCACCACCTCCCCCCAACCCCCCTTCATCGTCCCACCCTACCCGCGGCTACCTCCAACCTCCGTCCTGCGACGGTTATTAAACGAGAGAACGAGACCGCCGTCGTAGCCAACGAGCGAGAGAGGTCTACGTGGCCGCCGTCAGCCGACGGCCGCGGATCGCAGGCTTCTCTTCGCGGATTCCCTGGCAGTGGTTCGATATGCCAGAGGTTATTTGGACCCGAAAGCGTAACTCTCTGCCTCTCTGTCCGTCCGGCCCGACCGCGCGACGTTTGCTTCACCCCTTGTCTCTTTCTTCAATCTCGGCGTCTTCTCCGTGCACCTTTACCACTCGCCTTTTCTTTTCAGCCTAAAATCGGAAAGCGTAGCGTACCGCGCAACCTTTGCCTGTGACAACCTTTACCGTTCTCGCGTAAAATAACTACGCGCAGACTGAATTCGCGCTGAATATTAGTACGACGTGTGCTTTGAAGTTTGTAAACCGGATCGGTAGGTTCTGGCCCGGCACGAAAGAATATCGAATTCCTTTCGATGCACTTGTGCGGATTACTTGTCACCCCGAATGGCCCAAATCGATTTGATAGTGCAGCCTTTATTACCGATAAATTTCAACCCGCAATGTCAAGCGGAACTTACGCAGTTCTGCAAAAACAACTCTTATTTCGCATCAATTAAAAAGTAGACGCAACTCGTACCCCCTCGATAGAGTTCCACGTTCAGGGAGTGAGACGTACGTATAAATATATATATATATATACACACACACACACACACACACACACACACACACACGCCATACGCCTATACACTTACTACATACACATTTAAGCACGCGGACAACATACAGATACGTGGACGCGTATATTCAGTCTTCCTCAGCTGCCCCTGATCATCGTATCGCACGTCACTGTCGCGTGATTTTACTCCATCTCCGTCTCGTTCCTCCAGCGGCCGATCATGTCGCTTATTAAAGCAGAAAACGCGCGGGAAACAGATCGTGCGGCGTAGTAGGAAGAAACACAACAAAACGGGGGAGTCGTCGCGGAAATGTAAATTCCATCCTTCCACGTCGTGGCATCGTAGAAGATCGGCTGCAGAATAAAGAGAACGAAGTTCCACGTGTCTAAGATTTTTGGCAATTTATCAGCTCTCGAGTTCGCGCTGCTTTCTCCGTGCTTCGACACAATGACCTTGGAAAAGTCCAAAGTTGCCGTTCGAATAAACCTGATGATCGCGCACCGGTTCCTTTGACATTGAGCGAATATGACACGCGTGAGACCCGCGAAATCATATTCTTGCTGTGGCCGATAAATCTACGAAGAAAAAGAACTGTGCCGCGGCGGTGGCGGGCTAACGCTGACGCTGATGCTGATGCTGACGGGCCGACGGGACACCCTCGATGAATATCAACCGTTACGCTTCCACGTGCACGTGGAGAAACTCGTGCTGGGTGTACAATGAAGCACGCCGTGCGATAGAAATGCGCCGGCATAACAAACGAGAGAATACCTTCGAGTCCGAGTTTCAGTTTGCGCGCTCTCGTGTACATAACGTCCCCCCTTCCCCAATCTCTTTCTTCCCCCCACTTCCACTTTCTCTCTCTCTCATCCTCCGTGTCTTTCACTCAGCTAGTACTCCGCCACATACATACATCCATCCCGATACACTCCGCTTTCGTACACGTATACATGCTTGCATATAAACAGATACATACATAACTCTGCGAATACTCCGGGTAGGAGTTCTCTCGAGGTGTTTCTGTTTTACCTACCGCCGACTCGTAAACGCAGTTTAAGCGACTTCGTGGCAGCCAGTCAGCGTCGCTCTCGCATTACGGAAGCGAAGTTTTCAAGTTCCGCGACACTGACCCAGTTTACTCTCTCTCGCTTCTGTCTCATCTCTTCCTGTAGCCCTGTACCGTTTGCTCTTTCTCTTTCCCTCCTCGTTCTTTCACTCTCTCTCTCTCTCTCGCTCTCTCGCTACCTCCCTCCCACCCTCCCTCCCTCCCTCCCTCCCTCCCTCCCTCCCTAACTCCCTCCCACCCTACCACTCCGTCGTGTCTCGCTCGCTCTCTTCTAATACTTCCAACCTGACGGAAGTTACAGTTTCTCTTCTTGCCTTCTCTCTCTCTCTCTCTCGCTCTCTGTCTGGGCCGCGAACAAGTATGTATGAATGCACGAACTTCAAAAGCGCTCTCGCTCTCGTTCTCGCGCTTCCACTGACACCAACGTGTTTCCAGTTTCCATCCAACCACACACAGGGAAGCGCGCGCGCGCAAATGTGCACGAACGCTTGCGTACATTACGACGGACAGGTAGAACATGAGAGACAGACGACGCACGTGTATAAAAATCTGATAGTACCACCACCGGCGGAAAGAACCGGATGCCACGCTCGATCGCGCTCGATCGCACGTACGATCTTTTTTAGCGGCCGTGGGTCCCGGAGACTCTGTCGGCGACTAAAAAGTAGGCGCGACATAAGCGCGCGTGCTTATTTTTTGTCGCCTACGTTCTTTTGCCTCTCTCCCTTCGCTCTCATCTCTTAGCCACAATGTGATGGACAATTTGTATTACGAAATGTAACAGTTTGGCGGGGAGTCGGGTCGTTACGAAGATTGAGATACCTTTGGACGTTTGGAATGTGACTCACAATTGACACGATTCGATATACATCCACGTTGATCACTGCTTCCGTTGAATTTCGTGCTAAGTACATAGATACATACCTAATGTGCAACATTTCGTATACTTATTATAAGGCATGTCCAAGCGAAAGGGCAGCGATAAATGCGCGTCATCCGTTTATAGTTTGAAACGTTGGCCGGCCGAAAAATACTCTAAATGGTACAACTAGAAGAAGGCGTGACAGACGCGCGGGTCTCGACCGACCGCGAAGGGTCGTAAAAACCGCTGCCAAATTACCGTCGCCTTCGTTGTTCGACCATTCGCGTTCCCCTCGCGAGTTCCTATCGCGATCTCCGGGGACTCCTCCTCCTCGTCGACATTCCCTGTCACGTTCACGTGTGTCTCTTTCACTTCTTTTCCGCCGTTCCTCTCCCGCTCGTTTCATTGTCCGCGCTTATGTATCTCCCTTGGCATGTCTCGCCTTTTTCGATCGACAGCGATGGCGTCGTGTCGAAACCCGCGTAAGGCCTTCGCCTTGCGATTGGAAAGCGGCGCATAGGATGTTTCGGTGTCGTTCCATCCTCCGTTCTTTCCAACCTTCTTTATGCACGATTCTTCAGAATGCTTGTTCTTTCTTTCTTTCTCTCTCACGCATATATTTCTTTGTTCGCGATACGCGAGTTTCCAGCTTTCATGCTGGTATATAGAGTCTAGTCATCGAGGTTGTGGATGTAGACCAAAGATGAAACGGTTTCGACACACCTTGTCGCACGTGGTTACGACTGCTTTTCAGAAAGGGGATTTTTGGTCTATAACATCGGTGCCGGGACTATATGTAAATTTTTCTTAACAGCTAATTTGCCAGAGACTTGCTAGTCAACGTTTTCGAAAGAACTACGAACGCGTTTACCCTATTTTTATATTGCAAATGAAAAAAAAAAAGTGGTAACCATGTATAGGATAGATCAATTTATTTTGGGTGCAAAAGAAGTGGAAAGAATTTGCCGACGTCACGTAACCAACTCTTGCAAAATATACCAGTCGATTAGGTGTTAAGGGTTCCATTCATATGTTTGCGTATTGCACACACGCGAATTGATGTTACGTCATTAGTGTATTCGTAAATTCGCGTGCATTGATATGCGCACGATTCATTGGTATATATATGCGTTTACATTCGTGTATTAGCACATTAATAGACTTGTGGTACTTTATCACCGTTCTGCCCTGTCAACTTTGATATAACGCAACTTAATTTAGATATTATACCGAACTACGCCAACTATTCTAGAACCAATTGTCATTGATCGAAAGTGAACATTTGTTTTTTCACCTCTCACTTCATTCCTGACAATTTTCCTTGTCCTTTTGTATCCCAGGGCATCTGGCATTATGATGGTTGTTAATTAGCAGAAAAAAGACTAACGATCGGTAGACAAGACAATTCATATGAATTTATTGTAGCACGTCGATTTTGTCTCGGCTAATTATTTACAGCCTCTCGTCGACATTAGCCACTCTACCAGTGGAGAATTAGCAACGATCACGGCGTTACCATAAATATTCGCGGACGTATCGAATGGCCATCGCTAACACGCACGAAGAGGCAACTGGCACATGCACGAGGAAGCATGGGTAGGGCCGCCAAGCTAGCCGACCGACCGACCGACCGACCGACCGACCGACCGACCGACCGACCGATCGAGCGGGCAACCATCAGCCATCCTGTCATAGACAGGATGTGAGGGTCCGCGTATGGAAGAAAGAGAGATTCCATGTCGCGTTCGTTCGTTTCTCCGTTGTTCATCTCATCATCATCATCATGGTTGCAGGCACCTGTCTCTCCCCCCCCCCCTCTCTCTCTCTCTCTCTCTCTCTCTCTCTCTCTCTCTCTCTGTCCACTCTTCATTCACGTGTGTAGCACAGATCGCACATAAGCGCCTTCATTCTTCCCTGTTGCGGTCACGGTTTGCTTCTGTGCGTAAATACGGAAAAGGCTGCTTACGAATAGGTTGCGCATAAATAAAATGCATGTTAATAGCAAACGCATGACTGCTTTTAAAGGAATTTTGGAGGTGTTTGGAATTAACGTTTGTTAATCATGTTACCAGAGTTGTAGGTATGCATAAGTGTGATGAGAGATGGAAAAGTGACCCTCTGCTTCTGCGGTTGGATTTGGTACATCATCCGAGTCGATACGACCCAATTTGCAATTTTTCTACATACGTACTTTCCGACTCTTTGTTTCACCTTCTCCCTTCCTCGAGGAATACGTGGGCTTATATGCCGATAGCGGTACGCCCGCGCCGTACGGTACCGTTTCGCGATTTTGTGCGTACTCGCATCTCGCACGATCAGTTCTCTCCCTAGGGCTGGTAATACGGTGCGCGATAGCAGCGCGCGACGACGATGGTATATGGTCGGGCTAGAGGGCCGAGGGGCGAGGGGCGAGGGGCGCGGGCGAGGGCGAGCGGTGAGCGGGAGGGTCCGGGACCCGGCGGGACCCAGCGGCACCCGGATCGTAGCGCGCTCGTAAATTCTCCAAAGGAACGGTCCGCGTACCAGCGGCTCTCTGTTACCGCTCCTCCCGCCGCCCGCCGTAATATTACTCGGCTTATATTGCCGGTGCTCCGCTCTGCTCCGCTCGGCGTACGGTCAGAGCGAGAGACAAGGAACGCCCGGCAGACAGGAGAAAAGGGGCACACTTGTATAAGGAAGACAGTCGTGAATGCTTGTACCCTCCTCCGCGAACTTGTACACTGGCCAGATTTCATGATGCGACCTTGCCTTCCCGACTTTGCCACACAATATGCATGAATAAAGGAAAGAAATGTCGTTTCATACGCGAACTTTGATATAGACTTGATCGTATAAAGATCGCGGCGCATTATCCATTATCGGAAGAACGTACGAACGTAGGTAGCTAATTAAGTTCAATGAATGTTTGACGCTTTTGTAATTGTCGCCGGTTCTTGAGAACAATCCCGACTTCCGAACGATCCTCGCGTCTTCAATGAATATTTTCTCCATGATTCTTTTCGACAGCACGAAACTTGATTACTTTCGACGACACACAGATCGCATATGTGTGTATATAATAGCATAAATTGGCCGATAACATTGGAGCTATGTAGCTATGAGTCGTGTGCTGGCAAAATACATTTACCATCGATCCCACGCGCGACGCAAGAAAGTGCTAGTAAAGTGTGAAAAATATTCTTGCAGCAGTTGGGTATCGGACCCGATGGGCGTCAGTGTCGGCGGGACCAGCATATGTATATACATACATACTACGCAGTTGAGGCGATGTGTTTGACCATGTAACGAGCCGCGACTGTACGGCGGCACTGTCCTCTCCTTCCTTCGTTTCGCGACTCGCTAATTCCTTGCTCTTGGTCGACAGTTAGCGACGAGGCAGCAGGCAACTCCGCTATGTCGCACGTATGCACGCACGCACGCACGCACGCACGCACGCACGCACGCACGCACGCACGCACGCACGCACGCACGCACGCACGCACGCACGCAGGCAAACTGATAGGCAGACGCACATGCCTCCTGCTCAAATATACACACACGAGGCCTGCTAGTCTCATCGTATGCACTCCGCACACGTGCACGATCGCTCCAAAATGTTGGCGAACCACACGAAGGATCGACGAAGATCGTCAAGACATGACCGGGAGAAAGAGAGGAAAGAATTTGTCGATGCACCGTGCGCGCGCGTGCGTCATGTCCTATTCGCACGTGAGCGTGTAGAGGCTTTCTATGCCTCTGTATGCACGTGTGTTCATGAGAGTGTAAAATAACGAGAGGAGGACAAAGGGTCCGCGGGCACTTATGGCGTGTGCGCGCAGCTTGCTGCGAACATCGCTGAAGGCTAGGATGGAGCATGGATAAGAGATTTTTTGCTATTATCATTTGTGGGATAGATGAGGTAAGTATATATACAAAGTATTGTGTACTTATTTCATTGATGCGTAAAAGAAGTTGTAAAGGTCTTCTTGCGAAAACTGAAAATCCAGTATATATATTTATTGCGTGTAATAAGTATGCTGTATTGATAAGTGGTATAACCATCTGAAGACTTGTAAGCATGATTCTAAGGAGATAGTGTTTTTTCGAATTTGTTTTGCCGCATTAAAGTATCTTGTACACCACTAGGTAAAATTCAATTTGAAAGAGCCGACCGGTACTCTCTTTTACCACGCAAAGGAAGATATATTGTATCACACACCGAATTTTTCTTAATTTTCATTGTTTCTATCCTGCCATTTCGATCCCAACGAACAAACTGCTCTGCGCAACGGTCTCCCAGCGAGATGGAAGCGGCAGCGGGCCGAGGGGGGAGACAGTACTGCCGACAAGCACGACGTCAACGTGGAGCGCGAACGCGAGAACCCGCGGGTTCTATACCATTCGGTCGGTTCGGTGAGTCACGCATCGCGAGCTTCCTGCTGCCAAGCCCCTCTCTCTCTGTCCCCTCACCATTCGCGTCCTCCCCTTTTCCCCTTGCCGTCTCGCGGACTCCCCTCGACTCCACGCCACTCTCCTTGTCCCCTCGCTCTTTCCCCTTGATGGGCTCCGACCCGATCCCCCTTTGTCTGACGTCGATCCGTTCGTTCGTTCGTTCGTTCGTTCGTTCGTTCGTTCGTTCGTTCGTTCGTTCATATGTCCGTCCGTCCGTCTGTTCAAGTGTCACCCGCAAGGTTAAGGGTCTCCTAAATAGGATACCTTTGCCTCCTATTCCTTTTCACCTGCTCTTTGTTTCTCCATTTAGCCCTATTTCTCCGTGGCCCTGGTGTGTTCTACTTCCTTGAATCTTCTCACCTTTCCTTAGACAGCCTGAGCGAAATAGTGGAGTTAACGCTGACAGTATTAATTTTGGACTGCTGGACGATATAGTAGTTGGGAAGTAGCGGTCGCTTTTGTAGGCAGTCGCGCAACGCACACAGCACATCATGCTTCCTTAAGGGGCGTTTGCCATCTGCTGGGCACATCGCGGCTCCGTCTACGTCAGCGTTTGGTGGGTATGCACCGATGAACGATGAACGTATCGCGCTAGAGGTACGGGCACATCTATGAGGCGCATCGGCGCGGCGGACGGTGGATGCCCGTTGGTGATCAGCTCGTGACGCGTTCGGTACCGTTAATTTGACCGCGCGCGTCGCGATGGCTAATGAATAATTTTGTGCCAGAAGAGATCGATTGGAGGCGTGTAGGTATAGCGTGCTTGCGCCGCCTCGTGGCGGGATGCGTTGTTATGCCATTGCACAAAATGTGACGCAAAGACTACACGATGTCAAAATTGGAATTCATACAGGTGGTTTTTTCGAAAGAAATCGTTGGAAAAGATGTCGATCGCTTTATCCCCTATTTATCATTTCGACGGCGACACCGCTCTCCGGTGCCCGCGCACACATTCCCGTTGCTGATGTGGTACGCATCCACGTATAAGCGTCTCGTAATCGCACACAGCTATACGGATACGTATGTAGTAGTGAAGTGTGTGTTTGTGGGTGGGTGGGCGGATGGGTGTGTGGGTGTGCGCGCGCGTGTGCGTATATATGTGTATGTAACCGCGATGCGTTTCGCCGGGTCTCGAATGTATAATGAGAACTGGGTGGCTCGAATTCGATAAGAGTCGGTTAGGCGGTGCTTCGGAATGACGTATCACCGCGAGAGATTAATAGTGGTCACGTATACCAGGCAGCATGTGTGCGAGAGAGACGATCGCCATCAGCCCACGCATACGTACGTGACGCTGCCCTTCTATTTCTCGCCGCGAATTCTTCCACGCGAGGTCCTGTCGCCTTCGCGGCTCCAACCGTTGATCGTTCATCGCGGCGTTCCCCCGCCAATTTCTCCGTTCGTCGTCCGTCCGTTCTTCGCTGCGAGTTTTTCGTTTGGTGCTCGACTCGGTAAACAGGTCGCGTGCGTTACCGCCGAAGGGATAAAAATAAATGATCGCTGTTCAGTCCGCCCAGGAGCCGATACGTACAGCGGATAACGTAACGTTTCGGATGCTCCCGCCGGCACCAATGGGTGTGAGAAAGGGGAACAAAACGATGCAGCGTGCAGTAGAAGATCCGTGTACGGAAGAACACGTTAATGTCACCCCTTTTGCCCTTGCCATGTTCGCAACGTTCACGGCTCGAGGGGCGCGCGCCGGGCGCCACAGTTGTACTTTCCTCCCTCGAATGGATCATGGCTGTTACCTGGATAGGCCTGGAAGGAGGAAGGCCGTACAAAGCGGTCGCGGCAGATACGCAATATTTTTTGTGCCGATTAGTCATCCGCCACGGTACAAACGCCCGATTCGATGGTGCAAACTTTCATGCAAATTTTTGCTCAAATTATGCAGTATATCGTTTATTATTTTATTTATTATTTTACGGGAGCAGACCCATTAGTGTACGAAGTAAATGAATTCTTACAAACTGCTACGAGTGCAAAAATTGCATGGCTCGGAAATACAATTGTCGTAGACGTTTTCTCGTACGTACATAACAACGATGTCGACGATACTCATAAAGAACGGATCACGTTAGGCGGGATTGAAATGACGTAAAAATGTAATTATTAGATTGAATGTTGCAAAGCAGGGAGCAGGGAGCACGAAGAATTCAACAGGCGCCCCTACGTTTGTCACAACTACACTTACATCATTCGAGTCCGTCGATTGCGTGTCAATACACACGTGCGATTTCATGATGGCCGGGAGAGCATTGATTGGGCCGGCCGCTGTACGTGTCTCAATATATACGTTTGTATGGGGCTACGATCCTTCGATCGGCCGATTCAAGGTCCGCGTGCGACCGTTTCTCCAGTCGTCAATGGTTTTATGAGATATTCCCTTGCCCCGGCCCGCGTCAAAGTCGTCGAGATTACGTAACACTATTGTCAATTTCCCACAGATGTTCAATAAGGAATAGCCCATCGATTCTTTCTGTCACTCTTTCTCTTTCTCTCTCTCTCTCTCTCTCTCTCTCTCAGTCTTTACCTGTATGTTCACTTAGAACAAGAGTTTTGAACGAAATATTGGCGTTCGTAGAAGATTTTTGTAAGAGAGAAGCTGTGTATCGTTGGGCTCAATCGACGGATCGCGAGGTGTCTTATCGCACGGTCACGGTGAATATCCTCGCTCTCTCGCGGGGTAATAAAAAAAATCGAGGCCATCGGTAATGCCGGCGAGCATCCGGTCGAGCGGAAAGAGCGACGAGAGAGCAGCGGGGAGCTGTAGTTCCTCGTGCGACGCGGTGCGATAGGAGGAGAACCGGACAACACGCTCGAACGGCAGCCGCGCGCGGCGAGCCGCGAGCAACGTATCCGAAGCGAAGAGAAGGAGAGCACCTTGGCTATGTACAATATCCAGCTTGGATAGTATCAGCCACGCTACGAACGAACGGCTCTTTTATGGCGTTTTTCTCGCAGATACGGCTACACCCCATTAAGGTTCTCTGTAAATTCGATCGATGCTGGACATATTAGGGTATCGCATATGTAGATCGTAAGGGATTAATTGCTGTAATATGGCTCTGCTGGAACGTTGCAATATGATGTTATTAATAAGTTGGGAGACTGCAATATCGAGTGAAACAAAGTTCAAGGAAGATGGGTGTGGCGCTAACGCTTGTAACGATGGCATCGATTAAATTCTGGACACTCTTGAAAAGTTCCGTATACGGCATTTTTCAATATTATTATGTATATTCGGGTGTATTTTGAAGTAAAATGATCATGAGGTAGCGACCGAATTAAGAGAGAGAGAGAGAGAGAGAATGCAAAATATTCTTTGGGTGAACCGTCCGACCGTAAAATCGTCGATCGGCGGGGTGGCATGCTGTTTTCTCGAGCGAAAAAGATTGGCAAGAGAACGGTCAAGAAGGAAGCGCTTAGTATATAATGGCGGCTGATGTTGCCCGATATCTTCGATGCCGTTTCCAATTAACGCTTGCTCTTAACCGCGCGCCTCGCTGCTCTCGTCCCGCTTCGTTTGTTAGAACGAATGCGGTTAGAGAAAGAGTACGGAGCTAGTAAGGAAAACAGATTTAGAGGCCGCGTGCGTTCCAGAGAGTGAGAGCGGCGGAAAAGAGAAAAAGAAAGGAACGACCGATGTTTATTACGTGCTCTGGGCCGGGGTCACCAAACAGCCAGCGGGCCAGATGTTTCTAGGTTCACGTGTAATCGATATAAATGGCATACGAGACAGTTAGATGTAAAACAATTGTCCATACGTCGTGCGACATATTACTTTCGAGCACACCAATTTTAAGGGGATATTAGAGTAACTGTTGAAAAAAACAAATCAGCGCTATATATTTCGTGACTATGAAGTTTGCGCGAGAGAAAAGCGGTGGAAGATCGCGACATGCAGGCACGACGCGTAAATGAGCAACGGCGGAAGAGCCGCGTGGCTTTTAGCTCTTCGACGCTCCCGCTACCGCCTGCTCTCTCTCTCTCTCGCTCTCTCTCGCTCTCTCTCTCTCCCCCTCTCTCTACGTATCGCGAATGCCGGGAGAGTCCGAGGACTAACGGGGAACGGTCGAGGCCCTCGATAACAGCGCCGGACATCGCCTGAGAAGGGAGCGGGCTCGGCGGAGAGTGAGAAAGTCGAGGGGGAAAAGTGAAGGGGAGGCGAGAGAAAGAGGGGAAAAAATGAGCGGGCGGCGGCAAGGGGGGGGGGGTGAGAGCGAGAAAGGCAGAGAGCGAGAGAGGAGATGCCACGAGTCGGCTCGATCGAAGGCGTTTTGAGGCAAAGTCTGGCGAGCACCGCGCGTCGTGGCCAAAATATTCGGAACGGTGGGCCGGCGGTTGAGCGGTGTTCAGTCTTCAAAAATGTATTTCTGCACCATGCTGGAGCGCGACTGCCGAATTGATTGGCAAAACGCGCGCATAACATTGCGACTGATTGTCAACGGGCTTGGCGGAAATGTTGCAGGAATTGTTCATTGCGCTAATTCTACCGGGTTCGGTACAAACTGACAGAATAAATAAGACGAGGATGATGAGGCGCAATAACGAGTGGAGCAGCGCACGATCTGTCGCAAATAGACCGGATCGCGTCGAGTTTCAAGGCAAAGTTCGCATACGCGTAAGCCAATCTGCGGCGACAACATTCCATATAACTGAATAAATAGATGTAAGGGAAAAACGCGAGTTTCCTGCGATAGTTCGAATGTGTTGGGTCAAAGAGATAATTAATTTGGCTAATTTGAGACGAAGCCAGTGCGGCGTTTGGCGAGAACTCGCATAGGACTCACGCGAAATAAAATGGTAACGATACGCCGAAAGGCAAGGTGGCAATCTAGGCGAAACTCTACTTGTCAAGATCGCGGATCTATTCACACCCGTGTTACCGTGGAAGTTACGAAACGCGAAGATCGAAAGACGGCGACGCGACGTCCATAGAAATTGATGACCTCGTAGGTTTGCGCAAGCGTCGCGTCGCGCGTCAAGTTTTGGAGTCGATCGTGTTGATGCGTGGCAAAAAACGTGCGTGTCGCGTCCGTTTGCCGTACGATCGGTTTCTATGCTCACTTTATTAGCTCGTCTCCTTGTATTCGCTCTCTACATACATTCTCGTTGGCTGTATTTTCAGTCGGTCGGCTGGCGCGCGAAGGGTAGAGTAGATGGATTCGCGGAGGGACAGACCAGAAAGGCGGTGTACGAGAGCGAGTAGTCTCTTCCCGGGCCATCGTTGCGCTTGCGCGTGCGCGTGAGAAAGCGGCGAGGCGTAGCTTTTAACGACGGGACGGGACGGGGGCCCCTCGGGCACCCTCGGGCCATACGATCGTCGATCGCGGTGTGGCATGCGGGTCCGCGAAAGAACAGCGGACGGCACGGCGGCACGAGGGGCACGGGACGAGTGGGCAGAGAGGAGAGGATGAGGAAAAGGATGAACAGACCCCGCCGTGACTGCGGAGCGGCTGGGGGGAGAGAGAGAGAGAGAGAGAGAGAGAGATCGACTGATTGTGAGAGGTGGAAGTGTCGCACGCAGTGCGGCGACCAGCTGCTGCTGCTGCTCTCCTCACGATGGTGCCAGGGCGTCGGTTGCGTTCGTGTGTGTCTCTCCCCGGGTCCTTTGTGTGAGCCCGCCGCCGGCACAAAGGGGGATATGCCCAGCGAACCTGAGCAACTAGCCGCTCAGACACCAGTCGCGTTCGCACGAAAAACGCGTCGCTGCAGCAGTGACTCGCGAATTACACCGCCGCGCCGCCGTCGCCCGATCCTTTTCTCCGTTGGCGAATTAACGATCGCTATATGGGTCTGTCGGTAGCCAATTATTTCAACTTCCTACGCACAGAGTTGAAAACTAATAAGTATCGCGTACTTCCACCTGTATCAGCATCAATTCTGACAAAACACTGTAATCGCCCCGTAGCGGTAATTTAAGTAGAAAAAATTGCTTCGTTAAATATTTTCGGCATCCTGATCCTTGTCGCTTGGATCTAGGGACCGAGCTCGATGGAACGCGTTCGGCGTCTGACTTCTTCGAAAACGTGTCTGACCCAACCGCGAGCGCGTGGATTACGCGCGCGCGTGCACACACACACACACACACAGGGAGGCATGCGTATGTACGTACGCGACCTGGGCCCGCTGCTCACAATCAGTCCCTCAGGGCTCGCCTCTCACACACATGTATAACACATACGAACGCGCGCGCGCGCCCACGAGCGAATCAGCGAGCCACGGCAAACTACGGATGCGTCCTGCTTATCCACGCGCGAGCACATCTACGCAGGCACACACGTATCGTATGCGGCATGTCGGCTTCGTTACGAATATATTGAACCGCTGCTCGGCAAAATCTCGATCGCAATCGATCTCGAACGATTTTGTGTCCTTTGCGTCCTTTAGAATTAACAAGTTGACGTGAAATCATTTTACTGCGATAACATTTTCGGGAACGATGTAAATTACTCAGGTATTTTTCGAACCGTTCCGCGTAGAAGAGGCGAATTGATTATGATGATAGTTTGGCGATTATTGTATAGCGCCGAATCCCTGACGATTCATTCATATCAAACTTTTACACTAACGGCCTACTATTTAACGCTTCAATAGCTTACCTCTCCAGCAGGTCTGTAATTCTACAGTGCTCTGAAATTGATGAGCGTCTTAATAAGTAAAGTAGACAAGGAAGAGATATCATGAGCGCAATATGTTTCCTTAATATCTGATGTTTGCGATCTGAATAGAAATACATTTCGAGTTATGAGATCTATGAGAGACTTTTGTGTTTATCAATTTTGTTTTATCGATTGTTTAATCTTTGAAGAAGCAATTATAGTTACTTACGCGGTAGTTCTAATGTTAATTAATCTGTGTTCTGAAAACAGCATTGATCGATGAATGAAGCGGTGCTTAACAAAGTAAATGTTTCCCATAGGATTGCCAATAGTGCGGGAAACATCTGTAATATGACGTATCGTGGCATTAACAGTTTTCCATGAAAGAAGTGTGTTTGCTTTAATGCTCATAGGGCCCTGCTAGAAGGAGATACGCCACTGGATGAAAACGATAGAAGATTCGCAGTGAGCGGGAGACTTTGCTATCGCAAATTCGTCGTACGACGAGTGTCGCCGTGAAGCCCAACCCGAACTCGGGGGCCCTCGGCCATTAGGTTCTCGGGAGCGCATTAACCTCGAGCCAATTCCTCGCCCATCGCCTCTCTCGCTCTCTCGTTCTCTCTCCATCTCTCTCCTTCTCTCTCTCGAGCGCTTATATGCCGCACATCGGTGTCATGTACGGGAGTCGCGGGTACACACAGAGCCGTACATGCGCACGTGTGTTAAACACTACCTGTGTACAGGAAGGTGGCTGCTCAGCAACGAGCATGTCCAAATAATTATTTTCTTCTTATAGTACGAACAATTAGATAATACGGAGGAGTTGTTAATTTTTCAGGAGATAAGTAATTGCTTACCACCTACTTATAATAGTAGTACCGCAGTACCAGTAGCAGCAGTAGTGTGGAGAAACTTTGAATTTTAGAGCAATTTAAGTGACAACGGTAAGCTTCTGATCTTTCCTCTACAGTTCGGTCCGTTTTAATTAATCATGCGAAACTGAACGTGGAACAAGCTGACACTTAGGTGCAAGACATCGCCGATTCAATGACGATTGGCCAGTCGGTTACCATCGACATTTTGCCGACTATTGCAATGAACCCATCGTATGTCGATCGACAGGATGACATAGGTAGAGAAAAACAGAACGCGTTCTGAGTGCCTGCGAATGCATTTGTCGCCACGCAGCATTGCACGGCAGTATTAATTGACATTAATTGAACCCGAGTAGCATTAATAGGCCGTCTCCTCCTGTTTATTTACCATTATAATTACTTTCCGTCGAGCGCTATTCCGATTTGCCCGCCTTGTCATCGTCTTTTTCCCCGTAACCGCTGAAATTGCACCTTCCCAGGTACCGTACACGGGGCAAAGTCGTAAACGGGCAAAGCGAATAATGCTCGCTTTACATTCTCTCTTTCTTACCACCTGTGCGCTTATCTAGCGTCAGAACTCGGAAATCGATCGTTTTCGTCCTGTGATGCTAACTAGTCATGATTTATAGACTGCCGCGGCATACGGCGAAGGGAGAGGAACGAGTAAAAAGTCGAAAGTTCGGCGAGATTATACACATAGTATTGATTCCCGTTAATTGATATTAAATTATATCTTACAGCCTTTACCACAGTCATTTCTTCAAATTCGGTCCTAATATGGTACCTACCTACTGAAAGACCAGTCGGGCGAAAAATGATTTATGCAATTGTCTTAATAAATAGGTAAATGCCTGTGGGATGTAATAATATGCTCAAGTCTATTTCGTTGAACGTTAATATTCTACGCTTATAATGCCCCTGCTCGCTGACCAGAATTAGCATCTATCGCGGGTGTTGGCACTGTCAACCCGACGAGCACTTCGACGATCTAAGCGGCTTATTGTTAGTCAGATTTTCGTGCTATCGACGCTGTCGCTGATGGTGTTTCATGTACCTACGTGGGACCACGCAACTTTAATACAATTTTCGGATAGAAGTGCGATGTCATAGTTTCTTTGGCTGGTGATTTTGCGGAGGCAAAGAGCCGAAAGCACTCTCGGTTAGCCAGTTCCGATGATGTTTAATAATAGTGTCAGTCGTGGTAAGACTGAGTAAGACTTAAAAAATCTTACTACAATACTTACCTAAGTAATGAGACGTTTAAGCAGCTAAGTAGTTAAATGTGAGTACTAAAGTCGATACGTCTTTGGGTGAAAAAGTGATCGAATGGTAGCAGGACTCGTTATCTGCAAGTTTACAAGTTATCTATAGTTATAAGTAGGTAATAGGATCTTTAGGTGTTTAGAAACGATGTATAGGTTGACACGTTTAAATCTTTAAATACTAACTGTTGCCAATAGTGTGAAAATAATTGCGTGGGTTGCCTTATACATATAAATCATATGTACTTACTTATATGGAGTAACCAATAAATATAAACGCACCCGGCATCGTCAACCCCACTAATATTATTGCCATCAATAAATAACATGAATTTGACGCATTATATATGTGTATTAGGACGGTTATCGAGCGGAAAATTGGGGGCTAGCTACTTCGAATTCCGTGTTACTTTGAAATAAAAATCTCGTTCACAGAAAGACACAGTATATTTGTAGGACAGACAGCAGGGAATATTTCGATTTGGTTCGGTAGTGTTGTCACGGTGAAAGCATGAAATTTGGTAATTGTAGCCACTTGCTCGATAATGTGTATATAGATTAGTGAACACTTGCAGCGAGAGTTCTGAATAAAGACGATCGTATACGTGAATAACGAGTGGAATATCGGTATCGTATGAGGTCGTTCGCGGAGACATCGGCGCGCAACTGAAGTAGGAGGAGACACGAAAGGCCTCTAAAGAGCGAGCACGAGGAGCACGAGGGACCCGTGGCTCGTGGTCTCCTTTCGTGCTATAAGGACAAGAAGCCGCGCGACGCAACTGAAACTATACGTTTAAAGCGAGCACTATTAATTATTGTAAGTCCGTGGCCGAGCGTCCCGCTTACGAAATGATATTGGGCTAGCAGTCTAACGCGTAACGTGTCACGTAATCGTGATTACGCGTCTTACGCATGGTCTTTCACAATCGCCCTTCCCGTAATAATTTCGTATAAAAAATGCTGAGTGAATAAGGTGCTTCAATATAACTCGAGGTGACTCACCGAATACATGATCGATCCGAGTGACGATGTTGCGACATTTCTCGACGGTAATGGTGGGCTATCTTTGTTAAGTAATATTGAGAAAGAGCCTATTAAACGCGCTAAACTAACAACTTATAGTTGAAGTCGCCTCTTTAAATATATGCTCGAACAAGTTTATAGACTGGAATAATTCTGAGCCAGATCTCTTGGGTTGCTTATTGCTTGCAAACGCTGTCTGAATGTGGCTCGGCTAATGTCGTGAGAATGTGTCCCGTTCGAAGAAGGAAAAAACGGATTTGGCGTACAGATAGTCTATATTATATTTTAGCTACGATTGCATGGCGGTATGGTAACATTCGCCTCTTCCGTCTACATTTGGGATCATAATGTTCTATTCTCTGTTACGTATGATTAGGTACCATGAATATATTGATCCCGTTAGAAAATATGCTACATTGATAGTGACGAATAGTCAAGATTGTATCGTAAGTACAATTGCATATCTCGCGTGCGACAAAATGTACGCATGTGTTTGTCTCGCCGGAAAGTATGTTACATCGGTTACAATGAAGACACAATAGTTAGCTTTGTTAACGAGGCGTCAGAACACATTCCTGAATTCGGCAAGGTCTTTACAAGTATGTATATATCATTGCCTTACGTAAAGCACTGCGTCTGGCCAAGTTATTCGCCGGGACTGAACTATACGTACCGAGCTCGGAAGGTGATGTAATGCGATCCGACGTCCCTCGTTACCGAACACCATTACGAGCTATCGAGATATCGAGAGATAAGGTGGAAGCAGGAAAGCGTGGATCGATCGTTTCAAAAATTCAACCCGCCAGACTGGGAAGTACCTTGCAACGGTCGCGTTTTCATGGGAAAATTCACGAATCTCAAAGATGCTGACCGCGCAGCCAAAAAGGCCAGGATATAAAGGCATGTCTCTCTCGCTCGCCGAAGGGGATGCGTAAGAGAAAGCAGTCTGGATGATACAGGTAGAGAGAATTGGATTTTCGGCTTGAGTATGGTAACAGATAAAATGACAAATAAAGTAGTTGTCGATTGTTAATTCGAATCGGCTAGTCGCGACGCGGCGTTCTGATATAAGTAATGAAGAATAGCCGTCAACGGGGCTGTCCGGCACTCGCGGTGCTCGCCCTTCGACGCGTGACGTCAGAAGCGCGCAGCCGCCGACCGTGATTGGTCACGGTCTAGTTTCCCACCTTGGCGGTGCGCGCGTACGTACACGCTTGTGAAGCGCGCAAAGTTGGGGCCCCTCGCCTTCTTCCTCCTCCTCCTCGTCCTTTTCCTCCTCCTTTTTTGCTTTTTTTCACGCTTCTGAAGCGCCCACGGTGCCTCTTATGACTTTTCAACCGGAGGGATGCCCTTCTCTTATTACCTCGAAACAAAAGGTTGCCGCAAGAAAAATCACTTCCAAAAATTACAACTATGTAGTTACGTCTCATTTCGCAGGAACATCAAAGCTAAACTATTAGGACAGAAAAGCGTGATAGGGAAGAGACGGTGATGTTGCAGTTTGATACACGTAGGAAAGGTAATTACTGTTTTGTCAATCTTTCAATTCACTTTTACACACATGTTTGTATGCTTCTTCGTGTTCTCGTAGGTGACGGGAGAAAATTTGCAAAAAAACCATTGTAAATCGCGTTCTATTCACGTGACATCCTCGATCGTGGCTAACTAGCTAACTAACGAGTTCTGCCTAATAGGAGGTGAAAAACGGCAGGAGATTCGATTTGACACACGTTATTGTGCGTATATACGCGCTATACACGACTTGGCCGGATCGCCGGCTGCCGTTAAAATATTCGCCGGTTTCGGCAGCGGTCGAACCACGGGAAAGAGGCGAGCGAAACCGTTGGAGGACGACCAAGGCGGCGAAGAAATTTTAATTCGACCGGCCGTGCTCGATAACGCGTATCGAAACTCCTCGTCTCGCGCTGCCTCGCGTCGCGTCTCTCCCTCTTTCCGTTCTCTCCACTCCGCGCCCCCTGTCCACGGCCATCCGACCCCCCCCCCCCCCCCAACCCCGGCCCGCCACACCGTTCGCGCCGCTACCTCTTCCTTCCCATCGGCAGTTTTTATCGGGCGACGAAGGCACGGCGCTCGCTCGCCTCCATTATACCCACATCCATTCTACCGTGGCCCTGGTGGAAAAATCCGGCATCGGGTCTCGTCGCGGCGGACGAACCTTCCCTCGTCTCCCCCTTCCCTGACCGTCACTTATCCCTTCCCTGCGTCTCTCTCCATCACACACTCTGTTCCGTCTTCCTCGTCCTCCTCACTTCCACCTTTCCCTCTCCTCCTCACCTCTCTCACCACCCCCGCCGCCAACCCGTTCTTCCCCGCGTCTCGTCGTGGTACGCTTCTCCGCCTCTCGACCTTTTTCGAACCCTTTTACGAACGTTCGCGGAGGGTTTCGGGGAGAGAAGACTCCTTTCTCGATCTTCGTCCCGGAGACGCGCGAGGTAGACGCGCGAGGTCTGGGTTAGAGGGAGATGCGGAAGCCGCGGGACGAGCGGCGCGAATGTTGGACCTGGATTTATAACGAATGGTAGGGAACGGGACTGGTCACGCGGAACGGCGGGGATTCGTGCTTGAGAAATGACGCAGGTGCTCTCCACGCATTCGCCAATCGTTTTAATCGAATTATGTCACAATAGGAACAACAATTGTGTCGGATAGCTGCTTATTCACATTAACACTAGAACTGCGAAGAATGCTCAAAATTTCTTGTTTGCAAATTTCTCATAATAAAGATCATTTGAACGAGTAGTTTCGGTCATCGTTCGGTAATTCTGCTATGAATCGAGTTTCGTTGTCAAGGGAATGAACAGATATGTTATTGATATTAAACTTTCTCAGTTTTTCTATAGGTTCGTTATCCTTATAGTTATTACACCCACACTCCATACTGACTTGAAAGCAAACGGTAACGTAACGAAATCTGTCACATGACATGTTCGCAAGAGACACACGAAATAAATACAAGCAAAATCACGTACCTTTCCCTCGCCCCCCCCCCCCCCCCTCCCCCTACTCACTCTTTCTCTCTCTCTCTATCTATCTATTTATCTATCTATCTATCTCTTTCATTCTCGACCACTCTTCACAGTTCTGAATGGTCCGACAAACGTGCGTCGAGGAATCGCTCGTGTGTCATGCGACAGCTAGTGATAAACTCGTTTCGCCGAGCATCTCCCGCTAGGTAGTGCATAGCTCGAAAGGACGGACGCAAAGGCAGAAGAGAGTTGGGAGGATAAGTACGGAGAAAGGAGAAGACGAGGGGTTGATGAAACAGGTTGGATGATGCAGACAAGAGAAAATAGTGCATACCTATGTGCTTATTGTTGCGCAGCTAATGGTGTTATTTCGCATTGGCGGACGTAAATTCGTAAGCGAGATAAAGAATGTTCGTCGAAATTTCTGCACGGCCTAAACGTCCCCTCCCAACGACCTAACGCTTAACGCAAATGTTTCGCGGCGTCCGTAAGTAACTGATCCGCTGGTCAGAGGGAACTGTTGTTCATGCTTCTTAAATAACGAGTAGCATCGCATTACAAATGACTATGATGGTGGGAGAAATTGATGGAATTAATATAAATGTAGAATGCACAATTGCGTGATTTTGATTGCCGACGATTTAATAAGACATCTAACACAGTGTCCGCGAATTAGCCGGGCTTTTGTGATCGTGGAAAGCACAGTGCCTCCTCATAACATTTTTATCGCTACCGAAACAGGGATCGATCGCGTACACATCACGCCATTTTCGACGCGTCCACGTGCCGCGATGTAGGCAAGCGCGTATACAGTTCTCGTTCGAGAGCTTATATGATCGCGATACAACTAGCGAACGGCGAGTGGACATTCGACGAATCGATCCATCGATCGCCAAACTGTACCCGTGGCATGTTGAGAGGGAAGAAAGGACAGGGCACGTAAATGAAAGAGGCAGAGAAGGATGGCGACAAAAGGGGGAAGCGAAAAGAACGGCGGGTAAAAGAGAGAGAAGGAGACGGAGAGGCACATGGACGGGGGGAGGACGTTCTAACGCCGCGACATATCCGCTCGATTTACTTTCCCGGCTCCCTTCTGTCTTCCTGCCCTTTCCTCCACCCCCCTTCTCCCTCTCACTCTCTCTCTCTCTCTCTCTCTCTCTCTCTCTCTCTTCTTACCCCTCGGACGCTTTCTCGCTGCACAAAGGCATGGGGGAACAAAAAAAGACTCGTTCGTCCGTGCGCGCGCGAGAACATGCACCGCGAGCGCAATTATACACGACGAACGCACCCTCAGGGCGGATAGCGCGCGCGCCTCTCTGTAGAGAAAGGGATAAAAAGGAGAACGCATGGGGGAGGGATGGGGAGGGGGGGCGTCGAGAGAAACATAAGGAGTAATGTAAAAAGCTACCTAGGACAAACTACTCTCTCCGACTCGATCGTTCTAATTCTCGTCTATTTTCCATCTTTCGCCCTTCTATTGAGGAATCTTTCTTATTCTTTATCGGTACATGGAGCTTGGTCGCGATAAATGCGATAAATTTTCAGCCGCGGAAGAGGTAGTTGTCGAAAGATGACGGGGTGAGAATGGGATTAACGTAGCCAACGGTTCGCTTAAATGGAGTCTTGTAATCGCGCATAGTTTTTAATATTCTACCAGCAAACGAGAAGGCGAATTTAATTTGTTCCAGGTATCTACGTCATGTAATCCAGTGGCAGTTCTATGTGAAATTCTATATAGGTACACAGAAATTCGGTGACGGAACGTCCTATCAGAGTGATTATAATTACATTATCTTTCAATCCGTAACGCAATTTCTCTCGCAGATGTCCGTAACGCGGTTTCCTAAGTGACCATTTCGCTGGTCCCACAATCTGAATCACAACACTGGATTTATCCGTCCGCCTCGTCCGCATTCCCCTTTTCGCATGCGCTACGTTTTCATTGGTCGCCATCGGCCGCTTCTTCCCCGAACGCTTCTCCCGCGAAATTTGTCCGTTTGCAGTGCGAGTGAATTTAGGGTGGCGGACGTGGTGGTGCATGACGACGACGACGACGACGACGATGACTGCGGAGTAATAAGAAAAGGGCTATATGAGTGCGAGGGGTGCGGTGACAGCGTTGGCGATGGCGGGTGGTGTGTGCTCGCCGTGGCGGAGGACTCGGGCACAGGGCCGTGGTGCTCTCGAGCCCAGCAAGCAAGCAAGCGTTCGTTCGTTTCGCGAGTGAGGCAGAGGTAGAGAGAGAGACAGAGAGAGAGAGAGAGAGAGAGAGAGAGAGAGTGAGGAACTATCGCAGAGGGACGAAGAGGTTTCTCCGTGAAGAGAGAAAGAGAGAGAGGGAGGGAGGGACTGAGAGGGGCGAGGGGCGTGAGACGGCATGCGAGAAGGACCAAACGATAGCGAGTGACTCGTGGGAGCGGGAGACAGAGAGAGTGGACACCGAAGGAAGGCGGTGACCCGCGGTGCCTGTCTGCCGCGCTGGCCGCGTTTCAGACCCGCAGCTCTCCTCTAGCGTGTTATAGCCGGTGCGCGCCTCTATATAGCGTGTTGGTAGGGTGGCGCAGAAGGAGCGCGCGAGACGGGTAGAGAGAAGATATAGGTGGCCGTAGGTCGGTGAGAGCGCGGCACGGTGGCCAGCACAGAACGGAATGGAGAGAACGAAGAGCTAGAGACCGAGAGGAAAAAGGAGAGACCAAGAGAGAACCGAGGAGGCTCTCTCGAGCGCGCGTCACGGCAAGGGGCTCGCGGGGTTGCGAGAAGATCGGAGGACGGCGGACAAGGCGAGAGGGGAGATGGTGCGAGAGCCAGGCGTTCGACGGGTGGACGGGGATCGGGGGCGGGGGTCAGGGGCCGGGGGACAGGGACGGCAACGGGGCACGGGGCACGGAGCACGGCGCACGGAGCACGGGGAACGGCAGGGCGGAAAGAGGAGGGTTTGGGGGAAAGGAAGGGTGAGGCGCACCAGGGCGACTGCGGCACGGCGAGGGGAGGTGGAGAAGAGGCGAGGTAGGACGATGGGCGGACAGAGGGCGAGGGGATGTAGCCGTCAGGGGGAGGAGGTGGCGGCGGATGGCTGGTGAGGAAGAAGAGGAGGATGAGGAGGAGGGACGGCGTACCAGAGAGGACGGAGGTAATTTGAGCGTCACACGCCGAGCGAGAGCGAGCGAGCGGCAACGAACGAACGAACGCCAGGCAACGTCTATGTGCTACATAAAGAGCCCCCCCTTATGTATCCGACCCATCGCGAACCTACGATGCGACGCGACCCATGTACAACGTCGCGTCCCAAAAGTCCCGTGTTGCCCGTCGTCCTTTCTCTCTCTCTCTCTCTCTCTCTGTCTGTCTCACTCCCGCTGCCTCGTTCTTTTCTCTCTCCCTCTCGCTTGCACGTGTTTCTCGCCCTCGCGCGCTCGCTCGCTCGCTCCCTTGCTGCCGCGCCGTGGATACATGTAGGCTATAGCGTGGGTACCGAAGAGCGAGAAGGGTAAACTGAGAGAGTATTGGTGGGACTGAACGGACGGAACCTACGGGGGGGGGAGAGAGAGAGAGAGAGAGAGAGAGAGAGAGAGAGAGAGAGAGAGAGAGAGAGAGAGAAAAGGACCACGGGCGCTGGGCGCGCACTAGCTGGGAAATGGCTTTAACCCGGGTTATCGGGTAGGGACCGCGCGCACCAAGGGGACGAGAGGGTAGTGGTGATGGGTTGGTCGGCGGTGGGTGGGAAAGGAAAGGCTACGAAATTTTTTAGAAGTGCGCCAGCGAACGGCGCAACTAGAGGAAGAACGAGTGTGCGTGGGTGTGGTTTTGGCGGCAAAGGTTTCTACAACAAAGAAGGAATAAGGATTGCAGGTTGATCCTTGGAACTTCGTTGCACGCGCAAGAATGATAACATTAATTTGAAGAAGCGATGTCGATGGGTAGTAACGTTCTGTTTTTTTTAGGAAAACTGTGCGCGATTTTGAAGCTTTCGATCGGTCGATTGATGCGATGGTTAACCCATAACGATTTGCTCATACATTCTTATGTAAAGCGTCTGACAACTAAAGTCCTGAATAAATGATCACGAGCTTTTAATAACGAACACACAGTGTATTGCGCAGTTGTGACTTCAACTTTTAGAGCTTTCTGTACTTATGTCAAAACGTTTCGTCAGCCACCTTGTGGTTTATGCTATTATTCCGACGATAGAAAATAATGGTGCACGAGGGCGAAATACGGAATTATGCGTTAGCGCATTGTCGACAAATTTGCCAACATCAATCGCTCTTTCATGTTTTACGTGTTCCAATTCGCAGGCGATCCGGGAGAAGAGCAGGTGTGCGGTGATCACGCGGGTAGTACGTCGAGATAGCGAAAAAGCATGGTGTATAGGTTGACCGCTTGGACGATAACGCATTAACTGCAGGTAGCATATTTTTGCATCGGTTTATTCAATTCATAAAAGTATATGCCGTTGAAAAAGGTTCCTAACGAAACTTGATATCGCAAGGGCTTGTACGTGCTTCGCCTATGTACTCGACATCAGGAGATCGTAGACATTCTGAATACTTCACCGCCGAATATAACGCGTGTGAAACTTTTATTGACACGTGATCAAAAGCAAATAAAAACTTTTAACCGTATAAATGTACCGCCGTCAAACTTATACAAGTACACAGTAAGTATAAGAAAAATGAAATGTTACCGTCAATGCTACACGTGAGCAAGGCCCAAATAATGTTACTCTAAAAACCGTGCAACACATACTTAATGCTCTGTATGGTTAGTTAATTGCATCTACGTACATTAGTCCACGTTATGTGAGTAGGCAAATGCTGGACGTAAGAATATGTAAGGTTTCGGTGAAGTGGGCAAGATTTACGCATTTCAAACGTCTGATTTGCTATTTAAGAAAGATGGCAGTTCGGCGACGCGGGACGTCGCGATAAAGAATTGGCGCCGGCCCCAATGGGGAAGGAGCATTAACGAAATTGTCGCGGCGAAAGCGACGGCTTCGTCCTATTCCACCCTCCTTCGTTCCCTTCTCCATCCACCCTCTGCCGCTCGTTTCACCAAGCCCCAACACACACCTCGCAGCGCCTTACTCTGGACGACGTATGTGGCGCTGCTAAAATCCTACCCGTGATATCGCAGAAGGGTTGATGAAATTGGAGTGCTGATTAAATTGTTGCCCACGAGCGTACTACTCAGTATCGACATAAGAAAATTCCTGAGAATCGGCTAAGCAACACATTAGGGAGATAAAACAAAAAACAATGAGAAATGCAAGCCACGAGTGTTCCCCGTTGCAACTATTTGGTTTGGTTTGAAAATACTTTGT
This sequence comes from Priocnemis perturbator, assembly GCA_963942575.1. Taxonomy (NCBI): domain Eukaryota; kingdom Metazoa; phylum Arthropoda; class Insecta; order Hymenoptera; family Pompilidae; genus Priocnemis; species Priocnemis perturbator. The sequence goes on from OZ012656.1 coordinate 11,909,518, forward strand.
TTCCTCAGTTATATGTCCCGTTTCTATTATGCTCTTCAGGTTCTGCGCTGGAATTTGATTGCTATGCAATAAATGCATAGACCTACCTTCTGACAACAGGGAACTGTCACCTATCAATGATACGAATTCATCGAATTACACGATTATTTTTATATTTTCACCCGCATATCCATTCAGCGTTGTCTCTTGTTCCTCGTCAACTATCTTCGCGTCATGCTAAATTCCTATCCCAAGATATGATTGTCGTGGAAGAGGATGATGTCGGCGACGAAGAGAGGAGGACAAGAGAATGGTTGCGACGTCGCGCATCGGACGAACGAACGAACGGACGAACAAACGATGTAAGGAAGAATCGCGAATATCGGTATTTGTAATGCGTGACACAAAGAAGATAGGAAGGTTGATGGAAAGACTGACAGAGCGAATCCGAGAGGGATGGCAAGGAAGGAAGAGAGACGGGAGAAGCACGAGGGTGGGGGTTGGAGGGCGGTGGTACGACGACGGTGGAGGGTCGCGCGATTAATTCGCAGAACGACGAAGGATATTCCGCGGCTGGTCCCATATAAGCTTCCTCCTCCCTCTCCCACCCTTCATCCCCCTTCTCTCTTTCTCTCTCTCTCTCTCTCTTTCTCGCCCATTCCGTTTTCCCTGCTCTCGTCGTCTCTGCCTCTTCCACTCTTCTCATCTCCACCGGTGTCCGCGGCATTAGGCGTCGATCTACCGAGATACGGAGAGATCGAGGCAACGGTGTGCGCGCCTCTGGCCTCGTCGATGCCAGGCACGTCTGCCTTTGGGGGCGCACTTGTATATATCTACACGTAGATATATGTATACCAAGCGAACCATATACGATTGCATACTGTGTGCGTATATATATATATATATACAGTATGTGCAAGTTTCGCATATACTTGAGACACACACACCCCCGCTTGCAAAGCGCATACATAGCACCGTATACATATGTACATCCTCGCTTGCCCTATCTCTCTCTCTCTCTCTCTCTCTCTCTCTCTCTCTCTCTCTCTCTGGCAAACTACCTCTATGTACGTAGCCGGTAGGTAGGTAGGTAGGTAGGTAGGTAGGTAGGTATGTCAAAGTATATATGTAGAGGGTTTAGCTATATGTCGAATCTATGTACACTCGATCCGCGGTCGTACATAACGTACCCTTTCCCACCCGCCGTTTCGCCGCTACATGAAGGTAGCTGTATGTGCTAGCAGGCAACCGTGGCCGCGCGGTATGTTATGTACTAGCTCTCCAGCGCGGCCGGAGCGAACTGTGTGGCTTATGTACACGCTGAACACACGACGGTCGGTCGGTCGGTCGGTTTGGTCGGTTGGGTTGGACGGTCGGGTTGGTCGTTGTTCTCGTTCCCGTTCGGAGGCTGCAGCACCAACAGCGACGTCATCGTCGTCTCCGTCGTCGACGTCCGTAGTGCACATAAGTCCATGTAAAGCGTAGACCCGCGAAGAGAACGAATAGAGGGAGGGAGAGAGAAAGAGAGAGAGAGGGGGGGGGGGAGAGCGAGAGAGAGAGAGGTTCGCGGTTCTATGCTTTCTCCCTCCTTCAGTTGACGGTTCCCGCGAGCTGGGGTCACTTATGTATATAGGGCCGACCACCCAACTCCACCGGTCTCTCCACTACTCGCGTCGCGAACTCGCCCGTAGACCAGATCCATAGTTAATTACCGGCCTAATCTCTATTCGCGATTGCCCGAAACCGCTCGTAAATCCGTATCGGTGTGTGCGTGCCCAGCGCCACTGTGCGTCCTGTCTCGCTCCCCCCATCATTCTCAATCTCTCTCTTTCTCTCTCACTTACTACAGCGCGCGGGCGAACATTCTCGCATGCACACACGCTGGGCGTGCCTCTATGCTCTGGCACACACGTGTACACCGTCGACATATCGGTGTGTGCGAGCGTGTCTGTATATTTTAGTATGTGAGGGCGCGCGTGCATACACGCGTGTGCACGTTGGGCGTGAGAGAACCGGCGACGCGACGGTGCAGGCACCACGGGGAACGTACACCGCAGAATCGATCCCCACGATCGATCGCCGCGATATATACCGTTAAGAGGCGAATCGGCGAGATCGTCGTGTTCCGGACTCGACCTGGCGCTTCCGGTCACGAGGAGAGAGAGAGAGGGAGAGAGAGGGAGGGAGGGAGGGAGGGAGGGAGGGAGGGAGGGAGGGAGAGAGAGAGAGTGAGAGAGAGAGAGAGAGAGAGAGAGAGTGTGTGTGTGTGTGTGTGTGTGTGAGTGAGAGAGAGAGAGAGAGAGAGAGAGAGAAAGAGAGAGAGAGGAAGAGAGAAGAACCCTACATTCGGAGAGGAAACTCCTAGGCATCTATACTTCATGCCTCCTTCTGCTATTCTGCCCCCCCCCCCCCCCCCTCGTCTTCCTCTCTCTCCCTCTCGTTCTTCGACAAAATTTCCCCTTACATCTCGCAGTGTCCCTCGTAGCGAAGAAAAAGGTGCAACTGGCAGAGTGCGATGAATTTTGCTCTATCGGCGAAGCGTCGCCGACCGCGATACGACCCTCGTGCGACTTGTCTCTTAACGCGTAGCGTGCGCGCTCAAGGGAGGGTACCCTATCCGTTGCGATGGCAGCGAGTAGGGAGAGCCGCGTGGTGTGCGTCACAAGCTCGACTCGACAAGGTCCATCTCGTAACTCGTAAGTTAAAGGGGAATTAAAAGGTGCGCGTCCGCGGCGACGGGCGACCGTTAGATTTAGTCGCGCCGAAAAAGCGTTGTATAAGCTACGCAACGCGACGACACAAAGGCATCCTCTCGGTTATGTTCTGCCATAGGGTGTGGCTAACTTCGCCGCTCGGACGTACATGTATACATACTCGCATGCACGTGCTCTCTTCGCGAAGCAGATGACCCGTACCGCGAGAGGAGACTGCTCCTCCGCAGGCTCTTCTCTGTCTTGCCATCCTTATTTTATCCCCCCCCCCCCCCCCCCCCCCCCCCACACCGCTGCAGTCCGACGGCCTCGTATAATCTCGCGGTAAGGCACGGTTAACTTCTTCCTCGGCATCTTTACCGTGCCATCTTTACCCTGGCATCAGCCGAGAGCGACCAAGTCACTGGAGTCCAGCGACCGTACTTCGCGCTTATACGCTCGGCCATATGGATAACGCGAAGGACGAAGAATAGAGGAAGAAAGGAGAAACAGGGCGGGACGGACAAGGGGAGGTGAGCAGCCCCAAAGCCGCGCTCTCTGAATCGTTCGACTACAGTCAAGCGAATCGGCTTTCGCATATCCGGCGCGTTCTTGCTAATGCTCGTCGTTCTTCAGCACGTATTCGACGGATTATCGAAGGAAACAGGTCGTTGTGCGGGCACCGCGTGGTGTTGCATCGATGATCTTCGAATCCACCTTGGGTCAAATCTTTGATTCTTTTCCGGTAGGCTATCTAATGTACGAATGGACGAATGGACGAAAGGACGAATGTAACCGTTTGCTGAACCAGTTTCTATCGAATACATAAACGATTCTCTTGCGGCTTCCCCTTTTCCCCACTTTTCTAATAGCAGTATCTCGTTTGAAGCTAGAAATTAGTAGAAAAAAGCATTTTGACTAAAACACAAAAGATTGGTAGAATCACTAGTATCTTCGGTAGGACTACATGTTTGAATGGCTAAAGGGCCGCATTAGCCTTTAACCCTTTCGGTACGGAGGACCTGGCCTCGGTTATACATTCGTGGGACGAGGAAGTTTTCCGCTGTTGACTGTTACTAATTATATATTATAATGGAACGATTAGAACAGCCGGGAATTTTAAACACAGAATAGTAAAGTAATGCGTACAATAGAGGTATGCGTACACATAACTTTCCGTGGATGCCGCCAATTGGCGGCGGTAGAACTTAGAGAACGTTTAGCGTATGCCGCCAATTGGCGGCGGTAGGACCCAGAGAATGTTTGGTGGATGCCGCCAATAGGCGGCGGTAGTACCGAAAGGGTTAAATATGAAAATATATCAATATAGAGAAATAGAGGTCTCTTGGACGTATACGTATGTACGTGTAGGTAGAATATGGGTTCGTAGAGAGACGTCGAAGGAAGGCGTTTTTGTCGCGTAACTTGTACTAGTTTCTCGGCGGGGTTCCTGTATACCTACTCTCTTTCTGTCGTCTCTTCTCTCCCACTTCTTTATCGTTTCCTTTTACCCCATGCAGAGTCCGGAAAATGTCCACTTTCCAGTTGCCAGACTCCACCGAGCGCACGGCAGTGACGATACACGCCGCGTTCGCGTTCGCGATCGATTCTTCTACTCTCCCGATTCTCCGCGGTTATAGGCTTGTAAGTTACCGCACGGCGGGTCGATCCCTTTGCACGGCGATCGATTTGGCGGCGGCGGAAGCGGCGAGCCAGTCTCTCACCGACATTTTGTCGACCGCGCGAACACTCGCGTACTCGCAAACACGGCGCCGCCCATTATGGGAGAGACCTTGTATAAGACACGATCGTGCTGCGGTACGGTCATGCCTAATAAACTAGTAGCCGGTAGTGGTGTACTGCTATATGTCACCGTGCAGCAAATGCCTGCTTTCCACGTGACGGCTTTCGACCGCCGTCGAATCGTTATCGCGACGAACAAACGGTCTTAGCTTTGTTCGTGCTTCATGGGAATGGTAATCAATTTAATCGGCATGCAAAGAATATTGGATGAATAGGTGTCTGGCCGATCCAGTGGTATCCGAATGTTCTCTCAACACAAACGAGTCATTTACAATAAGTAGCTAAAGTCAAATAAATGAAAGTATAATATTTAATTTATCGGTACGGATGAACTGATGACAAGGGTAAATTATTTCATTCATCTCCTTTCAACCGCCGGCATTCCAAACTCACGCACGTCACTTCCTTCCGTACGAGGATTCTTTCATCTGGCCATAGCTTGCCCGAGTTCAGAGAGGGAAGAGGGCTGTTTCCCGTTAACATGTATTCGACGACCAGAGAGGCATAAAGCGCTAAAAGCAAAAGGAACCAAAGAAGTTGGAGCGCGGGCAGAAATAGCGTTTCGTTCGTCAATAGATATCTAATAAAGTCCGAATAAAGGTCGGCTCACGTTTGGTTTGAAATTCCGTCCCGCGAGCGTTCTACGCGCGACGGCCAGATAACGGCATGTATAATTGCATTTAATTATTATTGGACGACTTTATCTGCAGCCTGGTCCGAAGCGGAACGAGCGTACGAAGAAAAAATTAGCCGTTTACACTGATCGATTATTCTTCGGTTAATTGGACAATAAGCAGATTTTGTTTATACTGGAGGTTGCGCGTCGCCATGCTTAACCGGTGGACCCCGCGGAACGGCAGCGACGGATGTGTTGTACAAGAGGCGACGGAGAAAGGAGGAAGGCCGCGGAAGGAAGAAATAACGAAAGAGACGGCGAATGGGAGGGGAAGAGGGAAGAGAGAGTGTGTGTGTGTGTATGTGGGTGGGGGTGGGTGAGTGTCGGTCGAGTATAACCGTCGCGTCGAGGCGATAAAACGCCCACACATATACCACCTTGGTAACTGTCGCCGAGGCAATTGAATTAATGCCAGCCTACAAATTGAAGTCGGTGGGATCCACGGACGCTACTACGAGAGGCTCCGAGTTGCCTCGATAATTGCTGTAAGGTGGCGCACGACGGAAACGATCGTTACTCGAGGATCGACAAAATGACGACAGGAGTCAAGGAAGCGAGAAAGAGGAGGCGCGATGTGAAAGGGGAGAGGTAAGCGACAAATTTCTTGCCGATGTCGCGCGTAAACTCTCCCGAAGCCCCAATTCGCCTTTTTCTCGCGTCTCGTTTACGGACCGTGCAAAATGCGGATGGGATATTTTGCGTAGGGACAGACGGTCGTCTCAAGACCAACGAAGATTTTTGGTCTTCAAGTTTTCGGGCAAATTACAAGATGGGTTGATAGTATTCAGACGGGCCTGAATTCAAATTAATTTCACCAAATAAAACAAACATTCTCTCTCTCTCTCTCTCTCCATCTTCCTTTACTTTAATATTACCTTGCCAGTCAATCCCTGTAGACTGCAAGTCGTAACATCGCAAGGTAAGAAGAAGGTTATCAATGTAGGATCATTTCCTAACTTGGACCACTCTGTCATCCCTGATAATAACGATAATTCTACAAAATTGTAGAAAACTTGAAAATAAAAAGTACACGATGTTCAGACAACTAATAGTATTGTAATCATAATAGTGTTACAAGTGACGTCGTAGCAGCATCTTTCGTGATGTCGAAGAAAAACTTTCAGTGGTGCAACTACAAGGTCTTTCAAGTTTTCTAAGAAACTTTCAGCGGTTCAATTATGGAACCTTTCAGGGGCAAAGGGTCAATAAAGTTTCTTCAAAATCAATGTCACACGGTTTTGAAGCTACTGCGAACTGCGTCGCATTGCTCGTAGTGATAGAATACCTGAAGTAAAATATGAGTCTACTATTCGATCCTAGTGAAATAAATTGTCGGGTGTCAATGAATTGATCGATTGATGGAAAAATCGGCCTAGTCGATACGTCGAAAACAACTGAGCATCGTTTGCTCTGGCGCGTAACGACGTTAATCTCGCACAAATCACTCCCGGCGCACTTTCGAAAGTTTCTCCGCGTTACGTCCATTACATCCGGTGAGGATCGCAAGCGCACAGGAGAGTTAGACTCGCGCGTCAGGAGAGGTCGTAGATTCGATTGGAGTTTGAAAGTTGAGTTGCTGAGGGGGTGGGGGGGTAACTGTGCGGCCCGGGGAATCGAGTTCTTGAACTTGTGGAACCAAATTCTCTCGGGAATTGGGACAACCAGCAGAAAGACAGTCCCTCTCCCTCTCGAGCACGCATTACGACCGCCCTTCTTTCATGCTTTTGCCCTCTTTCGCTTGTATACTTTGCACACGCGAAACCACGATATTTGCATGTTACGCTTTACAATAATTGTAAGCGCTTCGGAATGAGAACGGTGCATTTACATTTATTATCCTGCAGTACGCGCTTAGGAGACAAAAAGCAGCGGACCTTGCGCGTCGTTTCCTTCCATCGCTTGCCAATGAAGATTAAACCGATATACAGAGAAAATGATATTGGGGATGACTCTTAGCGAAGATTAATTTCTCGATATCTGATCAACGTCTCGAGAAAAACAAAACCGTTAAAGTTTCTGCATAAGGAGAAAAGACGTCGTCTGTCAGTATATTCCTTGAACAGACATTTCCAAGCCTTCTATATCTATTAGTAGCTGTGTTCGTAAACGGTATAACCGATACATATCGAGAGTTACTCGTTAACGGGTATGCACAGTAGTAAGTTTGGCACGATATTATTTGGTATCAGTTACCAGCGCTCTGAGAGCGTCGAACTAATTGTGAGTAGTAGCAAACTTGATGATTATCGCAAAGATGATTTCCGACGACGCGGTTCTCGCGCCGCATAAGCACTTGTGCGTGCACGTGCATACTCAAAGTCATCGTCTCGATGACACACGCGAGTTACCGGTGCATGAGAGGCCGCCTGTAATTTGTATGCCGCACTTACGTCCGTAACACGTAAGTTGGGTTTCTCTTCGATGGCAAGTGCTCAATGATTTTACAACGCGTCGCGTCGTGAAGCCAGAAGTGCGGTTAATTTAACGTCGTAAAGCCAACACAGAGGCACGGTGAACGATGGGCGTGTATCATCCTTCCTTACGCGCTCTTACAACGGTGCGACCTGAGTGTGGGAAATCTTCCGATATTCTCCGAAAACATTCTCATTCTTATGTGTATAGAAGGACTATGATGAGTAATATTTATGCGAGTACTTACGACGATCTGCCGTGGTCACTGGTCCGTCAGAATCAAGAAGTGGAAGTCCTCTCATTCCCTCTGCTGGACCTCTGCTGCACCTTTGTTGTCGCCCTTTACGGTCAATAAGAGAAATTTAAAGCGAATTAATCGTTTTGCTTTACGGACAAACGTGCGTGAAACAGGCGTGATTCTATGAATTCATGCGTTTTAAGGACAGTCATATACCTGACATGTTTCAGTAGTATACGTACGATTATGCGTTCCAAGTGTGCAAATGTCTTGCGTAGATTTAGTCGAGAGGTTAACAAATTTCGAATAAATAACTGCGTGTTTTAAGAATTAATGTAAATATATTATTTAAAGGCAAAGAGAAGGACGCGAGAAAGAAAGACTGAAATCGGATAAAGAACAATCCGAGAAAGGGTGAGAGAGACAGAGAGAGAGAGAGAGAGAGAGAGAGAGAGAGAGAGAGAACAAGGAAAAAGATTATTGAAAGATTTGTCGTGGCGGAAATGCACTCCTGCGAAATATTACGACTCGGTGACGTCTGTTAGGACAGTTCCGCTTTAAAAAGAATACTTTAAAAGCCGGAGGGTTTATAACGGGCCGGGGGTATATAGCTCCGGCGTATAGTATAGGGAAGGAAGAACTACATATAGAGGTGTAACGAGCAGAACTCAACTCACGAACTCACTCCCAGTTTTTAGTGGCAACTTGTTGCTCTATGCCCATTCATACGGCTCTAACTCCCATTACGTCACGTCACATCAACTTATAATAATGGTAATGGCGGGACCGCCTGCGAAACCCGAATCCGAAACACGATTACACGTGTGTGTACAGGACCGAACAAAACGCTTTACCGTTGACAAATTAACGTTAAATGCATTTGCATAATGGCGCGCGCGCGCGTCGTTCCCCCCCCCCCCCCATGTCTCTCTCTCTCTCTCTCTCTCTCTCTCTCTCTCTCTCTGGGCTCTCGTGCGCTTCGTATACCGTGATATCGCTTTAAAGGATCTCTTTATCGTTTCCAACAACGATCCCGCGGGATATCGTTTTGAGAATAAACAAAAGTCCGACAGCGATATCGGGATTCATGCGTTCCGATTTTTAACTTCTTTCGCTTTCGTTCACGCGTATTTCATTTCTCGCAACCACGTGCTCGTATAATACCTTTTTTTTTGTTTCTCTCGCAATGAATTTCAACGATTTTCTCGCGAGCGTGTTCTACAAGTGTCGATTTCACAACTTGTTCGTAATCCATTGATCAATCTCGAGCCCTCTTTTGATGGACTTCAAATGATTCAAATCGCCTACAATTTGGAATAAAAAAATTGTTAATATTACAAAATATTTCAAACTACCATAGACAAATGATTGCACCTTGCAAAAAAGCAAGTTGCCAAGTATTTTTCTTGGGCGATTTAAATGATCTAATGAAATTTACACATATCATTACGATCTCATTGTTAGACTGGCGGATGAGAGTGTATTATCTGAGTAAATTGCAGCGGTGGCGGCGGCGGGCATATACTCGCGGATACATTGTTAACTGAACTATGTTATATAATGGCAATTAAGAAATGGAAAATAAAGTATTGCTAAAGGAATATAAAGAAATGGTGGAAAGCATATTCAGGTGACGTGGGAGTGAAAGTGTTAAAGGATTGTAAGAACATAAGCGGCGTACTTGACACACTATCTCGTTACCGGGCTCCGCACGCGAGGAGCACACCTTTTTGTCTACGTGCAACAGAAGACGTAGGCCGCGATCGTGAAACGGGCGTAAATTAAAAGAGGCGCAGAATTTATTCCAGTATGCCCTCCCGCCGTGCGAACTGGTCATATCCGCCGCTCGCAACCGACACCATTGGCGGGGTATATGCGTGTGTGTCACGTTCCGCATTCTCCGCTTTACGTCTCTGTGCCCCGCGTAATTTCGTGCACTTAACTACCGTTCAAATCACCGTTTACTACATCTCCGTGCTGTTAACTCGAAGAATATGCTCTCTCGAGCGGCCTCGGCTTCGGCTTTGGCTTTGCTTTCGCAGCGCTACACCTTTTTCCAAGGCGAAACTTTGGATTTTTGACTGTCCCTCGCAAACGTCTCTCGGCAGCCGCAAAAAACTATTTTACGCCGCGGATCATCTGCCATCCCTTTCGATTGTCAATGAGAGGGGCACACGTCTCGTCTGAACAATTGAAACATACCCTCCATCGACCGAGGGAAGGAAATTTACGTTTACCGTATGACTGCGAATCTGACTCCGACTTGATGAGCGAGCGGAGGGAAAGCTGATCTGTAATATAAATTGTCTCGTTGTACCTCTTATTTAACTGCCTTAAGAGGGAAGCGGCGAGATTTTCGCTAGATCTGCCCGTTACAGCGTCTTTCTAGTTAAACACACTTTCGAGACATTTATCGACTCATTGCCAGCTTAAAACCATAGTACCTATCCTATTATCGTAGGTATTTCCGGTGACAATTCGTAATCGAAGCAGTACCGATTGAAGAGGGGTAAGTTTTTGATGTCAGAGTTAAGGGCGTAACGAGGACTTATTCTTTATTGCGGCAAATAAAGTGTTTAATTACCTACAAAGTGTCTACGGACATTTTAATGAGAAATAAAAGTGACGCAACAATAGAATTGTACGATAATTACTGTAATAATTTTATTGACGTCATTATCAATTGCAAATATTTGGTGTACATTTATTGCACTAAACGTTAACTCGAATAGTAATTCTAACGATGTGGCTTGTTTTTCGCACGATTAACATGCATTTATATAATAGCTGAGCACGTGGATGCTTGTTGATTCGATCGTTCGCCCTAAATGCGACGATTTAATTTGAATAATAAGCGCGGGCACGGCAACGGTCCCTGCCATCACCATCGGTCAAGTTCAGGAGTGAATTTCCTGACACACAATTTGATGTACACACGTTAAATGAAAACGAGAAATGAATATTTTTGCAAAAATCTTATTCCAAGTTCAAAGCGTAGATTAAAAATTCTATTGAATTGTTTTCCACTTCCTGCCCCCTCATCTTTCCGGGTGAGATGGGAGGGAGGCCGCACAGCAGGCACAGGCTACTGCAGATGCGACATGCGACGCGCACTGTGAGGCGACCGGGAGGCTCGCGGCGCGATGGGGGCACCTAGAATCCCTCATTCTCGAATTCCTCCTTCAAGTGAGTGGAGAGAGTGGTGAGACGGAAGAGTAAGGGCGCCTCTCTGGCTCCTCTCCTCTTTCAACCCTGGCTTCTCCGCCTACGTTTTAGGAGGGGTCCGCGGTTCGAAAAGCTCTGGGGACGAAACGGAACACCATTCCTCTCTGTCCTTTCGCCCCTCTCCCATTCGACCGCCCTCTATCTTTCTCCCTTTATCCTTCGCTTCCACCGTGACCGGCCGCACGCCCCACCTTCGATCGCTCGGCTCGGCTCGGCTCCGCTCACAATCAACTCCGCTCGACCGGCCTCCCTCCCTCTCTCTAGCTCGGCAACGAAGAGGGTCCGGTCGGTCCCTCTTTCCAGGAATCGTTGGCGCACTTTTCGAGTGCCCACGGCACGTCGGATAAAGGAAACGCCGCGCCGCGCCGCGGCGCTGCTGCTTCGCTCTCTTTTCCTCCTTTTCGCGCTGCGTCGCGTCCTTCCCGTCCCGTCCCGACGTCAGGTCGGTCCCTTTTTCTCCCCAGCCCATCCTTCTTCAACGATCGCCCGTCACCAATCGGAGGCTGTGTACGGGGAATCGTTGCCCGACAACACGAACGTCCAAAATTCTTCAGGCGTAACGACGGCCACCGAAATATTTTCATTCGCTGCGCCGGCGAGCGCCAATTAAAATGATAACTAGATCGTGCGAGATGGCGTTGTCGGTGGCGCTGGAGATATCATTTTCGTATGGCGATCTATTATGGCGTTTAGATCGTTTCAATATGCCCTATGTAACAGACGTAATCTACCTAGTGTATGCAAGTGTTCAAATGATTGTCGAGCCGTACGTAACGTACAACCATTCACATTCGTTGTGTCATTAACTTCATTGCTGTTCTCTTATATACTTTCGCGATAATAGTATTCCATTTTTTATTATAAATGCTGCATACGTTCAAACTATGAATCTTTCAAAATCTATACTTATAATGTACCTACTTCAACGAATTTCCTCGTCTAATCTCGTGGCGTTTTATGTAACGTTTAATCTATATAAAGAGGTATAAAAGATCGGTTAATATACGTTGATTGTCATTTGAACATTGTGAAAATCTGATTATGAAGAGCGAAAGGTTATGGAAACGCCTTGAAAACCATAAACTCGGTAAGCGCCTGTTTGAAAACTCTCAACCCAGCGTTCCTGCGCTTGTCCGCCTAGAGCCTAGATCGTCCTTTTCGTACTGGCTCACGGCTGGGAGAAGTTCGTTCCAGGAACTGTTCGCGCATTTTTCGGGTGTCCATAGCGTGCCAGATAAAGCCAACGCTTTTGCCCCGACTGTGAATCGGAACTGCGTGCAGGATCATCGTCCCGCATATCCGCCTCCAAAACTGCTAGCTTTTTCGTCGTTAAAGGACCGAATTTTTCGCCTGGATACGATTAATTTTTCCCGCGTTTGCTTTACAGAAACATTTTTACAGATCGTAATGGCCTTTTTAAGTAATCCGTCAACGTAACATTCACCTCTATAAATACGTAAAAGCACTGTCTGCTGATTTATGAATAGTTCTTATTGCAAGTAAAAGAGAATGTCGTGATGAGGTAAAGAATTTTTTAGAAACACGCACGTCCAAACTAATTCGCGATCTTCATATCGTGTTACCCGTGCACCAAGTTCTAGGAAAATCGATAGAGGTTACTCTGCCAGTTGCTAAGAGGGAAATTTTGGGGCAAGGATTTTGAGAGACCGTAATCACGCTTTCGGGCGAACGATTAGGAAATTACTTTTCCACGTCTTATGTCATGAATATGTATTACATAAACGGTTCTAAGAAAATAGTACATAATTTACGAATTTTCCCTACACATGTGTCATATACAAACAACCCTGTTGAACTGAGGAAAATAATGCACCATCGAGCGCACCCTGTTCATAGACGACCTTTCGCCATACAAAAATAAAGAAGAATATAAAATATCTGTCGCAAAGACATTCCGCCACCGCAAATGAGACCTGTCTATCGGCGTAACGAGCGTACCACTTGTTCCCCGTGACTGTTAACAATTGGCCATGCAAAATGGCATTTTTTCCTTCATCTCCCCTTCGCTGTCTCTTTACGCTCATCGCTTTGAAACTCGTGTCAGGAATACCGTGTTAATGCGAATCGAACCGGGCACGTGCGAAACTCTGCACGTCCCTGGCCGTCGAGGCTCGCGCGAAATGGGTCCCCGCGAGGCGTAACGTAGAACGTTTTCAGGGCCTCGGGCAGGGCAGATAGGAGGTAGTTAGCAGAGGCAGGCTCGTAAGATTTCGGTGTGGTGGTACGTGTACCTCATCCTGTCCACCCTGCTGGCGTTTAAAGGATCTCCCACATTAGCGGATATACGAATATTTGCAATCCGCCGTTAATACGCGTTCTGCGCCCTTCACCTATTCTACACTCCTGCGGCGTTATAAAGGCTCCCATGCTCTAGTTGCTGAACAAAGTTTCGTGAAAAGTGTTTTTTCAATTCCGCCAAAATCAAGCGAAATTAATTTATACTTCAATTTCGCAATCTTTTATTCGAAACTGCGTAATGGAGTAACTTTATTGCACAATCATGTTTACCGGCCAATTTCCAAAGGAACGACGCAGGGTTCACGTTCTAATATTTGTAAGTGATTGACTTCCCCGCCGCTCTCCGCTTTTCGTTAACTATTTTCGGTAAATTCCGCGGATACGCTGTGAATGCCCCTTAACGCTCCGGTCGCCCACCCGCGCACCAACACACGGAATCGGCTGGCATCGCTGTACCTATATACGTGCCAGCTCGCGTTGCACATACTTGTGTTCGCCTCTCTGCTTCTCCCTTCCTCGTCCCCTGCCCCACGCCACCCTTCCGCCCCTCATCCTGCCGCTACTGCCTCTCCTCCTCTTCTCTTCGCCCCCTACCAGCTCCTCCACCCCCAGCTCACCGCTCCTCTACGTCCCTCTCGTTCGTTTCGGACCTGAAGACCGAAGGCAGATCGATCGGACGATTTTCCTCGGGGTTTTCCTCGACGACGACGACGACGACGACGACGACGACGACGACGACGACGACGACGACGACGACGACGACGACGACGACGACGACGAAGACGACAACGACGATGACGACGACTACCCCGCGACGAGTCGAGAAATTGCTCTCAGGGCTCCCGATTCGAGTAAGGAAAAAAATTCAGGTCGATCGAACGCACTCACTCGCGCGCGACAAAGAGAGAGCCGCATCACTTTGGAGAGAACGGAGACAAGAGGTTGGGAGAGTTAGGGCGGTCGACAGGGAGGTTGGAGAGTGGGATGGCTGCTGTGCGGGAGGAAGAGATAGACAGATAGAGAGAGATAGAGAGAGATAGATAGATAGAGAGAGAGAGAGAGAGAGAGAAAGAGAGAGAGGAGAGAGAGAAAGAGAGAAAAAAGTGTCTCCAAACGGACCGCGCGGACATCGCGGCTCTCTGACGGATTTACGTCGGCAAAACGAACGAGGTCACGGGCCAGAGAAAGAAAAAGGTAACGCGCGCGCGCGCGCGGGCGGCCGGCTATGTCGGAGGGAGGAGACGAAATGAACATTAAAGGGGATTATAGCAACCTTGAAAAGAGTAGTGGTCCAGAGTTGAAGTTTTTCGCATTTCCCTCGCTATACGCTCTCTCACACTCTCTTTCTGTCTTTCTTTCCTTTTCTCGGTTATTCGCAACGCGTGCGTTCTCGTGGCACGTAGATTAAATGGAAAATTTGAGGCGACTCACGACGCTCGTAACGTCCTAATGCGAAATTGTTGCTAGATGAAATCGGGTTTAATACTGTTTTGTTCGTCACTTTGATCCTTAGCTTTGCAACAAAGAATTTTGAGGGAATTATATGGATCGTACGCGTTCTACCAGACTAATTGCATTCGATCTTCGACTTCTTATAATTTCTTCTCGTAATTTCTACTCCTGCTTATAAATACATTGAAAACCCGTATGAGTTACACATATTTATTGCAAGCTTCGTAGAAGCTAACGACGTTCCTGTTTCTCATGTTTCAACGTAAAACTGGCAACATTAGCAACGTGGCGGCAACTTCTCGTTCGCAATCTTCACTCGAAAATGTTTGCATGGAGAGGATGATATTTTTCATAACAACCTTCCATCTCATTTCATAGATCCTCGAATTTCCACCAACTACCCGCCACTAATAGCCGTTTTCCTTTGCGACACCGCGGGCTCAAAGTTCACTGAAACCAGGCGTGATTTGGTAATGCGTATTTCACAAATTTATCGCTTTCTTTCGAAGCTTCAGGAAATGTGGACATTGCCTAATTTTTCCTCTTGGGTGCTAACGTAGTCGTACTTTCTTCGCTTATAGAGCCAAAAACGTTCAAACTACCGAAATCAGCCAATATGTATCCCTGTACAATAGTGATGCTGGACATAATCGATGGTAAGAAATTGTACCGCCGTCCGCTATTTGTCCCCGTAAAGTGGTACACGTCGTTATCGTGCAATATTTCGCGGACACATGCCAGTCTGCATGGGAAATTCACAAGTAGTTTGCCCGATAGCTTTATACTCCACATTCTCCGTCTCCCCCCACTCCGGGCGCAAAATTTTCCCCCAGATTTCAACGCGTCAAGGAGTTATGAAGAATAATTAAAGCGTACAATACGGTCAAGTGTGTTTGATGATCCACCACTGATAGTAGAACCATGGAGAATAAGGAGAAATGAATAAAGGAGGGAATAAAAAGTATCATAAACGCGTTGAAACTTTTAAACCGCCATTAAAGTAATGAAGTAGAAGTAATGGGATGTATAGCAACAAATTTACGAGATGCTCTACAATCGATAGCAGTACCTGGCATGCGCGTAGGTATGTGGAGCCCGTGTAAAATTGACTTTATCACTTCAATTTAATGAGTAGGTTGTTAATTGCGAAGCTAGGTCATTGCATGTTTAATTATTTCCACAATCTTTTATTCAAAAGAAGAACGGAATGACTGTTACGTATATACGTATTTATATATAGTAATATGTTTGCCCGATTGTTGCTACTACTTAAATGAGCACGCTGGACTTTCTGCGCGTTCCTCCGTTGTATGGAGGCACGGCTAATTGAAGACAACCATAAGAGATGTCAGCGAACGATTGTTTTAAGAAATTGCAAATACATACATCACGGAAAGCATTTATTTTTCTAGTTAAAATTGATGCCATAATTAGACGTTTGTTATTGTTAACTAAGAATATATACAGTTGGGGGGAGACGCAGCGCCCAAAGGTAGAACGCCACATGACGTCATTAGGGCTACTAAGGCTCACGTTTACAAGTCTAAACGGTGACGTTATTCTCATAAAGGCCAAAGCTGTAACACCCACGCAATACTGTACCATGGAACCCTTTCCACAATCTTAAAAAGTTTTCGGTTAATGCTGATTAATGGGATGCATCCTGAACAAATTTATTTGAAGAATATTAAAGAAAGGGAATACTTCCATGGTGACCCATATCAATTTAAACAAATGTAACTAAAAATTAAAAAATGAAAGACTATTAATAAAAAGTAATACCGTCTTCAAAACAGTTCTAACAAGGGCAAAATAATTTTTCCCTTTTCAGGTCGGTGTCGTGATAGAAATAAAAAGACACTTAAAGCGGTTTCTAAGGGGGCGAGGGTGTGGGGGGATGCCTCGAAATTCAATTAACCTGTAAGAACACTTGCGCACTTTGTATTCTAGTCATTCGATAAACGAAACAAATGATAAAAATGTCTTTCACCAATTAACAGCTTTTGTTTCTATCTCGGCACCGACCTCAAAAATGAATAATTATTTTATCGTTTTGTGTGCTGTTTTAAAGTCGGTGTTACTTTTTTTTACTTATCTTTACTCACTTCTTATCCACATTGATATCTCCATTAGACCCCCCACCCATCCCCCCCCCCCTGCCTGTTCCTCTTTCATCTTCGATGCTTTACCGCACACACATAAACATGCGGTGGCTTGGCGCTTTATACTTACTTGGATGATGCTTTAATACAGCCATTTAACGGGCATCCATCCCCTATAGATGTAACGAGAATTTTCCAATCAAGTGGACCAATTGTTTTTCCTTTCCTACACCCAATCGGTTACGATGTATATAGTACACAAGGATGACTTTCTATGAACTAGTTTGATTCCACCATGGCCGTGCCTTTCTCGACATCCTCCTCGACAGTTAGTTGCCTCGAGAAGAACCCTTAATTCGATTACTCGTCGTCGATCTTCCAAATACTACCACGACCAGTATTGCGACCGCTACACTTAGTCCTTTCGTTTATCCCCCTTTACTCTTTTACGTCTCTCTAACGACCTTTCTATGTATCCAATCGAACAAGCTCCATCAATTTCCGTGAAGTGCACTAATTTCAGAACGACTGGTTAAGAAGAAGTTCGGTGGCGGAAGGGTAAAGTGAGAAGATGACGCGGTAGCATCGCGGATTACACAATAAACCTGGCCGATTTAAACACAGAAAGTTTTGCCGCACCTCCACGAACGTCGTTAGCGCGCGGAAATCTGCCTTATTCAATATAAATAATACAACGGACGTATAGCATCACGACTGCTATATAAGGTTGAGAGAGCACAATCTCGCGAACGGTGTGATCTATCGAATACGGCTCATCTAACGAGAGTGTATATAATTAGGAATTTACCCGTAACTTCTAACTACTATCCTATTTATATCTATATAACAGGTTCCAACCAATGATCTAACATCTAATCGTAAGTGGCAATTACCAAGGCAGGAGGACATAACTTATTCGCAATAAATTTCGTCTGCCCGTTCTCATATGAGATATATTGCTTCGGTTGTTAGCGCATTCTGAACGATAACTGTAGGTTTCGAGTGGAATTTTGACAGGCGCGATTAAAGTACTCGATTGCCAGCGGCAGACACTCTCACACTCCAAGTTTGTTGTACAGTACAAGAAAAGACTGCGCTCGCAGCGGCTTCCCGCGCTCTCTTCGTCGCACTCTTTCCTTCGTTCGAAATAACGAAGACGACCGCGCCATCGCGTGCACCGTCGCCATCATCTTCGGCATATACATAATTTCACTGGATCTCCCCCTAATCGGAAGCCCTCCTCTTCTTTGCCCCTCCCCTCTCCCGCGTTCGCTCTCTTCCTGCTTCCCTTTTTTCCGTCGGTCTCGTCTCAGGTGCGTCACGAAACTCTCGGCGGCCCTCAGGCATCGATTTCGGGATCCAAGTTGCAGCCTAAACCACGCTTGTAAGAAGATGAAGAAGAAGAAGCACCTTCTGCATCCATTCTCACCCCACCTTTGCCCCGGTAATTTTCGACCTGGACGACACATTGCTTCAGGGTAGTGTTGTACACCTGTCTCTAGCCTAGCTCCTAGGTGGAGACCCTACGTTATAGGAGGGTTGCGGTGGAAGAAGGTCGAGGAGGGCAATAGGAGAAGGCGGTGACTGCTGGTGGCTGCCGCTGGTGGACGAAGGATGGACCCATGCGGGTGTGGAATAGGGGAGGCAAGGTGAAGAAGAAGGAGAGTGGAATGACGGAGGAGAAGAGAAGAGTCGAGAGATAGAAGGAGAGCGGGAAGGAACGGGTGCCTAGCAGGAAACGCGTCGGTTCGCCAGCACACTAAGTATAGGCGTCCTCGCGTCGCCGGCCGTCAATATACCACCCCTAACTAACCCCCCAGGGGTCCGTTGGTGTTGGTAGTGGAGCAAGCCAGGGATGTCGAATAAGGAGAGAGAAAGGAGTAAGAGAGAAGAAAAAGCACACAGAGGGTGAGTGGTTCCGCGCAAGGGGTCGTCGTCGTCGTCGTCGTCGTCGTCGTCGTCGTCGTCGTCGTCGTCGTCGTCGCCGGCGTCGACGTTGCCGTTGCCGTCGTCAACCAAGTTGGTCCGTGTGCGAAGATAGGTGTGCACCATCCGACCATCCTATCCTATCCTATCCTATCCTCCTGGCGCTATCCTATCCTGGCGTAGCTTAGTTTAGCTTAGGGTCTCGCTCGGCTCGCCACCCGGGAAGCTGCCGTCGTTAGGGGGACGGAGATGGGGAAAGGGAAGATGAGCGGAGTGAGAGAAGCGTCAAGAGAAGGACAAAGACGACGAATAGACGGTGGGACAGAGACGAAGATCGGGGCGAGAAGGAAGGTTAGTTGGGGCGAGGAGAAAAACAGAGAGAGAGAGAGAGAGAGAGAGAGAGAGAGAGCACGTACATATCCGTGACGCAGCGGCGAGCGTGCAGCCGAAGGGGTGCGAGAGAGAGAGGGAGAGGAGGGAAGGAGGGTTGGTGGTAGGACATTGCAGATATACTCGCCTCTATCCAACAAACCGGCCTCCTCCACGCGCATCACCGACCGAAGCAGCCAAGCAGCATCCTCTCTCCGGCGCGTTTCTCTCTCCTGGCCATCCTGCGACGTAATCAGCGAGAGAACCCGCCACCCGCCACCCACACACCCACCCCTTATTCGCCTGCCTGCCTGCCTGCCTGCCTGCCTGCCTGCCTGCCTGCCTGCCTGCCTGCCTGCCTGCCTGCCTGCCTGCCTGCCTGCCTGCCTGCCTGCCTGCCTGCCTTCCTGCTTGCCTGCCTGCCTACCTGCCACCCTATCCGCCGCGCCACACGTATCCCTCCTTACCCTCCGGTCCGTTCGTCGTCCAGCCACCCACGCTCGCCCACTCCTAACCCTCGACCACCCTCCGGGCCACCCTCCACAATCCTCTCTCCACCCCGCGACTCCTCTCCTCTGTCCCTCTCCCCGATCCTCCCTCTTTGCGTTACCCCTCGGCATCCCTTGCCGGGCTGCCGTGGCATGCATCTATCCGGACGTCTATCTACCTATCTATCTCGATGCACGGGGTGTCCGTCCAAAATCCACAGCTTCCCCATTTCTCTTTGTTCCACCTCACTCCCCACTCCCCAACCCCTCTGTCTCTCGGTCTCTCCATCTCTCGCGCCCTCAATGTTTACGGTCTATCACTGTAAAATACTTTAAAAATTGTGTCATTTAAAGATATATCGATCGTTAACTACTCGTTCGTAAGGCCAAGATGTCGATAAACGCTGCCACAATACGTAGGTGATTATTACGATATTACCTGACGTACGTATGGAGATCAGCTATTCATAAAATCAATAGACATAGATTATCGCTACGGTCAGGAAGTTGGTTCATTCATTGGATCTTGTAAAACAACCACTCACCGAACAGCTTGGTTAACTCTTGTATGTTTAATGGCATTTTTATCTGACCCCATTCGCGGCACGTAAAATTGAAATAATCGCGTTATCCGTCTGTCAGTACAACAATGACCAAGGAGAATCCATTGAAAAATGGGGCATTTCGAAACTTTACGAACTATTCCGCGCGAATCAAGCATTCATGGTATCGATACATACATTTTAATTCTAATCAAAACATCACGATGACCAGTTCAACATGCACCAACCATCCCCGATCCAGACCGAATAAAGATATCTAAATATTTGTTTTAGCCTGCCAAATTCACGTTTCCCATCTTAATAACTTCTCATCCGAAAAACAGTCTATGTATCTAATCCTGACAATACACGTCATATCACCGGTGAGTGATACGTGCGATCTAGTACCGAGTCCGTACTAGTCCGCACTACTCGCAGACGGTGCGTGTGGTCCAGTGTCGATGCGAAGATACTGCAGAACATAAACAGTTACAGAACTCTTCGCTCGACAAAGCGATACAATTACAATTACACAGAGAAAATAAAACTTACTAGGAAACCTAGGCAAGTGTCCCGATCCGATTAAATTCTCCATTGAATATTTTTACTTATTCATTCGTCTAATTGTGGCCTTAACTCCTAAACTGTTGCAAGTTTCATACTGCTCTTTGCGTCGTTTTAAATCCTTTTGGATTGCCTTCTATATTTATCTTAACGGTCTGTTACTTCAAACAGTAACAAAACGTTACTAATTATAAGATTAAAGCATTCTTCCCATGCGTGTCATTATCGCAATACTTGTAATGAACACGTATATATATGCACGTGAAGTGAAGAAACGAGAAGTGAGAGTTTCAATCGAACAAACGACATTCTTGCACCTCCTCTCATTTTTCTGATAAAAGTACCTTTCTCGTTTTATATGTTTTAGACTGTATTTCTACTAACCTACACAAGAACGTTACAATCGGTACAGGATGTGGTAAGCTCAGGACTTCGCTGTACCCGCTCGCGAAAGTGTCCCATTGCTGGCGAACAATGTTCGCAAACAGCTCCTGTCTTCTGTCGTGAGCTGCTCGCAAACGCCAGCGTGGACCCGCCATAAGAATTACGTATACGATGTGGGTAAAGTGGCGGTAACGATGCTCACACACCACGACTTTATACCTATATTCAAGTAAAACAGAAAACAACGAACCAGACATTTTTTCCCCCCTCACGCGTACATGTAAGAGTATAGTTCAATGATATATATATATACACAGCGCGGTGAGCCCAACGGCAATTATATGAAGGTGAACGAGAACTGGAATTGACCGTGTGGGAATACGGTTTCCGCATGTACACGTGTATCTGTTATTGTGATATGGATGTTAATAGGTTAGGGGGTCTCCAGAGAATGTGGGGTGAATCACGATTTCGATAAGGGTTTATATTCCTCCCGCTCTCCCGGTCGTTCTTGTTTCACTTCTCTTTCTCCCGCCTCCCTCTTTCTCCCTTTCCCTCTCTTCCGCGTTTCTCTCTGTTGCTGTCGCTTCTGCCTCCTCCCGTCTGCCCTCACCTACCCTCTTCTTCAGCCATTCGCTCATTGAAAACCGGCTCCAGGGCTTCCACCGTGCCTCTGAACTCTCGCCTGTCTACGTGCCCGTATATATATGCGTGCACACTTACTTTATATAGCACCAACATTAAGAACACGTGTATTCCTTGTTAGAGCAGATCGAATGTGAACGAGTAGAAAAGAGGAAGGAGAGAGAGAGAGAGAGAGAGAGAGAGAGAGAGAGACAGAGAGAGAGAGAGAGAAATAAGAGAGCAGCGATGGAGACGGATAAGTGCGATCTCTTAACACATGTATATATCGCGCTCCGTATTTATAATGATCGAGAAAGTGGCGCCTTGCATTTCTCCATTCGACAAGCAAATCCTCCACCGCTATTTGCCACTCGCCAAATACCGACTCGATCGTCGGAAGCATGATTTTGGGAAAAAAAATGTATAGTCTGTTAACAACGCGAAGTATCAAGAGCCGAGATCGCGTGTATAACTTCTTCTTGCGAAGGCGATAGTACACAGATTATGGTGGATGTAGGATTTGTTCACGAATTGACAGATTTTAAAGAAGTTAATTTCGTGATGGAGCTGGCGTGAATTTTGCCATCTTTACATACATTGTCATGAGACCGCGCATTATGACAAGAAGAAGTACACCGATACATTAACCGGGCACCTTAGAACCGCCGGATCCTACGAAAGAGAACAGACGCGGTTCCTGCGAAAGTTTAAAACTAGACTTAAGCCATTCCCCCCCCCCCCCCCTTTTTACCCCCTCGTTCCACACAATCAGCACTATAATCCGCACACTTACCCGACAAAGTTTCAAACTTACCTATCCACCCTTTGCGAGTGAATACTATATTGTACAATCGTTACGTGTCGATAATACGTAACCATCATGAAATGATGGAATTGAGTGCACTTTTTGCTTTCGCGCGTACATACTTATATGAATAAGCGTCTGCGAGTGCTGCGACTAGAAAACTAAGGTCTTTCAGACGATTTATTTTATGATTATTAATCTTTTACAAATTTACTCCATCGAAAGGACATAACAGACAATTGGAATGATAAATGATATGCACATACTTTACACATATGCCACTTATGATACCTCGAGCAGTTGCGTGTATCTAAAGTATTTACACGTTATGGGTATCAACGGATTAGCAAATAATTATTATCAATGTATTACGAGACTTTTCAGGAAAGTTTGTAAGAACACATTCTCCCAGAAATGTTGGATTAAGGCGATTTGAAAGATTCTGCACAATTTAAAAAAATTTCCTTTTTTATGCGCTCATTTTCTACAAACTCGTAACACTATCTGGTTGAACGTTCCAAGGTATGTACTCGTAATTCGTAAGCGGACGAATTAAGGGCAGAATCGTCTTTTGAAGACTAGAAGGCGGGCGACTTCGTAGTTCTGTGAACACCGCGTACAGCGACGATCGAGCATCGCGGCCTGTTCAAAGCTTCGGTGGTGGTCATATGTACGAAATATACACGGTATGTAACCGCGTAGGTGTAAACGTACCCTCTCTCTGCGTATGTACTTTACCCTGCACACATGTAACTACGCATATATATGTGCGTGTGAGGGGGGATGTACGTACATACGCATATGGATGTATGTATACAGACGCACACGTCTACATCGATGCACGTACATGTTCATGCAAAAGATGCATATATGCGTAAGGTGTTCTCGACCTCTTGTGCACACAGGTAAATGAGTACATAGGTATAAGCAAGACCATCTATGGTTTGGAATACATGGGCAGGAGGGACTAGGTACTATCTAGTAATACCGGGTACTAGGTACTACGCGCCGCGGACGCCAAATAGCGGTCCGCATATTCAGAGATAGCGACGTCGCTTGCCGTGATCGCCCCTGATTTAGGCCTGTCTGCCTGCCTACCTACTAGATTCTCACTCACACACTCGCCGGACTACTGCCTTCGATACGTATGAAGTCCCCGTGATGAAGAATCTTGAAACGCGTTCATGAATTCCTCGGTTTACAGAACGACAGTGTCGCATACCTACCCGTCGCAAACCCTTTCGTTTTTACCGAATCCGTAACTATCTTGTTCAAGGCGACACATTATGAATTATGATTATTCGAATTGCCGCGTAAGATTTGGCTAAGAATAAGATTCGAATGGGTGCGCTGCCACCATTTTTTTCTCGTAACTCACATCCACCGACCTACATATATCTCTATGCTGCTGCTTTCAAGCTCGTCCACCCTATCGTTTAAATCGAAACGCGCGCTTTATTACCTGGCAAACGTTATTAAACGTTGATTAGGCGATTCGCCGAGGTCTGCTCACCTTATGCTTTTCTACCATCGAAGAGTATCTGATACATCTATCTTGCACATCTTTTTTACCCTCCCACGTAGACGTTTTTCCGCGCGTCGTGTACTCGCATGTGTGGTAGGACACACGGACGTGACGCGCTCGCGCGTAAGGTGAACAGGTACACTCTCTCTGGTCGCGTCCACGGATAACGTCCCCGATATGGCAAGGAAGCGTAGCGAGAGCATAGTGGAGGAAGCACGACGACGACGTCGAGACGTTCCGAAAAGCGCTATCTCGCGGCACCGCACTCAAAGCCAGCCAATCCTGGACTTCGATCCACACTCTCGACCTATCGTGCTCCGCTGCGATCATCGCGACGGCGATGTCGATAGGAGAACAGGCCAAAGAGTGCTTTTGACGTAGAAGCAAAAATTGGGAGAGACTTGCAATGCCTTATTGTAATTCCGTGTCTGCTCACCTCCTGTCACTATGAGATTACCCGCAATTTCAACTCTAATATGTTTCGAAACTACCCTGTCAGTCACCTGCGTCTATACTCTCGATTATGGAGACAATACGTTTACCAAGTCAAAGTCTTCTTGATAATGAGTGGCGGGAGATGTAAAATGCACGACGATCGAACACGATTGTTGTGGCGCTATACGTTTGATATAGAGCAAATAGCAGACAGCAGCAATGATTGGCTCAAAACACCACCAGTTTGGCCACTCGTCCGCGGCTCCACCGTGTGAAAAGTGACGAGTTGAGGAGGGAACTATAACGATGCAACCGGCAAGAGTGCAAAATGTGTTAAACGGAAAAGAGAGTAATTGTAGGGCGGCCTAATCGCAGGTTGGGAACCGCTGAGCGCAGCTGCCGCGGCGGCGGTATCTCCGCGTTGTCTGCTACCTCACACCCTCGTCTTGCGTCCCACGTGGATGCCGGTCGAAGGGGTCGCACGGAATGAGGGTGACGCGTAGGGGGCGGCTGCCGAAGAAGGGGAGGGGTGAAGGGGCTCGGTGGAATGAGAGGTGAGGTAAAGGATAGCGGCGGGGCGAGGGGGTTGGTTAGGTCTAGAAGCGGAGCGAGGGGTTGGTCGGTTGGCTCTCGGGTTCGTGGGGGAGGCGGTGAAGGGGAAAAGGGCGGAAGTGAACGAAGGGGTCGACGGAGTACCGCTTCGCCGTCCACTGACCATCCTCCACTGGCCCTACCCTAGAGACCAGTATCTACCTATACGCGTTTGCAAAAAACGCTGCCAACGCTCTCATTTGAAGAAAAAGTCCGACGGACGTAATCCCTTCGACACCCACGACCTCCTTGTCGCAGTATTCTGCATTCGTTCTAAGAAGGTAGGAGTCGGATAGCGGATAGCATGGCAAAAATCAGGAATTACGCTTACGCTAAACCGATCTGTTTGCGGCTGAGACTGGGAGTGTGGCATTCGGCGATGCGCGAGTTACCCTATTAGCATCAACAACATAACGATCCATCCATTATCTATTTCTTACACGTTCACTGTCAATTGGTCGCTCCCGCGTAAAAATGATCAGTCATGTCACTTGTCTCATATAATCATATCTTACACGAGTCATGGGTTCCGATTTATTAACAAGTCGGTCATGCTTTTTAATTTTTAATTTTCCTGTCGCCACTTGCGCAATGTCTCTTAATTCAATCTTTCTCTCACTTCCGAAATGTCACTCCACTCGATCTACACGCCAATCGGCGAAATGGTAAAAATAATAAATGGAGAGTCCCGTAAACGGTGGCGCTATGAAAAGACCCTTACGCCAATATCTCGTTGCATTCGCGTGGAGGCAGTAAATTTAACGCGTAGAGCCATAGATCATAACACGATGTTGTAGGTCAGGAACCTAAAGATAGAAGAGAGAGGGGGATCGTACGTGGGACCACGTGCTCGGCACGCCTCACGTGTACCACTCTTCCCGTGCCGACGACGACGCGACTGCGATACGACGATTACTGCCTCTGTGTGCGCAGCTCGTATTTACTCTTTGTATTGTTATTATTATTACTTCTGCGTTTTTGTGTGCGAGTCTAACCAGTCCTACCTCACCCACGGTCGTAAAGTGCACTTCTGAGTTTGAGTCTGTATGCGCAGACGGCAATATGACTATATTACGGCCTGCACAAATGTCACTTATCGAGTGTCGGCGAGGAATGCATGCAGAGAGCAACTTTATCAACGCGCTTGAACATTCAACGACACAGCACCAACAGAGTCACCCCCCGCCGACACCAACGAAATAGTATTGAAACAAAGTTTGCGACTTTACATTATGCACCGACGAGATATTCTTAAAGACTGCCAGCGCCTGTGTTAAACAGCGGCCCGCAAATGGGGCCTGGATGGGGTCTCAGGGGGCGCTGAGGTCTCTTGGCGGCGTCGGTTGGCGTCGGTAATTGGGGCTAGTACCGTAGGTAATAGACAAACATAGAACGTTGACATTACCCATTATGTAACTGCTTAAAACGTAATGAGATTTTATTTTATAATTTTATTTCACCCTCACCTTTGTAATCGATACTTCACAGATGCATACATAATTAAAGAGTAATTAGCACGTGATTTAAAAATAACATCAGTTTCTTTCGCTACTTTGCAATATCTGTTTAATATATCAAAACAGTTCGTTGGGCCTCGGATCAACTTTTCATGCGGCCTTGGGCTGCCCTCATGTGCATTCGAGTTCAAATTGGTACGCGGCTGCATGTTTTGCAACAAAATGAAAAACTTGTTTAAATAGACCAATGAAAGCGTAAGAAGTCCGATTAGTGCATTGCGGAAAATATCGAGTGCCCGGGGAAACGGTGCAATATTTATGGGTGTGCACTGTGCGGTCACGTTTGACTTCGTTTATCTTGGCTTGTCTCGGAAACCGTCAATAGAACACAACCGTGCATGGTATCGCTTTGAAGCTCTCGACAAGATCTGTTCGAATATACGAAGAACATTTTGCATTGTTTTAAGCTGAACATTTTAAACAGTCTTTACCAAATTCGTCGTGTTCCACTCACAGTTGCCGAGATAGACTGACAATGAGTTAAACGCGGCAGCGCACCCGCATGAAATAAACGCTTAGAAACCGTACTTGACTAGCTCAACTTCACTCTCCAATCTGCAAGTCTTAGTCCTACACTCCTACCCAACTGACAACTCAATCGAACTTGAGCCTACCCGATTTTTTTATGTAATTGCTCATTAATCGTTTTTATAAGAATATAAAATATCGTTTACACGCGCAGCGCAGGACGCTATTAAAACGGTCGGGGAATTTCTGCTGTCAGTGCGTGACTTCGACAACTATTTTATTTATCGTTTAAGAAGAAATATACCTGTTGTATGATGCAGTAAAATTAAACGCTAG
This sequence comes from Priocnemis perturbator, assembly GCA_963942575.1. Lineage (NCBI taxonomy): Eukaryota > Metazoa > Arthropoda > Insecta > Hymenoptera > Pompilidae > Priocnemis > Priocnemis perturbator. Next base: position 11,936,928 of record OZ012656.1, read on the forward strand.
AATTTATGGCAGATTAGTCATTTTGACTAAAAATTGGAAAGGATTCGGAAAAATAGGTGTGCGCAATGATCTTATTCAGAAAAGTTGCCAGATTCTTTTGCCATAACTAATAATAGTCTAACTTTTAAATTGACGATCTGAATGTGTGGGTATCAGGTAAAGCTTGTAATCGGAAATCAAATTCGCTTTTTTATTTTTACGCACGTGTGTCCTACAATCATATACATTTGTACAATGTACATACATCCGTGGCTGACTGCCTCGTGAGTCGTGCATCGTCACCTCTCTCCCCCCTTCACGCTCCGCGACGCTTATGTTTTTCGCCGGACGCACGCCGAGGCTCGGTGCCGGGCCGGCGATACGCGGCAGGGGACTGGTGTGGCGTGCGTGTCCCTCCCCACAGAATGTTATTCAACGTACAACAAATATTTATTTTTTCCTTTCTAAAAACTGAGGATGACGGAGATAAACGGATTTTAGATTTGTTTTCAGCGCGTCAAAGTCTAAAAATTAACCAACAGATGCTCTTATGTAATAAAATACATGTTCGACCTCAGCATTATGTCACAGAGGCGCGTAGGCAAGCCGAGGCAAACCGATTCAATGGTTTCACATTGCCCTCATCGATTGATCGGTTCGCCGCCGTACGAAAGAAAATGTGTGTTGGAGATTTTACCTAATGTTAGAGAATCGGTGTAGCTTGCTCAGGCCGATCCGCGACTGTCTGTCTGAGCGGGTGATCGAGAAATCATTGGTGGTTGGAGATTCATTCTAGTCTTCGATGAATCGGTGTAGCTTGCTCTTTTCCAAAAGCAAATCAGACTGAGGAAAAACATCTCTAACTTTGTGATATTTAAAAAGTATAAAAAGGATTATAATTCATTAAAATATTGCCACTCTTCAGTTGCCGACATTTGCTCACAGCCCGATCCGACAGTCGCGGATCGGCCCGAGCAAGCAACACCGATTCTCCAATACTAGAATGAATCTCCAACACACCAATGATTTCTCGTTCACCAGTGTGGCCAGAAGTGGCTCTTTTACACCATCGGTGCCCGCGGGAGTGGGGATATGCGCAAGTGTGCGTGCCCTGTCTGTGAGAGCTGCTCGCACCGTTTCTCGCCGAATCGCGCTCGGCGTGGAGAGAAGGACAGAACTATGCTCCGTCCCCTTTCAACCAATATCGCGCGTTGCGTCTTTGTTCGACATACAGTCGCGGCGTCGTGTCTTCGTTCCGCACATAAGCCGGTGACAGTGGTGCCAGATTTCGCATAAGGCATCACACGTACCATTGCGTTCTTTCAGCCGGAAGGCAAATCGGGCACCACCGCCTGGAGCAGAGCGCGATCCAGAGAAAAGTGAAACGAGGAGAATTTGGGATTGACTCGTCGTACTCATTGTCGCTCGTCGACGCTGTGGTTTTTTTCGTAGGTTCGCGCCCAGCCATGGTTCAATTTTTTGTCACAGAATAATTTTTTTTTTATTTGTTTATCACACGGCAACAAACGATATTCATTTAAACATATTTTTGTACTTACTACGGATAGTTTTTAATATTTTGTCAGCGGAATAGATGTGTCGTATTGGTTTATAATAGATATGGCCAAAATATATATTTCATAAATTTTCGTTTCAGTAACATTAATCTTTCTGTCGTAGTAATAAATAAGAAAGTATATAATAAATGTCAATTATTGCGTATTATGCATTAACCGTGAAACAAGTAATAGGAGCTTCTTGCACTAGAACGTTGTGAGGGATCGTGCTAACACGCGATTTTAACAAAGGACAGCGTACGCCAAGAAGAATTTGCTTGACACGACGCGACAACGGTTCGAACGTTTCTATGAGTTGTTCTTTATGATTTGTTTTCTAAATAGAAGGTGACCAAGTTGTGCATATATTCTAACAGTTCTCATCAAGTCCCATCACATTGATTTGAAAACTTTCTCTTACTACGCACGTTTAGTTTAAGAATGCTATCCCCATTTCGAGAAAGAAGAAGGTGTTCCTTCTTTGGCAATGCACCATGCATACTGTAATCCATATATACGTCCATTGTCGCATTCTGCCCACGAAATGTCGCAACGTGCGTATCGTCGAAGAAGGCATGATAACTCACGACAATAATAGTAAAATCCCTGGTAATGGAAAACCGAAACTGGTATTGTGCCGCTCCCGACCGACCGCGGGTCGCGGTTGGACTAAATGAAATATCTGAAAAGTCTAACCATTCTGACCGCGTATTTTACGTACCTACTGCAAATTATTTCCCCGGGACTCTAACTGACTTTTCCAATGTCATTTATTCATCAGTATTTAGTGGTCGCGTCGTGTCAAGCAAATTCTTCCGGACGTACGCTGTCGTGTGTTAAAATCGCGTGTTAGTACGGTCCCTCAGAACGTTCTAGTGCCAGAAGCTCCTATTGCTTGTTTCACGGTCCATGCATAATACGCAATAATTGACATTTATTGTATACTTTCTTATTTATTACTACCACAGAAAGATTAATGTTACTGAAACGAAAATTTATGAAATATATATTTTGCCCATATCTATTATAAACCAATGCGACACATCTATTCCGCTGACAAAATATTAAAAACTATCCGTAGTAAGTACTAAAATTTTTTTAAATGAATATCGTTTGTTGCCGTGTGATAAACAATCAAAAAAAAATTATTCTGTCAAATAAAATTGAACCCTGGCTGGGCGCGAACCTACGACAAAAGCGACAGCGTCGACGAGCGACAATGAGTACGACGAGTCAATCCCAAACTCTCCTCGTTTCACTTTTCTCTGGATCGTGCTCTGCTGCAGGCGGTGGTGCCCGATTTGCCTTCCGGCTGAAAGAACGCAATGGTACGTGTGATGCCTTATATGAAATCTGGCACCACTGTCACCGGCCTGTGTGCGGAACATAGTTCTGTCCTTCTTATGTGTCGTCACGATACCTGACGTCACACGACATTGGTGGAAGGAAGACGCAGCATAGTTCCGTCCTTCTCTCCACGCCGGGCGCGATTCAGCGAGAAACGGCGCGTGCAGCTCTCACAGACAGGGCACGCACACTTGCGCGTATCCCCACTCCCGCGGGCACCGATGGTGTAAAAGAGCCACTTCTGGACAGTCGCGGATCGGGCCAAGCAAGCAAGCTACACCGATTCTCCCATACTAGAATGAATCTCCAACACACCAATGACTTCTCGTTCACCCGCTCAGACAAACAGTCGCGGTTCTCCTTGTCCGTCACGAGATTGGGTCGAGTCGGGAGGACGACGCGACGGGACAATTCGCAACGAAGCTCCTTGACACATCTTTGGCAACGAATCGATTAGCGACTATGACTGTTAAGGGCCATAGGCCAAATATGATTTTGTAAAGTTTGAAAAGGGTATTTTATATTATTATTTAATTGCGGTAGAGATTTACTCGTACACTCCGGTGGCTTAGATAACACGGTTAGCACCAAATTGGCGACAAGTAGAGTATCCTTGTATAGTCTGAATAAAAATATTCATAGACAGCTCGTACATCGGGTTCACTCATCGTTGACAGCAGCATCGTTTTGAGAGTGGCCATAGTCCATGCGTTCACCTACACATGCATACTCACTCACAAGACGATGCTTCATTTGTTTGACGACCGACGAAAACGCACACAAACAAGCAACAGTGGCACGGTGAGAGCAGTTACGATGTGTCTCAAGAGCTGGTGTTTCAAGCATGTTTCGCTTTTTCGTCTGACAACTATATTAAATTTGGAAGACTGAACACTAGAAGTATCAAGTGGCATAGCAATGGGTCAATGCATGGCACTCTTCAATTAGCGCGTGTCATTGGTCAAAATTCGCAGCCGCGCTAATAAATAAAACGTCTTGAAAAGATTTGATCACTATATATAAATAAAAGCCAAACGAGGGAACTTGATTCTCTCGGTGCTTCTAGTGCTGATTTTGTAAAATTCATTGTAGCTGTCATTATTGCCAGACGAAAAAGTCAACGCCCGCCCGCATTCTAACCACTTCATAGCCATGTTTCGGCGTGGTTGCGTGCGTTTTCGTCGATCGCTAAACAAACGAAAGCATGACCTTGAGAGTGGATATGCATGGGTAGATGCACGCATGGACTATGCCTACTCTCGCAGCGATACCGTTGTTGCTATGCGACGTATTTGTCGATGTAGCTGAGTGCCACTACTGACAAATTGTTTCGGACTACAGAAGATCGACCAAAACCGCGACCATTGTAACGGCAGCCTTACTTATTTTCAATCTCACCTATAGCGATCATGACCTATACGGCAGATTTTTCCGGGCACCTGTTCTCCAATTGTCAATTTCATGTATCTCACACAGCTTCAAATGGTGGAACAAATGAGCAAATTGCATTGAAACTATACGCGAACTTCATTTCAACGTACAATAATATATATTCCAAATTCAGACCAACAAGACATGGTCAGGTTTGTATATCAAAATTTCCGCGTCCAATGTTGTACATATATTTTTACGGTTAACGTTGAATAGTTGAACATTTATTAACATTTTAGTGAACTTTTTATCTTTCATTTTATGTTTCGTACACCCTTTTCTGCCGTTAATAGTAATTTTGCTTCTATTATTTTGAAACTTAAAATTCCACTTGAAATCGTCTGTAAAGAGAGCTTCACTTGCCCACACACAGGTGACATCTCATGATAATAGTTCAGTACGGTAGTGATTCGACATCAGTTTCTTACTCTGGCCGCAATATATTCTAGAGGGCGCCCGAGAACAGCGAATTTTGCTGGAGACACAAAGTCCCATAAGGCTGGCAGTCTTTAGGAATATCTCGTCGGTGCATTATGCTTCAGTTTTGAAGAAACAAAAATGATTTACTACCGAATAATTTAGTATCATTTTGTACGTTCTCAGCATTGAATCCCTTCATTTTCGTCAAGGTATCGTAATCGTAACGATATAACGTCTTTGACATATCGTCCAAGTGACTGATAGCTCATAATGCGGTCTTTGAGTATTTGTGTGGAAATTATAGTAACACGCCTGTTCCGTCACCTCACGTTACATTTGAGAGTTACGATCAATTAGCTTAACAAAAAATGTCTAACCTAAGTTTGAGAATATTCGAACTGTACGGTGTGCACGCTGATTATGTTGTTTGCTTGCAGCCGAAACACTTACGGTCGCCGACGTGGATGATGCATTTTCAAAAAGGCAACAGTCTCGAGTGTTCTACACTTCTAGTCAGTTTACTTCGCGGGCAACGATACAATGCTTTTGTGGTAAACGGTTACGCATCGCGCGAACAAGTGCAGTGCGATCGGACCAGAATCGACTGTCCAAATGTACCAACGCAGGATGTACTAATGGCGCCATCTCTCAACAAAATCGACACTTTCAAATACAAATTGAAACCACCTCCCGACTTCAAGAGTCAATTTCTGCTTGCATTGGAACAGGAGGAAAACAGCAGATTGGAAGCGAAAATTAAGAAAGAAGGGGAGGAACAAGAACGATTGATCGCTGTACGTATTAAAAATGCATTATTTCAATATGAGACAATCGGTGGCTAGAAGACTATTTGCAATAATTGCAGGAGCTAGAGAAACCGGCACCGGATAAGTACGCGGGACAAAGAGCACACGCCTGGGTGGTTTTGTTACCCGATGAGGGGGGTCCGAGGGAAAATGAGATTCTCATAGCACTTTTCATCGAAACGTCCACCGGCGTTTCCTATTCTCTTAACGATCAAACAACGAACGCTTGCTATTCCGGTGTAGAGAGCGTTTGGAATGATCGCAATTATTGGGTGAACGTGCAAACGCCCGTACGCAACTGCACCGACCTAAGATGGGATTTAGCCGATACCGCACTGTGGGAACACTTGTTACCCGGAGAACCGCCGACGCTGGAGGGGTTTGGGGAGAGTCTAATCGACGAGGAGGTTCTAATCGAACAAGAGAAGCACCTCGACATGCCGTCCTCATATGTTAATGAAATAAATGTCGATAGGCTCAGTACGCACGGTTAATCTACAAAAATTAAGGGACAGTCCTTTGTAGTGCAACGAGCAATAGTGCGTAACGCCACATAATTGATCAGCATATTATTTTAACGTGCATCCCATCTACCGTCTACTATCTCCCATAAACGAAGGCGTTTAATTTTTTTCTCTCGTTGCACTAGAATGACCCCTTACTAAAAACATACCAAAAAGGTCGTAGTTGCGGAACTTCATCAAATTATACTAACAAAAATTTATCTTACAATGTTTAAAAATTAAAAATACCTGGACCTGGTACTAAGAAATAGTAATAGGGCGAAATGTTTGAACGGCTCTGTGATTTCAGGATACGAGAACCGTTATCCGCATGGACATAAACTGATACTGTACAAAAAGGTGAAAGTAGAAATGTACGCACCTTACGTCCAAGTGGACGGATTAGTCCAACGAATCATCGTTCACAGTGACTATCACTACACAATGCCGATATGTATCTACGAAAAATATGCGAACCGGGCGGATAACCTTGTGGAATCCAAGAGAAATTTGGATATAGATTATGTTACGGATACTTACAAAAGAGGTCGTCCCGACGCATGCAAAGGTAAACAGCCGCTTATATTTAAACGTGGAAACTGTGAATGTATAAAATATAGAATATACGGTATGTGCCTTTCAGAAGTCAACCTGATCAACTCGAATTATTGAAAATCCTAATTTTTATTACCGGAGAACACGATCATAAAAATAATCCACATTTTCCTCTATTTTTGTTTCACAGAGTTGATCAGTTAATATGAACATCTGGGACGGTCACGATCACCCGCGCATACGATACTACACCTACCAAGCCTCAATTATATCTATTTACAGCGCATTGTTTCTATTTCTCTGAAAATGATTTTGTGGACAGCGAACGTGTCTTAGAATTCTATGACACGATTCGACTCGACGGGCTATCACGAATTGAAATGCTCTCCTTATCCATGACACAGAAATATGTTGAGCGGGAAGATCGGCTCTATGAACGGTAACGTTAGAATTGATCGTTTGCGGACGAGAATAAATATACGTAGAAGCACATAGTGTCGATATCACATAAACGGTAACGGCTAAATCGCATCCTGAAAAAATACAAAATAGAAAAGTATAAACACGTAACAATGGTAAGAACAATGAACAATTTTTGTAATTTGCCGCGATAGCAGCGATTTTCGACCCTACCAAGTAAAAAATCTGCAACACTAATATTTTTATTTATTCTTTATACGAGCACAAAGAAAATCGCGATGGCCACTCATTTGCAGGCATTTGTCGGCAAAAGGGTAATACTTTGATGTGCCTGGTTCTACATATTACTGATAGAAAAAAATATATTTTGTAGTCACACTGAATTTGTCACCGAAAAAAACGGCTCGAACCGAGAAGACATACACTCTCGGCAGATTTGGGTGAGACGCATCTTTTAAATCGCAACAGCTTCAACTAATTGAAAAAAAAAATTCATATACTTTTGCAGACGATCGTTGAAAAATACTCTAGAGACAAAAGTTTGCCTGCCAACAAGGACATTGCCATTCGCGAATTCGCTATGGGAGCAAACGAAATACGTCTCAAGTATCATTACGACGAGGATCAATGCACACGAGCTACTCGGACATTCATAAAACCGGCGTTAGCGGATAGAGGAAGCCTTTTGGTTTTTAATCCTAACATGACATATGGTTATAACGTAGGTTTTACCAGGTCGCTTCAATCAGAGCACATTTAGTAACGATCACCCCTTGTTAATAGCCAAATCCTTTGATGGCCCCGGAAAAGTCATTGACTTTATTTGAGGAATTAAACAGACAATTGAAAGAAGAGGACCAATGCATATCACATGTTAGGGAAGCAGAATTGGAGATTGCAAACTTCTTGAAAATAAGAGCCAACGAGTACTTAGAGGCGACACTATCCTTTTCGTTGTTTGACACAAACAGAACTGCAAAATCGTTTGCAGCGGTATTAGATGTTCATTAATCACATTTGCTCGTTTACTCCATTAAATGCAAGTTCTTCAATCGTGAATAATTGTTGCAGGAAGATGCGTTGCATATTCAACAAATTGGCGCCACGAACGAAGTAGATGTCCTGGGACCTTACTTAGCGCGCATAGGGAATCCTCCAGACATAAGCAAGGAGCAAGCTTATATTTTGGAACAGGAGTGCCTCACAGAGCTTAAACAGTTGCTCGTGACCAGAGCAAATAAGATATACCGAAAGTTCGAACATTCCCAACAGGAACTGGCAGCAACTCAAGCTACATTAATGGTAACACTTTACGAATAATGTGTAAAAAGCAAGGAGTGTTATATGAATGTATAAATCCCTTCATTTTTCTTCATTGTTCACAGAGCGGAAGCTTGCTGCAGGAAGAAAAGGATACCCTGATGACGAAAATGAATCAATTGAACGCTTATCTTCATGCACTCGAAGTGAGACTGAATCGTCACAGGGACGTGGCCTCGGAAAAGTACCTAACGGTACTGGGACTTTTACGGCAAAGCCAACATCTTAGAGCCTTCCATACTTATGAATCGTCATTTTAAATTTTCTTAACAACTAATCATATCAAAACATGTTGTTAGGAACACGAGAATTGTACTTGTATATTCATTTAAATGTTTAATGAACACTATACACACATAATAATGTCATGATATGAGCTGATGTATTTATTGGAAAGACCAGGAACCCATTTGCCCAATGCAACGACCTAAAACATCAAATCGCGTTAAAACTTTACGAACAAGAGGTTATCGGTATTCTAAGATATGCTACTATTCCGTACCCTCATCATCAAAAGTGGCCAATGTGAATTTACTGAGTTTATTCGTAAAGTTGCCAATATTCGAGCTAACAGAATGATCAGACGAACGATCTGCGTTTGCCGCTTCATTGTGAATGTTGCGACGGTACTCCTCGGCAAAGCCAGATATTAAAGTATCCATCATTATTGCCTGTAAACAAAATCTCGCGGATCAATCATTTTCATGTTGAAAGTACAAGAGAGCGACGCGTAAAGCTATTTAACAAAATTCTTACTTGTCTTGAGAATACTTGTAGGATTTTGTAAACACGTGCGCCGTTTTCTCGCACTGGAAATTGCAGAAATAAACAGGGTAAACAATCTGGATTTCCTTCGTCAGAAGGCTTCGCCATTTCCCAACTCAGTTCCGAATATCTGAGGCCTAATAACAAACTCTGCAAGCAATCGGAGCGAACTATTTTAATCGTGACTTGCCGTTGAAGAACGAGCCTTCGAATAAATACAGAAGCTAAAATGCAGCAGTGGCATATGAGGCATAAATAATATCAGAACCCTTGAAATGGCATGTACTCACGCATTGCATATCATCGACTATGTACACTCCAGCGGTATTAATGGCTATGAGGACTTGAAGATCACGATTCGTAATCCAAGAAGCGAGCCCTCTAACTGGGCGTTCAATTTGGCCTTGAAAGAATGCTGCACCGTAACACGGCAGGCTCCAACAAAATTCCAGATACTTCCTGATAAGCTTTCGCGGATTTGTATTGGTTCCCGTGTGACTAGGTATTCGTTTGTACTGTTCAAGAAGACGCGCCTCTGGTGCCCCCTTACCCCCTACCAGACCAAGACCCAGACCTAGACCCAAGAGTAGGCTCGGTGATGTGTGATGGTGTGGCAAGAAGCGACCACGATGCCTGCGGAAGAAAGCTAACGTGTGCGTTTGAGCATTATATGGACCTAACTCAATTCGCGCTTGAAGTGCACCCAAACTGGCGTAACGCGCCTGACCCTCGCAAGGATATCTTCCTATAATCATATATTTGTCTCATGGAACAGTCCCTCGATACGTTTCAAGGTTTATACAAAACAAATAATCTACCTTGCAGAACATTGTATCTGGCTTCAGCGTACAACAACTCCAGCAATTTTGCTTCCTTGATTTGTTCTTCGTCAAATCTAGAAAGAAATACGTTTCTGCGGAAATAGAGCAAAGGTTCTTCATCGATTTCCTCCTTTTGCGTGCCATATTTGTTTACCAAACGGTTCCATTTAGCAGCCAACTCCACAGGCTTATGATTGGGGCGCAACTGAACTTCCAGCTGAGACGAACAAAGCCACAGTGCAAAGATTTGCTGTCCTATGACAGGTGGTGCTCTTGCTAAACCTAGCTCTCCTTCAGTCTGCACCATAGAGAGAATATGTTGTGCGATGACATTTTGTTCAACATCCATCGTTAAAAATACCCCTGTCATAAGATAGACCGCTATACGAATAGTGGGCCTTCCCATATGCAGATACTGTGGCTGTTGATTTATAATCATTGCTTTAACAGATACAAAATAATGGAATATAGATAACAAGCGAACACATGTACAGACACTGTCATAGAAAATACATACAGCGCGGAGAATGCCTGTCAAGTTTATATTCATTCTGATAGCGCCTCAACGGCTGACTTCTTCTGACAGAACACTCTTCATCCCTTCGATCCATTCTCATCAATGATTTCAGTCAATTTTTAGTATAAATTTGGCAATCTTACAACTGTAGAACACATTTCTGTTTATTCATTTATGCAAATGAATAGCTCCTCACTGACTACATTTCTTTAGAATCCTACGTAAATGGCAGGTGATAAAAGTAGAAAACATATGAAATTTAATTTTGCAAAGGTAGATTATAGCCTGCTTTTAATATCACAGAGAGATTGAAAGCAAAACATACCCTTGCTGCCATCTAAACTGCTGAGTCAGTTATTGATTATTTCACTGAGAGGGTTGAACATACCTCATGCTGCCACCACTGTACATTTTAGTTTGAAAGTTTCTCTTGCGTCGAAAATTTATAGCGTATTATTTGTTCTTCAAATAGTAAAAGTTGCTGTATAAACGGTACATTATCAGAAAAACTAGCCGTAATATTGTGTCCAATGTCTTTAATAAGACTAATAGAGAGTTAAATTACCTCAAGCTAATACTAAGCTAAAGATGCGTATTATTGAACAATTATTTGATCATGATGCATGAAGATTTCAACGCCTGAGGTCCAGAGATTGTGGTACAAGTTATATCTGAATATTACCGGAAAATGAATATTTTGTTTTATTTTGTCATTGTATCTACACTAAGCTTATAGGTAAAAAACTGTTATATCTAATAATAACTTATGCACAGTATAATAGAAAAATGCTGCTTTTAACCGTTCATTTAGTCTTGCCATATGAACGATAAACGGGATTAGGAGGCGAAACAAAAAGGAATAGTTGAAGATACTGTGTTGATAAGGTAATAATCTTTTGTACAACTATGCTTCTTAAAGATCATATTAAATCAGCCACATTCATTGGCATTTCGTCAATTTGTGTGGAGTAGTACTGTTCTATGTCACGAAGAATTCTTATGTCGTCGGTCTTAACGAAATTAATGGAAACACCTTTTCGGCCAAATCGACCGGATCTGCCTATTCTGTGAATGTACAATTCACGATTATTCGGCAAATCGTAATTGATTACAAGGGAAACTTGCTGGACATCAATTCCTCTTGCCCAAACGTCTGTCGTTATCAAAACTCGGCTGCAATGAAAGAATGAGCATATTCGTTAGTGTCAATGCAACCGTAGATATGGAAAGTATCGAACACGCATGGAAAATGAGACATACCTTTGCCCAGATCGAAATTCTTTCATGATATTGTCACGCTCCTTTTGCGGCATGTCGCCGTGCATAGAACATACTGTGAAATTGGCTTCTCTCATTTTTTCAGTTAACCAGTCCACTTTGCGCTTGGTATTGCAGAAAATAACTGCTTGCGTTATCGTCAAAGTATCGTACAAATCGCAAAGTGTATCGAATTTCCATTCTTCTCTTTCTACCGCTACAAAGAACTGCTTTATTCCTTCCAACGTCAACTCATCGCTAGAAATCAAGAAAATTGGTAATTTTGTCGACGCCATAAGAATCAAACTATGCAAAGGATGAAACTGTATAAAAGAGCAATCATGTACTTACCGTTTTACAAGTATCCGAATGGGATCTGTCATAAATTTACTAGTCATTTCAAGAATTTCATGGGGCAAAGTAGCAGACACTAGGACTACTTGCGTCGCAGGAGGTAAATAACGATATACGTCGTAAATCTGTTCTTTGAAACCTTTGTTCAACATTTCATCAGACTCGTCGAGTACTAACATTTTAATTGCCCGTGTTCTGAGCACACGTCTCTTTATCATGTCTGAAAAGAAGAAATCAGAAATAGACACAGTTCCATACACGTATAAAGAAAAGAGCTACGCTGTTGACTTACCAAATACTCTACCAGGCGTACCAGATACCACATGCTGTCCATAATCTAACTTTCTGATATCTTCACCAAGATTGGTCCCACCGATGCACGCATGACACTGCACATTCATGAAGTCTCCCAAAGCAAGTATTACTTTCTGTATTTGGGTTGCAAGCTCTCTAGTCGGCGACAGAACCAAGACTTGTGTTTCGCGCACTTGCGTGTCCAGAGATTGTAATATTGCAATTGAGAACGTCGCTGTCTTTCCTGTGCCAGACTGTGCCTGTGCTATCACATCCCTTCCCTTCATAATGGGCTTGATAGATCTTTGTTGTATAGCAGACGGTTTTTCAAAACCTATGGAAAATAATGTCATGAAAATACATATCAGTGAAAGTGCAAAATAAGGAAAGTCCTACAGTACTATCGTGGTTCAACCGAAAGTTTATGAAAGTGTAATTTGAAAGACGTATATATACGTAGACGTGTAGAAACGCCACAAGCGAGGTTAGGCAAAGTAAATCATTGAAATGAACGTCGTAAGATCACCGTATGCGTATATTCCTCGCAATAATTCATCTCGCAGGCCCATGTTGTCGAACGTCGGTATGACCTCGACATCTTCGCTCGTCTCAAACTCGACATTTGATAAATCCTCAGTTTGCGCGACACGGCGAGACTTTACTTCCGCCATCTTGACGACACTTCACACGCAGCACGCAGCAGCGCACACCATTGAACTATATACATTGAACTATAGAATATCTGGAACGCGCACGGCCGTATGTAGAGCTGCAGTCGACCCGCGCCGAGAGAGAAAGAAGATATTTTGGTATTCTGTCCTTTGTTACCTGTACTACCCTTTCAATAATGTTGTGTACGCCGTTAAAATATACGGAACTGAACTATCTTTGCTGTACTATCTTTTTGACAAAAGGGTTTATGGTAAGTCGTAATAAAAACAGGATATGTATTATTCTATTCCTAAAATGTTAATGGGTGAACCTGAACGAGGAAACACTACTTTCAAACGCATAAAAAACTTAAAAAAAGTAACACCGACTTGAAAAATTGAACATTATTTTATATTTTTCAGTGCATTTTTGAAGTCTGTTAAAAACATTGAACTATAGAATATCTGGAACGCGCACGGCCGTATGTAGAGCTGCAGTCGACCCGCGCCGAGAGAGAAAGAAGATATTTTGGTATTCTGTCTTTTGTTACCTTACTACCCTTTCAATAATGTTGTGTACGCCGTTAAAATATACGGAACTGAACTATCTTTGCTGTACTATCTTTTTGACAAAAGGGTTTATGGTAAGTCGTAATAAAAACAGGATATGTATTATTCTATTCCTAAAATGTTAATGGGTGAACCTGAACGAGGAAACACTACTTTCAAACGCATAAAAAACTTAAAAAAAGTAACACCGACTTGAAAAATTGAACATTATTTTATATTTTTCAGTGCATTTTTGAAGTCTGTTAAAAAGGATACTTTCTCAAACAAAATGAATAATATCAATCAAAATTATTGTAATATTTATTTTATTTATTGTCTATGTCTATTTGGAAAAAAAAACAAAAAATGAGCAAGTATTATATTTTTACATCCAGCATGAACAATTCCCAAAGGAAAGCAATTTCGATATGTATTAACAATAGTCATTGAACTATATACTACCTGGAATGCGCACGGATGCAGGAACAGCCGCGCCTCGCTGTTAGAGAGAGAAGAAAGACATTTTGGTATTCTGTCTCACTCTTACCACTGGACCTTTGGGACATACAGTCGATTTGCGCCTTTCGACGTAAGTTCCACAGAGATTTGACTAGATATGACCGGTTCGAAAAGAGTTGCTCTCTTCTATTTAGATATTTCAGTAGGTGATGTCAGTATGTCACAGAAATTAATGTATATGATCACAAAACAAAGTGAAAAATATTATCAAACGCATTAAAATTACACATGATTTTTTGTTTTAGAGGTAGTGAAGGTTAATTGTTAATACATATCGAAATTGCTTTCCTTTGGGAATTGTTCATCATGCTGGATGTAAAAATATAATACTTGCTCATTTTTTGTTCTTTTCCAAATAGACATAGACAATAAATAAAATAAATATTACAATAATTTTGATTGATATTATTAATTTTGTTTGAGAAAGTATCCTTTTTAACAGACTTCAAAAATGCACTGAAAAATATAAAATAATGTTCAATTTTTCAAGTCGGTGTTACTTTTTTTAAGTTTTTTATGCGTTTGAAAGTAGTGTTTCCTCGTTCATGTTCACCCATTAACATTGTAGGAATAGAATAATACATATCTTGTTTTTATTACGACTTACCATAAACCCTTTTGTCAAAAGGATAGTACAGCAAAGATAGTTCAGTTCCGTATATTTTAACGGCGTACACAACATTATTGAAAGGGTAGTACAGGTAACAAAGGACAGAATACCAAAATATCTTCTTTCTCTCTCGGCGCGGGTCGACTGCAGCTGTACATACGGCCGTGCGCGTTCCAGATATTCTATAGTTCAATGGGCTGACGAGACTGTAACGTACTACCATTTTGTCAGACATCTACTGGAAAACGCGTTCGGCAGCACTGTCAGTAAAACAGAACGACTATTTTTCAGTAAAACCAGCGTCAGTACTGACAGTACTGTCAGCCAATTTCTGAACACGGCCCTTCTCTTCACGCGGCTCTTCACAGACAAGCACGCGCACTTGCCCGTATGGTACCAGAGGGACAAAATCTGGCCACAGTGGCAAAATCTGGCACAGTGGCAGTGATCCCAGAAGTGGCATCCTGCCGCACACAGAGCGTAGTATGCGTGCATGTCCGTGAGAACTACGAGCCAATCGAGTGGCGTGTAGCTCTCACGGACACGACGCATACTGCTTCTCTCTCTTCCCCCACCACGCGTGAAACATGCGGCAGGATGCCACTTCTGAGCAGTGATGTTCCTGGGGACGCTTTCTCGCGCATGCGCATTGAAATCTCACTTAAGGAGCGTGTTAATTGTAGAAGAAAAAGGGTTCTGTTGGGCCCTCTGCTCAGATAGTATTAAAAATAATAGAAAATATGTTACAAATTAATAAATTACAAATAAATAATTAACAATATCATAAAAAGCGATGTAAAGACTTGCTTAGATAATTTGTGGCATTATTTATACACAAACATATTTATATTATACAATATTGACATAATAATCAAATAGGAAAGGTTTAAAATTGGGTAAAGAAACAAGAGGAAATAAAGTAATTTTTGAATAATTTATTCAGTTAACAAAAATATTTTATTTGGCAGAATTATAACGAATACCAACATTTGTTGCAAGAGTAAGGAAAACTGCCAAGAACCTTACCAATATTCATGACAAAAAAATATCACATTTATGGTTGAACATAGAAAATAAATATGGCATCACAATTTTTAAATCTAAATAAATAAAATTAAATAAAACAATAAATAATATGAAAGAACATTTTTCCATAATGTCTATTATAACAATTATATATATATATATATTGATATATAAATAATTATATTTAAATATATACTAACCGCTATAACCTACCTTACCTCGCATTACCTCTTTGGGCCTGTGCATCTCGGCAGGCTGTTGCGCCGTCCCTGGATTTCTGCGCGAATGCAGTGCGCATGCGCGAGAAAGCGTGCCCAGAAACATCACTGCTTCTGAGATCACTGCACAGTGGGCGTGGGCAGCAGTGTCATCAGATCCGGCCTAAAACCGCACACTTGGCGACCGTAGTGGGGGAAAACGGAAGGTGTGTGCGTGCCGTGTCTGTGAGCGCCGCGCGCGCACCGCGTGCGTACAAGGAAGCCTCGGCGGTGCGCACGCGGCGCTCACAGACACGGCACGCACACACCTTGCGTTTTCCCCCACTACGGTCGCCAAGTGTGCGGTTTTAGGCCGGATCTGATGACACTGGTGGGCAGTGATCTCAGAAGTGGCATCCTGCCATCTGTGGGTCGGAAACTTCAACACGTAATTGGAATTTTTCGTGTTTTTGGGGGGTTTTTGATTTTTTATGCTTAGGATTTGCTAGACAAAAATCTGCAAAAATTCCCAACCATAAATTCACATGTTCTGAATACGAATAATGTGTCAAAAACTGATTTTTTTATTTCCCCTATAACTACCCTTCTGATGGAGATAGAGGGTTGAAACTTGGCATAGAGCGTTTTTCTTTTCATCCCCTATCGAATGACGCCTTGCGAGATAAATTTGGTACAAGTGCATTTTTGACAATTTCAGTCGGCTCAACGGTCAGCCGAAAGGTAAATTCGGTACCGCTGTCGCATGCCGAACGAAGCGCGTGTGTGCGATCGTGGTGGAAAGAAGACGGAGCATAATTCTGTGTCTCTTTCTATTGGGTGCGCGCGCAGCTTCTGACGTCATTTTTCTCTACATTGGTAGAAGAAAGACGAAAAGCATAGCTGCTTCCTTGTCTACGTACGGTGCGCGCGCAGCGCTCACAGACACGGCTCGCATACAACTCTCGCCTTCCCCCACCACGCGTGCCGCGATGCGGCAGGATGCCACTTCTGAGATCACTGGTTCGAGGTTCGAGCCGCTCGAGGCAAATATGCTGTCACTGAGTGCACAGGCTGTACCGCTGTACTTCGTCTGTGGTGCCCGGTGCCGGTGGTAATGTAAAGTGCGAGATAACGATGCGTTTCAGTGACAGAACGAATAAACGCATTAGTAATTAAAATGAAAATTAATGTTACGCCTACTACTTTTTAAAATTAGGAGGAACGACTTGGACATTTATTCGTGATCTTAAATTTGAAGAAAAATAATCTTGTATCAACTGTATAACCTTTCAAAATATATGTGTTTCGTATTTGGATACGTACATTATGCATACATGACGTTGTTTTGCCAACAATAATTGTCAGTACAGCAGTCATGGTAGCAGAGGGTATTGTGAAAAGAAGTAATTAGATTTGGCATTTGAATATTTATATGCAATTTATTTACAGGTTGTCATTTATTAGCTGACGACAAGAATAGTATGATAACTAAGGTTAACTCCGATTGTGAGCTTCCAGGTGAGAGAATGACATTTCTAATTATTTTTTATAATTGTTTTATAGAGATACGAACCAGCAGTCCACTAAGGGAGTGTATCGTGTTTTAAAATTGCAGCTGTTTCACGGACTCTAGCGCTTGTCATCATCACTCTCCTATCTCTGTGTTTTGCAAATAGTTATGACGGTCAATTTGTATTCGACGATAGCGAGGCTATTGTCAACAACGATGACGTTCGAGACAGTTCTATATGGGAAATGTTTCAGAATGATTTTTGGGGTACCAAATTATCCCACAACCAAAGTCATAAGTCCTATCGCCCAGTTACAATACTGACATTTCGGTATATATCGTATATGTTTTTATTTAAGTCATTATTGTCAGGAAAACCACTTTTATTTATTCTACAGCTTTTATTTATGTTTGGAACAGCATGCAGTACTTGGCAAGAGGATGCTTACATTCGGAAGACTTCCACATAGTGAATATATTTTTACATATACTTGTTTGTACATTTATGTTTTTTGTATTTAATATACTCTTGGGTGGTAAAGCCGAAAATATTGCATTCTACGCAGCAGCGTTGTTTTCAGTACACCCAGTACATACAGAGGCTGTAAGTATCTTCATATAAATCAATTTGATAGGTTCTAGAAACTCTTAGTATTTGATTAGGTTTCAGGAATCGTCGGTAGAGCAGAATTACTATGCGCTGTGTTTATCATGATGTCAATTTTATTATATAGTTCCAGTATTTTTGCCAGAGAAACACTTCAAAAATGGATGTGTATGTGTGGATGTATCTTATGCATCGTTGTGGCAATGTTATGCAAAGAGACTGGTATCACCGCTATCGTGAGTAGAACCATAGAGACTGCGTGTAAATTTGCGATACAATTATATATATGCAACAATGTTTCAGGGTATCTGCACCATTTATGACATAGTTACAGTGAGCAAATTATATCCCACTGACGCAATGCATTTAATCCTGTCAATAGCATCGCATAATAACATTAGGAATTTTTTTATGTCAAAACATAAACTTTTAATCAGACTTTATATTCTTTGGTGTACTGCCGCTGCACTGTTGTACATAAGATTCAGCATTATGGGATTTGCAGTGCCCACATTTCAAACCGTAGACAACCCTACAGCGTTTATAGAGAATTCAGTACTACGTATAATAAATCATGCATACATTCACTGTATAAATGCATGGCTGTTGTTGTGTCCCGAATGGTTATGTTTCGATTGGTCAATGGGATGCATACCTCTTATCTCCGGATACGACACACGCATTCTTGCTGTTCTTGTATTTTGGATAGTTGTCGGTTCACTTATAACTTGTGCTTGTAGTAGAAGAAAGGATAAACTTGTAAGGTACGTATCTCTATTACATTTGTTACTCGTAAGGTTTCATATTGTTTTATAAAGCAGAATAGAAATTGTGGTTGTACGTGTCGCAGATACACAATTATAGGATTGGTGCTCTTGATTATTCCATTTTTACCAGCCAGCAATGTATTTTTTAACGTTGGCTTCGTTCTGGCAGAAAGAACATTATACATACCTTCCGCCGGATATTGCTTGCTGTTAACCATTGGACTGCAGAAGATCTACACTCGGTTTCCTATACGAAGATTTATATTGATATCATTTGCAGTATTGATATTGATATTTTTTACACGTTCATGGACAAGAAGCAACGAATGGAGGACCGAAAAAGTATTATTTAGATCAGCACTGCGAGTTTGTCCTTTAAATGCAAAGGTACATTACAACATAGCTAAAAATGCAGCAGACGAAGGAATTTCTTCCGTTGCAAAATTGGAATACGAAGAAGCTGTACGGTAATAATATTTCTCTACTTCGGACTTAACACAAAAATACTGCTTTTCTTAAAATTTGATTAGATATCTTCCCAATCATATAGATTAAATCCAAATTACGCACAAGCTATGAACAATCTTGGAAACTTACTCAAAAATCAGGGAAAGTATACGGAAGCTGAAAGTCTCTACAAGCAAGCCATTAAGTCACAGTCGGTTAAACTACTGATTCAGTTAAATCAGATAAACGCATTTCCTCGTTCGAAAGACCATCACTGATCAAACGCCTATAAATTTCAGAAAAACCTTTGCTGGCGCTTGGATGAATTTAGGCATCGTTCTGTCAATGCTGAAAAAATATGACGAAGCTGAGAGAAGTTACTTAACAGCTTTATCTCATAGGGTCAAATACCCTGACTGCTACTATAATTTGGGTGTATTGGTAAATCAGTCACGAGTGAATAATGTATTTTTAAAGAACGACATGACACATAATGAACATGAAATTGCGCGTTTCTTACAGTATTTGGAACGAAAAGATTACGATAAGGCATTGATCGCATGGACAAACGCGACTCGACAAAAGTCGACTCACACGCGAGCATGGACCAATATAGTGTTGTTACTTGACGACATAGGTACGTATTCGTCAACGATGAAATATGAAAACTCCTTGACTCGGTGATATCAGTGTTAACGGATACTCGTGACGGATAAATAATATTTTACCGTTTACTTCGACTTTGTTATCTTCTAAAAGAAACGTTCAATTATTCGGCGATTCATTTTAACGTTGCGTAAAAATAACTGCAAGCATACGTTCAGTACCAGACACGAAGCGTTTTTTCGAAAATATCTAGCTCAGTTCCGATCATGGAAAATGCACCTCGAAATATGACCCAGTAAGCGTTGAACTTGTTCTCCCGATTTAGAACAGCTTATGAATTTGAAGTAAATTACAAAAATTATTCGCGAACAAGAAGATTGAAATGCAATATGTATTAGCAAAAACACAAAGCTACATAACGTACAACTTGTTATAGAACTGAAAGTGACTTTATTTCTAAACCAAAACTTTTATAGACCCATATTAAATGTCTGTTCTCATCAGTCGTGACGTTAAGCAACATACCTGTAAAAGATTTTAACGTCACTCTAACGATTCTATGCGTTCTTTTCGCCTATTCTTAATGTCGTTTTATTTACAGGTATGCGAGACGACGCTATGAGAGCAGCAAATCACGCTTTAAAGTTTATTCCAAATCACGCATCGATTTACTTTAACATGGGAAATATATTAGGCAAGACTGGAAAATTTCAGGAAGCCGAAGCACAATTTAAGACCGCAATATCGATAGATCCTAAAGATCCTATGTTCTACACGAATTTGGGTATCTAAACACTCTTGCCACGTGAAAATGCAAGTAAGCTTTATTACATTTCATGTATATTGCAGGTGTGCTATATCATCGCTGGAAGAAGTTTAACGAAGCAGAATATATGTACAAAAGAGCATTGAAGATCAAGCCAGATTTACCTAGTGCTCAAGACAATTTGAAAAAGCTATATTCATTAAAGGCAACGATAAAGTAATTTTTTTCATATGGTCTTGTTAATATGTGCTTGAGCAGAGAAATAATACGTAAGCGACGTAAGAAGCGGAGAAGTAACCGAATATAGTCCCTCCTTATGTCGGTCTTTTTGCCATAAGGTCAGGACGGCATGGATACGCATATGCCTTAAAGTTTCCAATCTTTTTACCGTCTATATAGTTGTACGAGAAAAAACATGTATCGCAAAAGTAGCAAGGATTATGCGGTACTCTGTCACTCTCGGTTATGACCCATCGGACAGATAGTAAACCACACATCATACAGTATTTTGAGGATCGTGGTCTTATTTTCTGTATTCTTGGATAGGCTGAAATCGATAACTCGTCGTCACCGCTTACCAATCTGAAAGTTGATAAACAATGTAAATCTGATAAAAGACAAATTTTGCTCCAGTAATATTATAGCTAGTCCCTTCCTCTGGCTGCAGTTACAGCAGAAGGGGGATAATAGACCATCATTTTTTCTTTCCCCCTTTGGAACATACAAGATTCATGGATATTACAGAACACAACATTCTCAGCATTGAAACGATAAGAACAGAACAAATAATACCGTGCATCACTGAATACAATCAGATGCTCGCAATTTCCCTGATGCTGATACACCCATGGATACCCAAATCTTACTTTCAGAGAATCTATTCTCATATTTTCCATTGCAGAAACTTTAAAAGGGCCCAATTTATGAGAAACAGCCCATTCTCTTATCACTTTACTATTATCTTGGTTCATTGGGTTTCTGAAATCATTGTAAAATGTATCCTCGATGTAAAAAAAACCAGATGTGTAGACATCCTGAAACAATTTCAAATATAATATCTTTAGTAACATGAGATTTACACAACCGTCGTAATACAGGGAAAAAATAAAACTACCTTTGCCAATGGTCCCAATGGATTATCCAAACGATCACTCGCTTCTGTAGAGACGGATAGATTCGATAAACAGCGAATGTTATCACGCAGATGTGCTAAGGTTTGCGAGCCAAGTATAGATACGATACCGCTAACAAATGCTTTTGGACCGCCAGATTTTTCATTCGGATTATACACAAAAGATTTAAATGGCTCGTAGACTCTAACAAAAATCAATACATCTTTTCCTGGCACAGCAGTGGCATGACCTGCTACTTCCTTGTCGTAAGTCTGTAAGGAATAAACAATGGGACATTGCTAATATACAGTGTACGTACATAAGCTTCTGGGTGAATAGACCTAACAATTAATAATTCACTTTGATGCTTCAAGCAAGTAGACGAACATCCGTTAGCTATCCTTTGCTTCAGATTTTCAACAGTTTTCAAGTTTACGTCATCGGGAACTTTAACATTAGTGGATAAATTTGAACGTGCTACCTGCTTCTCTTCTATTTTTTCAGGTTCTTGTGGTATAGCGAGATTATCAACACTGTAAATATGATAAATTATATTTTGCACGGAGACAAAACCAACCATAATGCGGGTACGTTGGTCTTCAGTTTTCAACAACCTGCAATATTCAGAAAGCAGAGTCATTTGGTCGGTGCCAAGATGAGTTTTCATGATTCGGAGAATCGTGTTGTCGTTATGTTCGATATCGGAATGACAAAGATACGGTTCCACGAGTGTCGTATATTCTTCAAAAAATTCTTTTACGTGGATCTTAGCCGAAGCATTCTTGTTGTAAAGTCCATACACAGAATCCATTGGGTCTTGCCCAAAAGGCGCAGTCCATATATATAAATTATTAGACCTATAGGCCCTTCTCGCCGCTATTTGCACCAAAAATTATCATATGACCATTGAACAATATACTACCTGGAATGAGAACTGTGGGAAACAGAAACGGCCCATTTTGTTAGAAAGAGAGAGTTGAAATCCAGAGATGTCTGTCTCACTCTTATACACGTGCGCAGTGATAGCAGATCTGGCACGAAAACACCGTTGGTGTTTTTTGGGTGGGGGAAACCTCGGCAAGTGTGCGTGCGTGTCCGTGAGAGCTGCGCGCGTCGTTTCTCGCCGAATCGCGCTCGGCTTTGAGAGAAGGACGGAACCATGCTGCGTCCTCTTTCAACCAGCAACGCGTGTTGCGTCTTTGTTCGACATGCAGTCGCGGCGTCGCGTCTTCGTTCCGCACACAGGCCGGTGACAGTGGTGCCAGATTTCGCATAAGGCATCGCACGTACCATTGCGTTCTTTCAGCCGGAAGGCAAATCGGGCACCACCGCTGTGAGCAGAGCGCGATCCAGAGAAAAGTGAATCGAGGAGAGTTTGGGATTGACTCGTCGTACTCATCGTCGCTCGTCGACGCGGTTTTTGTTCGTTCGTTCGCGCCTAGCCATGGTTCAATTTTTTTTCACAGAATAATTTGTTTTTTTAATTATTCATCACACGGCATCAAACGATATTCATTTAAAAATATTTTATTACTTACTACGGATAGTTTTTAATATTTTGTTAGCGGAATAGATGTGTCGTATTGGTTTATAATAGATATGGGCAAAATATATATTTCATAAATTTTGGTTTCAGTAACATTAATCTTTCTGTGGTAGTAATAAATGAGAAAGTATATAATAAATGTCAATTATTGCGTATTATGCATTAACCGTGAAACAAGTAATAGGAGCACTTCTTGCACTAGAACGTTCTGAGGGATCGTACTAACACGCGATTTTAACACACGACAGCGTACGTCAGGAAGAATTTGCTTGACACGACGCGACGACGGTGCGAATGTTTTTATGAGTTGTTCTCTATGATTTGTTCTGCATGATTTCTTTTCTAAATAGAAAGTGATCAAATTGTGTATATATTCTAACAGTTCTCAGCAAGTCCCATCACATTGATTTGAAACGTTTTTCTTACTTCGCACGTTTAGTTTAAGAACGCTCTCCCCATTTCGTGAAAGAAAAAGTTGTTCGGTTGAAGGCAATTCACCGTTCATACTGTAATCCATATGTACGTCCATTGTCGCATTCTGCCCACGAAATGTCGCAACGTGCGTATTGTCAAAGAAGGCATGATAAAACAGGACAATAATAACAAAATCCCTGTGAATTGAAAACCGAAACTTTCATTGTGCCGCTCCCGACCGACCGCGGGTCGCAGTTGGACTAATTGAAATATCTGAAAAGTCTAACCATTCTTAGCACGTATTTCACGTACGTACTAGAAATGATTCCCCCGGAACTGTAACCGACTTTTCCAATGTCATTTATTCATCATTATGTACGATATGTATTACATTTAAATGCACATGTACAGGGTGCACAGGTTGTGATAGTCAGCTTTGTTCCTGTAAACGGTAAGTATTACACAAAATTATACAGGAAAGGGTTCGATGGGTTCGTAATATCTATATTCTACGAGACTTCATTCAATTCGAAAGTGCAACGCCGCACCCGACAAATGCAAATGCGTATGTAAGGTTTCTGTTTATAAAATTTAAGATACGTGGACTTCCACGCCACCGATGAGGTGCCACGACTAGCGCGTTCGGTTTTTTAACGTGGACCGTCGCCTATAGCCCTATTGTACCACATTTTATGATAATCATACAGCGTGCGGCAATACCTCTGTCCACTTTGAACGACGGAGATATTCAAGGTGGACAGAGTTATTGCCCCACGCTGTAGAATTAAGGGTTAGAAAAGAAATGAGAGGAATTTTTTTTTTTTTTTTGTTAATTTTATTTCATATTAATGTTGACATTGTATTTTTGTGTGGCGCCCCCCCCCCCCCCCTCCGCTGGCGCCACCACACAAAAATGCTCTCATTTCTTTTCTAACCCTTACTTCTACAGCGTGGGGCAATAACTCTGTCCACCTTGAATATCTCCGTCGTTCAAAGTGGACAGAGGTATTGCCGCACGCTGTATGATTATCATAAAATGTGGTACAATAGGGCTATAGGCGACGGTCCACGTTAAAAAACCGAACGCGCTAGTCGTGGCACCTCATGGGTGGCGTGGAAGTCCACGTATCTTAAATTTTATAAACAGAAACCTTACATACGCATTTGCATTTGTCGGGTGCGGCGTTGCACTTTCGAATTGAATGAAGTCTCGTAGAATATAGATATTACGAACCCATCGAACCCTTTCCTGTATAATTTTGTGTAATACTTACCGTTTACAGGAACAAAGCTGACTATCACAACCTGTGCACCCTGTACATGTGCATTTAAATGTAATACATATCGTACATAATGATGAATAAATGACATTGGAAAGTAGGTTACAGTTCCGGGGGAATCATTTCTAGTACGTACGTGAAATACGTGCTAAGAATGGTTAGACTTTTCAGATATTTCAATTAGTCCAACTGCGACCCGCGGTCGGTCGGGAGCGGCACAATGAAAGTTTCGGTTTTCAATTCACAGGGATTTTGTTATTATTGTCCTGTTTTATCATGCCTTCTTTGACAATACGCACGTTGCGGCATTTCGTGGGCAGAATGCGACAACGGACGTACATATGGATTACAGTATGAACGGTGAATTGCCTTCAACCGAACAACTTTTTCTTTCACGAAATGGGGAGAGCGTTCTTAAACTAAACGTGCGAAGTAAGAAAAACGTTTCAAATCAATGTGATGGGACTTGCTGAGAACTGTTAGAATATATACACAATTTGATCACCTTCTATTTAGAAAAGAAATCATGCAGAACAAATCATAGAGAACAACTCATAAAAACATTCGCACCGTCGTCGCGTCGTGTCAAGCAAATTCTTCCTGACGTACGCTGTCGTGTGTTAAAATCGCGTGTTAGTACGATCCCTCAGAACGTTCTAGTGCAAGAAGTGCTCCTATTACTTGTTTCACGGTTAATGCATAATACGCAATAATTGACATTTATTATATACTTTCTCATTTATTACTACCACAGAAAGATTAATGTTACTGAAACCAAAATTTATGAAATATATATTTTGCCCATATCTATTATAAACCAATACGACACATCTATTCCGCTGACAAAATATTAAAAACTATCCGTAGTAAGTAATAAAATATTTTTAAATGAATATCGTTTGTTGCCGTGTGATGAATAATTAAAAAAACAAATTATTCTGTGAAAAAAAATTGAACCATGGCTAGGCGCGAACGAACGAAAAAAAACCGCGTCGACGAGCGACGATGAGTACGACGAGTCAATCCCAAACTCTCCTCGATTCACTTTTCTCTGGATCGCGCTCTGCTCACAGCGGTGGTGCCCGATTTGCCTTCCGGCTGAAAGAACGCAATGGTACGTGCGATGCCTTATGCGAAATCTGGCACCACTGTCACCGGCCTGTGTGCGGAACGAAGACGCGACGCCGCGACTGCATGTCGAACAAAGACGCAACACGCGTTGCTGGTTGAAAGAGGACGCAGCATGGTTCCGTCCTTCTCTCAAAGCCGAGCGCGATTCGGCGAGAAACGACGCGCGCAGCTCTCACGGACACGCACGCACCCTTGCCGAGGTTTCCCCCACCCAAAAAACACCAACGGTGTTTTCGTGCCAGATCTGCTATCACTGCACGTGCGGTCTGAACGTATAGTCGCGTGCACAATGATAGCAGATCTGGCCCGAAAACTCCATTGGAGTTTTTTGGGTGGGGGAAACCTCGGCAAGTGTGCGTGCGTGTCCGTGAGAGCTGCGCGCGCCGTTTCTCGCCGCATCGCGCTCGGCTTTGAGAGAAGGACGGAACTATGCTGCGTCCCCTTTCAACCAGCACCCTGTGCATGTGCATTTAAATGTACCCTGATAGCCAGCTGCATGCAGATTGGCACCAAATTGGCAGCAGACATGACAGGCCCTGTTTGCGAAACCATAGTTGTCTGTTGACGCATCTGGCTACGGTTCTGCGCGCAGAGCCTGCGCACAGGTCATGTTAGCAGATTGGCACCAAAACCGCAGCAGATCTGTTAACAGAACCTGTTACCAAATCGGCACCAAAAACGCAACAGATCTACTGACATAACCTGTTGGAAAATTGGCACCAAAACGGCAACAGATCTGCTGACAGGACCTGTCGCGGAATTGGCACAAAAACAGTAGCAGGGCCTCCAAACTATTATTTCATACAGGTCAAAGTTAAATGCTATTATACAAATATTTGTTATAATAAAATAGGTATTTATTCATTAATTACATAATATACAATTTTTCAGAGAACACAATAATTACGAAACAATGTACAATTATATTTGCTTTCCAATGTAAATTCTGCAACAATTGCATTCTGCTTCTTCTCATAAAATACCTACTATTTTATTCCTCCTAACGCTGCAGGATAATGGACCCTGTGCCGTTCTGCCTCTCGTTTAAACCTGTTTATACAAAAATATACATGTAATTTATTATATATCAAAGTTATACGTTGCAACTATTGCCGCAACTAAATAATACATAACCTTACATGCTCTTGGAATACGTCCACGCAGCCACTGCATGTTCTCTGCTGCCTTCCTGTTCTCCCATGGGCAGTAGTATGTGCAAATTGTTGCATATTATTGCATCCTGTAAAAGAGGGAAAATATTGGCAGAAATGCAGAGGGAGGCATACGTCATATAAGTAATACATAATCTTACATGCTCTTGGAATACGTCCACGTAGCCACTGCAATGTTCTCAGCTATCTTCCTGTTCTTTGTGCACTCTTGCACTTTAATTCACTTTCGTACACAACACCACGACGCGACACGTGAAGATGCGAAAACGGAATGAACGAAGTGTAGAGCAGTGTAGAGACTGGTCAGCGCAACAGAGAGCAAGACGGAACTATATGTTTGCAGGAATCGCCCGGGAAACGCTTTAAAATGGTCATAATTGCCCTCGAATCGAATTTATCTTGTCAGGCACCATTCGATAGATTATGAAAACAAACACTTGTGTACCACGTTTGAACCGTCTATCTGCAGAAGTGCTACTTACAAACGGCTACCTACGGCGGTTTTAATTTCTTATATGATTGTAGTATGGGCTTTAGGAATTTATTCAACGCGAGTGCGTGGATGGTAAAGATTCCCCCGATTATTAAATCGTGTATATGCCAATGTACGCGCCCGTCCACTGCAAAATTAAAACTCTCAAGTGTGCAGGAATTGGCACGTTCTTGGTGCCAATTTGGCATCGGATTACGCTATACAGAACCTGCTATGGTTTTGCTATCAATCTGCCGCCGGAGGCCGCAACGCAGAACTGCACAATTTCTGCTATCAATCTGCCGACAATGTACGGCAACTAAACCGAGGCGACATCTGTCACGAATCTGCTTAGCAGGTTCTGGTGCCTCCTTGGCACCAATTTGGCAACAAACGCAAACATTGCAGACCCTGCATCCAATCTACAGCCCGTTCGGCAACAAGCTCTGGTTACAGGTCTTGGCTAAAATTTGACATTGCAGGTTTGGCTATCAGGGTACTTACGGATGAATATATTTATGTCAAAGTATATGACTCGATGTCTCCCAAAAAGTGTTTGTGGTGTCGGTATGTTTACCTTTAGAAGAGTGAAGGGCCGGCATTAAACGTTTCAACCCCACAGATAGCAATTTTTCTTAAGAAAACGGGGGCGCACCGAAGAAAAAAAAATGTTGCAGAACAATTTTCAGAGCGCGGCACCCTACAAGGTACCCACTTCGCCGAATAATAGGCCCGGCACTATACGTAGTACCCTGCACTAGCAGTGCCAGCATATGTGGCATCAAAACTCCATCGGAGCTGGCGGAGTGGGGGAAGCCCTGAGCGTATGTTTAACATGCTGAGACTTCCCCCACTCCGCCAGCTCCGATGGAGTTTTGATACCACATATGTTGGCACTGCCCTGCAGGACCGTCTGTGACTCCACCGTTCATATTGGCTTCATTCCCCAGATCCTGTTCTCGCATCCATTGTATAGAGATCAGTGCCGAGGAGTCATAGAAATCCGAGAGAAGGGAATTCATTCAAATTCCCCACGGGACTCCTCGCCGGGTCGTAACAGGGGAATTACAGTGGAACCTCTCATAGCGTACCCTCTCATAGCGTACGAGGGCGGAGCGTCGGGACGCAGCAGGTTAGTTGGAGGGGGATTGATCAGGGCCGTCGATGTTATAGGATGTTGTCGCGGTTTTGTTTACAAAATCTCATACCGGCACGAGCGAACACGGGGTCTGCAGTCACGGCACTGCACGAGTGTCAAGGAAGGGGAATGGTGGGGATAGCAGTCTGTCGACTACAGCCGGTTCTGGCTCGCGATTGGTACTTCAGATAGCGTACATTGTCTCCCTATTAGGTACGCTATGAGAGGTTCCACTGTATCATTGAACTATATACTACCTGGAATGCGCACGGATGCAGGAACAGCCGCGCCTCGCTGTTAGAGAGAGAAGAAAGACATTTTGGTATTCTGTCTCACTCTTACCACTGGACCTTTGGGACATACAGTCGATTTGCGCCTTTCGACGTAAGTTCCACAGAGATTTGACTAGATATGACCGGTTCGAAAAGAGTTGCTCTCTTCTATTTAGATATTTCAGTAGGTGATGTCATTATGTCACAGAAATTAATGTATATGATCACAAAACAAACTGAAAAATATTATCAAACGCATTAAAATTACACATGATTTTTTGTTTTAGAGGTAGTGAAGGTTAATTGTTAATACATATCGAAATTGCTTTCCTTTGGGAATTGTTCATGCTGGATGTAAAAATATAATACTTGCTCATTTTTTGTTTTTTTTTCAAATAGACATAGACAATAAATAAAATAAATATTACAATAATTTTGATTGATATTATTCATTTTGTTTGAGAAAGTATCCTTTTTAACAGACTTCAAAAATGCACTGAAAAATATAAAATAATGTTCAATTTTTCAAGTCGGTGTTACTTTTTTTAAGTTTTTTATGCGTTTGAAAGTAGTGTTTCCTCGTTCAGGTTCACCCATTAACATTTTAGGAATAGAATAATACATATCCTGTTTTTATTACGACTTACCATAAACCCTTTTGTCAAAAAGATAGTACAGCAAAGATAGTTCAGTTCCGTATATTTTAACGGCGTACACAACATTATTGAAAGGGTAGTACAGGTAACAAAGGACAGAATACCAAAATATCTTCTTTCTCTCTCGGCGCGGGTCGACTGCAGCTCTACATACGGCCGTGCGCGTTCCAGATATTCTATAGTTCAATGCACTGTATAACTTATGTCTAGGGAAAGTTTGTCATTGCACCAATCAGCAGTCTCGAGCCGCTAACTAGTGTCCAACAACGCGGCCACTCAGAATCACGAAGGAGATCACGTGGTGACACGTCACATCCGTCCGCATGGTCCGCATCGTCTCGCTGCAGGCATGCCGGTTCGGCGGCCATTCTGTTCAACGTCTTGACGGCAAGCACATGTGTGCGCGGAATTCACCGTTCGTTTCGTGTTATTCATCCATCAAACCAACGAGCAGATCGTGCCCACGCACAGCAGACACACCCACTAGATCATATCATTATTCATCGGCGTTTTCGCAACTGCGATACTCCTAAAATAGAGCAAATCATTTGAGTGCCACGTGGCGTTAGT
The DNA here is from genome assembly GCA_963942575.1 of Priocnemis perturbator. Taxonomy (NCBI): domain Eukaryota; kingdom Metazoa; phylum Arthropoda; class Insecta; order Hymenoptera; family Pompilidae; genus Priocnemis; species Priocnemis perturbator. Next base: position 11,967,290 of record OZ012656.1, read on the forward strand.
TTACCGGCAACTACGGCGCTCGTTCATTAGTAGCAGCTCACTTCTTCAGCAGAAGTATAGCCCAGATCACCCAGGTACTCATTACAATTCGTCAATTCACTCACAAGGGAACATAGGCAACCCGGAAATTCAAAAAAATCTGAAATTTGGCACACATGTAGAGTAATCCATCCGTAACACAACCATATTTCTCGTTGGTGCCATAACTCGTGTTTAGGGGGTGAAAACACCCTTTGAAAAAAAATCAGATTTCGCTTCTTCGTCAAATATCTCAAGAACGGTAAGAGATATCGGAAAAAAGTTTAATGCAAAACTAAATCGCTTGTTGACGTCTACGAAACTGCGTTATTTTTTTTTTTTTAATCCATTTTTTTTCCTGTTACGCCACCCCCTCCCCCCTTTTTTTGAAATATTTATCTTTTGCTGTTCGCCATGAAATACATCTGGACACCCTCTTTTCATACTAGTAAGTGATTTTTGCGTTAAAAGTTTTTTGGTGTGTATAACCGGATGTTGAAATGAAAATGCACGCGATATAAGAGAGATTGTAGGGATGGTAAGGCGTAGGCGTAGTAAAGCTAGTCGGAGATGACAATTTAAAATACATCTTTATTATATTATTCTGTACACGCAACGAATACTGTTAAAATTATGGGCGGTAATTGGTACAATAATGATATTCTTCATAGAAGTGTTTGAAACAAAGGTACTGGCCGCACCACGCACATCGCATAAAAGCTGGCGCTCCACAAATACTACATTTAGGTACGTGCTTTTCACTCTTAAAGTAACAGAAATCTACTGGATTTTCGAACTCGTTGGGACGGGTTTCTAAATACCCACTTTTAAACCAAGCATATTGGAAAAGATTTGTGAATCTGGGTGAAGAGAGCTGATTATGAGTTAACGACTGTAATTTAATTATATTATTGCGCGCATGCAGATTGATATTTTCGTCTAGTAGAATTACATTGTCCGAAAATGTACGCACAACATTTTTCCAGATTCGGAAACCAAACACATCCAAAGGTTGAATCATGCCCGTCGTCTTCTTTGGGATGATTGAAAATGTCACTTCTTTGTTTTCTGGAATCAATTGATTCAACTGATCTGGACAGTGCCCCGACCACGAATCGAGTAATAGAATGGTTTTATCGCTAGTATTTTTCAGATATACTTCGCTGAACCAAGTTTTGAAATGGCCTGACGTGAGTTTTCCTGATTTTGAAGCTTCGAATACATATTTTGTGGACGGAATAGAGTTTCCTGAACTCTCGGGCCAAATGTCCCCGTGGGCTCCTTTAAAACGATGTATAAAGGTGAAAGAAGACGTCCGCTTGCCGAAATAGTAGGCATGATTCTGTGACTGTGTGTCATAGAGGATACCGATTGAATCGCTGCTTCCACTATTTTCACGCCAGACTTTGACAATGTTCGTCCAGAATGAACTTCGAGGTTGAAGCCACTCTCGTCTGCGTTATAAATTTCTTCAACTCCGACAATTGGGATGTTGGACCTTACGCTTGCGACAAAAGATTTTGCGATATTGTGTAAATTATCAATGCCTTGAAACGTAGATCGCGTTTTGAAAGTTGTTATCTTCCGAGACACGATTCCGTGTACATTTTTGAATTTCCAAATCCACCAGGTACTTGCTTTGAAATCAGGTAAGTCCACCAGGTCTTTTGCCTCCAAAGCCCACAATCTCAAATTCATGTCATGGACAATAGATTTTCTGTCAAAAGCCTCTTCAAACTTTTCCAATACATATTTTGCAATCCATGTAAATTTGTCTGCATTTGTTCCACCTTTTTCAACACTTGCAGCCCACCTGTGTAGCTGCTGTACGGATTTTACTTTTCGAAAGTTCCTCTGTACGGTGGTAAGCGGCCGATGAGTTATTTTTCCGGACTTCCAAAATTGAACAGTTCTCTTCTTGTAGCTTATATCGATTTTTCCTCCTTCGTCATCAACAATACACTCTTCAGGATAATAATTATCTTCTTCCGTTTCTGTCGGCGTACGGTTCTCTACAAATTGCGGAACATGTGGTTCCGATGGATCAGCAAAGTCAAGTACGTAATCGTGCTCAATTGACGTGACGAAATCCGTATCTTGAAAATTTGTAATAATATCGCGGAGTTCGTTGTGCAAGTCAATTTCTTTCGAATTAATTGGCGTCTGCGTTATACTTGCAACTTGAAAAGTTGCGGCTAACATGTTTATTACGTTTGCAATGTTGAGCAACTGCATTTTGAAGAAGTATTAACGTACCGTACTTCTTTTACTGGAATGACACGATGTGCACTGACTGTTCTCGTAAGCGTAACTGTTCAAAAAAACAACACCCACAGGAGTATTTATACCAAGTTATCGTATGAATAACAAATGTATGAATATCTCGTGTTTATAACATCTTTGTGCCCTCTGTGGAATATAAGCCTCTCATCGTCGATGTCGCTGAATGACGCGTATATTGCATTATTTTCGGATCATCGCACATGTGAACTTTGTTCTTCGTTACTATTTGATTACAGACGACAAAGAAGTGACATTTTCAATCATCCCAAAGAAGACGACGGGCATGATTCAACCTTTGGATGTGTTTGGTTTCCGAATCTGGAAAAATTTTGTGCGGAAATTTTCGGACAATGTAATTCTACTAGACGAAAATATCAATCTGCATGCGCGCAATACTATAATTAAATTACAGTCGTTAACTCATAATCAGCTCTCTTCACCCAGATTCACAAATCTTTTCCAATATGCTTGGTTTAAAAGTGGGTATTTAGAAACCCGTCCCAACGAGTTCGAAAATCCAGTAGATTTCTGTTACTTTAAGAGTGAAAAGCACGTACCTAAATGTAGTATTTTTGGAGCGCCAGCTTTTATGCGATGTGCGTGGTGCGGCCAGTACCTTTGTTTCAAACACTTCTATGAAGAATATCATTATTGTACCAATTACCGCCCATAATTTTAACAGTATTCGTTGCGTGTACAGAATAATATAATAAAGATGTATTTTAAATTGTCATCTCCAACTAGCTTTACTACGCCTACGCCTTACGATCCCTACAATCTCTCTTATATCGCGTGCATTTTCATTTCAACATCCGGTTATACACACCAAAAAAATTTTAACGCAAAAATCACTTGTATGAAAAGAGGGTGTCCAGATGTATTTCATGGCGAACAGCAAAAGATAAATATTTCAAAAAAAGGGGGGAGGGGGTGGCGTAACAGGAAAAAAAACGGATTAAAAAAAAAAATAACGCAGTTTCGTAGACGCCAACAAGCGATTTAGTTTTACATTAAACTTTTTTCCGATATCTCTTACCGTTCTTGAGATATTTGACGAAGAAGCGAAATCTGATTTTTTTTCAAAGGGTGTTTTCAACCCCTAAACACGAGTTATGGCACCAACGAAAAATATGGTTGTGTTACGGATGGATTACTCTACATGTGTGCCAAATTTCAGATTTTTTTGAATTTCCGGGTTGCCTATGTTCCCTTGTTAGTTCATTTTGCAAATTGTACGCTATTTCTAATAAACCTTAAGTTGTGCTTGTGAGAAGAGGAGTGAATACCGAGACTATCACCCCATACCTTCCCAACGCGGCATAACAGTACGATACTCCGACAACGTGATCCGCAAGGTTCAGCGTCGCAAAGTAATATGTCATATAATCACTCCTCTTCTCACAAGCAGAACTTAAGGTTTATTAGGAATAGCGTACAGTTTGCAAAATGAACTCAGTGATTGAGCGGAGTATCGAGCAGCGTTACGATGTTGCTTGCTCGAGGGTATTTCTTAGAGTCTCGGGCCCAGATTTGGCCGTTTTCTAGGTGCTGTCTAGTGGGGGAAAAACCCTTAGCGTCGGTCACGTAGGCACGCGGTGCATATGGTGACATCACCATTGGCACAAAGCTTCGGTTGTCTTGAAACTTGAGTTATTTACGCAAGATGAAGGGCTTGCCCTAACGGATAGCTATAAAAATAGTGGTGGTGAGGTTAGCTGAGGATTTTTTCAGCGATCTTCGGTGAGTACCCTATTTTTTTGGCCGTACTCGTGTCACCGAGGGCTGTCATCGTGCGTAACGTCGTGAAAATTCCCCTTTTCGCGAAACCGCCAATCGGGACGTGACAACGATACAATGCGAATCACTCGACCACTCGACGTTCGTTCGACCCGGCTGTTTAGCTGCGGTGCCAAGGTGAAACAAAAATTGTTTGCCGGCCGCAACATTGAAACCGTCTTCGGCGCCCGCCGACACCAACAGATAGTTCTCGTTGCAACGTTCCACCCCAGAAATGGGGATGTATATATTATTTTCGCGCCGAAGGCGCGTCACCGATGTACTTTCCAAGCACAGGTACTTGTCGTTGCAACGTTCCACCCCAGAAATAGGGATGTATATATTAGTTTCGCGCCGAAGGCGCGTCGCCGATATACTTCCCAAGCGCAGGTAGTTCTCCTCGCAACGTGAAAATTAGTTGGAAAAAGGCGTTTGTAAGGCCGCCGAGCTTGAAAAATTTTTTTAACGGTGGCCGCCGGTCTGGTTAGGTCTGCATTAGGTCATTATCGACAGGGACGCCGTAGCATGCGGACGTGTCGCGAGTCGCTCCCGTTGAGCTGTGCCCTTGTAGCGCCCGTTTTGTGTGATTGTCGGTAAAATTAATTCTAAAGTGCGAGAGTCTAGTTCGTTAGTGTGTTGGGTTGTTGTATGTGCGGTTTTTTCATCGTTAAGTGTTCAATTACTTGGTTTTTTTAGCGCCTGAAATTTTTCGGAGCGCGTTGCGCGTCATTGCATGGCGTGCCGCCGTAGCTTTGCTTCGGTTTGAGGGTCGATAGTAAGAGGTAGTAGTGATTTAGAAGTGATTCAGTGTGTTTAATGTGTGTGTTGTGGTGCTCGGATGTGGTAATAGCTCTCTGCTTCGTGACGAATGTGGAAATTCGAGCCTAACGACATAGATAATTGACGTGCGGTGTAGCGTCCTCTTGGTCGTCCTTGTGAGTTGCTTCATTCATCGTTTTTCGGAGCTTTGACGGTATACCGGATTTCGGATGTACATGGTGTGCTAGTGCTCAGTGAGAGCTAGCTGGTGAGAGTGATATTGTGACGGTGAGTGCATTTGGCGGCTGTTAATCTGGCTGATTTGGAGTTCCTGTATCAATGGCGGCCTTGCTGGGAAATGGATAATGTCGGCGGTCTGAGGGTCTCGTCTTGTCTTGTCGCTGGAAGCAGTGTTGGCGGCCATCAAAAGGTTTGATGCTTAGTGTGGTGTGTCTCGCGGTCGTGCGGTTGGTCTAAGCTTCATTTACTGTGTCTGGAGTGCGGTATCTAGACGATAATCTAACTAATTCAGTCATTCTGTGATTCTCTTGCGCTTTGGAGTGTCGTGTCAAATGGAGTCGGTACGGGCTTGTGTGCATTTTTAGTCTAACTATTGGCCAGAATTTTGAGTGTGGGTGCTGATATTGTGTCTTGGTGCGTTGGATTGAATCAGAAACGTGATATAATAAGCATTTTACGTATATTCGCATGGTGACAGATTGTAAAACGATCCGGCTGTGGTATTCAAAGTCGTCAGCCAATAAGAGCCGTCTTCTTCGGTTTTCGCGATCGCTCATTCGCGGACGATCGCGTGTTGTCATGGCTGCGGCCAATGACGGTGGTCGGTGATTTGACGAGTGCTAACATTAGCTTTAAGTGTAATTTTCGGTTTAGAGCGGTTCTGTGTAACTTAATGGACATGTGTGGTTGTGTTTTGGTACTCTCCATTCATTGTGTGTCGGATAAACGGTCTCTGTAGACGCTTTGTGACAGATTACGGTAAACGCGGTTCGGCAATAGTATTCAGAGTCGTTAGCCAATAGGGGCCATCTTCTTCAGTTTTCACGATCCTCATTGGTTATCAATTGCGTGTTGCTGTGGCGACGACCAATGACAGCGGTCGGTGACTGCCTGAGTGTCTGCGATAGCTTTAAGTGCAGTTTTAGGGTTAAGAGTTGATCTGCCTATGTCTTGGTACAAATTGTCAGGAGTGTTTGTACTTTGGTTGACTTGATCGACGGTGTGCTGTATAACTGAGTTTTGTATGCGCTTTGTGACAGAATTGTAAGCATCATTCGGTGTGGATCGTTGACCAATTAGGCCAATCTTCTCCGGCTTTCGCGATTGCTCATTGGCCATCAGCTCCGCGTTTCTATGGCAACGGACAATAACGGGGGTCGTTAAATGAGCGTGGCGCGAACTTTGAGTGTAGTTTTCGGTCTTAGCCACTTTGTGTCTGCTAGAATAAGTTTGATGGGAGTGGTTGGGTTTTGATTTGATTACTTGTATATTTGTTATAGTTATACTTAGGGGTCAGACGGCTTGGTCTCTGGGCTTGGAGCGACTGCTTCTTGCTGTGGTAAACAGCTGCCTGCAGGGAATCAGGCCGTTAATCTCGTATTTCTACTCTATTGTATTGTTAAGCTACTAAATAAATAAAGAAGCAAGATGAATAAAGCAAAGAATATTGGGGTGAAGGTCAAGAAGTCTCGCTCCCCTCGGAAGGGGGGGGGGGGGGGGTGGCAAGACCTAAGAAGAGTTTGTCTGGTTCTCCTTCTCCCTCTCCTGCTTCCTCACGGCATCCTTCTAGTGAGGGTTTGGATAAGAGTGATGCCTCCACGCGGTATGACTCCTCGATGGAGGTTGAGCCTATAGTAATTGAGTCGGCGGAGCAGAGCAGTGCCGCTTCCAGTCCCTCCCTGGAGGATAAGGCGGCTTTGGAAATGAAGACTTCCTCCTGGCTGCTAGGAAAGAGTATCCAGGATGCTGACCTTGACAGCGACCTGGAGTTTGTATCCATGACTCGTCCATGCGATCTGGGTAAGAAACGGAAAATTGATAAGATATCGGATACGGCATCGGGCGAGGATTCTATTGCATGTGGCCAGATAGACAAAAAGATGTCTCTCTCGTGTGACGATGAACTACATAAATTACCTGCGGCTCAGGATGAGCTATTACCGTCGCAGAAGACGTCGGCACTGGAGGACATGGTTCGGGCCTTATGTGCGGCGAATTTTAAATTATTAAACACCTGTAGGGCTTTTGCCGAGTCGGTGAATGCGGATAAAAACATTGCCCCTAAAACGCAGGTGTTATCACAGAATACGATTAAACAGGTTGAGGACACACGGATAATCCTTGATAATATCCTTGATTTCCATCGGTGGCGAAGCCTCAAATCATTGAGGATATTACATTTGGAGGTACACCGGGGGGCACCTGGTTGGTGCATGGAGAGTATGCTCCATCGGGCGCTCATATGGGGGGTTCTGCCTCTAAACTTCCGCGGTCGTTTCGGTCTGGCTCTCCTTCTGGGAGGGCTCGGTCGGGTTTTTCTCCTCCTATCAATTCCGTGAGGGGTTGCTCGGCGACTTCTCCGCCTGTCAGGGGCGTGTCGGGCTCTCGAAATTTGGGAAGATCCCTGTCCCGGGACAGCATGTCTCGTCGACATGGTCCTCAGGGGGGGTCTGAGGTGTCCGGGCGTCCTTTGGTTGGGCCCTACGGTATGGATCCTATGGCTAATCAATCGGTGCGGCCTCCACGACAAGGAAAGGAGAGGGCTTCGAATCTTCGGGCCAAATTCAAAAAGAGACCTGATGCGGTCTTAGTTAAAAATAAAGGCGAGCCAGCCTTCTTAGATACTTATAAAGAGCTGGTGCTCCGAGCTAGGCAGTCCCTCGATGGCGTGAAAAGTGTTAGAAGAACCAGACAGGGGCATGTTCTCTTGGAGCTTGGTGCTTCTTCCAGAGCCGAGCTGTTGGTTTCTACCCTGAAAGAGAGTTTGGGTGAGAAATTGGAGTTTATTCCGCTCCAGACATTTGTGACCTTGCAGATTCTTAATATTGATCCGCTGGCCTCCAGGGAAGACGTGGAGTATAACATTAGAGCAGCCCTGAAGATGGCCCCAGCGGCCCTGGTATCAATTAAAACCATGAGAGTCTCTGCTAATGGTACGCAATCGGCAGTCGTTAAACTCACCTCTCTGGATGTTCCTCGCGACGTGGAATCGATAAAAATTAGAGTTGGCCTCACCTTGGCGTACGCTAGAATTCTTCCTTCCATTCCCCGTTGCTTCAAGTGTCACTTTGTCGGGCATATTAGTTCGGAGTGCGACCTGCCCTCACACATTACAGCGCTCTGTAGGAAGTGTGGTTCGGAGGGGCATCAAATTAATGACTGCGCTGGCTCGCCGAGCTGTCGCCTCTGTATTCGTGAGGGGTTGGGCCCCTGAAATCCAAGCATATTACTGCAGCACTTAACTGTCCTGTTTATCGGAGCATGTTGAATCAGGAAAAGGGTTATTATGCTTGATCTCCTGCAAATTAATTTAAATCATTGTAAGCTTGCTTGATATCAGCAACAGAAACTTATAGTGGGTTCCTCGGATTCAACAATGGGGGTTGCTTTTGGTGAATTGTCCTCCTTTATACTGGCGAGTGTTTACTTCTCCCCAAATATGTCTTTCAAAGATTTTGCGGATGCGATTGATAACCTGGAAGCGGTCCTTCGTCAAAAAGCTGTGTCGGGGAAGAAATTCATAATACTGGGCGACTTTAATGCCAAACATCCGGCTTGGGGCGGAAATAGGGCCGACAATAGGGGTGTCTTATTGCTCGACTCACTTGAGAGGGCCAATATAATGCCAATAAGAATTAGAAAGGGATTCACATTTCAAAGGGGTAGTGTCACGTCATTCATTGATATTGCCTCCATATCCAGGGACCTGCTAAATAGTCATCACTCCAGTAGTATTCTTGGTGAGTATACGGCCTCGGATCACAGGTACATTATGCACTGCTTTTTGGATGCTGACTCTCACCCGAATTCATCGAGATGGGCGCCATATCTGTGTAAGGATGCCCCTGTGAAGAAGATTGTCAGTGAATATAAAAAACTAAAAAATTCCGAATTGTCAGTCTCGGCACTGAATAATCCGGGGATCGCCGCTAAGCTCCAGTCAATTACGGAAATTATATGTAAAAATGAATTAAAAAAGAAACGAACGGATAAGAGCTCAAAAAAACCCAATCCGTGGTGGTCTGATAAGATCAAGGAGCTTAGAAGCGAGACCATTAGGCTTCGGCGCCTCTATCTTCGAGCTCGCAGGAAAAATGCTGACGACCTGATGGTCAAACTGAAGGCATTCCAGGACAAACGGAAAGACCTGCAATTGGCTATAACAAAGAGCAAGGAGCTTAAATGGAAAGAGTTCTGTCGGACTCTGGACCAAGATCCCTGGGGCCGCCTCTACAAGTGGGCGGTTTCAAAATTAAAAAATGCAAAGAATTCGGCAAACGTGTCTATATCGGAGAGTTTTGTGGGGGATGCGGTTTCCAAACTGTTTGTCTTGACTCCACAGCACTACACAAGGAGGGTTCGTGTAGATGGAGGTGATTCCTTAAATTCATCCATCGGGCCGGAGGATGTTTTGGAGGTTGTTAACCGTCTTAAATCCGGGAAGGCTACTGGCATGGATGGGATACCTTCGGAAATCACAGCGATTATTGCTAAATCGGATCCTGAACTATTTGTCGCTATGTTTAATGACACGCTGAAGTCGGGTGTACTGCCGGATTTGTGGAGGGAGGCTCGTTTGATTCTGATTCCGAAACCTGGAAAGGACCCTAAAGATCCAGGGTCATATAGGCCGATAAGTATGTTGCCGGCCTGGTCGAAGATTTGGGAGCACTTGGCTAAATCGGAAATTGAGAATCAATTGGGTACAGACCCGTTCCACTCGTGCCAGTATGGTTTCCGTCGACAGTGTGGCACCATTGAAGCCATTAGAGCGGTGACTGATTTCGCAGATGTCTGCAGAAAGAAAGGCAGATTATGTGCGCTGGTGCTACTGGACGTCAAAAATGCGTTTAACACTCTGCAGTGATTCTAGACAATTTGCATGAACGGGGGATTTCGGGCTCGCTGTTGGGTATTATGGAGGAGTATTTAAGCAATAGGAGGATAATTTTGCATACCGCTGAGGGTGAGGTGTCGTACCGATTTTTTGCGGGGGTGCCTCAGGGCTCAGTTTTGGGTCCTTTTCTTTGGAATTTGGTGTACGATGGCATACTAGCGACACTGAATGGAGGCTCCAAGATAGCAGCCTTCGCGTATGCCGATGATCTGGCGTTGGTCATTTCTGCAAAGGATCAAGTGGAGCTGCAGGCCTTGTTGTCGCAGGAAATGGATAGGATCTATTCCTGGTTCGACAGGACTTACCTTAATATAGCTGCGGAGAAAACGGAAATTATACTCATTACCGGGAAAAGAGTACCCAAAATTATCAATCTAGACATCGGTAATTCGCAAATTATAACCACTAAAGAGTTCGTAAGATACTTGGGGCTCTGGATCGATTGTAAACGTACCTTTAAGGACCATATTGAAATAGCGACGAACAAGGCTTATAAATTCACGGCGGCAATCTCGCCGCTTTTACCAAACGTAAATGGCCCCGTCAGGAAGTGCAGAGACTTATTTTACAACGTCTGGGAGTCGATTGTGACGTATGCCTCCCCGGTCTGGACGTACGCTCTGCGTCTGGAAATTAATCGAAAGTTGATAAGTCAATCGCAGAGAAATGTTCTGATAAAAACAACCACAGCGTACAGAACGGTTTCACGGTATGCGCTGTGTGCTTTAACAGGTAAACTGCCGATTGAAATTCGTCTAAATGTGAGAGAAAAGTTGTACGCGGCCAGGAAAGAAATGAAGAGAATAAATAATTTAAATTGTGAGGAAGCGGTTAGGAGGTTGGAGATGAAAAAATGGAAGGATTATGCTACTAGGGCGGTAAGTGAGGCCTGGAAGGAATGGAAACTTTGCTGGGACAAGTACAGGGACGATAATTGGACGCGTATTATTGTCAAGGACCCTGTGCTTATGTTTGAAAGGAGGCATAATATATTTTTGGATCATTATTCTATGCAGTTGTTAACTGATCATGGTATTTTTAATTCTTTCCGTCAAAGAATTGGGAAATCAGATAATGACAACTGCTGGAATTGCGGGCATTCCCCGGATAATGCGGAGCACGTCTTACTTCGTTGCCCCAGGTGGATTGCGCGAAGGAAGGAGCTGCAGGAAGCTCTGGGCTGTACTATATCAAGGCAGAACCTCATTGAGACTATCACTCAAACTCCCGGAAACTGGGGCCTTTTTAGGGATTTTTCTCGAGAAGTAATGAAGGAAAGGCAGTCCACGGAGAGGGAGAAAGAGAGAGGGGATCGGTCCTGAAGCTGCGTGTGCACTTACGTCGTTTTATCTGTGATTGTCTCCTGGGCGGACCACAGCTCCCGTTTCCTTTTGTTCAAAATTCTTCTGTATTCCTGATGGATTCTGGAGGCCTCAAATTGGTAACAAAGGAGATTCCTAATACTATGCAGTACCTGAAAGAAGGACCTATTTATTGTATACAAGTAATAAATGGGCATACGTCTGGATGAGAGGTGATTTGGGGTTATGTACCTGAGTAAAAACTGATTTTTTGAAACAAAGGGAGTTCAGCAAAGAGTGATTTAGGGAATGGTATCATCGTACTGGCTTACCTGTCACTGCGCTGTTGTGGACTTACATTATTGCATGCAAGGAAGTGTGCGCGGCTTCTATGAGGTAGTATGGGCACAGTTTATGTCATGCAGACTTGAAACGTGGCGTAGTATCTGAAGGAAGGAATTTGTAAGGTATACGTGTGGTAGATGGCCATGCAAGGAGGGGAGGGACGTGTTCAAATGGGATCTGAACTCTAATGGCTATGGGGGGTCTCCACTAGGCCAATAGTGGAGACGTACCTTAAATGGTTGTAAGATCATGAACGGCAGCTGAGGAGTGCCCCACCAGAGTATGGTATAGAAGGGCATCGGGCAGGTGTCATCATCTGAAAGAAGAAGGAAATTAGTGGAGGATGAGGAAATGTGACTAAGTGCATGGATTGGCGGCATGGAGATGGGGTGTAGGGGTCTGAGACTGCAAGCACGGCTGCAGTCGTGTACCTGAGGGCAGAAGGAGGTAAATTAGTCTTGAGTTTGAAACCGTACCGGGTGTCGAGTAAGTAGTGGATGTTGCACGGACGCGAGTGGTTTCGGATTCGCAATCCGGCCTTCCGCGTTGGAGTGAATCGGTCCTCCTTTATGCGGGCGGGTTCGTCTGAATGTTACGCAGCCGCGGTCTTAAAAGTGTTCGCGGTCGCAGTAGTCAGAGCCGGGAAGTTTGAATCGGGAAATATGTGTTTAATATGTTTGAAGATCGTTTTATTTGGTATTACGTTGTCGTACAGTTCTTGTGTGTAGTGTCGGTTAAGCGGTCTACAATGAATATCGCGTCGGTGATCTTGTGTACGTCTATCGCCGACTGTCTTTGATCTTTTAGTTCGAAGTCAGTGTAGGTAGGATGTAAAGTCAGGGATTGTTCTTTCGACTAACCACTCGTATCCGTGACCGGTACCAAGAGCGGGGATGGTATACCGTGGCAGTCGTCAGAGGTTCACGAATTACTCGCAGCCGTGGCCGGTGCCTAGAGCGGGGGAGGCTTACGGTAACCGTGGAGGAGACAATCTTCTAACTACTCACTGCGTAACGAAGGCCGGTACCAAGAGCGGAGAGAGTTACGGTGAGAGTTCTCAGACTGTCGAGGCGTTTTAGGTGTAGGATATATTAGACATTGTCCACGAATCACACGCAGCCGTGGCCGGTGCCGAGAGCGGAGAAGGCTTACGGTGACCGTGTAGGAAGTACTCTTTCAAACTACTTGCAACGTAACGAAGGCCGGTACCAAGAGCGGAGAGAGTTACGGCAAGAATTCTCAGAGTACGAGAGGTGGTGTTGAATGTGATGTTCCTGTTATCGTTCACGAATTACATGCAGCCGTAGCCGGTGCCGAGAGCGGGGGAGGCTTACAGTAACCGTTTAGACACAGATTTTTAATATGAGATGGCAATCATTCGCAAAACGCAGCCGTGACCGGTGCCAAGAGCGGGGATGGCTTACGGCGAAGATTGTATGAATATGTAGTGATGATGTAGGAGGAAATTGTAATCTAAGTGATTTTACTTTATTTAATTGAAATTGATTTATTAAATTGTATGTTGTGAATGTAATTGGCGAGTCAAGCTAGTCGAGTCGGAGATAGGCTATACCGCGTGTATGCGACGAACGCGGCTGTGCATTACTAACCGCGAACCCTCGGTGGGCGATCGTAGTCTTCGATTCGGTAGAGGTTCTGTCTATGCAAAAGTCTTCCCTAGCGTCTTAGATTGTACGTCGTTCGATACCGTCAGTTATATGCGTGATCTACGGGACTCGATACTCGGAAGGATCACTCCTGGGATCTCTTCTACAAGTTTAGGCTCGAAGTAAATCTCGCCTCGAGTGGCTTGTCTTCTCGCCTTTTATACTCCTTTTGGTATAGGGGAAGGTTCCACTCGAGCGCGTATACTCTCCGGTGGGAGACGCTTCTCCTCGTTTGCCGGAGCTCATTTACCGTTATATCTTATTCTAATGATGAGATGATTGACAATGAAATGAGTGAATGTCGCTGTGCTGTGTGTTTGTGTCGCGTTTACATGTATGCGTAGATGTTTGTCGCGTGTACATTGCTTGTCCGTGTTCTATATGTATTGAGTGTGTCCGTGAGTCTAGGCTGGGTAGTATGCGTAGATGTTTGTCGCGTGTATAACGCTTGTCCGCGTCTTATATGTATTGTGTATGTCCGAGAGTCGAAGTCGAGTGGTGTGCGTTCGTGCGTGTACGGGCTAGGTCGAGTGAGACGGCAGGTAAGTATGAAGAGGATAGCGCGAAAATAAGACTGTGAAGTAGATAGAGTGAAACAGGTAAGTAGAGAGAGAGTCGCGATGTCTAGACTACGGCTAGTAAAGACAGAAAGAAAGACGGCCTTGAAGTGAAAGAAAGAATATAGCAAGACTGAAAGAAGTGATTGAAGTGTATGTAAGTCGAACAAGGAGAAACTGCTATATTGAATCCGGTATTTCAGTAATATTTCCCGTGCACGTGCGAACGTTTTTAGTGGTCTTATCCGGCGGCACAATTGTACGGTTACAAGTTGGTCGTTGGCTAAACCTAAATTAATTAATTAATTAACGTACCTGAGTTGGGGTGGTTTTGATGGGTGGTGGATGGAGAGGAGAGGAAGGAGAGTAATAGGCATTGGGAGGCGGGGGGCGGGATGATACTTGCGGTATTGGGGTGTAAATCAGGGTGGTGGAGTTGACAGGTTACGAGGTTAGGTTACGTGTGTAGTAATTTTGTGTTTCTTGTGGGGCTTTTGTGGGGTTGCGAGGGATGACCGTCGTTTGGGGACTGCCATGGTGCGGGTGCGTCGTTGTGGGAGCGCTGCGGTGCGAAATTGGCACGTCTTCGTCGCTTGTATAGCGGGTATATCCGTTTGCGGGCTGCGATCTGTTACGTGTGCGGAGTGCGGCTACGCGTTTCTATGGATTTTGGTGATGCGGTTGTTTGCAGGGCCATCCCATATCTAACCACTCGTAACCTCGAATGTAGGAAAATTTGTTTTTTTTTAGTGGTTTTTCCAGACCTAACCAGACCTAAGCGCGTTTCTAGGGATGTTTTTATGCGGTTTATTGTAGGGCCAACCCATACCTAACCACTTGTTACGTCCCTCCAGAGGACACTAGGGAAAGTCAAATGGGCACAGCCCATGAACCAATCAACCGATGCAGCATCAGCGCAAACAAGAGGAGGGGGCCTGTGCGGAACTCCAATCAAAGTGTTTCCTAATCTAAGTTATTGCTGCGACCGTGACCCTCCGTGTACCTCAGCTGCCTTTTAACCCTTTTAGTGCCGGGCGAAAAAGAGGTGCCTATGCGAGAATAACCGGCCGAATTTCACGGTTTTACTAGGGTTTGGGAAAATGCTCATAAAAACCAAACCAGAAACAATATTTACATGATTCAAAGAGCAGTATATTAAGGACGAAATAGAGAACAAAACAATGACACTAGTTTTTTTATATTCATTGAAAATTATATAAATAACAAAGGTATAAAAGATCATAAAGAAAGTAAAAGTCCAGTTCTCTCTTACAAAACGTATTTGCACATACAAAAAGTCACCTTTTCAACAAATAACAAAAATAACGCTTTCAGACTGTGACTGGGACAAAACGAAATGTACTGCTCACGGCAACGATCGAAGAAAAACTAACTGATCCTACGTCTCGCTGCGGCAATGCGATCTTATTTCGTTAGAATCTTCAAACAGTTGTTTATAAAACGCGGTCGACATGTTCCGATAAGGGCCCAACGCCACGGCGATTCACGCCGCAGATCGGATGTCGTCTGAGCGGCGACCATCGGTGTTTATGTTAGATTTCGTTAGCTCTAAGCGATAGGAAAAAGTTGTCGTCCACAAAGAGTTAAAACGAAAAACCATTTTTAATTCTCTCGTAATGAAATTAGATCATTTATAACGTATTATAAATTTATTTTGAGATAGAGTTCTCCCGCAATGCGAATAGTAAAGCGCTATAAGGCGCGGGCCGATATATCGGCTCTGGCACTTTTCGCCAGTGCAGCAAGAGCCGATATATCGGCCTCCGGCACTAAAAGGGTTAAAAGACATTTGTGTACCTATCGAGATCCCGTCATCGTTTACCCGCATGCATCCGTGCAAATATCTATTGTACCGACAGCGATAAGAGTATGGGCTTGTTTATCTTTAATTCTCTATAAGGGAGCCTGCGTGCTTCAAGATGCCCTCGCGAATTATCCGTGAAGAACATATTATTCTCGGCAATAGAACAGAAAGCTTTTATGGGCTTGTTTATTCCTTAAAACTAGTATAAAAGGGAGCCTGCGTTGCTCCACAAGTCAGTTCTTCCACAATTTTCACCGTGCGTAAAAGTGCACCGGTACCTAACCAGTCGTATCCGCGAATGTAGGGAAGTTTGTTTTTTTAGTGGTTTTTCCAGACCTAAGCGCGTTTCCAGGGATTTTGTTATGCGGTTTTTTTACAGGGCAAATCCAGACCTAACCAGTCGTAACCGCCAATCTAGGGAATTTTGTTTTTTTTTCCTGGTTTTTGAAGATCTAACCAGACCTAAACGCGTTTCTATGGATTCACACATTACAGGGTCATTTTACAATTTATTGTCAATATGAATGGCACTCATTTGCACTATTAATGCCACGTCCGTGTCCGTCCCGGCGTTGACACGTAGCCTTCGATGTAAATACACACTGTCCATCCACTATTTTCTGGCCATTTCAGTACGCATTGCCACAACCATTGTAGGGAGCAGGGACTATTCTGCGGCTATTCTGCCTGTCCTACATTGCACTATGCACCGTAAATGTCAATTTTTCTTGTAGATTCTCGCAGAATTGATTTTTTATTCCGATGTTTTATGAGATTCTACAATATTTATTATTGTTGAACTCCATTCTTTACTATAAATATCCATTTTTGCGGTGGACCGATTCGAGTGCGGGTAATACATAATAACCGGGACAGCAAGGAATATTGCTGGAATGTTGCATAAACGTTACTTTCCTATGCTAAACCTTGAAGGTGACATTATCGGAGTATTGCAGGAACATAGCTGTAATATTCCTATGTCTGCCTCGTCGTAACTTACGGGAATATTGCAGGAATATTACACGGAATACACGCACTACACATATGATGCTGGGATTTCCAGACCACGTGGGTTTTGAGCAAAATAGTATTTGAAAAATTAGAGAGATCATCCTGAAAGCACAAAAATCTATGAACTATTAGAAAAACGGAACTAAAAATAATTTGGGCCATAGGAAATCGACCTCGAGGGACCCAGGATATCCGTAGTCGCTCACCTTACGACCGAAGCCACAGCTGCTCATTGCCTCATTCACATCGAATGCTACATTACCCAGCTAACTAAGCGTTACTTAAGCACGTTATGGCAAAGCTTTGCGAAAAAGGTTTGCTTCAATTTTAACAGCAATTGTATGGCAAGTGCCTGTTGCGCTTCATCCTGATTAAAAATTTTGAGCATTTGTGCGGCAAGCCTTTGCAATCATATGATGCTGTAAATAACAGAAAAAGGCTTGTCCGTAAATTTTTCGCAAAGGAAGAGCATTAAATAATGCTATTCACCATGCAGCAGAAACTTTATGTCAATATGCAGGCAGCAAATCGGTTTATGCACGGTATAAAGGCAAGTTGTTATCAAAATTGAGCATATCATGCCCGAATGGTTAAGATAGTAAATTTGCGTAAAGAACAGAACAATGTTTGCCTTAGAACGACAATGTAAAAAGTTTATGCAAATAACAGAGACAAAAATTTGTCATACATGTTAAGATAACAACTTTATGGCAAGAACAGAGTAAACTTTGCCATGCACGGCATGACGACAAGCTTGTGGCAAGATCACAGCAAACCTTGCCGTGCACGGCGTGATGGCAAATTTGTGACAAGATTAGAGCAAACTTTGTCGTGTGCGGCATGATGGCAGCGTGGAAGTAATGAACAAATCGAATATACAAAATTTGAATTATATAAATTAATATTGTGGAATATTTCTAAGCGGGTACTGTAGACTGCGACGTATGCGTGATATGTGTGTATATATGTGTGCGTCTGTGCACCCAAAGAATTGATAATTAAATCGAAGGAGGAGGGGAGGGGCAGAGAGAGAGAGACATTGTCGTGTGAAGTTGAGATTATGGAATCGTACAAGTCGTATAAATAATGTGTTGTTTAAATATATGCACTATCCGTATTTGAAACCGTTACCTCTGATTACACTGTCCAACACGTATTTTATTTTGTAATGTCGGTTAGGTTTATTCTTATAGATTTCTCTGTTCTAAACCCGAATCTGAAAATCTGAAACCTGTTCCTTTCCATCAGCCTCAGTTTTTGAGAAAATGAATTTTGAAAAAAAAACACCTTTTCCAACTGTTCGAGAATCTCGCGATTCCCGGTATGAGGAAATGAGAGGGAATGAAAGGAAAGAGGAAGGGGGGAAATGAGAAGATCTATTGGCAGTGGAGAGGTTATGTTTCCACGTGGTCATCTTAATGTCCGTTTAACAGAGTCTTTATTGTCAACAAAATCATGGTCACAGGTGCTCTAGGGTAGTGAGAATAGCCGTCATATTGAGCGAGATAATCAATTATATGAATTGTATCCGCCGTATAATGATTCGTACCTTTTACGGATGCACGTGCCCGATTCGCGCCGCGTACAGAGCCTGAGTCGTGTGTTGTTGATGTACCGGTGTTTAGTGTAAATGAGATGATCCGTGGTGTGAATGAGAATGTTCCGCGATCGTATGATGTGAGTCCCGAATGCTAGCACTAAATGTGAAGAGAAAACCCGTGAAATTGTGAAGTCAATGTGTTCTCGACGATCACTGAGACGGTAATGGCCAACGAAACCGGCGGGAACGCCGCCCGCGTGCCGTGCGCAATAAAGGCGCGCTCGCATGGACCCCGCGTGTGACTCGGCCCTCAGGCCGCCTTGAGGATGCCGTGACGACGATTGGTTGGCGTCGCGGCATTCCCAAACACCAACTTTGAACAACAATTCTGTTAAAACGATAAAAGATAGACAGATTCTATTAGTCGCAAAAAATTCAGCAGACATTTCTGCATAAATTGCTGTGAATCGTCTTTGCAATATCATTTTATAAAGATGTTTAAATAATAGTTGAATTGGGCAAGACACGTTTTGCGCGCCTATTTTGGGAAACTTTTTTCATATTTTTGTAAAAATGTTGGGTCTAGCATAAATTCCATTTGCACTGAGGGATAGAGCAGACATTTTTCTATGGAGATCCATCATCAGATTTTGCGAAATACGTTTTGGCTGCGCACAGGAAAATGAAATAGTCGTGCGTCTCACGCAACGAGCGCAGGGGTTCTCCGATATTACCGGGGGACTTGGCGAGCGAGTGAGCGCTAGGCCCCTCGGGCTACATACTCCGCAACGGAGGGCGGCCAATCCGGTAATGTCGGAGAATCCCTGCACTCGTTGCGTGACACGCACGACTATTTCATATTCCTGTGCGAAGCCAAAACGTATTTCGGAAAATCTGATGATGGATCACCATAGAAAAATGACTGCTCCATCGCTCAGTGTAATTGGAATTAACGCTATTCGCACCATTTTTATTAAAACTGGAAGAAAGGGTCCCAAAATAGACGCCCAAAACCTGTCTCGCCCAATTCTACTATCATTTAAACATCTTTGTTAGTTGATATTGCAAAAACGATTCCTACCAATTCATGCAGAAATGTCTGCTAAATTTTTTGCGACTAATAGAATCTATCTATCTTTCACAGTTTCAACAGAATTGTTGTTCAAAGCTGGAAAAAGTTTTTTTTTTTCAAAGTACATTTTTTCAAAAACTGAGGGTGTTTGTAATTGAAGTGCTCGCGTAGATGGAAAGCGAGTGGATAGTGGACGGGTGAGTGGCAAGTAAGCGCAGGCGGTGAAGTTATGAGAACACAATAAACTATTTATTTACGACACTAAATAACAGCTATTTACACACTGAGTGAACCCGTGGTGAGTTGCACCGTACGAGAAAATAATGAGAGAGAAGAGTTGATGTGAAACCGTCCGAAAAGAGAAGTGTTGCTATAGCACAAGAAGTGACGTCCGCGTGATACAATGGTTGCGAGGTGAGTGAGAATAAAAGGCGGGCGCCGGAAGCGCACCGGCTCGTCACGTGAGTTCTCGATAGTAATCGATTGGATCTGTATTGATCGCTGATAGGTGGACAAGTTATCGATTCGAGATCTCGCGTGAGTGATGAGCGTGAAGTGAGGTGAATTTAGTCGGTAATATAGATTTCTCTGACATTTCCGCCCGCCATCAGCGAGTGCGCTGATGTAATTGAAGTTGATGTCCAGGTGTAAGTTGGATCACCCCGTGTGGTGAAGTGGGAGTGGCGCAAGCTTTGCGATCGGCCGCATGAGAGTGGTTGTTGCCGTCTTGATGGTCACTACCCTGGTGAGACCGTCCTTCCCTGGATGGAGTGTGATGACCCTTGCTAGTGGCCATTTGGATGGTGGGAGTCTCTCATCGGTGATAAGCACGAGTGAACCCACCTTGATGTCATTGGAGGGATGATGCCACTTGGAGATTGATTGCTGCCGTTGTAGGTAGTGAGCCGACCATTGATTCCAGAATTGTTGGAGTTTTTGTTGAAGTAGTTGCCATCGAGAGAGCCGACCGATTTTCACATCGTCGAGTGACGGTTCAGGCAGGGTTGTAAGCGCACCGCCTGAGAGAAAGTGGCCAGGTGTGAGTGCTGAGATGTCGTCGGGGTCGTCGCTGAGTGCCTCCAGTGGTCTTGAATTTAAGACCGCCTCTATTTGAGTGAGCACCGTGGTGAGCTCTTCAAATGTGAGCAAGGTGTCGCCCACAGTGCGACGGAGGTAAAACTTCATGGACTTCACCACCGCTTCCCATTTGCCACCCATGTGTGGCGCTGCCGGTGGATTGAAGTTCCATTGAGTTCTGTCCCTTGACAGAATTGAAGTGATGGCCTGATGTTCGCGAGTGCTCTGGATGAATAGTTTCTGGAGGCTGATGTCTGCACCGATGAAATTGGTGCCGCAATCAGAGTAGACCGTGTGTGGGATGCCCCGTCGTGATGTGAACCGGCGGTAAGCGGCAATGAATCCTTCCGTGGAATAGTCGCTTACCGTCTCAAGGTGGACTACTGAAGTGCTAAAACAAACAAAAATGCAGATCCACCCCTTTGAAGTTTTCGCGCCGCGACCCTTCCAAGTCTTCATGGAGTATGGCCCGGCGTAGTCCACACCCGTGTGGTGGAAAGCCCGAGATGGTGAGACTCGTGACTCTGGCAGCTGGCCCATAAGTTGTTGGGCTCGTATCCCTCTCTGTCGTGCACAGGGCATGCACCGAAGGATGTGGGACTTTACTGGCGCCCTGCCTCCAATAATCCAAAAAGATTGTCGTACAGTTGCCAGAGTGAGCTGAGTGCCGCCATGGAGAGTGCGTTGATGTGCGTCGTCTATAACCAGCGACGATAGTCGTGAATGGCGAGGTAGTATGACTGGGTGTTTTTCGTCGTGGCTGAGTGCTGACAGGTTGAGCCGGCCGCCGACTCGTACGACTCCTTGGTGATCCAGGAACGCAGTAAGGCGGTTGAATGGGTGATTCTTCGGCAATGTTCCATGTGAGCTAAGCGTCCTCAGCTCATGTGAAAAAAATGCCGCTTGAGTTGACTTAATCCAAAAAATCCGAGCTCTTTCCATGTCAGCAGATTGAAGTGACGTGATTGGTGATGAGTCTGAAGTTCCCTTGAATTTTGAAAGTGCTCTGAAACAAATAGCCGTGAGTCGAAGTAGTTTGTGAAGTGAAGAGTATTTGTAAATGAGGTCCCAATGGTAGTCGATTTTGGGCGCGGCTGCCGTAAGTGAAATGCCTGGACGAGCTTCTAGTGCACATGAGTCGTCCAATTCCGTCGGTTGAGGTGGCCATGAGGCTGGTGATTGTGTTATCCATGGTGGTCCCGTCCACCATAGGGCATGCCTTTCGAGTTCCTTTGTGGTTACGCCCCGCGAAGCGCAATCAGCTGGGTTTGATGTTCCCGGTACATGTCTCCAATGACCAGTTGGAGTGAGTTCTTGAATTTGTGTCACTCTATTCCGTACCAAATCCTTCCACGGTGAGGGGTGAGTCTTGATCCATGTGAGGGTGACTTGTGAATCCGTCCACATATGAGTATCCGTAATCTTGTATTGTAGAGTGGCTGTGACGTGCTTCACGAGTTTTGAAAGTAGCAGCGCTGCAGAGAGTTCTAATCTCGGGATAGTGAGTGTCTTGATTGGAGCTACTTTAGTTTTTGATGTGACGAGTGAAGCCTTGGCGCCTCTGGACGGTGAAGTTGTCACAATGTACACTACCGCTGACATTGCGAGTTGAGATGCATCAGAGAAACCGTGAATTTCAACCGTGGAGTTCGTGTAAGTGTGGAACCACCGTGGTATTGAGAGCTTGGCCAAGCATTTGAAGTCTTCTCTGATAGCCAACCATCGTGTTGAAATTCTGACCGGTAATGGGTCATCCCAGTTGAGTTTGTGCAACCAGAGTTCTTGGAGAAGCATCTTTGCTCTGATTACAACAGGTGAAATAAAGCCGAGTGGATCAAATATCTGTGCCACTTCACATAGGACGTGTCTCTTTGTAAGTGCTCCCGCATGGTCTTGAAGTTGTGGAAAGAAGGTTGTAACCGTACGGTTACATACCGAAGTCCCGAAGCGCCGCGTATCGCGACACACACCAGACGCTCCGAACACCGGCGGCCGCCGCCAGAGGGTAACCACTAGCGCCGAGTAGACTCAGAGTTTCGCGCAAGCCAAAGTGGTCGCGGCAATGCTTATGACGGCGGACACGAGCCCACTTCGAGCATCAGTAGGCTTACTGCGAGAGCAAAGTGCCTCCAGTACCGATTGGTCAAAAAGTAGCTAGTGCGATTGCCCAGCCCGTTGCGTCTTGCAACGCCTGCCGAAAGCACCTTTGTCTACTTAGATCATCCTTACTACAGTAGCAAGTGCGATTGCCCAGCCCGTTGCGTCTTGCAACGCCTGCCGAAAGCATTCTTTGTCTACTTACGCCTTTCCTTACTACAGTAGCAAGTGCGATTGCCCAGCCCGTTGCGTCTTGCAACGCCTGCCGAAAGCATTTCTTTGTCTACTTACGCCTTTCCTTACTACAGTAGCAAGTGCGATTGCCCAGCCCGTTGCGTCTTGCAACGCCTGCCGAAAGCATTTCTTGGTCTACTTACGCCTTTCCTTACTGCAGTAGCAAGTGCGATTGCCCAGCCCGTTGCGTCTTGCAACGCCTGCCGAAAGCACCTCTTTGTCTACTTACATCTTTCCTCACTACGGTAGCAAGTACGATCGCCCAGCCCGTCGCGTCTTGCGACGCCTGCCGAAAGTACATACGTCTACTAATATCTTACAATACTCCTGCGCTAGCATTGAAATCGTTTTGCCCTCGTAGGACAGCTGAAGCATATCTATACCTGTCAAACTGAGGGGACGACCCAATCGCACAGCACCACTGCATCGTGCAGTGTCCTGCCGAGCGGGTTTTAGTCTTGCCACAGTGCGAATTAACGAAAAGCTTCCGTAAATTTTAAGAATCACTTAAATCCGGTAATCCGCGCCGGCTTATACCGTCGCCGATCACGCGTGACGGCACTCACTTACACATATTCACGCCGCGTCCATATAAACACTGTATCACCGTACGTTTGAATAAATCTCTCTATATATATATATATATCTATTTCGCCGCTTGTTTCTCACTCACGTTGTCTTACCTTCCTACCAACACTCGCCGTCCAGAGGCCGGACCGGCCATACGACCGTCCGTAACCACGGTCATAATTACTTTAAACATACAAGTGGGCATTGCACGCTCCTTGCAGCCGCCCACTAAAATTAACGGTTACAAGGTGAAGTTGTCAGTTTGAGGGTGCCACCGTAGTCCGTGTATTTTGGTCGCGCAGTCGTCGAGAGATATTGGTGTCGATGCTTCATTTGAGGAAGTTGCCTTAAGGAGATCGTGACTTGTTGAGTGCCACTTTGCCAAAGGAAATCCGCCCGCGTTGCACAATCCCGTTAATTGTTTAGCAACCCGTTTGAGTTGACGCACTGAATCCGCACCCCCGAATATGTCGTCAACGTATCTTCCCTTCGTGATTGATGGTAAGGCAAGTGGATAGTGTTGGCCCTCGTCTTCAGCCAACTGCAAGAGTGTTCTTATCGCCAAAAATGGAGCTGCCTTTGTTCCGTATGTAACCGTAGTGAGGTGGTATGAAGTTTCATTGAAGTTCTCGTCAATCCACAATATTCGCTGAAGATCCCAATCATCCTTGTGTACCCGTATCTGCCTGTACATCGTGGTGATGTCAGTTGCGAATATGTGACGGTGATGTCTGATCCAAGTGAGCACATCCGTGACGTCCAGCAGTAGATTTGCACCTGTATACATGAGGTCATTCAGAGATTTCCCAGATGATGTGGAACTTGAGCCATTGAACACAACCCGTAGTTTTGTTGTGGTGCTGTCAGGCCGTAGGACTCCGTGGTGAGGCAAATAATATGGTTGAAGTGAAACCTGAGTCGACGTGCCACCGTGTGAGACCCTCAACCCTCCTGAGGCCGAAGCTTCATGTGCCAAGGTCATCTCACTAGTAACACTGCCAACATCAGGCTTACCTTGTTGAGTTATCCGTGGTGAGTCGCCTGCCACTGGTTGCATGTGTCCAAGTGTTTCATATTCCCTCATGAATGAAGTGTACATTTGTTTGTATGTGTCATCTCTTGAGAATTTCCTTAAAGTGCGTTGAAGGCACTGATGTGCCGTTGAATATGAAGTTCCTAGGAGTGATGTTGGAGATTTTAATGGTATACGCACAGTATACCGTCCAGATGTGTCACGAGACTGAGTTGAGTTGAAGTGATCCTCGCACTTTTGCTCCTCAGGTGTCAGTTTGTTGACGTTGTCCATCCTAACCTCCTCTTGAGTCCAAAATTTGGTTAAGAGATCTTGAAGTTCACAATTTTGACGTTGCACTGACACATGGTAAGTAAGAGATGACACTGCTGGAGCTGATGACACTGGGCCTGTAATAAGCCATCCAAATATTGAGTGTTGTGCTATTGGCATTGTTGGATCGCCCTTGATGACGTCAGGCAAAATGATGTGACCATAGAAATTTGCTCCCAAAACTATATCAATTTTGCGTGGTGTGGTGAAGTCTGGATCTGCCAGCTGCAGGTTCTTGAGGTGAGGCCATGAGTGACTCAGAGGCTGGAATGATGGCAGTATTGATGTCACATTCTTTAAGATGTGTGCTCTCACCGTAACAGTTTCCTTGCTGTAAATTGACTGCAGCTTGAGTGACACCACGCCTCTTGTTTCTGCTGATTTTGTTCCACCAATGCCAAGGATGGAGATTGACGAGTGTTGACGTGGTACGTTGAGGTCCTTGATGAGTTTCTCCGTGACAAAAGAGAGCTCTGATCCAGGATCTATTAACAGACGAGTGATTTGATTGCATACCGTGGAGTGCACCGTGGCTATTGCTGTGGCGAGCAGCGATGAGTCGGTTCCTGTGACGTGCACTGAATTCTTTATTGTGACGTGCTGATTGTTGATCTCCTTGGTGACGTGCTCCGTTTCTTGAGGTGAGGTGAGTTGCTTGACGACTGCACCGAAATCTTATTGACGTGCTGATGTGTTTGGCCGTGTTGAGGAGGCGGATGAAGTAGTTCCGCGGTAGGCATTATCGTGCAGCATAGTGTGGTGCCTGCCAGAGCAATTTGCGCAGCTCATGGCGTTGCGACAGGCAGCCACACTGTGCCGTCCCAAACAATTAAAAAAAAGCCGCTTCGCAACGACTATTGCCCGGCGTTGAGTGACTCCGAGATTGCGGAACTTTTCACATCTCACCATGAAGTGCTCTTCATTGCAGCAATCACATATATATTTAGATGACGTGGGCTCTTGCCGTGGTTGACGTGCAGGCGTTGATGTGCTCGTAGTATGTGAGGTGCGCCGTGGTTGTTGCTGCTGCTGTGATGTGGAGATAAATGTGGGATATTCCGTCGAGTTCCCCAGTGACGTTTCCCACTGTTCATATGTCGCCCGATCGAGCTGCCTGGTGAGGTGGTGAATGAGGATGCAGTCACCGAGATCTGCCACTTCGAGTGACTGCAGAGCCGTCCGTGCTTCCGCCGTTCGTGAGATCAGTTCCGTGAGTCCTTTCGCCGTTCCTTGACTGGTGCTCCGTTGCATGAGGTGGGTGAGTTGAGAGTCGATCAGCAACTTCCTGTTACGGTATCTTCGCTCCAGCAACTCCCACGCTGGTTGAAATGAGGTGGCGCTAACAGGAAGGTTGGCTACGACCGAGGCTGGCTCTCCGACCAAGCAGCCACGGAGGTAATGGAGACGTGCAATGTCACTCAACTTGGGGTTGTTGGTGACAAGTTGAGTGAACAGATCGGAGAATGAGGGCCATTCCTTGTAATCGCCCTTGAATGTGGGCAGGGTTATGTCCGGGAGTCTTGTGTGAAGTGTATCCGTGGTTGTCCGTGTCTCCGTTTGAGATGCCACCGTGAGTGCCCTTTTTAGTTTTATGAGGTGGAGCCGCGCCGTCCTGTATGCTTTGGCCTCCCTGCCGTGTGAGTCCTCGTTAAAGTAGGGGTGACAGAGGTGTCGGGCCGGCCAGTTGAGTTCGAAGTGGGTGTGTTGCTCCGCGAATTTGAGGTGTGTCCGTTCCAGGTGTTGAGTCATGAATTCGACTTCGTCCAGATCGTAGATGACGAGATTATTAGGATCTATTTCCATAATGGTTTCGATCTCATTCAGTCGACTCATTTGAGTGCAGGCCATGATTGTGAGTTCGGTTGGGAGTGCTGCCGGTGATGTGCTCCGTGTGACGGGCGGTTTTGAAGTGCCGGTTTTTCGCGAGGAGTGCGCCGTTGTGCCATCTTTCGGCGGAACGAGTGAGACTGCCGGTGTTGTTATGGCAGGTGGTGTGATGGCCGGTGTTGTGATGGCTGGTGTGGTGGGAGGGGGCTCTTCGACCTCAACCACCTCGTGGTTCGCTGCCCATGACTCTTCGTCTCCCTTGTCGGCCATCTTGATTGGCGATTTGAAGTGTAACCGTAACCGTCTTTGCACTGCACTAACTCTCACTCACTATTTCGCGATAGCCACCGATTCCACTATCCGGCTCGAAGGACCAGAATGTTTGTAATTGAAATGCTCGCGTAGATGGAAAGCGAGTGGATAGTGGACGGGTGAGTGGCAAGTAAGCGCAGGCGGTGAAGTTATGAGAACACAATAAACTATTTATTTACGACACTAAATAACAGCTATTTACACACTGAGTGAACCCGTGGTGAGTTGCACCGTACGAGAAAATAATGAGAGAGAAGAGTTGATGTGAAACCGTCCGAAAAGAGAAGTGTTGCTATAGCACAAGAAGTGACGTCCGCGTGATACAATGGTTGCGAGGTGAGTGAGAATAAAAGGCGGGCGCCGGAAGCGCACCGGCTCGTCACGTGAGTTCTCGATAGTAATCGATTGGATCTGTATTGATCGCTAATAGGTGGACAAGTTATCGATTCGAGATCTCGCGTGAGTGATGAGCGTGAAGTGAGGTGAAGTTAGTCGGTAATATAGATTTCTCTGACAGAGGGTGCTGGAAAGGAACGGATTTCAGATTCGGGTTTAGAGCATCGAAATCTATAAGAATCACCTAACAGATATTACCGAATAAAATACGTGTTGGACAGTGTTATCAGTGGCTGCAATGTTTAATCCAGTATATTTTGCTCAAAACCCATCTGGCCTAAGAAATCATATGTAGTGTGTATTTCGTGTAATGTTCCTACAATATTCATGCAATATTCCTTTTCTGTTCGGCGAGCTTTAATTGCGATTCATAAGAGAACGTGTTAAATTATTAAATTATTGTCTTCTAAACTACGTAGTAGGGATTTCTGAAATTTGGTATGCTCCTTTTATTACATTAAAATGCATCATCCATTAAAATGTCAAGAACTTCTACAATTTTTTTATGTATGTCCAAATCCTCCTTACTCGCGCTTTGAAATTTTCATAATATAGAGGGTGTGTAAATAATATAATGAAATCGATATAATGAAATTCCAGTCACCTCGATACAACATCTCCTTGAAGGCTAAAAACATGTATGTTCCTAAATTAAATTACTTGTTATTCTCAACTGAACCTTATAATCGTTATTTCAGTTATTAAGAAATCAGAATAGAGAAATGAAAAATACACATTAGACTGTAACGAGACGATACATGGAACGATGAAGCCGTACAATTTTTCCATCTGACCGACCAAAACATCTGATTGACGCGAGGTCAATGTCCGGCGGCACCGCGAGCGAAGCCTCGCGAAAGTTCCAGAATCTTCCAGAAGTCTGGCGAAAGTTCCAGAATCTTCCAGAAGTCTCGAGAAGTTTCCAGAAAACGCGAGATTATGCGAGAGGGAAAACCGAGCTGCGAAAATCTTGAGCCCTATTGGGAAGTAGGGTTTTAGAAAAAGCCAGACACTCAACAGGGACAGTCGGCCTTGTAACACGCAGTTGTCAATAGTTCGTTGCTAGCCCACTGAGTTAACAAGGAGTAACTTGACCTGCCTGTAAACCTCGTTGTATCTGATGCGAAAAATATGTTCCTTCTGTTCCTAAGAATCCGACTCCTTTATTCCTTTGCAAATTCCACGAAACCTTCCTACAACACTAATATTTCATTGCAATGTTGGCGCAATATTGCGTATTTGTCCTTCATGTGGCAATATTACAGGAAGACTCCTGCCATATTCCTAATCAATATGGGGTATTATTTTATTTTGCAATATATGTTAAGTATCCTATACTATCGGTAGTATGTATTATATTGTTAGTGTGTAGCGGAGTGACTAGACATGGTACGGTCTTATATTGCTAATTGTATGATTGATGGTTCGAGTCCAGCCGGGGTTGGTTTTTCTTCCAAAATACCGAAACCGTTCTACTATAGAGTATCCAAATATGAGCACGAATTTAATAAAAAACTATCAAAACCTGAACTGAGAAGATTTCCAAAAAACCCACCATGGATGATCACCAAAATTGAAGTAAACCCCGATCTCGAAATGTACTCCAAACAAGATACAAACACTACCACCAACTTCGTGTGACGTCAGGTATCGTGACGACACATAAGACCGGGAAGGACAGAACTATGCTCCGTACCCTTTCAACCAACGTCGCGCGTTGCGGCTTTGTCGACATGCAGTCGCGTTCTCGCGTCTTTGTAACGCACACAGGCCGGTACAAGCTTCAGGCAGTGGTGACAGATTTCGTATAAGGCATAAGGCATCGCACGTACCATTGCGTGCTAGCCGGCCAAAGCGAAATCGGGCACCACAGCGTTGAGCGTAAACGCGATCGAGGGAAATGTCGATTCGTGAGAGTTTTTGACTGACTCGTCGTAGTCGTCGTCGCTCCTCGACGCGTTCGTGCCCGATATCGATAATACTGATCAATCTGTTAGTGATGAGTATTCCATGAATTATCGGTGTTAGTATTTTTCTAAATTCTTTTTCACTGCAAAAAGATCCAATTTTATTTATAGATAATTATTTAAAAAATGCACGGGATATACATGTCTTGATTTTAAATTATTTGTCGTATGAAGGTATTTAATTACGCCACATTTTGCTATTATCAAAATGAAAATGTAAATCAAATATAATTTTATACATTTATATGCTTCCTATATTAATTTAAAAAATATACAAATTTATGTAGCACGCATAAATTTTGTTTCACCTTGGGCCCCTAAATCGCGTGATCCGCCACTGACGTTCCTCATACCATGCGATTTCTAGCTCAGGTTCAGGAATCAGTCTTCGGTCTGTTTCGGTCTAAAAAGCAATGTTGCCATATTTCGAGATAGATTTGGCAAAGCTGCATGATTGCTATATATAGATTTCTTCACTTGCAGATAAGGTAGTTGCGCCGTACATGTGGTAAAAGATGGAATGGTAAAACAGGCACGACGGTCGATATTGCCGTTTCATGTGCAGTAAGACCTAACCTCACCTTGGGGTCCTAAGGACCCCAGAATTCATGACCCACGGATAACATAGGCATGTGGTGTCTTATAGTATCTGTAGTCACTGATTTATATAAATAATAATTAAATACACGACTATAGGGGTATTATCCTTGACAAAATTTCCCCTAGGCACTTATTTCTTTAATTGCAAGCAAACGAAGAACTATCAAACGTCTGCACCGGACTATCAAACGTTTATATGCCACTATCAATCACTATCAAACGATTTTACATCTATTTACGCAGATTAACAATGAAATGCGAAAGTATGCCTACGACAAAATTTCCCCTAGACACTTATTTCTTCGATTGCAAGCAAACGAAGAACTATCAAACGTCTGCACCGGACTATCAAACGTTTGTACCCGACTATCAATCACTATCAAACGATTTTACATCTATTTCCGCAGATTAATAATGAAATGTGAGAGTATGCCTACGACAAAATTTCCCCTAGACACTTGTTTCTTTGATTACAAGCAAACGACTAACTATCAAACGTTGGTATTGAATATCATTCACTATCAAACGATTTTACATCTATTGGCGCAGATAAACATTAAATTTTTCACAAAAATTTCGACAACAATTTCCCCTAGACACTTATTTCTTTGATTACAAGCAAACGGTTAACTATCAAACGTTTGTATTGGACTATCAAACGCTATCAAACGATTTTACATCGACTGGTATAGTTTAAAATCAAATTTGCGAACATGGGCGTGCTAACTATACAACAAATTCCCCTAGAAATTTGTTTCTTTAATTATAAATAAACGGTTGACTATCAAACGTTTATTTTGGACTATCAAACACTATCAAACGACCTTCAAACGATTGCAACTATTTAAACTCAAATCGGTTGAGTTGGGGGTGCTAACTATACGGAGCTGTCCTCCGCCAACATACCGACGTCGGTAACAAAGGGGTTCCCTGCCGTACCCGCAGGCACAGAACAGCCAGCGGAGCACACCACGCGATAGCGAGGGTTCGCCTCGACGCCGTGGGCAAATGAGTTCACGGGACTTTTGCGCCGGGTATCCAATCTTGAGCTCCGAAGTAACCCGCGACGGACATCGCGTCAGCCGCCGTGGTTCCCACGACAACCATCCTTCTCGCTCCGATGCGATGACTTTGAAACATCCGGCCATGGGAAGAATTGTTATTGAAACTAAAATGTGTCATTCGATACCGCAAATTGACATTTACGGTGCAGAGTGCAATGTAGGACAGGCAGAATAGTCGCAGAATAGTCCCCGCAATAGTTTATGACTTTAACAACAGAAATGCGTACTGAAATGACCACCGTATAGTTAGCAGACAACTATCACCGATTTCGCTTATTTTGGTCTCAATCGTTTACGAATAGTTTACGCAAGTTTACGCAATCGATTTCAGAGTTTACGAAATCGTAGTTTTCCCGTAATTAACAATTTTTAGGTGGGTGTATAGTTAGCAGACGACTATCACCGATTTCGCTTATTTTGGTCTCAATCGTTTACGAATAGTTTACGCAAGCGGCTGTATCAATTTCGGGGTTTACGAAATCGTATTTTGGCCGTAATTAACAATTTCGAAAATGGGGTAATGTAGGTCTTGCAAGCGCCTCCAGTGGCCGAAAGCAGAAGCTGACCAGATGCAGAACCTCGCGAAATAACTTTTACGTATCTCGTGTGCAACGGTCTCAATCGTTTACGAATAGTTTTCGCTAGCCACTGTATCGATTTGGGAGTTTACGAAATCGTATTTTGGCCGTAATTAACAATTTCAGAATCGTCTATCGTGCAGTGTTGATTTGCTCGCAAGCGCCGCCGTTGGCCGAAGGGAGAAGCTGACCAGATGTATACCCTGACTGACCCTGACCAAGTAGTTTTGACTTTTGACGTATCTCACGTCATCCATCGACAAGTAGTAGAAGAAAAATATTGTATCGTGGAATTGAGCGATGGGTTGCAAGTGATTCCAACCTGTTGGTTAGATGCCAACGAAAGTGTAAGCAAATGGCCAGGCCACGTCAAGTCGCTGAACAAATTAGAGAAATTAATAATTTCTGAGGCTTTACTCCAAACCTCGTCAGAGGAGTGTGCAGTTATTAGCCTTGCTTTGGGTTGACAGGTATGTATAGTGGATATTATTAATAATGTGTGTATGTGTTTGTTAAAAATATTATCCTGTTCTCGCCTAATTTCCAAAATGACTACTCAACACGACGGTTCTGGGGTAAGTGCATGCCTTGTAGTCGGCCGTCCCCTTACCAACAGGCATTGCCTGCTCCAATTTACGGCCAGATCCATTTACACATTTGTTCCCGACGCTCTCTTTTTCAAAATCCAATCGATGCTCCAAGCATCGATCATAACTCGAATCTCGAATATGGCAAAACATACGATAGAACGACATAATCGATACATCGCACTCGTCAATGAATGAAGGCACCGACAGACGCGCATCGGCCATTCGATTCCTTCGTTCCACAAGCGCACTCTGCAATAGTGACGCTAACACGGCCAGACTGACCTGCTTCGCGCTCTCGAGAAGCTTCACCATGCCAAACTTTCATAGGACCTGAAACTGCAGGAGTACCACACACGCTCTCGTGTCCTAAA
This sequence comes from Priocnemis perturbator, assembly GCA_963942575.1. Lineage (NCBI taxonomy): Eukaryota > Metazoa > Arthropoda > Insecta > Hymenoptera > Pompilidae > Priocnemis > Priocnemis perturbator. Next base: position 11,999,609 of record OZ012656.1, read on the forward strand.
AGACACAGAAATTCCCGACGTCACAAATCCTTAGATGAAACGTTCTTTAGCCAGTAGATGGACCGCATCCTCACAACCACAAACTCATGTTGCTAGTAGACATAACTCGTCTCAGTAGCCAAAAACTCATTTTGCCAGTAGACGTAACAAGTCTCAATAGCCACAAAAAACCTTTTGCTAGTAGATGCATCGCATCCCCATAGCCACAAGCTACTTTTGCCAGTAGACGTAACACGTCTCAATAGCCACAAAACCTTTTGCTAGTAGATGCACCGCATCCCCATAGCCATGTGCCTCCAACCTAACGCCCATTTACCCTAGCGACGCGACTGATGTTCATGCAATTAAGAGTAGAGGTATACGGTTAAGAGAGAAAAAGACAAAGAATAATACACAGAACCAGATAAGCAAAATAATGTAAATATTACTCAACAATTTATTCAAACGTACGGAAAAACACTTTGAAATTAATCAACAAAATTAATACAAACTTAGGCATTATAAAACTAAATGCAAACATCCACAGCGCTAACACGGTTCATTCGGACTGTCGCTATCTGAATTACGAAAATCATCGTCGCCCGACCATTCGCCTTCCCATAGACGCAGCCTATCTTTCGGTGCAACCTGTGGTCTACCCGACTGACCAACAATCTTATAACGGTCATTTGGCAAAATCTCCGTAATAGTGAAAGGACCATGGTACTTTTTGTCTAACTTAGCTCCCCGCGTAGCGGCTGGTTTAATAAACACGGTATCGTCTACTCTATACTCTATGTTTGTCCGTCGCTTCTTATTAAAAGTTTCATTTTGTACTTTCGCATTTTTCAATAGCCTTTCCGAAGCGATTCCTCTATCGTGTACCAAATCTATTGTTTCCTGAACCGCAGGTAATTCAGCCTCAATATGCGAAGCGTTCCCAGCATTCCGTTTTACCCCAAACAGTAAGTGACTCGGTGAAAAACCCGTGGTCGACTGTACAGTAGTATTTAACGATTCCTGGACTTTGCTTAACTTACTTATCCACTCTATAGATTTCGAAACTTCCGCCGTTAACAAATTAATGACCGTGCCGACATATCGTTCAGCCTGTCCATTGACACGCGGCGCACCAGTTGCAATTAAATGCAACTCTACATTTTGCTTTTTCAGCCATTGCTGCAAAGGCTTGTATGTAAAGTTAGTGCCTCTATCCAATACTATGACTCGCGGTCTACCGAACAAAGTCAAACGTTCCTTAAACACCTGCAACGTTTCTGCACCACTTAAAGTCTTTAGAGGAACGAGCTGCAAGTATTTTGTGAATGCATCTATGATAACCAAAATATGCTGATATCCGTCTTTTGTTTGGTTAAACGGCCCGACGCAGTCGCAGTGAATGGTGTTAAACGGTATTGGCTTCTTTATAATCGAATGCAGTAATCCCTGCTTCGGCCCGACCTGACGCTTAGATACAACACATGTGAGGCATCGCTTTACATATTTTTGTACAAATACGCGCATCCGCGGGAACCAAAACTTTCGAGATATGCTTTCATACACTTTATCGCATCCCGTATGACAATTCTCATCGTGGTATAAACGTAACAATGCAATCCTATACCCTTTTGGAACAAAGAATCGTGAAAGAATATTCCCTTTATCACTGCGTATCTTCCGGCATAAAAGCCCATCCACCATATGAAAGTCGCTGCACACAGCATCGTTGGCTTCGACACGCTTGACAAGGGCTTGAGTTTCCTCATCACGCTTCTGGGCAATTTGTAACCACGAATTGGTCGAGATTTCGAGCTTGTCGAGACGGGCTACATTTACACAACGATTTTTAAGGGGGTTCCGGCTCAGGTAATCGACGTGCTCTATCTTCTTTCCCTTCCGATACTCAATATCAAAGTGGAAATCCTGCAAATACACCCACCAGCGGGCAATTCGGGGTAAAATGTTTTTCTTATCTTTCGTCGCTTTCAAGGCATTACAATCGGTTACAAGTTTGAATTTAACACCCAACAAGTACACGCGAAAATACTTTAACGCGTTAACGACTGCAAGGGTTTCTAACTCATAAGAGTGATATCGCGCCTCCTCACTTGTAGTACGGCGACTAAAATAGGAAATAACACGCAGGTCACTTTCTACTTTCTGGAATAATATTCCCCCATATCCTACAGCACTAGCATCCGTATGTAATTCCGTTTCTCTACTAGGATCAAAGATTGTCAGTAACGGATTCGAAACCAAGCAATCTATCACATACTGCCGCGCCTCATCCTGCTCACGACCCCATGCCCAGGGAACATCGTTTTTTGTTAGTTTCGTTATGCACGCCGTTCGCGAAGCAAATTCCGCGATAAACTTACGGAAATAACTGGCGAGCCCCATGAACTGCCGTACCTGTTTGACATTAATAGGCGTTAGTGAATCTACCACTGCCTGTACCTTCCGGCGCCCTGGTCGAATGCCTTCGGCTGACACTTCGCGTCCCAAATATTCGATCGTGGTTTCAAAAAATTTGCACTTGCTTCGATTCAACGTAAAACCCGCGGCATCTAATGCATCTAACACCTGTTTCAGATTTTCAAATCCCTCCTCAACTGTTTGGGAAGGTATGATGATATCGTCAAGATACACAATCGCGATGGAAAATCGGAGGTTGCCTAAGGCGACATTTATCGCGCGCTGAAAAACTGCTGGCGCATTAGCCAGTCCGAACGGCATACGCAGGTATTCGTACTGGCCGTCCGGTGTAACAAACGCAGTCTTGTCCATCGAGTCCGACGCAATCGGAATCTGATGGAATCCGGACATCATATCGAGAGTCGTAAAATATCGCCCTTTACCTAATCGATCCAATTGATCGTCAATCAAGGGCAAGGGATATCTATCCTTAACGGTAATCTTATTCAGACCACGATAATCCACGCACATGCGCACGCCACCGTTGGCTTTCGGTACTAATATTATAGGACTTGCGAATGGCGAAACACTATCTCGAATGATCCCGTTCTCTAAGAGATCGTCAACGATCTTACGAACTTCAGCCCGTTGCGAAAAAGATAGTCGATATGGTTGATACCTTACAGTTTTGCACTCGCTTAGAACAATATTCAATTCCCCAGTACTGACGCAGCGCAGTTTACTTCCCTTCGTTATCAGCTGATCGTACTTCTCCAGCAACGTTTGCAGCTGTTCCCCTACCCCAGTAGGTAACGTCTTGACCACATTGCAGTGCCGATCGGCAGCTATACGTCCCGACGGGAAATGTAGCAGCTTCTTCTCTCCATTCACTTTCTTTACGCACAGATCCTCATAATCGAGTATGTCATCTCCCAGAAGGATGTCATACTCCATCGCAGAATCGGGCACCACATGGAAATTAAGTTCGGCCGCAGCGTCTTCAGCTTGAATGATCACCATAGTACGACCGATCACGGGAACAAGTCCGCCACCAAGGCCACATACATTCGCGAAATACGGCTCGATCTTGCAACACGCTTGCTTAGCAACCTTTTCGCGCACTATCGAGCAGTCCGCACCAGAATCTAATAAGCAATGCACTAAATGTCCATGAAATAGAAAAGGTGTCAAGCCAAGTTCACTAATTCGTGCAACGTTCGCCTCGAACTTCTTCCCATCGCTGGATCGTTTTTTGTTCGGCTCGTCTCGTTGAGCTCGTTGTTTTGCCCAGCATCGAGACTCTTCGTGTCCCCGTTTCGAGCAGAACACACAAACGAGTGTTGACGGCCTATGGGACGCGTCCTGAGGCACTTCCGAACGTTTCCGCTGCTTAGGGCAATTCCTTTCCAGATGGCCCACCTCGTTACAGCCAAAACAGCGTTTCCGCGGAAAGCGCATTTTCCCCAATGAATCGCTGTTCTCCTGCGAATGCCCCCGCTCGTGCGTATGCTTTCCGGGTTCATGCGACCGAGAACGCTCTCCCGCCGGCGGCACAGCTCTGTCCGTTTTAAGCTTGACAAAATGAGCGATTCTATCAAGCAAGTCCGCAGTGGATGCACACTGCGCGTTGATCAACGACTGTCGCACATACGAGTCGGTCACATGTCCTATTACAAGACTCACTAATTCGTGCGGTTTAAAAGCGATCTGCGTTTGCTCGTAATACTTTAATTTTTTACGCGCATATTCGGGATAGGAATCAGCCGCATCGCTTGTATACGATACTACACGAGTCAACCGTTCACAGAGCCGATCTTCGGAGACAAATACCGAGCAAAGGTCTTCACGGAATTTCTCCCACGTCCGCGGGGTACCGTCCCATCCCTTGTACCAGTCTTTCGCTGGCCCTTCCAGCGCATGAGTCGCCAAACCCAGTCGCTGTGTCGCAGGAAGTCTTTCGGTAACAGTCTCGACCAAATCGCACCATTTCGTAGCATCTTGCCCAATGTCCGCTCCACTGAACCCGGGCACTGCCTCTACACACAAATTTGGCACCACCGGCGCGATGGGCTGCACGGGACAACTCGCGACACTTTTTATAAAATTGCGGAACAATTCTTCCAAAGAGGGGTTCGAGGTACCCGCAGCACTCGCGTTATACTCGTCCGCCATGGTACGCAGGTAACTAAGAATTATATCTTTGCAAGAAAACTTTGATCGAATCCCACTTCTGATTTTAAAAATATTATCCTGTTCTCGCCTAATTTCCAAAATGACTACTCAACTCGACGGTTCTGGGGTAAGTGCATGCCTTGTTGTCGGCCGTCCTCTTACCAACAGGCATTGCCTGCTCCAATTTACGGCCAGATCCATTTACACATTTGTTCCCGACGCTCTCTTTTTCAAAATCCAATCGATGCTCCAAGCATCGATCATAACTCGAATCTCGAATATGGCAAAACATACGATAGAACGACATAATCGATACATCGCACTCGTCAATGAATGAAGGCACCGACAGACGCGCATCGGCTATTCGATTCCTTCGTTCCACAAGCGCACTCTGCAATAGTGACGCTAACATGTTTATATATAATATAGATGTCTATATTTTTTATACCTAGAAGACCTGTCGATGTCATAATAATAAACATTGATATACTTTGTAGATGATTGGGCATGGGCCCAAGAAAAATTAAATGAGGCACAGGACACATCTGATGTTTTATATTCGGACGAGCTCTTGGAATATGAGTTAGCTGCAGCCTTAAAAAACCGAAGGAGGGCTAAGGTTAAAAGGGGCATATCTTCGGAAGAAGAGAGTATGGAGTCCATATCTAAAAACCCAAGAAAAGATCAACATATGACGACACATTCACAGACGAGCGGAGAGTACATTAATCAATCTACCAATTACACCTGTAATGCTTGAACCCTTATTCGATTTATCAACACCTGAGGGTTTGACGTTCATTGCATATGATGAGAATGAACCCCCTACCACTGTTTACATAGCCATGGAGGTAAGCTTCATATTATCGGAGTGTATTCATAATAATCGTGATTATTGCAAATGTCTCTCATCTTTTTCCAATATCCCTTAGCTACTGAAACTATTGCAGCTGAAGGCAGTGCCTGTGGAAACTGGGAGCATCATCCTTACACCTCAGAAATTGGTAAATAAAACAAAAAACCATTCATATCAATGTTTCTACCTTCTGTTTTACATATTTTAGGATTTCGAAAATGTGTTTACAAAATGCTGTCTACGATATCTTTACAAATAAAGGATCTGTACACAAAAGTCGATTTTTTGTTGGAGTCCAAAAATTAAAATGCCGAAGTTGATGAGGACGAAACATCCGAAAATGAATTGCAGCAGGTTCCCATAGTGCAAAGTATGGATGATTTGGCCTCATTTGAGCCCAAACTTCAACAGCCTGAATTAAAAAAAAAATTGGTAATTATTTTTGAATCACATGTTCCTCTAAAGTACCATTATTGCTCTACAACGAAAAAAGTAATATCTTTCGTGGTACAAAATATAATAAAAACCATCTATAACATTTCCTCCCAACAGCTGAGGTTTCCTGAACATGTTGTTGTCAGCATCAAAAGCATTGAAGTCACGCCATTGCTCATTTGAGTATAATGCCTATTCAGATGAATGTTTGTACTATTACAGTTTCTATGGGCGTAGGCGTGGGCATGGGCATGGGTAAAGGTAAAGGATATATAAGGATAGGTTTGGTGCATGCCGCGAGAGTATCATTATTTCATGTTTTTGCGTTAATTCCACAATACTCTTTCTCGCCTATGAAGGAATCAATATATCGTGTTTTTTTGTGTTGAATTCACATCTCTTTCTCGCTATAACTATCAATTTTATTGGTTCATATTGATCTGCAATACTCTTTTGCTTTCACAATATTTCTATTATAACTTATATTAATTAGTTGCTGTTTTGATCTGCCTTTTATGTGCACATGATAACATCATGAAATTTTTCAGATTCGTCGACTTAAATATTGTTGGCCCAGGTAAGCTGACTATGTGCGTAGCAGCTGTAATATCCCGAGTACTTGCAGACGGAATCGCAGTAAACTTCAGTTGGCAGGGCCGCTTGCAGAAGCAAAGCTTTCCAAAATTGCGGACTGCGAACTTATTCCAAAGTATTTTCCTACAGATATACATTATTAATAATCTTTTAATAATCACTAATATTCTTTTATTATTTTATAGTAGCCTGTATGGCCGTTGGCAATAATAAGTTTAAAAAGGCGGAAGTAAATGACGTCATTGGCAAGTGGTTCACTCAAGCAAAAACGAGAATTGAGCGAAAAATGAAATCTTAATAAATAGAATTGAGACTAGGTTAAGATTTTGTTATATTTACTATTATATTTAGTGTAGTTTTTATATTTACTGTTATATTTAATGTAAATATTTTATATGTACTTTTATATTTAGTGTAATGTAATATTTCATTAATAAAAATAATATATTGTAAAACAAATTTTCTTGAATTATTCATAATGTAAAACAGAATCATATGTAGGATATAATATTGAATGAATATTCTTAGGACCTTGATGCAATATTCTGTGTCATCTTCCTGCAATATTCCCGCAAATTTCGAGGGGGCTGACATAGGAATATTGCAGCAATATTACTACAAACAATACTCCGACAATGTGACCTGCAAGGTTCAGCATTGCAAAGTAATATTTGTGCTACATGCCAGCAAAATTCCTTGCTGTCGTGAAATTTACAATTTCAGAATCGGCTATCATGCCGCTTCTCCCTTCGGCCAACGGCGGTGCTTGCGAGCAAATCAACGCTGCACGATAGCCGATTATGAAATTGTTAATGTTATAATTGCTTTATTACATTTTATACGGTGATTACACATCATAGCTCGACAAAAGACTGAATCATTCGCAATAAATTTCCCATCGCACACCGCGCGCTACACCACACTCGCACTACGCGCATGCGCACACATTCTCTCTTGTCCAGTGGATCTCAATACCCCTCCTCACTGGACATTCTTTTTCATCCTCCTGTATTATTCATTCTACATAACATAACATGTCTTTCTCTCCTTTAATATCCATATAAAATAATAATACTTTTCTTTCTCACTATAATACTCCTTTCTTTCCTTAACATCTATCTGAAACAATAATATCTTTTTCTTTTCTTTCTTAATATCTATATGAAACAATATCCTTTTCTTTTCTTTCTTAATATCTATGTGAAAACAATATCTTTTTCTTTTCTTTCTTAATATCTATGTTCTTAACAATAATATCCTTTCTTTTCTTAATATCTATGTTCTTAACTTGAGGAACTTAAACCAAGTTTCGCTCTTAATTCCACAAATACCTGCCTAACCAACCCTTTCGTCAAAATATCAGCAATTTGTTGCTTTGTCTCTATGTATACCAACTCAACCTCTCCCCTTTGTATCATATCAGTAATAAACGAATACTTTATGTCTATATGTTTTACTCGCTTATTATTTTGTGGATTCCTTACTATATTTATGCATCCTTGGTTATCCTCAAACAATCTTATCCGACCTACATCTACGCCCATGTGCTTTAACAATCTATTTATCCATATGCCATCGGCTATACCAGCACACAACGCTACAAGCTCTGCCTCAGTTGAAAGGAGTGCTACACAATTTTGCTTTCTCGTAGACCACATTAATACATTCTGTCCTACTTTATATACATATCCTGTTACGGATTTTCTGTCATTCGCATCACTACCCCAATCCGAGTCTACATATCCTTTCAAGTCTTCCTTCCCTCTCTTGTAATACAATCCAAAATCTTCTGTTCCCTTCACATATCTCACAACTCTCTTCAGACCTTTCCATACTTCTTCATCATATTTATTCTGAAATCTGCTAAAATAGTTGAGACTAAAACTAAGATCTGGCCGCGTGCCAAGCATCAAGTACATCATGCAACCTATTAATTCCCTATATGGTTTCTCACACACAATGTCTTGTTTCACATCCAAAAACAACTTTGGTTCAATCGGTATTGCACTTGATTTACTTTCTTCCATATTGAATCTCCGTAATAACTTTTTAACATATTTCTTTTGACTTAATCTTAGGGTACCATTTTTCTTATCATAATCCACCTCTAAACCTAGAAAATTTCTCAACTCTCCTTTATCTGTCATTTTAAATTCAGACATTAGTTTTGATTTAATTTCCGTAATTACGTTTTCATCTGCGCTCGCTAGTATTACATCGTCTACGTACAACAGCAATAAAACTAACTTTTCCCTAACAAACTTCTTATATAAGCACCCATCACTTTCTACTCTTATAAATCCTAATTTTACCATGTGGCTATTGAATCTATCATTCCAGCATTTCGCTGCCTGTTTCAAACCGTACAGTGCCTTTTTTAACTTAAGTACTTTGTTGTGACTTGTTTTCATTCCTTCTGGAGGATAAATAAATATATCTTCATTCAAATAACCGTTTAAAAATGCTGACTTTACGTCTAACTGGTTGAAAAACATATCCTTCTGACAACCTACTGCTAGTAAAGTTCTAATCGTTGTCATTTTTGCAACTGGTGCATATACTTCATTATAGTCAAAATCCTTCTCCTGTGCAAATCCCCTAACTACTAGTCTGGCTTTATATTTACTCTTCATCTCCTCTTCCAGTGGCTTATATGCAAATACCCATCTCGTATCATATATCATTTCGTTTTCTGGTTTTTGAACCTCTTCCCATGTACCATTTTCTTTTATTGCCCCCATTTCTCTTTTTATCGCATCCGACCATCTATCTTTATCATCTCTTGCTAGAGCTTCCTTAAAACTTGTTGGTACTTCCTCAACATACGACATTGCATTCAGTGCGTTGTATAACTCAAAATCGTTATATTTCCCTGGTAATCGAGTCTTTCTCTTACACAACGGTTCGTCAGTCTTGTTCTCTAACTCTACCTCATCTCCTGATTTCGCGTCATCTATAGGATCTTTCTGTGCTTCTATCTCCACTGCCTTATCCTCAACTAAAATTCGAGTTACCCCATTCTTATCTTTAAATATCATATCTTCTTCATTAAACAAAACATCACGAGCTATTCTTATTTTCATTCTACTTTCATCCCATAATCTGTACCCTGAAGGTGCATATCCTACCATAATATTTTGCTCAACCTTAGAATCCAATTTATCTCTAAATTGTTTTGGTATATGGCTATATGCTGCACATCCAAATATTCTTAAATTACTAACGTTTTGCCTACATCCTAACCATATTTCCGCTGGTATAATAACTCCGTGTTGCGTCTCATGTGGGCTTCTATTTATTAAGTATGTTGCAGTTCGCGCTGCTTCATTCCAAAAATCTTTTCCAATATTTGACTGTAATAACAATGCCCTAGTCTTTTCTATTATAGTTCGATTCATCCTCTCCGCCTTCCCGTTTTGCTCGGGCGTATACGGGACTTTATAATCTAACACGACGCCATTTTGTTCACAAAACTGTTTCATTTCTGTCGATACATATTCGCGACCATTATCGCATCTAAGCTTTGATATTCGCTCTGAAAACTTCGACCTTGTCATTTTAAAATATTCTTTGAACTTCTCTGTGACTTCATCCTTTCCTTTCAACATATACACAACCGTGAAACTCGAAAAATCGTCTATAAAAGTTAGAATATACTTTTCGCCATCATGTGAAGCTGGACTTATTGGACCACACAGATCCGAATGAACTATTTCTAACATTCTTTTACTCCTATTTCTTTTCCCAAATGGGAGTCTACTCATCTTTGCCTCTACGCAAATCTTACAAAACTCGCATTTATCAAAACACAACTTTCCATTTATTCCTTCCACTAACTCCCTCTTTACTAGACTCTTCAGACCTGAATTTCCTATATGGCCATATCGCAAATGCCATTTTTTCATATTTGTCTCTACACTATCAGCATAACATACTGTTATGCCTTCCTATCACATTTTCCAATCCAATCATCACATTACTCGGACTTCCACAAATTCCTTCCTGAACAAACCTACCGATGAACCTTTCCGTTGCCAAAGGTTCCGCCAAAGTAAGCAAACCCTCGACAGGAACATAAACCCATAAAATTCTCTTCAATTATTGACCTTGACATAATCATAAAATTTCCCTTTGATTACGTATCAACACCTGAGCAAACTCCAAAAATACTTCCTTTCTAAAACTTTCTGTCCTTTTTCAAATTCCACCTCCAAGCTCCTTTTAGAAACATATAAAGGTACCCAGGACCGCAAAAGACCATCATTCATCTCCAGTCCTGGCATAGACACCGTCACTCTGTCAGTTAGTCCTAAAATAAAACTCTTGAATTGATAGACTTTCGAACTCGATTTCATTACCACCTATTACATTTCGCGTATCTTAAAGTAAACTAGTTGATGCCAATAGGCCGGCACAACACAAATTGGTGGCAGCGGTGGGATACGCGAGTGTAGTAGTGCGAAGAAAAGACTTTTCGAAAGTGACTTCTCTACGAAGCCGCCCCGAGGGGTACAGTTCAAGGTACGTCGTCGAGAAAAATTCCGAGAAAACCATCCGACGACTCACAGAAGGACCATCTAAACAGCCACAAAGATCCACATCGGTTCAAGTTAAAAACAATAGAAACACAGTTGCTCATGTAAGTAATGCCACAGAGCCCTTTTTCTTATCGAGAAACTCGACCTATCATAAACACAGACGAGTCTGCGTCAAGTAGTTCGGAAAGTTGCGATACGTTTGAAACGCCAAATATGGACAGCCAAGAAAACGGCGGTAAAATTTTGGAAGCCATTGAGAAGCTCACAAGACAAATGGCAGAGATGCGAAACGAAGTGACTAGATTAAAGGAAAAATCAGGCGAAGCAGAAACTAACACGGGGAATCCAAGTCCTAACGAGGCAAACATGCCAACGGATGAAGCAGACTTATCTGAGGATGAATCTGCGATGTCCTCGCTCTCAAGAAACTCTATGAGTAACCTACGCGAAGAACTCGACATAATATCAGAATTTAATGGACACAATATATCGGTCGAGACGTTCATCTCAGAATTAAAATTAGTGCTTAAAAATCTCCCCGAGGTACAACATAGTAGACTTATCCGTTTGATAATCACCAAAAAATTATTGAAGGAAGCACGACAAGCTATTGATGGCTTAGAACTAAAAACAGTAGACGATTTAATTGCGGCACTACGGAACGAGTACGGAAATATTAAAAGCTACGATTTAGCAATGATCGAACGGAGTCAATGCACTCAGGAAAGAGACGACGTTAAGGGTTATAACCGAAGGTTTAATCAAGCACATAGGGATCTAAAGCGTACACTAGCTAATGATCCGTTGACACCTCAAGCGCATAAGACAATACTATTTTCGAATGAAGATAGGATAGCACTTCGACAGTACATTCGGGGACTCACTCCGACTATTCGCGATAAACTCCAGGCATACCGACCGAAAACAATAAGAGAAGCACAAAATCACGCATTAGAGACCGAAAGGGAAGATATCGCTATTAGAGACTTCGATCGCAGGTTTCAAGTACAGCGACCGCCGATTAACAGACGCATGCCTTTCGATCCGCGATCTCAACGACAACCGTTTAACGACCATTCGAGACCGATAAATACATTCCCGCAAAGAAATCAAAATCCACCTCAGCGTATGTTTTACGGACCACCCAGATTTCCGCAAGGAAATCAAAATCCACCACAGCGCCCAATATCTTACGGACCGCCCAATAAATCTTACATGGGAGTATGCCATAATTGTGGAGACAATGGTCACTTTATTGCGCAATGTCCAAAGCGACCACAGCAACCAAATTTTCGGCACGGTACGATATCACGACAACCGCCAGACCCGGTCAAATACATGGAAACGCGAACAACGCAGATGAACGACCCATGGATAGCGCAAGAATATACAGAGTCAGCAGCGAACGAAATCCAGGGGCAACACTATGGATTAAATTATCCAATGGACATAGGATCAGATGCCTCGCCGACACCGGAGCAGCAGTGAACTTAATAAAGGAAAGATTTACTAAGAACATGCCGTTACGTTCTGCGATAAGTAAATTAGTGGGAATAATTGATAAATCCCTGACATGCACGCAAGAATGTCGCATAGACATACGTGATAAGGAACATGTCTTTATCGTGGTACCCGATAATTTCCCATTGGAAGAAGACGCAATTATTGGACGCCCATTTCTCCAGACGGAGCATGCCATTGTAGACGTCGAGCACCAACGAATACTGTTTACGCTCCCACAACCCGAGAAGAAACAGATTCTCAAAATATGTCCAAGATACGACACAGAGCGCTCCAAATTACTACGGGAAAATACCCGATTAGATCATATACGTGATAAAGAGCTACAAACTAAAATCTGGGACATAATTGACGTACACCAACACATATTCGCACTACCAGGCGATCCACTGCCGTGTACAGATCTTGCGGAACACAGAATCGAGACTGCTGATGAAACCCCAATAAACATCAAGCAGTATCGCTATCCCCCAGTCCATCAAGAAGAAGTGAAAAAACAAGTAGGAGATATGTTAAACAAAGGCATCATTGAGCCATCACAGTCTCCATACAACTTCCCTCTTTGGGTAGTTCCCAAAAAAAAACGATGCCAGTGGACAAAAGAAATGGAGAATCGTAATCGACTATCGGAAACTCAACGACAAAACTATTCAAGATGCATACCCACTACCTAATGTTGAAGAAATTCTAGATCAACTAGGACGTGCGCGCTATTTTTCCGCCTTCGACCTCGCGAATGGATTCCATCAAATCCCAGTCAATAAAGCATCAAGAGGAAAGACAGCATTTAGCACACCGGATGGACATTTCGAATTTGCTCGCATGCCGTTCGGACTTAAAAATGCACCTGCAACCTTTCAGCGGATGATCGACAATGCGTTGCGAGGACTAATAGGAACTACCTGCTTTGTATACCTGGACGACGTCGTGGTCTACGGAGAATCAATGGAAGAACATAATAGAAAGTTAAAAACACTGTTCCAGCGCCTCTCTGAAAACGGATTAATATTACAACCAGACAAGTGCGAATACTTAAAGGACGAACTACAATATCTGGGACACATCATAACTAAAGATGGTGTAAGGCCGAATCCAACAAAAATTCGTGCCGTTAAAGAATTCCCGCAACCAAAAACCCAGAAGAACATTAAACAATTTTTAGGACTTGCCGGATATTATAGACGGTTCATCAAAGATTTTAGCAAGAAGACGAAACCGCTCACCTCACTATTGAAAAAGGACGTCCCATTTATATTCGGACCGGAACAACAACGCGCCTTCATGACAATCCGCGAAGAATTATGTAAGGAACCGATATTAAAATATCCCGACTTTGACCGCGAGTTTATTTTAACCACCGATGCATCAAACGAGGCAATAGGAGCCATACTGTCACAGGGTACAGTCGGAAAGGACCTCCCTGTATCATACACTAGTCGTACCATAAATTCCGCAGAAAAGAATTACAGCACGACAGAAAAAGAATTACTACCAATCGTATGGGCTGTAAAGCATTTTAGGCCTTACCAATATGGAAGAAAATTCAAAATAATAACCGACCATCAACCGCTTCAATGGCTAATGAAGAACAAGGATCCCAGCTCAAAACTGATGCGGTGGAGGATAACATTAGAGGAATACGACTACGAAATAATTTATAAGAAAGGCTCTCTAAATACCAACGCAGACGCTTTGTCAAGAAATCCAGTCATGCTAACCTCCGAAGTTCCTGATGTAAAGTGGAGAAAAAATATCAGTATGGTCACAGATATTCCAGAAGAAGCTGTGGCCGTATATCAAAATATCAATACCGAGAATCGCGTTATTACCGTAGACAGAGACGATGTGCCACAAATTCTCATCGAGATGAGACCAGGTGCGACTCTGAATGACTACGAAAATCTGCTAAAAGAGGCACTAGCATTTATCGTGGCTCACGAAATAAAAGAAATCGCGATAGATTTGTCAGACTTGCAGTGTATGTTCCGAGGAAATACATCACGATTGCGAGAAATCATTTGTTCCCTGTTTGGTAACACGGGAATCAACGTTTATTTAAAGGCAAATCGGGTTTTAGTACCGGAGAACGAAGAAGAGAAGAAAGCAATCATTAGGGAATCGCACGAAAGCCGTGTAGGGGGGCACGGAGGAGAGAAACGAACCTATAGGAGGGTAGCCAGCAGATTCTTCTGGCCAAATATGTATAGTGACGTTATAAAGTTTGTAAAGGATTGCTCAATATGCAAAAGAAATAAAAGCTGCAACAAGCGAGTAAAAATGCCAATGGTGATAACAGACACGCCTAACACTTTCAACGAGAAAGTATCAATGGACATAGTGGGACCTCTCCCCTGCACCACACGAGACAATAAATACATCCTAACGGTACAGGATAATTTAACAAAATTCTTGTTTGCGAAACCCATCTCCAACTACCAAACGCAAACGGTCATCGACACATTCGTTAACCCTTTCGCTACGGCAGTCCGTTCCGCGAGAGTAGCGCCACTGAACGGGGCACCGCGCCGCGCAGTGTGCACATTGCGCATCGGTAGTCTTCGATGTTCGCACTTACGTCTTTCAATGGCACTTTGGAATTGTCTTGTATGTATACTTTTTTAAGAGTTATGTAACAACTGTTTCGTCATATTATACAGAAAAACATAAAAATTCTGAAATTTCAGAATACCCACAATGTACGTAGGTATATTGTCTGGTCTCGCGGACACCGACTATAGTCGGCACCCGTACACACAGCACGTCTCGCGGACACCGACTATAATCGGCATCCGTACACACAGCACGTCTCGCGTCCGCCGACTATAGTCGGTGTCCGTAGCGAAAGGGTTAAGCACTACATATCATTAATGGGTTGCCCTTCAATTGTTCTGACCGATAACGGTACAAATTTTACCAGCGAATTAATGAAAGAATTCGAAAAACTATTCAAAATCAAGCACATCACGACAACAGCCTTTCACCCACAAAGCAACGGTAGTCTGGAGCGCAGCCATCACGTGCTAAAGGACTATCTAAGAAATTTAGCAGACGACAACCGTACCAATTGGGATGAACTCGTGGAACTTGCCGTTCTTAATTACAACACATCAGTCCATGAGAACATAGGATTTACACCATATGAAGTAGTTTTTGGAAAAGAACCCACTCCAATTTCGCAGTTCAACGACAACAGAGTTCGGTTATACTCTGACTATCTGAACGATTTGCGTGACCATTGCCAGAACATCCGTACTGAGACTATTGCCAAAGGTTCCGCCAAAGTAAGCAAACCCTCGACAGGAACATAAACCCATAAAATTCCCTTCAATTATTGACCTTGACATAATCATAAAATTTCCCTTTGATTACGTATCAACACCTGAGCAAACTCCAAAAATACTTCCTTTCTAAAACTTTCTGTCCTTTTTCAAATTCCACCTCCAAGCTCCTTTTAGAAACATATAAAGGTACCCAGGACCGCAAAAGACCATCATTCATCTCCAGTCCTGGCATAGACACCGTCACTCTGTCAGTTAGTCCTAAAATAAAACTCTTGAATTGATAGACTTTCGAACTCGATTTCATTACCACCTATTACATTTCACGTATCTTAAAGTAAACTAGTTGATGCCAATAGGCCGGCACAGCAATACCTCTGTTTTTGTTACTTCAATGTCTAATTTATATAAGTTCTTATTTTTGCCTTCAGCCACTAGCTTTCCGTTTTTATTCAATATTTTCACTTCCCCATTACTGAACATTACTGCATTTCCATTCGCATTTAACTTTTTCACAGATAACAAGTTCTTTCTTGAGTCTGGTGCATAGAATACGTTCTTTACTTCACACTCTATCATTTTGTTCCCTACCTTTGTTTTTCCAATTACTGATCCAATACCTAACATGTTCATATATTGTCCACCCTTAGCAGTTAACACCTCTATTGGTGTGTCTAAATTTATATATTTCTCTAGATACCTTTTGTCATTAATAATATGATCTGTACAACCCGAGTCAACTACAAAAGTTACAGTCGTCTCACTATCATTATTATTAAGTTCTGTATTAAAACAAACTCGTACAGGTTCTTCATTGTCCATTTCTCCGCACGTCAATGACTGTTTCTCTGTGTTCATCCTCGTAAAGCTTGATTTCTCACGTCCTGTTCCTCGATTGCTATTGTATCCTCTGCCACCCCTCCTGAATCCTGAGGGTGTAGTTGTTCGGTTCTTGGGCTCCTGCCTCTCATTTCTTCTTGCGTTCCAACAATTTCGTGCCATGTGTCCACCTTTTCCACACTGATAGCACTTGTAGTCCCTATTTTGTCCCGCATGAAATGCTGTTGGGGTTGCTGCTCTTCTTGTGTAAGACGTTAACGTACCTCGTTTTTCAGTTTCATCTCTCAGTCTTCTTTTTATATATTCTAAATTCAAATCCGGTGTTCCTTCCAATACTGCCACTATGGTATCGTAGGACTTTGGCAGCGCCAATAATAGACTACATATAATATCTGCCTCTTTCATCTCTTCTCCTGCTTGCTTGAGGAGACGGATCACTTCTTCAAATCTCTTCACAAATTCCTCAAATACCTCATCCTCAGCCATCTTCATCGACATCAGTCTCTTCTTTAGGATCAGCTTTCCTGGCAAACCTCTTTTTTCATGTATTTCACACAGCGCTTGCCACATTCCATACGCTGTTTCCTTCCCCTTCATACTCTCCAGCTGACCGTCCTCCATGCATTGAACGATTAGGCTCTTCGCCTTATTATCTTTTCTTTTCCAGGCTGTTTGTATTACCTCCACTTGTGCTGCATTCATACCCTCTGTCTCTAGTCTGGCGTCGGACATTTTTCTAATACATTCTTCCACCTCTTGTTCGTCCAATATTAGTTGCATCCTATATTTCCAATTATGGAAGTTCGTACCATCGAATGGTTTTACCAAAGTATATCTGGCTGCACTGGCCATGGCGTCCCCTTGTTCTCTCTTCTCAATCTCAACACGTGCTTTTTCTAACCTCTCTCCTCTCTTTCATCAACTCTCAGGTTCAGACAGAGTTTTCATTGAGCACTTCTCACCACTTCTGAGCACTTCCGAGCATTTGTGGGCAGTTCTGAGCAGTTCTGGGCCCATAACCTGTTATAATTGCTTTATTACATTTTATACGGTGATTACACATCATAGCTCGACAAAAGACTGAATCATTCGCAATAAATTTCCCAGCGCACACCGCGCGCTACACCACACTCGCACTACGCGCATGCGCACACATTCTCTCTTGTCCAGTGGATCTCAATAATTAATTACAGGCAAACTACGATTTCGTAAACTCCGAAATCAATACAGTAGCTTGCGTAAACTATTCGTAAACGATTGAGACCATTACACACGAGATACGTCAAAGTTATTTCGCCACTTTCTGCATCTCCTTTCGCCAACGGCGGCGCTTGCGAGCAAATCAACACTGCACGATAGACGATTCTGAAATTGTTAATTACGGCCAAAATACGATTTCGTAAACTCCCAAATCGATACAGTGGCTTGCGAAAACTATTCGTAAACGATTGAGACCGTTGCACACGAGATACGTAAAAGTTATTTCGCCAGGTTCTGCATCTGGTCAGCTTCTGCTTTCGGCCACTGGAGGCGCTTGCAAGACCTACATTACCCCATTCTCGAAATTGTTAATTACGGCCAAAATACGATTTCGTAAACTCCGAAATTGATACAGCAGCTTGCGAAAACTATTCGTAAACGATTGAGACCGTTGCACACGAGATACGTAAAAGATATTTCCCCAGATTCCGCATCTGGTCAGCTTCTGCTTTCGGCCACTGGCGGCGCTTGCAAGACCTACATTACCCCATTCTCGAAATTGTTAATTACGGCCAAAATACGATTTCGTAAACTCCGAAATCGATACAGCTGCTTGCGAAAACTATTCGTAAACGATTGAGACCAAAATAAGCGAAATCGGTGATAGTTGTCTGCTAACTATACGGCGGTACTGAAATGGCCAGAAAATAGTGGATGAACAGTGTGTATTTATATGGAAGGCTACGTGTCAACGACGGGAAGGACACGGAGGGTAAATGTGGTATTAATAGTGCAGGTGAGTGCCATTCACATTGAGAATAAATTGTAAAATGGCCCTGTAAAGTGTGAAAACATATCTGACGGCGTGGCAGCATAACCTGATACAAGGTGGAGGAAATAGTTTGTCTTCCGGGGCAGGGCAAAATTTCTCCTAAAATCGTCCTTGACCTGTTTCTACCTCATTGAAAAGAAAATAAGGAACGCGACTGAAAGGTAAGTATTGCAAGAATTAGTTTGTTTCAGGTTATTTTATAAAATTGGTACGCTATTGTTACAAGCAAAGAGACTTGTGGTTAATAAATGTAAATATTTTTATTTCAGAAGTTATGCTGTATCAACACTGCATTAGATATTAGATACTTTACAGTTCTATGGAACTGGAGCCTTAGAAGTTGTGATCTGTGATTTTTGTGGCATTTGTAACTTTATCGTGGGCTGGATTATGCACAAGTTTATAGAAGCAATGACATCTACATACACAACAGATCAACTGTCCTAATTGAAATCATAGTCTACAGGACAGAAAAGACAGCTGTGTGCAGGATTAAGCACACTCAGGGTGGATGCAGTAGGAAACAGCAGGAACCAAATATTTGTTGTAAAGGAACGAATCTGTGTGGAACGAGAGGAAACTGACTGATTGTTGTTAAATTTCAAGGATATCCTTGATATCCATTCAAACCAGCCCTTTTCAGGGCCACAAAGGGAATCCAAACGTTGACAACTCTCCTTCAATAAAAGTTCCTATATACACAAGTATGATTATTTCTGTATGGCTTGTATGTAAGTACGTTATTGTCAGAGTTAGATGGCTACAAGCGGAATGACTGACTAGGTTTCTATATAGAAGAGGGACCAAGGGAAATGAGAAAATGCGCAAATGAGGTAGAAATGTGCCAAAATATAAGAAAGTTGTGTAAATCTAGAAACCAAACAATTTCAGAATTCAGATTAAACTAAATGTTATGTAAAGATGTTCGATTCTCTTGAAAGAATCCATTTTGTAGTGTTAAGAATTGATTCGTAGAAAAATCGTGAATGGCATTTAGCACTCCGATTGATTCGCTGCTATGCCGCATAACCGATTTTGTAGGTTAAAGAATCCTTCCATAGAACAATCGTGAATAATAAATAGCACTACTGGTTTGTTGTTACGTCGAAGAATCGATTTTTTAGGTGAAGCAATTGATTCACAGAAACATCGTGAATTTTAACATACCTATATAACACTTAATGAAATCTGAAATTGCTTGGTTTCTCGACTTACACAACTTTCATAAATACTGGCCCATTTTCTCATTTCCCTTGGTCACTCTTCCATATACAAACTTAGTCAGTCTTTCCGCTTGTAGCCATCTAACTCTGAGAATAACGTACCTTCATCCAAGCCATACAAAAATAATCATACTCATTTATATAAGAAATTTTATTGAATGAGAGTTGTCAACGTTTGGATTCACTTTGTGGCCCTGAAAAGGGCTAGTTTGAATGGATATCAAGGATATCCTTGAAATTTAACAACTATCAGTCGCTTGCCTCTCGTTCCACACAGATTCATTCTTTTAAAACAAACATTTGGTTCCTGCTGTTTCCTACCGCATCCACCCTGAGTGTGGTTAATCCTGCACACAGCTTTCTTTTCTGTCCTGTAGACTGTGATTTCAATTAGGACAGTGGATCTGTTGTGTATGTAGATGTTATTGCTTCTATAAACTTGTTCATAATCCAGCCCACGATAAAGTTACAAATGCCACAAAAATCACACATCACAACTTCCAAGGCTCCAGTTCCATAGAACTGTAAAGTATCTAATAGCTAATGCATTGTTGATACAGCATAACTTCTAAAATAAAAATATTTACATTTATTAACCACAAGTCTCTTTGCTAGTAACAATAGCGTACCCATTTTAGAAAGTAACGTGAAAATTAACTAATTTGTTCTAAAATTACCTTTCAACGTACTCCTTATGTTCGTTTCGATAAGTTAGAGACATCTCAAGGATGATTTTAGGAGAAATTTCGCCCTGCCTCGAACGACAAATGATTTTCTCCAACTTGGATCAGGTTATGCTGCCACGCCGTCACATATGTTTTCACACTTTACAGGGCCATTTTACAATTTATTCTCAATATGAATGGCACTCATCTGCACTATTAATGCCACATTTACCGTCCGTGTCTGTCCCGGCGTTGACACGTAGCCTTCGATATAAATACACACTGTCCATCCACTATTTTCTGGCCATTTCAGTACGCATTGCCACAAACCATTGCAGGGAGCAGGGACTATTCCACGGCTTTCTGCCTGTCCTACATTGCACTATGCACCGGAAATATCAATTTTTGCTTGTCAATATCTCTCGTAGATTCTTGCAGGATGGATTTTTTATTTCGATGTTTTAACAGGATCTACAGTATCTATCATTCCTGAAATCGATTCTTTACTAAGAAAATATCTATTGCTGCGAAAAACTGATTCGAGCGCATGTAATGCATAAACACACAATAAAATACCCACGTTAACCTATTTATGTACATAATCTTATATCAATTATAAGCATAACAGCAGGTACATTTTGGAGATAGGTAAAATAGAAAAGTACGTAAAAACAGCAAAAAATATATTACATACTAAGCAAAACCACCCGCGGCGACTGGACTCGAAACATCAATCGTACACTTAGCAATATAAGACCGTACCATATATTAGTCACTCCGCTAACACACTAACAATGTGATACATGCTACCTATATTATAGGATACTTAAACGTATATTGCAAAATAAAATATACCCCATATTGATTAGGAATATGGCAGGAGTCTTACCGTAATATTGCCACATGAAGGACAAATACGCAATATTACGGCAACATTGCAATGAAATATTAGTGTTGTAGGAAGGTTTCGTGTAATTCGCAAAGGAATAAAGGAGTCGAATTCTAAGGAACAGAAGCAATATATTTTTCGCATTAGATACAACGAGGCTTACAGGCAGATCTGAAGTTACTCCTTTTGTTAACTCAGTGGGCTAGCAACGAACTATTGACAACTGCGTTTTACAAGGCCGACTGTCCCTGTTGAGTGTCCGGCTTTTTCTAAAACCCTACTTCCCAATAGGACTCAAGATTTTCGCAGCTCGGTTTTCTCTTTCGCATAATCTCGCGTTTTCTTGAAACTTCTCGAGGCTTCTGGAAGATTCTGGAAACTTCTCGAGGCTTCTGGAAGATTCTGGAAACTTCTCGAGTCTTCTGGAAGATTCTGGAACTTTCGCGAGGCTTCTTGAAGATTCTGGAACTTTCGCGAGGCTTCTGGAAGATTCTGGAACTTTCGCGAGGCTTCGCTCGCGGTGTCGCAGGACATTGACCTCGCGTCAATCGGATGTTTTGGTAGGTCAGATGGAAAAATTTTACGGCTTGATCGCTCCTTGTATCGTCTCGTTTCAGTCTAATATTTATTTTTCATTTTTCGGTTCTAATTTCTTAATAACTGAAATAACGATTATAAGGTTCAGGTGAGAATAAGAAGTAATTTAATTTAGGCCGGAACATATATGTTTTTAGCCTTCAAGGAGATGTTGTTTCGAGGTGACTGGAATTTCATGATATCGACTTCGTTATATTATTTACACACCCTCTATATAACGAAAATTTCAAAGCGCGAGTAAGGAGGATTTGGACATACATAAGAAAATCGCAGAAGTTCTTGAAATTTGTATGGATGATGCATTTTAATGTAATAAAAGGAGCATACCAAATTTCAGAAATCTATACTACGTAATTTAGAAGACAATAATTTAATAATTTAACACGTTCTCTTATGGAGAAATCGCAATTACAGCTCGCCGAGCAGAAAGGAATGTTGCATGAATATTGTAGGAACATTACACGGAATACACACTACATATGATGCTGTGATTTCTTTGGCCAGATGGGTTTTGAGCAAAATATACTGGATTAAACATTGCAGCCACTGATAACACTGTCCAACATGTATTTTATTCCGTAATATCTGTTAGGTGATTCTTATAGATTTCAATGCTCTAAACCCGAATCTGAAATCCGTTCCGTTCCAGCACCCTCAGTTTTTGAAAAAATGTAATTTGAATAAAAAAACGTTTTTCAACTTTGAACAACAATTCTGTTGAAACTGTAAAAGATAGACAGATTCTATTAGTCGACAAAAATTTAGCAGACATTTCTGCATAAATTGGTAGGAATCGTTTTTGCAATATCAACTAACAAAGATGTTATATAATATATTATATTATATTATATATTATATAATATATTTTGGGACCCTTTCTTCCAGTTTTAATAAAAACGGTGGGACTAGCGTGAATTCCAATTACACTGAGCGATGGAGCAGTCAATATAATCAGAGCATACAATTGCTGTTGAAATTGAAGCAAATAAATAATAGTCCATAGATTTTGGTGCTTTCAGGATGATCTCTCTAATTTTTCAAATACTATTTTGCTGAAAACCCATGTGGTCTGGAAATCCCAGCATCATATATAATGTAGTGTGTATATTCCGTGTAATATTCCTGCAATATTCCCGCAAGTTACGACGAGGCGGACATAGGAATATTGCAGCTATGTTCCTGCAATACTCCGACAATGTCACCTGCAAGGTTTAGCATCGGAAAATAACGTATATGCAACATTCCAGCAATATTCCTTGCTGTCCCGGTTATTATGTGTTTATGTTTTACCCGCACTCGAATCGGTCCACCGCAAAAATGGATATTTATAGTAAAGGATGGAGTTCAAGAATAATAAATATTGTAGAATCTCATAAAACATCGGAATAAAAAATCAATTCTGCGAGAATCTACAAAAGATTGACAAGCAAAAAGTGACATTTACGGTGCAGAGTGCAATGTAGGACAGGCAGAATAGCCGCAGAATAGTCCCTGCAATAGTTTGTGACTTTAAGAACCGAAATGGGTACTGAAATGGCCAGAAAGTAGTGGATGGACAGTGTGTATTTACCATTGAACTATATACTACCTGGAAAGCGCACGGATGCAGGAACAGCTGCGCCTCGCTGTTAGAGAGAGAAGAAAGACATTTTGGTATACTGTCTCACTCTTACCACTAGACCTTTGGGACATACAGTCGATTTGCGCCTTTCGACGTAAGTTCCACAGAGATTTGACTAGATATGACCGGTTCGAAAAGAGTTGCTCTCTTCTGTTTCTCTCTTATCTGTCTTCAAATTCCACCTCCAAGCTCCTTTTAGAAACATATAAAGGTACCCAGGACCGCAAAAGACCATCTCCAGTCCTGGCATAGACACCGTCACTCTGTCAGTTAGTCCTAAAATAAAACTCTTGAACTGAAAGACTTTCGAACTCGATTTCGTTACCACCTATTACATTTCGCGTATCTTAAAGTAAACTAGTCGATGCCAATAGGCCGGCACAACAGTACTTTCATACAAGCCATTGAAATAATTATACGTGTGTACATAGGAAATTTTATTGAACGAGAGTTGTCAACGTTTGGATTCACGTTGTAGCCCTGAAAAGGACTGATTTAAATGGATATCCAAGAAATCCTCGACATTTAACGTGAAGCAATTAATCGTTTGTGCCGCGATCCACTCGGATTCATTCTTTTAAAAGAAACAATTGGCTCCTGCTGTTCCCCAACGCAACCATCTTGCATTTGCTTAGTCCTAGATACAGCATTCTTTTGTGTCCTGTAAATTCAGATTTCCATTGGGGCAATGGATATATTGAGGACGTAAATACGTTATTACTTTGTAAAATATTAATGTATTCTCTGATAGCAGTCTTCTCAGTAATCTTATTATTAATATCTTTATGTTACTATTTTCCAAATTTGTAGTGCGGAATCAGAATTGCTTCAAACATCTCTATCCTCGTCCAGGAGTTCATTATGATCAGAAGGTGTCTTGTCTTCAACCGGCAGCGAATGGTCGTTTCTACAATCCATAACAGGATATATATTTTGAGACATAATTCTATATATAAGTAAAATAAAAAAAATAAAGTTGAAATTATACATTTCATTTCATATGTTATTGCATACACACCCTTTAAGTCTATTCTTATTAGTTGCTTACACATGATGTATTCAGAGCAACTTGTCACCCTAAATTTGGCCCCTGCCATTCACCACCGCATTAATCTTGAATGTCCTTAGAACTATACTGCGTTCTTTTGCGTCCTGTAGACTCAAAACACCACATGATTTCCTTGGCCGTTTGACAGGCTGCCATGAACTCAGCTTCCGTCGTCGAAAGGGCAACTGTCTGCTGCTTTTGGGAGTTCCACGCAATCACACCACCGCCCAATTTGATTACAAAACCTGTTGTCGAACGTCGTCCCTCAAGGTCTCCCGCGTAGTCAGCATCGCTGTATGCCCTCAGCTGGAAGTCCTGATCAGATGGATAATTTAACCCATGATTGACTGTTCCTTTTAGATATTTTAAAATCCTCTTCACTGCGTTCCAGTGGATTTTTGTGGGTCTTTCCATAAAGCGGCTTGCACAATTGACTGCAAAGGTAATATCCGGTCTGGTCGCGACCGACAAGTACATGAGGCTGCCAATGGCCTCACGATAGGGTACGTTAGCCATTATTTCCGCCTCATGAGGGTGCGCTTCTGCACAAAGCTCGTGCTGTGGATCTGCCGGGATTGCCACCTGATTTGCCTCGTTCATGCGAAATTTGTCGAGTATCTTTTTGGTATACGCTGCCTGGTGCACGAAGATCGATCCGTCCGTCGCTTGGTGGATTTGTAGACCCAGAAACATGTCTGCTCTACTGTCCGTTACCTCAAATTCCTTCCTCAGATCTTTTAATAACCCGTCGACCAGTTCTGTCGTGTCTGCTACAACAATACCGTCATCAATATATATTGCTAGTATAAGCGTCTTACCTGCATTTGAGAAAATGCAACTGTCGGCATTCGACGCCTCCAAGTGAAACCTCTTGAGCAAATCGGTAAAACGGCGATTCCAGCATCTCGATGACTGCTTTAGCCCATATAAACTGCGTTTCAGCCTGCATACTCGGTCGGTCCCATCGGAGTAGCCCTCTGGTTGTCTCATGTAGACGGTTTCATCCAATTTTCCATAGAGGAAGGCAGTTTTAATATCGAATTGTCTCATTCGCATTGTTCTTTTTGCTGCTATTGCTAAGAGTGTCCTGAGTGAATCAAACCGGGCAACTGGACTAAAAGTCTCCTGGTAATCGATGCCTTTCTTCTGTCTAAAACCCCTTGCCACGAGTCGCGCCTTGTATCGTATTATGTTTCCATCTGCGTCTTGTTTCACCTTGTAGACCCACTTACTGTCAACCATTTCCTTTCCTGTTGGCGCCATGTCAAGTTCCCAGACTTCATTTTTGTGCATCGATTCCATTTCCTCGTCCATCGCCTTTTTCCACTTTACTGCATTACTGCACCCAATAGCCTCTGAATAGGTTATTGGTTCCTTTTCATATTCGCCGCATTCTGCAAGTAAGGCATGATTAACGTCTACAAAATCATTGAATCGCTCTGGGGGCCGTAATGTCGCTCTGTCCCGAAGTGCCCTTCTTTCCGGTTCCAATGGGGCGTCCGGTGCGTTTTCAAGGGCATTTTCGAAAATTTCATCGTCGCTTTGTTTCGAGCTACCAATCTGCTCTTCCCAATTAACAGCTCGATTCTCTTGTCCTTCACTTTCGCTTGATTCATCTTCTACAGCCTGCATTGTACTGACTACCAGTAGGTCTTCATGAATTGGTCCTTCCTTTATTGGGATTTCCACATCAGCCCTTCCTGTGAAAACAATGTCTCTTGCGGACCTGATGCTATCATTCTCCGGGTACCTCACCCTGTATCCCTTTATATTCTCTTCGTACCCCACGAAGAAACCCCTTTCTGCCTTTGCATCCCATTTCTTCCTTCTGATTTTTGGAATGTGTGTAAAAACTTCTTCACCGAATATGTGCAGGTCATTTATGTCAGGCCTTTTTCCGTGCCATACTTCGTATGGTGACTTCCCATTTACTTTGCTATTCCCAGTCCGGTTCAACGCATACACAGCAGTATTTACTGCTTCAGCCCAAAACCTTGTCCCGAAGCCTTTTGCATGCAACATAGCTCTTGCTGCTTCGACTATGGTTCTATTTTCACGCTCGGCCACCCCGTTCTGTTCCGGGAAATACGCGACTGTCCTTTGATGCGTTATTGCGCTTTCTTCAGTCAGTTTGTGTTCAATGCAAAAAAAGAGCCTACCTCCAAGAGTAAAGTACCCTTTAAAAATTTGTTCTCGAAAAAATAAAAGTTGTTCCAGGTTGTTCTATGCTCATCTAATATTGTTCTACATTTTGGTGTCGTTACCTCCCTGTTTTCGGTCGAAAATGACACAAAAATGCAAAAAAAGAGTGTACCTCCAAGAGTAAAGTACCCTTTAAAAATTTGATCTGGAAAAACTAAAAGTTGTTCCAGGTTGTTCTATGCTCATCTAATATTGTTCTACATTTTGGTGTCGTTAACTCGCCGTTTTCGGTCGAAAATGGCACAAAAATGCAAAAAAAGAGTCTACCTCCAAGAGAAAAGTACCCTTTAAAAATTTGTTCTGGAAAAACTAAAAGCTGTTCCAGGTTGTTCTATGCCTGGATGTTATTGTTCCACATTTTGGTGTCGCTGACGCGCTGTTTTCGGTCGAAAATGACACAAAAATGCAAAAAAAGTGTCTACCTCCAAGAGTAAAGTACCCTTTAAAAATTTGTTCTGCAAAAACTAAAAGTTGTTCCAGGTTGTTCTATGCCTGGATGTTATTGTTCCACATTTTGGTGTCGCTGACGCGCTGTTTTCGGTCGAAAATGACACAAAAATGCAAAAAAAGGGTCTACCTCCAAGAGTAAAGTACCCTTTAAAAATTTGTTCTGGAAAAACTAAAAGTTGTTCCAGGTTGTTCTATGCTCATTTAATATTGTTCTACATTTTGGTGCCACTAACTCGCTGTTTTCGGTCGAAAATGACACAAAAATGCAAAAAAAGAGTCTACCTCCAAGAGTAAAGTACCCTTTAAAAATTTGTTCTGGAAAAAATAAAAGTTGTTCCAGGTTGTTCTATGCCCATCTAATATTGTTCTACATTTTGGTGTTGTTACCTCCCTGTTTTCTGTCGAAAATGACACAAAAATGCAAAAAAAGAGTCTACCTCCAAGAGTAAAGTACCCTTTAAAAATTTGTTCTCGAAAAAATAAAAGTTGTTCCAGGTTGTTCTATGCTCATTTAATATTGTTCTACATTTTGGTGCCGCTAACTCGCTGTTTTCGGTCGAAAATGACACAAAAATGCAAAAAAAGAGTCTACCTCCAAGAGTAAAGTACCCTTTAAAAATTTGTTCTCGGAAAACTAAAAGTTGTTCCAGGTTGTTCTATGCTCATTTAATATTGTTCTACATTTTGGTGCCGCTAATTCGCCCTTTTCGGTCGAAAATGACAAAAATTCAAAAAAAGAGTCTACCTTCAAGAGTAAAGTACCCTTTAAAAATTTGTTCTGGACAAACTAAAAGTTGTTCCAGGTTGTTCTATGCCTGGATGTTATTGTTCCACATTTTGGTGTCGCTGACGCGCCGTTTAAGGTCAAAAATGACATAAAAATGCAAAAAAAGAGTCTACCTCCAAGAGTAAAGTACCCTTTAAAAATTTGTTCTCGAAAAAATAAAAGTTGTTCCAGGTTGTTCTATGCTCATTTAATATTGTTCTACATTTTGGTGCCGCTAACTCGCCCTTTTCGGTCGAAAATGACAAAAATTCAAAAAAAGAGCCTACCTCCAAGAGTAAAGTACCCTTTAAAAATTTGTTCTGGAAAAACTAAAAGTTGTTCCACGTTGTTCTATGCTCATCTAATATTGTTCTACATTTTGGTGCCGCTAACTCGCCCTTTTCGGTCGAAAATGACAAAAATTCAAAAAAAGAGTCTACCTTCAAGAGTAAAGTACCCTTTAAAAATTTGTTCTCGAAAAAATAAAAGTTGTTCCAGGTTGTTCTATGCCTGGATGTTATTGTTCCACATTTTGGTGTCGCTGACGCGCCATTGAAGGTCAAAAATGACATAAAAATGCAAAAAAAGAGTCTACCTCCAAGAGTAAAGTACCCTTTAAAAATTTGTTCTGGAAGAAATAAAAGTTGTTCCAGGTTGTTCTATGCTCATCTAATATTGTTCTACATTTTGGTGCCGCTAACTCGCTGTTTTCGGTCGAAAATGACACAAAAATGCAAAAAAAGAGTCTACCTCCAAGAGTAAAGTACCCTTTAAAAATTTGTTCTTGGAAAAATAAAAGTTGTTCCAGGTTGTTCTATGCTCATTTAATATTGTTCTACATTTTGGTGCCGCTAACTCGCCCTTTTCGGTCGAAAATGACAAAAATTCAAAAAAAGAGTCTACCTTCAAGAGTAAAGTACCCTTTAAAAATTTGTTCTGGACAAACTAAAAGTTGTTCCAGGTTGTTCTATGCCTGGATGTTATTGTTCCACATTTTGGTGTCGCTGACGCGCCGTTTAAGGTCAAAAATGACATAAAAATGCAAAAAAAGAGTCTACCTCCAAGAGTAAAGTACCCTTTAAAAATTTGTTCTCGAAAAAATAAAAGTTGTTCCAGGTTGTTCTATGCTCATTTAATATTGTTCTACATTTTGGTGCCGCTAACTCGCCCTTTTCGGTCGAAAATGACAAAAATTCAAAAAAAGAGCCTACCTCCAAGAGTAAAGTACCCTTTAAAAATTTGTTCTGGAAAAACTAAAAGTTGTTCCACGTTGTTCTATGCTCATCTAATATTGTTCTACATTTTGGTGTCACTAACTCGCCGTTTTCGGTCGAAAATGACACAAAAATGCAAAAAAAGAGTCTACCTCCAAGAGTAAAGTACCCTTTAAAAATTTGTTCTGGAAAAACTAAAAGTTGTCCCAGGTTGTTCTATGCCTGCATGTTATTGTTCCACATTTTGGTGTCGCTGACGCGCCGTTTAAGGTCAAAAATGACAAAAATGCAAAAAAAGAGTCTACCTCCAAGAGTAAAGTACCCTTTAAAAATTTGTTCTGGAAAAAATAAAAGTTGTTCCACGTTGTTCTATGCTCATTTAATATTGTTCTACATTTTGGTGCCGCTAACTCGCCCTTTTCGGTCGAAAATGACAAAAATTCAAAAAAAGAGTCTACCTTCAAGAGTAAAGTACCCTTTAAAAATTTGTTCTCGAAAAAATAAAAGTTGTTCCAGGTTGTTCTATGCTCATTTAATATTGTTCTACATTTTGGTGCCGCTAACTCGCCCTTTTCGGTCGAAAATGACAAAAATTCAAAAAAAGAGCCTACCTCCAAGAGTAAAGTACCCTTTAAAAATTTGTTCTGGAAAAACTAAAAGTTGTTCCACGTTGTTCTATGCTCATCTAATATTGTTCTACATTTTGGTGTCGCTAACTCGCCGTTTTCGGTCGAAAATGACACAAAAATGCAATAAAAGAGTCTACCTCCAAGAGTAAGGTACCCTTTAAAAATTTGTTCTGGAAAAACTAAAAGTTGTTCCAGGTTGTTCTATGCCTGGATGTTATTGTTCCACATTTTGGTGTCGCTGACGCGCCGTTTAAGGTCAAAATTGACATAAAAATGCAAAAAAAGAGTCTACCTCCAAGAGTAAAGTACCCTTTAAAAATTTGTTCTGGAAAAAATAAAAGTTGTTCCAGGTTGTTCTATGCTCATCTAATATTGTTCCACATTTTGGTGCCGCTAACTCGCCCTTTTCGGTCGACAATGACAAAAATTCAAAAAAAGAATCTACCTCCAAGAGTAAAGTACCCTTTATAAATTTGTTCTGGAAAAACTAAAAGTTGTTCCAGGTTTTTCTATGCCTGGATGTTATTGATCCACATTTTGGTGTCGCTAACGCGCCGTTTAAGGTCAAAAATGACACAAAAATGCAAAAAAAGATTCTACCTCCAAGAGTAAAGTACCCTTTAAAAATTTGTTCTCGAAAAAATAAAAGTTGTTCCAGGTTGTTCTATGCTCATTTAATATTGTTCTACATTTTGGTGCCGCTAACTCGCCCTTTTCGGTCGAAAATGACAAAAATTCAAAAAAAGAGTCTACCTTCAAGAGTAAAGTACCCTTTAAAAATTTGTTCTGGAAAAAATAAAAGTTGTCCCAGGTTGTTCTATGCCTGGATGTTATTGTTCCACATTTTGGTGTCGCTGACGCGCCGTTTAAGGTCAAAAATGACATAAAAATGCAAAAAAAGAGTCTACCTCCAAGAGTAAAGTACCCTTTAAAAATTTGTTCTGGAAAAAATAAAAGTTGTTCCAGGTTGTTCTATGCTCATTTAATATTGTTCTACATTTTGGTGCCGCTAACTCGCCCTTTTCGGTCGAAAATGACAAAAATTCAAAAAAAGAGCCTACCTCCAAGAGTAAAGTACCCTTTAAAAATTTGTTCTGGAAAAACTAAAAGTTGTTCCACGTTGTTCTATGCTCATCTAATATTGTTCTACATTTTGGTGTCGCTAACTCGCCGTTTTCGGTCGAAAATGACACAAAAATGCAATAAAAGAGTCTACCTCCAAGAGTAAAGTACCCTTTAAAAATTTGTTCTGGAAAAACTAAAAGTTGTTCCAGGTTGTTCTATGCCTGGATGTTATTGTTCCACATTTTGGTGTCGCTGACGCGCCATTTAAGGTCAAAAATGACATAAAAATGCAAAAAAAGAGTCTACCTCCAAGAGTAAAGTACCCTTTAAAAATTTGTTCTGGAAAAAATAAAAATTGTTCCAGGTTGTTCTATGCTCATCTAATATTGTTCTACATTTTGGTGTCGCTAACTCGCCGTTTTCGGTCGAAAATGGCACAAAAATGCAAAAAAAGAGTCTACCTCCAAGAGTAAAGTACCCTTTAAAAATTTGTTCTGGAAAAACTAAAAGTTGTTCCAGGTTGTTCTATGCTCATCTAATATTGTTCTACATTTTGGTGTCGCTAACTCGCCGTTTTCGGTCGAAAATGGCACAAAAATGCAAAAAAAGGGTCTACCTCCAAGAGTAAAGTACCTTTTAAAAATTTGTTCTCGAAAAAATAAAAGTTGTTCCAGGTTGTTCTATGCTCATCTAATATTCTTCCACATTTTGGTGCCGCTAACTCGCCCTTTTCGGTCGACAATGACAAAAATTCAAAAAAAGAGTCTACCTCCAAGAGTAAAGTACCCTTTATAAATTTGTTCTGGAAAAACTAAAAGTTGTTCCAGGTTTTTCTATGCCTGGATGTTATTGATCCACATTTTGGTGTCGCTAACGCGCCGTTTAAGGTCAAAAATGACACAAAAATGCAAAAAAAGAGTCTACCTCCAAGAGTAAAGTACCCTTTAAAAATTTGTTCTCGAAAAAATAAAAGTTGTTCCAGGTTGTTCTATGCTCATTTAATATTGTTCTACATTTTGGTGCCGCTAACTCGCCCTTTTCGGTCGAAAATGACAAAAATTCAATAAAAGAGTCTACCTTCAAGAGTAAAGTACCCTTTAAAAATTTGTTCTGGACAAACTAAAAGTTGTTCCAGGTTGTTCTATGCCTGGATGCTATTGTTCCACATTTTGGTGTCGCTGACGCGCTGTTTTCGGTCGAAAATGACACAATAATGCAAAAAAAGGGTCTACCTCCAAGAGTAAAGTACCCTTTAAAAATTTGTTCTGGAAAAACTAAAAGTTGTTCCAGGTTTTTCTATGCCTGGATGTTATTGATCCACATTTTGGTGTCGCTAACGCGCCGTTTAAGGTCAAAAATGACACAAAAATGCAAAAAAAGAGTCTACCTCCAAGAGTAAAGTACCCTTTAAAAATTTGTTCTCGAAAAAATAAAAGTTGTTCCAGGTTGTTCTATGCTCATTTAATATTGTTCTACATTTTGGTGCCGCTAACTCGCCCTTTTCGGTCGAAAATGACAAAAATTCAATAAAAGAGTCTACCTTCAAGAGTAAAGTACCCTTTAAAAATTTGTTCTGGACAAACTAAAAGTTGTTCCAGGTTGTTCTATGCCTGGATGTTATTGTTCCACATTTTGGTGTCGCTGACGCGCCGTTTAAGGTCAAAAATGATATAAAAATGCAAAAAAAGAGTCTACCTCCAAGAGTAAAGTACCCTTTAAAAATTTGTTCTTGAAAAAATAAAAGTTGTTCCAGGTTGTTCTATGCTCATTTAATATTGTTCTACATTTTGGTGCCGCTAACTCGCCCTTTTCGGTCGAAAATGACAAAAATTCAAAAAAAGAGCCTACCTCCAAGAGTAAAGTACCCTTTAAAAATTTGTTCTGGAAAAACTAAAAGTTGTTCCACGTTGTTCTATGCTCATCTAATATTGTTCTACATTTTGGTGTCGCTAACTCGCCGTTTTCGGTCGAAAATGACACAAAAATGCAAAAAAAGAGTCTACCTCCAAGAGTAAAGTACCCTTTAAAAATTTGTTCTGGAAAAACTAAAAGTTGTTCCAGGTTGTTCTATGCCTGCATGTTATTGTTCCACATTTTGGTGTCGCTGACGCGCCGTTTAAGGTCAAAAATGACAAAAATGCAAAAAAAGAGTCTACCTCCAAGAGTAAAGTACCCTTTAAAAATTTGTTCTGGAAAAAATAAAAGTTGTTCCACGTTGTTCTATGCTCATTTAATATTGTTCTACATTTTGGTGCCGCTAACTCGCCCTTTTCGGTCGAAAATGACAAAAATTCAAAAAAAGAGTCTACCTTCAAGAGTAAAGTACCCTTTAAAAATTTGTTCTCGAAAAAATAAAAGTTGTTCCAGGTTGTTCTATGCTCATTTAATATTGTTCTACATTTTGGTGCCGCTAACT
Source organism: Priocnemis perturbator (assembly GCA_963942575.1). Lineage (NCBI taxonomy): Eukaryota > Metazoa > Arthropoda > Insecta > Hymenoptera > Pompilidae > Priocnemis > Priocnemis perturbator. Next base: position 12,033,054 of record OZ012656.1, read on the forward strand.
CGCCCTTTTCGGTCGAAAATGACAAAAATTCAAAAAAAGAGCCTACCTCCAAGAGTAAAGTACCCTTTAAAAATTTGTTCTGGAAAAACTAAAAGTTGTTCCACGTTGTTCTATGCTCATCTAATATTGTTCTACATTTTGGTGTCGCTAACTCGCCGTTTTCGGTTGAAAATGACACAAAAATGCAATAAAAGAGTCTACCTCCAAGAGTAAGGTACCCTTTAAAAATTTGTTCTGGAAAAACTAAAAGTTGTTCCAGGTTGTTCTATGCCTGGATGTTATTGTTCCACATTTTGGTGTCGCTGACGCGCCGTTTAAGGTCAAAAATGACACAAAAATGCAATAAAAGAGTCTACTTCCTAGAGTAAAGTACCCTTTAAAAATTTGTTCTGGAAAAACTAAAAGTTGTTCCAGGTTGTTCTATGCCTGGATGTTATTGTTCCACATTTTGGTGTCGCTGACGCGCCATTTAAGGTCAAAAATGACATAAAAATGCAAAAAAAGAGTCTACCTCCAAGAGTAAAGTACCATTTAAAAATTTGTTCTGGAAAAAATAAAAGTTGTTCCAGGTTGTTCTATGCTCATCTAATATTGTTCTACATTTTGGTGTCGCTAACTCGCCGTTTTCGGTCGAAAATGGCACAAAAATGCAAAAAAAGAGTCTACCTCCAAGAGTAAAGTACCCTTTAAAAATTTGTTCTGGAAAAACTAAAAGTTGTTCCAGGTTGTTCTATGCTCATCTAATATTGTTCTACATTTTGGTGTCGCTAACTCGCTGTTTTCGGTCGAAAATGACACAAAAATGCAAAAAAAGGGTCTACCTCCAAGAGTAAAGTACCCTTTAAAAATTTGTTCTGGAAAAACTAAAAGTTGTTCCAGGTTGTTCTATGCTCATTTAATATTGTTCTACATTTTGGTGCCGCTAACTCGCTGTTTTCAGTCGAAAATGACACAAAAATGCAAAAAAAGAGTCTACCTCCAAGAGTAAAGTACCCTTTAAAAATTTGTTCTGGAAAAAATAAAAGTTGTTCCAGGTTGTTCTATGCTCATTTAATATTGTTCTACATTTTGGTGCCGCTAACTCGCCCTTTTCGGTCGAAAATGACAAAAATTCAAAAAAAGAGTCTACCTTCAGGAGTAAAGTACCCTTTAAAAATTTGTTCTCGAAAAAATAAAAGTTGTTCCAGGTTGTTCTATGCTCATTTAATATTGTTCTACATTTTGGTGCCGCTAACTCGCCCTTTTCGGTCGAAAATGACAAAAATTCAAAAAAAGAGCCTACCTCCAAGAGTAAAGTACCCTTTAAAAATTTGTTCTGGAAAAACTAAAAGTTGTTCCACGTTGTTCTATGCTCATCTAATATTGTTCTACATTTTGGTGTCGCTAACTCGCCGTTTTCGGTCGAAAATGACACAAAAATGCAATAAAAGAGTCTACCTCCAAGAGTAAGGTACCCTTTAAAAATTTGTTCTGGAAAAACTAAAAGTTGTTCCAGGTTGTTCTATGCCTGGATGTTATTGTTCCACATTTTGGTGTCGCTGACGCGCCGTTTAAGGTCAAAATTGACATAAAAATGCAAAAAAAGAGTCTACCTCCAAGAGTAAAGTACCCTTTAAAAATTTGTTCTGGAAAAAATAAAAGTTGTTCCAGGTTGTTCTATGCTCATCTAATATTGTTCCACATTTTGGTGCCGCTAACTCGCCCTTTTCGGTCGACAATGACAAAAATTCAAAAAAAGAATCTACCTCCAAGAGTAAAGTACCCTTTATAAATTTGTTCTGGAAAAACTAAAAGTTGTTCCAGGTTTTTCTATGCCTGGATGTTATTGATCCACATTTTGGTGTCGCTAACGCGCCGTTTAAGGTCAAAAATGACACAAAAATGCAAAAAAAGATTCTACCTCCAAGAGTAAAGTACCCTTTAAAAATTTGTTCTCGAAAAAATAAAAGTTGTTCCAGGTTGTTCTATGCTCATTTAATATTGTTCTACATTTTGGTGCCGCTAACTCGCCCTTTTCGGTCGAAAATGACAAAAATTCAAAAAAAGAGTCTACCTTCAAGAGTAAAGTACCCTTTAAAAATTTGTTCTGGAAAAAATAAAAGTTGTCCCAGGTTGTTCTATGCCTGGATGTTATTGTTCCACATTTTGGTGTCGCTGACGCGCCGTTTAAGGTCAAAAATGACATAAAAATGCAAAAAAAGAGTCTACCTCCAAGAGTAAAGTACCCTTTAAAAATTTGTTCTGGAAAAAATAAAAGTTGTTCCAGGTTGTTCTATGCTCATTTAATATTGTTCTACATTTTGGTGCCGCTAACTCGCCCTTTTCGGTCGAAAATGACAAAAATTCAAAAAAAGAGCCTACCTCCAAGAGTAAAGTACCCTTTAAAAATTTGTTCTGGAAAAACTAAAAGTTGTTCCACGTTGTTCTATGCTCATCTAATATTGTTCTACATTTTGGTGTCGCTAACTCGCCGTTTTCGGTCGAAAATGACACAAAAATGCAATAAAAGAGTCTACCTCCAAGAGTAAAGTACCCTTTAAAAATTTGTTCTGGAAAAACTAAAAGTTGTTCCAGGTTGTTCTATGCCTGGATGTTATTGTTCCACATTTTGGTGTCGCTGACGCGCCATTTAAGGTCAAAAATGACATAAAAATGCAAAAAAAGAGTCTACCTCCAAGAGTAAAGTACCCTTTAAAAATTTGTTCTGGAAAAAATAAAAATTGTTCCAGGTTGTTCTATGCTCATCTAATATTGTTCTACATTTTGGTGTCGCTAACTCGCCGTTTTCGGTCGAAAATGGCACAAAAATGCAAAAAAAGAGTCTACCTCCAAGAGTAAAGTACCCTTTAAAAATTTGTTCTGGAAAAACTAAAAGTTGTTCCAGGTTGTTCTATGCTCATCTAATATTGTTCTACATTTTGGTGTCGCTAACTCGCCGTTTTCGGTCGAAAATGGCACAAAAATGCAAAAAAAGGGTCTACCTCCAAGAGTAAAGTACCTTTTAAAAATTTGTTCTCGAAAAAATAAAAGTTGTTCCAGGTTGTTCTATGCTCATCTAATATTCTTCCACATTTTGGTGCCGCTAACTCGCCCTTTTCGGTCGACAATGACAAAAATTCAAAAAAAGAGTCTACCTCCAAGAGTAAAGTACCCTTTATAAATTTGTTCTGGAAAAACTAAAAGTTGTTCCAGGTTTTTCTATGCCTGGATGTTATTGATCCACATTTTGGTGTCGCTAACGCGCCGTTTAAGGTCAAAAATGACACAAAAATGCAAAAAAAGAGTCTACCTCCAAGAGTAAAGTACCCTTTAAAAATTTGTTCTCGAAAAAATAAAAGTTGTTCCAGGTTGTTCTATGCTCATTTAATATTGTTCTACATTTTGGTGCCGCTAACTCGCCCTTTTCGGTCGAAAATGACAAAAATTCAATAAAAGAGTCTACCTTCAAGAGTAAAGTACCCTTTAAAAATTTGTTCTGGACAAACTAAAAGTTGTTCCAGGTTGTTCTATGCCTGGATGCTATTGTTCCACATTTTGGTGTCGCTGACGCGCTGTTTTCGGTCGAAAATGACACAATAATGCAAAAAAAGGGTCTACCTCCAAGAGTAAAGTACCCTTTAAAAATTTGTTCTGGAAAAACTAAAAGTTGTTCCAGGTTTTTCTATGCCTGGATGTTATTGATCCACATTTTGGTGTCGCTAACGCGCCGTTTAAGGTCAAAAATGACACAAAAATGCAAAAAAAGAGTCTACCTCCAAGAGTAAAGTACCCTTTAAAAATTTGTTCTCGAAAAAATAAAAGTTGTTCCAGGTTGTTCTATGCTCATTTAATATTGTTCTACATTTTGGTGCCGCTAACTCGCCCTTTTCGGTCGAAAATGACAAAAATTCAATAAAAGAGTCTACCTTCAAGAGTAAAGTACCCTTTAAAAATTTGTTCTGGACAAACTAAAAGTTGTTCCAGGTTGTTCTATGCCTGGATGTTATTGTTCCACATTTTGGTGTCGCTGACGCGCCGTTTAAGGTCAAAAATGATATAAAAATGCAAAAAAAGAGTCTACCTCCAAGAGTAAAGTACCCTTTAAAAATTTGTTCTTGAAAAAATAAAAGTTGTTCCAGGTTGTTCTATGCTCATTTAATATTGTTCTACATTTTGGTGCCGCTAACTCGCCCTTTTCGGTCGAAAATGACAAAAATTCAAAAAAAGAGCCTACCTCCAAGAGTAAAGTACCCTTTAAAAATTTGTTCTGGAAAAACTAAAAGTTGTTCCACGTTGTTCTATGCTCATCTAATATTGTTCTACATTTTGGTGTCGCTAACTCGCCGTTTTCGGTCGAAAATGACACAAAAATGCAAAAAAAGAGTCTACCTCCAAGAGTAAAGTACCCTTTAAAAATTTGTTCTGGAAAAACTAAAAGTTGTTCCAGGTTGTTCTATGCCTGCATGTTATTGTTCCACATTTTGGTGTCGCTGACGCGCCGTTTAAGGTCAAAAATGACAAAAATGCAAAAAAAGAGTCTACCTCCAAGAGTAAAGTACCCTTTAAAAATTTGTTCTGGAAAAAATAAAAGTTGTTCCACGTTGTTCTATGCTCATTTAATATTGTTCTACATTTTGGTGCCGCTAACTCGCCCTTTTCGGTCGAAAATGACAAAAATTCAAAAAAAGAGTCTACCTTCAAGAGTAAAGTACCCTTTAAAAATTTGTTCTCGAAAAAATAAAAGTTGTTCCAGGTTGTTCTATGCTCATTTAATATTGTTCTACATTTTGGTGCCGCTAACTCGCCCTTTTCGGTCGAAAATGACAAAAATTCAAAAAAAGAGCCTACCTCCAAGAGTAAAGTACCCTTTAAAAATTTGTTCTGGAAAAACTAAAAGTTGTTCCACGTTGTTCTATGCTCATCTAATATTGTTCTACATTTTGGTGTCGCTAACTCGCCGTTTTCGGTTGAAAATGACACAAAAATGCAATAAAAGAGTCTACCTCCAAGAGTAAGGTACCCTTTAAAAATTTGTTCTGGAAAAACTAAAAGTTGTTCCAGGTTGTTCTATGCCTGGATGTTATTGTTCCACATTTTGGTGTCGCTGACGCGCCGTTTAAGGTCAAAAATGACACAAAAATGCAATAAAAGAGTCTACTTCCTAGAGTAAAGTACCCTTTAAAAATTTGTTCTGGAAAAACTAAAAGTTGTTCCAGGTTGTTCTATGCCTGGATGTTATTGTTCCACATTTTGGTGTCGCTGACGCGCCATTTAAGGTCAAAAATGACATAAAAATGCAAAAAAAGAGTCTACCTCCAAGAGTAAAGTACCATTTAAAAATTTGTTCTGGAAAAAATAAAAGTTGTTCCAGGTTGTTCTATGCTCATCTAATATTGTTCTACATTTTGGTGTCGCTAACTCGCCGTTTTCGGTCGAAAATGGCACAAAAATGCAAAAAAAGAGTCTACCTCCAAGAGTAAAGTACCCTTTAAAAATTTGTTCTGGAAAAACTAAAAGTTGTTCCAGGTTGTTCTATGCTCATCTAATATTGTTCTACATTTTGGTGTCGCTAACTCGCTGTTTTCGGTCGAAAATGACACAAAAATGCAAAAAAAGGGTCTACCTCCAAGAGTAAAGTACCCTTTAAAAATTTGTTCTGGAAAAACTAAAAGTTGTTCCAGGTTGTTCTATGCTCATTTAATATTGTTCTACATTTTGGTGCCGCTAACTCGCTGTTTTCAGTCGAAAATGACACAAAAATGCAAAAAAAGAGTCTACCTCCAAGAGTAAAGTACCCTTTAAAAATTTGTTCTGGAAAAAATAAAAGTTGTTCCAGGTTGTTCTATGCTCATTTAATATTGTTCTACATTTTGGTGCCGCTAACTCGCCCTTTTCGGTCGAAAATGACAAAAATTCAAAAAAAGAGTCTACCTTCAGGAGTAAAGTACCCTTTAAAAATTTGTTCTCGAAAAAATAAAAGTTGTTCCAGGTTGTTCTATGCTCATTTAATATTGTTCTACATTTTGGTGCCGCTAACTCGCCCTTTTCGGTCGAAAATGACAAAAATTCAAAAAAAGAGCCTACCTCCAAGAGTAAAGTACCCTTTAAAAATTTGTTCTGGAAAAACTAAAAGTTGTTCCACGTTGTTCTATGCTCATCTAATATTGTTCTACATTTTGGTGTCGCTAACTCGCCGTTTTCGGTCGAAAATGACACAAAAATGCAATAAAAGAGTCTACCTCCAAGAGTAAAGTACCCTTTAAAAATTTGTTCTGGAAAAACTAAAAGTTGTTCGAGGTTGTTCTATGCCTGGATGTTATTGTTCCACATTTTGGTGTCGCTGACGCGCCGTTTAAGGTCAAAAATGACACAAAAATGCAAAAAAAGAGTCTACCTCCAAGAGTAAAGTACCCTTTAAAAATTTGTTCTGGAAAAAATAAAACTTGTTCCAGGTTGTTCTATGCTCATCTAATATTGTTCTACATTTTGGTGTCGCTAACTCGCCGTTTTCGGTCGAAAATGGCACAAAAATGCAAAAAACGAGTCTACCTCCAAGAGTAAAGTACCCTTTAAAAATTTGTTCTGGAAAAACTAAAAGCTGTTCCAGGTTGTTCTATGCCTGGATGTTATTGTTCCACATTTTGGTGTCGCTGACGCGCTGTTTTCGGTCGAAAATGACACAAAAATGCAAAAAAAGTGTCTACCTCCAAGAGTAAAGTACCCTTTAAAAATTTGTTCTGCAAAAACTAAAAGTTGTTCCAGGTTGTTCTATGCCTGGATGTTATTGTTCCACATTTTGGTGTCGCTGACGCGCTGTTTTCGGTCGAAAATGACACAAAAATGCAAAAAAAGGGTCTACCTCCAAGAGTAAAGTACCCTTTAAAAATTTGTTCTGGAAAAACTAAAAGTTGTTCCAGGTTGTTCTATGCTCATTTAATATTGTTCTACATTTTGGTGCCGCTAACTCGCTGTTTTCAGTCGAAAATGACACAAAAATGCAAAAAAAGAGTCTACCTCCAAGAGTAAAGTACCCTTTAAAAATTTGTTCTGGAAAAAATAAAAGTTGTTCCAGGTTGTTCTATGCTCATTTAATATTGTTCTACATTTTGGTGCCGCTAACTCGCCCTTTTCGGTCGAAAATGACAAAAATTCAAAAAAAGAGTCTACCTTCAGGAGTAAAGTACCCTTTAAAAATTTGTTCTCGAAAAAATAAAAGTTGTTCCAGGTTGTTCTATGCTCATTTAATATTGTTCTACATTTTGGTGCCGCTAACTCGCCCTTTTCGGTCGAAAATGACAAAAATTCAAAAAAAGAGCCTACCTCCAAGAGTAAAGTACCCTTTAAAAATTTGTTCTCGAAAAAATAAAAGTTGTTCCAGGTTGTTCTATGCTCATCTAATATTGTTCCACATTTTGGTGCCGCTAACTCGACCTTTTCGGTCGACAATGACAAAAATTCAAAAAAAGAGTCTACCTCCAAGAGTAAAGTACCCTTTAAAAATTTGTTCTGGAAAAACTAAAAGTTGTTCCAGGTTGTTCTATGCTCATTTAATATTGTTCTACATTTTGGTGCCACTAACTCGCTGTTTTCGGTCGAAAATGACACAAAAATGCAAAAAAAGAGTCTACCTGCAAGAGTAAACTACCCTTTAAAAATTTGTTCTCGAAAAAATAAAAGTTGTTCCAGGTTGTTCTATGCCCATCTAATATTGTTCTACATTTTGGTGTTGTTACCTCCCTGTTTTCTGTCGAAAATGACACAAAAATGCAAAAAAAGAGTCTACCTCCAAGAGTAAAGTACCCTTTAAAAATTTGTTCTCGAAAAAATAAAAGTTGTTCCAGGTTGTTCTATGCTCATTTAATATTGTTCTACATTTTGGTGCCGCTAACTCGCTGTTTTCGGTCGAAAATGACACAAAAATGCAAAAAAAGAGTCTACCTCCAAGAGTAAAGTACCCTTTAAAAATTTGTTCTCGGAAAACTAAAAGTTGTTCCAGGTTGTTCTATGCTCATTTAATATTGTTCTACATTTTGGTGCCGCTAATTCGCCCTTTTCGATCGAAAATGACAAAAATTCAAAAAAAGAGTCTACCTTCAAGAGTAAAGTACCCTTTAAAAATTTGTTCTGGACAAACTAAAAGTTGTTCCAGGTTGTTCTATGCCTGGATGTTATTGTTCCACATTTTGGTGTCGCTGACGCGCCGTTTAAGGTCAAAAATGACATAAAAATGCAAAAAAAGAGTCTACCTCCAAGAGTAAAGTACCCTTTAAAAATTTGTTCTCGAAAAAATAAAAGTTGTTCCAGGTTGTTCTATGCTCATTTAATATTGTTCTACATTTTGGTGCCGCTAACTCGCCCTTTTCGGTCGAAAATGACAAAAATTCAAAAAAAGAGCCTACCTCCAAGAGTAAAGTACCCTTTAAAAATTTGTTCTGGAAAAACTAAAAGTTGTTCCACGTTGTTCTATGCTCATCTAATATTGTTCTACATTTTGGTGTCGCTAACTCGCCGTTTTCGGTCGAAAATGACACAAAAATGCAATAAAAGAGTCTACCTCCAAGAGTAAAGTACCCTTTAAAAATTTGTTCTGGAAAAACTAAAAGTTGTTCCAGGTTGTTCTATGCCTGGATGTTATTGTTCCACATTTTGGTGTCGCTGACGCGCCATTTAAGGTCAAAAATGACATAAAAATGCAAAAAAAGAGTCTACCTCCAAGAGTAAAGTACCCTTTAAAAATTTGTTCTGGAAAAAATAAAAATTGTTCCAGGTTGTTCTATGCTCATCTAATATTGTTCTACATTTTGGTGTCGCTAACTCGCCGTTTTCGGTCGAAAATGGCACAAAAATGCAAAAAAAGAGTCTACCTCCAAGAGTAAAGTACCCTTTAAAAATTTGTTCTGGAAAAACTAAAAGTTGTTCCAGGTTGTTCTATGCTCATCTAATATTGTTCTACATTTTGGTGTCGCTAACTCGCCGTTTTCGGTCGAAAATGGCACAAAAATGCAAAAAAAGGGTCTACCTCCAAGAGTAAAGTACCTTTTAAAAATTTGTTCTCGAAAAAATAAAAGTTGTTCCAGGTTGTTCTATGCTCATCTAATATTCTTCCACATTTTGGTGCCGCTAACTCGCCCTTTTCGGTCGACAATGACAAAAATTCAAAAAAAGAGTCTACCTCCAAGAGTAAAGTACCCTTTATAAATTTGTTCTGGAAAAACTAAAAGTTGTTCCAGGTTTTTCTATGCCTGGATGTTATTGATCCACATTTTGGTGTCGCTAACGCGCCGTTTAAGGTCAAAAATGACACAAAAATGCAAAAAAAGAGTCTACCTCCAAGAGTAAAGTACCCTTTAAAAATTTGTTCTCGAAAAAATAAAAGTTGTTCCAGGTTGTTCTATGCTCATTTAATATTGTTCTACATTTTGGTGCCGCTAACTCGCCCTTTTCGGTCGAAAATGACAAAAATTCAATAAAAGAGTCTACCTTCAAGAGTAAAGTACCCTTTAAAAATTTGTTCTGGACAAACTAAAAGTTGTTCCAGGTTGTTCTATGCCTGGATGCTATTGTTCCACATTTTGGTGTCGCTGACGCGCTGTTTTCGGTCGAAAATGACACAATAATGCAAAAAAAGGGTCTACCTCCAAGAGTAAAGTACCCTTTAAAAATTTGTTCTGGAAAAACTAAAAGTTGTTCCAGGTTTTTCTATGCCTGGATGTTATTGATCCACATTTTGGTGTCGCTAACGCGCCGTTTAAGGTCAAAAATGACACAAAAATGCAAAAAAAGAGTCTACCTCCAAGAGTAAAGTACCCTTTAAAAATTTGTTCTCGAAAAAATAAAAGTTGTTCCAGGTTGTTCTATGCTCATTTAATATTGTTCTACATTTTGGTGCCGCTAACTCGCCCTTTTCGGTCGAAAATGACAAAAATTCAATAAAAGAGTCTACCTTCAAGAGTAAAGTACCCTTTAAAAATTTGTTCTGGACAAACTAAAAGTTGTTCCAGGTTGTTCTATGCCTGGATGTTATTGTTCCACATTTTGGTGTCGCTGACGCGCCGTTTAAGGTCAAAAATGATATAAAAATGCAAAAAAAGAGTCTACCTCCAAGAGTAAAGTACCCTTTAAAAATTTGTTCTTGAAAAAATAAAAGTTGTTCCAGGTTGTTCTATGCTCATTTAATATTGTTCTACATTTTGGTGCCGCTAACTCGCCCTTTTCGGTCGAAAATGACAAAAATTCAAAAAAAGAGCCTACCTCCAAGAGTAAAGTACCCTTTAAAAATTTGTTCTGGAAAAACTAAAAGTTGTTCCACGTTGTTCTATGCTCATCTAATATTGTTCTACATTTTGGTGTCGCTAACTCGCCGTTTTCGGTCGAAAATGACACAAAAATGCAAAAAAAGAGTCTACCTCCAAGAGTAAAGTACCCTTTAAAAATTTGTTCTGGAAAAACTAAAAGTTGTTCCAGGTTGTTCTATGCCTGCATGTTATTGTTCCACATTTTGGTGTCGCTGACGCGCCGTTTAAGGTCAAAAATGACAAAAATGCAAAAAAAGAGTCTACCTCCAAGAGTAAAGTACCCTTTAAAAATTTGTTCTGGAAAAAATAAAAGTTGTTCCACGTTGTTCTATGCTCATTTAATATTGTTCTACATTTTGGTGCCGCTAACTCGCCCTTTTCGGTCGAAAATGACAAAAATTCAAAAAAAGAGTCTACCTTCAAGAGTAAAGTACCCTTTAAAAATTTGTTCTCGAAAAAATAAAAGTTGTTCCAGGTTGTTCTATGCTCATTTAATATTGTTCTACATTTTGGTGCCGCTAACTCGCCCTTTTCGGTCGAAAATGACAAAAATTCAAAAAAAGAGCCTACCTCCAAGAGTAAAGTACCCTTTAAAAATTTGTTCTGGAAAAACTAAAAGTTGTTCCACGTTGTTCTATGCTCATCTAATATTGTTCTACATTTTGGTGTCGCTAACTCGCCGTTTTCGGTTGAAAATGACACAAAAATGCAATAAAAGAGTCTACCTCCAAGAGTAAGGTACCCTTTAAAAATTTGTTCTGGAAAAACTAAAAGTTGTTCCAGGTTGTTCTATGCCTGGATGTTATTGTTCCACATTTTGGTGTCGCTGACGCGCCGTTTAAGGTCAAAAATGACACAAAAATGCAATAAAAGAGTCTACTTCCTAGAGTAAAGTACCCTTTAAAAATTTGTTCTGGAAAAACTAAAAGTTGTTCCAGGTTGTTCTATGCCTGGATGTTATTGTTCCACATTTTGGTGTCGCTGACGCGCCATTTAAGGTCAAAAATGACATAAAAATGCAAAAAAAGAGTCTACCTCCAAGAGTAAAGTACCATTTAAAAATTTGTTCTGGAAAAAATAAAAGTTGTTCCAGGTTGTTCTATGCTCATCTAATATTGTTCTACATTTTGGTGTCGCTAACTCGCCGTTTTCGGTCGAAAATGGCACAAAAATGCAAAAAAAGAGTCTACCTCCAAGAGTAAAGTACCCTTTAAAAATTTGTTCTGGAAAAACTAAAAGTTGTTCCAGGTTGTTCTATGCTCATCTAATATTGTTCTACATTTTGGTGTCGCTAACTCGCTGTTTTCGGTCGAAAATGACACAAAAATGCAAAAAAAGGGTCTACCTCCAAGAGTAAAGTACCCTTTAAAAATTTGTTCTGGAAAAACTAAAAGTTGTTCCAGGTTGTTCTATGCTCATTTAATATTGTTCTACATTTTGGTGCCGCTAACTCGCTGTTTTCAGTCGAAAATGACACAAAAATGCAAAAAAAGAGTCTACCTCCAAGAGTAAAGTACCCTTTAAAAATTTGTTCTGGAAAAAATAAAAGTTGTTCCAGGTTGTTCTATGCTCATTTAATATTGTTCTACATTTTGGTGCCGCTAACTCGCCCTTTTCCGTCGAAAATGACAAAAATTCAAAAAAAGAGTCTACCTTCAGGAGTAAAGTACCCTTTAAAAATTTGTTCTCGAAAAAATAAAAGTTGTTCCAGGTTGTTCTATGCTCATTTAATATTGTTCTACATTTTGGTGCCGCTAACTCGCCCTTTTCGGTCGAAAATGACAAAAATTCAAAAAAAGAGCCTACCTCCAAGAGTAAAGTACCCTTTAAAAATTTGTTCTGGAAAAACTAAAAGTTGTTCCACGTTGTTCTATGCTCATCTAATATTGTTCTACATTTTGGTGTCGCTAACTCGCCGTTTTCGGTCGAAAATGACACAAAAATGCAATAAAAGAGTCTACCTCCAAGAGTAAAGTACCCTTTAAAAATTTGTTCTGGAAAAACTAAAAGTTGTTCGAGGTTGTTCTATGCCTGGATGTTATTGTTCCACATTTTGGTGTCGCTGACGCGCCGTTTAAGGTCAAAAATGACACAAAAATGCAAAAAAAGAGTCTACCTCCAAGAGTAAAGTACCCTTTAAAAATTTGTTCTGGAAAAAATAAAACTTGTTCCAGGTTGTTCTATGCTCATCTAATATTGTTCTACATTTTGGTGTCGCTAACTCGCCGTTTTCGGTCGAAAATGGCACAAAAATGCAAAAAACGAGTCTACCTCCAAGAGTAAAGTACCCTTTAAAAATTTGTTCTGGAAAAACTAAAAGCTGTTCCAGGTTGTTCTATGCCTGGATGTTATTGTTCCACATTTTGGTGTCGCTGACGCGCTGTTTTCGGTCGAAAATGACACAAAAATGCAAAAAAAGTGTCTACCTCCAAGAGTAAAGTACCCTTTAAAAATTTGTTCTGCAAAAACTAAAAGTTGTTCCAGGTTGTTCTATGCCTGGATGTTATTGTTCCACATTTTGGTGTCGCTGACGCGCTGTTTTCGGTCGAAAATGACACAAAAATGCAAAAAAAGGGTCTACCTCCAAGAGTAAAGTACCCTTTAAAAATTTGTTCTGGAAAAACTAAAAGTTGTTCCAGGTTGTTCTATGCTCATTTAATATTGTTCTACATTTTGGTGCCGCTAACTCGCTGTTTTCAGTCGAAAATGACACAAAAATGCAAAAAAAGAGTCTACCTCCAAGAGTAAAGTACCCTTTAAAAATTTGTTCTGGAAAAAATAAAAGTTGTTCCAGGTTGTTCTATGCTCATTTAATATTGTTCTACATTTTGGTGCCGCTAACTCGCCCTTTTCGGTCGAAAATGACAAAAATTCAAAAAAAGAGTCTACCTTCAGGAGTAAAGTACCCTTTAAAAATTTGTTCTCGAAAAAATAAAAGTTGTTCCAGGTTGTTCTATGCTCATTTAATATTGTTCTACATTTTGGTGCCGCTAACTCGCCCTTTTCGGTCGAAAATGACAAAAATTCAAAAAAAGAGCCTACCTCCAAGAGTAAAGTACCCTTTAAAAATTTGTTCTCGAAAAAATAAAAGTTGTTCCAGGTTGTTCTATGCTCATCTAATATTGTTCCACATTTTGGTGCCGCTAACTCGACCTTTTCGGTCGACAATGACAAAAATTCAAAAAAAGAGTCTACCTCCAAGAGTAAAGTACCCTTTAAAAATTTGTTCTGGAAAAACTAAAAGTTGTTCCAGGTTGTTCTATGCTCATTTAATATTGTTCTACATTTTGGTGCCACTAACTCGCTGTTTTCGGTCGAAAATGACACAAAAATGCAAAAAAAGAGTCTACCTGCAAGAGTAAACTACCCTTTAAAAATTTGTTCTCGAAAAAATAAAAGTTGTTCCAGGTTGTTCTATGCCCATCTAATATTGTTCTACATTTTGGTGTTGTTACCTCCCTGTTTTCTGTCGAAAATGACACAAAAATGCAAAAAAAGAGTCTACCTCCAAGAGTAAAGTACCCTTTAAAAATTTGTTCTCGAAAAAATAAAAGTTGTTCCAGGTTGTTCTATGCTCATTTAATATTGTTCTACATTTTGGTGCCGCTAACTCGCTGTTTTCGGTCGAAAATGACACAAAAATGCAAAAAAAGAGTCTACCTCCAAGAGTAAAGTACCCTTTAAAAATTTGTTCTCGGAAAACTAAAAGTTGTTCCAGGTTGTTCTATGCTCATTTAATATTGTTCTACATTTTGGTGCCGCTAATTCGCCCTTTTCGATCGAAAATGACAAAAATTCAAAAAAAGAGTCTACCTTCAAGAGTAAAGTACCCTTTAAAAATTTGTTCTGGACAAACTAAAAGTTGTTCCAGGTTGTTCTATGCCTGGATGTTATTGTTCCACATTTTGGTGTCGCTGACGCGCCGTTTAAGGTCAAAAATGACATAAAAATGCAAAAAAAGAGTCTACCTCCAAGAGTAAAGTACCCTTTAAAAATTTGTTCTCGAAAAAATAAAAGTTGTTCCAGGTTGTTCTATGCTCATTTAATATTGTTCTTCATTTTGGTGCCGCTAACTCGCCCTTTTCGGTCGAAAATGACAAAAATTCAAAAAAAGAGCCTACCTCCAAGAGTAAAGTACCCTTTAAAAATTTGTTCTGGAAAAACTAAAAGTTGTTCCACGTTGTTCTATGCTCATCTAATATTGTTCTACATTTTGGTGCCGCTAACTCGCCCTTTTCGGTCGAAAATGACAAAAATTCAAAAAAAGAGTCTACCTTCAAGAGTAAAGTACCCTTTAAAAATTTGTTCTCGAAAAAATAAAAGTTGTTCCAGGTTGTTCTATGCCTGGATGTTATTTTTCCACATTTTGGTGTCGCTGACGCGCCATTGAAGGTCAAAAATGACATAAAAATGCAAAAAAAGAGTCTACCTCCAAGAGTAAAGTACCCTTTAAAAATTTGTTCTGGAAAAAATAAAAGTTGTTCCAGGTTGTTCTATGCTCATTTAATATTGTTCTACATTTTGGTGCCGCTAACTCGCCCTTTTCGGTCGAAAATGACAAAAATTCAAAAAAAGAGTCTACCTTCAAGAGTAAAGTACCCTTTAAAAATTTGTTCTCGAAAAAATAAAAGTTGTTCCAGGTTGTTCTATGCTCATTTAATATTGTTCTACATTTTGGTGCCGCTAACTCGCCCTTTTCGGTCGAAAATGACAAAAATTCAAAAAAAGAGCCTACCTCCAAGAGTAAAGTACCCTTTAAAAATTTGTTCTCGAAAAAATAAAAGTTGTTCCAGGTTGTTCTATGCTCATCTAATATTGTTCCACATTTTGGTGCCGCTAACTCGACCTTTTCGGTCGACAATGACAAAAATTCAAAAAAAGAGTCTACCTCCAAGAGTAAAGTACCCTTTAAAAATTTGTTCTCGAAAAAATAAAAGTTGTTCCAGGTTGTTCTATGCCCATCTAATATTGTTCTACATTTTGGTGTTGTTACCTCCCTGTTTTCTGTCGAAAATGACACAAAAATGCAAAAAAAGAGTCTACCTCCAAGAGTAAAGTACCCTTTAAAAATTTGTTCTCGAAAAAATAAAAGTTGTTCCAGGTTGTTCTATGCTCATTTAATATTGTTCTACATTTTGGTGCCGCTAACTCGCTGTTTTCGGTCGAAAATGACACAAAAATGCAAAAAAAGAGTCTACCTCCAAGAGTAAAGTACCCTTTAAAAATTTGTTCTCGGAAAACTAAAAGTTGTTCCAGGTTGTTCTATGCTCATTTAATATTGTTCTACATTTTGGTGCCGCTAATTCGCCCTTTTCGGTCGAAAATGACAAAAATTCAAAAAAAGAGTCTACCTTCAAGAGTAAAGTACCCTTTAAAAATTTGTTCTGGACAAACTAAAAGTTGTTCCAGGTTGTTCTATGCCTGGATGTTATTGTTCCACATTTTGGTGTCGCTGACGCGCCGTTTAAGGTCAAAAATGACATAAAAATGCAAAAAAAGAGTCTACCTCCAAGAGTAAAGTACCCTTTAAAAATTTGTTCTCGAAAAAATAAAAGTTGTTCCAGGTTGTTCTATGCTCATTTAATATTGTTCTACATTTTGGTGCCGCTAACTCGCCCTTTTCGGTCGAAAATGACAAAAATTCAAAAAAAGAGCCTACCTCCAAGAGTAAAGTACCCTTTAAAAATTTGTTCTGGAAAAACTAAAAGTTGTTCCACGTTGTTCTATGCTCATCTAATATTGTTCTACATTTTGGTGCCGCTAACTCGCCCTTTTCGGTCGAAAATGACAAAAATTCAAAAAAAGAGTCTACCTTCAAGAGTAAAGTACCCTTTAAAAATTTGTTCTCGAAAAAATAAAAGTTGTTCCAGGTTGTTCTATGCCTGGATGTTATTGTTCCACATTTTGGTGTCGCTGACGCGCCATTGAAGGTCAAAAATGACATAAAAATGCAAAAAAAGAGTCTACCTCCAAGAGTAAAGTACCCTTTAAAAATTTGTTCTGGAAGAAATAAAAGTTGTTCCAGGTTGTTCTATGCTCATCTAATATTGTTCTACATTTTGGTGCCGCTAACTCGCTGTTTTCGGTCGAAAATGACACAAAAATGCAAAAAAAGAGTCTACCTCCAAGAGTAAAGTACCCTTTAAAAATTTGTTCTCGGAAAAATAAAAGTTGTTCCAGGTTGTTCTATGCTCATTTAATATTGTTCTACATTTTGGTGCCGCTAACTCGCCCTTTTCGGTCGAAAATGAGAAAAATTCAAAAAAAGAGTCTACCTTCAAGAGTAAAGTACCCTTTAAAAATTTGTTCTGGACAAACTAAAAGTTGTTCCAGGTTGTTCTATGCCTGGATGTTATTGTTCCACATTTTGGTGTCGCTGACGCGCCGTTTAAGGTCAAAAATGACATAAAAATGCAAAAAAAGAGTCTACCTCCAAGAGTAAAGTACCCTTTAAAAATTTGTTCTCGAAAAAATAAAAGTTGTTCCAGGTTGTTCTATGCTCATTTAATATTGTTCTACATTTTGGTGCCGCTAACTCGCCCTTTTCGGTCAAAAATGACAAAAATTCAAAAAAAGAGCCTACCTCCAAGAGTAAAGTACCCTTTAAAAATTTGTTCTGGAAAAACTAAATGTTGTTCCACGTTGTTCTATGCTCATCTAATATTGTTCTACATTTTGGTGTCACTAACTCGCCGTTTTCGGTCGACAATGACAAAAAAATGCAAAAAAAGAGTCTACCTCCAAGAGTAAAGTACCCTTTAAAAATTTGTTCTGGAAAAACTAAAAGTTGTCCCAGGTTGTTCTATGCCTGCATGTTATTGTTCCACATTTTGGTGTCGCTGACGCGCCGTTTAAGGTCAAAAATGACAAAAATGCAAAAAAAGAGTCTACCTCCAAGAGTAAAGTACCCTTTAAAAATTTGTTCTGGAAAAAATAAAAGTTGTTCCACGTTGTTCTATGCTCATTTAATATTGTTCTACATTTTGGTGCCGCTAACTCGCCCTTTTCGGTCGAAAATGACAAAAATTCAAAAAAAGAGTCTACCTTCAAGAGTAAAGTACCCTTTAAAAATTTGTTCTCGAAAAAATAAAAGTTGTTCCAGGTTGTTCTATGCTCATTTAATATTGTTCTACATTTTGGTGCCGCTAACTCGCCCTTTTCGGTCGAAAATGACAAAAATTCAAAAAAAGAGCCTACCTCCAAGAGTAAAGTACCCTTTAAAAATTTGTTCTGGAAAAACTAAAAGTTGTTCCACGTTGTTCTATGCTCATCTAATATTGTTCTACATTTTGGTGTCGCTAACTCGCCGTTTTCGGTCGAAAATGACACAAAAATGCAATAAAAGAGTCTACCTCCAAGAGTAAGGTACCCTTTAAAAATTTGTTCTGGAAAAACTAAAAGTTGTTCCAGGTTGTTCTATGCCTGGATGTTATTGTTCCACATTTTGGTGTCGCTGACGCGCCGTTTAAGGTCAAAATTGACATAAAAATGCAAAAAAAGAGTCTACCTCCAAGAGTAAAGTACCCTTTAAAAATTTGTTCTGGAAAAAATAAAAGTTGTTCCAGGTTGTTCTATGCTCATCTAATATTGTTCCACATTTTGGTGCCGCTAACTCGCCCTTTTCGGTCGACAATGACAAAAATTCAAAAAAAGAATCTACCTCCAAGAGTAAAGTACCCTTTATAAATTTGTTCTGGAAAAACTAAAAGTTGTTCCAGGTTTTTCTATGCCTGGATGTTATTGATCCACATTTTGGTGTCGCTAACGCGCCGTTTAAGGTCAAAAATGACACAAAAATGCAAAAAAAGATTCTACCTCCAAGAGTAAAGTACCCTTTAAAAATTTGTTCTCGAAAAAATAAAAGTTGTTCCAGGTTGTTCTATGCTCATTTAATATTGTTCTACATTTTGGTGCCGCTAACTCGCCCTTTTCGGTCGAAAATGACAAAAATTCAAAAAAAGAGTCTACCTTCAAGAGTAAAGTACCCTTTAAAAATTTGTTCTGGAAAAAATAAAAGTTGTCCCAGGTTGTTCTATGCCTGGATGTTATTGTTCCACATTTTGGTGTCGCTGACGCGCCGTTTAAGGTCAAAAATGACATAAAAATGCAAAAAAAGAGTCTACCTCCAAGAGTAAAGTACCCTTTAAAAATTTGTTCTGGAAAAAATAAAAGTTGTTCCAGGTTGTTCTATGCTCATTTAATATTGTTCTACATTTTGGTGCCGCTAACTCGCCCTTTTCGGTCGAAAATGACAAAAATTCAAAAAAAGAGCCTACCTCCAAGAGTAAAGTACCCTTTAAAAATTTGTTCTGGAAAAACTAAAAGTTGTTCCACGTTGTTCTATGCTCATCTAATATTGTTCTACATTTTGGTGTCGCTAACTCGCCGTTTTCGGTCGAAAATGACACAAAAATGCAATAAAAGAGTGTACCTCCAAGAGTAAAGTACCCTTTAAAAATTTGTTCTGGAAAAACTAAAAGTTGTTCCAGGTTGTTCTATGCCTGGATGTTATTGTTCCACATTTTGGTGTCGCTGACGCGCCATTTAAGGTCAAAAATGACATAAAAATGCAAAAAAAGAGTCTACCTCCAAGAGTAAAGTACCCTTTAAAAATTTGTTCTGGAAAAAATAAAAATTGTTCCAGGTTGTTCTATGCTCATCTAATATTGTTCTACATTTTGGTGTCGCTAACTCGCCGTTTTCGGTCGAAAATGGCACAAAAATGCAAAAAAAGAGTCTACCTCCAAGAGTAAAGTACCCTTTAAAAATTTGTTCTGGAAAAACTAAAAGTTGTTCCAGGTTGTTCTATGCTCATCTAATATTGTTCTACATTTTGGTGTCGCTAACTCGCCGTTTTCGGTCGAAAATGGCACAAAAATGCAAAAAAAGGGTCTACCTCCAAGAGTAAAGTACCTTTTAAAAATTTGTTCTCGAAAAAATAAAAGTTGTTCCAGGTTGTTCTATGCTCATCTAATATTGTTCCACATTTTGGTGCCGCTAACTCGCCCTTTTCGGTCGACAATGACAAAAATTCAAAAAAAGAGTCTACCTCCAAGAGTAAAGTACCCTTTATAAATTTGTTCTGGAAAAACTAAAAGTTGTTCCAGGTTTTTCTATGCCTGGATGTTATTGATCCACATTTTGGTGTCGCTAACGCGCCGTTTAAGGTCAAAAATGACACAAAAATGCAAAAAAAGAGTCTACCTCCAAGAGTAAAGTACCCTTTAAAAATTTGTTCTCGAAAAAATAAAAGTTGTTCCAGGTTGTTCTATGCTCATTTAATATTGTTCTACATTTTGGTGCCGCTAACTCGCCCTTTTCGGTCGAAAATGACAAAAATTCAATAAAAGAGTCTACCTTCAAGAGTAAAGTACCCTTTAAAAATTTGTTCTGGACAAACTAAAAGTTGTTCCAGGTTGTTCTATGCCTGGATGCTATTGTTCCACATTTTGGTGTCGCTGACGCGCTGTTTTCGGTCGAAAATGACACAATAATGCAAAAAAAGGGTCTACCTCCAAGAGTAAAGTACCCTTTAAAAATTTGTTCTGGAAAAACTAAAAGTTGTTCCAGGTTTTTCTATGCCTGGATGTTATTGATCCACATTTTGGTGTCGCTAACGCGCCGTTTAAGGTCAAAAATGACACAAAAATGCAAAAAAAGAGTCTACCTCCAAGAGTAAAGTACCCTTTAAAAATTTGTTCTCGAAAAAATAAAAGTTGTTCCAGGTTGTTCTATGCTCATTTAATATTGTTCTACATTTTGGTGCCGCTAACTCGCCCTTTTCGGTCGAAAATGACAAAAATTCAATAAAAGAGTCTACCTTCAAGAGTAAAGTACCCTTTAAAAATTTGTTCTGGACAAACTAAAAGTTGTTCCAGGTTGTTCTATGCCTGGATGTTATTGTTCCACATTTTGGTGTCGCTGACGCGCCGTTTAAGGTCAAAAATGATATAAAAATGCAAAAAAAGAGTCTACCTCCAAGAGTAAAGTACCCTTTAAAAATTTGTTCTTGAAAAAATAAAAGTTGTTCCAGGTTGTTCTATGCTCATTTAATATTGTTCTACATTTTGGTGCCGCTAACTCGCCCTTTTCGGTCGAAAATGACAAAAATTCAAAAAAAGAGCCTACCTCCAAGAGTAAAGTACCCTTTAAAAATTTGTTCTGGAAAAACTAAAAGTTGTTCCACGTTGTTCTATGCTCATCTAATATTGTTCTGCATTTTGGTGTCGCTAACTCGCCGTTTTCGGTCGAAAATGACACAAAAATGCAAAAAAAGAGTCTACCTCCAAGAGTAAAGTACCCTTTAAAAATTTGTTCTGGAAAAACTAAAAGTTGTTCCAGGTTGTTCTATGCCTGCATGTTATTGTTCCACATTTTGGTGTCGCTGACGCGCCGTTTAAGGTCAAAAATGACAAAAATGCAAAAAAAGAGTCTACCTCCAAGAGTAAAGTACCCTTTAAAAATTTGTTCTGGAAAAAATAAAAGTTGTTCCACGTTGTTCTATGCTCATTTAATATTGTTCTACATTTTGGTGCCGCTAACTCGCCCTTTTCGGTCGAAAATGACAAAAATTCAAAAAAAGAGTCTACCTTCAAGAGTAAAGTACCCTTTAAAAATTTGTTCTCGAAAAAATAAAAGTTGTTCCAGGTTGTTCTATGCTCATTTAATATTGTTCTACATTTTGGTGCCGCTAACTCGCCCTTTTCGGTCGAAAATGACAAAAATTCAAAAAAAGAGCCTACCTCCAAGAGTAAAGTACCCTTTAAAAATTTGTTCTGGAAAAACTAAAAGTTGTTCCACGTTGTTCTATGCTCATCTAATATTGTTCTACATTTTGGTGTCGCTAACTCGCCGTTTTCGGTTGAAAATGACACAAAAATGCAATAAAAGAGTCTACCTCCAAGAGTAAGGTACCCTTTAAAAATTTGTTCTGGAAAAACTAAAAGTTGTTCCAGGTTGTTCTATGCCTGGATGTTATTGTTCCACATTTTGGTGTCGCTGACGCGCCGTTTAAGGTCAAAAATGACACAAAAATGCAATAAAAGAGTCTACCTCCTAGAGTAAAGTACCCTTTAAAAATTTGTTCTGGAAAAACTAAAAGTTGTTCCAGGTTGTTCTATGCCTGGATGTTATTGTTCCACATTTTGGTGTCGCTGACGCGCCATTTAAGGTCAAAAATGACATAAAAATGCAAAAAAAGAGTCTACCTCCAAGAGTAAAGTACCATTTAAAAATTTGTTCTGGAAAAAATAAAAGTTGTTCCAGGTTGTTCTATGCTCATCTAATATTGTTCTACATTTTGGTGTCGCTAACTCGCCGTTTTCGGTCGAAAATGGCACAAAAATGCAAAAAAAGAGTCTACCTCCAAGAGTAAAGTACCCTTTAAAAATTTGTTCTGGAAAAACTAAAAGTTGTTCCAGGTTGTTCTATGCTCATCTAATATTGTTCTACATTTTGGTGTCGCTAACTCGCCGTTTTCGGTCGAAAATGGCACAAAAATGCAAAAAAAGGGTCTACCTCCAAGAGTAAAGTACCTTTTAAAAATTTGTTCTGGAAAAACTAAAAGTTGTTCCACGTTGTTCTATGCTCATCTAATATTGTTCTACATTTTGGTGTCGCTAACTCGCCCTTTTCGGTCGAAAATGACAAAAATTCAAAAAAAGAATCTACCTCCAAGAGTAAAGTACCCTTTATAAATTTTTTCTGGAAAAACTAAAAGTTGTTCCAGGTTTTTCTATGCCTGGATGTTATTGTTCCACATTTTGGTGTCGCTGACGCGCCATTTAAGGTCAAAAATGACATAAAAATGCAAAAAAAGAGTCAACCTCCAAGAGTAAAGTACCCTTTAAAAATTTGTTCTGGAAAAAATAAAAGTTGTTCCAGGTTGTTCTATGCTCATTTAATATTGTTCTACATTTTCGTGCCGCTAACTCGCCCTTTTTGGTCGAAAATGACAAAAATTGAAAAAAAGGGTCTACCTCCAAGAGTAAAGTACCCTTTAAAAATTTCTTCTCGAAAAAATAAAAGTTGTTCCAGGTTGTTCTATGCTCATTTAATATTGTTCTACATTTTGGTGCCGCTAACTCGCCCTTTTCGGTCGAAAATGACAAAAATTAAAAAAAAGAGCCTACCTCCAAGAGTAAAGTACCCTTTAAAAATTTGTTCTGGAAAAACTAAAAGTTGTTCCACGTTGTTCTATGCTCATCTAATATTGTTCTACATTTTGGTGTCGCTAACTCGCCGTTTTCGGTCGAAAATGACACAAAAATGCAATAAAAGAGTCTACCTCCAAGAGTAAAGTACCCTTTAAAAATTTGTTCTGGAAAAACTAAAAGTTGTTCGAGGTTGTTCTATGCCTGGATGTTATTGTTCCACATTTTGGTGTCGCTGACGCGCCGTTTAAGGTCAAAAATGACACAAAAATGCAAAAAAAGAGTCTACCTCCAAGAGTAAAGTACCCTTTAAAAATTTGTTCTGGAAAAAATAAAACTTGTTCCAGGTTGTTCTATGCTCATCTAATATTGTTCTACATTTTGGTGTCGCTAACTCGCCGTTTTCGGTCGAAAATGGCACAAAAATGCAAAAAAAGAGTCTACCTCCAAGAGTAAAGTACCCTTTAAAAATTTGTTCTGGAAAAACTAAAAGCTGTTCCAGGTTGTTCTATGCCTGGATGTTATTGTTCCACATTTTGGTGTCGCTGACGCGCTGTTTTCGGTCGAAAATGACACAAAAATGCAAAAAAAGTGTCTACCTCCAAGAGTAAAGTACCCTTTAAAAATTTGTTCTGCAAAAACTAAAAGTTGTTCCAGGTTGTTCTATGCCTGGATGTTATTGTTCCACATTTTGGTGTCGCTGACGCGCTGTTTTCGGTCGAAAATGACACAAAAATGCAAAAAAAGGGTCTACCTCCAAGAGTAAAGTACCCTTTAAAAATTTGTTCTGGAAAAACTAAAAGTTGTTCCAGGTTGTTCTATGCTCATTTAATATTGTTCTACATTTTGGTGCCGCTAACTCGCTGTTTTCAGTCGAAAATGACACAAAAATGCAAAAAAAGAGTCTACCTCCAAGAGTAAAGTACCCTTTAAAAATTTGTTCTGGAAAAAATAAAAGTTGTTCCAGGTTGTTCTATGCTCATTTAATATTGTTCTACATTTTGGTGCCGCTAACTCGCCCTTTTCGGTCGAAAATGACAAAAATTCAAAAAAAGAGTCTACCTTCAAGAGTAAAGTACCCTTTAAAAATTTGTTCTCGAAAAAATAAAAGTTGTTCCAGGTTGTTCTATGCTCATTTAATATTGTTCTACATTTTGGTGCCGCTAACTCGCCCTTTTCGGTCGAAAATGACAAAAATTCAAAAAAAGAGCCTACCTCCAAGAGTAAAGTACCCTTTAAAAATTTGTTCTCGAAAAAAAAAAAGTTGTTCCAGGTTGTTCTATGCTCATCTAATATTGTTCCACATTTTGGTGCCGCTAACTCGACCTTTTCGGTCGACAATGACAAAAATTCAAAAAAAGAGTCTACCTCCAAGAGTAAAGTACCCTTTAAAAATTTGTTCTGGAAAAACTAAAAGTTGTTCCAGGTTGTTCTATGCTCATTTAATATTGTTCTACATTTTGGTGCCACTAACTCGCTGTTTTCGGTCGAAAATGACACAAAAATGCAAAAAAAGAGTCTACCTGCAAGAGTAAACTACCCTTTAAAAATTTGTTCTCGAAAAAATAAAAGTTGTTCCAGGTTGTTCTATGCCCATCTAATATTGTTCTACATTTTGGTGTTGTTACCTCCCTGTTTTCTGTCGAAAATGACACAAAAATGCAAAAAAAGAGTCTACCTCCAAGAGTAAAGTACCCTTTAAAAATTTGTTCTCGAAAAAATAAAAGTTGTTCCAGGTTGTTCTATGCTCATTTAATATTGTTCTACATTTTGGTGCCGCTAACTCGCTGTTTTCGGTCGAAAATGACACAAAAATGCAAAAAAAGAGTCTACCTCCAAGAGTAAAGTACCCTTTAAAAATTTGTTCTCGGAAAACTAAAAGTTGTTCCAGGTTGTTCTATGCTCATTTAATATTGTTCTACATTTTGGTGCCGCTAACTCGCCCTTTTCGGTCGAAAATGACAAAAATTCAAAAAAAGAGTCTACCTTCAAGAGTAAAGTACCCTTTAAAAATTTGTTCTCGAAAAAATAAAAGTTGTTCCAGGTTGTTCTATGCCTGGATGTTATTGTTCCACATTTTGGTGTCGCTGACGCGCCATTGAAGGTCAAAAATGACATAAAAATGCAAAAAAAGAGTCTACCTCCAAGAGTAAAGTACCCTTTAAAAATTTGTTCTGGAAGAAATAAAAGTTGTTCCAGGTTGTCCTATGCTCATCTAATATTGTTCTACATTTTGGTGCCGCTAACTCGCTGTTTTCGGTCGAAAATGACACAAAAATGCAAAAAAAGTCTACCTCCAAGAGTAAAGTACCCTTTAAAAATTTGTTCTCGGAAAAATAAAAGTTGTTCCAGGTTGTTCTATGCTCATTTAATATTGTTCTACATTTTGGTGCCGCTAACTCGCCCTTTTCGGTCGAAAATGACAAAAATTCAAAAAAAGAGTCTACCTTCAAGAGTAAAGTACCCTTTAAAAATTTGTTCTGGACAAACTAAAAGTTGTTCCAGGTTGTTCTATGCCTGGATGTTATTGTTCCACATTTTGGTGTCGCTGACGCGCCGTTTAAGGTCAAAAATGACATAAAAATGCAAAAAAAGAGTCTACCTCCAAGAGTAAAGTACCCTTTAAAAATTTGTTCTCGAAAAAATAAAAGTTGTTCCAGGTTGTTCTATGCTCATTTAATATTGTTCTACATTTTGGTGCCGCTAACTCGCCCTTTTCGGTCGAAAATGACAAAAATTCAAAAAAAGAGCCTACCTCCAAGAGTAAAGTACCCTTTAAAAATTTGTTCTGGAAAAACTAAAAGTTGTTCCACGTTGTTCTATGCTCATCTAATATTGTTCTACATTTTGGTGTCACTAACTCGCCGTTTTCGGTCGAAAATGACACAAAAATGCAAAAAAAGAGTCTACCTCCAAGAGTAAAGTACCCTTTAAAAATTTGTTCTGGAAAAACTAAAAGTTGTTCCAGGTTGTTCTATGCCTGCATGTTATTGTTCCACATTTTGGTGTCGCTGACGCGCCGTTTAAGGTCAAAAATGACAAAAATGCAAAAAAAGAGTCTACCTCCAAGAGTAAAGTACCCTTTAAAAATTTGTTCTGGAAAAAATAAAAGTTGTTCCACGTTGTTCTATGCTCATTTAATATTGTTCTACATTTTGGTGCCGCTAACTCGCCCTTTTCGGTCGAAAATGACAAAAATTCAAAAAAAGAGTCTACCTTCAAGAGTAAAGTACCCTTTAAAAATTTGTTCTCGAAAAAATAAAAGTTGTTCCAGGTTGTTCTATGCTCATTTAATATTGTTCTACATTTTGGTGCCGCTAACTCGCCCTTTTCGGTCGAAAATGACAAAAATTCAAAAAAAGAGCCTACCTCCAAGAGTAAAGTACCCTTTAAAAATTTGTTCTGGAAAAACTAAAAGTTGTTCCACGTTGTTCTATGCTCATCTAATATTGTTCTACATTTTGGTGTCGCTAACTCGCCGTTTTCGGTCGAAAATGACACAAAAATGCAATAAAAGAGTCTACCTCCAAGAGTAAGGTACCCTTTAAAAATTTGTTCTGGAAAAACTAAAAGTTGTTCCAGGTTGTTCTATGCCTGGATGTTATTGTTCCACATTTTGGTGTCGCTGACGCGCCGTTTAAGGTCAAAATTGACATAAAAATGCAAAAAAAGAGTCTACCTCCAAGAGTAAAGTACCCTTTAAAAATTTGTTCTGGAAAAAATAAAAGTTGTTCCAGGTTGTTCTATGCTCATCTAATATTGTTCCACATTTTGGTGCCGCTAACTCGCCCTTTTCGGTCGACAATGACAAAAATTCAAAAAAAGAGTCTACCTCCAAGAGTAAAGTACCCTTTATAAATTTGTTCTGGAAAAACTAAAAGTTGTTCCAGGTTTTTCTATGCCTGGATGTTATTGATCCACATTTTGGTGTCGCTAACGCGCCGTTTAAGGTCAAAAATGACACAAAAATGCAAAAAAAGAGTCTACCTCCAAGAGTAAAGTACCCTTTAAAAATTTGTTCTCGAAAAAATAAAAGTTGTTCCAGGTTGTTCTATGCTCATTTAATATTGTTCTACATTTTGGTGCCGCTAACTCGCCCTTTTCGGTCGAAAATGACAAAAATTCAATAAAAGAGTCTACCTTCAAGAGTAAAGTACCCTTTAAAAATTTGTTCTGGACAAACTAAAAGTTGTTCCAGGTTGTTCTATGCCTGGATGCTATTGTTCCACATTTTGGTGTCGCTGACGCGCTGTTTTCGGTCGAAAATGACACAATAATGCAAAAAAAGGGTCTACCTCCAAGAGTAAAGTACCCTTTAAAAATTTGTTCTGGAAAAACTAAAAGTTGTTCCAGGTTTTTCTATGCCTGGATGTTATTGATCCACATTTTGGTGTCGCTAACGCGCCGTTTAAGGTCAAAAATGACACAAAAATGCAAAAAAAGAGTCTACCTCCAAGAGTAAAGTACCCTTTAAAAATTTGTTCTCGAAAAAATAAAAGTTGTTCCAGGTTGTTCTATGCTCATTTAATATTGTTCTACATTTTGGTGCCGCTAACTCGCCCTTTTCGGTCGAAAATGACAAAAATTCAATAAAAGAGTCTACCTTCAAGAGTAAAGTACCCTTTAAAAATTTGTTCTGGACAAACTAAAAGTTGTTCCAGGTTGTTCTATGCCTGGATGTTATTGTTCCACATTTTGGTGTCGCTGACGCGCCGTTTAAGGTCAAAAATGATATAAAAATGCAAAAAAAGAGTCTACCTCCAAGAGTAAAGTACCCTTTAAAAATTTGTTCTTGAAAAAATAAAAGTTGTTCCAGGTTGTTCTATGCTCATTTAATATTGTTCTACATTTTGGTGCCGCTAACTCGCCCTTTTCGGTCGAAAATGACAAAAATTCAAAAAAAGAGCCTACCTCCAAGAGTAAAGTACCCTTTAAAAATTTGTTCTGGAAAAACTAAAAGTTGTTCCACGTTGTTCTATGCTCATCTAATATTGTTCTACATTTTGGTGTCGCTAACTCGCCGTTTTCGGTCGAAAATGACACAAAAATGCAAAAAAAGAGTCTACCTCCAAGAGTAAAGTACCCTTTAAAAATTTGTTCTGGAAAAACTAAAAGTTGTTCCAGGTTGTTCTATGCCTGCATGTTATTGTTCCACATTTTGGTGTCGCTGACGCGCCGTTTAAGGTCAAAAATGACAAAAATGCAAAAAAAGAGTCTACCTCCAAGAGTAAAGTACCCTTTAAAAATTTGTTCTGGAAAAAATAAAAGTTGTTCCACGTTGTTCTATGCTCATTTAATATTGTTCTACATTTTGGTGCCGCTAACTCGCCCTTTTCGGTCGAAAATGACAAAAATTCAAAAAAAGAGTCTACCTTCAAGAGTAAAGTACCCTTTAAAAATTTGTTCTCGAAAAAATAAAAGTTGTTCCAGGTTGTTCTATGCTCATTTAATATTGTTCTACATTTTGGTGCCGCTAACTCGCCCTTTTCGGTCGAAAATGACAAAAATTCAAAAAAAGAGCCTACCTCCAAGAGTAAAGTACCCTTTAAAAATTTGTTCTGGAAAAACTAAAAGTTGTTCCACGTTGTTCTATGCTCATCTAATATTGTTCTACATTTTGGTGTCGCTAACTCGCCGTTTTCGGTCGAAAATGACACAAAAATGCAATAAAAGAGTCTACCTCCAAGAGTAAGGTACCCTTTAAAATTTGTTCTGGAAAAACTAAAAGTTGTTCCAGGTTGTTCTATGCCTGGATGTTATTGTTCCACATTTTGGTGTCGCTGACGCGCCGTTTAAGGTCAAAAATGACATAAAAATGCAAAAAAAGATTCTACCTCCAAGAGTAAAGTACCCTTTAAAAATTTGTTCTCGAAAAAATAAAAGTTGTTCCAGGTTGTTCTATGCTCATTTAATATTGTTCTACATTTTGGTGCCGCTAACTCGCCCTTTTCGGTCGAAAATGACAAAAATTCAAAAAAAGAGTCTACCTTCAAGAGTAAAGTACCCTTTAAAAATTTGTTCTGGAAAAAATAAAAGTTGTCCCAGGTTGTTCTATGCCTGGATGTTATTGTTCCACATTTTGGTGTCGCTGACGCGCCGTTTAAGGTCAAAAATGACATAAAAATGCAAAAAAAGAGTCTACCTCCAAGAGTAAAGTACCCTTTAAAAATTTGTTCTCGAAAAAATAAAAGTTGTTCCAGGTTGTTCTATGCTCATTTAATATTGTTCTACATTTTGGTGCCGCTAACTCGCTGTTTTCGGTCGAAAATGACACAAAAATGCAAAAAAAGAGTCTACCTCCAAGAGTAAAGTACCCTTTAAAAATTTGTTCTCGGAAAACTAAAAGTTGTTCCAGGTTGTTCTATGCTCATTTAATATTGTTCTACATTTTGGTGCCGCTAACTCGCCCTTTTCGGTCGAAAATGACAAAAATTCAAAAAAAGAGTCTACCTTCAAGAGTAAAGTACCCTTTAAAAATTTGTTCTCGAAAAAATAAAAGTTGTTCCAGGTTGTTCTATGCCTGGATGTTATTGTTCCACATTTTGGTGTCGCTGACGCGCCATTGAAGGTCAAAAATGACATAAAAATGCAAAAAAAGAGTCTACCTCCAAGAGTAAAGTACCCTTTAAAAATTTGTTCTGGAAGAAATAAAAGTTGTTCCAGGTTGTTCTATGCTCATCTAATATTGTTCTACATTTTGGTGCCGCTAACTCGCTGTTTTCGGTCGAAAATGACACAAAAATGCAAAAAAAGTCTACCTCCAAGAGTAAAGTACCCTTTAAAAATTTGTTCTCGGAAAAATAAAAGTTGTTCCAGGTTGTTCTATGCTCATTTAATATTGTTCTACATTTTGGTGCCGCTAACTCGCCCTTTTCGGTCGAAAATGACAAAAATTCAAAAAAGAGTCTACCTTCAAGAGTAAAGTACCCTTTAAAAATTTGTTCTGGACAAACTAAAAGTTGTTCCAGGTTGTTCTATGCCTGGATGTTATTGTTCCACATTTTGGTGTCGCTGACGCGCCGTTTAAGGTCAAAAATGACATAAAAATGCAAAAAAAGAGTCTACCTCCAAGAGTAAAGTACCCTTTAAAAATTTGTTCTCGAAAAAATAAAAGTTGTTCCAGGTTGTTCTATGCTCATTTAATATTGTTCTACATTTTGGTGCCGCTAACTCGCCCTTTTCGGTCGAAAATGACAAAAATTCAAAAAAAGAGCCTACCTCCAAGAGTAAAGTACCCTTTAAAAATTTGTTCTGGAAAAACTAAAAGTTGTTCCACGTTGTTCTATGCTCATCTAATATTGTTCTACATTTTGGTGTCACTAACTCGCCGTTTTCGGTCGAAAATGACACAAAAATGCAAAAAAAGAGTCTACCTCCAAGAGTAAAGTACCCTTTAAAAATTTGTTCTGGAAAAACTAAAAGTTGTTCCAGGTTGTTCTATGCCTGCATGTTATTGTTCCACATTTTGGTGTCGCTGACGCGCCGTTTAAGGTCAAAAATGACAAAAATGCAAAAAAAGAGTCTACCTCCAAGAGTAAAGTACCCTTTAAAAATTTGTTCTGGAAAAAATAAAAGTTGTTCCACGTTGTTCTATGCTCATTTAATATTGTTCTACATTTTGGTGCCGCTAACTCGCCCTTTTCGGTCGAAAATGACAAAAATTCAAAAAAAGAGTCTACCTTCAAGAGTAAAGTACCCTTTAAAAATTTGTTCTCGAAAAAATAAAAGTTGTTCCAGGTTGTTCTATGCTCATTTAATATTGTTCTACATTTTGGTGCCGCTAACTCGCCCTTTTCGGTCGAAAATGACAAAAATTCAAAAAAAGAGCCTACCTCCAAGAGTAAAGTACCCTTTAAAAATTTGTTCTGGAAAAACTAAAAGTTGTTCCACGTTGTTCTATGCTCATCTAATATTGTTCTACATTTTGGTGTCGCTAACTCGCCGTTTTCGGTCGAAAATGACACAAAAATGCAATAAAAGAGTCTACCTCCAAGAGTAAGGTACCCTTTAAAAATTTGTTCTGGAAAAACTAAAAGTTGTTCCAGGTTGTTCTATGCCTGGATGTTATTGTTCCACATTTTGGTGTCGCTGACGCGCCGTTTAAGGTCAAAATTGACATAAAAATGCAAAAAAAGAGTCTACCTCCAAGAGTAAAGTACCCTTTAAAAATTTGTTCTGGAAAAAATAAAAGTTGTTCCAGGTTGTTCTATGCTCATCTAATATTGTTCCACATTTTGGTGCCGCTAACTCGCCCTTTTCGGTCGACAATGACAAAAATTCAAAAAAAGAGTCTACCTCCAAGAGTAAAGTACCCTTTATAAATTTGTTCTGGAAAAACTAAAAGTTGTTCCAGGTTTTTCTATGCCTGGATGTTATTGATCCACATTTTGGTGTCGCTAACGCGCCGTTTAAGGTCAAAAATGACACAAAAATGCAAAAAAAGAGTCTACCTCCAAGAGTAAAGTACCCTTTAAAAATTTGTTCTCGAAAAAATAAAAGTTGTTCCAGGTTGTTCTATGCTCATTTAATATTGTTCTACATTTTGGTGCCGCTAACTCGCCCTTTTCGGTCGAAAATGACAAAAATTCAATAAAAGAGTCTACCTTCAAGAGTAAAGTACCCTTTAAAAATTTGTTCTGGACAAACTAAAAGTTGTTCCAGGTTGTTCTATGCCTGGATGCTATTGTTCCACATTTTGGTGTCGCTGACGCGCTGTTTTCGGTCGAAAATGACACAATAATGCAAAAAAAGGGTCTACCTCCAAGAGTAAAGTACCCTTTAAAAATTTGTTCTGGAAAAACTAAAAGTTGTTCCAGGTTTTTCTATGCCTGGATGTTATTGATCCACATTTTGGTGTCGCTAACGCGCCGTTTAAGGTCAAAAATGACACAAAAATGCAAAAAAAGAGTCTACCTCCAAGAGTAAAGTACCCTTTAAAAATTTGTTCTCGAAAAAATAAAAGTTGTTCCAGGTTGTTCTATGCTCATTTAATATTGTTCTACATTTTGGTGCCGCTAACTCGCCCTTTTCGGTCGAAAATGACAAAAATTCAATAAAAGAGTCTACCTTCAAGAGTAAAGTACCCTTTAAAAATTTGTTCTGGACAAACTAAAAGTTGTTCCAGGTTGTTCTATGCCTGGATGTTATTGTTCCACATTTTGGTGTCGCTGACGCGCCGTTTAAGGTCAAAAATGATATAAAAATGCAAAAAAAGAGTCTACCTCCAAGAGTAAAGTACCCTTTAAAAATTTGTTCTTGAAAAAATAAAAGTTGTTCCAGGTTGTTCTATGCTCATTTAATATTGTTCTACATTTTGGTGCCGCTAACTCGCCCTTTTCGGTCGAAAATGACAAAAATTCAAAAAAGAGCCTACCTCCAAGAGTAAAGTACCCTTTAAAAATTTGTTCTGGAAAAACTAAAAGTTTGTTCCACGTTGTTCTATGCTCATCTAATATTGTTCTACATTTTGGTGTCGCTAACTCGCCGTTTTCGGTCGAAAATGACACAAAAATGCAAAAAAAGAGTCTACCTCCAAGAGTAAAGTACCCTTTAAAAATTTGTTCTGGAAAAACTAAAAGTTGTTCCAGGTTGTTCTATGCCTGCATGTTATTGTTCCACATTTTGGTGTCGCTGACGCGCCGTTTAAGGTCAAAAATGACAAAAATGCAAAAAAAGAGTCTACCTCCAAGAGTAAAGTACCCTTTAAAAATTTGTTCTGGAAAAAATAAAAGTTGTTCCACGTTGTTCTATGCTCATTTAATATTGTTCTACATTTTGGTGCCGCTAACTCGCCCTTTTCGGTCGAAAATGACAAAAATTCAAAAAAGAGTCTACCTTCAAGAGTAAAGTACCCTTTAAAAATTTGTTCTCGAAAAAATAAAAGTTGTTCCAGGTTGTTCTATGCTCATTTAATATTGTTCTACATTTTGGTGCCGCTAACTCGCCCTTTTCGGTCGAAAATGACAAAAATTCAAAAAAAGAGCCTACCTCCAAGAGTAAAGTACCCTTTAAAAATTTGTTCTGGAAAAACTAAAAGTTGTTCCACGTTGTTCTATGCTCATCTAATATTGTTCTACATTTTGGTGTCGCTAACTCGCCGTTTTCGGTCGAAAATGACACAAAAATGCAATAAAAGAGTCTACCTCCAAGAGTAAGGTACCCTTTAAAAATTTGTTCTGGAAAAACTAAAAGTTGTTCCAGGTTGTTCTATGCCTGGATGTTATTGTTCCACATTTTGGTGTCGCTGACGCGCCGTTTAAGGTCAAAAATGACATAAAAATGCAAAAAAAGATTCTACCTCCAAGAGTAAAGTACCCTTTAAAAATTTGTTCTCGAAAAAATAAAAGTTGTTCCAGGTTGTTCTATGCTCATTTAATATTGTTCTACATTTTGGTGCCGCTAACTCGCCCTTTTCGGTCGAAAATGACAAAAATTCAAAAAAAGAGTCTACCTTCAAGAGTAAAGTACCCTTTAAAAATTTGTTCTGGAAAAAATAAAAGTTGTCCCAGGTTGTTCTATGCCTGGATGTTATTGTTCCACATTTTGGTGTCGCTGACGCGCCGTTTAAGGTCAAAAATGACATAAAAATGCAAAAAAAGAGTCTACCTCCAAGAGTAAAGTACCCTTTAAAAATTTGTTCTGGAAGAAATAAAAGTTGTTCCAGGTTGTTCTATGCTCATCTAATATTGTTCTACATTTTGGTGTCGCTAACTCGCCGTTTTCGGTCGAAAATGGCACAAAAATGCAAAAAAAGGGTCTACCTCCAAGAGTAAAGTACCTTTTAAAAATTTGTTCTCGAAAAAATAAAAGTTGTTCCAGGTTGTTCTATGCTCATCTAATATTGTTCCACATTTTGGTGCCGCTAACTCGCCCTTTTCGGTCGACAATGACAAAAATTCAAAAAAAGAGTCTACCTCCAAGAGTAAAGTACCCTTTATAAATTTGTTCTGGAAAAACTAAAAGTTGTTCCAGGTTTTTCTATGCCTGGATGTTATTGATCCACATTTTGGTGTCGCTAACGCGCCGTTTAAGGTCAAAAATGACACAAAAATGCAAAAAAAGAGTCTACCTCCAAGAGTAAAGTACCCTTTAAAAATTTGTTCTCGAAAAAATAAAAGTTGTTCCAGGTTGTTCTATGCTCATTTAATATTGTTCTACATTTTGGTGCCGCTAACTCGCCCTTTTCGGTCGAAAATGACAAAAATTCAATAAAAGAGTCTACCTTCAAGAGTAAAGTACCCTTTAAAAATTTGTTCTGGACAAACTAAAAGTTGTTCCAGGTTGTTCTATGCCTGGATGCTATTGTTCCACATTTTGGTGTCGCTGACGCGCTGTTTTCGGTCGAAAATGACACAATAATGCAAAAAAAGGGTCTACCTCCAAGAGTAAAGTACCCTTTAAAAATTTGTTCTGGAAAAACTAAAAGTTGTTCCAGGTTTTTCTATGCCTGGATGTTATTAATCCACATTTTGGTGTCGCTAACGCGCCGTTTAAGGTCAAAAATGACACAAAAATGCAAAAAAAGAGTCTACCTCCAAGAGTAAAGTACCCTTTAAAAATTTGTTCTCGAAAAAATAAAAGTTGTTCCAGGTTGTTCTATGCTCATTTAATATTGTTCTACATTTTGGTGCCGCTAACTCGCCCTTTTCGGTCGAAAATGACAAAAATTCAATAAAAGAGTCTACCTTCAAGAGTAAAGTACCCTTTAAAAATTTGTTCTGGACAAACTAAAAGTTGTTCCAGGTTGTTCTATGCCTGGATGTTATTGTTCCACATTTTGGTGTCGCTGACGCGCCGTTTAAGGTCAAAAATGACATAAAAATGCAAAAAAAGAGTCTACCTCCAAGAGTAAAGTACCCTTTAAAAATTTGTTCTGGAAAAACTAAAAGTTGTTCCAGGTTGTTCTATGCTCATCTAATATTGTTCTACATTTTGGTGTCGCTAACTCGCCGTTTTCGGTCGAAAATGACACAAAAATGCAAAAAAAGAGTTTACCTCCAAGAGTAAAGTACCCTTTATAATTTGTTCTGGAAAACTAAAAGTTGTTCCAGGTTTTTCTATGCCTGGATGTTATTGATCCACATTTTGGTGTCGCTGACGCGCCGTTTAAGGTCAAAAATGACAAAAATGCAAAAAAAGAGTCTACCTCCAAGAGTAAAGTACCCTTTAAAAATTTGTTCTGGAAAAAATAAAAGTTGTTCCACGTTGTTCTATGCTCATTTAATATTGTTCTACATTTTGGTGCCGCTAACTCGCCCTTTTCGGTCGAAAATGACAAAAATTCAAAAAAAGAGTCTACCTTCAAGAGTAAAGTACCCTTTAAAAATTTGTTCTCGAAAAAATAAAAGTTGTTCCAGGTTGTTCTATGCTCATTTAATATTGTTCTACATTTTGGTGCCGCTAACTCGCCCTTTTCGGTCGAAAATGACAAAAATTCAAAAAAAGAGCCTACCTCCAAGAGTAAAGTACCCTTTAAAAATTTGTTCTGGAAAAACTAAAAGTTGTTCCACGTTGTTCTATGCTCATCTAATATTGTTCTACATTTTGGTGTCGCTAACTCGCCGTTTTCGGTCGAAAATGACACAAAAATGCAATAAAAGAGTCTACCTCCAAGAGTAAGGTACCCTTTAAAAATTTGTTCTGGAAAAACTAAAAGTTGTTCCAGGTTGTTCTATGCCTGGATGTTATTGTTCCACATTTTGGTGTCGCTGACGCGCCGTTTAAGGTCAAAAATGACACAAAAATGCAATAAAAGAGTCTACCTCCAAGAGTAAAGTACCCTTTAAAAATTTGTTCTGGAAAAACTAAAGTTGTTCCAGGTTGTTCTATGCCTGGATGTTATTGTTCCACATTTTGGTGTCGCTGACGCGCCATTTAAGGTCAAAAATGACAAAAATGCAAAAAAAGAGTCTACCTCCAAGAGTAAAGTACCATTTAAAAATTTGTTCTGGAAAAAATAAAAGTTGTTCCAGGTTGTTCTATGCTCATCTAATATTGTTCTACATTTTGGTGTCGCTAACTCGCCGTTTTCGGTCGAAAATGGCACAAAAATGCAAAAAAAGAGTCTACCTCCAAGAGTAAAGTACCCTTTAAAAATTTGTTCTGGAAAAACTAAAAGTTGTTCCAGGTTGTTCTATGCTCATCTAATATTGTTCTACATTTTGGTGTCGCTAGCTCGCCGTTTTCGGTCGAAAATGGCACAAAAATGCAAAAAAAGGGGTCTACCTCCAAGAGTAAAGTACCTTTTAAAAATTTGTTCTGGAAAAACTAAAAGTTGTTCCACGTTGTTCTATGCTCATCTAATATTGTTCTACATTTTGGTGTCGCTAACTCGCCCTTTTCGGTCGAAAATGACAAAAATTCAAAAAAAGAATCTACCTCCAAGAGTAAAGTACCCTTTATAAATTTTTTCTGGAAAAACTAAAAGTTGTTCCAGGTTTTTCTATGCCTGGATGTTATTGATCCACATTTTGGTGTCGCTAACGCACCGTTTAAGGTCAAAAATGACACAAAAATGCAAAAAAAGATTCTACCTCCAAGAGTAAAGTACCCTTTAAAAATTTGTTCTCGAAAAAATAAAAGTTGTTCCAGGTTGTTCTATGCTCATTTAATATTGTTCTACATTTTGGTGCCGCTAACTCGCCCTTTTCGGTCGAAAATGACAAAAATTCAAAAAAACAGTCTACCTTCAAGAGTAAAGTACCCTTTAAAAATTTGTTCTGGACAAACTAAAAGTTGTTCCAGGTTGTTCTATGCCTGGATGTTATTGTTCCACATTTTGGTGTCGCTGACGCGCCGTTTAAGGTCAAAAATGACATAAAAATGCAAAAAAAGAGTCTACCTCCAAGAGTAAAGTACCCTTTAAAAATTTGTTCTGGAAAAAATAAAAGTTGTTCCAGGTTGTTCTATGCTCATTTAATATTGTTCTACATTTTCGTGCCGCTAACTCGCCCTTTTTGGTCGAAAATGACAAAAATTGAAAAAAAGGGTCTACCTCCAAGAGTAAAGTACCCTTTAAAAATTTCTTCTCGAAAAAATAAAAGTTGTTCCAGGTTGTTCTATGCTCATTTAATATTGTTCTACATTTTGGTGCCGCTAACTCGCCCTTTTCGGTCGAAAATGACAAAAATTAAAAAAAAGAGCCTACCTCCAAGAGTAAAGTACCCTTTAAAAATTTGTTCTGGAAAAACTAAAAGTTGTTCCACGTTGTTCTATGCTCATCTAATATTGTTCTACATTTTGGTGTCGCTAACTCGCCGTTTTCGGTCGAAAATGACACAAAAATGCAATAAAAGAGTCTACCTCCAAGAGTAAAGTACCCTTTAAAAATTTGTTCTGGAAAAACTAAAAGTTGTTCCAGGTTGTTCTATGCCTGGATGTTATTGTTCCACATTTTGGTGTCGCTGACGCGCCGTTTAAGGTCAAAAATGACACAAAAATGCAAAAAAAGAGTCTACCTCCAAGAGTAAAGTACCCTTTAAAATTTGTTCTGGAAAAAATAAAACTTGTTCCACGTTGTTCTATGCTCATCTAATATTGTTCTACATTTTGGTGTCGCTAACTCGCCGTTTTCGGTCGAAAATGGCACAAAAATGCAAAAAAAGAGTCTACCTCCAAGAGTAAAGTACCCTTTAAAATTTGTTCTGGAAAAACTAAAAGTTGTTCCAGGTTGTTCTATGCCTGGATGTTATTGTTCCACAGTTTGGTGTCGCTGACGCGCCGTTTAAGGTCAAAAATGACACAAAAATGCAAAAAAAGAGTCTACCTCCAAGAGTAAAGTACCCTTTAAAAATTTGTTCTGGAAAAAATAAAAGTTGTTCCAGGTTGTTCTATGCTCATTTAATATTGTTCTACATTTTGGTGCCGCTAACTCGCCCTTTTCGGTCGAAAATGACAAAAATTGAAAAAAAGGGTCTACCTCCAAGAGTAAAGTACCCTTTAAAAATTTGTTCTCGAAAAAATAAAAGTTGTTCCAGGTTGTTCTATGCTCATCTAATATTGTTCTACATTTTGGTGCCGCTAACTCGCCCTTTTCGTTCGAAAATGACAAAAAGTCTACCTTCAAGAGTAAAGTATCCTTTAAAAATTTGTTCTCGAAAAATAAAAGTTGTTCCAGGTTGTTCTATGCTCATTTAATATTGTTCTACATTTTGGTGTCGCTGGTTAGGTCTGCAAAAAAAGGGGGCGGGGTGTGCAAAAAAAGGGGGGGTTAGTTCTGCAAAAAAAGGGGGTGGTTAGGTGTGCAAAAAAAGGGGGTGGTTAGGTCTGCAAAAAAAGGGGCGGGGTGTGCAAAACAGGGAGGGGTCTGCAAAAAAGGGGGGGTTAGTTCTGCAAAAAAAGGGGGTGGTTAGGTGTGCAAAAAAAGGGGGTGGTTAGGTCTGCAAAAAAAGGGGCGGGGTGTGCAAAACAGGGAGGGGTCTGCAAAAAAGGGGGGTTAGTTCTGCAAAAAAAGGGGGTGGTTAGGTGTGCAAAAAAAGGGGGTGGTTAGGTCTGCAAAAAAGGGGGCGGGGTGTGCAAAACAGGGAGGGGTCTGCAAAAAAGGGGGGGTTAGTTCTGCAAAAAAAGGGGGTGGTTAGGTGTGCAAAAAAAGGGGGTGGTTAGGTCTGCAAAAAAAGGGGGCGGGGTGTGCAAAACAGGGAGGGGTCTGCAAAAAAGGGGGGGTTAGTTCTGCAAAAAAAGGGGGTGGTTAGGTGTGCAAAAAAAGGGGGTGGTTAGGTCTGCAAAAAAAGGGGGCGGGGTGTGCAAAACAGGGAGGGGTCTGCAAAAAAGGGGGGGTTAGTTCTGCAAAAAAAGGGGGTGGTTAGGTGTGCAAAAAAAGGGGGTGGTTAGGTCTGCAAAAAAAGGGGGCGGGTGTGCAAAACAGGGAGGGGTCTGCAAAAAAGGGGGGGTTAGTTCTGCAAAAAAAGGGGGTGGTTAGGTGTGCAAAG